>CM057341.1:183658921-188458921 GCA_030015575.1 Agapanthus africanus
CTTCCTCCGATGACCTTCGTGCCGAAGATGATCCACGCGAAGTCCCTCCAACTCAAGCTACCTCTACACTAAACTTATTTAGTGTAAGGAACATGCAACACTTGATCGCTAGTCAAGTGTAGGATAGTGAAGTAGGGGATTTGGTTTTCTCACTAGTATGTGTTCAAGTTTCATGGTTCACATCACATGTGAGAGTTGAAGCTTAAACCATGGTGGTGAGGAAGAAGAAAAAGGGAGCATGAGAGCAACACTTGCAAAAAATGGCTAAGTGTTGAGAATAAATCAAGTGAATGGCAACCCCTTGACCCTCACACATTCAAGCATGGAAAAATAGCAATATAAAATTGAAACCATACTTGAATAGTGAGTCAAGATGAATAAACAAACAATAAAGCCCATGCCTCACCATTCCTCCTCATTTTCCACCTCTTTTTCTATTTTCCATAAAATAGAAAAACATGCCATGCTTCATAAAACACACACACACACACACACACACACACACACACACACGCACACATATTAATATATATATTATGAAGAATAATTAGTGAGCTAATGATATTAATTAAGATATAATTAGATCACATATATTATATATCACATTATTAAATCAACACTTGATTTAATAATCCGGTTATATTACATATGACCGACTAATATCATTTATCTGTGTATCATATTATCAAATCAACACTTGATTCAATAATCTTGTTATATCACATAAAATCTAACTCGTTAACAGATAACTTCCAGATTACAATATGGTATCACATACACGTATTTAATCAGGCCCACGCACATATCACATATGTGTTCTACTTCGTTTCGCTTGAACCAGGGAACTTCTCTATTGGACTCTAAAGACTCGGCAATACGCCAGCAGTAGGTGATGATCACATCAGTCACCCACAATCCGTCAGTGGTACTATCTGGACGAAATGGATACCTGGGTATTGAGCGATATGAAGATCAACGAGCAAGTTCGTCCATACTCTCCATGAAACCTATCAGTAACACTACCGTACAGTCCGGTCTCTTCGTCTGATATGTTGCATATCATGTCTAGAGGTGGTAAACATCAGACCCCGGTAACGTGATAAGTCATGCCGTTGTCTGGCCAATAAAGGTTCGAGAAACTACTGATAACTCTTATCAGTAAATCTCAGTTGCAACTCTGGCCAGAGACTTCCAGTTATAGCCAATCGAGCATAGCGCAACATCAACCCCCAATACCGGGAGAGACGAAACCCCTCCTATTGCTCATTGCCTCCATGTGACTCGGGACTGTACCCAAAATCCACCTATTTGCATAACTCCTCTTGAGCGTGGTAGGGAGGAAATCAAAGCACAGTGGGAGACACACAAGACTCTATGACGATCTCGGGTCTACAGACTAACCTGTACTAGTGTCACCAGAGGACTGCTATCCGACAATAGGTATAATACCAATTAGGAGTCCTCGGCGAGTCCGTTCGTTGTACCCATTCTCTAATGATCACCTGTGTACAATCTTTGATGTCATACACCAATGGTTGTAGGATCAACCATCGCCCTCCAAGGGATAAGAAACGTACACATTAGTCTACTCTAGAACATCGATGCCATGTCATGATATTCCCACGACTAAGAACAGTTTAAGAATGTACTTTTGGACCACCCTAGCCCCACTAGTATGATCTCATCATAATCCTGGTAGTCAAGTATATATCCTAAAGGATTTATCAACATGTAAGAGACAGACAGTATAAAAATACCAGTTTACATGTTAAGATAAAGGTAACCAGATAGCATACTATCATGTCGAGCAAGAAAGTCCTCATATATATGTACAAGCATCCGCTATATCAACAATAATGTCCTCTAGGGCATACATATTCCTAAAAATATGTTCTGGCCACTTATCATGATGAGGCATTAGTGCGTACTTGGGCCGAGTACTATCGTTATAGGGAGTTTTTCGTCACCCCATTGAGATGGGAATACGCGGGTGCTGGTCAGGCGCAGTACAGATTCCCCCTGCCTAGAGCAGGCTGGGGTTTATTGATTGTGAGTATTCGAATCTCCGGCAGCCGCGGACTAAGCTGTCGTTAATTACCCCTCGCCTTTGAAGCGAGGGAACCTCCGATTGACGGGTCAAACTGGACATGCGAACTCAATACGATGCGTTGGTGTGTGTATGTGTTTTTTTGTTCCATTTATTTCAAAATGGATATATATATATATATATATATATATATATATATATATATATATATATATATATATTTCCATATATAAAAAAACAAAAAAATAAATAAGTTAATAAATATTTAAAGAAAAGCTTTATTTATTTATTTTTAATTTATTATTTTTTTAATTTTAAAATATTATTTATAATTTATTTTTATTTATTTTTATTTATTTAATATTTATTTATTATTATTTTTTAAGTAAAAAAAGATTAAAACAAAGAAAAGAAAGAAGAAGAAGAAAGAATTTTAAATAAAAAAGGGGGGAGAACCTGGGCTCCCATTAAATGAGAGCCTCCCCTCACATGCACATGCGAGCATGTGAGGGTCACATGCGCATGTAAGGGTCACATGCTGGCATGTGACCAGCATATGAGAGTCACATGCGGGCATGTCACATGCGAGCATGTGACCCCTTACATGCTGGGCGGAGCCAAAAGAGCTCCAAATATTTTTTTTATTTTTTTATTTTTATAATTTTACATGGAGTTCAACTCCCAAAGAAATTTTTTTATGGAGTTAAACTCCCAAAGAAATTTTTTTATGGAGTTAAACTCCAAAATAATTTTAAATATGGAGTTCAACTCTGAAAAGATTTTAAATTGAGTTGTAACTCCAAAATGATTTTTATTGTGGAGTTAAACTCCAAAAAGAGTTTTAAATGGAGTTCAACTCCAAAAGAAGATTTTTATTGTGGAGTTAAACTCCAAAAGAATTTTTATTGTGGAGTTAAACTCCAAAAGAATTTAAATGGAGTTGAACTCCGAAAGAATTTTATTGTGGAGTTGAAATCCAAAAGAATTTTAAATGTGGAGTCAAACTCCGAAAGAATTTTGTATGGAGTTAAACTCCTAAAAAGATTTAATGTGGAGTTAAACACCCCAAAAAAAGGAATTTTACTGAGGAGTTAAACTCCAAAAGAATTTTTTAGTGGAGTTAAACTCCAAAATAACATGTGAGGGTCACATGCTGGCATGTGACATTTGCTAGCATATGAGGATCACATGTGACTAGCATGTGCATGTGAGGGTCACATGCTAGCATGTGAGGGGGGCCAAAAGGGCTCCCATTTGGGAGTCCTTCCCCTTACTTGCTAGCATGAGATGGGGGCAAAAAGGGTTCCGAAAATTTAATTTAATTTATTCTTTTTTTACATGGAGTTCAACTCCCAAAGAAATTTTTTTGGTGTCAGAAGTGGGATTTTAAATGGAGTTTTAACTCCAAAAAGATTTTTATTGTGGAGTTAAACTCCAAAAAGAGTTCAACTCGAAAAAAAGATTTTTATTGTGAAGTTAAACTCCAAAAGAATTTTTGTTTGTAAAGTTAAACTCCAAAAAAATTTAAATGGAGTTGAACTCCGAAAGAATTTTTATTGTGGAGTTGAACTCTGAAAGAATTTAAAATGTGGAGTTAAACTCTCCAAAAAAAGATTTTTACTGTGGAGTTAAACTCCAAAAGAAATTTTGTAGTGGAGTTAAACTCCAAAATAATTTTTGTGGTGGTGGAGTTAAACTCCAAAATAATTTTATTTGGGGAGTTAAACTCCAAAAGATTTTCTCCTTTCTCCTTTGAGAAGAAACCCAAAATCGGTTCTCTTGAAATTCCAAGATCTAGATCTTGAATGATAAAAAAGAGACCCTTTGTCACGACCCGAATTTTGGCCCGTGACCGGCACTTAACCACGTAACGTCTACAGGCGTAACGCGACTAAGTGAACCGAAAACCCAGAAATCAAACCAGTGAAAGTATAGAGTGTTATAAGTTTTAAAAGAAAGCACTTACTAACATGACAAGAAATCTAAGTAAACAATCACCAAGATAGTAATATACGACGCCGTAGAGAAGATCAAGATCCACAAGTGGGAACATCACAGATAGGATAAACTGCAAGTACAGTCGGCTCGCAACGGGCTCGACACCAGAATACAATTATAATACATCATCGTCCTCACACTGTCTCTAAGTCAAATACATATATGGTAGATGGAGAATACTAGATACAACAATGTACATACTGAAAGATAAACAGATACCGCACAAAACTCGCCTATCAGCAAAAGAGCTAGCACACCAACTGTGGGGGTATCAGTGTCAAAAGATGCAACCGCAGCCTGCCGCGACTACTCCGAAGGGAAACCTGCAAACACTGTGGCACAACGGGGGTGAGTTGCCAACTCGTGAATAGAGATAACATATAAAGGTAATCGCGAGCATGCACGTACTGCGCTACTCTATCATATGCCAACAGATGATATCAATATGTGATGAGCAGTATGTGCAATAATCATGCAAGTACTCTATCAGGTAATGTAACTACAGGATGAGGTATAATAGTAAATGCTGAGCAGGGGCAATATAATATCTACACGGAATGTCAACATAGAATATATAATCGGTGTCCATCGATGCACCCAGATCCCCCAAATAGCTCAGGCGCCGGCACTCTCATCGGCCCTCAAATTCTGTACATCTCTGAGAATCCCGAGTGCCCAACATCGGCACCCAAATATCATAAACACTCATGTCCAGCATCGACATGTAAATCCTCATCCACCGGGCCCCATCAGTCCGGGTCAGCCCACGGGCTCCGTCTGCGGTATCGGCCCTCGGCCCCAGCAGTACGGATCGCCCCGCATCCATCTATCGCCTCCGATTAGTATCCTCCGGATAACCGTCAGGTCCAACCAATCACCGATAGGTAGTAGTCCCTCTGCCAGGCTCACCGTCTACTGCACAGCGAAACCGTTCTCGCCCCGGGGTACCATACCGGGTCCACCATGTACCCGTAATCGGTCTCAACCAGCTCCTCGACTCGGGTTCACATATATCACTCGAGCACCGAGAAAATACATGGTGGACGCACCGAAATATCATATCAAGGGAACCGGGTTTTTAAATGATTACATATTTGCAATAGCAACGGTTCCCAAATCCAGAAATCAAATGTAATCCAAACCAAATGCAAGTCAATGATCCGATATGATATGTGCGTCAAGTATGAATAGCATGTCAAGTCACATATAGATGAGCTACAATATGATGATCCGATGTGATATAGGCATCAAGTATGAATAGCATGTCAAGTCGCATATAGATGAGCTACAATATGATGATCCGATGTGATATAGGCATCAAGTATGAATAGCATGTCAAGTCGCATATAGATGAGCTACAATATGATGATCCGATGTGATATAGGCATCAAGTATGAATATATACTACAGTGTGAGTGTCATGGAAATTACTAACGGTGTGTGTGTAACATGCAGGATAGTGCTCGTGCAACATGGACCGTTAGTAATGGTGCGGTGTTCTATCAATTCTAGTTTATCCAAATAGCAGGGAATGCAGCATGCACTAAATAGTAACCATAAATAGTCAATGTATACAAAAGAAACTATAAGGTCCTATCAGCCCTGACGTAGAACGCCATGCGGGCGATATCCCCGTAGATGTGAAATCTACTCACCGTAGTCTCTCGCTAGGTATAGCCAACAACTTGTTTCCCCTTCTGCGCGACGTCCGCCGTACTTGCCTGCGAACCTAGAATTACACAATATATCACACGTAAGCTTGAAGTCACACAAACGCAACATTAAAGCCGAACTAATAACTCGTGTCGCGAACCAAGCGCGCGTGTGCGCGATACGCTAAAACGTGTGGTTACGCGCCTGAAATCACTCCGACGCGTCACGATACGCAGAACCCCATACCCACACACACGTATCACGCGTGTCGCGAAAGATTGAAAATACGGGAAAATAGGTAAACACCTCCAGATTTTGATACAGGAAAGATATTGTAAAACTATATATATCAAAACAACCCATATAGCAACAGACACCCACACCCCAAACCCCAACCCAAAACTCCCCCATCTGGCCGCAAATTGCGGCCAGAATGAATATTTTGGCGGCCCGAAATGGGAATTAGGCTCCCAGGTTTGGTGTGTGCACTCTATACCCCCCATACATGCTACAGTAACACCTAGTTTTACTCTGAAATGTCTCGGGTAACAGCAGATCCTACAGGGCCTTATTTCTAGTTTAAAATCCACACTTTGCACTAAAATGGAACTTTAGGGTATTTTTGTGCAAACTGAAACAAAACTTGGCCTAAGATAGCTCTAATAACACATAATAGAGCTAACACAACTAACAAAACCCTAATCTAACATGTGAATCACAAATATCCTCTAATATCACTAAAAATGCACAAAAATGAGATTTTTACCAAAGAATACTACAAGTTATGGAAAAAGGAGTGCAAATATGAGTTAATACCTTCTAAGAACCTTGTAGAACACCAAAAGTCTCAGCTTCTCCCTTAAGTGTGCAGATTTGCCTCAAACACCTCAAAAAGCTCACTTTTCCTAAGCTTTTGTGAAGAAAATGTGTTGTTTTTGTGTAGAATTTGTTTGGGAATCAAGGAGAAGTGAAAAAGAGAGGAAAGGATGAAGGAAAACAAAGGTTTTTCTGCTGGATTTTCCAGAATTTCTCAAGTGAGGAAAAGAAAGAGAGAGAGGAGAAAGAAATGGGTCAAAAGTCAAGCTTTTACCTACCCCCCCCCCCCATGCCTCATTTGTTTAATAGAATTTAAATTATGAAAAAGGGTTTTTGAAAAGATTAAAATGGTGGGGAATAAGTTAGCAACCATGCACACAAGAAGGGTTAACATGCTACCAAAACCCTAAGTCTAAAAAATGGCTAAGTGTGCAAGTGTACACTACACAAGGAAAATGATGCTAACACTACTAAATAACTAATAATCCTATAAACACATATATATAATAACACGTACGATCACTAATTATCACGAAAAACATTCAAACGGAAATCCAAAGTGTTACAATCTACCCCCCTTAAAGAAATTCAGTCCCCGAATTTAATAATCTAACTATACGCACCTTCAAAAAGATGGGGATACCTCCTCCTCATCTCGCTCTTGGTCTCCCAAGTGACTTCCTCGCCGCTCTGTCCACGCCAAAGTACCTTGACGGACGGTATCTCTTTCGACCTCAATTTCTTCACTTGCCGATCCAAGATCATCACCGGCTGCTCTGCATAGGAAAGGTCGCGCTCAAGCTGGATCGTCGGGTGCTGAATCGCATGCGAAGGATCATGAAGATATCTGCGGAGCATCGAAACGTGAAATACGGGGTGCACGTCTGGAAAACTGGGCGGAAGGGCTAATCGATACGCAACTGCACCAACACGTTCAAGGATCTCGAAAGGGCCCACATATCTGGGACTAAGCTTCCCCTTCCTTCCAAACCTCATTACGCCTTTCATTGGGGAGACCCTCAAGAAAACATGATCCCCAACAGAAAACTCAAGCCTGCGCCGACGACGGTCCGCATAAGATCTCTGCCTACTCTGTGCTGCTCTCATCCTATCGCGAATCAACTGGATCTTCGCGGTCGTCTCCTCCACAATCTGCGGCCCTAAGATACTGCTCTCACTGAGCTCAGTCCAACAGGTGGACGATCTGCATCTCCTCCCATAAAGAGTCTCAAACGGTGCCATCTGAATGGTCTCCTGGTAGCTGTTGTTGTAGGAGAACTCTACTAAGGGCAAATGATGATCCCAGCTACCTCCGAAGTCTAAAACGCATGCTCTGAGCATGTCCTCGAGAGTCTGAATAGTCTGCTCTGACTGCCCGTCGGTCTGCGGATGGAATGCTGTGCTGAAACTCAAGCGAGTGCCCAAAGCCTCCTGAAGCCTCTGCCATAGCCGGCTGGTAAACTGGGTGCCCCTATCGGACACGATGCATGTCGGAACTCCGTGCAGTCGTACAATCTGATTAATGTAAATCTGGGCGTACTGGGCAAATCCGAAAATCGTCTTCACTGGTAGGAAGTGGGCCGCTTTCGTCAAACGATCCACGATCACCCAGATGGAGTCATACCCCCGACTAGTCCTGGGTAGACCCACAATGAAATCCATAGATATCTGTTCCCATTTCCACTCCGGAATGGGTAATGGCTGTAGCTCTCCCGCGGGCCTCTGGTGCTCAGCCTTGACTTGCTGACAAGTCAGGCATCTCGACACAAAATCTGCAATATCCCTCTTCATACCGTCCCACCAGTAAACATCTCTCATATCGTGGTACATCTTGGTGGAACCGGGATGAACACTATATACCGACCGATGTGCTTCCTCAAGAATTTCGCGCCGCAACCCTCAGCATCTTGTACGCACAGTCTAGCTCCAAATCGTAGTATCCCCTGATCATCGATCACGAACTCGGAAAATCTGCCATGTCCCATCTGTGTCCTGATCTCTGAACAGCGGTCATCACTATGTTGTGCCTCATGTATACGGTCAAGCAACTGTGGGCGTGCACGAACATGCGCCATCTGTCCTCCGGTCGGCGTAAACTCAAACTGTACCTGGCTGTCGCATAAGATCTGCCAATCCGCCGACGACTGCCTCTGTACTGCTCTCAAAAAGGATAGACTACCCCCGGGCTTCCTGCTCAAAGCATCCGCCACTACATTCGCCCTGCCCGGGTGATACAAGATCTCACAATCGTAGTCCTTCACTAACTCCATCCATCGGCGCTGTCTAAGGTTCAGGTCTCGCTGCTGAAATATGTACTTTAAGCTCTTGTGGTCAGTGAATATCTGGCATGACTCTCCATACAGATAATGTCGCCAGATCTTGAGTGCAAAGACCACTGCAGCCATCTCCAGATCATGAGTGGGGTAATTCTGTTCATGTTTCATTAATTGCCGCGAAGCATACGCAATCACCCTGTCATGCTGCATCAAAACGCACCCTAGCCCTACTCGTGAAGCATCGCAGTAGACCACAAATCCGCCTGATCCTGAAGGCAATGATAGCACTGGTGTCGCAGTCAGTAGAGCCCGTAGCCGCTGGAAACTGTGCTCACACTCCTCCGTCCAATCGAAGCGAACTCCCTTCCGGGTCAACCCGGTCAAAGGTGTAGCAATGTGAGAGAAGTCCTGCACGAATCGCCGGTAATAGCCTGCCGGCCCTAGAAAGCTACGAACCTCCGTCACTGACGTGGGTCTAGGCCAACTCCGAACTGCCTCGATCTTCCTCGGGTCGACACATATTCCATCTCGTGTAATCACGTGCCCCAAGAAGTCTACGCTGTCTAGCCAGAAAGCGCACTTGGAGAATTTGGCGAAAAGCTGATGCTCCCTCAAGGTCTGCAGTGTAATCCGCAGGTGCTGCTCGTGCTCCTCTCTACTCCGAGAATACACTAAGATATCGTCGATGAACACTATGATGAACAGATCATGATACGGCCGGAAAATACGGTTCATCAAATCCATAAATGCTGCTGGCGCGTTCTTGAGTCCGAACGACATCACCAAAAACTCATAATGGCCGTAACGTGTGCAGAAGGCCGTCCTAGGAATGTCCTCCTGTCGAACCCGCAGCTGATGGTAGCCCGATCGCAAATCGATCCTCGAAAAGTATCCTGCCCCCTGTAGCTGGTCGAACAAATCGTCGATGCGTGGCAAAGGATATCTGTTCCGCACTGTCACCCTATTCAGCTGGCGGTAGTCGATACATAAACGCATACTGCCGTCCTTCTTGACGAACAGGACTGGAGCACCCCAAGGAGAAGCACTGGGTCGAATAAGTTCCTTATCCAGCAAGTCCTGCAACTGGCCCTTCAATTCTCGAAGTTCTGCCGGGGCCATCCGATAAGGCGGTACAGAAATAGGCCCCGTGCCAGGAACTAAATCAATGTAGAAAGAAACATCACGCTCGGGCGGTAGCCCAGGAAGCTCGTCAGGGAACACATCAGGGAACTCGCTAACAACCGGAACCTGATCCATCGGAACCTCTGTAGCCCTAGTATCGCGAACATAGGCGAGAAATCCCTGACATCCCTTCCTCAAAAGCTGTCCAGCGCGAAAAGAAGAAATCACACCGTGAGGGGTGGCACTACGGTCCCCCAACACAACAACAACCGACTCGCCGGGAAAACAAAATCGAACTGTCTTCTCGCGGCAGTCAACAGAACCATAGCACGTGGCTAACCAATCCATGCCCAAAAGAACGTCGAAGTCCAACATCTCAAGAAGGATCAAATCGACCGGCAACTCTCTATCGCCAATACGGACGGTACAGGATCGGAACACGTGCCTAGCAACAAATGACTCTCCCACAGGAGTAGTCACAACAAGTGGCTGGTCAAGCAAACCGGACTCTCTACCCAAACTCGGCACAAAGTGTGTGGATACGGACGAGTGCGTGGATCCGGGATCGAATAACACGTGTGCATCAACCGAACATACAGAAAGGATACCTGAGACCACCGCATTGGACGTCTGCGCGTCCTGATGCGTCAAAGCAAAAACTCGCGCCTGTCCTCCACCTGCAACTAACTGTCCCCTGCCGGCCGCTGGCTGCCCTCTACCTCGGCCACCTCGTCCTCTATGAACAAATCCTCCGCGACCACGACCTCTCTGTGTATGCATCTGACGCGGAGTAACGGCAGGTACTATCGGCAATGCCGTCTGGGGTGGTGAAGGTGGTAATGTAACAAGTGGTGCTGCCGCCCCACTCCGGGGTACCTCAGGACAATCTCGCACACGATGATAAGAACTCCCGCAACGGTAACATCCCGATGACGGTCGCTGACCCTCCTGGGAATAGGAGCTAAACAATCGGCCTCGTCTCGAATCTCTGCCACCTGCAAGGTGTCTATCTCGACGCCGGAAAGGCCGTCTCTGCACTGACGTATCTACACGAACTCTCTTCAGTCCTGGAACTGCCGAAGTCTCAGCAAGGCGCTCCTCAACTAATAATGCTGCATCTACTGCTGCTGCGTATGTCTCGTAATGCTGCGCGCTGATAGCAAGGAATAGTGGTGTAAGCAAGCCTCGGACAAATCTCTTGACTCACAACTCCTCAGTAGCCACTAGATACGGAGCATAAACTGATAGCTCGGTGAACAGCACATCGTACTCTGCCACTGACATCTCTGGCGTCTGGCGTAAGGACTCGAACCTGCGTGCTCTAGCATCTCGGATACTCAGGGGAAGAAAGCGGGCAAGGAATAGCGCCACAAACTCCGTCCAGGTCATAGGAGGAAGACCTGCTGCTCTACCCATCTCGACTGATTCGCACCATTTCTGCGCAAGACCTTCCAGGCGAAAGCTCGCGAACTCAACCCATCTCGCATCTGCGCATCTAAGTGAACGACATATCCGCGCCATCCTATCAATGAAAGACTGTAGATCCTCGGCCACATCGGTGCCTGTGAAGACCGGAGGCTTCAGCCTCATAAACTCTGACAGCGATACTGTAATAACCTCTGTAGTCGCAGGTGCAATTGCCTGAACTGTGGGTACCACCGCGGTCTCCACAACGGGTGGAACTACCTCTGGTCACTGCGCTCGAAGTGTCTCAACTAGAGATCCCATCATCTGGCGCATCTCCTGCATACTGGACCCCATCGTCTGGCGTATCTCCTGCACACCAGCCCCTAACATAGCAATCTGATCTGTCACGGCAGGAACAGCCTGCTCGGGCACAACCGGTATACTACCCGGATCAGTCCTCGTCTCGGACGAGTCAACTCGAATCTCGGCCCTCGCGGCCGCTCTCTGCGCCCTTGTAGTCTTTGGCGGCATATTGGCTGAAATGAACAATAGGATTCGATAAGGATACGGAAATCGAATCGCAAGAATGTATGTACTCAAGAAGGAATTTTATATCAACAAGTCCTAAGGTCGCGTAGGCGGAGTAACGTGTCGTGAGTATGCCGCGGAACATACACACGCTACGCTACCCTGCTGCAGCTACCTACTCCATCATACCAGGGTCATCCTACACTCCGAAAGGTAAAACCTACGCTCTGATACCAACTTTGTCACGACCCGAAGTTTGGCCCGTGACCGGCACTTAACCACGTAACGTCTACAGGCGTAACGCGACTAAGTGAACCGAAAACCCAGAAATCAAACCAGTGAAAGTATAGAGTGTTATAAGTTTTAAACGAAAGCACTTACTAACATGACAAAAAATCTAAGTAAACAATCACCAAGATAGTAATATACGACGCCGTAGCAAAGATCAAGATCCACAAGTGGGAACATCACAGATAGGATAAACTGCAAGTACAGTCGGCTCGCAACGAGCTCGACACCAGAATACAAATATAATACATCATCGTCCTCACACTGTCTCTAAGTCAAATACATACATGGTAGATGGAGAATACTAGATACAACAATGTACATACTGAAAGATAAACAGATACCGCACAAAACCCACCTATCAGCAAAAGAGCTAGCACACCAACTGTGGGGGTATCTGTGTCAAAAGATGCAACCGCAGCCTGCCGCGACTACTCCGAAGGGTAACCTGCAAACACTGTGGCACAACGGGGGTGAGTTGCCAACTCGTGAATAGAGATAACATATAAAGGTAATCGCGAGCATGCACGTACTGCGCTACTCTATCATATGCCAACAGATGATATCAATATGTGATGAGCAGTATGTGCAATAATCATGCAAGTACTCTATCAGGTAATGTAACTACAGGATGAGGTATAATAGTAAATGCTGAGCAGGGGCAATATAATATCTACACGGAATGTCAACGTGGAATATATAATCGGTGTCCATCGATGCACCCAGATCCCCCAAATAGCTCAGGCGCCGGCACTCTCATCGGCCCTCAAATCCTGTACATCTCTGAGAATCCCGAGTGCCCAACATCGGCACCCAAATATCATAAACACTCGTGTCCAGCATCGACACGCAAATCCTCATCCACCGGGCCCCATCAGTCCGGGTCAGCCCACGGGCTCCTTCTGCGGTATCGGCCCTCGGCCCCAGCAGTACGGATCGCCCCGCATCCATCTATCGCCTCTGATCAGTATCCTCCGGATAACTGTCAGGTCCAACCAATCACCGGTAGGTAGTAGTCCCTCTGCCAGGCTCACCGTCTACTGCACAGCGAAACCGTTCTCGCCCCGGGGTACCATACCGGGTCCACCATGTACCCGTAATCGGTCTCAACCAGCTCCTCGACTCGGGTTCACATATATCACTCGAGCACCGAGAAAACACATGGTGGACGCACCGAAATATCATATCAAGGGAACCGGGTTTTTAAATGATTACATATTTGCAATAGCCACGGTTCCCAAATCCAGAAATCAAATGTAATCCAAACCAAATGGAAGTCAATGATCCGATATGATATGTGCGTCAAGTATGAATAGCATGTCAAGTCACATATAGATAAGCTACAATATGATGATCCGATGTGATATAGGCATCAAGTATGAATAGCATGTCAAGTCGCATATAGATGAGCTACAATATGATGATCCGATGTGATATAGGCATCAAGTATGAATAGCATGTCAAGTCGCATATAGATGAGCTACAATATGATGATCCGATATGATATAGGCATCAAGTATGAATATATACTACAGTGTGAGTGTCATGGCAATTACTAACGGTGTGTGTGTAACATGCAGGATAGTGCTCGTGCAACATGGACCGTTAGTAATGGTGCGGTGTTCTATCAATTCTAGTTTATCCAAATAGCAGGGAATGCAGCATGCACTAAATAGTAGCCATGAATAGTCAATGTATACAAAGGAAACTATAAGGTCCTATAGGCCCTGACGTAGAACGCCATGCGGGTGATATCCCCGTAGATGTGAAATCTACTCACCGTAGTCCCTCGCTAGGTATAGCCAACAACTTGTTTTCCCTTCTGCGCGGCGTCCGCCGTACTTGCCTGCGAACCTAGAATTACACAATATATCACACGTAAGCTTGAAGTCACACAAACGCGACATTAAAGCCGAACTAATAACTCGTGTCGCGAACCAAGCGTGCGTGTGCACGATACGCTAAAACGTGTGGTTACGCGCCTGAAATCACTCCGACGCGTCACGATACGCAGAACCCCAAACCCACACACACGTATCACGCGTGTCGCGAAAGATTGAAAATACGGGAAAATAGGTAAACACCTCCAGATTTTGATACAGGAAAGATATTGTAAAACTATATATCCCAAAACAACCCATATAGCAACAGACACCCACACCCCAAACCCCAACCCAAAACTCCCCCATCTGGCCGCAAATTGCGGCCAGAATGAATATTTTGGCGGCCCGAAATGGGAATTAGGCTCCTAGGTTTGGTGTGTGCACTCTATACCCCCCATACATGCTACAGTAACACCTAGTTTTACTCTGAAATATCTCGGGTAACAGCAGATCCTACAGGGCCTTATTTCTAGTTTAAAATCCACACTTTGCACTAAAATGGAACTTTAGGGTATTTTTGTGCAAACTGAAACAAAACTTGGCCTAAGATAGCTCTAATAACACATAATAGAGCTAACACAACTAACAAAACCCTAATCTAACATGTGAATCACAAATATCCTCTAATATCACTAAAAATGCACAAAAATGAGATTTTTACCAAAGAATACTACAAGTTATGGAAATAGGAGTGCAAATATGAGTTAATACCTTCTAAGAACCTTGTAGAACACCAAAAGTCTCAGCTTCTCCCTTAAGTGTGCAGATTTGCCTCAAACACCTCAAAAAGCTCACTTTTCCTAAGCTTTTGTGAAGAAAATGTGTTGTTTTTGTGTAGGATTTGTTTGGGAATCAAGGAGAAATGAAAAAGAGAGGAAAGGATGAAGGAAAACCAAGGTTTTTCTGCTGGATTTTCCAGAATTTCTCAAGTGAGGAAAAGAAAGAGAAAGAGGAGAAAGAAATGGGTCAAAAGTCAAGCTTTTACCTACCCCCCATGCCTCATTTGTTTAATAGAATTTAAATTATGAAAAAGGGTTTTTGAAAAGATTAAAATGGTGGGGAATAAGTTAGCAACCATGCACACAAGAAGGGTTAACATGCTACCAAAACCCTAAGTCTCAAAAATGGCTAAGTGTGCAAGTGTACACTACACAAGGAAAATGATGCTAACACTACTAAATAACTAATAATCCTATAAACACATATATATAATAACACGTACGATCACTAATTATCACGAAAAACATTCAAACGGAAATCCAAAGTGTTACACCCTTTTTCTTCTCTTGATGGAGCCTTGGGAGGTGGGTTTATGGTAAAACTTTATTTAGTTTAAAAAAAAAAAAAAAGAAGAGCTAAGCTCTTGATTTAACTGAAAAATGAAAAGAAAGAGGAAGAACTTGGAAGAAAGGAGATAGAGGCACAAACCCTAGTTTTTGGGGAAGAATGAGAAAGTTGTCATAGATATTTTCATCGTGTTTGCCTTTATAGGCTACACACTTTACATCTAGCCCCTTGGGCTTTGCCAAATGGCACTTTGCCCATCCCATGCCTCATGTGCTCATTTCTTTTACACATGGGCCATGGTTTTTTACAAAATTTGGCTTTATGCCCATTATTCTTACATTTATTCTTAAAATAAAATAAAATAAATACACCAAAATTATTTATTACAATTTTTTTTTATTTTGGTATGGGGAAGGCCGGCCGCTTCATGTTCGGGCTTGACCCGGGCATTGGCCCACTTGACCTGGGCTTGGGTCCACCTGGTTTGAGGTTGACTTTGACATTGACTTGGTCAACCGGGGTATAATTTTCGACCCCAACAAAGTGCCCCCATCAATAAATGCACACCACATATGTCGGTCGTGTGCATGAAATTGATAGATCTTCTTTCACGTGGAGGCGACTTGATTTGGTTCCCGCTTTTTGGAAAATTGGCACTGCTCTTTTTATGACATGGAAGGTCGATACTTGACGTGTCTCCGAGATGGAGTGTCGGTTGACTTGATTCCAAGGCGGAGCATAATTCCGACGAGGAGATTGGTGCTGCCCTTTTACCGACGTGGACGGTCGATGCTGCCCTTTTAGCGACGTGGACGGTCGGTTCTGCCCTTTTAGCGACGTGGACAGTCGGTGCTACCCTTTTGCGACTTGGACGGTCAGTGCTGCTCTTTTTGCGACTTGGACAGTCGGTTCTACCCATTTAGCGACGTGGACGGTCGGTGCTTCCCTTTTTTCGACTTGGACGGTCGGTTCTGCCCTTTTAGCGACATGGACGGTCGGCGCTCCCCGTTTAGCGATGTGGACGGTTGGCGCTGCTCTTTTTGCGACGTGGACGGTCGGTGCTGCCCTTTTTGCGACTTGGACGGTCGATTCTGCCCTTTTAGCGACGTGGACGGTCGGCGCTGCCCTTTTAGCGATGTGGACGGTCGGTGCTGCCTTTTTTGCGATTTGGACGGTCGGTTCTGCCCTTTTAGCGACGTGGACGGTCGGTGCTTGATTTGTCTTGCTTCCGAGGTGGAGCTTGATTCCACATGGGAGGTCGTTGGTTGTCTTGCTGGTTTGATGTGATTTGGGTTGACATCAGCATCGCTATACTGGAATATAGTACCAGGAGCGAATCATCATCTGCCATGACAGGATTTGGGGATTTTGGTTTTGGTTTAGCATCAGCATCGCTTCACTGGAATATGTTACCGGGAGAGAATCATCATTTGTCATGAGGAGATTTTCCTCGTTCCCAGTTTAATGACTTAGGGGTCATCTGTTTCCAGTTTAACGACTTAGAGGTCATCTATTCACAGTTTAAAGACTTAGGGGTCTATCGGATTGGAGTTTGGAATTTTGGGGTTTAGGATAGGCATCAGCGTTGGTAACACTGAAGCACGTGTGCCAGTAGTAATTCATCATTTGCCTTTTCCTGTTGGGGAGCGATGGCTTAAGAGAAGGTTTAGGTCCCTATCGCCTAAGGCTTTTCAATTTTATGAGCCGTAAGGGTCCCATAAAAGCATTTTCTCCTTACGAGTCGAGAGGATCTCGTAAGTTTACTTTCTCCTTAGGAGTCGTGGGGACTCCCAAGTGTGTTTCTCCTTTGTGAGTCGTAAGGATCCCACGAAGTTGTTTTCTTACGAGTCGTGAGAATCCCGTAAGTCTTTTCTCCTCATGTATCGTGAGGACACATGAGTGGGTCTTCCCAAATGGAGCATAATTCCAAGGGCGGAGACCAGCCGCGTAACTGGTGGTTGCGATAGGGCATGGGAACGATGAGAATTATTTGAGCCCGTGGATTGTATACGGTAGTCAACTTGGGGACCAACCGTAAGGTTGGGAGAATTTTGGGAGATTGGATTTTGGTTGGCGTCTGTATCGCTGCACTGGAATGTGATATCAGGAGCGACTCATCATTCGCCGTTTGGAGACTTAGAATTTGGATCTTGTTTGGCATCAGCATTGCTGTACTGGAATAATGCCAGGAGCAACTCATCATTTGTCCCGGGAGGACTTGGGATTTGGGTTTTTGGTCGGCATCAAGACCGCTAACACTGAAGAGAAATGCCAGGAGTGACTCATCATTTGTCGTTGCCCGTTGAGGAGCGATGGCTTAGAAGACAGGTTTAGATCCCTATCACCTAAGGCTTTTCAATTTTATGAGCCGTAAGGGTCTCATAAAAGCATTTTCTCCCTACGAGTCGAGAGGATCTCACAGATGTACGTTCTCCTTAGGAATCGTGTAGATTCCTAAGTGTGTTGCTCTTTTGTGAGTCGTAAGGATCTCACGCAGGGATTTTCTCCTCACAAGGTCGAGAGGACTTTGCGAGTGCATTTTATCTCTTTTCACGAGTTTGCGCCCTTTCGGGTTTTCACAAAATCGCCGGCAGTCCTGCTGTTTTTACTCACGGAGCCCTTTCGGGTTTTCATCCGTGCCCGTTTTGCTTCTGTACATACCCTTTTTTTTTGCGGATCTGTATTACTGGTGGGACTTTAAATGTAGTCTCACCGGTGGGACTTTGGGAGAGACAGGGGCCGTGGATTGTATACGGTTTTGCATGATCTATGATCCAGACCGTAGGGCCGGTGTGCTCAATTCGCTTGCGACTTGGAGTATTCACGCGTAGTATTTCTTGAGATATTGGCCATTGATGGGTGGCATAGGCCTTTCTTCCTCGGCACTTATTAGTTGGTAGGATCCTCCGTCGAACACTTTCTCGATGACGTACGGTCCTTCCCAGTTTGGCTCGAATTTTCCCTTGGCATGTCGATTGGGGATGATCGGTCTTTTGAGGACCAACACCAATTCGCCTTTTTTAAAAGCGCGGAGACGAGTCATCTTGTCATAGGCCCATGACATTTAGGCTCAGTACAACTCTAGATTTTGCTGTACTGCAAGCCTCTTTTCTTCGAAGGCGTCGAGCTCTTCGAGCCGAAGGAGCACGTTTTCCTCCTCCGTCAACTAGTGCTGAACGACCATTCTTAAACTTGGAACTTCGACTTCGAGAGGGAGGATCGCCTCCACTCCGAATAGTAATGAGTATGGAGTGGACTGAGTTGGAGTATGGTACGTTGTACGATATGCCCACAACGCCTCGTGAAACTTGAGACTCCAGTCTCTCTTGTTGGCTGAAGCATTTTTCCTCAGGAGCTTGCATAGAGTCTTATTGAAGGCTTCGGCTAGCCCATTAGCTCTTGGGTTATAGATGGAGGAATATCTCCAGTCTATCTTATGCTGAGTAGTGAATCTTGAGACTTTGAAGCTTTTGACAGAAGGCCCGTTGTCAGAAATGATTCTTCTTGGTGTACCGAAGCGGTATAAAATATTATGCCGGAAAAATGTCAGAATATCTTCTGTCTTGACTTCTTTTAGCAGAACAGCTTCAGCCCTTTTGGAGAAGTAGTCTGTTTCAGCCAGTATGAACCGGTGGCATTTGGATGATGGAGGATCAATTGGACCAACTATGTCGATGCCCCAAACTTCGAAGGGCTATGATGCCACCGTAGGATGCAACGGATTGGGATACTTATGAATGAAATCACCATGAATTTGGCAGAGATGGCATTTCTTTACATGCCCTTCACAATCCCTTATTATGGTGGGCCAGTAATATCCAAGCCGTTTGATCTGAAGCCGCATTTTGGGGCCGGACTGGTGAGCCCCGTGGACGCCTGAGTGAACTTCTTTCATAACTTTTTGGGCTTCGGCCGATGACAGGCACCTGAGACAGAGTTGGTCATATGATCTGCGGTATAGATTATTATTTACAAACACGTATCGGAGATCTCTCTTCTTCAGGTGAATCCTTGTAGATTTTTCTTCGGGCAGCTTATCGTATCGGAGGTACTCTATGAAGGGTTCTCTCCAATCAGGCCCATCTTAAATGATCAAAGCTTCTTCGGCAGAATTATTCTCTTGTTCTACGTTTTCGTCTTCAGGCAAAGAGACTGGAGACAGAATTTGCCGGCTTCTGACTGTGATCATAATTTCGTCCGTGTCGGGATCAGCCAGGTCCTTGGCTAAGCGAGCAAGTACGTCGACTTTTCCATTCAACGCCTTAGGAACTCTCATTAGTTCAATATGGGTGAACTGTTTCATAAGCTCCACCACCCGGCTTCTGTATCGAGCTAACTCGGCTTTGTATATCTTATAGTCGCCGCTTACTTGGTTGACAACAAGCTGGGAATCACCGTAGACTCGTAGCCAAAGGATTTCCATTTCTATAGCGAGCTCCAAACCCGCTATCAGAGCTTCATACTCAGCCTCATTGTTTGTGCGAGGCTCAGTAAGAGCAAAAGAACGTCGTAGGGTTCCCATCGATGGCGTGATAAACACCAATCCTATACCTGCTTTTATCTACGGGATGCTTGATTTGCCAGAGCTCCTCATTGATGAGGCTCCATCGAAGTAGAGATTCCAACATGGCCCGTCTTCCTCGAGGTGCAGCACTTGTTCGTCTGGTAACTCGCAATTGAGCGGTGACCCCTCTGATACAGGGTGAGCAGCAAGGAAGTCTGCAAGAGCTTGCCCTTTTACTGCTTTCTGAGGAGTATAAACTATGTCAAACTCAAGTAGCATGACAGCCCATCTTGATATTCTACCGGCTAGGCTTGCTTTGGTCATTAAGTGTTTGAGCGGGTCGACCTTAGAGATCAGCATAACCTGATGAGCGAGCAGATAGTGTCTCAGCTTCTTCACAACGAACATCAGAGCCAGGCATTGCTTTTCAATCGGGGAATAGTTGTGTTCCACCCCGACTAAAGTTCGACTGAGGTAGTAGAGGGCATTCTCTTTTCCCTCCTCGTTGTTCTGGGCAAGGAGTGCACCGAGTGACTCATCTAGCGCGGCAGTATAAAGAATCAATGGTTTATTTAAAATGGAGGCAGCAAGTACTAGAGGGTGCAACAAGTACTGTTTGATGCTTTTGAATGCTTCTTGACATTCGGCATCCCAGACAAAAGAAGCTCATTTTTTCATGAGTTTTGAGAATGGCCTACATCTCCCCGATAAATTTGAGATAAAGCTTCGAATGTACGCAAGTTTGCCCTGAAAGGATCGTAGTTGCGTCAGATTCTTCGGAGGGGGCATCTCCATGATGACCTTTATCTTTGATAGGTCAACTTCGATCCCTCGATGTCGGACTATGAAGCCCAGGAATTTTCCCGATGACACACCAAAAGCGTACTTTAGAGGATTCATCTTCAGATTGTAGTCCCTCATTCTAGTGAGAACGGTCCTAAGATCTTGGATGTGATCGGCCTTGGCTTTAGTCTTGACGACCAGATCATCAACATAGCATTCAACGACTTTATGGATTAGGTCATCAAAGATATTGGTCATTGCCCTTTGATATGTAGCACCTGCATTCTTCAGTCCGAACGGCATCACCTTGTAACAGTATATTCCAATCGGGGTTCGAAATGCTGTGTGTTTCTCATCCTCGGGCGATATCTTGATCTGATTATATCCAGACAAGCCATCCATAAAGGTGAACAGCTCGTAATTTGAGATGTCATCGACCATCATTTCCATGACCGGTACCAGGAAGCCGTCTTTAGGGCATGCCATGTTGAGGTCCCTGAAATCGACACAAACTCAGATCTGCCCATTTTTCTTCTTCACTGGGACTATGCATGCGATCCAGTCCGTATATTTCTCTTCTCTGATGAAGCCGGCATCGATGAGTTTCTTGGTTTTCTCAATGACCTTTTCTTCCAGTTCCTTTCTCATTCTTTGAGGATCTTGTTTGACCGGCTTAGCATCAGGAGATATAGCCAGCTTATGCACGGCCACTTCAGGAGAAAGGCCAGGCATTTCTTTGTTTGTCCACGCTAAGCAGTCGACGAACTCATGCAGCAAGGCGATTATCTACTCTTTAATTTCCTCTGACAAGAGTGAGCTGATGTAAATTGGCCTTGGATTATCGGGCGTTCCTAAGTCAATCTCGGTTAGCTCGTCAAAGGTTGCTTGTCCTCCATCTTCGAGCTCTTGAGGAGCTTCTTCTGGCTCGGCTAGCTCATCATCCTCATTTGACCATTCGCTGGCTTCACTAACATGGATCATGTAGCATGCTTTGGAATCAGGCTGGATGAAACCTATGCCCCGTCTATCTGGAATTCTTCCATCGATGAGTGCTCGGACCTGAGGCGGATGCCATAGCCCTTCATAAACTTTGCTTCGGACTCCGTTTGATATAACCGGCATCCGCACCTTTTGAAATATTCCCACATCTCGGGCGCATAGTATCTGGGATTGAGGACGGCTCTTATGCCTCTCTCATAGGGAAGGCATGCGACAGACAAATCGTCCAAGCACCTAACAGGATTTGACCCATAAAACAGGATGCCTTTCTGTCCATTTTTTCTTCCGGGAATGTAGAAAGTTTTCAGCTGGTCCACGGTAGAAACTGACAACGCATCAAGCTCTTTACACATCTTCTCCGGTACCCTTGTGACAACTAGGGACCCTTCTGTAATTTCGAAGGTCTCTCGTTGTTTCTCTTGTTGCATGGGGGTCCAATCTGCATAACTGTTGCTAGGAAGGTCCTCTTCCTCCGAGTCTTCAGTGTCGCTGCCAAGATGAGGGCGGAATTTGTTGCTAGATGGGCTTTCAGTATTAGATTCATCTGTATCGCTACCGAAACGAGGGCGAGTTTTATAGAAGGACGGACTTCCAGCATCGGACTCATTAGTGTCACTGCCGAAACGCAGGCGCACTTGGGGGTTTTTGCTTTTGAAAGTGACAGCCAGCTCAGATTTGCTTTTGGGTTTTGGGGCCGCTCCGCCCTCAGTCAGTTGTGGCTTAGTATTTCGGTGGTTCATAAAGTACCGAAAATCCTCATATCGGACTTCATGCACACCGAACGGCTGGTTGTCTCCATCAATGCGTCTTTCTTCGCCATTTTTAGTATACTTCATGCACTGATGGAGAGTTGACGGAATGATGCCGTAATCGTGGAGCCACGGCCGCCCCAAGAGAATTTTATAAAACGTGTCAGCGTCGATCACGTATATCTTAGCTTCGGTCTGCAGATCCCTAAATTTGATTGGCAGAGCTATGGATCCCAGAACTTGCTGGCAATTTTGATTGAAGCCTTGAATGACAACCTTTCTCTTGACAGGTGTCGGACGTCCATTGACAAACTCTTCAGAGTTCTCAAGTTCATGATGTTCACTGAGGACCCTGGATCAATCAATATGCGGTTAATCCAGTCCCCGTCGCTGTACCCTGTCACGTAAAGCGGCTGATTATACTCAGCCATTCCCAATAGAAAGTCTTCGTCCTTAAACGTGACTATGGTGGCATGCAGAGCATACTGGGCTTCTTTCATATTAATTTCCGCAAAGCGAGCCTGATACAGTTCAGGGTTTTGTAGAGCATGGATGAGAACATCTCTAAGTTCCTTAGATAGGACCAAGGCATCGTAGATGCTCAAGAGAAACGGAAGATTCCGGAGATGAGCCAAGACATTATAGTCCACTGAGGAAGGACTCGAATTTTCATGAGCCGGCTCTCCGCCATCTTCTTCATTAGTGACTTGTTTTTCCTTCCCTTTTGGGGCGTTTCCATGACTTGGCAGTAGAGCCCTGCCGCTTCTAAGTTGGATCTGGTGGGCCTTTATGGCGAGCTCCTCGTCCTCTTCGGGAAAACAGAGCTCCTCCTCAGAGTCGCTGCCCAGATGGATGGCGTAGCAGGTTACTACAGGGATCTCTTCATTGGAGTCTTCTTCTAGCTCCTCTAGAATCTCAGCCGCTTCTACAGGGAGGAACTCCTTCAATTGAATCAGAGTTCTTTCCTTCTGTTCATAGTTTTCGAGGGAATCGATATATTTTTGAATGGTCGATCTTCCTACAGACACTTTTTCGCACCGAGTTGCACTTTTCTTCTTCCTGGGCTTTTTGGAATTTGAGCCTGATGGAGCCAAATAGGCAGCTGGAATGGCAGGCTTCTTCTGCCCTTCCCATTCTATTCTGGGCTCTTTCCGAAGTAACTTTAGCATCTTCTTCATCTTATTAGATATGTGCATACTCCATAGAGCTGCGGTGAGCCAGTTTCATTTCTCAGGGCAGCGGGTTCAGCTGTCTGCTCCCATAAGGCTTCAGCTTCTGTCTGTATAAAGTTGGTGGTTGCAACTCGATGGTTCACCAACACACTCTTGGATAGCTCGATCTCTCCAGCCTTGTACTGCTTCTCAACCCAGTCTTTGAAGATATAGCAATCCTCGATCACATGGCTCATTACTCGGTGGCATGGGCAATATAGGGGATTGTCAGTCATTTTTGCTTCTTGAGGTCTTTT
Organism: Agapanthus africanus; assembly: GCA_030015575.1. Taxonomy (NCBI): domain Eukaryota; kingdom Viridiplantae; phylum Streptophyta; class Magnoliopsida; order Asparagales; family Amaryllidaceae; genus Agapanthus; species Agapanthus africanus. The sequence continues at coordinate 183,682,730 of CM057341.1, forward strand.
CGACTCCGGCAATTGTAGACCGTTGTTCAAGGCATCTTTAAATATCCTGCGGACCTTGTCCCTTCTGAAAGAGTAAACCTTGTTCTTTTTCTCCTCTAGGGAAGGCCCTTCTCCTCCCAGCAATGGCTTTCGAGGCCGGTTGGTTTTGGAATCGCCTGCTTTTCGCTTGTCTTCATTGCCGGACGCATTGAAGACATTGGTACTGTTGGAACTCCCGCTTCTATGGTTGTCATCCCTCTTTCTTGTCACTCGAAGAGTCTGGGGTGGACTCTTGCTTCGAGCGTTCCAGCATTTGGACTTTCTTGGTTAGCTCCTGAAACGTCTTGAGGCCTGCTGTACACAAGAATAAGACCATCCAATTACTGAGGTTCCTAATGAGAAGGCAAATGGACTGGTCCTGCTCCAGCGGCGGTTCGCACTTGACCGTGAGATTAAGCCATCGGGTGATAAATTCAGTGTTGTTTTCATTCTTCCCCGGCTTGGTCCTCACAAGGTCAGCAATGAAGATTTTATCACTGACACTCATGAACCGTTGCCGAAACAGAGACTCCATTTAGGCAAAGGTAATGACGGACCCTTCTGGTATACTCGTGTACCAGTTGAAAGCGACACCGGTCTGGCTGTTGACAAACTGACGAAGAAGGAGCGCATCATTGCCCCCTGTATTTCCGCACGATGCTTTAAAATGGGCGACGTGCTGATTTGCATTTCCCGTCCCGTCAAATCTTCCGAACTTAGGAATGACGTAGCCGCTCGGAAACTCAATCAGATCGTACTGTGCGGGATATGGCCGCCCACTACTGCTAATTTCTTTCTGAGCTTCAGCTTCGGCCATCAATGTTTTAACCTTGCAGGTGACCAAATCCATTATCCAACCTTGTGTTAGCGGGATAATCCTATCTGGGGCCAAGGCGTCCCCAGAAGCGGAATATGGCCGGCTTTCGTGCGGCTCGACCAATCTTGGACCCAAAGGGACAGGCATCGGCTACTTTGGATTGTCATCACCCGGCTTATGAATAGAGACTTGTGCTTGGTTGGGAGGCTCTCGAGCAATTTGAGCCGTAAGCTGCATCACAACGTTCGTTAGGTCGTCAATTTTCGAATAGAACTTGGTCATCTCTTTATCTTTGCTCCTGAGCTGTTTTCGAAGCTCTTGAAGCAGCTCTTGCTCCGTGGTCCTGGGGCGAAACGTCGGCTCTTCCTCACTGTTCGAGCTTGACTCTACATGGACTGAGGGGTCAATTTGCCTATCAGCCTCATCGAGAGGGTTTTCTTCATCCAGTGGAGGCGGCTGATCTTGGAAAGCGGCAACCACATTCAAGCCAGATTGGGCTTGGGATGTGGTGGCCCCATCCTTGTTTTTGCTGCGCAAGTTGTCGCTGGGACATGCGCCCGCTATATAGACCATATGTATAACATATCCCGCTGTCTTTTTATTACCGGCAGCTGATTTCACAGATCACTGTCGTGGCCCTCCTGTTTCGGTAACGGGCAATCGACTGAAAGCGGCTGGCCTGACCAAGTTCTTAAATGGTGCTGGCGCTTCTTTTCTGAATTTGCTCCGCTGCTTTCGCGCGGCACAAAGCGCCCGATAGACACTTGAAGAGATGGTGTCATGCTTTCTTTATCGGGGCTGAGACACGTCTCTTTGCAACATCGTTCGGACTTCCGTCTTCTTGATCCTGGCGGTCATAGCGTTTTTCTGAACCAACATCAGAGGTTCGAAAGAATTGCTGACTTTTACGGTCAACTCAGCCGTCGCCGCAGGACGACTCTGCTCTTGGAATCTCACAAGATTCCACTTGGCCGGAGTCCTGGCCCTCTTTTTGGCTCGGGACCTGAGTCGCTTCTGCCTTAACTTTCCTGTTTTAAGCACTTGGCAGACTTCGGCTCTTCGGGAAGACGCCGTAGACCGGGCGACGAAGGGCTTTGGAGATACGCCTAATTATGCATTTGTTGGAGTCATCGCCTGAGCTCGTCCGCCACGTTTGATGTTGCCCTTTGAACCGGAAGCCTTGCCCCTAGCTGGAGCACCAGAGAGTCGTTCAGGCACCGTCTTAAGTTTCGGTTGTGGTGACTTAGCGATCACAACATTCGGCCTCTTGCCTCTTGGGACCGGCTTGGCCACCTGCTTTGCCGGGATTCCTGCCAGATGAGCGCTTCCAGCAGGGTAGATGATGACGGAACCAAGCTGGCAAGGAAGTTCCTCCCACTGTCGACTGAAGCTTGCGGAGAGAACAACACGATCATTAATCATGACCATGTATGAGATCGGGGTCGCGTTGGAAGCTGAATTCGTCTTGGGAGACATTGTCGTTGAAAGTTGATTGCTGCACGGAAAAAAAACATTATTTCAGTACAAACAACGGCATATATGTTAAATGAGTTCGCATGAACACTTGACCCGAGATATGGGAGGAGAGAAAGGTCCCACCGGGAGTGCTAGAATCTGTAGGGTGTTTTTCGTCACCCCATTGAGATGGGAATACGCGCGCGCTGGTCAGGCGCAGTACAGATTCCCCCTGCCTAGAGTAAGCTGTGGTTTATTGATTGTGGGTATCCGAATCTCCGGCAGCCGAGGACTAAACTGCCGTTAATTACCCCTCGCCTTTGAAGCGAGAGAACTTTCGATTGACGGGTCAAACAGGACATGCGAACTCAATGCGATGCGTTGGTGTGTGTGTGTGTGTTTGTTCCATTTGTTAAAAAAAGGATATATATATATATATATATATATATATATATATATATATATATATCCATATATAAAAAAAAATAAGTAAATAAATATTTAGAGAAAAATTTTATTTTTAATTTATTATTTTTTTAATTATAAAATATTATTTATAATTTATTTTTATTTATTTAATATTTAATTATTATTTTTTAAGTAAAAAAAGATTAAAATAAAGAAAAGAAAGAAGGAGAAGAAGAAGGATTTTTAAATAAAAAAGGGGAGAACCTGGGCTCCCATTAAATGAGAGACTCCCCTCACATGCACATGCTAGCATGTGACCAGCATGTGACCCCTCACATGTGAGGGGGAGCCAAAAGGGGCATGTGAGGGGGGAGCCAAAAGGGCTCCAATTTTATTTTTTTATTTATTTTTTTTACATAGAGTTCAACTCCAAAAGAAAATTTTTTATGGAGTTAAAACTCCAAAATAATTTTAAATATGGAGTTCAACTCCGAAAAGATTTTAAATTGAGTTGTAACTCCAAAAAGATTTTTATTGTGGAGTTAAACTCCAAAAAGAGTTTTAAATGGAGTTCAACTCCAAAAGAAGATTTTTATTGTGGAGTTAAACTCCAAAAGAATTTTTATTATGAAGTTAAACTCCAAAAGAATTTAAATGGAGTTGAACTCTGAAAGAATTTTTATTGTGGAGTTCAACTCCGAAAGAATTTTAAATGTGGAGTTAAACTCCGAAAGAATTTTATATGAAGTTAAACTCCTAAAAAGATTTAATATGGAGTTAAACTTCCCAAAAAAAGGATATTTACTGTGGAGTTAAATTCCAAAAGAATTTTTATAGTGAAGTTAAAATCCAAAAGAATTTTTGTAGTGGAGTTAAACTCCAAAATAGCATATGAGGGTGCATGTGACACATGCTAGCATGTGAGGGTCACATGATGGTATGTGACTAGCCTGTGAGGGTCACATGCTAGTATGTGAGGGAGGCCAAAAGAGCTCCCATTAAATGGGAGCCTTTCCCCTCACGTGCTAGCATGTGATTGGGGCAAAAAGGGTTCCGAAAATTTAATTTATTTTTTTTTATTTTTTTACATGGATTTCAATTCCCAAAGAAATTTTTTTGGTGTCAGAAGTGGGATTTTAAAAGAAGTTTTAACTCCAAAAAGATTTTTATTGTGGAGTTAAACTCCCAAAAGAGTTCAACGCCAAAAAAAGATTTTTATTATGGAGTTAAACTCCAAAAGAATTTTTGTTTGTGGAGTTAAACTCCAAAAGAATTTTTGTTTGTGGAGTTAAACTCCAAAAGAATTTAAATGGAGTTGAACTCCGAAAGAATTTTTATTGTGGAGTTGAACTCCGAAAGAATTTAAAATGTGGAGTTAAACTCCCAAAAAAAAAGATTTTTACTGTGGAGTTAAACTCCAAAAGAATTTTTGTAGTGGAGTTAAACTCCAAAATAATTTTTGTGGTGGTGGAGTAATACTCCAAAATAATTTTATTTGTTGAGTTAAACTCCAAAGATTTTCTCATTTCTCTTTTGAGAAGAAACCCAAAATGGGTTCTCTTGAAACTCCAAGATGTAGATCTTGGATGATAAAAAAAGAGACCCTTTTTCTTCTCTTGATGGAATCTTGGGAGGTGGGTTTATGGTAAAACTTTATTTAGTTTTAAAAAAAGAAGAGCTAAGCTCTTGATTTAGTTGAAAAATTAAAAGAAAGAGGAAGAACTTGGAAGAAAAGAGTTGGAGACACAAACCCTAGTTTTTGGAGAAGAATGAGAAAGTTGTCATAGATATTTTCATCATGTTTGCCTTTATAGGCGACACACTTTACATGTTGTTAGTGTATATGCCCTAGAAGCCATTACTGTATCATACTAGTTTGTATATTACTTAATGGAAGCTTGGGATATTCACAGTTGTATATACAATCTTGCTCAAAATGGTAGTATGCTACTTGGTATGTTTCTGTTTTAATGTGTACATGTGTTTATTTTAGTATATCATCTATACACATTAGTGGAGCCCTTAGGATCTTTGCTTGATTACCAGCGTTATGATGGCAGTCACACTCATGGGGGCTGGGTAATCCACAAGCACATCCTTATGCAGGTCCCTACTCGTAGGACTATCAAGACAGGGCATCGATACTCCGGAGTAGACTAGCGTATGCGCTTCTCATCCCAGCAGGGGAGACGGTCTGTCCCACAGCCGTCAGTACGTCGTACTTGAGATAGTATGCGGGTGCTCGTTAGGTTACGAGTACACTGGACAGGACTCGTCGGGAACTGTTGGTTGGTACTATACCTATCGTCAGTTATCAGTTCCCAGGTGACATGAGTACAGCTTAGTCCGCTGACTTGACACTGTCACTTCGCCTCGAGTGTGTTCCCACTGTACTTTGATTACTACCCTACCACGGCTCAAAGGAGTCGTGCAAACAGGTAGTAGTTGGGTGCAGTCCCGAAGCACTTGGAGGCAGTGACGGTTAGACAGGATTCGTCTCTCTCGGTATTGGGGGTTGGTATCACGCTGTGTCTAGGAGAGCCATTACACAAAGTCCCTGGCCAGGGCAAGCGAGATATACTGGTAGGTTTTCAATGTTATCTCAGGGTGTTCTGGGCTACACTCCGACACGACTTGTACCGCTATTAGGGGACTGACGTTTACCGCCCCCTAGGCCCGCCATGTGATATTATCAGACGAACAGACCGGACTATACGGAGACTGTCACATTCAGGCTCAGTAGGAGTTCAGATGGGTTTCACCTCGTCCGTCTTCTTATCGGCATCTACCTGGGGGCCGTTACGCACAGCTAGTACCGCTTGCGGTCTGTGGTTAAACCCACTGCCAGCGTAGTGTCGAGTCTTTAAAGTCCCACACAAAGAGCTATTCGCCTTTAGGCAAAAGAGTAGAGGTCGCATGGTTTTGCGACAGGGTTCGGTCACATCCGTGCACTTGTGCACGTTTAGTGTCCGGGAAGTTATTACTAGCGGGTTTTGGGTTAATCCAAATCCTAGTATACGTTTTGGGATTGATTTTATCTCGCTTGCATTCGTGTTCCTCGGAACGCGGATGCGGGTGTGTATGCACAGTTGACAGAGACAGAGACAGAGGATTCTCATTAGGGTTGTTGACTGTTGACTTTTGCTAAACCCTAATGAGAATAAGAAATATGATTAATGATAATATTAATTAAGTATTATTGTGCCATGGTTGGGTTGAAAGGTTGACTTTGTTGACTTGTTGACTTGGTTGACCGGTTGACTAGGTTGGACTAGTTGACCATCATCATTACAATGGTTGTCATTTCATGCAAAGACTTTTGCTTGCTTGTTGTGCTTTATAAAATGAGTGCATGAAATGATAATACCACTTGAAATGATATGAACCATCACATAATACTCAATTACTATTATTATTATTATTATTATTATTTTGTTGTGTGAGCATGGGAGCAAAAGAGGTTGGCTCATTTTCTATCATTTGGTTTCTCTCTCATGCTCAAGCTCTCTTCCTCTTCCTCTTGCTCTCTCTAGTTCAAAGCAACTCCCTCTCATGAGTTGAGAAACATTGCCTTAGAGATAAAAGAAAACCCATATCACTTCTCTACTCATCCTAGTTCACATGGCCTAGCAAGCCAAGTGTTCTAGTTTCTTCAAGTTTGAAGTAGAAGCCAAAAGGTAGAAGCTTTCGAGTGGATCCATCTTCGGTGCGAGGAGACGACGAGGTGAGGGCGATCCGAACACCGCAAGGAGTTGAAGACGAAGGGGTTCAAGTAAGGTATAACCCCCTAACCGAGTAGGTAAAACTCCTAGTTAGGTTGTTAGGTAGTTGTTTAACAAAGATCCGTATTTTGAGTCCATGTTACCACCTCTTGAAAAATCGTTTTTCACCATTTCCGCAACCCGTAAGTACCGGGGAAGGGTAGCATGGACTTACAGTGGTATCAGAGCCTAGTTAAACACTATCTAACATGTTAGCGAAGTAACTAGAAGCTCGATCGGAGAAAAGGTCGCGAAACACACCCGAAATGTCTACTTTCTGCCGAATTTTTTTCTGTTCCAAAAATTAATAAATCTTACCTTAAAATTCGGCTCAGGGTTTTTACATCTCACTGTAGAAAAATTGTCCAGAGATCTGGTCAACGCGCCGTGGAACCGCGGCGGGAGCTTGCTCACGCCGCGGATCCGCGGCCGAGTTGACTCGGCCGTGGGTGATTTTCCTACAGTATATTCAGAGGGGTGTTTTGAGATTTTTACAATATGTTTTTTCTGCCCAGATTTTCCAGAAAGCAAAATTTGTTTTTGGGGCTTAAAAATCCGTATTTTGATCGAACCTCTAAAGACTAAAGCTAACAGGTTTATATCTGTGATGTATTATATGTATTGAACGTCTGCTAATCGCTATACGTCGATTAGTGGGGGTTATACATATCTGTGATCTGTAATGTTGATGGTATATGTATATGAATTCATTGGATTGTCGCGAGTGAATAGCCGGGGGGTTGTGAGATGAGAGTTTTATTTTCTTTCAATTCATGTAATTTGTAATTGATGTAATATTATTTATTTGGCCGCACAACCGAGGTGAGGTTGTAGCTGTCATTGTATAATTTCTTTTACTGTTTTTGCTCCTAGGATAGACCCATGGAGGGGGTGCACAAACTACCGGGTATCTCGAAGTGCCGAGTGGCCTACTCACGATGTTGAGGGAGGTTGCTTCGCTTCGGGTACTTGGCGGGTAGTTTGCCGCACCCGTAGGGGTCTTGGGTGAGGTATTGGATATTCACCACGACCGTGTAATCCGCTTTCCATTACAGGCTCGTACGAATTGCGGATTCCTAGTATATCCAATGTATTCATCTGTGATCTGGAATGGCTATCATTGCAATATATCTATATATGATATCTATTTAGGCATTGCTTATGTTTTTCATCCGCGCTAGTCCAGCCCCCACTCTGTCGTTAGTTAAGTAACCTAACGGGTAATGACGGGGCCCCGTGGCGAATGCGGATGGCATAAGCGTACGTCATATTTTGGTTGTTTTCTGCAATTGTAGGATTAAATGATGGGACGCATTAAAATTAATGCAAGAAAAATAAACCAAGTAAAAGTCGTTGGAACAATTTCAAAACCACTCGGTTTCTTTTCAAAAACAACTTTTAAAACGCGGAGCTTAAGCCACTCCTTTTAAAAGCTATCAAGGTTCCATCGATTATATCAAGTTCACCACGTTCACGGTTTCGCCAAAACCATTCGTAGCCCTCCGTCGTTTCATATTAATATCCAACAGTATTCAAGCTGTGTTTGTTGGCCTTAGTCAAGGCACAGTGTTTAGTAGCTGGTGGGTATTCATATGTTGCATAGATAGATGCGTTGGTTTGGGACAGTCGTATTACTTTGTTGGCCATAGTCAAGGGTATATACGGGTGGGTTCAAATCAACCTGGACAACGACGGGTAGAACTTGACATGTGACTTATGATTTGTTGGCCTTAGTCAAGGTCATAAGAGCATGGGGCAAAAATCCACATCGGGAGTTTCAAAAGAAACTGAAACTTGCTAGCGCTGCATACCATTTGGAATGTGATGATTCTGGTAGGATTCCTTCAGTTTTCTTCACGCGATGATATTTGGATCCCGATCCTACTGTGAGTATATGCTACTCCTCCGGAACTTTCTCACTTAACGATCAATGCTATAAACCAAGTAGGTGTCTAGAAAGGTGTTAGCGGGGCTACGCCCACAGGGAAAAGAGGTTATTTAATTAAGGAACTTCGCGAAAACGTTGGAAAACCTCCCTCGAAGTACCAACACTGGCCTGGCTGAACGGTTAAGCAAGTATTGTACAGTGAGATTGATCCCGACTAATTCTTCCTTTTTGGTTTGAGGAGGGATTCGAGAGACAGTGGGAGCCATCCTGTTTAGACAAATTAAAAACCACTCTAAACTTGCAAGAGCATCATGCTAAAGTGTTTCTTCTCTCTCTCTTAATTGCAGCGACCCAATGACCACACGTAGGTTACATCTAGATAATAAAATAACTGAACCTGACTGTTATGATTGGCAAAGATCTGTCCAGATGTCCATTACCCATGACAAGCTGGGACACCTCTTAACTAATCAAACCCATGCCGTCTCAGGACCAGTTTCCCCTGTCACGGATATTGATATCCGTAAGACATCGGAAAAGGACTGTGTGAAAGCCAAGTGCCTCGTGTTAGCCTCATTTGATGGTGCAAACCAGAGGCAGCACAAGAAGATGGACTTAGTTTCTATTTTCCTCCATAACAAAGATTTATATGGAGAGTAATCTCGTATCGCAAGATATGAGACCTCGAACGAATTTCTTCAAGCGAGGTTGGCTGTCGGGTCATCTGTAGGGGGCAACGTCCTTACAGAGACCAGCTATTTTGAGCTCATGGACCTGAAGACCACGTTGGAGAATGGGTCAAATACTGACTTGGTTCTACAGCCCCTGCCCTCTGCTTATACCTTGAAGGAAACCAGGGAAGAAGAAGGAAAAGGAAGGGCAAGAGTTTCGGGACTGGAAGTAGTAAAAGAGGGACGTTCCTATTGTAACGGGAATGGACATTGGCAGAAAGATTGCAGGGCTAGCAAAGCCAGTAGCCAGAATTCGAAGCATGTTGTGGTTTCGGTTTCGGGTGTGTTTGCAATAGAGAACTGTATGTCAGTTAACCCTACTTCCTGGGTATTAGATACCGGATCAGGATCTCACATCTGTAATTCATTACAGGCTCTGAGAAACCGTAGGGTTATCAGGAAAGGTGATATGACTCTCAGGGTTGCTAACGGAATGAGCATGGATGCTGAATCCGTAGGGGAATATCATCTTGGATTGACAACTGGGCAGATATTGATTTTGTGTAACTGTTTGTATGTACCAGGTGCGACTTGTAATATCATATCTGTATCCTTACTTTCTAAGGAAGGATATGAATTTACTTTTGTAAGCGATGTAGTACACATCCACCTAAATCAAGTTCTGATTGGGTCAGGTACATTAAATAACGGGATATACGTATTGAATCAAGCTCAGATTTTCAGTGTCCAGAACACACTTAAAAGAAAGTCTCCGGAATTAAATCAGGCTTTCTTATGGCATTGTAGACTGGGTCACATTAATGAGACACGGTTAACAAAGATACATAAAGCGGGATACTTGAATCCGTTCGAGTATCAGTCTTATGCCACTTGTGAATCTTGTCTCATGGGAAAGATGACAATGACTCCGTTCACTGGACACGGAGAAAGAGCGAGCTCTTGGGACTCGTACACAGCGACGTGTGCAGTCCAATGTCTACACATGTGCGAAGTGGTTATTCATACTTCATTACTTTCACAGATGATTTTTCTAGGTATGGACATGTCTTCTTAATGAAGCACAAATCCGAGGCCTTTGAGAAATTTCGGGAATACAAGAATGAAGTTGAAAAAGAAACAGGCAAAAGTATAAAAACACTGAGATCTGATCGAAGTGGTGAATACTTGAGTGCTGAGTTTCTGGACTATTTAAAAGAGAATGGAATTCTCTCTCAGCGTACTCCTCCGTACACACCACAACACAACGGTGTATCTGAAAGGCGGAATCGAACCCAATTGGATATGGTTCGTTCCATGATGAGTAAGGCTGAGTTACCGCGATCTTTATGGGGTTATGCACTAGAAACAGCTGCACATCTCTTGAACCAAGTTCCTACTAAGACAGTGCCCACCACACCATATCAGATGTGGAGTGGGAAGAAACCCTGTCTTAAACCCTTTAAGATATGGGGATGTCCAGCTTTTGTCAAAAAGCAGCATGCGGACAAGCTCGAGGCACGCTCAGTACAGTGCAAGTTTGTGGGATACCCAAAGAACTCCAAGAGGTATCTTTTCTATTACGCAGAGGAGCAAAAAGTCTTTATTTCTCGTCATGCCCGCTTCTTGGAAACGGAGTTTTTAGAAAATCAGATAAGTGGGAGCGCAATAGAACTGGAAGAAATTCTAGAACCACAAGCTATTACTGAAACCTTAGTAGAACCAGAAGGTTCAGGGGAACCGGACATTCCTGCGCCGCTCCGCAGGAGTAGTAGGCAGTCTCATCCGCCCGAGAGATACTTCAGTTTTCTCATAGACGGAGATAGAGAGGATTGCACAGTTAATTATAATGAGCCTACTAGCTTCCAGCAAGCCATTCAGAGCGGTGACTCAGTAAAATGGCTGGATGCAATGCGGACCGAGATGGAGTCCATGTACACCAACAAAGTTTGGACTTTGGACTTTGCTCCAGAAGGGGTAAAACCCGTAGGCTGCAAATAGATCTTCAGAAAGAAGATTGGTGTAGATGGGCTGGTTGAAACCTATAAAGCTAGGCTTGTTGCAAAAGGTTTTCGTTAAAAACCTGATTTGGACTATGACAAGACCTTTTCTCCGGTAGCTATGCTCAAATCCATTCGGATCCCTCTTGCCATTGCTGCCTTCCACGATTATAAAATCTGGCAGATGGACGTAAAGACGGCTTTCCTAAATGGAAATTTGGAAGAGTGCGTCTATATGGATCAGCCAGAGGGATTCATTCAGAGTGGGAGCAGCGGTAAAATGTGCAAGTTGCTCAAGTCCATCTATGGACTGAAGCAGGCATCGCGGAGTTGGAACATCTGCTTTGATGATACTGTCAAAGAATTCGACTTTGTCAAAAACCCAGATAAACCATGCATTTACAGTAAGATTGTAGGGAGAAATGTGGTATTCCTCGTCTTGTACGTCGATGACATTCTCCTAATAGGAAATGATATTCCTATGCTATAGTCAATCAAAGGATTCTTATCACAAAGGTTCTCCATGAAGGACCTGGGCGATGCCAACTACATTCTGGGGATCCAGATCTATCGTGATAGATCTAAAAGGATGTTGGGACTTTCACAGTTCAGGTACATTGACACCATACTGAAACGATTCAGTATGGAAGATTCCAAGCGCGGTAATTTACCGGCTTGTCACGGAATCACCCTCTCCAAAGAAATGTCTCCCAAGACTGATTTGGAAAGGTCTCGCATGTCATCAATACCCTACGCATATGCGGTAGGCTATATTATGTATGCGATGTTGTGTACCAGACCAGATGTAGCATACGCATTGAGCGTTGTAAGCCGGTATCAGTCGGACCCAGGGGAGAAGCACTGGATAGCGGTAAAGAACATTCTCAAGTACCTGAGAAGGACTAAGGAGATGTTCTTGGTGTATGACGGAAAAGACCTCCAGATCGAGGCCTTTGCTGACTCCAGCTTCCAAAGTGATAAGGATGACTCCAAGTCCATGTCGGGATATGTCTTTACCCTCAATGGTGGGGCGGTTTGCTGGAAGAGCTCCAAGCAGGAAACCGTTGCTGACTCAACTATGGAAGCGGAGTACATAGCTGCTTGCGATGCCGCAAAGGAAGCTGTCTGGATGAAGAAGTTCCTCATGGAGCTTCAGGTGGTTCCTACCAGTGTTGATCCAATACCGCTGTATTGTGACAACAACGGCGCTATAGCTTTAGCGAAGGAACCCAGGTCCCATCAGAAGTCCAGGCACATTTTGAGGTGGTACCACCTGATCAGGGAGATCGTAGATCGCCGGGAGATCGAGGTGAAGAGAGTAAATACGGAAGATAACACTGTTGATCCACTCACAAAGGCCTTACCCCAGACTCGGTTCGAGCGGCTGATCGAGATGATAGGTCTTCGATACGCCAGTACATGGCCTTAGTGCAAGTGGTAGATTGTTAGTGTATATGCCCTGGAGACCATTACTGTATCATACTAGTTTGTATATTACTTAATGGAAGCTTGGGATATTCACAGTTGTATATACAATCTTGCTCAAAATGGTAGTATGCTACTTGGTTTGTTTCTGCTTTAATGTGTACATGTGTTTATTTTAGTATATCACCTATACACATTAGTGGAGCCCTTAGGATCTTTGCTTGATTACCAGCGGCAGTCACACTCATGGGGGCTGGGTAATCCACAAGCACATTCTTATGCAGGTCCCTAGTCGTAGGACTATCGAGACAGGGCATCAATACTCCGGAGTAGACTAACGTATGTGCTTCTCATCCCAGCAGGGAAGACGGTCTATCCCACAGCCATCAGTACGTCGTACTTGAGATAGTATGTGGGTGCTCGTTAGGTTACGAGTACACTAGACAGGACTCGTCGGGAACTGTTGGTTGGTACTATACCTATCGTCAGTTATCAGTTCCCAGGTGACATGAGTACAGCTTAGTCCGCTGACTTAACACTGTTACTTTGCCTCGAGTGTGTTCCCATTGTACTTTGATTACTACCCTACCACGGCTCAAAAGAGTCGTGCAAACAGGTAGTAGTTGGGTGCAGTCCCGAAGCACTTGGAGGCAGTGACGGTTAGACAGGATTCGTCTCTCCCGGTATTGGGGGTTGATATCGCGCTGTCTCTAGGAGAGCCATTACACAAAGTCCCTGGCCAGGGCAAGCGAGATATACTGGTAGGTTTCCAGTGTTATCTCAGGGTGTTCTGGGCTACACTCCGACACGGCTTGTACCGCTATTAGGGGACTGATATTTACAGCCCCCCTAGGCCCGCCATGCGATATTATCAGACGAATAGACCGGACTATACGGAGACTATCACATTCAGGCTCAGTAGGAGTTCAGATGGGTTTCACCTCGTCCGTCTTCTTATCGGCATCTACTTGGGGGCCGTTACGCACAGCTAGTGCCGCTTGCGGTCTGTGGTTAAACCCACTGCCAGCGTAGTGTCGAGTCTTTAGAGTCCCACACATAGAGCTATTCGCCTTTAGGCAAAAGAGTAGAGGTCGCATGGTTTTGCGACAGGTCGCATGGTTTTGCGACAGGATTCGGTCACATCCATGCACTTGTGCACGTTTAGTGTCCGGGCAGTTATTACTAGCGGGCTTTGGGTTAAGCTAGATCCTAGTATACGTTTTGGGATTGATTTTATCTCATTTGCATTCGTGTTCCTCGGAACGCGGATGCGGGTGTGTATGCACAGTTGACAGAGACAGAGGCAGAGGATTCTCATTAGGGTTGTTGACTGTTGACTTTTGCTAAACCCTAATGAGAATAAGAAATATGATTAATGATAATATTAATTAAGTATTATTGTGCCATGGTTGGGTTGAAAGGTTGACTTTGTTGACTTGGTTGACCGGTTGACTGGGTTGGACTAGTTGACCATCATCATTACAATGGTTGTCATTTCATGCAAAGACTTTTGCTTGCTTGTTGTGCTTTGCAAAATGAGTGCATGAAATGATAATGCCACTTGAAATGATATGAACCATCACATAATACTCAATTACTATTATTATTATTATTATTTTATTATGAGAGCATGGGAGCAAAAGAGGTTGGCTCATTTTCTATCATTTGGTTTCTCTCTCATGCTCAAGCTCTCTTCCTCTTCCTCTTGCTCTCTCTAGTTCAAGGCAACTCCCTCTCATGAGTTGAGAAACATTGCCTTAGAGATAAAAGAAAACCCATATCACTTCTCTACTCATTCTAGTTCACATGGCCTAGCAAGCCAAGTGTTCTAGTTTCTTCAAGTTTGAAGTAGAAGCCAAAAGGTAGAAGCTTTCGGGTGGATCCATCTTCGGCGCGAGGAGACGACGAGGTGAGGGCGATCCGAACACCGCAAGGAGTTGAAGACGAAGGAGTTCAAGTAAGGTACAACCCCTAACCGAGTAGGTAAAACTCCTAGTTAGGTTGTTAGGTAGTTGTTTAACAAAGATCCGTATTTTGAGTCCATATTACCACCTCTTGAAAAATCGTTTTTCACCATTTCCTCAACCCGTAAGTACCGGGGAAGGGTAGCATGGACTTACACATATAGCCCCTTAGGCTTTGCCAAATGGCACTTTGCTCATCCCATGCCTCATGTGCTCATTTCTTTTACACATGGGCCATGGTTTTTTTACAAAATTTGGCTTTATGCCCATTTTTCTTATATTTATTCATAAAATAAAATAAAATAAATACACCAGAATTATTTCTTACAATTTTTTTTTATTTTGGTATGGGGGAGGCCGGACGCTTTAAGTTCGGGCTTGACCCGGGCATTGCCCCACTTGACCTGGGCTTGGGTCCACCTGGCTTGGGGTTGACTTTGACTTTGACTTGGTCAACCGGGGTACAATTTTCGACCCCAACAGTCGCAAAGTGGAGGCCTGCCTGCATGGGATTGAATGCATACGCCTTCCTTCCGACGTCTTAACTGTAAAATCGAGCCTCCGATGATGGATCGAACGGTGTGCAGCCAATCTCCAGTCATGCGAGAAGAGGCTCAATCGGAAGTTTTCAGAGAGGGAGTTGGCTTCAACCGCGTTGGGGGAACTTCAGGCTCAGCTTACTGCCAAAACCACTCATGCTTATGAAATTTGGCGGGTGCTTCAGGAAGCCATTACAGAGGTAGTGGCTCTTGACAAAGCTGTTATTTTTACCCGTGAAATGGTTGAAGCCCATAAGGTCGCTGATAAGGAGCTCGAGAGTCAGTTTTCTTCATACCAGACTCAACAGACCCAGGCAAGGACTCGTCTCGCAGCACTGGTGGAGCTTGTAGTCGAAGTCCAGCGGAAAAAACGGCGAACTGGCTGGCCTATCGAACCGTCCGCCGACTTGAAATATTTTTGTCGCTGTATATTCTCTTCTTTTTGCATAAGAGTATCTTGTATTCATTTTGATTCATGAATAACATGTATTGATTTTGATTCCTGAATGAAATGTATCTTGTATTCACTTAAATTCATGAATAAAATACATATTTTATTTCATACTAGCAATTCTCTTTTCTTCGATGTCTTAATTTGACGTGAAGTAGTTTATATACTCATTTCGGAGTTTGTAGTTTATTCACTCATCACGGAGTCTCTAGTTTATGAACTCATTTCGGAGCTTGTTTAGTTTACCTCCCTTGGGCTTGTAGGCAAACATGTCTTAACGTCACAGTTAACCCCTGCTCTTTACGACAGAGGTCCGTTAGGGTCTGTGTTACTAGGTTTTTTTATCCGTCGTACCGTCGCGTTGGCTGATGCATTCCCCGATATGCATACTTTACGCTGTTGTTCGAGTAGCCCCGCAACTTTCATGTCTTTGATCCCTTCGAGGGCTGGAAAAGACGTCTTCAAGTAATCTCCTTAGGTCATATTACCGTCGAGAGAGCAAGCGGTAGGAATTTTGACATGCCTATTTTTACTTGAGGTTAGGCTCAGTTTGGGAGCCCCGATGAGTCATAACCACTCCGCGCTGGTGTGGGATGATCTCCGATAGTCTTTTAGGTTTTATTGGAGTTGCCGTCAAGACCCTGAAGCTAGAAATTTGGCATTCGCTTCTTTTATCGACACTGCGTCTACTGTAATGAGGCGAATGTTGAGGTGATCTCTAGGTTATTTGTGAACCGTCGAGACTTGGAACTAGGGACTTTTCCATGGCTCCGCTTTGTTGACGTCACGTCCGCATCCTGCTGGAGTGAGAAGAATCGTCGTTGTTAACACCGCGTCTGCGGTAACAAGACGAGTGTCGAGGTGGTCTCTAGGTTTTCTGTGAACCGTCAAGGCTTGGAACTATGGACTTTGCCATGGCTCCGCTTTGTTGACATCGCGTCTGCATCCTGCCGGAGTGAGAAGAAACGCCATTGTTGACACTGTGTCTGCTGTAACGAGACGAGTGTCGAGATGGCCTCTAGGTTGTCTGTTTTGCTATATATCGGTGCTATTAATCAGTGTCTACTCAGTAATTACAGTTTATAGGTATTCGTGATACAACACTGAAAACATACTCAAAATCATAGATATAGCATTTAAGAGCTGACATTGCAATCAGAACAGAGAACCGACCGATATCCCAAGAGTTTTTGCAAATAAGTATGTGCACATAATTTTGGTCCAACACAATACATGTTGCACACAACTCTTGGGCATGGACCAAGTGGGGCTTCCATGGCATGGTGGCTAACCAGCAAGTGTGCTATATGGTTGTAATGTGCATTGATTGTGCATTTATTGCTAAAAGCTTTGATGTGAGTTAAAGCAACCAAGTTCCCTCCAAAACTCTAAAGACAAACCAGGGTATTTCAGACCATGCAAACATCACCAGAGTGCTAATGGAGTGCACACAAACCCACCATGCAAACCCGAGCCCCTATGCTCGGAATTTGGCCGAGCACATGCTCACCAAAACCGGCGAGCTCGGCCCCCCTGTCCTCATCTGTCCCCATCTTTTAACAGTGCCTCCCTTGTTGCCACGTAGGTTTGTTTTTATTGTTTGTTTAATCATCTTTTGTGCCTATAAATAGCAGATCAGTGGCAAGGGAAAGGGGTACCATGTATATACTCCATTTATATTTTGTTAGTTTGTTTCTTTTTTGTTTAGCTTGAGGGTGAATGAGCTTCACATTGGTTTCTTCTTCTTCCCTCTTGAAGCTCACTTTGGAGAGCTTCATTAAGGAGGTTGAACAAGCTACCATAATCTTGTATCTCAATTCTTCAAGTGTTTAATATATTGTTGCTTTCTTTTATTACTTGCTCTTTATTTATGTGTAACTAATCTTATTTTGGTTGTGGTGTGGGTGAGGAAGTGAGATGAAAGGCTTTGCCTCCTCCACCTCTTGTTTATGTTTCATGTGCTTAATTTATGATTCTAACTTGAGTATTGTTTATGCATTGATATGATACGGTATTTTGAACCATGGTTACTTGTAACCTCCTCATATACCGTATTCATTCCCTTTCCCCATTTTCAATATATAAGTTAAAATCAATTTGGTATTTAATTTGCTAAGTTTGGATATGATATCTTATTATTAAGTGACTTGACAAATCGCTTAGTTTCATATATCATATACCATCACAAGCACTTAGCACACTTAACACCAAAATCATTTGCTCTCACTAACCACTTGTGTTTTTGTTGTTGCGGTATGCTTGCTAAACCTTGTGTTTAGTGTTGATACCCCAAGCGCAGACAATCAAATGGTAAGTGACCAAAACGGAATTGTTTTGTGCTTTGCGGCGAATATCGGATTTTGACGGTTTGTGCTCCGCAACCGCGTTGACAAGTCGTGCTTCATGCCGGGATCAAGGTAAGGCCAGACAACTTATGATCAAGGGAGTGTAGAGGTAAATGTCGCGATTCAACCTTCCAAGCCGAAGCCACAGCCATTCTTAACTTGCTTGCTTTCTTGCTTTTCTTATTTTCGTATTCTTTTATATTATTGTGACAACCAACCCAGTTCGTTAATTTGTTGAACCTTAAATCGTAATACCTAATCACAACTCCCTGCGGATCGACCCGTGCTTGTCGGCTCGTTACAACGCGCCATGCACTTGCGGTTATAAATAGTAAAACGAGAACGATCTCGCGTGCGCATTCCGTTTCCATTATTTTCATTTCCGTTTCTGTAATATACGCGTTTGCACGCGCGGGAGAATTCCCAACAAGTTTTTGGCGCCATTGCCGGGGACTTGTAGTCATTAGGTATTGTTATTTCTAGTTCCTTGTAACTCATTAACTTCTAACTCAATTTTTTCAAAAACTAACTCTAACTACATTCTTTATAATTGTTCTCTGTTGTTTATACCTGCTATCACCCTGAGCTTCATTTAAATAATCAAGTTAGACCGTTGGAGTATTGATCTATTCTAGAGAACCCACAAAAAAGTTCATCCTATCATCTCGGATTCCGGCCGGCGACGTCCCCACCAGATCCGGCGAGCTCGGCCAACTTTGGGAGTTTTTGATTTTTTGTTTTTGTGTGATCTCCAGTGTGTTATCAGTACTCTTTTGGTCTTGTTTGAATTTTCTAGTTTTGAGTGTACAGGAATCGGGGCACACGTATCGCTTTTGACACTAAATATCGTATTTTCCGACATTTTAGGTTTTCACGGAATTTCGACCAGCGATCGTGCGAAGCGAGGTTCAATTTCAATTTCAAGACGTTAGGAAAAAATAGTGCCAAAGATCCGGGTAGTTTGACCCGAGCAGGCAAACATTCAACGACTTGGATCAATTCAAAGGGGTTTTCTTAAACCAAATCATATCGGTACGTATTTTCTAACACCTTCGCTCGAATCCGATGCAATCCAATTTTCTATCTTTTGCAGGATTCTTCGCACAATTTTTCCACCAAGGGAACAAGAGAACTTACCGTATTTTTTACTGCGCTAATATTTAATTGAAAAATAATTGTTTATATTGCTTGATTTCTTGAAATTCTTTTATTTAATTGCGCATTGCATATTAATACGGATTTTTAAGGGCATAAATGACCCAACAAGATACGGTAAAGGATTTCATCGCCTTTTCTCCGTAGCCCACAAATCACAAAACTGCATTTTTGCATACCCCCAATAATTTAAAATCAACTAGAACTTTGACTTTAAGGACTTCGCGCTCACTAGGAGAAGTTAACTATGTTTAGAACTTTGCTTAACGGTATATCGTTCACGGGGTGTCTAGGCAAGTGATAACGGCGCAACAGCCTAAAGAGAAAGGGTTATTTAATTAAGGACCTTCGCGAAAATGTTGGAAAACCTCCCCTTCTTTGTTGCACTTACCTGGCTTCGTGATCGGTATATCTTGATCCTATTTCTCGACACAGTATTACTTCGTCAATCAGGTTCTTAAGCAGGTCTAGTTGATTTAGCATAATATAGACTGCTAGGGGTGTGATATTCTTTGTTTGTGTGACATTTGTGTATTCTTGTTAATATGCGTGATACACGTTTCAATTCTATTTTTCACGATTCTTATTCTTTTGTTTATACTCAATCCCAAACTATTTGTACAAATTGCCAAAATTCTTCCCACATTCATGAAAATTGTCATTTTCTAGGGGGTGACCAACCGTCCTAAATTTTTGATAACGGTCACCCACCTAACACTTTTGAACCCAGTCTCACTTCAACCATAGACCAAATGATTGAAAATTTAGAGAAAGAGGTCGACAGAATGACTACTTTAGCATCACCACCATCACAACCCCTCCAACCCGAAATAATTGAACCATCTTTAGGGTATGATAGTGAGATGGATGCTAGGTTGACCGCTTTAGAGAAAGATATTGAAGTGATGACTGCGGTCGAAAATCAATCAGCCGCTACGCTAGCTCTGTTCATACAACAATCTGAGCAATTATTTCTTGCTCAAGCCCAATCTTTGGCTAGCATAGAGGAACAAGTGAAATATTTAGCTGAAAGGATTCTAGGGAGTGAGCACAGTCAATCGGGGCCCCATAGTGTCAACATTTTTCATTTAGGGAGTCGCCCGAGTGAAATAAGTGATCAGATCAATTTGGATGATTTCATAGATGATGATACAACAGAATTGACTGAGTGTTTGCAGGACACACAAGCAAACCCCCTAAGTCAGTTCACCATTAGCCTTCAAGTATCCACTGAACCTCTTATCACTTGTGATCTAGAGATTGATTTAACTGAAATAATACTTGATGAGGAAATTCTTGAACCGACTGATTTTTGCTTTCCAATTTTAGATGAGGGAGCCTGTGGATTTAACTGGTATGGTTGGGATAGATTAGAAGAAATCAATGATCAGGAACCCACAATTTTTGTATCACCTGTTGATATTGTTTCGAAAGAAACGTTAGTGTGGGAACCTACTTTTTTAAATGATATGAACCTACCCATTTTTGAATGTGATGAGGAGGAAATATTTTTGGGAGAGAGTGTAAATAATGAGAGTAGGATTGTGAAAAATAATCGGGAGGAAGATGGGGTTGAAAATTATTCTTTTATACAGAGTTTTGAGGAAATTTTTGCTGATGAACTTGATATTCTTGGTGAGTTTGAGTCAAGATCATTTTGGGATCATCCTTTGAACCTTTCTTTTTCAGAACTTTTTTGCGGATGAACTCCAGTTCTTACACGAACCTGACTTCGTAACTCAACACATACTTATTGAACATTCAATTCATTCAGAAAACAATGCTTTGACCGCTTCAAAACTTCATTTTCACCTTCAACATTTTTTGCTCCCTACTTTTACACGCCCATGCCCTTTACTAACATCTAACCATTCTTTGTATATTCTCTTTTTCTTTTTATTATACCTATTCTTTTGCCAGCCATGGCACAATATCGACAAAATTTTTGAATGGCTGGCATTAATTTCTTCACTAATCCAGTCTTTTAACTTGTACATGTTGTAATTAGTCTTAGGTTTTTTCTTTTTCTTTTAATAAAATTATCACCATGATGTCTAAGTCTAGCTACCGGAGACGGGGGCAACGATGAGGACATCGTAAAACTCAAGTTTGGGGGTGGGCACTGCATCATGTGTATATTCTGCATTGCATACATATTAAAAAACCCATAAAAATTGAAAAAAATTCCGAAAAATATAAAAACTTTGTCGTCAAGTTAGCTAATAGGGTAACTTAGATTTATTCCGAAAGTTTAGTTGATATGTTAGAAGTAACTAAATCCTAGACTTAGGAATTGAAAACCCTAAAAATAACCCTCATTCTGTTTAACCTTAGTAATTATACGTCCTTACAGTTTTTTTTAGAAATAGGTAATCTTGAGTTCAGTTCTTTAGTTAAGTCAAGATGAAGGGAAAGTATTGAAGTTTTACTGAAAGATAAGTCTGAAAAATAGTTTCTGTTCTTGAGTCCAAATTTAGAAAGTATATACCCTACAAACTGCACTTACACGCACCTTAAAACTTGGGATAGTAGAGGATACCTAAAAATACTCTTGCTTGAAAGCCTAGTATGAAAGAAAAATCGGTATTTATAGCTAAACACCATAAGAGCATCATTGAAAAAAATATATATCCGGGCTCGAAAAGAAAAATAAAAAGAAAAGAAAAAGAAATAAGTCATGACCTGGAGACTGCTATTTACGCTTTAAGCTCATGCATTCACTAATCGGCTGTTAGTGCCTCAAAAAGCATTAATAGTCCCATGAAAGGTGTATGAGCAACACCATCCATCCAATAATGAAAAAATAGTATTAGGTATTAAGGCAAGGGTACTATAGCTTGAATTGAATTCTTAAGTGTAGGGGTAAAAATTTACACACACGTAGGGGTATACAATCGATTTTTTGAGGAAAAGATAAAAATGAAGAATAAGACTTATGTTTTCTGTAAAGTTGATAAAAATTCCTGATTGGAGACCGCACTTTAGAAGGAAAACTCAGAAATACCAATATCTTTCTAAACTGTAAATACGCATATGATCTGAGATTAAATAGATAGGAGGTGTGAAACATACGGGTTGAATATTTCTAACTTAGGATGATAGAATTTCTAACTTAGATACTAAACTGTAGGAGTAGAATCGACGTTAACTTATGAAACTAGCTTGACGGGATTTTGTGTGTGTAATCCGCTGAAAACCCTCAGGAGACAACACTCCTCCTAATAAGGACACCTAGAGATTTAACGGCTTGTTGCACGTGCTCAGTGCAATCGCGTTCCCTACGAAAGTGAGGCTAAGATTTTTTTTTTGCTCGGGACAAGCAAAAGATAAGTTTGGGGGTGTTTTTTCACCACGGAAAACTACATTTTAATACCTCTCATTCGTTATCTGTTTTGCTATATATCGGTGCTATTAATTAGTGTCTGCTCAGTAATTACAATTTACAGGTATTCGTGATACAACACTGAAAAAAACTCAAAATCACGGATATAGCATTTGGGAGCCGACACTGCAATCAGAACGGAGAACCGACCGATATCCCAAGAGTTTTTGCAAATAAGTGTGGGCACATAATTTTGGTCCAACACAATACATATTGCACACAACTCTTGGGCATGGACCAAGTGGGGCTGCCATAGCATGATGGCTAAGCAGCAAGTGGGCTATATGGGTGTGATGTGCATTTATTGCTAAAAGCTTTGATGTGAGTTAAAGCAACCAAGCTCCCTCCAAAACTCTGAAGACAAACCAGGGTATTTTATACCAAGCAAACATCACCAGAGTGATATTGGGGTGCACACAAACCCACCATGCAAACCCGAGCCCCTATGCTCGGAATTTGGCCGAGCACATGCTCACCAAAACCGGCGAGCTCGGCCCCCCTGTCCCCATCTTTTTACAGTGCCTCCCTTGTTGCCACGTAGGTTTGTTTTTATTGTTTGTTTAATCATCTTTTGTGCCTATAAATAGCAGATCAGTGGCAAGGGAAAGGGGTACCATGTATATACTCCATTTATATTTTGTTAGTTTGTTTCTTTTTAGTTTAGCTTGAGGGTGAGTGAGCTTCACATTGGTTTCTTCTTCTTCTTCTTCCCTCTTGAAGCTCTCTTTGGAGAGCTTCATTAAGGAGGTTGAACAAGCTACCATAATCTTGTATCTCAATTCTTCAAGTGTTTAATATATTGTTGCTTTCTTTTATTACTTGCTCTTTATTTATGTGTAACTAATTTTATTTTGGTTGTGGTGTGGAAGAGGAAGTGAGATGAAAGGCTTTGCCTCCTCCACCTCTTATTTATGTTTCATGTGCTTAATTTATGATTCTAACTTGAGTATTACTTATGCATTGATATGATACGGTATTTTGAACCATGGTTACTTGTAACCTCCTCATATACCGTATTCATTCTCTTTCCCCATTTTCAATATTTAAGTTAAAATCAATTTGGTATTAAGTTTGCTAAGTTTGGATATGATATCTTGTTATTAAGTGACTTGACAAATCTCTTAGTTTCATATATCATATACCATCACAAGCACTTAGCACACTTAACACCAAAATCATTTGCTCTCACTAACCACTTATGTTTTTATTGTTGCGGTATACTTGCTAAACCTTGTGTTTAGTGTTGATACCCCAAACGTGGACAATCAAACGGTAAGTGACCAAAACGGAATCATTTTGTGCTTTGCGGCGAATATCGGACTTTGACGGTTTGTGCTCCGCAACCGCGTTTGACAAGTCGTGCTTCATGCCGGGATCAAGGTAAGGCCGAACAACTCATGATCAAGGGAGTGTAGAGATAAATGTCGCGATTCAACCTTCCAAGCAGAAGCCACAACCATTCTTAACTTTCTTGCTTTCTTGTTTTTCTTATTTTCGTATTCTTTTATATTATTGTGACAACCAACCCAATTCATTAATTTGTTGAAACTTAAATCGCAATACCTAATCACAACTCCCTGGGGATCGACCCGTGCTTGCCGGCTCGATACAACGCGCCATGCACTTGCGGTTATAAATAGTAAAACGGGAACGATCTCGCGTGCACATTCCGTTTCCATCATTTTCATATCCGTTTCCGTAACATACGCGTTTGCGCGCGCGGGAGAATTCCCAACATCTATGAATCGTCGAAGCTTAGAACTAGGGACTTTGTCATAGATCCGCTTTGTTGACATCATGTCTGCATCCTGCTGGAGTGAGAAGAAACGCCGTTGTTGAAACTGCGTCTGCTGTAACGAGACGAATGTCGGGATGGTCTCTAGGTTGTTTGTGAACCGTCCAGACTTGGCTCTCTCTTTGACGGAGCCTGGTGGAAAAATATGGTTCCCTTTTCGTTTGTGTCCATGGATTGTATACAGGGGTCCTTGTAGACTCACCCGCAGGACAAAAGTTTCATCATTTTTTCTTTCTTTCCGTGATGCTCTATCATTTCAGCTTTTTATATCGCGAGAGTCGCGATTGCCCAATCGTTTCGGCTATTTTTCTTTTTACTCGCTGCTCTTTATTGCGAGTTGCCCAAACATTTCGGCTGTTTTTATATGCATATGTTTTGCTCGCTGATTTTTATTGCGAGTTGCCCCATCATTTCGGCTCTTTCATTTGCATTTTTTGCTCGCTAATTTTTGTTGCGAGTATGGAACTTGAGATCTGATACCAATCTTGGAATCAGCACCGCTGCACTGGAATATTGCCATGTGCGAATCATCATTTGCCGTGAAAGGACTTAGAATTTGATACCAATTTAGGCATCAACATCACTACCACTGGGATGTTGCCAAGAGAGAATCATCATTTACCTTTGTGGGTTTGAACAAAGGTGTCTTAGCAAACAGGGTTAAGGTTCTGTCGACTAAGGCTTTTTGACTCCATGAGCTGTAAGGGTCTCATAAAGGCATTTCTCCCTACGAGTCGTGAGGATCTCGTAAGTGCATGTTCTCCTTAGAAGACGTGAGGACTTCTAAGTGGTGTTTTCTCTTATAAGTCATAAGGATCTCATAAGAGTATTTTCTCCTTATAAGTCGAGAGGACTTACAGGTTTCGTTCACCATATGAGGACATTCCTCGTGATTGGTGGAACTTGGTAGGGGAAACGTTTATTTGTGCCCGTTGATTATATACAAGGGCCAATATCGGATCGCCTGTAGGGAAACTTAGGGGATACGACAGCTTAAGAACAGGTCCATGTCCCTATAGCTTAATGCTTTGAATCCTATGAGCCGTGAGGGTCTCATAGGGGGAGTTCATCTGAAGATTTTATGAGATTGGGCCCTTTCGGGTTTTCACAAGCTCGCTGGTAGCCCTGCTGTTTTTACTCACGGCGCCCTTTCGGTTTTTCATCCGTGCCCATTTCGCTTGTGGACGTACCGTTTTTTTACAACGAGATTGCGCCATTTCAGGTTTTCACAAGCTCGCCGGTAGCCCTGCTATTTTTACTCACGGCGCCCTTTCAGGTTTTCATCCGTGCCCATTTCGCTTGTGGACATACCGTTTTTTTTGTTTGGGTTGCAGTCTTTGCCGTTGGAGCTTTGATTGCAACATAGATCCTATGAGAAGATATCGTCGTATTTGGGGCGATGCACCATGTTTGAGATGGAGCACTAGTTTAGGGACATCTCGGTCCATTATCGCCGTATTTGAGGCGACACGTTAGTTTAAGGACATTCCGGTCCATTGCCAATTTAAGGACGTGGTGGTCCACTATCACCATTTTTAAGTGAAGTTTTAGTTTAAGAACATTATGGTCCGTTGTTAGATTAGGGACATCTCGGTCCATTGTCGCTGTGTTTAAGACGATGTTTTAGTTTAAAGACATTACGGTCCGTTGTCGCCATTTTAGAGACAACGGTTAGTTTAAGGACATTTCGGTCCGTTGTCTCCATGTTTGGGACGGAGATTCTGTTGGATACTACTTTTAGAGTTTTGACTCAGGAAGATAGCGAGCGGACACGAGCGTCTTCATCTATCATTACCTAAGTCATGACTTTTCAAGCGTAGTATTTCTTAAGGAATCGGCCGTTTATTGGCCGGAAGGGTCTTTCGCCATGCATATCCATGAGCAAATAGGCTCCACCTTGGTAGACCTCATCTATGATGTATGGGCCTTCATAGTTTGGCTCAAATTTCCCCCATTTTGCACGGTTGGAGATTATAGGTCTTTTCACGACTAGCATGAGTTCACCTTGGCAGAATGTTCTTGGCCTGGTTAGTCTTTCGTATGAGAGCGTCATCCTTACTTTGTAAGCTTCCAGGTTTTGCTGCACCATGAGACGAGTTTCATCGAGGGCATCGAGCTCCTCAAGCCGAAAATGGGCATTTTCTTCATCCGTCAGCTCGTATCGAACTGCCACTCGTAGAGAGGGTAGCTCTATCTCCAAGGGAAGTACCGCTTCCATGCCGAATACCAACGCGAATGGCGTTGTATTCGTGGCCATTTTGAACGTGCTTCGATACGCCCAGAGAGCTTCATGCAGTCTCTCCTGCCAGTCCTAATTATTTCTGGCCACCGTTTTCTTTATGATCTTCATCAAGGTATTGTTGAAAGCCTCAGCTAGACCGTTAGCTCGGGAATTATAGACTGAAGAGTATCTCTAGTCTATATTATGCTGCTGTGTGAAGCGGCTGATCTTATGGCTTCTGTAGGCTGGCCCATTATCCGAGATGATCCGTCGCAGAGTGCCGAACCGGTAGATGACATGTGTCCTGAAGAAATGGAGGATGTTCTCCATCTTCACTTCTTTTAGCGGTACTGTCTCTGCCCACTTAGAGAAGTAATCGGTTGTTGCCAATATGAACCGGTGTCCTTTGGATGATTCCGGCTTAATGGGGCCGATTATATTGGTTCCCCACATTTCGAACGGCCAGCTGGCTACCGTTGGGTGTAGGGGATTTGGATGTTGGTGGATGA
Source organism: Agapanthus africanus (assembly GCA_030015575.1). Lineage (NCBI taxonomy): Eukaryota > Viridiplantae > Streptophyta > Magnoliopsida > Asparagales > Amaryllidaceae > Agapanthus > Agapanthus africanus. Next base: position 183,709,531 of record CM057341.1, read on the forward strand.
AGTCCCCCATGGATCTGGCACGAGTGACACTGCTTCACATATTCGAGACAGTCCTGAATCATTGTGGGCCAATAGTAACCCATTCTCTTGATCTTCGGCTTCATCTTTGGCCTGGCTTGATGAGACCCGCAGAGTCCATCGTGAGTTTCTTGGATGACCCTCTTTGCTTCTTCTGGTCCCAGGCATCTCAGCCACAGACAGTTGAATGATCTCTTATATAAAGTATCATTGACGAAAGCAAAAGACAAAGCCCGTTTCATAAGCTGATGTCTTGCCGATGCGTTTTCGGGTGTTCGATGGGATTTGAAGTAATCTATGAAGACTTCCCTCCAATCCTCGACCTTTTCTTTGTCTCTTATTTGGAAGACCACTTGTTTGGTCGTTTCTTTTCCTTCAGATGGCTCAATCGAATCCTCTCAAGGTATTTCTGCTGGTGCGAAAACCCGGCGGCTTTGCACAACGATCCTTACGTCATTGAGATTTTCGTCAGCCAGTTCCTTAGCAAGCTTGGCTTACGCATCCGCCTTGTTATTTTCCGCATGCGGTATGCTTTCCAGGATGTGGAAGGGGACTTATGTCAGCAGTTGCTGCACTCTTTCACCATACCTGATCAGTTCTGGCTTGCACGTCTGATAGTCACCATTTACTTGGCTAATGACCAGCTGGGAGTCTCCATATATGAGGATGTTTTCGACTTCCATATCGATAGCGATCTCAAGACCCGCTATCAAAGCTTCGTATTTAGCCTCTTTGTTTGTTCTTGGCTCCGTTAAGGAAAGGGCGAAACGCATTATTCCCCTTTGCGGAGTCACGAAGATGAGGCCCACCCCGGCTTTGATTATAGGGGTGTTATGCTTCCGCTTCTTCATGGAAGATTCCCCATTGAAGTAGAGTTCCCATTGGACATTATTTTCTTCCTTCCCTCCTTCGATTGTATCGAACGCATGTTTGTCTGGCAATTCGCAACTCAATGGAGAATCAGCTGGTATTGGATGCTCAGCGAGAAAGTCAGCGATGGCCTGGCCTTTCACTGCCATGAGAGGTCGATACGTTATCAAGAACTCCATCAAGAGGAAGGACCATTTGGCAAGCCTTCCTGTTAGTATGGCTCTTGACATCAAATATTCGAGAGGATCCACCTTTGATATGAGATGGACCTCATGTGCCAAGACATAATGTCAAAGCTTCATTATCGCGAAGATCAGTGCCAGGCAATGCTTTTCAATGGGGGAGTAGTTGTTTTCTGCCCCTAGTAGAACTCGACTCAAATAGTAGAGAGCTCTCTCCTTTCCCTGGTCGTTCTCTTGTGCCCATAGCGCGCCTAAAGAACCTTCAAGGGCTATTGTGTACAGAATAAGGGGCTTTTCCTTGACCGGAGCGGTCAGTACCAGCGGGTTCTGCAGATATTTCTTGATTTCGTCCAGTGCACTTTGGCATTTATGATCCCAAATGAACGGGGTCCCCTTCTTCATTAGATGGCTGTAGGAGCGACATTTGTTGGAGAGGTTGGTTATGAACTGTCGGATATACGCGAGCTTTCCTTAGAGAGACCGCAATTATTTAAGAGTTCTTGGCATGGGCATTTCCATAATTGCCTTGATCTTTGATGGGTCTATTTCGATGCCTCGGTTTCGTATGATGAATCCTAGGAATTTTCCTGAGGAGACTCCAAACGCGTATTTCAGAGAATTCATCTTTAGATTGTATTTCCAAAGACGCTGGAACACTATGTTCAGATGTTCCCAGTGCTCCTCGTACGATTTGCTTTTCACCATAAGGTCGTCAATATAGCATTCGACAATCTCATGTATGAGGTCATTGAAGATCTTCGCCATGGCCCTCTGGTAGGTAGCACCAGCGTTCTTCAGACCGAAAGGCATCACCTTGTAGCAAAATATACCCAACGGAGTCTGAAAGGCGGTATTCTTTTGATCTTCAGGATGCATTTTTATTTGATTGTAGCCTGAAGATCTATCCATGAAGAAGAATACCTCATGGGTAGACGTGTTATCGATCATCAGCTTAGTAACGGGTACAAAGAAGTCATCCTTCGGGCAAGCCTTGCTGAGGTCCCGAAAGTCCACGCAGATGCGCACTGTCCCATTTTTCTTCATCACTGGAACAATTTTGGCAATCCAGTCAGGATATTGAACTTATTTAATGAAGCCGGAGTCAATTAGTTTCTTGACTTCGGCGTTGATACTCATCTCGAGTTCGAGCCGCATTTTTCTTGGCGCCTTCTTGACTGGCTTAACGTGCAGTGATATAGCCAGTTTATGCACCGCTATTTCTGGATCTAGTCCCGGCATCTCGGAATAATTCCATGCGAAGAAGTCTTTATATTGCATAAGCACGTCCTTTAGTGTGGCCACCTGTTTTTTAGACAACAGCTCGCTGACGAACATTGGCCTTGGATCGTTTTCCATGCCCAAATCGATTTTTCTTAGATTGTCCGCCGTGGTATGTATCCCATCCTCCAGCTCTTTTGGTGCCGGTGGAAATTCTAAGATCACCTCGTCCTCATTCTCATTTGCGAAGCACTGGGAGAGGTTGTCCATAATCTCGTGCTCTCCCACCTTTGAGAATGTTATCACGTGGCAGGTACGAGTTCGTTTCCAAGACCGATGTTGATCTGGTTCTACTCTCGTGATATAAGGTGCTTTTGGCTCATGTTTTCATGGTGGGGTTACTCTCCAGCAGTCGGATAGAGCAAACCTGCCTTGTTGGTACTGGTCTTTGACCAAGTTTTTGAAGGTGAAGCAGTCCTCAAGGGGATATCCTATAGCTCGATGGTAGGAGCAATAATTCGGGTGATAGACCTCACTTACTTGTTCGGGGTACCGAGGCTCCGGGAGCGTCATCATTTGATACTTCATGATAAGGTTGAATATTTTCCCCTTCTTTTCTTGAGGGAAAGAGTATTCCCGGCCCATCTTCTTCATCAGCGATGGATTCCAGGTGACCTTTTCTCGGTCGCGTGGGTTCTTGGATCCCCTTCGCTGTTTTAGAACGTCGTTCTCATTCTTCACCTTGTTTTTGCCTCTGCGTCGGAGTTTTTCCTTGCCATGAGAGCGGACAGCGGGCTGAAGGTGAAGGGCATCATAGTCTTTTCTTCCTACAGACTGCTGAATGGGACGCTGCGTCCTGGCTTTCTCGTAAATGGCCATTTCGCGGCTGTGGTTATCCCGACCCTTTTGACCCGCTTCCCTTATTAGCGTAGCAACCTGCTCTTCGAACGACTGACTTGACTTCCTTATGGCGGGATCTCGCTCTGGTTAAATGTTATGAACTTTTGGAAAAACGCTCCCTTCTTTACCAAATCCATTTATGACGCGGCAATTGTCCATTCGAATCCATTCGAATCCTACTTGCCATTGTTGCCTTCCATGACTATGAAATCTAGCAGATGGACGTAAAAATGACTTTTCTAAACGGAAATTTGGAAGAGTACATTTATAAGGATCAGCCGGAAGGTTTTGTAGACAGTGGGAGCAGTGGGAAGGTGTGCAAGTTGCTTAAATCCATTTATGGATTAAAGCAGGCATCACGGAGCTGGAACATTTGTTTTGATGAAACAGTCAAGGAATTTGACTTCATCAAGAACGAGGATGGTCCTTGTATATATAAGAAGATTGTAGGACGAAATGTCGTATTCCTAGTCTTGTATGTGGACGACATTCTTTTGATTCGAAACGGTATTCCTATGCTACAATCGGTCAAGCTGTTCTTGTCACAAAGGTTCTCCATGAAAGACTTGGGTGATGTCTCGTACATTCAGGGGATCAAGATCTACAGAGATAGATCTAAGAGATTATTGGGACTTTCGCAGTCCAGATACATAGAGACCGTACTAAAAAGATTTAGTATGGAAGATTCCAAGCGCGGTAATATACCCGCATTGCATGGAATCACCCTCTCCAAAGAGATGTCTCCCAAGATTGATGAGGAGAGGGTTCGCATAAGCACTATACCCTACTCTTCGGTGGTAGGATCTATAATGTATGCGATATTGTGCACCAGACCAGATAGCATAGGCGCTTAGCGTAGTGAGCCGGTATCAGTCAAACCCGGGTGAGAATCATTGGACAGATGTGAAGAACATTCTTAAGTACCTAAGAAGGCCTAAGGAGATGTTCTTGGTATACGGTAATGGAGACCTTAAGGTCGAGTCCTTTACCGATTCAAGCTTCCAGAGTGATAAGGATGACAGCAAGTCTATCTCGGGTTTTGTGCTTACCCTCAATGGAGGGACGGTGTGTTGGAAGAGCTCCAAACAGGACACTGTCGCAGACTCGATGATGGAGGCTGAATACATTGCTGCGAACGATGCTGCAAAAGAACCGGTTTGGATGAAAAAGTTCATTACTGAACTTCAGGTAGTTCCGTCCATTATTGATCCGATACCTTTGTATTGCGATAACAATGGGGCTATAGTTCTAGCAAAGAAACCACGGTCCATCAAAAATACAGACACATATTGAAGCGGTATCACCTGATCAGAGAGATCGCTGGGAGATCGAGGTACGGAAAGTGGACACAAAAGACAACATGGCGGATCCATTCACGAAGGCCCTCCCTCAAGCGCAGTTCGAGCGACTCTTTGAGATGTTGGGTATGCGGTATGCCAACAGCTGGCCTTAGAGCAGACATTGGGTATTCGGTACGCCAATTATAGACCTTAGTGCAAGTGGGAGATTGTTGGATATGTATGCCCTAGAGGCATGTATTGTATAGGATGCTGGGGATATATATGTACATGACAATCTTGCTCAGTTATATATAGTATATTATTTGAGTTGTCTTTATCTTGATATGTGTATTTCTTTCTATTGATACTTTGTCGAACCTGCACATATTGATAAAGACTCAATACAGTAGTATACTATTATGGTTTGACTTTATCTTAGCATGTGCATATGTTATACTCGATATAGCATATGGCGGTTACATATTGATAAAGCCCGTAGGATCTTGCTTGACTACCAGCGTTATGATGGCGATCATACTTATGGGAGCTGGGTAGTCGATAAGCATATCCTTAAAGGTCCCTAGTCATGTGAGTATCGAGACTGGGCATCGATATTCCGGAGTAGACTAATGTATATGTTTCTAGACCCCGACAAGGGACGATGGTTGGTCCCGCAGCCATTGGTCTTTCGCACCGAAGATCGTATACATGTGCTCACTGGGTGTGAGTACACTGGACGAACTCGCCGAGAACTTCTGGATGGTACTATACCTATCATCTGATAGCAGTTCTCAGATGACATGAGTAAAGGTTAGTCTTCGGACCTGAGATCGTCATTTGCCTCGTGTGAGTTCCCACTTTACTTTGATCACTACCCTACCATGGATCTACTGAGTCGTGCAAACAGATTTTGGTTGGGTACAGTCCCAAGCCACATGGAGGTAGTGAGTGATTGTTGGGGATTCATCTCTCCCGGTGTCACGCCCCGCTTCCCATTATACGGAGAAGGAGACGTGACGAAGCATGCGACGTATTTACTCAGAAGTAAATACGCTAAGCGTAAATAAGCAATATAAGTAAAAGCACAAGAAATGACAATAGATATAAATAAACAGCAACTTTTTATTGATGACCATTTTTTATATACAACTGAAAAGTAAAATACAATGAAAGAAAACGATGCCTAAATAATGGCATATGAACTGAAAGAAAATTAAGTACAAGTAGGAACTAGACTCTGGCTCCTCAGTGAACTGCTCCAAATCGTCCTGGCTGGGCTCAATCTCCTAAGAGTCGGGTCCTCCTGACAACATTCTAAAGAAAGAAGAGACATGAATATCGTCAGCGAACTAGCGCTCGGTAAGTCCCAAAAGATAGAATAGAAATAGACAGCTAAAGAGCATAGAATAAATAAATTATGTGTTTGTTATACTAACGTAGTTGTTTGTAGCTTTGTACAGAATATATCAGTATATACGAGAGGAGTCCAACTATCCCGTGGAATATGAGAAACGGAAAGTACAAGGCCCCATCAAAACCCACGGGACAACGGCACAGATGTTCATGTAGGTGTCTTTTAGTGTCCATCATCGTGCCGCTTTTAACACATTCCGTACCAGTCTACCCCTTTAAAACCCCGTAATGTATATTGTATTGTTTTGTAGATATAAGACTTGCCGAAACCATGGTATAAGTTGTTCATGTAAACAGTTCAGGATGTAAACGGATAGTCATGTAGTCAAGTCAAGATATACCCATGGTTCGGTCAATTCAAGTCATGTTGCACGTTTGTATTGTTCGGTATTCATGTTCAGGTTCAAGTATATATTGGATTCATATTGGATTGATGTTATGATTGGATTCATGTTTGGAATGTATTCAGATTATACTGAGACTCAGATTGAGTTAGACACTTAAAAAGATTTGGATTCCTGAATTAAGTTTAGGAGTTACTGGTAACTGCTGCACATGGACAGCAGGATTTGTGCCTTTTTCCAAGACAATTACCATTGATAACCCCGTTTTAGTTTTCTATTTTAAATAGGCAAGCACCTACTTTCTCCGGCTCCCTGAGGATCAAGAGAATCAGTCCCGCTTAAACCTATATTTTCTAGGGTCCTTATTGTAATTTAATATAACTTAAGGGGTTTTTATGAAAAATATTTTTAGTATACTTTCAAAATAAATCTCAAGTATTTATTTATATTCTTTAGAGTTATCATGGATGTGAATTTTGTAAATGAGGTATATTAGTAAATATATATATATAATTTGAATAGTTCAAGGTATTTTAGTGTAAACTTGATTTGTATGGATTCTTGATGGTATTTTCATGAAACTTGTAATACTTTTATTTTGTTTAGAAAACATGGAATTTATTATATATTAAAAATATATGATTTAATAATACAAATATAATTATTAAAAATAAATTTTTATTATTAAATAGAAATTCTCGTTTTTTCTTAAAAATTGTATTAAAATTCCATCGAGATCGTATGCTCCGTGAGGAGGTCTGCATCTCGCCCTACTAGTCTGATGGATGTGCGATAACCCATACGATCTAATTCGGATTCCCTAAAAGTGGGTTGTAGAGGCACAATCACAAAGAATTTAAAATAACACAATTTAAAGAAATCCGGTTTTTAATAGTTTAAGGTATTTTGATGAAAAGCCGTATTTGTCCCAAAAATATTGTTAAAAGAGATTCACGCTATGTCAAGATATGTGTATGTAAGAGATAGGTCATTACCTCGTGAGTTTTCTGAAGGTAATCTAAGCAAAAATGATTAAAACATGTCATGTGTAATGTTTATGGTATTTAAACGAAATATGCAATATAAAGTTATTTAACATGATCTTTTCAAGATGAAAATTGTTCTAAACATTTATTTCATGATTGAATAACAAGATATAGTGATTTGAATGAGTGATTCTTAAAGAAAAATTGTAATTTTATAAGTTTTAGAAATGAATGTCGGTATAACTCCACTTACCGACATGATTTGAAAAGAGATCATTTTAAGATAGGAAGAGAGGAAGAAAGATGGGACTTACAAGTTTAAAGTTTAGAGGAAAGGTAGAGAAAGGGAATGATGGCCTTCGTGGAGTCGCAGGGTCGCCGGAAGTGCTTCGAATCCTCGTCGGAAATTGAACTAGGTTAACTCCACTTGTACTCTTTTTTGACTTGGAAAATTTTGAGCATTTTTGAAAAGAGATTTCAGAATGAAGAGGGTTAGGGTATGGGGTTATATTTATAGGGTAAAATTAGGGTTTTGGGGATTGAAGAAAGAATTTAAATGCATTAAAATTTGGATAAAAAGGTGAATTAACACTCTCTGGATAAATGCAGGAAAATCAAACAGAGCAGGAGTAGTGGGCGTAGGCCAAAATACAAGTGTGCAAAGCACGAAGGGGTTTGGGCCAATCATAGTCCTCGACGCCGGCCCCAGAGAGCATCTCGTCGGTCCACTATAGGCTTTGGGTGCTTGAATGTGTGCCACGTGTCCATATCTGTTCATATAACATTTTACACATGTTTGATTTTCTGTGACTTTTTATTTTACGTGTATTCCACATGTAAACTTTTGGGCTTCCAAAAAGTTTAAAAGAAAAATCAGTAAAAAAATATGTGGCTGAGTGGATTTGAACAAAGGAGCTATGTCACAGCAGTGTAAGGCTTTACCAATGAGCTACAAGTGCTTTCTTGCTATTCTTAAATAAAAACAACATTTAAAGTATACTCAGGCTTGCAAACTCTATTCTGTACATTAACTTTAAAAAAAATTGTACAATAAAAACAGAGTCGTTACATTCTACCCTCCTCATAAAATTTTTGTCCTCGAAATTTACAATTATATAAGGACTGGTTTACAAATAAGAAAGGGTATCTTGCACGCATGGCATCCTCACGTTCCCATGTTGATTCTCCTGGCGAATCTTTTTTTCCACATCACTCGGACCAAGTTTACTCCCTTGTTCCGAAGTGTCTTCAACTTTCTGTACAGGATCTCAATGGGTTGTTTCTCACAAGATAGGTATGTCTGTACAGTGAGCTTGGAGTGATCAAGAATATGGCTGGGGTCACTCACATATCTTCGAAACTGGGATATGTAGAACACGTTGTGCACTCCTTCCAATGAGGGTGGTAGTGCCAAACGATATGCCACTTCTCCAACTCGTTCGAGTATGTCGAACGGTCCAATAAATCTCGGACTGAGCTTACCCTTCTTGCCAAAGAGAATTACTCCACGGTTTGGAGAGATCTTTAAGAACACATGATCTCCCGGCTGGAACTCCAGATGTCGGCGCTTTGCATCAGCCCAGTGTTGTTGTTTGTCTTGGGCTATGCGCATTCTTTCCCTAATCATGCGAACTGCATCCACAGTTGCTACGATCATCTCTGGTCCAAGGAGTTCCCTATCTCTGATGTTGTCCCAACTTAATGGTGATCGAAACTTCCTTCCATAGAGAGCTGTAAATGGCGCCATTCCAATACTCGCTTGGTAGCTATTGTTGTATGAGAACTCCACAAGATATTGGTGATCTTCTCACGATCCTCCGAAGTCTAACATACACGCTCTCAGCATGTCTTCTAGGATCTGAATCGTTCACTCAGACTGTCCATCTGTTTGTGGATGGTAAGCTATGTTGAAGTTCAGACTCATTCCCAAGCTAGCTTGCAGACTCTGTCAAAACTGCAATTGGAATCTGGTGTCACGATCGGAAACAATGCAAACTGGTACTCCATATAATCTCACGATCTCCTGCATGAGTTCATGGGTATCAGAGATAGTACACATTGAAGTGTTAAATCTTACTTAGATTCAGACTTACCTCCATGTACTTCTTTGCTAATGTCTCGGTAGATTGACCAACTCGAAATAGGATGAAATGTGCCGACTTGGTGAGTCGATCCACAATAACCCATACCGCATCGTTACCTTTTGTGCTGCGAGGAAGAGCAGTCACGAAATCCATGGTAAAGTGTTGCCATTTCCATTCTAGGATAGGTAACGGTTGTAGTAAACCAGCAGTCCTATGATGTTCAGCATTTACTTGCTGACACACCAAACATTTGTCCATGCTTCTGGCTACTTCAAGTTTCATTCCATGCTACCAGTAATGTTGCCGCAGATCTTTGTACATCTTTGTACCACCAGGATGTACTGAGTAAGGAGAGCTGTGAGATTCTTTCATCAACTCTTCCCGAATAGGACCTTGTGGTACACACAATCTGCTTCCATATCTCAAAGATCCATCTTCATGGATGATGAAGTCTGTTCGAAGTCCACTTTCTACTTGTTCTCGGATCTTTTTCAACTTGGCATCCCTTGCTTAAGCTGCTTTGATCTGATTGACAATAGTAGACTAAACTTGTAAGTTCATCAAATATGAAGCGTTACCTGCCATAACCACTTCTATCTCCATTCCGTGCAAATCTTATTGTAGCTTTCACTGTGTGGTGAGATTCATTGCTAATAGTTGGTGACTAAGTGCATCAGGAACTACATTCACCTTTCCTGGATGATATTGTAGATTGATGTCGAAGTCCGCCATAATTTCTAACCATCTTCTCTACCGCATGTTCAATTCTTTCTGAGTAAACACATACTTCAGACTTTTATGGTCCGTGTATATATCCACCCATTCTCCAAGAAGATAATGGCGCAAAATCTTAAGTGCAAAGATAACGGCTTCCAACTCAAGATCATGTGTTGGATAGTTGCGCTCATGAACTTTCAACTGTCTTGATACATAAGCTACGACTTTACCGTGCTGGTGTAGAACATATCCTAATCTCTTATCGGATGCATCGCAATGCACTACGAAACCTCCAGATTGGTCCTGTATTACGAGAATAGGCACTGATGTCAATCTCGACTTGAGTTTTACAAAAGCTTGTTCACATTTTTCTGACCACAAAAATTCTTCATCTTTACATGTGAGCTTGGTCAGGGATGCTGCAATCTACGAGAAACCTTCGATGAATTTTCGGTAGTATCCTGCTAATCCCAAGAAACTTCGAATGTCCTTCACTGTCTTTGGTGTCGGCCATTCACTTACTGCTGATACTTTAGCTGGATCCACAGAGATTTCTTCACCTGAAACTATATGTCCGAGAAATCCGACTTGATCTAGCCAAAATTCACACTTGCTGTATTTGGCATAGAGTTGGTGCTGTCGCAAAGTCTCCAGAACAATTCGTAAGTGTTCAATGTGTTCTTTCCGACTCTTTGAATACACCAGGATGTCGTCGATGAATATAACAACAAACCTATCTAGGTACTCTCGGAAAACTTGGTTCATCAGGTTCATGAATATGGCTGGTGCATTGGTCACTCTAAATAGTATCACGAGAGATTCGTAATGACCATAGCGAATCCTGAATGCCGTCTTCGAAATATCAGACTCTTTGACCTTCACCCGATGATAACCCGAACGAAGATCTAACTTGGAGAAAACGCAAGACCCACTTAGCCGATCGAACAGATCATCGATGCGAGGTAGTGGATACTTGTTCTTTATCGTCACTACGTTCAGAGCTCTATAATCAACACACATTCTGTTTGAACTTTCTTTCTTCTTCACAAACAGAACTGGAGATCTCCAACTTGAAGTACTGGGACGAATCCATCCTTTCTTCAGAAATTCGTCCAATTGAGTACGGATCTCCTTCAATCCTTCTGGACTTAACCGGTACAGAGCTTTGATCACCTGTTTTGCACCAAGTACTAAGTCAATACTGAATTCAAGAGCTGGATCAGGAGGCAAACGTGATATGTCTTCAAGAAATACATCTTCGAACTCTCGAACTACCTCTGGCTTGTCTTCTTCCATCTGAAGTGTTGCAATCACTGCCTTCTTTGGTTTAGCTTTGTATGTGCTAGGCTCCAAGGTACGGTCTCCACTTTTGAAATAAAAGACCGGATGTTCTGGAATCTCGAACACTGCCCTCCTTTGATGACAGTCAATGGTAGCGAAGAAAGTTTCTAGTCAATCCATACCCAAGACGCCGTCGAAGTTCGGTATGTCCAACACCTTGAAGTCAGCATAAAATTCTCTACTACAGACGACCACTGGACACAGGTTGTATCCCATATTGCCTTTAGAATGCCATTCCCTGAACAGACATTCCAGCTGGATACGAGCGGTTTAACTGGAATCGCATGAGTTCGGACGAACCGTTGTGACATAAAGCAATATGATGCTCCAGTATCGAAGAGTGCTAGTGCAGGAAGTGAGGCTACTAAGATTGTACCAGTGATGACTTGGCCAGTGGCTTCAGCTTCTTCCACAGTCATTGTGAAAGCTTGTCGCTTAGATACATTCCTCCTTGCTGGAAGCGCATTCCTCTGTCCATTCCTCTGTCCTTGGGCATATTCCTCTGTGCCTTATGGAACTGATGAGGAGGTTGTGCAGGAGGTTCATAACGAGGTAGAGCTGGGAGTGCAAGACGAGGTGCAGGTGCCTGGATAGCTGGCCGCTGCGGAAAAGTGAGTGCTGGTCGGGAAGCTAGATTTAGGTTGAATCTATGAGGACAAGCTACAATATCATGTGTGGATGAGCCACAGACTAAGCACAGGCCGTTTGCACGCCCGCAGTCCTTTGCCAAGTGTCCATTCCTCTTGCAGTAGAAACAAAAGTCTGGACTGGGCCGGTTAAAAGTTACTCCCTGTCTCCTGGGTACAAACGGTGGCCTGGAAGAGGCTCCTCCTGCTATCTAAGTAGCAGGGCGCTTCACTCCGGCAGATTGAGGTCTGCCCTTCTTCTTCACTGCCGCCTCATATCTTCGGGTCGCCTTCAGTGCAAAGGTCATGGGTTGGGAAATCCCATGTAGTTAGAGCAGCTTGGATCTCCCGGTCCAACCCTTGCTGAAATCATCTAGCCCTGATCTCAGCATCGGTATGAGATGTGCCGCGAACCTGCTCAACATGGTGAATTCATCATCATACTCATCCATAAATTTGCTCTACATAGAGCCTTATTGTAGGTGGATGAATTGCTGCTCCATGTCAAAACGGGCAGTCTCAATAAAATATTTCGTGTCGAACATGTCGCGAAATGTCTTCCATTCGATCAGCTAGGCAAGTCGACTTTCTTCAGCCTTCCACCATTCTCTGGCATTATCCGTGAGTTGCAGCTTCTCAACCCTCACCCAAGCAATATCTGGCACTTTTGCTGCTGCCAGATCGTCCTCAATCGATTGAGCCCATTCCTCTGCCTCCAAAGGGCTCTCTTTCTCAGAGAATTGTTTAAGGTGTAGTTCCCGGAATTATTTCACATCGGGTGCCTCAACGTCAAGGCGGTGTAGGAATATAGAAGTCTTCTGTTGCTGTCCCTCCAAGAGGCTCTTAATTGCCTCAAGCAATACTGTCTACTCATTGATAGGAGCTGCTACAGTATGTGTAAGGGTAGGTGGTGGGATGTTGCTATTGACATTCGTGCTCGTATTGTTGGTAGAATCCATAACCTTGAGAGAAAAATATGGTTAGGATAGATTCAAGAAATTTGAAATGTAATGAATGTTTAGTTGCTGATTCTTATAATTCTTGTGATATATTGCTTAGGTTTCCATGCAGAATTGATCCGCATGGTAAGACTCCATGCAGAACTCGACCTGCATGGACCACCAACAAAACCTGTCACGCCCCGCTTCCCATTGTACGGAGAAGGAGATATGACGAGGCACACGACGTATTTACTCAGAAGTAAACACGTTAAGTGTAAATAACTAATATAAGTAAAAGCATAAGAAATGACAATAGATATAAATAAACAACAACTTTTTATTGATAACCATTCTTTACATACAACTGAAAAGTAAAATACAATGAAAGAAAACGATGCCTAAACAATGACATATGAATTGAAAGAAAAGTAAGTACAAGTAGGAACTAGAATTCTGGATCCTCAGTGAACTGCTCCAAATCGTCCTTCCTAGGCTTGATCTCCTGAGAGTCGGGTCATCCTGACAACATTCCAAAGAAATAAGAGACATGAATGTCGCCAGGGAACTAGCACTCAGTAAATCCCAAGAGATAGAATATAAATAGACAGGTAAAGAGTATAGAATAGATAAATTATGTGTTTGTTATGCTAACGTAGTTGTTTGTAGTTTGATACAGAATGTATCAGTGAATACGAAAGGAGTCCAACTATCCCGTGGACTATGGGAAACGGAAAGTACAAGGCCCAATCAAAAGCTACGGGACAATGGCACGAATGTTCATGTAGGTGTCTTTTAGTGTCCATCATCATGCCACTTTAACACATTCCGTACCAGTCTACCCCTTTAAAACCCCGTAATGTATATTGTATTATTTTGTAGATATAAGACTTGCCGAAACCATGGTATAAGTTGTTCATGTAAACGGTTCAGGATGTAAACGGATAGTCATGTAGTCAAGTCAAGATATATCCATGGTTCGGTCAATTCAAGTCATGTTGCATGTTTGTATTATTCGGTATTCATGTTCAGGTTCAAGTATATATTGGATTCATGTTGAATTAGAGTTATGATTGGATTCATATTTGGATTGTATTCAGATTATACCAAAACTCGGATTGAGTTAGACACTTAAAAAGATTTGGATTCCTGAATTAAGTTGAGGAGTTACCGGTAACTGCTGCACATGGACGGCAGAATTTGTGTCTTTTTCCAAGACAATTACCATTGATAACCCCATTTTAGTTTTCTACCTTAAATAGACAAGCACCCACTTTTTCTGGCTCCGTGAGGCTCAAGAGAATTAGTCACGCTTAAACCTATATTTACTAGGGTCCTTATTGTAATTTAATATAACTTGAGGGTGCAGGGTGTTTTTTGTCACCCCATTGAGATGGGAATACGCGTGCGCTTGTCAGGCGCATTGCAGATTTCCCCTGCCTAGGGTAAGATGGGGTTTATTGATTGTGGGGATCCGAATCTCCGGCAGCCGCGGACTAAGCTGCCGTTAATTACCCCTCGCCTTTGGAGCGAGATGACCTCCGATTGACGGGTCAAACCAGTCATGCAAATTCAATGTGTAGTGTGCTACGTTTTGAAGGGGTTTAGGATATATCGGGGGCCCCGCAGAGTTTACGGGGGTCCCGCAAAAATTTTTCCTAACGGGGACAGTGTTGTAGAGTGTGTGTATATAAAAAGAAGAAGAATAGCATCCAAAGGACGCATGGGTGCCAGCACCTCACGTGCCTAGCACGCGGGCGGTGAGCGTTGGCGCCTCACATGCTTGGCACGTGGGCGCTGGGTGCCAGCACTGGCGCCCCATATGCTTGGCACACGGGCGCTGGGCGCTGGGCTGGAAAAGGAACTTTGTCCCTGCACTGGGAGCTGTGCTCCCAATTTGACTTTTGGAGTTGAACTCCTGACAAAGAGGACCAAGGGGGGCTTAGCCCCTACACTGGGAGTTGTACTCCTAAAAAGAAAGATTTATTATTTTATATATGTATATGTATGTGTATGTGTGTGTGTATTGAGGAGTTAAACTCCTAAGATATTTTCGGAGCTGATGAAAGGGGACTCCTTTCTTCTCCCTTAGGCCCTGGATCTTCCCCAAAGTGGGGTTTTGGAGGTGGGTCTCCTTCTTCCTCCTCTCTATTGGCTAGATCTTGGAGAAAAGACGGTGGGATTTTATAAATCTCTCCTTTTGGAGATTTGATGGAAGATCCACATTCCCCTTCAAGGGTTTTGTTGTGAAAAACTATTTCTTTTTAGAAAAGGAAGAGTAAAACTCTTGATTTAATTTAGAAAAGGGAAAGAAGGTTTAGAACCTTGAGGAAGGAAAAGCAAGCACAAAAACCCTAGAGTTTGAGAGAATGAAAAAGTTCTTTTTTATTTCATTATCATGTTGCCTTTATAGGCTTATAGATTTACATATAGCCCCTTGGGCTTTACAAAATGGCATCTTGCCCATCCCATGCTTCATGTGCTCAGTTGTTTTGCATATGAGCCATGGGCTTTACAAAAATTTGGCTTTATGCCCATTTTTCTGACATTCATGCATAAAAAAATTACATCAAAATTATTTATTACATGATTTTATTTTGGCATGGGGGAGGCCGGCCGCGGGGCTCGACTTGGGCATAGACCTACATGACCTGGGCTTAGGCCCACCAGGTTTGGGGTTGACTTTGACTTTGACTTGGTCAACCGAGGTGTAATTTTTTATCCCAACAAAGTGCCCTCATCAATAAATGCACACCGCACATGTGGGTCGTGTGCATGAAGTTGGTGGATCTTCTTTCATGTGAAACCGACTTGATTTGGTTCCCACTTTTTGGGAAGCTGGCACTGCCTTTTTTACGACATGGACGATCAATGCTTGACGTGTCTCCGAGATAAAGTGTCAGTGTATGACGTATCCCCAAGACGAAGTGTCGATGTTGGACGTTTCCCCGAGACGGAGTGTCTGTATGTGACGTTTCCTCGGCATGGAGTGTTGCTGGCCGACGTGTCCCCAGCACAGAGTGTCTGTTTGTGACGTTTCCCCGAGACGGAGTGTCTGTATGTGACGTTTCCCCGAGACGAAGTGTCTGTATGTGATGTTTCCCCAGCATGGAGTGTCGCTGGCCGACGTGTCCCCGGCACAGAGTGTGTGTTTGTGACGTTTCCCCGAGATGGAGTGTCTGTATGTGACGTTTCCCCGGCATGGAGTGTCACTGGTCGACGTGTCCCCAGCACGGAGTGTCTCTTTGTGACGTTTCCCTAAGACAGTGTGTCTGTATGTGACGTTTCCCCGGCACGGAGTGTCGTTGGTCGACCTGTCCCTGAGGCGGAGTGTCACTGGTCGACATTTCCCCGGCATGGAGTGTCACTGGTTGACGTTTCCCTGGCATGGAGTATCGCTGGTTGACTTATCCCTGAGGCGGAGTGTCACTGGTCGACGTTTCCCCGGCATAGAGTGTCGCTGGTTGACTTGTCCCCGGCACGGAGTGTCGCTGGTTGACGTTTCCCCGGCATGGAGTGTCGCTGGTCGACTTGTCCCAGAGGCGGAGTGTCGCTGGTTGACGTTTCCTCGGCATGGAGTGTCGCTGGTTGACTTGTCCCCGGCACGGAGTGTCTGCTTGAGGTTTCCCCGTTACAGAGTGTCTTCTTGACGTTTCCCCGTTATGGAGTGTCGCTGGTGACGTGTCCCCGAGACGGAGTGTCGCTGGTTGACGTTTCCCCGGTTTGGAGTGTCGCTGGTTGACGTGTCCCCGAAACGGAGTGTCTGTGTTGGACGTTTCACCGAGACAGAGTGTCACTGGTTTTGATGTAGAGGCTAATTCCTAAGCGAAGCATAATTCCGACAGGGAAGGTAGATACTCCGAGGCGAAGCATGATTTCGACACGGGGTACATTCTGAGAGGAAGCATGATTCCGCCGTAGGGGTTTTTGGTTTGGTTTGATTTGGGTTGTCATCAGCATCGCTACACTGAAATATGGTACCAGGAGCGAATCATCATTTGTCATGAGTGGATTTGGGGATTTTGGTTTTGGTTTGGCATCATCATCGCTACACTGGAATATGGTACCAGGAGCGAATCATCATTTGCCATGAGGAGATTTCCCTCGTTCCCAGTTTAACGACTTAGGGGTCATCTGTTCCCAGTTTAACGACTTAGAGGTCATGTGTTCCTAGTTTAAAGATTTAGAGGTCTATTGTGCCCAGTTTAATGACTTAGAGGTCATCTGTTCCCAGTTTAACGACTTAGAGGTCATCTGTTCTTAGTTTAAAGGCTTAGGGGTCTATTGGATCGGAAGTTTGGAATTTTGGGGTAGGGGTCGACATCAGCGTTGCTAACATTGAAGCACAGGTGCCAGAAACAATTCATCATTTGCCTTTTCCTATTGGGGAGCGATGACTTAGGAGACAGGTTTAGGTACCTATCACCTAAGGCTTTTCAATTTTATAAGCCGTAAGGGTCCCATAAAAGTACTTTCTCCCTACGAGTCGAAAGGATCCCGTAGGTGTATTTTCTCCTTAGGAGTCCTGAGGACCCCCAAGTGTGTTTTTTCTTTGTGAGTTGTAAGGATCCCACGAAGGTGTTTTCTTAAGAGTCGAGAGGATCTCGTAAGTTTGTTCTCCTCATGTATCGTGAGGACACATGAGTGGGTCTTCCCAAATAGATCATAATTCCAAGGGCGGAGATCGGCCGCTGGACTAGTGGTTGCGGTAGGGCATGGGTGTGATGAGAATTATTTGAGCCCGTAGATTGTATACGGTAGTCAACTTGGGGATCAACCGTAGGGCTGGGAGAATTTTGGGAAATTGGATTTTGGTTGGCGTCTGCATCGCTGCACTAGAATATGGTACCAGGAGCGACTCATCATTCACCTTTTTGGGATTTGGTTGGCGTCTGTATCGCTGCACTAGAATATGCTACCAGGAGCGACTCATCATTCGCCATTGGGAATTTAAGGATTTAGGATTTGGTTGGCGTCTGCATTGCTGTACTGGAATATGGTACCAGGAGTGACTCATCATTCGCCATTGGGAATTTGAATTTTTAACGGCTTCTGCATCGCTGCACTGGAATATGGTATGGTGAGCGACTCATCATTCGCCGTTGGGGATTTGAGTTTTGGACAGCGTCTGCATCGCTGCACTGGAATATGATACCATAAGCGACTCATCATTCGTCGTTGGGGATTTGAGTCTTGGACGGCGTCTGCATCGCTGTACTGAAATATGGTATCAGGAGCGACTCATCATTCACCGTTAGAGATTTGAGTTTCGGACGGCGTCTGCATCGCTGCACTAGAATATGATACTAGGAGCGACTCATCATTCGATTTTTTTTACCGCGATTGCTATATCATTTCAGCTTTTCTTATCGCGAAGGTCGCGATTGCCCTATCATTTCGGCTATTCATTCACGGTTGCCTCATCATTTCGGCTGTTTATTTTCATTTTTATTTTACTCGCTGATTTTTATTGCGAGTTGCTCCATCATTTCGGCTTCTTCTTTTTTATTATTATTTTTTTTATTTACTCATTTTTACATCCCCAATTTAACGACTTAGAGGTCGATTGTTCCCAGTTTAATGACGTGGTGGTCGGCTGTTTCCAGTTTAACGACGAGGTGGTCAGTTGTTTGCTTATCCCAGCTCCTCGAACTTTGATCTTGGCGGAGCTGTGTTGATGACCGTAGCTCTGTGGCTTGTCAGTACATCTGACGACTGTGAGACTTTCCCAAGTTTGTATTGGTTCTCCACCCAATCTTTAAAAACATAGCACTCTTCAATGGTATGACTCACCATTCTATGATATATAGAATGGGTAGTATATAGGATTGTCGGTCATGTTCATTTCATGTGGCCTCTTTGGAATAAGCAGTTGCAGACCGTTGTTCAAAGCGTCCTCGAATATTTTGCGGACTTCATCCTTCCTGAAGGAGTATACTTTCTTCTTTTTCTCCGTTAGAGTATGTGCCCTTACTGATGTTGGACCCTGAGGACGATTAGTCTTTGGTTCGCCTACTGTCCTCTTACCACGTTCAGTGTACGTATCAGAGGGACTGGAGGCTGATCGTGGCCATTTTCGCAAAGGTGTTCCGCTTTTGGGCTGGAGGGGGTATCAGTTGGTTGTTTCCGGATATCAATTCCTGGCCCATGAACCAAAATTTGATTTTGCTGTAATTGCAATCGGGCGACTTGGGTCGTGAGATCTGCCAAGACATTTGCCAGCTCGTTGACTTTGGAATGGACCTCGGCCATCTTCTCATCCCTGTCCTGAAGTTGCCTTTGAAACCATTGAAATAATGCTTGTTCTATGGTTCCGGTTATGACAACGGGGTCATCCTTACCGCCTGAGCTTGATTCAGCATGAACCACGGGTTCCTTTGTCTTAATGGCCTGAGCGAGCTCTTCATCATTTGGATCGAGCCGGTGTTGGATGTAACAACCGCGTCATTGTCATGGCTATAAGGCGTAGGAGGAATTGTCCCTCTGAGCTCCATCATGTAGACCATATGGGTTGTGTACCCGTCTATTGCTTTTTCATCAGCAATGTTGCTCGCTTGGCTCTTAACTTGTTGCCTTAGTCCGCTCTTTTCAGAGAAAGGCAGATGTCTGAGAGAATCAGGTTCCCGAAGGACTTCAGTCTCTGTTTGTATGAAATTGGCGGTCGCAGCTTGACTGTTTGTTAACACGCCTTTAGACAGTTCTATCTCTCCTGCCTTGTATTGCTTTTCGACCCAATCTTTGAAGATGCAGCAGTCTTCAATAGTGTGCCCTAGGACTCGGTGGTATGGGCAAAAATTGGGATGATCGGTCCTGCTCGCTTCACTTAGCCTTTTTAGTTCTGGTAGCCGCAGGCCATTCTTCAGAGCATCTTTGAAAATTTTGTGGAC
Organism: Agapanthus africanus; assembly: GCA_030015575.1. Classification (NCBI taxonomy): domain Eukaryota; kingdom Viridiplantae; phylum Streptophyta; class Magnoliopsida; order Asparagales; family Amaryllidaceae; genus Agapanthus; species Agapanthus africanus. The sequence goes on from CM057341.1 coordinate 183,729,335, forward strand.
CTTATCCCTTCTAAAAGAGTAGACCTTATTTTTTCTTTCCTCCAAAGTTGGCTCCCGAGATTTGTTAGTCTTTACTCCGTCTGCTCTCTGCTTATTTAGAGAATCGGTGCTGTTGGAACTTTCTCTTTTCCAGTTGTCGTCCCTCCAATGTCCCGATCTGTTTGTGAATTGGAGATTCTAAGTGGACTCGGGCTTTGAGCGTTCCAACATTTGAACTTTCTTGGTCAGCTCTTGGAATGTTTTGAGGCATGCGGTGCACAGGAAAGGTATCATCCAGTTGTTCAGATTTTCTATAAGAAGACTGACGGATTGGTCTTGCTCCAACGGCGGTTCAATTTGATAGAGAGATTGCGCCATCAGACTATAAAATCCATGTTGCTTTCGATGTTCTTTGGCTCGGTCCTTACAAGGTCGGCAATGGTGATTTTATCGCTGACATCCATGAACCTTTGCTTGAACATGGATTCTATTTGAGCGAATGTCGTAATTGAGTCATCCAATATGCTTGCATACCAATCGAAAGCAACATCCGTCAAGCTATTGACAAACTGACGAAGAAGGAGTGCATTATTGCCCCCAGTATTCGTGCGTGATTCTTTAAATTGGGAAATGTGTTGGTTCGCATTTCCCGTCCCATCGAACCTTTCAAATTTGGGGACGACATAGCCAGTGGGAAACTCCACAAGGTCGTACCGAGCGGGATATGGTCTCCCACTACTGCTGACATCTTTTTTCTCTCCGACTTCGGCTACCAATGTTTTGAGTTTGTTGGCAACCAAATCCATGATTTGATCTTGAGTTAGCGGGTTGCTGTCATCGGTAGCAAGACATTTCTCGAGATAATATGAGACTGACTTTCATGCGGTCTGGCCACCTTTGGATTTGAGGGAACAGGCGTTGGCTTCCTCGGGACACCGTTTCTCGGTTCATGAGGAGAGCCCTACGCTTGATTGGGCGGATGAGAGGCAACTTGGGCCATAAGCCGTAAGACGACATTTGTCAAGTTGTCAATCTTTGAGTAGAGCTTGTCCATCTCCTTGTCTTTGCTTCTGAGTTGTTTTCGGAGCTCTTGGAGAAGTTGCTGCTCTGCATTCTTGGGACGGAGGATTAGATCATCTTCGCTTTCCGAGCCCGACTCCTTATGAACCGAGGGATCTCTCTGCTTATCAGCCTCACTGGAATGGTTTTCATTACCTTCCAGAGGAGGCTGGTCTTGGAAAGTGGCAACCACATTCATGCCAGATTGGATTTGAGATGTGGTGGCCCTGTCCTTGCTTTTGCTGCACGTGCCCATCATGTAAACAGTGTGGACCACATATCCAGCCCTCTCTTTATCTTTAGCGAGGTAACCCTGTTCTTGGAACCTCATGAAGTTCAGCCTAGCATGAGTCCTAGCCCTTTTGTTGGCTCTATATCTGAGCCTTTTCTGTCTTAGCTTCTCGATCTTGATGGCTTGACGGGCATCCGTCATCCAGGAATCCATCGTGAGTCGATTGACGGGGAGCTTAGAGAAGGTACCTGATTGAGCAGTTGTCGGGGGCACCGCTGGAGCTTACTCGAGACGCCTTGTTGCTTTGTTGGTGTTAATGGCCTTTCCCCCAGTTGGGGCTAAGGAAAGTCGCTCATACACAAACTTGCGCTTAGGTAGTGGTGCCCTCGAGATCACCACATTTGGCATCTTTCCTTTCGAGGCCGGTTTGTCTGTTACCGGAGCTTGAGGAGCTGGGATGGCGTTAGCTGACACGAATAGAATAGAGCCAAATGGTAGCGGCAGCTCCTCCCATTGTCGCCTGAAACTGGCCGGGAGGACCGTTATGGCGTCCATCTTCATCGTGTAGGAGATGGGAACTGTGTCGAGAGCTGAGCTGATCCTCAGAGACATTTTGTTGCATCCGGAGATTGCAATTTGAAATTTGTTAAACTGCACAAAGAAGCATGATTTCAGTACAGGCAATCAATATGTATATTGATTGAGTTCTCATGAACGTTTAACCTAAAATATGGGAAGAGAGATCGGTCCCACCGGGCGTGCAGAATCTATAGGGTGTTTCATCATCCCATTGAGATAAGAATATGCGTGGGCTTGTCAGGTGCATTACAGATTCCCCCTGCCTAGGGTAGGCTGGGGTTTATTGATTGTGCGGATCCAAATCTCCGGCAGCCGCGGACTAAGTTGTCGTTAACTACCCCTCTTCTTTGGAGCGAAATGACCTCCGATTGACGGGTCAAACCAGTCATGCGAACTCAATGTGTAGTGTGTTGTGTTTTGAAGGGGTTTTGGATATATCGGGCGCCCCGCAGAGTTTACGGGGTCCCGCTACCTGGATAGCAGGCTGGGGGTCAAGAGGGCTAGCAGCCCCCTTGCGGCATGCAGGGCTGCGCCCCGTTAGAAATTTTTTCTAACGGGGACAGTGTTGTAGAGTGTGTGTATATAAAAAAAAAGAAAAATAGCGTCTAAAGGACGCATGGATGCCAGCACCTCACGTGCCTAGCACGCGGGCGCTGGGCACCGGTGCCTCACATGCTTGGAATGCGGGTACGTGGGCGCTGGGCACCGGCGCCCCATGTGCATGGCATGCGGGCGCCGGCGCCCCATGTGTTTGGCATGTGTGCTTGGCAAGCGGGCGCTGGGCGTCAGCAGGAAAAGGGACTTTGTCCCTGCACTGGGAGCTGTGCTCCCGATTTGACTTTTGGAGTTGAACTCCTAACAAAGAGAACCAAGGATGGTTTAGCCCCTGCACTGGGAGTTGTACAAAAAGAAAGATTTATTATTTTTTTATATGTGTGTGTGTGTGTGAGTGTCTATATATATACTGAGGAATTAAACTCCTAAGATATTTTCGGAGCTGATGAAAGGGGACTCTTTTCTTCTCCCTTGGCCCTGGATCTTCCCCAAAGTGGGGTTTTGGAGGTGGGTCTCCTTCTTCCTTATCTCTATTGGCTGGATCTTAGAAAAAAGAGGGTGGGATTTTATAAATCTCCCCTTTTGGAGATTTGATGGAAGATCAGTGTTCCCCTTCAAGGGTTTTGTGGTGAAAAACTAATTCTTCTTGGAAAAGGAAGAGTAAAACTCTTGATTTAATTCAGAACAGGGGACGAAGGTTTAGAACCTTGAGGAAGGAGGAGGAGGCATAAAAACCCTAGAGTTTGAGAGAATGAAAAAAGTTCTTTTTTATTTCATTATCATGTTGCCTTTTATAGGATTACAGATTTATATATAGCCCCTTGGGCTTTACAAAATGGCATCTTGCCCATCACATGCCTCATGTGCTCATTTGTTTTGCATATGAGCCATGGTCTTTACAAAAATTTGGCTTTATGCCCATTTTTCTTACATTCATGCATAAAAAAATTACATCAAAATTATTTATTACATGATTTCATTTTGGCATGGGAGAGGCCAGCCGCGGGGATCGACTTGGGCATGGGCCCACATGACCTGGGCTTGGGCCCACCAGGCTTGGGTTGACTTTGACTTTGACTTGGTCAACCGGGGCGTAATTTTTGACCCCCACAGAGGGGTTTTAAAAAAAATATTTTTAGTATACTTTCAAAATAAACCTCAAATATTTTTTTATATTCTTTAGAGTTGTTGTTAGTTATATGTATGTCCTAGAGGCCATTACTGTACATACGATGTATATTGTAGTGGATGCTTGGACATATATAGAGGACTTTCTTGCTCGACATGATAGTATGCTATCTGGTTATTCTTTATCTTAACATGTACTCTGATTGTCTCTATGTTACATGTTGATAAAGCCCTTAGGATGAGTACTTGACTATCAGGATTATAATGTAGATCATACTAGTGGGGACAGTGTAGTCGATAAGTATATCCTTCAAATGTCCCTAGTCGTAGGTGTATCGAGACAGGGCTTCGATATACCAGAGTAGACTAGCGTATAGCTTCTCGACCCATGTAGATGGGCGATGGATGATTCCATATCCATTGGTGTTTGACATCAGAGACAATATACGGGTGCTCAGTGGAGACTGGGTACACTGGACGGACTCACCGAGAACTCCCAGATGGTATTATACCTCACGTCAGATGGCAGTTCTCTGGTGACACTGGTACAGGTTAGTCTGTAGACCCGAGATCGTCATAGAGTCTTGTGTGATTCCCACTGTGCTTTGGTTTCCACCTTACCACGTTCAAGAGAACGTGAAAAATGGTGGATTTTGGGTACAGTCCCGAATCACATAGAGGCAATGAGCGATAGGAGGGGTTTCGTCTCTCCCAATATTGGGGGTTGATGTTGCGCTGTGCTCGATGTGCTCGATTGGCTATAACAGGAAGTCCCTGGCCAGGGCTGACTCCGAGATATACCGATAAGTGTTATCAGTAGTTTCTCGACCCATTATGAGCCTCATATCGACACGACTTATCGAGTTACTGGGGTCTGACGTTTACCACCCGTAGACGAAATATGCGACATATCTGATGAAGAGACCGGACTGTACGGTAGTGTTGCTGATTGGATTCGCAGGAGTGTGAGCAGGCTTGCTTGTTGATCTTCTGATCGCTCAATACCCGGGTGACCGTTACGTTTGGCAGTCCGTTTGCGGCTTGTGGGTGTTTGATATGATCATCACCTGCTGCCAGCGTATTGACGAGTCTTTAGAGTCCTACACAGAGGTTTCCTGGCTCAAGCGAAACGGAGTAGGAGAACATATGTGATATGTGCGGGACCGAGATTAATGCGCGTATAAGATACCGCATTCTATTATCGCGATATATGTATCGATTGGTTATATGTGATATAGCCGGGTTATCGGATCAAGTGTTGATTCGATGAAAGGATACATTAGATATTAGTAGGTTATATGTGATATGACCGGATTATTAAATCAAGTGTTGATTTAATAATTTAATGTATAATTATATATTTAATATATTATATTACATTAACTAATATTAGCTCACTTAAGTATTCATTTTTCTCACTTGATGATACATTGATATATATGTGATATATGTTAAATGTATTATTTTCTTTTTGCACACTTATTATATATGTGATATATATTAGTGTGTCATGCTAGGTTACACATGCAAGTTGTATGTATGAGACTTATACCATACTAGAGTTAAGTTAGGGTTTTTATTTATGTTAAGCTAATTCAAAAGAGAGTGAGTTTATCATGGTTAAGATTGCACAAAAGATTTTGGATAACCTTTGACAAAGTCAACTCTTTTGTCTAGTTTAAGATATTTATTCAACCCAACCCTTAACCATAATGCATGGTTTATTCTCTACAATGGTTAGGCATGATATTTGTTTACCATGGTTGCATTTATAACCTCTTGAGACATCTCTTTCATTCATCACTTGCTTCATCTTCTTCTTCCTCTCAAGCTTTCTAGCGTCAATGGAAAGTGATGATTTCTTGTGAGAAAATGATTTCTAATATGAGCAAAATTCCTACTTCATCATCCTCTACTACTTGCCATTTAGTATATGGTGTTTGCTTCACTGATTCCATAGTTAGTGAAGAAATAGTTTGGGTTAGTGTCTCCTCGACGTAGATCATCTTCGGCCTCGAAGACATCGAACCAAGCATGTTCGTTTCTTCATGGGAGCCTCTCTAGAGTCCGGAGTTCACGATCTCAGCGAAGGGACTATTACACGGAGCTATTGAAGTGAAAGACCGGTCTACAAAGGTTGTAATCCGCAAACACTTAGATGTAAAGTTGTTTACATATTCTTTTCCGTATGAATCTCTAGTTAAAGATCTTGTTTAGGGTTATTAAGCATGGCAAAATTTTAATATGGCATGGATGATACCACCCGAAACCTTGCTGTCGTGCATAACAACCCAACAGTTGTCAAATTTACACTAAAATACCTTGAACTATTCAAACTATATATATATATATATAGTTTGAATAGTTCAAGGTATTTTAGTGTAAACTTGACTTGTATGGATTCTTGATGACATTTTCATGAAACTTGTAATTCTTTTATTTTGTTTAGAAAACATGGAATTTATTATATATTAAAAATATGTGATTCAATAATACATATACAATTATTAAAAATAAATTTTTATTATTAAATAGAAATTCTCGTTTTTTTCTTAAAAATTGTATTAAAATTCCATCGAGATCGTATGCTCCATAAGGAGGTCTCCATCTCGCCTTACTAGTCCGATGGATGTGTGATAACCCACACCGTCCGATTCGGAATCCCTAAAAGCGGGTTATAGAGGCACAATCGCAAGGAATTTAAAATAACACAATTTTAAAAAATCTGGTTTTTAATAGTTTAAGGTATTTTGATGAAAAGCCGTATTTGTCCCAAAATATTGTTAAAAGAGATTCGTGCTATGTCAAGATGTGTGTATGTGAGAGATAGGTCATTACCTCGTGAGTTTTCTAAAGGTAATCTAAGCAAAAATGATTAAAATATGTCGTGTAAAGTTTGCGGTATTTAAACAAAACATGCAATAAAAAATTATTTAACCTGGTTTTTTCAAGGTGAAAATTGTTCTAAACATTTATTTCTTGATTGAATAACAAAGTATAGTGATTTGAATGAGTGATTCTTAAAGAAAAATTGTAATTTTAAAAGTTTTAGAAATGAATGTCGGTATAACTCCACTTACCGACATGATTTGAAAAGAGATCATTTTAAGATAGGAAGAGGAAGAGAGATGGGACTTACAAGTTTAAAGTTTAGAGAAGAGGTAGAGAAAGGGAATGATGGCCTTCATGGAGTCGTGGGGTCGCCAGAAGTGCTTCGAATTCTCGCCGGAAATGGAACTATGCTAACTCCACTTGTACTCTTCTTTGACTTGGAAAGTGTTGAGAATTTTTGATAAGAGATTTCAGAATGAAGAGGGCTAGGGTATCGGGTTGTATTTATAGGATAAAATTAGGGTTTTGGGAATTGAAAAAAGAATTTAAATGAATTAAAATTTAGATTAAAAGGTGAATTAACACTCTCTGGATAACTGCGGGAAAATCAAACAGAGTAGGAGTAGTGGGAGTAGGCCAAAAGAAAAGTGTGCAAAGCACGGAGGGGTTTGGGCCAATCATAGTCGTCGGCGCCGGCCCCAGAGAGCATCTTGCCGGTCCACTGTAGGCTTTGGGTGCTGGGATTTGTGCCACATGTCTATGTTTGTTCATATAACATTTTACACATGTTTGATTTTTTGTGACTTTTCATTTTATGTGTATTGCACGTGTAAACTTTTGGGCTTCCAAAAAGTTTAAAAGAAAAACCGGTAAAAAATATATGTGGCTGAGTGAATTTGAATACAGGGGCTGTGTCACAGCAGTGCAAGGCTTTACCAATGAGCTACAAGTGCTTTCTTGCTATTCTTAAATAAAAACAACATTTAAAGTATACTCAGGCTTGCAAACTCTATTCTGTACATTAACTTTAAAAAAAAATTGTACAATAAAAACAGAGTCGTTACACCTGGTATAGGGAGTCGATATCGTACTGTGTTTAATTAGCCAGGACCATAAGACCTTGGCCAAGGCAGTTGGGATTTACTGATAGCTTGATCAGTAGTTTCCCGAATTGGTCCTGAGCCTCATTAGCACGAATTATCGGGTTATTAGAGTCTAACGTTTACCCCTCCTAGACCCGGTATGCGATACTCTCAGACGAAGAGACCGGACTGTACGGAGATTGTCATAGATAGGCTCGGTGGGGATCCGGATGAGTTTGCTCGTCGGCCTTCCTTTACGATAGGTATCGGGGTAGCCGTTACGTACAGCTAGTGCCGCTGACATACTTGTGCTTATGGATTTATCCAGTAACTCACTGCCGGCGTACTGTCGAGTCTTTAGAGTCCAATACAGAGGGTTTTCCTGGTTCAGGTGAAATGATGTAGTAGCCGTATTGGATACGTGCAGGGTTCCGATCGATTGATTGTACTATGTACCAGGGGTTTCGATCGGACATTTAATAATACTAGCCGGCTCGGGACTGAGCCGGATTATTAAATCAGGTAGGTATTGATTTGATAATTTACGTATATATATTTTGATATGTATATTCTAGTATTATGTTCTTTGTGTTATTCTGTCTCTTTGGATATTCATATTTTTATACGAATGTAGGTATGTATATACAGTTGAATGTAATCCGTATTTATATGGAAAACATTCTAGAAGGTGGACACCTCATTTTAGTCTTTACCATTTATCTTTAAATGGAAAATGAGGTGTAAATAAGGTGAGGGGTGTATGGTGAGAACCATACCTTAATAGTATTGACAAATGAATTTTTAATTCATTTGTGCAAACTATTGAAGCATGGTTGGTTATTTTATTTGTAAAAATTAGTTTACAAAACCTTTGTGATGATTTTCTCTCACATGCTTGCTTCATTTTTCCAAGCTCACCATTTGCGTCACTCTCCTCTCTTGTTCTTAAGCTCCTCCACCTTCATCTTCAACCTTCTCTCTACACTCTCATGTGTTGAGAATTAAGAAAGGAAGTGAGATAGAAACACATAGAGAACATCACACTACATCCTACATACCTTAGACTAGAAATCTAAGGTCTCTAGTTGCTCCACTAAACTCTTAGTGTGGAGCTAGAGCCATGGACTATATCTTTCAGGTGGATCATCTTCGACGGAGGAAGACCGGCCATCAAGCTCGATCCAGGAGAACCGAAGGAGCGAACAAAGATGAACAAGAAATATCAAGGAGATCACTAAGAGCAAACGAAGAGGATAGAAGATCGAAGGACACAAACCTTTTGGTGAGAAATTTCTATCACAGTAGTTATCTCCTCTCATGTTTGCTAATTTAGGTTTGTGGTAGATTCTAGATCGGGTCATTTCTAGCACCAGTTTTAAACTCTGAAAAAAATTTGTTCCGCAAACGGCCACAGTAGATGGTTACTACTACAAAAAGGGGTTGCCCCTATGGATAAATCCGTAGGAGCAAACCACTGCCCCTACGGCTATATTCGTAGGGGCACAAAAATACACCGCAGGTGCAAGTCTTAGCCTCAAACATGCCCTACGGAGTAATCATTGCCCCTGCGGCTTAATGCATAGTTCCATATGTCCCTACGGATTAAACCGTAGGGAAAAAATATTTATTTAATTTATCGGTTTATAAAATAAAATAGTTGCCCCTCCGGATAACTCCGTAGGGACAAATACATGCCCCTACGGCTTAATGCGTAGGTCCAGATATAACCCTCTGTATGTCCATATTTATGCCCCTACGAATAAATGTGTAGCGATAAATGTGTAGGGGCAAAATATCAGGTATCCTGATATTTTGTCCCTACGGATAAATGTGTAGGGGTAAAGCTTATGCCCCTACGGATTACTCCGTAGGGAAAAGTCTAACACCTGTTACTGAGTCCATAGGGGCAAAATATCAGGTATCCTGATATTTTGTGTCTACGGATAAATGTGTAGGGGCAAAGTTGGACCCTACGGATTAAACTGTAGGTGCAACATTTGTCCCTACGGATTAATCCGTAGGGACAGATTATCAGGTTTTTTTTTAAAAAGGGTTGTCTGTTTTTTCCTCGCCCTGTGCATAATAATATATACATCATATATGAAAGTAATCAATATGCAGAATATATACCGCAGTATTCATAATCAACATCTCACGCATAATATATAAAAGAAATCAACAAGCAGAATACGATATCAATCTAAATCAATATGAACACACAAACATCACCAATATCGTCCAAAATATATACAATATGTAACATATAAGTATATACATGTTTAAAATATAAAAATCAAAAAGCTACCCTAGCTCGGTCCAGCTCCACCTCTGATAATCGTCGTAATCTGGCGCATCTGCTCCTCGGATAAACCCTGAGTCAACAACTCGACCAATGCGGATTGTGCGGAAGTCTGAGCGGGCTGTGGAGCTGTAGGAGTGGTCTGCGCAACCGCATCCGAGGTAGTGGCTTACGGAGCCGCAGCTGCGAGAGTCTGAGTGGGCTGTGGAGCTGTAGGAGTGGTCTGCGCAACCGCAGCCGAGGTAGTGGCTTGCGGAGCCGCAGCCAAAGGAGATGCATGTGGAGGCTCAGCTGAAGTACCCTGTCGCGTCTGTTCAGTTTTGTGTGTAATAAATTCGTATCATTATCAGGTTATTGCGAAATCCCAATCTATGAATACTTAGGGACTTAGGCCTCGTATGGATATCTAGTTTGGAAAACTGTAGTTTATTTTAATTAGACAGTTCTATGTATGTATGATTAATCAAAACTAAGTCTACAACCAAATAAGCTCAGGCTACGTACTAATATTGGATATATTGCTATCTATAATATGATATAATATTTTGCTATTAAGTAGTATACATACCATCATCTCCTTCAACTCTTGGATGGTGGCCTTCAAGGTGTCAAGTTCTTGCTCTAGACGTCGCTCACGGAAGATAGAGGAAGTAACCGCCGGAGTGGAGTCCAACCTCATATGGGCCCTGCTAGGACCCAGTCCCCAGCCTCTCTCCCAACCTCCGTAGTGCCCTCCGTGTGCGGCGTCTAGGACTGGGGTCAGCAGTATCGGATCGTTCTGTCCAGTAAAATCGATCCCTGATGCCTCCACCTGCTCAACCACCCGCTCCTACACCCACATTAACCAGTAAAATATAAGTATATCATTTAAATTTGAACCTTTCAAAACAGAAATTTCAAATAGGGGTTGAATAAATATTAAAACTTACGCAATACTCCTGGGTAGCGGTGTCGGGGTATCGAAACTCGCCCGTGGCGGGATCTGTCGAGGTGCTATGGACGACAAGATACGCGGACAGCACGCTCAGTGTACCACCCTACCGTTTGTTGTGTATTCGTGTTGTATGTGTGTGTTTTGGCTATCGGGGGAAGGCTTCTATCCCATTAAGAATGTATAGAGCAGACACACATTCGCTTGTGCTTCAACCGTTTCGAGTAAATTTCGGCAGCACCTCCCTGCCGTTCTCCGAGTACACTGTAATAGAATAAATAATCATTTCAAAGCTGTGAAACAACGTTGAAATGAACATCTAATCTATCTTTGTACACAGAGAACCAACGGAAAAGTACCGACGAAATAACTCGAAACGGATGAAAACACAAGTGAATGCAGGTGTTTGCTTTATACATTCCTAACTTGTTCACACTGGACAAATCTATCGGTGATCATACGATTGAATCTTCTCGTCACATAGACTACACGACGGTTGTTAGTACCGAACTATACCGTCCGATATTTAACAACCTTCGTATAGTTCTATGTCACGACGAACATCGAACGTATGTTAACCGATAGACAGGGACTAAGTGGCGCTTTGATTTTCATATATGAGTATCCCTGAGAATATGAAAGTTTCATATTATCATCGAGTATCATATATTGGTTTTAACTTGAACATTTAGCTTGAATAGGTTTTACGTTTACGTTTCGTTATTAAGGGTTCGAAGTTTTTAGTTTAGGGTAAATTTTTCTTGCGTTTACGGTAAAGTTGTACGTATATGTTATCATCGAGTATCCTACTGAATGAACTAGTGCGCCCTAAAACCCTAACCCAAATTAACCTAATTAACCACAATTAACCATAATCGTTACCCTGACACAAATTATCCCTAATTAACCCAAACTTAACCTAATTTACCCAAATTAACCTAATGAACCTTAATCAACCCAAACTTAACCCAATTTACCCAAATCAACCTAATTAACCCTAATCAAGACCCTAACCCTTTCGAATTATCAATAATTAACCCAAATTAACCCTAGCCTCTAATTAACCCAAATTAACCCTAGCCTATAACCCTAAACCTAAACCTGAACCAAACTCTAACCCTAACCCTAACCATACAATAAACCCTAACCCTAATCCTAGCCCAAGTCTTACCCTAACCCGAACCCCAACTAATTAACCCTAACCCTACCCCTAACTGAATCGAACCTAACCCTAATCCTAACCCTACCCTCAACTAAACCCTAACTAACTCTACTCTGAACTGAACCCTAACCCTCCCCCTAACCCTAACTGAACCGAACCTAACCCTAACCCTAACCCTACCCTCAACTAAACCCTAACCAAGACAACCCTCGTCTGAACCCTCAACTGAACCCTAACCCTCCCCTTAACCGAACCCTGAACCATAACCCTAGCCCAAGTAGCAACCCAATAATCTACAAAAACAGAAATTAATAGCATAATTAGAAGTAACACTATGAAACTTACTAACCTGTACGTAGCTAGGCCGGCGATGGAGGAGACTGGAGACGGTCGACGATGCAATCGGCGACGAGTTGCAGGCGGTGGCAATGAGGAAGTCGACGAGTCGCGGGAGGGCAGTGGCGACGAAGCACGGGCGGTGGCGACGGGAGAGTTTTTTTAGGAACGGGGACTTTTCTGTGTTTATTTTCTTATTAATAAAACATATACATGCCCCTACGGATACATCCGTAGGGCCTTCTTTTGCGGCTCCGTAGGGCCAAGTAACAAATTACGTTTTAATATCTTTAAATTAATCTGTAGTACACTGTAGGGGAAACCATGGGGACCTACGGATTAATCCGTAGGGACAATAAAAAGTTGCCTCTACGGATTCCTGTAGCCGTAGGGGCAACCCCTTATTGTAGTAGTGGGTCAGGGCGCTAAGTATAACCCAACAGAATTATTAAGATCTATCATTTTCAACAGATATCTATTAATTTTAAAAAACTATATCCACAATAAGTATCGTTCTGATGTTTCAATTGCGCAAGATTATCTTCTGAAAGAAGTCACGTATTTCTGTGCTCGTTTCCTGAATAACGATCTCAGGACGAAGCTGAACAAACCGCAGAATGTTCCTGACGGTCCAATTGGAGCAGAAAGGCTAAAGAACATGTATTACGATCTTGCGGCTAGTGTACATGTATACATCTTGATAAACAACGAATTGTTTTCTAAATATCTAAAGTAAATGTTTATTATTTCATCGTTTTAAACGTTCGAAATTAATTTTAATTTAATTAATATAACTATATATTAACGAACAGAATGCACAAAGATATACTCATGAGATCGAATACTAAGACGTGGTCGAATGATAGGATCGAAGAAGAACAGAGACACACTTTCTCCGCTCGGTCTATAAAAGAAGTGAACAAACAATTGAATCGTGGAAAGCAGATTGATAGAGAGGTCCACGACCTTTTAAACGGTCCAACGATTGCAGCTAGGTTTTATAATGGGTACGGGGTATCCGAATATAAATTTGAGACAGAAAGTATAGAACGTATTAGAACTACGCAAAATAGCGGTATCGCAACCGTCAAAGAGGATGAATCCCTAATATAGTGTTCTTGAGTAAATTATAGCGGTCTCATATCAGCATACGACTGTCCTAATTCATATATTCAAATGCAGATGGTATGATACCAAGTCTGACCAGGATATGAAAGTCGATCAATACGGTCTGATTTTGGTAAACACCAAACGGATGTTACCGAAATACGACAGCTTTATCTTTCACACAATGGCAACACAAATATATTATTCTCGGAACTTATAGAAGGTTGACTGGGATGTTGTTTGTCGTTAGAAACCGAGAGATTATTATAATGTGTCGACGTTGAATGGCTCTGAAGATGAGAGTGACGAAAAAGATCTCGCGATAACACATCTCAGTTCATCTATTGAACGTAGCAGGGATCCAAACTATTCCGCGTCGTCCATCCATACGTTTGTAAGAAGTGACATCGGCCAATTGATTGTCACGGATCAAGATTTTGAGAATCCACCGAACGAATCTTCAGATAATGTACCGCATAAACATGTTAGGTAATGAAGTTAAATTGAATGTTCTAACTTGTATAATAATTATAAATAATGAAATAACGTTTATATATATATATATAAGATTTGATCATGGGCATAGGTAAAAGCACTAAACGCCACAAGAGACAGCATCTATAGGACATTCTGAGTCGATCCATACCCGCCGATGAGACTGTCCTAGGACGCTTAGAAAGCACAGGAGCCGCAGCAGCAGCGCCTATCCCTAGCAGCGCTCCCCCTATTACCGCCATATCACCCTCCATGGCCTCTCTACTCACACTGCATCACCTCTAACTGTCCCTACTATTCTTACTAGCGCTCTCCATACTACCGCTAAATCACACGCAGTGTCGCCATCTCCCCTACCCCTATTAATGCGTCAGCGGGTCCTTATACCCCAGTCACTCCTACACACGGTGCATAGTTTACTCATTTAAAATTTGATATATCATTATAATATAGATGGATATTGAATCATTTAACAGTTTATTATTTACAAATCCGCATTCTACTCACGGGATAGCGTCTGGCGTTGGATCTAGCGCCACGCTTAGGACGGTAAGTATAATCGTTATCTGTTAAAACTTTTAAATAACGATTGAAATTTAAATTTTTCAAATTCTATATTCATATTCTAAATATTATAATATTGTGTATGTATATCTATTTTTTCGCATACTCGAGCAGTGTTAGGATGAGGGGTCCTACTGGCCTCGGCTGTTGCAGGCCGCCCAAGGATGCTGGGCCATGGAATTTGTTCATTAACGCCACAGGTGTGCTTGTTGGAGAGCACGTGACCCTGTGGGGGGATTATGTTAAGTAGGAGATTCATACTTATTATAAGTACCTGCTCCATATTCGGTGGAATAAGGCCCAGACCGAGCGTGCTACGCGGATTTTTGGGTCGGAGGAGGTATGACATATTCTTTCACACATTTAAATTTCAAACGTCGTTATATACATATACCTATAATTATTTTTTAATATATTTCAATTTCAGACCAGGGAGAATTACATATTCGTTGGCGAGAATGGCGTGTATAGATCATTCGATATATGTCACGCCCTCGCTCACTTCCTAGGCCAGTATCAAGTGATCAAGCGACATCGCCGATGGGAAGCGAAAAGTGAATTTTACCTTTCCAGGGCCACGGTGACCGAGGATCAGCGGAGGCACATAATGGAGGTTATAGCACTGGAGATCCCGAGAGAGAATTGGCCGCTTCTTATCATTTATTTTGAGCGCGATGATATGCAGGCATCAATTTAATTTTTAAGATTTTAACAATATAACATGAAATCATATTGTAAAATATATTATAATTTTTATTTTTACAAGACAATGTCGGTTCGAAATAAGTAGAACCAGAACAACGGTGTGCGAGAACATGCTATCCCGATCCAAGAGAAGCGCTGGCAGGCCAACGCTCGGTGGCACTTGGTGAGCATTTCGATGCTTAATTCTATATATTTATTATATCGTTAATTAATTATGAAACAAAATTCTAATTTCATCACAAGAAAGAAAGACCATGCCAATTACAAAGGAGCCAAGGGGTGAGCCGCGTTACACAAGAGAACGGGCGCGTACATGATAAGTTTCATTTGATCAAGTTGATTACGTATTTTAAGTTGACGCGCGCGCGCGCACACACACACAGATATATATATATATATATATATATATATATATATATATATATATATATATTCTATTCAGTTCCAGAAACAGACGAACGCCTTGGGACTTGGCTTCAGCGACTCGATCACCGCTATTGTCCATGTCCTGGATTCGATATCCGGCGGGTATCACGGTGGGTATGAGTGCGGGATTAGTCCCGAAGCCCATCGATTTTTTGATAGGCGTTCGACCGCGCATGAGTACGCCGTGACCCAGACACGGGTGGATGCAGCAACTGCATCGCAGAAGGAGATCCGTCTGCTCCGTGACCAGGTGGAGCAGCCGCATCAGACGCGGCAGGAGACGTGGCAGGAGCTGCAAGAGACGGGGCATGAGCTGCAGGAGCTTAGGACGGAGATCCGAGGCATGAGGCCATCGTACGCCGATTCCGTCCAGCATGCCATACGAAATGAGTTGAGCGCGTTCCTTAAGCCACGGGACAATGGAGGTGGATCATCGTCCCAACGGCATTAGTTCTATTTTTAATTTGTGGACACATACATTTGTTCATTAGTGGAGTATTGATCATATTGATTGTATGTATATATTTTGTTTATATTTGCATGCGAGTCGGAGCTTATTACTTTGATTATCATATACCATGTGAGATTTGAATATATTGCGTGAATGAAAATTATATATTGCTACTTGTGAATGGATATTATATATTGCTGGTTGTGATTAAAATTAACATGCATGGGACACGGAAAATTTAATTATTTAAAAAAAAATATTTTTCACGGTTGTAACTACTGTGACTAAAGATATTTGTTCACGGTTACAACCGTGAACAAAAGGCTGTTCCAGATGCTGATATCTAGAACAGGTCGGTGTTTTGGGTCACGGTTACAAGTTGTGTTCACGGTTGTAACCGTGACCCAAAACTGGTCTTGTTCACGGTTAGAACCGTGAACAAAAACCTGGAGCCCATCAACTGACTTTTTAATTTTTCATGCTAAAAAATGTTCAACATTTCTTAATTTGTTCACGGTTAGAACCGTGACCCAACGTTTGCTTACATAGGTTTGGGTCACAGTTCACTCACGATTTAAACCGTGAACAAATCCCAGCTCTCTGCAGTAGTGTGTACTGGACTGTGGATCTTGGTTTTGTTTGTTTTTATATCTATTTGAACTTTTGGTAGTTTCATTAAATCATCTTTGAATGAAACCTTCATTTTAATAAAAAAGAAAATGGCATAAATAAGAAAGAGCGGTCCAACAGAATCTATATACAAGAGAGTGATGACCTTCGTATATCAAATTCTAGTCTTCTCCCTTTAACGCGTTAAAGTCCTCAGTTCCAAGTATCTTCATTGATCTAACACCAACTCACCCACACGCGCGCACGCACATGTATGTGTGTGTGTGTGTGTGTGTAGATATATAGATATATATATGACACACCATAAGAGCTTCCTATCACTCACACTCTTAATTTCATAAGATGGATGCTAAATTTGGAAAGCTGCAAAAGGAAATGGCGGCACATGAGCTCACAAAAGCACTGGAGCTTATGGCTGAGCTTTGGTTTGTTATGGACGATCAGCCCGAGATGATGAACGAGCTATGCGACAAAGTTATGAGATGCATCGAGGGCGCGCGCGGTCTCTTGTTAATTGAGTCCATGGATTCTTCTCGGTCTGAAGAATCGGAAAGTTCTGTCTCTCGGAGAAAACAAGGGAAGAGAGGTGCTGAGGATCTAAATCCTAGAGATCAAGCCGATAGGTAACTAATTAATTAATTAGCTAGTGTTGCAAATAGTTAAAAATAATTATAAATTTAGACCCACCACGGTATTGAGTCTAGCTCACAATAATTTACTTATTAATTTCCTTAAATTTTGTATTTATGAAAACAGCAAAAGCCAGAAATCAAGAAAAATTGTAACCGATTCGCCTTTTGGGGATTGCTACCGGTGGAAAAAATATGGGCAGAAGATGGTGAAAAACTCTGAATATCAAAGGTTTGTGTTAATTCCTGTTTAATCAAAGTCTGGATATATATTCATATAAACTATGTATTATCATGAAAAAAATCAAGATTCGTTGTAATAATTTCATAATTATAACTTTTGCATATATAGCTTCCTGAATAAGTTCATAATTATTTTAATCATCACTCGATTACATATATAGAACCTGCAAACCCTTTGTTTATCGTGTTGAAAACATAAGAACACGATCCTTCTCTTGGATCATGTTGATTTGGAGCCTATTATTTGCCAAAAGAGTATTAAAGAAAACAAAAACAAAAAAGAGAAATTAAAGAAGAAAAAGAAGAAACGATTTTAAATCTAATTATTATAAATTATGTAATATAATTATTTAAATTATGAATAAAAATACTCTATGTCGATTGCAGTACATATATAATAGAAAGATCGGTCAGTGACCATAGATGCAATACAAATTTCCATATATACTACCATGTTAACTAACTATATATTGGTTCCATGCATGAATTTCAGATGCTACTACAAATGTAGTTACAATGGTTGCAATGCCAGAAAGCAAGTGCAGCAGAAGAATTCGAACAATCCAATACCCGACTATGAAGTGACCTTAAACAATATTGAGCATACATGCAATACCCCAAGGCTTTCTATCCCCCAGGGTATCTTGCTCTCCCCTTCAATAGAGCCCCGGATGATGAGCTTCGAGTCTAAAGCTGGAGGTACTGCGTTGTGCAGCATTTCATCGGCTAATCAGTCATTGCCGCCGCCGTTGAGCATCGGCCCGGATAACTTTAGTGAAGGCATTCATCTGACTCCACCACTATCTCCGTCAAACGAATTTTATGATCTTGATCATGTATTGGGTTGTGATGGTCTTGAGGATCCTTTTGATGCATTCCTTCCATATCAGTAGTCTACTTTCTATCTTTTATATTATCGATCCAAGTGATACTTATGTTTAAGAGGCTTGTTAGGTCCTTTCTATTCCTGTATACGCAAATTATTAGCCTGATATATATGTACTACAACAGTGAGTTATGTTATATGATATGAGAGATGGGGTTTCTCCCTTCGAATCTTCTTTAATCTATATATGATCTCCTTGCTTCATTGCATCGCTCCCTAATGGAGTATTTGAGACTTAAATGTTCCTCCGTTGCACCAAAACTTTAAAACTATAACGAGACTTTAATGTTACACACACATATTCGTTGTATAGCTCCTAGATTCTAATGATTATGCACAATTTGATTTCCTTGTATGTATATCCTTAATTCTTGTTATTATATGTGGTCAAATCTTTTTAGATAGATTAGCCAATATAGACCGCTAATTATTGTGATTTTGTGGGGTCAAATATTGTCTTCATGAAAGAGATTTCCCAAGTAAAAAATATATATATAAAAAGTGAGAGATAAATAGACAAAATTCAAATATATTCCAAGTAAAAAAAAAAAGAGTCAAAACACGTGGCTGATTTATACATTTTCCTTTTTAACATCTAAGAAACCTTTTGTGTCTCTATAGTCTATACATATATAAGAGATAAAACTCTTTTTATCTCAAAATCTTTCTTATATAAGTAATGAAAGATTTTTCAGAATCTTTTCTCAGAATCTTTTCTCTTAGATAAATCTTTCTCAAAATCTTTCTCAAAATCTTTCTCAGAATTGTTAAAAAAAACTCAATAATTAGAGAATACAAATTTTTCAAACCCACCTTTTCTCTTCCTACACCGATGTGTTCTAACTTTAGTAATTACTATATTTATTTAACTATAACATTTTTCATCAAATCATAACAGTACTTGTTATTAAACCAAAACATTTTTTTTTATAAAATCATTTACAGTGTTTATCATAAGATTACTTTATTTATCAAATCATAACACACCTATTATGAAATCTTAAAAGGTTACTACTGGCCACATAAGCATACAAACCGAAGCGCGTGGTTTTAGATTAAAACAAAATAAAAAACCAATGTACAATTTTGGGGGTTTTCATAATTTAGAAACTTCTTGGATTTAAAAATAAACAACTTAAGAAACGGGATCTAAAAATAATTTTTCCAAGAAAATAACAACAGAGAAAATAAGAAGAAAATGATGATTGCACGAAGGTTTTTGCTTCAGTTTTTCTATTTACATTTCCCCCCTTAAAATACTGATCTCATCTTCTTAATTACATGTGCACGTACATGCCATGGATCTAGTATATTGTAACTTGAGTTTGAAGAAGGCTTTATGTCCTGATCAATAATTCAATTTACATTTTGACATTTAAATGAAAACATATATATATATATATATATATATATATATATATATATATTGAAAGTCGAATTTCCTAAAACTAGTGCTTGTTTTCCGACTGTGTTGACATATATTGAAAGTCGAATTTCCTAAAACTAGTTCTTGTTTTCTGACTGTGTTGACATATATATATATATATATATATATATATATATATATATATATATATATATATATTCCCAACCAAAGTTCAAGAATATTTTCTTCTATGCTTTGAGATAAAATATTATTTTATGCTTATAACCTTAATAGCTTAATTACCACTTTGGATCCTGAACTTAACCTTCACAAAAAGCCGCATTATAATCAAAGACTCGTGTTTTATTTGGATATATTGGAGACAAATAAAATTAGATGGATTCTAAATTTTGACATGGAGTTCTATTCTCAGATTCTCGTGTGCACCCACCTGGCATAAGCAGGCGTTTTCTGACTCAAGTTTACAAGAAAAGGCACGAAATTAATTCAAAGAAAACATAGTTTAATTTTTTGCAGATAATTGACTAAAACTATCTTTCAATTAAATAAGTTCAAGAATATAATTAAATTGAAATATTTGGTGTTAGTATTCATGAGAGGTATTCTAGCTTTCTAGAATTAAAGCCGTAAACATGCACGTACATGCATGAAACAAAATATTACAATTAAATTAGTTTAGTAAATTTTAAATAATTAGTTCTTATAGACAAGGGCTAACTTTCGAATTAATTAATATCCTAAACCTTTTTGGTAGCACATATATGCCCCTAAATTTAGTAAATTTTTAAATAAATGCCTTAACTTCATAATTTAATACCTTGCAGCCTATTCGGTAGAAGTTGTTTAACTTTATATATTTTCCTTACTTCACTAGAAAAGACAAAAGGCATGAAAATGAATGTTCCATATACTAATTTGCTTTTGCTAAGTCCAGACCAAAAACATGTAGGTAATATAACTTGTATGTATAAATAAAGGTAACTTTGAATGCAAAAACCGTTGTTTACCTATTTTTATGTAGCTTGGAGAAATTTCTAAAACCGTCATCCAAATAGCCGTAGAAAATTAGATCTGAATTTGACACATTTCTATTTTTATAATGTAATATCTCAGAATTTTAAAGGATATAAGATTTTGAATTTTGAGACACCGAGGATAGGTGATATATAGATTGCCCTATGGGTCAAATTTGGCTTGCCATAATATTGGTTTTAAATTTACTCCAAACGTCACAAAGACCAATTATTTGAGTTTAATAGGTCAAATAATGATACATGAATGTCTCGCTGTGCTGATGTCACCACTCCAACGTCATGTGCTTTGCATCAAATTGCGTCACTTTCGCACGTACAAAAGCATGAATTGTATTATAAATAAAAGTCGGCTGCTTTATTCATGAATTATTTACCCTATGGTTTCGTCTCAAAAAAATTTAGCCTATCTTGGTGTTTACGAATTATTTATTCTGCATTAATCATTTAAATCTGCTATTAAAGTTTTGAAGTTTAATGTCGCTGGAGGCCAATTGTTTTAAGAATTAATTACATATGTTTACTGCTACTGCTTTTACTAAACATCATTCTCTTTCGCATGGAATTGTCACTTCTTTCAAGAATTCTCGGCAGAAATCGGGTACCAAACTCTCCATTAAACATTTCTCAACTAAATCTCTGGATGATGATATTGTTATTACGGATATTGCTAATTCTTGCGCCGTTATTATTAAAAATGGAAATACTATTATTAATAGTATTCGGTTTTGGATAAAAATAGATGCAAAGGAGGATCTTAATTCTTGGTATTTTGGTGGACATTTTTTCAGATAATATTTGTTGGAGCTTTCCAAGACCGACACATATTTTGACTTCAAAGAAAAAAATAGCTAGCAGCAGCCGATGTTTAAACAAATAGTTGCAGCATTTTTTCTAATCATATTTTTTTTATATGATGCATCGAAGATTTTATTTTTAAGGTATAGAGCATATATTTTATAGCTACATTTATGTGAAGGATAACGGCGATTGTCTGTTTCCCTACCATATATAAAATCGTGAGATATTAATTCTAGAACTAATTGTTTATCTCGATGCATGAATGTTTTGTCATATAAATATTTTGTTTATTTAATTTATTTTATTGAGCAGGATATTTTGTTCTACAATATTTGCCTGTTATTGCATCTCAAAAATAGCATGTTGCTCATTATGAATTATTTACTCAGCATTAATCATTTAAATCCTCCTCGTTACGCATCACTTTAAAATTTTAAAGTTTTATGTCACTGGAGGCCAATTGCTTTATAAATGATTTAACCTGTCTCTATTTCAAGTAGCCTATTGGTTTTTCTTCATTCTTTTTTTTTCCTGACTTAAAACAAAGGCCTATAAAGACCCCCAGCATTTTATTAAAGGAGTTTTAACAAAGAAAATAGGTTTTATTTTGAAATAGGTTGATTTTTATTTAAAATTATTAAAATAGAAGGGTAAGAATTTAAATTGTAAAAATAGAACGGTTTCTCGCCCAAACCTCCCATCCGCCACCCCACCCCACCCCAGTATAGGGGACGGGTTCCTAGAACCCGCCCCCTATATAATAATAGAGAGGGCCAGAACCCGCCCTCTCTATTATTATAGAGAGGGCAGGTTCCCAGAACCCGCCCTCCCTATATTTATATAGGGGGCGGGTTCCCAGAACCCGCCTCCTATATAAATATAGAATTTTAAATTAAAATTATTTTAAAAATATTTAAAAATAAATAAACGGAAATAAAATTTGAATAAAATAATAAAATTTTATTATATGAATGTGGTGTACAAAATGAATCCGTCAAATTTTCAATACAAAAAAATCCTATCTATTTGTAAAATGTAAATTCTATCTCGACGGTCAAATTTATAATAATAAAATGAATCCGTCAAATTTATAATACCAAAAAATCCTATATGATTGTAAAATGTAAATAACTATCGTTTTCCGTTTCCTTTTCCCTTATGAAATCCGAGGAGGCTTGACATAAGCCTATGCCTCCTGGGATGAGTGGAGGACCCATCCGTTTCTTGGGTAGATGGCGGCGGCGGCGGCGCCTGTTCTTATGCTTCGGCTTCAGCTTCAGCAGCGTCTTAGACAGCCTGTTGTTCCGCAAATCCTGAATGTGGGACAGGTGTCGGATATGTGCTGCCTCCCAACAACTGTATGTAGAACGATAAATCTGTGTCCCAACTGGGCAGTTGTAGCGAAGAACCTGTCCCGGTTTCATGCGGCTGCTGTTGCACAAAACCTGGGGCCCATGCCTGCGCAAATCCTGACCCCCAAGGTGGTTGTTGTTGCGCAAATCATGACCCCCAAGATTGCTGTTGTTGCGCAAAACCTGACCCCCAAGTCGGCTGTTCTGCAAAACCTGACCCCAAGACTGGTGTTGTTGCGCTTGTCCGGTATGCCAAGGTTGCTGCTGATGGTATGGTGATCCAAACCACGGATCCTGCTGCCCTGGATCTCCGTGATGCTGCGGCTCTGGTGCCGGCTCATGCTGCAGCTCTGGTGTCGGTTCATACTGCTGCTCCGGTGCCGGCTCATACTGCTGCTCTGGTGCTGGTGATAAATGTGGAAGAATACTATATAAACCGAATACACCACCAATTAATTGGTCTGCACTTGAAAATAGAGCCTGAGTTTCCGGACTAGTATCAGTCGGGTATGGATCCTGCACCATTGTTTGTATAAGATGCAATCCACGAGCCTGTCGTTACATTAGAAATAAGAAATAAGTATTGACTCATACTGCCGGATGTTAAAAAGTAATATAGTATAAAGAATTCAACTTACCAAATCTCGTTCCACGTGGCCTCTAGGCTAGTACCGCGACATGTTTGGGAAGTTGTTAGGGGGAGCAGAAAGATATCTTATGGTGACACGCTTATACCACTGTAGATATACTTCTGTAGCGTCGGTGACTGTTTGGTCACCTATTTGCTGTAAGGCAATATTACGCTGCATATCCTCCCGTCTCAGCAAATATTGATGATGATACTCCCTCCAATCACGCTCCGCCTTTCCTCCTCGCATGTCTCCCTCTATTGTCATAGGCGAAGGTGACGGGACAGGAATATGTTGCGATCTATTAAACTGTCGCAACATCCGGTCCGGCAGGTGCATGACAACGATATTAATGCAGAGGAGTGGGCATCGAGCCCGCCAAACCGGCTCTCCTTCGATACAGATGCCGGGTAATCTTTGCAGACAATCTGCTGTATAAGGCGTCAACGTGAACTGCGCAAATAACATAGTACAAAAATTGTGATGAAGCTATTTCAAAATTTTAAAACAAACTTAATTACCTAAGTTATAGTTACCTGAGTCGCCTTCATACGATCCAACTCATCTCTATAATACCTAAGTACTCGACGAGAAGCCTTATACGCTTTCTTGCCATTCCACCAAAAGCCGAGCGGCTTTCCAAGGGTATCCAAGGCAGTTATTTTAACTCGATCCGGTCTTCCCATACACATATGCTTCCATGACCAAATCTATAAATAAAGTGTCAGATGATGAGAGAGAAAACCAATATTACAATTTTGCAAATTTCTAGCTGTGAAAAACAAGGAATTTACCTGAAGTAATGTAATGCATCCATAAATTTTATTCTTCGTTGGAGCACATGCCTTATCGAGTTCCTTGTAAAGAAAGGCCAGGACCCCTACTCCCCAAGCATATTGGCAACACACATCAAAATCCGTAAGGAAGCCAAGGTATAACGGATGGACATGCGTTGCCGATTGGTCCGGCATCAACCAAGAACCGATCATGTACAGAATGTAAGCACGTGCATGTCTATCCAAGACTTCATCGGTGACTTCATCAGGGATATTACTAAATGTATCTTTTAGCCAGTTTAAACTAATCTTATACCCCTTACTGTAACCTCATGGTGCCTGATATTAGCATTTTTTGTGAAATATTAAAACTAGAAATAATGTACAACATGCAATAGGTACACTAAAGAGGGGAAACAAAATAAATTTTTTTACCTGTCCGAGAGCAGACTCGGCATATGTATCCCAATATGGGTGGTCGGTATCTGGACCAACAATTTTTCCTCCGACCAATCCAAGCCCATTGACCCATAAACCGAGTAAGAGACCAATATCCTGGAGTGTGATAGTGGCATCACCCCATCTTAGATGAAAAGTGTGGGTCTCTTTTCTCCAGTGCTCAACTAGAGAGGTAACGAGGACGTGGTCGATTTGGATATGACGAAGCAGTGAAGCTTCATAAAATCCGGCCCTTCGAATCCGCTCGGTTATTCGCTGGTCGGTAACTATCCACTTGTCAGAACTATGGGTGATGACGGTGGGATTATCTCCATCCTTCAAAAATAAATATTGTTATTTTCAACTATTAGAATTAAAAGAAATGGGTAATTAAAAAAAAATTAATAAGTTTAGAATATTTCATCTCCGTGTAATATATTAAAAGATCTGTGTTCGTTTTGATCAACGAGCAGAGATTGTCGAATGGTTGATTCTCCATTGAGACGATATTAAATATGAGAAGGGACGGAGTTAATTTGACGAAAGAGTTAATTTGATGAAAGGCACACTGGAGGCACTGGAGGGTGGGTTTTATAGGGAAAGGAGGGCGGGCTCCAGAAACCCGCCCTCCTCAACGATTAGTGTTGTCACATCAGTTTTTTTTATATTGTGTTGTCGCATCTATGTTTGCAGAACGAAGAGGGCGAGTTCTAAACCCGCCCTCTTCAATAATTATATGAGGGCGTGTTCTAGGAACCCGCACGCATATATTCCGTTTGTTTGTGGTGTCACATCATATATTGTGTTGTCACATCAGTTTTTTTATATTGTCTTGTCACATCATTTTTTGTGTTTGTCGTGTGTTTGCAGAAGAAAGAGGGCGGGTTATTAGAACCCGCCCTCTTCAATAATTATATGAGGCCGTCATATATTCCGTTTGTTTGTGGTGTCACATCAGTTTTTTTGTTATTTTGACGTATGTTTGCAGAATGAAGAAGGCGGGTTATTAGAACCCGCCCTCTTCATTTTTTTTGTTTATAGTGTCACATCAGTTTTTTTTGTTATTTTGTCGTGTGTTTGCAGAATGAAGATGGCTGGTTATTAGAACCCGTCCTCTTCAATAATTATATGAGGGCGTGTTCCTGGAACCCGCCCTCATGTCATTTTGTCAGTATTATCAGAACGAAGAGGGCGGGTTCTAATAACCCGTCCTATTCAATAATTAAATGAGGGCGTGTTCCAGTAACCCGCCCTCATATTATTAATGGAATGCACCGTTCCTATAAATAGCTCTCTGCTATACAGCAACTATCCATTTACGCTCTCTGTTATACACAACTATCCATTTACCCTTATTTTGTACAAGTGTGGAGTTTAGGAAGAAGGTCAAGTTCAGTACCATAGTCGTGAGGAGCTGCTGGATAGGATCAAGACGGAACCAATTTTTGCCCTTATTTACCCTTATTTTGTGCAAGTGTGGAGTTTAGAAAGAAGATCAAGTTAATGTCCTAATTATATTGTTAGCAAGTATTAAATTAATATTGAAAACATGTATAGACTTGAAATATCAATTTTTGCCTCGAAATGATTCTTCTTCTCGTATATATGATTTACAATAACAAAATTTTACCTGAACAATTTTTGTTCTCTATAATGGACTCCAATTACATTTAACAGGGCGCAAGGTTGTTAGTCTTATGAATTATATTTTCTATATGTACTAATATCTTGTTCAGTTTAATATTTATTATTTTGTATTATAAAATGGTTGTTTCAACGCAACATAAAAAATATAGTTCGTAAAACTGAATATATATTGTTGGGGTAAAAATTTACACCCCGGTTGACCAAGTCAAAATCAAAGTCAACCCCAAGCCAAGTGGGCCCAAGCCCAGATCCAGTGGGCCCATGCCCGGGTTGAGCCCGAACATGAAGCGGCCGCCCCCTCCCCCCCCCCACGCCAAGATAAAAATTTTGTAACAAACAATTTTGTTGTATTTCTTTTATTTTATTTTATGGATAAATGTAAGAAAAATAGGCATAAAGCCAAATTTTTGTAAAGCCCATGGCTTATGTGCAAAAAGAAATGACACATGAGCCATGGGATAGGCAAAATGCCATTTTGTGAAGCCCAAGGGGCTATGTGTAAAGTGTATGGCCTATAAAGGCAAAGATAATGAAAAAATCCCAACAACTTTTCTCTCTCTCAAAATTTTTCAGATCTGAGATCTTTTCTACTTCTTCAAGCTTCCAAAACCTTCTTTTTCTCTTGAATTAAATCAAGAGTATTACTCTTCTTTTTATAAAACAAATTAGTTTTTCACCACAAAACCCATAAAGGGGAACTCAGATCTTTCATTAGATCTCAAAAAGAGGAGATTTTTAGAAATCCCATATCTCTT
Organism: Agapanthus africanus; assembly: GCA_030015575.1. Classification (NCBI taxonomy): domain Eukaryota; kingdom Viridiplantae; phylum Streptophyta; class Magnoliopsida; order Asparagales; family Amaryllidaceae; genus Agapanthus; species Agapanthus africanus. The sequence continues at coordinate 183,756,461 of CM057341.1, forward strand.
GATCTTCAAGATCCAGCTAACAGAGGAGGAAGAAGAAGAACATCGTTCACTAAACCCAAAAAAAAGCCACTCAGGAGTCCAACTCCTCTCTGATTTCTCTTCCGAGAAATTTTTTTAGGCTAAAAGCCTCTTTTTCTCGCCGGCGCTCAAGCGCAGAGTGTCCGCGTGCCGACACGTGGCGTGCTTACGCTCAAGCACTCATCTCTCGAGCGCAAAGCGCCCACGTGCCGACACGTGGCGCGCTTGCGCTCGAGCGCAAGTCTCCCCCGTGCCGACACGTGGCGCGCTTGTGCTCAAGCACAGAGCGCCCGCGTGCCGACACGTGGTGCGCTCAAGCGCTCATTTCTCGAGCGCAAAGCGCCCACGTGCCGACACGTGGCGCGCTTGCGCTCGAGCGCAAGTCGCCCCCGTGCCGACACGTGGCGCGCTTGCGCTCCAGCGAAAGTCGCCCCGGTGCCGACACGTGGCGCGCTTGCGCTGGCGCAAGCGCTCGGGCGCAAGTCGCCCCCGTGCCGACACGTGGCGCGCTTGCGCTCAAGCACAAGTCGCCCCCGTGCCGTCACGTGGCGCGCTTGCGCTCATGCGCAAGTTGCCCCCATGCCGACACGTGGCGCACTTGCGTTCCAGCGCCCAGCGCTCCAGCGCAAATCGCCTCCGTGCCGACACGTGGCGCACTGGCGCTCGAGCGTCAGGCGCTGAAGCGCAAAATGCTCACGTGGCGCACTTGCGCTCAACCGCCCAGCGCTCAATCGTGGAGCGCCCACGTGCTGACACGTGGCACTCTAGCGCATGAGCGCACAGCGCCCAAGGTGCTGCCCCATGCATCCTTTGGATGTCTTTTCCTTTTTTTTTTATATATATACATGTATATCTATACATATGTATACATATGTACATACACACATACTCCACGACACTGTCTCTGTTAGGAAAAAAATTCTAACGGGGCGCTGTCCCGCACCCCGCAAGGGGGCTGCTAGCCCCCTTGACCCCCAACCCGCTATCCGGGTAGCGGGACCCCATAAAAACTCTGTGTGGCTCCCGATATATTTAAACCCCCCTTTCAAAACACATCACACACACACTGCACATTGAGTTCGCATGACCAGTTTAACCTGTCAATCGGAGGTTCCCTCACTCCAAAGACGAGGGGTAATTAACGGCAGCTTAGTCCGCGGCTGCCGGAGATTCGGATCCCCATAATCATTAAACCCCGGCCTACCCTAGGCAGGGGGAATCTGTTGTACGCCTGACAAGCGTGCGCGTATTCCCATCTCAATGGGGTGACGAAAAACACCCTACAGATTCTGGCACGCCCGGTGGGACCTTTCTCTCCTCCCATATTTCGGTTTAAACGTTCATGCGAACTCAATCAATATACATATCGATTGCCTATACAGAAATGATGTTTTTTTTCCGTGCATCAATCAACTTTCGGCGACAATATCTCCCAAGACGAATTCAGCTTCCAACGTGACCCCGATCCCGTACGTGGTCAAGATCAACGCTCGTGTGGTTCTCCCCGCAAGTCTCAGTCGACAGTGGGAGGAACTGCCCCGCCAGTTTGGCTCCGTCATCATCTACATCTGGCGGAGATCCCGGCGGAACAGGTGGCCAAGCCAGTCTCAAGGGGTAAGAGGCCGAATGTCATGATCGCCAAGGCACCACAACCGAAACTTAAGACGGTGTCTGAACAATTCCATGGTGCTCCAGCGGAGGGCAAGAACTCCGGTACAAAGGGCAACATCAAATGTTGCGGACGATCTCAGGCGATGACTCCAACAATTGCATAATTGAGCGTATCTCCAAAGCCCTCCATCGCCCGGTCTGCGGCGTCTTCCCAAAGATCTGAAGTCTGCCAGGTGATTCGAACAGAAAAGTTAAGGCAGAAGCGGCTCAGGTATCGAGCCAACAAGAGGGCCAAGGCTTCGGCCAAATGGAATCGTGTGAAGTTCTAAGTGCAAGGTTACCCATACCCCGCGACGACGGCTGAGTCGGACGTAAGAATCAGCAATTCCTTCGAGCCTCTGAAGTGGGTTCAGAAAAATGCCATGACCGCCAGAATCAAGAAGACAGCGGTCCGAACAGTGCTACAAAGATACGTGTCCCGGCCCCAACAGAAAAAAGTATGACACTGTCTCTTCAAGAGTCTATCAAGCACTCTGTGCCGCACGAAAGCAGCAGGGCAAACCCAGAAAAGAAGCGCCAGCACCATTCAAGAACCTGATTAGGCCAGCCGCCTTTAATCGACTACCAGCTACCGAAACAAGGGGGTCAAGACAGCGATCCGTGAAATCAGCTGCCAATGATAGAAAGACGGACGGATATATCATCCATACGGTCTATATGGCGGGCGGGCGCCCCAGCGACAACCTTCGCAGCAAAAGCAAGGATGGGGCTACCACATCCCAACCCCAATCTAGCCTGAATGTGGTTGTCGCCGCCCAAGAACAGCCGCCCACGCTGGATGAAGAAAATCCTCTCGATGAGGATGACAGGCAGAAAGACCCCTCGGTCCATGTAGAGTCAAGCTCGGACAGCGAGGAAGAACCGACTTTCTTCCCCAGGACTGCTGAGCAAGTGCTGCTTCAAGAGCTTCGAAAACAGCTCAGGAGAAAAGATAAAGAGATGGCCAAGCTCTATTCGAAGATTGACGACTTAACGAACGTGGTGATGCAGCTTTTGGCTCAAATTGCTCGAGCGCCTCCCAATCAGGCACAAGCCGCTACTAATCCGCCGGGTGATGAAAACCCGAGGCAGCCAATGCATGTTCCTTTGGGACCAAGACTGGTCGAGCCGCATGAAAGCCGGCCACATTCCGCTTCTGAGGATGCCTTGGCCCCAGATAGCACTCTCCCGCTAACACAGGATCGGATAATGGATTTGGTCACCAGCAAGGTTAAAACATTGGTGGCCAAAGCTGAAGCTCAGAAAGAAATCGGCAGTAGTGGGCGGCCATATCCCGCGCAGTACGATATGATTGAGTTCCCAAGCGGCTACGTCATTCCTAAGTTTGGAAGATTTGATGGAACGGGGAATGCAAATCAGCACGTCGCCCATTTCAAAGCATCGTGCGGAAATACAGGGGGCAATGACGCGCTCCTTCTTCGTCAGTTTGTCAACAGCCTGACTGGCGTCGTCTTCGACTGGTATGCGAGTATACCAGACGGGTCCGTCATTACCTTTGCCCAAATGGAGTCCCTGTTTCGGCAAAGGTTCATGAGTATCAGTGATAAAATCTCCATTGCCGACCTTGTGAGGACCAAGCCGGGGAAGAATGAAAGCAACACCGACTTATCGCCCGATGGCGTAATCTCACAGTCAAGTGCGAACCGCCGCTGGAGCAGGACCAGTCTGTCAGCCTTCTTATTGGGAACCTCAGCAATTGGATGGTCCCATTCTTGTGTATAGCAGGCCTCAAGACGTTTCAAGAGCTAACCAAGAAAGTCCAAATGCTGGAACGCTCGAAGCAAGAGTCCCCGCCAGACTCTTAGAGAGACAAAACTTGGAAAAGCAAACGGGACGACAGCCGTAGAAGCGGGAGTTCCAGAAGTACCAATGTCTTCAATGCGTCCGACAATGAAGAAAAGCGAAGGGCGGGCGAATCCAAAACCAACCAGTCTCGAAAGCCATTGCTTGGAGGAGATGGGCCTTCCCTAGAGGAGAAAAAGAACAAGGCTTACCCTTTCAGAAGGGACAAGGTCTGAAAGATATTTAAAGATGCCTTAAACAACGGTCTACAATTGCAGGAGTCGAAAAGACCCCAAGAAGCCAAAATGACCGACAATCTCCTGTATTGCCCGTACCACCGAGTAGTGAGCCATGCGATCGAGGATTGCTATATCTTCAATGACTGGGTCGAGAAGCAGTACAAGGCTGGAGAGATCGAGCTGTCCAAAAGTGTGTTGGTGAACAATCAAGTTGCAACCGCCAACTTTATACAGACAGAAGTTGAAGCCTTCTGGGAGCAGACAGCTGAACCCGCTGCCCTGACAAACAAAACCGACTCATCGGGGCCTCTGTGGAGTATGCACATATCTAATAAGACAAAGAAGATGCTAAAGCTGATTCAGAAAGAGCCCAGGATGGAATGGGAAGGACAGAAGAAGCCTACCAGTCCAGCTGCCAATGCGGCTCCATCAGGCTCAAAATCCAAGAAGCTCAAGAAGAAGAAAAGTGCAGCTCAGCGCAAAAAAGAGTCTGCAGGGAGATCGACCATTCAAAATATATCGATTCCCTCGAAAAATATGAATAAAAGGAAAGAATATTGATTCAATTGAAAGAGTTCTTCCCTGTACAAGCGGCTGAAATTCTGGAGGAGTTAGAAGAAGACTCCAATGAAGAGATCCCAGTAGTGACCTGCTACGCCATCCATCTTAGCAGCAACTCGGAAGAGGAGCTCTGTTTTCCCGAAGAGGACGAGGAGCTCGCCACAATGGCCAATCAAATCCAGCTCAGAAGCGGCAGGGCTCTACCGCCAAATCAGGGCAACGCCCCAAAAGGGAAGGAAAAAAAAATCGCTAATGAAGAAGATGGCAGAGAACCGGCTGACGAAAACATAAGTCCTTCCTCGGTGGACTATAATGTCTTGGCACATCTCCGGAAGCTTCCGTCTCTCCTGAGCATCTACGACGCCTTGGACCTATCTAAGGAGCTTAGAGATGTTCTTATTCACGCTCTACAAAACCCCGAGCGGTATCAGGCTCACTTTGCGGAAATTAATATGAAAGAAGCCCAGCACGCTTTGCATGCCGCCGCAGTCCCATTTAAGGATGAAGACTTGCTACTGGGAACGACTGAGCATAATCGGCCGCTTTACGTGACCGGGTACAGCGACGGAGATCGGATTAATCGCATATTGATTGATCCGGGGTCTTCAATAACCATCATGAAGTTGTGGACGCTGAAGAGTTTGTCAATGGACGTCGAACACCTGTCAAGGGAAAGGATTGTCATTCAAGGCTTCAACAAAAATTGCCAGCAAGTTCTGGGGTCCATAGTTCTGCCAATCAAATTCGGGGATCTGCAAACTGAAGCTAAGATATACGTGATCGACGCCGACACGTCTTATAAGATTATCTTGGGACGGCCGTGGCTCCACGATTACGGCATCATTCCGTCAACTCTCCATCAATGCATGAAGTATACTAAAAATGGCGAAGAAAGACGCATTAACGGAGACATCCAACCGTTCGGTGTGCATGAAGTCCGATATGAAGATTCTCGGTACTTTATGAACCACCAAAATGCTAAGCCACAACTAACTGAGGATAGACCGGCCCCAAGACTCAAAAGCAAATCTGCGCCGGCTGTCACTTTCAAAAGCAAAAATGCCCAAGTGCGCCCGCATTTCGGTAGCGATACTGATGAGTCCGACGCTGGAAGTCCGTCCTTCCGTAAAACTTGCCCTCGTTTCGTCAGCGATACGGACGAATCTGTTACTGAAGGCCCATCTAGTAGCAAAGTCCGCCCTCATCTTGGCAGTGACACTGAAGAGTCAGAAGAAGTGGACCTGCCGTGCAACACCTGTGCAGATTGGGCCCCCATGCAGCAAGCGAAACTACGAGAGACCTTCGAAGTCGCAGAAGGGTCCCTGGCCATCACAAGGGTGCCGGAATGGATGTGCAAAGAGCTCAACGCATTGTCAGTCTCTACCGTGAACCATTTGAAAAATGGACAGAAGGGCATCCTGTTTTACAGGTCAAACCCCGTTGTGCACCCGGACGATCTTTCTGTCGCGTGCCTTCCCTATGAGAGAGGCATAAGAGCCGTCCTCAATCCCAGATACTATGCACACGAGATGCGGGAATACTTTAAGAAGTGAGGATGCCGGTTATATCAAACGGAGTCCGAAGCAAAGTTTTACGAAGGGCTATGGTATCCGCCCCAGGTCAGAGCACTCATCGATGGATAAATTCCAGATAGACGGGGCATAGGCTACAATCAACCTGATTCCAAAGCGTGCTACATGATCCATGTTGGTGAGGCCAGCGAAAGATCAAATGATGATGACGAGATAGCCGAGCCAGAAGAAGCTCCTCAAGAGCTCGAAGATGGCGGACAAGCAACCTTTGACGAGCTAACCGAGATTGACTTAGGAACGCCTGATAATCCAAGGCCGACCTACATCAGCTCGCTCTTATCAGAGGAAATGAAAGCACAGATAATTGCCCTGCTGCATGAGTTCGTCGACTGCTTCGCGTGGACATACAAAGAAATGCCTGGCCTTTCCCCTAAAGTGGCCGTACATAAGTTGGCTATATCTCCTGATGCTAAGCCAGTCAAACAAGCTCCTCGAAGAATGAGAAGGGAACTAGAAGAAAAGGTCATCGAGGAAACTAAGAAGCTCATCGATGCCGGCTTCATCAGGGAAGAGAAATATGCTGACTGGATAGCATGCATAGTCCCAGTGAAGAAGAAAAATGGGCAGATCCGAGTTTGTGTCGATTTCAGGGACCTCAATAAGGCATGTCCTAAAGACGACTTTCTGCTACCGGTCATGGAAATGATGGTCGATGACACCTCAAATTACGAGTTGTTCACCTTTATGGATGGCTCGTCTGGATATAATCAGATCAAGATGTCGCATGAGGATGAGAAACACACAGCATTTCGAACCCCGATCGGAATATATTGCTACAAGGTGATGCCGTTCGGATTGAATAACGCAGGTGCTACATATCAAAGGGCAATGACCAATATCTTCGATGACCTAATTCATAAAGTCGTTGAATGTTATGTTGATGATCTAGTCGTTAAGACTAAAACCAAGACCGATCATATCCAGGATCTTAGGACCGTTCTCACCAGACTGTGGGAATTTGACCTGAAGATGAATCCTCTAAAATGCGCTTTTAGCGTGTCATTAGGAAAATTCCTGGGCTTCATAGTCCGACATCGAGGGATCGAAGTTTACCCATCAAAGATAAAGGCCATCATGGAGATGCCCCCTCCGAAGAGTCTGACGCAGCTAAGAACTTTTCAAGGCAAGCTTGCTTATATACGGAGGTTTATCTCAAATTTATCGGGGAGATGTAGGCCCTTCTCAAAGCTCATGAAGAAAGGTTCTCCTTTTATCTGGGTTGCTGAATGTCAAGCAGCGTTCGAAAGCATCAAACAATACTTGTTGCACCCTCCAGTGCTGGCCGCTCCCATTCCAAATAAACTGTTGATTCTCTACACTGCCGCGCTAGATGAGTCACTCGGTGCACTCCTCGCCCAGAATAACTAGGAGGGAAAGGAAAATACCCTCTACTACCTCAGTCGAACTCTAGTCGGGGCGGAACACAACTATTCCCCAATCGAAAAGCAATGCCTGGCTCTGATATTTACTGTAAAGAAGCTGAGGCACTATCTGCTGGCTCATCGGGTTATGCTGATCTCCAAGGTCGACCCGCTCAAACACTTGATGACCAAAGTAAGCCTAGCCGGCAGGATGACAAGATGGGCTGTCATGCTACTTGAGTTTGACATAGTTTATACTCCTCAGAAAGCAGTAAAAGGGCAACCTCTTGCAGACTTTCTTGCTACTCATTCCATACCAGAAGGGTCGCCGCTAAATTGTGACTTACCCGACAAACAAGTGCTGCACCTCAAGGAAGATGGGCCATGTTGGGAGCTCTACTTCGATAGAGCCTCATCAATAAGGAGCTCCGGCAGATCAAGCGTCCCGGAAGTAAAAGCGGGGATAGGATTGGTGTTCATCACGCCATCAATGGGAACCCTACGACATTCTTTTGCTCTCACCGAGCCTCGCACAAACAATGAGGCCGAGTATGAAGCTCTGATAGCTGGCTTGGAGCTCGCCATAGACATGGAAATCCTTCGGCTGCGGGTTTACGGTGACTCCCAGCTTGTCGTCAACTAAGTAAGCGGCGACTATAAGATATACAAACCCGAGTTGGCTCGATACAGAAGCCGAGCGGTGGAACTCATGAAACGGTTCACTCACATTGAACTAACGAGAGTCCCTAGAGCATTGAACGGAAAGGCTGACATACTCGCTCGCTTAGCCAAGGAGCTGGCTGATCCTGACATGGACGAAATTCTGATCACAGTCAGGAGCCGGCAAATTCTACCCACTGTCTCTCTACGAGAAGAGGAAAGCGCGGAACAGGAGAGCAGTCCCACCGAAGAAGCTTCGATCATTCAAGACGAGCCCGATTAGAGAGAACCCTTCATAGAGTACTTTCGATACAACAAGCTGCCCGAAGAAAAATCTGCGAGGATTCAGCTGAAGAAAAGAGCTGAAGAAAAGTGTTTGTTAATGACACGCTATACCACAGGTCATATGACCAGCTCTGGCTTAGGTGTTTGTCATTGGCCGAAGCCCAAAAGGTCATGAAAGATGTTCACTCGGGCGTTTGCGGTGCTCACCAATCTGGCCCCAAGATGCGACTTCAAATCAAACGGCTTGGGTATTGCTGGCCCACCATGATACGGGATTGCGGAGAGCATGCAAAGAAATGTCAAATCTGCCAAATCCATGGTGATTTCATTCATAAGCATTCCAATCCGTTGCATCCTACGATGGCATCGTGGCCCTTCGAGGTCTGGGGCACCGACATCGTTGGCCCAATTGATCCTCCGTCATCCAAAGGCCACCGGTTCATACTGGCCGCAACTGATTAGTTCTCCAGATGGGCTGAAGCTGTCCCGCTAAAAGAAGTCAAGACAAAAGGTATTCTGACATTCTTCCAGCATAATATTCTATACCGCTTCGGTACACCAAGAAGAATCATTTCTGACAACGGGCCTTCTTTCAAGAGCTTCAATGTCTCAAGATTCGCTACTCAGCACAAGATAGACTGGAGATATTCCTCCATCTATAATCCAAGAGCCAATGGGCTCGCCGAAGCCTTCAATAAGACTCTATGCAAGCTCCTGAGGAAAAATGCTTCAGCCAACAAGAGAGACTGGAATCTCAAGCTTCACGAGGCGTTGTGGGCATATCGTACCACGCACCGTACTCCAACTCAGTCCACTCCATACTCATTGCTCTTCGGAGTGGAGGCGGTCCTCCCCCTCGAAGTCGAAGTTCCAAGCTTAAGAATGGCCGTTCAGCATGAGTTGACGGAGGAGGAAAACGTGCTCCTTCGACTTGAAGAACTCGATGCCCTCGAAGAAAATAGGCTCGCGGTGCAGCAAAGTCTGGAGCTATACCGAGCCCAAATGTCACGGGCCTATGACAAGATAACCCGTCTCCGTACTTTCAAAAAGGGTGAATTGTTGTTGGTCCTCAAAAGACCGATCATCCCCAATCGACATTCCATGGGAAAATTCGAGCCAAACTCGGAAGGACCATACGTCATCGAGAAAGTGTTTGACGGAGGATCCTACCAACTAATAAGTGCCGAGGGAGAAAGGCCCATGCCACCCATCAATGGCCGATATCTCAAGAAATACTACACGTGAATGCTCCAAGTCGCAGGCGAATTGAACACAACAGCCCTACGGTCTGGATCATACATCCTGCAAAACCGTATACAATCCACGGGCGTAAATGACCCCTATCTCTCCCAAATCCTGCCGGTGAGACTACTTTTAAAATCCCACCAGAGGCAAAAAAAAAGAGAAAAAGAGAAAAATCAAAAAAAAAAGAAAAAGAAAAGAAATAAAAAATTAACGGTATGTCCACAAGCAAAATGGGCATGGATGAAAACCTGAAAGGGTCGCCCACGTGCCGACACGTGGCGGGCTTGCGCTCAAACGCAAGCTCTCAAGCGCAAGTCGCCCCCGTGCCGACACGTGGCGCACTTGCGCTCAAGCGCCCAGCGCTCAAGCTCAAGTCGCCCCCGTGCCGACACGTGGCGCACTTACGCTTGAGTGTCAGGCGCTGAAGCGCAAAATGCTCACGTGCCGACACGTGGCGTGCTTGCGCTCAAGCGCAGAGCGCCCACGTGCCGACACGTGGCACTCTAGCGCATGAGCGCATAGCACCTAGGCGCATAGCGCCCAAGGTGCTTCCCCATGCATCCTTTGGATGTCTTTTCCCTTTTTTATATATATACATGTATATCTATACATATGTATACATATGTACATACACACATACTCTACGACACTGTCCTTGTTAGAAAACAATTTCTAATGGGACGCTGCCCCGCACCCCGTAAGGGGGCTGCTAGCCCCCTTGACCCCCGGCCCGCTATCCGGGTAGCGGAACCCCGTAAAAACTCTGCGTGGCTCCCGATATATTTAAACCCCCCTTTCAAAACACATCACACGCATACTGCATATTGATTTCGCATGACCAGTTTAACCCGTCAATCGGAGGTTCCCTCGCTCCAAAGGCGAGGGGTAATTAACAGCAGCTTAGTCCGCGGCTGCCGGAGATTCGGATCCCCACAATCATTAAATCCCGGCCTACCCTAGGCATGGGGAATCTGTAGTACGCCTGACAAGCATTTGCGTATTCCCATCTCAATGGGGTGACGAAAAACACCCTACATATTCTGGCACGCCCGGTCGGACCTTTCTCTCCTCCCATATTTCGAGTTAAAAGTTCATGCGAACTCAATCAATATACATATCGATTGCCTATACTGAAATGATGTTTTTTTTCCATGCAGCAATCAACTTTCGACGACAATGTCTCCCAAGACGAATTCAGCTTCCAACGTGACCCCGATCCCGTACGTGGTCAAGATCAACGCTCGTGTGGTTCTCCCCGCAAGCCTCAGTCGACAATGGGAGGAACCGCCCCGCCAGTTTGGCTCCGTCATCATCTACCCTGCCGGAAGCGTTCATCTGGCGGAGATCCCGGCGGAACAGGTGGCCAAGCCAGTCTCAAGGGGTAAGAGGCCGAATGTCGTGATCGCCAAGGCACCACAACCGAAACTTAAGACGGTGTCTGAACGATTCCCTGGTGCTCCAGCGGAGGGCAAGAACTCCAGTACAAAGGGAAACATCAAATGTTGCGGACGAGCTCAGGCGATGACTCCAACAAATGCACAATCCAGCGTATCTCCAAAGCCTTCCATCGCCCGGTCTGCGGCGTCTTCGCAAAGAGCCGAAGTTTACCAGGTGCTTAGAACAGAAAAGTTAAGGCAGAAGCGGCTCAGGTATCGAGCCAACATTTAATACCCAGCCCCTTTTATACCAAAATCCGTATTGTGTCACTTTATAATTTTAATTATAAATTTTATTTCTCTTAAAGCCCATTTCCTTTTATTAGACCAAAACCCAAATTTTTCCCCTTCAACCATTTCCTTTATTTACTCAAAACTAAACCCTAAAACCAAATAAATTCCTTAAGCCCACTCATTTTATTTTCATCTAATTTTTCTTTAATTCCCCTAGCCAAAACTCGCCTCAGGTCCGTTCCTATTTTTCTAATTAATTTTCTTTTTCCTTTTCTCCCAGCCTTCTCCATCGGCCCAGCCCTCAGCCCGGTCCACACTTTCCCTTTATTTTTCTATTTAAATTGCTGCGGCCCGTTTCTCTTTTTCCCCAATTTCTTTTCTTTAAACCTCTGGCCCACTCCCCGGCCCACTCATTTTTCCCCTCACCCGCGCCTACAACCCGACCCGCCTCACTTACCTTCTTCCCCAACGGCTCCTTCTTTCCCGCGTACGTTTCCTTCGCCGCGTTCCTCGCCTCCACCGACGTCCGCGCTCGCGCACGTTACACCCACGACGCGCGCCTTGTTGCCTACTCGCGATCACCCCCTCGCTGGACTCTCATCGCATCCTTCCTCTCCCTCGTTCTCTTCCCTCCTCCTCTCTCTTCCCGCTACCCATCACTGGCCACCTTCCTCCATCACCATCACCTCGTCTCCACGCAGGAACACCACCACCGAGCTCCACCCATCTCCAGCCAAATCACCCACCTCACCGACGAGCCTACCAAGCTACTCCCTCTTCCCTCTCACACATTTCTTTTCCTCCTTCTCTCTTAACCCACGCCCACGGCCGCTCGCGCCCCTCCTACCTCCTCCTTGCACCCTCACCGCCGCTCACCGACCACCTCATCTCTTCATCCACCCTCTCCCAACACCGCGACCTCCATCACCCCCACGATAGAATCTCAATCCCAGCAACCCATCTCCTCACCTGCACCATCATCGACCCATCATCATCATCGTCGACGTCGTCGTCGTCGTCACCTCTCTCACCATCCCTCTCTAACTTCCCCCTCTGTTCTCAATATCTCTCTAGTTCTCTCTCACTCTCTATCCCTCTGTTTCCCTCACCCTCTATTTCTCAGCTCTCTCTCCATCTCCCTCTGTGCCCTCTATTTCTCAGCTCTTTCTCAGCTCTCTCTCCCTGCTCCTCTCTCTCTGTCTCTCTGTGCTCTCTCCCTCTCCACTTGTCTCTCTCTCTCTCTCTCGGATACCTCTCTCTATCTCACTGTCTCTCTCTAAACCTCTCTCATCTCTCTAAATTTCTCTCTCACAACTCTCTCTCCCTATATCACTTTCCCTCTCTTGAACCCACATCCCGAACACCTCACTGGAACCCCGCCAGCAACCACCCTCGTCCCCACGAGCCAAGTCGTGATCACCGCAAAACATTCAAGCTTTGGCATTTCATCGAGCACTTTTCATACGTCGTCGACCCCTGCTATCTCGGTCGTCTCCGCTGCTGCCGCATAACCCCGAGACGTCCCCAGGCAAGTCCCCACTTGCTACATGCTACTTATTTTTAATTACAAATTATAATCGTGTATATTTCATGCTTTACTTTCCGTTAGATTATTCGACACAACTGTTCGATGCTTGATCTCATAGGAAATCATTATTTAAATTGACGGAACTAACTAGTATAAGTTGGCCCGTATGTCCGTGAATCTAATGTTTGAAATTCGTTGGAAAATTTGATCGTTAATGACCAAAACAACTGCCCTAAGTTTAATCGTAAAACTGTAATTTTATTGTACCTGAAAACCGTTAAATTCACCATAAATCATATACATACTGGAATGGTGCGTTCAAGGGCTCAAATCGAAGCCGACTCGATGAACTTTAACCCTATACTGTTTTCCTGGTAATCCTGTACTTAAATTGTGATGATATTTGGATCGGAGTGCGACTCTGGACTGCAGTCCAGAGCGACTCCAGTTGTTGCTTGCTGTTCCGTAATGGATACCACAAGATCTCCTTAACTCATAGATTGCGGAACTCCACTGCTTATTATAGGTAAATCTGTTAGCTAGACAACACAATTGGTTTCATTCTGTTTCGTTACCATTTACTATTTAATCTGTAATTTAAAAGATCGGGACGCATAACAGTCCCAGCAGAATCAGAACTGACATATTGGTATTGAGTAGTGTATATCTCCTGACGTACAGACGCGATTGAAGATCCGTCTATTGCGTTGAAAACCTTACTGAAAACCCTAGATTTCATCCAACTGTAGCGTCGCTAAAATCTGATCCCAACTGGGATTAAAATGCGTTGCGAAACGGACTTCTGATTCTGAAACCGGATTTCCAGCCGCGAGCGCTTAAAATGAAATGGTTATAATTAACGATCCTGGAACCCGATTGGCTTGAAACTAAATTCGATGGATAGATAACTGAACATACTAATTATTACCTGTTTATCATTTTGCTAAACCATACACGTACGTTTCATGATAAATCGTGCAAGTGATAGAATGCTATTTTTGTGATACCTTAATCATGCTTCATATACTGTTTACGTATTATATCATACCCATAACGTTGCAGTGATAACCTAGTGACATCATGCATTTACCCAGTGTTAGATTCTAGTGATGATTGTGGCAAGTACGTCAGTATTCGTGTATCCGTGAATAAGTGAAAGTGATACGTACTTGTACACAATCAGTGACCCTATTATTTTATTGCATTGTCGACGTCTGTGGGATGCGTGTACGTGTGACTATAAGTGGTATGGGACACTTATGGAAGCGCTTGCACGGGTGTCACAGATAAGGCATCAGACACTGCCATTTATCTTAGGTATTAGTCGGGATGTGCTTGATGGAGGTCCTGCCTCCAGTTCTTGCGCAGACATGTCACAGACCGATTGGTATTTAGGGTTGTGGTTGGCGTATGATGTAGACCACGGGGTGTGGGGTAGTTTAAGTGTGAGTTCAACAGAATCTCGGGAGTCCCATGCCGGCTTATATATTTAGGGAGATATATGGAGATTTACAGTGTATGTGATATTCACCGTGATATACATGTTACATGTTGGGCCCGTGGTCCCTTGCCCTTGGGTTCTACCCTTGGATGGAGGACACTCACGAGTGGTTGACTCTCACACTTGGACTGACGATAGGCTTAGTGACCTGTATAGTGAGACTTAGAGACTGGTAGGAATACTGGCATTGGTATATCTTACTTACTGTGTTGACATACGTGACATATCGTTCTACTGCTTTTACTGTTCCGCTGCATTGATTTCTGCACATTCATATTCATGCTGTCATTGATTTACTGTTTCACGTATCTATTACTACTGTTAGAATTGTCACATGATTTTATATATATTATATTGCTATTGTGTCGCTCTGACGACCTGAGTATGCATGCTCAGCGTGAGGAGAAGATTTAGCCTAGACCAGAACTAGACGTGCATCACAGACTTCTTGACTTGCTATTCAGTGTTACATTCATTTGTTTACCATCAGGTTACTTTCTATTACTATTTTATTCCAGTTACTGCATTTCTCATTACCTGTGCATCAATTACTGTTTACCATGAAAAACTAGAAGCCGAAGTGTGACTACGGCAGGACATTTCCTTGACCGTAGGAGCATGGCTGGCCTTGTCTACCCCTCGTATTCCGTATTTTGGGAAGCGGGGCGTGACACAACAAGAGGGCTAAGGCTTCGGCCAAATAGAATCATGTGAAGTTCCAAGTGCAGGGTTGCCCCGCGACGATGGCTGAGTCGGACGTAAGAATCAACAATTCCTTCGAGCCTCTGAAGTGGGTTCAGAAAAATACCATGACCGCCAGAATCAAGAAGACAGCGGTCCGAACAATGCCACAAAGAGACGTGTCCCGGCCCTAACAGAAAAAGTATGACACTGTCGCCTCAAGAGAATATCAAGCACTCTGTGTCACACGAAAGCAGCGGGGAAAACCCAGAAAAGAAGTACCAGCACCATTCAAGAACCTGGTTAGGCCAGCCGCCTTCAATCGACTACCAGCTACCGAAACAAGGGGGTCAAGACAGCGATCTGTGAAATCAGCTGCCAATGATAGAAAGACGGCCGGATATATCATCCATACGGTCTATATGGAGGGCAGGCGCCCCAGCGACAACCTTCGCAGCAAAAGCAAGGATGGGGCCACCACATCCCAAGCCCAATCTAGCCTGAATGTGGTTGCCGCCGCCCAAGAACAGCCGCCCCCGCTAGATGAAGAAAATCCTCTCGATGAGGATGATAGGCAGAAAGACCCCTCGGTCCATGTAGAGTCAAGCTCGGACAGCGAGGAAGAGCCGACTTTCCGCCCCAGGACCGCGGAGCAAGAGCTGCTTCAAGAGCTTCGAAAACAGCTAAGGAGAAAAGATAAAGAGATGGCCAAGCTCTATTCGAAGATTGACGACTTAACGAACGTGGTGATGCAGCTTACAGATCAAATTGCTCGAGCGCCACCCAATCAGGCACAAGCCGCTACTAATCGGTCGGGTGATGACAACCCGAGGCAGCCAATGCCTGTTCTTTTAGGACCAAGACTGGTTGAGCCGTATGAAAGCCGGCCACATTCCGCTTCTAGGGACGCGTTGGCCCCAGATAGCACTCTCCCGCTAACACAGGATCGGATAATGGATCTGGTCACCAGTAAGGTTAAAACATTGGTGGCCGAAGCTAAAGCTCAGAAAGAAATCGGCAGTAGTGGGCGGCCATATCCCGCGCAGTATGATCTGATTGAGTTCCCAAGCGGCTATGTCATTCCTAAGTTCGGAAGATTTGATGGAACGGGGAATGCAAATCAGCACGTCGCCCGTTTCAAAGCATCGTGCGGAAATACAGGGGGCAATGACACGCTCCTTCTTCGTCAGTTTGTCAACAGCCTAACCGGCGTCGCCTTCGACTGGTATGCGAGTATACCGGACGGGTCCGTCATTACCTTTGCCCAAATGGAGTTCCTGTTTCGGCAAAAGTTCATGAGTGTCAGTGATAAAATCTCCATTGCCGACCTTGTGAGGACCAAGCCGGGGAAGAATGAAAGCAACACCGACTTTATCGCCCGATGGCGTAATCTCACAGTCAAGTGCGAACCGCCGCTGGAGCAGGACCAGTCCGTCAGCCTTCTCATTGGGAACCTCAACAATTGGATGGTCTCATTCTTGTGTACAGCAGGCCTCAAGACGTTTCAAGAGCTAAACAAGAAAGTCCAAATGCTGGAACGCTCGAAGCAAGAGTCCCCGCCGGACTCTCAGAGAGACAAAACTTGGAAAAGCAAGAGGGACGATAGTCGTAGAAGCGGGAGTTCCAGCAGTACCAATGTCTTCAATGCGTCCGACAATGAAGAAAAGCGAAGGGCGGGCGAATCCAAAACCAACCTGTCTCGAAAGCCATTGCTTGGAGGAGATAGGCCTTCCCTAGAGGAGAAAAAGAACAAGGTTACTCTTTCAGAAGGGACAAGGTCCGAAAGATATTTAAAGATACCTTGAACAACGGTCTACAATTGCCGGAGTCGAAAAGACCCCAAGAAGCCAAAATGACTGACAATCCCCTGTATTGCCCGTACCACCGAGTAGTGAGCCATGTGATCGAGGATTACTATATCTTCAAAGACTGGGTCGAGAAGCAGTACAAGGATGGAGAGATCGTGTCACGCCCCGCTTTCCAGAGTACGCAAGATTGGGCACGTGACATAGCCAACCATGCTACCTGTGGGTAGGAAGCATCCATCCACAGTCACATTATGGTTGTAAGGATATCAAGAACAAGATAAATACTAATCTAACACATGTCCAAATCCATAATAACAGGAATCAATAAACAGTAAGTGCGGAAGCTAATGATCCAATACAATAATAGAAGGGTACGTCCCGTAATGCGGGATCACACCTGGGAATAAAATGCAATAAATGAACTGACCACTATAGAACTCGAATCAGCCTGCTGGCTGAAGTACTCCAGCTCGGTCGTCGACAGTGGTACGGAATCTGGGCCATGCAAAACCCAGACGTCAGCGCGTCAAGACATCAAGTATATAATGTAAACATGGTAATAAGCAGTGCAGGTATGAACATGAATAAAGCAGTACAATAACAGAGTAGGATAAAGTGCAATGGTGACTGAACTGTCCTATCAGGTTTCTACTCTATAGTCTTTGAAACCAATTGATGAATCGTCGATGTAACTCAATAGTATCCCGTGCGTGCCCGGGACCACGGTCATGATCCTCGGGGCTGAGTCCGAGACGTGCCGCTAAGCAGTAAAAGGTAGTAGGATGGACGAGTGATGTCAGCATCATCACTCCCGGACTGGCCAAGCCCGTAAGACTGATCAGAACAATGTATCGAACTGTTGAGTTACAAGTCGGTTTCACCTTTGATTTCCCCATACCCCCAAACTATGTATGTCAGGTCAGGTATTCAGTAGTCAAGAACTAATGCCAACACAAAATCAAGTAAAAGTAGGTCTGTCTGGATCGACAGCAGGAATGGTCAGGTTTGTCGGCATTAGGCATGAAATCAGGTAACCGGTCAGGTCACGTTTTAACAGGTTGAGTCGATATGTATAGGGTGTCATGTCATGTCAAGAGTGTACGGTACCATGTCATGTCAAGTAGGAAGTGTAACAGGTCATGTCAGGAAGCACAAGGTGTCATGTGGGTGCTCATAATCAAACTATCATACGTATATGTATAAATAAACAAGCCTGAGTACTATCAGAACAATAAACTGGAACATGTAATATGATATGTAAATAAATATAATTTCAAGGATATGGATGCACAGTTATCGATTAGGGTTACATTTATAGTTCCAATATTAATTAGGATGCAATTTATTAAACATGGAGTGTTAATATCACATTATTATGTAATAGTGTGATCTATGCTTGCAATTATATGTATCATAAATGCGATAGATGCAAACGGGTATCCGAAAAGTTATAAAACTGTAAAATGGTAATGTGGGATGTACAACTAAACAATATGTGATATAAATATTGATATAATAATATTAATATGGATAGCATATTCGAAGCGATTAGTAACTATAAAAGATGTACTGATTAACCATGCACAAGAAGGTTTCGTTCAGAAATTCAGCGTCACCCTAATTTGTAAAATAGCTTAAAAATAACAAACGTTCTCCAAAAGAGACGTATCTTATACCAAAACAAAGATAATTCAATAAGGTTTTCAGTTTTATAAATATAAGCATCTCAGGTTATCCCTACAAAAAGTTATGAATATTCAAAGTTGAAAGTTTGCTGCTGGAATTTCCCTGGACAGCAGTTTAGAGACGTGTTCATTTGCATTTTACGTTAATTAAACAATTTATTTTGCAAGTAAATATTTCATAGAGTTATAGTATTCTGAATTAGCTTCGTAACGAACTAAAGAACGTATACTAATGATTTTTCTATGATTTATAATGAATTTTATAAGATAAGGTGTACAGTAAATTTCAGATTTGTCATATCCGATTTTCAACGACATTTCATATGTAAACTATAAGATTTTCAAATGTATAACATTATAAAAGTATATAGCATGTAACAAGATTAACTTGCCTCGATGGGTCGCGAATCGGGAAAACGGAACGTTAACCGTCGGCGGGGAAAACTCGCGACGGCGCACGGTTCACGGAATGAACCCAAACGACGAACAAAGGAACCACACGGGTCGGGGTATCTCGCTGGAACGTCGAGAAACGTCACCGGCACGACGGAATTCCGGCAACAAAAGAACAGTTAAAAGAAATGAGAAACGAGACATGAAGCAAGAAGAGAAAAATGATAAAGAGAAGTACGAGAGAATATATGAGGGAGAGGGAGAGAGAGGAAAAAGTGGAGAGAGAGAGAGAGAAAGTGGGGCCCGCGGGGTTAAAGGGGAGGTTGTGATTGGCTGAGAGAATAAATTAAGAAGGATATAAAAGATTGTAAAAAATATTAAATGGTTAACTTAAAGATTTAAAAGATAGGTAATGAACAGTAAGATATCAGGTTAGTTAGAAAAATATATGCGAAGGTTTTAATAATATTAAAATTTAGGATTTTGGCGCCAAATGAAACATTTCCAAATTGCGCCCGGGTTGGGTTCAAAAATTCGAAATTCAAATAATAGGATTTTAAGCGGGTTCCAAATTTTAAAATGAAATGTTTTATGATTAAAAAGCATACTCTCAAAACGGACACACGCACGTGCACGTAGCCATCCAAACTCGCCCGTTTCACTGAACGGGACGAGAACACACTGCACGGACGCTACCACGAGGCTAAGGATGTCAAGTAGGCCAAGATGAATATTTTTTTAATTTTATTTTAGATGCTAAAATTTGTTATATGCAGAATGACTTAGCCAGATAAAATTTTACAGTAAGACCCAAATAAGCAAGATAAATGAAATGCGTAATATCTAATGCTCAACCAATAACAGAAAATAGTAGCATTGGGCTCGGGTGTTACATTATACCCAACTACAAAAGAATTTCGTCCTCGAAATTCCAAGAATACAGGATAGAAGACTACAGGAAAAGGTGAGGATACTTCTGTCGGATCTCGTCTTCTCGCTCCCACATGGACTCTCCATGCGATCGATTACCCCAAGAAACGAGCACAAGGGGGATAACCTTGTTCTTAAGAACCTTTTCTCTCCGATCCTTGATTTCAACTGGTCGCTCTTCAAAAGTTAGGTCCTCCCGTACAGTCAACTCCGAATGATCCAATACTTGGGTTTCATCTCGAACATACCTCCGTAGTTGAGATACATGAAAGACATCGTGCACTCGTGCCAAGGACTGTGGTAACGCCAAATGGTACGCTACCTCTCCAACACGCTCCAATATCTCGAAAGGTCCAACGAATCGAGAGCTAAGCTTTCCCCGACTCCCAAAGCGAATCACCCCTCTAGTCGGTGATATCTTCAGGAATACCAAATCACCCACGGCGAACTCTAGAGGTCTTCTTGACGTGTCGGCCCAACTTTTCTGTCTGCCTTGAGCTGCCTTCATATGCTTCCTGATTGTATTCACCTTCTCGACTGTCTGTACCACCAAATCTGGTCCTAGTAACCTTCGTTCACCAACATCATCCCAACAAACAGGTGAACGGCACTTACGACCATACAGTGCTTCAAACGGAGCCATCTGAAAAGTTGCTTGGAAGCTATTGTTGTACGAAAACTCCACCAGGTGTAGATGATCTTCCCAAGAACCTTTGAAGTCCAACATGCAAGTCCTCAACATATCTTCAAGGGTCTGGGTCGTTCTCTCCGATTGTCCATCAGTCTGAGGATGATAAGCCGTGCTGAACTTCAATCGAGTCCCCAAACTTTCTTGTAAACTCCTCCAAAAGTGCGACAAGAATCGAGTGTCCCGATCGGACACGATACTTACCGGCACTCCATGCAATCTGACAATCTCCTGCATGTATCGCTCTGCCAAAGTCTCTGTCGATTGACCAACCCGAAAAGGAATAAAGTGAGCTGCCTTGGTCAACCGATCGACAATCACCCATACAGCATTGTTGCCCTTTGGACTCCGCGGTAAAGCCGTCATGAAATCCATGGTTATAAGTTCCTACTTCCACTGAGGAATCGGAAGTGGTTGCAACAAACCAGCAACCCGTTGGTGTTCAGCCTTGACTTGCTGACACACCAAGCACTTAGCCACGAAGCGAGCAATTTCCCGTTTCATACCTTCCCACCAGAAGTGCTGTCGAAAATCTCGGTACATCTTTGTCCCTCCTGGATGTACAGAGTAAGCTGAACTGTGTGCCTCCTTCATGAGCTCTTCACGCACATCTCCTTTTGGCACACACACATGACTACCATATCTCAACGAACCGTCTTCGTGGATCAGTAAATCGGTTCGTAGTCCGGCTTCAACCTGCTCTCGAAACCTTTGTAGTCTAGGATCCTGCGATTGTGTCGCTTTAATCTTCTCAACTAAGGACGACTGTACTTGCAACTGCATCAACTGTCCTGTAGCATGTGGTAGCACAACCTCCAAGTCAAATCTCCGAAAATCCGCAACGATCTCTCTCTGTGCAGTCAATATCTGAATTGCTGGAAACCGACTTAGCGCATCTGGCACGACGTTAACTTTTCCCGGATGGTACTTAAGATCAAGGTCGTAGTCGGCCATCAGCTCCAACCATCTGCGTTGCCTCATGTTCAACTCCTTCTGAGTGAACACATATTTCAAACTCTTGTGATCCGTAAAGACTTCGACTCTCTCGCCCAAAAGGTAGTGTCTCCAAATCTTCAGGACGAAGATCACGGCTGCAAGCTCTAAGTCATGAGTCGGATAATTCTTCTCATGAGTCTTCAGTTGTCTCGATGCGTAAGCGACGACTTTCCCATTCTGCATTAAAACACATCCCAATCCTTTTCCAGATGCGTCGCTGTGAATCACCAGTCCTCCTGAATCATCCGGTACAGTCAGGATCGGGGCGGTTATCAACTTCTGCTTCAACGTCTCGAAGGCCAATGCACATCCATCTGTCCAAGCAAACGGTACCTCCTTACGCGTAAGCTTGGTTAACGGCTCAGCTAAACGAGCGAAGTTCTCCACAAATCTTCTGTAGTAACCGGCGAGTCCAAGGAAACTTCTTATCTCCGCAACATTCTTTGGAATAGGCCAATCTCGAACTGCTGAAATCCTTTCGGGATCGACGGCGATTCCATCGCCCGACACGACATGCCCCAGAAACTTCACTTCTTCCAGCCAGAATTCACGCTTACTCATTTTCGCAGATAACTTCTCTTGTCTCAGCGTCTGCAGTGCGATCCCTAAATGCTCAGCATGCTCCTCCGGACTCTTCGAGTACACCAGAATGTCGTCAATGAATACCACAATAAACTGGTCCAAGAACGGTGAAAAGATCCTGTTCATCAAATCCATAAATATTGCTGGCGCATTAGTCACTCCGAAGGGCATCACTAGATACTCGAAATGTCCATATCGAGTTCGAAACGCCGTCTTGCAAATGTCTTCTGCTTTTACTCGGACCTGATGATATCCTGATCGCAAATCCAGTTTCGAGAATACCCTCGCGCCACTGAGCTGCTCAAAAGTTCTCCAATGCGAGGGATCGGGTACTTGTTCTTAATAGTCACCCGGTTCAATTCTGGATAATCAATGCACATCCTTCTCGTGCCATCCTTCTTCTTTACTAAAAGAACTGGAGCTCCCCACGGTGAGTTGCTGCTTCGAACCCATCCCTTCTTGAGTAATTCACCCACTTGTTTCTTAACTTCTTCCAATTCCACCGGTGCCATCGGATAATAAGATTTTGATACTGGCACTGCACCAGGAATAAGGTCAATCGCGAACTCCACATCTCGCTTCGGCGGTAAGCCCGATATATCTTCAAATACGTCCATAAAATCGCGAACAACTGCCGGCTCTTCATTACTATCAACTTCCATAGCTGCAAGAACACTGTTTGTCGGCCTAGCCCTAAACTCGACTGGCCCGACAGAACTGCTTCCTTACCGCAACCGCTGTCTACATTGTTGGCCATGAAAGGTCCAGCAAGACTACTGAGTCTCGTCCATTCTGCTGCATGCACGTCCACGGTTGCTCCATTCTGCCTCAGCCCAATAAATTTCTCTTCCATCTCCTCCCGTGCAGTCCGCGGAAAGAACTTCTCCAGGAAACTCTTAGAGAAATCCGCCCAACTGCTTGGCTTGGGTAAACGGTTCTCCTCCACAAGCCACCACTCTCGGCGTAATCCACTAGTTGAATGCGCACCACATCAACTCCTTTGTCCTCTGGAATCTGTGCCGCAATCAGCAAATTCTCCGTGCTGACTAGCCACTGCTCGGCTGGCATGGCTCCTCCAAACCAGTGAAAGTAGTAGGACCCACATGTCTGAACTCTGCCACGGTCCCTCCTCGGTCAACTGGTCTAGTTCCAATCTTGTTCACAGACTGCTGAACGATCTGCAAACCTTCCTGAAACGAGTCCGCTTGCTGCTGGATCAGCTCGGGCTGTTTCTTTGATTTCCAGCATTCCTCTTATCACTCCAAGCATGGCGGCTTCGTTCACACGCCTCTGGTACGTCTTCAGCTTCTTACCTGTCATAATCCTGAACTCAAAACACCCAACATTAGCATGATGATAGATTCTGAATGTGGATCAAGGCTAGAACTCCAAGATACTTAAATAGAGTGCTGCATTGTAGCTATGCCGCGGTATCATAGCCGCAATTACTTAACTCCACCCAAGTCGCCCAAGTCCTAGGGATAACAAGAAATCAGGTTTCCGAGTCAACACGCAAAGTAAGTTTGCACGTCGTAAAAGATATAATCAGGAAGAATGTGATTCAAGAATGGTAAAACGGTCAATGTGGCTGGACATGTTTCCTAAACACGGGCATTCTGATTCGTGTATTGGGTACAATACCCAACTATAAAGAATCAACCCAATTAACCTATGGCTCTGATACCATAAAACCATGTCACGCCCCGCTTCCCAGAGTACGCAAGATTGGGCACGTGACATAGCCAACCATGCTACCTGTGGGTAGGAAGCATCCATCCACAGTCACATTACGGTTGTAAGGATATCAAGAACAAGATAAATACTAATCTAACACATGTCCAAATCCATAATAACAGGAATCAATAAACAGTAAGTGCGGAAGCTAATGATCCAATACAATAATAGAAGGGTACGTCCCGTAATGCGGGATCACACCTGGGAATAAAATGCAATAAATGAACTGACCACTATAGAACTCGAATCAGCCTGCTGGCTGAAGTACTCCAGCTCGGTCGTCGACAGTGGTACGGAATCTGGGCCATGCAAAACCCAGACGTCAGCGCGTCAAGACATCAAGTATATAATGTAAACATGGTAATAAGCAGTGCAGGTATGAACATGAATAAAGCAGTACAATAACAGAGTAGGATAAAGTGCAATGGTGACTGAACTGTCCTATCAGGTTTCTACTCTATAGTCTTTGAAACCAATTGATGAATCGTCGATGTAACTCAATAGTATCCCGTGCGTGCCCGGGACCACGGTCATGATCCTCGGGGCTGAGTCCGAGACGTGCCGCTAAGCAGTAAAAGGTAGTAGGATGGACGAGTGATGTCAGCATCATCACTCCCGGACTGGCCAAGCCCGTAAGACTGATCAGAACAATGTATCGAACTGTTGAGTTACAAGTCGGTTTCACCTTTGATTTCCCCATACCCCCAAACTATGTATGTCAGGTCAGGTATTCAGTAGTCAAGAACTAATGCCAACACAAAATCAAGTAAAAGTAGGTCTGTCTGGATCGACAGCAGGAATGGTCAGGTTTGTCGGCATTAGGCATGAAATCAGGTAACCGGTCAGGTCACGTTTTAACAGGTTGAGTCGATATGTATAGGGTGTCATGTCATGTCAAGAGTGTACGGTACCATGTCATGTCAAGTAGGAAGTGTAACAGGTCATGTCAGGAAGCACAAGGTGTCATGTGGGCGCTCATAATCAAACTATCATACGTATATGTATAAATAAACAAGCCTGAGTACTATCAGAACAATAAACTGGAACATGTAATATGATATGTAAATAAATATAATTTCAAGGATATGGATGCACAGTTATCGATTAGGGTTACATTTATAGTTCCAATATTAATTAGGATGCAATTTATTAAACATGGAGTGTTAATATCACATTATTATGTAATAGTGTGATCTATGCTTGCAATTATATGTATCATAAATGCGATAGATGCAAACGGGTATCCGAAAAGTTATAAAACTGTAAAATGGTAATGTGGGATGTACAACTAAACAATATGTGATATAAATATTGATATAATAATATTAATATGGATAGCATATTCGAAGCGATTAGTAACTATAAAAGATGTACTGATTAACCATGCACAAGAAGGTTCCGTTCAGAAATTCAGCGTCACCCTAATTTGTAAAATAGCTTAAAAATAACAAACGTTCTCCAAAAGAGACGTATCTTATACCAAAACAAAGATAATTCAATAAGGTTTTCAGTTTTATAAGTATAAGCATCTCAGGTTATCCCTACAAAAAGTTATGAATATTCAAAGTTGAAAGTTTGCTGCTGGAATTTCCCTGGACAGCAGTTTAGAGACGTGTTCATTTGCATTTTACGTTAATTAAACAATTTATTTTGCAAGTAAATATTTCATAGAGTTATAGTATTCTGAATTAGCTTCGTAACGAACTAAAGAACGTATACTAATGATTTGTCTATGATTTATAATGAATTTTATAAGATAAGGTGTACAGTAAATTTCAGATTTGTCATATCCGATTTTCAACGACATTTCATATGTAAACTATAAGATTTTCAAATGTATAACATTATAAAATGAAGATTATAAAAGTATATAGCATGTAGCAAGATTAACTTGTCTCGATGGGTCGCGAATCGGGAAAACGGAACGTTAACCGTCGGCGGGGAAAACTCGCGACGGCGCACGGTTCACGGAATGAACCCAAACGACGAACAAAGGAACCACACGGGTCGGGGTATCTCGCTGGAACGTCGAGAAACGTCACCGGCACGACGGAATTCCGGCAACAAAAGAACAGTTAAAAGAAATGAGAAACGAGACATGAAGCAAGAAGAGAAAAATGATAAAGAGAAGTACGAGAGAATATATGAGGGAGAGGGAGAGAGAGGAAAAAGTGGAGAGAGAGAGAGAGAAAGTGGGGCCCGCGGGGTTAAAGGGGAGGTTGTGATTGGCTGAGAGAATAAATTAAGAAGGATATAAAAGATTGTAAAAAATATTAAATGGTTAACTTAAAGATTTAAAAGATAGGTAATGAACAGTAAGATATCAGGTTAGTTAGAAAAATATATGCGAAGGTTTTAATAATATTAAAATTTAGGATTTTGGCGCCAAATGAAACATTTCCAAATTGCGCCCGGGTTGGGTTCAAAAATTCGAAATTCAAATAATAGGATTTTAAGCGGGTTCCAAATTTTAAAATGAAATGTTTTATGATTAAAAAGCATACTCTCAAAACGGACACACGCACGTGCACGTAGCCATCCAAACTCGCCCGTTTCACTGAACGGGACGAGAACACACTGCACGGACGCTACCACGAGGCTAAGGATGTCAAGTAGGCCAAGATGAATATTTTTTTAATTTTATTTTAGATGCTAAAATTTGTTATATGCAGAATGACTTAGCCAGATAAAATTTTACAGTAAGACCCAAATAAGCAAGATAAATGAAATGCGTAATATCTAATGCTCAACCAATAACAGAAAATAGTAGCATTGGGCTCGGGTGTTACAGATCGAGCTGTCCAAAAGTGTGTTGGTGAACAATCAAGTTGCAACCGCCAACTTTATATAGACAGAAGTTGAAGCTTTCTAGGAGCAGACAGCTGAACCCGCTGCCCTGACAAACGAAACTGACTCATCGCGGCCACTGTGGAGTACGCACATATCTAATAAGATGAAGAAGATGCTAAAGCTGCTTCAGAAAGAGCCCAGGATGGAATGGGAAGGACAGAAGAAGCCTACCAGTCCAACTGCCGATGCGGCTCCATCAGGCTCAAAATCCAAAAAGCTCAAGAAGAAGAAAAGTGCAGCTCGGCGCAAAAAAGAGTCTGCAGGGAGATCGACCATTCAAAAATATATCGATTCCCTTGAAGAATATGAACAAAAGGAAAGAACATTGATTCAATTGAAGGAGTTCTTCCCTGTACAAGCGGCTGAAATTCTGGAGGAGTTAGAAGAAGACTCCAATGAAGAGATCCCAGTAGTGACCTGCTACGCCATCCATCTTGGCAGCGACTCGGAAGAGGAGCTCTGTTTTCCCGAAGAGGACGAGGAGCTCGCCACAACGGCCAATCAAATCCAGCTCAGAAACGGCAGGGCTCTACCGCCAAATCAGGGCAACGCCCCAAAAGGGAAGGAAAAACAAGTCTCTAATGAAGAAGATGGCAGAGAACCGGCTGACGAAAACATAAGTCCTTCCTCGGTGGACTATAATGTCTTGGCACATCTCCGGAAGCTTCCGTCTCTCCTGAGCATCTACGACGCATTGGTCCTATCTAAGGAGCTTAGAGATGTTCTCATTCACGTTCTACAAAACCCCGAGCGGTATCAGGCTCACTTTGCGGAAATTAATATGAAAGAAGCCCAGCACGCTTTGCATGCCGCCACAGTCACATTTAAGGATGAATACTTGCTACTGGGAACGGCTGAGCATAATCGGCCTCTTTACGTGACCGGGTACAGCGACGAAGATCGGATTAATCGCATATTGATTGATCCGGGGTCTTCAGTAACCATCATGAACTTGCGGACGCTGAAGAGTTTGTCAATGGACGTCGGACACCTGCCAAGGGAAAGGATTGTCATTCAAGGCTTCAACCAAAATTGCCAGCAAGTTCTGGGGTCCATAGCTCTGCCAATCAAATTTGGGGATCTGCAAACTGAAGCTAAGATATACATGATCGACGCCGATACATCTTATAAGATTCTCTTGGGGCGGTCGTGGCTCCACGATTACGGCATCATTCCGTCAACTCTCCATCAATGCATGAAGTATACTAAAAATGGCGAAGAAAGACGCATTGACGGAGACATCCAACCGTTCGGTGTGCATGAAGTCCGATATGAAGATTCTCGGTACTTTATGAACCACCAAAATGCTAAGCCACAACTAACTAAGGATAGACCGGCCCTAAGACTCAAAAGCAAATCTGCGCCAGCTGTCACTTTCAATAGCAAAAATGCCCAAGTGTGCCCGCATTTCGGTAGCGACATTGATGAGTCCGATGCTGGAAGTCCGTCTGTCACGCCCCGCTTCCCAGAGTACGCTAGATTGGGCACGTGACATAGCCAACCATGCTACCTGTGCGTAGGAAGTATTCATCCACAGTCACATTACGGCTGTAGAGATACCAAGAATAAGATAAAACTATCTAAAAACATGTCCATAAACCAAAATAACAGGAGTCAATAATAAATGAATGCGGAAGCAAATGATCCAATACAAATAACTGAAAGTATGTCCCATAATGCGGGCTCACATCAGGAAATAAATGCAGGAAATAAAACTAACCATCACTAAACTCACAGCTCAGCCTGCTGGCTGAAATACTCCTGCTCGGACTGCGGAAGCGGTACAGAATCTGGGCCATGCAAAACCCAGACGTCAGCGCGTCATGTCAACAAGTAATAATATGAATAATGTAACATGCTATGCAAAAATAAATATGAATAAAGCAATAATGTGAAACAAGCAGTGCAGGGTAGTGTGCAGTGGGTAACTAAACTGTTCTATCAGGTTTTCTATTCTAAAGTCTTTGAAATCAATTGATGAATCGTCGATGTAACTCAATAGTATCCCGTGCATGCCCAGGACCACGGTCAAGATCCTCGGGGCTGAATCCGAGACGTGCCGCTAGGCAGTAACAGGTAGCAGGATGGGCGAGTGATGTCAGCATCATCACTCCGGGGCTGGCCGAGCCCGTAAGACTGATCAGAACAGGTATCGAACTGTTGAGTTACAAGTCAGTTTCACCTTTGATTTCCCCATACCCCCAAGTTATGTATGTCAGGTCAGGTATTCAGTAATCAAGAACTAATGCCAACACAGGATCAGGTAAAAGCAGGTTTGTCTGGATAGACAACAGGAACGGTCCATGAGGACTACATGTCAGGTTTGTTGGCATTAGACACAAGATCAGGTAACGGGTCAGGTCATGGTACATCAGGTCAAGTCAACAGTATACGGTACCATGTCAGGTGTATCAATATATATGTGGCCATGTCAGGTCAAGATGTAAACAATATCGTGGGTGTGCTCATAATCAGATATATAATCGAACAGGGTATTAACAACATGAAATAAGCAATGGATTAAATAATAAGCATGTTTCATTCAATCACAAGAGTGCAGTAATTCAATGTAGCCGTTTAGTCATGTTAACAGGTTTAAGCACCCTTAGCGGTGCAATAATTTATGTGACGGTTCAATATAGTTATATCAAGTTGAGTGCATACGAGTGAATGTAACAGAACTACATGGATAATTGCCACCATCAATTTAACAGTAAAATGTGAGTAAACGGGTAGATTTGATTAGTGGGTTTAAATTGTAAATTCCATGTTTAAAAATGATATAATGCAACATTGTAACCAAGTTAAATTTTACAGGTTTAGGGTGTCAATACATATATAAATATATTGTATAGCATGTAGTAAGGGTACTTGTCTCGACGGGTCGTGAACCAGGAAAAACGAAACGTAACGTCGGCGGGGAAACTCGCGACGGAAGCACGGTTCACGGATTGAACCCAAACAACGAACCAAGGAACTACACGGGTCAGTGTACTCTGCTGAATCATCGGGACACGTCACCGGCATGGCCGGATTCCGGCGAAAGCGAACAACAAAATTCAAGAATTGCAATGAACAACCGAATGGAGATTCAAGAAGAGGGAAGAGAAGAAGGATAGAGACGAGGGGGCTCACGAGGATCTGTGGAGGGATAGTGACTGCCGACCACGTCGACGGAGCTCCGGCGCTTTGCCTGCGATGATCTACAGCCATCAAGAATCGGATTTGAACAGAAAAAGGGAGAAGTAGGGAAGAAGGAGAGGAGGAGAGAAGGGAAGGACTTACAGAGGCGATCACTGGGGGTCTGGTGATCGTCGGCGACGACCAGGGCGGCACAGGTGGCCGCGGGTGGTGAGCAGCAGCTGCGGTGGCTGCAGCGGGGGGTGCTCAGGTGGCTGTGAGGGTGCAGGCAAAGAGGATGTGGGTTAGACGAGGAGGAGGAGGCGAGGGTGCTGGTGGTATCGGCGTCGGCGTTGGGCTGCGGCGGCGGCGACGGGGTGAAGGTGGCTAGGGTATGCTGCCGATGGGTTTCACGCGGGGTACTGTTCTCGTGATGAAAACAAATGAGGGGGAAAAATATATAAAAGGTGGGAGAGAGAAAGAGATCGGGGGGGGAGAGAGAGAGAGAAAGAGAGACGGTGAAGGAGGGAGAGAGATAAAGGATAGGGCCCACGAGAATTATACCTTCGCTGATTGGCTGGGGTTGTTGTGGAGAAAGAAATATTAAAGATTTTAAAGATTAATACTAACAGTGAAGATATGTATAGTTAAAGAAATATTTCGAAGGTTTTAAATTATTAAAATTTGGGATTTTGGCGCCAAATAAAACATTTTCAAATTGCGTCCGGGTTGGGTCCAAAAATTCGAAATTTAAATAATAGGATTTTAAGTGGGTTCCAAATTTTAAAATGAGGTGTTTTAGGATTAAAAAGCAAACCCTCAAGACGGACACCTGTACGCGAGCGTAGCCGTCCAAACTTGCCCGTTTCACTGAACGGAACGAGAACACAAAACACGGACGCTACCACAAGGCTAGGGGTGTCGAGTAGGCCAAGATGGATATTTTTAATTTTATTTTAGATACTAAAATTTATTATGTGCATAAATGACTTTGCCAGGCAAAACTTTACAGTAAGTGACAATCAAGCAGGCTAAAAGAAATGAGTATCACATTAATGCTCAAACAGTAATTAGTAGTATTGGGCTCGGGTGTTACACCGTCCTTCCGTAAAACTCGTCCTCGTTTCGGCACCGATACGGACGAATCTGTTACTAAAGGCCCATCTAGTTGCAAAGTCCGCCCTCATCTTGGCAGTGACACTGAAGAGTCAGAAGAAGAGGACCTGTCGTGCAACAGCTGTGCAGATTGGCCCCCCATGCAGCAAGCGAAACTACGAGAGACCTTCGAAGTCGCAGAAGGGTCCCTGGCCATCACAAAGGTGCCGGAACGGATGTGCAAAGAGCTCGACGCATT
Source organism: Agapanthus africanus (assembly GCA_030015575.1). Taxonomy (NCBI): domain Eukaryota; kingdom Viridiplantae; phylum Streptophyta; class Magnoliopsida; order Asparagales; family Amaryllidaceae; genus Agapanthus; species Agapanthus africanus. The sequence goes on from CM057341.1 coordinate 183,787,395, forward strand.
GTCAGTCTCTTCCGTGAACCAGCTGAAAACTTTCTACGTGCCTGGGAGGAAAAATGGATAGAAGGGCGTCCTGTTTTACAGGTCAAACCCCGTTGTGCACCTGGATGATCTTTCTGTCGCGTGCCTTCCCTAAGAGAGAGGCATAAGAGCCGTCCTCAATCCCAGATACTATGTGCCCGAGATGCGGGAATACTTTAAGAAGTGCAGATGCCGGTTATATCAAACGGAGTCCGGAGCAAAGTTTTACGAAGGGCTATGGTATCCGCCCCAGGTCAGAGCACTCATCGATGGACGAATTCCAGATAAACGGGGCATAGGCTACATTCAATCTGATTCCAAAGCGTGCTACATGATCCGTGTTGATGAGGCCAGCGAAAGATCAAATGATGATGACGAGATAGCCGAGCCAGAAGAAGCTCCTCAAGAGCTCGAAGATGGCGGACAAGCAACCTTTGACGAGCTAACTGAGATTGACTTAGGAATGCCCGATAATCCAAGGCCGACCTACATCAGCTCGCTCTTGTCAGAGGAAATGAAAGCGCAGATAATTGCCCTGCTGCATGAGTTCGTCGACTGCTTCGCGTGGACATACAAAGAAATGGCTGGCCTTTCCCCTGAAGTGGCCGTACATAAGTTGGCTATATCTCCTGATGCTAAGCCAGTCAAACAAGCTCCTCGAAGAATGAGAAGGAAACTAGAAGAAAAGGTCATCGAGGAAACTAAGAAGCCCATCGATGCCGGCTTCATCAGGGAAGAGAAATATGCGGACTGGATCGCATGCATAGTCCTAGTGAAGAAGAAAAATGGGCAGATCAGAGTTTGTGTCGATTTCAGGGACCTCAATAAGGCATGTCCTAAAGACGACTTTCCGCTACCGGTCATGGAAATGATAGTCGATGACACCTCAAATTACAAGTTGTTCACCTTTATGGATGGCTCGTCTGGATATAATCATATCAAGATAACGCCTGAGGATGAGAAACACACAGCATTTCGAACCCCGATCGGAATATATTGCTACAAGGTGATGTCGTTCGGATTGAAGAACGCAGGTGCTACATATCAAAGAGCAATGACCAATATCTTCGATGGCCTAATTCATAAAGTCGTCGAATGTTATGTTGATGATCTAGTCGTTAAGACTAAAACTAAGGCCGATCATATCCAGGATCTTAGGACCGTTGTCACCAAACTGAGGGAATTTGACCTGAAGATGAATCCTCTAAAATGCGCTTTTGGCGTGTCATTAGGAAAATTCCTGGGCTTCATAGTCCGACATCGAGGGATCGAAGTTTACCCATCAAAGATAAAGGTCATCATGGAGATGCCCCCTCCGAAGAGTCTGACGCGGCTAAGATCTTTTCAAGGCAAGCTTGCTTATATACGGAGGTTTATCTCAAATTTATCGGGGAGATGTAGGCCCTTCTCAAAGCTCATGAAGAAAGGAGCTCCTTTTATCTAGGATGCCGAATCTCAAGCAGCGTTCGAAAGAATCAAACAATACTTGTTGCACCCTCCAGTGCTGGCTACTCCAATTCCAAATAAACCGTTGATTCTCTACACTGCCGCGCTAGATGAGTCACTCGGTGCGCTCCTCGCCCAGAATAACAAGGAGGTAAAGGAAAATGCCCTCTACTACCTCAGTCGAACTCTAGTCGGGGCGGAACACAACTATTCCCCAATCGAAAAGCAATGCCTGGCTCTGATATTTGCTGTAAAGAAGCTGAGGCACTATCTGCTGGCTCATCGGGTTATGCTGATCTCCAAGGTCGACCCGCTCAAACACTTGATGACTAAAGCAAGCCTAGCCGGCAGGATGGCAAGATGGGCTGTCATGCTACTTGAGTTTGACATAGTTTATACTCCTCAGAAAGCAGAAAAAGGGCAAGCTCTTGCAGACTTTCTCGCTGCTCATCCCATACCAGAAGGGTCGCCGCTAAATTGTGAGTTACCCGACGAACAAGTGCTGCACCTCGAGGAAGATGGGCCATGTTGGGAGCTCTACTTCGATGGAGCCTCATCAATAAGGAGCTCCGACAGATTAAGCGTCCCGGAGGTAAAAGCGGGGATAGGATTGGTGTTCATCATGCCATCAATAGGAACCCTACGGCGTTCTTTTGCTCTCACCAAGCCTCGCACAAACAATGAGGCCGAGTATGAAGCTCTGATAGCTGGCTTGGAGCTCGCCATAGACATGGAAATCTTTCGGCTGCGGGTTTACGGTGACTCCCAGGTTGTCGTCAACCAAGTAAGCGGCGACTATAAGATATACAAACCCGAGTTGGCACGGTACAGAAGCCGAATGGTGGAACTCATGAAACGGTTCACTCACATTGAACTAACGAGAGTCCCTAGAGCGTTGAACGGAAAGGCTGACATACTCGCTCGCTTAGCCAAGGAGCTGGCTGATCCTGACATGGACGAAATTCTGATCACAGTCAGGAGCCGGAAAATTCTACCCTATGTCTCTCTACGAGAAGAGGAAAGCGCGGAACAGGAGAGCAGTCCCGCCGAAGAAGCTTCGATCGTTCAAGACGAGCCCGATTGGAGAGAACCCTTCATAGAGTACTTTCGATACAACAAGCTGCCCGAAGAAAAATCTGAAAGGATTCAGCTGAAGAAAAGAGCTCTCCGATACGTGTTTGAAAATGACACACTATACCGCAGGTCATATGACCAACTCTGGCTCAGGTGTCTGTCATTGGCCGAAGCCCAAAAGGTCATGAAAGATGTTCACTCGGGCGTTTGCGGTGCTCACCAATCTGGCCCCAAGATGCGACTTCAAATCAAACGGCTTGGGTATTACTGGCCCACCATGATACGGGATTGCGGAGAGCATGCAAAGAAATGTCAAATCTGCCAAATCCACGGTGATTTCATTCATAAGCATCCCAATCCGTTGCATCCTACGGTGGCATCGTGGCCCTTCGAGGTCTGGAGCACCGACATCGTTGGCCCAATTGATCCTCCGACATCCAAAGGCCACCGGTTCATACTGGCCGCAACTGATTACTTCTCCAGATGGGCTGAAGTTGTCCCGCTAAAAGAAGTCAAGACAAAAGATATTCTGACATTCTTCCAATATAATATTCTATACCGCTTCAGTACACCAAGAAGAATCATTTCTGACAACGGGCCTTCTTTCAAGAGCTTCAATGTCTCAAGGTTCGCTACTCAGCACAAGATAGACTGGAGATATTTCTCCATCTATAATCGAAGAACCAATGGGCTCGCTGAAGCCTTCAATAAGACTCTATGCAATCTCCTGAGGAAAAATGCTTCAGCCAACAAGAGAGACTGGAATCTCAAGCTTCACGAGGCGTTGTGGGCATATCGTACCACGCACCATACTCCAACTCAGTCCACTTCATACTCATTGCTCTTCGGAGTGGAGGCGGTCCTCCCCCTCGAAGTCGAAGTTCCAAGCTTAAGAATGGTCGTTCAGCATGAGTTGACGGAGGAGGAAAACGTGCTCCTTCGACTTGAAGAACTCGATGCCCTCGAAGAAAAGAGGCTCGCGGTGCAGCAAAGTCTGGAGCTATACCGAGCCCAAATGTTACGGGCCTATGACAAGATAACCCGTCTCCGTGCTTTCAAGAAGGGTGAATTAGTGTTGGTCCTCAAAAGACCGATCATCCCCAATCGACATGCCAAGGGAAAATTCGAGCCAAACTGGGAAGGACCATACGTCATCGAGAAAGTGTTTGACGGAGGATCCTACCAACTAATAAGTGCCGAGGGAGAAAGGCCCATGCCACCTATCAATGGCCGATATCTCAAGAAATACTACACGTGAATGCTCCAAGTCGCAGGCGAATTGAGCACATCAGCCCTACGGTCTGGATCATACATCCTGCAAAACCGTATACAATTCATGGGCATAAATGACCCCTATCTCTCCCAAATCCTGCCGGTGAGACTACTTTTAAAGTCCCACCAGCGGCAAAAAAAAAGAGAAAAAAAGAAAAAAAGAAAAAAGAAAAATAAAAGAAATAAAAAAAATAAACGGTATGTCCACAAGCAAAACGGGCACGGATGAAAACCCGAAAGGGCTCCGTGAATAAAAACAGCAGGACTACCGGCGAGTCTGTGAAAACCCGAAAGGGCGCAAACTCGTGAAAAGAGATGAAATACACTCGCAAAGTCCTCTCGACCTTGTGAGGAGAAAACCCCTGCGTGAGATCCTTACGACTCACAAAGGAGCGACACACTTAGGAATCCTCACGATTCCTAAGGAGAAAATACACCTGCGGGATCCTTACGACTCGTAGGGAGAAAATGCTTTTATGGGTCACTCACGACCCCATAAAATTGAAAAGCCTTAGGTGATAGGGACCCAAACCTGTCTCCTAAGCCATTGTTCCCCAACGGGCAACGGCAAATGATGAGTCGCTCCTGGCATTTCGCTTCAGTGTTAGCGGTGCTGATGCCGACCAAAAACCCAAATCCCAAGTCCACCCAAGGCAAATGATGAGTTGCTCCTGGCATTATTCCAATGCAGCAATGCTGATGCCAAACAAGATCCAAATTCCAAGTCCCCAAATGGCGAATGATGAGTCGCTTCTGGTACCACATTCCAGTGCAACGATGCAGACGCCAACCAAAATCCAATTTCTCAAAATTTTCCCGGCCCTACAGTGGGTCCCCAAGTTGACCATCGTATACAATCCACGGGCTCAAATAATTCTCATCATACCCATGCTCCACCGTAATCACCAGTTATATGGCTGGTCTCCGCTTTGGGAATGATGCTCCATTGATAAGACCCACTCATGTGTCTTCACGATATATGAGGAGAACAAACCTTTATGGGATCCTTACGACTCATAAAGGAAAAACACACTTAGGAGTCCTCACGACTCCTAAGGAGAAAATACACCTGCGGGATCCTTACGACTCGTAGGGAGAAAATGCTTTTATGGGACCCTCATGGCCCATAAAATTGAAAAGCCTTAGGCGATAGGGATCTAAACCTGTCTCCTAAGCCATCGCTCCCCAATCCCCAAATGGCGAATGATGAGTCGCTCCTGGTACCATATTCCAGTGCAGCGATGCAGACGCCAACCAAATTCCAAATCCCATACCCCAACGGCGAATAATGAGTCGCTCCTGGTACCATATTCCAGTGCAGCGATGCAGACAACGACAAAGTCCCGAAATTTTTCCGGCCCTACGGTCTGGATCATACATCCTGCAAAACCGTATACAATCCACGGGCGTAAAACAATCCCAACCTCTCCCAAGTCCTACCGGTGAGACCACATTCAAAGTCCCACCAAAAAAATAAAAAATAATAATAAAAAACCAATTCCCAAATCCTCCCGGGGCAAATGATGAGTTGCTCCTGGCATTATTCTAGTGCAGCAATGCAGATGTCAAAAAAAAAACCAATTCCCAAATCCTCCCGAGGCAAATGATGAGTTGCTCCTGGCATTATTCCAGTGCAGCAATGCAGATGCCAAACAAAAACCAAAATCCCAAAATCCCCTCAATGACAGATGATGATTCGCTCCTGGTACCATATTCCAGTATAGCGATGCCGATGTCAACCCAAATCAAAATCAACAAGTCAACTTCCACTCCGACACCGCAGAAAGCGGAGCAAGTCAGAATCCAATCTCGACACCGCAAGAAGCCGAGAAAGTCAAGTCTACCCCTGACACTGCAAGAAGCAGAGCAAGTCAAATCAAGCACCGACCGTCCAAGTCGCAAAAAGGGCAGAATCGACCGTCCAAGTCGCAAAAAGGGAAGCATCGACCATCCACGTCGCTAAAAGGGCAGCATCGACCGTCCAAGTAGCAAAAAGGGCAGAACCGACCGTCCACGTCGCTAAAAGGGCAGCACCGACCGTCCAAGCAGCAAAAAGGGCAGAACCGACCGTCCACGTAGCTAAAAGGGCAGCATCGACCGTCTACGTCATTAAAAGGGCAGCACCGACCGTCCACGTAGCTAAAAGGGCAGCATCGACCGTCCACGTCATTAAAAGGGCAGCACCGACCGTCCAAGTCGCATAAAGGGCAGCACCGACCGTCCAAGTCGCAAAAAGGACAGCACCGACCGTCCAAGTCGCAAAAAGGGCAGTATCGACCGTCCACGTCGCAAAAAGGGCAGCACCGACCGTCCAAGTCGCTAAAAGGGCAGCACCGACCGTCCAAGTCGCTAAAAGAGCATAACCGACCGTCCAAGTCGCTAAAAGGGAGCACCGACCGTCCAAGTCGCTAAAAGGGCAGTACCGACCGTCCGAGTCGCTAAAAGGGCAGAACCGACCGTCCATGTCGCTAAAAGGGCAGCACCGACCGTCCAAGTCACAAAAAGGGCCGCATCGACCGTCTATGTTGTAAAAAGGGCAGTGCCAGCTTCCCAAAAGGTGGGAACCGAATCAAGTCGCCTCCACGTGAAAGAAGATCCATCAATTTCATACACACGACCTACATATGTGGTGTGCATTTATTGATGGGGGGCAATTTGTTGGGGTAAAAATTTACACCCCGGTTGACCAAGTCAAAATCAAAGTCAACCCCAAGCCAAGTGGGCCCAAGCCCAGATCCAGTGGGCCCATGCCCGGGTCGAGCCCGAACATGAAGCGGCCGGCCTCCCCCCACGCCAAGATAAAAATTTTGTAATAAACAATTTTGTTGTATTTCTTTTATTTTATTTTATGGATAAATGTAAGAAAAATAGGCATAAAACCAAATTTTTGTAAAGCACATGGCTTATGTGCAAAAAGAAATGGCACATGAGCCATGGGATAGGAAAAATGACATTTTGTGAAGCCCAAAGGGCTATGTGTAAAGTGTATGGCCTATAAAGGCAAAGATAATGAAAAAGTCCCAACAACTTTTCTCTCTCTCTCAAAATTTTTCAGATCTGAGATCTTTTCTCCTTCTTCAAGGTTCCAAAACCTTCTTTTTTCTCTTGAATTAAATCAAGAGTTTTACTCTTTTTTTTATAAAACAAATTAGTTTTTCACCACAAACCCATAAAGGAGAACTCAGATCTTCCATTAAATCTCAAAAAGAAGAGATTTTTAGAAATCGCATATCTCTTGATCTTCAAGATCCAGCTAACAGAGGAGGAAGAAGAAGAATATCGTTCACTAAACCCCAAAAAAAAAACACTCAGGAGTCCAACTCCTCTCTGATTTCTCTTCCGAGCTTTTTCTCGCCGGCGCTCAAGCGCAGAGCACCCGCGTGCCGACACGTGGCGCGCTTGCACTCCGCACTCGAGCGCAAAGCGCCCACGTGTCGACACGTGGCGCCCCAGCGCTCAAGCGCAAGTCGCCCCCGTGCCGACACGTGGCGCGCTTGCGCTCAAGCGCCCAGCGCTCAAGCGCAAGTCGCCCCCGTGCCGACACGTGGCGCGCTTGCGCTCGAGCGTCAGGCGCTGAAGCGCAAAATGCTCACGTGCCAACACGTGGCGCGCTTGCGCTCAAGCGCAGAGCGCCCACGTGCCGACACGTGGCACTCTAGCGCCTGAGCGCACAGCACCTAGGTGCACAGCGCCCAAGGTGCTGCCTCATGCATCCTTTGGATGTCTTTTCCCTTTTTTTTTAATATATATACATGTATATATATACATATGTATACATATGTACATACACACATACTCCACGACACTGTCCCTGTTATAAAAATTTTTCTAACGGGGCGCTGCCCCGCACCCCGCAAGGGGGCTGCTAGCCCTCTTGACCCCCGGCCCGCTATCCGGGTAGCAGGACCCCCATAAAAACTCTGCGTGGCTCCTGATATATTTAAACCCCCCTTTCAAAACACATCACACGCACACTGCACATTGAGTTCGCATGACCAGTTTAACCCGTCAATCGAAGGTTCCCTCGCTCCAAATGCGAGGGGTAATTAACAGCAGCTTAATCCGCGGCTGCTGGAGATTCGGATCCACACAATCATTAAACTCCGGCCTACCCTAGGTAGGGAGAATCTGTAGTACGCCTGACAAGCGTACGCGTATTCCCATCTCAATGGGGTGACGAAAAACACCCTACATATATAAGTCAATGCAAGCTTATTGTAAGTTTCTTCTTTGCACAAATTCTCTTCCTCTCTCCCATAAAACTGTTTTTGTGCAGGATTCTTTGCGCCGCCGCCAAATAAGTTATTTGCAAGTGTTTTCGAATAATGTTTGTTACTGTTTTGCATAAATAATACGGACTTTAAGGGGCTATAACACCAATTCAGATTGGGTGGGGATTTCATCACCCTTCCTAAGACCCCAAAAATCACTAAAAGCATACGCATTACTCTCGAGTTTAATTAAAAAATATCTAGACTCGGCCAACTATGGACTGTCGTGCTCAATAGGACAGAGGAAGGTTGTGGGCATTTGATCGTTTATCTAAACTTGACTTTGTGGTGCCTAAGCTAGACAAGTGAGAAAGGTAATTTTAAAAGGACCGTCTCACGGTGATTCGTGAGCGGATCCATCCTTTCCTCATTTGTGCTTACCTGGCCACAATTGGCAGTGAAGAGGCGATTTGAGAGTTATCTCACAACTTGTCACTTTGGAACAGTTAGGAGCAGTTTAGTGGATTTTGAAAACCATAGCTCTAGGTATGATTGTGCATGTTTTGACTGTGATTGTATGAAGTTGTTAACGCTTTTTTTATTGTTGGCTTGATATTGTTTGATGCAGATTATGACAAGTTCAAGTTTATTTGTTGTATGTAAATACGATGGCCGGATTATCACAAGTGCACAAGGTCCTGAGTATATGGGCGGGTCCGCAAGAATCATGCGATTAGAACCATCAACGATTTATAATGAACTCGAGAATAAAGTGTTCAAAATCACGAAATACGATCCCCGTGAAATTAGGCTTAAGTTAAGTTGTATATGGCTTATGTTTAGTAGAAATGCATTGGTTGAAATTATAGACGATGCATCAATATCTTCGATGATAGACTTCGGTCTGTCAAACACCCAGCATTCTTTTGAACTTTTGGTTCAGAAGGAACAATTGGAAGTATCAGATGTCCCTCCAACGGGTAATTTTGATGGTAATGCTGGAGGTAGTTCCTGAGGGTACGGTCACATGGTTAATGATGATACCGTCAGCCTCGGTGGATATGACTATACACAATATTATTCAAACCTTCAAACTCATGGGTAAACATTTTATAAATCCATATTCAAACATTTTAGTAATACCAAGATACTAATATGTTTTATATATTGAATACAGGTTCTCCCAGTCGACTGCTGCAATTACATGCATCCCAGAAGAACAACAAGGATTACCATACACAACCTTCCACGGGTAAATAAATCCGAAAAATGTGGTGATTTATTTACGAAAATATTAAGGAATAATAGTATAATAACAATTTATATACTAAACACAGATTTTCTCATACCTCCGCATCATTCCAACACGATCCAAGTAGCGCATTCCAAGCATGTCCGTCCACATCTTTCCGGTCTTCTCACCCTGAACCATCCACATTATACCGACCACAACCATCATATATTGCACCCGAGCCTTATGTTGCTATGGGGGATATTGATATGTGTGGCAGTGATGATGATGAAATCGGTGAAGATCATCAAGGGGAGGATAACGTGGAATATGCCGCTGGATTGAATGAGGTAGCATTGTTTGATGGTATGGTTGCGAATAATGATTTTGTCGAACTAGAAGATCCCTGCCTCGATCCGCTGGAAGATGATAGTTGGGTAGACTTAGCCGTAGCAGAAGTAAATACGACACTCTATTTGGAAGCGACAGCAGCAAGTGAAGATTGCGTCAGTATCGAGGATTTGTTTCAGGAAAAAGGAGATCTTATTTGTAAGCTGAAGTCGTGGGCTATTCAGCAAAACGTTACATTTAAAACCGAAGAGTCAAATAAGACGTACTATACCGTGGTATGTACGATGCTCCTGAATGTAAGTGGAGATTGCATGCATGCTGTTCCAAAAGAGCCAAAGCTTGGAAGGTCACGAAATACAACTAAGAACATACTTGCATCAATTCTATTATGTTACAAGATCACCGGAATTGCACTTCATCTTACATTTGCTCACTAATCATGACACTAATCCGTACAGATGTGGCGATGACTCCCTGAGAGATACGGCTCTACGTTAGCGGACAGCACAAAATTCAGATTTCGTATGTGAAGGCATGGGATGCTCGTAGAAAGACTTTATGCAAGATATTTGGGGATTGGGAAAGCTCGTACAACTCACTAGTCCCTTTTATGGAGCCATGAAAGCATCAAATCCGGGGACCGTATACCGGTTAAAAACCACAGAAACAGATGTTGATGGCTCTGTCAGGTTTCAAAGAATTTTCTGGTGCTTTGGTCCATGTGCGGCTGGTTTCACACACTGTCGGCCGGTATTGTGCGTTGATGGGACGTATCTATACGGTAAGTACAGAAGCTGCATGTTAATTGCTCTAGGTGTTGATGCTAATAACGGTATATTTCCGTTGGGATTTTCTATTATCGAGGGTGAAAATACATCATCCTGGTCATGGTTTTTCCGTCAAATCAAAAATATCCCATCTGTTTTTGATAAAACAGATTTATGCATCATATCTGATAGACATCTAGGAATACTAGCTGCAATGAGATCTGTATTTCCAACGACCCCACATAGGTTTTGCCTACGGCACTTCAGGCAAAATTTTGATAGAAAATTTAAAAATTCGGATCTACATAAGTTTATGTACAAAGCCGGTGAAACGCCCGACCCTAATGTTCATGACATGTACATGATGAAAATTGGGGAGATGAGTCAATCCGCGAAAGCGTGGTTAGATGAGTATCCAGTACGCATGTGGTCACAAGCATATGATAATGGGTGCAGATATCTACTAATGACCACTAATATATCTGAAAGTTTCAACGGGGTCTTTAAAGGTGTTAGAGGCTTACCGATATAGGGGTTGATTGTTCGAACCTTTTCCCGGATGAATACTTACTTTGTGCAAAGAAGAGAAAAGTCCTTGGCGATGGAGACTCCGCTCACCGCGTATTACGAAGATATATTCCGGAAAAGAGAATACTACAGATCCGAAAGATTTGACACGGCAGAGTTTCAAGTAACGAGGAGTAATGGGAATAAATATACCGTGAACTTTAGAGATGAAGGGCTCTCTTCGTGTACATGCGGTGTTTCCCAGCAACAACATTTACCTTGTGCCTACGCAATTGCTGCTGCGAGCAGCATGCATAACTCACATTACAATTTTGCTTCCCATTACTATACAGTTTCCAATTACCAAGGCGCATACGATCCAAAATTTCATCCTATACCGGACAGTCGCTATTGATACTATTATACTGGGAACAGACAAACACCGACTGTATTACCGCCGGAAAAAAATATAGGGCTCGGAAGACTTAAGGTGCGTCGAGATTGAATGACAATGGATGCTGATCCTCAGCAAAGGCACGCCAGATATAGTTTATGCAAACAACCAGGCCATTATAGGACCAGATGTCCAGGACAGTCATCAGGGGCGGGACCTTCGAGATCGTGACAAGTGCACCGGAAGATTTTTTTGTATTATAAATTTGACGGATTCATTTTGTTATTATAAATTTGACCGTCGAGATAGAATTTAAATTTTACAAACAGATAGGATTTTTTGTATTGTAAATTTGACGGATTCATTTTGTACACCACATTCATATAATAAAATTTTATTATTTTATTAAAAAAAATTACGTATATTTATTTTTACAAAATTTTAAAACAATTTTAATTTAAAATTCTATATTTATATAGGGGGCGGGTTCCCAGAACCCGCCCCCTATATAAATATAGAGATAAACATAGAGAGGGCGGGTTCCGGGAACCCGCCCACTCTATTATTATATAGGGGGGAGGGGGCGGGGGCGGGGACGAGAAACCGTTCTATTTTTACAATTTAAATTCTAACCCCCCTATTTTAATAATTTTAAGTAAAATTCATCCTATTTCAAAAAAAAAACCAAGAAAATAAGATGCCAAACAGCCTATTGTTGCGTCTCAAAAGTAGGCTATTGTTCTTTAATTATGAATTATTTACTCTTCATTAATCATTCAAATCCTTCTCGTCACCTATCATTACAATTTTAAAGTTTTAATTATGTCATTAGAGCTCGACCTAGAAATTTTAGTTAATGTGGATGAAATACATTGTATAATGCAGAAGCTATATAAATAAATTAAGAAAAAAGAGAGTTACAAATGTTATTGGCAAAATAAAAATATAATTCAAATTGATTCAAACAACAGTTGTAGGCGACCGACCAAATAGGTCATGTGCCCCGGAAGCAGGGGACATGCAGTTACGGCCGTCCTACAATAAAGCGGGGGACGGTCTTCACCGTACCCGGCTTAATTTTATTTGGGTGGCGATTTTGACCATCCCCCCAATAGAAGTTAGGGTTGGCCGTTACTATTGTTTGAAACCGTCACCCCCTTTGTTTTCTCTAAATAAATTTAAAAATCATTTTCATTTTGTTTTATACAATATTTACTGAGTTTAAACAATAATATAAACCAATAACCTTACAAACATTTGTATAATATTTACCACATCAATTATACCATTACAACCCGGCAACAACTTTGAAAGTGGTTCCTTGAAATAGCAAAGGAGTTCCATAGCCTTTGTCCCCCATTGATTATCTGGCCGTCCCTATGGTTGTTTGTAATTAGTAAATCATTGCATTTACAACCACATCTAGAAGTGACTATAGTTGTTGCAAAACCATTTCTTTGTTCGGCAGAAATATGGTTCTAACTATATATTTTGTAATATATAAATATATATATATATATATATATATATATGCGCGCGCGCGCGCGTGTTTGGTCGAATATGTTTGCAACACAATAATTAACTATTTTCCCCTTTATTTTCATGTTTCGAATGCATGTAGTTGCAAATGTATTCAGTTTAAACGTGGTTGCAACTAAACGATTTCTAACTCGAATTGTTGTTCCAACTACATATTAGAGCGATAACTACTACAACGGAAACACATGTTTTTTTTTTGTATTTCTATGCGCTTGCTGGAGCTCCAACCAAACCACCTTCAATTTGGGCTGTTGAGTGCTTTGTTGAAAACCATATCATTTGCATTTTACCAGCTACGAGATGGATACAGTTGGAAAACCAACACGTTCTTTAAATCCTAGTATATGTTATATATGTATGATTCAGACTCGATTAATTCAATTATTGATAACAAGTGGGCAAGTGGATTTTTCTTTTATGTCCTAAATTAAACGTCTTGGCTCAAGAAATGGTTAATTAATATATCAGCTAAAACATTGGAATGAGATGTCCTGTCTACCGCCCATAATTAATAAGGTGATCAACTTTTATATAATATGCATGGGTAAATAATATTGCATGTTTTGTTGCATTTCGAAAAATATTAATTATTCTCTCAAATTATAGATCATGAATTGCGAATTTTTGGAGGGAAAAGGTTACAAAATGGATTAAGTCTTTCTTTCTTAAATTTCTTAAGTTTTTGCCTCTTCCATACAAATCCGAAATTACTATCTTCCTATATAATCTCTTCCTCTCCAAAGTAGCCAATTGAGTTATATCATATTAGTTAATTAAAGAGTCGGCGCCTTCTAACATTTGACATATAGAACTTTTTACATTGCTAAATCAACGGTGAAAAGTTGTAGAATCATATGAAATTTGGCGTACCCACATCTTAGATGATAACGATGTAGATAATAGATTCCGATGAATAATGGAGGAAAGAGGCCATAGGAGAGAATTTCCTCCTATGGCGTCGAAAAAACACGCCCTCCGTCGTGTTTTCCGACGATCGGAATCTGACGGTTGTCGAATCACGTCAAGATGTTACATTTCCGTAGATCTGTTGTTGGCGACGATGGACAGCTGATATTAGGTTGGAGGTTGACTCCTGAAGCGTGTAGATCTCAATGGGTTTGAGGTGGTTGAGGCCGAGCTACCTGCAGGGAAGTCCCGGGGTGGTTGTACCACCGAGGACCCTCCGACGATCAAGTTAGACCGGATATTTGAGCAGAGTAACGGCCTAGTGAGGAGAAAATGACTTACTTAAACCATCTGAAGGAGGGGTTTATGTATAGGTGGCAGCAGACAGGCAGATGAGAGAATCACGCCGGCCGTTACGCTCCCGACGTCACGCCCGCGTGATAGGCGGGATCCCGTATTAATGAGGAGACAGGCTCGTTAATGGGGGATCGTGATGGCGTGGAACGCGGGACGTGGCCCCCAGATATCTCGCACATGGCGAGATTCGCGGATGCGCCTGCGGTCGGCGCCGTTGGTCGGTCGATGGGACCGAGGAAGGTGAGCTCGGCGGGAGGCTCGGGGACGAGCAGGGGGCCGAGTATCTTGGTTCTACGGTACCCCGGAGACAATCTGAGAAGGCCAAGGAGGCCGATTGTGCAGGGGGCTCGGAGGTGAGCCAACGGTTGTTTGTAGGACGGGCATAGGAGTGGTCTGGTCGGCCACTGTAGGTCCTCTCTTGTAAGCTTTGAGACACGTCATCTGCCACATGTCACGATCTGGGAGATCACCGATATTGAGCCTCATCATTAGCCCCCCCACTCTCGTCCCGACCCACTCACGGGTCGGGTCGAGAGTGGTCTGCCGGGTCATCCGAGGTGAGCTCCTTTTCGAAGATATCGCCGGGGTGTGTTCTCCCGGGCAATCAGCTGTATTTTCTTGATGACGTCAGTGGATCAGGGGCCAGATTTTGCATTAAAGAGGAAGCGCCGGATCGTGCGTGCGTCCACCGAAGCGACAACCCACGTGTCTGGCGTTGGTTGGATGACGCGACAGGTCCCAGATTTCCGACGTCTATTAGGGTACGACCAATGCCCGTGCGACAGGTGGAGCGATGGTAGCCGTTGAATGCTATGAGTCGTTTTGGCGGGAGATGACTGTCGCCGTTGGATGCGTACACCAGCAGTTATAAATAGGGGTGGGGTCCGCATTAGGGCCCATACCTCTTCATAATTTCCTCATCCAGAGTCTTGTTAGCTCGGCCCTCTCCTTTTTAGGTTGGAACTCTGCGTTTTCTCGTCCGAGGACTCCTCTCCATCAGGTTAGATGTCTTCTTCTGAGGAGTCTATAGATGTCGTCCGGGTAGATTCTAGGGAGTCTTCTGGAGCTTCCTCTTCCTCTTCTTCTGTTTCTTCTTCTTCTGAGTCGAGCATGTTTCCCTCCTTGGCATATCAAATGGACCGATCCAGAATTCTTGCTGCCCTCAGTGCGCTATCCCAGAAGAGAACCGGGGTCGTGGCCATGCCTCGGGCTGACCCGAGCTCCGCGCCAGAGGAATCGTCGACGACGAGGCCATTTACTTCGACCTGAGCCCCTGATGATTGCCGCGGCGGCGGCTAGAGGTGCTCGTGGGTTCCCGAACCCTGGACGAGGGAAGCGGAAGAGGAAGAAGACATCGTTCCTCTTAAGAGGAAGAAGACGGTCTCTCGCGCACCACCGACTGAGATTCCTGAGGGGATTCCTATGCAGTAGGGGGACGCCTGTTTCGTGGTCCCGTCCGGGCTTTCCGTTGCCGCCAGCCTGCTCGCTGATATGGAAGAATCGTCCGGAGGCAAGATTCCGCCGGGGACCTTGAAGGCGCAAGTGGCGGCTATAGCCCAGGAGGCGGTGCAGGTACGTACTCCCCTATGTGCTACTTTGAGCGCCCTTTGCTTAGTTCAAGCGTCTCTAAGTCTTTCTGCTGTTTTTCATCAGATTCTTCAGCACTGCGCCCTCGTTGCTCGCATAGAGACCGAGTAGATTGCCCCTTCTATGAGAGGGCGGGGGAATCCTCCTCGGAGGCCGAGGATCTACGGCTCGAGCTGCGTCTGGAGAGGGAGAGGATGGCCGTCCTCGAAGTCCGATCGGCTGACGCGGAGCTCACCGTCTCAAAGTGTCGGGGGTCCTATCACCGTCTAAGTGAGTCCCACCGAGCCATTGAGGCTAAGTTGGCGGATCTGGCCGATCTTTATGCAGTAGTGAAGAGGGAGAGGGTTACCAGCAGGAGGGATGACGAGGCTGCTCTTCAGGCGGCGGAGGTTGCCGAGGTTCAAGCTCGAAAGGCGGTGGCCGAATACAAGGGGTCAGACCAGTTTTATGTCGACCTCAGTGAGGCCTCTGCCATTGCATGGCACAAAGCTCTTGATGCCGTCAAAGAGCAGTTTCCGGAGTTTGTCGACGGTGAGCACCGTGCTCGGGTCCCACTTTCGGTGGTCATGCCTCCGGCAGATGGTGATAAGGGAGGTGAGGTCTAAGCGAGCCTTGCGGCCTGAACTTTTTGGTTTTTCCTCCTTCTCTCTCTTTTTGTAAGCCTCCGGGCGATTTGGTAAGGCTGGGGAGCCCACAATACCCTTGCAAAGACTTTTGACTTTGTGAATAAATTCTTTTTGCAGTAGTATTTACGCGCGTATTTTGCTTTGTCGGTAAACACTTGTATTTGCACAGTACTGCCTTCGTGTTGTGCCCGTCTTTCGTCTACCAATCATACGTCGAGTTGAATCTGATCATTTGCCAAGTGTGCAAAGACCGGAGGGAATATGGTATCCCCATGGCCCCGAAGTCGAGGTGGAGATCGCTCAGACGTAGATAGAACGGATGCCTCTTGTTGAGGGCTTTGTTCCTTAGCGTGGGAGGCACAGAGAGGCGTGCTAAGGAAGGGCCGAGCAGGGGTGCTGCCCGGTGCCTCTTGGCGAGGGCTTCGATCCCTGGCGTTGTGGGGTAAGGAACTACCGGCCAGAGATAACCAAGCGAGGGCGGGCCCGGTTGCCTCTTGGCGAGGGCTTCGATCTCTGGCGTTGTGGGGTAGGGAGCTACCATACATGGATAACCGAGTAGGGGCGGGCCCAGTTGCCTCTTGGTGAGGGATTTGATCCTTAGCACGGGAGGGGCTGTACAAGGCCTGCTAAGGATGGACCAAGCAGTGAATCTGCCCGGTGCCTTTTGGCGAGGGCTTTGATCCTTAAGGACGGGCCGAGCAGGGTTGTTGCCCGGTGCCTCTTGGCGAGGGCTTTGATCCCTGGCGTTGTGGGGGTAGGGAACTACCATCCAGAGATAACCGAGCAAGGGCAGGCCCGATTGTTTCCCCCAATCAGACCAAAGCTCTGTTCAAAATTCAAATTTTGAAATGAAGAAACGCTTCAGAAGCAGCACCAAGTGCGCTGCGCCCTAAGCAGCGCACCACGTGCAAAGCACGTGTGCGCTAGCGCCAAGAGCGCTGCACTTAGGCAGCGCACCACGTGTGCGCTAGTGCCAAGAGCGATGCACTTAGGCAGTGCACCACGTGTAAAGCACGTGTGCGCTAGCGCTGAGTGCGCTGCACCCTGAGCAGCGCACCACGTGCAAAGCACGGGTGCGCTAGCGCTGGAACTAAAAGCTCCCCACCGTCATATCAAAGATCCAATAATAATGATGAATCATTAATTAACTAGAATTAAATTCTGTTAAGGAAAGATTTCACAAAATTTTTCCAAACAACAAAATTGTGCTCTGTAAATCAGAGCACCGTTGGATCAATGATCCAATGGTGATTAAAAATCACCAAAGGTACAGAGTAAATTCTGTATGGAAAGATTTCCCAATCTTTGCTAAAAACAAGAAGATTTCCTTTTGTAAATCAGAAGCTCTTGGATCAAAGATCCAACGATGGGAAATTCCCCAAATCAATTGGAGAAAAGATCTCCTTAACTGATTGAACTGATCAACTTGTCCTATAAAAAGGCCCCTAGACTTCAAGTCTCATACAGAAGGGGATATACAGAAGCATAAAGAGAAACTCCCCCATAAAGCTTTGAGAGAAGCTCAGAAAGAAGAGCCAAGCTCTCAATAGAAGAACTTCTTTTCTTCAAGGTAAAAGAACAGAGAGATGAAATCATCTCATAATTAAAAAAGAAAAAGAGCTTACTTCTTTACAGATCATAGATCTACAAAGACCAAGGTCTTTTACAAAAAGATCAAAAGATCTCATCATAAAATTAAAAAGAAGAACATAATTCTTCTCACAGATCATAGATCTATAAGACAAATTGTCTTTTACAAAAAGAGATCTTGAACATTTCATTATAAAATAAAGGGAGAGAGAATAATTCAATTCTCTTAAGGATCATAGATCCATAAAGGCAAAGCCTTTCATCAATACAAGAGATTGAAGCATCTCCTATAAAGTAAGAACTTTTGTTCTTAGGAGCTTGAGACAAAGTCTCTTCTAAGGGAGAAGTTATTTCCCAGATCATAAAATTGATCAAATGCGCTTCTGCGCTCTTGGACTAGCACTCAGCGCCAAGCGCGCCACGTGTCCCTCACGTATGCGCCACTTAACAGTTAGCGCTTTGCGCTCTTGAAATAGCACACTGCGCTCATGGGCTGGCGTTCAGCGCCAAGCGCACCACGTGTCACTCACGTGTTGTCCACTGAACTAATAGCGCAATGCGCTCATAAACTATCGCTCTGCGCTCCCAACATAGCGCACTGCGCCCAACGTCTGGCGCTTAGCGCCAAGCGCGACACGTGTCCCTCACGTGTGCACTACTTGGCAGAAGCGCACTGCTCTCTTTGACTGGCGCAAAGCGCCAAGCGCGCCACGTGTTGCGCTGATAAAACACAAATTGTTCTTTAATAAGCCTAAGGCTATAAGGAATGCTCAGTATTTAGTAAAAGACAAAAACACTGTCAGGGCCAAGCCCAGATAAAAACTCAACAATCTAAAATAAATGTTAAACATTTTAACTTGATTGGACTTAACCCAAGACTGGCCATAAGTCCTCAACTCAGATTAATTGAGCCCATATGCTCATAAATCCTTGATCTTAGTCCCAAATTGGACTACAGATCCCAACTGTTCATACCAGAATATTGCATTTTATACCGCCCATTCTTACGCTCATTTGTTTATAGGTAGGTACTCTTGAGCCGTGTTTGCTAGTTAATTGCAGGATACAGGTTCTCAGCTCTAAACAGTGAAATTCATGGAAAAGCACGACAAATTCCGGATTACTGCCAACCACAGATAAAACACGGGTCTCCGCTCTCTGTCCGTATGTTGCCGCATACCAGTTTAAGGGACAAAATGGAAAATCAATGTCATTTTCATGCACAAAGCTCAATGTCAACACAATATCCAACATATCTACGCGGAGCTCAAGAAAAATCATGGCAAAAGATCCACATCATATCACCTTTTGATTTGCTGAAATTCTGGAAATATTGTGAAGAGATTCTGAGAAACAACATATACCAAACTGAAGAGTACAGAAAACCAGGGATACAGACAAAAATAGAAGGCCTAACTCCTCTTTATGGCCGCGGTTCCGCGGCATAAGCGCGCTTAAGCTGCGGAACCGCGGCCGTATAGGCACGTCAGTTGAAAACTTTTCAGGAGCTGTTTGGTCAATTCATATAGTGTCAGAATGTTGCCCTAGGTTCTCTGTTTCCTGCCTATAAATTGCCCAGAACTTGCCAAGCCATGGATGTTCTTTTCATGCCCACTTTTTGTTAGTTTTTAGTTTACTTCTTCTTCTTCTTCATTATTTCCTCCATGAAATTGTTGTGAGAGCTTTTGAGTGGATGTTAAATGAAGATGAGGGTTATTTTGTATCATTCTTTTGCTTAGCTTCCCCCTTGAGCTCTCTACCTTAACTTGATCTTACAACCTCTTAAGTGAGCTTGCAAGTTTAAGCTTTGGTCATTGATCTTACGGGGTTGTATCATTTTGGAATCAATAATGTTCTCTCTTTTGTGCTTCATTCTCCATGAGTTCTTTGCCTTTTCTTGATCTTGCAACCTATTAATTGAGCTTGCAAGTTTAAGATTTGGTTATTGAACCCATGTCTTGTTTTGGGTTCTATGGTTCCTAGTTTCATTTCTTGCTCATTTACTTTCATGCACTTAAATTCCATGCACTTTTAATTACTTGCTTGTAATCTTTTCTTTTCTTTGTTTATCTTTTCTTTTGCTCTTTTTGGTTCGTTTTGTGAATGGTTGTAATATGTTGTTGTTAAGAATAAATACAATATTGTAAGTTAATGTTTCTTTGCTCATTTCCTTTTCCCGTTATTTTCTTTTGAACTCCGCCCAAACGTTACGCAAGCGCTCCATTAGGCACCCTACCCTACCAAGGTAACGGTGATTCCTAACCGCGACCGGTTGCGTTCGGTTTGGCCGGAGGCGAAAGCAAGAGACAAGAACGGACGGAC
The DNA here is from genome assembly GCA_030015575.1 of Agapanthus africanus. Classification (NCBI taxonomy): domain Eukaryota; kingdom Viridiplantae; phylum Streptophyta; class Magnoliopsida; order Asparagales; family Amaryllidaceae; genus Agapanthus; species Agapanthus africanus. The sequence continues at coordinate 183,807,593 of CM057341.1, forward strand.
AAGGGCCAATAAGCCGGATTCCACGAATACCGTGCTTAAGTACCCTAATCCACGTTGTTGTCGATTGCTCTAGCTTCAATTGGTCAAGACTCGGCTCAAAGGTTTTGAGTGCGGATTTCTTTAGCTTACACTTTCGTATCTTTTTCTTAACAACTTTATACTTGCATATAAAACACATAGGTTAGATTTGAACAAACATATACACATTCTTTATTGACTCGTCTAAACCTCGAACGGGCATATAACCATCTCCCTGTGGATCGACCCGTGCTCAACCGGCTAGCTGTAAAGCGACACCGTCCTGATCGCGGTTATAACTTTAGAACTTTGAGCATCCGACACGCCAAAAGCGTGCGATCAAATGGCGCCGTTGCCGGGAAGACGGTAACGTATTTTCTTTCTTGTTATTCGGGTTAATATTCTTTTTGTATATATATAAAATTATAAATATAAATATAAAATATAATCGTTTTGTTATTTTTGATAATTTTTGTGTGCAAGTGTCCAGGCTAATCTGGAGCAAGTACAGTAATCCAATCAAGAAACAAAGGTTTTTATTAGGGTGTACAGAGAAGGGCACGTGTATTGACCAAGGTTTCAAGCCCCAACTCATCAATTTGACCGCGGAACCGCGGTCAAAGTGTGGCTTGCGCGGCGGTTCCGCGGTCCTCTTATGGCTTCAGAGCCAAATATTTTTTATGCCCTTTCTCTTTTCTCTAGTTCCCTCTCTGAATTCCACTATACTGTATTTTCTGCAGGTATCTTTGCACAGAATTGCATAGCCGCCAAATAATTTTTATTTGTTTTAGATTTTGTTTGTTTACCGCTTTGCATATATTAATACAGACATTAAGGGGCTATAACACCAATTCAGATTGGGTAGGGATTTCATCACCCGTCCTAAGACCCCACAAATCACTAAGTGCATACGCATTACCTTGAGCTAATAAAAAATATCTAGACCAAACTTATAAGGACCTGTTGCACTCATTTAGGACAAGTGAAGGTTGCGGGGAATCGGTCGTTTATCTAAACTTGACTTTGTGGTGCCTAGGCTAGACAAGAGAGGAGGTAATTTTAAAAGGCCCGTCTCACGGTGATTCGTAAGCGGAACCCTCCTTACTTCACTTGTGCTTACCTGGCCACAATTGGCAGGGAAGAGGCAATTCGAGGGTTATCCTGCAACTTGTTGCTTGGAAGTCTAGGAGCGGTCTAGTTGGACTTTGAAGACCCTAGCTCTCGGTGTGTTTGTGCATATTATGATTGTGAATGTGCTTGTATAAATTTTAGTCCCATAATTTCGTATTCTTTCAGACAAACAACTTCAAAACTCCAAAAACAAACTTTTTTTCTTTTAATAAAAAAATAAAATAAAAAAAATCCATATTCTTTTTCCCTTCATTTCCTTCTTCTTCTCTTCATATCATGGGTACTCCACCTAGAAAAACTCTTGCCGAACTTTGGTACCCACAACCGGACATAACTTCCTACGGTTCTTGCTTTGGTAGAATTTCGAACGACCCCTCCATGCCCAAAATTTTACTGAAAGATCGCATAGAAGCGTCTAGGAAAAACACTTGCACTCCGCATTCCACTTTGTATCAACCTTTTCAACCTCCCACACCCGCTTATGTCGATACCCTTTTTGCAAGTCGTCCTTTGTCCATCCCTGAACATATTGAACAATCTCGTAGCCGATCTTTCACTCCTTTCACCACTTCAAATTCTTGGGATCAACAATTCCATTCACCTTCGTATCCAAATGTTGATCCTACCCCTGTCCAGCCATTCAATTCCTACCAGTTCTACCCGACTTTTACACCTTCCCTAGACATTGCTTCTGAACCGTCATTTGGGAGTTTCCAGTACCAAAACAACTTTGAATATTTTACTGAAACCCCTTCACAACCCATGTCTGGTCTGGAACAGTCATTGGAAGACTTTAGGGTATCGTCGTACTAACAGATGATGGATTTGAATGCGTCCATGACCGCCCTCGTGCAACCTACTTACCCGGTAGCTAGTTTCCAACTAGCTCCACATTTTCCAATGTATGATGAGGCTGTAGGACGGGCTGTGAATTTTAGTGGAGAGAGTGAGCCGTACACCCTTCCAAATCAAACCTACCCATCCCAAATTTAATCCCACAACTCCTGTTCTGAAAGTCTACCAAGTGTTCCAAACGATTCACCAATTAAAGATAGAAGGATTAGTGAGTTGTGTGACTTTGTAGTGTTTGATTTACCCGATTGTGAAAGGTCCCTTTCGAGTGAAACCTATCCTAAACCTTTTGACCTCTACACCTCCATCTTAGAACCAAAATTGATTGAAATTCATGCTTTTGTTGAGGTGTATGAGAATATAGATTTTCACTTGATTGAGGATATTGACGCTGGGAATATTTTGGATGATGAACACATACATTTGGCTGAGTTTTTCTCTCCAATTCATCATCCCGGGTCATTAAATGTTTTTCCTGAACCCCATATGCATCTGGATTTTGAGGATAAATGCATGGATGTGCTTAACTTTGAGGAGAATTTTGAGAATATTTTTTAGGATGAACCAGTTTTAATTGATGAGTCGGATTTTCCAATTCATCCTGTTCCTTTCATTGACTGTGTACACCCTCCTGAACCTTTAACCGATAACCTTCCTCAATCGCCTACCTCCATCCTTTACATCGTTCCGACCATGCAAGAAACCGTCTCACTTTCATTTCATATGTCTGGTTTACCAAGTTCGACGTACCCATGGTTTCTCACGAATCTTGAGGGATTTGACTCCATTTCTCGACGGGTTAATAGATTAGCACAATCGGTTTTTACACATGGGTCATCACAAATTGTGCTAATTTATTTGCTCCATTTCCACCATCAAGTTCGTATTCCACTTCTTTCTTCCATCCGCCATTCTTCTCTTCCACCGAGACCGGACGCCACTTCTATCCCCACACGGTCTCGCGTGTTTCTTATTTCTTTTCTCTACACTCCATTCTTTCACCAACCGTCGCTTTATAACGATAAAATCTTTGAATGGTTGGTGTTAATTTTTGGTCTGTGTAAGGCCTTGTATAGATTGATACTATTCTCTTTCCCCCCGATCCTGAACTTCAACGCTTAACAGTGGAAACACTGTTTTACTTAAGTTTGGGGGGAACCTTTTTGTATATATTTCTTATTTTCCTTTTTTGTTATGTATATAATTTGTTTTTAGGGAGCGCCGACAATTTTGACCCTCTTGGTGTAGCCTGACAGTGAGGGCACTATCAAGTTTAAGTTTGGGGGTGTGCTCGGTAAGCTTTCCTTCTTCACATTCATTTGTATATTTTGCATTTGCATACCTTATAAGAAACCCACAAAAATCGAAAATTTTCCAAAAAAATATGAAAATTTTCTAAAAAAATATGAAAACTTTTTCGTCAAGTTAGCTAATAGGGTAACTTAGATTTTTATTCTGAAAGTTTAGTTGATATGTTAGAAATAACTAAATTCTAGGCTTAGGAATTGAAAATCCTAAAAATAACCCTCATTCTGTCTAACTTTGGTAAGTATACATCCTTATAGTTTTTTTTTTGAGAAATAGGTAATCTTGAGTTCAGTTTTTGAGTTAAGTTAAGAGGAAGGGAAAGCTTTCCTTCATCTTAGAAATAACTTTGTATATTTTGCATTTGCATACCTTATAAAAAACCCACAAAAATCGAAAATTTTCTAAAAAAATATAAAAACTTTGTCGTCAAGTTAGCTAATAGGGTAACTTAGATTTTTATTCTGAAAGTTTAGTTGATATGTTAGAAATAACTAAATTCTAGGCTTAGGAATTGAAAATCCTAAAAATAACCCTCATTCTGTCTAACTTTGGTAAGTATACATCCTTATAGTTTTTTTTTTGAGAAATAGGTAATCTTGAGTTCAGTTTTTGAGTTAAGTTAAGATGAAGGGAAAGTATTGATGTTTTACTGATAGATAAGTCTGAAAAAATAGTTTCTTTTCTTGAGTTCAAATTTAGAAAATATATACCCTACAACTGCACTTACACGCACCTTGAATCTTGGGATAGTAGAGGATACCTAGAAATACTCTTGCCTGAAAACCTAGTATGAAAGAAAAAACGGTATTTAAAGCTAAACACCAAAATAGCATTATTGAAAAATATATCCGGTCTTGAAAAAGAAAAAATAAAAGAAAATAAAAGGAAAAGAAAAATAGAATAAAGTCAAGACCTGGAAACTGCTATTTACGCTTTAAAGTTCACACACTCAGTAATCGGCCGTTAGTGCCTCAAGAAGCATTAATAGTCGCATGAAAAGTGTGTGAGCAACACCGTCCATCATTAAATGAAAAGAAGTAGTATTAGGTATTAGGGCAAGGGTATTATAGCTTGAATTGAATTCTTGAGTATAGGGATGCAAATATGCACACACGTAGGGGTATACAATCGATGTTTGGATAAAAGACAGAAATAAAGAATAAGACTCGTGTTTTCTGTAAAGTTGATAAAAATCCCTGATTTGAGGCCGCACTTTAGAAGGAAAACTCAGGAGAACCAATATCTTTCTAAACTTTTTTGGAACGTATAGAATCTAATGTTAAATAGATAGGAGGTGTGAAGCATTAGGGTTGAATATTTCTAACTTAGGATTATAGAATTTCTAACGTAGATACTAAATTGTAGGAGTAGAATCAACGTTAACTTATGAACTAGCTTGACGGGATTTTGTGGGTAGTATCCGCTGAAAACCATCAGGAGACAACACTCCTCCTACTAGGGACACCTAGAGGTTTAACGGCTTGTTGCACACGCTCAGTGCAATCGCGTTCCCTGCGAAAGTGAGGTTAGGACTTTTTTGTGAATAATTGGCTTTTGCTCGGGACGAGCAAATGATAAGTTTGGGAGTATTTGTTCATACCAGAATATTGCATTTTATACCGCCCATTCTTACGCTCATTTATTTATAGGTAGGTACTCTTGAGCTGTGTTTGCTAGTTAATTGCAGGTTACAGGTTCTCAGCTCTAAACAGTGAAATTCATGGAAAAGCACGACAAATTCCGGATTACTGCCAACCACAGATAAAACACGGGTCTCCGCTCTCTGTCCGTATGTTGCCGCACACCAGTTTAAGGGACAAAATGACAAATCAATGTCATTTTCATGCACAAAACTCAATGTCAACACAAGATCCAACATATCTACGCGGAGCTCAAGAAAAATCATGGCAAAAGATCCACATCACATCACCTTTTGATTTGCTGAAATTTTGGAAATATTGTGAAGAGATTCTGAGAAACAACATATACCACACTGAAGAGTACAGAAAACCAGGGATACCGACAAAAATAGACGGCCTAACTCCTCTTTATGGCCGCGGTTCCACGGCATAAGCGCGCTTAGGCCGCGGAACCGCGGCTGTATAGGCTCGTCAGTTGAAAACTTTTCAGGGGTTGTTTGGTCAATTCATATAGTGTCAGAATGTTGCCCTAGGTTCTCTGTTTCCTGCCTATAAATTGCCCAGAACTTGCCAAGCCATGGATGTTCTTTTCATGCCCACTTTTTGTTAGTTTTTAGTTTACTTCTTCTTCTTCTTCATTCTTTCCTCCATGAAATTGTTGTGAGGGCTTTTGAGTGGATGTTAAATGAAAATGCGGGTTATTTTGTATCATTCTTTTGCTTAGCTTCCCCCTTGAGTTCTCTACCTTAACTTGATCTTACAACCTCTTAAGTGAGCTTGCAAGTTTAACCTTTGGTCATTGATCTCAAGGGGTTGTATCATTTTGGAATCAATAATGTTCTCTCTTTTGTGCTTCATTCTCCATGAGTTCTTTGCCTTTTCTGATCTTGCAACCTCTTAATTGAGCTTGCAAGTTTAAGATTTGGTTATTGAACCCATGTCTTGTTTTGGGTTCTATGGTTCCTAGTTTCATTTCTTGCTCATTTACTTTCATGCACTTAAATTCCATGCACTTTTAATTACTTGCTTGGAATCTTTTCTTTTCTTTGTTTATCTTTTCTTTTGCTCTTTTTGGTTCGTTTTGTGAATGGTTGTAATATGTTGTTGTTAAGAATAAATACAATATTGTAAGTTAATGTTTCTTTGCTCATTTCCTTTTCCCGTTATTTTCCTTTAAACTCCGCCCAAACGTTACGCAAGCGCTCCGTTAGGCACCCTACCCTACCAAGGTAACGGTGATTCCTAACCGCGACCGGTTGCGTTCGGTTTGGCCGGAGGCGAAAGCAAGAGACAAGAACGGACAGACAAGGGTCAATAAGCCGGATTCCATGAATACCGTGCTTAAGTACCCTAATCCACGTTGTTGCCGATTGCTCTAGCTTCAATTGGTCAAGACTCGGCTCAAAGCTTTTGAGTGCGGATTTCTTTAGCTTACACTTTCGTATCTTTTTCTTAACAACTTTATACTTGCATATAAAACACATAGGTTAGATTTGAACAAACATATACACATTCTTTATTGACTCGTCTAAAACTCGAACGAACATACAACCATCCCCCTGTGGATCGACCCGTGCCCAACCGGCTAGCTGTAAAGCGACACCTTCCTGATCGTGGTTATAACTTTAGATCTTTGAACATCCGACACGCCAAAAGCGTGCGATCAAATAGCGCCGTTGCCGGGGAGACGGTAACGTATTTTCTTTCTTGTTATTCGGGTTAATATTCTTTTCATATATATATAAAATTATAAATATAAATATAAAATAATATCTTTTTGTTATTTTTGATAATTTTTGTGTGCAAGTGTGCAGGCTAATCTGGAGCAAGTACAGTAATCCAATCAAGAAACAGAGGTTTTTATTAGGGTGTACAGAGAAGGGAACGTGTATTGACCAAGGTTTCAAGCCCCAACTCATCAATTTGAATGCGGAACCGCGGTCAAAGTGTGGCTTGCGCAGCGGTTCCGCGGTCCTCTTGTGGCTTCAGAGCCAAATTTTTTTCTGCCCTTTTTCTTTCCTCTAGTTCCCTCTCTGAATTCCACTATACTGTATTTTTTGCAGGTATCTTTGCACAGAATTGCACAGCCGCCAAATAAATTTTTGTTGTTTTAGATTTTGTTTGTTTACTGCTTTGCATATATTAATACGGACATTAACGTGCTATAACACCAATTCAGATTGGGTGTGGATTTTATTACCCTTCTTAAGACCCTACAAATCACTAAGTGCATACGCATTACCTTGAGCTAATAAAAAATATCTAGACCAAACCTATAAGGACATGCCGCGCTCATTTAAGACAAGTGAAGGTTGCGGGGAATCGGTCGTTTATCTAAACTTGACTTTGTGGTGCCTAGGCTAGATAAGTGAGGAGGTAATTTTAAAAGGCCCGTCTCACGGTGATTCGTGAGCGGAACCCTCCTTACCTCACTTGTGCTTACCTGGCCACAATTGGCAGTGAAGAGGCGATTCGAGAGTTATCCTACAACTTGTCGCTTGGAAGTCTAGGAGTGGTCTAGTTGGACTTTGAAGACCCTAGCTCTAGGTGTGTTTGTGCATATTGTGATTGTGATTGTGATTGTGATTGTGCTTGTATAAATTTTAGTCCCATAATTTCGTATTCTTTCAAACAAACAATTTCAAAACTCCAAAAACAAACTTTTTTTTTCTTTTAATAAAAAAATAAAATAAAAAAAATCCACATTCTTTTTCCCTTCCATTCCTTCTTCTTCTCTTCATATCATGGGTACTCCACCTAGAAAAACTCTTGCCGAACTTTGGTACCCACAACCGGACATAACTTCCTACGGTTCTTGCTTTGGTCGAATTTCGAACGACCCCTCCATGCCCAAAATTTCACTGAAAGATCGCATAGAAGCGTCTAGGACAAACACTTGCACTCCGCATTCCACTTTGTATCAACCTTTTCAACCTCCCACACCCACTTATGTCGATACCCCTTTTGCAAGTCGTCCTTTGTCCATCGCTGAACATATTGAACAATCTCGTAGCCGATCTTTCACTCCTTTCACCACTTCAAATTCTTGGGATCAACAATTCCATCCACCTTCGTATCCAAATGTTGATCCTACCCCTGTCCAGCCATTCAATTCCTACCAGTCCTACCCGAATTTTACACCTTCCCTAGACATTGCTTCTGAACCGTCATTTGGGAGTTTCCAGTACCAAAACAACTTTGAATCTTTTACTGAAACCCCTTCACAACCCATGTCTGGTCTGGAACAGTCATTGGAAGACTTTAGGGTAGCGTCGTACTAACAGACGATGGATTTGAATGCGTCTATGGCCGCCCTCGTGTAACCTACTTACCCGGTAGCTAGTTTCCAACTAGCTCCACATTTTCCAATGTATGATGAGGCGGTAGGACGGGCTGTGAATTTGAGTGGAGAGAGTGAGCCGTACACCCTTCCAAATCAAACCTACCCATCCCAAATTGAATCCCACAACTCCTGTTCTGAAAGTCTATCAAGTGTTCCAAACGATTCACCAATTAAAGATAGAAGGATTAGTGAGTTGTATGACTTTGTAGTGTTTGATTTACCCGATTGTGAAGGGTCCCTTTCGAGTGAAACCTATCCCAAACCTTTTGACCTCTACACCTCCATCTTAGATCCAAAATTGATTGAAATCCATGCTTTTGTTGAGTTGTCTGAGAATATAGATTTTCACTTGATTGAGGATATTGACGCTGAGAATATTTTGGATGATGAACCCATAGATTTGGCTAAGTTTTTCTCTCCAATTCATCATCCCGGGTCATTAAATGTTTTTCCTGAACCCCATATGCATCTGGATTTTGAGGATAAATGCATGGATGTGCTTAACTTTGAGGGGAATTTTGAGGATATTTTTTAGGATGAACCAGTTTTAATTGATGAGTCGGATTTTCCAATTCATCCTGTTCCTTTCATTGACTGTGTACACCCTCCTGAACCTTTAACCGATAACCTTCCTCAATCACCTATCTCCATCCTTTCCATCGTTCCGACCTAGCAAAAAACCGTCACACTTTCATTTCATATGTCTGGTTTACCAAGTTCGGCGTACCCATGGTTTCTCACGAATCTTGAGGGATTTGACTCCATTTCTCGACGGGTTAATAGATTAGCACAATCGCTTTTTACACATGGGTCATCACAAATTGTGCTAATTTATTCGCTCCATTTCCACCCTCAAGTTCGTATTCCACTTCTTTCTCCCATCCGCCATTCTTCTCTTCCACCGAGACCAGACCCCACTTCTATCCCCACATGGTCTCGCGTGTTTCTTATTTCTTTTCTTTACACTCCATTCTTTCACCAACCGTCGCTTTATAACGATAAAATCTTTGAATGGTTGGTGTTAACTTTTGGTATGTGTAAGGCCTTGTATAGATTGATACTATTCTCTTTCCCCCCTGATCCTGAACTTCAACGCTTAACAGTGGAAACACTGTTTTACTTAAGTTTGGGGGGAACCTTTTTGTATATATTTCTTGTTTTCCTTTTTTGTTATGTATATAATTTGTTTTTAGGGAGCGCCGACAATTTTGACCCTCTTGGTGTAGCCTGACAGTGAGGGCACAACCAAGTTTAAGTTTGGGGGTGTGCTCGGTAAGCTTTCCTCCTTCACATTCATTTGTATATTTTGCATTTACATACCTTATTAAAAACCCACAAAAATCGAAAATTTTCCAAAACAATATAAAAACTTTTTCGTCAAGTTAGCTAATAGGGTAACTTAGATTTTTATTCTGAAAGTTTAGTTGATATGTTAGAAATAACTAAATTCTAGACTTAGTAATTGAAAATCCTAAAAATAACGCTCATTCTGTCTAACTTTGGTAAGTATACGTCCTTATAGTTTTTTTTTTTTTGAGAAATAGGTAATCTTGAGTTCAGTTCTTGAGTTAAGTCAAGATGAAGGGAAAGTATTGATATTTTACTGAAAGATAAGTCTGAAAAAATAGTTTCTTTTCTTGAGTTCAAATTTAGAAAGTATATACCCTACAACTGCACTTACACGCACCTTGAAACTTGGGATAGCAGAGGATACCTAGAAATACTCTTGCCTGAAAACCTAGTATGAAAGAAAAAACGGTATTTAAAGCTAAACACCAAAATAGCATTATTGAAAAATATATCCGGTCTTGAAAAAGAAAAAAAAAGAAAAGAAAAAGAAAAATAGAATAAAGTCAAGACCTGAAAACTGCTATTTACGCTTTAAAGTTCACACATTCAGTAATCGGCCGTTAGTGCCTCAAGAAGCATTAATAGTCGCATGAAAAGTGTGTGAGCAACACCGTCTATCATTAAATGAAAAGAAGTAGTATTAGGTATTAGGGAAAGGGTATTATAGCTTGAATTGAATTCTTGAGTGTAGGGGTGCAAATATACACACACGTAGGGGTATACAATCGATGTTTGGATAAAAGACAGAAATAAAGAATAAGACTTGTGTTTTCTGTAAAGTTGATAAAAATCCCTGAGTTGAGGTCACACTTTAAAAGGAAAACTCAGGAGAACCAACATCTTTCTAAACTTTTTTAGAACGTATAGGATCTAAGGTTAAATAGATAAGAGGTGTGAAGCATTAGGGTTGAATATTTTTAACTTAGGATTATAGAATTTCTAACGTAGATACTAAATTGTAGGAGTAGAATCAACGTTAACTTATGAACTAGCTTGACGGGATTTTGTGGGTAGTATCTGCTGAAAACCCTCAGGAGACAACACTCCTCCAACTAGGGACACCTAGAGGTTTAACGGTTTGTTGCACACGCTCAGTGCAATCGCGTTCCCTGCGAAAGTGAGGTTAGGACTTTTTTGTGAATAATTGGCTTTTTGCTCGGGATGAGCAAATGATAAGTTTGGGAGTATTTGTTCATACCAGAATATTGCATTTTATACCGTCCATTCTTACGCTCATTTGTTTATAGGTAGGTACTCTTGAGCTGTGTTTGCTAATTAATTGCAGGATACAGGTTCTCAGCTCTAGACAGTGAAATTCATAGAAAAGCACGACAAATTCCGGATTACTGCCAACCACAGATAAAACACGGGTCTCCGCTCTCTATCCGTATGTCGCCGCACACTAGTTTAAAGGACAAAATGGCAAATCAATATCATTTTCATGCACAAAGCTCAATGTCAACACAAGATCCAACATATCTACGCGGATCTCAAGAAAAATCATGGTAAAAGATCCATATCACATCACCTTTTGATCTGCTGAAATTCTGGAAATATTGTGAAGAGTTTCTGAGAAACAACATATACCACACTGAAGAGTACAGAAAACCAGAGATACCGACAAAAATAGAAGGCCTAACTCCTCTTTATGGTCGCGGTTCCGCGGCATAAGCGCGCTTAGGCCACGGAACCCCCGCCGTATAGGCTCGTCAGCTGAAAACTTTTCAGGGGTTGTTTGTTCAATTCATATAGTGTCAGAATGTTGCCCTAGGTTCTCTGTTTCTTGCCTATAAATTGCCCAGAACTTGCCAAGCCATGGATGTTCTTTTCATGCCCACTTTTTGTTAGTTTTTAGTATACTTCTTCTTCTTCTTCATTCTTTCCTCCATGAAATTGTTGTGAGAGCTTTTGAGTGGATGTTAAATGAAGATGAGGGTTATTTTGTATCATTCTTTTGCTTAGCTTCCCCCTTGAGCTCTCTATCTTAACTTGATCTTACAACCTCTTAAGTGAGCTTGCAAGTTTAAGCTTTGGTCATTGATCTCAAGGGGTTGTATCATCTTGGAATCAGTAATGTTCTCTCTTTTGTGCTTCATTCTCCATGAGTTCTTTGCCTTTTCTTGATCTTGCAACCTCTTATTTGTGCTTGCAAGTTTAAGATTTGGTTATTGAACCCATGTCTTGTTTTGGGTTCTATGGTTCCTAGTTTCATTTCTTACTCATTTACTTTCATGCACTTAAATTCCATGCACTTTTAATTAGTTGCTTGTAATCTTTTCTTTTCTTTGTTTATCTTTTCTTTTGCTCTTTTTGGTTCGTTTTGTGAATGGTTGTAATATGTTGTTGTTAAGAATAAATACAATATTGTAAATTAATGTTTCTTTGCTCATTTCCTTTTCCCGTTATTTTCCTTTGAACTCCGCCTAAACGTTACGCAAGCGCTCCGTTAGGCACCCTACCCTACCAAGGTAACGGTGATTTTTAACCGCGACCGTTTGCGTTTGGTTTAGCCGGGGGAGAAAGCAAGAGACAAGAACGGACGGACAAGGGTCAATAAGCCGCATTCCACGAATACCGTGCTTAAGTACCCTAATCCACGTTGTTGCCGATTGCTCTAGCTTCAATTGGTCAAGACTCGGCTCAAAGGTTTTGAGTGCGGATTTCTTTAGCTTACACTTTCGTATCTTTTTCTTAACAACTTTATACTTGCATATAAAACACATAGGTTAGATTTGAACAAACATATACACATTCTTTATTGACTCGTCTAAAACTCGAACGGACATACAACCATCTCCCTGTGGATCGACCCGTACTCAACCGGCTAGCTGCAAAGCGACACCGTCCTGATCGCGGTTATAACTTTAGAACTTTGAACATCCGACACGCCAAAAGCGTGTGATCACCAACCAAAATTGGTTCGAGGGTACATCTCTTAACCCCTCTGATATATGTCGTTGTAATCCCTCAACGTCTTTAGAGAGGTGACGGGTCCTGACAACCATACATTTCATAGACTATGACGTCTTTAAACTGGACTGTGGGGTCCTTTAAAACCCATGGACTATGATGTCCTTAACCTCGGACTGTGGGGTCCTTTAAAACCTATGGACTATGATGTCCTTAAAACCTCGGACTGTGGGGTCCTTTAAAACCCATGGACCGTAATGTCCTTAAACTAATTATGGACCGTAATGTCCTTAAACTAATTATGGACCGCAATGTCCCTAAGCTAAACAATAGAGCACAAATGCTATTTTGTCGGATCTAAACGATCCAATTAAGTCGATCTTAGTCTGAAACTAGACTGACGTATCCTTAACAAATGTTTAAGTTGATCTTAGTCTCAAATGAGACTAACGTAATCTTAAACCCAACCCCAAACCCAAATCTAAGAAGATACGGATTTGGACTAATCCACGCCCTACGGGCGACAACATAAATTAGTCTCCGTATACAATCCACGGGCAACCAAAAACAAAACAAACACCCACGACACGAAGTGACCATCTGGAGAAGGAGAAAGTGGTTACGGCGATGTGGTAGCGTAATTAACTGCAGAGGCTTGCGCCTACAGGGAAGAGCGTCCCCACAATCAAAAACCCCTCAAATGAGGGGGAATCCGACAAAGTCTGCTATATCGGCCGCATCCGTCTAAACCTTCGATACACGGTGCCATAAATCAACTTGGCATCTTCGGAGAGGTGGACGGATAGCACCAATTAGCATATGCCCTCGGAATTCAGGCCCGGACATCCCAACGTCCCGATCGCATCTTTCGGCGGAGAACACCGGTTGCCTCTTGGTGAGGGCTTTGATCTTTAGGGCGGGAGAGGCCGCAAGAGGCCTACTAAGGACGGGCCGAGCAGGGTTACCGCCCGGTGCATCTTGGCGAGGGATTTGATCCCTGGCGTTGTGGGGTAGGGAACTACCAGCCATGGATAACCGAGCAAGGGCGAGCCCGGTTGCACCTTGGTGAGGGCTTTGATCGTTAGCACGGGAGGGGCCGTAAGAGGCCTACTAAGGATGGGCTGAACAGGGTTACTGTTCGGTGCCTTTTGGCTAGGGCTTTGATCCTTAAGGACGAGCCGAGCAGGGTTGCTTCCCGTTGCCTCTTGGCGAGGGCTTTGATCCCTGGCGTTGTGGGGTAGGGAACTACCAGCCAGGGATAACCGAGCAAGGGCGGGCCCGGTTGCCTCTTGGTGAGGGCTTTGATCCTTTGCGTGGGAGGGGCTGTAAGAGGCCTACTAAGGACGGGCTGAGCAGGGTTACCGCCCGGTGCCTCTTGGCGAGGGTTTTGATCCTTAAGGATGGGCCGAGCAGGGTTGCTGCCCGGTGCCTCTTGGCGAGGGCTTTGATCCCTGGTGTTGTGTGGTAAGGAACTACCAGCCAGGGATAACCGAGCAAGGGCTGGCCCGGTTTCCTCTTGGTGAGGGCTTTGATCCTTAGCGCGGGAGGGGCCGTAAGAGGCCTACTAAGGACGGGCCGAACGAGGTTACTGCCCGGTGCCTCTTGGCGAGGGCTTAGATCCCTGGCATTGTGGAGTAGTGAACTACCAGCCAGGGATAACCGAGCAAGGGCGGGGCCGGTTACTTCTTAGCGAGGGCTTAGATCCTTAAGGAAGGGTCGAGCAGGGTTGCTGCCCGGTGCCTCATAGCGAGGGCTTTGATCCTTAGCGCGGGAGGGGGCCGTAAGAGTCTTGCTAAGTCCGGGCCGAGCAGTGATGCTGCCTGGTGCCTCTTGGCGAGGGCTTGGATTCTTAAGGACGGGCCGAGCAGGGTTGCTTCCCGACGCCTCTTGGCGAGGGCTTCGATCCCTAGCGTTGCGGGGTAGGGGACTACTAGCCAGGGATAACCGCGCAAGGGCGGGCCCGATTGCCTCTTGGTGATGGCTGCGATCCTTAGCGCGGGAGGGGCTGCAAGAGGCCTGCTAAGGTTGGACCGAGTAGTGTTGCTTCCCGGTTGCCTCTTGGCGAGGGCTTAGATCCCTGACGTTGTGGGGTAGTAAACTACCAGCCAAGGATAACCGAGCAGGTTAGCCGTTCGGCTGGCTCTTGGTGAGGGCTTCGATCCCTGGCGTTGTGGGGTAGGGAACTACCAGCCAGGGATAACCGAGCAAGGGCGAGCCCGGTTGCCTCTTGGTGAGGGCTTCGATCCCTGGCGTTGTGGGGTAGGAAACTACCAGCCAAGGATAACCGAGCAAGGGCGGGCCCGGTTGCCTCTTGGCGAGGGCTTAGATCCTTAAGGACGGGCCGAGCAGGGTTGCTGCCCGGTGCCTCTTGGCGAGGGCTTTGATCCTTAGCACGGGAGGGGCCGTAAGAGGCCTGCTAAGGACAGGCCGAGCATGGTTACTGTCCGGTGCCTCTTGGCGAGGACTTGGATCCTTAAGGACCGGCCGAGCAGGGTTGCTTCCCGGTGCCTCTTGTTGAGGGCTTCGATCCCTAGCGTTGCGGGGTAGGAGACTAACAGCCAGGGATAACTGAGCAAGGGCGGGCCCGGTTGCCTCTTGGTGAGGGCTTCGATCCTTAGGACGGGAAGGGCCGTAAGAGGCCTGCTAAGGATGAACCGAGCAGGGTTGCTTCTCGGTTGCCTCTTGGCAAAGGCTTAGATCCCTGGCGTCACGGGGTAGTGAACTACCAGCCAGGGATAGCTGAGTAGGGTAGCCGCTCGGCTGCCTCTTGGTGAGGGCTTCGATCCCTGGCGTTGTGGGGTAGGGAACTACCAGCCAGGGATAACCGAGCAAGGGCGAGCCCGGTTGCCTCTTGGTGAAGGCTTCGATCCCTGGCATTGTGGGGTAGGGAACTACCAGCCAGGGATAACCGATCAAGGGCGAGCCCGGTTGCCTCTTGGCGAGGGCTTCGATCCTTAGCACGGGAGGGGCCGTAAGTGGCCTGCTAAGGATGGACCGAGCAGGGTAGCTGCTCGGTTGCCTCTTGGTGAGGGCTTAGATCCCTGGCGTCGTGGGAAAGTGAACTTACCAGCCAGGAATAACCGAGCAGGGTAGCTTCTTAGTTGCCTCTTGGCGAGGGCTTAGATCCCTGGCATTGTGGGGTAGGGAACTACCGGCCAGAGATAACCGAGCAGGGTAACTGCTCGGCTTCCTCTTGGTGAGGGCTTCGATCCCCGGCGTTATATGGTAAGGAACTACCCGCCAGGGATAACCGAGCATTGGCGAGCCCGGTTGCCTCTTGGTGAGGGCTTCGATCCCTGGAGTTGTTGGGTAGGGAACTACCAACCAGGGAAAGCCGAGCAGGGTAGCCGCTCGGCTGCCTCTTGGTGAGGGCTTCGATCCCTGGCGTTGTGGGGTAGGGAACTACCAGCCAGGGATAACCGAGCAAGGGCGAGCCCGGTTGCCTCTTGGCGAGGGCTTAAATCCCTAGCGTCGTGGGGTAGTGAACTACCAGCCAGGGATAGCCGAGCAGGGTAGCCGCTCGGCTGCCTCTTGGTGAAGGCTTCAATCCCTGGCGTTGTGGGGTAGGAAACTACCAGCCAGGGATAACCGAGCAAGGGCGGGCCCGGTTGCCTCTTGGCGAGGGCTTAGATCCTTAAGGACGGGCCGAGCAGGGTTGCTGCCCAGTGCCTCTTGGCGAGGGCTTTGATCCTTAGCGCGGGAGGGGCCGTAATAGGCCTGCTAAAGACCGGCCGAGCTGGGTTACTTCCCGGTGCCTCTTGGCGAGGGTTTGGATCCTTAAGGACGGGCCGAGCAGGGTTGCTGCCCGGTACCTCTTGGCGAGGGCTTCGATCCCTGGCGTTGCGGGGTAGGGGACTACCATCCAGGGATAACCGAGCAAGGGCGAGTCCGGATGCCTCTTGGTGAGGGCTTTGATCCCTGGCGTTGTGGGGGTAGGGAACTACTAGCCAGGGATAACCAGGCAAGGGCGAGCCCGGTTGCCTTTTGGTGAGGGCTTCGATCTTTAGCGCGGGAGGTGCCGCAAGAGGCCTGCTAAGGATGGACCGAGCAGGGTTGCTGCTCGGTCGCCTCTTGACGATGGCTTCGATCCATGGCGTTGTGGGGTAGGGAACTACCAGCCAGGGATAACCGAGCAAGGGCGAGCCCGGTTGCCTCTTGGTGAGAGCTTTGATCCTTAGCGTGGGAGGGACCGTAAGAGGCCTGCTAAGGATGGACCGAGCAGTGAAGCTGCTCAGTTGCCTCTTGGCGAGGGCTTAGATCCCTAGCGTCGTGGGGTAGTGAACTACCAGCCAGGGATAGCCGAGCAAGGTAGCCGCTCGGATGCCTCTTGGTGAGGGCTTCGATCCCTAGCATTATGGGGTAGGAAACTACCAGCCAGGGATAACCGAGCAGGGTAGCTGCTCGGTTGCCTCTTAGTGAGGGCTTCGATCCTTAGCGCGGGGGGGGGGGCGTAAAAAGCCTGCTAAGGAGGGACTGTCTCGTCCCGATGTTCTGGGACCTCGAGAAGGGCGCTGTAGAAGCGGGTGATGTACCCATTGAATGTCTTTTTGTCTCCGCTCTTGATCGTGAAGAGAGGGTCGACGGTCCATTTCTGCCGTATGTTCCCGACGAAGTGGCCGAGGAATTGGGTGGTCGTCGAAAGTTGAGATCGAGCGTAGCACGAGTCCTCGGAACCATTTTCGTCCGGAGCGGATGAGAGTGGCCGGGAAAGCTCGGCATTGGGCGGCGTCAGAGTTGTCTTGGAAGCTCATTCCTGCGGTGAATGCGTCCAAATAGTCCTTCGGGTCAGACTTACAGTCGAAGAGAGAGGCCTTCAGGGGCTTGTTCCAAGAGGAGACATGGACGACGAGCAGCTCCTTGGTAAAGGGTTTTGTGAGGGAGTCGGCGGCGTACTTAGCCCCGTCGCTCGAATGATGACCTTCCCGATGCATACATTCGATCTTCTTTTTGAGGGCGTCGAGTCGGCCGTGGTATCCCGACGATTCGGCACATTCTGATCTTTGGAATCTGCTGTTGGAGACCTGTGTCTGGCCGCGACCCCGTTTCCTTTCGATGAGGTTTCTTAGGTCCCCCGGTGAGGTAGTCTTCGAGCTGTCGTGACGAGTCCCGTCTGCGCGAGCCCGTTGAGGGAGGGGGTGTCGGTCATACCTGGGCGCAGGCGAGCTGAACGAAATCTCTTAGGGAAGGACAGGGGCACGATGGGGCTCGGGGCGAGGCGTTCTGGCGACGGACCTCTGTGTTGAACTCTGGGGCGCCCAGCGGGTCATAGAGTATGTTGGCCCGGGAGATCTATGGCCGTGGGAGGCAGCGAAGCGGTGGTCGGCAGTGCCGACGCGAGCAGAGTCTTCTCTCACTTTGTAGGGGTCCCGGTCCCATGGTTGGGGAGCGGCGACCCGGGGAGCTCGCCCTGCCGTTTGGACATGGACGAGCGCATCCACGACGGACGCGAGTCGATCTATCCGGGCGGCTAGGGCGTTGATGGCGTTTGGGGGAGGAGATTCATCCGCGCCTCCATTGTGGGGGAGGCGGCTGGTAGTACTTGGATCGTCGCGGTGATTGCTCGCTGTTCATATTAGAAAACTGCATTCTAATACCGCCCATTCAATATCTATTTGTTGTATTTATCGGTACTATTAACCAATGTCAACAAGGTAATACAGATTACAGATATATGTGATAAAATACTGGAAATACATTTAAAAGCATGGATATATCAATTGAGAGCCGACACTGAAACCAGAACCGCAATCCGACCGATACTTCAGGAGTCCCTTTTTGCAACAAGTTTGTGTACATATTTTTCTATCTAAATGGTCCAACGCAACAAATGTGTACACAACTTTTAGGCACATGTGGATATGCATTCAAGGCAAAATATTATATGCATTCAAGGCTAAACATCATGTATTGATTTTTTCCTTCCAAAACTGAAATCAAATCAAAGTCAATCAAACAAATCAGCATGAGCCATAATGGGGCAGCCATGAATCAAGCTACATGTGGGAATGGAGTAATGAGTATTTAATGGTGAAGATTATGTGTGTGATTTAAAGATTCAAATTTCCTTCCAAAGCTGAGTGCAAATCAAATTCAAATAAACAAATCAGCATGGACCATGATGGGGAAGACAAGAATCAAGGCACAAATGGACATGAAGTAATATGCATTTAATGCTAAAGATTATGTGTTGATTTAAAAATTCGAATTTCCCTCCATTCTTTGGAGCCTATAAATACAGACCATGGGGCAAAGGTTCAAAGGTCATTCTTTAGTCTTGGATTGTCATTCTTTGTCCAAGTTTTCTATTCTCCTTTCATGTAAATAGCTTAGTCCCCTTGAGTTCTTAACCTTCTCTTGATCCTTCAACCTCTTCATTGAGCTTGAAAGTTTAAGGGTTGGTTATTGATCTCAAGGGGTTGTATCATTCTTGAAGTTTAATAAGTGTTCTTTTGTGCTTCCTTCACCATGAGTTCTTTGCCTTCTCTTGATCTTGCAACCTCTTTATTAAGCTTGCAAGTTTAAGTTTGGGTTATTGAACCCATGTCTTGCAATATGTTCTTTGGTTCCTAATCTTTTACTTACTTGCATTTTATTCTTGCTCTTTTAATTCTCGCACTTAAATTCCATGCACTTTAATTACTTGCTTGTAATCTTTTCTTCTCTTTGTTCTGCTCTTTTTGGTTTGTTTTGTGAATGGTGTGAATATTGTTGTTAGGAAAAGAGAAAGATTTTGTAAGTTAACATTTCGTTCCTCATTTCCTTTTTCCGTCTTTTCCATTTGAAACTCCGCCCAAACCCTACGCAAGCGCTTCGTTAGGCACCCTACCCTACCAAGGTAAAGGTGACTCCTAACCGTGACCGGTTGCATTCGGTTTGGCCGGAGGCGAAAGCAAGAGACAAGAACGGACGGACAAGGGTCAATAAGCCGGATTCCACGAATACCGTGCTTAAATACCTTAATCCACGTTGTTGCCGATTGCTCTAGCTTCATTGGTTGAGTTCGGCTCAAAGTACTTGAATACGGAATCCATTAACTTACACTATCCTATCATTTCCTAACAAGCCTTATACTTGAATATAACACATAGGTTAGAGAACGAACAAATCCGCCACGTTATTAACTCGTTAAAACAAGAACGTAAAACTTACTATCTCCCTGTGGATCGACCCGTGCTCATCGTGGCTAGCTGCAAAGTGACACCGTCCTGATCGCGGTTAAACTTTAGAACTCTTAAATATCCGACACGCTTTTGGCGTGCAATCAAATGGCGCCGTTGCCGGGGAGACGGTAACGTTTTTATTTTTGTTATTTCGGGTTAATCTTGTTAATATCCATCTAACCCTATTTTTTCAAAACAAACTAAAAATTCAAAACCAAAACAAAAATTAACACAAGCTAACCATTTTGCTCTCTGGATTTTGTACCCGCTTGCACTCTGTAACTAAACAGAAAAGATAAACAATACAGGTGAGATATTACTTGAACAGTGTGATCACAGAACAAGTTTGGAGCCCAAACTCCAAAAACCAACCGGCGACACACCCTCATAATCCGGCGTCGCCGGCCGAGTTGCCTCCATTTGCTCCAAAACTTTCTTCTGTGCTCCAGTGTTCTATTTTTGTCCTATTTGTAATGTTTGTTTTTTTATAATTTTTAGTGTGCAGGTATCTGGGCATTCGTATTGTTTTTCCGCACTAATATCCATTTTTTCCCACATTTCAGATTTTGCGGATTTGCGAACAGCGGGCGTGGGGAGAAAAGTGCACATTCAAAATCAAGGTGGTTACGAAGAACAGTGCCAAAGATCCGGGTAGTTTGACCCGCGCAAGCGAACTTTTCAAGCTTACCGGATTTGATTCAACGGGGGTTTCCTAACCCAAAAACTTAATGGTACATATTTCACAAACACCTTCTTCTCAAATCTGACGCTTCCAATATAATATCTTTGCAGGATTCTTTGCAAGTTCGCTAGCAAACGCCAAAATTTGACTAACCCGTATTTGTTGCAGTGCTGTGCTTAAAGTAAAAAAAAAGATTGTTTGATTCTTTATAGAATTTTTATTGAATTGCGCATTACATATATTAATACGGACATAAGGACAAGCGAACCCCACAACATACGGTAAAGGATTTCATCACCTTTTTTCCGTGGCGCACAAATCACGAAACTGTGCATAAACGTTTACCCGCACAAATTTTAAAAGAAATTAGACTTAAGCTTTAAGGACTTCACGCTCACTAGGAGAGGTTAATTGTGTTTAGAACACCGCTTAACGGTATATTGTTTACGGGGTGTCTAGGAAAGTGTTCACGGCGAAACCGCCAAAAGAGAAAGGGTTATTTAATTAAGGACCTTCGCGAAAGCGTCGGAAAACCTCCCCTTATCTCTGCACTTACCTAGCCTCGTGATCAGTGTATCTTGAGCCTGTTTCTCGACACAGTTTTACCTCTACAATCAAGTTCTTGAGTAGGTCTAGTTGACCTAGGTGAACCCTAGAACGATTAGGTGTGTGGTATTTTTTTGTCGTGATTATTTTTGGTACAGATTCTTTTTGTGTGTATATTTCATTCTTTTATTAATAACTAACTAAAAAAAACCACATTCTTTTTCCCTCCTTTTCTCTTCCATATTCTTCTTCTCTCTTCATATCATGGGTACCCCATCTCGAAAAACTCTTGCCGAACTTTGGTACCCACAACCAGACATAACTTCTTATGATTCTTATTTTGGTCGAATTTCGAACGATCCATCCATGCCAAAAATTTCATTGAAAGATCGTAAAGACGCGTCTAGGATAAACACTTGCACTCCGCAATCCACTTTGTATCAACCGTTTCAACTCTCACCTCCCTCTTATGTTGATACCTCTTTTGCAAGTCATCCCGTAGCCGATCTTTCACTCCTTTCACCACTAAAAATTCTTTGGATCAACAATTCAATTCACCTTCTTATTCGTATGTTGATCCTATCACTATCCAACCATTAAATTCCTACAAGTCCTACCCAACTTTTTCACCTGCCCTAGACATTGATCCTGAACAACCTTTTAGGAGTTTCCAATATCCAAACAACTTTGAATCTTTTACGGAAACCCCTTTGCAACCCATGTCTAGTATAGAACAAATGTTGGAAGACTTTAGGGTAGCGTCATGCCAACAGATGATGGATTTGAATGCGTCCATGGCCGCCCTCATACAACCTAGTGACCCGATAGCTAGTTTTCAACTAGCTCCAAATTTTCCAATGTATGATGCGGTGGTAGGACAGGCTGAGAATTTGAGTAGTGAAAGTGAGCTGTACACCCTTCCTAATCAAACCTCCCCATTGCAAATTGAATCACACAACTCCAGTTTTGAATGTCTATCTAGTGTCCCAAACGATTCACCAATTGAAGATAGACGGGTTAATGAGTTGTGCGACTTTGTAGTATTTGATTTACCCGATTGTGAAGGGTCCCTTCCAAGTGAAACCAGTCCTAAACCTTTTGACCTCTACACCTCCATCTTAGAACCGGAATCAATTGAAATCCATACTTTTGATGAAGAGTCTGAGAATATTAATTTTCACTTGATTGAGGATATTGACGCAGGGAGTATTTTGGATGATGAACCCATAGATTTGACTGAAATTCATCATCCCGAGTCATTAAATGTTTCTCCCGAACTTCATATGCGTCTTGATTTTGATGAGATTTGCATGGATGAGATAATTTTTGAGGAGAATTATGAGGATAGTATTGAGGAGAGTTTTGAGGATAGTATTGAGGATGAACCATTTTTGTTTGATGTGTCGGATTTTCTAATTCATCCTCCTGAACCTTTAACTGTTATACTTCCTAAACCACCCTCCATCCTTTCCATCGTTCCGACCATGCAAAAGATCATGCAGGAGGACTGTGAGTTTGAAAAATTTCTGTTCAATCACAGCACATTTGACGCCACTAGTGCGTTCCTCCTTGAATCTGACACTCTTCTCACAGCCGATAACGATTACGAGTGTTTCAATTTTTCGGACGATGTTGAAAGCTCACTCCCCTTCGTCTCTTCCATCGTTCCGACCTTCCAAGAAACTGTATCACTTTCATTTACTATGTCTGGTTTACCGAGTTCGGCGTACCCATGTTTTCTGACGAATCTTGAGGGATTTGACACAATCTCTCAACGGGTTGATAGATTAGCACAATCGTTTTTTACACATCGGTCATTACATATTGTGCAAATTTATTCACTCCATTTTCACTCTCAAGTTCGTACACCTTTTCTTTTTCCCTTTCACCATTCTTCCTCTCATATACCGAGACCGTATCCCGCTTCTATCTCCATACGGTCTCACGTATTCTCCATTTCTTTTCTCTTCATCTTCTTTCACCAATCCGCATATTATCATGATAGAATTTTTGAATGGTTGGTGCTCACTTTTGGCCTTTGTAAGGCCTTGTATAGCTTGATACTGTTCTCTTTCCCTCCTAATCTTGAACTTCAACGCTTAACAGTGGAAACACTGTTTTACTTAAGTTTGGGGGGGAACCTTTTGGTGTACATATTTTTTATTTTTATTTTTGTATATAAAATTTTTTTGGGGAGGCACCGACAATTTTGACCCTCTTAGTGTAGCCTGACAGTGAGGGCACTGTCAAGTTTAAGTTTGGGGGTGTGCTCGGTAAGCTTTCTACCTTCGCATTCATATGTATATTCTGCATCTGCATACTTATTTAAAAAACCCATAAAAATCAGAAAATTTTCTAAATACATAAAAACTTTGTCATCAAGTTAGCTAGTGGAAGAACTTAGATTCAATATTTCGACGGTTTTGTTTGATAAGATAGGAATAACTAAATCTTATTTTTAGATTTTGAAAACCTGAAAGATAACCCTCCTTTGAAGTTAACTATAAGTAATATACGTCTTTACATCACACTACACGTGTCGTGAGTTTTGAAAATTAGATGACAAGTATATTATGTCTGAAAACTTTTAAATGGATAAATTATTTTCTGAGGATCAAATAGGTTTGTTCTGAAATAAGTAATATCAAGAATAGTTTATGAAGAGAGGTGGATATGAAGGGATATTATTGATACCTTAATTGGAACTAATTCTGAATAATAACCCATCTGAATCTTGATTGGAATGATTACACACCTAACCCACTAAACACGTCTTTTATCCAAAAAAATAATTGAACTACCGGTTATATCTCCGTTCGCATTAAATCATCATTTTCTTTTGTTTTTGGGCCTAGGTAACTTGAGTAATTAAGTCCGTTGGGGTGTCTCTACACCTAATGCCCTAAAACCAACTGGTTTGGGAGCATTGGCCCAAAGCTCGCTAAGAAGCCTAGAAAGTCCAGATTAAAACAAAGTCAAGCAAGTGTTCTCTCCGAGTTAAAATTCCTAACGGTTCTTTGTGTGAGAATAATCTTGACGAAAGGCAGGTTTTTATAAAAAAAGTATTTCTAGCGGAGATATGGAGGTTTTATTCTATGCTAAAGACTATTGCACGTTCACAAATGTGTGTATGAAATAAAAACAAGAAAAAGGTGGAGTGAAAATTAAGACCTAGTCTCCTGTTAAGGAAGATAGAAATTTCTGAATTTGAAATCTAACTGGAAAACGAAACTTGAGAAATACTTAACTCTTTATAAAACTTATGAGATCCTTTTTAAGTTTTTATCTGGGCTTTATTTTGTGACATGACGACTTTAATCGATCCTTTTGAAACTTAACGACACTATTTGCACTGCACGTAAAGACATATAAAATCTCAAGTTAAATGAGAAGCGAGGTGTGAAAAATAAAGGTTCGATAGTTCTAAATTTAGGATAAAAGAATTGTTATCTTTAAAACAAAACCTTAGGGTTTGAATCACAGTTATTTCACAAAACTAGATTGACGGGATTTTGTGGGTAGTATCCGCTGAAAACCCTCAGGAGACAACACTCCTCCTACTAGGGACACCTAGAGGTTTAACGGCTTGTTGCACACGCTCAGTGCAATTGCGTTCCCTGCGAAAGTGCGGTTAGGATTTTCTTTTGTGAATAAATGGTTTTGCTCGGGACGAGCAAAAGATAAGTTTGGGGGTATTTGTTCATATCAGAAAACTGCATTCTAATACCGTCCATTCATTATCTATTTGTTGTATTTATCGGTACTATTAACCAATGTCTGCTCAGTAATACAGATTACAGGTATCCGTGATAAAATACTGGAAATACATTTAAAAGCATGGATATATCAATTGAGAGCCGACACTGAAACCAGAACCGCAATCCGACCGATACTTCAGGAGTCCCTTTTTGCAACAAGTTTGTGTACACATTTTTCTATCTAAATGGTCCAACACAACAAATGTGTACACAAGACTTTTAGGCACATGTGGATATGCATTCAAGGCAAAATATTATATGCATTCAAGGCTAAATATCATGTGTTGATTTTTTCCTTCCAAAACTGAAATCAAATCAAAGTCAATCAAACAAATCAGCATGAGCCATAATGGGGCAGCCATGAATCAAGCCATATGTGGGAATGGAGTAATGAGCATTTAATGGTGAAGATTATGTGTGTGATTTAAATATTCAAATTTCCTTCCAAAACTGAGTGCAAATCAAATTCAAATAAACAAATCAGCATGGACCATGATGGGGAAGACAAGAATCAAGGCACAAATGGACATGAAGTAATGTGCATTTAATGCTAAAGATTATGTGTTGATTTAAAAATTCGAATTTCCCTCCATTCTTTGGAGCCTATAAATACAGACCATAGGGCAAAGGTTCAAAGGTCATTCTTTAGTCTTGGATTGTCATTCTTTGTCCAAGTTTTCTATTCTCCTTTCATGTAAATAGCTTAGTCCCCTTGAGTTCTTAACCTTCTCTTGATCCTTCAACCTCTTCATTGAGCTTGAAAGTTTAAGGGTTGGTTATTGATCTCAAGGGGTTGTATCATTCTTGAAGTTTAATAAAGTGTTCTTTTATGCTTCCTTCACCATGAGTTCTTTGCCCTCTCTTGATCTTGCAACCTCTTTATTGAGCTTGCAAGTTTAAGTTTGGGTTATTGAACCCATGTCTTGCAATATGTTCTTTGGTTCCTAATCTTTTACTTACTTGCATTTTATTCTTGCTCTTTTAATTCTCGCACTTAAATTCCATGCACTTTAATTACTTGCTTGTAATCTTTTCTTCTCTTTGTTCTTCTCTTTTTGGTTTGTTTTGTGAATGGTGTGAATATTGTTGTTAGGAAAAGAGAAAGATTTTGTAAGTTAACATTTCGTTCCTCATTTCCTTTTCCCGTCTTTTCCATTTGAAACTCCGTCCAAACCCTACGCAAGCGCTCCGTTAGGCACCCTACCCTACCAAGGTAAAGGTGATTCCTAACCTTGACCGGTTGCATTCGGTTTGGCCGGAGGCGAAAGCAAGAGACAAGAACGGACGGACAAGGGTCAATAAGCCGGATTCCACGAATACTGTGCTTAAATACCCTAATCCACGTTGTTGCCGATTGCTCTAGCTTCATTGGTTGAGTTCGGCTCAAAGTACTTGAATACGGAATCCATTAACTTACACTATCCTATCGTTTCCTAACAAGCCTTATACTTGAATATAACACATAGGTTAGATAACGAACAAATCCGCCATGTTGTTAACTCGTTAAAACAAGAACGTAAAACTTACCATCTCCCCGTGGATCGACCCGTGCTCATCGTGGCTAGCTGCAAAGCGACACCGTCCTGATCGCGGTTAAACTTTAGAACTCTTAAATATCCGACACGTTTTTGGCGTGCGATCACTCGCTATTGAGTTGAGATCGGAAGATGAACTTTATTGAGTGGAATCAAGAAATTCCCACAGATGGCGCCAATTGACGGATGTCGGATCACGTCAAAATGTTGCCTTCCATAGATCTGCTGTAACAACCCTAAATTCCATGTACAACTTTCTGTGCATTTTTTTCAAAATTTAAAGAAAGGGGTAGTTTTTCCTGAGCACAAGTTAAATGCTTGTTTTGCTAATTAATTACAAGAAGGAGCTTGTAGCTCATTGGTAATATTTTGCACTGCTGAACCAAGCCACCAGAGTTCAAATCTCATACCCCATATTATTTTTAATATTGATTTTTTTAAAACCTTTAGAATACCAAGGGTTTACCTATGCATATCTCACAAAAACCCCACTACACCGAAAAATATAACATTGCCAGAGGATAGATGAACCGTCGGGAGGGGGGGAATCCGGCAGCCTGACTCGGGCGGAAATCGGCCAACTCGGCCTCGACTCGGCCGATTCAGACCTCCGACCGAGTCACGACCGAGTCGACCAATTCCGGCGACGACCCCAACACAAAAAATGTGTCTTTTGGTCTCCCCTGCACACCTGCAAAATTTCTTCCTCAGACCATTTCCAAAGCTCTTTTAAAACCCCAATTACTCCACTTTTATTACATTTTAATAAAATTTATCACATTTTTTCACTTTAACCTTTCACCTACCCTAACTCTAGCCTAACACTATAAATACAACCCCTACACAATACCCCCTCACTCCAAAATTCAGAGCAAACTCTCAAGAAATTCCTAGAAACCTTAGAAAGCATTTGAAGTGAACAAAAAGGGCGAAAGCTTCGGCGAAATTCCGACGATCACCCTAGGAACTCCCGGCAACAAAACGACGCACCGGCACCTCTTCCCGACTCCTCTTCCTCATCCCTAACTTCTAAAACCATAAATCCCACCTTCCCCCTTCTCGACTCTTTCTGAAAATACGGAATTACAAAACCCGACGGAATCGGAGCAAATCCAATTTCCGATTCGGTTTCTTCCTAAAATATCACTTTTCCTTTAATATAATCTTGTTAAACCATTACATGTTGACTATTAAACACTAACTAAGCATATTGAATAAGTTCCATATCAAAAGAAATTGCTATTTCCATTTTACCGTACTTTTTCATTAAAATGCCATATAGTTTCATTTTCGATATTTAAACATCACAAACTTGCTATACCTTTAAGTAGACCACAAGGTAATGACCTACCTCCTCACACACTCATATGCAAAATAGCACAATACTTTCGGGAACATAGAATACGGGAAAACGACACCTTTTCAAATAAATAACATTACTATAAAAACCGTTTTCTAAAAGATTAGTATTTTACACAAATCTTTGCAAAGCGCCGCTACAACCCACTTTGGGGAACCCGAATGGGATGGTGCAGATTATCGCACGTCACTGGGCTTAGTAGTGCGAGATTCAGACCTCCGCAAGGAGCATTCGGCCTCGAGAGATTTAAAATACGACATCTTAAGAAAATGAGATTTTTAGAAATATAAAATATATATTAAAATTATTTTATATATTTATGTATATATGTAACATTAAAATATATATTTTGAAATAATATAACCATTTCAACTCTTTTCAAAAATCACAAGAATCACTTTACATGAATATACCATGAATTCCATACAAGTCAATATTACAAATAAATAACCTTTATTATGAATTTAGGATATTTTCACTAGAAATATCACAATTACAAAATCTACATTCATGATAACTCTAAAGACGATAACTAAATACTTAGGGAGTATTTTGAAAAGTATATAAAAGTATTTTTACATAAAACCCTCTCAAGTTCTATAAATTACCCTAAGGACCCTAGTAAATATAAGTTTAAGCGGGACCAATCTCTTGAGCCTCGGAGAGCCGGAGAAGTGGGTGCTTGCCTATCTAAGGTAGACAACTTAACAACGGTGTTATCAATACGGTAATCGTCTTTGAAAAAGACACAAATCCTGCCGCCCATATGCAGCGGTTACCGATAACACCAAAACCATCAGGACTTCAATTTACTTTTCTAATTGTCTGACTCAGACTGAGTCTCATTAATAATCTGACTTGAATATGATTCAAGTACAATCTACAATTTATAATATTACAATTCAACATTAATCCATGAATCCATTTATCCATACATTCAATAAATTCAATCTATACAACTTGACCGAACCGAACCATGGATATACTTCCATTTACAAGATTCTCCAGTTACATCCATTTACATGATTCTCCAGTTACATCCGTTTACTGATATCATGGTTTCGGTAAGTCGTCCAATTATATAATCTATACAGTTTACAATACAATACAACTATACAAACAAGACATCTCAGGGTTTAAGGGGTAGATTGGTACGGAAGGTGTTAGAAGTGGCACGAGACTGTAACCATAAGACACCTAACCTATATTCCGTTGTTGTTGTACCGTGGCCCAATAGTTCCTTGAGTTTCTGATACCTTAGTCTCCGGGGAAAGTTAGACTCCTCTCGTATACACTGGCATCCTTCTGTACCAAACTACAAACAACAGCGTTAACACTAAATACAATTATAACAACATAATACAACTTTAAAAATTACCTTCTTATTCTGTCTATTATATTTCTCCCTTATCTTTGGGACTTACCGAGCGATCTGTTCTCTGACTACATTCTCTTCTTTCTTCTGTGAATGTCGTCAGGTGATCTGGACACGTCAGAGATCGAGCCCAGCGCTGAGACTTGGACCATTTCGTTGAAGACCCAGAGTTTTAGTTCATTGTACACTTTTATTTCAGTACCTTTCCTTTTCTGTTATGCCATTGTGTAGGCATTGCTTTCTATCAGATGTATTTACTTTTCCATGCATTGTACAAAAAGAATGTTAATAAATAAAGTTGTTGTTCAATTATATCTTGTCTCTTGTGCATTTACTTTTATATTGCTTAGATACGCTTAGCGTTGTAAGGTGTTTTTCATCACCCCATTGAGATGGGAATACGCGCACGCTTGTCAGGCGTACTACAGATTCCCCCTGCCTGTGGTAGGCCGGGGTTTAATGATTGTGGGGATCCGAATCTCCGGCAGCCGCGAACTAAGCTGCCGTTAATTACCCCTCGCCTTTGGAGCGAGGGAACCTCCGATTGACGGGTTAAACTGGTCATGCGAACTCAATGTGCAGTGTATGTGTGTTGTGTTTTGAAAGGGGGGTTTGGATATATCGGGAGCCACGCAAAGCTTTTACGGGGGTTTGGATATATCGTGTTGTGTCGGCACGTGGGCGCTCTGCGCTTGAGCGCAAGCGCGCCACGCGTCGGTACGTGGGCGCTTTGCGCTTCAGCGCCTGACGCTCGAGCGCAAGCGCGCCACGTGTCGGCATGGGATCGACTTGCGCTTGAGCGCAAGCGTGCCACGTGTCGGCACGGGGGCGACTTGCACCTGAGCGCTTGCGCTTGAGCGCGAGCGCACCACGTGTCGGCACGGGGGCGACTTGCGCCTGAGCGCTTGTGCTTGAGCGCAAGCGAGCCACGTGTCGGCACGGGTGCGACTTGCGCTGGAGCGCCGGCACGCCACGTGTCGGCACCGGGGTGACTTATGCTCGAGGGCTTACGCTGGAGCGCAAGCGCGCCACGTGTCGGCACTGGGGCGATTTGCGCTCGAGCGTTTGCGCTTGAGCGCAAACACGCCACGTGTCGGCACGTGGGAGCTTTGCGCTTGAGCGCGGGGCGCTGTAGTGCAAACGCGCCACGTGTCGGCACGTGGGCGCTTTGCTCTCGAGCGCTGACCGCTAGGGCGCAAGCGTGCCACGTGTCGGCACGTGGGCGCTCTGCGCTTGAGCGCCGGCGAGAAAAAGAGGCTTTTAGCCTAGAACCAGAAGCTATGCTTCAAAAAAAAGGAAATATTTATTATATATATATATGGAGTTAAACTCCTAGGATGTTTTGAAGCTGATGAAGAGGGGTTCTTCTTCTTCCTCCTGTTGTTTGGCCGGATCTTGAAGATCAAGAAGTAGGAGATTTTAAAAATCACTCCTTTTTGAGATTTGATGGGAGATCTGAGTTCCCCTTTGTGGGTTTTGTGGCGGAAAGCTACTTAGTTTTGGAAAAGAAAGAGTAAAACTCTTGATTTAATTTAAAAGAAATGAGAAGGTTTAGAACCTTGGAGAAGGAGCAGGAGGCACAAAGAACCCTAGTTTTTGGGGGAATGAAAAAGTATTCCTCTATTCATCATCATGTTGCTTTCTATAGGCCTACATATTTACATATAGCCCCTTGGGCTTTACAAAAATGGAATTTTAGCCATCCCATGGCTCATGTGCCTTTTCATTTTTGCACATAAGCCATGGGCTTACAAAATATTAGCTTTATGCCCATTTTGTTTACATTCATGCATAAACAATTACATAAAAATTATTTATTACATGATTTTGTTGTTGGCACGGGGAGGCTGGCCGCGGGCTTGACTTGGGCATGGGCCCGCTTGACCTGGGCTTAGGCCTACCTGGCTTGGGGTTGACTTTGATTTTGACTTGGTCAACCGGGGTGTAAATTTTTACCCAAACAAATTGCCCCCATAAATAAATGCACACAGCATATGTGGGTCGTGTGTATGAAATTGATGGATCTTCTTTTGCGTAGAGGCGACTTGCTTTGGTTCCCACTTTTTGGGATGCACTGCCCTTTTTACGAAATGGACGGTCGGTTCTGCTCTTTTTGCGACTTGGACGGTCGGTGCTTGACGCGTCTCCGAGAAGGAGTGTCCGTGGCAGACGTTTCTCTGACCCGGAGTGTCTGTGTTGAACGTTTCCCCGAGACAGAGTGACTGCTGTTAGACGTTTTCCCGTTACGGAGTGTCTGTGTTGGACGTTTCCCCGAGACGGAGTGTCTGCTGGCTGACGTGACCCGGCACGGAGTGTCTGTTGTTGGACGTTTCCCCGAGACGGAGTGTCGCCGGTTGACTTTTCCCCGGCACGGAGTGTCGCTGATCGACTTTTCCCCGGCGCGGAGTGTCGGGTTGACTTTTCCCCGGCACGGAGTGTCGCTGATCGACTTTTCCCCGGCGCGGAGTATCGGGTTGACTTTTCCCCTGCACAGAAAGTCGCTGATCGACCTTTCCCCGGCGCGGAGTGTCGGGTTGACTTTTCCCCGGCACGGAGTGTCGCTGATCGACTTTTCCCCGGCGCGGAGTGTCGCTAGTTGACTTTTCCCCGGCACGGAGTGTCGCTGATCGACTTTTCCCCGGCGCGGAGTGTCGCGGGTTGACTTTCCCCGGCACGGAGTGTCGCTGATCGACTTTTCCCCGGCGCGGAGTGTCGGGTTGACTTTTCCGCGGCACGGAGTGTCGCTGATCGACCTTTCCCCGGCGCGGAGTGTCGGGTTGACTTTTCCCCGGCACGGAGTGTCGCTGATCGACTTTTCCCCGGCGCGGAGTGTCGGGTTGACTTTTCCCCGGCACGGAGTGTCGCTGATCGACTTTTCCCCGGCGCGGAGTGTTGCTGGTTGACTTTTCCCCGGCGTGGAGTGTCGCCGATTGACTTTCCCCGGCGCGGAGTGTCAGGTTGATTTTTCCTCGGCGCGGAGTGTCGCTGATCGACTTTTCCCCGGCGCGGAGTGTCGCTGATCGACTTTTCCCCCGCACGGAGTGTCGCTGATCGACTTTTCCTCGGCGCGGAGTGTCGCTGGTTGACGTGTCCCTGGTACAGAGTGTCTGCTTGACGTTTCCCCGGCACGGAGTGTCGCTGTTTGACGTTTCCCTGATGCGGAGTGTCTGTGTTGGACGTTTCCCCGATGCAGAGTGTCGCTGGTTGACGTGTCCCTGGCACGGAGTGTCGCTGATCGACTTTTCCCCGGCGCGGAGTGTCGTTGTCGGACGTTTCCCTGATGCGGAGTGTCTGTGTTGGACGTTTCCCCGATGCAGAGTGTCGCTTATTGACGTGTCCCCGGCACGGTGTGTCTGCTTGACGTTTCCCCAAGTTGGAGTATCGTTTAGTTGACGTATCCCCGAGACGGGGTGTCTGTTGTCAATGTGCCCCCGGCAAGGAGTGTCTACTTGACGTTTCCCCGAGGCGGAGTATCGGCCGGTTGACGTATCCCCGAGACGGAGTGTCTGTTATCCGACGCAGAGGTCAATGTTGGAATTAGTTGGTTTGATTTGAGTCGACATCAGCATCGCTACACTGGAATATGGTACCAGGAGCGAATCATCATCCGTCTTTGAAAGGATTTAGGAATTGGGGTTTTTGTTTGGCATCTGCATTGCTGCACTGGAATAATGCCAGGAGCAACTCATCATTTGCCCCGAGAGGATTTGGGAATTGTTTTTTTTTTGTTTGGCATCTGCATTGCTGCACTGGAATCATGCCAGGAGCAACTCATCATTTCCCCGGAAGGATTTGGGAATTGGTTTTTGTTTGGCATTTGCATTGCTGCACTGGAATAATGCCAGGAGCAACTCATCATTTGCCTCGGAAGGATTTGGGAATTGGTTTTTGTTTGTCATCTGCATTGCTGCACTGGAATAATGCCAGGAGCAACTCATCATTTGCCCCGGGAGGATTTTGGAATTGGTTTTTGTTTGGCATCTGCATTGCTGCACTGGAATAATGCCAGGAGCAACTCATCATTTGCCCCGAGAGGATTTAGGAATTGATGGCTTAGGAGATAGGTTTAGATCCATATCACCTAAGGCTTTTCAATTTTATGGGACGTAAGGGTCCCATAAAAGTATTTTCTCCCTACGAGTCGAAAGGATCTCGTAGGTGTATTTTCTCCTTAGGAGTCCTGGGAACTCCTAAGTGTGTTGCTCCTTTGTGAGTCGTAAGGATCTCACGCGGGAATTTTCTCCTCACAAAGTCGAGAGGACTTTGCGAGTGCATTTCATCTCTTCTTTTTTTTTACGAGTTTGCGCCCTTTCGGGTTTTCACGAACTCGCCGGCAGTCCTGCTGTTTTTACTCACGGCGCCCTTTCGGGTTTTCATCCGTGCCCATTTTGCTTGTGGACATACCATTTTTTTTATATATTTTTTATTTTTGGTGGGACTTTGAATGTGGTCTCACCGGTAGGACTGGGAGAGATTGGGATCGTCTTACGTCCGTGGATTATATACGGTTTTACAGGATGTATGATCTGGACCGTAGGGCCGGAAAACTTTCGGGATTTTGTTGGCGTCTGCATCGCTGCACTAGAATATGGTACCAGGAGCGACTCATCATTCGCCATTAGGGTATGGGATTTGGAATTTGGTTGGCGTCTGTATCGCTTCACTGGAATATGGTACCAGGAGCGACTCATCATTCGCCATTGGGGTATAGGATTTGGAATTTGGTTGGTGTCTGCATCGTTTCACTGGAACATGGTACCAGGAGCGACTCATCATTCGCCACTTGGGGATTGGGGAGCGATGGCTTAGGAGACAGGTTTAGATCCCTATCACCTAAGTCTTTTCAACTTTATGGGCCGTGAGGGTCCCATAAAGGCAAATTCTCCCTACGGGTCGTAAGGATCCCATAGGTGTATTTTCTCCTTAGGAGTCGTGGGGACTCCTAAGTGTGTTTTTCCTTTGTGAGTTATAAGGATCACACAAAGGTTTGTTGTCCTCATGTATCGTGAGGACACATGAGTGGATTTCCCCCGTTCCCAGTTTAATGACTTAGAGGTCAACTGTTTCCAGTTTAACGAATTAGCGGACATCTGTTTCCAGTTTAAAGACTTAGGGGTCTGTGGTGCCCAGTTTAACGACTTAGCGATCATCTGTTTTCAGTTTAACGACGTGGTGGTCATCTGTTTCCAGTTTAACGAATTAGCGGTCATCTGTTTCCAGTTTAACGACTTAGAGGTCATCTGTTTCCAGTTTAAAGACTTAAGGGTCTATCTGTTTCCAGTTTAACGACTTGGTGGTCATCTGTTTCCAGTTTAGAGACTTAGAGGTCTACTGTTTCCAGTTTAACGACTTAGAGGTCATCTGTTTCCAGTTTAACGACATAGAGGTCATCTGTTTCCAGTTTAACGACTTGGTGGTCATCTGTTTCCAGTTTAACGACTTGGAGGTCATCTGTTTCCAGTTTAAAGACTTAGGGGTTTATTGATGGCGAGCTTGGAATTTTGGGGTAGGGGCCGGTATCAGCGTTGCTAACACTGAAGCAGAGGTGCCGGGAGCAATTCATCATTTGCCTACTCTTGTTGGCGGAGCGATGGCTTAGGAGACGGGTTTAAGTACCTATCGCCTAAGGCTTTTCAATTTTATGGGCCGTGAGGATCCCATAAAAGCATTTTCTCCCTGCGAGTCGTGAGGATCCAGCAGGTGTATTTTCTCCTTAGGAGTCGTGAGGACTCCTAAGCGTGTTTTTCCTTTGTGAGTCGCAAGGATCCCACAAAGGTTTGTTCTCCTCATATATCGTGAGAACACATGAGTGGGTCTTCTCAATGGAGCATAACTCCAAAGGCGGAGACTAGCCGCGTAACTGGTGATTATGGTGAGGCATGGGTATGATGAGAATTATTTGAGCCCGTGGATTGTATACGGCAGTCAATTTGGGGACTGGCCGTAGGGCCGGAAGAATTTTGAAAAAATGGATTTTTGTTGGCGTCTGCATCGCTGCACTGGAATATGGTACCAGGAGCAACTCATCATTCGCCAGTTGTTTTTTTTGCTTGTTTTTGTTTTACCGCGATTGCTCTATCATTTCAGCTTTTCTTATCGTGAAGGTCGCGATTGCCCTATCATTTCGGCTATTTATTCACGGTTGCCCCATCATTTCGGCTTTATTTTCATGTTTATCTTTACTCGCTGATTTTTTTTTTGCGAGTTGCCCCATCATTTCGGCCTTTCTTTATTTTTCTTTTATTTACACATTTTTTGTTTATTTACATACATATATATTTTTTTACATTCCCAGTTTAACGACTTAGAGGTCGACGGTTCCCATTTTAGCGACGTGGGGGTCATCTTTGCTTATCCCAGCTCCTTGAACTTTGATCTTGGCGGAGCTGTGTTAATGACCTAGCTCCGCGGCTTGCCGATACATCCGAGGATTGTGAGGTTTTTCCAAGCTTATATTGGTCATATGCCCAATCTTTGAAAATATAGCAATCTTCGATGGTATGACCTACCACTCTATGATATAGGCAGTATACGGGATTGCCGGTCATGTTCATTTCCTGTGGCCTCTTTGGAACAAGCAGTTGCAGACCGTTATTCAAGGCGTCCATGAATATTTTGCGGACTTCATCCCTCCTGAAGGAGTATACCTTCTTCTTTCTCTCCATTGGAGTAGGTGCCTTTACTGGTGCTGGTCCTCGAGGCCGATCGGTCTTTGGTTCGCCCTTTTCAGATAATGGCACATGTCTGGGAGGATTAGGTTCCCGAAAGGCTCCGGTCTCCATTTGCATGAAATCGGCGGTCGTAGCTTGACTGTTTGCTAACGCGCCTTTAGACAGTTCTATCTCTCCCGTCTTGTATTGCCTTTCGACCCAATCTTTGAAGACGAAGCAGTCCTCAATGGCATGACCTATCATCCTGTGATAGGGGCAATATTCTGGGTCGTCGGTCATATTCGCTTCTTGCGGTCTCTTTGATTCCGGCAGTTGTAGACCGTTTCTTAGGGCATCCTTGAATATCTTGTGGACTTTTTCCCTTTTGAAGGAATGGAACTTTTCCAGCTTCTCTTTCAGAGGCGATCCCCCCCCCGGCGTATGTATCGGAGGTACTGGAGGCTGATTGCGGCAGTTTTTCGCGAAGGTGCTCCGCTTTTAGGTTGGAAGGGATATCAGTTGGCTGTCCCCGGGTATCAATCCCTGGCTCATGAGCCAAAATTTGATTATGCTGTAATTGCAATCGGGTGACTTGGGTCACGAGATCTGCCACGACGTTTGCCAGCTCGTCGACTTTAGAATAGACCTCGGCCATCTTCTCATCCCTGTCCTGAAATTGCCTTTGAAGCATTGGAATAATGCTTGTTCTGTAGTTCCGGCTATGACAATCGAGTAATCTTTATTGCCTGAGCTCAATTCCGCAGGAACCACGGGCTCCTCTGGCTTATCGGCCTGAGCGGGCTCTTCAACATTTAGATCGAGCCGATGCTGGGTAGCGTCAACCATATCATCACCATGGCTGTGAAGAAGAGGAGGGTTCGTTTCTTCATGTCCGGCCATGTAGACAGTGTGGATAATACATTCAGCCATTCTTTCATCACTGGCAGCTGGTTTCGCGGAGCGGTCCGGGCTATGAAATTCATAAATTTTAACATGGCCAGAGCCTTAGCCCTTTTGTTGGCTCTATATCTGAGCCGCTTCTGCCTCAGCTTCTCTGCCTTAAGCGCTTGGCAGGCTTCTGCTCTTCGGGAAGCCGCCATAGGCCGAGCGATGGGGATGCTTGAGAAGACATCTGCCCGCGTGTCCGTCGAAGGTATTGCCTGGGCTTGCCCACTACGTCTGGTAACTTCTTTTGTTCCGATGGCTTTGCCCCCAGTTGGGGCCATGGAAAGTCGTCCAGACACCGATTTGTGTTTGGGTTGGGGCGCCCTCGAGATTACCACATTCGGTCTCCTGCCTTTCGAGACCGGTCTGCCTGTTGCTGGAGCTTGAGGAGCCGGAATGGCATTAGATGATACGAACAGGATAGAGCCGAATGGTAGCGGCTCCTCCTCCCATTGTCGCCCGAGACTGGCCGGAAGGACCGTCCTGGAGTCCATCTTCATCGTGTAGGAGACGGGAGTCGTGCTGAGAGCTGAGATCGTCCTTGGAGACATTGTTGGAGAGTGATTGCTTGAAAACCTGCATGAAAAAGCATTATTTTAGTTTAAATATAAGTATGTATATTGATTGAGTTCGCATGAATGCTTAACCCGAAATATGGGAGGAGAGATTGGTCCCACAGGGCGTGCCAGAATCTGTAGGGTGTTTTTCGTCACCCTATTGAGATGGGAATATGCGCGCGCTTGTCAGGCGTACTACAGATTCCCCCTGCCTGGGGTAGGCCGGAATTTAATGATTGTGGGGATCCGAATCTCCGGCAGCCGTGAACTAAGCTGCCGTTAATTACCCTGGAGCGAGGGAACCTCCGATTGACGGGTTAAACTGGTCATGCGAACTCAATGTGCAGTGTACGTGTGTTATGTTTTGAAAGCGGGGTTTGGATATATCGGGAGCCACGCAGAGTTTTTACGGGGGTCCCGCTACCCGGATAGCGGGTTGGGGGTCACGAAGGCTAGCAGCCCCCTTGCGGGGTGCGGGGCAGCGTCCCGTTAGGAAATTTTTTTCTAACAGGGACAGTGTCGTGGAGTATGTGTATGTGTACATAAGTATGCATATGTATATATATATAAAGGGGGGAAAGACATCCAAAGGATGCATGGAGGCCAGCGCCTCGAGCGCTGTGCGCTTAGGTGCTGTGCGCTAAGGCGCTAGAGTGCCACCTGTCGGCACGTGGGCGCTCTGCGCTGGGCGCTTGAGCGCAAGCGCGCCACGCGTCGGTACGTGGGCGCTTTGCGCTCGAGCGCCTGACGCTCGAGCGCAAGCGCGCCACGTGTCGGCACGGGAGCGACTTGCGCTTGAGCGCTGGGCGCTTGAGCGCTGGCGTGCCACGTGTCGGCACGGGGGCGACTTGCGCCTGAGCGCTTGCGCCTGAGCGCTTGCTCCTGAGTGCTTACGCTCGAGAGCCAGCGAGCCACGTGTCGCCACGGGGGCGACTTGCGCCTGAGCGCTTGCTCCTGAGTGCTTACGCTCGAGAGCCAGCGAGCCACGTGTCGCCACGGGGGCGACTTGCGCTCGAGCGCTTGCGCTGGAGCGCAAGCGCGCCACGTGTCGGCACGGGGGCGACTTGCGCTCGAGCGCTTGCGCTTGAGCGCAAGCGCGCCACGTGTCGGCACCGGGGCGACTTGCGCTCGAGCGTTTGCGCTTGAGCGCAAACGCGCCACGTGTCGGCACGTGGGTGCTTTGCGCTTGAGCGCGGGACGCTGTAGTGAAAACGCGCCACGTGTCGGCACGTGGGCGCTTTGCGCTCAAGCGCTGAGCGCTTGGGCGCAAGCGCGCCACGTGTCGGCACGCGGGCGCTCTGCGTTTGAGCGCCGGCGAGAAAAGGAGGCTTTTAGCCTAGAACCAGAAGCCATGGTTCAAAAAAAAGGAAATATTTATATATATATATATATATATATATATATATATATATGGAGTTAAACTCTTAGGATGTTTTGAAGCTGATGAAGGGGGGTTCTTCTTCTTCATCCTGTTGTTTGGCCGAATCTTGAAGATCAAGAAGTAGGTGATTTTAAAAATCACTCCTTTTTGAGATCTGATGGGAGATCTGAGTTCCCCTTTGTGGGTTTTATGGTGGAAAGCTACTTAGTTTTGGAAAAGAAAGAGTAAAACTCTTGATTTAATTTAAAAGAAATGAGAAGGTTTAGAACCTTGGAGAAGGAGCAGGAGGCACAAAGAACCCTAGTTTTGGGGGGGATGAAAAAGTATTCCTTTATTCATCATCATGTTGCCTTTTATAGGCCTACATATTTACATATAGCCCCTTGGGCTTTACAAAAATGGCATTTTAGCCATCCCATGGCTCATGTGCCATTTCATTTTTGCACATAAGCCACGGGCTTACAAAATATTGGCTTTATGTCCATTTTGTTTACATTCATGCATAAACAATTACATAAAAATTATTTATTACATGATTTTGTTGCTGGCACGGGGAGGTTGGTCGCGGGCTCGACTTGGGCATGGGCCCGCTTGACCTGGGCTTGGGCCCACCTGGCTTGGGGTTGACTTTGATTTTGACTTGGTCAACCGGGGTGTAAATTTTTACCCCAACAAGCGTATTTACTTCACAGTAAATACGTAGCGGCCCCGTCACGTCCTCTGCCCGTATACTGGGAAGCGGAGCGTGACAGGTTTTGTTGGCGGCCCATGCAGGTCAGAGCTGTATGATACTCTATCATGCAATTCTGTTCTGCGTGAACAACCTAAGCAATATAACACAAGAACCAGCAACTAAAATATTCTTTACAGTTCATGTTCCTTGAATCTTATCAATTTCATAATCTTTGAATCTGTCCTAACCTAAATTTTTCATTCAAGGTTATGGATTCACCAAACAACACAAGCACCAACTTCAACAACACTCCACCACCACTACAAATTACTCTTGCCGTAGCTGCTCCGATCGACGAGCAGATGATTCTGCTTGAGACAATCCGCAGCCTCCTAGAGAGAAAGCAACAACTCTTCAACCGTCCCGAGGCTGAAGCATCTGGGGTGAAGCAATTCAGAGCTTTACATCCCAAACAATTCTCAGGAAAGGGGAGCCCAGTGGAAGCTGAGGAATGGGCTCAGAGTATAGAAGATGATCTGGAAGCGGCACAAGTGCCAGAGATAGCTTGAGTTCGTGTGGCAAAATTACAGCTCACGGACAATGCACGGGTCTGGTGGAAGGCGGAAGAAAGCCGTCTTGACCAACCTATCGAATGGAAGACTTTCCGAGATATGTTCGACGCAAAGTACTTCCCTGAGACTGCCAGGTTCGACATGGAACAACAGTTCATTCATCTGCAACAAGGTTCGATGTGGACCAAGTCAGTAGATGAGTATGACGCTGAGTTCACTATGCTCAGTCGGTAAGATATGTCTCAATTTTCGATTTTATATCACATACTACACAGGTAACACAAGACCGTAACAGGTTTGCGGCCCATCTCATACCGACTGCTGAGATCAGGGCTAGAAGATTTCAGCAAGGGTTGGACCCGGAAATCCAAGATGATCTAGCTACAGGGGATTTCCCAACCCATGATTTGGCTTTGAAGGCTACCCGAAGATATGAGGCAGTAGTAAAAAGAAAGGGCAGACCTCAATCTGCCGGTTTGAAACGCCCTGCCACTCAAATGGCAGGAGGAGCCTCTTCCAGGCCAACGTTCGAACCCAGGAGAACTGAAGAACCCAATAACCAGCCAATACCATTTCTATTTCCATTGCAAGAGAGATGGACATTTGATAAAGGACTGTAGGCGCGAAAAAAGCATGTGCCTAGTTTGTGGCGCGTCCAATCGCAGAATTGAGACATGTCCATATAGATACAACTCAGTTCACACACCCACCAACTACCCGCAGCGGCCAGCTATCCAAGCTCCTGCAACTCATCCTGCACTCCCAGCACCACCTCCACGTAGATTTCCTGCACAGCCAAATCGCCAATTCCATCAGGCACTGAGGAACATGCCTCGAGGACAGAGGAATGTGCCTCCAGCTAGGAGGAACGTGCCACGGCAACAGGCTTACACCTTAGCAGCCGTAGAAACCGAGACAGTTGACCAAGGTAACACTTGCAAGTCTCTTTCACATTCTCAAACCCTTGTATCCTTTTGTTATTTTTCATACACTATCAGTACTTCAGTCACCAAACTTTTCTTGAATCTGTTACACTTTCCTTTTACAAATTTCGAGCACGAAATTTTTTTAAAGGAAGGTAGATTGTAACAACCCTAAATTCCCTGTACAACTTTCTGTGCAATTTTTTCAAAATTTAAAGAAAGGGGTACTTTTACCTGAGCACAAGTTAAATACTTGTTTTGCTAATTAATTACAAGAATGAGCTTGTAGCTCATTGGTAATATCTTGCATTGCAGAACTAAGCCACCAGAGTTCAAATCCCATACCCCGCATTATTTTTAATATTGATTTTTTAAACCTTTAGAATACCAAAGGTTTACACGTGCATATCTCACAAAAACCCCACTACACCCAAAAATGTAACATTGCTATAGGATAGTTGAACCGTCGGGGGGATTCCGGCCGCCTCACTCGGCCGGAAATCGGCCAACTCGGCCTCGACTCGGCCGACTCAGGCTTCCGACCGAGTCACGGCCGAGTCGGCCGATTCCGGCGACGACCCCAACACAAAAAAATGTGTCTTTTGGTCTCCCCTGCACACCTGCAAAATTTCGTCCTCAGACCATTTCCAGAGCTCTTTTAAAACCCCAATTACTC
Organism: Agapanthus africanus; assembly: GCA_030015575.1. Taxonomy (NCBI): domain Eukaryota; kingdom Viridiplantae; phylum Streptophyta; class Magnoliopsida; order Asparagales; family Amaryllidaceae; genus Agapanthus; species Agapanthus africanus. The sequence goes on from CM057341.1 coordinate 183,848,938, forward strand.
CACTTTTATTACATTTTAATACAATTTATCACATTTTTTCATTTTAACCTTTCACCTACCCTAACCCTAGCCTAACCCTATAAATACAACCCCTACACACTACCCCCTCACTCCAAAATTCAGAGCAAACTCTCAAGAAATTTCGTAGAAACCCTAGTGTGCATTTGAAGTGAACAAAAAGGGCGAAAGCATCGGTGAAATTCCGACGATCACCCTAGTAGCTCCCGGTGACGAAACGACGCACCGGTGCCTCCTCCCGACTCCTCTTCCTCATCCCTAACTTCTAAAGCCGTAAGTCCCACCTTCCCCCTTCTCTACTCTTTCTGAAAATACGAAATTACAAAACCCGACGGAATCGGAGCAAGTCCTATTTCCGATTCGGTTTCTTCCTAAAATCTCACTTTTCCTTTAATACAATCTTGTTAAACCATTACATGTTGACTATTAAACACTAAATAAGTATATTGAACAAGTTCCATATCAAAAGAAATTGATATTTCCATTTTACCGTACTTTTTCATTAAAATACCATATAGTTTCATTTTCGACATTTAAACATCACAAACTTCTTATACCTTTAAATAGATCATGAGGTAATGACATAACTCCCCACACACTCATATGCAACACAGCACAATACTTTCGGGAACATAGAATACGGGGAAACGACACCTTTTCAAATAAATACCATTACTATAAAAACCGTTTTCTAAAAGATTATTATTTTACACAAATCTTTGCACAGCGCCGCTACAACCCACTTTGGGGAACCCGACTGGGATGGTGCGGATTATCACACGTCCCTAGGCTTAGTAGTGTGAGATTCAGACCTCCGCAAGGAGCATTCGGTCTCGAGAGATTTAAAATACGACATCTTAAGAAAATAAGATTTTTAGAAATATAAAATATATATTAAAATAATTTTATATATTTATTTATATATGTAACATTAAAATATCTATTTTGAAATAATATAGCTATTCCAACTCTTTTCAAAAATCACAAGAATCACTTTATATTAATATACCATGAATTCCATACAAGTCAATATTACAAATAAATAACCTTAATTATGAATTTAGGATATTTTCACTAGAAATATCACAATTAAGAAATCTACATTCATGATAACTCTAAAGACGAAAACTAAATATTTGGGGAGTATTTTGAAAAGTATATAAAAGTATTTTTACATAAAACCTCCTCAAGTTCTATAAATTACCCTAAGGACCCTAATAAACATAGGTTTAAGCGGGACCAATCTTGAGCCTCAGGGAGCCGGAGTAGTGGGTGCTTGCCTATCTAAGGTAGACAACTTAACAACGGTGTTATCAATACGGTAATCGTCTTTGAAAAAAACATAAATCCTGCCGCCAATGTGCAACGGTTACCGATAACATCAAAACCATCAGGACTTCAATTTACTTTTCTAATTGTCTGACTCAGACTGAGTCTCATTAATAATCTGACTTGAATATGATTCAAGTAAAATCTACAATCTATAATCTACAATATTACAATTCAACATGAATCCATGAATCCATTTATCCATACATTCAATATATTCAATCTATACAACTTGACTGAAACGAACCATGGATATACTTCCATTTACATGATTCTCCAGTTACATCCATTTACATGATTCTCCGGTTCCATCCGTTTACTGATATCATGGTTTCGGTAAGTCGTCCAATTATACAATCTATACAGTTTACAATACAATACAACTATACAAACAAGACATCTCGGGATTTAAGGGGTAGATTGGTACATAAGGTGTTAGAAGTGGCACGAGACTGCAATCATAAAACACGTAACCTATACTCCGTTGCTATTATACCGTGGCTCAACGGTTTCTTGAGTTTCTGATACCTTAGTCTCCGGGGCAAGTGAGACTCCCCTCGTATACACTGGCATCCTTCTGTACCAAGCTACAAACAACAGCGTTAACACTAAATACAATTATAACAACATAATAAAATTTTAAAAACTACATTCTTATTCTGTCTATTATATTTCTCCATTATATTTGGAACTTACCGAGCGATCTGTTCGCTGACGACATTCTCTTCTTTCTTCTATAAATGTCGTCAGGTGATCTGGACACGTTAGAGATCGAGCCCAGCGTAGAAGACTTGGACCATTTCGTTGAAGACCCAGAGCTTTAGTTCATTGTATACTTTTATTTCAGTACCTTTCCTTTTCTGTTATGCCATTGTTTAGGCATTGCTTTCTATCAGATGTATTTACTTTTCCATGCATTGTACAAAAAGAATGTTAATAAATAAAGTTGTTGTTCAATTATATCTTATCTCTTGTGCATTTACTTTTATATTGCTTAGATACGCTTAGCGTATTTACTTCACAGTAAATACGTAGCGGCATCGTCGCGTCCTCTGCCCGTATACTGGGAAGCGGGGCGTGACAGGTTTTGTTGGCTGCCCATGCAGGTCAGAGCTGTATGAAACTCTATCATGCAGTTCTGTTCTGCGTGAACAAGCTAAGCAATATAACAAAAAAACCAGCAACTAAAACATTCTTTAGAATTCATGTTCCTTGAATCTTATCAATTTCATATTCTTTGAATCATATACTTTGAATATGTCCTAACCTAAATTTTTCATTCAAGGTTATGGATTCACCAAACAACACAAGCACCAACTTCAACAACACTCCACCACCACTGCAAATTACTCCTTCCGTAGCTGCTCCGATAAATGAGCATACGATTCTGCTTGAGGCAATCCGTAGCCTCCTAGAGGGACAACAGCAACTCTTAAACCGTCCCGAGGCTGAAGCACCTGGGGTGAAGCAATTTAGAGCTTTACATCCCGAACAGTTCTCAGGAAAGGGGAGCCCAGTGGAAGCTGAGGAATGGGCTCAGAGTATAGAAGAGGATCTGGCAGCGGCACAAGTGCCAGAGATAGCTTGGGTTCGTGTGGCAAAATTACAGCTCACAGACAATGCACAGGTCTAGTGGAAGGCGGAAGAAAGTCGTCTTTACCAACCTATCGAATGGAAGACTTTCCGAGACATGTTCGATGCAAAGTACTTCCCTGAGACTGCCAGGTTCGACATGGAACAGCAGTTCATTCATCTGCAACAAGGTTCGATGTGGACCAAGTCAGTGGATGAGTATGACGCTAAGTTCACTATGCTCAATCGGTAAGATATGTCTCATTTTTCGATTTTATATCACATACTACATAGGTAACACAAGACCGTAACAGGTTTGCGGCCCATATCATACCGACTGCTAAGATCAGGGCTAGAAGATTTCAGCATGGGTTGGACCCGGAAATCCAACCTGATCTAGCTACATGGGATTTCCCAACCCATGATTTGGCTTTGAAGGCTACCCAAAGATATGAGGCAGTAGTAAAGAGGAAGGGCATACCTCAATCTGCCGGTTTGAAACGCCATACCACTCAAATGACAGAAGGAGCCTCTTCCAGGCCAACGTTCGAACCCAGGAGAACTGAAGAACCCAATAACCAACCAAGACCACATTTCTGTTTCCATTGCAAGAGAGATGGACATTTGATAAAGGACTGTAGGCGCACAAAAGGCCTGTGCCTGGTTTGTGACTCGTCCAATCACAGAATTGAGACCTGTCCATAAAGATACAACTCAGTTCACACACCCACCAACTACCCGCAGCGGCCAGCTGTCCAGGCTCCTGCAACTCATCCTGCACTCCCAGCACCACCTCCACGTAGATTTCCTGCACATCCAAATCGCCAATTCCATCAGGCACTGAGGAACATGCCTCGAGGACAGAGGAATGTGCCTCCAGCTAGGAGGAACGTGGCACGGTGACAGGCTTACAACTTAGCAGCCGTAGAAGCCGAGACAGTTGACCAAGGTAACACTGGTAGGTCTCTTTCACATTCTCAAACCCTTGTATCACTTTGTTATTTTTCATACACTATCAGTACTTCAGTCACCAAACTTTCCTTGAATCTGTTACACTTTTCTTTTACAAATTTCGAGGACGAAATTTTTTTAAGGAGGGTAGAATGTAACAACCCTAAATTCCCTGTACAACTTTCTGTGCAAATTTTTCAAAATTTAAAGAAAGGGGTATTTTTGCCTGAGCACAAGTTAAATACTTATTTTGCTAATTAATTACAAGAAAGAGCTTGTAGCTCATTGGTAATATCTTGCACTGCTGAACCAAGCCACCAGAGTTCAAATCTCATACCCCACATTACTTTTAATATTGAATTTTTTTATACCTTTAGAATACCAATGGTTTACACGTGCATATCTCACAAAAACTCCACTACACCGAAAAATGTAACATTGCCAGAGGATAGATGAACCATCGGGGGGGATTCCGGCCGCCTGACTCGGCCGGAAATCGGCCAACTCGGCTTCGACTCGGCCGACTCAGGCCTCCGACCGAGTCACGGCCGCGTCACGGCCGAGTCACAGACGAGTCAGCCGATTCTGGTGACAACCCCAACACAAAAAATGTGTCTTTTGGTCTCCCCTGCACACCTGCAAAATTTCTTCCTCAGACCATTTCCAGAGCTCTTTTAAAACCCCAATTACTCCACTTTTATTACATTTTAATACAATTTATCATATTTTTTTCATTTTAACCATTCACCTACCCTAACCCTAGCCTAACCCTATAAATACAACCCCTACACACTACCCCCTCACTCCAAAATTCTGAGCAAACTCTCAAGAAATTCCTAGAAACCCTAGTGTGCATTTGAAGTGAACAAAAAAGGCGAAAGCTTCGGCGAAATTCCGACGATCACCCTAGGAGCTTCCGGCGACGAAACGACCCACCGGTGCCTCCTCCCAACTCCTCTTCCTCATCCCTAACTTCTAAAGCCGTAATTCCTACCTTCCCCCATCTCCAATCTATCTGAAAATACGGAATTACAAAACCCGACGGAATCGGAGCAAATCCGATTTCCGATTCGGTTTCTTCATAAAATCTCACTTTTCCTTTAATAGAATCTTGTTAAACCATTACATGTTGACTATTAAACACTAACTAAGCATATTGAACAAATTCCATATCAAAAGAAATTGCTATTTCCATTTAACCGTGCTTTTTTTTAATTAAAATACCATATATTTTCATTTTTGACATTTAAACATCACAAACTTGCTATACCTTTAAGTAGATCACGAGGAAATGACCTACCTCCTCACACACTCATATGCAACATGGCAAAATACTTCCGGGAACATAGAATATGGGAAAACGACACCATTTCAAATAAATACCATTACTATAAAAACCGTTTTCTAAAAGATTAGTATTTTACACAAATCTTTGCAAAGCGCCGCTACAACCCACTTTGGAGAACCCGACTGGGATGGTGCGGATTATCGCACGTCCCTGGGCTTAGTATTGCGAGATTCAGACCTCCGCAAGGAGCATTCGGTCTCGAGAGATTTAAAATACGACATCTTAAGAAAAAAAGATTTTTAGAAATATAAAATATATATTAAAATTATTTTATATATTTATGTATATAGTAATATTAAAATATCTATTTTGAAATAATATAACTATTCCAACTCTTTTCAAAAATCACAAAAATCACTTTACATTAATATACCATGAATTCCATACAAGTCAATATTACAAATAAATAACCTTTATTATGAATTTAGGATATTTTCACTAGAAATATCACAATTACAAAATCTACATTCATGATAACTCTAAAGACGATAACTAAATACTTGGGGAGTATTTTGAAAAGTATATAATGGTATTTTTACATAAAACCCCCTCAAGTTCTATAAATTACCCTAAGGACCCTAGTAAACATAGATTTAAGCGGGACTAATCTCTTGAGCCTCAGGGAGAAGGAGAAGTGGTGCTTGCCTATCTAAGGTAGACAACTTAACAACGGTGTTATCAATACGGTAATCGTCTTTGAAAAAAACACAAATCCTGCCGCCAATGTGCAGCGGTTACCGATTACATCAAAACCATCAGGACTTCAATTTACTTTTCTAATTGTCTGACTCAGACTGAGTCTCATTAATAATTTGACTTGAATATGATTCAAGTACAATCTACAATCTCCAATCTACAATATTACAATTCAACATTAATCCATGAATCCATTTATCCATACATTCAATAAATTCAATCTATACAACTTGACAGAACCAAACCATGGATATACTTCCATTTACATGATTCTCCAGTTACATCCATTTACATGATTCTCCGGTTACATCCGTTTACTGATATCATGGTTTCGGTAAGTCGTCCAATTATACAATCTATACAGTTTACAATACAATACAACTATACAAACAAGTCATCTCGGGGTTTAAGGGTTAAATTGGTACGGAAGGTGTTAAAAGTGGCACGAGACTGCAACCATAAGACACATAACCTATATTCCGTTGCTGTTGTACTGTGGCCCAACGGTTCCTTGAGTTTCTGATACCTTAGTCTCCGGGGCAAGTGAGACTCCTCTCGTATACACTGGCATCCTTCTGTACCAAACTACAAACAACAACGTTAACACTAAATACAAGTATAACAACATAATACAACTTTAAAAACTACCTTCTTATTCTGTCTATTATATTTCTCCCTTATCTTTGGGACTTACCGAGCGATCTGTTCTCTGACGACATTCTCTTCTTTCTTCTGTGAATGTCGTCAGGTGATCTGGACACATCAGAGATCGAGCCCAGCACTGAGACTTGGACCATTTCGTTGAAGATCCAGAGCTTTAGTTCATTGTACACTTTTATTTCAGTACCTTTCCTTTTCTGTTATGCCATTGTTTAGGCATTGCTTTCTATCTGATGTATTTATTTTTCCATGCATTGTACAAAAAAATGTTAATAAGTAAAGTTTCTGTTCAATTATATCTTGTCTCTTGTGCATTTACTTTTATATTGCTTAGATACGGTTAGCGTATTTACTTCACAGTAAATATGTAGCGGCCTCGTCGCGTCCTCTGCCCGTATACTGGGAAGCGGGGTGTGACAGGTTTTGTTGGTGGCCCATGCAGGTCAGAGCTGTATGAAACTCTATCATGCAGTTCTGTTCTGTGTGAACAACCTAAGCAATATAACACAAGAACCAGCAACTAAAACATTCTTTACAATTCATGTTCCTTGAATCTTATCAATTTCATATTGTTTGAATCATATACTTTGAATCTGTCCTAACCTAAATTTTTCATTCAAGGTTATGGATTCACCAAACAACACAAGCACCAACTTCAACAACACTCCACCACCACTGCAAATTACTCGTGCCGTAGCTGCTCCGATCAACGAGCAGACGATTCTGCTTGAGGCAATCCGTAGTCTCCTAGAGGGACAGCAGCAACTCTTGAACCGTCCCGAGGCTGAAGCATCCGGGATGAAGCAATTCAGAGCTTTACAACCCAAACAGTTCTCAAAAAAGGGGAGCCACTGGAAGCTGATGAATGGGCTCAGAGTATAGAAGATGATCTGGAAGCGGCACAAGTGCCAGAGATAGCTTGGGTTTGTGTGGCAAAATTACAGCTCACAGACAATGCACGGGTCTGGTGGAAGGCAGAAGAAAGCCGTCTTGACCAACCTATCGAATGGAAGATTTTCCAAGACATGTTCGACGCAAAGTACTTCCCTGAGACTGCCAAGTTCAACATGGAACAGCGGTTCATTCATCTGCAACAAGGTTCGATGTGGACCAAGTCAGTAGATGAGTATGACGCTGAGTTCACCATGCTCAGTCGGTAAGATATGTCTCAATGTTCAATTTTATATCACATACTACACAGCTAACACAAGACCGTAACAGGTTTGCGGCCCATCTCATACCGACTGCTGAGATCAGAGCTAGAAGATTTCAGCAAGGGTTGGACCCGGAAATCCAAGCTGATCTAGCTACAGGGGATTTCCCAACCCAAGATTTGGCTTTGAAGGCTGCCCGAAGATATGAGGCAGTAGTAAAGAGGAAGGGCAGACCTCAATCTGCCGGTTTGAAACGCCCTGCTACACAAATGGCAGGAGGAGCCTCTTCCAGGCCAACGTTCGAACCCAGGAGAACTGAAGAACCCAATAACCAGTCAATACCACATTTCTGTTTCCATTGCAAGAGAGATAGATATTTGATATAGGACTGTAGGTGCGCAAAAGGTTTGTGCCTAATTTGTGGCGCGTCCAATCACAGAATTGAGACATGTCCATATAGATACAACTCAGTTCACACACCTATCAACCACCCGCAGCGGCCAGCTATCCAGGCTCCTGCAACTCATCCTGCACACCCAGTACCACCTCAACGTAGATTTCCTGCACAGCCAAATCGCCAATTTCATCAGGCACTGAGGAACATGCCTCGAGGACAGAGGAATGCGCCTCCAGTTAGGAGGAACGTGCCACGGCGACAGGCTTATACCTTAGCAGCCATAGAAGCCGAGACAGTTGACCAAGGTAACACCGGTAAGTCTCTTTCACATTCTGAAACCCTTGTATCACTTTGTTATTTTTCATAAACTATCTGTACTTCAGTCACCAAACTTTCCTTGAATCAGTTACACTTTCCTTTTACAAATTTTGAGCAAGAAATTTTTTTTAAGGAAGGTAGAATGTAACAACCCTAAATTCCCTGTACAACTTTCTGTGCAATTTTTTCAAAATTTAAAGAAATGGGTACTTTTGCCTGAGCACAAGTTAAATACTTGTTTTGCTAATTAATTACAAGAAGGAGCTTGCAGCTCATTGGTAATATTTTGCACTACTGAACCAAGCCACCAGAGTTCAAATCCCATACCCCACATTATTTTTAATATTGATTTTTTTAAACCTTTAGAATACCAAGGGTTTACACGTGCATATTTCACAAAAAACCCACTACACCCAAAAGTGTAACATTGCCTGAGGATAGATGAACCGTCGGGGGGGGGGGATTCCGGACGCTTGACTCGGCCAACTCGGCATCGTCTCGGCCGACTTAGGCCTCCGACCGAGTCACGGCCGAGTCGGCCGATTCCGGCGACGACCCCAACACAAAAAATGTGTCTTTTGGTCTCCCCTACACACCTGCAAAATTTGTTCCTCATACCATTTCCAGAGCTCTTTTAAAACCCTAATTACTCCACCTTTATTACATTTTAATACAATTTATCACATTTTTTCATTTTAACCTTTCACCTACCCTAACCCTATAAAAACAACTCCTACACACTACCCCCTCACTCTAAAATTCTGAGCAAACCCTCAAGAAATTTCCTAGAAACCCTAGTGTGCATTCGAAGTGAACAAAAAGGGCGAAAGCTTCAGCGAAATTCCGACGATCACCCTAGGAGCTCCCTGTGACGAAACGACGCACCGGCGCCTCCTCCCGGCTTCTCTTCCTCATCCCTAACTTCTAAAGCCATAAGTCCCACCTTCCCCCTTCTCTACTCTTTCTGAAAATACGGAATTACAAAACCCAACGGAATCGGAACAAATCCGATTTCCGATTCAGTTTCTTCCTAAAATCTCAGTTTTCCTTTAATACAATCTTGTTAAACCATTACATGTTGACTATTAAACACTAACTAAGCATATTGAACAAGTTCCATATCAAAAGAAATTGCTATTTCCATTTTACCGTACTTTTTCATTAAAATACCATATAGTTTCATTTTCGACATTTAAACATCACAAACTTGCTATACATTTAAGTAAATCACAAGATAATGACCTATCTCCTCACACTCATATGCAAAATAGCACAATACTTTCAGGAACATAGAATACGGGAAAACGACACCTTTTCAAATAAATACCATTACTATAAAAACCGTTTTCTAAAAGATTAGTATTTTACACAAATCTTTGCATAGCGCCGCTACAACCCACTTTGGGAACCCGACTGGGATGGTGCGGATTATCGCACGTCCCTAGGCTTAGTAGTGCGAGATTCAGACCTCCGCAAGGAGCATTCGGTCTCGAGAGATTTAAAATACGACATCTTAAGAAAATAAGATTTTTAGAAATATAAAATATATATTAAAATTATTTTATATATTTATGTATATATGTAACATTAAAATATCTATTTTGAAATAATATAACTATTCCAACTCTTTTCAAAAATCACAAGAATCACTTTACATTAATATACCATGAATTCCATACAAGTCAATATTACAAATAAATAACCTTTATTATGGACTTAGGATATTTTCACTAGAAATATCACAATTACAAAATCTACATTCATGATAACTCTAAAGCCGATAACTAAATACTTAGGGAGTATTTTGAAAAGTATATAAAAGTATTTTTACATAAAACCCCTTCAAGTTCTATAAATTACCCTAAGGACCCTAGTAAACATGGGTTTAAGCGGGACCAATCTTGAGCCTCAGGGAGCCAGAGAAGTGGGTGCTTGCCTATCTAAGGTAGACAACTTAACAACGGTGTTTTCAATAGGGTAATCGTCTTTGAAAAAGACACAAATCCTGCCGCCTATATGCAGCGGTTACCGATAACATCAAAACCATCAGGACTTCAATTTACTTTTCTAATTGTCTGACTCAGACTGAGTCTCATTAATACTCTGACTTGAATATAATTCAAGTACAATCTACAATATTACAATTCAAAATGAATCCATGAATCCATTTATCCATACATTCAATATATTCAATTTATACAACTTGACCAAACCGAACCATGGATATACTTCCATTTACATGATTCTCCAGTTACATCCATTTACATGATTCTCCGGTTACATCCGTTTACTGATATAATGGTTTCGGTAAGTCGTCCAATTATACAATCTATACAGTTTACAATACAATACAATACAATTATACTAACAAGACATCTAGCGGTTTAAGGGGTAGATTGGTACGGAAGGTATTAGAAGTGGCACGAGACTGCAACCATAAGACACCTAACCTATATTCCGTTGCTGTTGTACCATGGCCCAACGGTTCCTTAAGTTTCTGATACCTTAGTCTCCGGGGCAAGTGAGACTCCTCTCGTATTCATTGGTATCCTTCTGTACCAAGCTACAAACAACAGCGTTAACACTAAATACAATTATAACAACATAATACAACTTTAAAACCTACCTTCTTATTCTGTTTATTCTATATCTCCCTTATATTTGGGACTTACCGAGTGATCTGTTCGCTGACGACATTCTCTTCTTTCTTCTGTGAATGTCGTCAGGTGATCTGGACACGTCAGAGATCAAGCCCAGCGCTGAAGACTTGGACCATTTCGTTGAAGACCCAGAGCTTTAGTTCATTGTACACTTTTATTTCGGTACCTTTCCTTTTCTGTTATGCCATTGTTTAGGCATTGCTTTCTATCAGATGTAATTACTTTTCCATGCATTGTACAAAAAGAATGTTAATAAATAAAGTTGTTGTTCAATTATATCTTGTCTCTTGTGCATTTACTTTTATATTGCTTAGATACGCTTAGCGTATTTACTTCACAATAAATACGTAGCGGCCTCGTCGCGTCCTCTGCCCGTATACTGGGAAGCGGGGCATGGCATCTGTTGTTAGCGACGATGGACGTCTGAGATTAGGTTGGAGGTTGACTCCTGAAGCGTGTGGATCTCAATGGGTTTGAGGTGGTTGAGGCCGAGCTACATGCAGGGAAGTCCCGGGGTGGTTGTACTACCGAGGACCCTCCGACGATCAAGTTAGACCGGATATTTGAGCAGAGTAACGTCCTAGTGAGGAGAAAATGACTTACTTGATCCGTCTAAAGGAGGGGTTTATATAGTGGTGGCAGCAGGCAGGCAGGCAGGTGCGAGAATCACGCCGGCCTTTACGCTCCCGACGTCACGCCCGCGTGATAGGCGGGATCCCGTATTAATGGCGAGAGAGACTCGTTAATGGGGGATCGTGATGACGTGGAACGCGGGACGTGGCCGGCGGATATCTCGCGCATGGTGAGATTCGCGAAGGTGAGGCGGATGCGCCTGCGGTCGGCGCCGTTGGTCGGTCGATGGGACCGAGGAAGGTGAGCTCGGCGGGAGGCTCGGGGACGAGTGGGAGGCTGAGATATCTTGGTTCTGCGGTAGCCCGGAGATGAGCTGAGAGGGCCGAGGAGGCCGATTGTGCAGGGCTCGGAGGTGAGCCAACGGTTGTTTGTAGGACGGGCATAAGAGTGGTCTGGTCGGCCACTGTAGGTCCTTTCTTGTAAGCTTCGGGACACGTCATCTGCCACGTGTCACGATCTGGGAGATCACCGATATTGAGCCTCATCAGAATCCATCATCTTCACCGTTATCATCTAAGATGTGGGTGCGCCAAATTTCATGTGATTCTACAACTTTTTCACCGTTGATTTAGCACTGTAAAAAGTTCTATTGTCGGTAAACCGTTAATTTTGAACCCACTAATTCAACGGTGAAAAAGTTGTAGAATCACATAAAATTTGGCGTACCCACAACTTAGATGATAACGATGAAGATGATGGATGCGGATCGTCAGAAAATACAACGGAGGACGTACTTTTTCGACGCCATAGGAGTAAATTTCCTCCTATGGCCTCTTTCCTCCATTATCCTATATATATATATATATATATATATATATATATAATGGAGGAAAGAGGCCATAGGAGGGAATTTCCTCCTATGGCGTCGATAAAATACGCCATCATTCAATTTTTTCGCCGATCGGCATCCATCATCTTCATCGTTATCATCTAAAGATGTGGGTCCACCAAATTTCATGTGATTCTACATTCTTTTCACCGTTGATTTAGCAATGTAAAAATTAACGGTTTACCGACAATAGAACTTTTTACATTGCTAAATCAACGGTGAAAAGGTTGTAGAATCACATGAAATTTGGTGTACCCACATCTTAGATGATAACGATGAAGATGATGGATGCTGATCGGCGGAAAAAATGAAGGAGGTTATATTTTTTCGACGGAGGAATATATATATATATATATATATATTTATTTATTTATTTCGGTCAATGATTGAGGCTGTAATCGAGGATTTCGGTCAATGATCGAGGCTGTAATCTTTCATTTTTTCTCCTCCTTGATAATTATAGACAGGTCTACTTCAAGGACAGAAGTGATCAAGGCTGTAATCTTTTCATTTTCTCCTCCTTGATAATTACAGACAGGTCTACATCAAGGACAGAAGTAGTGATCGAGGCTGTAATCTTTTCATTTTCTCCTCCTTGATAATTACAGACAGGTCTACATCAAAGACAGAAGTGATCGAGGCTGTAATCTTTTCATTTTCTCCTCCTTGATAATTACAGACAGGTCTACATCAAGGACAGAAGTGATTGGATGATGTTACAATTGCCAGGGTGTCGTTAATTTAGACAGCTTCTCATTAATAACCCCATAATAATTTACAAAAAAAAGGTTAAAAATAATTAGAATGGCGCCTTCCCATGAATCAGCGATGAAGATAGCAATTCAAGAGTACTTGAAGAGAGTGAAAAACTCATGAACAGACTCCAGTCCCATCTCAATCAACAAACTCGAGAGACTCATGATCTCTCAAATAAAGTTTTACAAGCACTAGAAACTGCCCTCTTAGAGGCATTAAAATCATTGATGCAGTAGTACTTAGAGACATTAAAATCATCGGAGCTTAGTTAATTTATTTCTTCTTTTCAAACAGGAAACTTACAAATGTATGGACAATTAATAGTTACTCCACTCCAGATCATGATGGTCGCCACTGGAGAAAGTATGGGCATAAGATAATTAACAATATGAAGCATCCAAGATTTGTTAGAACTTTCTCTATATTTACCTTTGTGAGTGGAATAGGGCTCATGGTAGAGGGGCTTAGAGAGGGGCTCATGTGTCTGCAATTATAGGACAAAAGGAAGTGGCCTACAATTTCAAAATCAATTTGGTGACGTGGCATTCTCATTTGCAAGAGAATTCAATTAAATATCTCTTAAAAAATCAAATCAAATTTCATAACTCAAATTACTAAATTTAATTGATGCAATTTATTTACCTTTTTCTTTCCCCTAATAAACTCTTTCCACTAACCCCTCTCTCTTTTAAAAAAAAATCCGTTCCCACTATTCAAATTAAACAACTTAGTCTCTAAAAAAATCTAATTAATTAAATACGTACAACGCACATGCAAAACACAAGTATAGTTAATAAGGTTAATGGGGTTCTGAACAGTCACTGCCCCATTAGCTGTGAACGCACTAGGAGCTCATGGCCCTCCTATTTAAGTTGGAGGAGGACCCACAGGGAAGTTATGAGTGCCTTCACAGATAATGAGGCCGTGAACGTTCACAGCCCCATTTCCCCTATTGTTAATATTTAATTCTGACTTGCTTCCATGTTTTCTTTTTCCTTTTTTGATGAAAACTTACATGTGTCTCTTGAGTTTTGACCTGATTCATTTCATAATAAGTCTTTTATATTTTGCCGTACAATCCAAGGTTTGAATCATTCATTTAACTTGCAATAATTCAAAGATGGTTATTTCAAACAATAATTGCTTAGCTGATAGAATAATATCTCTCCATAGTAATAATTCAAAGATGAGTTGGTGCATCTATCTTTCTTGTGTTAATAATTTTCTTCATATATATATATTAAATTTGACAGCAGACTCAATAACAATCAAACTCAAGAAATATTTGCTTCTTAATTTTTAAATAAATAATTTGATCTGCGGGGCCATTGCAATACATTTTTAAAGTCTCAATCGGACGTAACTTGTGTTTGGACATTAATATTGAGTCCAAGCTTGGTCATAATGAACAAAATTAAGCATCATGTATCTCGTGTTTGCGTTAGCGTCAGCTCGTTGAGCCCTTGCTGCAGTACAAATGCATTTTAAATTAATTATATCTTAATTAAGATTTGGATTGAAATTTGCAAAATGTAACTTAGAGATGATAATCAATTATGATATGCAGGACCTACTACAGATGGACTCAGAGAGACGATCAAGGCTGCGTTGCTTCTAAACTAGCGCAACAACAAGAGGAGGATCGTGATGATCCATCACCCATGTTTTGAGTCATCTACAGCAATCGACACACATGCAACACTGGCATTTTACGCAATACTCGGCAGGTTGTTATCCTGTCTCCACCGAATGACACCTTGTAACGGCTCCGTGTATCTAACCACGATGAGATTTCCGCCGCTACATGTCCCGCGTCCCACACTAGCGTATCTCGTCTTTAATGAGCGCATCTCGCCATTAACGCGGACGTTACGCCTGGACAGAACTGACGTCGAGAATCTCGCAACAGTTCGCTCCGATACGACCCCTATATAAACTCCTCCTCCAGATGATTCAGACAACTCGAACCGATTCCAATACACCGCTACTCTGCCTGAATATTCCCCGATACTTACTTAATCGTCAGAGGGTCCTACGGTGGTCTCCCACCTCAAGACTTCTTTGCAGGTAACTCAGCGTCCCTTTCAACCATCAACCGATTGAGATCCACACCGAATCCCCCACTACAAATCTCAATTGTTCAGCCCCGCTGACCATAAGATTGACGGAGAAAAACATCTGAGGGAAATTCCGACCACTATCAGTTGACGCCGTCTATGAGAACGAGAAGTTTTTCCATCTAAAGAGTTGATCTTCCGCCTTCGATTCGATGGCCAGCGATCATCGCAACGAAAATCCTAGCACGAGTCATCCCGTCCTCCGTAACGGAGACGGGGGTGGTTCCACTCCTCCTCCCAACATCGTCGAAGCCTTAACGGCACGGATTGATCGACTGACAGCAATGGTGGACGCGCTCGCTCATATTCAAACCGCCAGCCACGCCCGGCCGCAACCCCTGCTCCCCAGAACGGCGGCATGGACGAGACGACAGATGGACGCGTTCAGGTCCTCAGCCTCGCTCGTGCCAATCCTAACACCACGGAACACCGGCGTGCCGATTCCGGCAGTCGCGACCCCCATACGAGGAATGATTTCATGACTCGTTGGGCGCTCGACAGTCCAACGCAAAGGTCTCAGAACTAACCAAACTATTGCTTCAACGCTCGTCGCGCTCCCTCACTCTCCTAGACGACGTCGGTCAGGTCACCTGATTCGAGGAAAGACCAGCGTCACCATAATCATCGAGACCGTGCACATGGCGCACGTCAGGGAGAGCCACGAAGGGTTCACCCCAAGGATTTGAGAAACGTGATAGAGCAAAACCGAAGCCGCTCCATCGCCCAAGCCCGAAGCAGCTCCATCGCCCAAGCCCGAAGCAGAGACACAAGCACTCTGATTACGGAGAATCCTCGGAGTACCAGCAGCAAATCGAGGTTTTCGAGAAGAAAATCGATGACATGAGGCTCGCCACCCGTTCGCCCGGCGGATTAGCAAAATATTCCGTGGACTCTCTCACGAAGCCCTTCACTGAGCAGTTACTGAGGGAGTGGGTCTCATCCCGGAACAAACCGTCCAAAGTGGCTCTTTTCAACGGAAAGTATGACCTGAAAGACCATTTAGACACATTCACCATGGGCATGAGCTTTCACATAACTCGGATGTGACTCAGTATCAAGCCTTCCACATCACTCTCATTCGGGCCGGGCGAGACCGATTCCGTGGCCTGACTCCGCGCTCAGTCTCAACTTTGGACAAGTTGTCTACTCAGTTCCTCATCCACTTCATCGCAACCGACGACAAAAGAGATTGGTCGACCACCTATTCACCATCAAAAGTGAGAACGGAGAATCTTTCAAGAGCTATATCATCCGGTTCTACAATGCTCTCCTAGAAGTAGCCGAGCATCGGGACGAGACGGTCATCACCGTCCTGAGATCCGGTCTTAGGCACAAAGAGTGGCCCCGCTCTTTTACAATAGTGCAACCTAAGTTCATGGCCGAGATAAAATTCTGGACAAAACGGGAAATCTAACTCGAGTCTGGGGTGAATGCTAATCTTCCCCGTGGAGATCCGACATATCGAAAGAAATGGGACCGGGAAGAGAAGAAGAAGACAGATCGTTCGAAACCCTATTCTTCGAGATTGCATGAGTACACTCCTCTGAACGTCTTTCAAGCTGAGCTGCTAGAGGAGGAAAAGAGCGAGAGAGTTTTCAAGATGCCGCCGATGATACAAAGGCCGGGCAAGCGACTCCGCGGCCCATATTGTGCCTTTCATCTGTCACAGGGAGACCCGACCGAGAACAAGTAACAGCTGCGCGATTACCTCGAGGAGCTGATCCGCTCCGGTCACTTGGCAAAGTACCTGCGAAACAAACATCAAGCTATAGAGTGCAAGAAGACTAACCTCCCTCTGGAGATTTGACGGTCAGACAGCTCATGGTGGTCACCATTGGCTCTGCTCCGAGCAACGAAAACACCCACCGTATCCGGCCGGTCATGACCTTAGATGCTTCACCCTCCAAGAAGTATAAGAAGGTTGCTCCCATCACCTTCACCGACGAGGACTTGCATGGCATATCCATCCCGCATAATGATCCCCTAATGATCATGGCCCGGATAAATCGGTAAAAAGTCCGGAGAATTCTCATTGACTCAAGAAACTCAGCGGGCATCCTATTTTACATCATATATCTCTTGTTTGCGTTAGCTCGTTGAGGCCTTACAGCTGCAAATGCATTTTAAATTAATAATATCTTAATTACGATTTGGATTGAAATTTGCATAATGTAACTTAGAGATGATAATTAATTATGATATGCAGGACCTACTACAGATGCACTCATAGAGACGACGATCAAGGCTGCCTTGCTTCTAAACTAGCGTCGGGATCGATTTTACTGGACAGAACGATCTGATACTGCTAACCCCAGTTCTAGACGCCGCACACGGAGGGCACCACGGAGGTTGGGAGAGAGGCCGGGAACTGGGTCCTAGCAGGGCCTATATGAGGTTGGACTCTACTCCGACGGTTACTTCCCTTACCCCCCGTGAGCGACGTCTAGAGCAAGATGTTGCCACTTTGAAGACCACCGTTCAGGAGTTGAAGGAGATAATGGTATGTATACTACTTAATAATAACATATCCAATATTAGTAGCCTGAGCTTATTTGGTTGTAGACTTAATTTTGATTAATCTAAGATTGGGGTTTCGCAATGACCTGATAATGAAACTAATTCGACAAATACACAGTTCTTACTCGTTTATTACACACAAAATTGAACATAAGCGACATGGTACTTCGGCTGCGGATCCACATGCATCTCCTTCGGCTGCGGCTCCGCAAGACATTACCTCGGCTGCGGTTGCGCAGACCACTCCTGCAGCTCCACAGCCCGCTCAGACTCCTGCACGGTCCGCTCCTTCATTGGTCGAGTTTTTGACGATTCAGGGCTGCACCGAGGAGCAGATACGCCAGATTACGTCGATTATCAGAGGTGGAGGAGCTGGACCGAGCTAGGGTAGCTTTATTTATATTTTTGAGAATGTAAATACTTATCTGATACATATTGTATAAATTTTGGACGATAATAGTTGATGGTTGTTTATGAACGATGATTTATCCTGATATCGTATTCTGTGTGTCTATTTCTATTATATATTATGCGTGACATGGTTGATTATGAATATTTCTGTATTATGTCTATTTCTATTATATTTATCCTGATATCGTATGATGTATATATTATTGTGCACAGGTCGGATTAAAAACAGGAAGAACTGTTTTTAAAATAACCCTGATATTATGTCCCTACGGATTAAACCGTAGGGCTATCAGTTGCACCTACGGATTAATCCGTAGGTCCAATGTTTGCCCCTACATATTTATCCGTAAGGACAAAATATCAGGATAACTGATATTTTGCCCCTATGGACTCTGTAACAGGAGTTACACACTTGCTTCTACGGATACACCCGTAAGGACTTATATGTAGACCTACAGCTAACTCCGTAGGGGCTGGAAGATGCCCCTACGGATTGCACCGGAGGGGCATGTATTTTATTTTATAAACCACTAAATTAAATAAATATTTTGTCCCTACGGAATACAGCATAGGTACACAGTCCCCTACGCATGAAACCGTAGGGGCAAATTTTACTCCGTAGGGGCATGTTCAGGACAAAGACTTGCACCTGCGGCGATTGCACCCACGAAGAATTTTCAAGCCCTTACGAAGATATCCGTAGGGGCAGTGCTTTGCCCCTACGGATAAAGCCGTATGTGCAATCCTTTATTGTAGTAGTGTTAGCCTCTTCCATACAAATCCGAAATTACTATCTTCCTATATAATCTCTTCCTCTCTAAATTAGCCAATTGAGTTATATCATATTAGTTAATTAAAGAGCCGGCGCCTACTAACATTTGACATATATCTCATATATCTCGACTCTTTCATCCGATCCGAATTTACAAATTTTCCTACCCTCCTCCATTCTAATATAATATGTTGAGTGATATTATTGTCCATCACAACAGTTCTACGGCTGGTAATATAATTAAATCACGTTTATCTTCACAAGTGGCTAATTAAATCCACAACCCATAATGACCTGTTCCTGGACAACCGATCGAATTTGGTATGTTATACATTTATAGTTTGCGCACGAGTGCATACACATGCACACGCATACACACCTTTTCTTTTATATCTGTTGATTGTTCGGTCAATGATCGAGGCTGTAATCTTTTCATTTTTCTCCTCCTTGATATTGGTCAGCAGTTTGATGGATTAATCAACATCAACGACAGAAGTGATGTTACTTGATGAAAGAGACAGAAATTAAGAGATTGGATGATGTTACAATTGCCAGGGTGTCGTAGTAATTAGAGACATTAAAATCATTGATGCAGTATTACTTAGAGACATTAAAATCATCGGAGGTTACTTAATTTATTTCTTCTTTTCAAACAGGCGACTTACAAATGTATGGACAATTAATAGTTACTCCACTCCAGATCATGGTGGTCACCAGTGGAGAAAATATGAAGCATCCAAGATTTGTTAGAACTTTCTGCTCTTTTATATATATATATATATATATATATATATATATATATATATATATATTAATTTGACTTTATTAAACATATATAATTGACATGCAAATTGAGGAAAGGAGAGAAATATAGATTCATGCATGCATGCTAGATCTAGTAGAGATATTCTTGTAAGTCTACACATATATACATATGTACATTATATATGCAGATCAAGTTATATATTACTAGGTGTTTGTTTTCCCATGAATTATTCATTTGAGAAAATTCTCCTAAGTGGATCATCGGGCAGAACATTAAATTAATCTGACTATGAAAACATCAAGGACGGAAGTGACGTCACATATTGATGCAGTAGTACTTAGAGACATTAAAATCATCGGAGCTTAGTTAATTTATTTCTTCTTTTCAAACAGGAAACTTACAAATGTATGGACAATTAATAGTTACTCCACTCCAGATCATGATGGTCGCCACTGGAGAAAGTATGGGCATAAGATAATTAACAATATGAAGCATCCAAGATTTGTTAGAACTTTCTGCTCTTTTATATATATATCATATTAGTTAATTAAAGAGTCGGCATCTACTAACATTTGAAGTATTTTTTCGACGTCATAGGAGGAAATTCCCATCTATGACATCTTTCCTTCATTATTCTCATATATATATAATGGAGGAAAGAGGCCATAGGAGGGAATTTCCTCTTATGGGGTCGAAAAAATACGCTCTCCATCGTGTTTTCCGACGATCGGGATCCATTATCTTCATCGTTATCATTTAAGATGTGGGTACGCCAAATTCATGTGATTCTACAATTTTTTCACCGTTGATTTAACAATGTAAAAAGTTCTATTGTCATTAAACCGTTAATTTTGAACCCGCTAATTAAACGGTGAAAAAGTTGTAGAATCACATGAAATTTGGTGTACCCATATCTTATATGATAACGATGAAGATGATGGGTGCCGATCGTCGAAAAACACGATGGGGATTGTATTTTTTCGACGCCATAGGAGGGAATTCCCTCCTATGGCATCGAAAAAAAAGCCCTCCATCGTGTTTTCCGACAACCGGAATCCATCTTTATCGTTAATCATCTAAGATGTGGGTACGCCAAATTTCATGTGATTCTAAAACTTTTTCATCGTTGATTTAGCAATGTCAAAAGTTATATTGTCGGTAAACCGTTAATTTTGAACCCACTAATTCAACGGTGAAAAAGATGTAGAATCACATGAAATTTGGTGTACCCATATCTTAGATGATAGCGATGAAGATGATGGGTATCGATCGTCGGAAAACACAATGGAAATTGTATTTTTAAACGGAAATTCCCTCCTATGGCATCTTTCCTCCATTATTTGACTTTATTAAACATATATAATTGATATGCAAATTGAGGAAAGGAGAGAAATATTGGTTGATGCATGCAAGATCTAGTAGAGATATTCTTGTAAGTCTACACATATATACATATGTACATTATATATGCAGATCGAGTTATATATTACTAGGTGTTTGTTTTTCCATAAATTATTCATTTGAGAAAATTCTCCTAAGTCGATCATCGGGCAGAACATTAAATGAATTTCATTTTAGTTGCTGCTATCATATTAGTAGGAAGTTGTTCTCAATATATTGATATAAATCCATATATAATGGTTAGCTATAAAGAAAAAAACAACATATATGAGTATAAACAATATGTAATTTGCATAACCAATTTTTTCTAAAGAAGAATACTTTCAACAGTACAAGTTGGAACTTGGAACATATATATACTTAAGGGAAACGCAAAATAAAAAGGTTTTATATGTTTCTCTGCAGGTATCCGAGCCATGTATATGTAGTGAATAAACTAGATGCACATTGCAGAATGAGTTGAAATTCCATTTTGATGATAAAACGGAATTGAAATTATGGTATATATAAGCTGAAGTGCTTCGTATCACGTCAAGATGTTACCTCCCGTAAATCTACTGTCGAGCGACGATGGACGGCTGAGATTGATTTGGAGGTTGACTCCTGAAGCGTGTGGATTCTGAATGGGTTTTAGGTTGTAGTGGCCGAGCTACCTGCAAGGAAGTTCGGGGTGATTGTACTACCAAGAACCCTCCGACGATCAAGTTAGTGGTGCAATTTGGGCAGAGTAGCGGCCTAGTGAGGATAGAATCGCGTACCTTGATCGTCTGAGGGAGGGATTTATATAGCGGCAGCGATGGGCAGGCAGGCACGAGAATCACGCCGGCCGTTACGCTCCCGACGTCACGCCCGCGTGATAAGCGGGATCCCGCATTAATGGCGAGATAGGCTCGTTAATGGGGGATCGTGATGACGTGGAACGCGGGATCGTGGACGGCGGATATATTGCGCATGGCGAGATTCGCGGAGCCGTGGCGTGGGAGCCTGTGATCAGCGCTGCGGGTCGGTCATGATGAGACCGAGGAGGATTAGCTCGGCGGGTAGCTTGGGGACGAGCGGGAGGCCGAGGTGTCCTGGTTCTGCTAAAGCCCGAAGACGAGCTGAGGGGGCCGAGGAGGCCAATTGTGCGGAGGCTTGGAGGTGAGCCAATAATTGTTTGTAAGGCGGGCACAGGAGTTGCGTGGTCGGTCACAGAGGGTCGGTCACATCCAAGGGTCGCAGACCCGGGTGTTCTTCCGACGTGCTGTTCTTGGTCCTTCCTTGCGGGTTTCGGGACACGTCATCAGCCACGTGCCACGATCTGGGAGATCACCGATATCGAGCATCATCATTAGCCCCCACTCTCATCCCGACCTGATTACAGGTCGGGTCGAGAGTGGTCTGCCGGATCATCCAAGGTGAGCTCCTTGTCGTAGATATCGTAAGCATGCGTTCTCGGGCAACTAGCTGCATTTTCCTCATGGTGTCAGCGGATCGGGGGCCAGATCTTGCATTAAAGAGGATGCGCCGGATCGTATGTACGTCCACCGAAGCGACAGCCCACGTGTCTGGCGCTGGCAGGCTGACGTGACGGGCCGCAGATCTTCGGCGTCCGATGGGGGTACGACCAATGCGCGTGCGACAGGTGGAGCGATGGTGGCCGTCGAATGCGATGAGTTTTTTTGGTGGGAGACGACCGTCGCCGTTGGATGTGCATGCCGGTAGCTATAAATAGAGGTAGGGTCCTCATCAGGGCCCATACCTCTTCATATTTTCCTCGTCCAGAGTCTTGTTAGCTTGGCGCTCTTCTCTTCAGTTCGGACTCCTCGCTTTTGATCACCCGAGGACACCTTTCTTCAATCAGGTTAAATGTCTTCTTCTGAGGAGTCTGTAGATGTAGTGCGGGTAGAGTTTAGGGGGTCCTCTGAAACTTCCTCTTCTACTTCTTCCTTCTCTACTTCTTCCTCTTCTCCCTCTGAGCTGGAGTTCACTCGAGAAGATAGGGTGGCCCCCAGTGTTCAGGCCGCGGGTGTTCTTGGCGTGCGATCATCGTTGAGTCGCGCGAAGGAGCTCGCCAACATCAAGACCCATTTCTTGATCCCTCCAGGCTATTCGTTTCGTTTGGCCGAGGAAGGGGAGAGGGCAAACCAGGTACAGGGCAAGGAGATTGCCTTGTACCTGGAGGCCTTTTGGGCCGGGATGCGTTTGCCCTTCTCCCCTGAAGTGAGTGAGGCGTTGAATTGTTTCGGGTTAGCTCCGGACCAGCTAGTGCCGAACTCTTGGAGAATCCTTCTCGGGTTCCTAGTCCGGTTGAAATTGTGTCAGATCCCTTTCAGCCTGAACCTTCTTCACTCTTCTCTTTGCTACAAGAACCACCCCGGCGCTCGTAGGGGCGAACCGAGCTGGGTATACCTCTCCTTTAGAAGACAGCGGGGAGACGCCTCCGGGTCGAGGGTTGTCGTAGTGCCTTATTCTATTCACGAATGGAAGAAGAAGTTTTTCTTTATCGCGCCGCCCGAGGGCGAGGATTGGCATGTGCCCACCCTATGGAAAAAGGCCAGCTGTCCGCGGGTGAGGCGGTCGATTGATCCCGACGCGGTGGCGGTGTCGATGTGGGAGCCCCTCCCTCGGGTTGATGTGATGCTGTCTGAGCGGGCCCTCAGTTGGACCAGGCTCAGCCCCGCCGAGTACACGGGTAAGTTGGGAGCTCTTAGGAGACCTGTTTAGACTTCTGCCATTCTTTCATTTTTCTTGGCATCGCTGACTCCTCGTATTTCTGTCTTATGCAGGACCTATGGATATAAGCAAGTTCCGCGCGGCAGTGGTCGACGCGAAGAGGGGGAAGAAGTCTAAAGGCGCCGGTCCTTCTCGCCCGCTGTCCGTTCCAGCTCCGCCGGTGGACCTTTCACCCAGGCGCCCAAGCGAGCGCCACGCCCCCGAGTCTAGTCGTGTGCCGGTTTGAAAGCGTGCCAGGCGCAAGAGCTTCGGGCCCCCGAGATGGGAGACGAGGAGGATTCTCCCGCGCCGTCCTTCAAGAGGTCTCACAGGAGGGAGCCTCACTCCCCAGCTTCCCCGATCCTTATGGACGATGGGGAGCTTCGCTTCGAGGTGCCCTCGGGGATTTCTATCACCGATAGCCTGCTCTCGGATATGGAAAGGTCGGCAGGAGGCAAGGTCCCTCAAGGAACTCTCCGGGCCCAAATGGCGGCGATTGCTCAAAAGGCCATGCAGGTTAGCGTTCGCACCTCACCTGGTTTTTCATTCAGCACTTTGTAGTCAGGTGCTTTCCTCCCCCTTTTGACCCTCTTTCTTTCTTCAGGCCCTCCAGCACGTCGCCCTCGTCGTCCACATGGAGGACAAGGAGATTGTTCCGGCGATGTGGGCCGCAAGCAAGTCCTCCTTACGGGAGGAGAGCTTAAGGCAGGAGCTGGGGGCGGCGAAAGAGAGGGCTGCCGCCCTTGAGGCCGGGAACAGGTAGGTCTCTCGGTACCGAGAGGTCGCCCGAGCCGCCGAGTCCCAGTTGGAGGACTCCCGAGTGCTCGTTGACACCACGAAGAAGACAGTAAGCACTCTCCGGAAGGAGAACGAGGCGGCAAAGGACCGAGCACGGAAGGCGGTGGAGAGCTACAAAAAGTCGGATCAGTTCTATGCCGACCTTGCCAGCGCCGGGGGTGTCATTTAGCACAGCGCCCTTGACTCTGTCAAGGCTCAGCTGTCGGATTTCCCTGACGCCGAGCTCCGGGCCTTGTATCCTTTCGCCGAAGACGAGCAGGGGGTCGCCCGCGGACATGATGCAGGGAAAGCGGCCCCCGGTGGGAGTGCGAGGGGCAAGTCGGTCGCCTTAGCTGCCGGTGCCGAAGTTCCGACCGGAGGTGTTGACCCTAAAGATGCCACCCCGCTGGTCGCAGGGGAGACGCCGCCCGCCGAGGTTGTGCCCGCGCCTGAGGCTTGAAGCCCCACGTCTCCTTATTTCTCTCTTTTGCTCTGAAATTTTGTAAGCCTCCGGGCACTTTTTTTAGGCTGGGGAGCCCATAATACCTTTGTAGAGACTTTGATTTATGTGAATAAAAAATCTTTTTGCTGCTTCTTTGCGTGCATATTTTACTTTTGTTTGACGAAAACATTTGTATTTGCACGGTCCAGCTTTCACGTAAGGTCGGTTCTTCGTCTGGCGATCGCACGTCATGTTGAATTCAACTATTTGCCAAATGTGCAAAGACCGGTGAAGGGTCGGTATCTCCATGGCCCCGAAGTCGAGGTTGGGATCGCTTAGACGCAGATGGCCTCATGGCGAGGGCTTGGACCGTGGCGTCGGCGGTTAGTAACACCAGCTACCGATGACCGAGCATGGTAGATGCTCGGTTGCCTCTTAGCGAGTGCTTAGGTATCTGACTTCGTGGGGGTAGTGAACGACATCTATCATAACCAAGCATGGTAGCTGCTCGGTTGCTTCTTGATGAGGGCTTTTGATCCTTAGCGCGGGAGGGGCCGTAAGTGGCCTGCTAAGGACGGGCCGAGCAGGGTTACTGCCCGGTGCCTCTTGGCGAGGGTTTTGATCTCTGGCATTGTGGGGGTAGGGAGCTACAAGCCAGGGATAACCGAGCAAGGACGGGCCCGGTTGCCTCTTGATGAGGGCTTTTGATCCTTAGCGCGGGAGGGGCCGTAAGGGGCCTACCAAGGACGGGCCGAGCAGGGTTACTACCCTGTGCCTCTTGGCGAGGGCTTTGATCTCTAGCGTTGTGGGGTAGAAAGCTACCAGCAAGGGATAATCGAGAAAGGGTGGGTCCAGTTTCCCCTTGGTGAGGGCTTTTGATCCTTAGCGCGGGAGGGGCCGTAAAGGGCTTACTAAGGATGGGCCGAGCAGGGTTACTGCCCGGTGCCTCTTGGCGAGGGCTTTGATCCTTAAGGATGAGCCGAGCAGGGTTGCTGCCCGGTGCCTTTTGGCGAGGGCTTTGATTCCTGGCATTGTAGGGTAGGGAACTACCAGCCAGGGATAACCGAGCAGGGTAGCCGCTCGGCCGCCTCTTGGCGAGGGCTTCGATCTCTGGCGCTGTGGGTAAGGAGTTACCAGCTAGGGAGAACCGAGCAGGGTAGCTGCTCGGTCGCCTCTTTGTGAGGGCTTTGATCCCTGGAATCGTGGTGTAGGAAACTACCAGCCAGGGATAGCCGAGCAAGGTAGCCGCTTGGCTGCCTCTTGGCGAGGGCTTTGATCTCTGGTGCTATGGGTAAGGAGTTACCAGTCAGGGATAACCGAGCTGGGTAGCTGCTCGGTCGCCTCTTGGTGAGGGCTTTGATCCCTGGCGTCGTGGGGATAGGGAACTACCAGCCAAGGATAGACGAGTAGGGTAGTCGCTCGGCCGCCTCTTGGCGAGGGCTTTGATCTCTGGCACTGTGGGTAAGGAGTTACCAGCCAGGGATAATCAAGCAGGGTAGCTGCTCGGTCGCCTCTTGGTGAGGGCTTTGATCTCTGGCGTCATGGGGTAGGGAACTACCATCCAGGGATAGCCGAGCAGGGTAGCCGCTCGGTCGCCTCTTAGCGAGGGCTTCGATCCTTAGCACTGGAAGGGCTGGAAGAGGTCTGCTAAGGACGGACCGAGCAGTGAAGCCGTCCAATCGATTCGGGAGGTTCTGTCCGACCTTCCCGGTGTATGTATGGGGAATAGGGATAGTCACGGGCAACACGTGTATCGAACGCGTGGGGGAGGTGAAGCGCCGAAGCCGCGATGTTTCGATTTCGCCAAGAAAGGCTCGAGATCTGCCGCGTGGCGGCACAGTTGTGGGTGAAACGGGCGACTGTTGGATTTTCGAGGGCGTAGCGGGCTATAGAGCAGAGGGAGCATTGATCACTCCTTTCTTCAAACCAAAAACGTAAGAATGGAGGACTTCCCTTTTGCGATCCCCGACATCGTAAATTTTGAGGACGTGTACCTCTATGACCAGTACTACACCGAGGACATGGTGCAGCTAGTGGTTGGCCGCATTGAGGATCATTTCGGCCGACTGCTTCCCCGGTGCTCCCCCCTGCTCCAGCTGTTGATGTACTCCATATGGAGGGCGTCGCCGGGGCTCTACAACCCCTTGTCCGAACAACTGAGGGACGAGGCGGTTGGTAAGCTATGGTCTTTGCGGCGCTTCGGCCTGATCTCCGCGGACTGGCGGGATCGCTCGGTGGCGCTCATCCTTGAGTGCTATCAATTGAGGCACCACGCCGACATTCGTGAGCGGCATCAGAGGCAAAAGGCTGAAACGGCGAGGGCTCGGCTGGCGGAAATATGCTCGGAGTACCACGAGCAGTGTTTCCTGCACCCTTTTCCCCCACTATTGTAATTTTTCTTTTTTGGTGTATGGCTGAGGAGCCTATAGTAATCTTTGAATAAACAAACTCTTCTTTTTGCAATACTTTATTGACCCCTTCTTATTATATAAACAGAAAGATCTTGAGAAAAGTTTACATCGCCTTAGTTAAAGAAGTACAAGCTAGTAGATATTCTTTACATTGGCACGGTTTGAACTCCTCGGATGTCTGTTGGCCTCCACGTACTGCGTGGGGTGGTGAGCCTCATAGGTATCCGACGTACCCCCCGCCGACATGACCATGATCTGGCCAATTGTTAACTCGCCGGGAGGGGGACGCTGCTCTTGCTCGCGGTCAGCTTGTCGCTTGTCTCGTAAGTACGCTGCCAGGTGTCCCGAATGGATGAGCTCCTCGATGTAGTCTCGGAGCTGCTTACAGCTTTCTGTGGAGTGGGCTTGCGATTTGTGGAAACCGCAGTAAGGACTCCAGGTGCGCTTTGCCGCCATGCGCGATATCGGTGGGAGATTGAAGAAACCCCCGCCCTTAGCCTCTTCTAGCAGTATCGTCTGGGAGACGTTGAGCAGGGTGTACTCCTGAAACTTTGAGGAGTAGGGCTTTGATTGCTCAAGTCTCCTTCTCTCTTGCCTTGCCCTTTTCTTTGAGTCAGTATGCATAGCCCCGGGGAGATTCTCATTTACCTCGGACTCGAGCTGGATCTCGCGCTCGGTCCAGGCCTTTACCTAGGCCATGGTCTTAGGTTGTGCTAATGCAAAGGAGCTTAACCACTCTTTGTGCCTAAGACCAGACCTGAGTGCCGTAATGACCGTCTTATCCCGATGTTCTGGGACTTCAAGAAGGGCGTTGTAGAAGCGAGTGACATACCCTTTGATGTCTCCTTGTCTCCACTCCTGATTGTGAAGAGGTGGTCGACGGTCCGTTTCTGCCGTCTGTTCCCGACGAAGTGGCCGAGGAATTGGGTTTCCAGCTCGTCGAAGGTTGAGATCGAGCGTGGCGCGAGTCCTCGGAACCAGTCCCGTCCGGAGTGGATGAGAGTGGCCGGGAAAGCTCGGCATTGGGCGGCATCAGAGTTGTCTTGGAAGCACATTCCTGCGTTGAATGCGTCCAGATGGTCCTTCGGGTCGGACTTACCATCGAAGAAAGAGACCTTTGGAGGCTTGTTTGGGGAGGAGACATAGACGGCGAGTAGCTCCTCGGTGAAGGGTTTTGTGAGCGAGTCGGAGCCGTACTTATCCCCGTTGTTCGAATGACGACTGTTCCCCGCCGAAAACACGGGAAGACAAACGTCTTGCCTGAATTTCAGGGCAGATACTAATTGGTGCTAGCCGTCCACCTCTCTGAAGATGCCAAGTTGATTTATGACACCATGTATCGAAGGTTTAAACGGATGTGGCCGATATAGCAGACTTCGTCAGATTCCCCCTCATGGTGAGGGGTTTTTGATTGTGGGGACGCTCTTCCCTGCAGGCGCAAGCCCCTGCAGTTAATTACGCTACCGCATCGCGGTAACCACTTTCTCCTTCTCCAGATAGTCACTTCGTGTCGTGGGTGTTTGTTTTGTTTGTGGTTGCCCGTAGATTGTATACAGAGACTAATTTATGTTGTCGCCCATAGGGCGTGGATTAGTCCAAATCCGTATTTTCTTAGATTTGGGTTTGGGGGTTAGGTTTAAGGATACGTTAGTCTCATTTGAGACTAAGATCAACTTAAACGTTTGTTAAGGATACGTTAGTCTAATTTTAGACTAAGATCAACTTAACGGGATCGTTTAGATCCAACAAAAGAGCAATTGTACTCTAATGTTTAGTTTAGGGATATTGCGGTCGATTAGTTTAAGGACATTACGGTCCAATGTTAGTTTAAGGACGTCTCGGTCCGAGGTTAAGGACATTATCATCCGTGAGTTTAAAGAATCACAGTCAAGGTTAAGGACATCGTAGTCCATGGGCTTAAGGACCCCACAGTTCAGGTTAAGGACATCATAGTCCATGGGCTTAAGGACCCCACAGTCCAGTTTAGAGACATCGTAGTCTATAAAGTTTAAGGACATCGTAGTCCATGAGTTTAAGGACCCCATAGTCCGGTTTAAAGACATCGTAGTCTATGATGTTTAAAGACATCGTTGTCCAGTTTAGGGACATCGTAGTCTATCTGTTTTAAGGACATCGTAGTCCAGTTTAGAGACATCGTAGTCTATCAGGTTTAAGGACATCGTAGTCCAGTTTAGAGACATCGTAGTCTATCAGGTTTAAGGACATCGTAGTCCATGAGTTTAAGGATCCCATAGTCCGTAGAAATGTGTGGTTGTCAGGACCCGTCACCTCTCTGAAGACGTTGAAGGATTATAACGACAAGTATCAGAGGAGTAAAGAGATGTACCCTTGAATCGGTGTGAATTAATTGGAAGATCTGTAGCCCAGTTTGGGACTAAGATCTGTTGAATATTTGTGAGTACATGGGCTTAATTAAATATAATTTGAGGACTTATGGCCAAGATTGGGATAAATCCAATAAAATTAAAATGTTTAACATTTTATTGTTCTGGGCTGTTAAGCCTTTACTTGGGCTTGGCCCTTTTAATAATGCTGAGCATTAGATCCTGACAATTTTTGTCTTGTATTGAATGCATAGCATTCATCAGAACAATATGTGTTCTGACAGCGCGTCACGTGGCGTGCTAGGCGCTTTGCGCCAATTAAAGGGCGCATTGCTCTTCTGCCAAATAGCGCACAGGAAAAGGACACGTGTCGCTCTTAGCGCTGAGCGCCAGTTTATTAGCGCATTGCGATTTCAATTTATGAGCGCGTTGCGCTAGCTTGGTGGCGCACCAGTGAGTGACACGTGGTGCGCTTGGCGCTGAGCGCCAGCCCATGAGCGCAGTGTGCTGTTTCAGAAGCGCAAAGCACAAATTGTGTCTGTGGTTAACACGTGGCACGTTTTGGCGCTGAGCTCTAGTCCAAGGAGCGCAAAGGCGTAGTTCATGAGTGCGGAGAACTTTCCAATAGCGCAAAGCGCATTTGATCAAATTTATGATCAGAGAACAAGTTTATGTTCTTTTAAAGGAGGCTTTTCCTCAAGATTCAAGAAAAAAAAGTTCTTATTTATGAAAGGGCTTTGCCTTTTAGATCAATGATCTGTGAATGATGTAAATACTTCTTTTGTTTTCATGATGAGATCTTTTGATCTCTTTTTTATCAAAGACCTTAGTCTTTTATAGATCTATGAACTTTTTTAGAAGATAGTTCTTCTTTTCATAAGATGATTCCACCTCTGTGTTCAAGAATCATGTTTTGTACCTTGAAGAAATGATTTTCCTTTGCTGAAAGCTTGCTTTTCTTTCTTTGAGTTTTCTCAAAATTTGTAGGGGGGTTTCTCTATCTCAGACTTGAAGTCTTGGGGCCTTTATATAGGGCAAATTGATTTGTTAAATCAGTTAAAGAGATCTTTCTCTGATTGATTTGGGGATATTTCCCCACCGTTGGATCTTTGATCATATGGCTTCTGTTTTACATAAGACAATCTTCTTGTTTTTAAAAAGATTGGAAATATCTTTCCATATTAGAATTTTAATTCTAATTAATTAATGATTTATTATTATCAGATCTTTTGATCTAACGGTGGGGAATTATTAATTCCAGCGCTAGCGCACCTTGCGCTGGCGCACCTACGTTTGACACGTGGCGCGCAGCGCAGAGCGCAGTGCAAATGCGCTGACGCACCTACGTTTGACACGTGGCGAGCAGCGCAGAGTGCAGCACAGCCTGCGCTAAAGCACATGAGTTTGACACGTGGCGAGCAGCGCAGAGCACTGGATCTGAAGCGTTGTGTAACAACCGAGTCCAGTTATACCAATTTCAGTTACTGTATGTGTTGTTTGTGGTATTTAGTTCATTTATCATGTTTGGTTGCTAATGGTAATTTACTTTATATTCGACCCGTTTACTTGAGCTCGTTGTTTCCTAATTACAGACTACACTAACTTTTCATATTTCTGCATATAACAATTTAAGTCATTTAAAATAATTTAAAAATACTTGACTTGGCCTGATTGATACGCTAACCTTGTGGTAGCGTCCTTGCACCGTGTTCTCGTCCCGTTCAGTGAAACGGACGTGTTTGGACGGCTACGCGTACGTACGTGCGTCCGTTCTTGGGGGTATGCTTTTTCAGTACAAAATCCTTCATTTCAATTTTTGGAACTTGCTAATATTTTTCATATTTCAAATCCAAATTTTTGGACCCGACCCGGGCGCAATTCTGAAATATTTTGTATCCCGCTAAATTATAATTATTTAATATTTTAATTTTTTTACTTAATCTATTTTATCGGCATGCGAAGATAATTTGTGGGGGTGGAAATCTTTTCTCAGCAAGTGAAATCTTCCTTAAATATTGAATATCTTTTCATATTTTTTCCCCCGAGCCAATCCCCTCTTTCCCTCATTTGGTGTCGGGGCCCACCGACCTCTCTCTCTCTCTCACCCCTCTCGCGCGTTTCTCTCTCTCCTTTCGAATCTCTTTATCTCTCCCCGTATCTCTCCCTCTTTTATATTTCTTCTCTTCTTCTTTAACACAAAACCAGAACCCATAACTCGCGAGCCCTAGCCGCCGTCTCCCCTCGCCCACCGTGTCACCGCCGACGCCACCATCGCCGTTCATCGCCGCTCATCACCCTCATCTCTTTTCTCACCTCTCCTTCTCCTTTCCCTGTGTGCGCACCCAAGCAATTGAGGACCTGCACACCCACTCGTCTCCGCCATCTCCAATTCCAGTCACCGCCGGTGACTTGTTCCGCGTCCCTGGCCTTCGTGCACACCCCTGCGAGCAACTCTTCTCTCTCTCATCCTTCTCTTCTTCTTCTTCCTATGCCTCTTTCTGTTAAAGATTTCTTTCTGTTTTTTTTAAAGAGTGCCTCCGTTGATCGTCGGAGCTCCGTCGATCTCATCACTGTTGGTCTCACCGTCACCGTTAGCATCCCTCTGCAACCCAGTAAGTGATCTTATATCCCATTCCTCCTTCCATTCTTTTCTTCTCTTTTTCCATGCACCTTTTCTATAATGTTTACTGTTTTTCTTGGTGGCCGGAATCCGACCGTGCCGGCGACGATCTCTGATGATCCAGCGAGGACCTCTGACCCGTGTGATTCCACTGTTCGTCGTTTGGACTCATTCCGTGTACCGTGCGCGCGTCGCGACGTTTCCCGCCGACGCGAGACGTTCCGTTTCCCGTATCGCGATCCGTCGAGGCAAGTAAAACTTGCTACATGCTACTTAATATATTATATATACATTGGATGGCACATTAAACCTGTAGTTTAACTTTAATACCATGATTTCCCTTTTTCATGTTCGATGTCACGTTATATCATTTTAGTTTCAAACTTGAAACCTACCCGTTGCATTTACTTTATTAAACCTATTAACCACGTTTATATTTTAATCACATCATGAATAATTACCTAGTTTATGGTACCCTTTTCTCTAGTTATACTCTATCGGACATCCGTGCGCATCTATAACCGGTTTTAGTTATAATTGCATCCATTGAACATATTATACATGTCATTGCATCCCTAGATTACTTGATACTTATTAACCTGATTTTAACATCCATAATTGTCATATTGTATTCATATAATGTTGAAATCATCTCTTAAACACAAATTGATAGCCGTACAGCTAAGTAGTTTAATCTGCACATATTGCTCAACCTATTACATGTGCCAATGTATTGTGTTGTTGATACCCATGCTTGTTTATTTATAACCATGATTATGTTAGTCGATTATGATCACCCACATGATATCTTTTACACCCTGACTTGACTTGCTACACACATATTACTTGACCCGACATGGTACCGTACACTACTTGACCTGACCTGATGTAACATGGCTTGACCTGTTACCTGATCTTGTGTCTAATGTCAACGAACCTGACATGTAGTCCTTACGGACCGTTTCTGTTGTCTATCCAGACAAACCTGCACCTACCTGTTCCTGTGTTGGCATTAGTTCTTGATTGCTTAAATACTTGACTTAAACATATAACCTGGGGGTATGGGGAAATCAATGATGAAACCTGACTTGTAACTCGACAGTGTGCTACCTTTACTGATCAGTTTTAGAGGCTGGGCCAGCCTTGGGATGATACTGCTGACATCATCCATCGTTATCCATTACCTTTTAGAGGCTAGGCCGGCCTTGGGATGATGCCATAGACATCATTCATCTTTACCCTTTTCCTTTAGTGCCTAGCGGCATGTCTCGGTTTCAGCCCGAGAATCTTCACCGTGATCCCGGGCACGCACGGGATACTATTGAGTTACATCGATGATTCATCAGACTGATTTCAAAGACTTGAGAGTAAATAACCCAATAGACCAGTTTAGTTTACTCACTGCACACTACCCTTCATTGCCCTGATTTATATTGCTGTTACACCTGCTTTACCATTTATGATTATACTTGTATGTCATGTTACCCTGTTTGTATTTCATTGCTTGATGACATGATGCACTGACGTCTGGGTTTTGCATGGCCCAGATTCCGTACCTTTGCAGCAGTCCGAGCATGAGTACTTCAGCCAGCAGGCTGAGCAGTGAAGATTCAGCAGTAGTTAGTTCTTTTACTTTTCAGCATTTTATTCCTGATGTGAGCCCGCATTATGGGACATATATTCCAGTTATTCTTATATTGGATCTTTTGCTTCCGCATTATTATTATTCTTGACTCATTTTATTTTGGCTTATGGACATGTATTAGATAGTTTTATTTTTGTTCTTGATATCTCTACAGCCGTAATGTGATTGTGGATGGATACTTCCTACCCACAGGTAGCATGGTTGGCTATGTCACGTGCCCATCGTAGCGTACTCTGGGAAGCGGGGCGTGACACGTTGCTTCAACTTTTTCGAATTTTGAATTTTAAAACAGAGTTTTGCTCTGATTGTGGATGCGCTGCCTAGGGCGCAGCGCACCTGGCGCTAGCGTATCCGTTTTTGACACGTGGCGCGCAACGCACCTAGCGCGGGATCTGAAGCGTTGCTTCAACTTTTGAATTTTGAATTTTAAAAAAAACAGAGTTTTGCTCTGATTGGGGGAAACAAATGTCCCCCCACTGTTGCGCTCACGTGGCGCACACGTGAGTGCGGCGGTGGCAGCATCTCAGTCGTTGGATCAACTTTGAAAGTTGAAGCGGCTCTCAATGTCTATAAATAAGGCCTTTGGCCCTCTGAGATGACCATTATTCATCTTTTTCTTGTTTTCTGAGAATTTCATTCTCTCACTGAGCATAGCTCTCTTGTTTAAGTACTTTTTTTTAAGAGTCAAAACTCTGTCAGAACTTAGGTAAAGTTTAAAACTTTCAATAAATTAGGGTTTTACCCATTAACAGAGCCTTGCTCTTTATAGACCTTTGATCTAAAGAAGACCCATTTAGGGTTTTGATAACAGAGCTTTGCTCTTTTGAATCATGTTGATTTCTTAATCTTTGATGATGAACTCTTAAGAGTTTTTCCATGGATCTTGAAGATCCCAGAATTTTAATTAATTCTCTTTTGATGCATCTTTCCATCATCATTACTGAGCCAGGCTCTTGACATCCTTGGGGAATTTCTTTAAATTCCTTCCATGATTGACCTTGACAGGTGACACTCCTGTCTGCAGAGCATTGCTCTCGAGGAGTTTAACTCTCAGACCCAAAGGGTCGCTCATTAAATGAGATTCCTTTTTTTTAAGGATTTCTTGCAAATTCAAATTTGTTAGGTGTCATAATTAGAATTTGTTTTCTCCATGGGGATATCAACAGTCGTTTAAATCACTGTGCCTGTTTTTTCCTCATCACTAATCTTTTAATGATGTTTCTTTTCAGGCACTATGGCTGTTTATTTATACAGTCTGAACGAGTTCATTACTTTTGAGGATATTCGCGTACAGGGCCGTTGCCAAAACCAAGAGTTTACAGATGCCCAATGTTCGGAGATTATGGGTCGTCTGTATGCACGCGTCGGTTGGCTGCTTCCTCGCCGCTCCGCTCTCTTGAAAATCGTAGTGGGAGCAATTTGGAGAGCACTTCCGGGGTTTCACGAGGCCATGCCGCTTAATGCGCTGGATGATGCCGAAGACAAGGTGCATTCAGTGTACTTGTCAGGGTTGATCTCGAAGAAGCGGAGAGATAACCTCATTGATATTCTGCATCAAACTTTTCAACAGACGACGATAATCGCTTCTTATCAAAGGGAGGGGGACATTGCCGAGGATCTCGACACCCGTGAGCGTGAGAGGATGCACACGAGAATGGTCAGAAAGGCCAGAAAGATTCTAGAAGGCCTCACTTTTGAATTCCTCAATCCATTCCCTGGATCTGAGGTCTTACCATTGTAATCATTTTGATGATATTTTC
Organism: Agapanthus africanus; assembly: GCA_030015575.1. Taxonomy (NCBI): domain Eukaryota; kingdom Viridiplantae; phylum Streptophyta; class Magnoliopsida; order Asparagales; family Amaryllidaceae; genus Agapanthus; species Agapanthus africanus. The sequence continues at coordinate 183,884,937 of CM057341.1, forward strand.
GTTTACTGCTTTCATAATTGTAAGAACTTTTTCGAAGTATGAATGGCAAATTCCTCATTTCAGCGTGTTTTATTTTATGTACTAAATCTTTTGCACATGCATGAATGGGTATGCTTCGCACGCTTAATCAAATGCGAACCAAATGTTATCCTTGTCGTTTTCTTCTCTTTTCTGTGTTGTTGGTGTGTTTCTCTGGCAATTGTGGCCTATAGATAATAAAGAGTGTTTCATCTTGAACTCTCCGAGAGGTAGTGACTGCTTAAGAAGCAGGTTCAGGATCTGTCACTTAAGACTTTTCAATTTTATGAGCCGTGAGGGTCTCATAAAGATTTTTCTCCCCACGAGTCGTGAGGATCTCGTAGGTGTATTTTCTCCTTAGGAATCGTGAGGATTCCTAAGTGCGTTTTCCCTTATAAGTCATAAGGATCTTATAAGAGAGTTTTCTTCCTTATGAATCGAGAGGATCCGTAAGTGTTTAGTGGGATTGGTATGTAAATGACGTATTTCCAAAACGGGGTCATATGGATGACGTATTTCCGTGACGGGGTCATATGGATGACGTATTTCCGAACGGGGTCATGTGGATGACATATTTCTGAACGGGGTCATATGGATGACGTATTTCCGAGCGGGGTCATGTGGATGACGTATTTCCGAGCGGGGTCATGTGGATGACGTTGCGTCTGTTGTAATGAGACGCATATCGGAGCGGTCTTCAGGTTGTTTGGGAACCATCGAGATTTGGCTTCGTTTTCTGATGGAGCCTGGGGAGGGAAGGTGTGATTCCTTCTTTGTTTGTGCCTCTGGATTGTATACAGGGATTGATGTGATATCACCTGTAGAGCGAAAGTTTCATTCTATTTTATTTCTTTCCGCGATGCTCTATCATTTCAGCTTTTATATCGCGAAGGTCGTGATTGCCCAATCATTTCGGCTATTTTTCGCAGTGCCCAATCATTTCGGCTGTTTATTTTATTTTTACTCGCTGCTTTTTATTGCGAGTTGCCCAATCATTTCGGCTATTTCTTATGCATATGTGGCTTGCTAGCTTCTTGCTGCAAACTTGGAATTAGACACCGATTTCGGCATCAGCATCGCTACAACTCGAATATTTCCAGGAGCGAATCATCATTTGCCTCTGTCGATGACGAACAAAGGTGGCTTAGTGAACAGGGTTAGGATCCTGTCGACTAAGGCTTTTGACTTCATGAGCCGTAAGGGTCTCATAAAGGTATTTCTCCCTACGAGTCGTGAGGATCTCGTAGGTGTGTTTTCTCCTTAGGAATCGTGAGGATTCCTAAATGTATGGCCTCTTATAAGTCGTAAGGATCTTATAAGAGTGTTTTCTCCTTATAAGTCGAGAGGACTTAAAAAGGGTTGTTCACCGTGCAAACATATCTCTAGTCACGGATGGGACTTTGTTAGGGAAATGTTTATTCGCGCCCATGGATTGTATACAAGGGTCGATACTGAACCGCTTGTAGGGCATATTTGGAGGTTGTGGTAACTGCTTAAGAACAGGTTCAGATCCCTGTAGCTTAAGACTTTTGAATCTTATAAGCCGTGAGGGTCCCATAAGAGGGTTCTCCTTACGAGTCGTGAGGATCTTGCAAGTGCAATTTCTCCTTAGGAATCGTGGGGATCCCTAAGTGTGTTGCTCCCTTGTGAGTCGTAAGGATCTCATGTAGGTGGTTTCTCCTCACAAGGTCGAGAGGACCTTGCAAGTGTCTTTTAACGAGATTGCGTCCTTTCGGGTTTTCAAAAAACTCGTCGGTAGCCCTGCTGTTTTTACTCACGGATCCCTTTCGGGTTTTCATCCGTGCCCTTTTCGCTTATGGACATACCGTTTTTTTTTCTTTCTCTTCTTTTAACGAGGTTGCGCCCTTTCAGGTTTTCACAAAACTCGCCGGCAGCCCTGCTGTTTTTACTCACGGAGCCCTTTCGGGTTTTCATCCGTGCCCATTTTTCTTATGAACATACCGTTTTTTCTTCTTTTTTTCCTTTTTTTTTGTATCAGCTTTGGGATGCTGCAATCCACCGTAATTTATCGACATCTCGGTCAACAGCTAGTTTTAGGACATAGTGGTCTATCGTTAGTTTAAGGACGTTTCGGTCCGTTGTTAGTTTAAAGACGTTTCGGTCCGCTGTTAGTTTAAGGACGTTTCGGTCCGTCTTTAGTTTAAGAATGTTTCGATCCATTAGCCGGTTACTACTTATAGAGTTCGGGCTTAGGAAGATAGCGAGCGGACATAGTCATCATCATCTATCATTGACCTAGGCCGTGACTCGTCAAGCGTAGTATTTTTTTTAGGAAGCGACCACTTATTGGCCTGAAGGACCTTTCGCCATGCATGTCCATGAGTAGATAGGCTCCACCGTGGTAGACCTTGTCTATGATATACGGGCCTTTATAGTTCGGCTCGAATTTCTCCCGTTTAGCACGATTGGGGATCATGGGTCTCTTGACCACTAGCACGAGTTCGCCTTGGCGGAATGTTCTCGGCCTAGTCAATTTCTCATATGAACGCGTCATCTTTGCTTTATAAGACTCCAGATTTTGTTGCGCTATGAGCCGGATTTCATCAAGGGCATCGAGCTCCTCAAGCCGAAGGTGAGCATTCTCTTCGTCCGTTAGCTCGTAATGAACTGCCACTCGTAGAGAGGGTAACTCTATCTCGAGGGGGAGTACCGTCTCTGTACTGAATACCAACGTGTACGACGTTGTGTTTGTGGCCGTTTTGAACGTAGTTCGATACGCCCAGAGAGATTCATGCAGTCTCTCGTGCCAGTCCCTCTTATTTCGAGACACCGTCTTTTTCACGATCTTCGTCAAGGTTTTACTGAAAGCCTCAGCTAGACCGTTAGCTCGAGGATTATAGACTGAGGAGTATCTCCAGTCTATGTTATGCTGTTGTACGAAGCGGCTGATCTTGTGGCTTCTGTAGGCTGGCCCGTTATCGGAGATGATCCGTCTTGGAGTTCCAAACCGATAAATGACGTGTGTCTTGAAGAAATGGAGGATATTCTCCGTCTTCACTTTTCTCAGCGGTACTGCTTCTGCCCATTTGGAGAAGTAATCAGTTGTCTCTAAAATAAATCGATGTTCTCTGGACGATGCTGGTTCGATGGGGCCGATTATGTCAGTCCCCCACATTTCGAATGGCCAGCTAGCCACTGTTGGATGTAGTGGATGCGGATGCTGATGGATGAAGTCTCCGTGAATCTGGCACGAGTAGCACTGCTCCGCATATTCGAGACGGTCCTGAATCATCGTAGGCCAATAATAGCCCATCCTTTTAATCTTCAGCTTCATCTTAGGGCCGGCTTGGTGAGAACCACAGAGTCCGTCATGAGTTTCTTGGACGACTCTTTTTGCTTCTTCCGGTCCCAGGCATCTTAGCCATAAAGAGTCAAATGATCTCTTATATAGAGTGTCATTGACAAAGGCGAAGGATAAAGCTCGTTTCATGAGCTGATATCTTGATGACGCATCTTCAGGCGTTCGACGGGATTTGAAGTAATCTATAAATACTTCTCTCCAATCCTTAGCCTTTCCTTGGTCTTCTATTTGTAGGGCCGTTTGCTCGGTATCTTCCTTTTCTTCGGGCAATTCCGGAGATATTTCTGCGGTGCAAGAACACGACGGCCTTGCACAACGATCCTCACGTCATCGAGATTCTCATCAGCCAGTTCTTTAGCGAGCTTGGCTAATGCATCCGCTTTGCTATTTTCCGCGCGTGGTATGCTTTCCAAGGTGTAGGAAGGAATTTGGGTCAGAAGTTGCTGCACCCTCTCGCCGTACTTTACTAACTCTGGTTTGCACGTTTAATAGTCGCCGTTTATTTGACTAACGACCAGTTGGGAGTCTTCGTATAAAAGAAGGTTTTCAATTCCCATGTTGATAGCGATTTCAAGACCTACTATCAAACCTTCGTATTCGGCTTCATTGTTCGTCCTCGGCTCTGTTAAAGAGAAAGCAAAACGCATTATCCCTCCCTGTGGAGTCACGAAGATGAGGCCTACCCCTGTTTTGATTATGGGGGAGTTGTGCTTTCGCTTCTTCATAAAAGATGCTCCGTCGAAGTAGAGTTCCCATTGGGTATCATTCTCTCTTCTCTCCCCGTCGATCGTGTCAAACACGTGTTCGTCGGGCAATTCGAAATTCAGAGGAGAATCGGCGGGTATCGGATGTTCAGTAAGGAAGTCGGCGATGGCCTGGCCTTTCACTGCCTTAAGAGGCCGATAAGTTATCGAGAACTCCATCAAGAGAAAGGCCCATTTAGCGAGTCGTCCCGTTAATATGGCCTTCGACATCAAATATTTGAGAGGATCCACTTTTGATATGAGATGGACCTCATGTGCCAATGCATAGTGTCTGAGCTTCGTTATTGCGAAGATCAACGCCAGGCAGTGTTTTTCAATGGGAGAGTAATTGCTTTCTGCCCCCAGTAGAACTCGACTAAAGTAGTAGAGGGCTCTCTCTTTCCCTTGGTCGTCTTCTTGTGCCCACAGCGCGCCTAAAGAACCCTCAAGGGCAGTCGTATACAAGATAAGAGGTTTTCCTTTAACGGGAGCGGCTAGCACTGGCGAATTCTGCAGATATTGCTTGATTTCGTCCAGCGCGCTTTGGCATTTATGATTCCAGACGAACGGGGTTCCCTTCTTCATTAGGTGACTGTAGGGGCGGCACTTGCTGGAAAGATTGGCTATGAATCGCCGGATATACGCAAGCTTCCCTTGGAGAGACCGCAATTGCTTGAGAGTACTTGGCAGAGGCATTTCTATAATTGCCTTGATCTTTGACGGATCTATCTCGATGCCATGGTGTCGGACGATGAATACTAGGAATTTGCCTGAGGAAACTCCAAACGCGCATTTGAGAGGGTTCATCTTCAAGTTGTATCGCCGGAGGCGCTGAAACACGGTCTTCAGATGCTCTAAATGTTCCTTGTATGATTTGCTTTTAACTACGAGGTCATCGATATAGCATTCGACGATTTCTTGTATGAGGTCATCGAAGATCTTCGTCATGGCCCTCTGATAGATGGCACCGGCGTTCTTCAGACCGAAAGGCATCACCTTGTAACAGAATATGCCCAAAGGGGTCCGGAAAGCAGTATGCTTCTGGTCTTCGGGATGCATCTTTATCTGATTGTATCCTGACGAGCCGTCCATGAAGGAGAAAACTTCATGATTGGACGTATTGTCTATCATCAGCTCGGTGACTGGTACTGGGAAGTCATCCTTCAGGCAGGCTTTATTAAGATCCCGAAAGTCTACACATATGCGCACCGTCCCGTTTTTCTTCATTACTGGGACAATGTTGGCGATCCAGTCAGGATACTGAACCTCTTGGATGAAGCCAGAGTCGATTAGCTTCTTGACTTCTGCGTTGATGCTCATATCAAGCTCGAGCCACATTCTTCTCGGTGCTTGTTTGATCGGCTTGACGTCCGGAGATATCGCCAATTTGTGCACAGCAATCTCTGGATCTAATCCTGGCATCTCGGAATAGTTCCATGCGAAGCAATCTTTATGTTGCATGAGCACATCCTTTAGCGTAGACACCCTTTCTTCAGACAACAGCTCACTGACGAACGTCGGCCGCGGGTTACTTGCCGTCCCTAAATCGATTTTCTTGAGGTTATCTGCAGTAGTATGTATTCCATCTTCCAGCTCTTTTGATGCCGGTGGAAATTCTGAGATTACCTCGTCATCATCGTTTTCGAAGCACCAGGGGAGTTCATTCATACTCTCAGGCTTTTCTTCCGATAACATTATCATATGACAAGTACGAGATCGCTTCCAAGACCGATGTTGATCTGGTTCTACTCTCGCGGCTTTGGGTTCATGCTTCTGCGGCGGGGTTACCCTCCAACTGCTAGATAAAGCGAACTTGCCTTGCTGATACTGGTCTTCTACCCATTTCTTGAAGGTGAAGCAGTCTTCGAGAGGATGTCCTATTGCCCTGTGATAGGAGCAGTAGTCCGGGCGAGAGACTTCGCTTGCTTGCTCGGGGTGCTTGGACTCCGGGAGAATAATCATTTGATGTTTCATAGCAAGATCAAGTATCTTCTTTTTCTTGTCTTGGGGAAAAGAATATGCTCGATCCATCTTTTTCATAAGAGACAAATCTGGACTGCTCGATTCCTGACTGCGTGGATTCTTGGACCCGCTTTGTTGCTGTCGAACGCCTTTCCCGTTCTTTGGTCTGTTCCTGCCTCTGCGTCGAGCCTTTTGTACAATGGGTTGACAAGGCGGAGCATTTTCATTTTTCCCAGCCTGCTGAAGGAGGCGTTGCGTCTTGGCTTTCTCGTAGATGGCTATTTCACGATTATGGTCGTCTCGAACCTTTTGACCTACTTCCCTTATAAGCTTGTCCATTTGTTCTTCGAATGACGGACTGGGCATTTTCACGCGGGAGCTCTTTCTGGTTCAGGGTTAGCATCTTCCCACAGAGCATCTCCTTCTTCATCAAAGTCATGTATGACGTAACAGTCACGAAGTAGCTCCCGTTTCTTGGATTGAACATACCCAAGCCCGGTCGTTTCCATTCTTCCGTTGGGCAACTTTCGTTGAGTTCCGGGAACGTTCCAGATTCTGTTATAGAACCGTGCTTGTCGCGCCGTTTGCTTAAGAGATATACCTTGGCATCTCAAGAGTCTCTTTAGTCCGTTCGTGTAATATCTGGGCAAGCGGATGGGCTGGAGCCTGTCAAGTGTAGAATCCGCGCCATGCCAGATTTCTTTCCCCACTTTGGTTTCCCCGGATCGGTAGAATATGATCGCCTTTTCACCCTTTCGCGTGGGCGGGATGTAGAATGTCTGCAGTTCTTATTGTAGGTATCAAGCACGTCCAGCTCTTTATGATGCTTGGGCAGAACCATGGCAACTTGCAAACTTTGATCTTCATCAGCGAGGGCTTGTATTGATGGCCGAGCAGAGAATACGGCATTGACCTCATCTTCCGAGTCACTGCCAAAGATCAATATAGGGGTGGACGTTCCCGGTTTATTGTAGTGGGGTGGCCCTGAATAGACTATCTCTTCTTCCTCCTCGGTATCACTTCCGAAGACCGGAATGGTGGTGATAGCTTTATTCTCCGGTTTGTGACATCTTTCTGTATCCTCAAAGTCGGGTAAGAAGTATTTTGCATCTTCGTACTTGCGGACTTCGTTTACGGACAATGGATTCAGCTCTCCTGTTATGGTATACTCGAGACCATCCTTGAAATACTTTATACACTGATGTTGTGTAGAAGGGATGATATTGTACTCGTGTAACCAAGGCCGACCGAGCAAAGCGTTATAGCAGGTCTTGGCGTCAATGACGTGAAATTTAATATCCATGACGAGTAGCCCGAAACGCAGCGTCGGTATCAAAAGACCCGAGCGTCCATGATGACTGGGAGTCAAAACCAGAAATGGTGATTTTGTCACGAGCAAGGCGCTGAACGCTCATGCAGATTTCTTTCAACACTCTTACATTGAGGAGATTGACGGAGGACCCATTGTCAACCAGGATTTTGCCTATCTTGATTTCATGACAGTATCCGGAGACATAAAGGGGATGGTTATGCTCGCACGTCCCGAGGAGGAGATCTTCATCGCCGAAGGTGATATCCGCGGTGTGCACTTCTTCCAGCTCATCCTTCATCTTTTCTTCGGTGAGGAAAGCTTGGAATTGTTCTGGCTCTTGTAGTGCCTTGATCAATGAATCTCTCGCCTCTTTGGATAGCAGAAGGGCATCAAGAATGCTTAGTTGCGAAGGTAGCTTTCTCAGGTATGCCAGAACGTTGTAGTCCATCTTGTTTTTCTTTGGCGGGTCCTTGGCTGTCAGCTTTTCGACGGCTTGGTCATCAAGGATGATATCTTCAGAGACTTTTTCTTTCCCCTTATCTTTTCTATTTGACCCGTTGTTCGAGGACCCAAGATTCTTTTCGGGCAGCGTACGGTTGCGCAGTTGAATATTTTCACAGGTCTTTGATTCCTCCTCTTTTCCCAAGGTGGAATCTTTATAAAGAGGGCCAAGAGTCATTTCTTCGTCAGAGTCGCTCCCAAAGGTGAGAACTTGCGATCCCCCGGCGTTGACCATGCGACAGTTTCCGGTAGTTCTTTAATGCTCCCCGGTCGCATTTCTTTGCTCCCGACGAACTTTACGTTTCATTCGCTTGAAATTTTGCCCGTGAGCAACATATCCTTCCACCATCTTTTAAAAGCGTTGCACTCTTCGTTGGGGTGCGCAATCTTTCGGTGATATAAGCAGTAGCTAGGATGTGTTTCCGCTTCACCATGAGTGTTTTCTTCAGAAGGTGGCAGCTTCATTCCCATTGAAATGGCTTTGGCGAACCTCTTCCTCGTCTTGAACCTGTTTTTATTTGCGATGGAAGTATTTTGATTTGGCGGGAGTGTTTCAACCCTTTCGTCCAATCTTCGGCGTTTTGCCTTTTCAAATATGGCCATCTCGCGCTCTCGATCATCTTTGCTTTTTAAAAGAGCCTCGTTTAGGAATGCATCGATTATTTCGTCCGATGGTCCCAGAAGTTCTGGTTCAAGGTTTCCCCCCAGATTCTCGGCGTAAGGAGCTTCTTCATCGTCTATCGATGAGTGAAAGATTACATGGCAACTTTCCACGTAATCTTCAGATTCTTCCGACGAGTCTTCTCCATCATCTCCGTCCTCAAGGACGTGGCTGAGAAACTCTTGGAGTGTGATTGGAGTCCGCACATTCTGATTATAATTTTTCAGCGCGTCAATCTATTTTTGTAGGTCCGTGCGCTTGTCGCCAGGCTTCACGGGATTTTTGGTCTTCTTCTTCTTCTTCAAAGATTTTGACGGCTGGGTATGAGTGATTTGGCTATCACCACCGATTTTTGGAGTTGGTCGCGGCTTCAGCATCCCCTCGATGATTTCAGGCTCCAGTGGATTCTTCCACCTAATCGCTGGACATGTATGTAGATCCTTCAGCATTCTTTTTGTCTTGGCTGAAAGAGCGACCTCCCATGGAGCTTCTTCTACGAAAGAGCATGATGCCCCCGGTGTATCCGTATTCTTGGGAGTGTGTGGCCGAGGTGGATTCGCCTTCCAATTCTCAGATAATACGAATTTGCCCTGCTGGTATTGATCTTCTATCCAGCTTTTGAAGATGTAACAGTTCTCGATCGGATGGCCCAACATTCGGTGATAAGGGCAATAGTTAGGATTGCTAGTGTCGCCTGGTTGCGCTGGGCGTCTTGGCTCTGGTAGAGTAATAAGCCTGTTGCGCAGTGCAAGCTCGAATAACCTCTTCGTCTTATCTCGAGGGAACGAGTAAGGGCGTCTCATTTGATCTTCAAGAGATCGAGTTCTATTATTTTGGTGATCAACTGGTCTCGGGCCACCAGGCTGCTGTTGAGCATTGGCGACGACGATCGCTTTGCCCTTTCCCTTCTCATTTCGAGAGTCTGGCTTTGGAGGAGACGGTCTATGACCATCTGGTCCATTTGGGCCAGTTTGTCGATCAAGGCTTGGAATGTGGTCGGCTTAAAGAACATCATGAATTGTGAAATAGTTGCATGAGGGTCTAGGGTGCCCACGACATGCCCACCGCCGGCGCTTCTTCGATCTGCTGTTCGCATTTCGACCACAGATTCCGCCATCGGATTGCGTATTGAACCCACGTCTCGTCTGGCTTCACCCTGGTATTGATCAATGCTGTGATTGGGGTGCATTCACTAGCACTCGTGAATCGCTGGGTGAATAACAACTCCATTTCGGCGAAAGTCTTGACGGAGTCGTTTGGAAGTTCGGAGTACCACTCAAATGCTGTCTCCGACAAGCTGCCGATGAATTGGCGGAGCAAAAGCTTATCATCACCCCCAGTGTTGCCGCAAAGAGCCCTGAACTGGGCGACGTGCTGGTGGGGATTGCCCGTCCCTTTGTATACATGAAATTTAGGGATCATATATCCCGGCGGATATTTTATTTGATCATACCAGCCCGGATATGGTCGCCCAGTTTTAACGACTTGGTCGGCCGCTTCATTCTCCTGGTGAGCTCGTATTTGCTGAGCAATATAGTCATCCAGAGCGATCTTGGAAATGGTTTCCTCTTTGGCTGCTGAAAGAGCCGGAGGAGGGTTCGACGTCTCCCCTCTGTCGTCTTCAATGATGATCGGAGGGTCTTCAGCTGGAGGATCCGGCTGTAACATCATCCCGACCATGTCTTAGAAGAGAAGCGTCATTCGTTTTATATTAGTCGCTTGTTCTGCTGCTTCTCTGTCCTTCTTTTTGAGGACTCTGCGGAGGAAGTCAGCATCGGTTTCTTGTTCATGACGTTGTTCTGATGATGCCTCTGGGCTTTCTTTTGGCCCGGTGAGTGCGGCCATTTGCGTCAGCATTTCCTGAAGCTTCTGTTGCTGCTCCTGGGATTTTTTCACGGATCGGGTGAGCGGTCGATGACCTGTAGAAGCGCGGTTTTCCTCTTTTCCGGAAGCCATGTAAACAGTATGCACCTTTATGCCCCCAGACTTGGGGCGTTTAGCGTCTTTGATCCACTGTAGTTACAGGGGCTTTCTCCAGCCTCCTTCTCTTTTGAGTGGTTGACGTTGAGGGGGCCGTTGCAGCGGGCACCCAGGTGGTTGTCGTCCTTTGTGGCTTGCCAGGACGGTTCTTTTCCTGCTGAACCTTCAGCTTCTTCTGTCGACGGGGATAGTCTTGATCAATCACCGACTCCTGGACTCGTCACCAGACTTTGTAAACTTTGGAGGACAGCCGTTGAGGGGGCTGATCCGGCTTTATTTCTGTAACATTCTCCACCGGTGGAGGAGATCTTTTCAGTACGGCGGTAGGAGAGTTCCTGCGCACCTTGTTCAGCAATTCAAAGCTGTTCCCAGTTGGAACAGCAGCATTGACTTCCACCGTTAGGGCTGGTGGAGTTAGCCCAGAGGGAGAGTTTCCCCCAGCCTTCCTTACTCGACGTCAGTGGCGATGTCAAGCGCGTCAAGCTGTTGGGATGATTTCAGCTTGAGGGGTGACTTCGTCTTGCTCCCTGTTCAGGTGAGGCGCTGTCGGTACCAGCCCCTTGAAGACCGGGGTCCGTTGAGCAGTAGTGTCTAACCTGTCAAAAACAGACTTTTGCATAGGAACGGGAGACGGAGTGGGAGCCTGAGCAGTCAGTCTTGTGAAGACCGACCCTTTGGCAGGAGAAGCCGCCTTGACGACTTCGGGAGCAGGGATGGCTATCCTCTTCGGAATAACCTGTTCTGGAATTGCAGGCTTCATCATGGGCCCACATGAACTCTGGCCTAATCTGGCAAAGATTGGGGCGCAGGAGCTGGATGACCCGTTGAAGGGGGCCGCTGTAACTGTAAGCCGATCAAAGACGGACTTCTTGGGAGCTTCTTCTGTTGGTATAGGAGCGCTAAAGCTCGTTGGCAGGATCATGGTCCCCAAAAACAATCCAGTGGTGGCCTGAGTGACCTGGTCCACCGGCATTGTAAACAGGGAGGCCGCTTGGGGCCCGTAAGCTATGCCTCCAGATGAGGCGGAATGTGAGTTGCAATTGCAGCTGGAACACCTCACGCAAGTAAACGCTATTGATGTTTCGTTTTCTGCGCCGGGCAAGAAACCAAATCTTAGTACCTCGAACCCAAGGGCAACCATATCAAACCGCGATTCGCTCGCGAACACGACATACGAAGTGTGGAGTGGAAAGAGGAAAAGGTCCCACCGGGCGTGCCAGAATCTGTTCCCCGCCGAAAACACGGGAAGACAAACGTCTTGCCTGAATTTCGGGGCAGATGCTAATTGGTGCTATCCGTCCACCTCTCCGAAGATGCCAAGTTGATTTATGATACCATGTATCGAAGGTTTAAACGGATGCGGCCGATGTAGCAGACTTCGTCAGATTCCCCCTTATGGTGAGGGGTTTTTGATTGTGGGGACGCTTTTCCCTGCAGGCACAAGCCCCTGCAGTTAATTAAGCTACCGCATCGCGGTAACCACTTTCTCCTTCTCCAGATAGTCACTTCGTGTCGTGGGTGTTTGTTTTGTTTGTGGTTGCCCGTGGATTGTATACGGAGACTAATTTATGTTGTCGCCCGTAGGGCATGGATTAGTCCAAATCCGTATTTTCTTAGATTTGGGTTTGGGGGTTAGGTTTAAGGATACGTTAGTCTCATTTGAGACTAAGATCAACTTAAACGTTTGTTAAGGATACGTTAGTATAATTTTAGACTAAGATCAACTTAACGGGAACGTTTAGATCCAACAAAAGAGCAATTGGACTCTAATGTTTAGTTTAGGGATATTGCGGTCGATTAGTTTAAGGACATTACGGTCCAATGTTAGTTTAAGGACGTCTCGGTCCGAGGTTAAGGACATCATAGTCCGTGAGTTTAAAGACATCGCAGTCAAGGTTAAGAACATCGTGGTCCATGGGCTTAAGGACCCCACAGTCCAGGTTAAGGACATCATAGTCCATGGGCTTAAGGACCCCACAGTCCAGTTTAGAGACATCGTAGTCTATAAAGTTTAAGGATATCGTAGTCCATGAGTTTAAGGACCCCACAGTCCGGTTTAGAGACATCGTAGTCTATGAAGTTTAAGGACATCATAGTCCAGTTTAGAGACATCGTAGTCTATCAGGTTTAAGGACATCGTAGTCCAGTTTAGAGACATCGTAGTCTATCAGGTTTAAGGAAATCGTAGTCCATGATTTTAAGAACCCCACAGTCCGTAGAAATTTTCGGTTGTCGGGACCCGTCACCTCTCTGAAGACGTTGAAGGATTACAACGACAAGTATCAGAGGAGTAAAGAGATGTACCCTTGAACCGGTGTGAATTAATTGGAAGATCTGTAGCCCAGTTTGGGACTAAGATCTGTTGAATATTTGTGAGCAGATGGGCTCAATTAAATATAATTTGAGGAATTATGGCCAAGATTGGGTTAAATCCAATAAAATTAAAATGTTTAATATTTTATTGTTCTGGGCAGTTAAGCCTTTACTTGGGCTTGGCCTTTTTAATAATGCTGAGCATTAGATCCTGACAATTTTTGTCTTGTATTAAATGCATAGTATTCATCAGAACAATATGTGTTCTGACAGCGCGTCACGTGGCGTGCCAAGCGCTTTGCGCCAATTAAAGAGCGCATTGCACTTCTGCCAAATGGCGCACACGAAAAGGACACGAGTCGCGCTTAGCGCCAGTTTATTAGCGCATTGCGCTTTCAATTTATGAGCACGTAGCGCTAGCTTGGTGGCGCACCAGTGAGTGACACGTGGCGCGCTTGGCGCTGAGCGCCAGCCCATGAGCGCAGTGCGCTGTTTCAGAAGCGCAGTGCACAAATTGTGTCTGTGGTTGACACGTGGCACGTTTTGGCGCTGAGCGCTAGTCCAAGGAGCGCAAAGGCGCAGTTCATGGGTACGAAGCACTTTCCAATAGTGCAATGCGCATTTGATCAAATTTATGATCAGAGAATAAGTTTATGTTCTTTTAAAGGAGGCTTTTCCTCAAGATTCAAGAACAAAAAGTTCTTATTTATGAAAGGGCTTTGCCTTTTTAGATCAATGATCTATGAATGAAGTAAATACTTCTTTTGTTTTCATGATGAGATCTTTTGATCTCTTTTTTATCAAAGACCTTAGTCTTTTATAGATCTATGATCTTTTTTAGAAGATAGTTATTCTTTTCATAAGATGATTCCACCTTTATGTTCAAGAATCATATTCTTTACCTTAAAGAAATGATTTTCCATTGCTGAAAGCTTGCTTTTCTTTCTTTGAGTTTTCTCAAAGTTTGTAGGGGGGTTTCTCTATCTCAGACTTGAAGTCTTGGGGCCTTTATATAGGGCAAATTGATTTGTTAAATCGGTTAAAGAGATTTTTCTCTGATTGATTTGGGAATATTTCCCCACCGTTGGATCTTTGATCCTAGGGCTTCTGTTTACAGAAGGCAATCTTCTTGTTTTTAATAAGATTGGAAAGATCTTTCCATATTAGAATTTTAATTCTAATTAATTAATGATTTATTATTATTAGATCTTTTGATTTAACGGTGGGGAATTCTTAATTCCAGCGCCAGCGCACCTACGTTTGACACGTGGTGCGCCGCGCAGAGCGCAGCACAGCCTGCGCTAGAGCACCTGTGTTGGACACGTGGCGCGCAGCGCAGAGCACTGGATCTGAAGCGTTGCTTTAACTTTTTCGAATTTCGAATTTTAAAACAGAGTTTTGCTCTGATTGGGAGTGTGCTGCCTAGGGCGCAGTACACCTGGCGCTAGCGTATCCATTTTTGACACGTGGCGCACAGCGCACCTAGCGCTGGATCTGAAGCGTTACTTCAACTTTTGAATTTTGAATTTCAAAAAAAAAAACAGAGGTTTGCTCTGATTGGGGGAAACAACGACCTTCCCGATGCATACCTTCGATCTTCTTTTTTAGGGTGTCGAGTCGGCCATGGTATCCTAATGATTTGGCCTCTTCTGATCTTTGGCCTCGGCCGTTGGAGACCTGTGTCTGGCCGCGGCCCCGGTTCCTCTCGATGAGGTTCCTTAGGTCGTCTGGAGAGGTATTCTTCGAGCTGCCGTGACGAGTCCCGTCCGTGCGACCCCGTCGAGGGAGGTGACGTCGGTCATTCCTGGGAGCAGGCGAGCTGACCGACATCTCCTCGGGAGGGACAGGAGCGCGTAGGGGCTCATGGCGAGGCGCTCGGGCGACAGACCTCGGGGTTGAACTGTAGGGCGCCCAGCGGGTCATAGAATATGTTGGCCTGGGAGATTGGCTGCCGTGGGAGGCATCGAGGCGGTGGTCGGCTGTGCCGACGCGTGCAGAGACTTCTCTCCCTCTATAGGGGTCTCGATCCCGAGATGGGAGAGTGGCGACCTGGGGAGTCTGGCCCGCCGTTTGGACACGAACGAGCGCATCCACGGATGCGAGTCGATCTATCCGGGCCGCTAGGGCGTTGATGGCGTTCGGGGGAGGAGATTCGTCTGCGCCTCCGTTGTGGGGGAGGCGGCGGTTGGTGCTCGGATCATCGTGGTGATCGCTCGCCATTGAATGGAGATCGGAAGATGGACTTTGTTCAGTGGAATCAAGAAGTTCCCACAGACGGCGCCAGCTGACGTGCTTCGTATCACGTCAAGATGTTACCTCCCGTAGATCTTCTGTCGAGGGACGATGGACGGCTGAGATTGATTTAGAGGTCGACTCCTGAAGCGTGTGGACTCTCAATGGGTTTTAGGTTGTGGTAGCCGAGCTACCTGCAAGGAAATCCCAGGGTGGTTGTACCACCGAGGACCCTCCGACGATCAAGTTAGTGGTGCAATTTGGGCAGAGTAGCGGCCTAGTGAGGAGAGAATTGCGTACCTTGATCGTCTGATGGAGGGGTTTATATAGCGGCAGCGATAGGCAGGCAGGCGCGAGAATCACGCCGGCCGTTACGCTCCCGACGTCACGCCCGCGTGATAAGCAGGATCCCGCATTAATGGCGAGAAAAGCTCGTTAATGGGGGATCGTGATGGCGTGGAACGCGGGATCGTGGACGGCGGATATCTCGCGCATGGCGAGATTCGCGGAGCCGTGGCGTGGGAGCCTGTGATCAGCGCTGCGGGTCGGTCAGGATGAGACCGAGGAGGATTAGCTCGACGGGTAGCTCGGGAACGAGCAGGAGGCCGAGGTGTCCTGGTTCTGTTAAAGTCCGGAGACGAGCTGAGGGGGCCGAGGGGGCCAATTGTGCGAAGGCTCGGAGGTGAGCCAACAGTTGTTTGTAAGGCGGGCACAGGAGTTGCGTGGTCGGTCACAGAGGGTCGGTCACATCCAAGGGTCGCAGACCCGGGTGTTCTTCCGACATGCTGTTCTTGGTCATTCCTTACGGCTTCGGGACACGTCATCAGCCACGTGCCACGATTTGGGAGATCGCCGATATCGAGCATCATCATAAGCACACTAAATTTTAAATATAAATTTCAAGTTAATTTAATGTCATGAAAGTAACAAATAATCTTATAAGGGGCTTGGAGTAGCCCGAGTGGGAGATCCGAGGTCTCCCATTTATGAGTGGACGGTTAATTTATCCCATCTATTATCTCAAAAGATAAAAAAACAAATAATTTCCTTTCCATTTTCTTATGTTTTTCCGACTTAAACACAACTCCGAGAGGGTTAAGGGCTTGTTGGTCATTTAATGTCCTTTCCATTTTCTTATGTTTTTCTTTTGAGAGAACAAGAATCGTAGGAAAAGACAATTTATTATTGGAAGGATTAGACTAATATGTTCGGGCCTGTAATTTTTTAATCTAACCTAACAAAAATTAATATATTTCAGGGCTAATTTAAAATACAGGCTCTGTATATACAAACAAGAATTCATACTAATTAATTATATGATGTGGCTTAAAAAGGCCACTTGATTCTCATCAATTAGGCATCAATAGGTTGTAATATGTTTAATAATCGTACAATAGATAAGAAAGACATAATTAATTATGATTTAAAAAGAATCAGTAGAAAAAATACATTTAGTCTCTTGCAGCCAACCATATCTGCAAACCATACTTAGCAATAAGTGTAAACATATATAGTAACAAATTAGTAATTAATATCAAGAGGGTATTTTTTCGACGCCGTCTTTCCCATGGCTTCTTTCCTCCGTTATTCTCTCTCTCTATATATATATATATATTAAATTTGATAGAAGACACATATAACAATCAAACTCAAGAAATATTTGCTTCTTAATTTTTAAATAAATAATTTGATCTGGGGGCCATTGCAATACATTTCTAAAGTCTCAATCCGACGTAACTTGTGTTTGGGCATTAATATTGAGTACAAGCTTGGTCATAATGAACAAAATTATAAATCATATATCTCTTGTTTGCGTTAGCTCGTTGAGGCCTTACAGCTGCAAATGCATTTTAAATTAATAATATCTTAATTACGATTTGGATTGAAATTTGCAAAATGTAACTTAGAGATGATAATTAATTATGATATGCAGGACCTACTACAGATGCACTCATAGAGACGACGATCAAGGCTGCCTTGCTTCTAAACTAGCATCGGGATCGATTTTACTGGACAGAACGATCTGATACTGCTAACCCCAGTTCTAGACGCCGCACACGGAGGGCACCACGGAGGTTGGGAGAGAGGCCGGGAACTGGGTCCCAGCAGGGCCCATATGAGGTTGGACTCTACTCCGACGGTTACTTCCCTTACCCCCCGTGAGCGACGTCTAGAGCAAGATGTTGCCACTTTGAAGACCACCGTTCAGGAGTTGAAGGAGATAATGGTATGTATACTACTTAATAATAACATATCCAATATTAGTAGCCTGAGCTTATTTGGTTGTAGACTTAATTTTGATTAATCTAAGATTGGGGTTTCGCAATGACCTGATAATGAAACTAATACGACAAATACACAGTTCTTACTCGTTTATTACACACAAAATTGAACATAAGCGACATTGTACTTCGGCTGCGGATCCACATGCATCTCCTTCGGCTGCGGCTCCGCAAGACATTACCTCGGCTGCGGTTGCGCAGACCACTCCTGCAGCTCCACAGCCCGCTCAGACTCCTGCACGGTCCGCTCCTTCATTGGTCGAGTTTTTGACGATTCAGGGCTGCACCGAGGAGCAGATACGCCAGATTACGTCGATTATCAGAGGTGGAGGAGCTGGACCGAGCTAGGGTAGCTTTATTTATATTTTTGAGAATGTAAATACTTATCTGATACATATTGTATAAATTTTGGACGATAATAGTTGATGGTTGTTTATGAACGATGATTTATCCTGATATCGTATTCTGTGTGTCTATTTCTATTATATATTATGCGTGACATGGTTGATTATGAATATTTCTGTATTATGTCTATTTCTATTATATTTATCCTGATATCGTATGATGTATATATTATTATGCACAGGTCGGATTAAAAACAGGAAGAACTGTTTTTAAAATAACCCTGATATTATGTCCCTACGGATTAAACCGTAGGGCTATCAGTTGCACCTACGGATTAATCCGTAGGTCCAATGTTTGCCTCTACATATTTATCCGTAAGGACAAAATATCAGGATAACTGATATTTTGCCTCTATGGACTCTGTAACAGGAGTTACACACTTGCTTCTACGGATACACCCGTAAGGACTTATATGTAGACCTACAGCTAACTCCGTAGGGGCTGGAAGATGCCCCTACGGATTGCACCGAAGGGGCATGTATTTTATTTTATAAACCACTAAATTAAATAAATATTTTGTCCCTACGGAATACAGCATAGGTACACAGTCCCCTACGCATGAAACCGTAGGGGCAAATTTTACTCCGTAGGGGCATGTTCAGGACAAAGACTTGCACCTGCGGCGATTGCACCCACGAAGAATTTTCAAGCCCTTACGAAGATATCCGTAGGGGCAGTGCTTTGCCCCTACGGATAAAGCCGTATGTGCAATCCTTTATTGTAGTAGTGTTAGCCTCTTCCATACAAATCCGAAATTACTATCTTCCTATATAATCTCTTCCTCTCTAAATTAGCCAATTGAGTTATATCATATTAGTTAATTAAAGAGCCGGCGCCTACTAACATTTGACATATATCTCATATATCTCGACTCTTTCATCCGATCCGAATTTACAAATTTTCCTACCCTTCTCCATTCTAATATAATATGTTGAGTGATATTATTGTCCATCACAACAGTTCTACGGCTGGTAATATAATTAAATCACGTTTATCTTCACAAGTGGCTAATTAAATCCACAACCCATAATGACCTGTTCCTGGACAACCGATCGAATTTGGTATGTTATACATTTATAGTTTGCGCACGAGTGCATACACATGCACACGCATACACACCTTTTCTTTTATATCTGTTGATTGTTCGGTCAATGATCGAGGCTGTAATCTTTTCATTTTTCTCCTCCTTGATATTGGTCAGCAGTTTGATGGATTAATCAACATCAACGACAGAAGTGATGTTACTTGATGAAAGAGACAGAAATTAAGAGATTGGATGATGTTACAATTGCCAGGGTGTCGTAGTAATTAGAGACATTAAAATCATTGATGCAGTATTACTTAGAGACATTAAAATCATCGGAGGTTACTTAATTTATTTCTTCTTTTCAAACAGGCGACTTACAAATGTATGGACAATTAATAGTTACTCCACTCCAGATCATGGTGGTCACCAGTGGAGAAAATATGAAGCATCCTAGATTTGTTAGAACTTTCTGCTCTTATATATATATATATATATATATATATATATATATATATATATATATATTAATTTGACTTTATTAAACATATATAATTGACATGCAAATTGAGGAAAGGAGAGAAATATAGATTCATGCATGCATGCTAGATCTAGTAGAGATATTCTTGTAAGTCTACACATATATACATATGTACATTATATATGCAGATCAAGTTATATATTACTAGGTGTTTGTTTTCCCATGAATTATTCATTTGAGAAAATTCTCCTAAGTGGATCATCGGGCAGAACATTAAATTAATCTGACTATGAAAACATCAAGGACGGAAGTGACGTCACATATTGATGCAGTAGTACTTAGAGACATTAAAATCATCGGAGCTTAGTTAATTTATTTCTTCTTTTCAAACAGGAAACTTACAAATGTATGGACAATTAATAGTTACTCCACTCCAGATCATGATGGTCGCCACTGGAGAAAGTATGGGCATAAGATAATTAACAATATGAAGCATCCAAGATTTGTTAGAACTTTCTGCTCTTTTATATATATATCATATTAGTTAATTAAAGAGTCGGCATCTACTAACATTTGAAGTATTTTTTCGACGTCATAGGAGGAAATTCCCATCTATGACATCTTTCCTTCATTATTCTCATAAATATATAATGGAGGAAAGAGGCCATAGGAGGGAATTTCCTCTTATGGGGTCGAAAAAATACGCTCTCCATCGTGTTTTCCGACGATCGGGATCCATTATCTTCATCGTTATCATTTAAGATGTGGGTACGCCAAATTCATGTGATTCTACAATTTTTTCACCGTTGATTTAACAATGTAAAAAGTTCTATTGTCATTAAACCGTTAATTTTGAACCCGCTAATTAAACGGTGAAAAAGTTGTAGAATCACATGAAATTTGGTGTACCCATATCTTATATGATAACGATGAAGATGATGGGTGCCGATCGTCGAAAAACACGATGGGGATTGTATTTTTTCGACGCCATAGGAGGGAATTCCCTCCTATGGCATCGAAAAAAAAGCCCTCCATCGTGTTTTCCGACAACCGGAATCCATCTTTATCGTTAATCATCTAAGATGTGGGTACGCCAAATTTCATGTGATTCTAAAACTTTTTCATCGTTGATTTAGCAATGTCAAAAGTTATATTGTCGGTAAACCGTTAATTTTGAACCCACTAATTCAACGGTGAAAAAGATGTAGAATCACATGAAATTTGGTGTACCCATATCTTAGATGATAGCGATGAAGATGATGGGTATCGATCGTCGGAAAACACAATGGAAATTGTATTTTTAAACGGAAATTCCCTCCTATGGCATCTTTCCTCCATTATTTGACTTTATTAAACATATATAATTGATATGCAAATTGAGGAAAGGAGAGAAATATTGGTTGATGCATGCAAGATCTAGTAGAGATATTCTTGTAAGTCTACACATATATACATATGTACATTATATATGCAGATCGAGTTATATATTACTAGGTGTTTGTTTTTCCATAAATTATTCATTTGAGAAAATTCTCCTAAGTCGATCATCGGGCAGAACATTAAATGAATTTCATTTTAGTTGCTGCTATCATATTAGTAGGAAGTTGTTCTCAATATATTGATATAAATCCATATATAATGGTTAGCTATAAAGAAAAAAACAACATATATGAGTATAAACAATATGTAATTTGCATAACCAATTTTTTCTAAAGAAGAATACTTTCAACAGTACAAGTTGGAACTTGGAACATATATATACTTAAGGGAAACGCAAAATAAAAAGGTTTTATATGTTTCTCTGCAGGTATCCGAGCCATGTATATGTAGTGAATAAACTAGATGCACATTGCAGAATGAGTTGAAATTCCATTTTGATGATAAAACGGAATTGAAATTATGGTATATATAAGCTGAAGTGCTTCGTATCACGTCAAGATGTTACCTCCCGTAAATCTACTGTCGAGCGACGATGGACGGCTGAGATTGATTTGGAGGTTGACTCCTGAAGCGTGTGGATTCTGAATGGGTTTTAGGTTGTAGTGGCCGAGCTACCTGCAAGGAAGTTCGGGGTGATTGTACCACCAAGAACCCTCCGACGATCAAGTTAGTGGTGCAATTTGGGCAGAGTAGCGGCCTAGTGAGGATAGAATCGCGTACCTTGATCGTCTGAGGGAGGGATTTATATAGCGGCAGCGATGGGCAGGCAGGCACGAGAATCACGCCGGCCGTTACGCTCCCGACGTCACGCCCGCGTGATAAGCGGGATCCCGCATTAATGGCGAGATAGGCTCGTTAATGGGGGATCGTGATGACGTGGAACGCGGGATCGTGGACGGCGGATATATTGCGCATGGCGAGATTCGCGGAGCCGTGGCGTGGGAGCCTGTGATCAGCGCTGCGGGTCGGTCATGATGAGACCGAGGAGGATTAGCTCGGCGGGTAGCTTGGGGACGAGCGGGAGGCCGAGGTGTCCTGGTTCTGCTAAAGCCCGAAGACGAGCTGAGGGGGCCGAGGAGGCCAATTGTGCGGAGGCTTGGAGGTGAGCCAATAATTGTTTGTAAGGCGGGCACAGGAGTTGCGTGGTTGGTCACAGAGGGTCGGTCACATCCAAGGGTCGCAGACCCGGGTGTTCTTCCGACGTGCTGTTCTTGGTCCTTTCTTGCGGGTTTCGGGACACGTCATCAGCCACGTGCCACGATCTGGGAGATCACCGATATCGAGCATCATCATTAGCCCCCACTCTCGTCCCGACCTCATTACAGGTCGGGTCGAGAGTGGTCTGCCGGATCATCCAAGGTGAGCTCCTTGTCGTAGATATCGTAAGCATGCGTTCTCGGGCAACTAGCTGCATTTTCCTGATGGTGTCAGCGGATCGGGGGCCAGATCTTGCATTAAAGAGGATGCGCCGGATCGTATGTACGTCCACCGAAGCGACAGCCCACGTGTCTGGCGCTGGCAGGCTGACGTGACGGGCCGCAGATCTTCGGCGTCCGATGGGGGTACGACCAATGCGCGTGCGACAGGTGGAGCGATGGTGGCCGTCGAATGCGATGAGTTTTTTTGGTGGGAGACGACCGTCGCCGTTGGATGTGCATGCCGGTAGCTATAAATAGAGGTAGGGTCCTCATCAGGGCCCATACCTCTTCATATTTTCCTCGTCCAGAGTCTTGTTAGCTTGGCGCTCTTCTCTTCAGTTCGGACTCCTCGCTTTTGATCACCCGAGGACACCTTTCTTCAATCAGGTTAAATGTCTTCTTCTGAGGAGTCTGTAGATGTAGTGCGGGTAGAGTTTAGGGGGTCCTCTGAAACTTCCTCTTCTACTTCTTCCTTCTCTACTTCTTCCTCTTCTCCCTCTGAGCTGGAGTTCACTCGAGAAGATAGGGTGGCCCCCAGTGTTCAGGCCGCGGGTGTTCTTGGCGTGCGATCATCGTTGAGTCGCGCGAAGGAGCTCGCCAACATCAAGACCCATTTCTTGATCCCTCCAGGCTATTCGCTTCGTTTGGCCGAGGAAGGGGAGAGGGCAAACCAGGTACAGGGCAAGGAGATTGCCTTGTACCTGGAGGC
Organism: Agapanthus africanus; assembly: GCA_030015575.1. NCBI lineage: Eukaryota > Viridiplantae > Streptophyta > Magnoliopsida > Asparagales > Amaryllidaceae > Agapanthus > Agapanthus africanus. The sequence continues at coordinate 183,907,740 of CM057341.1, forward strand.
CTTTTGGGCCGGGGTGCGTTTGCCCTTCTCCCCTGAAGTGAGTGAGGCGTTGAATTGTTTCGGGTTAGCTCCGGACCAGCTAGTGCCGAACTCTTGGAGAATCCTCCTCGGGTTCCTAGTCCGGTTGAAATTGTGTCAGATCCCTTTCAGCCTGAACCTTCTTCACTCTTCTCTTTGCTACAAGAACCACCCCGGCGCTCGTAGGGGCGAACCGAGCTGGGTATACCTCTCCTTTAGAAGACAGCGGGGAGACGCCTCCGGGTCGAGGGTTGTCGTAGTGCCTTATTCTATTCACGAATGGAAGAAGAAGTTTTTCTTTATCGCGCCGCCCGAGGGCGAGGATTGGCATGTGCCCACCCTATGGAAAAAGGCCAGCTGTCCGCGGGTGAGGCGGTCGATTGATCCCGACGCGGTGGCGGTGTCGATGTGGGAGCCCCTCCCTCGGGTTGATGTGATGCTGTCTGAGCGGGCCCTCAGTTGGACCAGGCTCAGCCCCGCCGAGTACACGGGTAAGTTGGGAGCTCTTAGGAGACCTGTTTAGACTTCTGCCATTCTTTCATTTTTCTTGGCATCGCTGACTCCTCGTATTTCTGTCTTATGCAGGACCTATGGATATAAGCAAGTTCCGCGCGGCAGTGGTCGACGCGAAGAGGGGGAAGAAGTCCAAAGGCGCCGGTCCTTCTCGCCCGCTGTCCGTTCCAGCTCCGCCGGTGGACCTTTCACCCAGGCGCCCAAGCGAGCGCCACGCCCCCGAGTCTAGTCGTCTGCCGGTTTGAAAGCGTGCCAGTGCGCAAGAGCTTCGGGCCCCCGAGATGGGAGACGAGGAGGATTCTCCCGCGCCGTCCTTCAAGAGGTCTCACAGGAGGGAGCCTCACTCCCCAGCTTCCCCGATCCTTATGGACGATGGGGAGCTTCGCTTCGAGGTGCCCTCGGGGATTTCTATCACCGATAGCCTGCTCTCGGATATGGAGAGGTCGGCAGGAGGCAAGGTCCCTCAAGGAACTCTCCGGGCCCAAATGGCGGCGATTGCTCAAAAGGCCATGCAGGTTAGCGTTCGCACCTCACCTGGTTTTTCATTCAGCACTTTGTAGTCAGGTGCTTTCCTCCCCCTTTTGACCCTCTTTCTTTCTTCAGGCCCTCCAGCACGTCGCCCTCGTCGTCCACATGGAGGACAAGGAGATTGTTCCGGCGATGTGGGCCGCAGGCAAGTCCTCCTTACGGGAGGAGAGCTTAAGGCAGGAGCTGGGGGCGGCGAAAGAGAGGGCTGCCGCCCTTGAGGCCGGGAATAGGTAGGTCTCTCGGTACCGAGAGGTCGCCCGAGCCGCCGAGTCCCAGTTGGAGGACTCCCGAGTGCTCGTTGACACCACGAAGAAGACAGTAAGCACTCTCCGGAAGGAGAACGAGGCGGCAAAGGACCGAGCACGGAAGGCGGTGGAGAGCTACAAAAAGTCGGATCAGTTCTATGCCGACCTTGCCAGCGCCGGGGGTGTCATTTAGCACAGCGCCCTTGACTCTGTCAAGGCTCAGCTGTCGGATTTCCCTGACGCCGAGCTCCGGGCCTTGTATCCTTTCGCCGACGACGAGCAGGGGGTCGCCCGCGGACATGATGCAGGGAAAGCGGCCCCCGGTGGGAGTGCGAGGGGCAAGTCGGTCGCCTTAGCTGCCGGTGCCGAAGTTCCGACCGGAGGTGTTGACCCTAAAGATGCCACCCCGCTGGTCGCAGGGGAGACGCCGCCCGCCGAGGTTGTGCCCGCGCCTGAGGCTTGAAGCCCCACGTCTCCTTATTTCTCTATTTTGCTCTGAAATTTTGTAAGCCTCCGGGCACTTTTTTTAGGCTGGGGAGCCCATAATACCTTTGTAGAGACTTTGATTTATGTGAATAAAAAATCTTTTTGCTGCTTCTTTGCGTGCATATTTTACTTTTGTTTGACGAAAACATTTGTATTTACACGGTCCAGCTTTCACGTCAGGTCGGTTCTTCGTTTGGCGATCGCACGTCATGTTGAATTCAACTATTTGCCAAATGTGCAAAGACCGGTGAAGGGTCGGTATCTCCATGGCCCCGAAGTCGAGGTTGGGATCGCTTAGACGCAGATGGCCTCATGGCGAGGGCTTGGACCGTGGCGTCGGCGGTTAGTAACACCAGCTACCGATGACCGAGCATGGTAGATGCTCGGTTGCCTCTTAGCGAGTGCTTAGGTATCTGACTTCGTGGGGGTAGTGAACGACATCTATCATAACCAAGCATGGTAGCTGCTCGGTTGCTTCTTGATGAGGGCTTTTGATCCTTAGCGCGGGAGGGGCCGTAAGTGGCCTGCTAAGGACGGGCCGAGCAGGGTTACTGCCCGGTGCCTCTTGGCGAGGGTTTTGATCTCTGGCATTGTGGGGGTAGGGAGCTACAAGCCAGGGATAACCGAGCAAGGGCGGGCCCGGTTGCCTCTTGATGAGGGCTTTTGATCCTTAGCGCGGGAGGGGCCGTAAGGGGCCTACCAAGGACGGGCCGAGCAGGGTTACTACCCTGTGCCTCTTGGCGAGGGCTTTGATCTCTAGCGTTGTGGGGTAGAAAGCTACCAGCAAGGGATAATCGAGAAAGGGTGGGTCCAGTTTCCCCTTGGTGAGGGCTTTTGATCCTTAGCGCGGGAGGGGCCGTAAAGGGCTTACTAAGGATGGGCCGAGCAGGGTTACTGCCCGGTGCCTCTTGGCGAGGGCTTTGATCCTTAAGGATGAGCCGAGCAGGGTTGCTGCCCGGTGCCTCTTGGCGAGGGCTTTGATTCCTGGCATTGTAGGGTAGGGAACTACCAGCCAGGGATAACCGAGCAGGGTAGCCGCTCGGCCGCCTCTTGGCGAGGGCTTCGATCTCTGGCGCTGTGGGTAAGGAGTTACCAGCTAGGGAGAACCGAGCAGGGTAGCTGCTCGGTCGCCTCTTTGTGAGGGCTTTGATCCCTGGAATCGTGGTGTAGGAAACTACCAGCCAGGGATAGCCGAGCAAGGTAGCCGCTTGGCTGCCTCTTGGCGAGGGCTTTGATCTCTGGTGCTATGGGTAAGGAGTTACCAGTCAGGGATAACCGAGCTGGGTAGCTGCTCGGTCGCCTCTTGGTGAGGGCTTTGATCCCTGGCGTCGTGGGGGTAGGGAACTACCAGCCAAGGATAGACGAGTAGGGTAGTCGCTCGGCCGCCTCTTGGCGAGGGCTTTGATCTCTGGCACTGTGGGTAAGGAGTTACCAGCCAGGGATAATCAAGCAGGGTAGCTGCTCGGTCGCCTCTTGGTGAGGGCTTTGATCTCTGGCGTCATGGGGTAGGGAACTACCATCCAGGGATAGCCGAGCAGGGTAGCCGCTCGGTCGCCTCTTAGCGAGGGCTTCGATCCTTAGCACTGGAAGGGCTGGAAGAGGTCTGCTAAGGACGGACCGAGCAGTGAAGCCGTCCAATCGATTCGGGAGGTTCTGTCCGACCTTCCCGGTGTATGTATGGGGAATAGGGATAGTCACGGGCAACACGTGTATCGAACGCGTGGGGGAGGTGAAGCGCCGAAGCCGTGATGTTTCGATTTCGCCAAGAAAGGCTCGAGATCTGCCGCGTGGCGGCACAGTTGTGGGTGAAACGGGCGACTGTTGGATTTTCGAGGGCGTAGCGGGCTATAGAGCAGAGGGAGCATTGATCACTCCTTTCTTCAAACCAAAAACGTAAGAATGGAGGACTTCCCTTTTGCGATCCCCGACATCGTAAATTTTGAGGACGTGTACCTCTATGACCAGTACTACACCGAGGACATGGTGCAGCTAGTGGTTGGCCGCATTGAGGATCATTTCGGCCGACTGCTTCCCCAGTGCTCCCCCCTGCTCCAGCTGTTGATGTACTCCATATGGAGGGCGTCGCTGGGGCTCTACAACCCCTTGTCCGAACAACTGAGGGACGAGGCGGTTGGTAAGCTATGGTCTTTGCGGCGCTTCGGCCTGATCTCCGCGGACTGGCGGGATCGCTCGGTGGCGCTCATCCTTGAGTGCTATCAATTGAGGCACCACGCCGACATTCGTGGGCGGCATCAGAGGCAAAAGGCTGAAACGGCGAGGGCTCGGCTGGCGGAAATATGCTCGGAGTACCACGAGCAGTGTTTCCTGCACCCTTTTCCCCCACTATTGTAATTTTTCTTTTTTGGTGTATGGCTGAGGAGCCTATAGTAATCTTTGAATAAACAAACTCTTCTTTTTGCAATACTTTATTGACCCCTTCTTATTATATAAACAGAAAGATCTTGAGAAAAGTTTACATCGCCTTAGTTAAAGAAGTACAAGCTAGTAGATATTCTTTACATTGGCACGGTTTGAACTCCTCGGATGTCTGTTGGCCTCCACGTACTGCGTGGGGTGGTGAGCCTCATAGGTATCCGACGTACCCCCCGCCGACATGACCATGATCTGGCCAATTGTTAACTCGCCGGGAGGGGGACGCTGCTCTTGCTCGCGGTCAGCTTGTCGCTTGTCTCGTAAGTACGCTGCCAGGTGTCCCGAATGGATGAGCTCCTCGATGTAGTCTCGGAGCTGCTTACAGCTTTCTGTGGAGTGGGCTTGCGATTTTTGGAAACCGCAGTAAGGAATCCAGGTGCGCTTTGCCGCCATGCGCGATATCGGTGGGAGCTTGAAGAAACCCCCGCCCTTAGCCTCTTCTAGCAGTACCGTCTGGGAGACGTTGAGCAGGGTGTACTCCTGAAACTTTGAGGAGTAGGGCTTTGATTGCTCAAGTCTCCTTCTCTCTTGCCTTGCCCTTTTCTTTGAGTCAGTATGCATAGCCCCGGGGAGATTCTCATTTACCTCGGACTCGAGCTGGATCTCGCGCTCGGTCCAGGCCTTTACCTAGGCCATGGTCTTAGGTTGTGCTAATGCAAAGGAGCTTAACCACTCTTTGTGCCTAAGACCAGACCTGAGTGCCGTAATGACCGTCTTATCCCGATGTTCTGGGACTTCAAGAAGGGCGTTGTAGAAGCGAGTGACATACCCTTTGATGTCTCCTTGTCTCCACTCCTGATTGTGAAGAGGTGGTCGACGGTCCGTTTCTGCCGTCTGTTCCCGACGAAGTGGCCGAGGAATTGGGTTTCCAGCTCGTCGAAGGTTGAGATCGAGCGTGGCGCGAGTCCTCGGAACCAGTCCCGTCCGGAGTGGATGAGAGTGGCCGGGAAAGCTCGGCATTGGGCGGCATCAGAGTTGTCTTGGAAGCACATTCCTGCGTTGAATGCGTCCAGATGGTCCTTCGGGTCGGACTTACCATCGAAGAAAGAGACCTTTGGAGGCTTGTTTGGGGAGGAGACATGGACGGCGAGTAGCTCCTCGGTGAAGGGTTTTGTGAGCGAGTCGGAGCCGTACTTATCCCCGTTGTTCGAATGACGACTGTTCCCCGCCGAAACACGGGAAGACAAACGACTTGCCTGAATTTCAGGGCAGATACTAATTGGTGCTAGCCGTCCACCTCTCTGAAGATGCCAAGTTGATTTATGACACCATGTATCGAAGGTTTAAACGGATGCGGCCGATATAGCAGACTTCGTCAGATTCCCCCTCATGGTGAGGGGTTTTTGATTGTGGGGACGCTCTTCCCTGCAGGCGCAAGCCCCTGCAGTTAATTACGCTACCGCATCGCGGTAACCACTTTCTCCTTCTCCAGATAGTCACTTCGTGTCGTGGGTGTTTGTTTTGTTTGCGGTTGCCCGTGGATTGTATACAGAGACTAATTTATGTTGTCGCCCATAGGGCGTGGATTAGTCCAAATCCGTATTTTCTTAGATTTGGGTTTGGGGGTTAGGTTTAAGGATACGTTAGTCTCATTTGAGACTAAGATCAACTTAAACGTTTGTTAAGGATACGTTAGTCTAATTTTAGACTAAGATCAACTTAACGGGATCGTTTAGATCCAACAAAAGAGCAATTGTACTCTAATGTTTAGTTTAGGGATATTGCGGTCGATTAGTTTAAGGACATTACGGTCCAATGTTAGTTTAAGGACGTCTCGGTCCGAGGTTAAGGACATCATCATCCGTGAGTTTAAAGAATCACAGTCAAGGTTAAGGACATCGTAGTCCATGGGCTTAAGGACCCCACAGTTCAGGTTAAGGACATCATAGTCCATGGGCTTAAGGACCCCACAGTCCAGTTTAGAGACATCGTAGTCTATAAAGTTTAAGGACATCGTAGTCCATGAGTTTAAGGACCCCACAGTCCGGTTTAAAGACATCGTAGTCTATGATGTTTAAAGACATCGTTGTCCAGTTTAGAGACATCGTAGTCTATCTGTTTTAAGGACATCGTAGTCCAGTTTAGAGACATCGTAGTTTATCAGGTTTAAGGACATCGTAGTCCAGTTTAGAGACATCGTAGTCTATCAGGTTTAAGGACATCGTAGTCCATGAGTTTAAGGATCCCATAGTCCGTAGAAATGTGTGGTTGTCAGGACCCGTCACCTCTCTGAAGACGTTGAAGGATTATAACGACAAGTATCAGAGGAGTAAAGAGATGTACCCTTGAATCGGTGTGAATTAATTGGAAGATCTGTAGCCCAGTTTGGGACTAAGATCTGTTGAATATTTGTGAGTACATGGGCTTAATTAAATATAATTTGAGGACTTATGGCCAAGATTGGGATAAATCCAATAAAATTAAAATGTTTAACATTTTATTGTTCTGGGCTGTTAAGCCTTTACTTGGGCTTGGCCCTTTTAATAATGCTGAGCATTAGATCCTGACAATTTTTGTCTTGTATTGAATGCATAGCATTCATCAGAACAATATGTGTTCTGACAGCGCGTCACGTGGCGTACTAGGCGCTTTGCGCCAATTAAAGGGCGCATTGCTCTTCTGCCAAATAGCGCACACGAAAAGGACACGTGTCGCTCTTAGCGCTGAGCGCCAGTTTATTAGCGCATTGCGATTTCAATTTATGAGCGCGTTGCGCTAGCTTGGTGGCGCACCAGTGAGTGACACGTGGTGCGCTTGGCGCTGAGCGCCAGCCCATGAGCACAGTGTGCTGTTTCAGAAGCGCAAAGCACAAATTGTGTCTGTGGTTGACACGTGGCACGTTTTGGCGCTGAGCTCTAGTCCAAGGAGCGCAAAGGCGTAGTTCATGAGTGCGGAGCACTTTCCAATAGCGCAAAGCGCATTTGATCAAATTTATGATCAGAGAACAAGTTTATGTTCTTTTAAAGGAGGCTTTTCCTCAAGATTCAAGAAAAAAAAGTTCTTATTTATGAAAGGGCTTTGCCTTTTAGATCAATGATCTGTGAATGATGTAAATACTTCTTTTGTTTTCATGATGAGATCTTTTGATCTCTTTTTTATCAAAGACCTTAGTCTTTTATAGATCTATGAACTTTTTTAGAAGATAGTTCTTCTTTTCATAAGATGATTCCACCTCTGTGTTCAAGAATCATGTTTTGTACCTTGAAGAAATGATTTTCCTTTGCTGAAAGCTTGCTTTTCTTTCTTTGAGTTTTCTCAAAATTTGTAGGGGGGTTTCTCTATCTCAGACTTGAAGTCTTGGGGCCTTTATATAGGGCAAATTGATTTGTTAAATCAGTTAAAGAGATCTTTCTCTGATTGATTTGGGGATATTTCCCCACCGTTGGATCTTTGATCATATGGCTTCTGTTTTACATAAGACAATCTTCTTGTTTTTAAAAAGATTGGAAATATCTTTCCATATTAGAATTTTAATTCTAATTAATTAATGATTTATTATTATCAGATCTTTTGATCTAACGGTGGGGAATTATTAATTCCAGCGCTAGCGCACCTTGCGCTGGCGCACCTACGTTTGACAAGTGGCGCGCAGCGCAGAGCGCAGTGCAAATGCGCTGACGCATCTACGTTTGACACGTGGCGAGCAGCGCAGAGTGCATCACAGCCTGCGCTAAAGCACATGAGTTTGACACGTGGCGAGCAGCGCAGAGCACTGGATCTGAAGCGTTGTGTAACAACCGAGTCCAGTTATACCAATTTCAGTTACTGTATGTGTTGTTTGTGGTATTTAGTTCATTTATCATGTTTGGTTGCTAATGGTAATTTACTTTATATTCGACCCGTTTACTTGAGCTCGTTGTTTCCTAATTACAGACTACACTAACTTTTCATATTTCTGCATATAACAATTTAAGTCATTTAAAATAATTTAAAAATACTTGACTTGGCCTGATTGATACGCTAACCTTGTGGTAGCGTCCTTGCACCGTGTTCTCGTCCCGTTCAGTGAAACGGACGTGTTTGGACGGCTACGCGTACGTACGTGCGTCCGTTCTTGGGGGTATGCTTTTTCAGTACAAAATCCTTCATTTCAATTTTTGGAACTTGCTAATATTTTTCATATTTCAAATCCAAATTTTTGGACCCGACCCGGGCGCAATTCTGAAATATTTTGTATCCCGCTAAATTATAATTATTTAATATTTTAATTTTTTTACTTAATCTATTTTATCGGCATGCGAAGATAATTTGTGGGGGTGGAAATCTTTTCTCAGCAAGTGAAATCTTCCTTAAATATTGAATATCTTTTCATATTTTTTCCCCCGAGCCAATCCCCTCTTTCCCTCATTTGGTGCCGGGGCCCACCGACCTCTCTCTCTCTCTCACCCCTCTCACGCGTTTCTCTCTCTCCTTTCGAATCTCTTTATCTCTTCCCGTATCTCTCTCTCTTTTATATTTCTTCTCTTCTTCTTTAACACAAAACCAGAACCCATAACTCGCGAGCCCTAGCCGCCGTCTCCCCTCGCCCACCGTGTCACCGCCGACGCCACCATCGCCGTTCATCGCCGCTCGTCACCCTCATCTCTTTTCTCACCTCTCCTTCTCCTTTCCCTGTGTGCGCACCCAAGCAATTGAGGACCTGCACACCCACTCGTCTCCGCCATCTCCAATTCCAGTCACCGCCGGTGACTTGTTCCGCGTCCCTGGCCTTCGTGCACACCCCTGCGAGCAACTCTTCTCTCTCTCATCCTTCTCTTCTTCTTCTTCCTATGCCTCTTTCTGTTAAAGATTTCTTTCTGTTTTTTTTAAAGAGTGCCTCCGTTGATCGTCGGAGCTCCGTCGATCTCATCACTGTTGGTCTCACCGTCACCGTTAGCATCCCTCTGCAACCCAGTAAGTGATCTTATATCCCATTCCTCCTTCCATTCTTTTCTTCTCTTTTTCCATACACCTTTTCTATAATGTTTACTGTTTTTCTTGGTGGCCGGAATCCGACCGTGCCGGCGACGATCTCTGACGATCCAGCGAGGACCTCTGACCCGTGTGATTCCACTGTTCGTCGTTTGGACTCATTCCGTGTACCGTGCGCGCGTCGCGACGTTTCCCGCCGACGCGAGACGTTCCGTTTCCCGTATCGCGATCCGTCGAGGCAAGTAAAACTTGCTACATGCTACTTAATATATTATATATACATTGGATGGCACATTAAACCTGTAGTTTAACTTTAATACCATGATTTCCCTTTTTCATGTTCGATGTCACGTTATATCATTTTAGTTTCAAACTTGAAACCTACCCGTTGCATTTACTTTATTAAACCTATTAACCACGTTTATATTTTAATCACATCATGAATAATTACCTAGTTTATGGTACCCTTTTCTCTAGTTATACTCTATCGGACATCCGTGCGCATCTTTAACCGGTTTTAGTTATAATTGCATCCATTGAACATATTATACATGTCATTGCATCCCTAGATTACTTGATACTTATTAACCTGATTTTAACATCCATAATTGTCATATTGTATTCATATAATGTTGAAATCATCTCTTAAACACAAATTGATAGCCGTACAGCTAAGTAGTTTAATCTGCACATATTGCTCAACCTATTACATGTGCCAATGTATTGTGTTGTTGATACCCATGCTTGTTTATTTATAACCATGATTATGTTAGTCGATTATGATCACCCACATGATATCTTTTACACCCTGACTTGACTTGCTACACACATATTACTTGACCCGACATGGTACCGTACACTACTTGACCTGACCTGATGTAACATGGCTTGACCTGTTACCTGATCTTGTGTCTAATGTCAACGAACCTGACATGTAGTCCTTACGGACCGTTTCTGTTGTCTATCCAGACAAACCTGCACCTACCTGTTCCTGTGTTGGCATTAGTTCTTGATTGCTTAAATACTTGACTTAAACATATAACCTGGGGGTATGGGGAAATCAATGATGAAACCTGACTTGTAACTCGACAGTGTGCTACCTTTACTGATCAGTTTTAGAGGCTGGGCCAGCCTTGGGATGATACTGCTGACATCATCCATCGTTATCCATTACCTTTTAGAGGCTAGGCCGGCCTTGGGATGATGCCATAGACATCATTCATCTTTACCCTTTTCCTTTAGTGCCTAGCGGCATGTCTCGGTTTCAGCCCGAGAATCTTCACCGTGATCCCGGGCACGCACGGGATACTATTGAGTTACATCGATGATTCATCAGACTGATTTCAAAGACTTGAGAGTAGATAACCCAATAGACCAGTTTAGTTTACTCACTGCACACTACCCTTCATTGCCCTGATTTATATTGCTGTTACACCTGCTTTACCATTTATGATTATACTTGTATGTCATGTTACCCTGTTTGTATTTCATTGCTTGATGACATGATGCGCTGACGTCTGGGTTTTGCATGGCCCAGATTCCGTACCTTTGCAGCAGTCCGAGCATGAGTACTTCAGCCAGCAGGCTGAGCAGTGAAGATTCAGCAGTAGTTAGTTCTTTTACTTTTCAGCATTTTATTCCTGATGTGAGCCCGCATTATGGGACATATATTCCAGTTATTCTTATATTGGATCTTTTGCTTCCGCATTATTATTATTCTTGACTCATTTTATTTTGGCTTATGGACATGTATTAGATAGTTTTATTTTTGTTCTTGATATCTCTACAGCCGTAATGTGACTGTGGATGGATACTTCCTACCCATAGGTAGTATGGTTGGCTATGTCACGTGCCCATCGTAGCATACTCTGGGAAGCGGGGCGTGACACGTTGCTTCAACTTTTTCGAATTTTGAATTTTAAAACAGAGTTTTGCTCTGATTATGGGTGCGCTGCCTAGGGCGCAGCGCACCTGGCGCTAGCGTATCCGTTTTTGACACGTGGCGCGCAACGCACCTAGCGCGGGATCTGAAGCGTTGCTTCAACTTTTGAATTTTGAATTTTAAAAAAAACAGAGTTTTGCTCTGATTGGGGGAAACAAATGTCCCCCCACTGTTGCGCTCACGTGGCGCACACGTGAGTGCGGCGGTGGCAGCATCTCAGTCGTTGGATCAACTTTGAAAGTTGAAGCGGCTCTCAATGTCTATAAATAAGGCCTTTGGCCCTCTGAGATGACCATTATTCATCTTTTTCTTGTTTTCTGAGAATTTCATTCTCTCACTGAGCATAGCTCTCTTGTTTAAGTACTTTTTTTTAAGAGTCAAAACTCTGTCAGAACTTAGGTAAAGTTTAAAACTTTCAATAAATTAGGGTTTTACCCATTAACAGAGCCTTGCTCTTTATAGACCTTTGATCTAAAGAAGACCCATTTAGGGTTTTGATAACAGAGCTTTGCTCTTTTGAATCATGTTGATTTCTTAATCTTTGATGATGAACTCTTAAGAGTTTTTCCATGGATCTTGAAGATCCCAGAATTTTAATTAATTCTCTTTTGATGCATCTTTCCATCATCATTACTGAGCCAGGCTCTTGACATCCTTGGGGAATTTCTTTAAATTCCTTCCATGATTGACCTTGACAGGTGACACTCCTGTCTGCAGAGCATTGCTCTCGAGGAGTTTAACTCTCAGACCCAAAGGGTCGCTCATTAAATGAGATTCCTTTTTTTTAAGGATTTCTTGCAAATTCAAATTTGTTAGGTGTCATAATTAGAATTTGTTTTCTCCATGGGGATATCAACAGTCGTTTAAATCACTGTGCCTGTTTTTTCCTCATCACTAATCTTTTAATGATGTTTCTTTTCAGGCACTATGGCTGTTTATTTATACAGTCTGAACGAGTTCATTACTTTTGAGGATATTCGCGTACAGGGCCGTTGCCAAAACCAAGAGTTTACAGATGCCCAATGTTCGGAGATTATGGGTCGTCTGTATGCACGCGTCGGTTGGCTGCTTCCTCGCCGCTCCGCTCTCTTGAAAATCGTAGTGGGAGCAATTTGGAGAGCACTTCCGGGGTTTCACGAGGCCATGCCGCTTAATGCGCTGGATGATGCCGAAGACAAGGTGCATTCAGTGTACTTGTCAGGGTTGATCTCGAAGAAGCGGAGAGATAACCTCATTGATATTCTGCATCAAACTTTTCAACAGACGACGATAATCGCTTCTTATCAAAGGGAGGGGGACATTGCCGAGGATCTCGACACCCGTGAGCGTGAGAGGATGCACACGAGAATGGTCAGAAAGGCCAGAAAGATTCTAGAAGGCCTCACTTTTGAATTCCTCAATCCATTCCCTGGATCTGAGGTCTTACCATTGTAATCATTTTGATGATATTTTCGTTTACTGCTTTCATAATTGTAAGAACTTTTTCGAAGTATGAATGGCAAATTCCTCATTTCAGCGTGTTTTATTTTATGTACTAAATCTTTTGCACATGCATGAATGGGTATGCTTCGCACGCTTAATCAAATGCGAACCAAATGTTATCCTTGTCGTTTTCTTCTCTTTTCTGTGTTGTTGGTGTGTTTCTCTGGCAATTGTGGCCTATAGATAATAAAGAGTGTTTCATCTTGAACTCTCCGAGAGGTAGTGACTGCTTAAGAAGCAGGTTCAGGATCTGTCACTTAAGACTTTTCAATTTTATGAGCCGTGAGGGTCTCATAAAGATTTTTCTCCCCACGAGTCGTGAGGATCTCGTAGGTGTATTTTCTCCTTAGGAATCGTGAGGATTCCTAAGTGCGTTTTCCCTTATAAGTCGTAAGGATCTTATAAGAGAGTTTTCTTCCTTATGAATCGAGAGGATCCGTAAGTGTTTAGTGGGATTGGTATGTAAATGACGTATTTCCAAAACGGGGTCATATGGATGACGTATTTCCGTGACGGGGTCATATGGATGACGTATTTCCGAACGGGGTCATGTGGATGACATATTTCTGAACGGGGTCATATGGATGACGTATTTCCGAGCGGGGTCATGTGGATGACGTATTTCCGAGCGGGGTCATGTGGATGACGTTGCGTCTGTTGTAATGAGACGCATATCGGAGCGGTCTTCAGGTTGTTTGGGAACCATCGAGATTTGGCTTCGTTTTCTGATGGAGCCTGGGGAGGGAAGGTGTGATTCCTTCTTTGTTTGTGCCTCTGGATTGTATACAGGGATTGATGTGATATCACCTGTAGAGCGAAAGTTTCATTCTATTTTATTTCTTTCCGCGATGCTCTATCATTTCAGCTTTTATATCGCGAAGGTCGTGATTGCCCAATCATTTCGGCTATTTTTCGCAGTGCCCAATCATTTCGGCTGTTTATTTTATTTTTACTCGCTGCTTTTTATTGCGAGTTGCCCAATCATTTCGGCTATTTCTTATGCATATGTGGCTTGCTAGCTTCTTGCTGCAAACTTGGAATTAGACACCGATTTCGGCATCAGCATCGCTACAACTCGAATATTTCCAGGAGCGAATCATCATTTGCCTCTGTCGATGACGAACAAAGGTGGCTTAGTGAACAGGGTTAGGATCCTGTCGACTAAGGCTTTTGACTTCATGAGCCGTAAGGGTCTCATAAAGGTATTTCTCCCTACGAGTCGTGAGGATCTCGTAGGTGTGTTTTCTCCTTAGGAATCGTGAGGATTCCTAAATGTATGGCCTCTTATAAGTCGTAAGGATCTTATAAGAGTGTTTTCTCCTTATAAGTCGAGAGGACTTAAAAAGGGTTGTTCACCGTGCAAACATATCTCTAGTCACGGATGGGACTTTGTTAGGGAAATGTTTATTCGCGCCCATGGATTGTATACAAGGGTCGATACTGAACCGCTTGTAGGGCATATTTGGAGGTTGTGGTAACTGCTTAAGAACAGGTTCAGATCCCTGTAGCTTAAGACTTTTGAATCTTATAAGCCGTGAGGGTCCCATAAGAGGGTTCTCCTTACGAGTCGTGAGGATCTTGCAAGTGCAATTTCTCCTTAGGAATCGTGGGGATCCCTAAGTGTGTTGCTCCCTTGTGAGTCGTAAGGATCTCATGTAGGTGGTTTCTCCTCACAAGGTCGAGAGGACCTTGCAAGTGTCTTTTAACGAGATTGCGTCCTTTCGGGTTTTCAAAAAACTCGTCGGTAGCCCTGCTGTTTTTACTCACGGATCCCTTTCGGGTTTTCATCCGTGCCCTTTTCGCTTATGGACATACCGTTTTTTTTTCTTTCTCTTCTTTTAACGAGGTTGCGCCCTTTCGGGTTTTCACAAAACTCGCCGGCAGCCCTGCTGTTTTTACTCACGGAGCCCTTTCGGGTTTTCATCCGTGCCCATTTTTCTTATGAACATACCGTTTTTTCTTCTTTTTTTCCTTTTTTTTTGTATCAGCTTTGGGATGCTGCAATCCACCGTAATTTATCGACATCTCGGTCAACAGCTAGTTTTAGAACATAGTGGTCTATCGTTAGTTTAAGGACGTTTCGGTCCGTTGTTAGTTTAAAGACGTTTCGGTCCGCTGTTAGTTTAAGGACGTTTCGGTCCGTCTTTAGTTTAAGAATGTTTCGATCCATTAGCCGGTTACTACTTATAGAGTTCGGGCTTAGGAAGATAGCGAGCGGACATAGTCATCATCATCTATCATTGACCTAGGCCGTGACTCGTCAAGCGTAGTATTTTTTTTAGGAAGCGACCACTTATTGGCCTGAAGGGCCTTTCGCCATGCATGTCCATGAGTAGATAGGCTCCACCGTGGTAGACCTTGTCTATGATATACGGGCCTTTATAGTTCGGCTCGAATTTCTCCCGTTTAGCACGATTGGGGATCATGGGTCTCTTGACCACTAGCACGAGTTCGCCTTGGCGGAATGTTCTCGGCCTAGTCAATTTCTCATATGAATGCGTCATCTTTGCTTTATAAGACTCCAGATTTTGTTACGCTATGAGCCGGATTTCCTCAAGGGCATCGAGCTCCTCAAGCCGAAGGTGAGCATTCTCTTCGTCCGTTAGCTCGTAATGAACTGCCACTCGTAGAGAGGGTAACTCTATCTCGAGGGGGAGTACCGTCTCTGTACTGAATACCAACGTGTACGACGTTGTGTTTGTGGCCGTTTTGAACGTAGTTCGATAAGCCCAGAGAGATTCATGCAGTCTCTCGTGCCAGTCCCTCTTATTTCGAGACACCGTCTTTTTCACGATCTTCGTCAAGGTTTTACTGAAAGCCTCAGCTAGACCGTTAGCTCGAGGATTATAGACTGAGGAGTATCTCCAGTCTATGTTATGCTGTTGTACGAAGCGGCTGATCTTGTGGCTTCTGTAGGCTGGCCCGTTATCGGAGATGATCCGTCTTGGAGTTCCAAACCGATAAATGACGTGTGTCTTGAAGAAATGGAGGATATTCTCCGTCTTCACTTTTCTCAGCGGTACTGCTTCTGCCCATTTGGAGAAGTAATCAGTTGTCTCTAAAATAAATCGATGTTCTCTGGACGATGCTGGTTCGATGGGGCCGATTATGTCAGTCCCCCACATTTCGAATGGCCAGCTAGCCACTGTTGGATGTAGTGGATGCGGATGCTGATGGATGAAGTCTCCGTGAATCTGGCACGAGTAGCACTGCTCCGCATATTCGAGACGGTCCTGAATCATCGTAGGCCAATAATAGCCCATCCTTTTAATCTTCAGCTTCATCTTAGGGCCGGCTTGGTGAGAACCACAGAGTCCGTCATGAGTTTCTTGGACGACTCTTTTTGCTTCTTCCGGTCCCAGGCATCTTAGCCATAAAGAGTCAAATGATCTCTTATATAGAGTGTCATTGACAAAGGAGAAGGATAAAGCTCGTTTCATGAGCTGATATCTTGATGACGCATCTTCAGGCGTTCGACGGGATTTGAAGTAATCTATAAATACTTCTCTCCAATCCTTAGCCTTTCCTTGGTCTTCTATTTGTAGAGCCGTTTGCTCGGTATCTTCCTTTTCTTCGGGCAATTCCGGAGATATTTCTGCGGTGCAAGAACACGACGGCCTTGCACAACGATCCTCACGTCATCGAGATTCTCATCAGCCAGTTCTTTAGCGAGCTTGGCTAATGCATCCGCTTTGCTATTTTCCGCGCGTGGTATGCTTTCCAAGGTGTAGGAAGGAATTTGGGTCAGAAGTTGCTGCACCCTCTCGCCGTACTTTACTAACTCTGGTTTGCACGTTTGATAGTCGCCGTTTATTTGACTAACGACCAGTTGGGAGTCTTCGTATAAAAGAAGGTTTTCAATTCCCATGTTGATAGCGATTTCAAGACCTACTATCAAACCTTCGTATTCGGCTTCATTGTTCGTCCTCGGCTCTGTTAAAGAGAAAGCAAAACGCATTATCCCTCCCTGTGGAGTCACGAAGATGAGGCCTACCCCTGTTTTGATTATGGGAGAGTTGTGCTTTCGCTTCTTCATAAAAGATGCTCCGTCGAAGTAGAGTTCCCATTGGGTATCATTCTCTCTTCTCTCCCCGTCGATCGTGTCAAACACGTGTTCGTCGGGCAATTCGAAATTCAGAGGAGAATCGGCGGGTATCGGATGTTCAGTAAGGAAGTCGGCGATGGCCTGGCCTTTCACTGCCTTAAGAGGCCGATAAGTTATCGAGAACTCCATCAAGAGAAAGGCCCATTTAGCGAGTCGTCCCGTTAATATGGCCTTCGACATCAAATATTTGAGAGGATCCACTTTTGATATGAGATGGACCTCATGTGCCAATGCATAGTGTCTGAGCTTCGTTATTGCGAAGATCAACGCCAGGCAGTGTTTTTCAATGGGAGAGTAATTGCTTTCTGCCCCCAGTAGAACTCGACTAAAGTAGTAGAGGGCTCTCTCTTTCCCTTGGTCGTCTTCTTGTGCCCACAGCGCGCCTAAAGAACCCTCGAGGGCAGTCGTATACAAGATAAGAGGTTTTCCTTTAACGGGAGCGGCTAGCACTGGCGAATTCTGTAGATATTGCTTGATTTCGTCCAGCGCGCTTTGGCATTTATGATTCCAGACGAACGAGGTTCCCTTCTTCATTAGGTGACTGTAGGGGCGGCACTTGCTGGAAAGATTGGCTATGAATCGCCGGATATACGCAAGCTTCCCTTGGAGAGACCGCAATTGCTTGAGAGTACTTGGCAGAGGCATTTCTATAATTGCCTTGATCTTTGACGGATCTATCTCGATGCCATGGTGTCGGACGATGAATACTAGGAATTTGCCTGAGGAAACTCCAAACGCGCATTTGAGAGGGTTCATCTTCAAGTTGTATCGCCGGAGGCGCTGAAACACGGTCTTCAGATGCTCTAAATGTTCCTTGTATGATTTGCTTTTAACTACGAGGTCATCGATATAGCATTCGACGATTTCTTGTATGAGGTCATCGAAGATCTTCGTCATGGCCCTCTGATAGATGGCACCGGCGTTCTTCAGACAGAAAGGCATCACCTTGTAACAGAATATGCCCAAAGGGGTCCGGAAAGCAGTATGCTTCTGGTCTTCGGGATGCATCTTTATCTGATTGTATCCTGACGAGCCGTCCATGAAGGAGAAAACTTCATGATTGGACGTATTGTCTATCATCAGCTCGGTGACTGGTACCGGGAAGTCATCCTTCAGGCAGGCTTTATTAAGATCCCGAAAGTCTACACATATGCGCACCGTCCCGTTTTTCTTCATTACTGGGACAATGTTGGCGATCCAGTCAGGATACTGAACCTCTTGGATGAAGCCAGAGTCGATTAGCTTCTTGACTTCTGCGTTGATGCTCATATCAAGCTCGAGCCACATTCTTCTCGGTGCTTGTTTGATCGGCTTGACGTCCGGAGATATCGCCAATTTGTGCACAACAATCTCTGGATCTAATCCTGGCATCTCGGAATAGTTCCATGCGAAGCAATCTTTATGTTGCATGAGCACATCCTTTAGCGTAGCCACCCTTTCTTCAGACAACAGCTCACTGACGAACGTCGGCCGCGGGTTACTTGCCGTCCCTAAATCGATTTTCTTGAGGTTATCTGCAGTAGTATGTATTCCATCTTCCAGCTCTTTTGATGCCGGTGGAAATTCTGAGATTACCTCGTCATCATCGTTTTCGAAGCACCAGGGGAGTTCATTCATACTCTCAGGCTTTTCTTCCGATAACATTATCATATGACAAGTACGAGATCGCTTCCAAGACCGATGTTGATCTGGTTCTACTCTCGCGGCTTTGGGTTCATGCTTCTGCGGCGGGGTTACCCTCCAACTGCTAGATAAAGCGAACTTGCCTTGCTGATACTGGTCTTCTACCCATTTCTTGAAGGTGAAGCAGTCTTCGAGAGGATGTCCTATTGCCCTGTGATAGGAGCAGTAGTCCGGGCGAGAGACTTCGCTTGCTTGCTCGGGGTGCTTGGACTCCGGGAGAATAATCATTTGATGTTTCATGGCAAGATCAAGTATCTTCTTTTTCTTGTCTTGGGGAAAAGAATATGCTCGATCCATCTTTTTCATAAGAGACAAATCTGGACTGCTCGATTCCTGACTGCGTGGATTCTTGGACCCGCTTTGTTGCTGTCGAACGCCTTTCCCGTTCTTTGGTCTGTTCCTGCCTCTGCGTCGAGCCTTTTGTACAATGGGTTGACAAGGCGGAGCATTTTCATTTTTCCCAGCCTGCTGAAGGAGGCGTTGCGTCTTGGCTTTCTCGTAGATGGCTATTTCACGATTATGGTCGTCTCGAACCTTTTGACCTACTTCCCTTATAAGCTTGTCCATTTGTTCTTCGAATGACGGACTGGGCATTTTCACGCGGGAGCTCTTTCTGGTTCAGGGTTAGCATCTTCCCACAGAGCATCTCCTTCTTCATCAAAGTCATGTATGACGTAACAGTCACGAAGTAGCTCCCGTTTCTTGGATTGAACATACCCAAGCCCGGTCGTTTCCATTCTTCCGTTGGGCAACTTTCGTTGAGTTCCGGGAACGTTCCAGATTCTGTTATAGAACCGTGCTTGTCGCGCCGTTTGCTTAAGAGATATACCTTGGCATCTCAAGAGTCTCTTTAGTCCGTTCGTGTAATATCTGGGCAAGCGGATGGGCTGGAGCCTGTCAAGTGTAGAATCCGCGCCATGCCAGATTTCTTTCCCCACTTTGGTTTCCCCGGATCGGTAGAATATGATCGCCTTTTCACCCTTTCGCGTGGGCGGGACGTAGAATGTCTGCAGTTCTTATTGTAGGTATCAAGCACGTCCAGCTCTTTATGATGCTTGGGCAGAACCATGGCAACTTGCAAACTTTGATCTTCATCAGCGAGGGCTTGTATTGATGGCCGAGCAGAGAATACGGCATTGACCTCATCTTCCGAGTCACTGCCAAAGATCAATATAGGGGTGGACGTTCCCGGTTTGTTGTAGTGGGGTGGCCCTGAATAGACTATCTCTTCTTCCTCCTCGGTATCACTTCCGAAGACCGGAATGGTGGTGATAGCTTTATTCTCCGGTTTGTGACATCTTTCTGTATCCTCAAAGTCGGGTAAGAAGTATTTTGCATCTTCGTACTTGCGGACTTCGTTTACGGACAATGGATTCAGCTCTCCTGTTACGGTATACTCGAGACCATCCTTGAAATACTTTATACACTGATGTTGTGTAGAAGGGATGATATTGTACTCGTGTAACCAAGGCCGACCGAGCAAAGCGTTATAGCAGGTCTTGGCGTCAATGACGTGAAATTTAATATCCATGACGAGTAGCCCGAAACGCAGCGTCGGTATCAAAAGACCCGAGCGTCCATGATGACTGGGAGTCAAAACCAGAAATGGTGATTTTGTCACGAGCAAGGCGCTGAACGCTCATGCAGATTTCTTTCAACACTCTTACATTGAGGAGATTGACGGAGGACCCATTGTCAACCAGGATTTTGCCTATCTTGATTTCATGACAGTATCCGGAGACATAAAGGGGACGGTTATGCTCGCACGTCCCGAGGAGGAGATCTTCATCGCCGAAGGTGATATCCGCGGTGTGCACTTCTTCCAGCTCATCCTTCATCTTTTCTTCGGTGAGGAAAGCTTGGAATTGTTCTGGCTCTTGTAGTGCCTTGATCAATGAATCTCTCGCCTCTTTGGATAGCAGAAGGGCATCAAGAATGCTTAGTTGCGAAGGTAGCTTTCTCAGGTATGCCAGAACGTTGTAGTCCACCTTGTTTTTCTTTGGCGGGTCCTTGGCTGTCAGCTTTTCGACGGCTTGGTCATCAAGGATGATATCTTCAGAGACTTTTTCTTTCCCCTTATCTTTTCTATTTGACCCGTTGTTCGAGGACCCAAGATTCTTTTCGGGCAGCGTACGGTTGCGCAGTTGAATATTTTCACAGGTCTTTGATTCCTCCTCTTTTCCCAAGGTGGAATCTTTATAAAGAGGGCCAAGAGTCATTTCTTCGTCAGAGTCGCTCCCGAAGGTGAGAACTTGCGATCCCCCGGCGTTGACCATGCGACAGTTTCCGGTAGTTCTTTAATGCTCCCCGGTCGCATTTCTTTGCTCCCGACGAACTTTACGTTTCATTCGCTTGAAATTTTGCCCGTGAGCAACATATCCTTCCACCATCTTTTAAAAGCGTTGCACTCTTCGTTGGGGTGCGCAATCTTTCGGTGATATAAGCAGTAGCTAGGATGTGTTTCCGCTTCACCATGAGTGTTTTCTTCAGAAGGTGGCAGCTTCATTCCCATTGAAATGGCTTTGGCGAACCTCTTCCTCGTCTTGAACCTGTTTTTATTTGTGATGGAAGTATTTTGATTTGGCGGGAGTGTTTCAACCCTTTCGTCCAATCTTCGGCGTTTTGCCTTTTCAAATATGGCCATCTCGCGCTCTCGATCATCTTTGCTTTTTAAAAGAGCCTCGTTTAGGAATGCATCGATTATTTCGTCCGATGGTCCCAGAAGTTCTGGTTCAAGGTTTCCCCCCAGATTCTCGGCGTAAGGAGCTTCTTCATCGTCTATCGATGAGTGAGAGATTACATGGCAACTTTCCACGTAATCTTCAGATTCTTCCGACGAGTCTTCTCCATCATCTCCGTCCTCAAGGACGTGGCTGAGAAACTCTTGGAGTGTGATTGGAGTCCGCACATTCTGATTATACTTTTTCAGCGCGTCAATCTATTTTTGTAGGTCCGTGCGCTTGTCGCCAGGCTTCACGGGATTTTTGGTCTTCTTCTTCTTCTTCGAAGATTTTGACGGCTGGGTATGAGTGATTTGGCTATCACCACCGATTTTTGGAGTTGGTCGCGGCTTCAGCATCCCCTCGATGATTTCAGGCTCCAGTGGATTCTTCCACCTAATCGCTGGACATGTATGTAGATCCTTCAGCATTCTTTTTGTCTTGGCTGAAAGAGCGACCTCCCATGGAGCTTCTTCTACGAAAGAGCATGATGCCCCCGGTGTATCCGTATTCTTGGGAGTGTGTGGCCGAGGTGGATTCGCCTTCCAATTCTCAGATAATACGAATTTGCCCTGCTGGTATTGATCTTCTATCCAGCTTTTGAAGATGTAACAGTTCTCGATCGGATGGCCCAACAT
This sequence comes from Agapanthus africanus, assembly GCA_030015575.1. Lineage (NCBI taxonomy): Eukaryota > Viridiplantae > Streptophyta > Magnoliopsida > Asparagales > Amaryllidaceae > Agapanthus > Agapanthus africanus. Next base: position 183,929,444 of record CM057341.1, read on the forward strand.
TCGGTGATAAGGGCAATAGTTAGGATTGCTAGTGTCGCCTGGTTGCGCTGGGCGTCTTGGCTCTGGTAGAGTAATAAGCCTGTTGCGCAGTGCAAGCTCGAATAACCTCTTCGTCTTATCTCGAGGGAACGAGTAAGGGCGTCTCATTTGATCTTCAAGAGATCGAGTTCTGTTATTTTGGTGATCAACTGGTCTCGGGCCACCAGGCTGCTGTTGAGCATTGGCGACGACGATCGCTTTGCCCTTTCCCTTCTCATTTCGAGAGTCTGGCTTTGGAGGAGACGGTCTATGACCCATCTGGTCCATTTGGGCCAGTTTGTCGATCAAGGCTTGGAATGTGGTCGGCTTAAAGAACATCATGAATTGTGAAATAGTTGCATGAGGGTCTAGGGTGCCCACGAACATGCCCACCGCCGGCGCTTCTTCGATCCGCTGTTCGCATTTCGACCACAGATTCCGCCATCGGATTGCGTATTGAACCCACGTCTCGCCTGGCTTCACCCTGGTATTGATCAATGCTGTGATTGGGGTGCATTCACTAGCACTCGTGAATCGCTGGGTGAATAACAACTCCATTTCGGCGAAAGTCTTGACGGAGTCGTTTGGAAGTTCGGAGTACCACTCAAATGCCGCTCCGACAAGCTGCCGATGAATTGGCGGAGCAAAAGCTTATCATCACCCCCGGTGTTGCCGCAAAGAGCCCTGAACTGGGCGACGTGCTGGTGGGGATTGCCCGTCCCTTTGTATACATGAAATTTAGGGATCATATATCCCGGCGGATATTTTATTTGATCATATCAGCCCGGATATGGTCGCCCAGTTTTAACGACTTGGTCGGCCGCTTCATTCTCCTGGTGAGCTCGTATTTGCTGAGCAATATAGTCATCCAGAGCGATCTTGGAAATGGTTTCCTCTTTGGCTGCTGAAAGAGCCGGAGGAGGGTTCGACGTCTCCCCTTTGTCGTCTTCAATGATGATCGGAGGGTCTTCAGCTGGAGGATCCGGCTGTAACATCATCCCGACCATGTCTTAGAAGAGAAGCGTCATTCGTTTTATATTAGTCGCTTGTTCTGCTGCTTCTCTGTCCTTCTTTTTGAGGACTCTGCGGAGGAAGTCAGCATCGGTTTCTTGTTCATGACGTTGTTCTGATGATGCCTCTGGGCTTTCTTTTGGCCCGGTGAGTGCGGCCATTTGCGTCAGCATTTCCTGAAGCTTCTGTTGTTGCTCCTGGGATTTTTTCACGGATCGGGTGAGCGGTCGATGACCTGTAGAAGCGCGGTTTTCCTCTTTTCCGGAAGCCATGTAAACAGTATGCACCTTTATGCCCCCAGACTTGGGGCGTTTAGCGTCTTTGATCCACTGTAGTTACAGGGGCTTTCTCCAGCCTCCTTCTCTTTTGAGTGGTTGACGTTGAGGGGGCCGTTGCAGCGGGCACCCAGGTGGTTGTCGTCCTTTGTGGCTTGCCAGGACGGTTCTTTTCCTGCTGAACCTTCAGCTTCTTCTGTCGACGGGGATAGTCTTGATCAATCACCGACTCCTGGACTCGTCACCAGACTTTGTAAACTTTGGAGGACAGCCGTTGAGGGGGCTGATCCGGCTTTATTTCTGTAACATTCTCCACCGGTGGAGGAGATCTTTTCAGTACGGCGGTAGGAGAGTTCCTGCGCACCTTGTTCAGCAATTCAAAGCTGTTCCCAGTTGGAACAGCAGCATTGACTTCCACCGTTAGGGCTGGTGGAGTTAGCCCAGAGGGAGAGTTTCCCCCAGCCTTCCTTACTCGGCGTCAGTGGCGATGTCGAGCGCGTCAAGCTGTTGGGATGATTTCAGCTTGAGGGGTGACTTCGTCTTGCTCCCTGTTCAGGTGAGGCGCTGTCGGTACCAGCCCCTTGAAGACCGAGGTCCGTTGAGCAGTAGTGTCTAACCTGTCAAAAACAGACTTTTGCATAGGAACGGGAGACAGAGTGGGAGCCGGAGCAGTCAGTCTTGTGAAGACCGACCCTTTGGCAGGAGAAGCCGCCTTGACGACTTCGGGAGCAGGGATGGCTATCCTCTTCGGAATAACCTGTTCTGGAATTGCAGGCTTCATCATGGGCCCACATGAACTCTGGCCTAATCTGGCAAAGATTGGGGCGCAGGAGCTGGATGACCCGTTGAAGGGGGCCGCTGTAACTGTAAGCCGATCAAAGACGGACTTCTTGGGAGCTTCTTCTGTTGGTATAGGAGCGCTAAAGCTCGTTGGCAGGATCATGGTCCCCAAAAACAATCCAGTGGTGGCCTGAGTGACCTGGTCCACCGGCATTGTAAACAGGGAGGCCGCTTGGGGCCCGTAAGCTATGCCTCCAGATGAGGCGGAATGTGAGTTGCAATTGCAGCTGGAACACCTCACGCAAGTAAACGCTATTGATGTTTCGTTTTCTGCGCCGGGCAAGAAACCAAATCTTAGTACCTTGAACCCAAGGGCAACCATATCAAACCGCGATTCGCTCGCGAACACGACATACGAAGTGTGGAGTGGAAAGAGGAAAAGGTCCCACCGGGCGTGCCAGAATCTGTTCCCCGCCGAAAACACGGGAAGACAAACGTCTTGCCTGAATTTTGGGGCAGATGCTAATTGGTGCTATCCGTCCACCTCTCCGAAGATGCCAAGTTGATTTATGATACCATGTATCGAAGGTTTAAACGGATGCGGCCGATGTAGCAGATTTCGTCAGATTCCCCCTTATGGTGAGGGGTTTTTGATTGTGGGGACGCTTTTCCCTGCAGGCACAAGCCCCTGCAGTTAATTAAGCTACCGCATCGCGGTAACCACTTTCTCCTTCTCCAGATAGTCACTTCGTGTCGTGGGTGTTTGTTTTGTTTGTGGTTGCCCGTGGATTGTATACGGAGACTAATTTATGTTGTCGCCCGTAGGGCATGGATTAGTCCAAATCCTTATTTTCTTAGATTTGGGTTTGGGGGTTAGGTTTAAGGATACGTTAGTCTCATTTGAGACTAAGATCAACTTAAACGTTTGTTAAGGATACGTTAGTATAATTTTAGACTAAGATCAACTTAACGGGAACGTTTAGATCCAACAAAAGAGCAATTGGACTCTAATGTTTAGTTTAGGGATATTGCGGTCGATTAGTTTAAGGACATTACGGTCCAATGTTAGTTTAAGAACGTCTCGGTCCGAGGTTAAGGACATCATAGTCCGTGAGTTTAAAGACATCGCAGTCAAGGTTAAGAACATCGTGGTCCATGGGCTTAAGGACCCCACAGTCCAGGTTAAGGACATCATAGTCCATGGGCTTAAGGACCCCACAGTCCAGTTTAGAGATATCGTAGTCTATAAAGTTTAAGGATATCGTAGTCCATGAGTTTAAGGACCCCACAGTCCGGTTTAGAGACATCGTAGTCTATGAAGTTTAAGGACATCATAGTCCAGTTTAGAGACATCGTAGTCTATCAGGTTTAAGGACATCGTAGTCCAGTTTAGAGACATCGTAGTCTATCAGGTTTAAGGACATCGTAGTCCATGATTTTAAGAACCCCACAGTCCGTAGAAATTTTCGGTTGTCGGGACCCGTCACCTCTCTGAAGACGTTGAAGGATTACAACGACAAGTATCAGAGGAGTAAAGAGATGTACCCTTGAACCGGTGTGAATTAATTGGAAGATCTGTAGCCCAGTTTGGGACTAAGATCTGTTGAATATTTGTGAGTAGATGGGCTCAATTAAATATAATTTGAGGACTTATGGCCAAGATTGGGTTAAATCCAATAAAATTAAAATGTTTAACATTTTATTGTTCTGGGCAGTTAAGCCTTTACTTGGGCTTGGCCTTTTTAATAATGCTGAGCATTAGATCCTGACAATTTTTGTCTTGTATTAAATGCATAGTATTCATCAGAACAATATGTGTTCTGACAGCGCGTCACGTGGCGTGCCAAGCGCTTTGCGCCAATTAAAGAGCGCATTGCACTTCTGCCAAATAGCGCACACGAAAAGGACACGAGTCGCGCTTAGCGCCAGTTTATTAGCGCATTGCGCTTTCAATTTATGAGCACGTAGCGCTAGCTTGGTGGCGCACCAGTGAGTGACACGTGGCGCGTTTGGCGCTGAGCGCCAGCCCATGAGCGCAGTGCGCTGTTTCAGAAGCGCAGTGCACAAATTGTGTCTGTGGTTGACACGTGGCACGTTTTGGCGCTGAGCGCTAGTCCAAGGAGCGCAAAGGCGCAGTTCATGGGTGCGAAGCACTTTCCAATAGTGCAATGCGCATTTGATCAAATTTATGATCAGAGAACAAGTTTATGTTCTTTTAAAGGAGGCTTTTCCTCAAGATTCAAGAACAAAAAGTTCTTATTTATGAAAGGGCTTTGCCTTTTTAGATCAATGATCTATGAATGAAGTAAATACTTCTTTTGTTTTCATGATGAGATCTTTTGATCTCTTTTTTATCAAAGACCTTAGTCTTTTATAGATCTATGATCTTTTTTAGAAGATAGTTATTCTTTTCATAAGATGATTCCACCTTTATGTTCAAGAATCATGTTCTTTACCTTAAAGAAATGATTTTCCTTTGCTGAAAGCTTGCTTTTCTTTCTTTGAGTTTTCTCAAAGTTTGTAGGGGGGTTTCTCTATCTCAGACTTGAAGTCTTGGGGCCTTTATATAGGGCAAATTGATTTGTTAAATCGGTTAAAGAGATTTTTCTCTGATTGATTTGGGAATATTTCCCCACCGTTGGATCTTTGATCCTAGGGCTTCTGTTTACAGAAGGCAATCTTCTTGTTTTTAATAAGATTGGAAAGATCTTTCCATATTAGAATTTTAATTCTAATTAATTAATGATTTATTATTATTAGATCTTTTGATTTAACGGTGGGGAATTCTTAATTCCAGCGCCAGCGCACCTACGTTTGACACGTGGTGCGCCGCGCAGAGCGCAGCACAGCCTGCGCTAGAGCACCTGTGTTGGACACGTGGCGCGCAGCGCAGAGCACTGGATCTGAAGCGTTGCTTTAACTTTTTCGAATTTCGAATTTTAAAACAGAGTTTTGCTCTGATTGGGAGTGTGCTGCCTAGGGCGCAGTACACCTGGCGCTAGCGTATCCATTTTTGACACGTGGCGCACAGCGCACCTAGCGCTGGATCTGAAGCGTTACTTCAACTTTTGAATTTTGAATTTCAAAAAAAAAAACAGAGGTTTGCTCTGATTGGGGGAAACAACGACCTTCCCGATGCATACCTTCGATCTTCTTTTTTAGGGTGTCGAGTCGGCCATGGTATCCTAATGATTTGGCACCTTCTGATCTTTGGCCTCGGCCGTTGGAGACCTGTGTCTGGCCGCGGCCCCGGTTCCTCTCGATGAGGTTCCTTAGGTCGTCTGGAGAGGTATTCTTCGAGCTGCCGTGACGAGTCCCGTCCGTGCGACCCCGTCGAGGGAGGTGACGTCGGTCATTCCTGGGAGCAGGCGAGCTGACCGACATCTCCTCGGGAGGGACAGGAGCGCGTAGGGGCTCATGGCGAGGCGCTCGGGCGACAGACCTCGGGGTTGAACTGTAGGGCGCCCAGCGGGTCATAGAATATGTTGGCCTGGGAGATTGGCTGCCGTGGGAGGCATCGAGGCGGTGGTCGGCTGTGCCGACGCGTGCAGAGACTTCTCTCCCTCTATAGGGGTCTCGATCCCGAGATGGGAGAGTGGCGACCTGGGGAGTCTGGCCCGCCGTTTGGACACGAACGAGCGCATCCACGACGGATGCGAGTCGATCTATCCGGGCCGCTAGGGCGTTGATGGCGTTCGGGGGAGGAGATTCGTCTGCGCCTCCGTTGTGGGGGAGGCGGCGGTTGGTGCTCGGATCATCGTGGTGATCGCTCGCCATTGAATGGAGATCGGAAGATGGACTTTGTTCAGTGGAATCAAGAAGTTCCCACAGACGGCGCCAGCTGACGTGCTTCGTATCACGTCAAGATGTTACCTCCCGTAGATCTTCTGTCGAGGGACGATGGACGGCTGAGATTGATTTAGAGGTCGACTCCTGAAGCGTGTGGACTCTCAATGGGTTTTAGGTTGTGGTAGCCGAGCTACCTGCAAGGAAATCCTAGGGTGGTTGTACCACCGAGGACCCTCCGACGATCAAGTTAGTGGTGCAATTTGGGCAGAGTAGCGGCCTAGTGAGGAGAGAATTGCGTACCTTGATCGTCTGATGGAGGGGTTTATATAGCGGCAGCGATAGGCAGGCAGGCGCGAGAATCACGCCGGCCGTTACGCTCCCGACGTCACGCCCGCGTGATAAGCAGGATCCCGCATTAATGGCGAGAAAAGCTCGTTAATGGGGGATCGTGATGGCGTGGAACGCGGGATCGTGGACGGCGGATATATTGCGCATGGCGAGATTCGCGGAGCCGTGGCGTGGGAGCCTGTGATCAGCGCTGCGGGTCGGTCAGGATGAGACCGAGGAGGATTAGCTCGACGGGTAGCTCGGGAACGAGCAGGAGGCCGAGGTGTCCTGGTTCTGTTAAAGTCCGGAGACGAGCTGAGGGGGCCGAGGGGGCCAATTGTGCGAAGGCTCGGAGGTGAGCCAACAGTTGTTTGTAAGGCGGGCACAGGAGTTGCGTGGTCGGTCACAGAGGGTCGGTCACATCCAAGGGTCGCAGACCCGGGTGTTCTTCCGACATGCTGTTCTTGGTCATTCCTTACGGCTTCGGGACACGTCATCAGCCACGTGCCACGATTTGGGAGATCGCCGATATCGAGCATCATCATAAGCACACTAAATTTTAAATATAAATTTCAAGTTAATTTAATGTCATGAAAGTAACAAATAATCTTATAAGGGGCTTGGAGTAGCCCGAGTGGGAGATCCGAGGTCTCCCATTTATGAGTGGACGGTTAATTTATCCCATCTATTATCTCAAAAGATAAAAAAACAAATAATTTCCTTTCCATTTTCTTATGTTTTTCCGACTTAAACACAACTCCGAGAGGGTTAAGGGCTTGTTGGTCATTTAATGTCCTTTCCATTTTCTTATGTTTTTCTTTTGAGAGAACAAGAATCGTAGGAAAAGACAATTTATTATTGGAAGGATTAGACTAATATGTTCGGGCCTGTAATTTTTTAATCTAACCTAACAAAAATTAATATATTTCAGGGCTAATTTAAAATACAGGCTCTGTATATACAAACAAGAATTCATACTAATTAATTATATGATGTGGCTTAAAAAGGCCACTTGATTCTCATCAATTAGGCATCAATAGGTTGTAATATGTTTAATAATCGTACAATAGATAAGAAAGACATAATTAATTATGATTTAAAAAGAATCAGTAGAAAAAATACATTTAGTCTCTTGCAGCCAACCATATCTGCAAACCATACTTAGCAATAAGTGTAAACATATATAGTAACAAATTAGTAATTAATATCAAGAGGGTATTTTTTCGACGCCGTCCCTCCCATGGCTTCTTTCCTCCGTTATTCTCTCTCTCTCTCTATATATATATATTAAATTTGATAGAAGACACATATAACAATCAAACTCAAGAAATATTTGCTTCTTAATTTTTAAATAAATAATTTGATCTGGGGGCCATTGCAATACATTTCTAAAGTCTCAATCCGACGTAACTTGTGTTTGGGCATTAATATTGAGTACAAGCTTGGTCATAATGAACAAAATTATACATCATATATCTCTTGTTTGCGTTAGCTCGTTGAGGCCTTACAGCTGCAAATGCATTTTAAATTAATAATATCTTAATTACGATTTGGATTGAAATTTGCAAAATGTAACTTAGAGATGATAATTAATTATGATATGCAGGACCTACTACAGATGCACTCATAGAGACGACGATCAAGGCTGCCTTGCTTCTAAACTAGCATCGGGATCGATTTTACTGGACAGAACGATCTGATACTGCTAACCCCAGTTCTAGACGCCGCACACGGAGGGCACCACGGAGGTTGGGAGAGAGGCCGGGAACTGGGTCCTAGCAGGGCCCATATGAGGTTGGACTCTACTCCGACGGTTACTTCCCTTACCCCCCGTGAGCGACGTCTAGAGCAAGATGTTGCCACTTTGAAGACCACCGTTCAGGAGTTGAAGGAGATAATGGTATTGATAAAGAACACAAAGAAATTTGAGAGGAAAAATCATATATTGAATGGAAAGCATTTAGGCCATTAAATAGCCATTTACATCAAAACAGAAAATACTACAAATAAGGGATCTTCCAACTAATGAAGACCTATTCTAAAGCAAGGAGTCCCAAATAAAATGGGATTTTATTTAACTAATTCCTAACAATTCCTCCCTTAATGGGATTTTATTTGACTAATTCCTAACAATTCCTCCCTTAAACTAAATTCTTGAATACTGAAAGAAATTAGTTTATGTTGTTTCTTGCACAAACTCCAAGCATTGCACGCAGCTTCACAAAGACATCCTCCTTGAGTGGTTTTGTCATCACATCAGCAATCTGTTCCGAAGTATTGCAATGAATCAGTTCTATTACTCCTTCCCGTGCGAGCTCTCGAAGAAAATGAAAACGAACATCAATATGCTTGCTTCGTCCGTGCATAACTGGATTTCTTGAAAGCTTGATTGCAGAACTACTGTCACATTGAATAGCTATTGACTCTTGCTTTTCTTGATCAAGTGTCATTAGCAACCTCTTTAACCAAATAGCTTGACAGGAACATGATGCTGCTGCTATGAATTCTGCTTCCGTGGTTGACAAACTTACAATTGGTTGTTTCTTGGAACACCATGATACAGCTCCAGCTGCAAAAAGGAAGACATTTCCAGTTGTACTTTTTCTATCATCAAGATCACCCGCATAATCACTATCAGTATATGCCTTGAGTTTATCACTTCCTCCCTTCTTGTAGAAAATTCCAAACTCAGTTGTTCCTCGTAAATACCTTAACACCCTCTTTGCTAGTTGTAAATGGAGCTGAGTAGGTCTCTCCATATATCTGCTTAAAACACTAACAGCAAACATCATATCGGGACGAGTTGAAGTAAGATACATGAGACAGCCCACAATTTGCATGTAGTAAGTTTTATCCACCTTGGTCCCTTCTTCATCCTTGCAAAGCTTGAAACCAGGAACAATTGGACTTCGAACTGAATTGCTTTCGTTCATCCCAAAACGTTTCAACATCTCCTCTGCATACTTCTTTTGACAAATAAAGATTCCACTAGATTTCTGCAAGACTTCAAGACCCAAAAAATACTTCATTTTTCCGAGATCCGTCATATCAAACTCAAGCTTCATCGAGTTCTTAAACTCAGTAAACATCAGCTCATCGTTCCCTGTAAAGAGAAGATCATCAACATATAAACTTACAATGAGCATGCTGCCTTCTTTGTTCCGCTTAATAAAAGCGTATGCTCATAATCACATTTTTTAAAGCCTTCCTTCAGAAAATATGCTTCGATACGACTGTACCAAGCACGAGGAGCCTGTTTGAGCCCATAAAGAGCTTTCTTTAACCTGTACACTTTCTCTTCTTTCCCTTTTTGAATGTAACCACAGGGCTGCTCAACAAAAACATCTTCAATTAATTCTCCATGTAAGAAAGCAGACTTTACATCTAATTGATGTATAGCCCATCCCTTTTGTGCCGCCAAAGCAATCACCAAACGTACAGTCTCCATGCGAGCTACCGGAGCAAATACTTCTGTGTAATCAACACCATACCGCTGAGCATACCCCTTTACTACTAGCCTTGCTTTATACTTGTCAACTTCCCCCTTCTCATTAAGTTTAGTCTTATAAACCCACTTTACTCCAACTGTTTTAGCTCCTTTGGGTCGATCAATTAATTCCCATGTGCCATTTTTCTCAATTGCTTCAATCTCTGCATCCATGGCATTACGCCATTTTTCACTCTTCACAGCTTCTTCAAAATTAAGTGGATCTGCACCAGTGGTGTACAGCGCAAAGAATGCTGTGTAAAGCGCAGCCTCTTCATCGGACAAACCATCACCGGGTACATAATCTTTTAACCAAGCTGGTTGCTTCCTACTCCTCCCTTCGACATGACCTGGTGAAGCTTCTTGATTAGTGACAATCGACTCCTCAATCGACTCCTCCGGTTGTGCAGCGGCAACATCATCTTCTTTTACTGCATATTCTTCATTGACAGCCCTTTCATTATTTTCCCATTCTAGCTCGCACATAACAGCTGACTCATGCTTCTTGTCCCATTCCCATTCTTCATCCTCGGCAAAAACCACATCTCTGCTTATTACAATCCTTTGTGAGATAGGATCATAAAGCCTATATGCCTTTGACTCTTCGCTGATTCCGAGTAGAACACACCTCAAGCTTTTCTCATCTAGCTTGGATCTCAATTTATCAGGTACATGAGCATATGAGACACAACCAAAGATTCTGAAATGTTGGACTGTTGGCTTGATTCCGCTCCAGGCTTCTTCAGGTGTTTTGTCCTTCACAGCTAGTGTTGGACTGCGATTTAAAACATGCACAGCCCAATTTACTGCTTCTGGCCAGAAAGTTTTGAGTACTTTCTTTTCAGATAGCATACTACGGACAAGATTCATGATGGTTCGATTCTTCCGCTCTGCAACGCCGTTTTGTTGCGGTGTATATGCAGCTGTCAATTGTCTTTGCAATCCATGTGCATTGCAAAACTCGTTGAATTCTCGAGATGTAAATTCTCCACCACGATCCGTACGCAACCCTTTAAGAGATGTACCTGTTGCTTTCTCAACATGTATCTTGAAACTCTTAAAGACAGCAAAGGCCTCTGATTTTTCTGCCAAAAAATAAACCCATGTCTTGCGGCTGTAATCATCAATGAAAGTAATTAGATACCTTTTCTTGCTGTTTGAGGCTGGCTTAATTGGTCCGCAAATGTCAGCATGAACAAGCTGCAAAATTTGTGATGCTCTCCAGGAACTCTTCATTGGAAACGAGTCTCGATGTTGTTTCCCAACAAGACAATTTTTGCACAGCTTTGAGGGTGGCTTAAGCAATGGTAAACCTTCCACCATTTGTTTTTGTTGCAGTATTTGTAAGCCTTTGAAGCTTAAGTGCCCAAACCTGCAATGCCAGAGTTGCGCCACATCTTCTGTAACCGTGTTAAAGCAAGTGGGTGCTGCAGGCAAAGTGATGGCATGCAAAATAAACATTCGATTTGCAGACATATTTAATTTCATAATCAAACCTTTGTCAGGATGATATATTTTGCACTGCCCTTGTTGAAACAAAATGCTTAGACCCTTCTCTTGCAACTGTCCCAAGCTTAACAAGTTGTTCTTTAGTTCTGGAACATAAAAAACTCCTGAGATAATGCTGACAACTCCATTGATTTGAAGTCGAATGTTTCCTTTCCCATGAACCACCATGTTTGAATTATTTCCCAACTTCACTGAATCAGAGAATTGTTCATCAAACTCGGAAAAATATTCTCTTTTTCCACACATGTGATTACTGCACCCAGAGTCCAAAAACCACATGTCTGTTGTTTTTTGCTCCTTTTCTTCAGCATAAGCCATCAACAGCATGTGTTCTTCACTCTCTACTTCACTTTCTGCAAAATTTGCAACTCTACTCTTACATTCCCATTGATAATGCCCAAGCCTGTGACAAGCATAACATTCCACCGTTGCCTTGTCAAAACTCTGTCTGCCTCTTCCACGGCCTCTACCTCCAGAGTTCCCACGTCCTCGTCCTCGTCCAGAATATTGGCTCCCATGTGTCACCTTCAGTGCATGTTCTTCCTGTACAGTATTACTCATGCGTTGCTCATGCACAAGTAAACTGCTTTGCAATTCGTCAATGGAAAGCACACTCGTATCCTTGGATTCTTCAATAGAACACACAACATAATTAAACTTTGGAATCATTGACCTCAAAATCTTTTCCACAACAGCAACTTCTTTCAAATCTTCACCATTTGCTTTCATCTTGTTAGTAATGACAAGAATACGAGCAAAGTACTCGTCCACAGATTCTCCTTCTTTCATGTGAGCCATTTCAAACTCCTTTCGCAATGCCTGTAGGTGAGCACGCTTTACTCGTGTTGTTCCTTGATATTTCTGCTTCATAGAATCCCAGATACTCTTTGATGTGTCTTTGTTAACGATTGTTTCCAGAATAGTACGATCTAAAGCCTGAAACAGATAGTTCTTAGCTTTGAGATCCTTCAAATTCTGCTCTTCATAGTTTTTCCTTTGCACCTCAGATGCACCTTCTGCTGCTGCAGAAACTCCATTCTCCACCACATCCCAGTATTCCTTTGATCGGAGAAAATTTTCCATAAGCATCCCCCAATGACTGTAGTGACCATCGAACCTCGGCACTGCTGGTTGAACAAAAGCACCTTCTGTAGTCATTGTCTCTGCTTAAATCCTTAGAAGACTGCTGCTTCTACAAAGCCTCTTGACTTGGCTCTGATACCAAATGATAAAGAACACAAAGAAATTTGAGAGGAAAAATCATATATTGAATGGAAAGCATTTAGGCCATTAAATAGCCATTTACATCAAAACAGAAAATACTACAAATAAGGGATCTTCCAACTAATGAAGACCTATTCTAAAGCAAGGAGTCCCAAATAAAATGGGATTTTATTTAACTAATTCCTAACAATTCCTCCCTTAATGGGATTTTATTTGACTAATTCCTAACAGGTATGTATACTACTTAATAATAACATATCCAATATTAGTAGCCTGAGCTTATTTGGTTGTAGACTTAATTTTGATTAATCTAAGATTGGGGTTTCGCAATGACCTGATAATGAAACTAATTCGACAAATACACAGTTCTTACTCGTTTATTACACACAAAATTGAACATAAGCGACATGGTACTTCGGCTGCGGATCCACATGCATCTCCTTCGGCTGCGGCTCCGCAAGACATTACCTCGGCTGCGGTTGCGCAGACCACTCCTGCAGCTCCACAGCCCGCTCAGACTCCTGCACGGTCCGCTCCTTCATTGGTCGAGTTTTTGACGATTCAGGGCTGCACCGAGGAGCAGATACGCCAGATTACGTCGATTATCAGAGGTGGAGGAGCTGGACCGAGCTAGGGTAGCTTTATTTATATTTTTGAGAATGTAAATACTTATCTGATACATATTGTATAAATTTTGGACGATAATAGTTGATGGTTGTTTATGAACGATGATTTATCCTGATATCGTATTCTGTGTGTCTATTTCTATTATATATTATGCGTGACATGGTTGATTATGAATATTTCTGTATTATGTCTATTTCTATTATATTTATCCTGATATCGTATGATGTATATATTATTGTGCACAGGTCGGATTAAAAACAGGAAGAACTGTTTTTAAAATAACCCTGATATTATGTCCCTACGGATTAAACCGTAGGGCTATCAGTTGCACCTACGGATTAATCCGTAGGTCCAATGTTTGCCCCTACATATTTATCCGTAAGGACAAAATATCAGGATAACTGATATTTTGCCCCTATGGACTCTGTAACAGGAGTTACACACTTGCTTCTACGGATACACCCGTAAGGACTTATATGTAGACCTACAGCTAACTCCGTAGGGGCTGGAAGATGCCCCTACGGATTGCACCGGAGGGGCATGTATTTTATTTTATAAACCACTAAATTAAATAAATATTTTGTCCCTACGGAATACAGCATAGGTACACAGTCCCCTACGCATGAAACCGTAGGGGCAAATTTTACTCCGTAGGGGCATGTTCAGGACAAAGACTTGCACCTGCGGCGATTGCACCCACGAAGAATTTTCAAGCCCTTACGAAGATATCCGTAGGGGCAGTGCTTTGCCCCTACGGATAAAGCCGTATGTGCAATCCTTTATTGCAGTAGTGTTAGCCTCTTCCATACAAATCCGAAATTACTATCTTCCTATATAATCTCTTCCTCTCTAAATTAGCCAATTGAGTTATATCATATTAGTTAATTAAAGAGCCGGCGCCTACTAACATTTGACATATATCTCATATATCTCGACTCTTTCATCCGATCCGAATTTACAAATTTTCCTACCCTCCTCCATTCTAATATAATATGTTGAGTGATATTATTGTCCATCACAACAGTTCTACGGCTGGTAATATAATTAAATCACGTTTATCTTCACAAGTGGCTAATTAAATCCACAACCCATAATGACCTGTTCCTGGACAACCGATCGAATTTGGTATGTTATACATTTATAGTTTGCGCACGAGTGCATACACATGCACACGCATACACACCTTTTCTTTTATATCTGTTGATTGTTCGGTCAATGATCGAGGCTGTAATCTTTTCATTTTTCTCCTCCTTGATATTGGTCAGCAGTTTGATGGATTAATCAACATCAACGACAGAAGTGATGTTACTTGATGAAAGAGACAGAAATTAAGAGATTGGATGATGTTACAATTGCCAGGGTGTCGTAGTAATTAGAGACATTAAAATCATTGATGCAGTATTACTTAGAGATATTAAAATCATCGGAGGTTACTTAATTTATTTCTTCTTTTCAAACAGGCGACTTACAAATGTATGGACAATTAATAGTTACTCCACTCCAGATCATGGTGGTCACCAGTGGAGAAAATATGAAGCATCCAAGATTTGTTAGAACTTTCTGCTCTTTTATATATATATATATATATATATATATATATTAATTTGACTTTATTAAACATATATAATTGACATGCAAATTGAGGAAAGGAGAGAAATATAGATTCATGCATGCATGCTAGATCTAGTAGAGATATTCTTGTAAGTCTACACATATATACATATGTACATTATATATGCAGATCAAGTTATATATTACTAGGTGTTTGTTTTCCCATGAATTATTCATTTGAGAAAATTCTCCTAAGTGGATCATCGGGCAGAACATTAAATTAATCTGACTATGAAAACATCAAGGACGGAAGTGACGTCACATATTGATGCAGTAGTACTTAGAGACATTAAAATCATCGGAGCTTAGTTAATTTATTTCTTCTTTTCAAACAGGAAACTTACAAATGTATGGACAATTAATAGTTACTCCACTCCAGATCATGATGGTCGCCACTGGAGAAAGTATGGGCATAAGATAATTAACAATATGAAGCATCCAAGATTTGTTAGAACTTTCTGCTCTTTTATATATATATCATATTAGTTAATTAAAGAGTCGGCATCTACTAACATTTGAAGTATTTTTTCGACGTCATAGGAGGAAATTCCCATCTATGACATCTTTCCTTCATTATTCTCATATATATATAATGGAGGAAAGAGGCCATAGGAGGGAATTTCCTCTTATGGGGTCGAAAAAATACGCTCTCCATCGTGTTTTCCGACGATCGGGATCCATTATCTTCATCGTTATCATTTAAGATGTGGGTACGCCAAATTCATGTGATTCTACAATTTTTTCACCGTTGATTTAACAATGTAAAAAGTTCTATTGTCATTAAACCGTTAATTTTGAACCCGCTAATTAAACGGTGAAAAAGTTGTAGAATCACATGAAATTTGGTGTACCCATATCTTATATGATAACGATGAAGATGATGGGTGCCGATCGTCGAAAAACACGATGGGGATTGTATTTTTTCGACGCCATAGGAGGGAATTCCCTCCTATGGCATCGAAAAAAAAGCCCTCCATCGTGTTTTCCGACAACCGGAATCCATCTTTATCGTTAATCATCTAAGATGTGGGTACGCCAAATTTCATGTGATTCTAAAACTTTTTCATCGTTGATTTAGCAATGTCAAAAGTTATATTGTCGGTAAACCGTTAATTTTGAACCCACTAATTCAACGGTGAAAAAGATGTAGAATCACATGAAATTTGGTGTACCCATATCTTAGATGATAGCGATGAAGATGATGGGTATCGATCGTCGGAAAACACAATGGAAATTGTATTTTTAAACGGAAATTCCCTCCTATGGCATCTTTCCTCCATTATTTGACTTTATTAAACATATATAATTGATATGCAAATTGAGGAAAGGAGAGAAATATTGGTTGATGCATGCAAGATCTAGTAGAGATATTCTTGTAAGTCTACACATATATACATATGTACATTATATATGCAGATCGAGTTATATATTACTAGGTGTTTGTTTTTCCATAAATTATTCATTTGAGAAAATTCTCCTAAGTCGATCATCGGGCAGAACATTAAATGAATTTCATTTTAGTTGCTGCTATCATATTAGTAGGAAGTTGTTCTCAATATATTGATATAAATCCATATATAATGGTTAGCTATAAAGAAAAAAACAACATATATGAGTATAAACAATATGTAATTTGCATAACCAATTTTTTCTAAAGAAGAATACTTTCAACAGTACAAGTTGGAACTTGGAACATATATATACTTAAGGGAAACGCAAAATAAAAAGGTTTTATATGTTTCTCTGCAGGTATCCGAGCCATGTATATGTAGTGAATAAACTAGATGCACATTGCAGAATGAGTTGAAATTCCATTTTGATGATAAAACGGAATTGAAATTATGGTATATATAAGCTGAAGTGCTTCGTATCACGTCAAGATGTTACCTCCCGTAAATCTACTGTCGAGCGACGATGGACGGCTGAGATTGATTTGGAGGTTGACTCCTGAAGCGTGTGGATTCTGAATGGGTTTTAGGTTGTAGTGGCCGAGCTACCTGCAAGGAAGTTCGGGGTGATTGTACCACCAAGAACCCTCCGACGATCAAGTTAGTGGTGCAATTTGGGCAGAGTAGCGGCCTAGTGAGGATAGAATCGCGTACCTTGATCGTCTGAGGGAGGGATTTATATAGCGGCAGCGATGGGCAGGCAGGCACGAGAATCACGCCGGCCGTTACGCTCCCGACGTCACGCCCGCGTGATAAGCGGGATCCCGCATTAATGGCGAGATAGGCTCGTTAATGGGGGATCGTGATGACGTGGAACGCGGGATCGTGGACGGCGGATATATTGCGCATGGCGAGATTCGCGGAGCCGTGGCGTGGGAGCCTGTGATCAGCGCTGCGGGTCGGTCATGATGAGACCGAGGAGGATTAGCTCGGCGGGTAGCTTGGGGACGAGCGGGAGGCCGAGGTGTCCTGGTTCTGCTAAAGCCCGAAGACGAGCTGAGGGGGCCGAGGAGGCCAATTGTGCGGAGGCTTGGAGGTGAGCCAATAATTGTTTGTAAGGCGGGCACAGGAGTTGCGTGGTTGGTCACAGAGGGTCGGTCACATCCAAGGGTCGCAGACCCGGGTGTTCTTCCGACGTGCTGTTCTTGGTCCTTCCTTGCGGGTTTCGGGACACGTCATCAGCCACGTGCCACGATCTGGGAGATCACCGATATCGAGCATCATCATTAGCCCCCACTCTCGTCCCGACCTCATTACAGGTCGGGTCGAGAGTGGTCTGCCGGATCATCCAAGGTGAGCTCCTTGTCGTAGATATCGTAAGCATGCGTTCTCGGGCAACTAGCTGCATTTTCCTCATGGTGTCAGCGGATCGGGGGCCAGATCTTGCATTAAAGAGGATGCGCCGGATCGTATGTACGTCCACCGAAGCGACAGCCCACGTGTCTGGCGCTGGCAGGCTGACGTGACGGGCCGCAGATCTTCGGCGTCCGATGGGGGTACGACCAATGCGCGTGCGACAGGTGGAGCGATGGTGGCCGTCGAATGCGATGAGTTTTTTTGGTGGGAGACGACCGTCGCCGTTGGATGTGCATGCCGGTAGCTATAAATAGAGGTAGGGTCCTCATCAGGGCCCATACCTCTTCATATTTTCCTCGTCCAGAGTCTTGTTAGCTTGGCGCTCTTCTCTTCAGTTCGGACTCCTCGCTTTTGATCACCCGAGGACACCTTTCTTCAATCAGGTTAAATGTCTTCTTCTGAGGAGTCTGTAGATGTAGTGCGGGTAGAGTTTAGGGGGTCCTCTGAAACTTCCTCTTCTACTTCTTCCTTCTCTACTTCTTCCTCTTCTCCCTCTGAGCTGGAGTTCACTCGAGAAGATAGGGTGGCCCCCAGTGTTCAGGCCGCGGGTGTTCTTGGCGTGCGATCATCGTTGAGTCGCGCGAAGGAGCTCGCCAACATCAAGACCCATTTCTTGATCCCTCCAGGCTATTCGCTTCGTTTGGCCGAGGAAGGGGAGAGGGCAAACCAGGTACAGGGCAAGGAGATTGCCTTGTACCTGGAGGCCTTTTGGGCCGGGGTGCGTTTGCCCTTCTCCCCTGAAGTGAGTGAGGCGTTGAATTGTTTCGGGTTAACTCCGGACCAGCTAGTGCCGAACTCTTGGAGAATCCTCCTCGGGTTCCTAGTCCGGTTGAAATTGTGTCAGATCCCTTTCAGCCTGAACCTTCTTCACTCTTCTCTTTGCTAGAAACTGCCCTCTTAGAGGCATTAAAATCATTGATGCAGTAGTACTTAGAGACATTAAAATCATCGGACCTTAGTTAATTTATTTCTTCTTTTCAAACAGGAAACTTACAAATGTATGGACAATTAATAGTTACTCCACTCCAGATCATGATGGTCGCCACTGGAGAAAGTATGGGCATAAGATAATTAACAATACGAAGCATCCAAGATTTGTTAGAACTTTCTCTATATTTACCTTTGTGAGTGGAATAGGGCTCATGGTAGAGGGGCTTAGAGAGGGGCTCATGTCTCTGCAATTATAGGACAAAAGGAAGTGGCCTACAATTTCAAAATCAATTTGGTGACGTGGCATTCTCATTTGCAAGAGAATTCAATTAAATATCTCTTAAAAAATCAAATCAAATTTCATAACTCAAATTACTAAATTTAATTGATGCAATTTATTTACCTTTTTCTTTCCCCTAATAAACTCTTTCCACTAACCCCTCTCTCTTTAAAAAAAAAATCCGTTCCCACTATTCAAATTAAACAACTTAGTCTCTAAAAAAATCTAATTAATTAAATACGTACAACGCACATGCAAAACACAAGTATAGTTAATAAGGTTAATGGGGTTCTGAACAGTCACTGCCCCATTAGCTGTGAACGCACTAGGAGCTCATGGCCCCCCTATTTAAGTTGGAGGAGGACCCACAGGGAAGTTATGAGTGCCTTCACAGATAATGAGGCCGTGAACGTTCACAGCCCCATTTCCCCTATTGTTAATATTTAATTCTGACTTGCTTCCATGTTTTCTTTTTCCTTTTTTTGATGAAAACTTACATGTGTCTCTTGAGTTTTGACCTGATTCATTTCATAATAAGTCTTTGATATTTTGCCGTACAATCCAAGGTTTGAATCATTCATTTAACTTGCAATAATTCAAAGATGGTTATTTCAAACAATAATTGCTTAGCTGATAGAATAATATCTCTCCATAGTAATAATTCAAAGATGAGTTGGTGCATCTATCTTTCTTGTGTTAATAATTTTCTTCATATATATATATTAAATTTGACAGCAGACTCAATAACAATCAAACTCAAGAAATATTTGCTTCTTAATTTTTAAATAAATAATTTGATCTGCGGGGCCATTGCAATACATTTTTAAAGTCTCAATCGGACGTAACTTGTGTTTGGACATTAATATTGAGTCCAAGCTTGGTCATAATGAACAAAATTAAGCATCATGTATCTCGTGTTTGCGTTAGCGTCAGCTCGTTGAGCCCTTGCTGCAGTACAAATGCATTTTAAATTAATTATATCTTAATTAAGATTTGGATTGAAATTTGCAAAATGTAACTTAGAGATGATAATCAATTATGATATGCAGGACCTACTACAGATGGACTCAGAGAGACGATCAAGGCTGCGTTGCTTCTAAACTAGCGCAACAACAAGAGGAGGATCGTGATGATCCATCACCCATGTTTTGAGTCATCTACAGCAATCGACACACATGCAACACTGGCATTTTACGCAATACTCGGCAGGTTGTTATCCTGTCTCCACCGAATGACACCTTGTAACGGCTCCGTGTATCTAACCACGATGAGATTTCCGCCGCTACATGTCCCGCGTCCCACACTAGCGTATCTCGTCTTTAATGAGCGCATCTCGCCATTAACGCGGACGTTACGCCTGGACAGAACTGACGTCGAGAATCTCGCAACAGTTCGCTCCGATACGACCCCTATATAAACTCCTCCTCCAGATGATTCAGACAACTCGAACCGATTCCAATACACCGCTACTCTGCCTGAATATTCCCCGATACTTACTTAATCGTCAGAGGGTCCTACGGTGGTCTTCCACCTCAAGACTTCTTTGCAGGTAACTCAGCGTCCCTTTCAACCATCAACCCATTGAGATCCACACCGAATCCCCCACTACAAATCTCAATTGTTCAGCCCCGCTGACCATAAGATTGACGGAGAAAAACATCTGAGGGAAATTCCGACCACTATCAGTTGACGCCGTCTATGAGAACGAGAAGTTTTTCCATCTAAAGAGTTGATCTTCCGCCTTCGATTCGATGGCCAGCGATCATCGCAACGAAAATCCTAGCACGAGTCATCCCGTCCTCCGTAACGGAGACGGGGGTGGTTCCACTCCTCCTCCCAACATCGTCGAAGCCTTAACGGCACGGATTGATCGACTGACAGCAATGGTGGACGCGCTCGCTCATATTCAAACCGCCAGCCACGCCCGGCCGCAACCCCTGCTCCCCAGAACGGCGGCATGGACGAGACGACAGATGGACGCGTTCAGGTCCTCAGCCTCGCTCGTGCCAATCCTAACACCACGGAACACCGGCGTGCCGATTCCGGCAGTCGCGACCCCCATACGAGGAATGATTTCATGATTCGTTGGGCGCTCGACAGTCCAACGCAAAGGTCTCAGAACTAACCAAACTATTGCTTCAACGCTCGTCGCGCTCCCTCACTCTCCTAGACGACGTCGGTCAGGTCACCTGATTCGAGGAAAGACCAGCGTCACCATAATCATCGAGACCGTGCACATGGCGCACGTCAGGAAGAGCCACGAAGGGTTCACCCCAAGGATTTGAGAAACGTGATAGAGCAAAACCGAAGCCGCTCCATCGCCCAAGCCCGAAGCAGCTCCATCGCCCAAGCCCGAAGCAGAGACACAAGCACTCTGATTACGGAGAATCCTCGGAGTACCAGCAGCAAATCGAGGTTTTCGAGAAGAAAATCGATGACATGCGGCTCGCCACCCGTTCGCCCGGCGGATTAGCAAAATATTCCGTGGACTCTCTCACGAAGCCCTTCACTGAGCAGTTACTGGGGGAGTGGGTCTCATCCCGGAACAAACCGTCCAAAGTGGCTCTTTTCAACGGAAAGTATGACCTGAAAGACCATTTAGACACATTCACCATGGGCATGAGCTTTCACATAACTCGGATGTGGCTCAGTATCAAGCCTTCCACATCACTCTCATTCGGGCCGGGCGAGACCGATTCCGTGGCCTGACTCCGCGCTCAGTCTCAACTTTGGACAAGTTGTCTACTCAGTTCCTCATCCACTTCATCGCAACCGACGACAAAAGAGATTGGTCGACCACCTATTCACCATCAAAAGTGAGAACGGAGAATCTTTCAAGAGCTATATCATCCGGTTCTACAATGCTCTCCTAGAAGTAGCCGAGCATCGGGACGAGACGGTCATCACCGTCCTGAGATCCGGTCTTAGGCACAAAGAGTGGCCCCGCTCTTTTACAATAGTGCAACCTAAGTTCATGGCCGAGATAAAATTCTGGACAAAACGGGAAATCTAACTCGAGTCTGGGGTGAATGCTAATCTTCCCCGTGGAGACCCGACATATCGAAAGAAATGGGACCGGGAAGAGAAGAAGAAGACAGATCGTTCGAAACCCTATTCTTCGAGATTGCATGAGTACACTCCTCTAAACGTCTTTCAAGCTGAGCTGCTAGAGGAGGAAAAGAGCGAGAGAGTTTTCAAGATGCCGCCGATGATACAAAGGCCGGGCAAGCGACTCCGCGGCCCATATTGTGCCTTTCATCTGTCACAGGGAGACCCGACCGAGAACAAGTAACAGCTGCGCGATTACCTCGAGGAGCTGATCCGCTCCGGTCACTTGGCAAAGTACCTGCGAAACAAACATCAAGCTATAGAGTGCAAGCAGACTAACCTCCCTCTGGAGATTTGACGGTCAGACAGCTCATGGTGGTCACCATTGGCTCTACTCCGAGCAACGAAAACACCCACCGTATCCGGCCGGTCATGACCTTAGATGCTTCACCCTCCAAGAAGTATAAGAAGGTTGCTCCCATCACCTTCACCGACGAGGACTTGCATGGCATATCCATCCCGCATAATGATCCCCTAATGATCATGGCCCGGATAAATCGGTACAAAGTCCGGAGAATTCTCATTGACTCAAGAAACTCAGCCGGCATCCTATTTTATGACTGCTTCCAGCGTATGGGATTAAACCCGTCCGATCTCCAACCTATCTCGCACGTTCTCTCTAGGTTTGCTAATCACTCCGTCCAAACCGTGTAACGACCCTAATATTACTATACCTTCGAGTTTTCTTTCTTTAGTAAAATATTTTATTTATTTATTCTTAGTATTTTTCCGTATATTTTGTTTTCTATTAAATATATTATTTTATTATTCTATCTATTTTTCCCAAACTCATTTCTTTAAACTAAATCTTAACCTATTTAAAATTAAACGCAAGACCTGACCGAGCCCATAACCCAAATCCAATCTCATTTTCATTTTCTTTTAAAAAACTATGAGCCCAAAAGCCTACCCTTTTTCAAGCAACAACATATATTTAATTCTAATTAAATATGTGCATGGACAACCTTGTAGCACATTGGTTAAGTTCTTGTATTGTTATTCCATAAGTCACATGTTCAAATATCCATTCTTGCAATTATTTTTTTTTTTATCAATTTTTATTCTTCTCATAACCTACAAATAAGACTTTTCATTTTATCTTCTTTTTAACTCCCAAAATAATTAGAATGGTTATGAGCCATGATTTATTAGAATTATGGTGGTCATAAACTTTTTTTATATCTCACTCCTCTTTTTTTTCATCATCACATCTTTCTATCATTTCACATATCCCTCTTCATCTAAATTCTTCTAAGAAGAACATGAAGAAATTCTCAAGGAAGTCTCGCTAGAAACGCGAGGCTATCGGCGGATAGACAAACCCGGTGACAATACCGGCTTGTGTATGCTAGTCTTTTCTTTCTTTCCCTCCCTTCATCTATTTCTCTTTATCTTTCTTTTTTTTATATTGCCATGAAAAAAATCTTTCGCATATAATAGTCCCTAAATAATTAATTAAATGGATATATATATAAATAGTAAACACACACAAACATACACAAATATATTACTCTCAATCCATATGTTAAAATTTCATAGTAACCAATTAGGATTGTATCATTTTTGTTGTTGTATTTTAAATTACTTTATTTAAAGTTTGTAAAAAAAAATTAAGTTACGAATAAATACCATGGTTTTCTCATTTCTCACATATGACATATCAATACCTTTACATTTAAAATGATTTTTAGAAATTAATTTTTACTTCTGGAAATTTCAGGAAATTTACATATGATAGAATATATTTTTCTGTACATGCTGTAAAAATTTCATATCAAACCGAAAAACGGTTTAGGAGTTACAAAATTTTTATTCACTATTATTTTTAAAACTAGAAAATTGCCAATAAGGATTTTCTTCGAGAGACCATAACTTTGTAATCTTTAATCCAAATTAAGTGTTTTTAGATGTTTTGAACATCTACATCGAAATATCTAGATTTTCTTTGTTTTACGTAAAATATAGAAAACTGTGTTACAATATTAAGTGACGGATCTGGACAGAATCTGTCCTGATTCGCACACTATTTTTAAATAGGAAATAACTCGAACACCCGATGTTCGTTTGTGACAAAATTTAGATGTGTAGATGCATAATTGATAAAACTATAATTTTCTATATATTAGATTACTTAGAAATGCATGAAACCCGATATAAGCTTTGCAATATAACATATAGTTGCTGTCCAGAAATCTGAATTTCTGTTTTAAACGTTGATATTAAAATGATCATAACTAGTGTTTCAGAAATCCAAATCGTGTGAATCTTAGTGTTTTAGATAAGTATATTGAAATACCTATAATTTTCTAATAATCATCATAACCTGAAACCTGATGGAAATTAACTCAAACTGCGTTTTAAAAATATGTGACGGTGCTGAACATATTCTGATCTGTTTTGCGCGACGATACGAAAACAGATATACCTCCCAAACCGGTAGTCGTATTTAGGTGAAACTGGAACTCACGCATGAAAAACACTTAGAAACGTATTTCTGTTTATATTCCGTATTCGTTCGACTTGATTAATTAGTCATACATAATATTTCCTTACAACATTGTTTCTGGTAGTTACTCGAATAATATACTTGACTCATTTCATTCTATTCGAACATGTATACATATATATCTTGATTTTTAAATTGTTGTATGTACATCAGACGATAATTAAATATTTGAGATGTATTTTGAAAATATATCAAAACTATTATACATAAACCCCCTCAAGTTATACTAAATTACAATAAAGACCCTAGTAAACATAGGTTTAAGCGGGACCAATATCTTGAGCCTCAGGGAGCCGGAGAAGTGTGTGCTTGCCTATTTAAGGTAGACAACATAATAAACAGTGTTATCAACACGGTAATCGTCTTTGAAAAAGACACAAATCCTACCGCCCATGTGCAGCGGTTACCGATAACACCAAAACCTAATTCAGGACTTCAATTTATTTTCTAATTGTTCTGACTCAGACTGAGTCTTATTATAATCAATCTGACTTGAATATGATTCAAGTACAATCTACAAACTACAATTCAATATGAATCCATATATTCAATCTGTCCAATACATCCAATCTGTATTGACCGAACCGAACCATGGATATACTTCCATTTACATGATTCTCCAGTTATATCCATTTACTGATATCATGGTTTTGGCAAGTCATCCATCTATACAATTCAAATTATAAGACAATACAAATTACAATACAATCAAGACATCGCGGGGTTTAAGGGGGTAGATTGGTAAGGAAGGTGTTAGAAGTGGCACGAGACAACAACCTTTAAGACACCTAACCTGAATTCATTTGTTGTTGTACCGTGGCATAAACGGTTTCTTGTACCACACTTGCCTTTAGTCTCTGGCATATAGAGACTCCTCTCGTATACACTGGTATCCTTCTTTACCAAGCTACAAACAGCAGCGTTAACAATATAATATAACTTTAAAAGCTACATTCTCTCTCTGTCTATTCTATTTCTCCCTTATCTTTGGGACTTACCGAGTGATTGTTCGCCGACGACATTCCTTTTCTTTCTTCTTTGGAATGTTTTCAGGTGATTCGGATCTTCAGGAGATCGAGCCCACCAGTGAGAACTTGGATCAGCTAGCCTACAACTCAGAGCTTTAGTTTCATTGTATACATTTCATTTCAGTACTTTACATTTCTGTTATGCCACTGTTTAGGCATTGCTTTCATTCAGATGTATTTACTTTTCCATGTATTGTAAAAAGAATGTGAATAAATTGCTGTTCAATTATATCTTTTGTCTCTTATGCATTTTTATTTATATTGCTTAGTTATGCTTAGTGTATTTGCTTCAGAGTAAATACATAGCAGTCAGTCGCGTCCTCTACCCGTACACTGGAAAGCGGGGTATCTTGAGAAAATGGTTTTTATAAGTTAAAGGTATTTAATTATAAATTCGTATTCCGTATTCTATGTTCCCGAAAAATATCATGCTACGTTTCATATGAGTGTTGTGAGGAGGTAGGTCATTACCTCGTGATCTATTTAAAAGTATAGCAAAAAATATGATGTTTAATGTCAAAACTAAACTATATGGTGTTTTACTGAAAAAGTACGATAACAATTGCAATATGAAATATTTTGCTATGGAACTTGTTCATGATGTTTTGTTAATATTTAATAGTCAACATGTAAAGGTTTGGTATGTTTGTATTTAAGAAAAGGTGGAGTTTTTAAGAAAAACCGAATCGGAAGTCGGATTAACTCCGATTCCGTCGGGTTTTAGAAATACGAGTTTTTAGAATAGCAAAGTGAAGAGGGAGGAGGGACTTACCAATGAGCTACAAGCTCCTGCTTGCTATTAAAAAGCAAATCAAATACTTATAGTACTCACAGGAAATGTAAATACCCCAAGTATACATTAACTTTTAAACAAATTTTTTGTACACTAAAATTGGAGTTGTTACAAACTGAGAGAACGATCACTCTCCCTTTCAACATTGGGGAGGCCGGAAGAACCCGGACAATGTCGGTGAGTTTCTTCGTCGCTCAGGTTCCTTCGTTTTATAACATCCTCTTGGGTCGCCCCACCTTAAACACCCTTCAAGCTTAGATCTCGACCTACCATCTCGCGGTCAAATTTTCTCTGAGCAATGGTGAGATAGGCTGGGCCTACGGAGATCATTAAATCGCTAGGGTTTGTCTCACTATGACAGTTCCCGAGGATAAAGAAGTTGGTCTGACCGACGGACCGTGTGATCCTCGGGAATCGCTGGATACACATGATGATAAGAAGGAAATCCGAGGTTCTCCGATAGAAGTCTTGTCCAAAGTTCCCCTCAAAGAGGGGATAGAAGCCGAACTATCTGGATCGGCTCCCTTTTGACCAGGGAAACTCGGGACAACCTTATCCAGTTCCTCGGAGACAACTCCGACGTGTTCGCTTGGACTCCCGCCGATATGCTGGGGATCGACCCTAAGGTGATCTCCCACAAGCTTGGAGTTGAATCAAAAGCCCGGCTGGTCCGACAAAAGTAAAGAAGTTTCAGGCCTGTCAAACAGAAGGCGATTGAGGAGAAAGTGGACCGACCACTCGCGGCGGACTTCATCAGAAACCTGGACTACTCAGCTTGGCTAGCCAACATAGTCATGGTCAAAAAAGCGAATGGGAAGTGGCGTATGTACGTCGATTTTACCGATCTGAATAAGGCATGCCCGAAAGACAACTATTCGTTCTCTCGGATAGATCAGATGGTGGATAGCTCAGCCGGTCACGAGCTACTGAGCTTCTTGGATTCCTTTTCCGGTTATACTCAAATCCGGATAGACCCGGCCGACAAAGAGCTCACCGCTTTCACCACTGATCGAGGGGTCTACTGTTACAAGGTAATACCCTTTGTGTAAATCCCCGTTCCCACCTCAATAAAAGTTCCTATTTTTCCTAGTTCCCCGAGTTTTTCTTTTCCTTTTCCCTCGTACTTTTGTAGGGAATTGGTTGCTTAAGAGTAGTATTTAAATTTTTCCAAACCTTTAAGATCAAAGCCAAAA
This sequence comes from Agapanthus africanus, assembly GCA_030015575.1. Classification (NCBI taxonomy): domain Eukaryota; kingdom Viridiplantae; phylum Streptophyta; class Magnoliopsida; order Asparagales; family Amaryllidaceae; genus Agapanthus; species Agapanthus africanus. The sequence goes on from CM057341.1 coordinate 183,956,744, forward strand.
CTAAAATCAAAATATTTTTTTTAAACACTCAGCCCAAACTTAAATTAATGAAGCCCAAAACGAAAATTTATTTAAACAAGCTTTTCCCTCCAGCCCAACACAAAAAAATCCCTAATTAAACTAAAAAACTCAAGCCCAGCAACTTAAACCCCCGGCCCAGCCCGTCTCCTCCAAGCCCACACCCGCAGCTCCTTTACAAACCCGACCCGCCTCCTAATCTCCTTTCTTTTCCCCAACGTCTCTCTCTCTTTTCCCGCTCACTTCTTTCTCTCGATCCTCTTCTCGCGCCGGCTCTCACGGCCACGTCGTGCGCCGTTACCCCACGACGCGCACCCCCTCGCGATCCCATCTACCTCAAACCCTCGCCTCTCCAACTCCTATCTCCCTCACACCCTCACTCTCCAGAACCCACTTCTCTCTCTCTCGAAGACTCCCAAAACCCACTGTCAAGCCCTCGCCGTCGCCGTCGACGACGATGACTGCAACCACTCATTCGTCGACTACCTCGTTTCTCCTCCACCATCAGAACCCTTCACTACGCCCTCTCCACCAACCGAGAACCCCTACACACCCAACCCCTGTACACCCGAGCTCACCTGCGCCCACTCGACCACCTCTTCCACTTGACGCCGGCGAGCCTGAACCGCCTCAGTCGACACCCCTTTCATCCTCAACATCAACTTCATCATCACCACCTCCGAGCTCTCTCTCTCTTCAAAAATACCATAACCTAAAAACCCTAGCCTCGAGCTTCACTGTTGCCCATCGCTGGAGCGACGCCGCTGACCATCGTCGACCCTAGCATTTTCCAGGCGAACCATAGAGCACCCCCTCCGCTTCCAGTGACCGCGAAACGCCTCCGGGCAACTCCGACGTCGCACCCGTATCGCGAGCCGAGGTCGTTCAAACCAATTCACGTCGTTCGTCGCGCGTTCGTGAAGTTGCCGCCGCCGTGCATCCCCAAAACGTTTCCAGGTAAGTATTTTACTTGCTACATACTAATCTATTCGTGTTACAAACTCAAATCGTATAAATTACAAATTTACAATTTCAGATAAATTATATGACATACCTGTTCGATGCATGATCCCAATGAAAATATTCATCTAATTTGACGGAATTGGATTTTCTATGCTTTCCCGTGTGATAATGAATATCTTTTATAAGTTTCACTGGAAAATACGACTGTTAATGACTAAAACGAATACCCCCAAATATACCCGTAAAACTGGAAATTTCCCGTATCTGAAAATTGTTAAAATCACCATGGATTATGTACTTACTGAAATGATGCGTTCGAGGGCTTAAATCGAAGACGACTCGACGAACTATAACCCTATGCAAGTTTCTAATGGTTTCTGTACTGAAATTGTGACGATATTTGAGTGCGGCTCTGGACTGCAGTCCAGAGCGACTCTAGTTATTGTTTACTGTCCTGTAATGCGTGCCACCTTGTTTCCAGAACTCGTATATTGCGGAACTCTGCAGTGTATTAAAGGTGAATCTGTTAACTAAATAATACAAGTGGTTTCATTCCGTTTCATCATCGTTTGCTATTTAATTTGTAAATTAAAAGGGCAGGACGTATAACAGTCCAAAACAGATTCAGAAGTGACAAACTAGTGTTAAACAGTATATAACTTTTGATGTACAGACGCGATTGAGAATCTGTCTATTGTTTTGAACACCCTATTGAAAACCCTAGGTTTTATTCACTGCAACGTTGCTAAATTCTGATCCCAACTGGGTGAAATTCGTGTCGCGAAACGGACGTTCAGTTTAGAAACTGAGTTTCCTGCAGCGAGCACTTAAAATGAAACGGTTGTAACTTGAACACCGGAAACCCGATTGAATTGAATCCAATTTTGATGAACCGCTGACAGAGTGTGCCTATTATCGTATTTGTATCGTTTCGTTGAATTCCGAACATATGAATTTATGCAATTTTTTGTAGGTTGATGACGTGCATATTGGGTCATAACATACATGGCTTGTTAATGGCATACATACACATATCTTACCCCATTTGCCATATACATAGTGTTAGTGCGTGTTAGTGTTCAGTGGACATTGCATTATTGTGCGTGAATGATATTGGTTTAGGAGTGTCGAGTACACCAATGTAAAGTGAATGATTCGTGACAGTGATTGATACAGTGAACAGTGATAAAACTGTGCCATTGGTATACTTGTACATGACTAAATCAAAATCATAAATAGTGTAAACCTGGGGAAAAAGGGAAAATCGAAGTGGAAAGAGAATCGTATTTAGCGGGACCGTGTTTTAGAGGATGATCATTCGAGCGGTGATATATATAGTAGATAGGATCTAGCGATCCGGCTGACAGGGTTATGTCCCGGGCATGTGGGCCGTTGTCTCGGGTATGTACGAGACTCCTGTTAAACATGATCCTCCTTTCCACTATACAATTTCAAACATGACCTAGAGACTGATAGGGACACAGATCTTACTTTGCATCATATAGTGACATAGCGATTGCACGCATTGTACTTTCACTGTTATTATCTCATTTACCTGTTTCATATCATTATTATATAAATTGCTATTACGTCGCTCTGGCGACCTGAGTATGCATGCTCAGATCTCATGGAAGAACCAGCGCAGGAGACGGATTTACTTTTCGAGCTGACGGAGATCTAGTCTGGAGTGCTTTTCTTTCTTTTCTGCTTTCCATAAAAGAGATCGTGTAATTGGATTTGGTTAGTAACTCTTCTTGTTTATTTGTAATTTGTGAACAGTGGATTTTAATGTAATAATTTAGTGATGTAATTCCTTTACTGCTGTGCTTTGTTTACTGATTACCATGTAATGCTAGAAGCCGAAGTGTGACTACGGCGGGATTATTCCTTGACCGTAGGAGCATGGCTGGCCTAGTCATCCTTCATTTTCCGTATTTTGGGAAGAGGGGCGTGACATGGTTTTGTTGGTATCAAAACCGTGTTTAGTAATAGGGGATAACTTTAACTATACGGTATTACATTATTTTCGTTTCATTATTCCTGATTTGCATCCTTGAATCTGATCTTATCCTTTTGAATCTTCCAGCGATATGACGTCCCCGAACGACCCCTCCTCGGACTCCAGTACTCAGGACCGCATGGAAAGAATACTTAGTGCACTGACCTCTCTCGCGGAAGCTCAGGATAGGAAGACAGACTTACTCGCTGAGGGACTCAAGGCGATTACCGCTGCAGGAGGACCCTCCGCACTCATTACCGCCCCTGAGGGCGCTACCCCACCAGCCTATCATGCTAGGGCTGGTACCGTATCAGACTTCCGACGGTTGCATCCAGCTGCATTCACAGGGCTAGCTGAACCCCTTGAGGCCGAGCAATGGCTGGTGAACATGGAGAACTTACTGACAACCGTCAGGGTTCTAGATGAAGATAGGGTGGACGTGATAAAGATCCAATTGGAAGATGAAGCCCGTACATGGTGGTCAGTGGAAGAAAGCAGGCTGGACAGGCCGATTGAATCGGGCAAATTTAAGGAGTGCTTCCTATATCATTATTTCCCTTCCACCGCCAAGGTAGAGATGGAGGAAAGATTTATTTTATTGAAACAAAATGGACGTCCAGTGGACGTATATGCGGCAGAGTTCAACCGTCTGAGCCGTTTTGCTCCATACATGGTCGCCTCAGAGGCCACCAGGGCCAGACGCTTCTTGCAGGGGCTCGATTTCGAGTTGCAGCAGTTGATTGCATCACTAGAGTTGCAGACTTTCGCACAGGTACTCAACGCGGCGAGAGTTCAGGAGCAATTGATCAACAAGTTCAAGGAACCCCCAGTCGTTCCAGCACGTACCCCTGCACCTTCTCGAGGAGCCATACCGGTTCACAGGCCTGGAACGACATAAATGAAGCGTCCGTTCATGCCACAGCATCGCCCCCTGAGACGGAACGTAGTTTGCGGCTACTGCGGTAGAGATGGGCATACCCAGAAGGACTGTCGCCGCGCCAAGGGACAGTGCTTGATTTGCGGGTCCAGTTAGCACAGGATTAGCGGTTGCCCTGAGCGAGTAGAGATACAGGGAGGTTCTGGACCACCGCAGCAGAGGTCGCAGGAGCAGAGGCAACCCTTTACAGGTCGCGGTCAGGGACGGGCTTTCACCTTGACCGCCGAGCAGGCAGAGGCGTTAGGAGACGTTGTTACAGGTACTCTACTCGTACATTCTTTGCCAGCTAGAGTACAATTTGATTATGGGGCAACGCACTGCTTCATATCGGAGCATTTCATTGACATACACTCCATACCACATGAACCACTAACCAAGGGCTGGGAGATACACACGGGTAATGGCATTATAATATCTAGTCGAGAATATAGATTATGTCCAGTTGTAGTGTGTGGCAGGGAATTCTATGCAAATTTCCTTTTGATTGGGACAGGCAGTTATGACGCAATTCTCGGGATGGATTGGATGAGTACCTTCCATGCAGTTATTGATTGCCGTGCTAGCAAGGTGATCTTCCGCATTCCCAATCACCCGGAATTTATTTTCGAGGGCGGAAGTGAATCTTTGGAGCCAGCCAAGTACAGAGCCAAGCCCAAGGAGCTGACAGCTATGGAGATTGAAGAGAGCCCAGCCCCAGAGGTTGTTCGAGACTTTCTGGACGTATTTCCTAAAGATCTACCAGGTCTACCACCTCCACGCATCTTGAAGTTCTAGATCGATTTGACTCCAGGCACGGCCCCAGTATCCAAGGCCCCATACAGAATGGCACCAGTTGAGTTGGCGGAGTTGAAGAAGCAAATTGAAGAGCTATTGGAGAAGGGATTTATTCGTCCGAGCGCTTCACCGTGGGGTGCACCAGTTCTGTTAGTAAAGAAGAAGGATGGATCGCTGCGAATGTGTATAGATTATCGGGAGCTGAACAAGGTCACAATAAAGAACAAGTACCCAATCCTGCGCATCGACGACTTATTCGATCAGCTAAGTGGGGCCAAGGTATTCTCGAAGTTGGATCTCCGTTCTGGATATCACCAAATCAGAGTAGCAGCCGAGGATGTATGCAAGATGGCTTTCAGGACCCGATACGGACATTACGAGTTTCTTGTGATGCCGTTTGGTGTTACCAATACCCCAGCGATATTCATGGACTTGATGAACAGGGTATTTGCAAAGTACTTGGACACGTTTGTCGTTGTATTTATCGATGACATACTTGTCTACTCGAAGACCTGGGAGGAGCATGTTGAGCATTTGTGCACGGTTCTACAAATTCTTCGGGAAGAGAAGCTGTATGCGAAACTAAGAAAGTGTGAATTTTGGCTCGACAAGGTTCAGTTCTTGGGACACATTGTTTCGGGCGAAGGCATCTCAGTGGACCCGGCAAAGATAGAATCTGTCAGAGATTGGCCAACGCCGAAGTCAGTGGCTGAGATCAGGAGTTTTCTGGGATTGACAGGTTATTATCGGAGATTCGTCCAAGACTTCTCAAGAATCACTGAACCATTGACGAGACTGACACGGAAGGATGTACCGTTTGCGTGGACAGAGGAGTGCACTCAAGCATTTGACACGCTGAAGCAGAAGTTAACCACGGCGCCTATTCTTACAGTACCAGATGATTCCGGTGGTTTGGTGATACACAGTGATGCCTCAGGGAAGGGTTTAGGCTGTGTTCTGATGCAGCACGGCCGAGTGGTGGCTTACGCCTCTCGACAGCTGAGAAATCACGAGAAGAACTATCCTACGCATGATTTGGAGTTAGCTGTTGTAGTCTTTGCGTTGAAGATCTGGAGATATTATTTATTGGGCGAGAAAGTGGAGGTGTACACGGATCATAAAAGTCTGAAGTACGTCTTCACTCAGAAGGAACTAAACATGAGGCAGCGCCGATGGCTAGAGCTGATGGCCGATTATGACTTGGACCTTCAGTATCACCCGGGGAAGGTGAATGTTGTACCAGATGCGCTCAGTCGCAAGCCAGCGGTCATGATGTTGACCGGTCAGAGGAGCATTATTGAGGACTTTCAGAGACTCGAGCTTGAAGTCGTTACACCGGGCGCACTCAGTCAACTTTGGCAACTACAGGTGCAGTCTTCCCCGGCGGATCGCATCAAGGCTGCACAAGCAGGTGATCCCCGATTGCAAAAGTTCAGAGCACAAGCAGAAGTCGGGCTGAGAACGGACTTGATCATACATGAAGATGACTCTCTGAGATTCGGTAGCAGACTCTGCGTACCCAAAGGAGAGGTCCGAGAAGAAGTACTGGCTGAAGCGCATAGTTCAGCTTATTCTGTGCATCCGGGAGGTACAAAGATGTATCGGGACATAAAGCAGCACTTTTGGTGGAACGGAATGAAGCGGGAAATTGCAAGGTTCGTATCCAGGTGCCTGGTATGCCAGCAGGTGAAGGCGGAGCATCAGAGGACAGCGGGATTGTTACAACCACTGCCGATACCAGAATGGAAGTGGGTGCACATTACCATGGATTTTGTGATGGCCTTACCACGGAGCCCTAGGGGCAATAACGCCATTTGGGTTATCGTCGATCGCCTCACGAAAGCTGCACACTTCATACCTTTCCGAGTGGGACAGTCGACAGAGTCACTGGCAGAGAGATATATGAAGGAGATAGTGCGACTTCACGGTGTTCCAGTCAACATTGTATCAGATCGGGACACCAGATTCGTGTCGCACTTTTGGAGGAGCTTACAAGAGAGTTTGGGTACTCGCCTCAAATTCAGCACAGCTTATCACCCGCAGACGGATGGACAATCCGAGCTTACGATTCAGACGCACGAGGATATGTTGAGAGCTTATATGTTGGAATTTCAGGGTTCCTGGGAATACCATTTGCACCTAGTCGAGTTCTTTTATAACAATAGTTATCAGGCTAGCATTTAGATGGCTCCTTTCGAAGCGCTTTACGGGCGGAAGTTTCGATCCCCAGTATGTTGGGATGATGTGGGAGAGCGAAGATTATTGGGTCCCGAGCTCATCGTTCAGACAGTCGAGAAGGTCCAAATGATCAGGCAGCGTATTAAGACGGCTCAGGATCGATAGAAGAGTTGGGCAGATACCAGCAGGAGGGCACTAGAATTCGAAGTCGGAGATCACGTGTTCTTGAAGATTTCCCCTACCCGTGGAGTTATCAGGTTCGGAGGTCGGGAAAAGCTCAGTCCCCGTTTCATCGGACCTTTTGAGGTGCTAGAGCGAGTAGGAGAGGTGGCCTACCGACTTGCCTTGCCTCCATCGCTAGCTGGTATGCACAATACCTTCCACGTGTCACAGTTGCGGCGTTATGTTCGGGATGAGAGCCGTGTCCTGGACTATTCAGAGCTAGTTTTGGGTACCGATCTATCTTACGAAGAGCAGCCCACTACCATCCTCGACCGCAGAGAGAAAGTGTTGAAGAATAAGGTCATTCCGTTAGTCCGAGTGTCTTGGGGCGGTCGTTCCCCAGGAGAATCCACCTGGGAGCGGGAGGAAGATATCCGTGCTCGTTTTCCACACCTCTTTGTTTAGTACTTTTGTTTCTTTGTATCCTTGTTAAATTTCGAGGACGAAATTTTTGTAAGGGGGGTATGATGTAAATCCCCGTTCCTACCTCAATAAAAGTTCTTATTTTTCCTAGTTCCCCGAGTTTTTCTTTTCCTTTTCTCTCGTACTTTTGTAGGGAATTGGTTGCCTAAGAGAAGTATTTAAAATTTTCCAAACCTTTAAGATCAAAGCCAAAACTAAAATCAAAATATTTTTTTTAAATACTCAGCCCAAACTTAAATTAATCAAGCCCAAAATGAAAATTTATTTAAACAAGCTTTTCCCTCCAGCCCAACACAAAAAAAAAATCCCTAATTAAACTAAAAACCTCAAGCCCAGCAACTTAAACCCCCGGCCCAGCCCGTCTCCTCCAAGCCTACGCCCGCAGCTCCTTCACAAACCCGACCCGCCTCCTAATCTCCTTTCTCTTCCCCAACGTCTCTCTCTCTTTTCCCGCTCACTTCTTTCTCTCGATCCGCTTCTCGCACCGGCGCTCACGGCCACGTCATGCGCCATTACCCCACGACACGCACCCCCTCGCGATCCCATCTACCTCAAACCCTAGCCTCTCCAACTCCTATCTCCCTCATACCCTCACTCTCCAGAACCCACTTCTCTCTTTCTCAAAGACTCCCAAAACCCACTGTCGAGCCCTCGCCGTCGCCGTCGATGACGACGACTGCAACCATTCATTCGTCGACTACCTCGTTTCTCCTCCACCATCAGAACCCTTCACTACGCCCTCTCCACCAACCGAGAACCCCTACACACCCAACCCCTATACACCCGAGCTCACCTGTGCCCACTCGACCACCCCTTCCACTCGATGCCGGCGAGCCTGAACCGCCTCAGTCGACACCCCCTTCATCCTCAACATCAACTTCATCATCACCACCTCCGAGCTTTCTCTCTCTCTCTCTTCAAAAATACCATAACCCAAAAACCCTAGCCTCGAGCTCCACTTTTGCCCATCGCCGGAGCGACGCCGCCGACCGTCGTCCACCCCATCATTTTCCAGGCGAACCACAGATCACCTCCTCCGCTTCCAGTGACAGCGAAACGCCTCCGGGCAACTTCGACGTCGCACCCGTATCGCGAGCCGAGGTCGTGCAAACCAATTCACGCCGTTCGTCGCGCGTTCGTGACGTTTCCGCCGCCGTGCATCCCCGAAACGTTTCCAGGCAAGTATTTTACTTGCTACATGCTAATCTATTCGTGTTACAAACTCAAATCGTATAAATTACAAATTTACAATTTTAAGATAAATTATATGACATACCTGTTCGATGCATGATCCCAATGAAAATATTCATCTAATTTGACGGAATTGGATTTTCTATGCTGTCCCGTATGATAATGAATATCTTGTATAAGTTTCACTAGAAAATACGACTGTTAATGACTAAAATGAATACCCCCAAATATACCCGTAAAACTGAAAATTTCCTGTATCTGAAAATTGTTAAAATCACCATGAATTATGTACATACTGAAATGATGCGTTCGAGGGCTTAAATCGAAGCCGACTCGACGAACTATAACCCTATGCAAGTTTCTAATGGTTTCTGTACTGAAATTGTGACGATATTTGGATCGGAGTGCGGCTCTGGACTGCAGTCCAGAGCGACTCTGGTTACTGTTTACTGTCCCGTAATGCGTGCCACCTTGTTTCCAGAACTCGTATATTGCAGAACTCTACAGTGTATTAAAGGTGAATCTGTTAGCTAAATAACATAAGTGGTTTCATTCCGTTTCATCATCGTTTGCTATTTAATTTGTAAATTAAAAGGGCAGGACGTATAACAGTCCAAAACAGATTCAGAAGTGACAAACTAGTGTTAAACAGTGTATAACTTTTGACGTACAGACGCGATCGAGAATCCGTCTATTGTGTTGAACACCCTATTGAAAACCCTAGGTTTTATTCAACTGTAGTGTTGCTAAATTTTGATCCCAACTGGGTGAAATTCGTGTCGCGAAACGGACGTTCAGTTCAGAAACTGAGTTTCCTGCAGCGAGCACTTAAAATGAAACGGTTGCAACTTGAACACCGGAAACCCGATTGAACTGAATCCAATTTTGATGAACCGCTGATAGAGTGTGCCTATTATCGTATTTGTATCATTTTGTTGAATTCCGAACATATGAATTTATGCAATTTTTTGTAAGTTGATGACGTGCATATTGGGTCATAACATACATGGCTTGTTAATGGCATACATACACATATCTTACCCCATTTGCCATATACATAGTGTTAGTGCGTGTTAGTGTTCAGTGGACATTGCATTATCGTGCGTGAATGATATTGGTTTAGGAGTGTTGAGTACACCAATGTAAAGTGAATGATTCGTGACAGTGATTGATACAGTGAACAGTGATAAAACCGTGCCATTGGTATACTTGTACACGACTAAATCAAAATCATAAATAATGTAAACCTGAGGAAAAAGGGGAAATCGAAATGGAAAGAGAATCATATTTAGCGGGACCGTGTTTTAGTGGATGATCATTCGAGCGGTGATATATATAGTAGGTAGGATCTAGCGATCCGGCTGACAGGGTTATGTCCCGGGCATGTGGGCCGTTGTCTCGGGTATGTACGAGACTCCTGTTAAATATGATCCTCCTTACCGCTATACGATTTCAAACATGATCTAGAGACTGATAGGGACACAGATCTTACTTTGCATCATATAGTGACATAGCGATTGCACGCATTGTACTTTCACTGTTATTATCTCATTTACCTGTTTCATATCATTATTATATAAATTGCTATTACGTCGCTCTGACGACCTGAGTATGCATGCTCAGATCTCATGGAAGAACCAGCGCAGGAGACGGATTTACTTTTCGAGCTGACGGAGATCTAGTCTGGAGTGCTTTTCTTTCTTTTCTGCTTTCCATAAAAGGGATCGTGTAATTGGATTTGGTTAGTAACTCTTCTTGTTTATTTGTAATTTGTGAACAGTGGATTTTAATGTAATAATTTAGTGATATAATTCCTTTACTGTTGTGCTTTGTTTACTGATTACCATGTAATGCTAGAAGCCGAAGTGTGACTACGGCGGGATTATTCCTTGACCGTAGGAGCATGGCTGGCCTAGTCATCCCTCGTTTTCCGTATTTTGGGAAGCGGGGCGTGACACTTTAGCCTCAAAAATGCTAGGGCAACCTATCAACGGCTGGTCAACAAGTTGTTCAAGCTACATAGGAATATAGAAGTCTACGTCGATGACATGCTTGTGAAGTCCACCCAATCAGCAGGGCCGTCACGCCCCGCTTCCCAGTAGACCGAAACGGTGACGCGGAAAGCCCGCAACGTATTTATTATGAAAAGGTTGTTTCCCTTAATAAATACATTAAGCGTAAGTAAGTAATATAAGAAAGTGCAAGAATAATAAGAGTAATAAAATCCAATATCGATATATTGCATTCAATATTTCATAATTTTTCAACTGATTCAATATGTCTGAATAATAAATATAAGATGAAGATAAAGAGCCTAAACATGTAGAATACTAAAAGGAAAACTATAATGATTGCGCAAATGAATAAAACTATTTGTCCACTTTAGATATGAATGAAAAGGCTCATCGTTGACTGTTTCTAAATGCTCTGTCCCAAATTCACCTGACGAACATTCCAAGAAACAAAGAGATGGGTGGAATGCCCGTCAGCGAACTAACGTTCGGTAAATCCTAAAAAACATGAATGTGAAATATAAAGGTATAGTGACAAGTTGGAAAAGGATATTATAAATCAATTGACTAAGTGTGATATGGTGATTAAACAGGTCATTTAATATAAACATTGCAAATCTATGTAGTATAGTAATTCTACATAACATGGTAAATCATGGAAACTATGTGAGCATGACAATGGAATATGAGCATAGCAAATAAATATAGAAATGGTTGTGTAGTATAGGTATAGTGAACATGAAGTGAATATCAATATGTAAATATGATTATTCTATCGTAGTTGTTTGTAATTTGATAAAAAAAAGGTATTTATGTATATAAGAGGAGTCCAACTGGCCCCGTGGACTAAGATAACATATAGTATAAGGTCCCGTCATAACCCACGGGACAACGGCACCTGAATTCATGTAAGTGTTTTTTAAAGTGACCTCTTATGCCACGATATACATTCCGTACTAATCTACCCATTATCCCCGCGTATTGTAATGTATATTTCAAGTTTACATGTCTTGGCCGAATTCATAAATATAAGAGTATAAGTTCATGTTCAAGTTGTAATCATATGTGTATGTATTCATGTCAAGTTCATATCAAGTTATATTGTTACGCCCCACTTTCCGGCATACGAGGAAGAGGACGGGGCAGAGACGTGACATATTTACTCAGAAATAAACACGTTAAGCGTAAATAAGCAATATAAAAATAAAGCACAAGAATGAAAAGAGATGTAATGAAACAACAACTTTTTATTTATATTCATTCTTTACATACAACTGGAAAGTAAAATACAATAATGGAAATCGGTGCCTAAACAATGGCATATGAACTGAAAGTAAAGTAAGTACAAGTAGGAACTAAAACTCTGGTTCCTCTGTAAACTGCTCCAAATCTTCTTGGTTGGGCTCGATCTCCTGAGAGTCGGGTCCTCCTGACAACATTCCAAAGAAAGAAGAAGTAGGAATGTCGTCAGCGAACAATCGTTCGGTAAGTCCCGAAAGAGAGATATGAATAGATCAAGCAAAAGGAATATGTCTGATAATTTATCTGTTTTTGTTATACTAAAGTAGTTGTTTGTAACTTGGTACAGAATGCATCAATGTATACGAGAGTAGTCCAACTTGCTCTGTGGACTAAGGCATATGGAGTTCAAGGCCTCGTTAATCCCACGGGACAACGGCACAAATATTCAGGTTAAGTGTATTACAGCGACCGTCTCGTTCTACTTCTAATACATTCCGTACCAATCTATCCCGTTAAAAACCAAGTAATGCATAATGTATTGATTGTAATAATTTGTAGTATAAGACTTGCCGAAGCCATGGTATAAGTTGTTCATGTAAACGGTTCGGATGTAAATAGATAGTCATGTAGTCAAGTTCAAGATATAGCCATGGTTCGGTCAAGTCAAGTCATGTTGCATGTTCGTATTGTTCGGTATTCATGTTCAAGTGTTCATGTTTGATACATTGGATTCATGTTGAATTAGATATATGGTTGGATTCATGTTTGGATTGTATTCATATTATACCGAGACTCAGATTGAGTCAGACACTTAAACAGATTTGGATCCTGAATTAGCTTTAGAAGTTATCAGTAACTGCTGCACATGGACGGCAGAATTTGTGTATTTTTCCAAGACAATTACCATTGATAACACCGTTACGTTTTTCTAACTTAAATAGGAAAGCACCCACTTTCTCCGGCTTTCTGAGGCTCAAGAGAATTGGTCCCGCTTAAATTTACTGGGGACCTTAATGTAAATTTAATATAAATTGAAGGGGTTTTAAGAAAAATATTTTAGTATACTTTCAAAATAAACCTCAAGTATTGATTTATCGTATTTAGGGTTTTCATGAATGTAATTTTTTAAGAATGAGGTATTCTAGTGAAAATATACCTAACTTGAATAGTTCATGGTATTTTAATGTAAAGTTTGACTTGTATGGATTCTTAATGATATTTTCATGAAAATTGTAATTCTATTATTTTGTTTAGAAAACGTGGAATTTAATAATATCTTTAAAATATGTGTTTTGATAATATTTATATATTTATTAAAAGATGACTTTTTATTATTAAATAGAAATTCTCGTTTTTCTTAAAAAATGTATAAAAATTCCATCGAGATCGTATGTTTCGTGAGTAGGTCTGCATCTCGCTCTACTAGTCCTGAGAATGTGCGGTAACCCGCACCATCCCAATCGGTTTCCCCAAAATGGATTGTAGAGGTATAATCGCAAGGAATGTAATCACACAATTTAAAGAACTACGGTTTTTAATAGTTTGAGGTATTTATTTGAAAAGTCGTATTTGCCACAAGATATAGTTTCAAGCGAATCGTGCTATATCAAGATGTGTGTATGTGAGAGGTAGGTCATTACCTCGTGAGGTTTTCTAAAGGTATTCTAAGCTAAAGTAATTAAAATATGTCATATGTAAAGTTTTTGGTATTTAAACGAAAAATGCAGATTAAAGGTATATAACTTGGTATTTTAAGATGAAACTTATTCTCAATATTTGTTTCATGATTACTCAGCAAGATATAATGATATGGATGATTGATTATTAAGAAAGATTGTGATTTTAACGAGTTTAGAATCGGATGTCGGAATAACTCCACTTCCGACAAGTTTTGAAAAAAGAACTTTTTAAATTAGGAAGAGAGGAGAAGAGAGGGGACTTACTAATTAGGACAAGAGAGGGGAGGTAGAGGAAGAAGTTGATGGCTTCGTGGAGTCGCGGGGTCGCCGGAAACGTCTTGAATTCTCGCCGGAAAGTGACCTTGGGCTAACTCCACTTGTACTCTTCTTTGACTTAGGAAATTTTGAGAATTTTTTATAAGAGATTTTAGAATGAGAAGGGCTAGGGTATGGTGTTGTATTTATAGGATGAAAATAGGGTTTAGGGATTGAAGAGAGAATTAAAAATTGCATTAAAAATTGAATTAATGGGTGAATTTACACTCTCTGGATAAATGCAGGAAAATCAAACAGAACAAGAGTTAAGGGGGTGGGCCAAGGGTCATGTAGAAAAAGCATAGGGGCTTTTGCCCATGGGGGGACCGTCGGCGCCGGGCGTGGGGCCGATCTCGCCGGTCAAATGGTGAGTGTCTGCCGTTGGATTCTCGCCACGTGTCCATGCCAGTAAATACAATATTTTAGTATACTTTCAAAATAAACCTCAAGTATTGATTTATCGTATTTAGGGTTTTCATGAATGTAATTTTTTAAGAATGAGGTATTCTAGTGAGAATATACCTAGTTTGAATAGTTTATGGTATTTTAATGTAAAGTTTAACTTGTATGGATTCTTGATGGTATTTTCATGAAAATTGTAATTCTATTATTTTGTTTAGAAAACGTGGAATTTAATAATATCTTTAAAATATGTGTTTTGATAATATTTATATATTTATTAAAAGATAACTTTTTATTATTAAATAGAAATTCTCGTTTTTCTTAAAAATTGAATAAGAATTCCATCGAGATCGTATGCTCCGTGAGGAGGTCTGCATCTCGCTCTATTAGTCCTGAGGATGTGTGATAACCCACACCATCCCGATCGGTTTTCCCAAAATGGTTTGTAGAGGCATAATCGTAAGGAATGTAACCACACAATTTAAAGAAATACGGTTTTTAATAGTTTAAGGTATTTATTTGAAAAGTCGTATTTGCCACAAGATATGGTTTCAAGCGAATCGTGCTATGTCAAGATGTGTGTATGTGAGAGGTAGGTCACTACCTCGTGAGGTTTTCTAAATGTATGCTAAGCTAAAGTAATTAAAATATTTCATATGTAAAGTTTGTGGCATTTAAACGAAAAATGCAGATTAAAGGTACATAACATTGTATTTTAAGATGAAACGTGTTCTCAATATTTGTTTCATGATTACTAAGCAAGATATAATGAAATGGATGATTGGTTATTAAGAAAGATTGTGATTTTAACGAGTTTAGAATCGGATGTCGGAATAACTCCACTTCCGACAAGTTTTGAAAAAAGAACTTTTTAAATTAGGAAGAGAGGAGAAGAGAGGGGACTTACTAATTAGGACAAGAGAGGGGAGGTAGAGGAAGAAGTTGATGGCTTCGTGGAGTCGCGGGGTTGCCGGAAACGTCTTGAATTCTCGCCGGAAAGTGACCTTGGGCTAACTCCACTTGTACTCTTCTTTGACTTAGGAAATTTTGAGAATTTTTTACAAGAGATTTTTGAATGAGAAGGGCTAGGGTATGATGTTGTATTTATAGGATGAAAATAGGGTTTAAGGATTGAAGAGAGAATTAAAAATTGCATTAAAATATGAATTAAAGGGTGAATTTACACTCTCTGGATAAATGTAGGAAAATCAAACAGAACAAGAGTTAAGTGGGTAGGCCAAGGGTCATGTGGGAAAAGCACAGGGGCTTTTGCCAATGGGGGGACCGTCGGCGCCGGGCCTGGGGCCGATCTCGCCGGTCAAATGGTGAGTGTCTGCCGTTGGATTCTCGCCACGTGTACATGTCAGTAAATAAAATATTTTAGTATACTTTCAAAATAAACCTCAAGTATTGATTTATCGTATTTAGGGTTTTCATGAATGTAATTTTTTAAGAATGAGGTATTCTAGTGAGAATATACCTAGTTTGAATAGTTTATGGTATTTTAATGTAAAGTTTAATTTGTATGGATTCTTGATGGTATTTTCATGAAAATTGTAATTCTATTATTTTGTTTAGAAAACGTGAAATTTAATAATATCTTTAAAATATGTGTTATGATAATATTTATATATTTATTAAAAGATAACTTTTTATTATTAAATAGAAATTCTCGTTTTTCTTAAAAATTGTATAAGAATTCCATCGAGATCGTATGCTCCGTGAGGAGGTCTGCATCTCGCTCTATTAGTCCTGAGGATGTGTGATAACCCACACCATACCGATCGGTTTTCCCAAAATGGTTTGTAGAGGCATAATCGCAAGGAATGTAACTACACAATTTAAAGAAATACGGTTTTTAATAGTTTAAGGTATTTATTTGAAAAGTCGTATTTGCCACAAGATATGGTTTCAAGCGAATCGTGCTATGTCAAGATGTGTGTATGTGAGAGGCAGGTCACTACCTCGTGAGGTTTTCTAAATGTATGCTAAGCTAAAGTAATTAAAATATTTCTTATGTAAAGTTTGTGGCATTTAAACGAAAAATGCAGATTAAAGGTACATAACATTGTATTTTAAGATGAAACGTGTTTTCAATATTTTTTTCATGATTACTAAGCAAGATATAATGATATGGATGATTGGTTATTAAGAAAGATTGTGATTTTAACGAGTTTAGAATCGGATGTCGGAATAACTCCACTTCCGACAAGTTTTGAAAAGAGAACATTTTAAATTAGGAAGAGAGGGGACTTACTAATTAGGACAAGAGAGGGGAGGTAGAGGAAGAAGTTGATGGCTTCGTGGAGTCGCGGGGTCGCCGGAAACGTCTTGAATTCTCGCTGGAAAGTGACCTTGGGCTAACTCCACTTGTACTCTTCTTTGACTTAGGAAATTTTGAGAATTTTTTACAAGAGATTTCAGAATGAGAAGGGCTAGGGTATGGTGTTGTATTTATACGATGAAATTAGGGTTTAGGGATTGAAGAGAGAATTAAAAATTGTATTAAAAATTGAATTAAAGGGTGAATATACACTCTTTGGATAAATGCAGGAAAATCAAACAGAACAAGGGTTAAGGGGGTAAGCCAAGGGTCATGTGGGTAAAGCATATGGGCTTTTGCCCACGGGCTGTGCAAGGCTTTACCAATGAGCTATAAGTGCTTTCTTGCTGTTCTTAAACAAATTAAATTTATAACTTGTGCTCAGGCTAGCAAACTCCATTTTATACATTAACTTTTTAAAAATTTCGTAGTGAAATTAGAGTCGTTACATATATTCATGGTTCGGTCAAGTCAAGTCACGTCAAGTCAAGTATGTAATTAGATTATGTCATATATATAATATCTAATTGCGTCTTCATGTACATGAAACAATTCAAAGATCGAGAAAAAAAAGATAAACATGTTCAAATAGCATGAAATTAGACAAGTATATTATTCAAATAACGACCATAAATAATGTTGTAAAAAAGTATTTTGTGCGACTAATTAATCAATCAATCAAATTAGGAATATAAAAAATATAGAACTAAGTGTTTGTCACTCGTGAGTTCTAGTCGTGCCTAATTACGACTACCAGTTTGGGAGATATACCCATTTTCATTTCATCGCGCATAACATATCAAAATTTGTCCAGCACTGTCACATATTTTTAAAATATAGTTTGGATCAATTTTCATCGAATTTCAAATTACGAAAATTATTAGAAAATTGTAGTTATTTCGATGCACTTATCCAAAAAACTAAGATTCGCGCGATTTGAATTTATGAAGGTTTAGTTATGATCATTTTAATATCAGCATTTAAAATAGAAATTCAGATTTCTGGACCATAACTATATGTTATATTGCAAAGCCTATATCGGGTTGTTTCATGCATTTATAAGTAATATAATATACAAAAAATTATATCTTTATCAATTTTGTATCTACACATCTAAATTTTGTCGCGAACGGATATCAGGAGTTCGAGTTATATTCTATTTAAAAACAGTGTGTGATCGGGACAAATTCTGTCCAGATTCGTCACTTAATATTGTAAAGCAGTTTTCTATATTTTACGTCGATTTTCAGTAAAAACTTAAAACTAAAAAACTAAAAAACTCTAGATCATTCGATTTAGATGTTCAAAACATCTGAAAATACTTAATTTGGATCAACGATTACAGAGTTATGATGTCTCGAAAAAGACCCTTAATGGTAGTTTTCTGGTTTTAAAAACAGTGAATAAAAAATTATGAAACTGCTAAACCATTATTTGGTTTGATATAAAAAATTTACTGTAGATTTTGAATTCTATATATTATTTTATCCTAATGTTCCAAGAATGTCTAGAAGTGGAAATTAATTTCTAAAAATTATTTCAAAAGAAAATGTATTGATATGTCATATGTGAGAATGAGAAAAACATGATATTTATTCGTAACTTCATTTTTCTTTTACAAAAATGTAAATAAAATAATTTAAAATACAGCGACAAATGATGTATACTAATTGGTCTCTGCAATTTTAACATATGAATTGAGAATGGCGACAAAACTTATATAAAACTTATTTTCCTAAGAACTTATATATGAATGTGTATCATGCCATATCATTTTTCATTAGATTCATGGTATTATTAATTAGGATAAATTTATATGCAAGACATGGAGGAAAATTATAATACAATTAAACGACAACGTAATTTGAACAAGATGCAATCACAATTATAATCGAAATTATATAACTATATGTGTTTGTTTTGGCGTGTTTCCAATATTTATATATGTAACAATATTTTTATTTATTTAGGGACTATGATATGACAAGGGAAGTTTTCATGGCAATATGACAAGAGAAAGATAAAGAGAAACAGATGGGGGGTGAGAAAGAGAGAAGAGATTTACATGCACAAACTGGTATCGTCATCGGGCTTGTCTATCCGACAATAGCCTCGCGTTACTAGCGAGACTTTTTGAAAAGTTCTTCATATTTTTTTCGAGGACTCTAGATAAAGAGAGAGAAAGAGATAAATAATATTTTGTGAGTAAGAAAGAAAGGAGAGAAATTGTTGTTCTTTCTAATTTTTTTAAGAGAAAGAAGAATAAAAATGTAAGATAAGTATATAAAAGAATTATGTCATATTAATAATATGAATTCATAATGGGAGTTAAAGAGGATCTGAAAGGGTGCCCATTCATTTGGAAGTTAAAGAAAATGAAAGGTCTCATTTTTAGATTATGAGAGAGTAAAAAAATAGATAAAAATAATTGCAAGTCTCAAGATTCAAACATGTGACCTATGGAATAATAATGTAAGGACTTAACCAATAATCTATAAGTTTGTTCATGCACAAATTTAATAAGAATTAAATATATGATGTTGCTTAAAAAGAAAGTGGGCTCTTGGGTTCATAGTTTTATAAAAGAAAATGAAAATAAGATTAGATTTGGGTTATGTGCTGGGTCAGGTCTTGTGTTTAATTTGAAAAAAGTTAAGATTTAGTTTTAATGAAACGTGTTTGGGAAAAATAGATGGAATAGTAAAATAATATATTTAATAGAAAACAAAATATACAGAAAATACTAAAAATAAATAAACACAATATTTTACTAAAGAAAGAAAATACGAAGGCATAATAATATTGAGGTCGTTACAAGGGAAAACCACGGACCCTAGCGAAACTTTCGAGGTCCTGCGAAAGTACAAAATGAAGCTGAATCCAGCCAAATGTGTTTTCGACGGCATGGGCGGAAAGTTTCTTGGATTTATAGTAATCCACCGAGGAATCGAGGTAAATCCGGAGAAGATCAAAGCCATCATTGACATGACGACACCCAAGAGCGACATAGAAATCATGCGACTCATAGGCAGGGTGGTTGCTCTGAGTTGTTTCATATTCAGATCCAGGGAAAAGTCCTACCTTTCTTCAAAACCGTAAGGAAGATCTCAGGGTTCAAGTGGTCCGAGGAGTGTCAAGTCGCTTTCGAGTAGCTCAAAGCACATTTGTCGACGCCACCGCTACTCACCCGACGAGCCGAAGGAGACGAGCCACTGCGGCATCTGGTCATCTCCGGCCAGGCAGCTAGATCTATACTCATCAAAGAATCCGCGGGAATACAAAGGCCGGCTTACTACATCAGCCATGTTTTCAAAGACATGGAGACAAGATACCCGGCCATCGAAAAGATAGTCATGGCGCTCATCGTCTCCTCCAAGAAACTTCGGCACTATTTCCGGGCTCATACGATCATTGTTCTCACCAACCGACCCCTGGAGAACATTCTCGGTTCTCCCGAGTCGTCGGGCCGCTTGAAGAAGTGGAGATGGGCGTTGTCACAATTCGACATCCAGTACCGACCAAGGAAAGCTATTAAATCCCAAGCCTAGCTGATTTTGTGGTCGAATGCACCATTCTCAACAAAGAAAAAGCGTTGATACGGGATCCAAACCCAAAAAACTCAGTTGAAGAAAAGTTCGGTCCAATTCCGTACTGGGTACTCTATGTGGATGATTCCTCTATAGAGAAAGGAAGTGGGGTTTGACTGGTCATTCGCAGCCCTAATGAAGTCGAGATGGAGTATTCTCTGCGGTTCGACTTCAAGGTCTCGAACAACACTGCGTAGTATGAAACCTTATTGGCCAGCCTACGAATCGCCTTGGGGGTGGGGCTAAAGAAGATCAGAATCCGCAACGATTCTATGTTGATCGTCGGCCAAGTGACCGGACGATTCGAAGTCGGTGAACCCCTCAGGATGAAATATCTCGCCGAGGAGAAAAGGTTATGGAAAAATTTTGACGAAGTCCAAGTGGAGCAAGTTCCCCAGAGTATGAACTTCAAGGCCGACGCCAAGTTCACCTCCTCCTATTCGGCCAATCACAAGAGAAACATCCTCTTCGAAGTCATGTCGCAACCCAGCATCGAAGATACAGAAGTGATACGCATGGTCTACACCACTCAGGGGAGTATCCCGGATGGAGAAAGCTCATAGTGGAATTCCTCAAGAATGGAACACTCCTTGATGACCGAACAGAAGCGCGCAAGCTCCGCATAAGAGCTCGTCACATCATATGGAGCAAAGGCAACTTGTATAAAAAATCATACACCCAAACTCTACTCAGATGCGTCGATTCCGATAACGCTGAGTACGTTTTCCAAGAGATACACGAAGGAGTCGGTAGCGCACATCAGGGGGGCCGCAATCTGATCCAAAATACACTGCTACAGGGCTATTATTGG
The DNA here is from genome assembly GCA_030015575.1 of Agapanthus africanus. Classification (NCBI taxonomy): domain Eukaryota; kingdom Viridiplantae; phylum Streptophyta; class Magnoliopsida; order Asparagales; family Amaryllidaceae; genus Agapanthus; species Agapanthus africanus. Next base: position 183,977,820 of record CM057341.1, read on the forward strand.
CCAACTGTCCACACTGATGCAGAAAATTTCGTACGAAGGTGCAAGGAATGCCAACTCTTTGGCAGCATTCCTCGGCTACCAGCTACAGAGTTAATACCGCTGAGCTCCCCTTGGAAATTCACCCAGTGAGGAATGGACATGGTTGGTCCGCTCCCCACAAGCACAGGGGGCATAAATATATTCTTATCGCCATGGATTACTTTACAAAATGGATCAAAACCACACCGATAAGAAAATCGGATGCCGTCTCCATAGTGAAGTTCCTGCAGAATAACATAATTGCACGATTTGGAATTCCGAGATGCATCATCACCGATCACGGAACCAACTTCGAAAACGAAAATGTCAAAGAATTCTACAGCAACTACCACATACTGATGAAGTTCTCCATGGTCGCTCATCCCTAGTGCAATGGGCAAACCGAGGCAACAAACCGAGGTGTCATCCGGGGGCGCAGAGCCTGCCTGGAAGGAACGCAAGGAGGATGGGTCGAAGAACTGCCCCGGATACTGTGGGCATTCCGAACGTCAAGAAAGACCCCCACAGAGGAAATCTCGTTCAGTCTCTGTTATGGCACCGAGGCAATGGTCCTCACAGAAATCGGTCTACCTAGTTATCAGGTCGAACACTTTGACGACGAAGACAACATCTTAGCCCTTCGAAACAACCTAGACATTTTGCTAGAGAAGAGAGACCGGGCATAAATAAGGAAGGGCGCATATCAGCAGCAGACCGTCCGGTATTACAATGTTCGGATCAAACACTGAGCGTTCAAATTAGGAGACTTAGTCCTCCGATGTAACGAATTCAAGGACCAAGGGAAGCTACATAAGTCCTCCCCAAAGTGGGACGGCCCTTTTCCTTGTGACTAAGGTATTGCTCGGAGGAGCATACCGCCTCCAAGATTCCTTGGGACGTAACCTTCCGCGGCCGTATAATACCGAAAAGATTAAATTGTATTGTTAAACTTGTACTCCATTTAATAATAAAGATTCTTTCTTCTCTGCAATCCGGGCAGTTTCTCCCGATTCTAAACTGAGACACTGTGCAAGGATGGCAGGCAGCCTCCTGCCCGTCCCGCCCATTCATAGCGGGTAGTTTCCTGCCCAATCTGAATTTAGGGTCTGAAGCACCCTTACAAGCCTATAGGTTTTTCTAGCCCGGCTCGGAGGCAAGGAAAGCATCCCAGGCCTGTCCTTTACTCAAGTAAACAAAACACAGATGTACCTATAGGTAGCCGACCTAAGTATCGCTCCGCTCATCTTACCTCGATTCCGGGGTGAGGACAGACATCGGTCTATCTATGCTTGGAAGCATAAAAATGAAAGTTTTGTTCATTCTGACATTCTGAGCAAAAAGAAATTCATTAATAAGAGGTATTCTTGGTTCTTAAGCCTTACAAAAGTGTCCGGAAGCTTGAAAAAGAAAACACTATTTTGTCGCTTAACAATTACAACAAAGGAGGGAGAGGCTCTTGAAAACATTGGTAATGGTACTCAAAGCAGAGATCCGCCAACTGATCCCAGGCAGCATCCCATCGCTCCCTCTGCCTATGTCTGTGGACCCGAGCAGTTATGGAGCTATCGGGGACTCCTGCCGTCGTGCATGAGGCTATGATCAATCTCTGTTGGAAAGATCATCATAGGAGATATATCGAGCAATCTCGCCTACTCTTCGAGATCAGGCACAAATCATGGGCCGCGCGCATCTTATCAACGGTTTCGTCCAGCGCTTGTTGAGACAACGCCCTAAAAAGGTTAGGAGAGGACCTTTAGACTTCATGGACCAGCACACGTAGGAGATAGGATCGGCGTGGAAATAACCACTCATAATGGTGCTGCAGTCAAACTATCACAGTCTCGTATGTGTCAACAGAGCCGTCATGGTCATAATAGTAGACGTCGTTGCGAGAGATGATCTCTCGAATGTTGTAAGTGTTGACGGCCATCAGAAGACGATCAACTATGGAGGTCGGAAAAAGAAAAAAAGGGTAGGAGCCAGAGACAACTAAAAGAAAATCGATGGAAGTGCCTGAGAGGAGGATGAGACTCCTCTATTTATAGCTTCAACAAAAATTCCTCTACGGTCGAGATTCTCTCCCATCAAGGAGCGAATTATGGAGCATCGCATTCATCGGGTGAGGCGCCGCCGCGCGGTTTCTAGCAATTGGCCACTTCCCTTTCATGCAGATCTGGGTAGATTGAACGCCGCCGTCAGAAGATACGCGCAGATCTTAAGATACCTGCCATGCGCCACGTGGCATCGCGAATCGGAGAAGCGCAAACGTCAAAATCATAGTGATCCGACCTTCCATTGATCTGAAGCCCTCTCACGAGATTGCTGGGTAGCTTCCTGCCCGACCAATTCACAATGAGTAGATTCCTACTCGGTCCAAACTGTGGATCTGAAGCCTTCTCACAAGGCCGCTGGGTAGTTTCCTGCCCGGCCGATTCGCGGCGAGTAGATTCCTACTCGGCCCAAACCGTGGATCTGAAGCCTTCTCACGAGACTGTTGGATAGCTTCCTGCCCGGCCAATTTGCAGTGAGTACATTCCTGCTCGGCCCAAATTATGGATCTGAAGCTCTCTTACGAGGCCATCGGGTAGCTTCCTACCCGGCCAATTCGCAGCGAGTAGATTTCTACTCAGCCCAAACTGTGGATCAGAAGCCCTCATACGAGGCCACTGGGTAGCTTTCTGCCCGGCCAATTCACAACGAGTAGATTCCTGCTCGGCTTAAACTGTGAATCCCAAGTCTCCGCGCGGGCAAACTCCTTCTCGACGTTGAGGCACGCCCATTCATAACGAACATATTCCTGCTTGGCCTAAACGGTGGACTCTAAGAGCTCGCATTAGACTGGCAAGCAGACTCCTACCCGGAACGCATGCTCAAAGCAGGCAGACTCCTGCATAGACTAAGTAAAGAAAGCTTGTCTACGGTCAATAGTCGGTCCAACTCTCGTTCCACTCGAATCCGCCCGTCTCCGGTGGAAGAGGGGATATTACTAAGCTTTACAAAGTTAAGTTCAGTCAAAGTTCCTAGAGTTTCTAAGGGGACACTGGTCTATCCATACTTGGAAGAATAAACATAATGATTGCTTGACTCACGTTACCTCGTCTTCGGGATGATGGGGGACACCGGTCTACCCATACTAGGAAAAATAAAAAAGAAAATTTTCCGATCAAGACACATTGCTGGAAAGCAAACATGCTTCATTAATTTTAAAATTATATATAAGGCATTATGAGCTCCTCAGCTTTACAAAATTGTTGTAAAATTGCTCGAAGGCTTACATTGGAAAATAAAGAAAAAGAAAGAGAGCAGAAAGAGTGGCAGTTTCAAGTCGTCTTCTAAGCCAAGGTCTCCTCACCCCCTGCCTACCCGGCACCTCCGCTCTTTGGCTCTTCCTTCGGGAGGGGGTAAATCACGCGGAGCTCCTGGTCATCGAATCCTGGCACCATCTCCTTAACGGCGTAGAGGGCATTATGCCACCCAACACCGCAGAGTCGGTGAGGTCGACGTAGAACTGATCGGACATTTTGTAGTCCTCCACAGCTTTCTCCGCCTTCTTCTCGACCTTTTTCGCTGCCTTATTGGCTACACTGGCATCGTCCTTAAACGAGTCTTTTTGCTTCCTCATTGCATCAAAAAACTCGTTGATTTCGCCGACCAGAGCTTAGAGGGACCGGTTGGACTCAATCAGAGCCTAGTGGGAATCCTTCAGCCTTGTGGCCTTTACCCCCTCCGAGAGTAGCCGCGTCTTGAAGGAGGCGGCGTTGTCCTCAGTCTCCTTCAGCTTGGAGAGAATTCCTTCCTCGCGTGAAGATGTCTTCCCAGCCTTTTTTATTGCCGAGGCAACTTCTTCAACCTCCATGGCAGCCAGGAGGGCACGGTGATGGAGAGCCTGCAGAAGGAAGCAAACGGTATCCATCAAAGACTAAACATGGGCAAAATTACTTGAAAATTCATAGAGAGCTTACATACTTGGACGGCCTCCTGGGCTATCGTAGCGACCTGGGCTTTCATGGTGTCCCAATGTTGGGGTTTCTTACGCCCTGGCCATCTACCGTAACTGATTGCGGAACAAAAATTTTGGCGTTTAGAAAACTTGGCTCTAGAAACAACTACCAAGAATCGAATTCAAATATGAAACTAGCAATCTAAAGATGTCTAACTACTATGATAGAAGTGTTATACCGAATGATCCGTGTCCTTCGATATTCTACCATTTTCATTAAGCTCCTTGAGACGCATGGATCGAGTTTGGCCTCCGGTCTCCTTCCATCGAAGATGATCCACCTTAGGATTTGTAGTTCGAGCTCCAACCTCAATATTGAGGTAATTAGGGTACCTAGTTCGCTAAACTAGATAGCCTAGAGAATGTAGATCTAATGATAGATTAGTATGTCTCATAACACCCTAGGTTTCTCAACACATAAGACTTTTAGGGTGGAGGTAGAAGAAGAAGCATGAGGAGATGAGAGTGTAGTAGCCATGAGCATTTCACATGAAGAAAAATGGCTCAGTGTTGTGAACTCAAGAAATGAATCAACCCTCACAAAATATCTCACAACACCAAAATATCAAGCATGCCACAATAGTGAACCATGAGTCACCCCATGAGTCACCAAGTGAGCCATGCTTCAATAAATGCACATAACACCTCATCGTCCACCTCATTAACCATTTAATCCTAAATGGTTAAAAACAAATAAGGTGGCTTCTTCTAGAAGCACCCTTGTAATAAATTACAAGAATACCCCTCACCGTATATACATACCCGTATCCATATTCCGACAAAATACGAATACAAAAGAGACGAAAATAATCCAACAATATAATACTAGAATCCGGTTTAAACCAAAGCCCACTAGTATTATCCGTATGAATCATAATCCGTGTAGCTAGTACACGTATATGATCGAACCCTGCCGTGAAACCATACGGCATCTACATCGTTTCGCCCGAAACAGGGAAACCCTCTGTGTGGGACTCTAAAGACTCGTCAATACGCTGGCAATGGGTTTAACCATAAGCACATCAGCGGCACTAGCTGTACGTAACGGCTACCCAGGTATTGAACGAAAGGAAGGCCGACGAGCAAACTCATCCGAACCTCTACTGAGTCTATCCGTGATAATATATGTGCAGTCCAATCTGTTCGTCTAAGAGTATCGTATATCGAGTCTAAGGGGTGGATAAAGTCAGACCCCTAATAACACGATATTTCATGTCGGTATGAAGCCCATCACCCACTGAGAAACTACTAATCCAAATCAGTAAATCTTGACTACCTTGGCTAAGGATTTCTAGTGATGGCCACCCGTGCACTGCGCGACATCAACCCCCAATACCGAGGGAGACGAATCCCTGACGATCCGCTCACTGCCTCCATGTGGCTCGGGACTGTACCCAACTAAACCTCTTTACACGACTCCTTTGAACCGTGGTAGGGTAGTAATCAAAGCAGAGCGGGAACTCACACGAGACAAATAACGATCTTAGGTCGACAGACTAACCTGTACTCATGTCACCTGGGAACTGCCATCTGGCAATATGTATAATATCAACTAGCATGTTCCCGGCGAGCCCGTCCAGTGTACTCATAACCCAATGATCACCCGTATACTATCTTAGGTGACTTACTGACACCAATGGCTTGTGAGATCGGCCACCGTCCCTCATTGGGGTCTCGATAAGTATACACTAGTATGCTCTGGAGTATCGATGCCCATTCTCGATACTCCCTCGACTATGGACATTTAAGGATGTGCTTATAGACAACCCAGTTCCTACGTATATGATCGCCATCATAATGCTGGTAGTCAAGCAAGAATCCCATGGGCTCTATCAACATGTAATAGTGATCTGTAATTCCACATAATGCATGTACATGATGATAAAGACAAACCAGATAGCATATTATCATCTTGAGTAAGACTGTTATACCCGTATAGGTCCTCTCTCAATCATCACAATCGCGTTCCTGCGATTACAATAATTGACTTGAGGGCACTATTGCCAAAAATCTCCCGCTTGCACTTAAGGCTAATTATTGCAGTGTCGCATACTCACGGCCCGTGTAATACCGAACACCCAACTTCTCTACTAATCAGTCTCATAAAGCCTGTTTGTGAAATTATTGTGTTTGAGAAATAACCCCAGCGAGTGGATCCGCTCCACTGTTTCTATCTTTATCTCTCTATTTCTCAACTTCACGGAGAAAGACTATCTCCCGAAATGAGCAATACCTGTCTTACAATTTGTCTGGATTTTTTATGGGACCTAGTTCACAAATGAACTCCAAATCCAACAAACTTCTTAGACTTTATCGTTCACTGAATTTAATCAGTATCCTGCACCATGCCTTCCACAGTATCCATTTGGACCACCTGTCCAACATACTGCCCCTCAGAAGAGGGAAAACTATAACTCTGACAGCCAATCTGTCATTCAGGTCACCTTGGAATCCTTAAATGATGACCGTCTCTTGAAGGAGACTGTCGTTACTATATACCAAGAATATCCACTTATGTGCATAACCGTTTTCCAATGTTTCTCCAGGATTGGATTAATATATGCTTATTGCAGCCAGTGCAAAAGCAATATCTGGTATTGTATACGGTATCTCATGATTGACTCAATTGCCTAAGCACGTGATATGCCAATCATGCAAATCCTTCTCCTCATCAGTCTAGAAGACATCTCTTTAGAGAGGGTGACTCCATCACCTGCGGGTACACTACCACGTCAGGAGTCGTCTATTCTAAAACACTTTAGAATAGTGCCAAGTACCCGAATTGGGACACTTCCCAAATCTAGATCTAAAACCATAGATCTAGTCATCAGAATCCCTGATATTTTATCCATATCCTATGTGGAGAAAATTCTTGTGACAACCACAGTATAACCGATCGTAGTATAGGAAAATCACTTCCCATCAAGAGCATGTCATCCAAATACTAGATACTAGGACATCACTCCTTACTACCTTTTTACCAGGTCCATCTCTTTGTTCTGATGAAGTCAAACTCTTTGACTGTCTCATCAAAACTTGATGATCTATCTTCGTTGTATTTGCTTTAGTTTATAAATAGACACAAGCTACTTGCCCACTATGATTCCACTGCTCCCACTGACTATAACAACCCTTTGGCAGAGTCATATACACTTGCACTTCTAAAACTAATTTAGAACGACATTATACTCATCCTCCTGCTAGACCTCATAGTCTAGAATAGAAGTAGTGACAAGTTTGGGTAATCAAGAACCTTTCTGTCACCATCTTTGAGGAAATCGAAGTACCTCTCGGGTGCCTAAGTTTACCTACCAAATCTGCGAAGTGGCTAATGGATCGTCGAATCCAATTGAATCTCCAGGTTCTATTAAATTTTCGATAATCGTATGTGGTTCTGGAATCACTTCCAGTTCTACCATACTCCTACTAATGTTTTCTGGTAAGAATCCATTTTACTAAAACTGTGGCGAGTCAAGAACAATATAACTATTGATCTTTCTGATGGTAGAAAGTTAACCCCCGTCGAAGCCCGGGATAACCCACAAACTCCCAACACTGAAACGTGCCTTGAGTTTGTCCAGATTCTGGTTTTAAGCATAAGCTGGACTACTCCTTATAGCTTAACATCGTTAAGATATAAATCCATTCTATATACCATATAGAAACAAATGCACTAATTTAAATGGAACCAGATTCAAAAAATCATGCAGCCGTTTCCAGTGCAGATCAACCAAATGGAAGGAGGCCAAGCAACATTACTTATCAAGGAATGCATCCACATATGAGTAACCTGAAAGAGCAGCAAGTTCTCAAAACTATTACTTACAACGGAATACCTAACACAGTTATCTACATCTTCGATGACCTTGAAGAATCCTGATACTTGCAATGTATGGTTCTCTACTTTATTCTTATACTTATATCTTCTCAAAATTTAGACCTTGTATTTCAACGAAATGCTTGTCTAAAACTAGAGAAGTCATAAGTAAACAGAATATAGTATGAGTACCAACCCCTTTGTCCTAACGAACATCGGACAATATACAATACTTTTTATAAGTCCACCGAGTTCAATAACTCAAACCCTATGCGTCGTAGGTTGAAAACTGTACTATGGTTAAGAAGAATTACACCATTGTTCAATACTCCTTACCTAACTTTCAACTGATATAGATAAATGTCATGGACATAATTTCAAAAAGTTATATCTCACTTTATAAAATAAACGTACAGATATATCAGTTTGAAATTGGTATATAACAACGGATATTCAAAACCAAATATTTGCCGTCAGGCAAAACCAAGGCGATTTCCTTAAATATCACCAATTACAAAGAATTCCGATATATAGAGGATATGATCACCCAATTCCCAATATCTTACTCCCACACATCAACTGTAACGCCATACAGATGTAAGAATCAAAACTGGTAAATACATACCCTGGAGTTAGAATCTAATTGGGAAAACAGTTTTCAATTAACAGCGCACAGTCAAACTGAAACATGAAAATGTTTTGAAGGGGTAACCGGGTATTCCTAGTAATGCCTCTTCCACTATCCAGATTCATAACAGTAACCGTATACTTCCTTCCCCTCACTCCAATCCCTTTATATGTCTTTACTTATTACCTTCTGTACACCATACTTAGACTAATTGGTTTTCTTCCTTCACTACCTTTCGGCACCAGCCTAAGGTTTAGAAGAAGACTATCCAATAAGCGCAATAGGTGTACTCTCTTAAAACCAGGAGCCCTCGCAACCTGAGAAACGGTAAAGATAAAAGACAACCGAATAATCATATTCTATTTCTCCAGAACCGGAATCCATCCTCGAACTGAAACAAGTTCCTTCGAGTTCGTATGTAACTATACGATGGAATATCCAAGCAATATGGATCCTCGTAGTGATACAAAGTGTTATGGAGAAATGCAAAAAAAATGGAAGTAGGAATGGCAAGGGTATACGCTGTTTTGTCGTGAATGATAGGAGTCGCAATTTTTTTTGCCCTTACTCTAATCCCTTTATATGTCTTTACTTATTACCTTCTGTACACCACACTCAGGCTAATTGGTTTTCTTCCTTCCCTATCTTTCAGCACCAGCCTGAGATTTGGAAGAAGGCTATCCAATAAGCGCACCAGGTGTACTCTCTTAACACTAGGAGCTCTCGCAAACTGAGAGAAGGTAAAGGGAAAAGTAAACCGAATAATCCAATTCAATTTCTCCAAAACCAGAATCCATTCTCGAACTGGAAAAAGTTCCTTCGAGTTCGTATGTAACTATACGATGGAATATCCCATAAATGTGGATCTTCGTAGTGATATGGGGTGTTCTAGAGAAATGCAAAGGTGATGTAGAAGTGGCAATGATATATGCGACTAAATGACAATCCAATAGCCAAAGTGTTTTAAGAAGATTCGGTTAACTTGGTTCATGAGTTTTAGTTTAGGGTCGAGCCATGGTCGCTGCCAAAGAGATCATGAGTTTTAGTTTAGGGTCGAGCCATGGTCGCTGCCAAAGAGAGAGAGAGAGAGAGAGAGAGAGAGAGAGAGAGAGAGAGAAAAGAAACACTCAGCGTGCACTCTACCCTAAATTAGAATGGTTAATCACTTTATCTAATCATGATGGGTCCCACCGTTTTCTCGAATTCTCCTTCAAACCATAAAAGAAGAATTAGTCAGGATCATCAAAAATCACCGGAGGAGTAACACCTACTCATCAGTGGGAATCAAGATCCAACTATCATCGCATGATAACTTGATGGAAGCTACTCAAGTCACCACATTCTAGAAGGTATGCACATGCCTGGCAAGTTTCCTATATATTTGAAAATCTCGATGTGGTTTTTACCCCTAAGACCCAAGTGACCTTGACACAGTCAACATATCAAAGGGTCCTAGTCAAGTTCAACCCGTTATTATCTTGATTGCATTAAGCCCACCCGCATAATACCCTTGACATAGTCAAAATGGTTATACGGCTGTCCTAACCAATCCACATATCCATGCGACAGAAAAGCATTACAGAGCTACCGTACACTATGCCTTGACACGGTTAACATACGCAGCACGAATACTAAGTAATACTTATCTGAAATGACGGAGGGCTACGGCTGGTTTTTAGGAAAAACCTTTAACTTAATGAACTTCATATCGTTGAAGGAACCGGGTGGTTTTTACAAATATATAATGGCGCAAACTTTTCTTAAAGAGGTCACTCCCTGTGAAGGGATCTCGGCTCTTCTTCATCGAATGAGGTGCAGGATATTCCTAACTAAATACCATAATGCAAAGCAAAAGAATCGACTATAGTGAAGTTATTACACTGATGCAAACTTTTTCTCAAGAGGTCACTCCCTGTGAAGAGATCTCGGCTCTTGCCTCGTTGAATGAGGTACTGGATATTCATAACCGAATACCGCTGTGCAAAGAAAAAGGAAACGTCTGTAATGTCAGTTTTCAAAAAATTGGTTCCAACAGCATCATATAGGTTTATTTTCCTTGCATTAATCAGAATTAATGCAGTCCCATCAATTAAACCACATCACACCAGAAAAGAACGAAAATACAATGTATGTATATGTTATCCGCATTCGCCATGGGGCCTCGTCATTCACTATTAGGTTACTTAACTAGCGGCAGAGCGGGGACTGGACTAGCACGGGTGCAAAACATATACAACATTTACTAGTATATATATATAAATATATATAACAATCGTCCCAGGCATGATATAAGCAACATCACAGAAAAGCGATAAGTATCACAGAACAAACGAATAATCTGGGAACCCCGAGTTTCCTTTGAGCCACAAGTGAAACTCGACGTTCCCCTGGTCGTGTGGATAGCCTATGCAATATAAACCTAGACCCTACGAGCGTGGCAAGTTACCTACCAAATCCAGAAGTGAAGCAACCTCAATCAACAAAGTGAATGGGCCACCCAGCACTTCACGGAATCCGGTAACTTGAGCACCCCTCCGTGGGTCATCCTATACCCCCCTACGAGTGCGGCGAGTAGCCTGCAAATTCTAGAGTAAGGTCCCTTCCGTCTCAACTCCATTAGATGCGGACCCGTTGCCCTCTAGAACCCAGCTATTCGTGCACTCCACCGCGGGGTAATCCTAGTACAGAAAAGAAAATTATATATACAATGGCGATATCGACATCAACCCGGTCGTGTCCCAATAAAAGAATATACAATCTGGCGGAAACGACAGCCTACATGTCGGACGCTTGACCTGCAATAACGAATATACAAATGAATCCAAACTGTACAACTACCATTGCATAAGAGGCTTTCCCACATGACAATCCGAACATAGCCATCACAGATATCAACATCACAGAAGTACAAGCAAGTATGTGCAACCCCGTCTAAACAACATATTGAAAAACATATACACCGCAACAATATCAACGATGCAAAATTTCAAGTTTTGAAACGTTCCAAGTTCCCCCCAAAGTAAAGACAACACTAAATGAAATCTGGGGAAAACAAACAAGAACAAAAACACCAATTTACAAAACCCAATACACAGAATGAAAATGGGGCCCACTGGTGAATAGTAAAAAGGTGAGGCCGGCAATTTGGGCAATGTGGCCATACAAGTTTGGATGAAAATGCCTCGTTTTCATTCTTTATCTTTCTCATGTCTTAACTAAAACTCTGCAATTGTTTAAAAAAAATTCAGAGATAAAAAAAAAATTCCAGAACAGAAAGTGGGTTTTGAAATCGCAGTTTTTCGTTTTGAAACTAATGCATCGTCTGCTACTATTTTCTAATATTTGGGTGGCTCTGATACCATGTTGGGGTTTCTTTTGCCCTGGCCATCTACCGTGGCCGATTGCGGAACAAAAATTTTGGCGTTTAGAAAACTTGGCGCTAGAAACAACTACATAGAATCGAATCCAAATATGAAACTAGCAATCTAAAGATGTCTAACTACTATGATAGAAGTGTTATACCGAATGATCCGTGTCCTTCGATATTCTACCATCTTCATTAAGCTCCTTGAGACGCATGGATCGAGTTTGGCCTCCGGTCTCCCTCCATCGAAGATGATCCACCTTAGGATTTGTAGTTCGAGCTCCAACCTCAATATTGAGGTAATTAGGGTACCTAGTTCGCTAAACTAGATAGCCTAGAGGATGTAGATCTAATGATAGATTAGTATGTCTCATAACACCCTAGGTTTCTCAACACATGAGACTTTTAGTGTGGAGGTAGAAGAAGAAGCATGAGGAGATGAGAGTGTAGTAGCCATGAGCATTTCACATGAAGAAAAATGGCTAAGTGTTGTGAACTCAAGAAATGAATCAACCCTCGCAAAATATCTCACAACACTGAAATATCAAGCATGCCACAATAGTGAACCATGAGTCACCCCTGAGTCACCAAGTGAGCCATGCTTTAATAAATGCACATAACACCTCATCCTCCATCTCATTAACTATTTAATCCTAAATGGTTAAAAATAAATGAGGTGGCTTCTTCTAGAAGTACCCTTGTAATAAATTACAAGAATACCCCTCATCGTATATACATACCTTTATCCATATTCCGACAAAATACGAATCCAAAAGAGACGAAAATAATCCAACAATATACTAGAATCCGGCTTACACTAAAGCCCACTAGTATTATCCGTCCGAATCATAATCCATGTAGCTAGTACACTTATAGGATCGAACCCTGCCGTAAAACCATACGGCCTCTACATCGTTTCGCCCGAAGTAGGGAAACCCTCTGTGTGGGACTCTAAAGACTCGTTAATACGCTGGTAATGAGTTTAACCACAAGCACGCCAGCGGCACTAGCTGTACGTAACAGCTACCCAGGTATTGAGCGAAAGGAAGGACGACGAGCAAACTCATCCAAATCCCTACTGAGCCTGTCCATGACAATATTCGTGAAGTCCGGTCTGTTCGTTTAAGAGTATCACATATAGAGTCTAGGGGTGGATAAAATCAAACCTCTAATAACGCGATATTTTGTGTCGGTATGAAGCCCATCACCCACTAAGAAATTACTGATCCAAATCAGTAATCATCGACTACCTTGGCCAAGAATTTCTGGTGATGGCCACCCGTGCACTGCTTGAAATCAACCCCCAATACCGAGGGAGACGAATCCCTGAGGATCCACTCACTGCCTCCATGTGGCTTGGGACTGTACCCAACTAAATCTGTTTTCACGACTCCTTTGAGCCGTGGTAGGGTAGTAATCAAAGCACAGTAGGAACTCACATGAGACAAATGACGATCTCAGGTCGACAGACTAACCTGTACTCATGTCACCCAGGAACTGCTATCTGACAATATGTATAATACCAACTAGCATATTCCCGGCGAGTCCGTCCAGTGTACTCATAATCCAATGAGCACCTGTATACTATCTTAGGTGACTAACTGGTACCAATGGCTTATGAGACCGACCACCGTCCCTCGTCGGGGTCTCGATAAGTATACACCATTCTACTCCGGAGTATCGATGCTCAGTCTCAATACTCCCTCGACTACAGACATTTAAGGATGTGCTTATAGACACCCAGCTCCCACGTATATGATCGCCATCATAATGCTGGTAGTCAAGCAAGAATTCTATAGGCCCTATCAACATGTAATAGTGATCTGTAATACCATATAATGCATGTACATGATAATAAAGACAAACCAGATAGCATACTATCATCTTGAGTAAGACTGTTCTACCCGTATAGGTCCTCGCTCAATCATCATGTCACGCCTCGCTTCCCAGTGTACGGGCAGAGGACGTGACGATGCCGCTTGTTCATATCAGATTTTTGCATTTTTATATCGCCCATTCTTAATCACATTGCATATAAGTAGGTACTTTTGATCCATGTCTGCTAAATAGTTGCAGGTTACAGGTTCTCAGCTCTTTACAGTGAAATTCATGAAAAGTCGCAACAAATGCGGGACTACGACCAACAACAGATGAATACTGATCTCCGCTAACCATCCGTATGATGCCGCCTACCAATTCAAGGGATAAATGGAAAATCATTAGGCACTTCAATGCACAAAGCACAAGGGCAGCACAAGATCCAAGACTTCAACGCGGAGCTCAAGTCAAAAGTCCACATCATTCTGCACTGTTGAAAATCTGGAAGGAAATTGAAGAGCTTCTGAGAAACCTGATTAAGTGATTTAGCGTGCTTGCGCTTTCTAAAAGATAGATCAAAAATATTTGTAACCGCAATCAAGAACGGCGTCGCTTTGCAGCTAGCCGGTGAGTACGGGTCGGTCCACAGGGATGTTGTGAGTTTCCGATTCGCGCTTACGAGTTAATTTCGAAGGATGTTCGGATTAATTATTAAATCTAAAAACCTAATTAACCTAGGGCAATTATCTAGATCTACTCTTGCTAGGGCTAGGTTTAGGGATGGTTTGGAAATGTAATTAAATCTTACCGCTTTCAATACCCGAATGAAGATCTGTGAGGAGTTATGGTAATTATCAATAAAGTGGATTAGATCCGTTCGGGAAGGTGTTCCTTCCTCTAGGTTCTTGTCCTTCCTTTAGAGATCCTCACCCTAACCTCCATGGAAAACATCACACCCGAGCCTTTATACTACGGTATCACCGCTACCTCGAGGGATAGAGTGCCGTAGGGAGCGGTATGTGCATGTATGCATGGAGTCCTATTGTAAATATTTGGTGGGTAAGAAAGGAATGAGAGATCTCATCTCTCAAAATCCTTCCCAAAGCTAAACCCTAAACAAGTTCCTAGGGCATGAAATTAAATCTACCTAGGGCAAGGAATTGAAAACTACACTAGGGCAAGAAATTAAATTACTTACAGATGCATCCCTCCAATCATCCATGCAGGGTTGTCAGATCTGAATTTATGAATGGAGAAGAAACACCGATGCTCTCCGAAAGATTTCTAAATTTTATTCATTAAAGGGAGGCATAGGGAGGCATGAGAAATTACAATGAGTAGAGTTCCTATTTATAGAGAATAGGAAACCCTAGGTTACATTTTGATCCGCATGTCTAAAATTACAAAAATAGCCCCAGAGAATCTTTTCAGAGCCTTCTAAACATTATGGTAAAATTTTCTTTAAGAGAGGGCTCTTAATGGCCGCGGAACCGCGGCATGGGTAGGGCTTGGGCCGCGGTTCCGCGGCCCATTGGTGATATCACCTTATGAAATTTCCTGGGCTGCTTCAATGTTCTTTGGGCTTCTGGTTCTTGAGTTTATTTTATTAATTGGGCTTCTGTATTAATTCCAGATCTTCAGTGAACACTTTGCAATGGATCTTTTAACCGTCTTTCTTTCAAATTTGGATCTTGCGTTGCCTTGTTGGTGGTGAAGCGTTCTTCTGTTGGGCTTTACTAAGATCCTCCTAATCGTTGGTCAAAAGTCCTTCTTTTGTGTCATCTTTTGTGTTTTTCACTGTTTTCGCGCCAAGAACCTGTAGCCTGTAATATGTAGCAGACATGCGTCAAAAGCACCTGTTTTCATTGTAAAATGCATAAGAATGGGGAATACAAAATGCAATATTATGTTATGAACAAATACCCCCAAACTTATTATTTGCTCGTCCTCGAGCAAACTTATTATTTTATTCTTAATAAAAATCTAACCTAGCCGCACTTTCGCAGGGAAACGCGATTGCACTGAGCACGTGCAACAAGCCGTTAAACCTCTAGGTATCCCTAGTAGGAGGAGTGTTGTCTCCTGAGGGTTTTCAGCGGATACTGCCCATAAAATCCTATCAACTCGGCCCATTGACTTTTGTTCTTCATTTAGGTTTTCTAACTAAGAATTCTATTATCTTTTACTTGTAAATTATCCACCCATATTCTTCACGCTTCCTCATTATTTAACTTAAGATTATATATATCCTGTAGAATTACCTAGCTTTCGGCATTTCTTAAGTTTTCCTTCTAGGGTTTCATCTCCACTTAGGAATTTCTATCAACTCTACGAAAGATACAAGTTCTATTCTTCATTCCTCTCTCTCATCTAAATTCCAATCACATACCCCTACGTGTGTGTATAAGTTACCCCTACACTTGGAAATTCAAATTAAGCAATCAACCCCTTGTACGTTGTCCAAAGTACTAATTAGTTGGTGAATTTAAATGAAATTTGCTTACACATCCTTCATGCGACCGTTAATACTTCTTGAGGTACCAACGACCGATTACAAAATGCGTTTGCACTTTAAAGCATACTTCCTAGTCTTTGCAACACCCAAGGCTTTAGCAGTGACTCCCAAACCAGTTGGTCTAAGGCACTAGGTGATGAAGCACCCTCGCTAAATATTTTTCTATTTTTGCAGCCTTAAGTAATCACAAAAAACCAGTGTCCATTTTTTTTTCTTTATTCACACTTTTTCATACTAAGGACTTTAGACAAGAGCCTTTCAAGGTCTCTTCTACTATTCCAAGTTTCAAGGTGCGTGATTGTGCAAATTGTAGGGTATACGTTTTCAGATTCTAGACTTAAGCTAGGAACTATTTTTCAAACTTATACTCTAATAAGAACATCAATACTCTTCCCTTGTTTAGACTTAGCCCAAGAAGTGAACCCAAAATTTGCCTATTTCTAAGTAAACTACAAGGCATATACTTTCTACCGTTAAAATTTAAGGAATGTTATTTTTAGGGTTTTTAATTTACTAAGTCTAAGATCTAGTTGTTCCTAGCCAGTTGACCTATTTGTCAAACTCTAGTCAATTAGCCAAAATTGAATACAATAATTTTTATAATTTTTCAAATTTTTATGGGTTTTCAAATAAGCATGCAAATGCAAAAATATGTACAAATGAATGCGAAGGAAGAAGACGTACCGAGCATACCCCCAAACTTGAACTTGACAGTGTCCTCACTGTCATGCTAAACCAAGAGGGTCAAAATACCGGCACTCCCCTGTTTATTTATTTATAATTTTTTTTATATTTTTAATGTTTTGAATTTTTTTTTATTTTTTTATAGAAAAAGAAAACAAAAATATATATACATATATACAAAGATTCCCCCAAACTTAAGCTTGGCCTTGCACAAGCCAAAAGTTAGCACCAACCATTCAAAAATCTTATCATGGTAATGGTAGAGTTGGTGCAAGAATGGGATGGAAAGAAAAGATATGAAAAGCACGCGAGACCGTGTGGAAAGAAGAATGGTAGAATATGGTCTCGGTGGGGGAGAAAAAAGACGGAAAGAAGAAGGAAGTGGAGTGCGATCTTGAGGGTGTAAATCGAGTGAATAAATTAGCGCAATTTTTGATGACCGATGTGTTAAAAGCGATTGCGCTAACCTGTCAACCCATCGAGAAATAGGGTCAAATCCCTCAAGATTCGCAAGAAAACATGGGTACGCCAAACTTGGTATAGGAGATGAAAGCGTAACGGTCATTTGTTCGGTCGGAACAATGGGAAAGACGAAAGGGAGTGAATTAGGGATAGTATCTTTCTCACCGTAGTAAACTGTTTCGAACTTGAAAGATTCCATTAATGGTTCAAAACTACTATAAGCAACCGAGTCTGATGGCTCATCTGAAAATGTAAAGGACTCAAACTCGGGCGGTGAGTCATCAGCATCGTCCGAAAAAGTGAAACACTCGTAAGTGTTATCGTCTGTGAGAACTGTGTCAGATTCAAAGGAAAAGGTTTCAAGCTCACAGTCTTCAAGCGGGGTCGGAACGATGGGAAGGAGGGAGGGTGATATAACAGTCAAAGGTTCAGGAGGATGAATTGGAAAATCAGGCACATCAAACAAAAATGATTCAACCTCAATATTATCCTCAAGACTCTTCTTGATACTATCCTCAATATTCAATTCATCCATGCCATTATCATCAAAATCTAGACGCATATGAGATTCGGGAGAAACATTTAATAACTCAGGATGATGATTTGAACATAAAATTTTAAGCAAATCGATAGGTTCATCATCCGAAATATTCCCGGCGTCTATATCCTCAATCAAGTGAAAATCAATTTCTTTAGACACCTCATCAAAAGCATTGATATCTATCGATTTAGGTTCTAGAGTGGAGGTGTAAAGATCGAAAGGATTAGGTGCGGTTTCACTCGAAAGGGGTTCCTCACAATCTGGCAAATCAAACACTACAAAATCACACAACTCGTTTTTATTTTCAACTGGTGAACTATTTAGGGCAATCGATGGAAAACTGGAGTTGTGGGCTTCAATTGGATAAGGGTAGGTTTGATTTGTAAATCCTCTCTTATTCTCACTCTGTCCAACCGCCTCCTCATACATTGAAAAATTTGGAGCTAGTTGAAAACTAGCTACCGGTTCACTCGGTTGCATAAGGGCGGCCGTGGACGCTTCCACATTCCTCACCATTTTGTTTGTTGCAGCAATATAAGCTTCCAACGACTCTTCCAAACTAGACTTAGGTGGTGAGGTGGTTTCAGTAAAAGATTCAAAATTGGTTGGATATGCAAAATTCCCAACAGGCTGTGTAGAAACATTGTCTAGTGACGGTGGAAAAGTCGGGTAGGACTGGTAGGAAGTGGGTGATTGGACAGGGGTAGGGTCAACATATGGATAAAAAGGTGAATAGTCGTGCGGATCCCTAGAACTAGATGAGTGAAGAGGGGTGAAAGATCGACTGCGAGATTGAGCAATATGCTCAGCAATGGACATAGGCCTAGGAGTGACAGAAGGACTTGAAGAAGTGGTATCAACATATGTAGTTGGTAAAGGTTGACTCGGTTGACACAAAGTGGGTTGAAAAGTCAAACTATTTCTCCTAGACGCCTCTATTTGATCTTTCAACGAAATTTTTGGCAAGGAAGGATCGTTTTTAAATTGACCGAACAAATTAACGTACGACGCAAAATTAGGTTCGGGATACCAAAGTTCGGCTAATGATTTATTGTGTGGGGGTACCCATGTTAGAAGAAGAAAGGTGACAAGAAGGAAGGTTGGGTGGTGTAAGGATTTATTTGGGGCTAAAAAATTTTGCAAGTTCTATAAAATATTTGTCCTTTTTATTTTCATTTTTTTTTCTTTCTCTTTATTTGGAAAAATTTGTTGCAAAAAGATTTTAGAGAAAAAAATATATGCAACAACAAAATATTACTTGCAATCAATTATTATTTTAAGCATATCACAAGAATCTTTATTTGGAAAGTATTGTTGCAAAAAGATATTCGAGAAAAGATATGCAACAACAAAATATTTCTTGCAATCAATTTAGTTCAAGCGGGGCCCAAAAATCCTGCACAAGATCGTTATTTGGAAGGGAATATATTTCTAATGTGCACAAAATCCTGCAGGCAATTTTCAGAAAATATATTTCAAAATATACAGAGGATGAACAGAAGAATTTACAGAGCAAAGTTGGTCTGATGATTTCACAATTCCACCGCCCTTCCGCGGCAAAATGTGGCTCCCACCGCGATTTCGCGGTCAAATTGACTGAACACTGCCCTAGAAAAATTTTGGTGCTTTGATTCGACTAGACGGCCGCGGTTCCGCGGCCTAAGGTGGGTTTTGGCCGCGGAATCGCGGCGGTATGGGGGGTTCACTGCTCCAAAAAATTTGCATTGTTCTGTTGTTCAAAATCTCTTCTGTTCCGATATTTTATTTCCTGTTTTGCTTTCTGAAAATCTACAGATCCGAATTTGTATATCCTGCAAAAATTCAACCACAAAGTATCCCTTCCAAAAATAACAAATGATATATATTTTTTTGATTTTTCAGATTTTTATGATTTTTTAAATTTTATGATTAACCCGAAATTACGAAAAGGAAAGTTCTACGCCATCCCCGGCAACGGCGCCATTTGATTAATTGATTTAGCGTGCTTGCGCTTTCTAAAAGATAGATCAAAAATATTTGTAACCGCAATCAAGAACGGCGTCGCTTTGCAGCTAGCCGGTGAGTACGGGTCGGTCCACAGGGATGTTGTGAGTTTCCGATTCGCGCTTACGAGTTAATTTCGAAGGGTGTTCGGATTAATTATTAAATCCAAAAACC
The DNA here is from genome assembly GCA_030015575.1 of Agapanthus africanus. Classification (NCBI taxonomy): domain Eukaryota; kingdom Viridiplantae; phylum Streptophyta; class Magnoliopsida; order Asparagales; family Amaryllidaceae; genus Agapanthus; species Agapanthus africanus. The sequence continues at coordinate 183,997,824 of CM057341.1, forward strand.
TAATTAACCTAGGGCAATTATCTAGATCTACTCTTGCTAGGGCTAGGTTTAGGGATGGTTTGGAAATGTAATTAAATCTCACCGCTTTCAATACCCGAATGAAGATCTGTGAGGAGTTATGGTAATTATCAATAAAGTGGATTAGATCCGTTCGGGAAGGTGTTCCTTCCTCTAGGTTCTTGTCCTTCCTTTAGAGATCCTTACCCTAACCTCCATGGAAAACATCACCCGGGCCTTTATACTACGGTATCACCGCTACCTCGAGGGATAGAGTGCCGTAGGGAGCGGTATGTGCATGTATGCATGGAGTCCTATTGTAAATATTTGGTGGGTAAGAAAGGAATGAGAGATCTCATCTCTCAAAATCCTTCCCAAAGCTAAACCCTAAACAAGTTCCTAGGGCATGAAATTAAATCTACCTAGGGCAAGGAATTGAAAACTACACTAGGGCAAGAAATTAAATTACTTACAGATACATCCCTCCAATCATCCATGCAGGGTTGTCAGATCTGAATTTCTGAATGGAGAAGAAACACCGATGCTCACCGAAAGATTTCTAAATTTTATTCATTAAAGGGAGGCATAGGGAGGCATGAGAAATTACAATGAGTAGAGTTCCTATTTATAGAGAATAGGAAATTCTAGGTTACATTTTGATCCGCATGTCTAAAATTACAAAAATAGCCCCAGAGAATCTTTTCAGAGCCGTCTAAACATTATGGTAAAATTTTCTTTAAGAGAGGGCTCTTAATGGCCGCGGAACCGCGGCATGGGTAGGGCTTGGGCCGCGGTTCCGCGGCCCATTGGTGATATCACCTTATGAAATTTCCTGGGCTGCTTCAATGTTCTTTGGGCTTCTGGTTCTTGAGTTTATTTTATTAATTGGGCTTCTGTATTAATTCCAGATCTTCAGTGAACACTTTGCAATGGATCTTTTAACCGTCTTTCTTTCAAATTTGGATCTTGCGTTGCCTTGTTGGTGGTGAAGCGTTCTTCTGTTGGGCTTTAATAAGATCCTCCTAATTGTTGGTCAAAAGTCCTTCTTTTGTGTCGTCTTTTGTGTTTTTCACTGTTTTCGCGCCAAGAACCTGTAACCTGTAATATGTAGCAGACATGCGTCAAAAGCACCTGTTTTCATTGTAAAATGCATAAGAATGGGGAATACAAAATGCAATATTATGTTATGAACAAAACCTAGTGAATAAAATAGAAGATATAAGCAACATGAAGAAGCCCTGAAAAGATGGCCCCACGATTCCATCAATTGGCCGCGGAACCGCGGCCAATCGGGCACTTCTGCCACGGAACCGCGGCCGCGTTCTGCGCATGTCGGTGGCAGTGTCGGTGCTTTGACTCGGCTCTCTTGGGGTAGTTTTGTAATTTCGTGTATGGATCAGAATGTAAACCTAGGGTTTTTCTATCTATAAATAGGAAAGCTAAAAGCCAAATTAGTATGCCTCTTTTTATTAGATCTAGGATTTAAATTCTGTAATTCTTTTTCTTTCTCTATGAAAATTTGTAGTGAGTTTTGAGAGGTTATCAATAAAAAAAGAGTTCTTTTATTTATCTTGCATGCCTATTTATTTTCTGCAATTTATTATCGCTTTTTATTATTTGTTAATCTATTCATAATATTTAATTGTGTTTTTCTTTTGTTTTTCTCTCTTCTATTTTTCTTTATCATTAACAACGATGATGCTTGAGTAAGATCCTTACCTAGGTGTGGTCTCAAATAGCTAGTTGTAAATTTCTCTTAATCTCATTTCTTTCTACCTTCCTTTTTATTTTTATCTTTTTAATGGGTGAGTAATCTTCTCACTTGTTAGGGCAGGAGAAGGAAAGTTTGAGAGAAGGAAATATCTCTCACTCTTTCCTTTGCCTATCATCTTAAATTCAAACTCCTTTTAATTGAACCACAATCTGCTCACTACGACACCCTATCCTACATGATAGCGGTAGTTCCATAGTTAGACTGGTTTTGGTTGAATTAACCGGAGGTTACGGCTAAGAACCAAGAACGGACGAACAAGGACCAAAAGGAAGAAACTAAGCATGGAAAGCCTAGTTTATACTTGCAAGTTCCTTCCTAGTCGTGCTAATCCCCGTTGTTGCCGATTACCTTAACACCGATATCCATAAAGGCATTGAGAAAAAGGTGAGGAATTCCTAAAACTCGAATTAACCTAATCCTAACCCTAGCAAGCTTTTTATCATCTTTCATCTCATTTGTAGAACTTAAAACAAATCACCAATTTTTTGGACTTAACTCGTTAAAACATAAAGAAAAAGATTCCATCTCTCTGTGGATCGACTCGTACTCAACCGGCTAGCTACCAAGCGAAACCGTCTTGATTGCGGTTATTAAAAATTAAGAATACGCAAAAAACGTAACAATCAAATGGCGTCGTTGCCGGAGAGACGGTAGTTTCTTTCTTTGTGAAATTTCGGCTTAATTAAAAATATAAAAATTAATAATAAAAAAAACAAAAAAAATAAAAATTATCTTGTTATTTTTGAAGAATCTTTGTTCCTGATTCAGATTCGGAGCAAACTCAGTGAACAAATCCAGAATCAGGGGATCTAAACAGAAAGAGGAGAATCAACTCAGCACAAGAAAAAGTCAGAAGATCCAAACCAACTGTTCAAACCGCGGAACCGCGGCAGAATCAAGGGTTTAACCGCGGTACCACGGTCAACTGGTAACGTTAGCACCCAATTTTCTCTGTAAGTATGTCTTTTCTCCTTTCATCTCCTCTGAATTCCACTGAAATATTTTTCCTGCAGATTTCTTTGCACATATTCTCTTTCTCCTATCCAATAAATTGTTTTTGTGCAGGATTCTTTGCGCTGCCAAATAAAAAAAAATTTGCAAGTGTTTTAGATGTTTGGTGTGTTACTGCTTTGCATAATTAATACGGAATATAAGGGGCTATAACACCAATCAAGATTGGGTGGGGATTTCATTACCCTTCCTAAGACCCCAAAAATCACTAAAAGCATATGCATCATTGTTCAATTGATAAAACTGCACATTTAATATGACATTTTCCTACTATTTCTATATAATAAAAGATGTTTATTATAATATATGATACATATGAGGGTTTATCTGTAAAAATACTATTTTCATGTGTTTATATATTATAATTAACATTTGGTAGGAAAAAGTAAGCATATAATATGCATGTAACATTTGGCCCATTTAAATATGCTTACCTTATTAATACCTTTGACCAATTCTTAATGGTGAAATTAATATCTCAATAAAACAAACTCTACTGATATTATTTGTTGTGTTGTTGTGCAGAATTTTCAGGGCTAAAATCAAGGGAATCAAAGTTGTTAGAGCAAACCTGCATAATTAAGAAAGCAAACTAAGAAATCAAGTCTGGCAGTAACAAAGAAAAGATTTTCAGTTTTCAGAGATTCCAAAGATCGCCACGTGTCATGAAGATGAAAGCCCAGAAGACCAAATCAAATGATCCTCCTATAAGGCCACGGATCCGCGGCCAAACCCTCCTATTGGCCGCGGATCCGCCGCGTGCCAGATGAATTGGGAGATGGAATTTTTCTGTTTGGATCATAACTACTCACTTCCAAATTAGGAGACTAGGGTTCTGGCATTGGGACTATAAATAAAGACCGAGAGCCTCTTGGAAAAAGGATCAAACCGACGCGATCACGAAGTCCACGACGGCTCAAGAATCCAGGTTGATCATCGACGGCTCATCTACCTCCTTAGAAGAGATCGAGAAGCAAACTAGCATTTTGTAATCATTTTCTAAGGAAACAAAGTGTAATTGATTCTGTTGATTAATAAAGGTAGTTTTTCTTATTCTATTTCTTTGTAGTTTTAATATGATTTCTCTCTCCATCTCTTCTTCTCCCAACATGCGCGAGTAATTCTTCGGTTGTTAGGGTTCATGGGATTAGGGTAAGGTTAATGGATGATGAAGATCCTTAAACTCTTTTTAAGTTCTATAAAGTTTATAAACTCTATCAAAAGAATAGTTAACATCCTAATCGGGCGCTCTACCAATTCATTGATAGTCTCAACCGCGATTAGAGATTAGATTAACAATTGTTTTGGTAGAGGCTAAATATGAACGGAGTTTCATGTCGAGATAGGGGTTAAGAGTGGGAACCCTTTTCCCTCCAGAAACCCTAATCTACATGCATCATTGTCGTTCTAGTTTTAAATCTATTAAAAGAGAAAAGAGTAAACTTTAATTAATCATCCATAACTACTAAATCCCAATGAACCTTACAAGCCCCCTTTTTATATAAACCTACATTCGTAGCTAATCTAGATCTATATTTTGCATCCTTGTTTAACGTAGATCTAGAAACTATTTTCACCATTCTTTAATCTTCCTCCTTTCTTTTTCAACACGCCTAAAGTAAGAATGAAAGGTTCCATGTTTCCCTGAGGACGACCCGTACTCACCTCGGTCTAGCTACGCGCGACACCGTTTTGATTGCGGTTAAACTACTACACATAAAATACAGATCAATCAAATGGCGCCGTTGCCGGGGATACGTGCGTAAATTTTTATTCTTACTATTTGTGTTGAATTCTTATCCGATCTATATCATAATTAAAACAAAACTGCAAATTGTATATTTAACGAATTGTGTGTGAATTTTGCAAGGAGATCTGGAGTCACAGACTTGAGAAAACAGAAAGACAGAGACATTCATCAAGATCCAGAGGAGTACAGGAGGCCACAGAGCAAAATTTCACCACCTGATCCCTCTACTCCGCGGCGGAAGCGCGGTGAAAAGAGCCTTTTGGCGGCGGAAGCGCGACAGGAGAGGGGAATTAGGATTCCAAACTTCTCTGGTATATTTTCTATATCTTTCTCTCTCCTTTGAAATCCAATAAAATATCTTTTCTGCAGGATTCTTTGCAAAATTTTGCCGCTTAAAAATATTTTTGCAAAGTTTTGTTTTGCGGTTTGTTTTTGCATATTTTAATACGGATTTTTAAGGGGCAAGACCAAAATTCAGATTATGTAGGGATTTTATCACCCTTCCTAAGCCCCACAAATCACAAACCGAGAATCTGCATCAACCCTATATTAATTTAAAAAAAATCTAGACCAAGACTCTAAGGACTGTCACGCTCAATAAGGACAGAGGAAGGTCGTGGGTAATCTATCACTTATCCGCATTACTTTTATGGTGTTTAGGCAAGTGTGTCTAAGGCAAGTGGTTACATAATTAGGCCCACTACTTACGTAGTGGATACCTCCTACTTACCTGGCACTTAACTGGCCACAAGAGTAGTAAAGAGGTGGTAGAGGATTGATCCTACTGCTTGTCCTTTGGAAGTCTAGGAGCGGTCTAGAGACTTGACCTAGGTGACCTTAGTTCTAGGGTGGTTCGTGCATTTTTGTGTGATTTGTCTAAGTCCGACACACTTTTCAAAACAGACCATTTTTAAATAACACACACGCTGCCACTTACACTAAACCCGCTTAGTGCATGCTTGGCTGGACACGGGATTCTAGTGCCCGTCTTGTCCGTGTTCCTGCTATCGACTCCGAAGTCGGTACTTCTTCATCTTCTTTTTCTCCACCATCCACCACATCGACCGAGATGGACGGTATTCCATCAAATTATAACACCACGCTGCCACCGCTCGTAGGTGAGCAGAATCTGTTAGTTATATGTATGCCCTAGAGGCCATTACTGTACATAGGATGTATATTGTAGTGGATGCTGGGACATAATAGGGAGGACTTTCTTGCTCGACATGATAGTATGCTATCTGGTTACTCTTTACCTTAACGTGTATACTGTTTGTCTCTCTGTTACATGTTGGTAAAGCCCTTAGGATGTGTACTTGACTACCTGGACTATGATGTGGATCATACTAGTGGGGACATGGTAGTCCATAAGTACAACCTTCAAGGTCCCTAGTCGTGGGTGTATCGAGACGGGGCATCGATATACCAGAGTAGACTAGCGTATACCTTCTCGACCCATACAGATGGGCGATAGATGATCCCATATCCATTGGTGTTGGACATCAGTGATGATATACGGGTGCTCAGTAGAGACTGGGTACACTAGACGGACTCGCCGAGAACTCCCAGATGGTATTATACCTTACGTCAGATGGCAGTTCTCAGGTGACACTGGTACAGAGTAGTCTGTTGACCCGAGATCGTCATAGAGTCTTGTGTGGTTCCCACTGTGCTTTGATTTCCACCTTACCACGTCCAAGAGGGCGTGCAAAACGGTGGTTTTTGGGTACAGTCCCGAGTCACATGGAGGCAATGAGCGATAGGAGGGGATTCGTCTCTCCCGGTATAGGGAGTTGATGTTGCACTGTGTTCGATTGGCTATAACCGGAAATCCCTGGCCAGGGTTGCTGAGATTTACTGGTAAGTGTTACCAGTAGTTTCTCGAACTGTTATAAACCTCATATCGACACGACTTATCGAGCTGCTGGGGTCTGACGGTTACCACCCCTAGGCGAGATATGCGACATATCAGACGAACAGATCGGACTGTACGGTAAGTGTTACTGGTTGGATTCACAGGAGTGTGAGCGGGCTTGCTCGTCGATCTTCTGATCGCTCAATACCCGGGTGGCCGTTACGTTTAGCACACCGCTTGCGGCTTGTGGGTGTTTGATATGATCATCATCTGCTGCCGGCGTATTGACGAGTCTTTAGAGTCCTACACAGAGGTTTCCTGGCTCAAGCGAAACGAAATAGGAGCACATATGAGATGTGTGCGGGACCGAGAATAATACCAGTATGTGATACCGTATTCGATTCTCATGATTTGTAATATTGATCGGTTATATGCGTTATAGCCGGGTTATCGGATCAAGTGTTGATTCGATAAGTTGTTACTATTGAATATTAGTCGGTTATATGCGATATGACCGGATCGTTAAATCAAGTGTTGATTTAATGATTTAATACATAATTATATATTTGATATATTACTTTGCATTAACTAGTATCGGTTCACTTTAAATGGATTTTCTCACTCGGATGTGCACATTGTATATGTGATATATTTTTGTTCACAAGTTTGTATCATGTTTGATGATACATGATTGCTAGGGTTTGTGTAAAGAGTTAAGCCTTGGTTAAGTAAATGGTTAGGGTTTTTACTTATTTATTCATTCATTTATCTTTATAATTTGGATTAAAAGAAATGAGAAATGAAAACATAAGGGTTGCTTTCATTCATGATGCTTCTTGAAGCTTCATGCAACTTTGACCAAAGTGACCATTTTGTCTTCATCTCCAAAACCCTAACCATTCTTCTAACCTTAGTTAATTCTTTACATCTAACCATGGTTTAAGTTATGATAAGAATAATCTATTTTCTATTTTTCTTATTATTCTTATCATATTATCATCTTCTTCTTCTTCATCTTCAACATGAAGAAAGCTTGACTTCATCAATGGTGACTTGATGAAATGAGTGAGAAATCCAATTCTAAAGTGAACCCACATCCTATTTCTTCATACTCTACCACTTGCCAAGTAGTATTGGGTGTTTTCTTCACAAGTTTCATGACTTGGTGAAGTGGGAGCTTGATCTTGTGATGCCTCGACGTAGATCATCTTCGGCATCGTAGTCGATGACCTAGCCCGCCCATTTCTCCGATGAAGCCGACGCTGGAGCCCGGGATCCGATGATCGCAACGAGGAGACTTCATCGCGGAGCCATGGAGGTGGAGAACCGGATCTACAAAGGTTGTATGTTCGTTCACTTCTTTAGTTAAGTTGTTAACTAGTTATCGTTTTCGCCTAAAATCTAGTTAACGATCCGTATTAGGGTTTCTCGGAACTTGTAATTTTTGAAATTGGCATGGTTGAAGCCTTGTGAGACCTCTTGAGAGTGCCTAGGAACCCTACACTGGTATCAGAGACAGGTTAGAGCCTTAGGCGATGTGTAGACAACGTTTGAAGTCCGATCGAACCGAAACCCTAAAATCAAAGTTGCTCTCTGTATATTTTTCTAAAACCGGGTTTTTTCCAGATTAAAAATATGCAGAAAAACCAGCAGGAATATCTAAGAATTACTGTGAATTTTGAGCACCTGATTCCATCATATAGCGGCGGAACCGCGGCATTATCATGGCTAATGCGGCGGTTCCGCGGCTGTTTAGTCCCTTCTTCAGTTGATTTCTGCACAGTAATTCCTATTTTTCTGTTATGGTTTTCCTGGGAATTTTTAATCTGAACTCAAGAGTTGAGTTTTCAGGGTTGTATTGGGAGTTCGTAGATTCGATTGGATTATCAAACTGTGTCTAAGTGTTTTCCGGATATTTTTGAATATGTTAAAAAGTTTGACCGGATATAAATACCCACTTTTTCCCCTGTCGGAAAATTTCCAATTGTTGGACTTTTCCGTAGTTTAATAACGTTCTAAGTAGTGCAAGTAACGCGATGGTCCCTCTAGACAACAATAAACCTTAACTCGATTATGTGACCGTCTAGAACTGCCCTTTGAACCTTCGGGTTTGGGGCAGTACGGCGTGCCACATGTGAGGCGTTGGCTTGACCCTTCTACGGCTGGACCGTTGGTACTGAGGCATGAAATGAATGTTTTTAAGCTTATTTCATGTGTTGATCTGTTTCGGGAAAACTTGGGTGTTTGATTGTTCGATCGGAAAGTTTAACATTTTCTATTTATCCGGAATGGGATACAACATTTGGAATTCACAAGTAGTTATGAGATAACTGAATGAATGTTATAAATATAGCACTTTAGTCTCACTTGATCGGTTTCCACGGAATTTTGATGTGATCAAAAGTCCGTCGCAATCACGTAGCGTACGCGGATACTCTCCAGGTAAACTTAATAGACAGCCTCGCTCCATAGCCCCGACCAAGTGACTGTAGGAGAACCCCGTCGCCGAAAGCATCCGTCCGGGTGCTCGCGGTAGCGGTATTCCGCCTTGGTACACTTCGTCGACGGTATCGGGGGTGCAGCCGCCTACTAAAGTTTGCGACGAGCATTCGATCAAAATGTCGGGAATTCTGTTGAATTGCCCGATATGATATTGAAAAGTGTTTTCGATAATGGGACTAAAATGCGGGGTTTATAATTGTTAAGCATATGATGTCTAAGGATTTCATTTGATTAGGCATGCGATGTCTAAAGAAGTTGCGGATTCCAACTGTTGTAGTTTTACACTTTCTTTTCTGTGACCGTAAGTGTAATACGTGATATCGCCCGTTTCGTTGCTATATGTCAACGACAATTTGGATGCGCATATTTACTTACGTTGATGACATGTGATGTTATGTGTTGCTGGATATGTTATATTGGATCGTCGTGTTCGAATATCCGGGGGTTTTTATGTGAGATGAGTGTTTTTCATTTTCATTCATGTAAAAACTTGTATGTAATATTCTTTTATTGGGGCACTTCCAGGTTGCGGAAGATGTCACCTGTTGTATATTATTTACTTTTCCGCACTGGGATAGACCCAAGGAGGGGAGCACAAGTAACCGGGTTCTGGGGTCCAGTGGGAGACCATCTCGAGGAGTCGAGTCCGGGTCTCCTAACCCTAGAATTGGTAGGGCTGCTTGCCGCTCTCGTAGGGGTCTAGGGGTGTGGGTTTGGCTATTCATCAAGACCGTGGAATCCGTGTTTTATACTGGAACGTATTGAAAACACGGACGTCCTAGTATATCCAATATTTCATATGTTTCTTCTGCTGCGATATCTGTGATGTGATCATGTGATGTTCTGTGATAGATACAGTATATAGTATATATGATATATTATATAGACGTTACTTATGTTTTACACCCGCGCTAGCCCTGCCCCGCTCTGCCGTTAGTTACCTAACCTAACGGTGCACGAGGGGACATCGAGGCGAATGCGGATGGCATAAGTGTACGTCGTATTTATCTGTGATGTTTAGGTGACTTAACTGATGGGACTTCATTAATATGATTAATGAAAGAAAAGAAACCTATGATGTTGTGGAATCGAATTTCAAAATAAAACAGGTAGCTACAATTCTTGCTTTGCACAGCGGTATATATGATATATCCTGCACCTTATTCGATAAGGAAAGGACCGAGATCCCTTCACCGGGAGTGACTACTTTAGCAATAACTGGTAGATGCTACACACTCGGTTTGTCTTTTGATTGCTTTTAAGAGTTCTGCTTTGCACAATGATATATATGATATATCCCACACCTCATTCGACGAGGAAAGGACCGACGATCCCTTCCCCGGGAGTGACTCCTTTAGCAAAACTAGAAAAGCCTAAAAAACACTCCATTTTAAAATCATTTGATTCTACAACGATATCAAGTTCATTACGCAATAGGTTTTCAGAAAAACCTGTCGTAGCCCTCCGTCATTTCAGATAAATCCTGTTTAGTATTCGTGCTGCGTTTGTTGACCTTGTCAAGGCGCAGTGTTCGGTAGCTAACCAGTATTTATCTGCTTATGCATATGATGCAGATTGGGTTAGGGTAGTCGTGCGGCCTTGTTGACCTTGTCAAGGGTCGTGCGGGTGGGTTTGATTCAATCAAGAAATGACGGGTTGAACTTGACTTGCGGTCTATGGTTTGTTGACCTTGTCAAGGTCATAGATCGTTAGGGGCAAAATATTATCGGGAATTTCAAGTGTTGAAATTTGCAATGAGATTGCATACCTTCTATGAGATAGTTGGATCCCGATACCCGCTGCGAGTAAGAGTTACTCCTGGGAGAGTTTTACACATTACAATTAGCCGATCAAGTAGGTGTCTAGAAAGGTGTCAACGGGGTTACGCCTCTGGGAAAACGAGGTTTACATTAATTAGGTTCGTGCGAAAGCACGGGGGACCTCCCTCAAAGTACCGACACTGGCCTGGCTGAAAGATTGGCGAACTTGTAGTGTGTAATTAATCCCGGCTAGTCTTTCCTTTTAAGGTTTGAAGGAAGATTTGATAAAAAGCAGTGGGAGCCATCCTGATTAGATAAAATAATAACCAATCTATTCTTGCAAGAGCGCACGCTGAGTGTTTTCTTCTCTCTCTCTCCTGGTAGCGACCATATCATGCCTTAATCAAGATAATAATACGGATATTGACCGAACCCACTTGTTATACTGAGCTGGGGAACGTTGGTCCCGCTCCAACTTATAATTGTTATAAGATAGAGCAGGAAATTAGGGATTACCAGAATTCCTGTGCCGCCCAAACGAAGAGAGTGCATGCTGATGCATCATCTTCGGGTGTGTTCATTACAAAGAACTGTTTCTCAGTATCCTCCGCATCCTGGGTATATGATACCGGATCAGGATCCCAGATATGTAATCTATTACATAGGGCTACAAAAAGGTAGAAAAACTGAGAACGGGTGATAAGTTTCATGAGACAGAAAACGGGGCAAGTGTTGCAGCCAAGTCTGTTGGTCACTGTCACCCTGTATTACCAATACATTGATTCTGAACAAATGCTATTAGATACCGAACCTGATATACAAAATCATATCAGTCTCTTTATTAGTAAAGAAATGATAAAATTTTGTATTGATGGATAATGTTTTGAACATTTCTTATATCAAAAGTTGATCGGTTCAGGCACGTGATCTAAAAGCATTGACGTTATAAATCAAACTACAGTTCTTAGTATACGGAACACACACAAGAGGAATAATTCAGAAATGAACGGATCCTTCTTGAGGAATTGTAGACTAGGTCATATCAATGCGACCCGACTGGCTGAAGTTACATTTAGATGCATATTTAAATCAGTTTGAATTTACATCTTGTGAAACTTGCCAGTCATGTCACAAAGATTAGATGACCATAGCTCTGTTTATTGGAAACAAAGAAAGAATTAGTAAACTCTTGGGAATGATACATGTTGATGTATGTAAGGTCCCCTATCTACATATGTCAGGACCGGTTCTTTGTACTTCGTTACATTCTCTGATAATCTCTCAAGATTCAGACATATGTTCCTGTTGAAACACAAGTCCGAACCTTTTGAGATATTCACAGAATATAAGTTAGAAGTAGAGAACCAAAATACGGGTAAAAGTATTATGTGCTTTGATGAAATCAAGGAGGAAAATACTTGAGCACGGAAATCCTGGACTATTCTAAAGGAGAATAACATTCTCACTCAGCATTACTCCTCCGTATACGCCACAGCACGTCGGTGTATCGGGGCGGAGCAGATACACCCTATATGATATGGTGTGCTTTATGATGAGTATTACTGAGTTACCTATTTCCTTTTGGGGGTTATGCACTTATGAAGCTGCATACCTATTGAATAGGGTTCGAATCAAATCAGTAGCCTACCGCTTCATATGTGATATGGAACGGGAAGAGCCCATATCTTAAGTTGGTTAAGATTTTGGGTTGTCCAGGCTATGTCTAAAGGCAAAATCCGGACAAGCTCGAGGCAAGATCTGTTATGTAGAACTGGAAATGTTCCAGCTATACGAACTGCAGCTGATGATTTGGTAGAACTAAAGGATTCAATAGTAACCAACGAATCTCAGCCTCTCCGCCGATCTAGTAGGGTTCCTCACCCACCTGAGAGATACTTCGGTTCCTCTATGACAGTGGGAGTGAGGATTGCATCATGAGATGATGACCCAACTAGTTTCGAGCTGGCCATCAGGAGTGGGACTCTGTAAGAATGGCTGGATGCTTAGTGCTTTGAGATGGAATCTTTATACACCAACAAAGTATGGACTTTGGTTGCTACATCTGAAGGGTTAAATCCCCATCAGGAGCAAGTAAATCTTGAGAAGATTACTTGGTGTACATGAAAAAGTTAAGACTTTCAAAGCTAGACTTGGTAAAGGTTTGCATCATTGACCAGGTGTGGATCATGATGAAACTTTTTCTAAAGATCTATGCTTAAGTCCATCCAGATCCTACTTGCCACGGCTACATACCATGACTACGATATCTGGTGGTTGGGTGTCATGACTGCTTTTCTAAATGATGTTTTGGAAGAGAGCGTCTATAAGAACACAGCCAGAGGGCTTCGTAGACAGTGGGAGCAGCGGAAACGTGTGCAAGATGCTTTATAGAATAAAGCAGGCATCGCGGAGTTGGAACATCTGTTTTGATGTGGTAGTCAAAGAGTTTGACTTCATCAAAATGGTAGATGAACCTTGTATATACAAAAAGGTAGTAGGGAGTATGGTAGTGATCCTCGTAGAGTACGTGGATGACACACTCTTGATAGGGAAGGAGTTTCCTATGCTACGCTCGGTCAATCTCCGCTTATCACATGGATTCTCCATATAGGATCAAAGTAATACCTCCTAAATCCTGTGTTTTCATCTATGAGATAGATGTAATTGGATGTTAGGATACTCACTAGATGTAGTGAGATAGTATCAATCAATCCTGGGGAGAATCACTGGAAGGGTTCCAGGGTGATAAAGACGACTGAATGTCAGTCACGGGCATTGTCTTTACCCTCAGTAAAGGAACGGTATGTTGGAAGAGTTCCAAGCTAGATACCGTGGCATACTAGACGATAAAGGCTGGATACATCGCTACTTAAGATGCTACCAAAGAGGCCGTCTGGGTATATATATAAGTTCATAAGATGAACCTAGTTCCTCCCATTGTGTGACAATGGAGTTGTGGCTTATGCCAAGGAACGTCCGTCCCATCAGTCATCCAGACATATTCTAAGGCAGTATCACCTGATCATGGAGATGATTGATCTCCAGGGGATCGAGGTTAGGAGAGTAGACTCAGAGGACAACACGGCGGATCCACTCACGAAAGGCCTTTTCCCAGAGAGAGACTTTTATGGGATGGTTGTGTATGAGATACTACAACCACTGCTATCAGATGGCCCTAGTGCAAGTGGGAGATTGTTAGTTATATGTATGCCCTAGAGGCCATTACTGTACATAGGATGTATATTGTAGTGGATGCTGGGACATATATAGGGAGGGCTTTCTTGCTCGACATGATAGTATGCTATCTGGTTACTCTTTACCTTAACGTGTATACTGTTTGTCTCTCTGTTACATGTTGGTAAAGCCCTTAGGATGTGTACTTGACTATCTGGACTATGATGCGGATCATACTAGTGGGGACATGGTAGTCCATAAGTACATCCTTCAAGGTCCCTAGTCGTGGGTGTATCGAGACGGGGCATCGATATACCAGAGTAAACTAGCGTATACCTTCTCGACCCATACAGATGGGCGATGGATGATCCCATATCCATTGGTGTTTGACATCAGAGATGATATACGGGTGCTCAGTAGAGACTGGGTACACTGGACGGACTCGCCGAGAACTCCCAGATGGTATTATACCTTACGTCAGATGGCAGTTCTCTGGTGACACTGGTACAGAGTAGTCTGTTGACCCGAGATCGTCATAGAGTCTTGTGTGGTTCCCACTGTGCTTTGATTTCCACCTTACCACGTCCAAGAGGGTGTGCAAAATGGTGGTTTTTAGGTACAGTCCCGAGTCACATGGAGGCAATGAGCGATAGGAGGGGATTCGTCTCTCCCGGTATAGGGAGTTGATGTTGCACTATGTTCGATTGGCTATAACCGGAAATCCCTGGCCAGGGTTGCTGAGATTTACTGGTAAGTGTTACCAGTAGTTTCTCGAACTGTTATAGACCTCATATCGACACGACTTATCGAGCTGCTGGGGTCTGACGTTTACCACCCCTAGGCGAGATATGCGACATATCAGACGAACAGACCGGACTGTACGGTAAGTGTTACTGGTTGGATTCACAGGAGTGTGAGCGGGCTTGCTCGTCGATCTTCTGATCGCTCAATAGCCGGGTGGCCGTTACGTTTAGCACACCGCTTGCGGCTTGTGGGTGTTTGATATGATCATCATCTGCTGCCGGCGTATTGACGAGTCTTTAGAGTCCTACACAGAGGTTTCCTGGCTCAAGCGAAACGAAATAGGAGCACATATGAGATGTGTGCGGGACCGAGAATAATACCAGTATGTGATACCGTATTCGATTCTCGCGATTTGTAATATTGATCGGTTATATGCGTTATAGCCGGGTTATCGGATCAAGTGTTGATTCGATAAGTTGTTACTATTGAATATTAGTCGGTTATATGCGATATGACCGGATCGTTAAATCAAGTATTGATTTAATGATTTAATGCATAATTATATATTTGATATATAACTTTGTATTAACTAGTATTGGTTCACTTTAAATGGATTTTCTCACTCGGATGTGCACATTGTATATGTGATATATTTTTGTGCACAAGTTTGTATCATGTTTGATGATATATGATTGCTAGGGTTTGTGTAAAGAGTTAAGCCTTGGTTAAGTAAATGGTTAGGGTTTTTACTTATTTATTCATTCATTTATCTTTATAATTTGGATTAAAAGAAATGAGAAATGAAAACATAAGGGTTGCTTTCATTCATGATGCTTCTTGAAGCTTCATGCAACTTTGACCAAAGTGACCATTTTGTCTTCATCTCCAAAACCCTAACCATTCTTCTAACCCTAGTTAATTCTCTACATCTAACCATGGTTTAAGTTATGATAAGAATAATCTATTTTCTATTTTTCTTATTATTCTTATCATATTATCATCTTCTTCTTCTTCATCTTCAACATGAAGAAAGCTTGTCTTCATCAATGGTGACTTGATGAAATGAGTGAGAAATCCAATTCTAAAGTGAACCCACCTCCTATTTGTTCATCCTCTACCTATTGCCAAGTAGTATTAGGTGTTTTCTTCACAAGTTTCATGACTTGGTGAAGTGGGAGCTTGATCTTGTGATGCCTCGATGTAGATCATCTTTGGCATCGTAGTCGATGACCTAGCCCGCCCATTTCTCTGATGAAGCCGACGCTAGAGCCCGGGATCCGATGATCGCAGCGAGGAGACTTCACCGCGGAGCTATGGAGGTGGAGAACCGGATCTACAAAGGTTGTATGTTCGTTCACTTCTTTAGTTAAGTTGTTAACTAGTTATCGTTTTCGCCTAAAATCTAGTTAACGATCCGTATTAGGGTTTCTCGGCACTTGTAATTTTTGAAATTGGCATGGTTGATGCCTTGTGAGACCTCTTGAGAGTGCCTAGGAACCCTACAGAATCCACCGCGCATCTCTCTCCAAGAGAGATGCTGTCCTATTCGTGGTCCCCTTCCTACTTGTCTATCCATTCCACCAGCTAACGGGAATAATTTTGAAATTAAACCCTACTACATCAATCTGTTGCCCAAATTTCACAGGCTTGAGTCTGAAGACGCGTACGTTTTCATCACTAAATTCAAAAATGTATGCGCAATGATGGGTACTTCACAACTGACTGTGGATGCTATACGCTTGCGTCTTCTCCTATTCACTCTGTGCGACTTGGCAGAAAAATGGCTTTATAATACTGCCACACACTCTATCACTAATTGGGATAAATATGTAATAGCATTTCTTAAGAAGTTTTACCCAAACCATAAGACCGCCCATTTTAGGAGCGAGATCAACCAGTTCACCTAGCTTCCCAATGAACCATTTTGGAAGTGCTTTGAACGTTTCAAGGATCTGCTTGTCCAATTTCCTCATCATGGAATACAAAGATGGGATTTTTGCCAAATTATATATGAGGGCATTAATCCAGCGACAAAGCAAATGCTTGAAACAATGTGTCAATGCAATTTCATGTCCAAAGACGATGGTGAAGCTTGGAAATATCTGGAAGACCTCGCTGAAAAAACTTTGCAGTGGGAAAGCGTAAGACTACCTTCATCTAGGGGGGGTATTCATCAGCTCGATGTTTCCATCGCAGTAAAAGCCGAAATGGCAGCGATGCAGAAGAAACTCGACGCTATTGAGAACAAATTCTCATCAGTCTCCCTAAATCAGGTAACGCTTCCCAAGACCGTGTGTGGTTGTTGTTCTGATCTTTCACACTTAATGGAAGAATGTCCTATGAATGCATCGTTTCAAGGTCATAAGCAAACTAATGCTTCTTTTCAGCAGCGACCTAGAAACGATCCTTATTCTTCCACGTACAATCAAGGATGGAGGAATCATCCTAATTTTGCTTGGAACCAAAACCAACCCCAAAATCAAAACTAGTTCCAAAGCAATTATCAAAGACCTCCTCCACAGCAACCACAACCATAAAGTCAGCACCCCTTTCAGTCACAAAATTTTCAAAATCCGGCCAACACTTCCGCACCGCAACTGGCCGGTACTGATAACTCTTTACTCGCACAAACTTTGGATTTGTTTATGAAACATTCCATTCAAATGTCGGCTGATATGAAGTCTTCTATTGATACCATAAAGAAAGACTCCGCCTCCCATGGTGAGAGTATTAAATCAATAGAAAACCAAATTGCATAGTTAAACGCCGCAATGAGTGCGAGAGAGAAAGGGAAACTCCCATCTCAATCCCTACCAAATCCTGGCCACTCACAAAATCATAATGTGAGTGCCGTTACTACGTTGAGATCGGGAAAAGTGCTGAATAACCGAGTGGGTGACCAATTTGATGATGTTAGTGATACCATTGATATCCCAGCTTCTACTTCTTCCCCTAATTCGTCTAGTCGCCCATCTTCATTCAAGCCTATTCTTCATTTTCCCTAAGGATCGAATACTTCGCCCAATCTATCTAAGACGATTCCCACTCCAATTTTGGGATCGAATCCGTCCTCACAATCTTCTCCACAAATGTTGTACCCAAAACTTATTGATCAAGCTCCGTTTCCAAACAGATTAAGGGCCAACAGACCTAACCCACAAATGGAGAAGATTGTGGAAATATTTAAGCAAGTTAACATAAATATTCCTCTCCTAGATGCTATTCAACAAGTTCCATCTTATGCTAGAATCCTTAAAGACTTGTGCACTAGGAAGAGAAAAACTCAAGTGCCGAAAAAAATTTTCATGACGAGTAATGTTAGCACAGCTTTTACCCAGCAAATACCAAAGAAACATAAGGACCCCGGCTGTCCTACCATCTCTATTTCTATTGGGGGTAAAAATATCAATCGCGCTTTACTCGACCTTGGCGCTGGCGTTAACTTGCTTTCTTATTCAGTATACGAACAGTTAGGGATTGGAGAGTTGAAACCCGTCCATTGTACTCTCCAGATGGCAGACCGATCAATCACCAAACCTCGGGGTGAACTAGATGATGTGTTAATTAAAGTCGGGGAATTCATATTCCCTGTGGACTTTATTGTTTTAGATACACAGCCTGTGGCAAACCCACGCAATTAAATCCCGGTGATACTTGGTCGACCCTTCCTAGCAACTTCTAACGCTGTAATTAATTGTCGTAACGGTTCTATGAACTTATCCTTCGGAAAAATGACAATTGAGTATAATATTTACAAGCTAGGAAGTCAACCATCGGAACCTTCTGCTCATTTTCTTGATGTTTGTTCCATCCACGAGATAGCTCGCGAAAGCTGCATGGATGAGGAACTTTGGTTTGATGATCTCGACAACACTAGCGAGACGTGGTTTGATCTTGCACAACTTCATAGTGAGGATATATTCGATGAGTCCATACCTGAGTTTGAATCCATTGACTCATCGCAAAATTCAGTAGCACTTTCCGAGTCAATATCCTATGTAAGTTTTGAACCTCTTAGGGAGTCCGAATATCATTCCCTTACCTCACCTTCTATTGTCTCTCCGTCGATACTTGATCTCAAACTGCTACCTTCTCATCTTAAATATGCATATTTAGGTGAGAATGAGAGTCTGCCCGTAATTATATCCGCTTCTCTAGTCTTAGAGCAAGAGAACGCACTTTTGGCAGTGTTGAGATCAAATCGGCAAGCATTTGGTTGGACAATGGCTGACATCAAAGGGATTAGTCACTTAATTGTTGAACATTATATACATCTGATGGATGAAGCCAAACCAACCCGAGACCCACAAAGACGGTTAAATCCCGTTATGAAGTAGGCGGTAAATAAAGAAATCGTCAAGTGCCTTGATAGTGGTATAATTTACCCTATGTCTGATAGCCAATGGGTAAATCTGATTCACGTGGTCCCTAAAAAGTCTGGCATCACGGTCATAACTAATGAGGCTAATGAGTTAATCCAAACACGCACCCAAACTGGATGGCGCGTATATATTGATCACAGAAAACTCAATGCCGCGATGGGGAAAGATCACTTCCCTCTACCTTTCATTGACCAGATGTTAGAACGATTGGCTGGACACGAATACTATTGTTTCTTGGACGGATACTCTGGCTATAACCAGGTCCCCATCACCGAAAAGGATCAAGATAAAACCACATTTACTTATCCTTTCAGTACTTTTGCTTATAGACGCATGTCCTTTAGGTTATGCAATGCTCCCGCTACATTTCAACGGTGTATGATGGGGATATTCTCTGACATGGTTGAGAATTTTCTGGAAAATTTTATGGACGATTTCTCCATTTTTAGGGACTCCTTTGAGGACTGCCTTCGTAATCTTGACGCGGTTCTTACCCGCTGTACGGATAAGAACTTATCATTGAATTGGGAAAAATGCCATTTTATGGTCCAAGAAGGTATTGTCCTTGGATATATAATTTCACGAATAGGCATTGAGGTTGACAGAGCTAAAATTGATGTTATCCATAACCTCCCTCGTGCCAAATGCGTCAAAGATATACGATCCTTCCTTGGTCATGCAGGATTTTATAGGAGATTCATTAAGGACTTTAGCAAAATTGCTAGACCCTTAACCCTTCTATTGGCCAAGGATACCGCATTTCACTTCGATTCGGATTGTGAGGCTGCTTTCGAATCGCTTAAAGGATCGCTCACTACAGCCCCCGTTCTATCATCTCCGGATTGGAACCATCCGTTCGAGCTTATGTGTGATGCATCGGATTTTGCTTTCGGTGCGGTCTTAGGACAGCACATTGATAAGATGCCACATGTAATTTACTATGCAAGTAGGACCTTGAATGATGCACAAATAAATTACACAACTACCGAGAAAGAACTCTTGGCAGTTGTATTTGCATTAGAAAAATTCAGGCCCTGCTTGATTGGCTCGCCAATTATGGTTTACACTGATCACTCCGCCCTACGATATCTTTTATCGAAGAAGGATGCTAAGGCCAGGCTAATACGTTGGATCCTATTGTTACAAGAATTTGATCTTGTCATCCGAGACAAGAGTGGATGTGAAAACGTTGTAGCCGACCATCTTTCACGCATCACTTCTTCACCAATATTGACCGTGCCGATAAATGACTCATTTCCGGACGAACAGCTCTTGAATGTATCCTATGAACCTTGGTTCGTGGATATTGTGAATTATCTAGCGACGGGACTTATTCCTAGCAATTGGTCGAAACAAGACAAACTTCGATTTTTATCCCAAGTAAAATACTTTTACTGGGATGAACCTTATTTGTTTAAGTATTGTTCCGATCAAATCATTCGCAGGTGTGTCCCTAATGATGAATTCAAGAGTGTGTTATCATTTTGTCATGACCAGGCATGCGGCGGTCATTTTGGTCCTCGAAAAACGGCGGAGAAAGTTTTGCAATGTGGCTTTTATTGGCCAATATTATTCAAAGATGCATATGATCATTGCAAAACTTGTCCGCGATGTCAGCATTTGCGTCGGATTTCACGAAGAAACGAGATGCCGCTCCAACCTATATTGGTTGTGGAAATATTCGATGTTTGGGGTATTGATTTTATGGGCCCCTTTCCCAACTCTTTTGGGAATTTATATATCTTGTTAGCGGTTGATTATGTCTCGAAATGGGTGGAAGCAATACCGTGTCGCACTAATGACAACAAAGTTGTCATTAAGTTCCTTAAAGAAAATATCTTTTAGCGATTCGGACACCCTCGCACTATAATTAGAGACAACGGGACACATTTCTGTAATCGGTCTTTCGAGGCCTTGATGCGGAAATATTCAACCACTCACAAAATTTCTACGCCCTATCATCCCCAAACAAGCGGGCAGGCTGAGATCTCAAATAGGCAGATCAAAAAAATCTTGGAGAAGACGGTTTCTAAAAACCGTAAAGATTGGTCAACCAAATTGACAGATGCTCTTTGGGCATTTCGCACCGCTTATAAGACCGATCTTGGTATGTCTCCATACCGCCTTGTGTTTGGGAAGGCATGCTACCTTCCTGTCGAGATCGAACATAAAGCAATGTGGGCTATTAAAGAGCTAAACTTCGATTTTGATCAAGTAAGCAGCTATCGGAAGCTGCAATTGAATGAGCTAAGCGAACTCCGCGATGAAGCTTACGATAATGCGGTGATAGTAAAGAACCGGACTAAAGTGTTCCACGATAAAAACCTTTTTAGAAAAAATTTCACATCGGGGCAACAAGTCCTTCTTTACGATTCCCGTCTCCATCTTCATCCGGGTAAGCTTAAATCTCATTGGAAAGGACCTTTTATGGTGCGGTATGTACACCCGCACGGGGCAGTAGAAGTTGAAAATTTGAAAAACGGTTCAATTTTTAAAGTAAATGTGCATAGAATAAAACCGTATTTTTCTGCTGACCCAGCAGAGGAGCTCCTGTTTTTAGAGGAGCCGCTTTATCTGAACTGAATTTCCTCCGCCTTACCTCCATGTTTTGGTAACATTTGTGTTCCCCTCCGAAATACGCGGCGGATACGCGATGTACGTCTAGCCTGAAATTCGGGGCAGATGCTAATTAGTGCTATCCGTCCACCTCTTCGAAGATGCCAAGTTGATTTATGGCACCATGTATCGAAGGTTTAAACGGATGCGGCCGATGTAGCAGACTTCGTCAGATTCCCCCTCGCTTGAGGGGTTTTTGATTGTGGGGACGCTCTTCTCTGCAGGCGCAAGCCTCTGCAGTTAATTACGCTACTGTATCGCGGTAACAACTTTCTCCTTATCCAAATGGTCACTTCGTGTCGTGGGTGTTTGTTTTGTTTGTGGTTGCCCGTGGATTGTATACGGAGACTAAGTTATGTTGTCGCCCGTAGGGCGTGGACTAGTCAAAATCCGTATCTTTCTTAGATTTGGGTTTGGGGGTTTGGGTTTAAGGATACGTTAGTCTCATTTGAGACTAAGATCAACTTAAACGTTTGTTAAGGATACATTAGTCTAGTTTTTAGACTAAGATCAACTTAACGGGATCGTTTAGATTCAACAAGAGAGCAATTAAGGGAGCCTTGTTGCTTAGTTTAGTGACATTACGGTCAATAGGTAGTTTAAGGACATTGCGGTCCAATGTTAGTTTTAAGACGTTGCGGTCAAGGTTAAGGACATCATAGTCCGAGGGTTTAAGGACTCCACAGTCCGGTGTTAGTTTTAAGGCATCACGATCAAGGTTAAGGACGTCATAGTCCGTTGTTAGTTTTAAGACATCCCGGTCAAGGTTAAGGACATCACAGTCCATGAGTTTAAGGACCCCATAGTCCGTTGTTAGTTTTAAGGCATCCCGGTCAAGGTTAAGGATGTCATAGTCCATGAGTTTAAGGACCCTACAGTCCGTATCAATGTGTGGTTGTCGGGACTCGTAACCTCTTTGAAGACGTTGAGGAATTACAACGACCAGTATCAAAAGAGTGAAGAGATGTACCCTTGAACCAAAGTAGATTAAATGATCTGTAGTCCAATTTGCAACCAAGACCAATTCATTAGGTTATGAGCACATTGGCTCAGTTGAGTCTGGATTGAGGACTTATGGCCTTCTTGGGCTAAGTCCTATCATGCTTGGAATATTGGCCCTCTGCTGGTCCATTGAAGGAGAGGCTTTGCCTCTGAAAAATCAACCAACTTGGCTAAGAGTAGTGTTAAACACTAAAGATCAAAAGTGTTAAACACAGGAGATAGATTCCTTAAACTAGTGTTAGCCACTAAGAGTACAATCAGTGTTAAACACTGGAAACAGAGTTTTCAAATTAGTGTTAAACACTAAGAAAATCAGTGTTAAACACTGGATACAGAGATATCAAATTAGTGTTGAACACTAAAGAAAGAGGGGTCACGTGTAGCACGTGAGAGCGCCCTGATTCCCTTTATTTTTGTTCTGTCAAACGTATTGAATACTTTGGAGCGTCACGTGGTGGGTATTTGTCTGCTAAAGCTTTTGCCAAGGGGTCACATGGGGCACGTGAGAGCGCCCATAGTTTCTGTTTCTTTTGCTTTTTCTTTGTGTGCTTCAGGGGTCACGTGGGGCACGTGAGGCGTTGCCTCAAAGTTCTTTTCTGTGGATCTTTACAGAGGTCACGTGGTAGCACGTGACTCTGGTTCTTTGCATGTTTGAAGATCTCTTTATCTTTTTAAGAGTTAAATCCTTCATAGGGTTAAACCCTAGCAATAACTTTAAAGGAATTAAATTCCCACTTTTCTTTTGAAGAATTATATTCTTAGATAGGGTTAAACCCTAATTTCTTTTATGTAAAGAATTAAATTCTAGCCTAGGGTGAAACCCTAATTTCTTTTCTGTAGGAATTAAATTCCCCATATATGTAAAGAATTAAATTCTAGCATAGGGTGAAACCCTAATTTCTTTTTTAAGGGAATTAAATTCTTGTGAGTTTGAGATAATTAAGTTCTCAATTAGGGTTAAGCCCTAGTTCTGTCCATTTTGAAGGAATTAAATTCCTATAATATATGGTTAAATCCTAATTTTATCTCAAAGGAATTAAATTCCTATAACTCTTGTGAGAATTAAATTCTCAAAACTCAATTCCTCCTCTATATTTTAGATCTGCATGGCAGGATCTCAACCCAATGAGAATTAAATTCTCAATTTATGGGGAGATGTGCACTTTGCAGATCTTCAACCAGAGAAAGAACTAAGTTCTTTTCTTTATAGAAGAGTTAAACTCTTTCGAGAATTAAATTCTCTTTTTGAAGCCTCTCTTTTCTTACCTAAGGTTTTTCTTTGCAGAGAATCAAATTCTTCCTTCTGAATTTTCAAGATTCCAAGGCTCTATATCTCTCTCTGTCTGTTTTTCTCCCCCCTTTTCTCTTTTTTTTTTAACTCTCTCCCTTGGCACCTATTTATAGGAGAAGGAAAAGAATCAATCTGTTTAGTGAATCTTTCATTGAAAGATTTGATTTGTTTATTGAGAGATTTGATTTATTTTCATCATTGATCCGGGCCTTTAAATTATTAGGTGAATTTTATTCACCGTTGGATTTTAAATCCAAAGATATTCTTTTGTTATTTCGGTTAGATTTAGGGGGAAATATTTCCATGTCCAAGATTTTTCCGTAAATTGGTGATATTTAATCACCCTCGGATTTTTAATCCAACGGTTTCACATAATTCTTCTCTATTTTAGAAAAATTTAAATGATCTTATTCAGAATTTAATTCTGTTGAACAACAGGGCTTTTAAATCCAGTCACGTGCGGCCACGTGACCCTCGGTCACGTGTAGGCACGTGACCCTCGGTCACGTGTAGGCACGTGACCCCTTGAATGGGCTTCTCTTCTGTGCTTGCTCTGTGCCACTGCTTTAAACGTCACGTGCCAACACGTGACCGCTGGTCACGTGCTAGCACATGATGCTTCCTCTGATGCTTTTTCCTGATTTTTAATCAGGGAAGAAATGCCCCCACAACGTTGCTCTTACGTGTCTGCACGTGAGTGCAACGCTGTCACTTTTGTGACCGTTGGATCTGCCTTGGGAGTAGGGTAGATGAAACGTTTTCCATCCCATCCTATAAATGCCCATGTCTTTTCAGAAGCGCCTCCACTTTTGCTCATCTTCCTTCTTTGCGAACTTTCTTCTTTTCGAGAATTTAATTCTCTTTTTCCAGAGCTTAGATCTCTGCTTCAAACTTTTTCCAGAGTTTAACTCTGTTCCAAGAAGACCCTTTCTTCAGGTAAGTGATTTTTGAACGATCGGAGAACTTCCCCAGCAATCACCACGGGATTTTAAATCCAGATTAAGGGTTTTTTCCTTTGATAAGAACACACATTTCTTTTTATTTTAAGCTTTTCCACAAGAGCAGAAAACCATTCAATCCTCAAATTGTAGACCTCCTAGGGTTTCTTTAACCCTTAGGGAAATGATGATGTTGGTTGTTTTCCCTGGAATTTAATTCCATCTCCAAGGAGCTCTGGCTCTGGAACCACATTTTCTGGGAATTTAATTCCCTTTTTCAAAAAGGAATTTAATTCCTATGAAGAACTAAGTTCCTCCTAGAGACTTTCATGGGTTTTCTTGCCCTGAGTCATCTTCTTCACAATTCAGAAGAAGTTTGCACTGTTGGTCTTTGGGAATTTAATTCCCTTGATTCTGTTTGATTCATCACAGAGCCCAAGATGGATTTGTCTTTTAGGGGAATGTGTAGGGTCACTTGAAACCCATTGCCCATTTGATTAGAATATTCCCTTTGTCTCATTATAATTGCTGTGCCTTATCATTAGCCAGTCGTCATCTTGATTTCGTGGGACCCACATATTTTGTAACTAATGGTCCTACCAAACAAGTCCTCGGTCGCTTTCTTCAACTGTCTTCATATATATATATATATATATATATATTGCTGGCTACACTTTTGACAGTTTTCCTTTACCTTGTTTCAGGTGTGATGGCTTTTGTTCCGTGCTTTCCCTTCACTCGCTCGGAGGCCTCTTTTCCTCGGTCACCATCTGATGAAGAAGCGATGGCGATGATCCGGGCTTATGACCCGAACTGCACTAGCTTACTTCTATGGGGAACTTGGTACAGCCATATTATCCGGGGTCACCAGAGTTTCCTCTGCGAAGTGCCGACAGAGCCCACTTTCCCGTTCTTGCCGATGGACCCTCCGAGGACGGTTTTCGCTGTGGAGATGCCAAATTGGACTCCAGCGGGACGGCTCGAGCCTTCGACAACTGGTATCCCAACCATCCGATCCCAGCTATAGATATCCTGGGACGACGTATTTGCCAGGGTGAGGCCCACCTATAGGGACAGATTTATAAGATAGGGCTCACTCCTCGACACCCCACGGGCTACCTCCTCTGGGCTCGCTATATTATTTCTGCCCATCGTGCGCGGCTGCAAAAGGTCGGGCTTTACCAGGCAATATATACGTCGCTCTTCCATTATCAATCCCCGCATGTCTGGTGGGTTAAGGCATTCTTGAATCAATGGAATCTCCCCACCAACACTTTTCTTCTGGGGACAGAGAGGTTTCGATCTCTTTGGAGGAATTTTATGAGATCTCGGGGCTGCCAATTCGATGGACACTTTATGAGGAGTTGTTGCCTTCTGATGAATACGTCTTTGAACCCGAGCCCGCACCGCTTGACGGCTTATCTGCTGAGAACGTCGTCCGCCACAAGCGTCCCAGCTTGATCAAGGTGCTAGGTATCTCTGACCGATTGTTCACCGAATCTGAGGAGCTGGGCGTTACTTTTAAGAGCTTCATTACTTGTTTCCTTCGCGAGGTTATCTTGTCGAAGACAGCTCCGAAGTTCGCAAATATCAAAGACCCCTTTGGGTTTGGTCCGAAGAAGCTGCCGACCAATGAATCGGATCTACCGCAGTACTACATCCCCATAGTGTCGCTGATATCTTTCGAATCCATTGCAGCTCCCGGCATGGATGAGGAGACGTTCTTTGTGGGGTTTATTAGTGTCTGGCTCAGCTGGTTTGTTATCCCTATGCATCGCCGCTTTATGCGAGTTTCGGTCATCTATCCGGCTCACCGTATAGCTGAGGGGACACGGCTGACCATTGGCATCCCGGCATTGGCGCATCTCTATCACGGGTTGGGCGCTGCAGCTAATACTTCCACCCCTGGCGTAGATGTGGTAAACTTTTCGCTTCACTACTTCACGTCTTGGATCGCAATGCACATCTTGGGTGCTTTCGCTATGCATCAGAGGCCTGCATTTTATGATGCTTACACCTTTCTGTGACTTATGCGATTGGTGGATGCTTCTGCCGTCGACCCGACTCAATTCGGGGCAATTCGGGCATTGATTTCTCCTTATGCTACTGCTGGCGGGTTGGTATTTACTGATCGGGTCTTATCTTCTTCCTCGGGTTCAACTCAGCCGCTTTGGGACCGGTCAAAA
The DNA here is from genome assembly GCA_030015575.1 of Agapanthus africanus. Classification (NCBI taxonomy): domain Eukaryota; kingdom Viridiplantae; phylum Streptophyta; class Magnoliopsida; order Asparagales; family Amaryllidaceae; genus Agapanthus; species Agapanthus africanus. The sequence goes on from CM057341.1 coordinate 184,024,806, forward strand.
GATAGCATGCCCTCATTGAGGCCCCGGGAGGCCGCGCACTTATACGCAATCAGACCGGGCTACCTGGTATTCCGTCAGGATAGCGCAGCCCTTTTCATGCGGTACAATCCGCATCTCTTTGCCCGGCAGCTTGGCTATGATCAGGGCGTCCCGTTTGAGGCTTTCATAGTCGCGCTGGTTCCTTCGCTCGAGGCCGTTCGAGATGCCGCCCATCATTTTGTGAGGCTGAACACCGGTTCCTAGTTCATGATCCCCGATGCTGATTAGATGCCCCGATGCGTAGGGTCGTTCACGAGCTGGTATCTCCATCGGGTCAACCCGATTATTATTGAAGAAAGAAGGGTACTTCTTGGCCACGGTGCCCCCTACTCAGGTTCCGGCCACAGGAGCTACGCTGCGACCGCGCGCCCCGGTCCGCTTTCCTCTGAGGGATACCGGCATCGCGCTTATTCCGGGAGAGTCGAGGGTGGATCTTACCCCAACAGCTGGTATGCCCCTGGGTACCCGGTCGCGGGGTAAACGGGCTCCGGTAGCAGCACCACCGCCCCCCGTGGCATCGACAATTGCGGTGTCATCCTCGGTTGTGGTGCCAAGCGAAGGTGATAAGGAAGAGGGTGTTGAGGGTGACGTGGGCCGGCGCCGCACTAAGGCTCCACGGGGGAGGAAACGGTCGTCTTCGGTGGCCGGTTCTGGATCTAAGAGGTGGAGGAGGGTGGCCACCAACTTACTTGATTCTCTAACAGAGTTTGAGCCCATACTTCCAGATGAACCGTTGGTTGTGCAAGAGTCGGACGCTGGTCTTCTCTTCCCGGGTTCGGCCGCCGAGGAAGCCGCATAGTTGGCTCAGGCTATAAGACGTTCCAAAGATGCGTCTCAGAACGCCAGGGTTCTGAAGAAGCCCTATCCTGCTGTAATTTTTTACGAAGACCCCTCGTGGATCCGGCGGCGGTTTATCGGCCCTTTGGAGGAATGGGGAGAAAGGGCCCTGGAGCAGGCTGCTACGGAGGATGCAGCAGACGCGCTTTCCTTGTGGACTGGTGGCCACGAGTCCACCCTCGAACCCCGGCGGGCACGCCTCCTTGAGAAGGAGCATCGGCTTGAAGAAGCCATATTGAAGGTTTCCCTACGCATTGGTATGTTTTTGTACTTCTTTGTAGCTTTTCAGATTATTTACACCTGTATGTATGTATCCTTATTCTTGTGTGAATTGTGCAGAATCTTCGACGATGGGGGAGGTCCCTACAGGCTTATTGAAGCTAAAGCCTGTTGACATTCCCGATGAAGCATTGCACGATGTGGAGGGGGCTGACGAGGCTGCTCCTCTTACAATAGAGCCTCCAGTGGCAGTTCTTGATTACGGAGCACTCGCTCCTTTGGTGGTCGCCGCCCCCAACGACTCTTCGTGAGGGCGGCCCAGAGGCTGGAATAAAGGTAGTCGGGGCTACCCTCCCTTTGTTGGAGCCGGAGATCACGGCAGAGGCCGTTGAAGCCGCCATCCCCCCGACTCAGAATGGGAGGAGTGTTGAAGGTAACCTTTTACATTTTAAATTAGCAATCTTTCTGTTGTCTGAACTCTTTTTTTTTTTCCTCAGAATTGCGCGGGCTGGCGACCTCTATTGCTGATTTGTCTCCCAGGCAATCGTTTCAGCGTCTGTTAGAGATGGCAGCTTCGCAGGCGATATCCCCTCAACGCATCGTCCTCTCATCTGGGCAAGGTTAGTGTCGTTCGCCATTTCTTATAGCGTCGTTGTTATTTTGCGTATTGACATTGATGTTCTCTAAAGTTTTGGAGGCCGATGACGAGGTTGAGGTCCTCAAAGGGCCAGGGGAACCTTCAGCTCCTACTTGCATGACCGTAGGTAAGTGACATCTCAATATGACCCCACTTGTTCCTTTGCTTAAGAGTTTTACTGACATTTTTCAAATCTGAACATCCTTGCCAGGCCCCATAGCGCTGGAATCGCGTATCGCCATGCCGCCCGGCCCCTACGCTTTGCGAGCCTCAGAGCGCCTGGCCCAGTTAAGCCTTGTCTCCATGTCGTCTTTGATTGAGGAGTTTCGTGTTGGCAGCGCAACCACAGCTGAAGCATTTGCTGCCGAGGCTAACGGTTCTCTTCCTTTTCTTGCCACCTACCATAGCGAAGAGGTGGTGCGAGTCTGGGTGGAGTTCTGTCGGCAGGTGGAGGATTGCTTGAACGTACTTGAGTGTTCCCGCCTTTCCTCGGAGGCCGTGGCTGCAAAGGCGGACTTGCGGGGGCTGATAGCGCGGTGCGTGGCAAATATGGTATCATGCGAGAAGAGGCTCGGCCGCAAATTCTCGGAAAGGGAGATGGCCTCTAAGGCATTAAGCGAGCTTCAAACCAGCCTTACAGCCAAAGCCAATAAGCGTATGAACTCTGGCGGGTACTTCAAGAGTCTATCAAAGTGGTGGTGGCTCTTGATAAAGCTGCCGTGTTCACTCGCGAAAGGGTTGAGGCTCACAAGGCTACTGAGAAAGAGCTCGAAGGCCGGCTCGCCTCGTATCAGGCCCAGCAGGCTCAGGAGGAGGCCCGTCTCCTGGCGATCCTGAATCATGAAGCAGTGGCCCAGCAAAAGAAGGATGAGCTAGTAAAATTGCTAAATCGCCCGCCGGCTTGAAGACTTGTATCTTTTCTTTTCTTTTTGTACATACTCCTGAATGAGAGTATATTCTTTTTGCTTTTTCATGAATTGTACTTTGTATCCATTTTGGTTCATGAATAAAAGATATATTTTTTTAATGGTGTGTCTCTTTTATTGAATGTGTTCTACGGACAATTTATCTTGGTCTCCTTGCAGGGTAGTGATGGCTTAGGATTCAGTGTTAAGATCTGCCTCCTAAGACTTTTGAGCTTTATAAGCCGTGAGGATCTCATAAAGAGTATTTCTCCCTACAGGTCGAGAGGATCCCGTAGGTGTAAGTTCTTCTTAAGAATCGTGAGGATTCTTAAGCAGGTTTTCCCTTGGGAGTCATAAGGATATCACAAGAGAGTTTTCTTCCTTACAGGTCGTGAGGACCCGCAAGTGCTGGGTGCGGTCGCCCTTATCCGTATTTCACGGGATCAGGGGTTGCTTTGGGATGTTTTCCAGGGTACCGTAGTTTAAAGACATCGCGGTCAAGGTTAAGGACATCATAGTCCGTGGGTTTAAGGACTCCACAGTCCGATGTTAGTTTTAAGACATCACGGTCAAGGTTAAGGACGTCATAGTCCGTGGATTTAAGGACTCCACAGTCCGATGTTAGTTTTAAGACATCACGGTCAAGGTTAAGGACATCATAGTCCGTGGATTTAAGGACTCCACGGTCCGATGTTAGTTTTAAGACATCACGGTCAAGGTTAAGGACATCATAGTCCGTGGATTTAAGGACTCCACAGTCCGATGTGTGGTTACTGGGACCGGTCACCTCTTTGAAGACGTTGAGGAATTACAACGACAAATATCAAAGGAGCGAAGAGATGTACCCTTGAACCAAGGTAAAATCAGTCTAGAGTGATCATGGTTGATCATTAGTTTTAAGACATTACGGTCAAGGTTAAGGACATCATAGTCCGTGGATTTTAAGGACTCCACAGTCCGATGTTTGCTCTGGATGCTTCGTACGGGTTCACTGCCATGCTCTGCGAAGACCAGGCTTTGCTCTGGGCGTTTTCCGTGGGGTCAAAGAGTGACGTTATCCGCGTTCCACGTGACCAGGAATTTTGCACTAGATGCCTCACACGGGTTCACTGCCGTGTTCGGCGAGGACTAGGCTCCGCTCTGGATACTTCACACGGGTTCACTGCCGTGCTCTGCGAGGACCAGGATCCGCTCTGGACGTTTTCCACGGGGTCAAAGAGTGACGTTATCCGCGTTCCACGTGACCAGAAATTTTGCTTTGGATGCTTCCCACGGGTTCACTGCCGTGTTCTGCGAGGACCAGGCTCCGCTCTGGACATTTTCCACGGTGTCAAAGAGTGACGTTATCCGCGTTCCACGTGACCAGGAATTTTTCTCTGGATGCTTTCCACGGGTTCACTGCCGTGTTCTGCGAGAACCAGGCTCTGCTCTGGACGCTTCACACGGGTTCACTGCCGTGCTCTGCGAGGACCAGGATCCGCTCTGGATGTTTTCCACGGGGTCAAAGAGTGACGTTATCCGCGTTCCACATGACCAGGAATTTTGCTCTGGATGCTTCCCACGGGTTCACGGTCGTGTTCTGCGAGGACCAGGCTCCGCTCTGGACGTTTTCCACGGGGTCAAAGAGTGACGTTATCCGCGTTCCACGTGACCAGGAATTTTTCTCTGGATGCTTTCCACGGGTTTACTGCCGTATTCTGCGAGGACCAGGCTCCGCTCTGGACGTTTTCCATGGGGTCAAAGAGTGACGTTATCCGCGTTCCACGTGACCAGGAATTTTGCTCTGGATGCTTTTCACGGGTTCACTGCCGTGTTCTGCGAGGACCAGGCTCCGCTCTGGACGTTTTCCACGGGGTCAAAGAGTGACGTTATCCGCGTTCCACATGACCAGGAATTTTGTTGATTATATCTGTATTTCACGGAGTTGGGATTTGACTCTCAGTGGGAGTACATCGCCGAGTCATGGAACTGGGAGTTGCCGCTGTTCCGCTTTGCTTGATGCTGTGTCTGCTGTAATGAGACGAGTGTTGAGAAGATCTCTAGGCTGTCTGTGAACCATCGAGATTTGGCTTCTTCTTCTGATGAAACCTGGGGAGGAGGAGTGTGATTCCTGTTAGTTATATGTATGCCCTAGAGGCCATTACTGTACATTGGATGTATATTGTAGTGGATGCTGGGACATATATAGGTAGGACTTTCTTGCTCGACATGATAGTACGCTATCTGGTTGCTCTTTATCTTAACATGTATACTTTCTGTCTCTCTGTTACATGTTGATAAAGCCCTTAGGATGTGTACTCGACTTCCAGGACTATGATGCAGATCATACTAGTGGGGCCTGGGTAGTCCATGAGTACATCCTTCAATGTTCCTAGTCGTGGGAATATCGAGACGGGGCATCGATATTCCAGAGTAGACTAGCGTATATCTTCTCGACCCATGTAATGGGCGATGGATGATCCCATATCCATTGGTGTTTGACATCAGAGATGGTATGCGGGTGCTCAGTGGAGACTGGGTACACTGAACGGACTAGCCGAGAACTCCCAGATGGTATTATACCCCACGTCAGATGGCAGTTCTCTGGTGACACTGGTACAGCTTAGTCTGTTGACCCGAGATCGTCATAGAGTCTTGTGTGTCTCCCACTGTGCTTTGATTTCCACCCTACAACGGCTCTACTGAGTCGTGCAAACAGGTGGTTTTTGGGTACAGTCCTGATTCACATGGAGACAATGAGCAATAGGAGGGGATTCGTCTCTCCCGATATTGGGGGTTGATGTTGCGCTATGCACGACTGGCCATAATAGGAAATCCCTGGCCAGGGTTGCAGTGATCTACTGGTAAGTGTTATCAGTAGTTTCACACATGTTATGGACCTCACGTCGGCATGACTTATCAAGCTATTGGGGTCTGACGTTTACCACCCCTAGGCGAGATATGCGACATATCAGATGAACAGACCGGACTGTACGGTAAGTGTTACTGGTTGGATTCACAGGAGTGTGAGCGGGCTTGATCGTCGATCTTTTGATCGCTCAATACCCAGGTGGCCGTTACGTTTAGCAGACCGCTTGCGGCTTGTGGGTGTTTGATATGATCATCACCTGCTGCAGGTGTATTGACGAGTCTTTAGAGTCTTACACAGAGGTTTCCTGGCTCAAGCGAAACGAAATAGGAGCGCATATGAGATATGTGTGGGACCGAGAATAATGCGTGTATGTGATATCGTATTCCATTCTCGCGATGAATGTATCGATTGGTTATATGCGATATAACCTAGTTATCGAATCAAGGATTGATTCGATAAGCCGATACATAGGATACTAGTCGGTTATATGCGATATGACCGGATCGTTAAATCAAGTGTTGATTTAATGATTTAATGTATAATTATATATTTGATATATTACTTTGCGTTAACTAGTATTGGTTCACTTTAAATGGATTTTCTCACTTGAATTACACAAGTTGTATTTGTGATATACTTTTGTGCACAAGATTGTATCATGTTTGATGATACATGCTAACTTGGTTAAGTGTATGATTAAACCATGGTTAAGTTAATGATTAGGGTTTTGTTTATTTGATTACTTATCTATTTATTTATTTTTTCATTTTGGAAAAGATAAATAAGGAATGGTGGCTTTGTTTGTTTGTTTGTTGAAGCTTCATGAAGTTTTGAACAAGTCCACCATTCTTGTCTCATGCTTAACCCTAACCATTCACCTAACCCTAGTTTATTCTCTACACTTTACCATGGTTACATTATGATAACCATCACTTGATTATTCAATTAGAATTAATTTTATTCCATTCTTTTCTTCTTCTTCTTCTTCTTGATGAAGAAAGAAAAGCTTTCTTGAAATTGATCAAGTGTTGATTCCAAGTGAGAAATCCAATTCCAAAGTGAACCCACTTCCTATTTCTTCATCCTCTACCTCTTGCCAAGTAGTATAGGGTGTTTTCTTCACAAGTTTCATGACTTGGTGAAGTTGGAGTTTAATCTTGAGTTGCCTCGACGTAGATCATCTTCGGCATCGAAGCCGACGACCAAGTCCGCCCATTTCTCCGATGAAGTCGATGCTAGAGTCCGGGATCCGATATGGACAGCAGAGGGACGTCATCGCGGAGCTTAGGAAGTGGAGGACCGGATCTACAAAGGTTGTAGTCACTTTCCTCTAGCTATAAATTCGTTTACTTGCTTGCATCGCCTAATTATCTAGTTAACGATCCGTATTAGGGTTTGTAGGCACAAGGAAAAATTTGAATTCGGCATGTTTGATCTGTTGTGAGACTTCATTAGTGTGCCTAGAAACCCTACAATTCCTTCTTCGTTTGCGCCCCTGGATTGTATACAGGGATTGATCTAGCATCACCTGTAGGGTATAAATTTCCAATTTTGTTTAATTTCTTTTTCCGCGATGCTCTATCATTTCAGCTTTTACATCGCGAAGGTCGCGATTGCCCCATCATTTCGGCTATTTTTCGCGGCGCCCAACATTTCGGCTATATATATATATTTTTTTACTCGCTGCTTTTTATTGCGAGTTGCCCAATCATTTCGGCTATTTTTCATGCATACATTTTTACTTGCTGCTTTTTATTGCAAGTTGCCCCATCATTTCGGCTATTTCATATGCATTTTTAGCTTACTGATTTTTTTATCGCGAGTGTAGAATTTGGAATCTGGTGCCAATCTCAGCATCAACATCGCTACAACTGGAATATGGCCAGGAGCGAATCATCATTTGCCTCTGTTGACGTCGAACAAAGGTGGCTTAGTAAACAGGGTTAGGGTCTTGTCGACTAAGGCTTTTGACTTGATGAGCCGTAAGGGTCTCACAAAGGTATTTCTCCCTACAAGTCGTAAGGATCTCGTAGGTGTGTTTTCTCCTTAGGAATCATGAGGATTCCTAAGTGCGTGTTCCCCTGTAAGCCGTAAGGATCTTACAAAAGGATTTTCTCCTTATAAGTCGAGAGGACTCATAAGGGTCGTTCACCATATGGACATATCCCTAGTCACGGGTGGGACTTTGCTGGGAAAATGTTTATTCGCGCCCGTGGATTGTATACAAGGGTCAATATGAGCCGCTTGTAGGGCAATATCGAAGTTTGTGGGGGTTGCTTAAGAACAGGTTCAGGTCTCTGTAACTTAAGACTTTCAAGTCTTATGAGCCGTGAGGATCCCATATAAGAGTTCTCCTTACGAGTCGTGAGGATCTCGCAAGTGTAATTTCTCCTTATGAATCGTGAGGATTCCTAAGTGTGTTGCTCCCTTGTAAGTCGTAAGGATCTCACACGGGTGGTTTCTCCTTACAAGGTCGAGAGGACCCTGCAAGTGTCCTTTAATGAGGTTGCGCCCTTTCGGGTTTTCACAAACACTCGCCGGTAGCCCTGCTGTTTTTACTTACGGAGCCCTTTCGGGTTTTCATCCGTGCCCATTTTGCTTATAAACATACCGTTTTTTATTTTTTATTCCTTTTTTTGTATCTGTTTTGGGATGCCGCGATCCATCGCAGTTTGTCGACATCTCGGTCAACAGCTAGTTTTAGGACGTTTCGGTCCGTCGTTAGTTTAAGGACGTTTCGGTCCGTCGTTAGTTTAAGGACGTTTCGTTCCGTCGTTAGTTTAAGGACGTCTCGGTTCATTGTTGAAGAGGGCATGTCACTACTTTAGGCTTAAGAAGATAGCGAGCGGACATAGCCGTCGTCGTCTATCATTGACCCGGGCCATGACTCGTTAGAAGTAGTATTTCTTCAGGAAGCGACCGTTTATTGGCCTGAAAGGTCTTTCACCGTGCATATCCATGAGTAGATAGGCTCTACCCTGGTAGACCTTGTCTATGACGTACGGGCCTTCATAGTTCGGCTCGAATTTTCCCCGCTTGGCGCGATTGGGGATCATAGGTCTTTTGACCACTAGTACGAGTTCGCCTTGGCGGAATGTCCTCGGCCTGGTCAGTCTTTCATATGAGCGCATCATCTTTGATTTATAAGCCTCCAGATTTTGTTGCGCTATGAGGCGGGTTTCATCAAGGGCATCAAGCTCTTCAAGCCGAAGGTGAGCATTTTCTTCGTCCGTCAGCTCGTAGTGGACTGCCACTTGTACAGAGGGTAACTCTATCTCGAGGGGAAGTACTGTTTCTGTACCAAATATTAACGCGTATGGCGTTGTGTCGATACGCCCAGAGAGCTTCATGTAGTCTCTCATGCCAGTCCTTCTTATTTCGGGACACCGTCTTTTTCACGATCTTCGTCAAGGCCTTGTTGAAAGCCTCAGCTAGACCGTTAGCTCGAGGATTATAAACGGAGGAATATCTCCAGTCTATGTTGTGTTGTTGCGCGAAGCGGCTGATCTTGTGGCTTCTATAGGCTGGCCCGTTATCGGAGATGATCCATCTCAGAGTTCCAAACCGATAAATGACGTGTGTCTTGAAGAATGGGAGGATATTCTCCGTCTTCACTTCCCTCAGCGGTACTGCTTCTGCCCATTTGGAGAAGTAGTCGGTTGTCGCCAAAATGAATCGATGTCCCCTGGACGATGTTGGTTCGATGGGGCCGATTATATCAGTCCCCCACATTTCAAACGGCCAGTTGTCCATTGTTGGATGTAGAGGATTTGGGGGCTGATGGATAAAGTCCCCATGAATTTGGCATGAGTGGCATTGCTTCACATATTCCAGGCAGTCCTGAATCATCGTGGGCCAATAGTAGCACATTCGTTTAATCTTCAACTTCATCTTTGGGCCTGCTTGGTGAGAACCGCAGAGTCCGTCGTGAACTTCCTGAACGACTCTCTTCGCCTCGTCAGGTCCTAGACATCTCAACTACAGAGAATCAAACGACCTCTTGTACAAAGTATCATTGACGAAGGCGAAAGACAGAGCTCGTTTCATGAGCTGATGTCTTGAGGACGCATCTTCAGGCGTTCGATTGGATTTGAAGTAGTCTACAAAGACTTCTCTCCAATCCTCAGCCTTTCCCTGATCTTTTATTTGCGTAGCCATTTGCCCAGTCAGTCCCTCATCTCCGTATGATTCCGGATCCGGAGATATTTCTGCGGGGGCAAGCACCCGACGGCTTTGTACCACGATTCTTACGTCATCGAGGTTCTCGTCAGCCAATTCTTTAGCGAGCTTAGCTAGTGCATCTGCTTTGCTATTTTCCGCACGCGGTATGCTTTCCAGCATATAGGAGGGAATTTGGGTCAGTAGTTGTTGTACTCTCTCGCCATATTTCACCAGTTCGGGTTTGCACGTTTGGTAGTCTCCATTTACTTGACTGACGACCAGTTGAGAATCTCTATATATGAGGAGGTTTTCAATTCCCATGTTGATGGCGATCTCGAGGCCTGCTATCAAAGCTTCGTATTCAGCCTCATTATTCGTCCTCGGCTCTGTCACGGAGAAGGCGAAGCGCATTATCCCTCCTTGTGGGGTCACGAAGACGAGGCCTACCCTTGATTTGATTATAGGGGTGTTCTGTTTGCGCTTCTTCATGGAAGACGCTCCATCAAAATAGAGTTCCCATCGGGTATCACTACCGTCGATCGCATCAAACGCGTGTTCGTCTGGCAGCTCGCAATTCAGAGGGAATCGGCCGGTATCGGATGCTCAGCAATGAAGTCGGCGATGGCCCGGCCTTTCACAGCCTTGAGAGGTTGATAAGTTATTGAGAACTCCATCAAGAGCAGGGCCCATTTAGCGAGTCTTCCTGTCAATATGGCCTTCGACATTAAATATTTAAGGGGGTCCACCTTCGAAATGAGACGGACTTCATGCGCCAACGCATAGTGCCTGAGCTTTGTTATCGCGAAGATCAACGCCAGGCAGTGTTTTTCGATGGGGGAGTAGTTGCTTTCTTCCCCCAGGAGAACTCGACTTAAGTAATAAAGAGCTCTTTCTTTCCCTTGGTCGTTCTCTTGTGCCCATAATGCGCCTAAGGAACCCTCGAGGGCGGTTGTATATAGAATGAGAGGCTTTCCCTTGACCGGAGCAGCCAACACTGGCGGATTCTGCAGGTACTGCTTGATTTCGTCCAGCGCGCTCTGACATTTGTGATCCCAAACGAAAGGGGTTCCCTTCTTCATCAGGTGACTGTAAGGGCGACACTTGCCTGACAGGTTGGCTATAAATCGCCGAATGTACGCGAGCTTCCTTTGGAGAGACCGTAATTGCTTGAGAGTCCTTGGCGGAGGCATTTCCATGATCGCCTTGATCTTTGACGAATCTATCTCGATACCTCGGTGTCAGACGATGAATCCCAGGAATTTACCCGAGGAAACTCCGAATGCGCACTTGAGAGGGTCCATCTTCAAGTTGTATTGTCGAAGGCGTTGAAATACGGTCTTCAGATGGTCTAAATGCTCCTCGTATGATTTGCTTTTTACCACGAGGTCGTCGATATAGCATTCGACGATTTCATGTATAAGGTCATCGAAGATCTTTGTCACGGCCCTTTGATAGGTAGCACCGGCGTTCTTTAGACCGAAGGGCATCACCTTGTAGCAAAATATACCCAAAGGGGTCCGGAAAGCGGTGTGCTTCTGGTCTTCGGGATGCATCTTTATCTGATTATATCCTAATGAGCCATCCATGAAGGAGAAAACCTTGTGAGTGGATGTGTTATCTATCATCAGCTCGGTGACTGGCACTAAATCGTCCTTCGGACAGGCTTTATTGAGATCCCGAAAGTCTACGCATATACGCACCGTCCCATTCTTCTTCATCACTGGGACGATGTTGGCGATCCAATCAGGGTATTGAACCTCTTGGATGAAGCCGGAGTCGATTAGCTTTTTGACCTCAGCGTTAATGCTCATCTCAAGCACAAGTTGCATTCTTCTCGGTGCTTGTTTGATTGGCTTGATGTCCGGGGATACTGCCAACTTGTGCACAGCAATCTCTGGATCTAATCCCGACATCTCGGAGTAGTTCCATGCGAAGCAGTCCTTGTACTGTATGAGCACGTCCTAGAGTGTCGCCACCTGTTCTTCGGACAGCAGCTCGCTGACAAACGTAGGCCTTGAGTCACTTGTCGTTCCCAAATCAATCTTCTTGAGGTTATCTGCAGTAGTGTGTATTCCATCTTTCAGCTTTTTGGGCGCCGGTGGAAACTCTGAGATCACCTCATCACCATTGTTTTCGAAGCACCGAGGGAGGTCATCCGCATTCTCGGGTTCTTCTTTTGATATTATTATCATATAACAAGTACGAGCCCGCTTCCAAGACCGATGTGGATCTGGTTCTGCTCTCGTGGCTTTGGGTTCATGCTTCTATGGCGGCGTTACCTTCCAGCTGTCAGATAGAGCGAACTTGCCGAGCTGATACTGATCTTCGACCCAGTTCTTGAAGGTGAAGCAGTCTTCGAGAGGATGCCCTATTACCCTGTGATAAGAGCAATAGCCCGGATGAGAGACCTCGTTAGCTTGCTCAGGGTGTTTAGACTCCGGAAGTGTAATCATTCGATGTTTTAATGCGAGATCAAGTATCTTCTTCGTCTTGTCTTGAGGGAAAGAATATACTCGACTCATCTTCTTCATGATGGACAAATCCGGACCGCGCAATTCCCGATCACGTGACTTCTTAGTCCCGCTTTGTCGCTGTCGAACGCCTTTTCCTCTCTTTGGCTTGTTTCTGCTTCTGCGTCGGGCCTTTTGCACCACAGGTTGACAGGGAGGAGTATTTTCATCTTTCGCAGTCTGTCGAAGAAGGCGTTGCGTCCTGGGTTTCTCATAGATGGCCATTTCGTGATTATGGTCGTCTCGAGCTTTTTGACCCGCTTTCCTGATGAGCTTGTCCATTCGTTCTTCAAATGACGGACTCGGCACTTTGATTGCGGGATCTAGTTTTGGTACAGGGTCGGCGTATTCTGACAGGGCGTCCTCTTCTTCATCGAAGTTATATATGGCGTAGCTACTATGGACTCGTTCCCGTTTCCCGGATCTCACATATCCAAGCCCAAGCGTTTCCATTCTTCCGTTGGGCAACTTGCGCTGAGTCCCAGGGACATCCCAAATCCACTTGTAGAACCGAGCTTGTCGAATAGTCTGTTTTAAAGGTACCCCTTGGCTCTTCAGTAGACTTTTTAGTCCGTTTGTATAATATCTGGGCAAACGGATGGGTTGGAGCCTGTCAAGCGTAGAATCTGCGCCGTGCCAGATTTCTTTCTCAACTCTTGTTTCCTTGGACCGATAGAATAGGATCGCCTTTTCGCCTTTTCGCCTGGGAGGGACTAATGTTTGCAGGTCTTGTACATTGTAAGCTTCAAGTGCGTCAAGATCTTTGTAGTGCTCCCGCGGAATCATGGTAATTTGTAAACTCTGATCATCACCAGGGAATGCTTGTATTGACGGCTGACTGGAGAACACAGCATTAACCTCATCTTCTGAGTAGCTTCCGAAGATCAATATGGGGGAGGACGGCCCCGGGTTGTTGCGTCGAGACGGCCCAGCATAAACTATCTCTTCTTCTTCTTCTTCGGTATCACTCCCGAAAACAGGAATGGTGGCGGTGGCTTTGTTCTCCGGTTTGCGGCACCTCTCTGTGTCCTCGAAATCTGGCAAAAAGTATTTTGCATCTTCGTACTTGCGGACTTCATTCACGGAGAACGGGTTCAGCTCTCCTGTTACGGTATACTCGAGACCATCCTTGAAATACTTCATACACTGATGTTGCGTAGAAGGGATGATGTTGTACTCGTGTAACCAAGGACGACCGAGCTAGGCGTTGTAGCAGGTCTTGGCTTCAATGACGTGAAACTTAATGTCCGTGACGAGTAGTCCGAAGTGTAATGTTAGTATTACAGATCCGAGAGTCCGTGATGACTGAGAATCAAAACCGGAGATGGTAATCTTATCATGAGCGAGGTGCTGAACGCTCATGCAGATTTCCTTCAACACTCGCACGTTGAGGAGATTAACGGAAGACCCATTGTTGACCAGGATTTTTCCTATCTTTATATCGTGGCAGTATCCTGAGACATAAAGGGGACGGTTGTGGTCGCACGTCCCAAGGAGAAGGTCTTCATCACCGAACGTGACATCGGCTGTGTGCACTTCTTCCAGTTCATCCTTCATCCTTTCCTCGGTGAGGAAGGCTTGGAATTGCTCGGGCTCTTGCAGCGCCTTGATTAATGAATCTCTCTCTTCTTTTGATATTAAGAGGGCGTTGAGAATGCTGAGCTGAGAGGGTAGCTTCCTCAGGTGCGCTAGGATGTTGTAGTCCACCTTGTTCTTTTTTGGCGGGTTTTTAGCAGTCAGCTCTTTGATGACTTGGTCATCCAGGGCGATATCCTCAGCGACCTTTTCCTTTCCCTTATCTTTCCTAGTTAAGGGTCCGAGATTATTTTATGGAAGCGTGCGATTGCGCAGCTGAATGTTTTCGCAGGGCTCTGGTTCTTCCTCTTTCCCTAAGATGGATTCTTTAAAGAGAGGGCCGAGAGCCATTTCTTCGTCAGAGTCGCTCCCAAAGGTGAGAACCTGCGATCCTCCGGCGTTGACCGTGCGACAATTGCCAAAAATTCCTTTATGCTCCTCGGTCGTACTTCGTCGCTCCCGACGAGTCTTGCGTTTCATCCGCTTAACATGTTGCCGATGAGCAACATACCCCTGCCACCATTTTTTAAAAGCGTCGCATTCTTCGGTGGGGTGCAAAATCTTTCGATGATATGAGCAGTAGCTAGGATGCATCCCTGCTTCACCGGGGGTGTTTCCTTCCGAAGGTGGTAGCTCCATTCCCATTGATATGGCTTTGGCAAACCTTTTCCTTGTCTTGAATATATTTTTATCCGCATCGGATTTCTTTTGATCTGGCGGGGGTGCTTCGACTCTTTCATTTAGCCTCCTGCGTTTGGCTCTTTCTGATGCGGCCATCTCACGCTCCCGATCGGCTTTACTTTTCAGACGAATCTCATCCAGAAAAACGTCGATCATTTCGTCTGACAGCCATACGAGCTCCGGTTCAGGCTTCGCACCCAGTTTCTCAGTGCCATGAGTTTTTCATCATCCGTAAATGAGTGGGAGATCACATGACAACTCGCCACGTATCCCTCGGATTCATCTGATGAGCTTTCTCCATCATCTTCCTCCTGAAAGACGTGGTTGAGGAACTCTTGGAGTGTGATGGGAGTCTGCGCCTTTTGATTGTACTCTTCCAGCGCGTCAATTTGTTTCTGTAAGTCCGTGCGCTTGTCGCCAGGCTTCACGGGCTTTTTGGACCTCTTCTTCTTCTTCTTTAAAGATTTCGATGGCTGGGTGTGAGTACTTGGGCCATCACCACCGATCTTTGGAGTTGGGCGCGGCTTCAGCATCCCTTCGATGATTTGAGGTTCAAGTGGGTTCTTCCACCTGATCGCTGGGCATTTCTGAAGATCATTCATCATCCTTTTGGTTTTGGATGAAAGGACGACCTCCCATGGAGCTTCCTTAACAAAAGAGCATGTTGCCCCCGGTGTGTCCGTCTTCTTCGGAGTATGTGGCTGTGGTGGGTTTACCTTCCACTTCTCGGACAGCGCAAACTTTCCTTGAAGGTACTGATCTTCGATCCATACTTTAAAGACGAAGCAATCTTCAATCGGGTGACTTACCGTTTGATGGTAAGGGCAGTGACTGGGGTTATTCACCTCGCTAGGTTGTGGCGGTCGTCTTGGACTCGGCAAGTTAATAAGCCTGTTACGCACAGCCAGCTCAAACAGCCTCTTCGTTTTGTCCCGTGGGAACGAGTATGGACGCTTCATTTTCTCATTGTAATAGCGTCGTCTCTCTTCCAGTTGATCTGCTAGCTTTGGGGTACTGGGCTGCTGCCGGGTGTTCGCAACGAAGGTCGTCTTCCCTTTACCCTTGTCGTTCTACGGTTTTGGCTTCGGGGGAGACGGTCTGTGACCCATTTGATCCATCTGGGCTAACTTATCAATTAACGCCTGGAACGTGGTCGGTTTAAAGAGCATCATGAACTGTGAAATAGTTGCATGTGAAATAGTTGCATGAGGGTCTAAGGTGCCCACGAACATGCCTACCGCCGGCGCTACTTCGATGCGTTGTTCGCACTTCGACCGTAAGTTCCGCCATCGGATTGCATATTGGACCCAAGTTTCACCCGGCTTCACTCTTGCATTAATGAAAGCTGTTATCGGGGTGCGTTCGCTGGCGCTCGCGAAACGCTGGGTAAACAATAATTCCATTTCAGCGAAGGTTTTGACGGAGTCATTCAGAAGTTCGGAGTACCATTCAAATGCCGTCTCCGATAAGCTACCGACGAACTTGCGAAGCAACAATTTATCATCACCGCCGGTATTGCCACAAAGAGCCCTGAACTGGGCAACATGTTGATGGGGATTGCCAGCCCCCTTATAGACATGGAATTTCAGTATTGTATAGCCCTGCGGGTACTTGATCTGATCATATCAGCTCGGATATGGTCTCCCCGTCCTGACAACTTGACCGGCTGCCTCAGTTGCCTGGTGAACTCGTATCTGCTGGGCCATCTATTCGTCCAGGTCAGCCTTGGAAATTGTCTCCTCTCTGGCCATTGAAAGAGCTGGTGGAGGATTCGACGTCTCTCCTTTATCGTCCTCAACAATGATCGGACGGTCTTCAGCTGGAGGGTCCAGCTGTAACATCATCCCCACCATGTCCTGAAACAGAAGGGCCATTCGTTTTATATTAGCTGCTTATTCCGCAGCCTCTTTGTCCTTCTTCTCAATTATCTTGCGAAGGAATTCAGCGTCAGTTTCTTGCTCCTGGCGTTGATCTGAGAACGCTTCGGGGCTTTCTTTTGGCCCAGTGAGTGCGGCCATCGCATTCATCATTTCTTGGAGCTTCTGCTGCTGCTCCTGAGCTTTAGTCACCGATCGCGTAAGCGGTCTATGACCTGTAGATGTACGGCTGTCCTCTTTCCCGGACGCCATGTAGACCGTATGCACCACCATGCCCCTAGACTTGGGGCGTTTAGGCTTACTATCTTTAACATTTGCTGCAGGCGTGGGGACTTTCTCCGGCCTTCTTCTTTTTTGAGTAGTCAACGTGGAGGGAGCCGTTGCAACGAGCACCTAAGTGGTTGTCGTCCTTTATGGTTTGACAGGACGGTTCTTTTCTTCCTGAACTTTCGCCTTCTTCTGCCGGTGAGAGTGATCTCGAATGATTGCTGGTCCTGAACTCGTCGCCAGAACTTGTAAATTTTGGAGGACAGTCGTTGAGGGGGCTGCTCTGGCTTTGTTTCTGTAACATTCTCCGCAGGTGGAGGAGATCTTTTCAGCGTGGCAGTCGGAGAGTTGCTGCGCACCTTGTTGAGCAGTTCAAAACTGTTCCCAGTCGGAACAGCAGCATTGATTTCCACCGTTGGAGCCGGTGGGGTTAGCCCAGAGGGGGAGTTGCCCCCGGCCTTCCTTACTCAGTGCCAGTGGCGACGTCGAGCGTGTCGAGCTGCTGGGGCTGGTCCAGTGATGGGGATGGTTTCGTCTTGCCCCACGTCTAGATGAGGCGTCGCTAGTGTCAGCCTCTTGAAGACTAATGCCTTTTGAGTAGCGGTATCCAATCTGTCAAAGACAGACCTTCGAGCAGGAACGGGAGCCGGGATAGTCAGTCTTGTAAAGACCGACTCTTTGGTAAGAGAAGCCGCCTTGACGACTTCAGGGGCAGATATGGCTATCTTTCTCAGGATGGCCACTTCAGGGGTCATGGGCTTCCTGGCAGGCCCATCGGAGTTCAGGCTCAGTCTGGTGAAGACCGAGGAGTTGGCATTGGATGACCCATTGAGAGGGGCCGTTGTAGTAGTGAGCCGATCGAAGACTGACTTCTTTTGCGCTTCCTTTGGCAGCTGGATATTAACGTTCACTGGCGGGAGCATGGTCCCGAAGAACAGACCGGTGGTAGCCTGAGCCACTTGCTCCACAGGCATAGTGAATAGGGAAGCAGCCTGCGGTCCATAGGCTACACCTCCAGGTGAGGCGGAGCGTCGGTTGCATTTGCAGTTGGAGCAGCTTGAGCAGTTGCCAGCCATTGATCATTTTGCTTTCTGCAGCAAACGAAACACCAAATCTTAGTACTTCGAAACCCAAGGGCAACCATTAGCGAACCGCGATTGGTTCGTGAATCACGACACACGAAGTGTGGAGTGGAAAGAGGAAAAGGTCCCACCGGGCGTGCCAGAATCTATTCCCCTCCGAAAGACGCGGCGGAGACGCGATGTACCAAACCTGCAAGCCCGAATTGGTGAAATATGGCGAGAGAGTACAGCAACTACTGACCCAAATTCCCTCCTATATGCTGGAAAGCATACCGCTTGCGGAAAATAGCAAAGCAGATGCACTAGCTAAGCTCGCTAAAGAATTGGCTGACGAGAACCTCGATGACGTAAGAATCGTGGTACAAAGCCGTCGGGTGCTTGCCCCCGCAGAAATATCTCCTGATCTAGAATCATCCGGAGAAGAGGGACTGACTGGGCAAATGGCTATGCAAATAAAAGATCAAGGAAAGGCTGAGGATTGGAGAGAAGTCTTTGTAGACTACTTCAAATCCAATCGAACGCCTGAAGATGCGTCCTCAAGACATCAGCTCATGAAACGAGCTCTGTCTTTCGCCTTCGTCAATGATACTCTGTACAAGAGTTCGTTTGATTCTCTGTGGTTGAGATGTCTGGGACCTGACGAGGTGAAGAGAGTCGTTCAGGAAGTTCACGACGGACTCTGCGGTTCTCACCAAGCAGGCCCAAAGATGAAGTTGAAGATTAAACGGATGGGCTACTATTGGCCCACGATGATTCAGGACTGCCTCGAATATGCGAAGCAATGCCACTCATGCCAAATTCATGAGGACTTTATCCATCAGCACCCAAATCCTCTACATACAACAATCACCAGCTGGCCGTTTGAAATGTGGGGGACTGATATAATCGGCCCCATCGAACCAACATCGTCCAGAGGACATCGATTCATTTTGGCGACAACCGACTACTTCTACAAATGGGCAGAAGCAATACCACTGAGGGAAGTGAAGACGGAGAATATCCTCCATTTCTTCAAGACACGCGTCATTTATCGGTTTGGAACTTTTCAGCATGGCAGTCGGAGAGTTGCTGCGCACCTTGTTGAGTAGTTCAAAAATGTTCCCAGTCGGAACAGCAGCATTGATTTCCACCGTTGGAGCCGGTGGGGTTAGCCCAGAGGGGGAGTTGCCCCCGGCCTTCCTTACTCGGCGCCAGTGGCGACGTCGAGCGTGTCGAGCTGCTGGGGCTGGTCCGGTGATGGGGATGGTTTCGTCTTGCCCCCCGTCTAGATGAGGCGCCGCTGGTGTCAGCCTCTTGAAGACTGATGCCTTTTGAGTAGCGGTATCCAATCTGTCGAAGACGGACCTTCGAGCAGGAAAGGGATCCAGGATAGTCAGTCTTATAAAGACTGACTCTTTGACAGGAGAAGCCGCCTTGACGACTTTAGAGGCAGATATGGCTATCTTCCTCGGGATGGCCACTTCAGGGGTCATGGGCTTCCTGGCAAGCCTATCGGAGTTTAGGCTCAGTCTGGTGAAGACCGAGGAGTTGGCATTGGATGACCCGTTGAGAGGGGCCGTTGTAGTAGTGAGCCGATCGAAGACCGACTTCTTTTGCGCTTCCTTTGGCAGCTAGATATTAACGTTCACTGGCGGGAGCATGGTCCCGAAGAACAGACCGATGGTAGCCTGAGCCACTTGTTCCACAGGCATAGTGAATTGGGAAGCAGCCTGCGGTCCATAGGCTACACCTCCAGGTGAGGCGGAGCGTCGGTTGCATTTGCATTTGGAGCAGCTTGAGCAGTTGCCAGCCATTGATCCTTTTGCGTTCTCCAGCAAATGAAAAACCAAATATTAGTACTTCGAAACCCAAGGGCAACCATTAGCGAACCGCGATTGGTTCGTGAATCACGACACACGAAGTGTGGAGTGGAAAGAAGAAAAGGTCCCACCGGGCGTGCCAGAATTTGTTCCCCTCCGAAAGACGCGGCGGAGACACGATGTACGTCTAGCCTGAAATTCGGGGCAGATGCTAATTGGTGCTATCCGTCCACCTCTTCGAAGATGCCAAGTTGATTTATGGCACCATGTATCGAAGGTTTAAACGGATGCGGCCGATGTAGCAGACTTCGTCAGATTCCCCCTCGCTTGAGGGGTTTTTGATTATGGGGACGCTCTTCCCTGCAGGCGCAAGCCCCTGCAGTTAATTACGCTACCGCATCACGGTAACAACTTTCTCCTTGTCCAGATGGTCACTTCGTGTCGTGGGTGTTTGTTTTGTTTGTGGTTGCCCGTGGATTGTATACGGAGACTAAGTTATGTTGTCACCCGTAGGGCGTGGACTAGTCCAAATCCATATCTTTCTTAGATTTAGGTTTGGGGGTTTGGGTTTAAGGATACGTTAGCCTCATTTGAGACTAAGATCAACTTAAACGTTTGTTAAGGATACGTTAATCTAGTTTTTAGACTATGATCAACTTAACGAGATCGTTTAGATCCAACAAGAGAGCAATTAAGGGAGCCCTATTGCTTAGTTTAGTAACATTACGGTCAATAGGTAGTTTAACAATATTGCGGTCCAATGTTAGTTTTAAGACGTTGCGGTCAAGGTTAAGGACATCATAGTCCGAGGGTTTAAGGACTCCACAGTCCGGCGTTAGTTTTAAGACATCACGGTCAAGGTTAAGGATGTCATAGTCCGTTGTTAGTTTTAAGACATCCCGGTCAAGGTTAAGGACATCATAGTCCATGAGTTTAAGGACCCCACAGTCCGTTGTTAGTTTTAAGACATCCCGGTCAAGATTAAGGAAGTCATTGTCCATGAGTTTAAGGACCCCACAGTCCGTATCAATGTGTGGTTGTCAGGACCCGTCACCTCTTTGAAGACGTTGAGGAATTACAACGACCAGTATCAAAGGAGTGAAGAGATGTACCCTTGAACCAAAGTAGATTAAATGATCTGTAGTCCAATTTGGAACCAAGATCAATTCATTAGGTTATGAGCACATTTGCTCAGTTGAGTCTGAATTGAGGACTTATGGCCTTCTTGGGCTAAAGTCCAATCATGTTTGGAATATTGGCCCTCTGCTGGTCCATTGAAGGAGAGGCTTTGCCTCTGAAAAATCAGCCAACTTGGCTAACAGCAGTGTTAAACACTAAAGATCAAAAGTGTTAAACACTGGAGATAGATTCCTTAAACTAGTGTTAGCCACTAAGAGTACAATCAGTGTTAAACACTGGAAACAGAGTTTTCAAATTAGTGTTAAACACTAAGAAAATCAGTGTTAAACACTGGAAACAGAGATCTCAAATTAGTGTTGAACACTAAAGAAAGAGGGGTCACGTGTAGCACGTGAGAGCGCCCTGATTCCCTTTATTTTTGTTCTGTCAAACGTATTGAATACTTTGGAGCATCACGTGGCGGGTATTTGTCTGCTAAAGCTTTTGCCAAGGGGTCACATGGGGCACGTGAGAGCGCCCATAGCTTCTGTTTCTTTTGCTTTTTCTTTGCGTGCTTCAAGGGTCACGTGGGGCATGTGAGGCGTTGCCTCAAAGTTCTTTTCTGTGGATCTTTACAGGGGTCACGTGGTAGCACGTGACTCTGGTTCTATGCATGTTTGAAGATCTCTTTATCTTTTTAAGAGTTAAATCCTTCATAGGGTTAAACCCTAGCAATAACTTTAAAGGAATTAAATTCTCACTTTTCTTTTGAAGAATTATATTCTTAGATAGGGTTAAACCCTAATTTCTTTTATGTAAAGAATTAAATTCTAGCAAAGGGTGAAACCTTAATTTCTTTTCTGTAGGAATTAAATTCCCCATATATGTAAAGAATTAAATTCTAGCATAGGGCGAAACCCTAATTTCTTTTTTAAGGGAATTAAATTCCTGTGAGTTTGAGATAATTAAGTTCTCAATTAGGGTTAAACCCTAGTTCTGTCCATTTTGAAGGAATTAAATTCCTATAATATAGGGTTAAACCCTAATTTTATCTCAAAGGAATTAAATTCCTATAACTCTTGTAAGAATTAAATTCTCAAAACTCAATTTCTTCTCTATGTTTCAGATCTGCATGGCAGGATCTCAACCCAATGAGAATTAAATTCTCAATTTATGGGGAGATGTGCACTTTGCAGATCTTCAACCAGAGAAAGAACTAAGTTCTTTTCTTTATAGAAGAGTTAAACTCTTTCGAGAATTAAATTCTCTTTTTGAAGCCTCTCTTTTCTTACCTAAGGTTTTTCTTTGCAGAGAATCAAATTCTTCCTTCTGAATTTTCAAGATTCCAAAGCTCTATATCTCTCTCTGTCTGTTTTTCTCCTCCCTTTTCTCTCTTTTTTTTAACTCTCTCCCTTGGCACCTATTTATAGGAGAAGGAAAAGAATCATTCTGTTTAATGAATCTTTCATTAAAAGATTTGATTTGTTTATTGAGAGATTTGATTTATTTTCATCACTGATCCGGGCCTTTAAATTATTAGGTGAATTTTATACACCGTTGGATTTTAAATCCAAAGATATTCTTTTGTTATTTCGGTTAGATTTAGGGGGAAATCTTTCCATATCCAAGATTTTTCCATAAATTGGTGATATTTAATCACCCTCGGATTTTTAATCCAACGGTTTCACATAATTATTCTCTATTTTAAAAAGATTTAAATGATCTTATTCAGAATTTAATTCTGTTGAACATCAGGGCTTTCAAAGCCAGTCACGTGCGGCCACATGACCTTTGGTCACGAGTAAGCACGTGACCCCTGGTCACATGTAGGCACGTTGTTAGTGTATATGCCCTAGAGGCCATTACTGTATCATACTAGTTTGTATATTACTTAATGAAAGCTTGGGATATTCACAGTTGTATAAACAATCTTGCTCAATATAGTAGTATGCTACTTGGTTTGTTTCTGCTTCAATGTGTACATGTGTTTATTTTAGTATATCACATATACACATTAGTGGAGCCCTTAGGATCTTTGCTTGATTACCAGCGTTGTGATGGCAGTCACACTAGTGGAGGCTGGGTAATTTATAAGCACATCCTTATGCAGGTCCCTAGTCGCAGGACTATCGAGACAGGGCATCGATACTCCGGAGTAGACTAGCGTATGCGCTTCTCATCCCAGTGTGGGAGATGGTCTGTCCCACAGCCATCAGTACGTCGTACTAGAGATAGTATGCGGGTGCTCGTTGGGTTACAAGTACACTGGACAGGACTCGTCGGGAACTGTTGGTTGGTACTATACCTATCGTCAGTTATCAGTTCCCAGGTGACATGAGTACAGCTTAGTCCGCTGACTTGACACTGTCACTTCGCCTTGAGTGTGTTCCCACTGTACTTAGATTACTACCCTACCATGGCTCAAAGGAGTCGTGCAAACAGGTAGTAGTTGGGTGCAGTCCTGAAGCACTTGGAGGCAGTGACGGTTAGACAGGATTCGTCTCTCCTGGTATTGGGGGTTGACATCGCGCTGTGTCTAGGAGAGCCATTACACGAGTAGTCCCTGGCCAGGGCAAGCGAGATATACTGGTAGGTTTCCAGTGTTATCTCAGGGTGTTCTGGGCTTCACTCTGACACGACTTGTACCACTATTGGGGGACTGACGTTTACCGCCCCCTAGGCCCGCCATGCGTTGTATCAGACGAACAGACCGGACTGTATGGAGACTGTCACATTCAGGCTCAGTAGGAGTTCAGATGGGTTTCACCTCGTCAGTCTTCTTGTCGGCATCTACCTGGGGGTCGTTACGCACAGCTAGTGCCACTTGCGGTCTGTGGTTAAACCCACTACCAGCGTAGTGTCGAGTCTTTAGAGTCCCACACAGAAAGCTATTCGCCTTTAGGCAAAAGAGTAGAGGTCGCATGGTTTTGCGACAGGTCGCATGATTTTGCGACAGGGTTCGGTCATATCCGTGCACTTGTGCACGTATAGTGTCCGGACAGTTAACACTAGCGGGCTTTGGTTTAAGCCAGATCCTAGTGTACGTTTTGGGATTGGTTTTTCTAGTATGTATTCGTGTTCCTCGGAACGCGGATGCGGGTGTGTATGCACCGTTGACGGAGAGACAGAGGCAGAGGATTCTCATTAGGGTTGTTGACTGTTGACTGTTGACCATTGACTTCTTGCTAAACCCTAATGAGAATATGATATATGATTAACAATAATATTAATTAAGTATTATGGTGACATGGTTGTTGAGGGGTTGACTTTGTTGACTTGTTGACTTTGTTGACCGGTTGACTAGGTTGGACTAGTTGACCATCATGATGACAATGGCTATCATTTCGTGGCAAAGACTTTTTGCTTGCTTGTTCTCTTGTGAAAAATGAGTGCATGAAATGATATGGCTATTGTAGCTTAAACCATCACATAATACTTGATTGCTATGATTTGTTATGATGGTTTTGGATTATGAGAGCCAAGAGAGAAAAGTCTTGCTCATTCTCTCATTTCCTTTCTCTCTCTTGTTTTTAAGCTCTCATCTTCTTCCTCTTGCTCTCCCTCTCTTTAGTCTATGGTTCACTTGTCTCATGTGTTGAGAAGCAAGAACCATAGAGAAAATCCCAACACACTCTCCTCTACTCGCTCTAGTTCACAAGGTTTAGCAAACCGAGTGAACTAGTTTCTTCAAAGTTCGAAGAAGAAGCCAAAGGTAGAAGCTTTCGGGTGTATCGATCTTAGGCGCAAGGAGACGATGGGGTGAAGCCGATCCGTACACCATCGAGGTTTGAAGACGAAGGAGTTTAAGAAAGAAAGGTATAACCCCCTAGCCGAGTAGTTAACAACTCCTAGTTAGGTTGTTAGTTAGATATTTAACAAAGATCCGGTTTTGAGTCCATGTTACTGCCTCTAGAAAATTGTTTTTCACCAAATTTCGCATGCCCGAAAGTACCGGGAGAGGTAGCATGGACTTACAGTGGTATCAGAGCCTAGTTAAACACTACCTAACATGTTAGCATAGTAACTAGAAATTCGATCGGAGGAAAAGTCACGAAATACACCCAAAAATCTAACTTGCTGTCGATTTTCAAAGTTCTGTAAAAGTAATAAATCATGCTTTAAAAATCGACTCAGGGTTTTTAGAGTATACTGTAGAAAGAAGGTCATGTGATCTCATCAAAGCGCCGCGGAAACGCGGTAATAGCTTTCTATTGCCGCGGTTCCGCGGCCGTATTGGCTCTTCTCTGGATCTTCTTTGCTACAGTATATTCAGTGGGGTATTTTGGGAATTTTGGTATATGTTTTTTCAACCCAGATTTTCCAGAAAGAAAAATTTGATTTTGGGGCTTTAAAAACCGTATTTTGATCGAGTTTCTAAAGACTTAAGCTGACGGGTTTATTTCTGTGATGTGATATTTGTATTGAACGTCTGCTAATCGCGATATGTCGATTAGTGGGAGTTATACAAATCTGTGATATGTAATGTTATTGGTTTGTGTATATGAATTCATTGGATTGTCGCGGGTGAATAGCCGGGGGTTGTGAGACGAGGGTTTTCTTTTCTTTCAATTCATGTAAATTTGTAAATTGATGTAATAATTATTTATATGGCTGCACAACCGGGTCGGGGTTGTAGCCGTCATTGTTTAATTTCTTTTTACCGTTTTTGCTCCTAGGATAGACCCATGGAGGGGGTGCACAAACTACCGGGTATCCCGAAGTGCCGAGTGGCCTACTCATGGAGTTGAGGAAGGTTGCTTCGCTTCGGGTACTTGGTGGATAGTTTGCCGCACCCGTAGGGGTCTTGGGTAGGGTATTGGCTATTCACCGCGACCGTGTAATCTACTTTTCGTTACAGGCTCGTACGAATTGCGGGTTCCTAGTATATCCAATGTGTTCATCTGTGATCTGAAATGGCTATCATTGCAATGTATATCTATATATGATATTATTTAGGCGTTGCTTATGTTTTACAGCCGCGCTAGCCCAGCCGCCGCTCTGTCGTTAGTTAAGTAACCTAACGGGTAATGACGGGGCCCCGTGGCGAATGCGAATGGCATAAGCGTACGTCATATTTTGGTTGTTTTCTGCAATGGTAGGATTAAATGATGGGACGCATTAAAAGAACTAATACAAGAATATCACGCATTAAAAGAACTAATACAAGAAAATAAACCAAGTAAAAGTCGTTGGAACACTTTCGAAAAACCACTCGGTTCTTTTCAAAATTAACTTTTAAATGCGGAGCTTGAGCCACTCCTTTTAAAAGCTATCTCGTTCCATCAATCATATCAAGTTCACTACGTTCACGGTTTTGCTAAAACCATTCGTAGCCCTCCATCATTTCAGATAAATATTCGGTAGTATTCAAGCTATGTATTTTGACCTCACGCCAAGGCATAGTGATTGGTAGCTGCCGGATATTTATATGTTGCATAGATAGAATGCGTTGGTTTGAGACAGTCGTACTGCCATTTTGGCCTACGTCAAGGGTAGGTACGGGTGGGTTCAAATTAACCTGGATAATGATGGAAAGAACTTGACATGTGACTTATGATATTTTGACCTCACGCCAAGGTCATAAGAGCATGGGGCAAAAATCTACATCGGGAGTTTCAAAAGAACTGAAACTTGCTAGTGTTGCATACCATTTGGAGTGCGATGATTCTGGTAGGATTCCTTCAGTTTCGTCACGCGATGATATTTGGATCCCGATCCTACTGTGAGTATATGCTACTCCTCGGGAAATTTCTAACTTAACGATCAATACTATAAAACTAGTAGGTGTCTAGAAAGGTGTTAGCGGGGCTACGCCCCCAGGGAAAAGAGGTTCTTAAATTAAGGAACTTCGCGAAAGCGTTGGAAAACCTTCCTCGAAGTACCGACACTAGCATGGCTGAACGGTTAAGCAAGAATTCTACGGTGAGATTGATCCTGACTAATTCTTCCTTTTTGGTTTGAGGAGGGATTCGAGAGACAGTGGGAGCCATCCTGTTTAGACAAACTAAAAACCACTCTAAACTTGCAAGAGCGTCATGCTGAGTGTTTCTTCTCTCTCCTAATTGCAGCGACCAATCGACATGACTGGACTTAAGTTACTTCTAGATAAAAACATACTGACAGGGCCAAACTACAAAGATTGGCTCAGGAATGTCAAAATGGCAATCACTTACGACAAGCTGGGGTATCTTCTTACCACCAAAGCTCCCCCTGTCCCAGGTCCCACCTCCAGCGTCGCGGATAAGGAAATCCGTAAGACTTGGGAGATTGATTGCGCGAAGGCCAGGTGCCTCGTGCTTGCCTCTATGGACAACGAATATCAGAGGAGGCACGAGAATATGGACCTCGAATCCATATTTCTCCATACAAAAGAACTGTATGGAGAGCAGTCTCGTATCGCAAGATACGAAGTGTCGAAGAAGTTATTTTCGGCAAGGTTGGCCGTCGGATCATCGGTAGCGGAACACGTGCTTAAGATGATTGGCTACATAGAAGAGCTCGCGGACCTTGGGACCACGTTGGAGAATGAGCTCTATATGGACTTGATTCTCCAGTCCCTTCCTTCCACTTACGCCCAGTTTATCCTGAACTTCAACTTACAAGAAAACGAAGTTGAACTTTCAGAACTTCTCAACATGCTGAGGAGCGCAGAGGGCACCCTACAGAAAGGTAGGGAAACATCCACTTTGTTTGTAGGAGGATCTTCCTCTTTTAGGTCCAAGGTGAAAGCCAAGGGAAAGAAGAAGAAAGCCCCCGCCAAACCAAAGGGCGGTGTTAGTAAAGTGGATACGAAGGGAAAGGCAAAGGCAACAAAGAAAGCGGGGCAGCTTGTGGATAAAGAAGAATGCTTCTATTGTCATAAGAAGGGACACTGGAAGAAAGATTGCAGGGCTTGGAAAGCCAGGACACAGGAACTGAAGCAAGTTGCGGCTTCAGCTTCAGGTGTGTATGTTATTGAAAACTGTCTTTTAATAAACTCTACTTCCTGGGTATTGGATACCGGATCAGGATCTCATATCTGTAATTCTTTGCAGGCACTGAGAAAGTGTAGGGTTTTGAAGGTAGGTGATATGACCCTCAGAGTTGCAAACGGAGCTGGCATGGATGCTGAGTCCGTGGGGGACTATCACCTGGGCTTGTCAGATGGACATGTTTTGGTTTTGCGTAATTGCTATTTTGTACCCAATGCAACTTGTAATATCATTTCTGTATCTTTATTATCTAAAGAAGGTTATGAATTTGCATTTGTAAGTAATGTTGTGAACATTCACCTTAATCAAGTTCTGATTGGGTCAGGTACATTAAGCAATGGTATATACGTATTAAACCAATCACATATTTTCAATGTCCAGAATACACACAAAAGAAAGTCTCCGGAAATAAATCAGACTTTCTTATGGCATTGTAGACTGGGTCACATCAATGAGAGAAGGTTGACGAAGTTACATGCAGAAGGATATTTGAATCCGTTCGAATATCAATCGTATGCCACTTGTCAATCCTGTCTCAAAGGAAAGATGACAAAGACTCCGTTCACTGGACACGGAGTAAGAGCGAGCGAGCTCTTGGGGCTCGTACACAGCGACGTGTGCGGTCCAATGTCTACACATGCGCGAAGCGGTTATTCTTACTTCATTACTTTTACGGATGACTTTTCAAGGTACGGTTATGTCTTCTTAATGAAACATAAGTCCGAAGCCTTTGGGAAATTCCAGGAATATAAGAATGAAGTAGAAAAACAAACCGGCAAAAGTATTAAGATTCTAAGATCGGATCGAGGTGGTGAATACTTGAGTGCCGAGTTCCTGGACTATTTAAAAGAGAACGGAATTCTCTCTCAGCTTACTCCTCCATACACTCCGCAACATAACGGTGTATCGGAGAGACGGAACCGAACCCTATTGGATATGGTACGGTCCATGATGAGTAACACTGAGTTACCGCGATCATTCTGGGGGTATGCGCTAGAATCAGCTGCATACCTTTTGAACCGAGTTCCGACTAAGACTGTGCCTACCACACCATATGAAATATGGAGTGGGAAGAAACCCTATCTTCAATATCTGAAGATCTGGGGATGTCCGGATTTTTTCAAAAAGCAGCATGCGGACAAACTCGAGGTACGCTCAGTACTGTGCAAGTTTGTGGGATACCCAAAGAACTCCAGGGGGTATCTCTTCTATTACGCAGAGGAACAAAAGATCATTGTTTCTCGTAATGCCCATTTTCTGGAACACCAGTTCTTAGAAAAGGAAACAAGTAGGAGAGAAATAGAACTGGAAGAGATTCCAGAACCACAGACTATTACTGAAAGCTTAGTAGAACCAGAGGGTTCAAAAGAAAATGACATTCCTACGCCGCTCTGCAGGAGCAGTAGGCTGTCACATCCGCCCGAGAGATACTACGGTTTTCTCATAGACGGGGATAGAGAGGATTGCATCATAGATTATGATGAGCCGACTAGCTTCCAGCAGGCCATTCAGAGCGTTGACTCGGTAAAATGGCTGGATGCAATGCGGACCGAAATGGAGTCTATGTACACCAACAAAGTATGGACGTTGGACGTTGCTCCAGATGGGGTAAAACCCGTAGGATGCAAGTGGATCTTCAAAAGGAAGATTGGTGTAGATGGACAGGTTGAGACCTATAAAGCTAGATTGGTTGCAAAGGGTTTTCGTCAAAGGCCTGGTTTGGACTATGACGAGACCTTTTCTCCAGTAGCTATGCTGAAATCCATTCGGATCCTTCTTGCCATTGCTGCCTTCCACGATTATGAGATTTGGCAGATGGACGTAAAGACTGCTTTTCTAAATGGAAATTTAGAGGAGTGTGTTTATATGGACCAGCCAGAGGGTTTCATTCAGAGTGGGAGCAGCGGAAAGGTATGCAAGTTGCTTAAGTCCATCTATGGACTAAAGCAGGCATCGCGGAGTTGGAACATCTGTTTTGATGAGACGGTCAAGGAATTTGGCTTTATCAAAAATCCAGATGAACCACGCATCTATAGTAGATTTGTAGCGAGAACTGTAGTATTCCTCGTTTTATACGTGGATGACATTCTCTTAATAGGAAATGACATTCCTATGCTACAATCTGTCAAGGGGTTCTTGTCACACAGGTTCTCCATGAAAGACCTGGGTGATGTCTCCTACATTCTGGGGATCCGGAAAACCCAGAAAACCCAGAAAATTAAAATAGGAATTACTGTGCATTATTTGGGAGGTGACGTCATCACATTGCCGCGGAACCGCCGCAGAAGCTGGGCTTCTGCCGCGGTTCCGCGCTCTGTTGGATGAATTGTTCGCCTGAGTTTGCACAGTAATTCTTATAATTATTTATTGAATTTTTTGGACATTTTTAATACGGAAAAAACCACGATTTGAAATCCGGACAGAGAGCATGCTAGGTTTGGGTTTTCGGGTTCGTTCGGACTTCAAATTCCGTCTAGACTTCGCCTAAAGCTCTAGCTTGGCTCTGATACCACTGTAGGGTTGCTAGGCACGCGCACAAGGGTCTATGAGGCATCAACCATGCCCGAATAAAAATTTAGCCGTGCCGAACTACCCGAATACGGAACTTTAAACTAGAGATTAGGCGATAACTTGCATGCTAAACACTTTAACACTAAGTGAGAGGGATTAAAACCTTTGTAGATCCGGTCCTTCACTTCACATGCTCCGTGTTGTGGTCCCTTCGCTGCGATCATCGGGATCCGGACTCTCGAGAGGTTCCACGAAGAGAAAGACGCAACCTTTGCTTCCGATCTTCGATACTAAGATGATCTACCTCGAAGTTTCTTTAACACAAGCTAACACTCATGAAATGATGTGAACACCCTCATCTAAATGGCAAGGGAAGATGAGGATGATGAAGTAGGAATTTTGCTCTATTTATTTATCTTTTTCTCATATTTATTCATCACCTTTGAAAAATCTAGTGAGCTTTTTCATGGAAGAATGAAGGAGGAAGAAGAAGATCAATCCATTTGTGATGAATAGGAAATAATAATATGATAGAATTATGCAACCATGGTTCACTTAACCTTTGTAGAGAATTGACTAGGGTTAGGGTTTTTGGGTAATTAAAAGAATGAGTCATGAACAAATATCTTTCACAAAACAAAACAAAACCTTCTAGAAACTTCTAGAAAGTTTAACCCTAATCCGAACCCTAATCAAGTTTAAACTCCACTAAACGAGTTGCATTAGTTATCATATCATGTTACAATATTATATATCACATATATAATATTTACCGTAACAAAATAAAATAATACAATTAACATATATCGCATATATATCAATGTATTACCCGAGTGAGAAAAAGAATCTTTTAGTGAGCAAATATTAGTTAATGTCATTTAATATATCATATATATTATTATACATTAAATTATCGAATCAACACTTGATCCGACAATCCGGCTATATCGCATATAACCGACTAATATTTATCCGTACCGATTCATCGAATCAACACTTGATCCGATGACCCGGTTGATATCAAATATCGCGAGAATACAATACGATATCACATATCGCATTATCCTCGGTCCCGCACATATCACATATGTGCTCCTACTCCGTTTTGCCTGAGTCAAGAAACCTCTGTGTAGGACTCTAAAGAATCGTCAATACGCCGGCAGTAGGTGATGATCATATCAAACACCCACAAGCTGCAAGCGGTCAGCTAAACGTAACAGCTACCCAGGTATTGAGCGCTCAGAAGATCAACAAGCAAGCCTGTACATTCTCCTGTGGATCCAAACAGTAACACTCCCGTACAGTCCGGTCTCGTCGTCTGATATGTTGCATATCTCGCCTAGGGGTGGTAAACGTCAGACCCCAGTAGCTCGATAAGTCGTGTCGATTTGAGGTCTATAACAGTTCGAGAAACTACTGATAACACTTACCAGTAAATCTCAGCAATCCTGGCCAGGGATTTCCGGTTATAGCCAATCGAACACAGCACAACATCAACTCCCTATACCGGGAGAGACGAATCCCCTCCTATCGCTCATTGCCTCCCTGTGATTCGGGACTGTACCCAAAAGCCACCTTTTTGCACGCCCTCTTGGACGTGGTATGATGGAAATCAAAGCACAGTGGGAATCACACAAGACTCTATGACGATCTCGGGTCAACAGACTACTCTGTACCAGTGTCACCGGAGAACTGCCATCTGACGTATGGTATAATACCATCTGGGAGTTCTCGGCGAGTCCGTCCAGTGTACCCAGTCTCCACTGAGCACCCGTACACCATCCTTGATGTCAAACACCGATGGATATGGGATCATCCATCGCCCATCATATGGGTCAAGATGCGTATACGCTAGTCTACACTGGTGCATCGATGCCCTGTCTCGATACACCCACGACTAGGAACAGTTATAGGATGTACTCGTCGACTACCGTGGCCCCACTAGTATGATCTCATCATAGTCCC
The DNA here is from genome assembly GCA_030015575.1 of Agapanthus africanus. Taxonomy (NCBI): domain Eukaryota; kingdom Viridiplantae; phylum Streptophyta; class Magnoliopsida; order Asparagales; family Amaryllidaceae; genus Agapanthus; species Agapanthus africanus. The sequence continues at coordinate 184,056,812 of CM057341.1, forward strand.
AGTAGTCGAGTACATATCCTAAGGGCTTTATCAACATGTAATATAGAGACAATCAGAGTACACGTTAAGATAAAGTACAACCAGATAGCATACTATCATGTCGAGCAAGAAAGTCCTCCCTTTATATGTCCCAGCATCCACTACAATATACATCGTATGTACAGTAGTGGCCTCTAGGGCATACATATAACTAACAATCTCCCACTTGCACTAGGGCCATCTGTTATGGTATCGCATACCCAACAATTAGCTGCGGTTGAAGTATCTCATACTCAACCATCCCATAAAAGTCTCTACTGGGAAAAAGGCCTTTGTGAGTGGATCCGCGCTGTTGTCCTCTGTGTCTACTCTCCTAACCTCGATCTCCCTGGAGATCAACCATCTCCATGATCAGGTGATACTGCCTAAGAATTATATCTGGATTTCTGATGGGACGGTAGTTCCTTGGCATAAGCCACAACTCCATTGTCTCACAATGGTAGGAACGAAGTTCATCTTATGAACTTATATATATCCAAACTTCCTCTTTGGTAGTATCCTTGGTAACGATGCATCTTGCCTTTAATCGTCTAGTATGTCACGGTATCTTGTTTGGAACTCTTCCAACATACCGTCCCTCCACTGAGGGTATAGACAAGCCTGCGACTGACATTCAGTCGTCCTTATTAACCTGGAACCTCTCCAGTGATTCTCCCCAGGATCGATTGATACCATCTCACTACAACTAGTGAGTATCCTAACATCCATTTAGATCTATCTCATAGATCCAAAACCCCGGATTTAGGAGGTATCATCTTTGATCCTATATGGAGAATCCTTGTGATAAGCGGAGATAGACCGTGCGTAGCATAGGAAACTCCTTTCCTATCAAGAGTATGTCATCCACGTACTCTACGAGGATCACCACCATACTCTCTACTACCTTTTTGTATATACAAGGTTCATCTACCATTTTGATGAAGTCAAACTCTTTGACTACCACATCAAAACAGATGTTCCAACTCCGCGATGCCTGTTTTATCATATAAAACATTTTGTACACGTTTCCGCTGCTCCCACTGTCTACGAAGCCCTCTGGCTGTGTACTTATAGACACTCTTTTCTAAAACATCATTTAGAAAAGCAGTCATGACACCCAACCACCAGATATCGTAGTCATGGTATGTAGCCGTGGCAAGTAGGATCTGGATGGACTTAAGCATAGCTTTGAAAGTCTCAACTTTTCCATGCACACCAAGTAATCTTCTCAAGATATACTCGCTCCTGATGGGGATTTAACCCTTCAGATAAAGCAACCAAAGTCCATACTTTGTTGGTGTATAAGGATTCCATCTCAGATCGATAAGCATCCAGCCATTCTTACAGAGTCCCACTCCTGATGGCCAGCTCGAAACTAGTTGGGTCATCATCTTATGATGAAATCCTCGCTCCCACTGTCATAGAGAAACTGAAGTATCTCTCAGGTGGGTGAGGAACCCTGCTAGATCGGCGGAGAGGCTGAGGTTCGTTGGTATCTACTGAATCCTTTGGTTGTACCAAATCATCTGCTGTATTTTGTATAGCTGGAACATTTCCAGTTCTACATAACAGACCTTGCCTCGAGCTTGTCCGGATTTTGCTTTTAGACATAGGCCGGACAACCCCAAATCTTAACAAACTTAAGATATGGGCTCTTCCCATTCCATATCGCATATGAAGTGGTAAGCAACTAATTTGATTTGAACCCTATTCAATAGGTATGCAGCTTCTCAAGTGCATAACTCCCAAAAGGAAATAGGAAAATCAGTAGTACTCATCATAGAGCACACCATATCACATAAGGTGTGATTGCTCCGCCCCGATACACCGACGTGCTGTGGTGTATACGGAGGAGTAATGCCGAAAGAGAATCTCATTCTCCTTTAGAATAGTCCAGGAATTCCGTGCTCAAGTATTCTCCTCCTTGATCACATCAAAGGACATAATACTTATACCCGTATTTTGGTTCTCTACTTCTAATTTATATTCTGTGAATATCTCAAAAGGTTCGGACTTGTGTTTCAGCAGGAACATATGTCTGAATCTTGAGAGATTATCAGAGAATGTAATGAAGTACAAAGAACCGATCTTGGCATATGTAGACAGGGGACTTTCATACATCAGCATGTATCAATCCCAAGAGTTCACTAACTCTTTGTCTGTTTCCAATAAACAGAGCTGTGGTCATCTTATCTTTGTGACATGATTGGCAAGTTTCACAAGATGTAAATTCAAACAGATTTAAATATGCATCTAAATGTAACTTCAGCCAGTCGGGTCGCATTGATATGACCTAGTCTACAATGCCTCAAGAAGGATTCGTTCATTTCTGAACTCTTCCTCTTGTGTGTGTTCCGTATACTAAGAACTGTAGTTTGATTTAGAACGTCAATGCTTTTAGATAACGTGCCTGAACCGATCAACTCTTGATATAGGAAATGTTCAAAACATTATCCAATCAATACAAAATTATATCCTTTCTTTACTAATAAAAAGACTGATATGATTTTGTATATCAGGTTCGGTATCTAATAATATTTGTTCAGAATCAATGTATTCTTGTAATACAGGGTGACAGTGACCAACAGACTTGGCTGCAACATTTGCACCGTTTTCTGTCTCATGAAACTTATCACCCGTTCTCAGTTCTCTACCTATCTGTAGCCCATGTAACAGATTACATATACGGGATCCTGATCCGGTATCACATACCCAGGACGTAAAGGACACTGAGAAACAGTTCTGTGTATTGAACACACCCGAAGATGATGCATCAACATGCACTTTCTTCGTTTGGGTGGCACGGGAAATCTGGTATTCCCCAATTTCCTGCTCTGTCTTATAATAATTATAAGTTGGAGCGGGACCAACATTCCCCAGCTCAGTATAACAAGCGGGTTCGGTCAATATATCCGTTTTATTATTTTGATTAAGGCGTGATATTGTCGCTATCTGGAGAGAGAGAGAAGAAAACACTCAGCGTATGCTCTTGCAAGATTAGATTGGTTATATAATATGTCTAATCAGGATGTCTCCCACTGTTTTAATCAAATCTTCCTTCAAACCCTAAAAGGAAAGACTAGCCGGGATTAATTACGCGCTACAAGTTCGCCAATCTTTCAGCTAGGCCAGTGTCGGTACTTTGAGGGAGGTCCCCCGTGCTTTCGCACGAACCTAATTACAGTAAACCGCGTTTTCCCAGAGGCGTAACCCCGTTAACACCTTTCTAGACACCTACTTGATCGGCTAATTGTAATGTGTAAAACTCTCCCAAGAGTAACTCTTACTCGCAGCGGGTATCGGGATCCAACTATCACATAGAAGGTATGCAATCTCATTGCAAATTTCAACACTTGAAATTCCCAATAATGTTTTGCCCCTAGCAGCTTATGACCTTGGCTAAGGTCAACAAATCATAAGTGCTAGCCAAGTTCAACCCGTCATTTCCCGATTGAATTAAACCCACCCGCACGACCCTTGGCTAAGGTCAACAAAGTCGCACGACTACCCTAACTCAATCGCATCATATGCTTATGCAGATAAGCACTAATCAGCTACCGCACACTACGCCTTGACTAAGGTCAACAAACGTAGCACGAATACTAACCAGTACTTATCTGAAATGACGGAGGGCTACGACGGGTTTTTCAGAAAACCCTTTGCGTAATGAACTTGATATCGTTGTAGAATCGAGTGATTTTAAATGGAATGCTTTTGAGGCTTTTCTAGTTTTGCTAAAGGGGTCACTCCCGGTGAAGGGATCGTCGGCCCTTTCCTCATCGAATAAGGTGCAGGATATATCACATATACCGCTGTGCAAAGCAAGAACTATAGAAGCAATCAAAAGTCAAACCGAGTTTGTAGCATCTGCCAGTTATCGCTAAAGGAGTCACTCCCGGTGAAGGGATCTCGGTCCTTTCCTTATCGAATAAGGTGCTGGATGTTCTACAAGGAACACCGCTATGCAAAGCAAGAACTGTAGCTACCAGTTTTTATAAACAAGTTTCTACAACATCTTAGGTTTTTTTTATTTCATTAATCTCATTAATGAAGTCCCATTTTAATTATGCTTCACAAGCATCTCTTTTGAAACGAAATCTGCAATATAACATATATCTCATATATATAATGTATAAACATTCGTCTCAGGCAGTAATATGATCTCATCACAGAACATTGCAGCAGAAGAACATATATGAAATATTGGATATACTAGGACGTCCGTGTTTTCAATACGAGCCTGTATAAAACACGGATTCCACGGTCGCGATGAATAGCCAAACCCACATCCCTAGACCCCTACGAGAGCGGCAAGTAACACAGCCAATTCTAGGGTTAGGAGACCCGGTCTCGACTCCTCGAGATGGTCTCCCACTGGACCCTAGAACCCGGTTACTTGTGCTCCCCGCCTTGGGTCTACCTAATGCGGAAAAGTAAATAATATACAACGGCGACAGCTTCCGCTACCTGGAAGTGCCCCAATAAAAGAATATTACATACAAATGAATTTTACATGAATGAAAAAGAAAAACTCTCATCTCACATAAAACCCCCGGCTATTCAAACGCGACGATCTAATAGAACATATCACAGCAACACATAATATCATATATCATCAACGTAAGCAAGTATGCGTATCCCGATTGTCGTTGATGTATAGCAACGAAGCCGGCGATACACCACATACTACGCTTACGGTCACAGAAAAGAAAGTGTAAAACTACAACAGTTGGAATCCGCAACTTCCTTAGACATCGCATGCCTAACCAAATGAATACATTTAGACATCGCATGCCTAACATTAATAAACCCCGCATTTTAGTCTCATTATCGAAAACTCTTTTCAATGTCAAGTCGGGCAATTCAACAAGATTCCCGACGTCCTGATCGAATGCTCGTCGCAAACTTTAGTAGACGGCAGCACCCCCGATACCGTCGACGAAGTGCACCAAGGCGGAACACCGCTACCGGGAGCACCCGAACGGATGCTTTCGGCGACGGGGTTCTCCTACAGTCACTTGGTCGGGGCTACGGAGTGAGGCTGTCTATTAAGTTTACCCGGCGAGTATCCGCGTACACTACGTGATTACGACGGACTTTTGATCACATCAAAATTCCGTAGCAACCGATCAACTGAGACTAAACTACTATGTTTATAATATTCAAATTAGTTATCTCATAACTACCTGTGGATTCCAAATATTGTATCACATTCCAGATAAATAGAAAAAATTAAACTTTCCGATCGAATCATCAAGCACCCAAGATTTCCCCAATATATTTCAACACTTGAAATCAGTTTAAAAACGTCCATCACATGCCACAGTACCAATGGTCCAGCCGTAGAAGGGTCAAGCCAACGCCTCACATGTGGCACGCCGTACTGCCCCAAACCCTAAGGTTCAAAGGGCAGTTCAAGACGGTCACATGATCGAGTTAAGGTTTGTTGTCTTCTAGAGGGTCCATCGAGTTACTTGCACGACTTAGAACATTCTTAAACACGAGGAAAAATCCAACTTTTGAAAAATTTTCCGACAGGGGAAAAAGTGAGTTATTGATATCCGTTCGAACATTTTAACAGTTTCTAAAAGTTATCCGGAAAACCACATAGACAAAATTTGATACCCGGATCGAAACACCGAATCCCCAAAACAACTCCAGAAAATTCAACTCTTGAAAAAATATTGAAAATTCCCAGAAAACCCAGAAAATTAAAATAGGAATTACTGTGCATTATTTGGGAGGTGACGTCATCACATTGCCGCGGAACCGCCGCAGAAGCTGGGCTTCTGCCGCGGTTCCGCGCTCTGTTGGATGAATTGTTCGCCTGAGTTTGCACAGTAATTCTTATAATTATTTATTGAATTTTTTGGACATTTTTAATACGGAAAAATCCACGATTTGAAATCCGGACAGAGAGCATGCTAGGTTTGGGTTTTCGGGTTCGTTCGGACTTCAAATTCCGTCTAGACTTCGCCTAAAGCTCTAGCTTGGCTCTGATACCACTGTAGGGTTGCTAGGTACGCGCACAAGGGTCTATGAGGCATCAACCATGCCCGAATAAAAATTTAGCCGTGCCGAACTACCCGAATACGGAACTTTAAACTAGAGATTAGGCGATAACTTGCATGCTAAACACTTTAACACTAAGTGAGAGGGATTAAAACCTTTGTAGATCCGGTCCTTCACTTCATATGCTCCGTGTTGTGGTCCCTTCGCTGCGATCATCGGGATCCGGACTCTCGAGAGGTTCCACGAAGAGAAAGACGCAACCTTTGCTTCCGATCTTCGATACTAAGATGATCTACCTCGAAGTTTCTTTAACACAAGCTAACACTCATGAAATGATGTGAACACCCTCATCTAAATGGCAAGGGAAGATGAGGATGATGAAGTAGGAATTTTGCTCTATTTATTTATCTTTTTCTCATATTTATTCATCACCTTTGAAAAATCTAGTGAGCTTTTTCATGGAAGAATGAAGGAGGAAGAAGAAGATCAATCCATTTGTGATGAATAGGAAATAATAATATGATAGAATTATGCAACCATGGTTCACTTAACCTTTGTAGAGAATTGACTAGGGTTAGGGTTTTTGGGTAATTAAAAGAATGAGTCATGAACAAATATCTTTCACAAAACAAAACAAAACCTTCTAGAAACTTCTAGAAAGTTTAACCCTAATCCGAACCCTAATCAAGTTTAAACTCCACTAAACGAGTTGCATTAGTTATCATATCATGTTACAATATTATATATCACATATATAATATTTACCGTAACAAAATAAAATAATACAATTAACATATATCGCATATATATCAATGTATTACCCGAGTGAGAAAAAGAATCTTTTAGTGAGCAAATATTAGTTAATGTCATTTAATATATCATATATATTATTATACATTAAATTATCGAATCAACACTTGATCCGACAATCCGGCTATATCGCATATAACCGACTAATATTTATCCGTACCGATTCATCGAATCAACACTTGATCCGATGACCCGGTTGATATCAAATATCGCGAGAATACAATACAATATCACATATCGCATTATCCTCGGTCCCGCACATATCACATATGTGCTCCTACTCCGTTTTGCCTGAGTCAAGAAACCTCTGTGTAGGACTCTAAAGAATCGTCAATACGCCGGCAGTAGGTGATGATCATATCAAACACCCACAAGCTGCAAGCGGTCAGCTAAACGTAACAGCTACCCAGGTATTGAGCGCTCAGAAGATCAACAAGCAAGCCTGTACATTCTCCTGTGGATCCAAACAGTAACACTCCCGTACAGTCCGGTCTCGTCGTCTGATATGTTGCATATCTCGCCTAGGGGTGGTAAACGTCAGACCCCAGTAGCTCGATAAGTCGTGTCGATTTGAGGTCTATAACAGTTCGAGAAACTACTGATAACACTTACCAGTAAATCTCAGCAATCCTGGCCAGGGATTTCCGGTTATAGCCAATCGAACACAGCACAACATCAACTCCCTATACCGGGAGAGACGAATCCCCTCCTATCGCTCATTGCCTCCCTGTGATTCGGGACTGTACCCAAAAGCCACCTTTTTGCACGCCCTCTTGGACGTGGTATGATGGAAATCAAAGCACAGTGGGAATCACACAAGACTCTATGACGATCTCGGGTCAACAGACTACTCTGTACCAGTGTCACCGGAGAACTGCCATCTGACGTATGGTATAATACCATCTGGGAGTTCTCGGCGAGTCCGTCCAGTGTACCCAGTCTCCACTGAGCACCCGTACACCATCCTTGATGTCAAACACCGATGGATATGGGATCATCCATCGCCCATCATATGGGTCAAGATGCGTATACGCTAGTCTACACTGGTGCATCGATGCCCTGTCTCGATACACCCACGACTAGGAACAGTTATAGGATGTACTCGTCGACTACCATGGCCCCACTAGTATGATCTCATCATAGTCCCAGTAGTCGAGTACATATCCTAAGGGCTTTATCAACATGTAATATAGAGACAATCAGAGTACACGTTAAGATAAAGTACAACCAGATAGCATACTATCATGTCGAGCAAGAAAGTCCTCCCTATATATGTCCCAGCATCCACTACAATATACATCGTATGTACAGTAGTGGCCTCTAGGGTATACATATAACTAACAATCTCCCACTTGCACTAGGGCCATCTGTTATGGTATCGCATACCCAACAATTAGCTGCGGTTGAAGTATCTCATACTCAACCATCCCATAAAAGTCTCTACTGGGAAAAAGGCCTTTGTGAGTGGATCCGCGCTGTTGTCCTCTGTGTCTACTCTCCTAACCTCGATCTCCCTGGAGATCAACCATCTCCATGATCAGGTGATACTGCCTAAGAATTATATCTGGATTTCTGATGGGACAGTAGTTCCTTGGCATAAGCCACAACTCCATTGTCTCACAATGGTAGGAACGAAGTTCATCTTATGAACTTATATATATCCAGACTTCCTCTTTGGTAGTATCCTTGGTAACGATGCATCTTGCCTTTAATCGTCTAGTATGTCACGGTATCTTGTTTGGAACTCTTCCAACATACCGTCCCTCCACTGAGGGTATAGACAAGCCTGCGACTGACATTCAGTCGTCCTTATTAACCTGGAACCTCTCCAGTGATTCTCCCCAGGATCGATTGATACCATCTCACTACAACTAGTGAGTATCCTAACATCCATTTAGATCTATCTCATAGATCCAAAACCCCGGATTTAGGAGGTATCATCTTTGATCCTATATGGAGAATCCTTGTGATAAGCGGAGATAGACCGTGCGTAGCATAGGAAACTCCTTTCCTATCAAGAGTATGTCATCCACGTACTCTACGAGGATCACCACCATACTCTCTACTACCTTTTTGTATATACAAGGTCCATCTACCATTTTGATGAAGTCAAACTCTTTGACTACCACATCAAAACAGATGTTCCAACTCCGCGATGCCTGTTTTATCATATAAAACATTTTGTACACGTTTCCGCTGCTCCCACTGTCTACGAAGCCCTCTGGCTGTGTACTTATAGACACTCTTTTCTAAAACATCATTTAGAAAAGCAGTCATGACACCCAACCACCAGATATCGTAGTCATGGTATGTAGCCGTGGCAAGTAGGATCTGGATGGACTTAAGCATAGCTTTGAAAGTCTCAACTTTTCCATGCACACAAAGTAATCTTCTCAAGATATACTCGCTCCTGATGGGGATTTAACCCTTCAGATAAAGCAACCAAAGTCCATACTTTGTTGGTGTATAAGGATTCCATCTCAGATCGATAAGCATCCAGCCATTCTTACAGAGTCCCACTCCTGATGGCCAGCTCGAAACTAGTTGGGTCATCATCTTATGATGAAATCCTCGCTCCCACTGTCATAGAGAAACTGAAGTATCTCTCAGGTGGGTGAGGAACCCTGCTAGATCGGCGGAGAGGCTGAGGTTCGTTGGTATCTACTGAATCCTTTGGTTGTACCAAATCATCTGCTGTATTTTGTATAGCTGGAACATTTCCAGTTCTACATAACAGACCTTGCCTCGAGCTTGTCCGGATTTTGCTTTTAGACATAGGCCGGACAACCCCAAATCTTAACAAACTTAAGATATGGGCTCTTCCCATTCCATATCGCATATGAAGTGGTAAGCAACTAATTTGATTTGAACCCTATTCAATAGGTATGCAGCTTCTCAAGTGCATAACTCCCAAAAGGAAATAGGAAAATCAGTAGTACTCATCATAGAGCACACCATATCACATAGGGTGTGATTGCTCCGCCCCGATACACCGACGTGCTGTGGTGTATACGGAGGAGTAATGCCGAGAGAGAATCTCATTCTCCTTTAGAATAGTCCAGGAATTCCGTGCTCAAGTATTCTCCTCCTTGATCACATCAAAGGACATAATACTTATACCCGTATTTTGGTTCTCTACTTCTAATTTATATTCTGTGAATATCTCAAAAGGTTCGGACTTGTGTTTCAGCAGGAACATATGTCTGAATCTTGAGAGATTATCAGAGAATGTAATGAAGTACAAAGAACCGATCTTGGCATATGTAGACAGGGGACTTTCATACATCAGCATGTATCAATCCCAAGAGTTCACTAACTCTTTCTCTGTTTCCAATAAACAGAGCTGTGGTCATCTTATCTTTGTGACATGATTGGCAAGTTTCACAAGATGTAAATTCAAACAGATTTAAATATGCATCTAAATGTAACTTCAGCCAGTCGGGTCGCATTGATATGACCTAGTCTACAATGCCTCAAGAAGGATTCGTTCATTTCTGAACTCTTCCTCTTGTGTGTGTTCCGTATACTAAGAACTGTAGTTTGATTTAGAACGTCAATGCTTTTAGATAACGTGCCTGAACCGATCAACTCTTGATATAGGAAATGTTCAAAACATTATCCAATCAATACAAAATTATATCCTTTCTTTACTAATAAAAAGACTGATATGATTTTGTATATCAGGTTCGGTATCTAATAACATTTGTTCAGAATCAATGTATTCTTGTAATACAGGGTGACAGTGACCAACAGACTTGGCTGCAACATTTGCACCGTTTTCTGTCTCATGAAACTTATCACCCGTTCTCAGTTCTCTACCTATCTGTAGCCCATGTAACAAATTACATATACGGGATCCTGATCCGGTATCACATACCCAGGACGTAAAGGACACTAAGAAACAGTTCTGTGTATTGAACACACCCGAAGATGATGCATCAACATGCACTTTCTTCGTTTGGGTGGCACGGGAAATCTGGTATTCCCCAATTTCCTGCTCTGTCTTATAATAATTATAAGTTGGAGCGGGACCAACGTTCCCCAGCTCAGTATAACAAGCGGGTTCGGTCAATATATCCGTTTTATTATTTTGATTAAGGCGTGATATTGTCGCTATCTGGAGAGAGTGCGGCGAATAGTCTGCTAATTCTAGAGTGGGGCCCCTCTGCCTCTCAAAGCCATGAGATGCGGACCCGTTGCTTCTCAGAACCCGGCTATCCGTGCACTCCGTCTCGGGGCAAAACCTAGTACAGTAATGAAAAATAGTACAATAGGTACATCGACCGCAACCTGGTCATGCCCCAAAAGAATATTATACAACAGGCAGTGACGGCAGTCTACAAGTTGGACGCTCGCCCCGCAATATCAAATGTACAAATAAACACAAACTGTACTACCATTGCACACTGCTATCCACCACGATAAATCCGCAACATCACAGCGCAACACAGAACATCAACGCGAATGTCACGTTCGCAAACCCGTCTAAAAGAACTATAGCAATCTGACGCGGTTTACCGATCAAATGACATTCACGGTCGGAGATATAATGTAAGCACTGTAAACTAACATGTTTAAATTTCGATCGACCAAATATCATGAAGTGGGCCCCACGACTTACTGGTGAAAAGTAACAAAACCTGGGCCCAAACGATATATACCAAAAACCCCAATTCCCAACAGAGAATTCACTGTAGAAATTTGAGTGAGTGATCCTACTTTCCTACGGCTGATCCGCGGCAAAACCCTGGCTTTGGCGGCGGATCCGCGGCGGAACAGTGGAATTACTTGCTCGAATTTCTACAGTATTCTTAAAAAACCCTGCATGATTTTCTGGTATGGTCAAAATGACATTTGGACCAGTTTGAAAATTAACAGAAACTGTCAAATTAAAAAATTGCGATTTTTGATTTCCGGTTCGATCGATGTTTTAAACGCGTTAGCACAAGTTAGTATAGCAAAATGGTGAGGCTCTGATACCACTGTAAGTCTACGTTAGCGCCCCGGCCGTCTACAGACGCCAAATGCGGAACAAAAAACTTTTAACTGGCGCTATCGTATACTTTAACCCGGATCTGCCATTATTACTAAACTAACAAACTGTAAAGAGTGTAGAAAGGTTATACCGAACGATCCGAGTCCTTCGTTCTTTAACCATCATCCCACGCTCCGTTGCGGCTGCTCCGATCTCGTCGATCTCCGATCTCCTCGTCGAGGTGGCACCACGTCGACGATTCTTTAAACGGGCTCCCGCCTCTGACTTGAGGCAACTCGATCGTCAAGTTTGCTAAAAGAGACGACCAAGAATGATGTAGAGAATGAGTAGATGACTTTGTCTCACTTCGTCCAAGTCCGTGGACGATCGGTAAATGAAGTTGCCGATGGAAATGAAATGGAACAAGAAATGAACTATGAAATTTCCATGCATCCAAAACTTTACTCTTTTCTTTTAGCAACCATAATTTTCTCAAGTGAGAGTGAGGGAGGAGAGAGAAGGCCAGCCAAATATATGCAAAGAGGGAGGTGAGTGTAGGAGAGGGGAGAGTAACCTTAAGCAAAATATCATATGTGAACACAAAAGAATATCTTAAGGAAAACAAAAAACTTTAATGATAATGCATGAGTCACTAATACACATCATCAAGCCTTTAATGCAACCAATGAAAACACAACACCAATTAATCCTAGTCACCTCATCTAGATGCTTCTAGAACACTGACTCACCTCAACTGAAGAAAAGATAAATCCGTCTTTAACCGAATGTTAAAAGACGGCTGATAGAAAACTGGAAACTGGCAACTTCCAAAAGTGATCCTGAAACGAATTTCAGGACAACCCCGAAACTGTATAAATATACCCGCATTTGTATTACGACCGAATACAAATGCAACTGAGACAAAGATATTATATCTACTCAATATAATACTCGGATCCGGCTTAAACCAAAGCCGACCAGTATCATCTGCCCGAAAAATAACACGTGCGTAAACGCACGTGCATTTTCCGAACCCTGCCATAAAACCATACGGCCTCTACAACGTTTCGCCCGAACTTGGGAAACTGTCTGTAGGGGACTCTAACGACTCGTCAGTACCCTGGCAGTGAGTTTAACCACAAACCGTCAGCGGCACTAGCAATGCGTAACGGCTGCCCATGGACTGACCTCAAGGGATGCCGATGAGCGAACTCATCCGAAAAACCCTACTGAGCCTAACAGTGACAATGTATATACAGTCCGGTCCGTTCGTCAATGAGTATCGCATATCTGCCTAGGAGGATAGTAACGTCAGACCCCCATTAGCAGTATAAGCGTGTCGGAGTGAAGCCCAATAACACCCTGAGATACTACTGGAGTACCTACCAGTAAATCTCCTGCCACGGCCGTGGGCTATGTGTAATGGCTCTCCTAGACACAGCACGATCTCGCCCCCAATACCGGGAGAGACGAATCCCCTGCCGATCCGCTCACGTGCCTCCATATGGCTCGGGACTGTACCCAAAAACTACCTGTTTGCACGACTCCTTTGAGCCGTGGTAGGGTAGAAATCAAAGCACAGTGGGAACTCACACGAGACAAATGACGACCTCAGGTCGATGAACTAACATGTACACATGTCACCAGGGAACTGCTATCTGACGATAGATATAATACTAACTAGCAGATTCCCGGCGAGTCCTGTCCGGTGTACTCATAACCCAATGAGCACCTGTATACATCTTAGATGATCCAACTGACACCAGTGGCTTGTGAGACCGGCCACCGCTCCTCGTCGGGGTCTCGACTGTACACACTAGTCTACTCCGGAGTATCGATGCCCTGTCTCGAAACTCCCACGACTAGGGACCACAATTAAGGATATGCATATAAACTACCCAACTCTCACGTATATAATCGCCATCATACTGTTGGTAGTAAAGCAAGATCCTAAGGGCTCTATCAAAGTGTAACATGTAATCAGTCACCTGATCATGTACACGACTGATAAAGGCAAACCAGATAGCATACTATCATTTCGAGTAAGACTGTCCTACCGGTATAGGTCTTCCGCAATCATTGCAATCACGTACCTGTGATCCAATAATTGACTATGAGGGCACTATCTCCAACACACACGTGACCCTCGGTCACGTGTAGGCATGTGACCTTCGGTCACGTGTAAGCACGCGACCCCTTGAATGGGCTTCACTTCTGCGCTTGCTCTGTGCCGCTGCTTTAAACTTCATGTGCCAACACGTGACCGCTGGTCATGTGCTCGCACGTGATACTTCCTCTGAAGCTTTTTCCTGATTTTTAATCTGGGAACAATTTGCTCATTTTAAAGAATGGAGGTGAGTGAAAATGGACTTAACTGAATATCTGTGCGTGCCAAAGAACAAGTATAGGGGTAGTTTTCATTTAACTATTATTTTACCTCTTTTGTCTCTCCCCAAGTATACAGGTCCATGCTCTCAAAAGAAAAGATCATTGAGGACACTGCTGAGACAGGTTTTGGGGGGGAGGTTTGTATTTACTGAATTATCTTTGACACTGGGCATTCAAATTTTTTTTTTATAATAAAAGAGTAGAAAGTGAAAATTTACATATAAATGATAGGAATGGTTTAAGAAATGCAAGAAAGTTAGATGTTTTCTTAAATGAAACTAGTAATAAGTAGTTATGAGCTGTTGTCCCAAGGGTTAGTAAGATGAAGGAAATTACTAATCTGAGGATAAAAATAAGCCTGAAAAATAGTTCCTATTCTGGAAGCCAAACATTTGAACGTTGATATCCTACTATACACACTTACACACATCTTGAAACTCGGGATAGTAGAGGATACCTTGAAATGCTCTTGTCTAAAAGCCAAAGTATGAAGAAAATAAAAGTGGTAAATAAAAGATAAAATGGTGAAAAGAAAAATGAACACTGGTTTTGTTATCACTGAGGCAGCAATAAAAAAAATATATAGCGAGGGTGCTTTATCACCTAGTGCCTTAGACCAACTGTTTTGGGAGCCACTGCTAAGCCTTAGGTGTTGCAAGACGAGAAAATACACCTAAATAAGCAAGCACATGAGTAATCGGTCGGTTAGTACCTCAAGAAGTATTAACGGTCGCATGAAAAATGTGTGAGCAAATTCCATCTAAATATCTATTAAAAAGTACTAAGGTAGATGGACAAGAGTATGATTGCTTGAATTGAATTCTCCGAGTGTAGGGATGTCCAATTCACACACGTAGGGGTATATGATCAATGTTTGGAAGAAAGGTAGAAATGAAAACTAAAGGCGATGTTTTATTGAGGGATGATGTGATTTTTAACATTTTTTTCACGACCATTAAGATAGGGCTCATAGCAACTGAAAAACTGGTACAGTTGAAAACTCTTATTTTCAAGTTCTTTCTTTTATGGTTCTTATTTTTATATGTAACTTTTACCATCTTTCTTTTATTTTAGGATTTTGTGGGTGTAATCCGCTGAAAACCCTCAGGAGACAACACTCCTCCTACCAGGGACATCTAGAGGTTTAACGGCTTGTTGCACGCGCTCGGTGCAATCGTGTTGCCTACGAAAGTGAGCTTAGCTTTCTCCTTTCTTTTTTCTCCTTCTCTTGAATAAACTAGTTTGCTCGGGACGATCGAAGATAAGTTTGGGGGTATTTGTTTAGTTGATAAAACTGCACATTTAATATGACATTTTTCCTACTATTTCTATATAATAAAAGGTGTTTATTATAATATATGATACATATGAGGGTTTATCTGTAAAAATACTATTTTCATGTGTTTATATATTATAATTGACATTTGGTAGGAAAAATTAAGCATATAATATCCATGTAACATTTGGCCCATTTAAATATGCTTACCTTATTAATACCTTTGACCAATTCTTAATGGTGAAATTAATATCTCAATAAAACAAACTCTACTAATATTATTTGTTGAGTTGTTGTGCAGAATTTTCAGGGCTAAAATCAAGGGAATCAAAGTTGTTAGAGCAAACCTGCCTAATTAAGAAAGCAAACTAAGAAATCAAATCTGGCAGTAACAAAAAAAAGATTTTCAGTTTCCAGAGATTCCAAAGATCGCCACGTGTCATGAAGATGAAAGCCCAGAAGACCAAATCAAATGATCCTCCTATAAGGCCACGGATCCGTGGCCAAACCCTCCTATTGGCCGCGGATCCGCCGCGTGCCAGATGAATTGGGAGATGGAATTTTTCTGTTTGGATCATAACTACTCACTTACAAATTAGGAGACTAGGGTTCTGGCTTTGGGACTATAAATAAAGACCGAGAGCCTCTTGGAAAAAGGATCAAACCGACGCGATCACGAAGTCCACGACGGCTCAAGAATCCAGGTTGATCATCAACGGCTCATCTACCTCCTTAGAAGAGATCGAGAAGCAAACTAGCATTTTGTAATTATTTTCTAAGGAAACAAAGTGTAATTGATTCTGTTGATTAATAAAGGTAGTTTTTCTTATTCTATTTCTTTGTAGTTTTAATATGATTTCTCTCTCCATCTCTTCTTCTCCCAACATGCGCGAGTAATTCTTCGCTTGTTAGGGTTCATGGGATTAGGGTAAGGTTAATGGATGATGAAGATCCTTAAACTCTTTTTAAGTCCTATAAAGTTTATAAACTTTATCAAAAGAATAGTTAACATCCTAATCGGGCGCGCTACCAATTCATTGATAGTCTTGACCGCGATTAGAGATTAGATTAACAATTGTTTTGGTAGAGGCTAGATATGAACGGAGTTCCATGTCGAGATAGGGGTTAAGAGTGGGAACCCTTTTCCCTCCAGAAACCCTAATCTACATTCATCACTGTCGTTCTAGTTTTAAATCTATTAAAGGATAAAAAGAGTAAACTTTAGTTAATCATCCATAACTACTAAATCCTAATGAACCCTACAAGCCCCCCTTTTTATATAAACCTACATCCGTAGCTAATCTAGATCTATATTTTTGCATCCTTGTTTAACGTAGATCTAGAAACTATTTCCACCATTCTTTATTCTTCCTCCTTTCTTTTTCAACACGCCTAAAGTAAGAATGAAAGGTTCCACGTTTCCCTGAGGACGACCCATACTCATCTCGGTCTAGCTACGCGCGACACCGTTCTGATTGCGGTTAAACTACGAAACATAAAATACAGATCAATCAATCATCCTTGAGCTTAATTACAAAAATATCTAGACTCAGCTAACTAAGGACTGTCGTGCTCATTAGGACAGAGGAGGGTTGTGGGCATTCAATCGTTTATCTAAACTTGACTTTGTGGTGACTAGACTAAACAAGTGAGAAAGGTAATTTTAAAAGGCCCGTCTCACGGTAATTCGTGAGCGGAACCCACATTTCTTCATTTGTGATTATCTGGCCACAATTGGCAGTGAAGAGACGATTTGAGGGTTATCTTACAACTTGTAACTTTGGAACAGTTAGGAGCAGTCTAGTAGACTTAGAAGACCCTAGCTCTAGGTATATTTATGCATATTGTGATTGTGATTGTGTTTGTAAAAAGTTTAGTCCCATAATTCCGTATTTTTTCAAACAAACAATTTTTAAAACTCCAAAAACAAACAATTTTTTTTTGTAAAAATAAAAAAAAAATATACCACTTCCCCCCTTCCTACCTTTTCACTCTTCCAACATGGGTACCCTACCTCGCAAAACTCTTGCCGAACTTTGGTACCCACAACTAGACATAACTTCCTACGGTTCTTGCTTTGACCGAACTTCGAACGATCCCTCCATGCCAAAAATCTCTTTGAAAGATCGAATAGACGCGTCTAGGACAAACAATTGGACTCAGCAATCCACTTCGTATCAACCGTTTCAAATATTCACCCCTTTTTATATTGATACCCCTTTTGAGAGTCCAGTTGTAACACCAAAACCTATGTCTCTTGCTAAACGTATTGAACAATCGTAACCGATCTTTCACTCCTTTCACCACTGTGAATTCTTTGGATCAACGATTCCATTCACCTTCTTATCCAAATGTTGATCATATTCCTGTCCAACCATTCAATTCCTATCCATCCTACCCAACTTTTACACCTTCCCTAGATATTGCTTCTATACAGCCTTTTGGGAGTTTCCAGTATCCAAACTGAAGGGTTTTCCTTAGCACCACTACTAGGGTTTGGTAGTATCACACATGCCATATTAAAATTTTATAGGGTGCTAAAGAAACTATCCTAATGATCAAACTAGAAAAGCTAGGGTAACACTAAATTTTAACACAATCCACAAGTAGTAAAGTACTAGGTTTAAAGAATACAACCTTTGTAGCTCCCTTCGCTAGACTCTTTGGCTACTTGAGAGTTGAAAGAAACTTGCTTGAGATCCTCCAAGTCCACGACGATCCACCCGGAGTCCTTTTTGTCCAAGCTCAAAGCTCCACTTGATCAAGATGATGAAGTTGATGCTAACACTCTAAACTAATGGGCAAGAGTAGTATAGAATGATGATGTGGTTTGTTTCAAGACCTAGAGAGCAAGAGAGAGAGAGGAAGAAGAAGATGACAATATGAGAGCTCAAGATAATGATAAGTCTTAGGATAAAAATGAGAAATGAAAATATATATTTTCCTCTTCTTATTCTTAACCCTAGTTAATAAATATCTAGATATTTCTTTTGGAGCTCTAATGGCCATGGAAAGATAACTCAAGGTTAACAAATGGTTTAGTGGATGAATAAAATAATCAACCATGAGTGATTTTTCCATTTCCATTAATCCAAAAATAAATATCAACATATTTACTAGCATGTGAGTCTTATATTGCCACCATCAAATGTATCAACAACCATGATACAAATGAGTATGCATATATGTGTGCATACACATCCATATGTGCATCAATGTAAACATGTGCATACATGCGTGCATACATGCATGCATACACCAAAAGACAAAAAGGGTTTAAAGTGAAAATGCTAATGGTCAATGTTAAATCACCACTTGATTTAGCAAACCGGTCATATCTCATACGACCCGACCAATAGCAAACTGCCCGATTAATATACGATATCATATACACGCATTTAATCGGGTCCCCGCGCATATCACATATTCACACCACATCGTTTCTCCTGGGCTAGGTAACTCCATTGTGGGACTCTAAGACTCGTCAATACGCCGGCAGTGGGTGATGATCATATCACGCACCCCCAAGCCGCAAGAGGTCAGCTAAACGTAACGGCCACCCGGGTATTGAGCGATCAGAAGAAAACAAGCGAACCTGTCACAACTCCCGTCGAGCCAACCGGCAACACTACCGTACAGTCCGGTCTCTTCGTCAGATATGCTGCATATCGAGTATAGGGATGGTAACATCGACCCCAAAAACTCAATAAGCCGTGCCGATGAATGATCTATAACAGATCGAGAAATTACTGATAACACTTACCAGTAAATTTCAACAGCCCTCTCCAGGGACTTACTGATATAGCCAATCGAGCACAGCACAGCATCAACTCCCAATACCGGGAGAGATGAAACCCCTCCTATCGCTCATCGTCTCCATATGTCTCGGGACTGTACCCAAAAGTCAACTGTTTGCACGACTCGGTAGAGCCGTGGTTTTGGATATAGTGCCCTCAAAGTCAATTATTGGATCGTAGGTACAATGATTGCGGAGGACCTATACCGGTAGGACAGTCTTACTCGAGATGATAGTATGCTATCTGGTTTGCCTTTATCAG
This sequence comes from Agapanthus africanus, assembly GCA_030015575.1. Classification (NCBI taxonomy): domain Eukaryota; kingdom Viridiplantae; phylum Streptophyta; class Magnoliopsida; order Asparagales; family Amaryllidaceae; genus Agapanthus; species Agapanthus africanus. Next base: position 184,076,349 of record CM057341.1, read on the forward strand.
TCGTGTATAGGTTCAGGTGACTGATCACGATTACACTTTGATAAAGCTCTTAGGATCTTGCTTGACTACCAACAGTATGAGGGCGATCATATACGTGAGAGTTGGGTGGTCTATAAGCATATCCTTAATAGTGGTCCCTAGTCGTGGGAGTTTCGAGACAGGGCATCGATACTCCGGAGTAGACTAGTGTATACAGTCGAGACCCCGACGAGGGGCGGTGGCCGGTCTCACAAGCCACTGGTGTCAGTTGGATCACCTAAGATGTATACAGGTGCTCATTGGGTTATGAGTACACCGGACAGGACTCGCCGGGAACCTGCTAGTTGGTATTATACATATCGTCAGATAGCAGTTCCCTGGTGACATGTGTACAGGTTAGTTCATCGACCTGAGGTCGTCATTTGTCTCGTGTGAGTTCCCACTGTGCTTTGATTTCTACCCTGCCACGGCTCAAAGGAGTCGTGCAAACAGGTGGTTCTTGGGTACAGTCCCGAGCCACATGGAGGCACGTGAGCGGATCGGCAGAGGATTCGTCTCTCCCGGTATTGGGGGTGGAGGTTGTGCTGTGTCTAGGAAAGCCATTACACCAAGTCCTTGGCCAAGGCAAGTGAGATTTACTGGTAGGTACTCTAGTAGTATCTCAGGGTGTTCAGGGCTTGCCACCGACACGACTTATACAGCTATTGGGGGTCTGACGTTACTAGCCCCCTAGGCCGGATATGCGATACTCATAGGCGAACGGACCGGACTGTATATACATTGTCACTGTTAGGCTCAGTAGGGTTTCCGGATGAGTTCGCTCATCGGCCTCCCTTGAGGTCAGTCCATGGGCAGCCGTTATGCATAGCTAGTGTCGCTGATGGTTTGTGGTTAAACCCACTGCCAGGGTACTGACGAGTCATTAGAGTCCCCCACAGACAGTTTCCCAAGTTCGGGCGAAACGTTGTAGAGGCCGTATGGTTTTATGGTAGGGTTCGGAAAATGCACGTGCGTTTACGCACATGTTATTTTTCGGGCAGATGATACTGGTCGGCTTTGGTTTAAACCGGATCCAAGTATTATATTGAGTAGATGTAATATCTTTGTCTCAGTTGCATTTGTATTCGGTCGTAATACAAATGCGGGTATATTTATACAGTTACGGGGTTGTCCTGAAATTCGTTTCGGGATCACTTTTGGAAGTTGCCAGTTTCCAGTTTTCTATCAGCCGTATTTAACATTCGGTTAAATGCGGATTTATCTTTTCTTGGGTGAGTCATGGTTCTAAAAGTTTCTAGAAGATGAGAGGAAGCTTCTTGGAAGGTGACTATGTTAGTGATTCATTGTTAGCATTAAATGAGAGATGAGGTGTATTAGTGACTCATGCTTTAGCTTTAATGTTTCTTGTTTACCTAAGGATATTTTCTCTTGATCTTTTATCCTATGGTTACCTCCTTGCTCCTACACTCACCTCCCCCCTCTACATAAATGGCCGGCCCCTCTTGGATGCCCACTTGGATTTTTACACACTCATTTGATTAGAAAAAGATGATAGATTTCGGTGTATGGAATTTTACAGCTCATTTCATTCCATCACCCGATTCCTACGGCAACTTCATTAACCGTTCGTCCATGGTTTTGGACGAAGCGAGACAAAGTATTCCACTCATTCTCTACATCAATCTTGGTCGTCTCTTTTGGAAAACTTGACGACCGAGTTGCCTCGAGTCAGAGGCGGGAGCCCGTTTAAAGATCCGACGATGTGGTGCCACCTTAACGAGGAGATCAGAGATCGACGAGATCGGAGCAGCCGCAACGGAGCGTAGGATGATGGTTAAAGAACGAAGGACTCGGATCGTTCGGTATAACCTTTATTCCCTTTTTGTAGATTGTTAGTTTAGCGTTAATGGCAGATCCGGATTTTAGTATACGATAGCTCCAGTTATAAAAGTTTTTGTTCCGCATTTTGGCGTTTGAAAGACGGCCGGGGCGCTACCGTAGACTTACATGGTATCAGAGCCACGCCATTATGCTATACTAACTTGTGCTAACACGTTTAAAAGATCGATCGAACGGATTTTCAAAAACTACAATTTTCAAGATTAATGTTTCTGTTAATTTTCAAACTGGTCCAAATATCATTTTGACCATACGAGAAAATCAAGCTGGGTTTTTTAGGAATACTGGAGAAATTCGAGGAAGTGATTCCACTGTTCCGCCGTGGATCCGCGGCCCAATCTAGGGTTTGGCCGCGGATCCGCCGCAGGAAAGTGAGATCACTCACTCAATTTTTTACAGTGGATTCTATGTTGGAAATTGGGGTTTTTGGCATATATATTTTGGGCCCAGATTTTGTTACTGTGCAGCAGATTTGCGTGGGGCCCACTTCGGGAAATTTAGTCGATCGAAATTTTAACATGTTAGTTTACAGTGCTTACATTATATCTCCGACCGGGATTGTCATTTGATCGGTAAACCGTGTCTGATTGCTATAGTTCTTTTAGACGGGTTTGCGAACGTGACATTCGCGTTCATGTTCTGTGTTGTGCTGTGATGTTGCGGATTTGTCGTGGTGGATAGCAGTGTGCAATGGTAGTGCGGTTTTGATTTATTTGTACATTTGATATTGCGGGGCGAGCGTCCAATATGTGGACTGCCGTCACTGCCTGTTGTATAATATTCTTTTGGGGTACGACCAGGTTGCGGTCGATATACCTGTTGTACTATTTTTCCATTTCTGTACTAGATTTTACCCCGCGACGGAGTGCATGGATAGCCGGGTTATAGGGGCAACGGGTCCGCATCTCATGCCTTTGAGAGGCAGAGGGGCCCCACTCTAGAATTGGCAGACTATTCGCCGCACTCGTGGGGGGTACAGGTTGACCCAAGGAGGGGTGCTCAAGCTACCGGATTCCGTGAAGTGCTGGGTGGTCCATTCACTATGCTGTAAGGGGCTGCCTCGCTTCAGGTTTTGGCGGGTAACTTGCCGCACCCGTAGGGGTCTAGGTTTCATTGCACATGCTATCCACACGACAGGGGAACGTCGGGTTTCAGCAGCGGCTCTGTGAAACTCGGGGATCCCAGATTATCTGTATTGTTCTGTGATGCTTATTAATTTTCTGTAATGTTGCATATTATCACGCCTGGAGCGATTATTGTATATTGGTTTATATACTATTAGATGTTGTATATGTTTTACACCTGCGCTAGTCCAGTCCCCGCTTTATCGTTAGTTAAGTAACCTAACGGTTGATGACGGGACCCAGGGACGAATGCAGATGGCATATACGTACATTTTATTTTCGTTCTTTTCTGGTGTGATTAATTGATGGGGCTGCGTTGATTCTGATCAATGCAAAGTAAAACAAACCTGTTTAGATGTTGTTGGAATAATTTAAAAGGTGTTATTACAAAGATGTTTTCTTTTGTTATGCACAGTGGTATTCGGTTGGAATATCCTGCACCTCATTCGACGGGGCAAGGGCCGATATCCCTTCACCGGGACTGACCCCTTGGGCAGAAGTTTGCGTCAGGGTAATAACTTCACTATAGTCGATTACATGTTGCTTTGCATCGCGGTATTCAGTGGAATATCCTGCACCTCATTCCACGAGGAAAGAGCCGAGATCCCTTCACCGGGAGTGACCTCTTTAGCAAAGGTTATCGCCACTATACTTTTATAAAAAGCTATCAGGTTCCTTCAATGAGATCAAGTTCATTACGTTAAAGGTTTTTCGCCAAAAACCAGCCGTAGCCCTCCGTCATTTCATATGAATGGTCAGTAGTATTCGAGCTATGTTGGTCTGGCCCTTAGCTAGGACATAGTGATTGGTAGCTACTGGGGTGTTCATATGTTGCATAGATAGATGCGTTGGTTTGGGACAGTCGTACAGCCTTGTTGGCCCATAGTCAAGGGCGAGTATGGGTGGGTTCAAATTAACAAGATAATGATGGGAAGAACTTGACATGTGACTTATAATGGGTTGGCCCTTAGTCACGATCATAAGAGCATGGGGTAAAAATCACATCGGGAGTTTCTAAAGAAACTGAAACTTGCCAGGCATGCGCATACCTTCTGGAGTGTGATAACGCGAGTGGATTCCGTCACGTTATCATGCGATGAGAGTTGGATCCCGATTCCCACTGATGAGTTGGTTTACTCTTCGGGTGATCCCGATTGATTCTTCTTTCAGGTTTGGGGGAAAATTTGACAGTACAGTGGGAGGTTTCCGGATTAGATAAAGTGATAAGCATTCTGATCTAGGTTAGAGTGCATGCAGAGTGTTTCTTTTCTCTCTCTCTTTGGCAGCGACCTTTGACCGACCCTAAACTATGACTCAGGGACCAAGTTGACCGAACCTTCTTAAAATACTGGCTTTTGGATTGTCTAAGTTGCATAAGTCATTGCCACTCCTTCTTCTACCCTTTGTATTTCTCAGAACACCCATATTACTACAGACATCCACTTCCATTGGATAGATCCATCGTATGGTTATATACGAGCTCGAAGGGACTCCTTCGAGGATGGATCAAGGTTCAGGAGAAATAGAATTAGTTTATTCAGTTGTCTTTTATTATCACCTTCTCTCAGGTTGCGAGGGCTCCTTGGTTTAGGAGAGTACACCTGTTATGCTTATTGGATAGTCTTATTCTAAACCATAGGCAGGTGCTGAAAGGTAGGGAATGAAGAAAACCAATTAGCCTAAGTAGGGTGTACAGAAGGTAATATGTAAAGACAAAATAAAGGGATTAGAAAGAAGGCAAAGTAAGTTGCGACTGTTATCATTCACGACCAAACCGCGTACTTCATCGCCACTCCTATTTCACCTTTAAATGAATAAAGTATTATTCAGTTGTCTTTTATCATCACCTTCTCTCAGTTGCGAGTACTCCTTGGTTTAGGAAAGTACACCTATTATGCTTACTGGATAGTCTTCTTCTAAACCATAGGCTGGTGCCGAACGGTAGGGAAGGAAGAAAACCATTTAGCCTAACGATGGTGTACAGAAGGTAACGACTAAAGACAAATAAAGGGATTTGGAGAGATGGCAAAGGAATATACGGTTAAAGTCATGAATTGGATTATGGAAGAGGCATTACTATGAATGGCATTACTATGAATACCAAGATACCCCTACGAAACATTTTCATGTTTCAGTGCATTGTTAATGGAAAAACTGTTTTCTCGATTAGATACTTACTCCAGAGTATGTATTTACCAGGTTTCATTCTCATATCTGTATGGTTTTACAGATGATGAGTGGGAGGAAGTTATTGGGAATTAGATGATCATCCTTATTATATCGGAATTCATTGTAATTGGTGATATTTCAGGAAATCTCCAGGGTACAGTTTTCAACCTACGACGCACAGGTTTTGAGTTGTTCAACTCAGCGGACTTATACAGAGTATTGTATGTTGTCCAGTGTCCATCAGGACAAAGGGGTAAGTCCTCGTACTATGTTCTGCTTACTTATGACTTCTCTAGTTTTTAGACAAGTGTTTCGTAGAAATACAAGGTCTAAGTTTTGAGAAGTTATGGGTATAAGAATAAAGTAGAGGACCAGATGTCGCAAGTATCGGGATTCTTCAAAGAGATCGAAGATGTAGATACTTGTGATTGATATTCAGTTGATAGTAAAAGTTTTGAGAAACTTGTTTATCTTTCAGATTACTCATAATTGGATGGATTCCTAAGTTGAGTAATGCTGGTTAGCCTCTCTCCATTAAAGTTGATATGCACTGGAGACAGCTGCATGATTAGAATCTGGTTCCAATTAAATTAGTGCCAAAGTTTCTATATTGGATATAGGGGAGTTGTCCGGCTTATGCTTAAAACCAGACTCTGGATAACTCAGGGCACGTTTCTGTAATGGTTGTTTGTGGGTTGGCCTAGGCTACGACGAGGGTTGACTTTCTACCATCTGGGAGATAAATTGTGATATTGTTCTAAACTCGCCACAGTTTTAGTAAAATGGATTTTTTCAGAAAACAGTAGTGGGAGTATGGTAGAACTGGAAGTGATTCCAGAACCGCAAACGATTACGGAAAATTTAATAGGACCAATAGATTCAATCAGATTTGACATTTCATTAGCCACTCCACAGATTTGGTAGGTAACCTCAGACACCCGAGAGGTACTTCGGTAGCCTCAAGGACGGTGACAGGGAGGTTCTTATCTACCCAGACTTGACACTACTGTTGTTCCAGGCTATGAGACCCGGTAGGAGGGTTGTTGTGGTCAGTGGGAGCAGCGGAAGCAAAGTGGGCAAGTAGCTTATGTCTATTTATAGACAGAGCAGTTATAGCGGAGATTGATCATCTAATTTTGATGTGACAGTCATGGGTTTGACTTCATCAGAATAGGGGATGGATCTGTTAAGAAGGCAGTAGGGAGTGATGTCTTGGTATTTGGATTACATACACAGATTAGGAAGTAAAATTTATATACTACGATCGGTTGTACTTTGGTCGTCACACAGTTGTTTCTCCAGATAGGATATGGATATAATATCAGACATTCTGGTTTCTAGATCTATGATTTTAGATCTGCATTTGGGTAGTTTCCCAATGTGGGTGCTTTGACAGTATTCTAATGGTTTTTAGAATAGATGACTCCTGGCATGGTGGTGTACCTGCAGGTGATGGAGTCACCCTCTCTAAAGGTGTCTTACAGACTAAAGGGGAGAGGGATGTGCATGATTGGCAGATCACTTGCTTAGGCAGTTGAGTCAATCATGAGATGTCAAGTACCACACGAAATGTTGTTTTTGCACTAGATGCAATAAATTTATATTAATCCAATCCTGGAGAAACATAAGGAAGCAGTTTTAGAACATAAGTGAATATTCTACGGATTTGGTGACGACGGCCTCCTTCGGGAGACGGTTATCATTCCAGACTTCAAAGGTGACATGGATGACAGAGTGATTGTCAGAGTTATAGTTTTCCCTCTGATAAAAAGGGACAGTATTTTGGACAGGTGGTCCAAGAGGATACTGTGGGTGGCCTGGTGCCGGATACTGATTAGGATCAGTTTTCGATACAGGCTAAGAAGTTTGGATTTGGAGTTCATTTATGAACTAAAGTCCCATCAGATATCCAGACATATTCTAAGACAGGTATTACTCAATTCGGGAGATGGCTTTCTCCGCGAACTTGAGATTAAGAGAGACATAGAAAGAAACATCCTGGCGGATCCACTCACTGAGGCTATTTCTCGAACACAATAGTTTTACAAACGGGCTTTGTGAAACTGATTAGTAGAGGAGTTGGGTGTTGGTTTCACACGGGCTGTGAGTACGCAACATCGCAATAATTAGCCTTAAGTGCAAGTGGGAGATTGTTGGATATAGTGCCCTCAAAGTCAATTATTGGATCGCAGGTACGTGATTGCAATGATTGCGGAGGACCTATACCGGTAGGACAGTCTTACTCGAGATGATAGTATGCTATCTGGTTTGCCTTTATCAGTCATGTATAGGTTCAGGTGACTGATCACGATTACACTTTGATAGAGCCCTTAGGATCTTTCTTGACTACCAACAGTATGAGGGCGATCATATACGTGAGAATTGGGTGGTCTATAAGCATATCCTTAACAGTGGTCCCTAGTCGTGGGAGTTTCGAGACAGGGCATCGATACTCCGGAGTAGACTAGTGTATACAGTCGAGACCCCGACGAGGGGCGGTGGCCGGTCTCACAAGCCACTGGTGTCAGTTGGATCACCTAAGATGTAAACAAGTGCTCATTGGGTTATGAGTACACCGTACAGGACTCGCCGGGAACCTGCTAGTTGGTATTATACATATCGTCAGATAACAGTTCCCTGGTGACATGTGTACAGGTTAGTTCATCGACCTGAGGTCGTCATTTGTCTCGTGTGAGTTCCCACTGTGCTTCGATTTCTATCCTACCACGGCTCAAAGGAGTCGTGCAAACAGGTAGTTTTTGGGTACAGTCCCGAGCCACATGGAGGCACGTGAGCGGATCGGCAGAGGATTCGTCTCTCCCGGTATTGGGGGTGGAGGTCGTGCTGTGTCTAAGAAAGCCATTACACCAAGTCCTTGGCCAAGGCAAGTGAGATTTACTGGTAGGTACTCCAGTAGTATCTCAGGGTGTTCAGGGCTTGTCTCCGACACGACTTATACAGCTATTGGGGGTCTGATATTACTAGCCCCCTATGCCGGATATGCGATACTCATAGACGAACGGACCGGACTGTATATACATTGTCACTGTTAGGCTCAGAAGGGTTTCCGGATGAATTCGCTCATCGGCCTCCCTTGAGGTCAGTCCATGGGCAGCCGTTATACATAGCTAGTGCTGCTGACGATTTATGGTTAAACCCACTGCCAGGGTACTGACGAGTCATTAGAGTCCCCCACAGACAGTTTCCCAAGTTCGGGAGAAACGTTGTAGAGGCCGTATGGTTTTATGGTAGGGTTCGGAAAATGCACGTGTGTTTACGCACGTGTTATTTTTCTGGCAGATGATACTGGTCGGCTTGGGTTTAAACCGGATCCAAGTATTATATTGAGTAGATATAATATCTTTGTCTCAGTTGCATTTGTATTCGGTCGTAATACAAATGCGGGTATATTTATACAGTTACGGGGTTGTCCTGAAATTCGTTTCGGGATCACTTTTGGAAGTTGCCAGTTTCCAGTTTTCTATCAGCCGTATTTAACATTCGGTTAAATGCGGATTTATCTTTTCTTGGGTGAGTCATGGTTCTAGAAGTTTCTAGAAGATGAGAGGAAGCTTCTTGGAAGGTGACTATGTTAGTGATTCATTGTTAGCATTAAATGAGAGATGAGGTGTATTAGTGACTCATGCTTTAGCTTTAATGTTTCTTGTTTACCTAAGGATATTTTCTCTTGATCTTTTATCCTATGGTTACCTCCTTGCTCCTACACTCACCTCCCCCCTCTACATAAGTGGCCGGCCCTTCTTGGATGCCCACTTGGATTTTTACCACTCATTTGATTAGAAAAAGATGATAGATTTCGGTGTATGGAATTTTACAGCTCATTTCATTCCATCACCCGATTCCCACGGCAACTTCATTAACCGTTCGTCCATGGTTTTGGACGAAGCGAGACAAAGTATTTCACTCATTCTCTACATCAATCTTGGTCGTCTCTTTTGGCAAATTTGACGACCGAGTTGCCTCGAGTCAGAGGCGGGAGCCCGTTTAAAGATCCGACGATGTGGTGCCACCTTAACGAGGAGATCAGAGATCGACGAGATCGGAGCAGCCGCAACGGAGCGTGGGATGATGGTTAAAGAATGAAGGACTCGGATCGTTCGGTATAACCTTTCTTCCCTCTTTGTAGATTGTTAGTTTAGCGTTAATGGCAGATCCGGGTTTTAGTATACGATAGAGCCAGTTATAAAAGTTTTTGTTCCGCATTTTTGCGTCTGAAAGACGGCTAGGGCGCTACCGTAGACTTACACGTGGTAGGGTGGTAATCAAAGTACAGTGGGAGAACACACAAGACTCTATGACGATCTCGGGTCTACAGACTAACCTGTACCAGTGTTACCTGAGAACTGCTATCCGACGATAGATATAATACCATATAGGAGTTCTCGGCGAGTCCGTCCAGTGTACCCATTCTCCACTGAGCACCCGTATATGATCTCGATGTCAAACATAAATGGATGTGGGAACATCCATCGCCCATCATATGGGTCTAGTATCATATACGCTAATCTACACTGGTATATCGATTCTCCATCTCGATACACCTATGACTAGGGACATTTTAGGATATGCTTATAAACTACAGACGTCCCACTAGTATGATCTCCATCATAATCACTGTAGTCAAGCAAATATCCTCAGGGCTTTATCGACATGTGTAAATGAATAAAAGCATGATCAAGTCAACATGTCAGATAAAGTAGAACCAGATAACATACTATCATGTCGAGCAAGAATGTACACTGAATATATATACATGTATAAATACATTCACTATCATATAATGGCCTCTAGGGCATACTTATATCCAACACAAACAACTTCGAATCTTTTACTGAAACCCCTTCAAAACAGATGTCTAGTCTGGAACAGTCGTTGGAAGACTTTAGGGTAGCGTCATGCCAACAAATGATGGATTTGAATGCGTCCATGTCCGCCCTTATACAACCTAGTGACCCGGTAGCTAGTTTCCAACTAGCTCCAGATTTTCCAATTTATGATGAGGCGGTTGGACAGATTAAGAATTTGAGTGGAAAGAATGAGCTGTGCACCCTTCCAAATCAAACCTACACATCCTCAATTGAATCCCATAACTTCGGTTTTGAATGTCTATCAAGTGTCCCAAATTATTCACCATTTGAAGATAGAACGTTTAATGAGTTGTGCGACTTTGTAGTGTTTGATTTACCTGATTGTGAAGGGTCCCTTTCGAGTGAAACCATCACCAATCCTTTTGACCTCTACACCTCCATCTTAGAACCTGAATTGATTGATATCCATGCTTTTGATGAGATGTCTGAGAAATTTAATTTTCACTTGATCGAAGATATTGACGCTGCGAATATTTTGGATGATGAACCCACAGATTTGGATGAGTTTCTCTCTCCAATTCATCATCTCGAGTCATTAACTTTTTTTACCGAACTTCATATGCGTTTGGATTTTGATGATAATTGCATGGATGAGATAACATTTGAGGGGAATTTTGAGGATAGTATTGAGGATGAACCAGTTTTTTTTTATGAGTCGGATTTTTCAATTCATCACGTCCCTTCCACTAACTGTGTACACCATCCTGAACCTTTAACTGTTACCCTTCCTAAATCACTCCCCTTCATCCTTTCCATCCTTATGACCGTGCAAGAAACCGTATCACTTTCATTTCTTATATCTGGTTTACCAAGTTCGGCGTATCCATGTTTTCTCACGAATCTTGAGAGATTTGACCCCATTTCTCGACGGGTTGATAGATTAGCGCAATCGCTTTTTACACATCGGTCATCACAATTTGTGCTAATTTATTCACTCAATTTACACTCTCAAGTTCGTACTACACTTCTTTCTCCCTTCCGCCATTCTTCTCCTAATATACCGAGACCGTATTCTACCTCTCTTCCCATGCGGTCTCGCGTATTCTCCATTTTTTTCCTCTCCGCGTTCTTTCACCAACCAACACACTACAGAGATAGAATATTTGAATGGTTGGTGCTCACTTTTGGCCTGTGTAAGGCCTTGTATAGATTGATATTGTTTTCTTTTCCCCCTTAATCCTGAACTTCACCGCTTAAACAGTGGAAACACTGTTTCAAATAAGTTTGGGGGTATGTATATACCATTATATAAAAATAAAAAAAATATAAAATAAAAATATAAAAAATATATTTTTCAAATTTTCGAGGGATATTTTTGTAAATATTCAGTTCTATTAATAAAAAAATAATAAATTTTTCCTTTACAAATAAATTCCTAATTTTAAGGAGGCCTTTTTGCAAATAACCAAAACACTCCCTATAAAAACACCCCGACCCCCTGCTTAGTTTCCTGTGACTCAGAAACCCTAAATTACATAACCCTGGCCACCGCCAAACTTTCTGCAGTGAGATCTCCCCACTCCGCGGCGCTTCCACCGCCGACTCCTGCATTCAGCCGTGCTTCCGCCGCTCCTCTGCTGCCTCTCCCTCTGAAATTTTCAGAGGAGTTTCGATCTTCTCTGCTCTTCTCTGTTAAATCTTTAGCCTTCTGCAATTTTATTTCAATGGCCCCTACACTTCAGTATGAAAGGGATTTTTCATAATTATTCACCCATACAGTTTACGGTGGTTACTTCGGTGATGAGATCCGAAGGAGCGGATGGAAATTTCTCTTATTTAACTATCTGAATTCTTACGCACTTCCGAATCTTGTCACCCGGTTTTATGAATGTATGGAGGAGGGTTGTCTTGCACAACACGGGTATATTAGATTACTTTGGGGGGATAGGGAAATTTTAATTGATAGGGACTTCATTCACGAAGTCACCTTAATACCACGACTTCCTATTTACGATCAACCCCTCTCATTTGAGGACTACCTACCTTTAATGGGAAATGATTGTTCTAGGGAGCTACGAAAAGGCATTCAGGCTCGCACACTTTTTGCGAACGTTTTAATTGTGTGCCGTTGGGCCCAAAATAATATTTTTGGTAGTTCATACAACACAACATTTTTCGCACCATCCCTACATATGGTGCACACATTGATGACATGGAACCCAAGTTATGACATGTGCACTGTATTGCTTCACTCGATTGGTGCCGGCAAACGGGCATCCAATTATCCATGCCCTATGTTGGTAATACAACTGTGTTGTCATTTCCTCCCTGTTGAGGAATTTGAATTTTATATGCATGGTGGGATTCCCATTCGACCCCTTCTTGAGGGTGTCTCCACGTCCTACACACGTTTACATGATTTATGGTCGCACACTGAGCCGGCCGAGGACGTGATGGCCAAAACCCCTAGCTCGAGCTCCACAGCGAGCGACGAAGAGCTTACTCCCGCTGCACAAGCGCGCTTGATGCGACGAACCCATAGGGGGGTAGAAAGAGTGATAGGGATGCTGAATAATTTTGATCAGCAAATAACGAGCTTGGAATAAAGAATGTCCACCCTCCTAGCAAGAGATGAACGTTCACGATCACGATCGAAGGGAGGGAGGACGGATAGAGGTGAGGCTTGTGAAGCCGCGTCTAGTAGACGCCGCAGGGAGCAGTGAGGACACTGCTATTAATAAGTTTGGGGTGAGGGTATTGTAAATAGTTATCTCTGCATTGCATCTGCATATTTTTATTTTTTGTACATATTTGTTTTTTCTTTGCATATTAAATTCCACATTGCATCTTTATATAAAAACTATAAAAAAAAATAAAAAATTGAAAAATTGAAAAATTTTAAAAATTATAAAAATTGAAAAGTTCAATTTTGGCCATATTTGACTTAAGTTCAACATGACGGTTGACTAGTTGAGAAAAACTAGATCCTAAACTTAATAAATTAAAAAACCTAAAAATAACCTTTCTTAAAGTTAACTGTAGAAAATATACTTCCTTGTAGTTTATCTAGAAATAGGCAAATTTTTAGTTCAGTTCTTGGGCTAAATCGAAATAAGGGAAGAGTATTGAAGACTCTATTTGAAGTTTAAGTCTGAAAAATAATTCTGAACCTTAAGTCCAAATTCTGAAAATATATACCCTACTTTACGCACTCACACACATCTTGAAAATTAAGATAGTAGAGGATACATTGAAATGCTCTTGTCTAAAATCCTTAGTATGAAGGAAAATAAAATAAAAGTATAAGTGGTGAATAAAGAGATAAAAAATGAACACTGGTTTTGTAATTACTTAAGGCAGCATAAATAAAAAATATAGCGATGGTGATTTATCACCTAGTGCTTTAGACCAACTGGTTTGGGAGTCACTGCTAAGCCTTAGGTATTGCAAGACGAGGAATTACGCCTAAATGCGCAAGCACATTTTGTAATCGGCCGTTTAGTACCTCAAGAAGTATTAACGATCGCATGATGAATGTGTGAGCAATTTCATCTAAAATTCACCAACTAAAAGTATTTTGGAAGATGGATAAGAGTATGATAGCTTGAATTGAATTTTCAAGTGTAGGGGTGAAAATTACACATGCGTAGGGGTATATAATTGGAGTTTGGAGGAGAGATAGGAATAAAAGATAGGGTTTATATCTTCAGTAGAGATGATAAAAATTCCTGAGTTAAGATTGTACCTTAGAAGGAAAACTTAGGAGATGCTGAAAGCTTTATAAACTGGCAAAATATATATGATCTTAAGATAAATGAAATGGAAGTGTGAAAAATACGGGTTGATGATTTCTAAGTTGAAGATAATAGAATTTCTTGCTAGAATACTGAATTGAAGAATTAGAGTCAACGGCCAAATTGATCGGATTTTGTGGGTAGTATCCGCTAAAAAACCCCAGGAGACAACACTCCCTAGAGGTTTAAGGGCTTGTTGCACGAGCTCAGTGCAATCGCGTTCCCTGCGAAAGTGGGGTTAGGATTTTTTCGAGAATAAAATTGGCTTTGCTCGGGACAAGCAAAAGATAAGTTTGGGGGTATTTGTTCATATCAGATTTTTGCATTTTTATATCGCCCATTCTTAATCACATTGCATATAAATAGGTACTTTTGATCCATGTCTGCTAAATAGTTGCAGGTTACAGGTTCTCAGCTCTTTACAGTGAAATTCATGAAAAGTCGCAACAAATGCGGGACTACGACCAACAACAGATGAATACTGATCTCCGCTAACCATCCGTAGAATGCTGCCTACCAGTTCAAGGGACAAATGGAAAATCATTAGGCACTTCAATGCATAAAGCACAAGGCCGGCACAAGATCCAAGACTTCAACACGGAGCTCAAGGAAAAAGTCCACATCATTCTGCACTGTTGAAATCTGAAAGGAAATTGAAGAGCTTCTGAGAAACCTAGTGAATAAAACAGAAGATATAAGCAACATGGAGAAGCCCTGAAAAGATGGCCCCACGATTCCATCAATTGGCCGCGGAACCGCGGCCAATCAGGCACTTCTGCCGCGGAACCGCGGCCGCGTTCTGCGCATGTCGGTGGAAGTGTCGGTGCTTTGACTCGGCTCTCTTGGGGTAGTTTTGTAATTTCATGTATGGATCGGAATGTAAACCTAGGGTTTTTTCTATCTATAAATAGGAAATATAAAAGCCAAAATAGTATGCCTCTTTTTATTAGATCTAGGATTTAGGTGAGGTCTCAAATAGCTAGTTGTAAATTCCTCTTAGCATCATTTCTTTCTACCTTCCTTTTTATTTTTATCTTTTTAATGGGTGAGTAATCTTCTCACTTGTTAGGGCAGGAGAAGGAAAGTTTGAGAGAAGGAAATCTCTCTCACTCTTTCCTTTGCCCATCATTTTAAATTCGGACTCCTTTTAATTGAACCACAATCCGCTCACTACGGCACCCTATCCTAAATGATAGCGGTGATTCTATAGTTAGACCGGTTGTTGTTGAATTAACTGGAGGTTAGGGATAAGAGCCAAGAACGGACGGACAAGGACCAAAAGGAAGAAACTAAGCATGGAAAGCATAGCTTATACTTGCAAGTTCCTTCCTAGTCGTGCTAATCCCCGTTGTTGCCGATTACCTTAACACCAATATCCATAAGGGCATTGAGAAAAAGTGAGGAATTCCTAAAACTCGAATTAACCCAATCCTAACTCTAGCAAGCTTTTTATCATCTTTCATTTCATTAGTAGAACATAAAACAAATCACTAATTTTTTGGACTTAACTCGTTAAAACATACAGAAAAAGATTCCATCTCCCTGTGGATCGACCCGTACTCAATCGACTAGCTACCAAGCGAAACCGTCTTGATTGCGGTAATTAAAAATTAAGAATACGCAAAAACGTAACAATCACCGCTACGTATTTACTCAGAAGTAAATACGCTAAGTGTAACTAAGCAATATAAAAGAAATATACACAAGAGACAAATGTAATGAACAACAACTTTATTTATTAACATTCATTTACAGTACATGGAAAAGTAAATACATGGAAAGAAAAGCAATGCCTAAACAGTGACATACGTCAACGGAGAAAATGTAACTGGTCTAGGCCTGTGACTCGGTCTGTTGGTGATCCTCCTCTGGGATGTCTACTCTTTCAGTCTCCTCAGTATCTGACGAACATTCCAAGAAAATAGAGAAAGGTGGAATGGCCATCAGCGAACTTTCGCTCGGTAAGTCCCAAAGAAAAGAGGAGAAAAGAAAATAGGTAATGATAGGGAAAAATTATAATATGAATTATTGAGTATGTCATATCATCTTTTCAAGTTTATTTAGCATGCGATTTTATGTAATACAAATGAACAAGTATAGTAATGTGTGACGAGTAGATAAACTTGATATCATGAGTATGGTAGTATAAAAGTAACATAGCCATATAATGTAAGTGTAGTGAACATGCACTGAAGATATGTGTCTTAAAAGGTCTCTACTTGGGTATACTAATCTAACGTAAGTTCAAGGGTGAATGTCAACCAATCTCAAGAGTGTTCTCGAATCCAACAGGCTCCACGGGCCCGAATCAAATTGTAGGGTGTTTTTCGTCACCCAATGAGATGGGAATGCGCGTGCGCTCGTCAGGCGCATTACAGATTCCCCCTGCCTAGGGTAGGCTGGGATTTATTGTATGTGGGGATCTGAATCTCCGGCAGCCGCGAACTAAGCAGCCGTTAATTACCCCTCGCCTTTGGGACGAGAGAATCTCCGATTGACGGGTCAACTATTCATGCGAACTCAATATGCAGTGTTTTGTTTTGGATATATCGGGGGCTCCGCAGAGTTTTTACGGAGGTCCCGCTACCTGGATAGCGGGCTGGTGTCAAGGGGGCTAGCAGCCCCCTTGTAGGGTGCGGGGCAGCGCCACGTTAGAAATTTTTTTCTAACAGGAACAGTGTTGTGGAGTATGTGTGTGTGTGTGTGTCTCTCTCTCTCTCTCTCTCTCTCTCTCTCTCTCTCTATATATATATATATATATATATATATATATATATATATATATATAAGGGAAAGGGCATCCAAAGGATGCGTGGGAGAAGGCGTAAGGGAAAGGGCATCTAAAAGGCGCTGTGCGCTGTTCACACTATAATATTGCATTATTATATTCCCCATTCTTATTCTTTTTATAATAAACAGGTGCTTTTGACGCATGTTTGCTACATGTTACAGGTTACAGGTTCTTGGACAGAAAACAGTGAAAACGATGAAAAGACGATGCAAAAGTGGATTTTGACCAACAAATAGGAGGATCTTAGTCAAGCCTCCCAATCATCCTAATCCCCTTGTTTAAGATTTACCATAACACTAATATGATATCTTTAATTAAAGGCAATGGAAAGAGATGTAGATCTTTGTTTACCAAATTTTCCCTAAACCTAATCCTAGCAAGTTTCTAATCCTAGTATCATACAACTTCAATTTTTAGATTTAATAATCAATCCGGCTCCCATCGGAATTAACTCGTTTGAGCGAATAGGAAATTCACAATATCCCTGTGGACCGACCCGTACTCACCGGCTAGCTGCAAAGCGACGCCGTTCGCGAATAGGAAATTCACAATATCCCTGTGGACCGACCCGTACTCACCGGCTAGCTGCAAAGCGACGCCGTTCTTGATTGCGGTTACAAATATTTTTGATCTATCTTTTAGAAAGCGCAAGCACGCTAAATCATTCCAATCATGCGCCAGGGCGCCAGCGCCCCATGTGCCTCGCACGCGGGCGCTTTGCGCCAGGACGCCAGTGCCCCACGTGCCTCGCACACGGGCGCTGTGCGTCAGCAGTAGAAGGGGCTTGGTCCCTGCACTGGGAGTTGTGCTCCAAAAAGGAAATATTTATTATTTTGTATATATATGTATATATATTTTTGAGGAGTTGAACTACTAAGATATTTTGGAGCTGGTGGAAGGGGCTTCTCCCTCGAGCCATGGATCTTCCCCAAAATAGGGTTCTTGGGAGCGGGTCTCCTTCTTTCTCTTCTGTTAGCCGGATCTTGAAGAACAAGAAGTATGAGATTTTTAAAAATCTCTCCTTTTTGAGATCTAATGGAAGATCTGAGTTCCCCTTTGTGGGTTTTGTGGTGAAAAACTATTTAGTTTTGGAAAAGGCAGAGTAAAACTCTTGATTTAATTCAAAAAAAGAAGAAGGTTTAGAACCTTGAGGAAGGAGAAGATCACATATCTTGATTTTTTTTTGGAGAAAGAAAAATTTGTTGAGATATTTTCATTATCTTTGCCTTTATAGGCTATACACTTTACATATAGCCATTTGGGCTTTACAAAATGGCATTTTGCCCATCTCATGCCTCATGTGCTATTTCTTTTTGCACATAAGCCATGGGCTTTACAAAAATTTGGCTTTATGCACATTTTTCTTACATTTATTCACAAAATAAAATAAAAGAAATACACCAAAATTATTTATTACAAAATTTTATTTTGCCATGGGGGAGGCCGGCCACTTCATATTCGGGCTCGATCCGGACATTGGCCCACTTGACCTGGGCTTGGGCCCACTTGGTTTGGGGTTGACTTTGATTTTGACTTGGTCAACCGGGTGTAAATTTTGACCCCAACAAATTGCCCCCCATCAATACATGCACACCATATATGTGGGTTGTGTGCATGAAATTGATGGATCTTCTTTCGTGTGGAGGTCGACTCCGTTTTGACGACGTGGATGCCCTTTCTGCCATTTTAGTGACGTGGACGGTCGATTCTGCCCTTTTTGCGACTTGGACGGTCGGTGTTGTCCTTTTTGCGACGTGGACGGTCGATGCTGCCATTTTAGCGACGTGGTCTGTCGGTGCTGCCATTTTTTGCGACGTGGAAGGTCGGTGCTGCCCTTTTTGCGACGTGGACGGTCGGTTCTGCCCTTTTTGCGACTTGGACGGTCGGTGCTGCCCTTTTTGCGACGTGGATGGTCGGTTCTGCCTTTTTTGTGACTTGGACGGTCGGTTCTGCCCTTTTTGCGACATGGACGGTCGGTGCTGCCCTTTTTGCGACGTGGATGGTCGGTGCTGCCCTTTTTGCGACTTGGACGGTCGGTTCTGCCCTTTTTGCGACTTGGACGGTCGGTGCTGCCCTTTTTACGACGTGGACGGTCAGTTCTGCCCTTTTCACGACTTGAAAGGTCGGTTCTGCCCTTTTTGCGACTTGGACGGTCGGTGCTGCCCTTTTTGAGACGTAGACGGTCGGTGCTGCCCTTTTAGAGACTTGGATGGTCGGTGCTGCCCTTTTAGCGACGTGGACGGTCGGTGTTGCCCTTTTAGCGACTTGGACGGTCGGTTCTGGATTTGACTTGCTCCGCTTCTTGCGGTGTCAGGGATGAAGTTGACTTATTTTCGAGGTGGAATTTGATTCTGCCATGGAGGTCATTGGTTGTTTTGCTGATTTGATATGATTTGGATTAACATCAGCACCGCTACACTGGAATATGGTACCAGGAGCGAATCATCATCTGTCATGACAGGATTTTGGGATTTTGATTTTGGTTTGGCATCAGCACCGCTACACTAGAATATGGTACCAGAAGCGAATCATCATTTGCCGTGAGGGAATTTCCCCCGTTCACAGTTTAGCGACTTAGGGGTCATCTGTTCCCAGTTTAACAACTTAGAGGTCATCTGTTCCCAGTTTAAAGACTTAGGGGTCTATTGGATTGGAGTTAGGAATTTTGGGGATAGGGTAGGCATCAGCGTTGCTAACACTGAAGCACATGTGTCAGTAGCAATTCATCATTTGCCTTTTCCTGCTGAGGAGCGATGGCTTAGGAGACAGGTTTAGGTCTCTATCACCTAAGGCTTTTCAATTTTATGAGCCGTAAGGGTCCCATAAAAGCATTTTCTCCCTACGAGTCGAAAGGATCTCGTAGGTGTGCTTTCTCCTTAGGAGTCGTGGGAACTCCCAAGTGTGTTTTTCCTTTGTGGGTCGTAAGGATCCCACGAAGGTGTTTTCTTACGAGTCGTAAGGATCCCGTAAGTTTTTTCTCCTCATGTATCGTGAGGACACATGAGTGGGTCTTCCCAAATGGAGTATAATTCCAAGGGCGGAGACCAGCCGCGTAACTGGTGATTGCGGTGGGGCATGGGTATGCTGAGAATTATTTCATCCCGTGGATTGTATATGGTAGTCAACTTGGGGACCAACCGTAGGGCCGGGATAATTTTGGGAGATTGGATTTTGGTTGGCGTCTGCATCGCTGCACTGGAATATGGTACCAGGAGCGACTCATCATTCGCCGTTTGGGGACTTGGAATTTGGATCTTGTTTGGCATCAGCATTGCTGCACTGGAATAATGCCAGGAGCAACTCATCATTTGCCCTGGGAGGACTTGGGATTTGGTTTTTGGTTGGCATCAGCACCGCTAACACTGAAGCAAAATGCCAGGAGCGACTCATCATTTGCCGTTGCCCGTTGGGGAGCGATGGCTCAGGAGACAGTTTAGATCCCTATCACCTAAGGCTTTTCAATTTTATGAGCCGTAAGGGTCTCATAAATGCATTTTCTCCCTACGAGTCAAGAGGATCTCGCAGGTGTATGTTCTCCTTAGGAGTCGTAAGGATCCCTAAGTGTGTTGCTCCTTTGTGAGTCGTAAGGATCTCACGCAGGGATTTTCTCCTTATAAGGTCGAGAGGACTTTGCGAGTGTGTTTTATCTCTTTTCACGAGTTTGCGCCCTTTCGGGTTTTCACAAACTCACCGGCAGTCCTGCTGTTTTTACTCACAGAGCCTTTTCGGGTTTTCATTCGTTCCCGTTTTACTTGTGGACATACCATTTTTTTTGCGCTAGTGGGACTTTAAAAGAAGTCTCATCGGCGGGACTTGGGAGAGATAGGGGTCGTTACTCCTGTGGATTGTATACAATTTTGTAGGATGTATGATCCAGACCGTAGGGCTGGTGTTCTAAATTCGCCTGCGACTTGGAGCATTCACGCGTAGTATTTCTTGAGATATCGGCCATTGATGGGTGGCATTGGCATTTCTCCCTCGGCACTTTTTAGTTGGTAGGATCCTCCGTCAAACACTGTCTCGATGACGTATGGTCCTTCCCAGTTTGGCTCGAAATTTCACTTGGCATGTCGGTTAGGGATGATCGGTCTTTTGAGGACCAACACTAATTCACCTTTCTTGAAAGCGCGGAGACGGATCATCTTGTTATAGGCCCGTGACATTTGGATTTTGTATAGCTCCAGATTTTGCTGCACCACGAGCCTCTTTTCTTCGAGGGCGTCAAGCTCTTCCAGCCGAAGGAGCACGTTTTCCTTCTCCGTCAATTCGTGCTGAACGACCATTCTTAAGCTTGGAACTTTGATTTCGAGGGGGAAGACCGTCTCCACTCCGAAGAGCAATGAGTATGGAGTGGACTGAGTTGGAGTACGGTGCGTGGTACGATATGCCCACAACGCCTCGTGAAGCTTGAGATTCCAGTCCCTCTTGTTGGCTGAAGCATTTTTCCTCAGGAGCTTGCATAGAGTCTTATTAAAGGCTTCGGCTAGCTCATTGGCTCTTGGATTATAGATGGAGAAATGTCTCCGGTCTATCTTGTGTTGAGTAGTGAACCTTGCGACTTTGAAGCTCTTAAAAGAAGGCCCGTATTCTTCTTGGTGTACCGAAACGGTATAGAATATTATGCTGGAAGAACGTTAGAATATTTTCTGTCTTCACTTCTTTTAGCGGGACAACTTCAGCCCATCTGAAGAAATAGTCAGTTGCGGCCAATATAAACTGGTGGCCTTTGAATGACGGGGGATCAATTGGGCCTACAATGTCGGTGCCCCAGACTTGGAAGGGCCACAACGCCACCATAAGATGCAACGGATTGGGATGCTTATGAATGAAATCACCGTGAATTTGGCAGATATGACATTTCTTTGCATGTCTATGCAATCCCGTATCATGGTGGGCCAGTAATATCCAAGACGTTTGATCTGAAGTTGCATCTTGGGGCCAGATTGGTGAGCACCGCAAACGCCCGAGTGAACTTCTTTCATGACCTTTTAGGATTCGGCCAACGACAGACACCTGAGCCAGAGTTGGTCATATGACCTGCGGTATAGTGTGTCATTTACAAACACGTTTCGGAGAGCTCTCTTTTTCAGCTGAATCCTCGCAGATTTTCCTTCGGGCAGCTTGTCATATCGGAGATACTTTATGAAGGGTTCTCTCTAATCGGGCTCGTCTTGAAAGATCGAAGCTTCTT
The DNA here is from genome assembly GCA_030015575.1 of Agapanthus africanus. NCBI lineage: Eukaryota > Viridiplantae > Streptophyta > Magnoliopsida > Asparagales > Amaryllidaceae > Agapanthus > Agapanthus africanus. The sequence continues at coordinate 184,098,125 of CM057341.1, forward strand.
CGGCAGGACTGTTCTTCAGTTCCGCGCTTTCCTCTTCTCGTAGAGAGACTGGGGGTAGAATTTGCCGGCTCCTGACTGTGATTAGAATTTCGTCCATGTCAGGATCAGCCAGCTCCTTGGCTAAGCGAGCGAGCACATCAGCCTTTCCATTCAACTCCCTAAGAACTCTCATCAGTTCAATATGGGTGAACTGTTTCATAAGCTCCACCATCCGGCTTCTGTACCGAGCTAACTCGGGCTTGTATATCTTATAGTCGCCGCTTACTTGGTAGACAACAAGCTGGGAGTAACCGTAAACCCATAGCCGAAGGATTTCCATTTCTATGGAGAGCTCCAGACCAGCTATCAGAGCTTCATACTCAGCCTCATTGTTTGTGCGAGGCTCGGTGAGAGAAAAAGAACATCGTAGGGTTCCCATCGATGGCATGATGAACACCAATCCTATCCCTACTTTTATCTCCGGGACGCTTGATTTGCTGGAGGTCCTCATTGATGAGGCTCCATCGAAGTATAGCTCCCAACACGACTCATCTTCCTTAAGGTACAACATTTGTTCGTCGGGTAGCTCGCAATTAATTGGTGACCCCTCTGATACGGGATGAGCAGCAAGGAAGTCCACAAGAGCTTGCTCTTTTACTGGTTTCTAAGGAGTGTAAACTATGTCAAACTCAAGTAGCATGACAGCCCATCTTGACATTCTACTGGCTAGGCTTGCTTTGGTCATTAAGTGTTTGAGCGGGTCGACCGTAGAGATCAACATAACCCGATGAGCGAGTAGATAGTGCCTTAGCTTCTTCACAGCAAATATCATAGCCAGGCATTGCTTTCGATCGGGGAATAGTTGTGTTCCGTCCCGACTAAAGTTCGACTGAGGTAATAGAGGGCATTCTATTTTCCCTCTTCGTTGTTACGGGCAAAGAGCGCACCGAGTGACTCACCTAGCACGGTAGTGTAGAGAATCAGCGGTCTATTTGGAATGGGAGCGGCCAGCACTGGAGGGTGCAACAAGTACTGTTTGATGCTTTCGAACGCTTCTTGACATTCGGCATCCCAGACAAAAGGAGCTCCTTTCTTCATGAGCTTTGAGAAGGGCCTACATCTCCCCGATAAATTTGAGATAAACCTTCGTATATAAGCAAGTTTTCCTTGAAAAGATCTTAGCCGCGTCAGATTCTTCGGAGGGGGCATCTCCATGATGGCCTTTATCTTGGATGGGACAACTTCGATCCCTCGATGTCGGACTATGAAGCCCATGAATTTTTCCGATGACATGCCAAAAGCGCACTTCAGAGGATTCATTTTCAGATCGTACTCCCTCAGTCTGGTGATAACGATCCTAAGATCTTGGATGTGATCGGCCTTGGCTTTAGTCTTGACGAACAGATCGTCAACATAACATTCGACAACTTTATGAATTAGGTCATCAAATATATTGGTCATTACCCTTTGGTATGTAGCACCTACGTTCTTCAGTCCGAACGGCATCACTTTGTAGTAGTATATTCCGATCGGGGTTCGAAATGCTGTGTGTTTCTCATCCTCAGGCGATATCTTGATCTGATTATATCCAGACGAGCCAACCATAAAGGTGAACAGCTCGTAATTTGAGTTGTCATCGACCATCATTTTCATGACCGATAGCGGGAAGTCGTCTTTAGGACATGCCTTGTTGAGGTCCCCGAAATCGACACAAACTCGGATCTGCCCATTTTTCTTCTTCATTGGGACTATGCATGCGATCCAGTCCGCATATTTCTCTTCCCTGATGAAGCCGGCATCGATGAGCTTTTTGGTTTACTTGATGACATTTTCTTCTAGTTGCCTTCTCATCCTTCGAGGAGCTTGTTTGACTGGGTTAGCATCAGGAGATATAGCCAGCTTATGCACGGCCACTTCAGGGGAAAGGCCAGGCATTTCTTTGTAAGTCCATGCGAAGCAGTCAGCGAATTCATGCAGAAGGGCTACTATCTGCTCTTTCATTTCCTCTGACAAGAGTGAGCTGATATAGGTCGGCCCTGGATTATCGGGCATTCCCAGATCGATCTCAGTTAGCTCATCAAAGGTTGCTTGTCCGCCATCTTCGAGCTCTTGAGGGGCTTCTTCTGGCTCGGCTGGCTCGTCTTCATCATTTGACTCTTCGCCGGCTTCGCTAATATGAATCATGTAGCATGCCTTGGAATCAGGCTGGATGAAACCTATGCCCCGTTTATCTGGAATTTGCCCATCGATGAGCGCTCGGACCAGAGGCGGATGCCATAGCCCTTCATAAAACTTTGCTTCGAACTCCGTTTGATATAACCGGCATCCGCACCTTTTGAAATATTCCCTCATCTCGGGCGCATAGTATCTGGGATTGAGGACGGCTCTTATGCCTCTCTCATAGGGAAGGCACGCGACAGACAAATCATCCGGGTGCACAACAGGATTCGACATATAAAACAGGATGCCCTTCTGTCCGCTTTTCTTTCCGGGAACGTAGAAAGTTTTCAGCTGGTCCACGGTGGAGACTGACAATGCATTGAGCTCTTTGCACATCTGCTCTGGCACCATTTTTACGGCTAGGGACCCTTCTGTAACTTCGAAGGTCTCTCGTAGCTTCGATGTTCGCACGATAGCCCGATTTTCACAGTTGTTGCAAGACGGATCCTCTTCTTCTGATTCTTCAGTGTCACTGCCTAAACGAGGGCGGATTTTTCTGTTGGATGGGCCTTCAATATCAGATTCGTCCGTATCGCTACTGAAATGAGGGTGAGTTCTACGGAAGGACGGACTTACAGCGTCGGACTCATCGATGTCACTGCCGAAACGCGGACGCACATGGGGGTTTCTGCTTTTGAAAGTGACAGCCGGATCAGACTTGCTTTTGAGTTTCGGGGCTGTTCTATCTTTGGTCAGCTGTGGCTCAGCACTTTGGAGGTTCACAAAGTACCGAGAATCTTCATATCGGACTTCATGCACACCGAACGGCTGAATGTCTCCGTCAATGCGCCTTTCTTCGCCATTTTTAGTATACTTCATGCATTGATGGAGAGTTGACAGAACGATGCCGTAATCGTGGAGCCATGCCCGTCCCAAGAGAATTTTATAAGACGTGTTGTTTCCTGATTTAAAATCAGGAAGGTTACGGAAGAGGCACACGTGCTACCACGTGACCAGCAGTCACATGTTGGCATGTGACAATTAAAAGCAGCGGCAAAGGCAGATTCAGCTCCTTGATTAAATCAAAGAAAAGGCTCCAGAAAAGGGTCACGTGCTCACACGTGACCAGGGGTCACGTGTTGACACGTGACGGCTGAGCAACGGCCAGAGAACAGAGCGCAAAAGGAGAAGAAAGGCCCGTTCCAGGGGTCACGTGCCTACACGTGACCGGCTTTCAAAGCCTCTCTATTTAACAGAATTAAATTCTGAACAGCATTCGAATCTTTCCAATGGGGAATGATTATTTGAAACCGATTGGATTAAAGATTTAAAGGTGATTAAATATCACCTATCTATGGAAAAATCTTGAACTTGGAAAGATTTCCCCTTAAAATCTTACCGAAACAACAAAAGAATATCTTTGGATTTAAAATCCAATGGTGAATAAAATTCACCTAATAATCCAAAAGTCCAAATAAATGAATGCAAATCAAATCTTTAATGAATACAAATCAGATCCCTCAATGAATGATTCATCGAAACTAATTGATTCTGCTCCTTCTCCTATAAATAGGCGCCAAGGGAGAGAGACATATACAGAGATCGATATATAGAGAGATAGAAAAAAAGAGAGAGAGCCTTGAGACTTTGGAAGAATTTGATCTTCTGCAAAAGAAAACTCTAGGTAAGAAAGGGAAAGCTTTTAAAGAAAAAAAAAGAGAATTTAATTCTCGAAAGAGTTTAACTCTTATATTAAAAAGAAGAACTTAGTTCTCTCTTTAGTGGAGGATCTGCAAAGTGCACATCTCCCCTTGAATTGAGAATTTAATTCTCATTGGGTTGAGATCCTGCCATGCAGATCCAAAGCATAGGGAGGGAATGGAAGTTTGAGAATTTAATTCTCGTAGGAATTTAATTCCTTTAAAATAAAATTAGGGTTTAACCCTATGTCACAGGAATTTAATTCCTTCAAATGAACAGAACCAGGGTTTAACCCTAGTTAAAAACTCAAATCTGTTAAAATAACAGGAACCTAATTCCTCACATGTATGGGAATTCAATTCTTACGGAAGACAAGTTAGAGTTCAACTCTATCTAAGAATATGATCCTTCAGAAGAAAACAGGAAGTTTATTGCTAGAGTTTAACCCCATGAAGAATTTAATTCTTAAAAAGATAAACGCATCTTCAAACAGGCAAAGAAACAGGGTCACGTGCTACCATGTGACCCCTGAAAAGGTCCACAGAGAAGGGTTTTGAGACAACTCCTCACGTGCCCCACGTGACCCCTAGCAGAAGCTCTAACAGACGAACACTTGGATGCCCATCATGTGACAGCACGTGACGCTCCAAAATACTCAATACTCTCGGCAGAACAAATAAAGAGAAGGCGCTCTCACGTGCTACCACGTGACCCCTCTTGCCTTAGTATTTAACACTAAATCGAAACCTCTGTATCCAGTGTTTAACACTGATTTGCTTTAGTGTTTAACACTAATTGAAACTCTCTCTTTGCAGTGTTTAACACTAAATTTCTTATTGTTTAACACTAAATTAAATTTCGGTTACCATTAATTTGGAATCTCTCTTTCCAGTGTTTAACACTGATTTGCTTTAGTGTTTAAACACTAACTTGAAACCTCTCTGGCCAGTGTTTAACACTGACCTGCTTCAGTGTTTAACACTAATTTGAAAGCCTTGTTGCTAGTATGTGACACTGATTATCTTTTGGCGTTTAACATCAGTTTGTCAATCTCATTCCCAGTGTTCAACACTGTTGGTCTCTAGTGTTTAACACTAGCTTTAGCCCAATTGGCTAAGTTTCCAGAGGCAAAGCCTCTCCTTCAATAGACCAACAGAGGGCTCACATCCTAAGCATGATTGGACTTAGCCCAAGCTGGCCATAAGTCCTCAATTCAGACTTAACTGAGCCAATGAGCTCATAATATGATTAATCGGTCTTGGTTCCAAATTGGGCCAAAGACTATTTAATCTACCTCGGTTTAAGGGTACATCTCTTCACTCCTTTGATACTTGGCGTTGTAATTCCTCAACGTCTTCAAAGAGGTGACGGGTCCCGATGACCACACATTGATACGGACTGTGGGGTCCTTAAACCCACGGACTATGACGTCCTTAACCTTGACCGGGATGTCTTAAAACTAACAACGAACTATGACGTCCTAAACCTTGACCGGGATGTCTTAAAACTAATATCGGACTGTGGGGTCCTTAAACCCACGGACTATGACGTCCTTAACCTTGACCGGGATGTCTTAAAACTAACAACGGACTATGACGTCCTTAACCTTGACCGTGATGTCTTAAAACTAATGTCGGACTGTGGAGTCCTTAAATCCACGGACTATGACGTCCTTAACCTTGACCGCGACGTCTTAAAACTAACATTGGACCATAATATCCTTAAACTATCTACGGACCGCAATGTCCTTAAACTACCTACTGACCGTGATGTCACTAAACTAAACAACATGGCTCCCTTAATTGCTCTATTTTTGGATCTAAACGATCCCGTTAAGTTGATCTTAGTCTAGAATTAGACTAACGTGTACTTAACAAACGTTTAAGTTGATCTTAGCCTCAAATTAGGCTAATGTATCCTTAAACACAAACCCCCCAAAATCTAAGAAAGATACGGATTTGGACTAGTCCACGTCCTACGGGCGACGACATAACTCAGTCTCCGTATACAATCCAAGGGCAACCAAACACAAAATAAACACACACGACACGAAGTGAAATTTCTGGAGAAGGAGAAAGTTGTTACCGCCGTGCGGTAGCGTAATTAACTGCAGGGGCTTGCGCCTGCAGGGAAGAGCGTCCCCACAATCAAAAACCCCTCAATCGAGGGGGAATCTGACGAAGTCTGCTACATCGGACGCATCCGTTTAAACCTTCGATACATGGTGCCATAAATCAACTTGGCATCTTCGGAGAGGTAGACGGATAGCACCATATAGCATCTGCCCCGAATCTCAGGCGAGACGTCATGTCTCGGCCGTCTTTCGGAGGGGAACAGATTCTGGCACGCCCGGTGGGACCTTTTCCTCTTTCCACTCCACACTTCGTGTGTCATGATTCGCGAACCAATCGCGGTTCGCTAATGGTTGCCCTTGGGTTTCGAAGTACTAAGATTTGGCGTTTTGTTTGTTGTAGAAAGCAAAAGGATCAATGGATGGCAACTGCTCGAACTGCTCCAACTGCAAATGCAACCAACGCTCTGCCTCACCTGGAGGTGTAGCATATGGACCGCAGGCTGCTTCCCTATTCACTATGCCTGTGGAGCAAGTGACTCAAGCTACCACCGGTCTATTCTTTGGGACCATGCTCCCGCCGGTGAACCTTAACATTCCAATGCCCATACCGGAAGCGTCAAAGAAGTCGGTCTTTGATCGACTTGCTACTCCCACGGCCCCTCTCAGCGGGTCGTCCAGCTCCTCGGACTTCTCCAGACTGGGCCAAAATTCCTCCGGGCCCACAATGAAGCTTGCAATCCCAGAGAAGATTATTCCAAAGAGGATAACCATCCCTGCTCCTGAAGTCGTCAAGGCGGCTTCTCCTACCAAAGGATCGGTCTTTACAAGATTGGCTGTTCTAGCTCCTGCTCCTGCTACCCAAAGGACATCGATCTTTAACAGGCTGACACCAGCAGCGACCCCCCACCTACACAGGGGGCAAGACGAGACTATCACCCTCACCAAGCCGACTCCATCAGCACGACACGCTCGGCGCCGCTACTGGCACCGAATGAGGAAGGCCGGAGGCAACTCCCTTTCTGGGCTAACTCCTCCAGCCCCGATGACAGAAGTTAATGCTGCCATTCCAACTGGGAACAACATTGAGATGCTAAATAAGGTGCGTAGGAATTCTCCTACCGCGGTGCTAAAAAGGTCTCCCCTTCCGCTGAAAAAGGACGCGGAAATAAAGCCAGAACAGCCCCAATCTCCTCAACGGCTATCTTCCAAAATCTATAAAGTCTGGCGGCAGACCCGAGACTCGGTGATCGATCCAAGTTCCTCCCTCCAGCACAAGAAGCTGAAAATCCAACAAGAAGTCAGTCACCAGGCTAAGCCACGAAAAGCTGTCTGGGTGCCCACTTCAACGGCCCCCTCAACTTCCACTGCTCATAAAAAGAAGAGGCCAGAGAGGACCCCCGGGCCTGCAACGAAAGCTAAAAGCGCTAAGCCCAGACGCCGTAAGGCTGGGGGCAGGATGGCCCACACTGTATACATGGCGTCGGGAAAAGAAAATAGCCGCGCGTCCACAGGTCATAGACCGCTTACACGGTCGGTGACCAAAGCTCAGGAGCAACAGCAAAAGCTCCAGGAAATGATGATCGCAATGGCCGCACTTACTGGGCCGAAAGAAAGCCCCGAGGCATCCTCGGATCAGCAACAAGAACATAAAACCGACGCCAAGTTCCTCCGGAGGATACTGGAAAAGAAAGATAGAGAGGCTGCAGAACAAGCGGCCAATATAAAGCAAATAGCCCACTAATTCCAGGACATGGTGGGAATAATGATCCAACAAGACCCACCTGCTGAGGATGCTACGATCGTCCTTGAAGAAGACAAGGGAGAAACGTCAAATCCGCCACTGGCTCTCTCAACGGCCATGGAGGAGACAATCTCTAAGGCTGACTTAGACGACTATATAGCCCAGCAAATCCGGGTTCATCATGCGACTGAGGCAGCTGGTCAAGTCGTAAAAATGGGGCGACCATATCCGAGCTGGTACGACCAAATTATCCGCCGGGTTATACAATACCAAAATTCCACGTGTATAAGGGGGCCGGCAATCCCCACCAACATGTTGCCCAGTTCAGGGCCCTTTGCGGTAACACCGGCGGTGACGATAAACTGTTGCTTCGCCAGTTCGTGGGCAGCTTATCAGAAACAGTGTTCGAATGGTATTCAGAACTCCCGAACGATTCCATCAAGACGTTCGCTGAAATGGAATTGCTATTCACCCAGCGATTCGCAAGCGCCAGCGAACGCACTCCAATAACAGCATTAATTAATGTCAGGGTGAAACCAGGCGAAACGTGGGTCCAGTACGCTATACGCTGGCGAAATTTGTGGTCAAAATGCGAACAACGCATTGAGGAAGCGCCCGCGGTGGGCATGTTTGTGGGAACCCTAGACCCTCATGCCACTATCTCCCAGTTTATGATGTTCTTTAAGCCAACTACGTTCCAGGCTTTAATCGATAAGTTGGCTCAGATGGACCAGATGGGTCACAGACCATCTCCCCCGAAGCCGGAGCTTCGGAGTGACAAGGGTAAAGGGAAGGCAACCTTCGTTGCGAATGCTCAGCAGCAACCTAGTGCCCCAAAGCTGGCGGATCAACTGGAAGAAAGACGCCGGTATTATAATGAGAAGATGAAGCGCCCCTACTCATTCCCGCAGGATAAGCAAACGGCTATTCGAGCTGGCAGTACGCAACAGACTTATAAACTTGCCAAATCCAAGGCGACCGCCACAACCCACTGAGGTGAATAACCCCAATTATTGCAGTTACCATCAAACGGTAAGCCACCCGATTCAGGATTGCTTTGTCTTCAAAGGATGGATTGAGGATCAATACCTCCAGGGAAAGTTTGCGCTGTCCGAAAAGTGGAAGGTGAATCCGCCACAGCCGCATACTCCTAAGAAAGCAGACACACCGGGGGCAACCTATTCTTTCATTGAGAAAGCTCCATGGGAAGTCGTGCTATTGGCTAAAACCAGAAAGATGCTGAGTGATCTTCATGTGTGCCCAGCAGTCAAATGGAAGAACCCACTTGAACCTCAAATTATCAAAGAGATGCTGAAGCCGCGTCCAACTACGAGGAGCGGTGGTAATGGCCCAAGTACTCACACCCAACCGTCAAAATCTTCGAAGAAAAAGAAGAAGAAATCTAAGAAGCCCGTGAAGCCTGGAGACAAGCGCACGGATTTACAGAAACAGATCGACGCGCTGGAAGAGTACAATCAAAAAGCGCGGATTCCCGTCACGCTACAAGAGTTCCTCAACCACGTCTTTCAGGAGGAAGATGATGGAGAGAGCTCATCGGATGAATCCGAGGGATATATGGCGAGTTGTCATGTGATTTCCCACTCGGAAGATGAGAAAACTCCTGGCACTGAGAAACTGGAGGCACAGCCTGAGCCAGAACTTGTATGGCCAACAGATGAAATGATCGACGCCTTTCTAGATGAGATTCGTTTGAAAAGTAAAGCCGATCAGGAGCATGAGATGGCTGCATCGGAAGGAGCCAAATGCAAGCGACTAAACGAAAGAGTCAAAGCACTCCCGCCAGATCAAAAGACACCCGATGTGGATAAAAACATATTGAAGATGAGGAAAAGGTTTTCCAAAGCCATGTCGATGGGAAAGAAGCTACCACCCACGGAAGAGAACGCGTTCGATGGGGCGGAGAGGCACCCTAATTATTGCTCATATCATCGGAAAATTTCACACCCTACGGAGGAGTGCGACGCCTTTAGGATATGGTGACAGGGATATGTTGCTCACCGGCAACATTTTAAGCGCATGAAACGCAGAATTCGTCGGGAGCAAAGAAGTACAACCGACAGGCACAAAAGAACTACCGACAGCTATTACATGGTCGACGCCGGAGGATCACAAGTTCTCACCTTTGGGAGCGACTCTGATGAGGAAATGGCTTTGGGCCCTCTCTTTAAAGAGTCCGTCTTTGGGAAAGAGGAAGAACCGGTGGCCTGCGAGAACATTCAGCTGCGCAATCGCACGCTCCCGGAAAAGAATCGCGGGCCCGCAAATAGAAAAGATAAGGGAAAGGAAAAGGTCACTGGGGATATCGCCTTAGATGACCAAGTCATGAAAGAGCTGACTGCCAAGGACCCTTCCAGGCAAGGTAAGGTAGACTACAACATCCTAGCGCATCTAAGGAAGCTACCTTCTCAGCTCAACATTCTCGATGCCCTCCTATTATCAAAAGAAGCGCGAGATTCATTAATCAAGGCATTACAAGAACCCGAGCAATTCCAAGCCTTCCTCGCCGCATGAAGGATGAAGGATGAACTGGAAGAAGTGCACACGGCCGACATCAGTTTTGGTGACGAAGACCTTCTTCTCGGGACGCGCGACCACAACCATCCCCTATATGTCTCTGGATACTGCCATGATATCAAGATAGGCAAGATCCTGGTGGATAATGGATCCTCCGTCAATCTCCTTAATGTTCGGGTGTTGAAGGAAATCTGCATGAGCGTGCAGCACCTCGCTCGTGACAAAATTACCATCTCCGGTTTCGACTCCCAATCATCATGGACTCTTGGATCTGTAATACTAACATTACGCTTCGGACTGCTCGTCACGGACATCAAGTTTCACGTCATTGACGCCAAGACCTGCTACAACGCCTTGCTCGGTCGTCCTTGGTTACACGAGTACAACATCATCCCTTCTACACAGCATCAGTGTATGAAGTACTTTAAGGATGGTTTCGAGTATACCGTAACAGGTGAGCTGAACCCATTCTCCGTGAACGAAGTCCGCAAGTACGAAGATGCAAAGTACTTTTTGCCAGACTTCGAGGATACAGAAAAGTGTCGCAAGCCGGAGAACAAAGCCGTCGCCACCATCCCTGTTTTCGGGAGCGATACCGAAGAAGAAGAAGAAATAGTTTACGCTGGACCGTCTTGACGCAACAACCCGGGACCGTCCGCCCCCATGTTGATCTTCGGAAGTGACTCGGAAGATGAGGTTAATGTCGTGTTCTCCAGTCGGCCGTCAATACAAGCATCCCCCAGTGATGATCAGAGTTTGCAAATCACCATGGTGCCGTGGGAACACTACAAGGATCTCGACGCACTTCAAGCTTACAATATGCAGGACCTGCAGACGTTTTACGTCCCTCCCAGGCGAAAGGGTGAAAAGGCGATCATGTTCTATCGATCCTCAGAAACAAGAGTGGAGAGAGAGATCTGGCATGGCGCGGATTCTGCACCTGACAAACTTCAACCCATCCGTTTGCCCAGATACTACACAGACGGGTTGAAAAGACTATTGAAGCGCCAAGGGGTACCCTTAAAACAGACTATCCAACAAGCTCGATTCTATAACAGGATTTGGGATGTCCCTGGGACTCAGCTCAAATTGCCCAACGGGAGAATGGAAACACTTGGGCTTGGATATATGAGATCCGGGAAATGGGAGCGAGTCCACGGTAGCTACGCCATATATAACTTCGATGAGGAGGAGGACACCCTGTCGGGGAATGCTAACCCCTCGTCAAAACTGGATCCCGCGAGCGAAGTGACGAGTCCGTCATTTGAAGAACAAGTGGACAAGCTTATCAGGAAAGCAGGTCAAAAAGCTCGGGAAGACCACAGCCGCGATATGGCCATCTACGAGAAGGCCAGGACGCAACGTCTGTTTCAACAGGCTGCAAAAGACAAAGATGCTCCTCCCTGTCAACCCGCTGTACAAAAGGCCCGACGCAGAGGCAGAAGTAAGTCAAGAAGCGGAACGAGGAGCCGACAACAACGACGCAGGATTAGAGAGTCATGTGATCGGGTATTGCACGGCCCGGATTTGTCCCTCATAAAGAAGATGAGTCGAGCGTATTCCTTCCCCCGAGACAAGACGAAGAAGTTACTCGAGCTCGCTATAAAACATCAAATGATCGCGTTTCCAGAGTCTAAGCACCCTGAGCAAGCTAACAAAGTTTCTCATTCGGGCTATTGCTCTTATCACCGAGCCATAGGACACCCTATCGAAGACTGCTTCACTTTCAAGAACTGGGTCGAAGACCAGTACCAGCAGGGCAGGTTTGCTTTATCCAGCAGCTGGAGGGTAACGCCGCCACAAAAGCACGAACCCAAAGCTGCAAGAGCCGAACCAGAGCCACATCGATCATGGAAATAGATTCGCACCTGTCATATGATTACAATATTAAAAGAAGAGCCCGAGGACATAGATGAGTTCCCTTGGTGCTTCGAAAACAATGACAATGAGGTAATCTCAGAATTGCCACCGGCTCCGAAAGAACTGGAAGATGGCATACATACTACTGCAGATAACCTCAAGAGGATTGAGTTGGGAACGGCAGACGATCTGCGACCGACATTCGTCAGCGAGCTGCTATCTGAAGAAAGGATGGCTGCGTTAAAGGACGTGCTTCTATAGCATAGAGATTGCTTCGCGTGGAACTATTCCGAGATGCCGGGATTAGATCCAGAGATTGCTGTGCATAAATTAGCAATATCCCCGGCTATCAAGCTAGTCAAGCAGGCGCCGAGAAGGATGCGGCTCGAGCTCGAGATGAGCATCAACGCCGAAGTCAAGAAGCTGATCGATTCTGGATTTATCCAAGAAGTCCAATATCCTGACTGGATCTCCAACATCGTCCCGGTAATGAAGAAAAATGGGACGGTGCGCATATGCATGGACTTCAGGGATCTCAATAAAGCCTGCCCGAAGGACGATTTCCCAGTACCGGTAACCGAGCTGATGATAAATAACACATCCACTCACGAGGTTTTCTCTTTCATGGACGGTTCATCAGGGTACAATCAGATAAAGATGCATCCCGAAGACCAGAAGCACACCGCTTTCCGGACTCCTTTGGGCATATTCTGCTACAAAGCAATGCCCTTCGGATTAAAAAATACCGGTGCCACCTATCAGAGGGCCATGACAAAGATCTTTGATGATCTCATATATGAAATCGTCGAGTGCTATATCGACGACCTCGTAGTAAGAGCATGTCACATGAAGAGTATTTAGAACATCTGAAGATCATATTTCAACGCCTTCGGCAATATAATTTGAAGATGAATCCCCTCAAATGCACGTTCGGAGTCTCCTCGGGTAAATTCCTGGGATTCATCATCCGACACCGAGGTATCGAAATAGATCCATCTAAGATCAAGGCGATCATGGAAATGCCACCGCCAAGGACTCTCAAACAGCTGCGGTCTCTCCAAGGGAAGCTCGCGTATATCCGACGATTTATCGCCAACCTGTCAGGCAAGTGCCGTCCTTACAGTCACCTGATGAAGAAGGGAACTCCGTACGTCTGGGACCAAAAATGCCAGAGCGCGCTAGATGAAATCAAGTAATACCTGCAGAACCCGCCAGTGTTGGCTGCTCCGGTCAAGGGAAAGCCCCTTATCTTATATACAACAGCCCTCGAAGGTTCCTTAGGCGCATTATGGGCGCAAGAAAACGACCAAGGGAAGGAGAGAGCGCTCTACTATTTAAGCCGAGTTCTTCTGGGGGCAGAAAGCAATTACCCCCTATCGAAAAACACTGCCTGGCGTTGATCTTTGCGATAACAAAACTCCGGCACTATGCATTGGCACATGAACTCCGTCTTATATCAAAGGTGGACCCCCTAAAATATTTAATGTCAAAAGCCATATTGACAGGGAGACTCGCTAAAATGGCCCTGCTCCTGATGGAGTTTTCACTAACCTATCAGCCTCTTAAGGCAGTGAAAGGCCAAGCCATCGCCGACTTCCTTGCTGAGCATCCAGTACCTGCCGGTTCTCCTCTGAATTGCGATTTGCCAGACGAACATGCATTTGATGCGATCGACGGTGGTAATACCCAATGGGAGCTTTATTTCGATGGAGCGTCCTCCGTAAAGAAGCGCAAACAAAGTACCCCAATGATCAAATCGGGGGTAGGCCTCATCTTCGTAGCTCTACAAGGAGGGATAATGCGCTTTGCTTTCTCCTTGACAGAGCCGAGGACGAATAACGAAGCCGAATATGAAGCCTTGATAGCAGGCCTCGAGATTGCCATCGACATGGGAATTGAAAACCTCCTCATATACGGAGATTCTCAATTGGTCGTCAGCCAAGTAAACGGCGACTACCAAACGTGCAAACCGGAGTTGGTGAAGTACGGTGAAAAGGTGCAACAACTGTTGACCCAAATCCCCTCCTATATTCTGGAAAGCATACCACGCGCGGAAAACAGCAAAGCAGACGCGTTGGCCAAGCTCGCTAAAGAACTGGCTGACGAGGACCTTGATGACGTTAAAATCGTGGTGCAAAGCCGTCGGGTGCTTGCCCCAGCAGAAATATCTCCGGAATCATCCGAAGAGAAGGGAGCAATTGAGAAGACAACCCTACAAATAAAAGACCGTGAGAAGGCTGAGGACTGGAGGGAGGTTTTCATAAACTACTTTAAGTCCCACCGAATGCCCGAAGAAGCGTCTTCAAGACATCAGCTCATGAAACGAGCTCTGTCTTTCGCCTTCGTCAACGATACTCTGTATAAAAGGTCGTTCGATTCTTTGTGGTTGAGATGCCTGGGACCTGTCGAAGAGAAAAGGGTCGTTCAGGAAGTTCACGACGGACTCTGCGGTTCTCACCAAGCAGGCCCGAATATGAAATTGAAGATCAAACGAATGGGTTATTATTGGCCCAAGATGATCCAGGACTGCCTCGAGTATGCGAAGCAATGCCACTCGTACCAGATTCATGGGGACTTTATCCACCAACATCCAAATCCACTACATCCAACGGTGTCTAGCTGGCCATTCGAAATGTGGGGAACTGACATAATCGGCCCCATCGAACCAGCATCATCCAGGGGACATCGTTTTATCCCGGCAACGACTGATTACTTCTCTAAATGGGCGGAAGCAGTACCGTTAAGGGAAGTGAAGGAAGAAAATATTCTTCATTTCTTCAAGACGCACGTCATTTATCGGTTTGGAACTCCGCGGCGGATTATTTCTGATAACGGGCCAGCCTACATAAGTCATAAGATCAGCCGCTTTGCGCAACAGCATAATATAGACTGGAGGTATTCCTCAGTTTATAATCCGCAAGCTAACGGTCTCGCCGAGGCCTTCAACAAGACCTTGAAGAAAATCATAAAGAAAACGGTGTCCCGAAATAAGAAGGACTGGCACGAGAAACTGCAGGAGGCTCTCTGGGCATACCGAATTACATTCAAAACGGCCACGAACACAACGCCGTACGCATTGGTATTTGGTACAGAAGCAGTACTCCCCCTCGAAATAGAGTTACCCTCTCTACGAGTGGCGGTCCACTACGAGCTGACGGACGAAGAAAATGCTCACCTCCGGCTTGAGGAGCTTGATGCCCTTGATGAGACCCGGCTCATAGCACAACAAAATCTGGAGGCTTACAAAGCAAAGA
This sequence comes from Agapanthus africanus, assembly GCA_030015575.1. Classification (NCBI taxonomy): domain Eukaryota; kingdom Viridiplantae; phylum Streptophyta; class Magnoliopsida; order Asparagales; family Amaryllidaceae; genus Agapanthus; species Agapanthus africanus. The sequence goes on from CM057341.1 coordinate 184,113,429, forward strand.
TGACGCGCTCATACGAAATATTGACCAGGCCGAGGACGTTCCGCCAAGGCGAACTTGTGCTAATTGTCAGAAGACCTATGATCCCCAATCGCGCCAAGCGGGGAAAATTCGAGCTAAACTATGAAGGCCCATACATCATAGACAAGGTCTACCAGGGTGGAGCGTATCTACTCATGGATATGCACGGTGAAAGGCTTTTCAGGCCAGTGAACGGTCGCTTCCTGAAGAAATACTACGTTTAACGGGTCAAGGTCTAGGTCAATGGTAGATGACGACGACTATGTCCACTCGCTATCTTCCTAAGCCCGAACTCTAGGTAGTAACCAGCATCCTTAACATCGGACCGAAACGTCCTTAAACTAACGGCGGACCGAAACGTCCTTAAACTAACGGCGGACCGAAACGTCCTTAAACTAACATCGGACCGAAACGTCCTTAAACTAACAGCGGACCGAAATGTCCTTAAACTATTATCGGACCGAAACTTCCTTAAACTAACGGCGGACCGAAATGTCCTTAAACTAATATCGGACCGAAACGTCCTTAAACTAAAGGGGGACTGAAATGTCCTTAAACAAATATCGGACCGGAACGTCCTTAAACTAACGGCAGACCGAAACGTCCTTAAACTAAAAATGGACCACTATGTCCTAAAACTAGCCGTTGACCGAGACGTCAATAAACTACGGTGGATTGCAATACCTTAAAGCCGATATATAAAAATAAAATAAAAAAAATAAAAACGGTATGTCCATAAGCAAAAAAGGCACGGATGAAAACCCGAAAGGGCTCCGTGAGTAAAAACAGCAGGGCTACCGGCGAGTGTTCGTGAAAACCCGAAAGGGCGCGACCTCGTAAAAAATATAGATATAAAAATAAAAATAAAAACGGTATGTCCATAAGCAAAATGGGTACGGATGAAAACCCGAAAGGGCTCCGTGAGTAAAAATAGCAGGGCTACCGGCGAGTGTTTGTGAAAACCCGAAAGGGCGCAACCTCGTTAAAAGACACTTACAGGGTCCTCACGACCTTGTAAGGAGAAACTACCCGCGTGAGATTCTTACGACTCACAAGGGAACAACACACTTAGGAGTCCTCACGATTCCTAAGGAGAAATTACACTTGCGAGGTCCTCACGACTCGTAAGGAGAACACTCTTATGGGACCCTCACGGCTCATAAGATTTGAAAGCCTTAAGTTACAGAAACCTAAACCTGTTCTTAAGCAAACCTCCCACAACCTTCGATATTGCCCTACAAGCGTCTTATACCGACCCTTGTATACAATCCACGGGCGCGAATAAACATTTCCCCAACCAAGTCCCATCCGTGGCTAGGGATATGTTCATATGGCAGACAACCCCTGTAAGTCCTCTCGACTTATAAGGAGAAAACCTTTTTGTAAGATCCTTACGACTTGCAAGAGGACACGCACTTAGGAATCCTCACGATTCCCGAGGAGAAAACACACCTACAAGATCCTCACGACTTGTAGGGAGAAATACCTTTGTGAGATCCTTACGGCTCATGAAGTCAAAAGCCTTAGTCGACAGGATCCTTAACCCTGTTTGCTAAGCTACCTTTGTTCAACATTGATAGAGGCAAATGATGATTCGCTCCCGGCAACGTCCCAGTTGTAGCGGTGCTGATGCCGAAATCGGTGTCTAAAATCCAAGCTTGCAGCGAAAAGGCTAGCGAGCCACACATGCATACGAAATAGCCGAAATGATGGGGCAACTTGCAATAAAAAGCAGCAAGTAGAAATGTATGCATGAAAAATAGCCGAAATGATGGGGCAACTCGCAATAAAAAGCAGCGAGTAGAAAATAAATAAATAGCCGAATTGATTGGGCACCGCGAAAAATAGCCGAAATGATGGGGCAATCACGACCTTCGCGATATAAAAGCTGAAATGATAGAGCATCGCGGAAAAAGAAATAAAATGAAAATGAAATTCATGCCCTACAGGCGATGTTCCATCACACCCTGTATACAATCCAAGGGCGTAAACAAAGAAGTGAACATACTTCCCCCCCCCCCCAGGTTTCATCAAAGAAAGAAGCTAAATCTCGACGGGCCGCAAGCGACCTAGAGATCATCCCAACACTCGTCTCGTAACGACGGACACAACTTCAAACAAAGCGGAGCAGCGGCAACCCCTAGTTCCATGGCTCGGCGATATACATGTCACCAACAGTCAAACCTCCATCCCGTGAAATGCGGATACAATCAGCAAAATTCCTGGTTACGTGGAACGCGGATAACGTCACTCTTTGACCCCGTGGAAAACGTCCAGAGCGGAGCCTAGTCCTTGCCGAGCACGGCAGTGAACCCGTGTGAAGCATCTAGTGCAAAATTCCTGGTTACGTAGAACGCGGATAACGTCACTCTTTAACCCCGCGGAAAACATCCAGAGCGGATCCTGGTCCTCGCAGAGCACGGCAGTGAACCCGTGTGAAGCATCCAGAGCGGAGCCTAGTCCTCGCCGAGCACGGCAGTGAACCCGTGTGAAGCATCTAGTGCAAAATTCCTGGTTACGTGGAACGCGGATAACGTCACTCTTTGACCCCGCGAAAAACATCCAGAGCGGATCCTGGTCCTCGCAGAGCACGGCAGTGAACCCGTATGAAGCATCCAGAGCGGAGCCTAGTCCTCGCCGAGCACGGCAGTGAACCCGTGTGAAGCATCTAGTGCAAAATTCCCGGTTATGTGGAATGCGGATAACGTCACTCTTTGACCCCGCGGAAAACATCCAGAGCGGATCCTGATCCTCGCAGAGCACGGTAGTGAACCCATGTGAAGCATCTAGAGTGGAGCCTAGTCCTCGCCGAGCACGGCAGTGAACCCGTGTGAAGCATCTAGTGCAAAATTCCTGGTTACGTGGAACGCGGATAACGTCACTCTTTGACCCCGTGGAAAACGTCCAGAGCGGAGCCTAGTCCTCGCCGAGCACGGCAGTGACCCGTGTGAAGCATCTAGTGCAAAATTCCTGGTTACGTGGAACGCGGATAACGTCACTCTTTGACCCCGTGGAAAACATTCAGAGCGAAGCCTAGTCCTCGCCGAGCACGGCAGTGAACCCGTGTGAAGCATCTAGTGCAAAATTCCTGGTTACGTAGAACGCGGATAACGTCACTCTTTGACCCCGCGGAAAACATCCAGAGCGGAGCCTAGTCCTCGCCGAGCACGGAAGTGAACCCGTGTGAATCATCTAGTGCAAAATTCCTAGTTACGTGGAACGCGGATAACGTCACTCTTTGACCCCGCAGAAAACATCCAGAGCGGATCCTGGTCCTCGCAGTGCACGGCAGTGAACCCGTATGAAGCATCCAGAGCGGAGCCTAGTCCTCGCCGAGCACGGCAGTGAACCCGTGTGAAGCATCTAGTGCAAAATTCCTGGTCCTCGCAGAGCACGGCAGTGAACCTGTGTGAAACATCCAGAGCGGAGCCTGGTCCTCGCCAAGCACGGCAGTGAACCCGTGTGAAGCATCCAGAGCGGAGCCTGGTCCTCGCCAAGCACGGCAGTGAACCCGTGAAGTATCCAGAGCAAACACCGGACTGTGGAGTCCTGAAAATCCACAGACTATGACGTCCTTAACCTCAACTGTAATGTCTTAAAACTACCGATCAACCAGCCTGATTCTGTACTGATTCTACCTTGGTTTAAGGGTACATCTCTTCGCTCCTTTGATACCTGGCGTTGTAATTCCTCAACGTCTTCAAAGAGGTGACGGGTCCCTGGAACCTAACAACAGACTGTGGAGTCCTTAAATCCACGGAATATGAGGTCCTTAACCTTGACCGTGATGTCTTAAAACTTACATCGGACTGTGGAGTCCTTAAATCCACGGACTATGAGGTCCTTAACCTTGACCGTGATGTCTTAAAACTAATATCGGACAGTGGAGTCCTTAAATCCACGGACTATGATGTCCTTAACCTTGACCACGACGTCTTTAAACTACGATGCCTTGAGCAACCCCTGACCCCGTAAAACACGGATAAGGGTAACCATATCCAGCACTTGCAGGTCCTCACGACCTGTAAGGAAGAAAAACTCTCTTGTGAGATCCTTACGACTTTCAAGGGAAAACCCGCTTAAGAGTGTTGGAGATAGTGCCCTCATAGTCAATTATTGGATCGCAGGTACGTGATTGCAATGATTGCGGAGGACCTATCCCGGTAGGACAGTCTTACTCGAGATGATAGTATGCTATCTGGTTTGCCTTTATCAGTCGTGTACATGTTCAGGTGACTGATTGCATGTTACATTTTGATAGAGCCCTTAGGATCTTGCTTTACTACCAACAGTATGATGGCGATCATATACGTGAGAGTTGGGTAGTTTATATGCATATCCTTAATTGTGGTCCCTAGTCGTGGGAGTTTTGAGACAGGGCATCGATACTCCGGAGTAGACTAGTGTGTACAGTCGAGACCCCGACGAGGGGCGGTGGCCGGTCTCACAAGCCACTGGTGTCAGTTGGATCACCTAAGATGTATACAGGTGCTCATTGGGTTATGAGTACACCGGACAGGACTCGCCGGGAATCTGCGAGTTAGTATTATATTTATCGTCAGATAGCAGTTCCCTGGTGACATGTGTACAGGTTAGTTCATCGACCTGAGGTCGTCATTTGTCTCGTGTGAGTTCCCACTGTTCTTTGATTTCTACCCTACCACGGCTCAAAGGAGTCGTGCAAACAGGTAGCTTTTGGGTACAGTCCTGAGCCATATGGAGGCACGTGAGCGGATCGGCAGGGGATTCGTCTCTCCCGGTATTGGGGGCGAGGTCGTGCTGTGTCTAGGAGATCCATTACACAAAGTCCATGGCCATGGCAGGAGATTTACTGGTAGGTACTCCAGTAGTATCTCAGGGTGTTATTGGGCTACACTCCGACACGACTTATACTGCTATTGGGGTCTGACGTTGCTAGCCCCCTAGGAGGATATGCGATACTCATTGACGAACGGACCGGACTGTATATACATTGTCACTGTTAGGCTCAGTAGGGTTTTTGGATGAGTTCACTCATCGGCCTCCCTTGAGTTCGCTCATCAGCTTCCCTTGATGTCAGTCCGTGGGCAGCCGTTACGCATTGCTAGTGCCGCTGACGGTTTGTGGTTAAACCCACTGCCAGGGTACTGACGAGTCATTAGAGTCCCCCACAGGCAGTTTCCCAAGTTCGGGCGAAACGTTGTAGAGGCCGTATGGTTTTATGGCAGGGTTCGGAAAATGCACGTGCGTTTACGCACGTGTCAGTTTTCGGGCAGTTGATACTGATCGGCTTTGGTTTAAGCCGGATCCGAGTATTATATTGAGTAGGTATAATATCTTTATCTCAGTTGCATTTGTATTCGGTCGTAATACAAATGCGGGTATATTTATACAGTTTCGGGGTTATCCTGAAAGTCGTTTCAGGATCACTTTTGGAAGTTGCCAGTTTTTAGTTTTCTATCAGCCGTCTTTTAACATTCGGTTAAAGACGGATTTATCTTTTCTTCAGATGGAGTGATTCATCATTCTAGAAGGTTCTAGAAGTGATGAAGTGGCTAATGAGTCATCTTGACATTAATGGTTGCATTAATGTATTGATGATGTGTTTAATGACTCATGCTTTAATATTAATGGTTTTGTTTTCCTTAGGATATTTGTTCATAATATCTTTTGCTTGTGGTCACCTCCCTCCTCCTACGGTCACCTCCCTCCATCATATAAAGAGGCCGGCCCCCTCTCTCTCCTCATACTCTCTCTCACTTGAGTTTTCATTTGTTAAAAAAGATTATGATAGTATTCGGGGTGTATGGAATTTTACAGTTCATTTCATTCCATCACCCGACTTCCACGGCAACTTCATTAACCGATCGTCCACGGATTTGGACGAAGTGAGACAAAGTCATCTACTCATTCTCTACATCATTCTTGGTCGTCTCTTTTAGCAAACTTGACGATCGAGTTGCCTCAAGTCAGAGGCGGGAGCCCGTTTAAAGAACCGATCATGTGGTGCCACCTCGACGAGGATATCGGAGATCGACGAGATCGGAGCAGCCGCAACGGAGCGTGGGATGATGGTTGAAGAACGAAGAACTCGGATCGTTCGGTACAATCTTTCTACACTCTTTACAGTTTGTTAGTTTAGCAATAATGGCAGATCCGGGTTAAAGTATACGATAGCGCCAGTTTAAAAGTTTTTGTTCCGTATTTGGCGTCTGTAGACTGCCGGGGCGCTAGCGTAGACTTACAGTGGTATCAGAGCCTCACCATTTTGCTATACTAACTTGTGCTAACGCGTTTAAAACATCGATCGAACCGGAAATCGAAAACTACAAAATTCTAACTTGACAGTTTCTGTTGTTTTTAAACGGTCTCAAAAATTAATTCTACATATCTCAGAATACTGTGCAGGCTTTTATTAGAACGACGACGAAATTTGGGCACGTGACCCCACCAAAGCGCCGCGGAAACGCGGTCAAACCCATGGTTTGACCGCGCTTCCGCGGCCACATGGTGAGCTTGTGCTCCCAAATTTTGTCAGTGGGTTCTCTGTTGGATTTTGGGGTTTTTGGTAAATATCGTTTTGGCCCAGATTTTGTTACTGTTCACCAGTAAGCCGTGGGGCCCACTTTTTGATATTTGGTCGATCGAAATTTAAACACGTTAGTTTACAGTGCTTACATTATATCTCCGACCGGGAATGTCATTTGATCGGTAAACCGCGTCTGATTGCTATAGTTCTTTTAGACGGGTTTGCGAACGTGACATTCGCGTTGATGTTCTGTGTTGTGCTGTGATGTTGCGGATTTGTCGTGGTGGATAGCAGTGTGCAATGATAGTACTGTTTGAGTTTATTTGTACATTTGATATTGCGGGGCGAGCGTCCAACTTGTGGACTGCCGTCACTGCCTGTTGTATAATATTCTTTTGGGGCACGACCAGATTGCGGTCGATGTACCTGTTGTACTATTTTTCATTACTGTACTAGGTTTTGCCCCGAGACGGAGTGCACGGATAGCCGGGTTCTGAGAAGCAACGGGTCCGCATCTCATGGCTTTGAGAGGCAGAGGGGTCCCACTCGAGAATTGGCAGACTATTCGCCGCACTCGTAGGGGGTACAGGTTGACCCAAGGAGGGGTGCCCAAAGATTACCGGATTCCGTGGAGTGATGGGTGGTCCATTCAATATGCTGTAGGGGGCTGCCTTGCTTCAGGTTTTGGCGGGTAACTTGCCGCACCCGTAGGGGTCTAGGTTTCATTGCACAGGCTATCCACACGACAGGGGAATGTCGGGTTTCAGCAGCGGCTCTGTGAAACCCGGGGATCCCAGATTATCTGTATTGTTCTGTGATGCTTATTACTTTTATGTAATGTTGCATACTATCACGCCTGGAGCGATTATTGTATATTGGTTTATATACTATTAGATGTTGTATATGTTTTACACCCGCGCTAGTCCAGTCCCCGCTCTGTCGTTAGTTAAGTAACCTAACGAGTAATGACGGGACCCAGTGACGAATGCGGATGGCATATACGTATATTTTATTTTCGTTCTTTTCTGGTGTGATTATTGATGGGACTGCGTTGATTCTGATCAACGCAAAGTTAAACAAACCTGTTTACAGTTGTTGGAACAAATTTAAAAAGTGTTATTGCAAAGACGTTTCCTTTTGTTATGCATAGCGGTATTCAGTGGAATATCCTGCACCTCATTCGACGGGGCAAGGGCCGATATCCCTTCACCGGGACCGACCCCTTGGGCAAAAGTTTGCGTCAGGGTAATAACTTTACTATAGTCGATTACAAGTTGCTTTGCATAGCGGTATTCAGTGGAATATCCTGCACCTCATTCCACGAGGAAAGAGCCGAGATCCCTTTACCGGGAGTGACCTCTTTAGCAAAAGGTTTTCGCCACTATATTTTAAAAAGCTATCAGGTTCCTTCAGCAGCGATATCAAGTTCACTACGTTAAAGGTTTTTCGCCAAAAACCCAGCCGTAGCCCTCCGTCGTTTCTTATGGATGGTCAGTAGTATTCAAACTATGTTTGTTGGCATACGTCAAGGCATAGTGTTTGGTAGCTGCTGGGTATTCATTTGTTGCATAGATAGATGAGTTGGTTTGGGACAGTCGTATTACCTTGTTGGCATACGTCAAGGGTATGTACGGGTGGGTTCAAATTAACAAGATAATGACGGGCAGAACTTGACATGTGACTTATGATTTGTTGGCATACGTCAAGGTCATAAGAGCATGGGGCATAAATAATATCGGGAGTTTCTAAAGAAACTAAAACTTGCCAAGTATGCGCATACCTTCTGGAGTATGAGTAACGTGGATGCATTCCATCACGTTATCATGCGATGAGAGTTGGATCCTGATTCCCACTGATGAGTTGGTTTACTCTTCGGGTGATCCCGATTGATTCTTCTTTAGGTTTGGAGGAGAATTTGACAGGACAGTGGGAGGTTTCCGGATTAGATAATGTGATGACCATTCCGATCTAGGTTAGAGTGCACGCAGAGTGTTTCTTTTCTCTCTCTCTCTCTTTGACAGCGACCTTTGACCGACCCTAGACTATGACTCAGTGACCAAGTTGACCGAACCTTCTTAAAATACTGGCTTTTGGATTGTCTGAGTTGCATAAGTCATTGCCACTCCTTCTTTTACCCTTTGAATTTCTCAGAACACCCGTATTACTACGGATATCCACTTCCATTGGATAGATCCATCGTATGGTTATATACGAACTCGAAGGGACTTCTTCGGGGATGGATCCAGGTTCAGGAGAAATAGAATTGGTTTATTCAGTTGTCTTTTATTATTACCTTCTCTCAGGTTGCGAGAGCTCCTTGGTTTAGGAGAGTACACCTATTACGCTTATTGGATAGTCTTATTCCAAACCATAGGCTGGTGCCGAAATGTAGGGAATGAAGAAAACCAATTAGCCTAAGTAAGGTGTGCAGAAGGTAATATGTAAAGACAAAATAAAGGGATTAGAAAGAGGGCAAAGTAAATTGCGACTGATATCGTTCACGACCAAAACCGCGTACTTCATCGCCACTCCTATTTCACCTTTAAAAGAATAAGGTATTATTCAGTTGTCTTTTATCATCACCTTCTCTCGAGATGCGAGTACTCCTTGGTTTAGGAGGGTACACCTATTATGCTTACTGGATAGTCTTCTTCCAAACCATAGGCTGGTGCCGAACGGTAGGGAAGGAAGAAAACCATTTAGCCTAACGATGGTGTACATAAGGTAACGACTAAAGACAAATAAAGGGATTTGGAGAGACGGCAATAAAATATACGGTTGAAGTCATGAATTGGATTATGGAAGAGGCATTGCTATGAATACCAGGATACCCCTACGAAACATTTTCATGTTTCAGTGCATTGTTAAAGAAAACCTGTTTTCCCGATTAGACACTTACTCCAAGGGTATGTATTTGCCAGGTTTCATTCTCATATCTGTATGGTTTTACAGATGATGAGTGGGAGTAAGATATTGGGAATTAGGTGATCATCCTCATTATATCGGAATTCGTTGTAATTGGTGATATTTGAGGAAATCGCCAGGGTACAGTTTTCCACCTACAACGCACAGGTTTTGAGTTGTTTAACTCAGCGGACTTATACAGAGTATTGTATGTTGTCCAAGTGTCCATCAGGACAAAAGGGTAGGTCCTCGTACTATGTTCTGTTTACTTATAACTTCTCTAGTATTTAGACGAGTGTTTCGTAGAAATACAAGGTCTAAGTTTTGAGAAGTTGTGGGTATAAGAATAAAGTAGAGAACCAGGTATCACAAGTATCGGGATTCTTCAAAGAGATCGAAGATGTAGATTCTTGTGATTGATATTCAAATGATAGTGATGGTTTTGAGAAACGTGTTTCTCTTTCAGGTTACTCATAATTGGATGGATTCCTAAGTTGAGTAATGCTGATTAGCCTCTTTTCCATTAAGTTGATATGCACTGGAGACAGCTGCATGATTTGAATCTGGTTCCAATTAAATAAGTGCCAAAGTTTCTGTATTGGATATAAAATGGATCGTACCTTAAAAGAAATTAAGGTACGGGGAGTTGTCCAGCTTATGCTTAAAACCAGACTCTGGATAACTCAGGGCACGTTTCTGTAATGGCTGTTTGTGGGTTGACCCTGGTTTTGACGAGGGTTGATATTCTACCATTTGGAAGATCAATAGTGATATTGTTCTTGACTCGCCACAGTTTTAGTAAAAATGGATCTTTTTCAGAAAACAGTAATGGGAGTATGGTAGAACTGGAAGTGATTCCAGAACCGCAAACGATTACGGAAAATTTAATAGGACCTATATATTCAATCAGGTTTGACATTCCAATAGCCACTCCGCAGGTATGGTAGGTAACCTCAGACACCCGAGAGGTACTTCGGTAGCCTCAAGGACGGTGACAGGGAGGTTCTTATCTACCCAGACTTGACACTACTGTTGTTCCAGGATATGAGACCCGGTAGGAGGGTTGTCGTAGTCAGTGGGAGCAGCGGAAGCATAGTAGGCAAGATGCTTATATCTATTTATAGACTTGAGCAGTTATAGCGGAGATAGATCATCTAATTTTGATGTGACAGTCATGGGTTTGACTTCAATCAGAATAGAGGATGGATCAGTTAAGAAGGTAGTAGGGTGTGATGTCATGGGATTGGATGACATACACAGAGTAGGAAGTAAAATTCCTATACTACGATCGGTTGAACTGTGGTCGTCACACAGTTGTTTCTCCAGACAGGATATGGATATAATATTTGACATTCTGGTTTCTAGATCTGTGGTTTTAGATCTGGATTTGGGTAGTTTCCCAATGTGGGTACTTTGACATATATTCTAATGGTTTTTGGAATAGTTGACTCCTAGCATGGTGGTGTACCTGTAGGTGATGGAGTCACCCTCTCTAAAGGTGTCTTACAGACTAAAGGGGAGAGGGATGTGCATGATTGGCAGATCACTTGCTTAGGCAATTGAGTCAATCATGAGATGTCAAGTACCACACCAAATGTTGGTTTTGCACTAGATGCGATAAGTTTGTATTAATCCAATCCTGGAGAGACATAAGGAAGCAGTTTTAGAACATAAGTGGATGTTCTACGGATTTGATGACGACAGCCTCTGTCGGGAGACGGTTATCATTCCAGGCTTCAAAGGTGACATGGTTGACAGAGTGATTGTCAGAGTTATAGTTTTTCCCTCTGACGAAAAGGGACAGTATAATGGACAGGTGGTCCAAGAGGATACTGTGGGTGGCATGGTGCCCGATACTGATTAGGTTCAGTGATCGATACAGTCTAAGAAGTTTGGATTTGGAGTTCATTTATGAACTAGGTCCCATCAGATATCCAGACATATTCTAAGACAGGTATTACTCAATTCGGGAGATGGTTTTCTCTGCGAACTTGAGATTAAGAGAGATATAGAAAGATACTTCTAGGCGGATCCACTCACTGAGGCTATTTCTCGAACACAATAGTTTTACAAACGGGCTTTGTGAAACTGATTAGTAGAGGAGTTGGATGTTCGGTTTCACACGGGCTGTGAGTAGTCGACATCGCAATATTAGCCTTGAGTGCAAGTGGGAGATTGTTGGAGATAGTGCCCTCATAGTCAATTATTGGATCGCAGGTACGTGATTGCAATGATTGCGGAGGACCTATCCCGGTAGGACAGTCTTACTCGAGATGATAGTATGCTATCTGGTTTGCCTTTATCAATCGTGTACATGTTCAGGTGACTGATTGCATGTTACATTTTGATAGAGCCCTTAGGATCTTGCTTTACTACCAACAGTATGATGGCGATCATATACGTGAGAGTTGGGTAGTTTATATGCATATCCTTAATTGTGGTCCCTAGTCGTGGGAGTTTCGAGACAGGGCATCGATACTCCGGAGTAGACTAGTGTGTACAGTCGAGACCCCGACGAGGGGCGGTGGCCGGTCTCACAAGCCACTGGTGTCAGTTGGATCACCTAAGATGTATACAGGTGCTCATTGGGTTATGAGTACACCGGACAGGACTCGCCGGGAATCTGCTAGTTAGTATTATATCTATCGTCAGATAGCAGTTCCCTGGTGACATGTGTACAGGTTAGTTCATCGACCTGAGGTCGTCATTTGTCTCGTGTGAGTTCTCACTGTGCTTTGATTTCTACCCTACCACGGCTCAAAGGAGTCGTGCAAACAGGTAGCTTTTGGGTACAGTCCCGAGCCATATGGAGGCACGTGAGCGGATCGGCAGGGGATTCGTCTCTCCCGGTATTGGGGGCGAGGTCGTGCTGTGTCTAGGAGAGCCATTACACAAAGTCCATGGCCATGGCAGGAGATTTACTGGTAGGTACTCCAGTAGTATCTCAGGGTGTTATTGGGCTACACTCCGACACGACTTATACTGCTATTGGGGTCTGACGTTGCTAGCCCCCTAGGCGGATATGCGATACTCATTGACGAACGGACCGGACTGTATATACATTGTCACTGTTAGGCTCAGTAGGGTTTCTGGATGAGTTCACTCATCGGCCTCCCTTGAGTTCGCTCATCAGCTTCCCTTGAGGTCAGTCCGTGGGCAGCCGTTACGCATTGCTAGTGCCGCTGACGGTTTGTGGTTAAACCCACTGCCAGGGTACTGACGAGTCATTAGAGTCCCCCACAGGCAGTTTCCCAAGTTCGGGCGAAACGTTGTAGAGGCCGTATGGTTTTATGGCAGGGTTCGGAAAATGTACGTGCGTTTACGCACGTGTCAGTTTTCAGGCAGTTGATACTGGTCGGCTTTGGTTTAAGCCGGATCCGAGTATTATATTGAGTAGGTATAATATCTTTGTCTCAGTTGCATTTGTATTCGGTCGTAATACAAATGCGGGTATATTTATACAGTTTCGGGGTTATCCTGAAAGTCGTTTCAGGATCACTTTTGGAAGTTGCCAGTTTCCAGTTTTCTATCAGCCGTCTTTTAACATTCGGTTAAAGACGGATTTATCTTTTCTTCAGATGGAGTGAGTCATCATTCTAGAAGGTTCTAGAAGTGATGAAGTGGCTAATGAGTCATCTTGACATTAATGGTTGCATTAATGTATTGATGATGTGTTTAATGACTCATGCTTTAATATTAATGGTTTTGTTTTCCTTAGGATATTTGTTCATAATATCTTTTGCTTGTGGTCACCTCCCTCCTCCTACGGTCACCTCCCTCCATCATATAAAGAGGCCGGCCCCCTCTCTCTCCTCATACTCTCTCTCACTTGAGTTTTCATTTGTTAGAAAAGATTATGATAGTATTCGGGGTGTATGGAATTTTACAGTTCATTTCATTCCATCACCCGACTTCCACGGCAACTTCATTAACCGATCGTCCACGGATTTGGACGAAGTGAGACAAAGTCATCTACTCATTCTCTACATCATTCTTGGTCGTCTCTTTTAGCAAACTTGACGATCGAGTTGCCTCAAGTCAGAGGCGGGAGCCCGTTTAAAGAACCGATCATGTGGTGCCACCTCGACGAGGATATCGGAGATCGACGAGATCGGAGCAGCCGCAACGGAGCGTGGGATGATGGTTGAAGAACGAAGGACTCGGATCGTTCGGTACAATCTTTCTACACTCTTTACAGTTTGTTAGTTTAGCAATAATGGCAGATCCGGGTTAAAGTATACGATAGCGCCAGTTTAAAAGTTTTTGTTCCGCATTTGGCGTCTGTAGACTGCCGGGGCGCTAGCGTAGACTTACAAAGAGCCCTCATGATTCTTAAGAAGAACTTACACCTACGGGATCCTCTCGACCCATAGGAAGAAAAACTCTTTATGAGACCCTCGTGGCTCATAAAGTGCAAAAATCTTAGGAAGCAGATCTTAACCCTGAATCCTAAGCCATCGCTGTCCTGCAAAGAGATCAAGATAAATTGTCCGCAAAACACATTCAATGAAAAGAGACACACCACTGAGAAGAAAATTTTATCTTTTATTCATAAACCAAAATGGATACAAACTACAATTCATGAAAGAACAAAAAGAAAATACTCTCATCAATGAGTATGTACAAAAAGGAAAGGAAAAGATACAAGTTTTTTCAAGCCAGCGGGCGATTTAGTAGTTTCGCTAGCTCATCCTGCTTTTGCTGGGCCACGGCTTCATGATTCAGGATCGCCAGAAGACGGGCCTCAGCCTGAGCCTGCTGGGCCTGGTACGAGGCGAGCCGACCTTCAAGCTCTCTCTCGGTGGCCTTGTGAGCCTCGACCCTCTCGCGAGTGAACGTAGCAGCTTAATTAAGGGTCACCACTTCCCTGATAGACTCTTGAAGCACTCGCCAGAGTTCATATGCTTTGTTGGCCTTGGCGGTAAGATTAGTGTGAAGCTCACTCAGCGCCTTGGATGCTAGCCCCCTCTCCGAGAATTCGCGGCCGAGCCCTTTTCTCGCGCAACAATGTGTTCGCCACGTGTCGCCTTGTCAGGCCACTTAAGTTCACTGTCGCGACCGCAACTTTGGAAACGGGACAAACACGCTCAAGACCGTATAAGTGGGTTCCCAGTCGACAGCAATGATCAATTTAAAACGCGCTCACATTACCTGGTATGAAAAGCGACGAGAAAATTTCCGTCGTTTATCCTAGCGAGCATGTGTTCGCAATCGTATGAACATCCAGAAAAGAAATAAGGCTTTAATGTGCATGCGACATGATGATAGTGTTGATAATTAAAGAAAGCTCTTATAAGGAGAACACAAAGTTTATTTATGCAAGAGAAAATATACATACGAGCACCGAGCCTAAATGGAAGTTCAGCATAAAACATACAAAAAAGGGGACTAATTTAAATATGCTACGCTAGCGGGAAAAGGTCACCAAACACGGGATCAATAGCACAAGGGTTAACAAAGCAGAGAACAAAATTCCCCATCTCCCTCTCTGCTTTCTCCAACACATCAAAGTGACGGTTCTCGCGAGGAGTCGCTCCCCATCGATTGACGCCATGATCGTCCACGAAAGCAGACATAATAGCCCGCCGGGCCTTTATTTGGCTCAGCAGGTGAATTGAGCAATCTTTCAAAGCCTGAGTAATCAGGCACGCTTCATGAAAGCCCTCGAGCTTTTCTTCAGCCGCGTCGAGCATCGCCAGGGTCATATCCGCCGGGTGAGGAGGTATGTCGGCAAGCACGGCCGCGAGAATCATCCGGAGCCAGAGGGACCCCATCGGGAGGGGGGACCCCCTACGGATCGAGAGTTCATACATTGCCGAGTCGCAATCGCCGTCGGAAAGGAGGAGATCCACCAATCGGGCGGCGAAGTGAGGGATCATCTCCTCGATGGGAACTTCCCATGGCTGTCGACGCGCATGAGGGCGATTGCAGGCCATGGCGCTAAGTTGTCTCTCAAGACAAATTACACCAAAATGAAAAAATAAATCTCTCTGTGAAGGAAAGAGAAGGCTATGGCGTCAAATATAAAGAGGTGCATTAAGTGTTGAGCGTGGAAAATCTTGCATGGTGAAGCTATTTCCAAGGCCAAAAAAAAGGAAAAGCATCGAAAATCAGGGGGATGGAACTATTTCCAAGGCTCCTTTTCTGCATCTGATATTTTGCACTAAAAATATGGCATGGAAAATTTTTGAACAGTCCCATCAAAGGACCCCGCGTGCAGAACACGTGAGCCTCAAATTTGACGTGCACTAAAAAATGGAATAGCACTATGCATATTAAAAGCTTCAGCAACAACAATAGTAAAATGATAAAATCCCACAGAAAGGCATGCAAACATACAAAGACATAATAGAACTTATCATTCATACTTCGAGAAGGTCATACAAAATAAAGAGAAACACGTTTACATTGGCAAGACCTCGGACGCAGGGCATGGATTGAGAAACTCAAACTTGACTTTGTCCAAGATCTTCCAGGCGCTTCGAACCATCCTGGTATGTTTCCTCTCGCGTTCGCAAGCATCGTGGTCCTCACGGATGTCCTCCACCCTCCGATAGGCAGCAAGTATGGCTGACTGCTGAAAGGCCTGATGCAAGAGATCAATGAGGCGATCTCGCCTCCTCTTTGAAATCAAGCTCATCAGGTACACCGAATGTACCTTATCCTCAGCAGTGTCTAAGGCCCTGAGCGGTACACCGGTACAAAAGAGAGGGAGTGCCTCCCAGATAGCCATCACGATCAGTCTCAGAAGAGAAGAGTGATGGGGGAGTAGCCGATGGTTGTACTCGCCGAAGCGGCTCATGATCTCGGCGCATTGAGCGTTGGTGAACTCCTGGTTCTGACTGCGACCCAATGCGCGAATGTTCCCGAAGGAAATGATTTCTTCAAGACCATACAAATGGGCATCCATGATATCTGAAATAAAAGTCATAAGAATTGTTACAAAGCTTTTGTTCCATTAATTACATAAAGACAACCTAGGGCAAAGAGACCCTGGGAAGCCTCCATGTCAAGAAACTGAGTTCTTCATAGGAATTAAATTCCTTAATGAGAGAAAGGGAATTAAACTCCCAGAAACATGTTTTCTGAGAACGGGATTAAACTCCATGGATTATCACCATCATTCCCTAAAGGATCATCTAAACCCTAAGAGATCTACTGTTGGAGGTTAAGTGGTCTCATATTTTGGTTAAAAAACTTGAAGAAAAATGGGTTCTTTGTTAAAAAAGGAGTGAAACCCTTGAAATGGATTTAAAGTCCAGAGAATTTTATGTATAAAAAGTTCTTCGACCACTCAAGATGATTACCTGAAGAAGAGGAATCGGTCAAACAGAGGTAGACTCTGGAAAGTTTTCAAGACAGAGAACTAAGCTCTGGAAGAAAAGAATTAAATTCTCAAGGAAAAAGTTCTCAAAGGAAGAAGATGAGCAAAGTGGAGACTCTTCTGAAAGGACATGGGTATTTATAGGATGAGATGGAGACGCTTCATCTCCCCAAATCCCTAGAGGAATCCAACGGTCACAAAAGTGACAGCGTTGCACTTACGTGCAGACACGTGAAAACAACGCTGTGGGGGCATTTGTTTCCTAATTTAAAATCAGAAAAGTTATGGAAGAGGCATCACGTGCTACCACGTGACCAGCAGTCACGTGTGGGCACGTGACAATTAAAAGCAGTGGCAAAGGCAGATTCAGCTCCTTAATTAAATCAAAGAAAAGGCTCCAGAAAAGGGTCACGTGCTCACACGTGACGGCTGAGCAATGGCCAGAGAACAGAGCGCAAAAGGAGAAGAAAGGCCCGTTCCAGGGGTTACGTGCTTACACGTGAACAGGGGTCACATGGCCGCACGTGACCGGCTTTCAAAACCTCTCTATTTAATAGAATTAAATTCTGAACAGCATTCGAATCTTTCCAACGGGGAATGATTATTTGAAACCGATTGGATTAAAGATTTAAAGGTGATTAAATATCACCTATCTATGGAAAAATCTTGAACTTGGAAAGATTTCCCCTTAAAATCTAACCAAAACAACAAAAGAATATCTTTGGATTTAAAATCCAATGGTGAATAAAATTCACCTAATAATCCAAAGGTCCACATAAATGATGAATGCAAATCAAATCTCTAATGAATACAAATCAGATCCCTCAATGAATGATTCATCGAAACTAATTGATTCTGCTCCTTCTCCTATAAATAGGACCCAAGGGAGAGAAACATATACAGAGATCGATATACAGAGAGATAGAAAAAAAAAAGAGAAAGAGCCTTTAGACTTTGGAAGAATTTGAGTTCAACTCTATCTAAGAATATGATCCTTCAGAAGAAAACAGGAAGTTTATTGCTAGGGTTTAACCCCATGAAGAATTTAATTCTTAAAAAGATAAACGCATCTTCAAATAGGCAAAGTAACAGGGTCACGTGCTACCACGTGACCCCTGAAAAGGTCCACAGAGAAGGGTTTTGAGACAACTCCTCACGTGCCCCACGTGACCTCTAGCAGAAGCTCTAACAGAGGAACACTTGGATGCCCATCACGTGACAGCACGTGACGCTCCAAAATACTCAATACTCTCGGCAGAACAAATAAAGAGAGGGCGCTCTCACGTGCTACCACGTGACCCCTCTTGCCTTAGTATTTAACACTAAATCTAAACCTCTGTATCCAGTGTTTAACACTGATTTGCTTTAGTGTTTAACACTAATTGAAACTCTCTCTTTGCAGTGTTTAACACTAAATTTCTTAGTGTTTAACACTAAATTAAATTTCGGTTACCATTAATTTGGAATCTCTCTTTCCAGTGTTTAACACTGATTTGCTTTAGTGTTTAAACACTAACTTGAAACCTCTCTGGCCAGTGTTTAACACTGACCTGCTTCAGTGTTTAACACTAATTTGAAAGCCTTGTTGCTAGTATGTGACACTGATTATCTTTTAGCGTTTAACATCAGTTTGTCAATCTCATTCCCAGTGTTCAACACTGTTGGTCTCTAGTGTTTAACACTAGCTTTAGCCCAATTGGCTAAGTTTCCAGAGGCAAAGCCTCTCCTTCAATGGACCAACAGAGGGCCCACATCCTAAGCATGATTGGACTTAGTCCAAGCTGGCCATAAGTCCTCAATTCAGACTTAACTGAGCCAATGAGCTCATAATATGATTAATTTGTCTTGGTTCCAAATTGGGCCAAAGACTAATTAATCTACCTCGGTTTAAGGGTACATCTCTTCACTCCTTTGATACTTGGCGTTGTAATTCCTCAACGTCTTCAAAGAGGTGACGGGTCCCGATGACCACACATTGATACGGACTGTGGGGTCCTTAAACCCACGGACTATGACGTCCTTAACCTTGACCGGGATGTCTTAAAACTAATATCGGACTGTGGGGTCCTTAAACCCATGGACTATGACGTCCTTAACCTTGACCGGGATGTCTTAAAACTAACAACGGACTATGACGTCCTTAACCTTGACCGTGATGTCTTAAAACTAATGTCGGACTGTGGAGTCCTTAAATCCACGAACTATGACGTCCTTAATCTTGACCGCAACGTCTTAAAACTAATATTGGACCGTAATGTCCTTAAACTATCTATGGACCGCAATGTCCTTAAACTACCTACTGACCGTGATGTCACTAAACTAAACAACAGGGCTCCCTTAATTGCTCTATTGTTGGATCTAAACGATCCCGTTAAGTTGATCTTAGTCTAGAATTAGACTAACGTGTCCTTAACAAACGTTTAAGTTGATCTTAGCCTCAAATTAGGCTAACGTATCCTTAAACACAAACCCCCCTCCCAAATCTAAGAAAGATACAGATTTGGACTAGTGCACGCCCTACGGGCGACGACATAACTCAGTCTCCGTATACAATCCAAGGGCAACCAAACACAAAATAAACACACACGACACGAAGTGAAATTTCTGGAGAAGGAGAAAGTTGTTACCGCCGTGCGGTAGCGTAATTAACTGCAGGGGCTTGCGTCTGCAGGGAAGAGCGTCCCCACAATCAAAAACCCCTCAATCGAGGGGGAATCTGACGAAGTCTGCTACATCGGACGCATCCGTTTAAACCTTCGATACATGGTGCCATAAATCAACTTGGCATCTTCGGAGAGGTAGACGGATAGCACCATATAGCATCTGCCCCGAATCTCATGCGAGACGTCATGTCTCGGCCGTCTTTCGGAGGGGAACACGTGTCAGCATCGATCACGTATATCTTAGCTTCAGTTTGCAGATCCCCAAATTTGATTGGCAAATCTATAGACCCCAAAACTTGCTGGCTGTTTTAATTGAAGCCTTGAATAATAATCCTTTCCCTGGACAGGTGTCGGGTGTCCATTGACAAACTCTTCAGAGTTCGCAAGTTCATGATGTTCACTGAGGACCCCGGATCAATCAATATGCGATTAATCCAATATCCGTCGTTGTACCCGGTCACGTAAAGCGGCCGATTATACTCAGCTGTTCCCAATAACAAGTCTTCGTCCTTAAACGTGACTGTGGCGGCATGCAAAGCGTACTGGGCTTCTTTCATATTAATTTCCGCAAAGCGAGCCTGATACCGCTCGGGGTTTTATAGAGCATGGATGAGAACATATCTAAGCTACTTAGATAGGTCCAAGGCATCATAGATGCTTAGGAGAGATGGAAGCTTACGGAGATGAGCCAAGACATTATAGTCCACCGAGGAAGGACTTGAGTTTTCATTAGCCGGTTCTCTGCCATCTTCCTCATTAGCTACCTGTTTTTCCTTTCCTTTTGGGGCGTTGCCCTGATTTGGGGCAGAGCCCTGCCGCTTCTGAGCTGGATTTGGTTGGCCCTTGTGGCGAGCTCCTCTTCCTCTTCGGAAAAATAGAGCTCCTCCTCAGAGTCGCTGTCAAGATGGATGGCGTAGCAGGTCACCATAGGGATCTCTTCATTGGAGTCTTCCTCTAACTCCTCCAGAATTTCAGCGGCTTCTACAGGGAAGAAATCTTTCAATTGAATCAGAGTTCTTTCCTTTTGCTCATAGTCTTCGAGGGAATCGATATATTTTTGAATGGTCGATCTCCGTGCAAACTCTTTTCCGTGCCAAGCTGCACTTTTCTTCTTCTTGAGCTTTTTGGATTTTGAGCCTGATGGAGCCGCATTGGCAGCTGGAATGGTAGGCTCCTTCTGCCCTTCCCATTCTATCCTGGGCTCTTTCTGAATTAGATTTAGCATCTTCTTCTTCTTGTTAGATATGTGCTTTCCCCAAGGAGGCTGCGGTGAGTCGGTTTCATTTCTCAGGGCAGCGGGTCCGGCTGTCTACTCCCAGAAAGCTTCAACTTCTGTCTGTATAAAGTTGGTGGTTGCAACTTGATTGTTCACCAACACACTTTTGGATAGATCGATCTCTCCAGCCTTGTACTGCTTCTCAACCTAGTCTTTGAAGATATAACAATCCTCGATCGCATGGCTCACTACTCGGTGGTACGAGCAATACATGGGATTGTCGGTCATTTTTGCTTCTTGAGGTCTTTTCGACTCTGGCAATTGTAGACCGTTGTTCAAGGCATCTTTAAATATCTTCCGGACCTTTTCCATTCTGAAAGAGAAAACCTTGTTCTTTTTCTCCTCTAGGGAAGGCAATTCTCCTCCCAGCACTGGCTTTCGAGACCGGTTGGTTTTGGATTCTCCCGCCCTTCGCTTGTCTTCATTGTCGGATGTATTAAAGACATTGGTACTGCTGGAACTCCCGCTTCTACGGTTGTCGTCCCGCTTGCTTTTCCAAGTCTTATCTCTCTGAGAGTCCGGGGTAGACTCTTGCTTCGAGCGTTCCAGCATTTGGACCTTCTTGGTTAGCTCTTGAAACGTCTTGAGGCCTGCTGTACACAAGAATGGGACCATCCAATTGCTGAGGTTCCCAATGAGAAGGCTGACAGAGTGGTCCTGCTCCAGCGGCGGTTTGCACTTAACTGTGAGATTACGCTATCGGACGATAAAGTTAGTGTTGCTTTCATTCTTCCCTAGCTTGGTCCTCACAAGGTCGGCAATGGAGATTTTATCACTGACACTCATGAACCTTTGCCGAAATAGAGACTCCATTTGGGAAAAGGTAATGACGAACCCGTCTGGTATACTCACGTACCAGTCAAAAGCGACACCGATCAGGCTGTTGACAAACTGACGAAGAAGGAGCGCATCATTTCCCTCTGTATTTCCGCACGATGCTTTCAAGTGGGCGACGTGCTGATTTGAATTTCCCGTTCCATCAAATCTTCCGAACTAAGGAATGATGTAGCCGCTCGGGAACTCGATCAGATCGTACTGTGCGGGATATGGCCGTCCACTACTGCCAATTTCTTTCTAAGCTTCAGCTTCGGCCACCAATGTTTTAACCTTGCTGGTGACCAAATCTATTATCCGATGTTGTGTTAGCGGGATGGTGTTATCTAGGGCCAAGGCGTCCCCAAAAGTAGAATGTGGCCGGCTTTTGTGCAGCTCGACGAATCTTGGACCCAAAAGGACAGGCATCGGCCGCTTCGGGTTGTCATCATCCGGCTCATGAGTAGCGACTTGTTCTTGATTGGGAGGCGCTCGAGCAATTTGAGTTGTAAGCTGTATCACAACGTTTGTTAGGTCGTCAATTTTCGAATAGAGCTTAGCCATCTCTTTATCTTTTCTCCTGAGCTGTTTCCGAAGCTCTTGAAGCAGCTCTTACTCCGCGGTCCTAGGGCGGAAAGTCGGCTCTCCGTCGCTGTCCGAGCTTGACTCTGCCTGGACCAAAGGGTCCTTCTGCCTATCGTCCTCATCGAGAGGGTTTTCATCATCCAGCGGAGGCGGATGTTCTTGGGAAGAGGCAACCACATTCAAGCCAGATTGGGCTTGGGATGTGGTGGCCCCATCCTTGCTTTTGCTGCGAAGGTTGTCGCTGGGGCGCACGCCCGCCATATAGACCGTATGTATAATTTATCCAACCATCTTTTTATTATCGGCGGCTGATTTCACAGATCGCTGTCATGACCCCCCCTGTTTCGGTAGCGAGCAGTCGATTGAAGGCGGCTGGCCTGGCCGGATTCTTGAATGGTGCTGACGCTTTCTTTTTGGTTTTGCCCCGCTGTTTTCGCGCGGCACAGAGCGTCTGATAGAAACTTGAAGAGACAGTATCATACTTTTTCTGTTGGGGCCGAAACACGTCTCTTTGTAGCGACGTTCAAACCGCTGTCTTCTTGATTCTGGCGGTCATGGCATTTTTCTAAACCCACTTCAGAGGTTCAAAGGAATTGCTGATTTTTACGGCCGATTCAGTCGTCGTTGCAGGATGACTCTGCTCTTGGAATCTCACACGATTCCACCTGGCCGGAGTCCTGGCCTTCTTGTTGGCTCGATATCTGAGCAGCTTTTGTCTCAGCCTTTCTGTTTTGAGCACTTGGCTGGTTACGGCTCTTCGGGAAGCCGCCGTAGACCGGGCAATGGAGGGCTTCGGAGATACGCCTGATTGTGCATTTGTTGAAGTCATCGCCTGAGCTCGTCCACAACGTTTGATTTTGCCCTTTGTACCGGAAGTCTTGCCCCCATCTGGAGCACCAGAGAGTCGTTCAGACACCGTCTTAAGTTTCGGTTGTGGTACCTTAGTGATAACAACATTCGGCCTCTTTCCCCTTGAGACCGGCTTGACCACCTGTTTTGCCAGGATTTCTGCCAGATGAGCGCTTCCAGCGGGGTAGATGATGACGGAACCAAACTGGTGGGGTAGTTCCTCCCACTGTCGACTGAGGCTTGCGGGGAGAACCACACGAGCATTGATCTTGACCACGTACGAGATCGGGGTCGCGTTGGAAGCTGAATTCATATTAGAAGACATCGTCGTTGAAAGTTTATTGCTGCACGGAAAAAACATTATTTCAGTACAAATATCGGCATATATGTTAAATGAGTTCGCATGAATGCTTCACCCGAGATATGGGAGGAGAGAAGGGTCCCACCGGACGTGCCAGAATCTGTAGGGTGTTTTTCGTCACCCCATTGAGATGAGAATGCGCGCGCACTCGTCAGGCGCATTACAGATTCCCCCTGCCTAGGATAGGCTGTGGTTTATTGATTATGGGGATCCGAATCTCCGGCAGCCGCGGACTAAGCTGCCGTTAATTACCCCTCGCCTTTGGGGCGACAGAACCTCCGATTGACGGGTCAACTATTCATGCGAACTCAATATGCAGTGTTGTGTTTTGAAGGGGTTTTAGATATATCGCGGGGGCCGCAGAGTTTTTACGGGGGTCCCGCTACCCGGATAGCGGGCTCGGGGTCAAGGGGGCTAGCAGCCCCCATGCGGGATGCGGGGCAGTGCCCCGTTAGAATTTTTTTCTAACGGGAACAGTGTTGTGGAGTATGTGTGTGTGTGTGTGTGTATATACATATATATATATAAGGGAAAGGGCATCCAAAGGAAGCGTGGGAGAAGACGCCAGCGCCCCATGTGCCTGCCGCGCGGACGCCAGGCGTCAGCAGCAGAAGGGACTTGGTCCCTACACTGGGAGCTGTGCTCCAAAAAGGAAATATTTATTATTTTGTATATATGTGTGTATATATTTTTGAGGACTTGAACTCCTAAGATATTTTGGAGCTGGTGGAAGGGGCTTCTCCCTCGAGCCCTGGATCTTCCCCAAAATAGGGTTCTTGGGAGCGGGTCTCCTTCTTTCTTCTCTGTTGGCCGGATCTTGAAGAACAAGAAGTATGAGATTTTTAAAAATCTCTCCTTTTTGAGATCTAATGGAAGATCTGAGTTCCCCTTTGTGGGTTTTGTGGTGAAAAACTATTTAGTTTTGGAAAAGGAAGAGTAAAACTCTTGATTTAATTCAAAAAAAGAAGAAAGTTTAGAACCTTAATGAAGGAGAAGATCACAGATCTTGATTCTTTTTGGGAGAGAGAAAGTTGTTGAGATATTTTCATTGTCTTTGCCTTTATAGGCTATACACTTTACATATAGCCCTTTGGGCTTTACAAAATCGCATTTTGCCCATCCCATACCTCATGTGCTATTTTTTTTTTGCACATAAGCCATGGGCTTTACAAAAAATTGGCTTTATGTCCATTTTTCTTACATTTATTAATAAAATAAAATAAAATAAATACACCAAAATTATTTATTACAAAATTTTCATTTTGGCATGAGGGAGGCCGGCCGCTTCATGTTCGAGCTCGACCCGGGCATTGTCCCACTTGACCTGGGCTTGGGCCCACTTGGCTTGGGGTTGACTTTGATTTTGACTTGGTCAACCGGGGTATAAATTTTGACCCCAACACAAATGTTAGTAACGGGACTTCAATCTAGTGTTGAAGTATTCCAAACTCAACCGCCTGTAATCCAGGAGCAAGGAAACACGGGCCCTCATGATAGCTTGCTTGTGTTAGTAGACATGAATTCATGATCTAGGGGGACTCTTGAGATTTTGTTGGATTCACGCATGAACTGCCCCAACACCCCATGTATTTATTGTATTGATAGTAATGATTGTACCGATGGTATTGTATTGTATTGTATTGTATTGTATTATAGATTGTATAGATGGATGACTTGCCTAAACCATGATATCAGTAAATGGATGTAATTAGAGAATCATGTAGATGGAGGTATATCCATGGTTCAGTTTAGTCAATATAGATTGAACAGATTGAATACATGGATTCATATTGAATTGTTATATATACTTGAATCTAAATCAAGTTAGATTGATTATATTTAGACTCAGTCTGAGTCAGACAATTAGAAAAGAAATTGAAATCCTGAATTAAGTTTTGATGTTATCGGTAACCGCTGCACATGGACGGCAGGATTTGTGTCTTTTTCAAAAACGATTACCGTGTTGATAACACCGTTTGTTAAGTTATCTACCTTAAATAGGCAAGCACCCATATCTCCGGCTCCCTGAGGCTCAAGAGACTGGTCCCGCTTAAACCTATGTTTACTAGGGTCCTTATTGTAATTTAGTATAACTTGATGGGGTTTTATGTAAAAATAATTTTGTATAATTTTCAAAATACACCTCAAGTATTTTATTTTCGTCTTTAGAGTTTTCATGGATGTATATTTTATCAATATGACATTTCTAATAAATAAAACCTAATTTCATAATATATGGCATTTAATTGTAAAGTATTGAACTTGTATGGAATTGCATGGTATTTTCATGTAAAGTGATTCTTTTGATTTAGAAAAGTTGGAATATTTATATTATATCAAAAATTAGATATTTTGATGATACATATATATATATATATATATAATAATTTTAATTTATTATTTTTCTAGAAATCTCATTTTCTTAAAGAAAATTGTATTTTTAAATCTTTCGAGACCGTATGCTCCTTGCGGAGGTCTGCATCTCACACTACTAATCCCGAGGATGTGCGATAATCTGCACCATGCCGAACGGGTTTCCCGAAATGGGTTATAGCGGCACATTGCAAAGATTGTTAAAATACATTTCTTGTAGAAAAAGGTTTTAATAGTAGAAGGTATTTATATGTAAAGTTGTGTTTTCCCATATTCTATGTTCCCGAAAGATATCGTGCTATGGTAGATATGTGTGTTGTGAGGAGATAGGTCATTAACCCGTGAGTTTTCTAAAGGTATAATAAGGAATTATGATATTTAATATCGAAACTAAAGTACATGGTATTTTTCTGTAAAAGTGCTTTAAAAATTGAAATATAAATTCTTTTGATATGAAACTTTTCAATATGTTTTGTTAATGTTTAAGGATAATGATGGGAGAGTTCGGTATTATTGTGTTTAATAAAAATATGATTTTTAAGGAAAAACCGAATCGGAAGTCAGATTAACTCCGCTTCCGTCGGGTTTTAGAATTCTAAGTTTTTAGAATAGTAAAGAGAAAAGGGAGGAAGGACTTACGGGTTTAGGGTCAAGAGAAGAGGAAGAGGAAGTGGTAGGAGGCGCCGGTGCGTCGTTTCGTCGCCGGAAGTTCGTCGGAGCATCGCCCTTTGCTAACTCTACTTGCACACAAAAAGTCTATGGAATTTTTCTTGAGAGTTTGAGCAGAGATTGTGAGTGAGGGGGTGTGAAATGGAGTAATATTTATAGGAAAATCTAGGGTTTAGGGTAAATGAAAGGGTGTGATAAAATTGTATTAAAATTTTTATTAAAAAAAGGATTAATGGGCTTTTAAAAGGCTCTGTTACTGTGCAGTGGATTTAAACCACACATGGGTTATAAGAAGACAAAAAGACACAAAAGTCAAGAAGAGAAGAATCGGATCCGAGGTGAGTCGGCCGCCGGCGGCGGCCGATTCGGCCGATCCGCCGGCAGAGTCAGGCCGAGTCGCCCCCCCCCCCCCCGACGCCACGTGTTCATTGTCGTTTGGTCTACCTCCTGGACTCGTTTGTTTTTAGTGTGACCTTTGGGTTTTACGGGTTATGCACGTGTAGACTCTTAAGCTTCTAAAAAGATTAAAAGAAAACTAATTAAAAATAATGTGTGGCTGATGGGATTTGAACTTTGGTGCTTTGGTTCCGCAGTGCAAGGTCTTACCAATGAGCTATAAGCTTCTTCTTGTTATTAAATAGTAAAACAAACTTATAACTTATGCTCAGGCAAAATTACCCCTTTCTGTATTTTTGCAAAAAAAATTGTACAGAAAGTTTAGGGTTGTTACACATCACATTCGAGTGCCTGCGATTACAATAATTGACTTGAGGGCACTATAGCCAACACCCAAGATATTTTGGTCCCTTCTGCTTTTTCCATATCCGCTAGGAGGCTATCAGGCATAGACAGTCCCGACGACACCTCGATACGTAAGTCATCTTCCTGAATTTGTACCCCGGTCGGCTCCGGCCGGGAAACCACCCTCTTGAGCTTCCTGGCCGGAGATTCAGCGAAAGAAGGCAACTCCGACCTCACCCAGGGAATCTGTTCTCAGGCTTGTTTCTGTTCACTTCCCCGGCATACTAAGAAGACTGGTGGGGGAACGTCAGCCTTTGCAGAAGCCTCTTGGCGGAGTGTCCCACTTAGCGCGGGCTTGGACGAGCCAGCTCCGGTGCCTTTCTTGCCCTATGTCTTGGTGGCCATAATCTTCGACCGGTCCATGGGCTCTGCAAGGAAAAATAAAAAAGAGTTAGCAACAAAAGCAACAAGATATACCAGGTCTAAATTGATCGGTAAGGACCTAACTTAGTTATGATGCGTGCGGGACTAAGTCCCGCCCAATTCAGGGCCTGCTCGAAAAGCAAGACGTTAGCGTGTTGGATCGGCTTCCACCTGGACACGATCCCCGCCTCCTCGGCATTCGACAGCTTGACCTTTGGGAAATCTTCCATATGCCACTCGGTGGGAACCGGCCACTCCTCTCCCTTCAAAGGACCGACGAAGATGAACTTCTCCTTCCACTCGTGGATAGAAAAAGGGACAACCATTACCTTTGACCCGGCTGCCCTACCCTTATGCTTCTTAAAAGAAAAGTGTACCCAACTCGGCTTGTCATTTTAGGTACCCGGATGTTTCTTATAGCAAAGAAAGGACAAGAGGAGCCCTAAATTAAAGGGAATCCAATTTATTTTAAGACGGACCAAGAATCCTCCATGAATTCAGTGCTAGCTGGCCCAGGGTGAGTAGAAAACAGTGAATGAATACATGAATCTCGGGCAAAAAAGGCCGACGCATCCCTGCTCGGAACGCTTCCATGTACAGAGCAATCTTATTACCCTGTATCTGGTCTTCCCATTCACCCTCCCTGACCAAACGGAGCGTGTAGCCAGAAGGAATGCGGAAATGAGCCTGAATGTAGAAAAACTCGTCCAACATGTTCAACACCGAGGAAGCGTCACGAGTGTTCTCGATACGCACCTTAGGGGCCTTCTTGACCCCTCGACGACGGGGAACAAAGGAATCGGCATCCCTTAGGGGG
This sequence comes from Agapanthus africanus, assembly GCA_030015575.1. Lineage (NCBI taxonomy): Eukaryota > Viridiplantae > Streptophyta > Magnoliopsida > Asparagales > Amaryllidaceae > Agapanthus > Agapanthus africanus. The sequence goes on from CM057341.1 coordinate 184,141,753, forward strand.
AAAATGCGACACAGAAGAAGAACTTTCTCGGCTATCAGAAAACGAGGAAGACCCACTAAACTCGGCTTCTGAGATTGAAGCCTCATCGCCTGACTCTATCCTAACTACATCTACTAGAGAATCAGAGAAAGACATCTGACCTGATTCAAAGGAAGGGGGCTGAAGGATGGTTTGAACTGTAAATCCGACCTCAGAGTGATAGTGTCGGACTGTCACGCTCCGCTTCCCAAAAGAGTGGTAACGGCACGTGACAAGCCCGTGACGTATTATTTAGAGAATGTCATTTCTCAAAACAAATACGCTAAGCGTAATATATGCAGTATAACAATGACAAGAAAAGACAAGTGAAAATAAAATCCAACCACTTTATATATTTGCATTCTTAAGTTTACAGAGTTTAACTGATACAAGAAGTCTGAACATAAAAAAAGTGTTTAAACATATAACTTACTGAAAAATAAAAGCTAGAAAGAAAACTAATGATCTGCTTCAGATGTGGACTAGTTATAATTCTTTGCAATCACTTTCACCTTCTTTGATTTTAAGTCACCTGACGAACATTCCAAGAAACAAAAGATAGGTGGAATACCCGTCAGCAAACTTGCGCTCGGTAAGTCCCAAAAAGATGTGTAATATATAGATTGAGTAAAAGATGGCATGCAATATAGTATAAATGGAAATTGTAATATGTGAACAAGTATATTAATGTATATGGCAACTATATCATCATGGAAAACTATTTTATGGCCATGGAGTATACATATAGTGAACATGAAGTGGATGTCCGTGTCCTAAGGGGTCTCTATAAGGTAATATATCCTAACATCAGTTCAAGTATAAATATCAACAAATCTCAAGAGTATTCTCGAACCCAAAACTATCGTCCAGGGATAAAGAATCACGGGCCCAAAATAGCAAGACTTCAATTGTTATTGAAGTATTCCAAACCCAACAGGCTATCATCAAGGGGCTTGGAAACACGGGCCATCATTCATAAATTCGTGATGTACCGTTTCAGCCCGATACCACAACAACATTATTTATACCGTTTCAGCCCGGTACCACAGCAAAGTTATTTTAGTAATGGGACTCCTGAAATTCCGTTTGATTCAAACTCAAACTACCCTAAAATCCTACGTATATTAGTCTGTGATTAAAGTTACAAGTCTTGCCCAAATCCATGAATACATAAGAGAGTGCAATTCAAGTATCGAGTCGAGTTCAAGTATTCAAGTCAATTGTTCATGTATTCATGTCAAGTATTCATATCGAGTCATTACGTATTCATGGTTCGGGTCAAGTCGAGTGAAGTGTACATATTGGGTTCAAGTATTCATGATTGAGTCATGTCAAGATCATGTCAATTCTAGCATGTAATGGTTTAATCACAGGTTATATAGGTAAAAATAAATAAGCAATTATAGAACATGATATAAGTATACAGATAACGTCCAAAAACAATGTTGTAAATAAGTGTTGTGTACGACTAATCAATCAAGTCAATAAATTTCGGAATATAAACAGAAATATAGATCTATGTGTTGTGCACGTGTGAGTTCCAGTCTCTCCTAAATACGACTACCGGATGAATAATGAAGGAGAGAACATATAAAACCGTATTAATATGGTCATTATAATAATTCATGATCATAACCATACTAATTATTATATGCATTCATTTTGAGGGTTAAATGGAAGATGAAATGAAAGGTCTCATTTGTAGATTATGAGAGAGTTTTTAAAAAATAGACAAAAATAATTGCAAGAATGGGGATTTGAACATGTGACTTATAGAATAACAATACAAGAACTGAACCAATGAGTTACAAGATTGTTCATACACATATTTAATTAGAATTAAATATATGTTGTTACTTAAAAAGAAAGTGGGCTTTTGGGCTCATAATTTTATAAAAGAAAATGAAAATGATTTGAAATAGGTTAAAACTTAATTTAAAGAAATGGGTTTGAGAAAAATAGATAGAATAATAAAATAATATATTTAATAGAAAACAAAATATAAGGAAAAATACTAAGAATAAATAAATACAATATTTTACTAAAAAAAGAAAATACGAAGGTATAGTAATATTGGAGTCGTTACATTCTACCCTTCTTAAAATAATTTCGTTCTCGAAATTACTCAAGAAGGATATTGCAACAGAGTAAGGAAACAAGATTAGGATGATATTGTCGATACTCTAAGTAATGGCGATAAGACAACCTGGAAGACGAGAAAATGTTGTTAGGATAATTCAAGAGTAGTTTACAAGAAATCCGCAAGCAAGTACTCGAATAGAAGAAAAGTAATCAGGGATTGAATTCAAGAATCGTACAAAGAAAATGATGAAAATCGACTTTAAAAATCAAGGAGGATATAAAGTTAACAAAAAGATAGAATTCGATAATCAAGAATAAGGATACACGGTAGATCATAGCTCAATCAAGGGAAAAAGAATCAAAGGCAGAACTCTAAACCACTCAAGTAGAGTACCATATTGTAACTATACTGCAGTTCATAGTTAAAATCACATAACTCTATTTAAGTCACTCAAATCCTTCTATCAGAGTTAATGAAAAAACAATAAGAAATTAACAAAATTAACAAAATAAGATCAATCGAAGATGAATGGTTCGCAGTTTTGTTTCCTTTACGTCGAGACATGATTATCAGGGAAAATAAAAAAGGATTCAAAGAAATAAAATCATGGTGTAGTCGTTACAGTCTACCCTCCTTAAAAGAATTTTGTTCTCGAAATTCCTATAAGAAGTACGTCACAATAAGATACTGGAAAGATAAAAATGCTGTCATCTTCGAGCTCTGTCGATCGATGCTCTAACCAATTGAGCTAATAGGCCTACAAGATACAAGTAGAAAAGGGTGAACAAGAGTTAAGAATTCAAAAGTCGAGAGATGGACCTCAAAGAAGTCGAAGGTGGAATTCAAGATGAATTCAAGGAATAGAGAAGGATTCAAAAGAAAATCTGAATGTAATAACTGGATTTCATAATTCTTGTATTATATTGCTTACAATATTCATGCAGAACCGATTTGCATGGGCCACCAACAAAACATGTCATGTCCCGCTTCCCAGAAAATGGAAATGATGACGTGGCAAGCCCGCGACGTATTTATTTAGAGAAGCTCATTTCTCAAAACAAATGCACTAAGCGTAATAAGCAGTATAACAATGACAAGAAAAGGCAAGTGAAAATAAAATCCAACCACTTTATATATTTACATTCTTAACTTTACAAAGTTTAACTGATACAAAAAGTCTGAACATAAAAAGAGAGTGTTTAAATATGTAACTTACTGAAAAAGAAAAGCTAAAAAGAAAACTAATGATCTGCTTCAGATGTGGACTGGTTGTAATTCTCTGCAATTACTTCCACCTCCTTTAATTCTAAGTCACCTGACGAACATTCCAAGAAACAAAAGATAGGTGGAATGCCCGTCAGCAAACTTATGCTCCGTAAGTCACAAAAGAATGTGTAATATATAGATTGAGTGCAAGATGGCATGTAATATAGTATAAATGGAAATTGTAATATGTGAACAAGTATGTTAATGTATATGGAAACTATGTCAGCATGGCAAACAAGTATAACATGGCCATGAAGTGTAGATATAGTGAACATGAAGTGGATGTCCGTATCCTAAAAGGTCTCTATAAGGTAATATACCCTAACATCAGTTTAAGTGTGAATATCAACCAATCTCAATAGTATTCTCGAACCTAAGGCTATCGTGCAGGGGTAAGGAATCACGGGCCCAAAATAGCGGGGCTTCAATTATTATTGAAGTATTCCAAACCCAACAAGCTATCATCTAGTGGCTTGGAAACACGACCCTTATTCATGAATTCGTGATGTACCGTTTCATCCCAGTACCATAGCAACATTATTTGTACTGTTTCATCTCGGTACCACAGCAACGTTATTTTAGTAATGTGACAATTGAGATTCCGTTGGATTCATATTCAAACTACCCAAACATCCCGCGTATATTAATCTGTGATTAAAATTACAAGTCTTGCCCAAATACATTAATATATAAGAGAGTGAAATTTAAGTATCGAGTCGACTTCAAGTATTCAAGTCAATTGTTCATGTATTCATGTCAAGTGTTCATATCAAGTCATTATGTATTCATGGTTCGGGTCAAGTGTACATATTGGGTTCAAGTATTCAAGATTGAATCGTGTCAAGATCAAGTCAATTCTAGCATGAAATGGTTTAATCACAAGTCATATAGATAAAAATAAATAAGCAATGACAGAGCATGATATAAGTATACAAGTAACGTTCAAAAACAATGTTGTAAATAAGTGTTGTGTACGACTAATCAATCAAGTCAATAAATTTCGAAATATAAACAGAAATATAGATCTAATTTTTGTACACGTGTTAGTTCCAGTCTCGCCTACATACGACTACCGGTTTGGGAGATATGCCCGTTTTCGTATTGTCGAGCAAAACAGATCAGAATTTGTTCAGCACCGTCATATATTTTTAAAATACGGTTTGAGTTAATTTTCATCAGGTTTCAGGTTACAAAGATCAATAGAAAATTGTAGGTCTTTCGATATACTTATCCAAAACACCAAGATTCACGTGATTTGGATTTCTAAAACTCTAGTTATAATCATTTTAATATCAGCGTTTAAAACAGAAATTCAGATTTCTGGACAGCAACTATATGTTATATTGCAAAGCCTATATCGGATTGTTTCATGAGTTTATAAGTAATTTAATATACAAAAATTTATAGTTCTATAAATTTTGCATCTACACATCTAATGTTTTTCACGAACGGATATCGGAAGTTTGAATTATGTCCTATTTAAAAACAGTGTGTGAATTAGGACAGATTCAGTCCAGATTCATCGCTTAATATTGTAACAAAGTTTTCTATATTTTACGTCGATTTTTAATAAAAACTTAAAACTAAGTAAATCTAGATATTTCGATATAGATATTCAAAACATCTAAAAACACTTAATTTGGATCAACTATTACAGAGTTATGGTCTCTCGAAAAAGACACTTATTGACAGTTTTCTGGTTTTAAAAACAGTGAATAAAAACTACGTAATTTCTAAACCGTTACTCGGTTTGATATGAAATTTTAACTGCGGATTTAGAATTCTATCTATTATTTTATCCTAATGTTCCAAGAATTTCCAGAAGTGGAAATTAATTTATAAAAATTATTTTAAAAATAAAGGTTTTGTAAGATCGTAATTGAAAATTATAAATTTATGGTATTTATTTATAACTTTGTTTTCTTCAATGCAAAAATAAATATAAATAATTAAAGTTTCAGCGATAAATAACAAGAATTAACATATGTGAAGCAGGCATATGATCCGGTCATGATTAACCCTCTAAAACAATAATACTTAACATGTTATCAACTATTGCATGCAAGATTTTATAACTAAACATATATGCTTTATTTCAACCATATTTTAATTTAACAAAAAACTTTATCATGAGACTAACTAGTTATCTCAAAATTCAGCATGATGAAGGCATGGTAGGGGATGAATTTCAAGTAGAGAAAAGAAGGAGGAGATGAGACTTACGGATTGTGTGAATCGGTATAACAACCGGTTCAACGATTCGATTCTAACGGCAAAAACAAGTCTAGATGATTTAGGCTCGAGCAACCAAGACAAGGATCAAATTAGTTTCTAAAAATATTCTTTACGTAGATTTTGAGAGGAAAGAAAAGAAATGTAAAGCGATACTTACGAAGTTTGTGAATAGTACAATACTTTGGTCTTGAATTCTTAGGGATGAAGTAAGCTTCGGTGATGCCGATACTTTGAGAGCTCTAAGGATGAAGATTTGAAATAATTTTTTGAAGGAGGATGAATAATGAACGAGAGAACAAATAAAACAATATCAATATGGTCATTATAATAATTCATGATCATAACCATACTAATTATTATATGCATTCATTTTGAGAGTTAAATGAAAGATAAAATGAAAGGTCTCATTTGTAAGTTATGAGAGAGTTTAAAAAAAATAGATAAAAATAATTGTAAGAATGGTGATTTGAACATGTGACTTATGGAATAACAATATAAGAATTACACCAACAAGCTACAAGGTTGTGCATTCACAAATTTAATTAGAATTAAATATATGTTGTTGCTTGAAAAGAAAGTGGGCTTTTAGGCTCATAGTTTTATAAAAGAAAATGAAAATGAGATTGGATTTGAGATATAGGCTGGATCAGGTCTTGCGTTTAATTTAAAATAGGTTAAGACTTAGTTTAAAGAAATGGGTTTGAGAAAAATAGATGGAATAATAAAATAATATATTTAATAGAAAACAAAATATACGGAAAAATACTAAATATAAATAAATACAATATTTTACTAAAAAAAGAAAACACGAAAGTATAGTAATATTGGGGTCGTTACACGAGCAATCCAAAAACAACAGAAGGCAAGCGTAGCAAAGGTGTTTTCAGGGGATAGGCCGCCCCTATTTATATACTCAGCGAAGGCCATCCAGCGGCCTAGATCCACTTTCGCCAAAACGAAGCGTCGCGCCCAATGATTCAGATGGTGCCACGCGGCAACAGACCATTGGACGCTTTCCCCTCCTGCGAATCCGATCGGCTGAAACAATGTCTCACAGTCCGCCATCTGTATGCGGCCACGTGACATAAAATCGACGGTCGGCCTATTGCCACGACGGCCCGAGCAAGCTAAGCGACGTCTTCATGATGGCGCAGTCCTCTCAGCGATCCGCTGACATCATCGATGATACACACGGAAATTAAGGTGCACGGTGAACACCATATGGACCCGGAAATCGGAGAGACACAAACCCCGAACACCGTGCCGTTTCCAAATGATCCACCGCGTAGATTCCTCGGCAAAAAGCTAAAGAGAGAAGACCTAGCGATCCACCCTCGACCCGACCCGACCCATAAAATAGGTCGGGACGAGTGTGGGGGGCTAATGATGATACTCATAGTTGGGGATTCTCCAGATTTTGGCACGTAGCAGATGATGTGTCCTCCGTGCACGCCCCCTAGATTCCTGGGGGGCTATAAAGATGATGCGAAAGGAACATTGCTCGGTGCCTCGTCTCCAAGACTCAGTCCGAGGAATAGACCCCGACCTCTAGAGGGCTTCCCCTTTGTACATTCCTCCTTCGACCAACCATCGGTCAGCAGCTCAACTTCGAGCAATCATAGAGCTAAGCTTTCTCGGCTCCCTTGCTCGTTTCCGAGCTATCTATAGCAGAGATTCCTCAACTTCCTTATTTTGTCGGGGTATGGAGCATGAGCGTCCTCGTAACGCTCCGTGTATCTCACCACGACGAGATCTCCGCCGCTCGCATCTCGCATTTAATGAGCGCATCTCGCCATTAATGCGGACGTTACACCTGGACGGAACTGACAGCGAGAATCTTCTAACGGTTCGCTTCGATGCGACCCCTATATAAATCCCTCCTTTAAACGATTCAGGTAACTCGAACTGATTCCAATACGCCGCTACTTTTCCTTAATATTCCCTAATACTTACTTGATCGTTGGAGGATCCTACGGTGGTCTTCCATTCCGAGACTTCTTTGCAAGCAGCTCAACGTCCCCATCAACCAACAACCCATTGAGATCCACACTCAATCCTTTAATACAATCTTAACTGTTCAGCACCACTGGCCACAAGATCGACGGAGCACAACATCTGAGGACCTCTTGTAAAGTTTTTAAGAAAATTAATCTAAATTATATATATATATATATATATATATATATATAGAGAGAGAGAGAGAGAGAGAGAGAGAGAGAGAGAGGAATGTAAAATTTCTAGTATTATGATTTGGGAATTATGAGCAAGGAATTTAACTCTTGCAAAATTATACGTTTTAGTTTTGATATTTGGTATTCACATCTAAATTTTATCACTTAGGTTAACATATTATTTCTAAAACAGTCTTTTAGGATTAATACTTTGAAATAGACAAAAAGGTGCTAAAATGGCATTTAAAATAAAACTAAAAAAGTTCATGATAAAAGATGCACCGCTGATTTGAAGGGGTGTGTTTATATATGCTTGATCAACACATCAGAAATTTTATGGATCTTCTTTTGGTGATCAATCAAAACAGCAAGCCGCAACAGAGAAGCAAACAGTAATACAAAGAACATAAACAAACGACAAAAGAGAGGCAATGATATTTGCAGGGTTTCGAAAATTTATCTAATAGTATAAGAGGCCGCATCGTAAGTTTATTCTAAATTTCTATACAACATTCTTGTGAGGACAATGCCTCAGCTCTTGTTTCGAGATTCAATCCTAAAACGCTGGCCTTTTATACCTCTCTACTCAAAACATTCCTCTTATGACTATGAGGTACACTCGAAAGAAAAAATTAATTAGACTAGGGCCAACTTTATTGATGGTAAAAAAAAAACAAGATGACTTCCCATTATATATGAATTTTTTTATTCTTATCCAAATATAATAATCCTTATTTAAATAGGACTCTTTTTATTTATTTTTATCCTTTAGCAGCTGCACAATTTAAATGCAGACGATGCGAGGACTTGTTTGGTTGGGGGATTTAGGATGGATTTGTGAAATTTGGAGGTCAAATCCATATGTATTTGATAATTTTTGTTTGGTTGGTGGATTTAGGTTTCGAGGATTTGTTGCCACAGAAGCCAAAACTTGGCTGATTCAAGAATCAAAAATAGAATATTATGGAGAAACACTTGCCCCATAAGGGTTTTGGGAATAAAAAATTGTTATGTTCACCATTTAAATTGCCTTGAAAAATTGGAGAATTTGTGGTATTTAGAGGTAACAAAAGGTATACTCACCATTTTAATGTCACCTTCAACTCCAAGTTTTTAAATCCATATCAATTTGATACAACCAAACAAGAGGTTGGAAACTTTTTTTTAGTCATGATCCTTAACTTAGGACAAACCATATATTTACAATTATAAGTTTGAGAATCCATTTATATGGATTCCCCAACCAAACAGGTCCTAAGTCCTAGTTGATTATGATTTTGTAATCTAAACTTTTTTGCTTACGATCAGTTAACTTTGTTGTAACTAATGTACCTTATCCTTTACAAATCCTCATTTTTAATTTGTCTCTATTTTGATAGAAGAGCAAGACTCAACGGACTTTACCAATCATCATTATTGTCAAGGACTAGTATTTTCTCTAATATATTGGATACATATTGACAAACCTATAGTTAGATTTTAATATCGGAGTCAATTTAAAGATCCTCGCTCAAAGACCAGCCTCAGAATTTATTAGCAAACGTTGCTAATAAATTAAGCTTATGATGATGACACGGTTTCTCCTCCAATTAATTATGTTTGAAACTTTAATTAGCGATCCTTTATTGTACCGTCCAAAAATAGATGCAAGCAATGCATCAGATCCTCCCGCTCTTTGGTCTCATTGTGAACAAATTAATTAACCATTCACATTGTAGTCTTAGTAAAGTCTTCATTCAAATCCTTAATATTCAAACTTGGAGACTCCGGGTCAAAATATTAAGTCAATATATTGTTTTCTTGTATCGCAATGCAACGAAAATTCGTAAGGGCTTGGAGTTGCCCATTGAGCAGACCCAGGATCGAGCTCGTGGTATTCCATTTATGAGGGGATGACTAATTTATCTAATCTATTATCTCAAAAAAAAAATACAAAGATAATTCTAAACCTTTTCCCCTTCACTGGATGCTTTGGAGAATCGAACCGGTGTCAAATTACTGGGAAAGAAAACACATACTGCCGCATGAGCTATCTCCAATTTGTAACAGTACTACAAATCCATTTTAATGTGATGGTTCTCTTACCTTTTTAACTATTAGCACTACTACAAATAGGGGTTGCCCGTACGGATAAATCCGTAGGAGCAAACCACTGCCCTTACGGATATAACCGTAGGGGCAAGAAATATCCTTGTAGGTGCAAACGCCGTAGGTGCAAGTCTTAACCTTGAACATGCCCCTACGGTCAAAAACTTGCCCCTACGACGTAATGTATAGGTCTATTTGTCCATACGGATTAGGCTGTAGGGACAAAAAACTTATTTAATTTATCTGTTTATAAAATAAATTAGTTGGCCCTACGAACGTATCCGTAGAGCTAAATAGTTGCCCCTACAGATACGTGCGTAGGTCCTGATGTGTAGGGACAAAATATCAGGTATCCTGATATTTTGTCACTACGGATACATGTGTAGAGACATTTGTTTGCCCCTACGGACAACTCCGTAGGGACAAGTATAAACCCTATTACTGAGATCATAGGGGCAAAATATCAGGTATCCTGATATTTTGCCCCTACGGATAAATCGGTAGGGGAAAAGAAGGTCCCTACGGATTAATCCGTAGGGGCAATGTTGGGCCCTACGGATTAATCCGTAGGTACATATTATCAGATTTTTTTTTAAAAAGGGCTGCCTTTTTTTTTCTCGCCCTGTGCACAATAATATATACATCATATATAAAATTAATCAACACGCAGAATATATATCGCAGTATTCATAATCATATCTCACGCATAATATACAAAAGAAATCAACAAGCAGAATATGATATCAATATAAACACGCAAACACCACCAATATCAATAACGTCCAAAATATAGTACAATATGTATCATATAAATAAATACATGTTTAAAATATAAGAATCAAAAAGCTACCCTAGCTCGGTCCACTCCACCTCTGATAAACGCCATAATCTGGCGCGCCTGCTCCTCGGATATACCGTGAGTCAATAAACCATGCAATGCAGAGTGTGCGGGAGTCTGAGCGGGCTGTGGAGCTGTAGGAGTGGTCTGCGCAACCGCTGCCGAGGTAGCGGCTTGCGGAGCCGCAGCTGCGGGAGTCTGAGCGGGCAGTGGAGCTATAGGAGCTGTCTGTGGAACTGCAGCCGAGGTAGTGGCTTGTGGAGCCGCAACCGAAGGAGATGCATGTGGAGGCTCGGCCGATGTACCCTGTCGCGTCTGGACCTACGTGTGTAATAAACGAGTAAGAACTGTGTATTAGTCGAATTCGTATCATTATCAAGTTATTTCGAAACCCCAACCTCTGATATACTTAGGGACTTAGGCCTCGTTTGGATATCTAGTTTGGAAAACCGTAGTTTATTTTAATTAGATATGTATGTATGATTAATCAAAGCTAAGTCTACAACCAAATAAGCTCAGGCTACGTACTAATATTGGATATATTGCTATCTATAATATGACATAATATTTTACTATTAAGTAGTATACATACCGACATCTCCTTCAACTCCTGAACGGTGGCCTTCAAGCTCTCCAGTTCTTGCTGGAAACGTCGCTCACTGGAGACGGAGGAAGTAACTACCGGAGTGGAGTCCAACCTCATATGGGCCCTGCTAGGGCCCAGTCCCGGGCCTCTCTCCCAACCTCCGTGGTGCCCTCCGTGTGCGGCTTCCAGGACTGGGGTCAGCAGCATCGGATCGTTCTGTCCAATAAAATCGATCCTCGATGCCTCGTCCTGCTCAACCACCCGCTCCTACACCCACATTAACCAGTAAAATATAAGTATATCATTTAAATTTGAACCTTTCTAAACTAAAATTTCAAATAGGGGTTGAATAAATATTAACACTTACGCAATACTCCTGGGTAGCGGCGTCGGGGTATCGAAGCTCGCCCGTGGCGGGATCTGTCGAGGTGCCGTGGACGGCAAGATATGCGGACAGCACGCTCGGTGTACCACCCTGCGCCAGGGTCTGAGCTCTTTGCAATATTAGAAAATAACTCTTAATATTAGATATATTAGAAAATAACTCTTAATATTACATTATATCACAAAGGCCGGTCTATTGTAATTTACCGATAACTCCATGGCACGAGTAATATTCCTCGAGCCACCTATATAAGTGGGGCGACCCCTCTTCGCCGACTTCCTATTCTTTTTATTTTGATCGGCTTGTTTCTGCACAACACATTCACATTTAGTTTTCTAATTAAGCAACACAAAAAAATAAATTATATACTAAACAATGAATTACATTTAAAATACATATCTGTTTGTGATGAGAGTTGAAAAATTCGCACAATAGAGGCCATGTATCTACGTCGACTCACGCAAAGGCCGGAGTAGATAGGATGGCCGCTCTCTCTGCCTCCGGGGTCGCCATCCACAGAGAATAGCAGTCGGTCTTCAGCTCATTCCTGTTGTATCGGACATTCGTCTGCTTGTTCTTCATCAGGCCATTGTACAGAGCGTGAAGATCGAGCACCCTTCCAGGGTGATCAGGGTCGGGTACAGGCTGAAAATCGTAATCCAACTGAAAATACAAAAAAACATTGTTATTAGATTGCAAGTGTTAATAATAAACATATTGGATAAATCAAATGAAAATATATATTAATACCCGAGCCTGATCCCAGAAGATGGCGAATGAGCGCCGGTGCTGGTCGCCCCACTAAACGTGAAGTGGATAGTTCTTCACGAGCCGACTCTCATCCCCCATATACCGGCCGAACCTCTCGGCATGATCGCCGGTATAGCGATAATCAGGGGTAAAAAAGAGGGGGAATGCTGCCTCCCCCTAGCTCTGTCGGGCCTCAGACTGTGGGACTGATTCGGGCCTCGAGTCCCCCTCTCGGGATGGGGATGCCCTGCGTCTGCAAGAAATATCAAGACAATCAATATTAAGACAAATTTGTATTAAGAAATCAAGATTTAACGAAAATTGAAGTGTGAAATATACCTCCGGTGACTAAAGCACGAGCCTGGGCCCGGGCAGCAGCACGAGCGGGACGATAGTTCCTCCGGTGAGGAACAGCTGGTGACCCGGACGTGGACGCATCTCCTACTAGAAAATAAACATCGATAAAATTACATGGAGTTCATGTTTATTCTTAAAGGATATGTAAAATGAATAAATATTTTATATTTATTCATACAAACCTGCAGACTGAGCGGAGGGAATGAAAGTGACGGGAGTGACCTCTGCACCAGACGAGGACGCACCACCTATAATTAGACAATCAAGTATCAGCTATATAAGTAATTGCAAAAAGAATGCGTATATCAATAATATAACATTCTAAATCAACATGTATACACAATAGGATATATAAACATACCCGCAGGTATGTGATATATAAACATACCTGGAGGTGCGGGAGTGGCCTCTGTCCCTGATGTAAGTACGTAAGAGCAAAAAGAATGTATGAATATTTATGATATATATTTATGATATAGCATTCTAAATCAATATACATGCACTATATGATATATAAACATACCTGGAGGTGCGGGAGTGGCCTCTGTCCCTGATATGGACGCATCACCAATAGCTAGACAATCAAACATTGACAATATAAGTAATTTTGACATGAACATGCATGTATATCTATAATATTACATTCAAAATGAATATGCGTGCAATATACTTGGAGGTGTGGTAAATTCCACACGGAAGAAGACATCCGAAGGGGTCTCCGATCGGGGTGCAAGACCGGCCCTCTGAAGCTCCTTACGCAACTCTCCGGGTGGCAGAACCGCTTTGCCTCTGCCGGTGCCACGGCTGGAGCTCCTGTCGCCCCTCGCTGCTCCCGTCATCGTCATCAAATCTAAATAAACGGTTCGTGGACGCATTAGACAGTCATTACACGTATTGACTTTATATGTATAGATCGTAAATAGTGAAGTAATAATATAACATTACTGATAACATTTTTCGTTTCGTGGGCGCATTAGACATATCTACTTGGATTTCATCATCGATATCATTTCTATCCCACGTAACTTCATGATCAGCCGAAGACAACCCGTCTTTCGAAACAGACGGTCGGAGCACTCTAAGTCTTAAGTCTTCTCTCTTCTTCATCCTCATTGCTGTCCTCGAATTCTGGGACATCGTAGACATCCCTGGGTTTCCAACGGCATACGACACTCCATTCCGAATGCTTCAAACACTGTGAGTAGTATACTTGGAACGCTTGGTTCAGAAAGATAAACGGATCTTCCTGACCGTAAAATTGAAGTGTGTTCACACTGGTCAATCCATATTCATCTTTCCAAGTCCCAAGATTGCTTCTCCACTTATCCGTATCGGTTCACGTATCGTACCAAGTACACTGGAATATATAAAAGGGTTCTGATCGTCCGGGATAGTGGATGTCGAGTATACAATTTAAGTATCCATAATAAATCACACCGTCCGATCCTACCGTCGCAATCCAACTATTCTGAGTGGTTCTAGATGTTTCTATGTCCTTAACTTCGAATTTGTATCCAAGGACACCGAATCATTTATAATATGCAACCTCCATACTAGGAAATTGAGCTAAACATCTTGAATCACTCTAAAATGATGCAGACAAGTTCGGATCGTGGATCTAACAAAACAAATTTTACGACAAATACATAACGATATAAGTTTATATTAAAACTGATAGCAATAACATGTTATTCGAATAACTTACATGATCTGCAACCCAATCGCAAAAATTATCCTGATGATATTTTTCCAATCGTTCATCGTTCCAATCAGGATGCCCCTCACGTACCTCATTAAAATGAATTCTGTTTTCGACAATAAATTATGACATTAATATTATATCATTTCAAACACACGCAAACATAAATATAACAATTAATCCAAAAAAATTTACTCTCTAATTTTTTCAAGACATGCGCAATTAAGCAAGATAAACCGGTATATCTTGTTGATAAATATAGTGTCTACCCTCTTATAATCGGCTTTACCATATGGCCCGTCTTGAATTCTTCAAGGCCGGTTAAGTCTCGTCTCAATGTTCTCGTCCAGATAGTCGGAACAAAATGTGGTTGCTTTATCAAGAAGATAGCCTTGCATGATAGAACCCTCTGGTCGATTTCTATTGCGTATATACTTTTTAAGAGTGTAGAGGTACCTAAAGAAAATATGTTGAATAAATAAATACGGGCATACAGGACAACAATAATTTTAAAAATTGCGCGAAACGAAAAATTCCGCGTACATCTCGACTGGATACATCTATCGATATTGTACCGGTCCGGCTAACTTAGCCTAAGTTGTAAGATGAACCGTCAGGTGTATTATGATATCGAAGAATGACGGTGGGAAAATACGCTCAAACTTGCAAAATATCAACGCAATAGAATTTTCTAGTTTATCCAGCGTCACAACATCCAGTATTTTAGCATACAACTCTGTGAAAAAACAACATAGGTCGTTGATTACTAGACCAACCGATTCGGAGAGAGAAGTCCTAAGGGCTAATAGAAGAAGGTGCTTCACGATAACATGGTGATCATGACTTTTCAGCCCATCGATCTTGCCTTTCACAATTTTTATCTTCTTGCTGAATGATCCTGAGAAACCTGTGGGAACTTTCAAATCATGCAACACCTGCAGGAATATTTTCTTCTCCAGTTGTGAAATATGATAAGCGGCATTGGGAAGTACAAACTTGCTTGGTTTACCCGCTACTGATCTAGGGTGCAATTCACTTCTTATTTCCCAGTCCTGTAGATCCATCCGAGCATTCAGGTTGTCTTTCGATTTCCCGTATTTACAAAGAAGCAAGTTGAGTATGTGCTTTGATACTCCTTTCTCTATATGCATGACGTCTAGACAATGATGCACTAAATATGTTGACCAGTACGGAAGCTCTAAGAAAATACTTAACTTGTTCCAAAATGGTGGTTTGACCTTTTTTGTCGGATCCATCCCGAAGGTCACATTATTGTAACCATCCCACTGAGCAGTCACGTACTCTCCGGACAATGGGGCTGGAGGTCCAAGAATCTCCTGATGACCATCAAAGTGAACAGCATCTAACCTGTAGGGGTGGTCTACAGGCAGGAAAAGTCGATGGCCACAATAACAAACCTTCCTGCTAAAATTCAAGAATTTCGATATTGTGTGTTGATGGCAATGAGGACATGCTTTGTAACCATGTACGGACCAACCTGATAGCATTCCATACGCAGGAAAGTCATTAATTGTCCACATTAAAGACGCACGCGGTATAAAGGTTATATTTGTGTTTGCATCGTAATGTAGGGTTGCTATGCACGCGCACAAGGGTCTACGAGGCATCAACCATGCCCGATTAAAAATTTAGCCGTGCCGAACAACCCGAATACGGATCTTTAAACTAGAGATTAGGCGAAAACAAGCATGCTAAACACTTTAACACTAAGTGAGAGGGATTACAACCTTTGTAGATCCGGTCCTTCACTTCATATGCTCCGTGTTGTGGTCCCTTCACTGCGATCATCGGGATCCGGACTCTCGAGAGGTTCCACGAAGAGAAAGATGCAACCTTTGCTTCCGATCTTCGATACTAAGATGATCTACCTTGAAGTTTCTTTAACACAAGCTAACACTCATGAAATGATGTGAACACCCTCATCTAAATGGCAAGGGAAGATGAGGATGATGAAGTAGGACTTTTGCTCTCTTTATTTATCTTTTTCTCATATTTATTCATCACTTTGGAAAAATCTAGCAAGCTTTTTCATGAAAGAATGAAGGAAGAAGAAGAATAGTGATCCATTTCCTTTTGTGATGAATAATGAAAGGATTAATATGAAGAATAATGCAACCATGGTTGACTTAACCATTGTAGAGAATTGACTAGGGTTAGGGTTTGGGTTGAGTTAAGAATGAGTCACTTGTAAATATCTTTTCCAAAACAAAAAGAAAACCTTCTAGAAACATCTAGAAAGCTTAACCCTAATCCAAACCCTAATCATGTTTAAACTCCACTAAACAAGTTGCATTAGTTATCATATCATGTTACAATATTATATATCACATATATAATATTTATTGTAACCAAATAAAATAATACAATTAACATATATCGCATATATATCAATGTATTACCCGAATGAGAAAAAGAATCTTTTAGTGAGCAAATATTAGTTAATGTAATTTAATATATCATATATATTATTATACATTAAATTATCGAATCAACACTTGATCCGACAATCCGGCTATATCGCATATAACCGACTAATATTTATCCGTACCGATTCATCGAATCAACACTTGATCCGATGACCCGGCTGATATCAAATATCGTGAGAATAGAATACGGTATCTCATATCGTATTATCCTCGGTCCCGCACATATCACATATGTTCCCCTACTCCGTTTTGCCTGAGCCAAGAAACCTCTGTGTAGGACTCTAAAGAATCGTCAATACGCCGGCAGTAGGTGGTGATCATATCAAACACCCACAAGCTGCAAGCGGTCAGCTAAACGTAACAGCTACCCAGGTATTGAGCGCTCAGAAGATCAACAAGCAAGCCTGTACATTCTCCTGTGAATCCAAACAGTAACACTCCCGTACAGTCCGGTCTCGTCGTCTGATATGTTGCATATCTCGCCTAGGGGTGGTAAACGTCAGACCCCAGTAGCTTGATAAGTCGTGTCGATATGAGGTCTATAACAGTTCGAGAAACTACTGATAACACTTATCAGTAAAGCTCAGCAACCCTGGCCAGGGATTTCCGGTTATAGCCAATCGAACACAGCACAACATCAACTCCCTATACCGGGAGAGACGAATCCCCTCCTATCGCTCATTGCCTCCATGTGATTCAGGACTGTACCCAAAAGCCACCTTTTTGCACGCCCTCTTGGACGTGGTATGATGGAAATCAAAGCACAGTGGGAATCACACAAGACTCTATGACGATCTCGGGTCAATAGACTACTCTGTACCAGTGTCACCGGAGAACTGCCATCTGACGTGAGGTATAATACCATCTGGGAGTTCTCGGCGAGTCCGTCCAGTGTACCCAGTCTCCACTGAGCACCCGTACACCATCCTTGATGTCAAACACCGATGGATATGGGATCATCCATCGCCCATCATATGGGTCAAGATGCGTATACGCTAGTCTACTCTGGAGTATCGATGCCCTGTCTCGATACACCCTCGACTAGGAACAGTTATAGGATGTACTCGTCGACTACCGTGGCCCCACTAGTATGATCTCATCATAGTCCCAGTAGTCGAGTACATATCCTAAGGGCTTTATCAACATGTAACATAGAGACAATCTGAGTACATGTTAAGATAAAGTACAACCAGATAGCATACTATCATGTCGAGCAAGAAATTCCTCCCTATATATGTCCAAGCATCCACCACAATATACATCGTATGTACAGTAATGGCCTTTAGGGCATACATATAACTAACAATCTCCCACTTGCACTAGGGCCATCTGTTATGGTATCGCATACCCAACAATTAGCTGCGATTGAAATATCTCATACTCAACCATCCCATAAAAGTCTCTACTGGGAAAAAGGCCTTTGTGAGTGGATCCGCGCTGTTGTCCTCTGTGTCTACTCTCCTAATCTCGATCTCCCTGGAGATCAACCATCTCCATGATCAGGTGATACTGCCTAAGAATTATATCTGGATTTCTGATGGGACGGTAGTTCCTTGGCTGAAGCCACAACTCCATTGTCACACAATGGTAGGAACGAAGTTCATCTTATGAACTTATATATATCCAGACTGCCTCTTTGGTAGCATCCTTGGTAACGATGTATCTTGCCTTTAATCATCTAGTATGTCACGGTATCTAGTTTGGAACTCTTCCAACATACCGTCCCTCCACGGAGGGTATGGACAATGCCTGCGACTGACATTCAGTCGTCCTTCTCAGCCTGGAACCTTTCCAGTGATTCTCCCCAGGATCGATTGATACCATCTCACTACAACTAGTGAGTGTCCTAACATCCAATTAGATCTATCTCATAGATCCAAAACCCAGGATTTAGGAGGTATCACTTTGATCCTATATGGAGAATCCTTGTGATAAGCGGAGATTGACCGAGCGTAGCATAGGAAACTCCTTCCCTATCAAGAGTATGTCATCCACGTACTCTACGAGGATCACCACCATACTCTCTACTATCTTTTCGTATATACAAGGTTCATCTACCATTTTGATGAAGTCAAACTCTTTGACTTCCACATCAAAACAGATGTTCCAACTCCGCGATACCTGTTTTATCATATAAAATATCTTGCACACGTTTCCGCTGCTCCCACTGTCTACGAAGCCCTCTGGCTGTGTACTTATAGACGCTCTTTTCTAAAACATTATTTAGAAAAGCAGTCATGACACCCAACCACCAGATATCGTAGTCATGGTATGTAGCCGTGGCAAGTAGGATCTGGATGGATTTAAGCATAGATCCTTAGAAAAGGTTTCAACATAATCCATACCTGGTCTATGATGCAAACCTTTAACAAGTCTAGCTTTGAAAGTCTCAACTTTTCCATATACACCAAGTAATCTTCTCAAGATATACTTGCTCCTGATGGGGATTTAACCCTTCAGATAAAGCAACCAAAGTCCATACTTTGTTGGTGTATAAGGATTCCATCTCAGATCGATAAGCATCCAACCATTATTACAGAGTCTCACTCCTGATGGCCTGCTCGAAACTAGTTGGGTCATCATCTCATGATGCAATCCTCGCTCCCACTGTCATAGAGAAACTAAAGTATCTCTCAGGTGGGTGAGGAACCCTACTAGATCGGCAGAGAGGCTGAGATTCGTTGGAAACTATTGAATCCTTTGGTTCTACCAAATCATCAGCTGCAGTTTGTATAGCTGGAACCATTCCAGTTCTACATAACAGACCTTGCCTCGAGCTTGTCCGGATTTTGCTTTTAGACATAGGCCGGACAACCCCAAATCTTAACCAACTTAGGATATGGGCTCTTCCCTTTCCATATCACATATGAAGTGGTAGGTAACTGATTTGATTTGAACCTTATTCAATAGGTATGCAGCTTCTCAAGTGCATAACTCCCAAAAGGAAATAGGAAACTCAGTAGTACTCATCATAGAGCACACCATATCTAATAGGGTGAGTTTGCTCCGCCCCGATATACCATCGTGCTATGGTGTATACGGAGGAGTAATGCTGAGAGAGAATCTCATTCTCCTTTAGAATAGTCCAGAAATTCCGAGCTCAAGTATTCTCCTCCTTGATCTCATCAAAGGATATAATACTTATACCCGTATTTTGGTTCTCTACTTCTAACTTATATTTTGTGAATATCTCAAAAGCTTCAGACTTGTGTTTCAACAGGAACATATGTCTGAATCTTGAGAGATTATCAGAGAATGTAATGAAGTACAAAGAACCGGTCTTGGCATGTGTAGACAGGGGACCTTCATACATCAGCATGTATCAATCCCAAGAGTTCACTAACTCTTTTTCTGTTTCCAATAAACAGAGCTATGGTCATCTTATCTTTGTGACATGACTGGCAAGTTTCACAAGATGTAAATTCAAACTAATTTAAATATGCATCTAAATGTAACTTTAGCCAGTCGGGTCGCATTGATATGACCTAGTCTACAATACCTCAAGAAGGATTCATTCATTTTTGAACTCTTCCTCTTGTGTATGTTCCTTATACTAAGAACTGTAGTTTGATTTAGAACGTCAATGCTTTTAGATAACGTGCCTGAACCAATCAACTCTTGATATAGGAAATGTTCAAAACATTATCCAACAATACAAAATTATATCCTTTCTTTACTAATAAAGAGACTGATATGATTTTGTATATCAGGTTCGGTATCTAATAACATTCGTTCAAAATCAATGTATTCAGGTAATACAGGGTGATAGTGACCAACAGACTTGGCTGCAACACTTGCACCGTTTTCTGTCTCATGAAACTTATCACCCGTTCTCAGTTCTTTACCTATCTGTAGCCCATGTAACAGATTACATATACGGGTTCCTGATCCGGTATCACATACCCAGGACGTAAAGGATACTGAGAAACAGTTCTGTGTACTGAACACACCCGAAGATGATGCATCAACATGCACTTTCTTCATTTGGGCGGCACGGGAAATCTGGTATTCCCCAATTTCCTGCTCTGTCTTATAACAATTATAAGTTGGAGCGGGACCAACGTTCCCCAGCTCAGTATAACAAGCGGGTTCGGTCAATATATCCGTTTTATTATCTTGATTAAGGCGTGATATGGTCTCTACCTGGAGAGAGAGAGAGAAGAAAACACTCAGCGTATGCTCTTGCAAGATTAGATTGGTTATATAATATATCTAATCAGGATTTCTCCCACTGTTTTAATCAAATCTTCCTTCAAACCCTAAAAGGAAAGACTAGCCGGGATTAATTACACGCTACAAGTTCGCCAATCTTTCAGCCAGGCCAGTGTCGGTACTTTGAGGGAGGTCCCCCGTGCTTTCGCACGAACCTAATTAAAGTAAACCTCGTTTTCCCAGAGACGTAACCCCGTTAACACCTTTCTAGACACCTACTTGATCGGCTAATTGTAATGTGTAAAACTCTCCCAGGAGTAACTCTTACTCGCAGCGGGTATCAGGATCCAACTATCTCATAGAAGGTATGCAATCTCATTGCAAATTTCAACACTTGAAATTCCCGATAATATTTTACCCCTAGCATCCTATGACCTTGACGAAAGCCAACAAACCATAGGCTACTAGTCAAGTCCAACCCGTCATTTCTTGATTGAAATAAACCCACCCGCACGACCCTTGACGAAAGCCAACAAAGCCGCACGACTACCCTAATCCAATCGCATCATATGCAGCAGATAAGCAGCAGATAGCTACCGCACACTACACCTTGACGAAAGCCAACAAATATAGCACGAATACTATATACAACTTATCTGAAATGACGGAGGGTTACGACAGGTTTTTCTGAAAACCTATTGCGTAATGAACTTGATATCGTTGTAGAATCGAGTGATTTTAAATGGAGTGTTTTTTTTAGTCTTTTCTAGTTTTGCTAAAGGGGTTACTCCCGGTGAAGGGATCGTCGGCCCTTTCCTCATCGAATAAGGTGCAGGATATTTCACAAATATCACTATGCAAAGCAAGAACTATAAAAGCAATCAAAAGACAAACCGAGTTTGTAGCATCTGCTAGTTATTGCTAAAGGAGTCACTCCCGGTGAAGGGATCTCGGTCCTTTCCTTATCGAATAAGGTGCTGGATGTTTTACAAGGAACACCGCTATGCAAAGCAACAACTAGAGCTACCAGTTTTTATAAACAAGTTTCTACAACATCTTAGGTTTCTTTTATTTCATTAATCTCATTAATGAAGTCCCATTTTAATATGCTTCATAAGCATCTCTTTTGAAACGAAATCTGCAATATAACATATATCTCATATATATAATATAAACATTCGTCTCAGGCAGTAATATGATCTCATCACAGAACATTGCAGCAGAAGAACATATATGAAATATTGGATATACTAGGACGTCCGTGTTTTCAATACGAGCCTGTATAAAACACGGATTCCACGGTCGCGATGAATAGCCAAACCCACATCCCTAGACCCCTATAAGAGCGGCAAGTAACACTGCCAATTCTAGGGTTAGGAGACCCGGTCTCGACTCCTCGAGATGGTCTCCCACTGGACCCTAGAACCCGGTTACTTGTGCTCCCCGCCTTGGGTCTACCTAATGCGGAAAAGTAAATAATATACAACGGTGACATCTTCCGCTACCTGAAAGTGCCCCAATAAAAGAATATTACATACAAATGAATTTTACATGAATGAAAAAGAAAAAACTCTCATCTCACATAAAACCCCCGGCTATTCAAACGCGACGATCCAATACAACATATCACAGCAACACATAATATCTCATATCATCAACGTAAGCAAGTATGTGTATCCCGATTGTCGTTGATGTATAGCAACGAAGCCGGCGATACACCACATACTACGCTTACGGTCACAGAAAAGAAAGTCTAAAACTACAACAGTTGGAATCCGCAACCTCTTTAGACATCGCATGCCTAACCATATGAATTCCTTAGACATCACATACCTAACAATTATAAACCCCGCATTTTAGTCTCATTATCGAAAACTCTTTTCAATATCAAGTCGGGCAATTCAACAAGATTCCCGACGTCCTGATCGAATGCTCGTCGCAAACTTTAGTAGACGGCCGCACCCCAGATGCCGTCGACGAAGTGCACTAAGGCGGAACACCGCTGCCGCGAGCACCCGAACGGATGCTTTCGGCGACGGGGTTCTCCTACAGTCACTTGGTCGGGGCTATGGGGCGTAGCTGTCTATTAAGTTTACCCGGTGAGTATCCGCGTACTCTACGTGATTGCGACGGACTTTTGATCACATCAAAATTCCGTGGCAACCGATCATTTGAGACTAAACTGTTATGTTTATAATATTCAAATTAGTTATCTCATAACTACCTGTGGATTCCAAATATTGTATCATATTCCAGATAAATAGATAAAGTTAAACTTTCCGATCGAATCATCAAACACCCAAGATTTCCCCAAGATATCTCAACACTTGAAATCAGTTTTAAAACATCCATCACATGCTACAGTACCAATGGTCCAGCCGTAGAAGGGTCAAGCCAACACCTCACATGTGGCACGCCGTACTGCCCCAAACCCTAAGGTTCAAAAGGTAGTTCAAGACGGTCACATAATCGAGTTAAGGTTTGTTGTCTTCTAGAGGGTCCACCGAGTTACTTGCATGACTTAGAACATTCTTAAACACGAGAAAAAATCCAACTTTTGAAAAATTTTCCGACAGGGGAAACAGT
The DNA here is from genome assembly GCA_030015575.1 of Agapanthus africanus. Taxonomy (NCBI): domain Eukaryota; kingdom Viridiplantae; phylum Streptophyta; class Magnoliopsida; order Asparagales; family Amaryllidaceae; genus Agapanthus; species Agapanthus africanus. Next base: position 184,165,414 of record CM057341.1, read on the forward strand.
GAGTTATTGATATCCGTTCGAACTTTTTAACAGTTTCTAAAAATTACCCGGAAAACACATAGACAAAATCTGATAATCCGATCGAATCATCGAATCCCTAAACAACCCCAGAAAACTCAACTGTATAATAAATATTAAAATATTCCAGAAAATACAGCACTAGAAATTAGGAATTACTGTGCAAATTAAACAGGCTAATGTGACTACTTGGCCACGGAACCGCCGCACAAGCCAGCTTGTGCCGCGGTTCCGCCGCACTCTAGACCATCCATGATCACGTTTTGCACAGTAATTCATAGGATTCCCTGCTGATTTTTCTGCATATTTTTAATTTCGAAAAAGACCAGATTTCAGAAAAAGTACAGAGAGCATTTTAGAAATGGGATTTCAGTTCGATCGGACTTCAAACTTCGTCTAGACTTCGCCTAAAGCTCTAGCTTGGCTCTGATACCACTGTAGGGTTGCTATGCACGCGCACAAGGGTCTACGAGGCATCAACCATGCCCGATTAAAAATTTAGCCGTGTCGAACAACCCGAATACGGATCTTTAAACTAGAGATTAGGCGAAAACAAGCATGCTAAACACTTTAACACTAAGTGAGAGGGATTACAACCTTTGTAGATCCGGTCCTTCACTTCATATGCTCCGTGTTGTGGTCTCTTCGCTGCGATCATCGTGATCCGGACTCTCGAGAGGTTCCACGAAGAGAAAGATGCAACCTTTGCTTCCGATCTTCGATACTAAGATGATCTACCTTGAAGTTTCTTTAACACAAGCTAACACTCATGAAATGATGTGAACACCCTCATCTAAATGGCAAGGGAAGATGAGGATGATGAATTAGGATTTTTTCTCTCTTTATTTATCTTTTTCTCATATTTATTCATCACTTTGGAAAAATCTAGCAAGCTTTTTCATGAAAGAATGAAGGAAGAAGAAGAATAGTGATCCATTTTCTTTTGTGGTGAATAATGAAAGGATTAATATGAAGAATAATGCAACCATGGTTGACTTAACCATTGTAGAGAATTGACTAGGGTTAGGGTTTGGGTTGAGTTAAGAATGAGTCACTTGTAAATAACTTTTCCAAAACAAAAAGAAAATCTTCTAGAAACATCTAGAAAGCTTAACCCTAATCCAAACCCTAATCATGTTTAAACTCCACTAAACAAGAATCTTTTAGTGAGCAAATATTAGTTAATGTAATTTAATATATCATATATATTATTATATATTAAATTATCGAATCAACATTTGATCCGACAATCCGGCTATATCGCATATAACCGACTAATATTTATCCGTACCGATTCATCGAATCAATACTTGATCCGATGATCCGGCTGATATCAAATATCGCGAGAATAGAATACGGTATCTCATATCGTATTATCCTCGGTCCCGCACATATCACATATGTGCCCCTACTCCGATTTGCCTGAGCCAAGAAAGCTCTGTGTAGGACTCTAAAGAATCGTCAATACGCCGGCAGTAGGTGATGATCATATCAAACACCCACAAGCTGCAAGCGGTCAGCTAAACGTAACAGCTACCCTGGTATTGAGCGCTCAGAAGATCAACAAGCAAGCCTGTACATTCTCCTGTGAATCCAAACAGTAACACTCCCGTACAGTCCGGTCTCGTCGTCTGATATGTTGCATATCTCGCCTAGGGGTGGTAAACGTCAGACCCCAGTAGCTTGATAAGTCGTGTCGATATGAGGTCTATAACAGTTCGAGAAACTACTGATAACACTTACCAGTAAATCTCAGCAACCCTGGCCAGGGATTTCCGGTTATAGCCAATCGAACACAGCACAACATCAACTCCCTATACCGGGAGAGACGAATCCCCTCCTATCGCTCATTGCCTCCATGTGATTCGGGACTGTACCCAAAAGCCACCTTTTTGCACGCCCTCTTGGACGTGGTATGATGGAAATCAAAGCACAGTGGGAATCACAAAGACTCTATGACGATCTCGGGTCAACAGACTACTCTGTACTAGTGTCACCGAAGAACTGCCATCTGACGTGAGGTATAATACCATCTGGGAGTTCTCGGCGAGTCCGTCCAGTGTACCCAGTCTCCACTGAGCACCCGTACACCATCCTTGATGTCAAACACCGATGGATATGGGATCATCCATCGCCCATCATATGGGTCAAGATGCGTATACGCTAGTCTACTCTGGTGTATCGATGCCCTGTCTCGATACACCCTCGACTAGGAACAGTTATAGGATGTACTCGTCGACTACCGTGGCCCCACTAGTATGATCTCATCATAGTCCCAGTAGTCGAGTACATATCCTAAGGGCTTTATCAACATGTAACATAGAGACAATCTGAGTACATGTTAAGATAAAGTACAACCAGATAGCATACTATCATGTCGAGCAAGAAAGTCCTCCCTATATATGTCCAAGCATCCACCACAATATACATCGTATGTACAGTAATGGCCTCCAGGGCATACATATAACTAACACGTAAGTCTCTACACCATCAATGAACAAAGATTTTAACTCCTCGATCAGAGGTCGGAGATAGACGTCGATATTGTTTCCCGGTGAGTTTGGTCCATCGATAAGAAGAGGCATCATAAAGTATGATTGGTCCATAGCCAACCAAGGTGACATATTATAAATTATCATTACAACGGGCCATGTGTTGTGACTTACAGCCATATAGTTGGATGGGTAGAAACCATCACTAGCCAGTCCGAGCCTGACATTGCGAGGATCGCTACTGAATATTGCGTGCCTCCTATCGAAATCCTTCCATGCCGGTGAATTTCTTGGATGGCTCATTTTTCCATCTTCACTTGGAGGAGCACGGTGATGCCAAATCATCGCATCGGCTGTTTTCTTGCACCTGAATAGCCTCTGCAGCCTCTGTGTTATGGGAAAGTATCGTGCTATCTTGACATGTATATCAGGCTTCTTATCAGAATCTTTCGACTTATACCTAACCTCTCCGCATGTTGGACACTCTTTCAAATCTGAATTCTCTTTCCGGTACAACACGCAATTTTTAGGACATGCTTGAATCTTCTCACACTTCAGACCCAAATCAGACATCATCTTTTGGGCTCCGTACCAGCTGTCGGCCACGTTATTTCCCGGGGGCATAGAATCTTTCAAGAACGAAAGAAGTATTGTGAATGACTTGTTGCTCCATCCATTTAGGCACTTAATCTGGAAAAGTTGGACGAACCATGAGAGGGTGGAATACTTCGCATTCTCATAAATTGATTTTCTAGCATCATTCATGAAATTTTCATATTTATCCGCACGCGTTCCTTGACTGGAAGGAATGTCATCTTCGGTATGAATAGATTCACTTAGGGCAGCCTCTACCATATCCTCCATTTCTTCTGATGGAAAGAAATTACCGTCTTCTTCTTCTACCGCATTACCGTCTTCTCCTTCTTCTCCTGCCGCATTATCATCTTCTCCTTCTTCTTCTGCCGCATTACTGCGTTCTTCTCCTTCCCCGTGATATTTCCAAGTTGTATAAAATCTAGTAAAACCATATTTTATGATATGAAGCTCAGCCAATTCTACCTTCTGCCAGTACTTATTCCCACATCTATCGTACGGGCAGAGAATCTTCTCTATCACAATCTTATTATGTGCGCGTGCAAATTCAATAAAAGCAGCAACTCCTGCGATAAACTTAAGTTGCATACGTTGTTGCCAATCCATATACATCCAGTCCTTAACTCTGACGTACTCATGGGCCATGTTAGACTGTATAACATATAAATTGTAGGTTATGATGACTATATTGAGAAATCTAAGAACGGGATGGTTACTAACAAAGGAGAAAATCCGTGTATATGCTTTGTGTGTGCGTTTGTCGTTGAAAAGGATAAATTATCGATAATCAAAATTAGTTTTGAGGATACTCAGGTATAAGAATATGAAAGTTTCATATTATCATCGAATATCATATATTGGTTTTAACTTGAACATCTTGAATCACTCTCTAATGATACGTTTGTTATGTATTCTTGTTGTATGTGTGTGTTTCGGCTGTCGGGGGTAAGGCTTCTATCCCATTAAGAATGTATAGAGCGAACACCCATTCGCTTGTGCTTTCAACCGTTTTGAGTAAATTTCGACAGCACCTCCCCGCTGTTCTCCAAGTACACTGTAATAGAATAGATAATCATTTCAAAGCGGTGAAACAACGTTGAAATAAACATCTAATCTATCTTTGTACACGGAGAACCAGTGGAAAGGTACCGACGAAATATCTCGAAACGGATGAAAACACAAGTGAATGAAGGTGTTTGCTTTATACATTCCTTACTTGTCCACACGGGACAAATCTATCGGTTATCATACGATTGAATCTTCTCGTCACATAGACTACACGATGGTTGTTAGTATCGAGCTATACCGTTCGATATTTAACAACCTTCGTATAGTTCTATGTCATGACGAATATCGAACGTATGTTAACCGATAGACGGGGACTAAGTGGCGCTTTGAGTTTCATATATGAGTATCGATGAGAATATGAAGGTTTCATATTATCATCGAGTAGCATATATTGGTTTTAACTTGAACATCTTGAATCACTCTTTAATGATGCGTTTGTTGTGTATTCTTATTGTATATGTGTGTTTCGGCTGTCGGGGGTAAGGCTTCTATCCCATTAAAAATGTATAGAGCGAACACCCATTCGCTTGTGCTTTCAACCGTTTCGAGTAAATTTCGGCAGCACCTCCCCGCTGTTCTCCGAGTACACTGCAATAGAATAAATAATCATTTCAAAGCTGTGAAATAACGTTGAAATGAACATATAATCTATCTTTGTACACGGAGAACCAGCGGAAAGGTACCGACGAAATATCTCGAAACAGATGAAAACACAAGTGAATGAAGGTATTTGTTTTATACATTCCTAACTTGTCCACACGGGACAAATCTATCGGTTATCATACGATTGAATCTTCTCGTCACATAGACTACACGACGGTTGTTAGTATCGAGCTATACCGTCCGATATTTAACAACCTTCGTATAGTTCTATGTCATGACGAATATCGAACGTATGTTAACCGATAGACGGGGACTAAGTGGCGCTTTGAGTTTCATATATGAGTATCGATGAGAATATGAAAGTTTCATATTATCATCGAGTATCATATATTGGTTTTAACTTGAACATCTTGAATCACTCTCTAATGATGCGTTTGTTGTGTATTCTTGTTGTATATGTGTGTTTCGGCTGTCGGGGGTAAGGCTTCTATCCCATTAAGAATGTATAGAGCGAACACCCATTCGCTTGTGCTTTCAACCGTTTTGAGTAAATTTCGACAGCACCTCCCCGCTGTTCTCCAAGTACACTGTAATAGAATAGATAATCATTTCAAAGCGGTAAAACAACGTTGAAATAAACATCTAATCTATCTTTGTACACGGAGAACCAGTGGAAAGGTACCGACGAAATATCTCGAAACGGATGAAAACACAAGTGAATGAAGGTGTTTGCTTTATACATTCCTTACTTGTCCACACGGGACAAATCTATCGGTTATCATACGATTGAATCTTCTCGTCACATAGACTACACGATGGTTGTTAGTATCGAGCTATACCGTCTGATATTTAACAACCTTCGTATAGTTCTATGTCACGACGAACATCGAACGTATGTTAACCAATAGACGGGGACTAAGTGGCGCTTTGAGTTTCATATATGAGTATCGATGAGAATATGAAAGTTTCATATTATCATCGAGTATCATATATTGGTTTTAACTTGAACATCTTGAATCACTCTCTAATAATGCGTTTGTTGTGTATTCTTGTTGTATGTATGTGTTTTGGCTATCGGGGGGGTAAGTCTTCTATCCCATTAAGAATGTATAGAGCAAACACCCATTCTCTTGTGCTTTCAACAGTTTCGAGTAAATTTCGGCAGCACCTCCCCGCTGTTCTCTGAGTACACTGTAATAGAATAGATAATCATTTCAATGCTGTGAAACAACGTTGAAATGAACATCTAATCTATCTACGTACACGGAGAACCAGCGGAAAGATACCGACGAAATATCTCGAAACGGATGAAAACACAAGTGAATGAAGGTGTTTGCTTTATACATTCCTAACTTGTCCACACGGGACAAATCTATCGGTTATCATATGATTGAATCTTCTCGTCACATAGACTATACGACGGTTGTTAGTATCGAGCTATACCGTCCGATATTTAACAACCATCGTATAGTTCTATATCACGACGAACATCGAACGTATGTTAACCGATAGACGGGGACTAAGTGGCGCTTTGAGTTTCAATAAAATTCAAATTTCAAACATCCTTTCCCTTTCTCTTCTCTCTACACGTATATTTAGACATCAACATTCAAGCAATCTCTATCACTGTATTATCATATTTTAATAATCAAATCACATAACATGTATTCAAATTTTCAAACCATGCTATACATCAACAATGTGTATTGCACGCGCAAAATACTAGTAAAACTAGCAAAAGTACTTGTAATTTCTAATAATGCAAAAGTACGAAGAAGTCCCTAATTCAAAATTACTATTAAGAAAAAGTTAAACTAGCAAACCCGTCTAATCTGCTCAATAAACTTCAGAGCCTCTGTAGATCTTCCAAACAACCTCAAAATTGCAACCAGTTCACAGTCTCCATGAAAACCTTATGGCCATCTTGTAGGGATTTCTGTACCGATTTCAAAAAACGTACAGTAGTAATGACTCCAACGTTCACATCGAATGTTATGGGTTCCTGATCCTAAATCAACCCTTGATCTATGTTTTAACTTATTTCAGTCTAAACAACATATATATTTTGCCACAACATGCTTTGCATCAAGAGTGATCTACGATTTCACTACCTTGTGGGCAACACGCTTTCACATGTTTTTCTCATGTGGTAGGTAAATTATATATTGGGTTTGAGCTTTGTGTGTTGAAATAGCCATTTTGGTGCATGTCCCATGCATGAAGGCAGCTACTTTGTCAATAGATGCTTATAACAGATTTTTATAATTAATTATCAGTCCTTCTCATGATCCATCCTTTCATAGATTTTCTTTTCATGAAATTAATTAAGCAAATGGGTTGAATATGAACATTCGTAGCCCAATTACTAATTTCAACAAAATTTGGTTCACGGTTGTGAAGGGACAATAAATCAAGTTAATCGATCACTTCCAGATAGATTGAAGTCAAGCCCAATTCTCATAAATTTTTCTTAAATTTACGAGCATCAGTTCCGTCTAATATCAACTAGGTATCCCCAGCCGAACCCCAACCCCAACCCTAACCCTAACCCCAGCCCCAGCCCCAGCCGAACCCTAACCCTAACCCTAACCCTAACCCCAACCCCAACCGCAATCCCAGCCGAACCCCAACCCCAACACCAAACCCCAACTGAACCCTAACCCTAACCCTAACCCTAACCCCAACCGATGCCTAACCCTAACCCTCATCGGTACCCAAACCCTGAACCCTAGCCCTATACTCATCAAAATTATGTTTAATTGGAGATTTACTAACCTGTAGGCGGAGACGACGGAGACGACGGAGACGCTCGATCGGTGGTCAACAACGCGCGCAATCGGCGACGAGGAAGAACGAGGGCGGTGGCGACGACGAAACGGAGGGCGGTAGCGACGACGAGAACGGCGACGAGAAAACTGCGACGCGCGCGGCGGGAACGAGAAATTTGGGGATTTTGGGAGTTATAACGCGCGAGAGAGATGAGGCGTAGGGTATTTCTGTGCCTTTCTAATTAAAGTCCCATTTAGATGCCCTTACGGATTAGTCCGTAGGTCATTGGTTTGCAGCTCCGTAGGGGAAAACAACAAATTACAATTTAATATTTTTAAATTAAAACGTCGGGCACCGTAGGGACAACTGTCGGGCCCTACGAATTAGTCCGTAGGGCCAAATTAAATCTACCCCTACGGATTTCATTATCCGTTGGGGCAACCCCCTATTGTACTAGTGTAGACTTAGACTCTTGTATGTGCGACGCCGGTGAACATATGTATGATTTGTTTGCATGCCACAAGTAGAAAAAACTACCACAGCGAGAGAAATATTTATGAGGGACAAATTTTCTCTCGGTAACGTGTAAATTCCCAAATGATTTTCCCTTCTCTTGTTAACATTCTCTCAGTAATGATCTATTTCTAAGGATGAAAGAATACATTACAGGAGGAATGTATAAAAACCATGGGTGAAAGAATACATTACAGGAAAGTATAAAAACTGTAAATTTAATTGGGCCAAAGTATAACGTTGCCGAGAGATATATCCCTAAGCAATAGTCGTATTAGGTACCAAAAAAATACCAAGGGAACATTGCCGAGGGGACATGATATATCTCTCGGCAATGTTCCCTTGGTATTTCTTTGGCAGCTAATGCGACTTTTGCCAAGAGATATATACATTGGGAATATTTTCCTCGTTATGTTTTGGCCTAATTAAATTTATGTTTATTATACTTTCCCTCCGTAATGTATTTTTTCACCCTTAGAAATAGATCATTACCGAAAGAATATTAGCAAGAGCAAAAATTCGTTTAGCAGTTTACACATTGCCGATGGAAAATTTGTCTATCGTAAATGTTTCCATCGCTACTAGTGAGTAACAATAGATATTTTAGAGGATCAAAGAAAGACATCTGACCTGATTCAAAGGAAAGGGAGCTGAAGGAGGGTTTGAAAATTAAATCCGACCTAAAAGCGGGGGTGTCGAGCAATCCAAAGACAACAAAAGGCAAGCGAAGCAAAGGTGTTTACTGGGGACATGACATCCCTATTTATACACTTAGCGAAGGCTATCCAACGGCCCAGATCCACTCCCGGGAAAACGAAGCATCGCGCCCAACGATCCAGATGGCGCCACGCGACAACAGACTATTTGACGCTTTCCCCTCACGTGGATCCGATCAGCTGAAGCGACGTCTCACAGTCCGCCATCAAGATGTGGCCAGGTGGCACAAAATCGACGGTCGGACTGTCGCCATGACGGCCCGAGCAAGCAAAGCGACGTCTCCATGATGGTTCCATCCTCTCAGCGATCCGCTGACGTCATTGAGGATACGTGCAAAAATTAAGATGCACGGTGAATGCCATATGGACCCGAAAATCGGAGAGACACAAACCCCAAACGTCGTGTCGTTTCCGAATGATCCACCGCGTAGATTCCTCGGTAAAAAGATGGAGAGAGAATACCAAACGATCCACCCTTGACCGACCCATAAAACAGGTCGGGACGAGTGTGGGGGGCTAATGATGATACTCATGGTTGGGGATTCTCCATATCTTGACATGTAGCAGATGTCGTGTCCTCCGTGGATGCCGAATAGATTCCTAGAGGCTACCAAACTGGAATAAGGATGATGCGAAAGGAACACTCCTCGGTGTCTCGTATTCAAGGCTCAGTTCGAGGAATAGACCCCAACCTCCATTGGGCTTCCTCTTCGTACAATCCTCCTTTGACCAACCACTGGTCAGTTGCTCGTCTCCGAGCAATCATAGTGCTGAGCTTTCTCGGCTCCCTTGCTCGTCTCCGAGCTATCTTATTGCAGAGATTTCTCAGGTCCCCTGTTTGGCCAAGGGCATAGAGCACGAGCGTGCTCGTAACGGCTCTGTGGATCTCGCCACGACGAGATCTCTGCCGCTCTACGTCCCGCGTCCTATGCTAGCGTATCTCGTCTTTAATGAGCGCATCTCTCCATTAATGCGAACATTATACCTGGGCGAAACTGACAGCGAGAATCTCACAACGGCTTGCTCCAATGCGACCCCTATATAAACCACTCTTTCAGACGATTCAGGAAACTCGAACCGATTCCAATACGCCGCTACTCTTTCTGAATATTCCCCGATACTTACTTGATCATCGGAAAGACCTACAGTGGTCTCCCACCCCGGAACTTCTTTGCAGGTAGCTCGGTGTCCCCATCAACCAACAACCCATTGAGATCCACACCCAATCCCTTACTATAAATCTCAACCGTTCAGCCCCGCTGGCAACAAGATCGATGGAGGACAACGTCTGAGGGAGATTCCGACCTCCATCACTAGGAGTTAGCGCGTGCGTGTGTGCGTGTGTGTAGCGCGCGTATGTGTGTAGCGTGTGCGTGCGTGCGTGCGTTTGGAAGAGTTTACAATTTCCACTTTTCTTCGATATCACGCGCGTTAAATCTCCTCAGTTCCAAGTATCTACTATGTACCTAAAACCACCATAATCTCATAACTTCTATCGGGACGCTCACAATATTTCAACTTTATATATATATATATATATATATATATATATATATATATATATATATATATATATATATATAAGAGGTTACAATTTCGACTTTTCTTCGATAACACATGCATTAAATCTCCTCAGTTCCAGGTATCTACCGTGTACCTAAAACAACCATAATCTCAAACTAAATAATACCACAATAACTTATATCACAGTCGCTCACAATATTTCAACTTAAATGTCCTTTTGACTGAACTTTGGTTTACTATATATATCGATACCGAGATGATGATCACTCCTTTTAATTATCTTTTTGACCTCTTGTAAAGTTTTAAAGAAAATTAATCTAAATTTTATATAGATATAAGAGCGTAAAATTTCGAAATTATTATGTATTATGATTTGGGAATTATGAGCAAGGAATTTAACTCTTGCAAAATTATAAGATTAGTTGATATTTGGTATTCACATCTGAATTTTATCACTTATGTTAACATATTATTTCTAAAACATTCTTTTATCATTAATACTTTGAAATAGACAAAAAGGTGCTAAAATGGAATCTAAAATAAAACTAAAAATGTTCAAGATAAGAGATGCACCGCTAATTTGAAGGGTGTGTTTATATATGTTTGATCAACACATCAGAAACTTTATGGATCTTCTTTTGAGGATCGATCAAAACTGCAAGCTGCAACTGAGAAACTTTATGGATCTTCTTTTGAGGATCGATCAAAATTGCAAGCTGCAACTGAGAAGCAAACAGTAACACGAAGAACATAAACAAACGACAAAAAAGAGACAATGATGATTATAGTGTTTCGAAAATATATATAATCAATGGGGAGTATAAGAGGCTGCATCCTAAGTTTATTATAAATTTCTATACAACATTCTTGTGAGGACAATATCTCAGCTCTTGTTTCGAGATTCAACCCTAAAACGCTAGCCTTACATGCCTCTCGACTCAAAACATTCCTCTTATGACTATGAGGTACACTCAAAAGAAAAAAATAATTAGATGAGGGCCAACTTTATTGATGGTTAAAATAAAAAAAAAACGATAACTTCCCATTATGTACGAATTTTTTTATTCTTATCCAAATATAATAATCCTTATTTTAATAGGACTCTTTTTATTTATTTTTATCAGCTGCACAATTTAAATGTAGATTTACAAGGCCTTGTTTGGCTGTGTGATTTAGGATGGATTTGTGAAGTTTGGAGGTCAAATCCACATGCATTTGATAATTTTTTGTTTGGTTTGTGGATTTGGGTTTCGAGGGATTTGTTGCCACATAAGCTAAAACTTGGCCGATTCGAGAATCCAAAAATATAATATTATGGAGAAACACTTGCCCCATGAGGGTTTTTGGGAATAAAAAATTGTTATGTTCACCATTTAAATTGCCTTGAAAATCGGAGAATTTGTGGTATTTGGAGATAACAAAAGGTATACTCACCATTTTAATGTCACCTTAAACCTCTAAGTTTTTAAATCCATACCAATTCGATACAACCAAACAAGAGATTGGAAACTTTTTTTTAGTCATGATCCTTAACTTACCATATATTTAGAATTATAAGTCCCAAGTCCTAGTTGATTATGATTGTGTAATCTAAACTTTTTAGCTTACAATCAGTTAACTTTGCTGTAACTAATGTACCTTAACCTATACAAATCCTCATTTTGAATTAGTCTCTATTTTGATAGAAGAGCAAGACTGGACTTTACTAATCATCATTATTGTCAAGGACTAGTTTTTTCTCTAACATGTTGGATACATATTGACAAACCTATAGTTACATTTTAATATCGGAGTCAATTTAAAGATCCTCGCTCAAAGACCAGCCTCAGAAGTTATTAGCAACCGTTGCTAATAAATTAAGCTTACGATGATGACACTGGTTTCTCGTCCGATTTAAGTTTGAAACTTTAATTAGCAACCCTTTATATAACTCCAAGAATTTCTTGTACCGTCCTAAAAATTCTTCGAAAAAATTAAACAGCTCCCATCATGCCATACCATTGGATATCATGGTTCAAAAAAAAAGATAAAACCATTAATGGACTTGCTGCAGTCGATGAAATAGATGCATGCATCAAATCCTCCCGCTTTTCGGTCTCATCTCCATTAATTATCACGGGTCTCAACTTCTATTTTTGACTATTTTAGCGGCGGTGACCATAGCAAATTTACTGCGAACATAGTAAAATTGCTCTCAAATATATATGGTATCAAAAGTTAAGAAAAGTGGAAAGATAAACAAAAAGTTAAGACCAAAAATACTAAGACATAAGGCATTCCTTTGTAGCCGATAAAATGGGGCCTGCGGTTCTTTCTGGTCTAAAACTGCAGCGGTCTCTCACATGGACAAGTGGGGTCAATGGTCAGGAGCATAGCGAGCTCTATTGACCCATGTGAGAAAGATCTTGGGCCTACAAGGTCCCTTTAGGCCCTATTTTCTCTTTTCCGCAATCAAGTAAAAGAAATATATCAGGAAAATTATGAGTGAGATCCAATCATTTAGTACACATTTTGCTCTAATAATTGCTTCTGGTGGGGTGATCAAATTATTGTATCGTGCAATCATGTAAAAAAATTTAATCCACTAACTGACAAACTTAAATTACTTGACTTAAATTAGTCAAATCAGGACTCAGTAATGTCAAGTTGTGCCGAGGTCAGCATTCCAACGTCATGTGCCTTGCGTCAATATTCAAATTGCGTCTCTTTCGTGCAACATAATTATTAGAATTATAATGTAACCTGTTGCCTTTATTTATTGTGAAGAAACTTATATAACTTTATTCACATGGAAATGTCTATGAAAGCAATCAACCCTCTCTCTTCAAGGCATGTGACTAATTACTAGCTAACGAGACAATGTGAACAAATTAATTAACCATTCACATTGTAGTCTTAGTAATGACTTCATTCAAATCCTTAATATTCAAACTGGGAGACCCGGGGTCAAAATATTAAGTCAATATATATCGTTTTCTTGTATCCCAATGCAACGATAAGTCACAAGGGCTTGGAGTAGCCCTGAAGACCCGGGACCGAGCTCGTGGTCTTCTATTTATGAAGTGATGGCTAATTTATCCCACTTATTATCTTCAAAAAAAATGCAACTGTAATTCTGAACAATTTTATCCTTGCTTTGGGGAATCGAGCTGGTGTCTAATTACTAGGAAATAAAACACATACTGAGCCATGAGCTATCTCCAATTTGTAACAGTACTACAAATCTATTTTAATGCGAGCTCTCTTTCTTTTCTAACTATTAGACTTAGACTTTTGCACATGCGACGCCGTGAACATATGTAGGATTTGTGTGCATGCCACAAGTAGAAAAAACTATAATAACGAGAGAAACATTTATGAGGGACAAATTTTCCCTCGGTAACGTGTAAACTATCTAGCGATTTTTCTCTCTTGTTAATATTCTCTCGGTAATGATCCATTTCTAAGGATGAAAGACTACATTACAACAAGAAAGTATAAAAACCGTAAATTTATTTGGGCCAAAATATAACGAGGGAAACATTGCCGAGAGATATATCACTTGGCAATATCCGCATTAGCTACCACAGAAATATCAAGGGAACATATTGTCGAGGAGACGTGATATATCTATCGGCAATGTTTCTTTGGCAGCTAATGCGGCTATTGCCAAGGAATATATATATTGGCAATGTTTTTCCTTGTTATATATTGGCCCAATTAAATTTACGCTTTCTAACTTTTTCTCCGTAATGTATTCTTTCACCCTTAGAAATAGATCATTACCGAGAGAATATTAGCAAGAGCGAAAATTCGTTTAGCAGTTTACACATTACCGATGGAAAATTTGTCCATTGTAAATATTTTCCTCGCTATTGTAGTTTTTTCTACTAGTGGATAACAATAGATATTTTAGCCTTTTTTCCTGCTATATCTTTTACTTGCATCCTTTAGATAAATGCACATAATTAAACTGTAATATTTTTATGCTAATTTTATAGTGGTTGACATAAAAATTGGGACACAGAAATGATTTGACTGTCAAATAATAATTTTTGTTTTTTCCAATTTTTTCTTTCAACTGAAATTCGAAATGCCGCATCCACTCCTAGTATTCTAGTTATAATAACACATATAGATATGTTTTAGCCCATAATTTTAAAAAATTGCTCGCAAATGATATGGTTTACTTGGGGGTTTTCCCTGTGTTTTTCCTGACCAATAGTCATAGTAAAATCGATTTGTTTGGGCAATCGTTTGCGATGGGCAGGTAATGTTTATGTCTCCTTTTATGCAAGCGTATATTTTAGTCTTTCCCGTGACAAAACTGAAAAGGAGACGGCCCTCGCCAGATAAACTAAAATTCTGAAATATATAGCAGAAAATAATTTATTTATTTTGGATAAAACGAAAGCAAAAGGGCGTTCATTGAAAGATAATTTAGAATACAATTGTTAAAAAAAAATAAATCATACAACACGTATAAGTATCTCACAATAGCTCACCTCTCAAGAAACATAAATAATAATACATATGCTATCCAGCTAAATGATTCAAAACTAGTCCGGTATCATCATTTGTCATCTTCCATAATTTTTACATTGAAAAAACTATTTCTTTTGAAAGCAGCCGCTCAGTACTCCAGCAACATACTGATCTGAAGGAAGGCCAAATAAACAAATTTTTTTTCCATTTGAAAAGTCTGGTATCACTACAGTAAATAGATACCTATTTCGACGGCGATCTACCGTCTTAATAGATCTATTTCGTCGGGTGACACCAAATAGCCACGAAGGAACGCCGACGTGATAGGTTGCGTCGCAATAGGTTATTTCGACGGCTAAAATTCGTCGCAATAATCTAAACTATTTCAATGGCTAATTCCTGTAAAAATAGTTTTTTTCTCTTCGGGTAATTTCTGTTGAAATATATAAGTTTTTTAAGTTAAAAAAATTATTTCATGAATCATTTAAAAATCCTTCTCTATATTTCAACGGGAAATTGCCGTCGAAATAAGTCTATTTCGACGGGCCAGTTCCGTCGAAATAATCTATTTCGACGAAAATTTGCCGTTGAAATAGAGTGGATTACAGTATAAAAAAAAATTAAAATAGCCAAGAAATTTCCAATCCGTCTATTTCAATTTAATATCGATTCTATTCCACTCAAATAACGATTCTAATACAAATTCCATTCCATTCAAATATCGATTATCCAGATACGATTACAATACATGCTAGCGTTCCTTTACAATCTTAACATCATAAATTTACAAAAGTGGGAAATGAAAAATCAACAGAGGACGAAAGGTGGGAGAGTCGATCACGAAGGAGATGCTCATGGATTTCCTGGGTAAAGCCTCTGCGATTAAAAATTTAAAATACATGAATTAGTGTGGATATTTTATATTAATCAAACGTTTGCGTGTGTATGTATGCTTGTGTGCCCACGTGCGTGTTTGTTTATTTGTGTGTGTGCCTGTTTGTGTGCGCGCATGCCTGTTTGTGTCTGCGCGTGCGCGTGCGCGTGCGCGTGTGTGTATGTGTGTATGTATGTGATATGTGTGTATGTATGCATGTGTGTGTATGATTGTGTGTATGTGGCATGTGATATGTATGCATGTGTGTTTATGTCTGTGTGTATGTATGCATGTGTGTGTGTATGTGATATATGCGTGTGTATGCATGTGTGTGTATCAATGATTATGTGTATGTGACATGTGATATGTGTGCATGTGTGTATGTGATATGTGTGTATGTATGCTTGTGTGTGTATGCTTGTGTGTGTATGTTTGATTTGTGTGTGTTTGTGATATATGTAAAGGTTATCAAACTTACTGGAGGTACGAGCCTCCAAGCTTGGACGTACACATCGATAAGATTAAGCCTTTTCTCAAGAGTCCAGCTGGCAAATAGATCGATAGCGGGAGCGGGAGCGGGAGCAGCAGTCGATCGGCGTGAGGAACCGCCAGATTCCGGCATCCGCTCCTGGGACGATCCATGAAACACAGGGGCCCTGGTCCTAGAGGCTCTGGTCTGTATCGGCATCTCCGAAAGCGATTCGTCAGCCGGCTAAAACCTAAAAGGTGGATGTCCGGTCGGCTAGAAAGGAGTGTTATACTGACGCAGAGTGACCTTGGAGGACATGCACTATACTCTCCCATCACGATCTGGCCTAAAAGCCGTGAAATCCCTATCTATGATGAATGTTCTCTGTGCGTCATCAACCGGGTGTCCCTGCTCCGCCTCCATCGTCTGGATCAACCGATCTCTCTCAGCCGCCATCGCTGCCTGTTTCTAAAAGAAATGCATTGCTGCCATTCTAAAGTCTACACAATAATTATTCTGAAATAATTAAGAAGCTCGGCATATGTAGAGTCTTACATATATCTCATGTGCCTTAATCGATAGAGGTGCGTCGTCGTCCCGTACAAATTGAGCCGGATAGATTTTGATACGATCAAGAGACTCCCCTCCACGACTTTCTTTCTGTATATAACATTTAGAAAGTTCATACATAAATTTCTGAGAAAATTTTAATGTATTAATATCAAATACGATACTTACGTATTCGATGGCAATCTGCTGGGAACTCTTGCTCCCACCCTTATAAAAATCATGCAGCTGAGCGCGAGATGTTTTTCCTTTCTCGCTCTTCTTCTGCAGTTACATCAAGTATTGTTTACTGAGTTGCTATAAAATAATAAAAAGGTAGCGTCAAAGACATACCCTAAATTCTTCGGATAAGAAATGATCGACCAAGGCATGCTAGTATTCGTCGGACCAATCTGGATCCGACTTAATCGAATACATCTCATCCGGTGAAGCGCAGTTTTCAAGCTTTCTAAAATTTTTATTCTTATGGCCTCTCTAATATTTCGCCATATGACTACACATCTTATCATAAACTGTGCGTTCATCGCAAACCCCCTGAGGGCCCTCTACGCCAACCAACCGGAACTTGAACCAAGCCTGCGAAATGAGATAATTCATCATTGTATGTGTATTGTATACTAATTTAGTAAATGTGTATGTATATATGTGTGTGTTTGTAATATACGCGTATGTGTGTGTACATGTGTGCATATAAAAAAAAGTGCAGTATTGAATTGTATAAAGAAATCTAATCGTCGTCTCCCATATACCGACTTATTTCTTTAGCCCTAACGCTTCACTGTTCCAATTTAGGACCTCCTACTCGTCATCTTTATCTTTCAACAAATAAGACATGCGGTCCTCACTGTTTACTATCGACGACATCATTTTTTTCACTTCTTTACTGGCCCCTGTCACAACGTCCCCCGTAAACGCAAGGTATACAATCAGCTTGCCAGGAGCATGTGGTATCCTCCTCCATATATCACTGGCCCATGTGGGTCCTCTCTCGGTCCGTTTCTTTTTCTGAGAGGACTGCCCCTTGTCCCCGGTTGAATGATCGGTCCTGCTATCTGAACCTGACATTCTAAAACAATTTCACGGAATATAGTTTAATATGTTAGATAAAAAAATAATAGTGAAAATTATTGCTGAAAAGTATATCATACATGAGCAATAAATGGCGAAAATAATATGCAGGGAAAAAAATAAAATGCGGAAATAATATAAATTAACTTGAAATTCCCTGTACGTTAAAATTCGAAACTGTAGGAGATAATATGCGGAAATAATATGCCGAAAAAGATAAAATATGTGAAATAATATGCAGAAAGAAAGATGTAATAAATTGTAAGTTTCACATTACTTAAGTTATGAGTATCATACAAGAGCGAGTTAATATATTAAGATATTTAAAGTCTTAATTAGACTTCTGGTTCTACAAACGCCGATGGCACATCAGAGACTATTTCCGGCTCTATGACTGTTCTTGATAAACCGCCGCCGAATTCGATAGAAATAGCATTATCTTGATAAACCCAATAAGCACCTGTATACTATCTCCAGTTCGACGTACTGATGGTTGTGGGAAAGACCATCTCCCCTTTTGAGATGAGAAGCGTATACACTAGTCTACTATGGAGTATTAATGCCGCGTCTCGATAATGCTACGACTAGGGACCTATATAAGGATGCGCTTATAGACTACCCAGCCCTCACTAGTGTGACTGCCATCACAAAGCTGGTAGTCAAGCAAATATCCTAAGGGCTCAACCAATATGTATAAGCGTTATGCTAAAAGAAACATATGCACATATTGAGATAGAATCAAACCAAGTAGTATTCTACCTTTTTGAGAAAGATTGTTATTATAACTGTGAATATCCCAAACTTCCAAAATGTAATATACAATCTAGTATGAAACAATAATGGCCTCTAGGACATATATCACTAACAGATTCCTACTCTGCCTAAACTGTGGATGTGAAACCCTCTCATGAGGCTGCTAGGTAGATTCTTACCCTGCCAATTCGCAGTGAGTATATTCCCGCTCAGCCCAAACTTCTCTTTTCAAAACTCGTCGGAAGCGGAGTTAATCCGACTTCCGATTCTAATTTTATCAAAAACGCAATTTTTCTTAATAACAAATTTACCATCTTTTTATATATTGTTTATTAACCATTAAACAACATCTACAACAAGTTTCAATTCAAAATATAATATTAAACAACTTTTATTTAACTTTTACGGTAAAATACCATCTAGTTTACATACGACATTACTTTATAGTAATGCTCATATTACCTTTAGAAAACTCACGAGGTGATGACCTACCTCATCACAACACTCATATTGACATAGCACGATGGATTTTGTAACAAGTTTTGTGGGACAAAACACAGTTTACATTAAAATACCCTAAACTATCAAAATCCGTATTCTTTAAATTGTTTTAATTAATTCCTTGCAAATAAGTCTCTACAACCCATTTTGGGAAACCCGATCGGGATGGTGCGGGTTATCGCATGCCCTCAGGACTAGTAGAGCGAGATGCAGACCTCCTCACGGAGCACTCGATCTCGATGGAATTCTTATTACAATTTTAAGAAAATGTGATTTCTATTTAATAAATAAATTCTATTTTTATAATTATATATATATATATATTATCAAAATATCTACTTTAAATATATTATATATTTTATGTTTTCTCATCAAAAGAAAAGAATCACAATGAAAATATCTTCACATTTCAATATAAGTCAAATTATATGAAAATACCATATGCTATTTAAAGTTAGGTTTATATCCACTAGAATATTTCATTTTTATAAAAATTACATCTATGAAAACCCTAAAGACGATAATTAAATTCTTGAGTTATATTTTGAAAATATATCAAAACTATTCTTCATAAAACCCACTTAACTTATATTAATTTATAATAAGAACCCTAGTAAACATAGGTTTAAGCGGGACCAGTTCTCTTGAGCCTTAGGAAGCCGGAGAATATGGATGCTTTCCTATCTAAGATAGACAACCTAAAAATGGTGTTATCAATACGGTAATTGTCTTGGAAAAAGACACAAATCCTACCGTCCATGTGCAGCAGTTACCGATAACATCAAAACTAATTCAGGAATTCAATTCATTTTAAAGTATCTGACTCAGACTGAGTCTCAATCTAATTTATAATCTATCCTTGAATATGATTCAAGTATAACTCTAATTCAATATGAATCCATTTATACCATAATTCAATCTATATCAACATGACTCGACTGAAGCAAACCATGGATATACTGTGTTTACATTACTATCCATTTATATCCATTCTGTTTACATGATATCATGGTTTCGGCAAGTCGTACATCTCTTAAACAAAACAATATACAACAATACATAATACATTGGGGTTTTAAAAGGGTAGACTGATACGGAATGTGTTAGAAATGGTATGCGACGGTTACTTTAATACACCTAACATGAATATCCATTGTTGTTGTTCCGTGGCTTAACGGTTTCTTGTGCTCCGTATATCTTAGTCCACGGAATAATTGGACTCCTCTCGTATATATTGGCATATTCTGTACCAAGTTACAAACAACCGCTTTAACATAACAATCAAATAGTATACTGTTATATTCTTTCTATCTATTCTATTTCTACCTTTCTTTAGGACTTACCGAGCAATTGTTCGCTGACGACATTCCTTCTATCTTCTTTCTTTGGAATGTTGTTAGGTGGATCCGACTCACTGGAGATAGAGCCCAGTTCAAAAGACTTGGATCAGTTCAGCGAGGACCCTGAGCTCTAGACTCTTGCATATACTTTACTTTCAGTTCATGCCATTGTTTAGGCATTTCTTTCATCATTGTATTTACTTTTCAGTTGTATTGTAAAGAAATGTTTAATAAATAAAAGTTGATGTTCATTTTTATTTCATGTATTCTTGTGTATATTTACATTATATTGCTTAGTTACGCTTAGTGTGTTTACTTCTAAGTAAATACATAGCGGGCTTCGTCGCGTTTCCTTATCCGTACACTGGGAAGCGGTGCGTGACAGGTTTTGTTGGCGGCCCATGCAGGTCAGTCCTGCATAGACATGCAGGTCAATTATGCATGAAGTCCTAAGCAATATAACAGAAGATTCAGCAATTAAAAACATTATTTACATTTCATATTTCTTGAATTTTACAATTTCTTATTTTTTGAATCTATTGTAACCCTATTTTTCTTTCAAGGTTATGGATTCTCCAAACAATACCAGCACAAACTTCAACAACACACCATCACCTCTTCCACTTACGCGTACCGTTGTAGCTCCAATCAACGAGCAAATGGTATTGCTTGAGGCAATCCGAAGCCTCCTGAAAGGACAGCAGCAGCAGACTGCTATCTTATCAAACCGCCTAGAAGCGGAAACACCCGGAGTGAAGCAATTCTGGGCATTGCACCCGAAGCAATTTTCTGGAAAAGAGAGCCCTTTGGACGCTGAAAAATGGGCTCAGAGCATTGAGGACGATCTGGAAGCAGCACAAATGCCAGATATTGCCTGGGTTAAAGTTGCGAAGCTACAACTCACAGACAACGCCTGAGTTTGGTGGAAGGTGGAAGAAAGCCGTCTTGACCAGCCGATTGAATGGAAGAATTTTCACGAGATGTTCGACACGAAATATTTCTCCGAGACTGCCCGATTTGACATGGAGCAGCAATTCATCCACCTGCAACAAGCCTTTATGTGGAGCAAGTCGGTGGATGAGTATAATACCGAGTTCACTATGTTTAGCAGGTAAAGATATGTCTTAAATATTCGATTTTCTAATATCACATACTACACAGCTAATACAAGACCGTAACAGGTTTGCAGCACACCTCATTCCGATTGCTGAGATCAGGTCCAGACGAATTCAGCAAGGGTTAGATCCGGAGATCCAAGCTGCCTTGGCTACAGGGGATTTCCCAACCCACGACCTGGCTCTGAAAGCTGCCTGTCGATATGAGGCAGCAGTGAAGATGAAGGGCAGACCCCGATCTACTGGAGTTAAGCGCCCTGCCACTCAGATGACAGGAGGAGTCTCTTCAAGGCCACCTTTTGTACCCAGGAGACCGGGAGTACCATTCAACCGGCACAGCCCAGCCTTTTTCACCTACTGCAGGAGGGATGGACACTTGGCGAAGGATTATAGGTGTGCTAATCGCCTTTGCTTAGTCTTCGGCTCAGCCACACATGATATTAGGTCTTGTCCTCGTAGACTCAATCTAAATGCTACACCCAGACCAGTGATTACCTATACGCAGCGGCCAGTTATCCAGGCACCTGCTCCACGACTCGCTCTCCCAGCTCCACCTCCTCGCTGACCGACTGCACCTCCTCCTCGTCAGTTCCACCAAGCACAAAGGAACTTACCTCAAGTACGGTAGAACGGACAGAGGAATGCTCCTCCAGCAAGAAGGAATGTACCGAGGCGACAGGTTTTCACAATGACTGTGGAAGAAGCTGAATCCACTGGCCAAGTCATCACTGGTAACTCTTTTCTTTCAAGCTTTCTTTCAATCTTTATATATACCCATATATCTTTTCTTATACCTAAAAGCTATCCCACATAACTTAGGTACGATCTTAGTAGCCTCACTTTCTGCACTAACATTCTTCGATACTGGAGCATCTCATTGCTTTATGTCACAACGGTTCGTCCGAACTCATGCGATTCCAGTCAAACCACTTGTATCCAGCTGGAATGTCAGTTCAGGGAACGTCGTTCTAAAGGCAATAATAGGATACGACCTGTGTCCAGTAGTCGTCCACAGCAGATAATTCTATGTTGACTTTAAGGTGCTGGACATACCGAATTTCGATGTCGTTTTGGGTATGGATTGGCTAGGAAAATTCTATGCTACCATTGACTGTCGTCAAAGGAGGGCAGTGTTCGAGATTCCAGAACATCCGGTCTTTTATTTCAAAAGTGGAGACCATACCTTGGAGCCAAGCACATACAAAGCAAAACCGAAGAAAGCAATGATTGCAGCACTTCAAGCAGAGGAAGGATCGAAACCAGAAATAGTTCGAGAGTTCGACGATATATTTTCTGAAGACATATCAGGTTTGCCTCTCGATCGAGCTCTTGAATTCAGCATTGATTTAGTACCTGGAGCATAACCGGTGATCAAAACTCCGTATCGTTTGACCCCCAAAGGTTTGAAAGAGATCCGAACTCAGTTAGACGAATTATTGAAGAAAGGATGGATTCGTCCCAGCACTTCAAGTTGGAGATCGCCAGTTCTGCTTGTGAAGAAGAAGAAAGGTTCATATTGAATGTGCATTGATTATAGAGCTCTGAACGAAGTAACTATAAAGAACAAGTATCCACTTCAGCGGATCGATGATCTGCTCGATCAGATAAGTGGGTCTTACGTTTTCTCCAAGTTAGATTTTCGTTCGGGGTATCATCAAGTGAAGGTGAAAGAGTCTGATATTCCGAAAACAGAATTCAGAACTCGTTATGGTCATTATGAGTTTCTTGTGATTCCATTTGGAGTGACCAACGCACCAGCTATATTCATGAACCTAATGAATCAAGTTTTCCGAGTGTACCTAGACAGCTTGTTGTCATCTTTATCGACGATATCCTTGTGTATTCTAAGAGTCGAAAAGAATATGCTGAGCACCTACGAATTGTCCTGGAGACTTTACGACAGTATCAACTCTATACCAAGTACAACAAGTGCAAGTTTTGGCTAGATCAAGTCGGTTTTCTCGGACATATTGTATCAGGCGATGGAATCTCTATAGATCCAACTAAAGTGTCAGCAGTAAGCGAATGGCCGACACCGAAGTCAATGAAGGGCATTCTAAGTTCTTGGATTTAGCAGGATATTACAGAAGATTCATTGAAGAATTTTCGAAGATTGCAACACCCCTGACCAAGCTCACGCGTAAAGATGAAGAATTCGTGTGGTCAGAAGCATACGAACAAACTTTCGTAGAACTTAAGTCAAGATTGACATCAGCGCCTATTCTCGTCATACCAGATCAATCTGGAGGTTTTGAAGTGCATTGCGATGTATCTGGTAAGGGATTAGGATGTGTTCTACATCAGCATGGTAAAGTTGTAGCTTATGCATCAAGACAGCTGAAAATTCATGAGCGCAACTATCCGACGCATGATCTAGAATTGGTAGCAGTTATCTTTGCTCTCAAGATTTTGCACCATTATCTTCTTGGAGAACAAGTGGAAATATACACAGACCACAAGAGTCTGAAATATGTGTTTACTCAGAAAGAGTTGAATATGCGGCAGAGAAGATGGTTAGAACTCATGGAGGATTTCGACATCAACCTACAATATTATCCAGGGAAGGTGAATGTAGTATCAGATGCACTTAGTCGCCAACCAGTATCAATGAATCTCTCCGCACAGTGGAAACTTCAACAAGATTTGCATCAGATGGAGATAGAAGTGGTCATGCTAGGTAACGCTTCAAGTTTGATAAACTTACAAGTTCAGTCTACAATTGTCAATCAGATCAAAAAAGCTCAAGCAAGTGATGCCAAGTTGCAAAAGATCAGAGAACAAGTAGAAAGTGGACTTAGAACAGACTTTATCATCCATGAAGACGGATCTTTGAGATACGACAGTAGATTGTGTGTACCACAAGGTCCTGTTCGGGAAGAATTGATGAAAGAAGCCCATAGCTCTTCCAATTCAATACTCCCTGGTGATACAAAGATGTACAAAGATCTGCGATAACATTACTGGTGGTATGGAATGAAGCGTGAAGTAGCCAGAAGCGTCGCTAAATATTTGGTGTGTCAGCAAGTGAAAGCTGAATATCACAGGGCTGCTGGTTTACTTCAACCGTTACCTATTTCAGAATGGAAGTGGCAACAAATCACCATGGACTTCGTGACTGCTCTTCCTCGCAGCACGAAAGGTAACGATGCGATATGGGTTATTGTGGATCGATTCACAAAGTCGGCTCATTTTATTCCCTTTCGAGTTGGCCAATCTAAATAAGATTTGACTCTTCAATATGTACTATCTCTGATACCCATGAACTAATGCGGGAGATCGTGAGATTACATGGAGTACCGAGACATTAGCAAAGAAGTACATGGAGATAAGTTTGAATCTAAATAAGATTTAACTCTTCAATATGTACTATCTCTGATACAAATGAACTCATGCAGGAGATCGTGAGATTACATGGAGTACCGGTTTGCATTGTCTCCGATCGTGACACCAGATTCCGATCGCAATTTTGGCAGAGTCTGCAAGCTAGCTTCGGAACAAGTCTGAATTTTAGCACAGCTTACCATCCACAAATAGATGGACAGCCTGAGAGAACGATTCAGATCTTAGAAGACATGCTAAGAGCTTGTATGCTAGACTTTGGAGGATCATGGGAAGATCACCTACATCTTATGGAGTTTTCATACAACAACAGCTACCAAGCAAGTATTGGAATGTCACCCTTTGCAGCTCTATATGGAAAGAAATGTCGATCACCATTAAGTTGAGACGATATCGGAGATAGAGAACTCTTTAGACCTGAGATGATAGTAGCAACAGTGGATGCGGTTCGCACTATCAGGGAGAGAATGTGCATAGCCTAAGATCGACAGACTGGGTTGATGCAAAGCGCTGTCACATGGAGTTCCAACCGGGAGATCATGTATTTTTAAAGATTTCACCAAACCGTGGAGTGATTCGCTTTGGAAGGCGAGGTAAGCTAAGTTCGAGGTACATTGAACCGTTCGATATATTCGAACGAGTCGGAGAAGTGGCTTATCGCTTGGTATTCCACCCTTATTGGAAGGAGTGCACAATGTATTGCACATATCCCAACTCAGAAGGTATGTAAGGGACCCCAGTCATATTCTTGATCACTCCGAGCTCACTGTACAGACAAATCTATCTTGTGAGCAACAACCCGTTGAAATCCTGGACATAAAGGTGAAGTCACTTCGGATCAAGGAAGTAAACCTGGTCCGGGTGATGTGGAGAAAAGATATACCAGGAGAATCAACGTAGGATAGAGAAGACGACATGCGTGCAAGATACCCTCACTTGTTTGTAAATCAGCCCTTAAAATAATGGTAAATTTCGAGAACGAAATTTTTGTAAGGAGTGTAGAATGTAACAACTCTGTTTCAGTGTACAGAAAATTTGTTAAAAGTTAATGTATAAATGGCGTATTTGCAATCCTGTATATGCTATAAGTATTTAAATTGCTTTTGAACAGCAAGAAAGCACTCGTAGCTCATTGGTAAAGTCTTGCACTGCTGTGACATAACCCCTGTGTTCAAATCTCCTCAGCCACATATTATTTTTGCTGATTTTTCTTTTAAATTTTTAGAAGCCCAAACATTTGCACGTGCACTACACGTAAAATGAAAAGTCATACAGAAAACAAATATATGGAAATTGGTATTTAAACAGACTAGGACAAGTGTTAAGAATCTAAGCCCTCACACATCAACTTGGACCGGCGAGATTGCCTAAAGGGCCGACGCCGCCGGTCCAAACCATCGGGAATTCTCAAATTCTTGTGCCCTGACATCCTTTGGACTCCCCCCATTAACACTAGTCTGTTTGATTTCCCTGCATATTTCCAGAGAATTAAAATGAGGCATGAATCCAAAATTTTAATACATTTTTAATTCTCATTTCAATACCCTAAATCCTAATTTCTCCTATAAATACCATCCTATACCATAGCCCTCCTCATTCAGAAATCTTTTGCCAAAACTCTCTAAATTTTCCAAGTCCAAGAAGCTATACAAGTGGAGTTAGCTCAAGGAAAAGTTCCGGCGACTTTTCAAGACAAATCCGGCTACGAAACGACTCCACGATACTTTCGGAAGATCCTTCTACCTCTTCCCTCTTCTTTCAATCAGTAAGTCCCCCCTCCCCTCCTCTCCTTCTATTAAAAATACTTCTCTTTTCAAAACCCGTCGAAAGCGGAGTTAATCCGACTTCCGATTTTAATTTCATCAAAAACGCAATTTTTCTTAATAACAAATTTACAATTTTTTTTATATATTATTTATTAACCATTAAACAACATCTACAAAAAGTTTCAATTCAAAATATAATGTTAAACAACTTTTATTTAAGTTTTACGGTAAAATACCATCTAGTTTACATACGACAGGATCATATTACCTTTAGAAAACTCATGAGGTAATGACCTATCTCATC
This sequence comes from Agapanthus africanus, assembly GCA_030015575.1. Classification (NCBI taxonomy): domain Eukaryota; kingdom Viridiplantae; phylum Streptophyta; class Magnoliopsida; order Asparagales; family Amaryllidaceae; genus Agapanthus; species Agapanthus africanus. The sequence continues at coordinate 184,192,271 of CM057341.1, forward strand.
ACAACACTCATCTTGACATAGCACGATGGCTTTTGTAACAATTTTTGTGGGAAAAAACACAATTTACATTAAAATACCCTAAACTATTAAAACCCGTTTTCTTTAAATTGTTTTAATTAATTTGTCACGCCCCGCTTCCTGGTGTACGGGGAAGGGACGCGGCGAGATCCGCTACATATTTACTCAGAAGTAAACACGCTAAGCGTATCTAAGCAATAAAAAGTAAATGTACATAAGAAGAATGAAAATAGATGTAATTGAACAACAACTTTATTTATTTAACATTCTCTTTACAATACAGCTGAAATATAAATACATGGAATGAAAGCAATGCCTAAACAATGGCATAACAGAAATGAAAATATATATATACAAGTAATCTAGATCTCCGGGTCAAAGGATAGCTGATCCAAGTCCTCGCTGGTGGGCTCTGTCTCTAGAAGGTCCGATCCACCTGACAACATTCCAAAGAAAGAAGAGATGGAATATTATCAGCGAACAATCGCTCGGTAAGTCCTAAAGAATAGATATAGACAGAATAGATAGAAAGAGAATGTAAATTTTAAAGTTGTATTTTATTGTTAACGTTGTTATTTGTAGCTTGGTACAGAAAATGCCAGTGTATACGAGAGGAGTCCCACAATTCTATAGACTAAGGTATACGGAGCACAAGGAACCGTTCAGCCATGGTACAACGACAATAGATATTCAGGTTAGGTGTATTATGGTTACAGTCTCGTGCCACTTTTAACACTTTCCGTACCAATCTACCCCTTATAAATCCCGTGATGTCTTGATTGGATTGTGTATATTGTTTTGTTATATAGATGGATGACTTTCCGAAACCATTATATCAGTAAATGGAATGGATATAATTGGAGAGTCGTGTAGATGGAGTATATCCATGGTTCAGTTCGGTCAATATAGATTGATATAGATTGAATAGACGGATTCATGGATTCATGTTGTATTGTAGTTATATACTTGAATCACATTCAAGTCACATTGATTAGATTGAGACTCAGTCTGAGCCAGATACTTTAAAAAGAACTTTGAAATCTTGAATTAGTTTTTGATGTTATCGGTAACTGCTGTACATGGACGGCAGGATTTGTGTCTTTTTCTAAGACAATTACCGTTGATAACACCGTTTGTTAGATTGTCTACCTTAAATAGGCAAGCACTCATATCTCCGGCTCCCTAAGGCTCAAGAGACTGGTCTCGTTTAAACATATGTTTACTATGGTCCTTATTGTAATTTAATATAACTTGAGGGGGTTTTATGTAAAAATAGTTTGATATAATTTTCAAAATACACCTCAAGCATTTAATTATCGTCTTTTGGGTTTTCATAAATGTGTATTTTTATACAAGTGAAATTTCTAGTGAGTAAAACCTAACTTCATAATATATGGTATTTTATTGAAATATTGGAATTGTGTTGTATTCGGATGGTATTTTCATGTAATAGTGATTCCTTTGATTTAGAAAACTTGGAATGTTTATATAATTAAAATATATATTTTGATAATAGATATATATGTATTTAATGAAAATAATTTATTTATTTTCTTGTAGAAATCTCATTTTCGAAAGAAAAATGCATACAAATTCCATCGATATCGAATGCTCCATTCGGAGATCTGCATCTCGCACTACTAGGCCCGAGAATGTGTGATAATCCACACCATCCCAAACGAGATCCCTAAAAGTGGGTTGTAGAGACGCAATTGCATGGAAATGTTTAATACACTTTTTAAAGAAATTGGTTTTGTAAGTTTAGGGTATTTATTTGTAAAGTAGTATTTTTCCGTATTCTATTGTCCCAAAATTTATCATGCTATGTCAAAGATGTTTGATGTGGTGAGGTAGGTCATTACCTCATGAGTTATCTAAAGGTAAAATGTTGTTTTGTATCGAAACTAAAGTATGTGGTATTTTAATGTAAAAATACGATAAAAGTTGTATAAATTATTTATTTGAGAGGAAACTTGTTTTGTTGTGTTTGTTAATGTTTATTAATTATTATAGGAGAGCATGGTATTTTCATGATTATGAAAAGTCGAGTTTTGAAGAAAAGCCGAATCGGACGTCGGATTAACTCCGCTTACACCGGGTTTTAGAAATGAATATTTCTATATTAGAAGATCAGAGGGGGAGGGGGACTTACTGGTTTTAGTGAGAGGGAAGAGGTAGGAGAAGGATTGGTAAGCGTCGGTACGTCGTTTCGGCGCCGGAATCTTCTCGGAATTTCGTCGGAGTTTCGCCCTTCGCTACCTCCACCTGTACACTAAAGGACTTGGGAATTTGGTAGAGTTTTGATAATGAAATTCTGGTGAGTAGAGGTGAAATGAGGTGTGGTATTTATAGGAAAAATTAGGGTTTGGGGGGTGAAAGAAATGCATTAAAATTTGCATTAAAATTGGATTAAATGGGTGATTCAATGTTCTCTGTATGAATGCAGAGAAAACAAGCAGTGTGAGAGGGAGTGCGGTAGGCCAAGGGTTGCAGGGGAAAATAATTGGGGGCTTTACCCACGGTTGGCCTGGTGGTACCGGCCAAATCATGCATTTCGCCGGCCTTTTCCCGACAGGTGGGGTTGGTCTTAGTGTCACGTGTCGGCGTCATTTGGTATTCTTCAGTGCACATATTTAAAAATTTGCAACTCTTCAGTTTGCGTGTTGTGCACATGTAGACCCTTGGGCTTCTAAAAAGATTAAAAGAAATTTTAATAAAAAGAATATGTGGCTGATGGGATTTGAACTCTGGTGCTATGTCTCAGTAGTGCAAGGCCATACCAGTGAGCTACAAGCTCTTTCTTGCTGTTCTAAAGCAAATGAAATTCTTATAGCATTCACAGGAATTTTAAATACCCCAATTGTACATTAACTTTTAAACAATTTTATGTACACTAAAATTGGAGTTGTTACATAATTCCTTGCAAATAAGCCTCTATAACCCATTTTGAAAAACTCGATTGGGATGGTGTGGGTTATCGCACGTTCTCAGGACTAGTAGAGCGAGATGCAGACCTTCTCACGGAGCATTCGATCTTGATAGAATTCTTATTACAATTTTTAAGAAAACGTGATTTCTATTTAATATATAAATTCTATTTTTATAATTATATATATATATATATATATATATTATCAAAATATCTACTTTAAATATATATTATATATTCTATGTTTTCTCATCAAAAGAAAAGCATCACAAAAGATCATGAAAATACTATCATATTTCAATACAAGTCAAATTACATGAAAATGCCATATACTATTTAAAAGTAGGTTTATATCCACTAGAATATTTCATTTTTCTAAAAATTACATCTATGAAAACGCTAAAGACGATAATTAAATACTTGAGATATATTTTGAAAATATATCAAAACTATTTTTCATAAAACACCCTCGTGTTTATTAATTTACAATAAGCACCTTAGTAAACATAGGTTTAAGCGGGACCAGTTCTCTTGAGCCTTAGGTAGCCGGAGAATATGGGTGCTTGCCTATCTAAGGTAGACAACCTAAAAACGGTGTTATCAATATAGTAATTGTCTTGGAAAAAGACACAAATCATGTCGTCCATATGCAACAGTTACCGATAACATCAAAACTAATCCAGGACTTCAATTCGTTTTAAAGTGTCTGACTCAGACAGAGTCTCAGTCTAATTTGAAATCAATCAATCAATTTATCCTTGAATATGATTCAAGTATAACTCCAATTCAACATGAATCCATTTATACCAGAATTCAATTTATATCAACATGACTCGACTGAACCAAACCATGGATATGCTCTGTTTACATGACTATCCATTTATATCCATTCTGTTTACATGATATCATGGTTTCGGTAAGTCGTAATCTATTAAACAAAACAATATACATCAATACATAATACATTACGGGGTTTTAAAGGGGTAGACTGGTACGGAATGTGTTAGAAATGGCACGAGAAGATCACTTTAATACACCTAACTTGAATATCCATTGTTGTTGTTTCGTGGCTTAACGGTTCCTTGTGCTCCGTATACCTTAGCCACGAAATAGTTGGAATCCTCTCGTATAGACTGGTATATTCTGTACCAGGCTACAAACAACTGCATTAATATAACAATCAAATAGTATACTATTATATTCTTTCTATCTATTCTATTTCTATCTTTCTTTGGGACTTACTGAGCGATTGTTCGCTGACGACATTCCTTCTATCTTCTTTCTTTGGAATGTTTTCAGGTGGATCCGACCCACTGGAGATAGAGCCTAGTTCAGAAGATTTAGATCAGTTCAGCGAGAACCCTGAGCTCTAGACTCTTATATATACTTTACTTTTATTTCATACCATTGTTTAGGCATTGCTTTCATCATTGTATTTATTTTTCAGTTGTATTGTAAAGAAATGTTTAATAAATAAAAGTTGTTGTTCATTTTCATTTCATGTCTTCTTGTGTATATTTACATTATATTGTTTAGTTATGCTTAGTGTGTTTACTTCTGAGTAAATATGTCGTGTAACCCGCCACGTCTCCTTGTCCATACACCGGGAAGCGGGGCATGAAAGGAGGGCAGACACCTACCCAGCACGCATACTTGAAATAGGCAAACTCCTGCATAGCCCAAGTAAAGAATGCTCGTCTACGGTCGATAGGTGGCCCAACTCTCGTTCCACTCGAATCCTCCCGTCTCCAGGGGAAAAGGGGATATTACTGAACTTTGCAAAGTTAAGTTCAGTCCAAGTTCCTGGAGTTTCCAAGTGGACATCGGTCTATCAATACTTGGAAGAATAAATCTAATGATCGCTTGACTCACGTTACCTCGTCTCCGGGGTGAGGGGGACACCGGTCTACCCACACTTGGAAAAATAAAAACAAAAATTTCTCGATCAAGACACATTGCTGACAAGCAAATATACTTCATTAATTTCAAAATTATGTACAAAGAATAATAAGCTCCTCAGTTTTACAAAGTTTTTGCAAAATTACCTGAAGGACTATAATGGAAGGCAAAGGAAAAGAAAGAGGGCAGAGAGAGCGACAGCTTCAAGCTGTCTTCTCAGCCAAGGTCTCCTCACCAACCGCCTGCCCGGCGCTTCCGCCCTTTGGCTTTTCCTCCGGAAGGGGGTACCTCACGCGGAGCTTCTGGTCATCGAATCCGAGCACCATCTCCTTAACATCGTCAAGAGCATTATGCCACCCAACACCGCATAGTCGACGAGGTCGACATAGAGTTGGTCGGACATTTTGTAGTCCTCCAGAGCCTTCTCCGCCTTCTTCTCGGCCTTTTTCGCCGCCTCATTAGCCGCTCGGGCATCCTTCTTTAATGAATCTCTTTGCTTCCTCATTGCATCAAATAGCTCGATGATTTCGCTGACCTAGGCCTGGAGGGCCCGGTTGGACTCAGTCAGAGCCCGGTGGGATCCTTCAACCTTGTGGCCTTCACCCTTTTCGAGAGCAGCCGCGTCTTGAAGGAGGCGGCATTGTCCTTGTCCTACTTCAGCTTGGCGAGAATTTCTTCCTCGCGCGAAGATGTCTCCCCAGCCTTTTTTATCGCTAAAGCAACTTCTGTGAACTCTATGGCAGTCAGGAGCGCACAGTGATGGAGGACCTGCAGAAGGAAGCAAACAATATCCGTCAAAAGACTAAACAGGGGACAAATTACTTGAAAAATATGCGGATAGCTCATGTACTTGGACGGTCTCCTGGGCTATCGCGATGACCTAGGCTTTCATGGTGCCCCGAGGTATTTTAGCCCCTGTCGCTTTTTCCATATCTGTCAGGAGGCTGTCGGCCATAGACAGTCCCGACAGCACCTCGATACGGAAGTCGCCCTCCTGAATGTGTACCTCAGTCGGCTCCGGCCGGGAAACTACCCTCTTGAGCTTCTTGGCCAGAGATTCGGCGGAAGAAGGCACCTCCTGCCTCACCCAGGGAATCTGTTCTCGGGCTTGTTTCTGTCCACTTCTCCGGCGTGCTTTGGGGACTGGTGGGGGGACGTTAGCCTTTGCAGAAGCCTCTTGGCGAAGCATCCCACTCAGCGCGAACTTGGTTGAGCCTGCGCTTCCGCCCTTACTGCCTTATGTCTTGGCTACCAAGGAGGCCATAATTTTCGACCAGTCCATGGGCTTTGCAAAAAGAAACAAAATGGGTTAGTAACGAAAGCAACAAAATGTACCAAGTCTAAATTATTAGGACCTAACTTATCTATGAAGCGTGCATAACTGAGTCCCGCCCAGCTCACGACCTGCTCGAAAAGCAAGGCGTCATCTCATTGGATCAGCTCCCACTAGGACACAATCTCCGTCTCTAGGGCATTCGACAGCTTGACCTTCGGGCAATCTGCCCTATGCCACTCGGTGGGCACCGGCCACTCCTCTCCCTTCGAAGGACCGACGAAGATGAACTTCTCCTTCCACTTGTGGATAGAAGAAAGGATGACCACTACCTCCGACCCAGCCGCCCTACCTTTATGCTTCTTAAAAGAAAAGTATACCAAACTCGGCTTGTCCTTTTGGGTACCCGGATGGATCTTGTAGCAAAGAAAAGACAAGAGGAGCCCTAGATTAAAGGGGATCCGATCGATTTTAAGCTGGACCAGGAATCCGAGGAGAATCCTCTACGAATTTGGTGCTAGCTAGCCCAGGGCAAGTTGAAAACAGTGAAGGACTACATAAATCTCGGGCAAAAAAGGCAAACGCATCCCTGCACTGAATGCTTCTAAGTATTGGGCAATCTCATTACCCTATACTTGGTCTTCTCGTTCACCCTTTGGAGGAGCGTGTAGCCAGAGAGAATGTGGAAATGAGCCCGTATGTCGGAAAGCTTGTCCAACCTGTTTAGCATCGAGGCAGCATCACGAGTGTTCTCGATAAGTACCTTAGGGGCCTTCTTGGCCCCTCGACGACGGGGAACAAGGGAATCGCCACCCTTTGGAGGAGAACTCAACATAGAAGAAGAACTTTCTCGGCTATCAGAAGACGAGGAAGACCCACTAGACTCGGCTTCAGAGGTCGAAACCCTATCGCCTGACTCTACCCTAACTACATCTACTAGAGGATCAGAGGAAGACATCTGACCTGATTTAAAGGAAAGGTAATTGAAGGAGGGATTGAATTGTAAATCCGACCTAAGAGCGGGGGTGTCTGTTGGGGTCAAAATTTGCACCCCGGTTGACCAAGTCAAAGTCAAGGTCAACCCCAAGCCAGGTGGGCCTAAGCCTAAGCAAGTGGGCCAATGCCCGGGTCGAGCCCGAACATGAAGCGTCCGGCCTTCCGCCATACCAAACTAAAAATCATGTAACGAATAATTTTGATGTAATTTTTTGTGCATGAATGTATGCAAAATGGGCATAAAGTCAATTTTTTGTAAGCCAATGGCTTATGTGCAAAAAGAAATAGCGCATGAGACATGAGATGGGCAAAATGCCATTTTGTAAAGCCGAAGGGGCTATATGTAAATATGTAAACCTATATAAGGCAACATGATGATGAATAAAGATAGACTTTTCATTCCTCCCAAAAACTAGGGTTTGTGCCTCCTTCCCCTTTCTCAAGGGTCTAAAACCATCTTCCTCTTTTTTGAATTAAATCAAGAGTTTAACTCTTCCTTTCTCAAAAATAAATAGTTTTTCACCACAAAACCCATGAAGGGGAGCTCGAATCTCCAACCAGATCTCGAAAAGGGGAGACTTTTAAGTCTCACCCCTTTTTCTCCAAGGTCCCGCCGATCAAGAGCAGGAAGAAGAAGACCCATCTCCAAAAATCTAACTTTAGACAGATCCAAGGCTCAAAAGAAGAGCCAAAGATTCTCAGGAGTTTAACTACTTTCTAGATCTGTTGGAGTTTAACTTCATAAATTAATTTCTGTTAGGAGTTCAACTCCAAAAACCCCTTGGGAGTTCAATTCCCCAACCTAGGGGCTAGGCCCTTCCCGTGGGTATTTCCCGCAGTCATGTGTGCGCCACGTGACCCCGGGCGCTAAGGCGCCCATCGGTCACGTGCGCGCCACGTGACCCCGGGCGCTAAGGCGCCCATCGGTCACGTGCGCGCCACGTGACCCCGGGCGCTAAGGCACCCAATGGTCACGTGCGCGCCACGTGACCCCGGGGCACTAAGGCGCCTATCGGTCACGTGCGTGCCACGTGACCCCGGGACGCTAAGGCGCCCAATGGTCACGTGCGCGCCACGTGAACCCGGGCGCTAAGACGCCCATCGGGCACATGTGCGCCACGTGACCCCGGGGCGCTCAGGCACCCAATAGTCACGTGTGCCCCACGTGACCCCGGGCGCTGAGGCGCCCAATGGTCACGTGGGCGCCACGTGACCCCGGGCGCTGAGGCGCCCAATGGTCACGTGCGCGCACGTGACCCCAGGCACTAAAGCGCCCATGTGCACGCACGTGACCCCGGGCACCATACGCCCACGTGCCACGCACGCGCCTTCAAGATGCTTCCCCCATTTTTTTTATGTACTCCACACTAAACATACATCCCCCGTTAGAAAAAATTTCTAACGGGGCGCTGCCCCGCACCCCGCAAGGGGGTTGCTAGCCCCCTTGACCCCCCAGCCCGCTATCCGGGTAGCGGGACCCCCGTAAAAACTCTGCCGGGCCCCCGATATTCCTAAAACCCATTCAAAACACACCCCAACGCACTGCACATTGAGTTCGCATGACCAGTTTAACCCGTTAATCAGAGGTTCCATCGCTCCAAAGGCGGGGGGTAATTAACGGCAGTTTAGTCCGCGGCTGCCGGAGATTCGGATCCCCACAATCAATAAACCCCAGCCTACCCTAGGCAGAGGGGATCTGTAATGCGCCCGACAAGCGCGTGCGTATTCCCATCTCAATGGGGTGACGAAAAACACCCTACAGATTCTGGCACGCCCGGTGGGACCTATCTCTCCTCCCATATTTCGGGTTAAGCATTCATGCGAACTCAATCAATATACATATCGATATTTATACTAAAATAATGCTCTTTCATGTAGGGTTTTCAAGCAATCACTTTTCAACAATGTCTCCAAAGATGAACTCAGTTCTCAGCATGGCTCCCGTCTCCTACACGATGAAGATAGACTCTAGGACGGTCCTTCCGGCCAGTCTCGGGCGACAATGGGAGGAGCCGCCTCTACCATTCGGCTCTATTCTGTTTGTGTCAGCTAACTCCTTCCCAGCTCCTCAAGCCCCGGTGACAGATAAACCTGTCTCGAAAGGCAAGAGGCCAAATGTGGTGGTCTCGAAGACGCCCCAACTCAAACGCAAGTCGGTGTTTGAACGACTCTCCTTTGCCCCAGCTGGGGGAAAGGCCATCAACACCAACAAAGCAACAAGGCGTCTCGAGCAAACTCCGGCGGTGCCCCTGACAACTGCTCGATCGGGTGTCTTCTCTAAGCTCCCTACTAATCGACTCACGGTGGCTTCCTAGGAAACAGATGCCCGCCAAGCCCTTAAAATTTAGAAGCTAAGGCAGAAAAGGCTCAGATATAGAGTCAACAAAAGGACTAGGGCTCCTGCTGGGTTGAACCTCATGAGGTTCGAGGAACAGGGTTACCCCGCCAAAGATAAAGAGATGGCTGGATATGTAGTCCACACTGTCTATATGGTGGGCACGCGTAGCAAGAGCAAGGACGAGGCCACCACATCTTAAATCCAACCTGGTGTGAATATAGCTGTCACTTCTCAAGACCAGCATCCTCCGGAGGGTGATGAAAATCCTCCCAGTGAGGCTGATAGGCGGAGAGAGCCCTCAGTTCACGAGGAGTCAGGCTCGGAAAGCGAAGATGACCCAACTTTCCATCCTAAGACCGCAGAGCAGCAACTTCTCCAGGACCTCCGAAAACAGCTTAGAAACAAAGACAAGGAGATGGCCAAGCTCTCTCAAAAATTGACGACTTGACAAACGTCGTCTTACAGCTCACGGCCCAACTTGCTTCTCAGCCACCCAATCAAGCGCAGGGCTCTGCTCATGAACCGGGAAACGGCGTCCCGAGACAGCCGACGTATATTCCTCCAAATCCAAAGGTGGGCGGACCGCACGAAAGCCAGTCGCATCCTATCTCAAGAAATGTCTTAGCTACCGATGACAGTAGCCCGCTAACTCAAGATCAAATGATGGATTTGGTTGCCAACAAATTCAAATCATTGGTAGCTGAAACCGAAGCGCAAAAAGATGTTAGCAGAAGCGGGAGACCATATCCTGCTCGGTATGATGTAGTAGAATTTCCTAGCGGCTATGTTATCCCTAAATTCGGAAGATTCGATGGGACGGGAAATGCGAATCAGCACATCGCCCACTTTAAAGCCTCATGCGGGAATACTGGGGGCAATAATGCGCTTCTCCTCCGCCAGTTCGTTAATAGTTTGCCCGATGTTGCTTTCGACTGGTACGCGAGCATACCGGATAGCTCCGTCACAACCTTCGTCCAAATGGAGTCTCTATTTCGGCAGAGGTTCATGAGCATCAGCGATAATATCACCATTGCCGAGCTCGTAAGGACCAAGCCAAAGAACAACGAAAGCAGCACGGATTTTATAACCCGATGGCGCAATCTCTCCGTCAAATATGAACCGCCGATAGAGCAGGACCGATCTGTCAGTCTCCTTGTCGGAAATCTCAACAATTGGATGGCCCCGTTCCTATGCACCGCGGGTCTCAAAACATTCCAAGAGCTAACCAGGAAAGTTCAGATGCTGGAGCGCTCAAAACAGGAGTCCTCCTCGGATTCCCAAAAAAACAATAGGTCTTGGAGAAACCGAAAGGACGATAATCGCAAAGGCGGAAATTCCGACGATTCTGAATCTTTCAACACTTCGGCTAACCGAAATAAGCTTGAGATGAGCGGGCCTAGTGCCAACCAGCCTCGGAAGCCAGTGTTCGGAGAGGGAGGAGAATCTCCACTGAAAAAGAAACTGGATAAGGTCTTTTCCTTCAGAAGGGACAAAATCCGTAAAATATTCAAAGACGCCCTGAGGAACGGTCTACAACTGCCAGAGTCAAAAAGACCGCAGGAAGCGAATATGACCGACGACCCCAAATACTGCCCCTATCACAGAGTGATAGGTCATGCCATTAAGGACTGCTTCGTCTTCAAAGATTGGGTCGAAAAGCAATACAAGGCAGGAGAGATAGAACTGTCTAAAAACGTGTTAGTAAACAGTCAAGCTGCGACCGTCAATTTCATACAAACGGAGACCGAAGTTCTTCGTGAAACTGATTCTCTCAGATATCTACCTTTCTCTGAAAACAATTGACCACCATGTCATTAAACTGGGAATAATCGACCTCTAAGTCGTTAAACTGGGGATGCAAAAATGTGTAAATAAAACAAAAAATATAAAAAAAATAAATAAATACTAGAAAAAGCCGAAATGATGGGGCAACTCGTAATAAAAATCAGCGAGTAAAAATAAAAATGAAAATAAAGCCGAAACGATGGGGCAACCGCGAATAAAAAGCCGAAATGATAGGGCAATCGTGACCTTCGCGATAAGAAAAGCTGAAATGATAGAGCAATCACGGTAAAAAAAAGCAAAAAAAAAAACGGCGAATGATGAATCGCTCCTGGTACCATATACCAGTATAGCGATGCAGACGCCAACCAAAATCCAATTTCTCAAAATTCTCTCAGCCCAACGGCCAGTCCCCAAATTGACTGCCGTATACAATCCACGGGCTCAAATAATTCTCGTCATACACATGCCCCACCACAATCACCAGTTACGCGGCTGGTCTCCGCCTTTGGAATTATGCTCCATTGAGAAGACCCACTCATGTGTCCTCACGATACATGAGGAGAATAAACCTTTGTGGGATCCTTACGACTAATAAAGGAAAAACACACTTAGGAGTCCCCATGACTCCTAAGGAGAAAATACACCTGCGGGATCCTTACGACTCATAGGGAGAAAATGCTTTTATGGGACCCTCACGGCCCATAAAATTGAAAAGCCTTAGGTGATAGGGATCTAAACCTGTCTCCTATGCCATTGCTCCCCAATCCCCAAGTGGCGAATGATGAGTCGCTCCTGGTACCATATTCTAGTGTAGCGATGCAGACGCCAACCAAATTCCAAATCCCAATCCCTAAATAGCGAGTGATGAGTTGCTCCTGGTACCATATTCCAGTGCAGCGATGCAGACGCCGTCCAAAACTCAAATCCCCAACGGCGAATGATGAGTCACTCCTGATACCATATTCCAGTGCAGCGATGCAGACGCCAGCCAAATTCCAAATCCCAACGGCGAATGATGAGTCGCTCCTGGTACCATATTCCAGTGCAGCGATGCAGACGCCAACAAAATCCCAAAAAAATTTCCGGCCCTACGGTCTGGATCATACATCCTGCAAAACCGTATACAATCCACGGGCGTAAAACAATCCCAATCTCTCCCAGGTCCTACCGGTGGGACCACATTCAAAGTCCCCTAAAAAAATAAAATAAAATAAAATAAAATAAAATAAATAAAATGGTATGTCCACAAGCAAAATGGGCACGGATGAAAACCCGAAAGGGCTCCGTGAGTAAAAACAGCAGGACTGCCGGCGAGTTTGTGAAAACACGAAAGGGCACAAACTCGTGAAAAAAGAGATGAAATGCACTCGCAAAGTCCTCTCAACTTTATGAGGAGAAAATTCCCGCGTGAGATCCTTACGACTCACAAAGTAGCAACACACTTAGGAGCCCCCACGACTCCTAAGGAGAAAATATACCTACGGGATCCTTACGACTCGTAGGGAGAAAATACTTTTATGGGACCCTTACGGCTTATAAAACTGAAAAGTCTTAGGGGATAGGGACCTAAAACCTGTCTCCTAAGCCATCGCTTCATAATAAGCAATTGCAAATGATGATTCGCTCCTGGTACCATATTCCAGTGTAGCGATACTGATGCCAAACAAAAACAAAATCCCCAAATCCTCTCATGGCAAATGATGATTCGCTCTTGGTACCATATTCCAGTGCAGCGATGCTGATGTCAACCTAAATCAAATCAAATCAAACCAACAACCTCTGCGGCGGAATCATGCTCCGTCCCAGAATTTACCCCGTTTCGAAATCATGTTTCACCTTGGGATATCTACTTTCCCTGCCGGAGTTATGCTTCGTCTCGGAATCAAATCGACCAACCAGCTCTGCGTCGGAATCATGCTTCGTCTTAGCGTGTACCCCGCGTCGAAATCAAGCTTCTCCTCGGTGTATCTGCCTTCCCTGTCGGAATTATGCTTCGGCTCGGAATCAACCAACGACCTCCTCTTCGGAATTATGCTCCACCGCAGAATCAAATCAACCAGCAAGCACTGCGTCGGAATCATGCTTCGTCTCTGAATGTGCACCCCGTGTCAAAATCATGCTTCGCCTCGGTGTACCTTCCTTCCCTGTCGAAATTATGTTTCGTCTCGGAATCAAGTCGGCCAGCAAGCTCTGCGTCGGAATCATTCTTCGTCTCAGAATGTGCACCCCGTGTCGAAATCAAGCCTTGCCTCGGTGTATCTGCCTTCCCTGTCGGAATTGTGCTTTGGCTCGGAATCAACCAGCAATCTCCTCGTCGGAATTAAGCTCCGTCTCGGGATCAGAGCGTCGACCGTCCATGTCGCAAAAAGGGCAGTGCGGGCTTCCCACAAATCGGGAACCAAATCGCTCCGGATCATAGTGTCGACCGTCCATGTCGCAAAAAATGCAGTGCAGGCTTCCCACAAATCAGGAACCAAATCGCTCCGGATCAGAGCGTCAACCGTCCATGTCGCAAAAACGGCAGTGCAGGCTTCCTACAAAGCAGGAACCAGATCACTACGGGCCAGGGAAAAGTCTACCATGGACACCCCGTCTTGGAGATGCATCAGAGCGTCGACCGTCCATGTCGCAAAAAGGGCAGTGCAGGCTTCCCACAAATCGGGAACCAAATCGCTCCGGATCAGAGCGTCGACCGTCCATGTCATAAAAAGGGCAGTGCAGGCTTCCCATAAATCGGGAACCAAATCGCTCCGGATCAGAGTGTCGACCGTCTATGTTGCAAAAAAAGGCAGTGCAGGCTTCCTACAAAGCAGGAACCAGATCACTCTGGGCCAGGGAAAAGTCTACCATAGACACTCCGTCTCGGAGACGCGTCAGAGCGTCGACCGTCCATGTCGCAAAAAGGGCAGTGCAGGCTTCCCACAAATCGGGAACCAAATCGCTCCGGATAAGAGCGTCGACCGTCCATATCGTAAAAAGGGCAGTGCAGGCTTCCCATAAAGCGGGAACCAAATCGCTCCGGATCAGAGCGTCGACCGTCCATGTTGCAAAAAGGGCAGTGCAGGCTTCTTACAAAGAAAGAACCAGATCACTCCGGGCCAGGGAAAAGTCTACCATGGACACTCCGTCACGGAGACGCGTCAAGCGTCGACCGTCCATGTCGCCAAAAGGGCAGTGCAAGCTTCCCACAAATCGGGAACCAAATCGCTCCGGATCATAGCGTCGACCGTCCACGTTGCAAAAAGGGCAGTGCAGGCTTCCCATAAATCGGGAACCAAATCGCTCCGGATGAGAGCGTCGACCATCCATATCGCAAAAAGGGCAGTGCAGGCTTCCTACAAAGCAAGAACCAGATCACTCCGGGCCAGGGAAAAGTCTACCATGGACACCCCATCTCGGAGACGCGTCAGAGCGTCGACCGTCCATGTCGCAAAAAGGGCAGTGCAGGCTTCCTACAAATCAGGAACCAAATCGCTCCGGATCAGAGCGTCGACCGTCCATATCGCAAAAAGGGCAGTGCAGGCTTCCCATAAATCGGGAACCAAATCGCTCCGGATCAGAGCGTCGACCGTCCATTTCGGAAAAAGGGCAGTGCAGGCTTCCACAAATCGGGAGCCAAATCGCTCCGGATCAGAGCGTCGACCGTCCTTGTTGCAAAAAGGGCAGTGCAGGCTTCCCACAAATTGGGAACCAAATCGCTCCGGATCAGAGCGTCGACCGTCCATGTCGCAAAAAGGGCAGTGCAGGTTTCCTACAAAGCAGGAACCAGATCACTCCAGGCCAGGGAAAAATCTACCACGGACACTCCGTCTCGGAGACGCGGCAGAGCGTCGACCGTCCATGTCGCAAAAAGGGCAGCGCATGCTTCCCACAAATCGGGAACCAAATCGCTCCGGATCAGAGCGTCGACCGTCCATGTCGCAGAAAGGGCAGTGCAGGCTTCCCACAAATCGAGAACCAAATCGCTCCGGATCAGAGCGTCGACCGTCCATGTCGCAAAAAGGGCAGTGCAGGCTTCCCACAAATCGGGAACCGAATTGCTCCGGATCAGAGCATCGACCGTCCATGTCGCAAAAAGGGAAGTGCAGGCTTCCCACAAATTGGGAACCAAATTGCTCCGGATGAGAGCGTTGACCGTCCATGTCGCAAAATGGGCAGTGCAGGCTTCCCAAAAATCGGGAACCAAAGCGCTCCGGATCAGAGCGTCGACCGTCCATGTCGCAAAAAGGGCAGTGCAGGCTTCCCACAAATCGGGAACCGAATCGCTTCGGATCAGAGCATCGACCGTCCATGTCGCAAAAAGGGCAATGCATGCTTCCCACAAATCGGGAACCGAATCGCTTCGGATCAGAGCGTCGACCGTCCATGTTGCAAAAATGGCAGCGCAGGTTTCCCACAAATTGGGAACCGAATCGCTTCGGATCAGAGCGTCGGCCGTCCATGTCGCAAAAAGGGCAGTGCAGGCTTCCTACAAAGCAGGAACTAAATCTCTCCGGATGAGAGCGTCGACCGTCCATGTCGCAAAAAGGGCAGTGCAGGCTTCCCACAAATCGGGAACCGAATCGCTTCGGATCAGAGTGTCCACCGTCCATGTCGCAAAAAGGGCAGTGCAGGCTTCCCACAAATCGGGAACCGAATCGCTCCGGATCAGAGCGTCGACCGTCCATGTCGCAAAAAGGGCAGTGCAGGCTTCCTACAAATCGGGAACCGAATCGCTCCGGATCAGAGCGTCGACCGCCCATGTCGCAAAAAGGGCAGTGCAGGCTTCCTACAAAGAAAGAACCAGATCACTTCGGGCAAGGAAAAAGTCTACCCCGGACACTCCGTCTCGGAGACGCGCACAAATCGGGAACCAAATCGCTCCGGATTAGAGCGTCGACCATCCCTGTCGCAAAAAGGGCAGTGCAGGCTTCCCACAAATTGGGAACCAAATCGTTCCGGATCAGAGCGTCGACCGTCCATGTCGCAAAAAGGGCAGTGCAGGCTTCCTACAAAGCAAGAACCAGATCACTCCGGGTCAAGGAAAAGTCTACCACGGACACTCCGTCTCGGAGACGCGTCAAGCGTAGACCGTCCACGTCGTAAAAAGGGCAGTACATTCCAAAAGTTGGAACCAAAGCAAGTCGTCTCCACGCGAAAGAAGATCCATCAATTTCATGCACACAACTCACATATGTAGTGTGCATTTATTGATGGGGGGCATTTTGTTGGGGTCAAAATTTGCACCCCGGTTGACCAAGTCAAAGTCAATGTCAACCCCAAGCCAGGTGGGCCCAAGCCCAAGCAAGTGGGCCAATGCCCGGGTCGAGCCCGAACATGAACCGTCCGGCCTTCCGCCATACCAAAATAAAAATCATGTAACGAATAATTTTGATGTAATTTTTTGTGCATGAATGTATGCAAAATGAGTATAAAGCCAATTTTTTGTAAGCCAATGGCTTATGTGCAAAAAGAAATAGCGCATGAGACATGGGATGAGCAAAATGCCATTCTGTAAAGCCGAAGGGGCTATATGTAAATGTGTAAGCCTATATAAGGCAACATGATAATGAATAAAGATAGACTTTTCATTCCTCCCAAAAACTAGGATTTGTGCCTCCTTCCTCTTTCTCAAGGGTCTAAAACCCTCTTCCTCTTTTTTAAATTAAATCAAGAGTTTAACTCTTCCTTTCTAAAAAATAAATAGTTTTTCACCACAAAACCCACGAAGGGGAGCTCGAATCTCCAATCAGATCTCGAAAAGGGGAGACTTTTAAGTCTCACCCTTTTTTCTCCAAGATCCCATCGATCAAGAGCAGGAAGAAGAAGACCCATCTCCAAAAATCTAACTTTGGACAGATTCAAGGCTCAAAAGAAGAGCCAAAGATTCTTAGGAGTTTAACTCCTTTCTAGATCTGTTGGAGTTTAACTCCATAAATTAGTTTCTGTTAGGAGTTCAACTCCAAAAACCCCTTGGGAGTTCAACTCCCCAACCTAGGGGCTAGGCCCTTCCCGCGGGTGGTTCCTGCGGTCACGTGTACGCCACGTGACCCCGGGCGCTAAGGCGCCCATCGGTCACGTGCGCGCCACGTGACCCCGGGGCGCTAAGGCGCCCAATGGTCACGTGCGCGCCACGTGACCCCGGGGCGCTAAGGCGCCTATCGGTCACGTGCGCGCCACGTGACCCCAGGACGCTAAGGCGCCCAATGGTCACGTGCGCGCCACGTGACCCCGGGCGCTGAGACGCCCATCGGTCACGTGTGCGCCACGTGACCCCGGGCGCTGAGGTGCCCAATGGTCACGTGCGCGCACGTGACCCCGGGCACTAAAGCGCCCATGTGCGCGCACGTGACCCCGGGCACCATACGCCCACGTGCCACGCACGCGCCTTCAAGATGCTTCCCCCATTTTTTTTATGCACTCCACACTAAACATACCTCCCCCGTAAAAACTCTGCCGGGCCCCCGATATTCCCAAAACCCCTTCAAAACACACCCCAACGCACTGCACATTGAGTTCGCATGACCAGTTTAACCCGTTAATCGGAGGTTCCCTCGCTCCAAAGGCTGGGGTAATTAACGGCAGTTTAGTCCGCGGCTGCCGGAGATTCGGATCCTCACAATCAATAAACCCCAGCCTACCCTAGGCAGGGGTACTGTAATGCGACCGACAAGCGCGCGCGTATTCCCATCTCAATGGGGTGACGAAAAACACCCTACAGTGTCGAGCAATCCAAAGACAACAAAAGGCAAGCAAAGCAAAGGTGTTTACTAGGGACATGCCATCCCTATTTATACACTTAGCGAAGGCTATCCAACGGCCTAGATCCACTCTCGCCAAAATGAAGCACCGTGCCCAACGATCCAGATGGCGCCACACGACAGCAGACCATTGGACGCTTTCCTCTTACGCGGATCCGATCGGCTGAAACGACGTCTCACAGTCCGCCATCAGGATATGGCCACGTGGCATAAAATTGACGGTCGGACTGTCTCCATGACGGCCCGAACAAGCAAAGCGACGTCTCCATGATGGTGCCATCCTCTCAACGATCCGCTGACGTCATCGAGGATACACGCGAAAATTAAGACGCGCGGTGAATGCCATATGGACCCGAATATCGAAGAGACACAAACCCCAAAAGCCATGCCGTTTCTGAACGATCCACTGAGTAGATTCCTCGGTAAAAAGATGGAGAGAGAAAACCAAGTGATCCACCCTTGACCGACCCATAAAATAGGCCGGGACGAGTGTGGGGGGCTAATGATAATTCTCATAGTTGGGGATTCTCCAGATTTTGACACGTAGCAGATGACGTGTCCACCGTGCATGCCGCCTAGATTCCTGGAGGGTTACCGAACTAGAATAAGGATGATACGAAAGGAACACTCCTCGGTGTCTCGTATTCAAGGCTCAGTTCGAGGAATATACCCCAACCTCCATGGGGCTTCCCCTTCGTACATTCCTCCTTCGACCAACCACCGGTCAGTAGCCCGTCTTCAAGCAATCATAGTGCTGAGCTTTCTCGGCTCCCATGCTCGTCTTCGAGCTATCTTATAGCAGAGATTTCTAAGGTTTCCTATTTGGCCAGGGGAATGGAGCACGAGCGTCCTCATAACGGCTCCGTGTATCACGCCACGACGAGATCTCTGCCGCTCTACTTCCCCGTCCCATGCTAGCGTATCTCACCTTTAATGAGCGCTTCTCGCCATTAATGTGAACGTTATGCCTGGGCGGAACTAACGGCGAGAATCTCACAACGGCTCGTTCCGATGCGACCCATATATAAACCCCTCCTCCAGACGATTCAGGTAACTCAAACTGATTCCAATACGTCGCTACTCTTTCTGAATATTTCCCGATACTTACTTGATCATCGGAAGGACCTACGGCGGTCTCCCATCCCGAGACTTCTTTGCAGGTAGCTCAGTGTCCCTATCATCCAACAACCCATTGAGATCCGCACTTAATCTCTTACTACAAATCTCAACCGTTCAGCCCCGCTGTCTACAAGATCGACGGAGGACAACATCTGAGGGAGATTCCGACCTCCATCACGAGGAGTTAGCGCATATATATATTGGAAGAGTTTACAATTTCCACTTTTCTTCGACAACACACGCGTTAAATCTCCTTAGTTCCAAGTATCTACTATGTACCTAAAACCACCATAATCTCATAACTACTATCGAGGGCGCTCACAATATTTCAACTTTTATATATATATATATATATATATATATATATATAAAAGGTTACAATTTTGACTTTTCTTCGATAACACGTGCGTTAAATCTCCTCAGTTCCGAGTCACTACCGTGTACCTAAAACAACCGTAATCTCAAACTAAATAACACCACAATAACTTATATCGCAGGCGCTCACAATATTTCAACTTAAATGTCCTTTTGACTGAACTTTGGTTTACTATATATATCGATACCGAGATGATGATCACTCCTTTTAATTATCTTTTTGACCTCTTGTAAAGTTTTTAAGAAAATTAATCTAAATTTTATATACATATAAGAGTGTAAAATTTCTAAATTATAATGTATTATGATTTGGGAATTATGAGCATGGAATTTAACTCTTGCAAAATAATACGTTTAGTTTTGATATTTGGTATTCACATCTAAATTTTATCACTTATGTTAACATATTATTTTTAAAACATTCTTTTATCATTAATACTTTGAAATAGACAAAAAGGTGTGAAAATGGCATCTAAAATAAAACTAAAAAAAGTTCAAGATAAGAGATGCACCGCTAATTTGAAGGCGTGTGTTTATAAATTTTTGATCAACATATCAGAAACTTTATGAATCTTCTTTTGAGGATCAATCAAAACCGCAAGCTACAACAGAGAAGCAAACCGTAATACGAAGAACATAAACAAACGGTAAAAGAGAGAAAATGATATTTACAGTGTTTCGAAAATATATCTAATCAATGGGGAGTATAAGAGGCTGCATCGTAAGTTTATTTCTAAATTTCTATACAACATTCTTGTGAGGACAATACCTCAGCTCTTGTTTCGAGATTCAACCCTAAAACGCTAGCCATATATACCTCTCTACTCAAAACATTCCTCTTATGACTAAGGTACACCCAAAAGAAAAAATTAATTAGATGAGGGCCAACTTTATTGATGGTAAAAAAAACAAGATAACTTCCCATTATATACGAATTATTTTATTCTTATCCAAATATAATAATCCTTATTTAAATAGGACTCTTTTTTTTTATTTTTATCCTTTAGCAGCTGCACAATTTAAATGTAGATTTACAAGGCCTTGTTTGGCCGGGGGATTTAGGATGGATTTGTGAGGTTTGGAGGTCAAATCCACATGCATTTGATAATTTTTTGTTTGGTTTGTGGATTTGGGTTTTGAGGGATTTGTTGCCCATAAGCTAAAACTTGGCCTGAATCCAAAAATAGAATATTATGGAGAAACACTTGCCCCATGAGGGTTTTTGGGAATAGAAAATTGTTATGTTTACCATTTAAATTGCCTTGAAAATTGGAGAATTTGTGGTATTTGGAGATAACAAAAGGTATACTCACCATTTTAATGTCACCTTCAACTCCAAGTTTTTAAATCCATATCAATTCGATACAACCAAACAAGAGATTGGATATTTTTTTTTAGTCATGATCCTTAACTTACCATATATTTAGAATTATAAGTCCTAAGTCCTAGTTGATTATGATTGTCTAATCATGATGGATGTCCTTTTCAGGCCTCCTTCAGATGTTGTCCTTCGTCGATCTTCCGATGGATTTTTGGAGGTGATCTCCTTTGCGTGTGGGTCTCAATGGGTTTGAGGAGATTGGTGGTTTGAGGAGTTTGCGCCGAATACCTGCAAAGAAGTCCCGGGGTGGTTTGGTATCACCGAGGACCCTCCGACGATCAAGTTAGCATAAGATCCGAGCAGAGTAACGGCTAAGTAGAGTAAAAAATGGCTTACTTGACCCCTCCGTGATGGGGGTTTATATAACGGCGGCGGCACGCAGCAGCAGGCACGAGAATCTCGCCGACAGTTACGCTCCCGTCGTCACGCCCGCGTAGAGAGCGGATTGCCCATTAATGGGGATCATGATGGCGTGGAACGTGGGATGTTGCTAGCGGAGAATCCGCGCTTGGCGAGATTTGCGGAGCGGCGGTTACGCCTGTGAGCGGCGGAGTTGGTCGAAGAGCCGAGGAAGACGGCTTCGACCGGGAGCTCGGGGACGAGCGAGGAGGCCGATGAGTCTCGATCTTGTGGCAGCTCGGGGCGAGCTATGGGCCGAGGAGGCCAGTTTGCAGGAGGGTCCTGAGGAGGGCCAGCTTGTGCTTGCAGGTCGGGTGCAGGGTTGGCCTGGCCGGCCCCCGTAGGCCCTTCTTTCTGAGTTCTGGGACACGTCATCTGCCACGTGTCTTGATCTTGGAGATCGCCAATATTGAGCATCATCATTAGCCCCCCACTCCTGTCCTGACCAGCTAGCGGGTCAGGTCAGGAGTGGACTGCCGGACCTCCCGAGGTGAGCTCTTTCCTAAGGTTTCGTCGGGACGAGTCCCCGGGCTGTCAGTTGTCTTTTCTGCTAGCGAATCAGGGTGAGATCTCTGCATTTAAGGAGGGTGCAATGGTTCGTGCATTCTGCCACTGAAGCGACGGTCCACGTGTCAAGCGTCGGTTGGCCGACGCGACGTATGCAGGCCTGCAGCGTCTGATAGGATGCGGCCCAGCGTGAGAACGACACGTGGAGAAATCGGAGCCATTGGACCTGAGGAGATGTTTTGGCGGGAGATGAAGGGCGCCGTTGGAAGAGGTCGCTTGCAGCAATAAACATGGGTGGGGCCCATCCTTGGGCCCTTACTCCTTCATATTTCCTTCTTCTAAGTCCTGGTTGCTCGGCTCTCGTCTTCTTTCTCTCGCTTTCGTTTCCCGATGATCCCTTTTCTCAAGGTTAGATGTCTTCCTTTGTAGAGTCAGAAGATGTTGTAGGAGTAGGTTCTAGGGACCCTTTAGTTGTGTATGAGTCCTTCCGGGGAGCAGGGGTCGGATCCTCTTCCTGGGATCGTGCGGCGGGTGCAGCCCCTAAGGAGGAGGAGGCAGATGCGGCCCCCAGCACCTCGTGTTGGGTGAGGCATGTGGACGAGCTCACCAATGCTCGGGCTCGCTTCCACATCCCCTCGCGTTACACGCTACGACTGGCCAAGGAAGGGGAGAGGGCGGACCAAGTACGGGGCAGGGAGATCGCCCTGTATTTGGAAGCTTTTTGGGGCGGAATGCACCTGCCCTTCTCTCCCGAGGACGTCGCAGCGCTGAATTTTTTCAGTTTGGCTCCTGGCCAGTTAGTGCCGAACTCATGGAGGATCCTCCTCAGGTTCCTGATCCTCCTGAAGTTGCAGGCGGTTCCTTTCAGCCCCCCCTTCTCGATTCTTCTCTTGTCTTCAAAAATCACCCTAGTGGTCGAGCGGATGACCCGGGGTGGGTCTATCTCTCCTTTAGAAAGCGGCCAGCGGGCGCCGCCGGGACAGGGGTCGTGGCCCTGCCCTCTTCCATTCATGATTGGAAGAAGAAATTTTTCTTCGTTACCCCTCCCGCAGGCGAGGACTGGCCCGTGCCTACAAAGTGGTCAAGGGAGAAATGCTTGCCAGGGAAATAGTCCAATGACCCTGCCGCGGTGAGAGTGGCGTCGTGGGAGCCCATCCCCCGATCCGACGTGCTGCTGTCTGAGAGGGTCCTGAGTTGGGCCGGGCTCAGCCCCGTTGAGTTCGTCGGTAAGTTAGGCTGACTTTTTGGTCTGTGTATTGCTCGTGTCGCTGACTTTTTGGTATTTGTTTTGTGCAGGACCCATGGACTTCGACTCGCTTAAATCCTCCATGCGCCAGCCGAGGAAGGTTACAAAGGCTGGGGCGCCGGCTCTTCTCGCGCGAAGCCTGCCCCGGCTCCTCCTTCTCCGGTGATTGTGCCCCGCGAGCGTTCGGCAGCGGATCCCGCCCCGGGTCCCAGTAGAGTGTCGGGCCGGAAGCAGGCCCTAGTTCTAGAGGACCCGGTCTCGGAGGAGGAGATTGGCTCTCCCCCGGAGCCGCTCAAAAGGAACTCCCAGAGATCTTCCCGGGGCCGGTCCTCGCCGATCATGGTAGAGGAAGAGGGCCTCCGGTTCGCGGTGCCATCCGGGCTATCCGTTGCGGATAGCCTGCTGCATGAGATAGAGGAGTCGACCGGGGATAGAGTCTCCGGGGGAACCTTCAGGGCTCAGCTGGCATCCATTGCCCAGGAGTCCGTGTAGGTAAGTGTTTGGTTTATTGTGGGATTCGGTGCCTCCTTCATTTTTCTGATCTCTTTCGAATCTCCCAGGTTCTCCAGCACGTTGCCCTCGCTTTGCGTATGGAAGCCGAGGTGGTAGCCCCGGCACTGAAGGCTGCGGGTCAGCTCGCCTCGCTGGAAGAGAGCTCCAAGCGGGAGCTGGAGGCGGTGATGGCGAGGGTTGCCGCATTGGAAGGCGGGGTGGAGGCCGAGAAACGGGAGGTAGCCCGGTACCGCGAGGCCGCTGTGACTGCCGAGGCAAAGCTCGGGAATGCTCAGGTGCTTGCCGGCAACCTGAAGAAGACGGTGAAGACCCTTCGGAAGGAGCTGGGGGCGGCAGCCGAGGCAGCCAAGTCGGCATACCTGAAGGCGGCGAAATTGGCCGACCTCTCGGCGGCGAAGGCGGTGGAGGTCTATAAGAAGTTGAAGGACTTTTATGATGACCTGGCCGTGACTATGACCCGCATCTGGCACGATGCCCTCGATGTCGTTAAGGCCCGGATGCCGGAGTTTGCTGACGGAGATCTCCGGGCTGAATTCCCCCTCGCGGACGCCGATGAGCAGGGGGAAGAGGTTCCTGACGAGGAAACCACCAAGGACCCTGCACGTCACGTGGTGGTCGTCGAGGACCCCGAGGCCGCACCTGGCCCCGAGGTCTAAAGCCCCCGTCTTCCTCCTTTTATTTCTTTGTTTTTGGAATTTTGTAAGCCTCCGGGAATTTTGTAAGGCTGGGGAGCCTAAAAATACCCTTTGTAAAGCCTTTTTCTTTGGTAGTAATAAAATTTTTCTTTGGTTCCGTCGAATCGCACTTTATCCTCTGCTTGCGAAGAATGCTCGTAAAATATTTCTGCTTGCACCACTGTGTTTTCTTGTTAGGTTGGCCATCTGTCTAGCGATCGTCCGTCGAGTTGATTTCGATCACTTGCCGAGCATGCCAAGCGATGCTGAGGAGGTATCCCCATGGGCCCCAAAGTCGAGGGGGGATCGTTTAGACTTGAGTTTTGGGCCCTTAGCGTTGGAGGGGCTGTAAGAAGCCCGCTATGGATGACCGGGCAGTGAAGCTGCGCGGTCGCCTCTTGGCGAGGGCCTTGATCTCTGGCGTCGTGGGTAGGCAACTACCAGTCGAAGATGATCGAGCAGGGTGGCTGCTCGGTTGCCTCTTGTGAAGGCTATGACCCTTAGTGTTGGAGGGGCTGTAAGAAGCCCACTAAGGATGACTGGGCAGTGAAACCGCGCGGTTGCCTCTTGGCGAGGGCTTGGATCCCTGGCGTCGTGGATAGGAAACTACCAGCCTGGGATGAAGGAGCGGGGTAGCCGCTCGGGTGCCTCTTGCGAGGGCTTCGATCCCTGGCATCATAGGTAGGGAGCTACCAGCCGGAGATGACCGAGCAGGCTAGCTGCTCGGTTGCCTCTTGCGAGGGCTTTGATCCTTAGTGTTGGATGGGCTGTAAGAAGCCCACTAAGGATGACCGGGCAGTGAAGCTGCGCGGTTGCCTCTTGGCGAGGGCTTGGATCTCTGGCGTCTTGGGTAGGCGACTACTAGCCTGGGATGACCGAGCGAGGCAGCCGCTCGGATGCCTGTTGCGAGGGATTCGATCCCTGGCGTCATGGGTAGGGAGCCACCAGCCGGAGATGACTGAGCAGGGTAGCCGCTCGGTTGCCTCTTGCGAGGGCTTTGATCCTTAGTGTTGGAGGGGTTGTAAAAAGCCCACTAAGGATGACCGGGCAGTGAAGCTGCGCGGTTGCCTCTTGGCGAGGGCTTGGATCTCTAGTGTCGTGGGTTGGAAACTACCAGCCTGGGATGAAGGAGTGGGGTAGCCTCTCGGGTTCCTCTTGCGAGGGCCTCGATCCCTGGCGTCATGGGTAGGGAGCTACCAGCCGGAGATGACCGAGCAGGCTAGCTGCTCGGTTGCCTCTTGCGAGGGCTTTGATCCTTTAGGATAGGGACCAAGCAGGATTACTGCCCAGTGCCTCTTGGCGAGGACTTTGATCCCTGTCGGTTGTGGTAGGAAGCTACCCACCGGGGATAGCCGAGCAAGGACTCGACTGCCTCCGGGAGGACTTTGGTCCCTAGCGTTGGGGCTGTAAGAAGCCCACTAAGGACCCTTGGCCGGGCAGGGTTACTGCTCGGTGCCTCTTGGCGAGGGCTTTTGTCCTGAAGGATAGCCGAGCGAGGGATCCTCGGGCTCGACTGCCCTGGGAGGGCTTTCTGATCCCTGGCGTTGCGGTAGGGAAGCTACCTGCCAAGGATAGTCGAGCGAGGGATCCTCGGGTTCGACTGCCTCTGGGAAGGCTTTCTGATCCCTGGCGTTGCGGTAGGGGAGCTACCCGCCAGGGATAACCGAGCAGGGTAGCTTGCTTCGATTCCTGGCGTTGCGAGTAGGGAAGCTACCGGCCAGGGATAGCCGAGCAGGGTAGCTTCTCGGATGATTCTTCATGAGGGTTCGCCCGACCATCCAGTTGTAGGTATGGGGAACAGGAACGGTTGCGGCGACCGTGCGCGTAGCATGCACATTTAATGTGGAGGGAGGCGAAGTGCCAGGGTCGCGTCGTTTCGATTCCGCCAGAGAAGGCTCGATGATCGCCGCGTGGCAGCGACTTTTCGAGTGAAAGCGGGCGGTTGTTGAGCTCCGTTGGGGCGCAGTGGGCTATATAAGGCCGAAGGAGTACTGGTCCTTCCTTCCTATAAACAGAAGATCGAGAATGCAAGACTTCCCCTTTACTATCCCCGAGATCATCCATTTCGAAGACGAATACTTTTATGACCAGAACTGCACCGAGGACACGGTGCAGTTGGTCTATGGGAGCATCGAGGACCATTTCGGCCTGCTGCTCTCCCGACGCTCTTCCCTGCTGCAGTTGCTGATGTACTCTATCTGGAGGGCATCGCCGGGGTTTTACAACCCCCTGTCCGAGCAGCTCTATGACGAGGCCGTGGGCAAGCTGCGGTCTCTGAGGCGCTTCGGCCTAATTTCCGCGAACCGGCTGGCTCGCTCAGAGGCGCTCGTCCACGAGTGCTACGAGCTAAGGCTCGGGATCAACGCGCGCGGGGGGAACCGGGGGCAGAAGTTGGACCTCGCGAGGCCCCGGCTGGCGGAGATCTTTACCGAGTATCACAAGCAGAACTCCCTGCACCCCCTTCCCCCACTGTTGTAATTTCCTTTTCCTTTTTTCATGTATGGATGAGGAGCCCATAATACCTTTTGAATAAACAAGGTTTTTCCTTCTTTTTCTCAATGTTCCATTGATCTTTATTAAATTAACAACATACCCTAGGAAGAGTTTACATTGCCTTAAAAGAAAAGTACATGCTAGTAGATGACTTTATCGGCTTGGCCCGAGCTCCCTGGAGGATTGTTGGCCTCCGTGCTCGGCACCGGGTAAGGGGCTCCCTGAGTTCCGTGCTGGTCGTCTGCCAAAACGAGCATGATCTCACCGATGGTCAGCTCAGCGGGAGGGTGACGCTGCTCCTGCTCACGGTCGGCCTGCCGTTTGTCCCTCAAGTATGCGGAAAGGTGTCCCGATCGGATGAGCTCTTCGATGTAGTCCCTGAGTTGCTTACAATCCTCCGTGGCGTGGCCCAGCGTCCGGTGGAAAGCACAGTAAGGGCCACGGGTTCGCTTCGCGGCCTGATGCGGGATCGGAAGGAACTTGAAGAACCCCTCATTCTGGGCCTCCTCTAACAATACTGCGAGGGAGACGTTGAGTGGGGTATACTCCTGGAACTTCGGGTGATAGGGCTGCTGACACTCCAGCCTTTCTTCCCGGGCACTTTTCTTCTGGTCGGGCCGGTCTGCCCTAGGGAGGTTCACGTTCACCTCAGACTCCAGTTGAACCTCGCGCTCGGTCCATGCCTTTACTTCGGCCATGGTCTTTGGCTGCGCCAATGCAAAGGAGCGCAACTACTCTTTGTGACTAAGACCAGACCTGAGCGCTGTGATGACGGTCTCGTCCCGGTGCTCGGGGACCTCGAGGAGGGCATTGTAGAAGCAGGAGATGTAAGCCTTGAACGTCTCTTTGTCCTCGCTCTTAATAGTGAAGAGGTGGTCGACCGTGCGCTTCTGCCGACGGTTCCCGACGAAGTGGCCGAGGAACTGAGTAGCCAGCTCGTCGAAGGTCGAGATTGAGCGGGGTTCGAACCCTCGAAACCAGTCCCGACCTGCGCGGATGAGGGTGGCCGGGAAGGCCCTGCACTGAGCGGCGTCAGAGTGGTCCTGGAAGCTCATCCCCGCTGTGAAAGCATCCAAATGGTCCTTCGAGTCGGTTTTCCCGTCGAATAGAGAGACCTTCGGGGGCTTGTTGCGCGAGGAGACGTGGACGGCGAGCAGTTCCTCGGTGAACGGCCTAGTAAGCGAGTCGGCGGCGTACTTAGCCCCATCGCCCGAGAGGCGACCTTCCCGGCGCATGCCTTCGATCTTCTTCTCGAGGGCGTCGAGTCGGTCGTGGTATCCCGAGGAATCGGCGCCTTGGCATCCCTGGCCTCTGCTGCGGGTGACTTGCGTCTGGGACCGGCCCCGATTCCTCTCGATGAGGTTCCTCAGATCCCCGGGCGAGGTGTCTCTCGAGCCGCCAAGGTGAGCCCCTCCCGTACGACCTCGTCGGGAGAGGGGGTGTCGATCATGCCTGTGGACAGGCAAGGTGACCGACATCTCCTCAGGAGGGTAAGGGTCGCGCGGAGGCTCGAGGCGAGGCACTCTGACGGCGGATCTTGGGATAGAGCCTTGGGGCGCCCAACGGGCCTCGGGGAGTATCGGCCCATGAGATTTATGGCCGGGGGTCGCAGCCTGCCGGTGGTCAGCCATGCTGACGAGGGCGGAGCCTTCTGGAGGCAGAGGAGCGGCGACCGGGGGCCAGGTGCGGCCGTTTGGACGCGGACGAGCGCCTCCACGAGGGACTGTAGCCGATCTATTCGGTTGGCGATGACGTTGATGATGGTTGCTGGAGGGGGCTCGTCCGAGCCTCCGGTGAAGGGAAGGCAGCGGCTGGTACCTGGGTCCTTAGGGTGATCGCTTGCCATGTGTATAGAGATCGGAAGGCCAACTTTGTGTTTTGTGGAGTCGTTTCCCACAGACAGCGCCAACCGATGGATGTCCTTTTCAGGTCTCCTTCAGATGTTGTCCTCCATCGATCTCCCGATGGATTTTTGGAGGTGATTTCCATTGCGTGTGGGTCTCAATGGGTTTGAGGAGATTGGTGATTTGAGGAGTTTGCGCCGAATACATGCAAAGAAGTCCCGGGGTGGTTTGGTACCACCGAGGACACTCCGACGATCAAATTAGTACGAGATCCGAGCAGAATAACGGCTAAGTAGAGTAAACAATGGCTTACTTGACCCCTCTGTGATGGGGGTTTATATAGCGGTGGCGGCACGCAGCAGCAGGCGCGAGAATCTCGCCGGCAGTTACGCTCCCGTCGTCACGCCTGCGTAGAGAGCGGATCGCCCATTAATGGAGATCATGATGGCGTGGAACGTGGGATGTTGCTAGCGGAGAATCCGCGTGTGGGGAGATTTGCGGAGCGGCGGTTACGCCTGTGAGCGGCGGAGTTGGTCGGAGGGCCGAGAAAGACGGATTCGGCCGGGAGCTCGGGAACGAGCGAGGAGGCCGAGAAGTCTCGGTCTTGTGGCAGCTCGGGGCGAGCTATGGGCCGAGGAGGCCGGTTTGCAGGAGGGCCCTGAGGAGGGCCAGCTTGTGCTTGCAGGTCGGGTGCAGAGTTAGCCCGGCCGGCGTCTGTGGGCCTTTCCTTCTAAGTTCTGGGACACGTCATCTCGCCACGTGTCTTGATCTTGGAGATCGCCAATATTGAGCATCTTCAAATCTATAAACTTTTTAGCTTACAATCAGTTAACTTTGCTGTAACTAATGTACCTTAACCTATACAAATCCTCATTTTGAATTAGTCTCTATTTTGATAGAAGAGCAAGACTGGACTTTACCAATCATCATTATTGTCAAGGACTAGTTTTTTCTCTAACATGTTGGATACATATTGACAAACCTATAGTTACATTTTAATATCGGAGTCAATTTAAAGATCCTCGCTCAAAGACCAGCCTCAGAAGTTATTAGCAACCGTTGCTAATAAATTAAGCTTACGATGATGACACTGGTTTCTCGTCCGATTTAAGTTTGAAACTTTAATTAGCAACCCTTTATATAACTCCAAGAATTTCTTGTACCGTCCTAAAAATTCTTCGAAAAAATTAAACAGCTCCCATCATGCCATACCATTGGATATCATGGTTCAAAAAAAAAGATAAAACCATTAATGGACTTGCTGCAGTCGATGAAATAGATGCATGCATCAAATCCTCCCGCTTTTCGGTCTCATCTCCATTAATTATCACGGGTCTCAACTTCTATTTTTGACTATTTTAGCGGTGGTGACCATAGCAAATTTACTGCGAACATAGTAAAATTGCTCTCAAATATATATGGTATCAAAAGTTAAGAAAAGTGGAAAGATAAACAAAAAGTTAAGACCAAAAATACCAAGACATAAGGCATTCCTTTGTAGCCGATAAAATGGGGCCTGCGGTTCTTTCTGGTCTAAAACTGCAGCGGTCTCTCACATGGACAAGTGGGGTCAATGGTCAGGAGCATAGCGAGCTCTATTGACCCATGTGAGAAAGATCTTGGGCCTACAAGGTCCCTTTAGGCCCTATTTTCTCTTTTCCGCAATCAAGTAAAATAAATATATCAGGAAAATTATGAGTGAGATCCAATCATTTAGTACACATTTTGCTCTAATAATTGCTTCTGGTGGGGTGATCAAATTATTGTATCGTGCAATCATGTAAAAAAATTTAATCCACTAACTGACAAACTTAAATTACTTGACTTAAATTAGTCAAATCAGGACTCAGTAATGTCAAGTTGTGCCGAGGTCAGCATTCCAACGTCATGTGCCTTGCGTCAATATTCAAATTGCGTCTCTTTCGTGCAACATAATTATTAGAATTATAATGTAACCTGTTGCCTTTATTTATTGTGAAGAAACTTATATAACTTTATTCACATGGAAATGTCTATGAAAGCAATCAACCCTCTCTCTTCAAGGCATGTGACTAATTACTAGCTAACGAGACAATGTGAACAAATTAATTAACCATTCACATTGTAGTCTTAGTAATGACTTCATTCAAATCCTTAATATTCAAACTGGGAGACCCGGGGTCAAAATATTAAGTCAATATATATCGTTTTCTTGTATCCCAATGCAACGATAAGTCGCAAGGGCTTGGAGTAGCCCTGAAGACCGGGGACCGAGCTCGTGGTCTTCTATTTATGAAGTGATGGCTAATTTATCCCACTTATTATCTTCAAAAAAAATGCAACTGTAATTCTGAACAATTTTATCCTTGCTTTGGGGAATCGAACTGGTGTCTAATTACTAGGAAATAAAACACATACTGAGCCATGAGCTATCGCCAATTTGTAACAGTACTACAAATCTATTTTAATGCGAGCTCTCTTTCTTTTCTAACTATTAGACTTAGACTTTTGCACATGCGACGCCGTGAACATATGTAGGATTTGTGTGCATGCCACAAGTAGAAAAAACTATAATAACGAGAGAAACATTTATGAGGGACAAATTTTCCCTCGGTAACGTGTAAACTATCTAGCGATTTTTCTCTCTTGTTAATATTCTCTCGGTAATGATCCATTTCTAAGGATGAAAGACTACATTACAACAAGAAAGTATAAAAACCGTAAATTTATTTGGGCCAAAATATAACGAGGAAAACATTGCCGAGAGATATATCACTTGGCAATATCCGCATTAGCTACCACAGAAATATCAAGGGAACATATTGTCGAGGGGACGTGATATATCTGTTGGCAATGTTTCCTCAGCATTTTTTTGGCAGCTAATACGACTATTGCCAAGGGATATATACATTGGCAATGTTTTTCCTCGTTATGTGTTGGCCCAATTAAATTTACGTTTTTTATATTTTTCCTCCGTAATGTAATCTTTCATCCTTAGAAATAGATCAATACCAAGAGAATATTAGCAAGAGCGAAAATTCGTTTAGCAGTTTACATGGAAAATTTGTCCATAGTAAATGTTTCATTCGCTAGTTATTTCTACCAGTGGATAACAATAGATATTTTAGCCTTTTTCCCTGCTATATCTTTTACTTGCATCTCTTTAGATAAATGCACATAATTAAACTGTAATATTTTTATGCTAATTTTATATGTGTTTGACATAAAAATTGGGACACATAAATGATTTGACCGTCGAATAATAATTTTTCTTTTTTTCAATTTTTTCTTTCAACTGAAATTCGAAATGCTGCTTACTCTCCGAGTTTTCTAGTTTTAATAACACATATAGATATGTTTTAGCACATAATTTTAAAAAATTGCTCACAAATGACCTACATGGTTAACTATGGGGTTTTCCCTGTGTTTTTCTTGACCAATAGTCACAGTGATGATGCTCATAAGTAGAAATCACTCAGATCACGACACGTGGCAGATGGCGTGTCATCTGCATAAAACCAGCTAGGCTTCTGGGGGCTGCGGAGGTAGAATCAATGTGGATCATTGGTGATTTTCCTCGGATGGTCTCCAAATTTACACCCCCACTTTTTGCCCTGGAGCAATTCAGCAGCCGAATCTTCACCGCCTTTTTGCTTGTCTCCGAGCTATTGCAGAGCAGAGCTTCCACTGCCACCCTGCTCATCTCCGAGCTGATGCAAGGCCTGAGCTTTCTCGGCCTCCCGGCTCGTCTCCGAACCATCGGGCTGCTCATATCCACCGCCTCACATTCCGTGTCCTACGCGGGCGCGTCCCCCTATAAATGAGCGAATTTCGCCATCAACGCGGGTGTAACGAGGGGGCGTAACTGATGGCGAGAATCTCGCGCCGGCTTGCTCCACACGACCACTATATAAACCCCTCTTTCAGACGACTCAGCTAACTCGAACTCATTCCAATAGGCCGCTACGCTGCTCTAATTCTCCGGTACTAACTTGATCGTCGAAGGCTCCTACGGTGGTTTCCCACCCCAGGACTTCCTTTGTAGGTTCCTCGGCCTCAGCAAATTTCAATAACCTATTGAGATCCACACGCTCAACAACCCCCAAACCAATCTCAACCGTTCAAAACCGCTTGCTATCAGATCGACGGAGGACAACATCTGAGAGAGATCACGACCTCCATCAGTTGGCGCCATCTGTGGGAACCTCTTTTCAGAAACTTCTCCACCCATAAAGTTGATATTCCGCCCTCGACCCGATGGCGAGCGACGACCGCAACGATCCAAATACGACCCGCCACACCCACAACGGAGGCAGGAGCGGCTCGTTCCCCATCCTAACGTCATCAACGTCTTATCCGCTCGAATCGACAGGCTCACATAGATGGTGGATACACTCGTCCGCATTCAAGCAGCGGGCCTTATCCACCAGACCGCAGTTCCCCCTCCCCGGGATAACGACGTCCGCAGAAAGAAGGATGGCCATACTCAGGCCCTCGATCTTACTCATGCTCATCTCAGCGTCAAGAAGCGCCGGTGTGCCGACTCCGGCTACGATAACCCGCTTGCGGCGAATGATTCCATGACCCGCTGGACGCCGGACAGCTCTACACCCCGATCTCGGGGAAGATTAGGCCGTTGCCCCCAACACCTTCCGCGTGCACACACACCCCTTGCGGAGATGTCGGTCAGTTCGCCTGCTTCCAGGCACGACCGACACCTCCAATCCCGCTGAGGCCGTGCAAACGGCGAACGTCGAGACTACTCAAGAAAGATCTCGTCCGAGGATTTAAGAAATTTGATAGAGCGGAATCGAAGCCATACCATTGCGCAACCCCGGAGCGGGGGTAGCCACCACTCCGAATGTGCAGAATTCTCGGGGTACCACCACCGGCTTGAAGCCCTCGAAAAGAAAATCGAAGGCATACAATGAGATAGCCAAATGTCCGGTGAAGGGGCCAGGTATTCCGTCGATTCGCCCATAAAGCCCTTTACAGAAGAGCTACTGGCCGAGCACGTCTCGTCCAGGAACAAGTCGCCCAAAGCGACCCTCTTCGATGGGAAGTCCGACCCAAAGGACCACTTAGACGCATTTACGGTGGGCATGAACTTCTAAGATAACTTGGATGCAACTCAATGCCAAGCTTTCCCCACTACCCTAATCCAGGCTGGCCGGGATTGGTTTCGAGGGCTCGCGCTGCGCTTTATCTCGACCTTCGACAAGCTGGCTACCCAATTCATTGGTCATTTCGTCGAAAAACGACGACAGAAAAGGACGGTCGACTACCCGTTCACTGTCAAGAGCGGAGACAAGGAATCCTTCAAAAGGTATGTCACTCGCTTCTACAATACCCTCCTGGAGGTTCCCGTGCACTGCGATGAAACAGCTATCACCGCACCGAGGTCGGGTCTTAGGCACAAAGAGTGGCTCCGCTCTTTTACATTAGCGCAACCTAAGACCATGGCCAAAGTGAAAGCCTGGACCGAGCGAGAGATCTAACTCGAGTCGGAAGTGAACTCAAATCTGCCTCGAGCCGACCAAACGGACCGAAATAAAAGGGACATGGAGGAGAAAAAGAAAGTCAACCGTCCGAAACCTTACTCCCCGAAGTTCCTGGAGTACACTCCTCTAAACATTTTCTAGACCGAGCTGCTGGAGGAAGTTAAGGACGAGAGGTTCTTTAAGCTCCCGCCAGTTACCCAAAGAGCGGGCAAGCATCTCCGCGACCCGTACTGCGCATTCTATAGGTCGCAAGGTCACCCGACTGAGAACTGCAAACATCTCCGTGACTACATCAAGGAGTTGATCCACTCCGGCCACCTAGAGAAATACTTATGGGACAAGCGGCAGGCGGAGCGGGAGAAGAAGGACCAAACCCCTCCCGGGGAATTAACGATTGGGCAAATCATGGTCGTTACCTCGGATCAAGCTTGGGAAAACGGGGAGAACCACCGCTTCCTCCCAGTCGAAGGTGTAAGTTATCCACCCCGTAAGAGTTGCAGGAAGGACGAACCGATCATCTTCACCAATGAAAACTTCCATGTCATATCGCTTCCTCACAATGACCATCTCGTGATAACGGCCCAAGTCCACTGTTATGAGGTCCAGAGAATTTTGGTCGATTCAGGGAGCTCGGCGGATATCCTGTTCCACGATTGTTTCCAGCGTATGGGGCTAGAACTATCCGACCTTCGGCGGACCTCCTATGTACTCTTTGGGTTCACAGCCCACTCTGTCCCGGCTGAGGGGTTGGTCACCCTCCTCCTCAACATTGGGGAAGCAGGCAATTCGCGAACCATACCGGTGAACTTCCTCGTCGCTAAGGTCTCTTCATCCTATAACATTCTCCTGAGACGCCCTACCTTGAACGCCTTCCGGGCTCAAATTTTGATTTCTCACCTTGCGATCAAATTCCCTTTGGATCAAGGGGGATAGGCCAGGACCACGGAAACCAGCAAACCGCCAAGATTTGTCTCGCCTCGACATCCCCCGCCGGAGAGCAGGGCGACGATTTTGAGGATACACATGATTTCCAGGGATCTTTAGATACACGTGACAACCAAAAGGAAATTCGAGTCACCCCGGTGGAAGCATTGACAGAAGTCCCTCTCGTAGAAGGAGTCGATGGCTGGACAGTCCAGATCGGCTCCCTCTTGACAAGGGACTACCACGAAGACTTGATCCATTTCCTCTGAGGAAACTTGGACGTATTCGCTTGGACGCCAGCGGACATGCCCGAGATCGACCCTGATGTGATCTCCTATAAGCTCGGGGTCGACCCGAAAGTCCGACTCGTCAGACTAAAGAAGAGAAGCCTTACGCCAGTTAAACAAAAAGCGATAGAAGACGAGGTGGATCGATTGCTCGCAGCCAACATCATCAGGAACCTGGAATACTCAGATTGGCTGGCGAACGTGGTCATGGTCAAGAAGGTGAATGGGAAATGGCGCATATGTGTCAATTTCACGGACTTGAACAAGGCTTTCCCCAAAGACAACTATCTACTTCCTTGAATAGACCAGCTAGTGGATAGTTCGGCTGGCCATGAATTACTGAGATTCATGGACGCTTTCTCTGGTTACAATCAGATCCGGATGAACCCGGCCGACGAAGAACTTACCGCCTTCACCACGGATTAGGGGTTATACTGCTACAAAGTAATGCCCTTCAGACTCAAGAACGCTAGCGCCACATATCAACACCTGGTCAAAAAACTGTTCAAACCACAGATTGGGAGAAACATGGAAGTCTACGTCGACGACATGCTCGTAAAATCCGTCTCCTCAGCTGGGCACACTAAAGACCTCGGCGAGACATTCGACGTCCTGCGCAAGTATAAAATGAAGCTGAACCCAGCTAAGTGTGCATTCGGAGTCACCAATGGGAAGTTCCTCGGGTTCATGGTTACTCATCGAGGAATCGAAGAAAACCAAGAAGAGATCAGTGCCATCCTCAACATGGCAACGCCCAAGAGCAATGTAGACATCATGCGCCTCACGGGAAGGGTGGCTGCCCTGAGTCGCTTTATGTCTAGATCCGGAGAGAAGTGCCTCCCGTTCTTCAAGGCTCTAAGGAAAATTCATAAGTTTGAATGGTCTGAGGAATGCCAGAACACTTTCGAACAACTCAAGGCACACCTAGCGACTCCCACGCTACTCACCCGACCGGTCGAGGGCGACGAGTTATTATTATATCTAGCCGTCTCCGACTAAGCTGCAGGCTCGGTGCTTGTCAGAGAATGTGAAGGAATACAGAGGCCGGTCTACTACGTGAGCCATGTCTTCAAGGATGCAGAACAAGATACCGGCCATAGAGAAAATAGTCCCGACACTTATCGTCGTCTCCAGAAAACTTCGACACTATTTCCAAGCGCACACAATCCTCGTCCTCACCGAGCGGCCTTTAGGTTCTATTCTCGCCTCTCCCGAGTCGTCAGGTCGTCTGGAGAAATGGAGGTGGAAATTGTCCCAATTCGATATCAAATACCGCCCCAGAAAAGCCATCAAAGCACATGTCTTAGCAGATTTCATTATCGAATGCACTATTCCAGCTAAAGAAGGAATGGCAGCGTAGGGCCCCGAACCACATCTCTCGGTCGAAGAGGTACCCGACCCCATCCCGGACTGGGTGCTCTACGTGGACAGATCCTCTACCGAGGAGGGGAGCGGGGCTGGCCTGATCATCCGCAGCCCAAATGAAGCGGAAATGGAATACTCTATAAAGCTCGGGTTCAGAGCGTCGAGCAACGCCGCGGAATAAGAGGCTTTGTTGGCAGGACTGCGAATTGCCTCCGGGGTAGGACAGAAGACCATCAGAGTTCGCTGCGACTCCGCACTGGTCGTCGGCCAAGTAACCGGGCGTTTCGAATCCCAGGAGCCACTCATGATAAAATACCTGGCCGAAGTAAAATGGCTTCGAAAAATTTCGATGAAGTCCGGATGGAGCAGATTCCCAGGAACTTGAACACCCAAGACAACGCCTTGAGCAAGCTCGCTTCTTCTTATTTGGCCAACCATAAAAGAAATATCCACTTCGTATTATTACCATGGCCCAGCGTGGAAGACGGAAAGGTAACACTCCAGATCTACACAACTCAGGAAGAAGGCCGGGATTGGAGAAAGCCCCTCGTGGAGTTCCTAAAAGATGGTGTACTTCCCGAAGACCGAGGAGAAGCTCGCCGACTTCGAGCCAAAGCATGCCATTTCGTCTGGAGCAACGGAAACCTGTACAAGAAATCATACACCCAGCCTCTGCTCTGGTGCATCGACCCCCACGAGGCTAACTACGTTCTACGAGAAATACATGAAGAGGTAGGGGGAGCACATCAAGGGGCCCAAACCTTGGTCCATAAGGCACTACTGCAAGAGTACTATTGGTCGAGAATACACCAGGATGCCGAGAAGATGGTCAGAAGATGCAAGAACTACCAACTCTTCGGCAGCATACCTCATCTCCCCGCCATCGAACTAACTCCACTTAGTTCCCCTTGGCCGCTTGCACAATGGAGGATTGATACGGTAGGCCAACTCCACTTAGTTCCCCTTGGACGTTTGCACAATGGGGGATTGATACGGTAGGCCAACTCTCTACAATAAAGATTCTGCAGAACAACATAATTTCTCAATTTGGGATCCCAAGGTGCATAGTTACCGACCATGGGACCAACTTCGAAAACGATGAAGTCAAAAAGTTTTGCAGCGACTACTACATATTGATGAAGTTTGCCGCGGTCGCACATTCTCAATGCAACGGGAAGGCCGAGGTAGTGAACTGAGGCATCATCCGTGGTCTCAGAGCCCGTTTGGAAGGAAGGCAAGGCGGCTGGGTCGAGGAACTGGCCACGGGTGCTATGGGCGTTGCAGACGTCAAAAAAACACCCACGGGAGAAACCCCATTCAGCCTCTGCTACGGTGCCGAGGCGATGGTCCCCGCAGAGATTGGACTGCCCATTTATAGGGTCAAACACTTCGATGATGAAGCTAAAACCTCGGCGCTCCGAAGCAACTTGGACATCCTATTGGAAAAGTGGGATCAAGCACAAATCAGAGCGGCTGTCTATCAGCAGCAAACTGCTCGCCACTACATAGCCCGAGTTAAACATTGGGCCTTCAAGACAGGAGATCTAGTCTTGCGAAGAAACGAGTTCGTAGACCAAGGAAGACTACATAAGTTCTTCCCGAAGTGGGACGAACCATTCCTCGTAACAGAAGCATTGCCCGGTGGAGCATACCACATGCAGGACGCCAGGGGGCGTAATTTTCTTCGACCTTATAACGCCGAAAAACTTAAGTTGTATAAATAAACATATAACCTCTTTTGAAATAATATAATTCCTATTGGTATTTAATTAAGTCTCCTGAGCTAGGTCCTCTCACAGAAGAGACCTTTTACACCGCCATGGGGCTCCGACCCTTTATTTCTTTTCTCGGTTCCGAGACTCCAAGGTTTTCTAAGAAAAAGTATAAAATGTACCGAGGAGATAAAAAGAGACAATGCACCTCAACAAAAGAGAAATTTATTCGTTAAGAGGTATTATGGGCTCACCAGCCTTACAACAATTACAATAAACGAGGGCGAGAATTAAAGAAACATTGTAGGTGATACACCGAAAAAAGCTCCTCCAGCCGAGCCCAAGCAGCCTCGACCCGCTCCCTCTGACGGTACTCGTGGACCCTAAAAGCCACAGACTTCCCAAGGACCCCGTCAGCTGAGCAAGATGCGACGACCAACTTTTGCTGGAAACACTCAAGAAAGAGGTCCACCGAGCGATCCTGCCTACTTTTTGAGATTAGGTCAAACCCGTGGACAATGTGCATTTTGTCGAATTCCTCGTCCATCAACTACAGAGATAGGGTGTTTTACAGACCCGGAGAAGTCCTCCATATGATATAAATTAGCACCTGAAGAAGAGAAGATCGCCGGGGAAGCAGGCGCCTACAGTAGCCCTCTAGGCGGCCTATCACCGCCTCGTACGTCTCCTCGGAATGATTGAGCTTATAAAAGTATACATCGTCACGAGAAACGATCTCCCTGATGGTATACACGTGTCCGGTCATCTTCAGGGAATGCAAGACTAGGAAGAAACCAATATATCTTCGGTATTTATAGCCTCAACAAAAATCTTCCAACGGTCGAGATTTACTCGCACGACGACGCAAATCACGGAATAACGCACTTTCCCGATATGGTGCTGCCATGTGTCATCCATGACAGTCACCATTCCCACTTATATAGGTCACGGAAGGTTGAACGACGCCCCAAAGAGATACCAGAGATATAATAAAGCCCTCCTCACGAGGCCCCCGAGCAGATTCCTGCTCGGCCCATCCGCTGCGGGTAGCTTCCTGTCTAACAACGCTGTGGATACAAAGCCCTCATCGCGAGGCTACTGAGTAGCTTCCTGCTCGGCCCATCCGCAGCGGGCAGCTTCCTGCCCAACAAATGCTGTGGATCCAAAGCCCTCACCGCGAGGCGGCCGGATAGCTTCCTACTCGGCTCATCCATAAGGGGTAGATTTCTTCCCTACAAAGAAGTGTATCTAAAGCCCTCCTAACGAGGCCGCCGAGCAGATTCCTATTCTACCCCTCCACAGCGGGTAGCTTCCTGCCCAACAACGCTGTGGATCCAAATCCTTCATCGTGAGGCCACCGAGTAGATTCCTGCTCTGTGCATCCATAGCGGGTAGCTTCCTGCCCAAAAACGTTGTGGATCCAAAGCCCTCCTTACGATGCCTCCGAGCAGATTCCTGCTCGGCCTATCCGCAACGAGCAGCTTCCTGCCTAACAAACGCTGTGGATCCAAAGCCCTCACCGCGAGGCGGCCAGGTAGCTTCCTACTCGGCCCATCCATAAGGGGTAGATTCCTGCCCTACAAAGAAGTGGATCTAAAGCCCTCCTCACGAGGCCGCTGAGCAGATTCCTGCTCTGCCCCTCCATAATGGGTAGCTTCCTGCTCAACAGCGCTGTGGATCCAAAGCCCTCATCGTGAGGCCACCGAGTAAATTCCTTCTCGGTCCATCCACAGTGGGTAGCTTCCTGCCCAACAACTCTGTGGATCCAAAGCCCTCATCGTGAGGCCGCTGAGTAGATTCCTGCTTGGTCATCCACAGCGGGAAGCTTCCTGCCCAAAATGCTATGGATCTAAAGCCCTCCTCACGAGGCCGCCGAGCAGATTCCCCATTCGCAGCGGGTAGCTTCCTGCCCAACAAACGCTGTGGATCTAAAGCCCTCCTCACGAGGCCGCCGAGAAGATTCCTGCTCAGCCCCATCCGTAGCGGGTAGCTTCCTGCCCAACAAACGCTGTGGATCCATAGCCCTCATCGTGAGGCAGTCGGGTAGAATCGAGTGACGCCAACCTATTTAAACTTGGCTATCATTCGATTCATACTCGATGCGCGATCGCCTCTCGATTCCAGGGAAAGGGAGGATACCGACTTTCCTACACTTGGCTATCGTTCGATTCATACTCGATGCGCGATTGCCCCACGACTCCGGGGAAAGGGAGGATACCGACCTTTCTACACTTGGCTATTGTTCTATTCATGCTTGATGCACGATCGCCCATCGACTCCGTGGAAAGGGGGGTACTGACCTTACTACACTTGGCTATCGTTCGACTTATACTCAACGAACGATCGTCACTAGAAAGGGTGGACATCGGCCTTACACTAGCAAGATAAAGAGACTTACGAGCTAAAAGTACTTGCAAGATGAAAAGACTTATGAACTAAAGTGCTTGCAAGATGAAAAGACTTATAAGCAAAATGCACTTGCAGGATGATCAGACATTTGAGCAAAGAAAAATATATACTTTATTTATAATCAAAGTTATATATACAAGGTATTGTGGGCTCCTCAGCCTTACAAAAATGCCCAGAGGCTTACAAAATTCTATAAAAAAAAATATATACAAGAAAAACCGTGAAGGGAGGATAGCTCATACGCCACTATCGGGGGCCAAAATGGCGACCTCAGGGTTAGTGCTTCCGCCAATAGCCTCGCCTCCCACAGCCAGCTCGGTGCCTCCCCCCTATGGCGCTTCCTCGGCGAGGGGGATCTTAGCGCAGAGTTCGCCGTCGAAGAACTCCAGCATAGATTCCCTTACGGCATCGCGGGCTTTGTAACACCCGATGGCCGCTGATTCGGCGATATCAAGGTAAAATTGATCAGACACTTTGTATTCCTCCACAGTCTTTGCCGCCCGGCTCTGAGCAAGCTTCGCTGCGTCTAAAACTTCCCAGGCATCCTTCTTGATGGCGTCCCTCGATCTTTTCATAGCGTTGTAGAGGCCGTTCGTCTTCTCCATCTTGGCTTGGATAGCCCGGTTGGACTCGTTTAGAAGCCGATGGGACTCCTTCAGCTTTGAGATCATCAGCCCCTCGGCGACCAATCTCGAGTCAAGGATGACCGCCTTCTCCTCTGTCTGCTGCAATAGAAGGTGAAGCTCTTCCTCCCGCGAAGAGGATTCGCTCGCCTTCTTCATCGCCGGGGTTATTTCCTCGGACTCCATGGCGACGAGGA
The DNA here is from genome assembly GCA_030015575.1 of Agapanthus africanus. Classification (NCBI taxonomy): domain Eukaryota; kingdom Viridiplantae; phylum Streptophyta; class Magnoliopsida; order Asparagales; family Amaryllidaceae; genus Agapanthus; species Agapanthus africanus. Next base: position 184,233,797 of record CM057341.1, read on the forward strand.
GAGTGCAGTGCTGAAGGACCTGAGGAAAATAGCAAGCATGTTAAAAAGCTAAAACAGAGGGAATAAAACTTAAGGAATTTTCGAAGAAAGCTAAATACCGATATGAACTGCCTCCTGCGCTATTGCGGCCACCTGGGCCTTCATGATGCCCCGGGGAATCTTGGCCCCGGCTGCCTTCTCCATGTCCGCTAGCAAGCTATCGGCCACAGATAGCCCCGAGGGTACCTCAATGCAGAAGTCTCCATCCTGCACTTGGATCCCGGTAGGGGGTAGCCGAGAGACCATCCGCTTCTGTCTCTTGAGGGGAACTTCCTCGGCTTGGGGAGAATCATCCTCTCTCGTCCAGGGCGCCGGGTCCCACACGTGCTTTTGACCCCCCCCCACGGCTCTTCTCCGAGATTGGGAGTGCTGCGGAAGGCTTGGCTGGAGGAGTTTGCCTCGGGGCCGCACTTGGAGCGGGTCGGGACGGGCTTGCGCTACCTATCTTTCTTCCTTGGGCCTTGGCGGCCATGGCAGCCATGATTTTTGATCGGTCTATAGGCTCTGCAAAAAAAAACACACACGAGAAAAGATCAGCGAAGTGGAAACGGTGAAGAAAATTTAGCAAAGTCTAAGCAGATCTTCAAAAACCCTAACTTATCCAAAAAAATGCGCAGGACTGAGCCCAACCCAGCTCAGTACCTGCTCGGAAAGCAGGACATCAGCCCGCTGGATCGGTTCCTACTGGGACACAACCCTCACCTAGGGGGAGGTCGACTGCTTCGCCCTTGGGCAGTCGGCCCTGTGCCACTGTGTGGACACAGGACAATCCTCGCCCTCCGGTGGCCTGATGAAGGCGTACTTATCCTTCCATTCATGGATGGAAGAAAGGACTACCACTACCCCCGACCCAGCCGCCCCACACATACATTTTTAAAACGAAAAGTACACCCAGCTCGGCTTTTCCTTACTGGTACCGGGGTGATTTTTATAGCAAAGAAAAGATAAAAGGAGGGTCAAACTGAAGGGGATCCGATCAAATTTTAACCGGACCCGAGGATCCTCCACGAGTTCAGCACTAGCTGGCTCGGGGCAAGACGGAAGTAATGAAGCATCGCACGAACCTCGGATGAGAAGGGTAGACGCATTCCTGCCCGGAATGATTCCAGATGCAGAGCAATCTTTTTGCCCCACACCTGGTTTGCCCGCTCACCCTCTCTAGCTAAATGGAGTGAATAGCTAGAGGGGATATGGAATTGAGTCCGGATGTCGAAAAGCCCGTCCAAATGATTCAAGACGGAGGGTGCATCGCGGGTGTTCCCGATGCGCACCTTGGGAGCCCTTGTCGTCGCCCCGATGATGAGTGATAATGGCGGCCCTGACTCTAAGGGGCGAGCCCGACGCAGAAGACACAGAAGAAAAAGAACCCTCTCGGCTATCTGAAGTCGAAGAGGAGGAAGACCCACTGGACTCGGCCCCAGCAGCCGGAGCCTCATCGTCCGACTCTACCCTTACTACATCTACAGACTCCTCAGAGAAAGACATCTAACCTGATTCAAAGAAAAGGACTCGCCGAGAAAAACTCAATAGAAGATCTGATCTAAGCGGAGGTGCGACGGGCAATTTTCAAACAACGAAAGAGAATTAAGGCAAAGTGTTGGCCCTAGGATGGGCCCCTCCAATTTATACACCCCAAAAACAGCATCCTAAGGCCCAGATCGATTCCAGCCAAAACGAAGTGTCGCGCTTAGCGGCCGTCGAGGCTCCACATGGCGGTCGACCATTGGGGACATCTCTTTGGTGCAGGAGTCAGAGACAGCCTATTGTGCCCGCCAACCGACGTCGGACACGTGGCTCGTAGCCCAACCGACGATCGAGTGAAACATCACCCCCTCTTTAAAGCGCAATCATTTTACCGATCCGCTGACGTCATCGGGGATACACACAAAAACTTAGGCACGTGGTGAGACGTCACGTGGACTCAAAAATCAAAACGATGCAACTGCCCTACGCCATGTCGTCGCCGGACAATCCACACTATGATTCTCGGCTCCAAACTGAGCAAAAGAAAACCAAGCAGGCCACTCTCGACCCGACCCATAAATAGGTCGGAACAAGAGTGGGGGGCTAATGATGATGCTCATAAGTAGGAATCTCTCAGATTACGACACGTGGCAGATGGCGTGTGAACCGCGTAGAGCCCACTAGGTTCCTAGGGGCTACGGAGGTAGAATCGGTGTGGAGCATTGGTGATTTTTCTCGGATGGTTTCCGAGCTTACACCCCCACTTCTTGCCCAGGAGCAATCCAGCAGCCGAACCATCACCCCCTTTTTGATCGTCTCCGAGCTATTACAGAGCAGAGCTTCTACAGCCTCCCTGCTCATCTCCGAGCTGATGCAAGGCCTGAGCTTCCTCAGCCTCCCAGCTCGTCTCTGAGCCATCGAACAGGCCGAGCTTTCTCGGCTTGCCCGATCAACAGAGAGTGCGGAGCCCATGCGCCCCCGCAACGGCTCTGCGTATCTCGCCAAAATGAGATCCGCCACCCCACGTTCCACGTCCCATGCGGGCGCTTCCCCCTATTAATGAGCGGATCCCGCCATCAACGCGGGCGTAACTGATGGCGAGAATCTCGCACCGGCTCACTCCACGCGACCACTATATAAACCTCTCTTTCAGACAACTCAGGTAACTCGAACCCATTCCAATAGGCCGCTATGCTGCTCTAATTCTCCGGTACTAACTTGATCATCGGAGGGTCTTACGGTGGTTTCCCACTCAGGGACTTCCTTTGCAGGTAGCTCGGCCTCAGCAACTTCCAATAACCCATTGAGATCCAAACGCCCAACAACCCCTAAACCAATCTCAACCGTTCAAAACCGCTCGCTATCAGATCGATGGAGGACAACATCTGAGGGAGATCACGACCTCCATCACATAGTAAAATCGATTTGTTTGGGCAATCGTTTGCGATGGGCAGTTAATGTTTATGTCTGCTTTGTATTTATGCAAGCATATATTTTAGTCTTTTTCCTGTGACAAAACTGGAAACGGACACAACCCTTGCCAGATAAAGCATTTCACTAAAATTATGAAATATATAGCAGAAAATATATTTTTTTTGGATAAAACAAAAGCAAAACCACTGCGTTCATTAAAAGATAATTTAACAAAACTAGATAATACAATTGTTAAAAAAAATGATACAACACCTATAATTATCTCACAATAGCTCACCTCTCAAGAAACATAAATAATAATATATATGCTATCCCGCTAAATGATTCAAAACTAATTGGGTATCATCATTTGTCATCCTCCATAAATTTTATATTGAAAAAATTATTTCTTTTAAAAGCAGCCGTTCAATACTCCAGCAACATACTGATTTGAAGGAGGGCTAAATAAAAAAAAATTCTATTTGAAAATTCCGGCATCACTATAGAAAATAGACATCTATTTCGACGACAATATATCGTCGAAATATGTCTATTTCGTCGGGTGACACCAAATAGCCACGAAAGAACGCCGACGTAATAGGTTGCGTCGTAATAGGTTATTTTGACGGATAAAGTTCGTCGCAATAATCTAAACTATTTCGACGGCTAATTACCGTCGAAATAGTTTTTTTCTCGACGGGTAATTTATGTCGAAATATATAAGTTTTTTAAGTTAAAAAAATTGTTTCAGGAATCATTTAAAAATCCTTTTCTATATTTCGACGGAAAATTGCCGTTGAAATAAGTCTATTTCGACGAAAATTTCCCGTTGAAATAGAGTGGATTGCAGTAAAAATAAATAAAATAGCCAAGAAAATCTCCAATCCAATCTATTTCAATTTAATATCGATTCTATTCCAGTCAAATAATGATTCTAATACAAATTCAATTCCATTCAAATATCGATTATCTAAATACGATTACAATACATGATACGCGTTTTTTTACAATCTTAACATCATAAATTTACAAAAGTGGGAAATGAAAAATTAACGGAGGACGAAAGGTAGAAGAGTCGATCACGAAGGAGGTGCTCATGGATTTCCTGGGTAAAACCCCTGCGATTAAAAATTTAAAATACATGAATTAGTATAAATATTTTATATTAATCAAACGTATGCGCGCTTGCTTGTTTGTGTGCATGCGTATGTATGCTTGTGTATGCATGTGCGTGTTTGTTTACTTGTGTGTATGCTTGTGTGCGCGCGTGTATATCTGTTTGTGTCTCTATACGCGTGCATGTATGTGCGTGCACGCGTGTGTATGTATGCATGTGTGTATGCATGTGATACGTGTGTATGTATCCATGTCTATATGTGTGTATGATTGTGTGTGTGACATGTGATATGTATGCATGTGTGTATATAATATATGCGTATGTATGCATGTGTGTTTGTGTCTGTGTGTATGTATGATTGTACATTGATTGGTCTGAAATATTGCACATTTGAATAATTTTTTTCTCCACTATTGTTGAGTTCTAAAAGGTGTTTATTGTAAATATAGAACATATGTGGGTTTATTTGTAAAAAGTTTATTATCGTATGTTTCTATATTATATTTAATATAATGAGGGAAAATTCATGCATATAATATTTAAATGAAATCTTTGTAATTAAATATGCATATCATATCAAATATTTCTAATTAATATTTTTAACACATAATATCATATAAAATGGTTAGGGCAATATCTCAAAAATACCAAATCTTACTAACACTTTGATTTAAAATATTGTGAAAATATTAGATCAGGTCTGGAATCCAAGAGATCCGAGATGTCGGAATCAAATCTGCCGAAATATGGAAGCAAATCATAAAATTTAGCAACGGCAGAGATTCAGAGCATTATTCTCAAAATCCAGATATCGAAGGGATCTCCATATGTCAACAGAAGAAAGCATAAAAATTTCCAGAATCTGATCCTTCAAGAGAGCCATGGTTGGGCGGCCAATGCATGATATTCGCGGCGGATCCGCGGCGCATCTTGGACCGTAGAATCTGAGATTTTTTGGGTGTGATCGTATTAGCGTATTCTAACGTCTAGCAGCTAGGGTTTCTAGTTTCTATGACTATAAATAGGACCGAGAGTTTCATATGGAAAAACAATCAATCTGAAGTGATCAAAAGTTCCAAAGCGATCAACGCATCCAAGTGATCATCAACTAGTCATCTATCTCCAACAAGAGAGAGAGAGCGAGAGCAAAAATTAGGGTTCTTTGTAATCTAGTTTGTACGGAGAGTTGTATACAATAGTTGATTAATAAAGATATTCTTTTTATTAGTCTTTTCGCACTTTCTTTCTGCATTTTATTTCTGCATCTTAATCATGTTTTCTTCTTCATCCTTTCTTCTATCTCAAAATATGAGCGATTAATCCCTAACTTGTTAGGGTTCGTAGGTTAGGGTAGATCAATGGATGATAAAATCATTTAACTCTTTTTATACATTTTAAAGTATATAAACTTTAGCAAAACAAATATTAACATCCTTCTCGAGCACGCTATCAATTTATTGCTAGTCACGACCACAATTCGAGATGTGTTTAACACTTGTTTTGGTAAAGGCTAGACATGAATAGAGATCAATGTAAGGACAAGGGTTAAGAGTGGGGAAACCTTAGTTTCTTTCAAAAGAATCATAATCTACATTCATCACTCTCGATCTAGTTTTAAACTATTAAAATATAAAAAGAGTCATTTTTAATTATTCATCCATTACTACTAAGTCCTATGAACCCTACAAGCCTTCTTTTTATAAATCTTATATCCGTATTAAAATAGGTCTACAACCAATCACCCTTCTTCTATCAACTCATCTAAAGCAAGAAAAAGGTTCATGTTTCTCCGCGGACGACCCGTACTCATCGTGGCTAGCTACTAGCGATACCGTCCTGATTGCGGTTATTTTAACGAAAACACTTCTTTTAAACAGATCAATCAAATGGCGTCGTAGCCCGAGAAACGGCTGTAATATTTTTTCTTGTTATTCGGGTTGATTTCTTATAAAATCCAGTAAGTATATTATAAACAAGAATCAAAACCGCATTTTGTGTATTTAACGATTATTGTGCGAGTTTTCCAAAGAAATCTGAAGTAACTGGAGCAAGCCAATAGAGAGTTGGAAAATTTCAACGAAGCCCAGAGGAGTATATGGGTGCTCTGAAGAAAACTCAGCAATAGATCCCTCCATTGTGCGGCGGAACTGCGATGAAAGCAAGCTATTGGCGGCGGAACCACGGCTCTTTGGTGGAGTTGGGCCCCCAAAATCCTTAGGTACATTCTTCATATCTTTATCTCTCCTCTTTAACTCTAATAATATGATTTTGACTGCAGGATTCTTTGCAAATATCGCCGCTCAAAAATCTTTTTGCGTGTTTTGATATTGGTTTGTTTGTGCATATCTTAACTGGACTTTAAGGGGCAATAAACCCAAATTTAGATTAGGTGGAGATTTCATCACCCTTCCTAGGCCCCACAAATCATAAAACGAGCATACTTTCACCATATATTACTTAAAAAATATCTATTACAAGCCTCTAATGACCATCGCGTTCAATTAGGACAGAGGATGGTCGTGGTTAATGTATCGTTTATCCCTATTTCTCTTGTGGTGTCTAGACAAGTGTGACTAAGAAAAGTGGTTACTTAATTAGGACCGCTATTTTCGGTGATTCGTATAGCGGATACTTACCACTTACCTGGCACTTATCTGGCCACAAGAGCATTAAAGAGGTGGTAGAGGATTGATCTTGTGACTTGTCCTTTGGAAGTCTAGGAGCGGTCTAGTAACTTGGCCTAGGTGACCCTAGTTCTAGGGATTGATTATGCATTATTGTGATTTGTTGAGTCAAGCCTCACGTCCGATACTTTTTTTTAAAAAACATACCTTTTAAATCGTTCTCACACACGCTGCCACGTGCGCTAAACCCACTTAGTGCATGATCGGTTAGACACGGGATTCTAGTGCTCGTCTTGTCCGCGTTTCTGCTATCGACTTCTAAGTCGGTACTTCTTCATCTTCTATTTCCCCTCCACCCACCACACCTTCTGAGATGGACGGTTCTCCATCATATTTTCATGATACCACCCTGCCACCACCTGTAGGTGTGCAGAATCCACCACGCATCTCTCTCCAAGAAAGATGCTACCCAGTGCATGGACCCCTTCCTACTTGTCTTTCTCTTCCACCGGCCAATGGGGATAATTTCGAAATTAAACCCCACTTCATCAACCTGTTGCCCAAATTTCACGGGCTTGAATCCGAAGACACATACGTTTTCATAACCAAATTTGAGAACATATGTGTAATGATGGGCACAACCCAACTTTAAGGGGATGCTATGCGATTACGTCTTCTTCTTTATACCTTGTGCGATCAAGCAGAAAAATGGCTTATAGCATTGCCGCACATTTTATCTCTAAATGGGACGAATTCATTATAGCATTCCTTAAGAAATTTTATCCCAATCACAAAACCGCTCGTGTTTGAAGCGAGATTAACCAGTTTACCCAACTTCCCAACGAACCATTCTGGAAATACTTTGAGCGGTGTAAGGATCTTCTTCTACAATGCCCCCATCACGGAATTGATAGATGGAAACTTTGTCGAATTATATATGAGAGTGTTAATCCTGCTACGAAACAAATGCTTGAAACCATTTGTCAATGCCATTTCATGTCTAAAGATGATGGAAAAGCTTGGCAATTCCTGGAAGATCTCGCCGAAAAAACCTTACAGTGGGAAAGCGATAGACTAACTTCATCTTCATCTAGGGCAGGCATCCATCAGCTCGATATTTCCATCGCAGTGAAAGTCGAAATGGAAGCGATGCAAAAGAAATTCGAAGGTATGGAAAACAAATTCTCATCAGCCTCCCTAAACCAAGTTACGCTTCTAAAAACCGTGTGTGGTTGCTGTTGTGACCCATCATATTTAACGGAAGAATGTCTTTTAAATCCTCCATTTCAAGCTCAAGAACAAACTGTTGGAAATAGTGCCCTCAAAGTCAATTATTGGATCACAGGCACGTGATTGCAATGATTGAGAGATGACCTATGCCGGTAGGACAGTCTTACTCAAGATGATAGTATGCTATCTGGTTTATCTTTATCATCGTGTATATACTTTAGGTGATATTACAGGTCACTATTCCACGTTGATAGAGCCCTTAGGATTCTTGCTTGACTACCAGCAGTATGATGGCGATCATATTCGTGAGAGTTGGGGTCTATAAGCACATCCTTAAAAGGTCCCTAGTCGAGGGAGTTTCGAGACAGGGCATCGATACTCCAGAGTAGACTAGTGTATACGGATCAAGACCCCGACGAGGGGCGGTGGCTGGTCTCACAAGCCATTGGTGTCAGTTGGTTCACCTAAGACGTATAGAGGTGCTCATTGGGTTATGAGTACACCGGACAGGACTCGCCGGGAATATGCTAGTTGGTTTTATACCTAGCGTCAGATAGCAGTTCCCTGGTGACATGTGTACATGTTAGTTCATCGATCTGAGATCGTCATTTGTCTCGTGTGAGTTCCCACTATACTTTGATTACTACCCTACCACGGCTCAAAGGAGTCGTGCAAACAGGTTTTAGTTGGGTACAGTCCCGAGCCACATGGAGGTAGTGAGCGGATCGGCAGGGGTTTTGTCTCTCCCGGTATTGGGGGTGAGATCGCGCTGTGTCTAGGAGAGCCATTACACGAAGTCCTTAGCCAAGGCAGGAGATTTACTGGTAGGTATTCCAATAGTATCTCAGGGTGTTCTGGGCTACACCCCGGCACGACTTGTACCGCTTTTGGGGGTTTGACTTTTACCAACCCCCTAGGCCTGACATACGATGCTCATAGACGAATGGACCGGACTGTACGGATATTGTCACTGACAGGCTCAGTAGGGTGTCAGGATGAGTTCGCTCATCGACCTCCCTTTTTGTCAATACCTGGTAGCCCGTTACGTACGGCTAGTACCACTGACGTGCTAGTGGTTAAATCCACAGCCAAAGTATTGATGAGTCTTTAGAGTCCCCCACAGACAGTTTCTCAAGTTTCGGGCGAAACGTTGTAGAGGCCGTATGGTATTATGGCAGGGTTCGATCATATACGTGCAGTAGTGCACGTATCATGATCGGACGGATCATACTAGTAGGCTTTGGTTTAAGCCGGATCCTAGTATTAGATTTGTTATATTACTTTAGTCTCATCGCATTCGCATTCAGTCGGAATGCTGATGCAGGTATGTATATACAGATGAGGGGTATCCTTGTTATCCGTCACGAGTTTACTTTAGATATTGCCATATCTTTTTATTGTTGTAAACATTTGGGTTAATGTTTACAAATGGTGGAAATTGTGAGTGGAATTCATCATGAGAAGCAATTAATGTGGCATGTTCAATTTGGTGACTTATGGTCTCTTTTTTGGTGAACATGTCATGTTAATTGATGGATTTGAGTGTGAAATGAAAGATGGAGAGATAGAGTGCAGCCATGTAAAGGGGTTTGCTCTTGTGTTTATCATTCTAACTCTCTCTCTCATTTTTCATCTCACACAAGAAAGAAAAGGCTCTTCTTCTTCTTCCTCCTCTATCTCAAATATTCTACCATGACATCATCTTCTACCTCCACTCTAACCATCTCATGTGTTGAAAATCCTAGAGTGTCAAGAGACAAAGTGATCACACACATTCTCTACATCACCTTGGACACGTCGGCTAGCAAACTTCGTGTCCGAGTTGCTTCGGACGAAGCGGGAGCCCGTAAAAAGACTCGAAGATGTGGTGCCCTTTCCGATGAGGAGACCGGAGATCGGAGATGCCGCGAGGAGCTTGGGATGGTGGCCAAAGACCGAAGGACACAGATCGATCGGTATAGACTTTCTAACCCTTCTCTAGTTTGCTAGTTATAGGTTAATGGTTCGATCCGGGTGAAAGTATATGATAGCGCCAATTTCAAGTTTAAGAAAAAGTTTTCGTTTCCGCATTTTGGCCTCGGATTGACGGCCAGGGCGCTACCGTAAACTTACATGGTATCAGAGCTACACCATTAACCTTTACTAGCTTGTTCTAACGTGTTTAAAACATTGATCGAACGAAATTTCCAAAACTCGATTCCAATTTATGCAGTTTCTGTCGAAATTTTTTTGTCGTCGAAAAATTATTTTGAGTGTTTCAGAAAATCAGGCAGGCTTTCTTAAGACATCTATGAAAATTTGGTAGCATGATGCTACAGTGTCGCCGCGGAACCGCGGCCATACCCATGTTTTGGCTGCAGTTCCACCGCCATTATGTGTCATCTCTGCACCAATTTTTCTACAGTGGTCTTAATCTTGGAATTGGGGTTTCTGGAATATTTTGTTTGGGTTCAGATTTGTTACAGTACTGGACTTTTGCTTGGGGCCCACTTCGGGAAATTTTGTCGATCGAATATTTTAAATACGTTAGTATACAGTACTTCCATTATATCTGTGACCGTGAATGTCATTTGATCGGTAAATCTTGTCTAAATGCTATAGCCCTTTTAGACGAATTTGCGAACGTGACATTCACGTTGATGTTCTGTGTTGTGCTGTGATATTACGGATTTGTTGTGGTGGATAGCCTGGAGCAATGGTAGTACAGTTTGGTATTATTTGTACATTTGATATTGCGGGGCGAGCGTCCGACATGTGAACTGCCATCACTGCCTGTTTGTATATTATTCTTTTGGGGCACGACCGGGCTGAGGTCGATGTACCCGTTGTATATATTTTTCTTTTCTGTACTAGGATTACCCCGCGGTGGGGTGCACGGATAGCCGGATTCTAGAGGGCAACGGGCCCGTATCTCATGGCTTTGAGATGGAGGGGGCTTCACTCTAGAATTGATGGGCTATTCGCCGCACTCGTAGGGGGTACAGGTTGACCCAAGGAGGGGTGCTCAAGTTACCGGATTCCGTGAAGTGCTGGGTGGTCCATTCACTTTGTTGAAGGGGGCTGCCTCGCTTCAGGTTTTGGCGGGTAACTTGCCGCGTCCTTAGGGGTCTAGGATTTCATTGCACAGGCTATCCACACGACCAGGGGAACGTCAGGTTTCACTTGCGGCTCAAAGGAAACCCGGGGATCCCAGATTATCTGTATTGTTCTGTGATGCTTATTACTCTCTGTGATGTTGCATTTTATCACGCCATGAGAAAATATTATATATTGATATATATACTAGTTGATATTGTATATGTTTTACACCCGCGCTAGTCCAGTCCCCGCTCTGTCGTTAGTTAAGTAATCTAACGGGTGATGACGGGACCCAGTGGCGAATGCGGATGGAATATACGTACATCATATTTTCGTTCTTTTGTGGTGTGATCAATTGATGGGACTGCATTGATTCGGATCAATGCAAGCTAAACAAACCTATTCTGATGTTGTTGGAACATTTTTCAAAAAGCTGTTATTACAAGGACGTTCTCTTTTGTTTTGCACAGTGGTATTCGGTTATGAATATCCAGCACCTCAGTCGATGAGGCAAGGGCCGAGTTCCATTCACCGGGAGTGACCCCTTGGATAGAAGTTTGCATCAGGGTAATAACTTCACTATAGTCGATTACTTTTTACTTTGCATCACGATATTCAGTTGGAATATCCTGCACCTCATTCTACGGGGAAAGAACCGAGATCCCTTCACCGTGAGTGACCTCTTTAGCAAAGGTTTTCGCCACTATATTTTTATAAAAAGCTATCCGGTTCCTTCAACGATATCAAGTTCATTACGTTAAAGGTTTTTCGCCAAAAACTATTCGTAGCCCTCCGTCATTTCAGACGGGTAGCACTTAATATTCATGCTATGTTTGTTGACCTTCGTTAAGGCATAGTGATGGTAGCTGCTTGTTACCTTTCTGTTGCATAGATAGATGCGTTGGTTTGGGACAGTCGTATAGCCTTGTTGACCTTCGTCACGGGCTTGTACGGGTGGGTTCAAATTAACCTGGACAATGATGGGTAGAACTTGACATGTGACTTATGATTTGTTGACCTTCGTCAAGGTCATAAGAGCATGGGGTAAAAATCACATCGGGAGTTTCTAAAGAAACTGAAACTTGTCAGATATGCGCATACCTTCTGGAGTGTGATAACGTGAGTGGATTCCATCACGTTATCATGCGATGATAGTTGGATCCCGATTCCCACTGATGAGTTGGTTTACTCCTCGGGTGATCCCGACTAATTCTTCTTTCAGGTTTGGAGGAGAATTTAAGATTACAGTGGGAGGTTTCCTGATTAGATAAATTGATAACCATTCTGATCTAGGTTAGAATGCACGCAGAGTGTTTCTTTTCTCTCTCTCTTTGGCAGCGACCATGGCCCGGCCCTAGACTATGACTCAGTGACTAAGTTAACCGAACCTTCTTAAAACACTGGCTTTTGGATTGTCTGAGTTGCATACTTCATTGCAACTCCTACTTTTACCCTTTTCTCCAGAACACCCCGTATTATTACGAACATCCACTTCCATTGGATAAAACCATCGTATGGTTATATACGAATTCGAAGGAACTTGTTCCAGATTCGAGGATGGTTTCCGGTTCTGAAGAAAATGCATAGGACTATTCAGTTGTCTTTTCCTTTTACCTTCTCTCAGCTTGCGAGTGCTCCTTGGATTAGGACGGTACACCTGTTACGCTAATTGGATAGTCTTCATCCAAACCATAAGCAGGTGCCTAACGGTAGGGAATGAAGAAAACCAATTAGCCTAACGATGGTGTACAGAAGGTAATAAGTTAAGACAAATATAGGGATTAGAAAGAGGGCAAAGTAAATTGCGACTGCTATCATTCATGACCAAACCAATTATTTCATCGCCACTCCTATTTCACCTTTGTATTTCTCTGGAATACCCCGTATCACTATGAAGATCCACAGTTTATTGGATACTCCATCGTATGGTTATATACGAACTCGAAAGGACTTGTTCCAGTTCGGGGATGGATTCTGGTTCAGGAGAAATAGGAATGAGGTTTATTTAGTTGTCTTTTATCATTACCTTCTCTCGGGTTACGAGTGCTCCTAGGATTAGGACAGTACACCTATTACGCTTATTGGATAGTCTTCTTCCAAACCATAGGCTGGTGCTGAACGGTAGGGAAGGAAGAAAACCATTTAGCCTAAGAGGGTGTACAAATGGTAATGAGTAAAGACAAATAAAGGGATTTGGAGAGATGACAAAGAAATGCACGGTTACAGTCATGAATCTGGATAATGGAAGAGGCATTACAAGGAATACCCGGATACCCCTTCGAAACATTTTCATGTTTCAGTTTCACTGTGCATTGTTAGTAGAAAACTGATTTCCCAATTAGGTACTTACTCCAGGGTATGTATTTACCAGATATGATTCTCACATCTATATGGTTTTACAGATGATGAGTGGGAGTAAGTTATTGGGAATTGGGTGACCATCCTCATTATATCGGGATTCGTTGTAATTGGTGATATTTGAGGAAATCACCTAGGTTGTTTGCCGGACGACAAATATTTGGTTTTGAATATCTGTTGTTATGCACCAATTTCAAATTGATATATCTATACGTTTATTTTTATAAAGTGAGATATAAATTTTTGAAATTATGTCCATGGCATTTACCTATATCACTGGATGGTTAGGTAAGGAGTATTTAACAGCGGTGTAATTCTTCATAACCATAGTATAGTTTTCAACCTACGACGCACAGGGTTTGAGTTATTCAACTCACCGGACTTATACAAAGTATTGTATGTTGTCCAGTGTCCATTAGGACAGAGGGGTTGGTCCTCATACTATATTCTGTTTACTTGTGACTTCTCTAGTTTTAGACAAGTGTTTCGTAGAAATGCAAGGTCTAAGTTTTGAGAAGTTATAGGTATATGAATAAAGTAGAGAACTAGGTATTGCAAGTATCAGGATTCTTCAAGGTGATCGAAGATGTAGATACTTGTGTATGGTATTCAGTTGATAGTAATGATTATGAGAACTTGGTTCTCTTTCAGGTTACTCATATCTGGATGTACTCCTAAATTGAGTAATACTGATCGGTCTCTCTCTATTTAGTTGATATGCACTGGAGACAGCTGCATGATTTGAATCTGGTTCCAATTAAATCAGTGTCTCTGTTTCTATATTAGGATATAGAATAGTTCATATCTTAACAATGTTAAGGTACGGGGAGTTGTCCGGCTTATGCTTAAAACCAGACTCTGGATAACTCAAGGCGCGTTTTCTGTAATGGAAGTTTGTGAGTTGACCCGGGCTATGACGAGGGTTGACTTTTTACCATCTGGAAGATCAATAATGATATTGTTCTTGACTCGCCACAGTTTTGATAAAAATAGATTTTTTCAGAAAACAGTAGTGGGAGTATGGTAGAACTGGAAGTGATTCTAGAACCACAGACGATTACTGAAAATTTAATAGGGACCTAAGGATTCAATCAGGATTGACATTTCATTAGCCACTCCACAGATATGGTGGGTAACCTCAGGCACTCGAGAGGTACTTCGGTATGCTCAAGGACGGTGACAGGGAGGTTCTTGTTTACCCAGACTTGACATTACTGTTGTTTCAGGCTATGAGATCCGGCAGGAGAATGAGTATAGCGTCGTTCTGAACTAGCTTTAGAAGTGCACGTGTATATGACTCTGCCAGAGGGTTGTCGTAGTCAGTGGGAGCAGCGGAAGCATAGTGAACAAGTAGCTTATGTATATTTATAGACTAAAGCAGATATAGCGGAGATAGATCATCTATTTCTAATATGACAGTCATAGGTTTGACTTCATCAGAATAGGGGATGGATCTGTTAAGAAGGTAGTAGGGTGTGATGTCCTGGTATATATATGACATACGCATAGTAGGAAGTGAAATTCCTATACTACGATCGGTTATACTTTGGTTTTCACACAGTGGTTTCGCCACATAAGGTATAGATATAATATCAGACATTCTGGTTACTAGATCTATAGTTCTAGATCTAGATTTAGGTAGTTTCCCAATCTGGGTACTTAGACAGCATTCTACATGTGTTTTAGAATGGACGACTCCTGGCACGGTAGTATACCTGCAGGTGATGGAGTCACCCTCTCTAAAGGTGTCTTACAGACTAAAGGGGAGAGGGATATGCATGGTTGGCATATCACTTGCTTAGGCAATTGAGTCAATCATGAGATATCAAGTACCACACCAGATGTTGTTTTTGTACTAGATGCAATAAGTTGATATTGATCCTATCCTGGAGAAACATTCGGAAGCAGTTTTAGAACATAAGTGGATGTTCTAGGGACATGATAACACAACCTTTTTTGGGGGACGGTTATCATTTCAGGCTTCCAAGGTGACCTGGATGATAGAGTGACTGTCAGAGTTATAGTTTTCCCTCTGACGAGGGGCAGTATTTTGGACAGGTGGTCCAAGAGGATACTGAGGGAGGCGTGGTGTAGGATACTGATTAAGTTCAGTTGACGATACAGTCTAAGAAGTTTGGATTTGGAGTTCATTTATGAACTAGGTCCCATCAGATATCCAGACATATTCTAAGACAGGTATTGCTCATTTCGGGAGATGGCTTTCTCCGCGAACTAGAGATTAAGAGAGACAAAGAAAGAAACATCAGAGCGGATCCACTCACTGAGGCTATTCCTTGAACGCAGTAGTTTCACAACCGGGCTTTGTGAGACTGATTAGTAGAGGAGTTGGGTGTTCGGTATCACACGGGTTGTGAGTATGCGACATCGCAATAATTAGCCTTGAGTGCAAGTGGGAGATTGTTGGATATAGTGCCCTCAAATTCAATTATTGGATCACAGGCACGCGATTGCAATGATTGAGAGAGGACCTATGCTGGTAGGACAGTCTTACTGAAGATGATAGTATGCTATCTGGTTTATCTTTATCATCGTGTACATGCTTTAGGTGACATTACAGGTCACTATTGCACGTTGATAGAGCCCTTAGAATTCTCGCTTGACTACCAGCAGTATGATGGCGATCATATTCGTGGGAGATGGGGTCTATAAGCACATCCTTAAAAAGTCCCTAGTCGAGGGAGTTTCGAGACAGGGCATCGATACTCCAGAGTAGGCTAGTGTATACGGATCGAGACCCCGACGAGGGGCGGTGGCTGGTCTCACAAGCCATTGGTGTCAGTTGGTTCACCTAAGACGTATACAGGTGCTCATTGGGATATGAGTACACCGGACAGGACTCGCCGGGAACATGCTAGTTGGTTTTATACCTAGCGTCAGATAGTAGTTCCCTGGTGATATATGCACATGTTAGTTCATCGACCTGATATCGTCATTTATCTCGTGTGAGTTCCCACTGTGCTTTGATTACTACCCTACCACGGCTCAAAGGAGTCGTGCAAACAAGTTTTAGTTGGGTACAGTCCCGAGCCACATGGAGGCAGTGAGCGGATCGGCAGGGGTTTCGTCTCTCCCGGTATTGGGGGTGAGATCGCGCTGTGTCTAGGAGAGCCATTACACAAAGTCCTTGGCCAAGGTAGGAGATTTACTGGTAGGTATTCCAGTAGTATCTCAGGATGTTCTGGGCTACACTCCGACACGACTTGTACCGCTTTTGGGGGTCTGGCTTTTACCAACCCCCTAGGCCTGACATGCGATGCTCATATACGAACGGACCGGACTGAACGGATATTGTCACTGACAGGCTCAGTAGGGTGTCAGGATGAGTTCGCTCATCGACCTCTCTTTTGGTCAATACCTGATAGCCCGTTACGTACGGCTAGTACCACTGACGTGCTAGTGGTTAAATCCACAGCCAAAGTATTGACGAGTCTTTAGAGTCCCCTATAGACAGTTTCTCAAGTTTCGGGCGAAACGTTGTAGAGGCCGTATGGTATTATGGCAGGGTTCGATCATATACGTGCAGTAGTGCACGTATCATGATCGGACGGATCATACTAGTAGGCTTTGGTTAAAGCCGGATCTTAGTATTAGATTTGTTGGATTACTTTAGTCTCATCGCATTCGCATTCAGTCGGAATGCTGATGCAGGTATGTATATACAGGTGAGGGGTATCCTTATGATCCGTCACGAGTTTACTTTAGATGTTACCATATCTTTTTATTGTTGTAAACATTTGGGTTAATGTTTACAAATGGTGGAAATTGTGAGTGGAATTCATCATGAGAAGCAATTGTTGTGGCTTGTTCAATTTGGTGACTCATGGTATTTTTTTTTGTGAACATGTCATGTTAATTGATGGATTTGAGTGTGAAATGAAAGATGGAGAGAGAGAGGGCAGCCATGTAAAGGGGTTTGCTCTTGTGTTTATCATTCTAACTCTCTCTCTCATTTTTCATCTCACACAAGAAAGAAAAGGCTCTTCTTCTTCTTCCTCCTTTATTTCACATATTCCACCATGACATCATCTTCTACCTCCACTCTAACCATATCGTGTGTTGAGAATCCTAGAGTGTCAAGAGACAAAGTGATCACACACATTCTCTACATCACCTTGGACACGTCGGCTAGCAAACTTCATGTCCGAGTTGTTTCGGACGAAGCGGGAGCCCATAAAAAGACTCGAAGATGTGGTGCCCTTTCCGACGAGGAGACCGGAGATCGGAGATGCCGCGAGGAGCTTGGGATGGTGACCAAAGACCGAAGGACACGGATCGATCGGTATAGCCTTTCTAACCCTTCTCTAGTTTGCTAGTTATAGGTTAATGGTTCGATCCGGGTGAAAGTATACGATAGCGCCAGTTTCAAGTTTAAGAAAAAGTTTTCGTTTTCGCATTTTGGCCTCGGATTGACGGCCGGGGCGCTACTGTAGACTTACACAAACTAATACTGATTTTCAGCAACGATTTAGAAACGATCTTTATTCTTCCAAATACAATTAAGGATGGAGGAATCATCCTAATTTTTCTTGGAAGCAAAAACAAACTCAAAATCAAAACCAGTTCCCAAGCAACTATCAAAGGCCTCCCCCACAACAACAGCAGCCACCACAACAAATCAGCACCCCTTTCAACCGCAATCTTTTCAAAAACCGGCCAACAACTTTAATCCTTATAATAATATTTCAACGGCCATTACTGATAAAACCTCTACTCTCGAATGAAATTTGGAAACGTTTATTAAAAATTCCACACAAACGACGACAAATTTAACGTCTTCTATCCACACATTAGTGCAACACACTGCTTCCCACAATGAAAGCAAAAAATCGATAGAATCACAACTTGCACATTTAAATGCCACGATGAGCGAGAGAGAGTAAGGGAGACTTCCATCTCAACCTCTGCCAAATCCATGCCACTCACAAAGCGTGCATATCATTATTCAAAATCATAATGTGAGTGCCGTAACTACATTGAGATCGAGAAGAGTGCTGAATAACAATGTTGGTAAACAAGTTGTTGTGGATGAATCAGATGAAACCCCGGCTACTACTTCTACTCCTATTTCGTCTAGTCCACCATCTTCTTCCGAGCCTATTCTCCGTTTCCCACTAGGCTCAAAACCTCATCTCACTTCCTTGAAGGAATTACAATCTACAACCATCCCAAATCCAATTTTGGGATCCATTCCATCCGCACAAACTTCTCCTCCAATATTGGACCCAACCCTTATTGATAAAGCTCTTTTTCCAAACAGGTTGAGGGCCAACAAACCTAATGCATAAATAGAGAAGATTGTGGAAATGTTTAAGCAAGTTAATATAAATATTCCTCTCCTAAATGCTATTCAACAAGTTCCATTTTATACAAAAATCCTTAAGGACTTGTGCACTAGAAAGAGAAAAACTCAAGTACCTAAAAATGTTTTCTTAACGAGTAATATGAGCAATTCTCTTACCCAATTGGTGCCCACGAAACGTTAGGACCCTGGTTGTCTTACGATATCTATAACCATTGGGGGTAAAAATATCAATCATGCTTGTTCACACCAGAATATTGCTTTTACTACCGCCCATTCTTATGCTCGTTTGCTTATCGGTAGGTACTCTTGAGCCGTGTTTGCTAGTTAATTGCAGGATACAGGTTCTCAGCTATAAACAGTGAAATTCATGGAAAAACACGATAAATTTCGGATTACTGCCAACCACAGATAAAACACGGGTCTCCGCTCTCTATCTGTATGTTGCCGCACACCAGTTTAAGGAAAAAAATGGCAAATCAATGTCATTTTCATGCACAAAACTCAATGTCAACACAAGATCCAACATATCTACGCGAAGCTCAAAAAAATCATGGCAAAAGATCCACATCACATGACCTTTTGATCTGCTGAAATTCTGGAAATATTGTGAAGAGATTCTGAGAAACAACATATACCACACTGAAGAGTACAGAAAACCAGGGATACCGACAAAAAATAGAAGGCCTAACTCCTCTTTATGGCCGCGGTTCCGCGGCATAAGCGCGCTTAGGCCGCGGAACCGCGGCCGTATAGGCTCGTCACTTGAAAACTTTTCAGGGGCTGTTTGGTCAATTCATATAGTGTCAGATTGTTGCCCTAGGTTCTCTGTTTCCTGCCTATAAATTGCCCAGAACTTGCCAAGCCATGTATGTTCTTTTGATGCCCTCTTTTTGTTAGTTTTTAGTTTACTTCTTCTTCTTCATCTTTCCTCCATTAAATTGTTGTGAGAGCTTTAGAGTGGATGTTAAATGAAGATGAGGGTTATTTTGTATCATTCTTTTACCCAGCTTCCCCTTGAGATCCTTGCTTTCTCTTGATCTTTCAACCTCTTCATTGAGCTTGAAGGTTTAAGGGTTGGTATTTGATCTCAAGGGTTGTATCATTTTGGAAGGAATAAAGTCTCTTTTGTGCTTCATTTTCCCTTGGGTTTTTAGCTCTCTCTTGATCTCGTAACCTTTTAATTGAGCTTGCAAGTTTAAGTTTGGCTTATTAAACCCATGGTGTGTAGCTTGTTCCATGGTTTCTAGTTCTCTTTATTGCTTATTTCTTTCTTACTTTTTATTACTTGCTTTACATTCATGCTTTACTTTCATGCACTTAAATTCCATGCACTTTTAATTACTTGCTTGTAATCTTTTCTTTTCTTTGTTTATCTTTTCTTTTGCTCTTTTTGGTTCTTTTTGTGAATGGTCGTAATATGTTGTTGTTAAGAATAAATACAATATTGTAAGTTAAGGTTTCATTCCTTATTTCCTTTTCCCGTTATTTTCCTTTGAACTCCGCCCAAACGTTAAGCAAGCGCTCCGTTAGGCACCCTACCCTACCAAGATAACGGTGATTCCTAACCACGACCGGTTGCGTTCGGTTTGGCCAGAAGCGAAAGCAAGAGACAAGAACGGAAGGACAAGGGTAAATAAGCCGGATTCCACGAATACCGTGCTTAAATCCCCTAATCCACGTTATTGCCGATTGCTCTAGCTTCAATTGGTCAAGACTCGGCTCAAAGGTTTTGAGTGCGGATTTCCTTAGCTTACACTTTCGTATCTTTTTCTTAACAACTTTATACTTGCATATAACACTTAGGATAGAATTGAACAAAAATATACACATTCTTTATTGACTCGTCTAAAACTCGAACGGACATACAACCATCTCCCTGTGGATCGACCCATGCTCAACCGGCTAGCTGCAAAGCGACACCGTCCTGATCGCGGTTATAACTTTAGAACTTTGAACATCCGACACGCCAAAAGCGTGCGATCAAATGGAGCCGTTGCCGGGGAGACGGTAACGTATTTTCTTTCTTGTTATTCGGGTTAATATTCTTTTTGTATATATTTATAAATAAAAATAATAATAAAATCTTTTTGTTATTTTTGATAATTTTTGTGTGCAAGTGTGCAGGCTAATCTGGAGCAAGTACAGTGATCCAAAAAGAAAACAGAGAATTTTATTTTGGAGAAGAGACCAAGGGGAGTGCAGGGACCCAAGTTGAAGCCCCAACTAAGCAACTTGACCGTGGAACCGCGGTCAAAGGGGGGCTTTAGCCGCGGTTCCGCGGCCGTATTGAAGCCTCTGTGCCTCAATTTTTTTCTGCCCTTTCTATTTCTTTTTATCTTCTCTGTGAATTCCTCTATACTGTATTTTCGGCAGGTTTCTTTGCACAGAATTGCGCCGCCGCAAAATAATTTTTTGTTGTTTTAGATTTTGTTTGTTTACCGCTTTGGATATACTAATACGGAAATTAAGGGGCTTGAACACCAATTCAGATTGGGTGGGGATTTCATCACCCTTCCTAAGACCCCACAAATCACTAATTGCATACGCATTACCTTGAGCTAATAAAAAATACTAGACTCGGCTCTAAGGACGTCGCACTCAATAGGACAGAGGACTGGTTGTAGGCATCGACCATTTATCCTATCCTAACTTTGCGGTGTCTAGGCAAGTGTGTCCAAGGCAAGTGGTTACTTAATTAGGACCACTACTTACGTAGTGGGGAGCCTCCCACTTACCTGGCACTTACCTGGCCGCAATTGGCGGAGAAGAGGCGGTTTGAGGTCCTATTTCTAGCCCTTTGGAACAGTTAGGAGCTGTCTTGCTGACCTAAGTGACCCTAGCTCTAGGTGTGTTTATGCATATTGTGATTGTGATTGTACCTGTAAATTTTAGTCCCATAATTCCGTATTCTTTTAAACAAACAATTTTCAAAACTCCAAAAACAAATATTTTTTAAAAAAAAATAACAAAAAAAATCCACATTTTTTCCCCCTCCTTTTCTCTGCCTTTCTTTCTTTCTCTCCTCATATCATGGGTACCCCACCTCGCAAAACTCTTGCCAAACTTTGGTACCCATAACCAGACATTACTTCTTACAGTTCTTGCTTTGCCGAACGTCGAACGACCCCTCCATGCCCAAAATTTCATTGAAAGATCACATAGACGTGTCTAGGACAAACACTTCCCCTCCGCAATCCACTTTGTATCAACATTTTCAACCTCCCCCACCCTCTTATGTTGATACTCTTTTTGCAAGTCGTCCTTTTTCCATCGCTGAACATATTGAACAATCCCGTAGCCGATCTTTCACTCCTTTCACCACTACAGATTCTTGGGATCAACAATTCCATTCACCTTCTTATCCAAATGTTGATCCTGTTCCTGTCCAGCCATTCAATTCCTACCAGTCCTACCCGACTTTTGCACCTTCCCTAGACATTGCTTCTGAACCGCCATTTGGGAATTTTCAGTATCCAAACAACTTTGAATGTTTTACTGAAACCCCTTCACAACCCATGTCTAGTCTGGAACAGTCTTTGGATGACTTTAGGGTAGCGTCGTACCAACAGATGATGGATTTGAATGCGTCCATGGCCGCCCTCATACAACCTAGTGACCCGGTAGCTAGTTTTCAACTAGCTCCAACTTTTCCAATGTATGAAGAGGCAGTAGGACAGGCTGTGAATTTGAGTGGAGAGAGTGAGCCGTACACCCTTCCAAATCAAACCTACCCATTGCAAACTGAATTCCACAACTCCGGTTTTGAATGTCTATCTAGTATTCCAAACGATTCATTGATTAAAAATAGAACAGATAATGAGTTGTGTGACTTTGTAGTGTTTGATTTTCCCGATTGTAAAGGGTCCCTTTCGAGTGAAACCACACCCAATCCTTTTGACCTCTACACCTCCACTCTAGAACCTGAATTGATTAATATCCATGCTTTTGTTGAGGTGTCTGAAAATATTGATTTTCACTTGATTGAGGATATTGACGCCGGGAATATTTTGGATGATGAACCTGTAGATTTGGCAGAGTTTTTCTCTCCAATTCATCATCCCGAGTTATTAACTGTTTTTCCCGAACCCCATATGCGTCTTGATTTTGATGAAATTTGCATGGATAAGCTGAATTTTGAGGAGACTATTGAGGATAGTACTGAGGATGACCAGTTTTAATTGATGAGTCAGATTTTCCAATTCATCATGTTCCTTTCATTGACTGTGTACACCCTCCTGAACCTTTAACCGATAACCTTCCTCAATCACCTACCTCCATCCTTTCCATCGTTCCGACCTTGCAAGAAACCGTATCATTTTCACTTCCTGTGTCTGGTTTACCAAGTTCGGCGTACCCATGGTTTCTCACGAATCTTGAGGGATTTGACCCAATTTCTCTCCATATTGATAGATTAGTCCAATCCATCTTTTCACATCGATCATTACAGATTGTACTAATTTATTCAATCCATTTCCACCCTCAAGTTCGTATTCCACTTCTTTCTCCTTTCGCCATTCTTCTTCTTATATACCTAAACCGAATACCACTTCTATCTCCATACGGTCTCGCGTATTCTCCCTCTCTTTTCTCTACGCCTTCTTCCACCAACCTGTACATTATAGCGATAAAATCTTTGAATGGTTGGTGCTCACTTTTGGCCTGTGTAAGGCCTTGTATAGCTTGATACTGTTCTCTTTCCCCCCTAATCCTGAACTTCAACGCTTAACAGTGGAAACACTGTTTTACTTAAGTTTGGGGGGGTGACCTTTTTGTGTATATATTTTTGTTTTGTTTTTTGTTTTGTATAAAAAAAAATTTTTTTTAGGGAGTGCCGACAATTTTCACCCTCTTGGTGTAGTCTGACAGTGAGGGCACTGTCAAGTTTAAGTTTGGGGGTGTGCTCGGTAAGCTTTCTTCCTTCGCATTCATTTGTATATTCTGCATTTGCATACCTTATTAAAAAACCCCATAAAAAATCGAAAATTTTCTAAAATATAAAAACTTTGTCGTCAAGTTAGCTAATAGGGTAACTTAGATTTTTTAATCTGAAAGTTTAGTTGATATGTTAGAAATAACTAAATTCTAGGCTTAGGAATAACCCTCATTCTGTTTAAACTTGGTAAATATACGTCCTTACAGTTTTTTTTGAGAAATAGGTAATCTTGAGTTTAGTTCTTGAGTTAAGTCAAGATGAAGGCAAAGTATTGAAGCTTTACTGAAGGATAAGTCTGAAAAATAGTTTCTATTCTTGAGTCTAAATTTAGAAAGTATATACCCTACAAACTGCACATACACGCACCTTGAAACTTGGGATTGTAGAGGATACCTAGAAATACTCTTGCGTGAAAACCTAGTATGAAAGAAAAAACAGTATTTAAAGCTAAACACCAAAAGAGCATATTGAAAAATATATCCGGTCTTGAAAAAGAAAAAAGAAAAAGAAAATAAAATAAAATAAAGTCAAGACCAGGAAACTGCTATTTACGCTTTAAGCTCACGCATTCAGTAATCGGCCGTTAGTGCCTCAAGAAGTATTAATAGTCGCTTGAAAGGTGTGTGAGCAACACCGTTCATCATAAATGAAAATAAGTAGTATTAGGTATTAGGGCAAGGGTACTATAGCTTGAATTGAATTCTCAAGTGTAGGGGTGAAATAATACACACACGTAGGGGTATACAATCGATGTTTGGATAAAAGATAGAAATAAAGAATAAGACTTGTGTTTTCTGTAAAGTTGATAAAAATCCCGGAATTAAGACCGCGCTTTAGAAGGAAAACTCAGGAAGTGCCAACATCTTTCTAAACTTTTTTAGAACGTATAGGATCTAAGGTTAAATAGAAAGGAGGTGTGAAGTATTAGGGTTGGATATTTCTAACTAAACATGATAGAATTTCTAACGTATATACTAAACTGTAGGAGTAGAATCGATGTTAACTTATGACACTAGCTTGACGGGATTTTATGGGTGTAATCTGCTGAAAATCCTCAGGAGACAACACTCCTCCTACTAGGGACACCTAGAGGTTTAACGGCTTGTTGCACACGCTCAGTGCAATCGCGTTCCCTACGAAAGTGAGGTTATGAATTTTTTGTGAATAATTGGTTTTGCTCGGGACGAGTAAAAGTTAAGTTTGGGGGTGTTTGTTCACACCAGAATATTGCTTTTACTACCGCCCATTCTTATGATCGTTTGCTTATCAGTAGGTACCCTTGAGCCGTGTTTGCTAGTTAATTGCAGGATACAGGTTCTCAGCTCTAAACAGTGAAATTCATGGAAAGCACGACAAATTCCGGATTACTGCCAACCACAAATAAAACACGGGTCTCCGCTCTCTATCCGTATGTTGCCGCACACCAGTTTAAGGGACAAAATGGCAAATCAATGTTATTTTCATGCACAAAGCTCAATGTCAACACAAGATCCAACATATCTACGCGGAGCTCAAGAAAAATCATGGCAAAAGATCCACATCACATGACCTTTTGATCTGCTGAAATTCTGGAAATATTGTGAAGAGATTCTGAGAAACAACATATACCACACTGAAGAGCCAGAGATACCGACAAAAAATAGAAGGCATAACTCCTCTTTATGGCCGCGGTTCCGCGGCATAAGCGCGCTTAGGCCGCGGAACCGCGGCCGTATAGGCTCGTCAGTTGAAAACTTTTCAGGGGCTGTTTGGTCAATTCATATAGTGTCAGATTGTTGCCCTAGATTCTCTGTTTCCTGCCTATAAATTGCCCAGAACTTGCCAAGCCATGGATTTTCTTTTGATGCCCTCTTTTTGTAAGTTTTTAGTTTACTTCTTCTTCTTCATCTTTCCTCCATTAAATTGTTGTGAGAGCTTTTGAGTGGATGTTAAATGAAGATGAGGGTTATTTTGTATCATTCTTTTACCTAACTTCCCCTTAAGATCCTTGCTTGATCTTTCAACCTCTTCATTGAGCTTGAAGGTTTAAGGGTTGGTATTTGATCTCAAGGGTTGTATCATTTTGGAAGGAATAAAGTCTCTTTTGTGCTTTATTTTCCCTTGGGTTTTTAGCTCTCTCTTGATCTTGCAACCTCTTAATTGAGTTTGCACATTTAAGTTTGGGTTATTAAACCCATGGTGGGTAACTTGTTCCATGGTTTCTAGTTCTCTTTCTTGCTTATTTCTTTCTTACTTTTTATTACTTGCTTTACATTTATGCTTTACTTTCATGCACTTAAATTCCATGCACTTTTAATTACTTTCTTGTAATCTTCTCTTTTCTTTGTTTATCTTTTCTTTTGCTCTTTTTGGTTCGTTTTGTGAATGGTTGTAATATGTTATTGTTAAAAGTAAATACAATATTGTAAGTTAAGGTTTCATTCCTCATTTCCTTTTCCCGTTATTTTCCTTTGAACTCCGTCCAAACGTTACGCAAGCGCTCCGTTAGGCACCCTACCCTACCAAGGTAACGGTGAGTCCTAACCGCGACCGGTTGAGTTCGGTTTGGCCGGAGGCGAAAGCAAGAGACAAGAATGGAAGGACAATGGTAAATATGCCGGATTCCACGAATACCGTGCTTAAATCCCCTAATCCACGTTGTTGCCGATAGCTCTAGCTTCAATTGGTCAAGACTCGGCTTAAAGGTTTTGAGTGCGGATTTTCTTAGCTTACACTTTCGTATCTTTTTCTTAACAACTTTATACTTGCATATAACACTTAGGATAGAATTGAACAAACATATACACATTCTTTATTGACTCGTCTAAAACTCGAACGGACATACAACCATCTCCCTGTGGATCGACCCGTGCTCAACCGGCTACCTGCAAAGCGACACCGTCCTGATCACAGTTATAATTTTAGAACTTTGAACATCCGACACGCCAAAAGCATGCGATCAGTGCTCTACTAGATTTATGTGCTAGTGTTAACTTACTTCCGTATTCTGTGTATGAGCAATTAGGCATTGGAGCGTTGAAGCCTACGTATTGCACTCTCCGGATGGTTGATCGATCTATCACCCACCCTAAGGGTGAGTTAGAGGACGTGTTAATCAAATTCGGGGAATTTATATTCCCTGTGGACTTTATAGCTATAGATACACAGTCTGTAGCGAACCCACGGAACCAAATTCCGGTAATTCTAGGTCGACCTTTCCTAGCAAATTCAAACGCGATAATCAATTGTCGTAACGGTTCAATAAACATGTCCTTTAGGAAGATGACAATTGACCTTAACATCTACAAGATAGGATGTCAAACATCCGAACTCTACAATCATTTATGTTCTGTTGAAAAGATAGCTTCCGACAGTTGCGAATTTGAGGAGTTTCACGATACTGATCTCGACGTCACTAGTGTGTTATTGTTTGATTCGGCTAATTATACACGTGAAGACCCTTTTATCGACAAGTCCACACCTAAGTCCGAATCCTTTCACTTGTCAATGATTTAGTCAAGCTATCCGAGTTTCATAACTCCCTTTCTGATGAGATCATCATTCGGAATATTGATGAATGTTTTGAAGATATTTTTGCCTAAGAACTCGCATTCCTAGAAGACATGGGAGTTGTGATGATTCAACCATCCAAAGAAGTCGAACCGCCACCCCTTCTTCTTATCAAGAACGAGAATGCGAGTAGTGCACCATCACTGTTTCGTCTCTACCAACCGAGATGTAAACCCGATCGATTCCGCCTCCTATCTCCCCACTTCTGCATATCTATGATCTTCCACCAACCATGATGTTACATTGATAAAATCTTCGAATGGTTGGTGTTGACTTTTGGTCTTTGTAAAGATTTGCTGAGACCAATAACTTTACCCCCCTTATAATTTTAAATGCTTAATACTGTTTTACTCAATTTTTTTTTTGCGGGGGGGGGGGGGGGGGGAGAAAAATATTTTGGCTCTTAAAAGAAAATAAATTTTTACAAAATTGTGAGCCCAAAATAAGTTTGGAAGAGGTTTTCACTATCATTAATTCTTGTCCCCTTTACTAGTTTTTCCTCTTAAGTCAATAGGTTTTTAAGCTTAACAGATAATATCAGTGAGGACACTGCTGCAAATATATTTGGGGGAGCTTTGTGCTTATTCACGCATCATTGTTTTGCATTATACTATATAAAAGCACAAAAAAATTTTGATAATGAAAGTTAGAAAGTGAAAAATACATACGAAATATAAAAAAAGTTTAAGAAAAGCAAGAAAATTAGATGTTTTTAAAACAAAACCAATAATAGATAGTCATGAGCTGTTGTTCCAAGGGTTAGTAAGATGAAGAGAATCACTAATCTGATGATAGAATTGAGTCTGAAAAATAGTCCATATTCTTGAGTCCAAACATCTGAACATTGATAACCTACTATACGCACTTGCACACATCTTGAAACTTGGAATAGTAGAGGATACTTTGAAATGCTCTTGTCTAAAAGCCTTATTATGAAGGAAAATATATAAACAAAAAATATATATAAATGAAAAAAATGAAAAATGGTGAAGAAAAATGAACACTGGTTTTGTAATTATTTAAGGCAGCATAAAAAATATAGCGAGGGTACTTTATCACCTAGTGCCTCAGACCAACTGGTTTGGGAGTCACTACTAAGCCTTAGGTGTTGCAAGATGAGGATATTGCTAATTACGTTTTAATAAGTGAGCACATTCGGTAATCGGTTGGTTAGTACCTCAAGAAGTATTAACGGTCGCATGAAAAATGTGTGAGCAATTCAATCTGAAATATTCACCGACTAAAAAGTACTAAGGAAGATGGACAAGAGTATAATAGTTTGAATTGAATTCTCTAAGTGTAGAGATGTTTTTTACACACACGTAGGGGCATATGATCGATATTTGGAAGAAAGGTAGGGAGGAAAACTAAAGGCAATGTT
This sequence comes from Agapanthus africanus, assembly GCA_030015575.1. Taxonomy (NCBI): domain Eukaryota; kingdom Viridiplantae; phylum Streptophyta; class Magnoliopsida; order Asparagales; family Amaryllidaceae; genus Agapanthus; species Agapanthus africanus. Next base: position 184,262,306 of record CM057341.1, read on the forward strand.
TTATTGATAGATGATGTGATTTCTAGCATTTTTTTCATAACTATTAAGATAAGGCTCATGACTACTAAAAAACAAGTATAGTTTGCAACTCTTCTTTTCAAGTTTTTTCTTTTATATGTTCTTATCTTGGTATGTAACTTTCATCATCTTTCTTTTATTATGGAATTTTGTGGGTGTAATCCGTTGAAAACCCTCAGGAGACAACACTCCTCCTATTAGGGACACCTAGAGGTCTAAAGGCTTGTTGCACGTGCTCAGTGAAATCGTATTGCCTACGAAAGTGTGCTGGATTTTTCTTTTTCTTTTTTTTCCTTCTCTTTAATAACTAGTTTGCTCGGAACGATCAAATTTAAGTTTGGGGGTATTTGATTAGCCTGAAATATTGCACATTTGAATGATTATTATCCTCACTATTGTTGAGTTCTAAAAGGTGTTTATTGTAAATATAGAACATATGTGGGTTTATTTGTAAAACATTTATTATCATATGTTTCTACATTATATTTAACATAATGAGGGAAAATACATGCATATAATATTTAAATGAAATCTTTGTAATTAAATATGCATATAATATCAAATATTTCTAATCAATATTCTTAACACATAATATCATATAAAATGGTTAAGATAATATCTCAAAAATACCAAATCTTTTTAACACTTTGATTTGAGATATTGTGCAAATATTAGATCAGGTCTGGAATCTAAGAGATCCGAGATGTCGGAATCAAAGTTGCTGAAATATGGAAGCAAATTATAAGATTTAGTAACGGCAGAGATTCATAGCATTATTCTCAAAATCCAGATATCGAAGAGATCTCCACATGTCAACAGAAGAAAGCATAAAAATTGTAACAACCGAGTTCAGTTATACCAATTTCTGTTTCAGTATTTCTTATCTGTGGTATTTTATTGATTTATCTTGTTTGGATGCGAATGGTACTTTACACTTTTACATTGCATTCGACCCGACCCGCTTGCTTGAACTGGTTGATTCACATTTATAAACTACCATGGTTTGTTGAATAGACACGTGCATCTAGTATAAACTACATATTAGCATTTCATCTAGCATCGCATATTTTTACATGTAACATTTTAGATCACGTAAAATAGATTAAAATTGCATTTCATAGCCTGCATGATACCCCTAACCCCATGGTAGCATCCACACATCGTGTTCTCGTCCCGTTCAGTGAAACTGACATGTTTGGATGGCTACACGCACGTACGTGCGTCTGTTCTTGGGGGTATGCATTTTCGTTACCTGATTATTCATTTTAAAATTTGGAAGCTGCATATAATTTTCGTATTTTAAATCTAAATTTTCGAACCCGACCCGGGCGCATTTTGAAATACTTTTGTACCCCCGCCGAAATTCTAATTATTTAAAATTAATAAAGTTGTCTAAAATTTATTCTAAGCAGCTGAAAAGATTTTAGTTAACCAATTTAAATCTTTTAAGATTTTTTTTAAAATCTTTCTGTAACCAATCGCAGCTCTTCTTTCCCCTGCGCCGGTCCCACTCTTTCTCTCTCCCTTTCCTTTTCTTTCTCTATTTTCCTCTGGGCCCCAATCACCGAACCAATTAAATGGTTTCTTTCTTAGGCGCCGGGCCCCACACGCCTCTCTCTCTCCCCTCATAATCTTTCTCTTTCTCCTTTTCTCTCTCCCCAGCGTAACTGCCTCTCTCTCTTCTTTCTCTCTCCTCTCCTGCTCTCTCTCTCCTCTCGCGAATACTATTCGCTTCTCGAGTGCGGTCACCTCCCCCGCGCTACCGTCACCTCCCAACTTCTAATTCTCTTCTTCTTTTTCTTTTTAACCCAAGCCCCCACGAGAACCCATACAACAAAAACCCTAGCTTCTCAACTCCAACCAACCGCCGACAACCCACATCTCCTCGTCGCCTCAAACCACCTTCTTCCTTCTCCTTCTTTCTTCTCCATCTTCCTCCACTTCTTTTTCTTCTAAACCCTTGCCTGCACACCCTCTGCGTCATCGCAGAACCCATCACCGTCGCCTTTCCTTCGCTACCGACCACTTCACAATCATCATCTTCTTCCCTCCTCTCTCCCCTGCCTTCTCTCTTCACAAATCCATACACCAAGAAACATGTGACCCAAACCCTAAGCAAAACCCTAGCCGCCAAGAACCCTGCACACCCCTGCATAATACCTGGCCGGAGCTCCGTTGATCTCGTCGTCACCATCTCGTCTCCCCGTTACCAGTGCAACCCAGTGAGCCTTCTCTCTCTCGTTCTTCCCTTCTTCTATTCTTCTTCTTTTCTTCTTTCTTGTATTTTTTCTTCTCTGTAAATTTTTAAAACCTCTGTAGATCGCCGGAGCCGTGACGACGTCGACGATCCCGACGACCCAGCGAGCGTACCTGACCCGTGTGATTCCCTTATACGTTGTTTGGTTCCGTTCCATGTATCGTGTGTGCGTCGCGACTTTTTCCGCCGACGTGTGACGTTCCGTATACCCGTTTCTTGATCTGTCGAGGCAAGTAAAACTTGCTGCATGCTACTTATATTATTTTTATACATATTTAATTGCATGTTAAACCTGTAAATTAAATCTAAGGCCATTTGTTTCATTTTAACACTTCGTTGTCCATTATATCATTTTAGATTATAACTTGAAACATACCATATTGCATTTTGATTTACTATAAATAGTACCCACATCCGTATTTAAATCACATAATAATTATTTGCATAGCCCATAGTACCCTTTTAATGGTTTCTACCCTATCGGACACCCGTTTGCATCCATTTAACCTATTTTATATATATTTGCATCCCTAGATCATTTAACCCATAATAACGAGATTTTAACATTCCATATTTGTTTAAGTGTATTTTACTTAATGTTGGAACCATAACCCTAACTCTAATCGATAACCGTGCATCCATATATTTTAATCTGTACCTATTTGCATACCATATTACAATGTTCCATTTTATTGTTCCATTAGTACCCTATACTTGTTTTGTATACCCCTGCTTATTTTTAGTTTGATTATGAGCACCCACATGACATTTTGTACACCCCTGACATGACTTGTTACACCTACTGCTTGACACGATATGGTACCGTGCACCTCTTGACATGATATGATACCTATATACTACCTGACTTGACCAGATGTACCATGGCTTTATCTGTTACCCGATCTTGTTACTAATGCCAACAAACCTGACCTGTTGTCCTTACGGATATTTCCTGTTGTCTATCCAGACAAACCTTTACCTGCCTGATCCTGTGTTGGCATTAGCTCCAGATTATTTAATACCTGACTTGAACACATATAACTTGGGGGTATGGGGAAATCAATGATGAAACCTGACTTGTAACTCGACAGTTCTATACCTTTTCTGATCAGTCTTACGGGCTAGGCCAGCCCCGGGGTGATGCTGCTGACATCACTTGTCATTACCTACTACCCTTTTACTGCCTTGCGGCACGTCTCGGATTCAGCCCGAGAGTCATAGACCGTGATCCCGGGCACGTACGGGATACTATTGAGTTACATCGATGATTCATCAAATTGATTTCAAATACTTGAGATTAGTTAACAGAGTAGACCAGTTTGAAATTACTCACTGCACACTACCCTTCACTGTCTTTATTTACATTGCTGTTACACCTGTTTTACCATTTATGATCATACCTGCATGTCTTGTTACCCCTGTTTATATTATTGCTTGATGTTATGACGCACTGACGTCTGGGTTTTGCATGGCCCAAATTATTTACATGCACTACAGGCCGAGCAGAGTACTTCAGTCAGCAGGATGAGTGTTAGTAGTTAGTTCTTTTACTTTCGGTATTTTTCATTCCTGATGTGAGCCCGCATTATGGGACATTGTTCATCACATATTTTTGTATATTTGTACCGCCCATTCTTAATCACATTGCATACAGGTAGGTGCTTTTTATCCGTATTTGCTGCATGTTACAGATTACAGGTTTCCGGTCCAAGAGAGCACAAATCCGACAAAATCTCCACATTTACGGCAAAATCCAGAACATCTGTCACAAACAGATAAAAGCCGGGTTCCAGTAGCCGTTCCGTAGCAGTTCAGAAGAGGGGACGAAAAATAGTTGTCATTTGGGACTAAAGAAAAATTTGAAGTCAAAAGAGGTGAAAGTCAAAAGAGAAAAATGAAGAAATCTTGGATAAGAAATCTGGAGATTCTCTGGAAATTGTTATTGCAGTGTAATGTTTTCAAAAGACAGGAAAAAATAGCAGAAGACCAGAGAAAAGAAGCAGCCAAGGTTTGGCCACCAAACAGCCGCGCATCCGCGGCCAAACCCCCACTTTGGCCGCGTATGCGCGGCTGCCACGTGTCCTCCTCGTGTGAAATTTTGGGGTGTGCTCTGTATAAATGTATAGGTTTGTACTATATTCCTAAATTCTCAGAATCAGGCCTATAAATAGCCCAGAGCAGAACCAAGAGTGGGTGCTTAATTTCATGTGTAATTTTTGTATTAGATTTATTTAGTTTCTAATAAAAGTCCATTTTCCTCCATCTTCCTCCATTAAAGCTTGTGAGAGGTTTTATTGAGTGTGAAGCATGCAAGAAGTGTTCTTTCTCTATATGTGTAATTTGTAATTCGGTTTCTTATGTTGCTTGTAATTTCAATTGTTAAACGTAGTTGTTGTTATTTATTAAAATTGCTGTTTTAATTTTTTTTCCATTTTCTGTTATCCTTACAACCATGATGCTTAGTGTGATCCTTGTCTAAGTGAGGTCCCGAACAGCTAGTTGTGATTTTCTACCTAAATTCTTATTACCCTCTTTCTTTGATTTATTTCATTTAACTTTTCTAATGGGTGAGTAACTTCTCACTTGTTAGGGTAGGAAACGGAAAGTTTGAAAGACGGGAACATCCCTCACTTTTCTCTTTGACAAACATCTTGATTTGAACTCCTGTTAATTGATCCACAATCCGCTCCCTACGGCACCCTATTCTTCATAATAGCGGTGATACCCTAGTGAGACCGGTTGTGGTTGAATCAACTTGAGGTTGCGACTAAGAGCCAAGAACGGACGGACAAGGACCAAAAAGAGAAAACGAAGTGTTGGAAAGCCTAGCTTATACTCGCAAGTTTTCTCTTAGTCGTGCTAATCCCCGTTGTTGCCGATTACCGTAACATCAATATTAAGAAGTGGCAAAAGAATCAAGTGAGCGATCCTCCCGACCCAAACCAACCAAATCCTACCCTTTACAAGTTCTCTTATCATTCATTTTTCAATTAGCTAAACTCAAACAAACCCAACATATTTGGACTTAACTCGTCAAGACATTAAGAAAAAGACTCCCATCTCTCTGTGGATCGACCCGTACTCATCCGGCTAGCTGCAAAGCGAAACCGTCCTGATTACGGTAATTAAACTTAAACACGCAGAATCTCTGTCAATCAAATGGCGCCGTTGCCGGGGAGAAGGTAGTTTATTTCTTTTTGTAATTTCGGGTTAATTTGTGAATATAAATATAACCAAAAACAAAACAAAAAAATATACTGTACAAAATCATTTTGTTATTCTTTGTGCAAGAGTGCAGGAAAAGGAGAATTTCAAGTTCAGTGCCAAAGTCGTGGGGAGTTAGACCCATATCTCGCGCCTACACCGCGGCGGATCAAGGCGAAAACCAAAAATCCTCTGTGAGTATCCCAACCCTCTTCTCAACTCCTCTCAACTCCACTGAACTGTGTTTTCTGCAGCATTCTTTGCACGGATTCTTTCCCCCTTCCAATAAACTGTTCTTGTGCAGGATTCTTTGCGCCGCGCTGAAAATAAAAAAAAAATTGTTTGCAGTTGATTTGTTACTGCTTTGCATTGATTAATACGGACTTTAAGGGGCTTGAAACCAATTCAGATTGGGTGGGGATTTCATCACCCTTCCCAGGACCCCAGAAATCACAAAAGCATATGCATTGACCATTGTTAATAAAAAATACTAGACTCAGCCCTAAGGACTTCGCGCTCATTAGGAGAAGTTAAACCGTGTTTAGAACCTCGCTTAACGGTATATTGTTTAAGAGGTGTCTAGGAAAGTGTTAACGGCGCAACCGCCAAAAGAGAAAGGGTTACATAATTAAGGAACTTCGCGAAAGCGTTGGAAAACCTCCCCTTATCTCTGCACTTACCTGGCCTCTTGATCAGTGTATCTTGAGCCTGTTTCTCGACACAGTTTTGCTTCAACTATCAAGTCTTGGAGCAGGTCTAGCAGACCTAGGTGACTTTAGATCTAGGTGTGAGTGTGCATATCTTGTTTGTGATTGCGAAAAGCCGTAATTCTGTACATATCTCTGTAAACTCTTTCTAAAATAAAAAAAAGGAAAAAAATCAAAACTTTTATAAAAACTTGCCCTTTGTCGCCACGTTCCATTTTTCACTCCACCACCCATTGCCTTTCTCATTGACGTTTTCTTACCCTCACCTTCTTCGCTTTGACTATACTAAACTCGTTTAGTATATGTCCGCTTGGACTCGGGACACTAGTGCCCGCTTAGTCCGCGTTTCGTTAGTCGCCACCGACTGCGCAATCGACTCAGACGTCGATACTCCATCACCAACCTCTTCTTCCGCGATGTCAGGATTTAATCCGAACATCTCTTTGACTACCCCTGGATTGGCTCCACCTCCTATGGAGACCAATAACACACCACCACCGCCTGTTGTAGCGCCGCAGCGAATTGCGCTCCAGGATCGTTTCTATCCCACCCGTTCTGCACTCCCCACCTGCCTTTCTCTTCCACCGGCCAATGGGGATAATTTTGAAATTAAGCCCCACTTCATCAACATGCTTCCACGTTTTCACGGGCTTGAATCTGAAGATGCCTATATCTTCATTAATAAATTTCAAAACGTATGTGCCATGATGAAAACAACCCAACTGTTGGACGATGCTATACGTCTACGAGTCATTCCATTCACTCTATGCGATCTTACGGAATAATGGCTGTATAGCACCGCTTCCCACTCCATAACCAGTTGGGACGAGTTTGTTAAGGCGTTTCTCAAAAAGTTCTATCCAAATCATAAAACCGCAAGGATTCGCAATGAAATCAATCAATTCTCCCAGCTTCCTTCTGAACCATTCTGGAAATGCTTTGACCGGTACAAAGACCTTCTTGTTCAGTGTCCTCACCACGGTATAGAGAGATGGCAACTTTGCCAAACCTTATACGAGGGCCTGAACCCAGCAACCAAACAGTTGTTGGAAACCATTTGTCAGGGCCACTTCCTATCAAAATCTGACGAGGAAGCGTGGCAGTTTTTCGACGACCTTGCGGAGCAAACGCTACAGTGGGAGAGCACCAGACCGACTTCTTCATCTTCCTCTACATCCACTTCTACCGGTCAGTCTAGGGTAGGAATTCACCAACTTGACGTCTCTATTGCGATGAAAGATGAAATGGCTGCAATAACGAGAAAGCTTGAAGCGATAGAGAGCAAATTTTCTTCTCCTGCTCCTAGCCCTGTTCTTCCCCTTCGTACCATCTGCGCTTGTTGTTCCGATCCCTCTCATTTAACCGAAGAGTGTCCCTACAATCCACCATCTCAGGGACAGGATCAGGTCAATGCTGCATTTCAGCAAAGACCAAGGAATGATCCATACTCTTCCACGTACAATCCCGGCTGGAGGAACCATCCCAATTTCGCCTGGAATCAGAATCAGAATCAATTCCAGGGCAACAATTTCCAGAGACCCCCTCCGCCGCAACAACAAGCGCAGCAACAAACTCAATTTCAGCAACCCTTCCAACCCCAACCTTTCCAAAATCAGACGAACAACTTTGCACCCAACAATTCTTTTCCACCAAACAATTTTGTTCCGACAAATAATGATAAGGTTTCCTCGCTCGAACGAAGTCTGGAGGCGTTTGTTAAACAATCGACACAATCTACTGCAAACATCCAGTCTTCCATTCAGTCCTTAGTGCAACACACTGCCGCTCACGGGCAAAGCATCAAGACTATCGAGGCCCAGATTGCACAGCTGAATGCGGCCTTAAGAGAGCGAGAGAAGGGGAAGCTCCCGTCCCAGCCACTTCCAAATCCCGGTCACCCACATAATGCACATGTTGCTCTTGAACAACAGAACCATAATGTGAGTGCCGTAACGACATTGAGATCGGGAAGGATTCTGCAAAACAACATTGGCACACGGATCGACGATGACACCCCCGCCGCTTCTTCTTCTTCTTCTTCTTCTCCTACTTCATCATCTACTGAGCCTATTCTCCGTTCTTCACAAAGCTCTTCTTCCTCTTCTTCTGCTTTGAATGGACCAACTCCTCACTCCACGAAAACACCTGTTCTGGGATCCGTTCCAACTCCACAATCTCCTCCTCCAGCTTTAGACTCAACCAATTTTCAAAACGTCCCATTTCCAAACCGGTTGAGGTCTAATAAATAAAATCCTCAAATGGAGAAGATTCTGGAGTTATTTAAGCAGGTTAACATTAACATTCCTCTTTTAGATGCCATCCAACAAGTCCCATCCTACGCGAAAATCTTAAAGGACTTGTGCACGAAAAAGAGGAAGTCTTAGGTACCAAAGAAAGTTTTCTTAGCCAGTGCTGTGAGTGATGCCCTTACCCAATCTTTACCACAAAAACGGAAGGACCCTGGCTGTCCTACTATTTCAATTACCATTGGGGATAAGAACATCAACCGCGCACTATTAGATCTTGGTGCCAGTGTTAACCTACTTCCGTACTCAGTATACGAGCAATTAGGCATAGGAGAGCTGAAACCTACGCATTGTACTCTCCAAATGGCCGACCGATCGATCACCCATCCTAGGGGTGAGCTAGAGGATGTGTTAATAAAAGTCGGGGACTTCATCTTCCCCGTTGATTTCATTGTATTAGACACACAACCTGTAGCTAACCTCCGGAATCAAATTCCTGTGATACTCGGTCGCCCATTCCTCGCAACCTCAAATGCTGTGATCAATTGTCGCAATGGTTCTATGAACCTATCTATCGGAAATATGACGATTGAACTCAACATTTTTAGGTTGGGGAATCAGCCCTCTGAACCTAATGCTCATATACTGGACGTCTGCTCGATCCAGGAGATCACCTCAGAAGAGTGTGAATTCGAGGAGTTTCTGTTTGATAATGATAATCTTGACGCCACTAGTGCGTTCCTCTTCGAACCTGCTGCTGTTTCTGCGCTCGAAAATGACTACGAGTGTTTCACATTCTCGAACGATCTTAGCCGCGCACAACCTGAGTTTGAATCTTTCGAATTCCTGGATGAGTTACAGGAACCATCCAACTCGGTCGCTTACACTCATTTCGAACCTTTGCTGGAGTCCTTTGAGTTCGAGACCTTTTTTCCAATCCTGCCTTCAATCGTTTCACCTCCAGCACTCGAACTCAAGACTTTGCCTTCTCACCTCAAGTACGCTTACTTGGGTGATAACGAGACCCTCCCTGTCATCATCTCGGCTTCTCTAGCTCCCGAGCAAGAGAAAGCCCTTCTGGCGGTCTTGCACAGAAATAGGCAAGCTTTTGGCTGGTCCATGGCGGACATCAAGGGGATTAGTCCCCTGATCGTTGAGCATCATATTCATCTGATGGATGATGCCAAACCAGCCCGGGACCCACAAAGACGTCTTAACCCAGTCATGAAGGAGGCTGTGAAGAAGGAGATCGTCAAATGTCTGGATAGTGGTATCATTTACCCTATCTCCGATAGCTAGTGGGTTAGCCCCATTCACGTTGTCCCCAAGAAATCAGGTATCACGGTCATAACCAACGAGGCGAACGAGTTAATCCCTACTCGCACCCAAACTGGGTGGCGAGTATGCATCGATTACAGAAAACTCAACGCCGCAACACGGAAAGACCACTTTCCGCTACCTTTCATTGACCAGATGCTTGAACGATTGGCTGGACATGAGTATTACTGCTTTCTTGATGGCTACTATGGCTATAACCAAATTCCCATCGCCGAAAAAGACCAGGACAAGACCACTTTCACTTGTCCTTTCGGCACGTTTGCATATCGTCACATGCCTTTTGGGTTATGCAATGCGCCCGCTACCTTCCAGCGGTGTATGATGGGAATATTCTCAGACATGGTGGAAAAATTCTTGGAGATCTTTATGGACGACTTCTCCATTTTCGGCGACTCCTTTGACGAGTGTTTGCTGCATCTTGACGCTGTCCTTACCCGATGTAAGGACAAGAACCTCACTTTAAATTGGGAGAAATGCCACTTCATGGTGCGAGAAGGTATTGTCTTAGGACATATCATTTCGCAAAATGGCATAGAGGTTGACAAAGCAAAGATTGAGGTCATTTCCAATCTTCCTCCTCCCAGTTGCGTCAGAGATATCCGAGCCTTCCTTGGCCATGCCGGTTTCTATAGACGGTTTATCAAGGACTTTAGAAAGATTGCTAGACCCTTGACTCTTCTACTGGCCAAGGACACGCCATTCGATTTCAACTCGAGCTGTATGATTGCGTTCGAGTCATTGAAAAGCTCACTCACTTCTGCTCCAGTTCTCTCTTCTCCTGACTGGACGCACCCATTCGAGATTATGTGCGATGCATCTGACTTTGCCATCGGTGCTGTCCTTGGACAACACATCAACAAGATGCCGCACGTAATCTATTACGCCAGCCGAACCCTGAACGACGCCCAACTCAATTATACAACAACTGAGAAGGAATTCTTGGCTGTTGTATTTGCTCTAGAAAAGTTCAGGCCATATCTCATCGGCTCTCCAGTCATTGTCTACACAGACCATTCTGCTCTGCGCCATCTTTTTGCGAAGAAAGATGCCAAATCTCGGCTTATACGTTGGATCCTCTTGCTTCAAGAGTTTGACCTTGTCATTAAGGACAAACGAGGATGTGAAAACGTCGTTGCCGACCATCTCTCACGACTTCCTTCTTCGCCGTCGCTTCAAATCCCGATCAATGACGTTTTCCCGGATGAACAGCTCTTGACGGTATCTTGCGAACCCTGGTTCGCAGATATTGTGAACTATTTGGCCACGGGATTACTACCGATTGAATGGTCGAGTCAGGACAGACTTCGCTTCTTATCCCAAGTAAAGCACTTTTACTGGGACGAACCTTATCTGTTCAAGTACTGTCCCGATCAGATTATTCGTCGGTGTGTCCCTGACGATGAATTCAAGAGTGTGCTGTCGTTTTGCCACGACCAAGCATGTGGCGGGCATTTTGGCCCCAGAAAGACAGCTGAGAAGATCTTGCAATGTGGTTTCTACTGGCCACAACTCTTCAAAGATGCACATGACTATTGCAAGACTTGCTCCCGGTGCCAACACATGGGCTGGATATCCCGGAGGAATGAGATGCCGCTCCAACCAATCTTGGTTGTGGAGATTTTCGATGTTTGGAGGATAGATTTCATGGGGCCGTTTCCCAGCTCTTTCGGGAACTTGTACATCCTTCTAGCTGTTGATTACGTCTCTAAATGGGTCGAGGCTGTGCCCAGCCGGACTAACGACAACAAGGTTGTCGTTAGGTTCCTTAAAGAAAACATTTTCTCTCGTTTTGGGCACCCCCGAGCAATCATTAGCGACAATGGAACTCATTTCTGCAATAAGACTTTCGAAGCCTTGATGCGGAAGTATTCTATTAATCATAAGCTATCCACGCTCTACCACCCCCAAACTAGTGGTCAAGCCGAAATTTCAAATCGGCAGATCAAGCAGATATTGGAGAAGACGGTTTCCAAGAACCGTAAGGATTGGTCTTTAAAACTCACTGATGCCCTTTGGGCCTTCCGAACCGCTTATAAGACCAACCTTGGCATGTCTCCTTATTGGCTTGTATACGGAAAAGCTTGCCACCTTCCTGTCGAAATAGAGCATCGCGCATTTTGGATGATAAAAGAGCTAAATCTGTCTCTAGAAGATGCGGGCAGCAATCGAAAGCTGCAACTGAACGAACTGAGCGAGCTTAGGGATGAAGCTTACGATAACGCGGTTGTCGTGAAGAATCGAACGAAGGTGTTTCATGATAAACATCTTGTGCGCAAAACTTTCGTACCTGGTCAGCAGGTACTGCTTTACGACACCCGGCTACACTTCCATCCAGGAAAGCTCAGATCTCGATGGAAAGGGCCGTATTTCGTGCGGAATGTGTATCCGCATGGCGCTGTGGATTTGGAGAATCCAAAGGACGGTTCATTTTTCAAGGTAAACGGACATCGACTAAAACCGTACCTTAGCGCCGACCCAACAGAGGAGCTCCTGTTCTTACAGGAGCCGGTTTACCCTGAATAATCTTCCTCTCCCCTTACACCCAAACTTCGATAATCCAACCAAAAACAGTGGAAACACTGTTTCAAATAAGTTTGGGGGTATGTAAATACAATTTTGTTTCTTTTTTGTGTGCCTGTAAATTTTCACGAATAAATAAAATAAAAAGAAATTTTTTTTTTAAAAACAAACAAAAAAATAAAAATAAAAATAAAAATTTTCAAAAAAAAAAATTAAAAAGAAAATTATTAAATATGTAAATATACATATTTGTAAATAATTTTTTTAATTAGATATATTTATAGGGGTTTAAGTGTAAATAACCAAATAAACCCCTATAAATACATATCTTTCCATTCCCGAGCTCCTCTCTGCACAAAAATCTCCCCATCAGAAACCCTAGCCGCCACAGCAAAACCCAACCCCTGATCCCCTGAAGCCGCCGCGCTTCCGCCGCTCGACCCCCTCTTCTGCCGCGCTTCCACCGCCGCCTAGCATCTTCACCCTATGGAATTTTTTCCAGAGGAGGTTTGCACTATTTTACCCCCTTTCTCATCTGTAGAATTCTGCAATTTACTGAATGGCTGCACATTTGCAATATGAGCGTAATTTTTCACAACTTTTTGAACATAATGTGTACGGAAGTTATTTTGGCGACGAGATCCGGAAACGCGGATGGAATTATCTTTTGTATAACCATCCGAATGCATTCGCGCTTCCGATTCTAGTCCAACGATTCTATGATTACATGGAGGAGCGTAGTTTTCAAAAATACGGATTTATTCGGTTGTTTTGGGGAGATCAAGAAATACGAATAGATAGGGACTTCATTCATGAAGTCACGTTGATTCCACGAATACCCGCCCATGACCACCCCCTCCAGTTTGAGGATTACACCCCGTTGATGGGAAACGACTGTTATAGGGAGCCACGTAAAGGGATTCAGGCGCGTACACTTTACGCGAATGTGCTGACTGTGTGCCGATGGGCACAAAATAACATTTTTGGCAGCTCACACAACACGACATTTTTTACACCGTCACTACACATCGTGCACACATTAATGATAAAAAACCCAAGTTATGATATGTGCACGGTGCTACTTCAGTCGATTGATGCTGGCAAGAGTTCAGCCAACCATCCGTGCCCTATGTTGGTGACACAACGGTGTCGCCATTTCATCCCTTCTGACGAGTTTGCGTTACACATGCATGCTGGCACACTCATTCGACCAGTTCTTGAGGGTGTTTCGACATCCTACACTAGACTTCATGATATCTGGTCACGCACCGAGCCGGCCGAGAATGTAATGGCCCAAACACCCAGCTCGAGCTCCACAGCGAGCGATGAAGAGCTTACCCCCGCTGAGCAAGCACGCTTACTTAGACGGACACATAGGGGGGTAGAAAGAATGCTGGGAATAATGACAAACTTCGATCAGAGATTAACGAACCTTGAACAAGGAATGACCACCCTGTTGGCACGAGAGGAAAGATCGAGGTCGAGATCCAGGGCCCCTAGGACAGATACAGGTGAACCAGGGACGAGTGACGCAGCGTCTAGGAGACGACGCAGAGGGCAGTGAGGACACTGCCATCAACAAGTTTGGGGGAGGGATTAGATTGTAAATAGTTACCCTTGCATTGCATCTGCATGTTTTATTTATCTTTTATGTAAATAATTTGTTTTTACTTTGCATGTTTAAATTCTGCACTGCATTTTTAATAAAAATAAAAATAAAAATAAAAATTGAAAAAAATACAAAAATATTGAAAAACTCGAAAATGAAAACAAAAATTTTAAAAAGAAAAAAAAATATTTATTGACCGGTTCTGACTCAGGTCTAATATGACAGTTGACTAGTTAGAAACTACTAGATCTTAAACTTAGTTAATTATGAACCCTAAAAATAACCTTCCTTGAAGTATAACTATAGAAAATATACGCTCCAGCGGTTTGTTTTGAAATAAGCAAATTTTGAGTCTAGTTCTTAGGCGAAGTCAAAATGAGGGAAAATTATTGAAGCTCTATTTGAAGAATAATTCTGAAGAATAATTCTAAATCTTAAATCCAAATTTTTGAAAGTATATACCCTACAAAATGCACATACACACCACCTTGAAACTCGGAACAATAGAGGATACCTAGAAATACTCTTGCCTGAAAGCCTAGTATGAAAGAAAAAACGGTATTTGAAGCTAAACACCAAAAGAGCATGTTGAAAAATATATCCGGTCTTGAAAAAGAAAAAAAAGGAAAAGAAAATGAAAGAGAAAAATAGAATAAAGTCAAGACCTGGAAATTGCTATTTACGCTTTAAAGTTCACACATTCAGTAATCGGCCGTTAGTGCCTCAAGAAGCATTAATAGTCGCGTGAAAGATGTATGAGCAAAACCGTCCATCACTAATAAAAAGAAGTAGTGCTAGGTATTAAGGCAAGGGTATTATAGCTTGAACTGAATTCCTAAGTGTAGGGGTGACAATTACACACACGTAGGGGTATATAATCAGAGTTTGGAGGAGAGATGAGGAATGAAAGATAGGGTTTATTTCTTTAGTAGAGTGGATAAAAATTCCGGATTTGAGATTGCGCTTAAGAAGGAAAACTCGGGAGATGCTGAAAGCTTTATAAACTGGCTAGGCGTATAGGATCTTAAGATAAATGAAAGGAAGTGTGAAGAATACGGGTTAATGATTTCTAAGTTTATGATAATAGAGTTTTTGGCTAGAAAGCTGAAATAGAGGATTAGAGTCGACGGCCAATTGATCGGATTTTGTGGGTGTAATCCGCTGAAAACCCTCAGGAGACAACACTCCTCCTACTAGGGACACCTAGAGGTTTAACGGCTTGTTGCACGTGCTCAGTGCAATCGCGTTCCCTGCGAAAATGAGGTTAGAAATTTTTGTGAATAAAATGGTTTTGCTCGGGACGAGCAAAAGATAAGTTTGGGGGTATTTGTTCATCACATATTTTTGTATATTTGTACCGCCCATTCTTAATCACATTGCATACAGGTAGGTGCTTTTTATCCGTATTTGCTGCATGTTACAGATTACAGGTTTCCAGTCCAAGAGAGCACAAATCCGACAAAATCTCCACATTTACGGCAAAATCCAGAACATCTGTCACAAACAGATAAAAGCCGGGTTCCAGTAGCCGTCCCGTACCAGTTCAGAAGAGGGGACGAAAATAGTCGTCATTTGGGACTAAAGAAAAATTTGAAGTCAAAAGAGGTGAAAGTCAAAAGAGAAGAAATGAAGAAATCTTGGATAAGAAATCTGGAGATTCTCTGGAAATTGTTATTGCAGTGTAAAGTTTTCAAAAGACAGGAAAAAATAGCAGAAGACCAGAGAAAAGAAGCAGCCAAGGTTTGGCCACCAAACAGCCGCGCATCCGCGGCCAAACCCCCACTTTGGCCGCGCATACGCGGCTGCCACGTGTCCTCCTCGTGTGAAATTTTGGGGTGTTCTCTGTATAAATGTATAGGTTTGTACTATATTGCTAAATTCTCAGAATCAGGCCTATAAATAGCCCAGAGCAGAACCAAGAGTGGGTGCTTAATTTCATGTGTAATTTTTGTATTAGATTTATTTAGTTTCTAATAAAAGTCCATTTTCCTCCATCTTCCTCCATTAAAGCTTGTGAGAGGTTTTATTGAGTGTGAAGCATGCAAGAAGTGTTCTTTCTCTATATGTGTAATTTATAATTCGGTTTCTTATGTTGCTTGTAATTTCAATTGTTAAACGTAGTTGTTGTTATTTATTAAAATTGCTGTTTTAATTTTTTTTCCATTTTCTGTTATCCTTACAACCATGATGCTTAGTGTGATCCTTGCCTAAGTGAGGTCCCGAACAGCTAGTTGTGATTTTCTACCTAAATTCTTATTACCCTCTTTCTTTGATTTATTTCATTTAACTTTTCTAATGGGTGAGTAACTTCTCACTTGTTAGGGTAGGAAACGGAAAGTTTGAAAGATGGGAACATCCCTCACTTTTCTCTTTGACAAACATCTTGATTTGAACTCCTGTTAATTGATCCACAATCCGCTCCCTACGGCACCCTATTCTTCATAATAGCGGTGATACCCTAGTGAGACCGGTTGTGGTTGAATCAACTTGAGGTTGCGACTAAGAGCCAAGAACGGACGGACAAGGACCAAAAAGAGAAAACGAAGTGTTGGAAAGCCTAGCTTATACTCGCAAGTTTTCTCTTAGTCGTGCTAATCCCCGTTGTTGCCGATTACCGTAACATCAATATTAAGAAGTGGCAAAAGAATCAAGTGAGCGATCCTCCCGACCCAAACCAACCAAATCCTACCCTTTACAAGTTCTCTTATCATTCATTTTTCAATTAGCTAAACTCAAACAAACCCAACATATTTGGACTTAACTCGTCAAGACATTAAGAAAAAGACTCCCATCTCTCTGTGGATCGACCCGTACTCATCCAGCTAGCTGCAAAGCGAAACCGTCCTGATTGCGGTAATTAAACTTAAACACGCAGAATCTCTGTCAATCAGACATACATTCCAGTTATTCTTGTATTTGATCTTTTGCTTCCGCATTATTTTATTCTTGATTCGTTTTATTCTGGCTTATGGACATGTGTTAGATAGTTTATTTTTGTTCTTGATATCTCTACAGCCGTAATGTGACTGTAGAAGGATATTTCCTATCCACAGGTAGCATGGTTGGCTATGTCATGTGCCCATCTTAGCGTACTTTGGGAAGCGGGGTGTGACATGGTTCGTTTGGTTTCAGAGCCATAGGATATAGGTTAATCGGGTTTGATACTTTTGTAGTTGGGTATTGGACCCAATACACGAATCAGAATACTCGTGATTAGGAAACATGTCCTGCCACCTTACCATCTTGCCATTTTTGAATCTTAACCTCCTCCTGATTCTACTTTTACGATGTGCAAACCTCCTTTGCATATCGATTCGAAAACCTGGTTTCCTTTGTTTATCTCTAGAGCTTAGGCGACTTGGGTGGAGTTATTTGATTGTAGCTATGATACCGCGGTATGGTTACAATGCGGTACTCTAGTTAAGTAACTTGGAGTTCTAGCCTTGATTCATATCCTTGATCTATATTTTGAATCTGTTGTCATGCTAATCCTTTTGGTGCTTTGATTTCAGGAACATGGCAGACAAGAATCTGAAAACGTACCAAAGGCGTATTGACGAAGCCGCTATGCTTGGAGTAATACGTGGGATGTTGGAGAACCAAAAGCGACAGACCGAGCTGATCCAGCAGCAAGCTGAATCTTTTCAGGAGGGTTTGCGGACCGTTCAGTAGTCCGTGAACAATGTTATGGACAGACCAGTGGATCGTATGGGTATCGTGGCGGATTTCAGGAGACTGGGTCCATCTGTCTTTACTGGTTTGGAGGAGCCGTTGCCAGCGGAGCAGTGGCTAGTTGACACAGAGAATTTACTCATTGCAGCACAGATCCCAGAAGATAAGAGGGTGGATGTGGTACGCATCCAGTTGGTAGACTACGCCTGTGAATGGTGGTTTGTGGAAGAGACCCGCTTGCCCAAGCCGATCAGTTGGGCGGATTTTTCGAAGAGTTTCTTGGAGAAGTTCTTCCTGCGGACTGCACGGGAGGAAATGGAAGAAAAGTTCGTCAGTTTGAAGCAGAACGGCGCACCTGTAGATGTACATGCAGCTTAGTGGACGCGGCTCAGTAGATTCGCTGGACTTTTGGTTGCCAACGATGCTGATAGGGCAAGGAGGTTCATGCGCAGTTTGGATGTGGATATCCAGAGGCAGATTGTCTCCCTGGGTTTGACCACTTTCTTACAAGTACTTACAGTAGCTCGAGAGCAGCAGAGCATATCTATGAAGACTGGGAGTACACATCAGCCAGCAGTTACAGTACGGAAGCCGGCATTTGCACCAAACCGAGCACATGGACGCAGAGGTATTCCAGTGAACCGGCGTGGCGTAACACCGATGAAGAAGCCTGTTGTTGTCGATCAGAGGAGGACCGTGATTTGTGACTACTGCCATTTACCTGGGCACGTGCAAAGGGAATGTCGAAGGAAACAGGGGCTCTGTTTGGTTTGTGGATCGGCGGATCATACTATCAGCACTTGTCTGTCGAAGCTTCGCACGAAGGATGATGTTCAGAAGCCACCGCAGAAACCATTTCAGGGACAGAAGCAGCCGACTCAGGGACCAAATCAAGCTCGAGCATTTACCCTGACGGCTGAGGAAGCCAAGGCTTCAGGAGAAGTTGTTTCAGGTATTCTACTTGTTCATGGTTTTCCCGCATTAGCATTATTTGATTCTGGTGCATCCCATTGTTTTATGTCGTCCAAGTTTATTGCTACACACTCGATTACTTGCACGACCCTGTCTAGTTTCTGGGACATACACACTGGGAATGGGAAGATCATATCTAGTAGAGAATGTAAGGATTGTGCAGTTGTTGTTTGCGGACGGGAGCTTTTTGCAGATTTCTTGGTGATTGATACAGGCAGCTATGAGGTCGTCTTGGGAATGGATTTTCTCGGCACTTTCCACGCTCACATCGATTGTAGGGCAAAGAAAGTAATTTTGAAGATTCCCGGATATCCAGAGTTTATCTTTACTGGAGGAAGAAGTTCTGTCGGGCCAGTCGAGTTTAGGGCTAGGCCGATAACTAGTGTTCTTTCGTCGTTGGAGGTTGATAAAGATGAAGCGCCAGCTGTTGTTCGAGATTTCATGGACGTGTTCGAAGACATATCAGGTTTACCGCCGAAACGAGACGTGGAGTTTGCGATTGATCTTGTTCCTGATGCAGCGCCAGTTTCTAAAGCGTACTATCCAATGGCACCAGTGGAGTTATAAGAAGTTAAGAAGCAGGTTACTGAATTACTTGAGAAGGGTTGGATTCGAAGCAGTAACTCGCCTTGGGGAGCTCCAGTTCTTCTAGTCAAGAAGAAGGATGGCACAAGGAGAATGTGCATCGATTATCGAGAATTAAACCGGGTGACTATTAAGAACAAGTACCCGATCCCTCGCATTGCCGAATTATTTGAGCAGCTTAGTGGTGCGAGGGTATTCTCGAAGCTGGATTTGCGATCCGGATATCATCAGATCCGAGTTAAAACAGAAGATATTTTCAAGACGACGTTCCGAACTCGGTATGGACATTACGAGTACTTAGTGATGCCTTTGGAGTAACGAATGCACCGGCGATATTTATGGACTTGATGAACCGAATCTTTTCACCATTCTTGGACCAGTTTATAGTGGTGTTCATTGATGATATTCTGGTCTACTCAAAGAGTATTGAAGAGCATGCAGAACATTTGAAGATCGCACTGCAGATGTGAGACAAGAAAATTTATATGCAAAGATGAGCGAGTGCGAATTTTGGCTGGAAGAAGTAAAGTTTTTGGGGCATGTTGTGTCTGGCGATGGAATCGCCGTTGATCCCGAAAAGATTGCAGCAGTTCGAGATTGGCCGATTCCGAAGAATGTTGCGGAGATAAGAAGCTTTCTTGGACTCGCCGGGTATTACAGAAGGTTCGTGGAGAACTTTTCTCGTCTGGCGGAGCCATTGATCAAGCTTACGTGCAAGGAGGTACCATTTGTGTGGACGGATAAGTGTGCGTCATCTTTTGAGGCGTTGAAGCAGAGATTGATAACTGCTCCTATTCTGACCGTGCCAGACAGTTCCGGAGGATTGGTGATTCACAGCGACGCATCTGGGAAAGGATTGGGATGTGTTTTGATGCATCATGGGAAGGTTATAGCGTACGCATCGAGACAGTTGAAGACCCATGAGAAGAATTACCCAACTCATGACTTAGAGCTTGCAGCTGTGATCTTCGCTTTGAAGATTTGGAGACACTACCTTTTGGAAGAAAGGGTCGAGGTTTTCACCGATCATAAAAGCTTGAAGTATGTGTTCACTCATAAGGAGCTTAATATGAGGCATCGCAGATGGTTAGAGCTGATGGCTGATTACGATCTTGATCTTAAGTACCATCCGGGGAAAGTTAATGTCGTGCCGGATGCGCTTAGTCAGTTACCAGCAATTCAGATGTTGACTACACAGAAGGAACTTATAGAAGACTTTCGAAGATTTGATTTGGATATTGTGCTATCGCATTCTTCGGGACAGTTGATGCAGCTGCAAGTACAGTCGTCGTTGATCGAGAATATTAAAGCAGCGCAATTGCAGGACCCAAGATTGCGGAAGTTTCGAGAACAGGTTGAAGCTGGACTTCGAAAAGACTTACTGATCCATGAAGATGGTTCGTTGAGATATGATAGCCGTTTGTGTGTGCCAAAGGGAGATATTCGCGAAGAGCTTATGAAGGAGGCGCACAGTTCAGCATATTCCGTACATCCAGGAGGCACGAAGATGTACCGAGATATACGACAGCAATTCTGGTAGGAAGGCATGAAACGGGAGATTGACCGTTTTGTAGCAAAGTGCTTGGTGTGTCAGCAAGTCAAGGCTGAACATCAAAGGGTTGTTGGTTTATTGCAACCACTTCCGATTCCTCAGTGGAAGTGGAACATATAACCATGGATTTCATGACAGCTCTACCACGGAGTCCAAAAGGCAACAATGCAGTTTGGGTGATTGTTGTTCGATTGACCAAGGCAGCTCATGATCAGTCGAAAATATTGTATATTTTAGCCGGCAATTTCCTTAACATTTGCATACACTTAGAGGTGTTCGGCATTCATATTCTACATATTAACAAATCTGTCACAAAATATGAGATTTCATGTATTAGACTTTTAAACCGACACTTTAAAGGAAATTAACCGCATTTCATGGCATCGCATCATTTCTGTATTTGCGCAACACTTGTCTTGAGTCTGTGCAGGAAAATACGGAAGAAAAACCAAAGAGCTGATCAATATTACGCCAGCTAAATCATTTCAGATCTGGCAGCAGTAAAGAAGGAATTAGAAAATTATATATATCAAACAAAGGCCCAACAAACAGTCCAAGACCAAGCCCAAAAGCCCCGGCCCCAAGAGCGCCGCCCTTCCGCGGCCCAAACCCCTTATATGCGGCGGAAGAGCCGCGGTTCTGCCACGTCAGCGGTCAACCTTTTGGTCACTATTCTAAGCTCTGGTCCCACAGTCCATTCTGACACTTTAAATAGCAGAATTATCTCGAAGCTACTACAGATCAGAAATGAAGATTAAGAAGGCTAATCCTAAATTAAGCTCCTAATTAATCCTATTCTAGAAGCTCCTCCTAACTAATTACATCTAGAACCTTCTCCCCTAACTAACTTTTGGAGGGAAATTTGAATTTCCCCCAACAAACTTTTGGAGGGAAAGTTAGAATTTGAAATCCTAGATCTAGGGTTAGTTATCTATAAATAGAGCACTAAATCTAAGGGTTAAAGGCGAATCAATAACCATTGGTTCATTCTACACCATTTTCTTCCACAAGTCTCGTGACAAGGCTTGTGCGAAACCCTAACCCTAATTCCACTCCTAATCCAAGATCTTGAGTACCAAATCAAGCATGAAGCCTTCAACCTTTTAGGAGCCAAGCCGATCTTCAATCGGGCAAGTGATCCAAGCCGATCCGCGATCCACGGAGACGAGCGAAGCCAAGTCGACGATCGAGTTCCTCCTCTTGTAGTTCTTGAGCGATTGTAACTAAATTGTTGATATAAATAAAAGGTGAAATTCGTTAATCTTGCTTTCTTTTAATTCTTGCATCATGATTAGATCTCAATTTGTAATTGTTGTGATGTTTGAGTGAAACTCCGCTCGTTAAAGAGTCGAGACGATTATAGAATGATGATGTAACAAATTTAAATACTATTTTTAAGTCCTACGAGTTTTGTAAACCCTAGCAAGTTCAAGAATCGATGACCTAGTTTCGTAGCGATGCTTTCTTGATTGTGATCGCTCGAAATTAGGGATCTACGATCGCTTCTTGAATTTACTAGAGGCTAGAATGTGAATGACATCGACGAAAGAACAAGGGATAAGATGAAACCCTAGTTTCACAAGAAATCCCTAATTCTCATCGATGATCATCGATCTAGTATCAATTCATTGAAGGATAAGAATACGTAATTGTAAGATTACATCACATCTATAGATCCGATCGATTCCTACGAGCCTCATTTCGATTCTTGAGATTTGGTTTGGAAAAATCATCAAACGATCAATTCTTGATTCTATCTTTTAATGCTTTCTTAGATCTAGTTTTTTTCTCATTCTTGAACATCAACTACAAATCTTGAATTGTTTGTTTTCTTTTCATTAAAGTTTCAACGCATCTAATTCAAAAGACGAACGATTACACTTTCCCTGTGGACGATCCGCACTCACATACTAACTACAAGCCGACACCGTAGTTGATTGCGGTCAAATAATCTTTGGTTGTGATTTCTTTACTATTTCATTCGATTTATTACAATCACAGAATTTATATCAATCAAATGGCGCCGTTGCCGGGGACTATTTGATTTGATTTACACATCGAGAATTTACATTCAATCAAAATGGCGCCGTTGCCGGGGATAGTGCGCTAATAGTTCGTATTTTTGAAATTTGAGTTGAACAATTTATTTCATCATAATTTTTAGATCTAAATTCGTGCAAACACTAATACGTGTTTTGTGATTTGTTGCGAGAAAATCTGGAATCATTGGAGCTGGAGAAAAAATTTTCTGAAATTTCCAGAGAGCTGAAGAGTTCAAGTTGAACAGTGCCAAGAATTTTGGTGCAGTGAACAGTTCTTTCCACCGCCAATCCGCGGCCTAATAGGCTTATTCGCGGCGGAAGCGCCGCAGTTCCAGCTCTTCTCTGCACCAATTTTTCTCAGGTATCTTCTATCTTTCTTATCTTCTCCTCTGTCTGCTCCAATAACAATTTTATTGCAGGTTTCTTTGCAAATAAATCGCAGCGCCGCAAAGCAATAAAAATTTGTGCGTGTTTTGATTCTTTTGGTTGTTTGCATATTAATACGAAAATTTAAGGGGTACGACCAAATTCAAATTAGGTGGGGAGTTTATTACCCTTCCTAGGCCCCGAAAATCGCAAAACTTGCATCCGCATTTGACCCTCATTAATTAAAAGAAATCTAGAGATGACTCTAAGGACCGTCGCGCTCAATTAGGACAAGAGAAGGCCGTGGGTAATTCATTGTTTATCTGCGTTTTTCTGTGGTGCCTAAGGCGAGTGTGTCTAAGGCTAGTGGTTATTAATTAGGCCCACTGTAGTGGTGGTTCCTTCCCACTTACCTGGCACTTATCCGGCCACAGGGGAACAAAGAGGCAGTGGAGGATTCTATCCTGCGACTTGTCTTTTGGCAGTTAGGAGCGGTCTAGAGTTTGACCTAGGTGACCACTAGTTTCTAGGGTTTTGTGTGTTGCATTTGTTGTGTTGCATCATTTTTTTCAAAAATCCGTATCTTTTTCAAAGCAAACACCACATTCATTCTTTCCCCTAATTATAAATTCACGCTGCCACTTGTACTAACCCTTTTTAGTGCAAGATAGGCTGGACACGGGTGTCTAGTGCCCGTTAGTCCGCGTTTTCCTTGATCGACCCTAAAGTCGGTATTTCTACATTTACCTTTCTTTTACCCACCACCACACCCACATCGATGGATCCACCTCCATCGAACGTCTTTTCCACTACTCTGCCGCCGTCCGTTGGTGCGCAGATTCCACCTCGCATCTCTCTCCAAGAGAGATGTTATCCTACACGAGGCCCACTTTCCACCTGTCTTTCCACACCACCAGCCAACGGGGAAAATTTTCAAATAAAACCCCAATACATCAACCTTTTACCAAAATTTCACGGTCTCGAGTCTGAGGACGCATACGTGTTTATCACGAAATTTGAAAATGTATGCGCAATGATGGGTACTTCACAGTTTTCTGTGGATGCTTTCCGTCTTCGTCTTCTCCCATTCACTTTGTGCGATTTAGCCGAGAAGTGGCTATATAACACTACCGCACATTCCATTTCAAATTGGGACGAATTCGTCAAAGCATTCCTTAAGAAATTCTACCCACATCAAAAGACAGCTCGAGTCCGTAGCGAAATCTATCAATTCACCCAGCTTCCAAATGAAACATTTTCAAAATGTCTTGACCGCTTCAAGGATCTGTTAATCCAATGTCCACATCACGGCATCCCGAGATGGGAATTGTGCCGAATCATTTATGAGGGCATTACTCCTTACACAAGACAGACCCTTGAATCCATGTGTCAAGGCAACTTTATGACTAAAGATGATAGGGAAGCCTGGAAATTTCTAGAAGATTTCGCTGAAAAATCTTTACAGTGGGAGGGTGTGAGTCAATCGTCTAGGGATGGCAATGATATTTCCATAGGAATTAAAGCTGAAATTTCAGCTTTACACAAGAAATTTGACGCTATGGAAAATAAATTTTTAGCTGCCGCCCTAAGTCAAATATCACTCTCCAAAACTGTATGTGGTTGTTGTTCTGATCCGTCTCACTTGACGGAAGAATGTCCGTTTCAAGGTCCTGAGCATACCAATGCATCATTCCAAAGACCTAGAAACGATCCATCTTCCTCCACATATGATCAGGGTTGGAGGAATAACCCTAACTTTGCTTGGAACCAATCACAATTTCAAAACACGGTTCCAATTCAAAACAATTTCCAAGGGGCCCCTTCACCACAACAGCACCCACAACTTCTTTTGAGTCTGCACCCCTTCCAAGCACAAAATTTCCAAAATCCGGCCAACACTTTTTCACCACATGAAAATTTTTTGCAATTGACCGGTACTGATAACACCTCTACACTAGCACAAACCTTGGATACTTTCATGAAACAATCCATCCAAGGGACGGCAAGTTTGCAATCTTCCGTCGAGAATGTAATGAAGATCATTATCTCTCAAAATGAAAACATCAAATCGATGGAAGAACAAATTGCACAACTAAAAGCCGAAATGAGTGCAAGAGAGAAAGGGAAACTTCCAACTCAACCTTTACCTAATTCTGGCTATTCACATGATGTGGATGCAATCACGTTGAGATCTGGAAGAGTGCTTGACACTCATGTTGGGGAAGAGTTTGATGATACTGATAAATCAATCAATAACACCCCGGCTGAGACCTTTCCACACACACACACTTCTTACCCCGGTTCTTCTACCCTACCATCTTCTTCCGAGCCTATTCTTCATTTCCCAAAAGGCTCGCCATTTCAGCCCACCTCTTTTACTCCTCCACGGACGATCCCCACTTCTATTCCGGGATCGGTTCCACACCCACTTCCTTCTCCTATGATGGACCCATCGCTTATTGCTAAAGCACCTTATCCTAATCGGGTAAGGGCTAACACACCGAGTCCACATATGGAGAAGATTATGAACATTTTTAAGCAAGTAAACACCAACATCCCTCCCCTAGATGCTATCCAACAAGTTCCGTCTTATGCGAAAACTCTTAAGAACTTGTGCACTAGGAAGAGGAAGAATCCAGTGCCTAAGAAGATTTTCATGGAAAAGACAATAGACACGGCTTTCCCCCAACAATTACCGAGGAAACGTAAGAATCCTGGATATCCTACTATTTCCGTTTCTATTGGGGAAAAACACATTAACCGTGCTCTATTAGACCTTGGCGCTAGTGTTAACTTGCTTCCATACTCAGTCTATGAGCAATTAGGTATCGGAAAGTTGAAGCCAACCAATTGCACTCTCCAGATGGCTGACCGATCAATCACCAAACCTAGGGGAGAACTGGAGGATGTGTTAATAAAAATCGGAGAATTTATATTCCCGGTAGATTTTATTGTAATTGATACACAGCCTGTAGCGAACCCACGGAATCAAATTCCGGTGATTTTAGGTCGCCCCTTTTTGGCCACTTCCAATGCAATTATCAACTGTCGTAATGGTTCTATGACCCTATCCTTCGGGAATAGGTCAATAGAGCTGAACATTTACAAGTTGGGAAGTGTACCCTCCGAACCTAATGCTCAGGTCTGTTCTGTCGACTTAATGGATGTCGACAGCAGCGAATTTGATGATCTTCCTGATATTGATCTTGACTCTTTTCATATGTTATTGTTTGACCCAACTATGTATCTTACACATACGGACTCTTCCACCGAGATGTCCGGGTCAACAATTAACACTGATTATGAACTGTTCTTAGAGTCTGAAGATCACCCCGCACTTTGTGATGACATTATTCACCGGGGTATTAATGGAACTTTTGAGGAGATCTTCGCTGATGAACTCGCATTTTTGAATGACACGGGTGTTGAGATGAATCATCTCCCAATCAATGAAATTGAACCTCCACCCCTTTTTCTGAACTGTAAAAAGAATGCGAGTAATCCATCACATTCACTGCATCGTCTCTCCAAAATGAGACGCACACACATTCTATTCCACCACTTAACCTTTCCCCACTTCTTCTTCCACCAACCAGAGCACTGCATTGATAAAATTTTTGAATGGTTGGTGTTAACATTCGGTCTTTGCAAAGCTTGGCATCGACCACTGACTTTTGACCCCCACTTGTGATTTTCAAAACTAACAATGCATAACTCAAGTTTGGGGGTATAATTTTTCTGGCTCCTAAAAAGAATTTTTACAAAATTTTGAGCCAAAAATAAGTTTGGGGGAGGGTCTTCACTTAAATATTTTGCCCCCACTAATAAATTCCTCCCAAGCTTACAGGTTTTCGAGATTTAGCAGAAGGCAACAGTGAGGACACTGTTGAAAACAAGTTTGGGGGAGGTTTGTGCTTATTTTCGCATCATTTGCATATCATTTGCATAAGCACAAAACATTTTTTTGAAAAAAAACCTATAAAAATTTAAAAATTTTCAAAATTATAAAAATAATTTTTGTACATAAATAAGATAATGAAAGTTTAGATAGTGAAAAATTTACATCCATGAGATTAGAAAAATTTAAGAAAACTAAGAAAATTAGAAGTTTTCTTATACGAACTAGTAATAAGTAGTTATGAGCCGTTGTCCCAAGGGTTAGTAAGATGAAGGACGTCACTAATCTGAGGATAAAAATAAGTCTGAAAAATAGTTTCTATTCTGGAAGCCAAACATTTTGAACGTTGCTACCCTGCTATTCGCACTTACACACATCTTAAAGCCTGGGATAGTAGAGGATACCTTGAAATGCTCTTGTCTTAAAGCCAAAAGTATGGAAAAAAGAAAAGTGTGTTTTAAAGTGGTGAAAATAATGGATACTGGTTTTGTTATCACCAAGGGCAAGAAAAATATATAGCAAAAGGGTGCTTCTTCACCTAGTGCCCCAAGGTCAACTGGTCTGGGAGTCACTGCTATGCCTAAGGTGGTGCAAGACTACGAAAATACACCAAGTTAGCAAGCACATCAGTAATCGGTCGGTTAGTACCTCAAGAAGTATTAACGGTCGCATGAAAGTGTGTAAGCAATCTCGTTTGCCAAAAAGTACTGAGGTTGATGGGCAAGAGTATGATAGCTTGAATTGAATTCTCCGGGTGTAGGGATGTCTTTACACACACGCAGGGTGATATGATCGATGTTTGGAAGAAAGATAGGAATGAAGAATAAGACGATGTTTTATTGAGGGAGGACGTGATTTCTAACATTTTTTCATGACCATTAAGATAGGGCTCATGACAACCGAAAAGCTAGCTTAGTTGGAAACCCTAATTTTCAAAGTTTTTCTTTTACAATTCTTTTCTTTAAATGTAATATTCATGATCTTTCTTTTATTATTGGATTTTGTGGGTGCAATCCGCTGAAAACCCTTAGGAGACAACACTCCTCCTACTTGGGACACCTAGAGGTTTAAAGGCTTGTTGCACGTGCTCAGTGCAATTGTGTTGCCTACGAAAGTGTGCTAGTTAGTTTTTTTTCTCTTTCTTTATTTTCTCCTTCTCTTTTTAATAAAACATTCGCTCGAGACGATCGAAATTAAGTTTGGGGGTATTTGATCAGTCGAAAATATTGTATATTTTAGCCGGCAATTTCCTTAACATTTGCATACACTTAGAGGTGTTCGGCATTCATATTCTACATATTAACAAATCTGTCACAAAATATGAGATTTCATGTATTAGACTTTTAAACCGACACTTTAAAGGAAATTAACCGCATTTCATGGCATCGCATCATTTCTGTATTTGCGCAACACTTGTCTTGAGTCTGTGCAGGAAAATACGGAAGAAAAACCAAAGAGCTGATCAATATTACGCCAGCTAAATCATTTCAGATCTGGTAGCAGTGAAGAAGGAATTAGACAATTATATATATCAAACAAAGACTCAACAAACAGTCCAAGACCAAGCCCAAAAGCACAGGCCCCAAGGCCCCAAGAGCGCCGCCCTTCCGTGGCCCAAACCCCTTATATGCGGCGGAAGAGCCGCGGTTCTGCCACGTCAGCGGTCAACCTTTTGGTCACTATTCTAAGCTCTGGTTCCACAGTCCATTCTGACACTTTAAATAGCAGAATTATCTCGAAGCTACTACAGATCAGAAATGAAGATTAAGAAGGCTAATCATAAATTAAGCTCCTAATTAATCCTATTCTAGAAGCTCCTCCTAACTAATTACATCTAGAATCTTCTCCCCTAACTAACTTTTGGAGGGAAATTTGAATTTCCCCCAACAAACTTTTGGAGGGAAAGTTAGAATTTGAAATCCTAGATCTAGGGTTAGTTATCTATAAATAGAGCACTAAATCTAAGGGTTAAAGGCGAATCAATAACCATTGGTTCATTCTACACCATTTTCTTCCACAAGTCTCGTGACAAGGCTTGTGCGAAACCCTAACCCTAATTCCACTCCTAATCCAAGATCTTGAGTACCAAATCAAGCATGAAGCCTTCAACCTTTTAGGAGCCAAGCCGATCTTCAATCGGGCAAGTGATCCAAGCCGATCCGCGATCCACGGAGACGAGCGAAGCCAAGTCGACGATCGAGTTCCTCCTCTTGTAGTTCTTGAGCGATTGTAACTAAATTGTTGATATAAATAAAAGGTGAAATTCGTTAATCTTGCTTTCTTTTAATTCTTGCATCATGATTAGATCTCAATTTGTAATTGTTGCTTTTGTTGTGATGTTTGAGTGAAACTCCGCTCGTTAAAGAGTCGAGACGATTATAGAATGATGATGTAACAAATTTAAATACTATTTTTAAGTCCTACGAGTTTTGTAAACCCTAGCAAGTTCAAGAATCGATGACCTAGTTTCGTAGCGATGCTTTCTTGATTGTGATCGCTCGAAATTAGGGATCTACGATCGCTTCTTGAATTTACTAGAGGCTAGAATGTGAATGACATCGACGAAAGAACAAGGGATAAGATGAAACCCTAGTTTCATAAGAAATCCCTAATTCTCATCGATGATCATCGATCTAGTATCAATTCATCGAAGGATAAGAATACGTAATTGTAAGATTACATCACATCTATAGATCCGATCGATTCCTACGAGCCTCATTTCGATTCTTGAGATTTGGTTTGGAAAAATCATCAAACGATCAATTCTTGATTCTATCTTTTAATGCTTTCTTAGATCTAGTTTTTTTCTCATTCTTGAACATCAACTACAAATCTTGAATTGTTTGTTTTCTTTTCATTAAAGTTTCAACGCATCTAATTCAAAAGACGAACGATTACACTTTCCCTGTGGACGATCCGCACTCACATACTAACTACAAGCCGACACCGTAGTTGATTGCGGTCAAATAATCTTTGGTTGTGATTTCTTTACTATTTCATTCGATTTATTACAATCACAGAATTTATATCAATCAAATGGCGCCGTTGCCGGGGACTATTTGATTTGATTTACACATCGAGAATTTACATTCAATCAGCTCATTTCATCCCTTTCCGGGTTGGTCAATCAACAGAAACTTTGGCAGAACGGTACATGCAAGAGATTGTAAGAATGCATGGTGTACCAGTGAGTATCGTGTCCGACCGTGACACTCGTTTCTTATCACACTTTTGGAGGAGCTTACAAGAAAGTTTGGGGACTCGATTGAAGTTTAGCACAACTTATCATCCTCAAACAGATGGCCAGTCAGAGAGAATGATCCAAACTCTTGAAGATATGTTGAGAGCTTGCATGTTGGACTTCAAGGGTTCATGGGAGGATCATCTACATCTGGTGGAGTTTTCTTACAATAACAGTTTCCAGGCGACTGTTCAGATGGCTCCATTCGAAGCTTTATATGGTCGCAAGTTCCGTTTACCTGTTTGCTGGGACGATATTGGTGAAGGAAGATTGTTGGGACCAGATTTGGTCGTGCAGACAGTTAAGAAAGTTAACACTATCCGGAATCATATGAAAGCAGCACAAGACCGACAGAAGAGTTGGGCAGATACGTCGAGAAGACCTCTAGAGTTCGCCGTGGGTGATTTGGTATTCTTGAAGATATCACCGACTATAGGGGTGATTCGATTCGGAAGTCGAGGAAAGCCCAGTCCTCGATTCGTCGGACCTTTTGAGATTTTGGAGCGTGTTGGTGAGGTAGCGTATCGATTGGCGTTACCGCAATCCTTGGCGAATGTTCATGACGTGTTTCACGTATCTCAACTCCGTAAATATGTTCGAGATGAAACACACGTGCTGGATCATTCGGAGCTGACTGTCCGAGAAGATTTGACTTTTGAGGAGCGACCGATGTCGATCGTGGACCGAAGAGAAAAGGTTCTTAAGAACAAAGTTATTCCTCTTGTACTTGTTTCTTGGGGTAATCGCTCACATGGAGAATCAACTTGGGAACGAGAAAATGAAATCCGGCATAAGTTTCCACATCTATTCTTATAGTTTGTTGATTGTTTATCCTTTCTTGTTCTTGGAATTTCGAGGACGAAATTCTTTTTGTAGTTGGGTATAATGTAACAACCGAGTTCAATTATACCAATTTCTGTTTCAGTATTTCTTATCTTTGGTATTTTATTGATTTATCTTGTTTGGATGCGAATGGTACTTTACACTTTTACATTGCATTCGACCCGACCCGCTTGCTTGAACTGGTTGATTCACATTTATAAATTACCATGGTTTGTTGAATAGACACGAGCATCTAATATAAACTGCATATTGGCATTTCATCTAGCATCGCATATTTTTACATGTAATATTTTAGATCACGTAAAATAGATTAAAATTGCATTTCATAGCCTGCATGATACCCCTAACCCTATGGTAGCATCCACACATCGTGTTCTCGTCCCGTTCAGTGAAACGGACATGTTTGGATGGCTACGCGCACGTACGTGCGTCCGTTCTTGGGGGTATGCATTTTCGTTACCTGATTATTCATTTTAAAATTTGGAAGCTGCATATAATTTTCGTATTTTAAATCTAAATTTTCGGACCCGACCCGGGCGCATTTTGAAATACTTTTGTACCCCCACCGAAATTCTAATTATTTAAAATTATTAAAGTTGTCTAAAATTTATTCTAAGCAGCTAAAAAGATTTTAGTTAACCAATTTAAATCTTTTAAGATTTTTTTTTAAATCTTTCTGTAACCAATCGCAGCTCTTCTTTCCCATGCGCCGGTCCCACTCTTTCTCTCTCCCATTCCTTTTCTTTCTCTATTTTCCTCTGGGCCCCAATCACCGAACCAATTAAATGGTTTCTTTCTTAGGCGCCGAGCCCCACACACCTCTCTCTCTCCCCTCATAATCTTTCTCTTTCTCTTTTTCTCTCTCCCCAGCATAACTGCCTCTCTCTCTCTTCTTTCTCTCTCCTCTCGCGCTCTCTCTCTCTCCTCTCGTGAACACTGTTCGCTTCTCGAGTGTGGTCACCTCCCCCGCGCTACCTTCACCTCCCTCCTTCTAATTCTCTTCTTCTTTTTCTTTTTAACTCGAGCCCCCACGAGAAACCATACAACAAAAACCCTAGCTCGTCAACTCCAACCAACCGCCGACAACCCCCATCTCCTTGTCGCCTCAAACCACCTTCTTCCTTCTCCTTCTTTCTCCTCCATCTTTCTCCTCTTCTTTTTCTGTAACACCCGAGCCCAATAATTCTAATTCTGGTTCTAGTTGAGTGTTATACATTGCTCATTTCTATTATCCTGATTGTTTGGTGCTTATTGCTAAATTTTAACCGGTTAAGTCATTTTCGCACATAACAAATTTTAACACCTAAAATGAAATTAAAAATATCCATGCTGGCCTACTCGTCACCACTAGTCGCGTGGTAGCGTCCGCGAGTCGAGATTTCGTCCCGTTCGGCGAAACGGGCAAGTTTGGACGTCTACGCGCGCGTGCAAGTGTCCGACTTGGGGGCATGCATTTTAATCACAAAACATCTTTTTTTAAAATTTGGAACTCGGTTAAAATCCTATAATTTGAATTTGAAACTTTTGGGCGCAACCCGGGCGCGATTTGAAAATGTTTCATTTAGCGCCGAAATACCCATTTTAATTTAATATATTTAAACTATGAAATACATGTTCTGTTAATTTTTAACGTTCAAATCTTTTTTTAAATCTCTTAAAAATTTCCTTTAATATTCTCGTAACCATCTAAGCCAATCACGAGGGATTTTATCCCTCGTGGGCCCCGCCTCAATCTCCGTCTCTCTCTCTCCTAAAATCTCTCCCTCTCTCTCTCTCCTATAACTCTCTCCCTCTCTCTCTCTATTTATTTTGGCAACAGTTCCTCCCTCGTCTTCACGAGAACCCAGCGACAAACCCCACGTGAAACCCTAACCTAGCTTCGTCGTGCCCTCGCCGTCGACCTCCCCGCGACCTCGCCGTCGCCGTCGTCGCCTCCTCAGCCTCGACTGCTCGACGTCCTCCTCTTCTCCAGCCTTCCGCGCCTGCAACCCAACCCCCCGACGCCACCACCAGCCGTAGATCTCGCCGTCGCCGCCGCCTCCCATCGCCGACGACGCCAGAGACTTCCTCCCTTCACCCTCGTCCCGACCTCGTCGTCTTCTTCCTCCTCCCCTCGCCGGACCACCACCAACCCGAGCCCAACCCCCCATCGCCTAACCCTCTGGTTCGCCGGGGAAGGGACATCGTCGACCCCCTCGTCGTCGCCAGCACACCGACGACCACCTCCTCTTCCTCCTGCAGCCCAGACCAGGCCCTTACCTCCTTTCATCGCAGCACCACCTGGTCCAGCAACCTTTGGCCGGAGCTGTCGCGTTCCCTGTTCCTCTCCGGCACCCTCTCGTCGACGAACCTGTCGTGGTTGCCCCGGGTTCTTCCCTGTAAGCATCCCTTATCATTCCATTTGTGCTAAATCCCCCCGCTGATCTTTAGTATACGTATATCGTGTTTTGCTAACTTCGTCGCCTTTTGACTTTCGACGGATTCCGGCCGTGCCGTCGTTTGGACCCGACTTTCCAGCGAAGTACTCTGGTCCGTGTGGTCCCGCTGTTCGCTGTTTTGACTCGATCCGTGGCCCGTGCACCCGTCTCGTGTTTTCCGCCGACATTGCATCCGTGCTTTCCGGTTTGCGAAACCGTCGAGGCAAGTATCCGAATACTTACTCTAACATGCTAGTATACAAGATCAAGTCTTGCTATACATTTAATTATCACATTACTTAAATTAACCACACAGTTGATGGTAATATAGGTATTTGGTATAACTTAGAATTGACGGTTGCAATTATCCTTAACATTAAATCAGTATAGTAGTTTCTTGTAATTAATCGGTCTGCTATCAACTAACTAAACCAATTAGATCGTCCTTGCTTCATTTGTTAAATCATCCATGAGACAATTATTTATGCTTTAGTTTAAATTCATGTAGCTTCATTACTTTATGTTGTTGATATTGTTTCACCTTGTGACTATTGCACCCCAAGGGTGCTTGAACCTGTTAATAAAGATAATACAAAGCACCATTGTGTTTAAGTGACTATTAGTGCTGTTTACTTTAAATTCTTGCTGCTGTATACCTGTTGAGAGCACACACTCGATCACAGTACATATTGACTCGACCCTGCTACACCTGACACATATACTGATACACCGGACATGACACCCTGTACATACTGACTCAACCTATTGTACTACGACCTGACTTATTACATGATCTCATGCCTAATGCCAACAAACCTGACTTGGGGTCCTCATGGACCATTCCTGCTGTCTATTCAGACAGACCTGCTTTTACCTGATTCTGTGTTGGCATTAGTCCTTGACTACTGAATACCTGACCTGACATACATAACTTGGGGGTATGGGGAAATCAAAGATGAACCTGACTTGTAACTCGACAGTTCACTACCTGTTCGAGTGTACACATTCCTGTTTTGTGCCTAGCGGCATGTCTCGGTTTCGGCCGAGAATATTGTGGCCGTGATCCCGGGTATGTACGGGGTACTACCGAGTGTACACTTTCCTGTTTTGTGCCTAGCGGCATGTCTCGGTTTCGGCCGAGAATATTGTGGCCGTGATCCCGGGTATGTACGGGATACTATTGAGTTACATCGACGATTCATCAATTGATTTCAAAGACTATAGAGTAGAAACCTGATAGGACAGTTTAGTTACCACTGCACATTACCCTGCTCTGTTATTTCTTAGTACTGCTTTATTCGTGTTCATACCTGCATTGCTTATTACCATGTTTATATTATATTATTTGGTTGACATGACGCGCTGACGTCTGGGTTTTGCATGGCCCAGATTCCTTACCACTGTCGACGACCGAGCAGGAGTACTTCAGCCAGCAGGCTGAACTGTGAGTCCTTAGTGATTAGTTTATTTATTTCATTTCATTTCCAGGTGTGAGCCCGCATTATGGGACGTACTGTTTATTTATTATATTGGATCATTTGCTTCCGCACAATCGTTTATTGACTCTTGTTATTATGGATTTGGACATGTGTTAGATTAGTTTATTTATATTGTTCTTGATATCTCTACAACCGTAATGTGACTGTGGATGGATACTTCCTACCCACAGGTAGCATGGTTGGCTATGTTACGTGCCCAATCTTGCGTACTCTGAGAAGCGGGGCGTGACATTTTCTTCTAAACCCTTGCCTGCACACCCTCTGCGTCATCGCAGAACCCATCACCGTCGCCTTTCCTTCATTGCCGACCACCTCACCACGTCACCATCATCTTCTTCTTCTTCTTCCCTCCTCTCTCCCCTGCCTTCTCTCTTCACAAATCCATACACCAAGAAACCTGTGACCCAAACCCTAAGCAAAACCCTAGCCGCCAAGAACCCTGCACACCCCTGCACAATACCTGGCCGGAGCTCCGTTGATCTCGTCGCCACCATCTCATCTCCCCGTTACCAGTGCAACCCTAGTGAGCCTTCTCTCTCTCGTTCTTCCCTTCTTCTATTCTTCTTCTTTTCTTCTTTCTTGTATTTTTTCTTCTCTGTAAATTTTTAAAACCTCTGTAGATCGCCGGAGCCGTGACGACGTCGACGATCCCGACGACCCAGCGAGCGTACCTGACCCGTGTGATTCCCTTGTACGTTGTTTGGATCCGTTCCGTGCATCGTGCGCACGTCACGACTTTTTCTGCCGACATGTGACGTTCCGTATACCCGTTTCTTGATCTGTCGAGGCAAGTAAAACTTGCTACATGCTACTTATATTATTTTTATACATATTTAATTGCATGTTAAACCTGTAAATTAAATCTAAGGCCATTTGTTTCATTTTAACACTTCGTTGTCCATTATATCATTTTAGATTTATAACTTGAAACATAGCATGTTGCATTTTGATTTACTATACATAGTACCCACATCCGTATTTAAATCACATAATAATTATTTGCATAGCCCATAGTACCCTTTTAATAGTTTCTACCCTATCGGACACCCGTTTGCATCCATTTAACCTATTTTATATATATTTGAATCCCTAGATCATTTAACCTATAATAACGAGATTTTAACATTCCATATTTGTTTAAGTGTATTTTACTTAATGTTGGAACCATAACCCTAACTTTAATCGATAACTGTGCATCCATATATTTTAATCTGTACCTATTTGCATACCACATTACAATATTCCATTTTATTGTTCTATTAGTACCCTATACTTGTTTTGTATACCCCTGCTTATTTTTAGTTTGATTATGAGCACCCACATGATATTTTGTGCACCCCTGACATGACTTGTTACACCTACTGCTTGACACGACATGGTACCGTGCACCTCTTGACATGACATGATACCTATATACTACCTAACTTGACCAGATGTACCATGGCTTTATCTGTTACCCGATCTTGTTACTAATGCCAACAAACCTGACCTGTTGTCCTTACGGACATTTCCTGTTATTTATCCAGACAAACCTGTACCTGCCTGATCCTATGTTGGCATTAGCTCCAGATTATTTAATATCTAACTTGAACACATATAACTTGGGGGTATGGGGAAATCAATGATGAAACCTGACTTGTAACTCGACAGTTCTATACCTTTTTTGATCAGTCTTACGGGCTAGGCCAGCCCCGGGGTGATGCTGCTGACATCACTCGTCATTACCTACTACCCTTTTACTGCCTTCTGGCACGTTTCGGATTCAGCCCGAGAGTCATAGACCGTGATCTCGGGCACGTACGGGATACTATTGAGTTACATCGATGATTCATCAAATTGATTTCAAATACTTGAGATTTGTTAACATAGTAGACCAGTTTTAGATTACTCACTGCACACTACCCTTCACTGTCCTGATATACATTACGGTTACACCTGTTTTACCATTTATGATCATACCTGCATGTCTTGTTACCCTTGTTTATATTATTGCTTGATGTTATGACACACTGACGTCTGGGTTTTGCATAGCCCAGATTCTTTACCTGCACTACAGGCCGAGCAGGAGTACTTCAGTCAGTAGGCTGAGCAGTGAGGACTCGTTAGCAGTTAGTTCTTTTACTTTCGGTATTTTTCATTCCTGATGTGAGCCCGCATTATGGGACATACATTCCAGTTATTCTTGTATTGGATCTTTTGCTTCCGCATTATTTTATTCTTGATTCGTTTTATTCTGGCTTATGGACATGTGTTAGATAGTTTATTTTTATTCTTGATATCTCTACAGCCGTAATGTGACTGTGGAAGGATATTTCCTATCCACAGGTAGCATGGTTGGCTATGTCACGTACCCATCTTAGCATACTCTGGGAAGCGGGGCGTGACAAAAATTTCCAGAACCTGATCCTTCAAGAGAGTCGCGGTTGGGCGGCCAATGCATGATGTTCGCGGCGGATCCGCGGAGCATCTTGGGCCATAGGATCTGAGATTTTTTGGGTATGATCGTATCAGCATATTCTAATATCTGGCAACTAGGGTTTCTAGTTTCTGTGACTATAAATAGGACCGAGAGCTTCATATGAAAAAATAATCAATCCGAAGTGATCAAGAGTTCCAAAGCGATCCACGCATCCAGGTGATCATCAGCTAGTCATCTACCTCCAACAAGAGAGAGAGAGAGGGGGCAAAAACTAAGGTTCTTTGTAATCTACTTTGTACGGAGAGTTATATACAATAGTTGATTAATAAAGGTAGTCTTTTTATTTGTCTTTTCGCATTTAATTTCTGTATCTTAATCATGTTTTCTTCTTCATCCTTTCTTCTATCTCAAATCATGAGCGAGTAATTGCTAGCTTGCTAGGGTTCGTAGGCTAGAGTAGATTAATGGATGATAAAACCATTTAACTCTTTATATATTGTAAAGACTATAAACTTTAGTATAACAAATGTTAACATCCTTCTCGGACGCGCTACCAATTTATTGCTAGTCACGACCACGATTCGAAATCTGTTTAACACTTGTTTTGGTAAAGGCTAGACATGAATAGGGATCAATGCAAGGACTAGGGTTAAGAGTGAGGAAACCCTAGTTTGTTCCAAGAGAACCCTAATCTACATTCATCACTATCGATTTAGTATTAAACTATTAAAAAATAAAAGGAGTCATTTTTAATTATTCATCTATTACTATTAAGTCCTATGAACCCTACAAGCCTTCTTTTTATAAATCGTACATCCGTATTAAAATAGATTTACATCCAATCACCCTTCTTCTATCAACTCGTCTAAAGAAAGAAAAAGGTTCCCGTTTCCCTACGGACGACCCGTACTCATCGCGGCTACCTACTAGCGACACCGTCTTGATTGCGGTTACTTTAATGAAAACTCTTCTTTTAAACAAATCAATCATATGTGTATGTATGCATGTGTATGTATGCATGTGTGTATATGATATGTGCGTATGTATATGTGACATGTGATATGTATGCATGTGTGTATGTGATATGTGCGTATGTATGCATGTATGTGTGTATGCTTGTGTGTGTGTGTGTATGATTTGTGTGTGTTTGTGATATATGCGTATGTATGTATATATGTAAGGGTTATCAAACTTACTGGAGGTATGGGCCTCCCATCTTGGACGTACGCATCGATAAGATTAAACCTCTGCTCGAGAGTCCAGCTAGTAAATAGATCGGGAGCGGGAGCGGGAGCAACAGAGGGAGAGGGAGTGGTAGTCGATCGGCGTGAGGAACTGCCAGATTCCGGCATCCGCTCCTGAGACGATCCATGACATAGGGGTCTCGGTCCTAGAGGCCCTGGTCTATATCGGCATCTCCGAAAGCGATTCGTCAGCCAGCTAAATCCTAGGAGGTGGATGCCCGGTCGGCTGGAAAGGAGTGTTATACTGATACGGAGTGATCTTGGAGGACATGCACTATACTCTCCCGTGATGATCCGGTCTAAACGCCGTGAAAGCCCTATCTACGATGAATGTTCTCTGTGCATCATCGACCGAGTGTCCCTCCTCCGCCTCCATCGCCTGGATCAACCGATCTCTCTCAGCCGCTATCGCTGCCTGTTTGTAGAAGAAATGTATTACTGCCATTCTAAAAGCTACACAATAATTATTCTGAAATAATTAAGAAGCTCGGCATATGTAGAGTTTTACATAAATCTCATGTGCCTCAATCGATGGAGGCGTGCCGTCGTCCCGTTCAAATTAAGCCGGGTAGATTTTGATACGATCAAGAGAGTCTCCACCATGACTCTTCCTGTATATAACATTTAGAAAGTTCATACAAAAATTTCTGAGATAATTTTAACGTATTAATATCAAATACGATACATACGTGTTCGATGGTAATCTGCTGGGAACTCTTGCTCCCACCCCTATAAAAGTCATGCAGCTGAGCGCGGGATGCTTTTCCGCCCGCTCTTCTCCTGCAGTTAAATCAAATATTGTTTACTGATGTGCTATAAAATAGTAAAAGGTATCATCTAAGACATACCTTAAATTCTCCGGATAAGAAATGATCGACCAAGGCATGCCAGTATTCGTCGGACCAATCTGGAGCCGGCTTAATCGAATACATCTCATTCGGTGAAGCGCGGTTTTCAAGCTTTCTAAAGATTTTGTTCTTATGGCCTCCCTAATATTTCGCCATATGACTACACATCTTATCATAAACCGCGCGTTCATCGCGAACTCTCTGGGGGCCCTCTACGCCAACCAACCGGAACTCAAAACGGGCCTGCGAAACGGCATAATTCATCATTGTATGTGTATTTTATAGTAATTTAGTAAATGTGTATGTATATATGTGTGTGTTTGTGATATACGCGTATGTGTGTGTACATGTGTGCATATCAAAAAAAGTGCAGTATTGAATTATATAAAGAAATCTAACCGTCGTCTCCCATATACCAACTTGTTTCTTTAGCCCTAACGCTTCACTGTTCTAATCTAGGACCTTCTACTCGTCATCTTTATCTTTCAACAAATGAAGCATGCGGTCCTCACTTTTCACTATCGATGACATCATTTTTTTCACTTCTTTAATGGCTCCTGTCACAACGTCCCCTGTGAACGCAAGGTGTGCAATCAGCTTGCTAGGAACATGTGGCATCCTCCTCCATATATCACTGGCCCATGTGGGTCCTCTCCCGGTTCGTTTCTTTTTCTGAGAGGATTTCCCCTTGTTCTCGGTAGAATGATCGGTCCTGCTATCTGAACCTGACATATATAAAACAACTTGTCGGAATATAGTTTAATATGTTAGATAAAAAAATAATAGTGAAAATTATTACTGAAAAGAATATCATACATGAGCAATAAATGGTGGAAATAATATGCAATTTGAAACTGTAAGAGATAATATGCGGAAATAATATGCGGAAAAAATAAAATGTATGACATAATATGCAGAAAGAAAAATATAATAAATTGTAAGTTTCATATTACTTAAGTTATGAGTATCATATAAGACCAAGTTAATATATCAAGATATTTAAAGTCTTAATTAGACTTCTGGTTCTACAAGCGCCGATGGCACATCAAAGACTATTTCCGGCTTTATGTCTGTTCTTGATAAACCGCTGTTGAATTAGACAGTAATAGCATTATCTTGTATAATCGGGATTGTAGAACAACTAATCTCGTTTACATCACTTTCACCCATGTTGTAATAGTCTCATGGATCCGTCACAACAACAACATGCCACTGGGCATCCCTAGGGTTTGCGACATAAAAGTATTGATGGGTTGGATGGCGAGAATGTAAGGCTCTTCATCAAAAGTGAGTTTCGATGAATTAAGTAAAAGTAGGGCATTTTTAACTTTGAACCCAATATGTTCAT
This sequence comes from Agapanthus africanus, assembly GCA_030015575.1. Taxonomy (NCBI): domain Eukaryota; kingdom Viridiplantae; phylum Streptophyta; class Magnoliopsida; order Asparagales; family Amaryllidaceae; genus Agapanthus; species Agapanthus africanus. The sequence continues at coordinate 184,303,151 of CM057341.1, forward strand.
GATGGATATCGTATCATAGACACTTGAACATGACAACTGTCTGTTCATGATAACGCACCCGAATTATTTTTTTAAGCACCCCGTAATAGTCCAATTTTCCCGTGATTTGATTTGAATCTCTAGAAGATGAATATCCAGTAACGGTGGATGTGACAAAGACACCGGAATTCTAAAACTTTTTATTTTGATCTCTTTTCTGGTGTGAAATCTAAACCTGTTAACACCGTAACAGGAGATGTACTCAGCTTGTTCATCTGGACCATACACTAGCATTTTTATATCTTCTGAAATATATCTATCATTGGGATTTCTTTTAACCTATTAAGGTAAAACGGATTAAGTTGTGTGTGTGTGTTTATATGAATTGTAGTTTAGTTTTTATAGTTTACAACTTACACGTGCTTTATGTCGCTCCTTATCGATATCTTATTGCTGAGTTCGTTTAGCAGCTGGACGGTATTGAGCATTCCAAACACTCTATATATCGCAAATAAACATTTAATTTTGACTTGAAGATATTCTATAATTATGTTAAGAAAAAAGTAATAAATACTTACCCTGTAAAACTGTTCACATCTGATAAGTTAAATAAAACATAACGGTGTATCATGCCGAGCTGCTCAGATGCAGTGTGACCCGATTTCACTTTACCCAGTTCTTTTCCTTGGACCTAGAAGACGGATATTACAGGTCTATTGTCAACCATGTCCATATTACGTCTCGGCCTATTAAATACAATCTCAACACCCTCTAGATATATAGAACAGAACGTCATGCATTCCTCCACGAGAAACCTTTCAGCGATCGACATTTCTGACCGACTCCTGTTACGGATGTATCGTTTTATTTTGTACATGAACTGACGGAAGCAAACAAATTTAATTCGTTTTATTATAAATATTCGATTTATTATGAACAGTAAAGAGTTGTTATATAAGTTTTACCTCTCGAACGGATACATCCACCGATAATTCACGGGACCACCTAAACGTGCCTCTTGAGTAAGGTGAACCGTGAGATACAACATTACGATGAAAATAGAAGGCGGAAACAATATCTCCATTCTACAAAGTGTGCGAGGTATTTTATTCTCCAGGGTTCTAAAATCGTTTGCCGAGTAATCTTTGGAGCATAACTGTCACGCCCCGCTTCCCAAAATACGGAATACGAGGGGTTGACAAGGCCAGCCATGCTCCTACGGTCGAGGAAACATCCTGCCGTAGTCACACTTCGGCTTCTAGCTTTACGTGGTAATCAGTAATCAATGCACAGGTAATGAGAAATGCAGTCACTAAATCAAAACAGGTATAAAACTAACCAGATAGAGTCAAAGGAAAGATAGCGCTGTCGTCGCTGATCTAGATGTCTGCAATATCCTCAAGGTACAGATCCTGATCCGAGCTAAATCCACTTCTCACTCTGAGTATGCATACTCAGGTCGTCAGAGCGACACGATAGCAATATATATATATATATACATATGTAAACACGTGCAATGATGATTAAAATGAAACAGTAAGCATGGAGTGATGAAATGAGCATGAAATAATCAGTACCAGTAAACAGTAGAGCATGTAAACAGTAAAGCAGGTAAACAGTAAGGCAGGTATATCGAATCAGTAATCAATGCATGTCACTAAACCTATCAGTCTCTAAGTCTCAATGTCCATGTCGCTAAACCTATCGTCAGTTCAAGTGTGAGAGTCAACCACTCGTGAGTGTCCTCCACCCAAGGGTAGAACCCAAGGGCAAGGGACCACGGGCCCAACATGTAACTCACGGTAATAATCATGTACCCTGTAAATCTCCATATATCTCCATTTATATAAGCCGGCAAAGGGACTCCCGAGATTCTGTTGAATTCACACTCGAACTACCCCACACCCCGTGGTCTACATCAAACGCTAACCATAACCTCAAATACCAATCAGTCTGTGACAAGTCTGCACGAGAACTGAAGACAGGATCTCCATCAAGCACGTCCCGACTAATATTCAAGATAAATGGCAGTGTCTGGTGCCTTATCTGTGACACCCATGCAAGAGCTTCCATAAGTGTCCCATACCACTTATAGTCACACGTACATGCGTCCTACAGACGTCGACAATGCAATAAAATAATAAGGTTCACTGATTGTGTAAAAGTACGTGTCATTTCCATTTATTCATTCACTTTCACTTATTCATTCACTTTCACTTATTCATTCACGCTTTAACACTAACGTACTTGTCACAATCCAAACACTAATACTTAGCACTGGTAATGTATATGATCACTAGGTTATCAATGTTTCATGACCACTATTCAATGAGGGCATACCGCTACATGATATGATTAAATGCAATTATTCATGATATAAATAAAGCATAGCAGCCAGTGTCGTACAACTTGCAAAATTTACTATAAATCATATGTGCAGAATTAAGCAAAACAATATAAAAGGAAAAATCAGTATGTTTAATTATCTATCTATAAAAATTGGTTTCACGTCAAACGGGTTTCATGTTAGCAAGTTATGGCCATTTCATTTTAAGTGTTCACTGCTGGAAATCCAATTTCTGAACTGGAAGTCCGTTTCGTAACACATTTTACTCCCAGTTGGGAGCATAATTAGGCGATACTACAGTTCAAATAATTGTAGATTTTACTGTTATCTTTACAAAGCATCAAACGTATCATCAATATCAGTTCTTTATTAAAAGTTATGTTATGTACAAGGTGCTGGTGTAAGAGGGATCACTGCAGAAACTGCAGAACACCACGGTATTCTAAAATACAAATTAAATATCAAATTACGGTGAAACGATACGGGACCAGATTCAGGGGTTAGAAAACTAAATTATCTACGTGACCATATGGGGTTCCGCGCATTTTCAGTTTAAGGAAGGGGTGTACAGGTGTTCCCAAGGCCAGGTATTCAAACGAACGTTTCCCCGGACTGCAGTTCAGGGCCGCGAATCGCTTCAGTATTCATTATTATAACTTATCAAAATGGAAAGATGAACTATAGGGTACTGTAGTTTTATCTGTTAGCTTCGATACGAGCCAGACGGATCGATAATACCCATGGTGTATGGGAAGTTATGCCTTGTACAATAAAGGGGTATACATTCTGTCCCTGTTTGGGACAGCCATAGGTTCTGTTGATTTAAAATATAATTTAAATAGTAAACTACAGTGAAAACGAATGAAATCACTTCCAATGGTTGCATAACAGACTTATCTTCTCTATAGTATAGGGTTCCGCATCATGGCATTTTCATACGGCAGGGAGAAGGTGTTGCAAAATGAGAATTGACAGCCAATGCTGCTCTGGACTGCAGTCCAGAGCCGCACTCCGAACCGGTTTCTGTCATCTTTTTAAAACATAAACAGACTAAAAATTATATGGGGTTATAGGTTGTCGAGTTGGCTTCGATATGAGCCCTTGAACGCAACATTACGATGTATAATCAATTTACTATGATTTTTATAAAATTAAGGTACAGAAATTTACAGATTCGATGGATCTAAATGGGGATGACATTTCACAGTGTTAGGATCCGTATTTTCGAGCCAACTCTTAACACAGTATTCATTATCACTCGGGCCATCAGTCGTGATTAGTTTCCATCAATTTAAAGGGGGCTTTCAGTTCGTGTTTTGCATCGAACACTTGCATTACTTGATTCACAATCGTAATGTATATATGATATTGAAGTGCAATCGAATTGAATAGGTATAATTAGCATGAAGTAAGTATTAAACTTGCCTGATGATGACGGTCGGCGAGGGCAGGAGACGGGCGCGGCGCGGGCGTGGGTTCGAGTTTTCTCATGGTCGCGGGATGAAGAAGAAGGAGAGGGGGAGATAGGGACGTGGGGAAATTTGAGAAAGGAAGTGAGAGAGATTGAGAGAGTGTGTGATTTGTTAGAATGAGAATGTAGATTTTATAGAGGGAGAGAGGGAGACAATGAGATTTGGGATGAGTGGAGGTGAGGGGTGTAAAGAGAGAAAAGAGTGAGGTGTGGAGTGTAAAGAGAAAGGAGAGTGAGGTGTGTGAGAATATTATGTGTTGTAAAGAGAGGAGAGGAGGGAGAGAACGTGAAGGAGTGAAAGGAAGAGAGAGGTGAGTTAGGATTAAATTAGGTTTTAAATGAATATAATAATATGAAAACTTGGGTTTTTAGGCTTATACAAAAATACTCCAAAATGTGCCCGGATTGTGTCTAAAAATCCGGTTTTAAAATATGAAAAATATATGCGACGTCCAAATTTCAAAATGAATGCTCAGGTAACGAAAATGCATACCCCCAAGATTGGATGCACGTAAAATGCACGTAGCGATTCAAACAAGTCTGTTTCAATAAACGGAACGAGAAAATAAGTACGGAAGTCACCACATGGTCAGGTATGGGTTAGGATTTTGAAATAAATAAAATAAATATAAATATAAATAAATTAATTTTGTAAGCAACATTTTATATAAATACGGATATTGGCGTACAAAAAGAACTGGGTATTACATCATACCACCCTTACAAAAAATTTCGTCCTCGAAATTTCCGGAACTAGAAAAGACAAGTAAACATGAATTTAAGAGAAGAGATATGGAAACTTCTGTCGAATCTCGTCTTCTCGTTTCCAAGTTGATTCTCCGTGCGAGCGATTCCCCCATGAAACAAGTACGAGAGGGAAAACCTTGTTCTTGAGAACCTTTTCTCTTTGATCAACAATCGACATCGGTCATTCTTCATAGGTTAAGTCTTCCCTTACTGTCAGCTCCAAATGATCTAGTACGTGCGTCTCATCTCGAACATACTTACGGAGTTGAGATACATAAAACATGTCATGAACACTCGCCAAAGATGGTGGTAAAGCCAATCGATAAGCCACTTCTCCAATACGCTCAATAATCTCGAAAGGCCCTACGAACCGAGGCTGAGCTTGCCTCGACTCCCCAAATCAAATACCAACGGCGAACTCCAAGTCATGTGTTGGGTAGTTCCTCTCGTAATTCTTTAGCTGTCGTGAAGCGTAAGCAATCACCTGAATGGGAGGAAAGTGAGGAAGAATTAGGTTGTCCAGAATGACATAAAGATAAAGGATGAAATCAGATTCAAAATTAGGGAGAGATATAATTTAGAAAGAGTGTGAGTTTGACAACTTCAGAAGGGGGTAGCGGCAAGATACAATTTAATCGAAAAAAAGTCAAGGGTTGCGGTGGTGAACCATGATAGATTTGAAATTAGTTGAGTGCTTAGAAAAGATGAGGAAAACAAACATAAATATATATATATATTTTTTGGCATATAAATCAAGGAGTTCAACAGATACAGGAGTTAAACGAAAAGGAACAACTGAAAGGGATATCTTTGTTGGAAGCAGGGAAAGTGATAACTTAGCGTCGATGTCTAAATCTATGCGATCTCGTCGAGCGAGTTTAGATCATGTGCAGGGTCCGTACCATCCTCAAACTCGAGCTACGAAACAACTAAGTTACTTAAGCCGACGTGGAGAGTGTTGACGAATCTCCTCCTTGTAGCTCTTTCCTTCTAGGGCAGCCATTGACCAGATGTTCGTCGGATCCACAAATCAAGCACCGCCCTTTATCCTTACGACAGTCTCTCTGAAGGTGTCCTGGTCGCTTGCAACAACCGCAACGTTGAGTTCTCCGCTGCTTCCGCTGCGGAGGAACAAATGAGCGCTTCATCTGCACGCCACCTTTTCGTTTATCAACGATTTCCCTACGATTGGGGACTTGAGCCATTCACCTTCTTAGTCCTTCAGCTAAGAGATCGTTCGTTCGCTCCTGGGCTTCCATCAAACCTTGCAATATGCTCAAAATCTCGACGGCTTGACTTTGGGGAGTGGAGATAGAAGAAGAGTCGTTGGAAGCCAGGTTTTAGCTTCCGCTGCGCTACTCTGATAGGAACTTAAAATATGCAACGCGATACGTAACTCGAAGAAACGAAGACATGAGAATGCAACGAGTCTAATAAGAAACGTAAGCAGGTGTAGGATCAATAGGAAGGTACAAGGATGAAAACGTAAAATAGATTTGAAAACTTGGGAATGGTATAAGATATAAACGGAGAGTGGTCGGAGGTCATGGTCCTAAAACAACAAATTTTAGAACGACATAAGGTACAAGGAATAAGAATCAGAATAAAATATAGAATGGACAACGGAACAAGAATATCGGGTGGGCTGAAACTCAAACGAGTGGAAATCAAATGTAGAACTCCAAGTCACTCAACAGAGTACAGTATTGTAACTATGCTGCAGTTCATAATTACAACCACATAACTCTACCAAGTTACCCAAAGTTCTAGCGGATGGATCAAAATATGTAGAAGAACTCATTTTATGAATCAAGATCAAGGATAACAAGTTTATAGTCTAGACCGAGAGATGTCTTAGATTGTCAAGCACTACACGGAAACTGTAATCCCATTCCAAACCTGGCGCTCTGATACCAACAAAACCATGTCACGCCCCGCTTCCCAAAATACGGAATACGATGGGTTGACAAGGCCAGCCGTGCTCCTACGGTCGAGGAAACATCCTGCCGTAGTCACACTTCGGCTTCTAGCTTTACGTGGTAATCAGTAATCAATGCACAGGTAATGAGAAATGCGGTCACTAAATCAAAACAGGTATAAAACTAACCAGATAGAGTCAAAGGAAAGATAGCGCTGACGTCGCTGATCTAGATGTCTGCAATATCCTCAAGGTACGGCAGATCCTGATCCGAGCTAAATCCACTTCTCACTCTGAGTATGCATACTCAGGTCGTCAGAGCGACACGATAGCAATATATATATATATATATATATACATATGTAAACACGTGCAATGATGATTAAAATGAAACAGTAAGTATGGAGTGATGAAATGAGCATGAAATAATCAGTACCAGTAAACAGTAGAGCATGTAAACAGTAAAGCAGGTAAACAGTAAGGCAGGTATATCGAATCAGTAATCAATGCATGTCACTAAACCTATCAGTCTCTAAGTCTCAATGTCCATGTCGCTAAACCTATCGTCAGTTCAAGTGTGAGAGTCAACCACTCGCGAGTGTCCTCCACCCAAGGGTAGAACCCAAGGGCAAGGGACCACGGGCCCAACATGTAACTCACGGTAATAATCATGTACCCTGTAAATCTCTATATATCTCCATATATATAAGCCGGCAAAGGGACTCCCGAGATTCTGTTGAATTCACACTCGAAATACCCCATACCCCGTGGTCTACATCAAACGCTAACCATAACCTCAAATACCAATCGGTCTGTGACAAGTCTGCACGAGAACTGGAGACAGGATCTCCATCAAGCACGTCCCGACTAATATTCAAGATAAATGGCAGTGTCTGGTGCCTTATCTGTGACACCCATGCAAGAGCTTCCATAAGTGTCCCATACCACTTATAGTCACACGTACATGCGTCCCACAGACGTCGACAATGCAATAAAATAAAAAGGTTCACTGATTGTGTACAAGTACGTGTCATTTCCATTTATTCATTCACTTTCACTTATTCATTCACGCTTTAACACTAACGTACTTGTCACAATCCAAACACTAATACTTAGCACTGGTAATGTATATGATCACTAGGTTATCAATGTTTCATGACCACTATTCAATAAGGGCATACCGTTACATGATATGATTAAATGCAATTATTCATGATATAAATAAAGCATAGCAGCCAGTGTCGTACAACTTGCAAAATTTACTATAAATCATATGTTCAGAATTAAGCAAAACAATATAAAAGTAAAAATCATTATGTTTAATTATCTATCTATAAAAATTGGTTTCACGTCAAACGGGTTTCAGGTTCGCAAGTTATGGCCATTTCATTTTAAGTGTTCACTGCTGGAAATCCAATTTCTGAACTGGAAGTCTGTTTCGTAACACATTTTACTCCCCGTTGGGAGCATAATTAGGCGATACTACAGTTCAACTAATTGTATATTTTACTGTTATCTTTACAAAGCATCAAACTTATCATCAATATCAGTTCTTTATTAAAAGTTATGTTATGTACAAGGTGCTGGTGTAAGAGGGATCACTGCAGAAACTGCAGAACACCACGGTATTCTAAAATACAAATTAAATATCAAATTACGGTGAAACGACACGGGACCAGATTCAGGGGTTAGCTAACTAAATTATCTACGCGACCATATGGGGTTCCGTGCATTTTCAGTTTAAGGAAGGGGTGTACAGGTGTTCCCAAGGCCAGGTATTCAAACGAACGTTTCCCCGGACTGCAGTTCAGGGCCGCGAATCGCTTCAGTATTCATTATTATAACTTATCAAAATGGAAAGATGAACTATAGGGTACTGTAGGTTTATCTATTGGCTTCGATACGAGCCAGACGGATCGATAATACCCATGGTGTATGGGAAGTTATGCCTTGTACAATAAAGGGGTATACATTCTGTCCCTGTTTGGGACAGCCATAGGTTCTGTTGATTTAAAATATAATTTAAATAGTAAACGACAGTGAAAACGAATGAAATCACTTCCAATGGTTGCATAACAGACTTATCTTCTCTATAGTATAGGGTTCCGCATCATGGCATTTTCATACGGCAGGGAGAAGGTGTTGCAAAATGAGAATTGACAGCCAATGCTGCTCTGGACTGCAGTCCAGAGCCGCACTCCAAACCGGTTTCCGTCATCTTTTTAAAACATAAACAGACTAAAAATTATATAGGGTTATAGGTTGTCGAGTCGGCTTAGATATGAGCCCTCGAACGCAACATTCCGATGTATAATCAATTTACTATGAATTTTACAAAATTAAGGTACAGAAATTTACAGATTCGATGGATCTAAATGGGGATGACATTTCACAGTGTTAGGATCCGTATTTTCGAGCCAACTCTTAACACAGTATTCATTATCACTCGGGCCATCAGTCGTGATTAGTTTCCATCAATTTAAAGGGGGATTTCAGTTCGTGTTTTGCATCGAACACTTGCATTACTTGATTCACAATCGTAATGTATATATGATATTGAAGTGCAATCGAATTGAATAGGTATAATTAGCATGAAGCAAGTATTAAACTTGCCTGATGATGACGGTCGGCGAGGGCAGGCGACGGCCGCGGTGCGGGCGTGGGTTCGAGTTTTCTCATGGTCGCGGGATGAAGAAGAAGGAGGGGGAGATAGGGACGTGGGGAAATTTGAGAAAGGAAGTGAGAGAGATTGAGAGAGTGTGTGATTTGTTAGAATGAGAATATAGATTTTATAGAGGGAGAGAGGGAGACAATGAGATTTGGGATGAGTGGAGGTGAGGGGTGGAAAGAGAGAAAATAGTGAGGTGTGGAGTGTAAAGAGAAAGGAGAGTGAGGTGTGTGAGAATATTATGTGTTGTAAAGAGAGGAGAGGAGGGAGAGAACGTGAAGGAGTGAAAGGAAGAGAGAGGTGAGTTAGGATTAAATTAGGTTTTAAATGAATATAATAATATGAAAACTTGGGTTTTTAGGCTTATACAAAAATACTCCAAAATGTGCCCGGATTGTGTCTAAAAATCCGGTTTTAAAATATGAAAAATATATGCGACGTCCAAATTTCAAAATGAATGCTCAGGTAACGAAAATGCATACCCCCAAGATTGGATGCACGTAAAATGCACGTAGCGATTCAAACAAGTCTGTTTCAATAAACAGAACGAGAAAAGAAGTACGGAAGTCACCACATGGTCAGGTATGGGTTAGGATTTTGAAATAAATAAAATAAATATAAATATAAATAAATAAATTTTGTAAGCAACATTTTATATAAATACGGATATTGGCGTACAAAAAGAACTGGGTATTACAATAACTCTCTGAAGAAATGACACAAATCAGTCAAAATTGATACAATGTCATTATCTGGTAACACCCTAACAGCAATGGGAAGCAATTGCTGCATGATCACATGACAGTCGTGACTTTTCCGACCGATGAGAGTTTTCTTTTTCAAGTTTACGCATTTACTAATGTTCGTAGAATATGCATCCGGTATCCTTATTTGTTTAAGTACCTAAAGGAAACTCAGCTTCTTATTGTCGGACACATGTGCTTTGCCGGTGGAATAACCCATTTACCATACTCTTTCGGAGTTGGATCCAATTCTGACCACAAATTCTTTGTAGCAAACCATTGTCATATCGCTAATGTGTCTCTGTTCTTGAATTTGGTATTCAATAGAGTACCCAGCAAGAGCTCACGGACATTCTTCTCGATATGCATAACGTCCAAGTTATGGCGAAAATTAAGAAAACGCCAATACGACAAATCATAAAATATAGATCTCTTTCTCTAGTTATTTGATATTTCATTCGGAATAGCATACTTATATTTCTTACCAAAAACAATATTGATGTGCTCTATGTCCACATCGTCCAGACCTTCCTTAGGAAGAAGAGACTGCACATGAAAGACATGAAACGGTGTCAAAATCCCCTGCCGTCGAATCTGCTCTGAGGGCGGGGAGGAAGGACCGATGTCGTCGAGTTCCGTTAGAGACTCCCAAGTAGTCGAGTTGCTTTTCGCCTTTATCCCATTTGGCTTAGGAGGAGGGGGTCGATTCTCCTGCTCACCATTGAACTTGATTCCATTGCGTCGATAAGGATGATCAATATCTAGTCAACGACGAGGTCCAGTGAAACAGAAAATTCGATTTATTGGCGTTTCACAGACGATATTCTTTTGACAACAGGGGCAAGCACAATAACCTTTCGTACTCTATCCCGACAACATGGCATATGCTGGGAAATCGTTTATTGTCAAAAGCAACATTCCACACAGTGTGAATCTCTTCTTTCTGTGGACATCATAAGCAACGATGCCGGTCTCCTACAGCTCATTCAACTCATCGATCAACGGCCTCAAATAAATTTCGACATCGATATCAATACCAGGAGAGTTGCTTTTAGGGATCAACAGAGGAATTTGGATATAATATTGTTTCATACTCATCCACGGCAGGAGGTTATAAACTACTAGTATAACGGGTCATACACTGTGAGATGCACTTCCTTTAAACGGTTCCAATCTATCAGCCGGTAATCTAAGTCTCACATTACAAGCTTCCGCAGCGAACACGGGAAATTGAGCGTCCAATCTTTGCCACGCTTCACCATCAGCGGGATGCCGTAAGACTCTATCTTTCTTACGACCATCTGTATGCCATGTCATATGTTCGACGGTTTTAGACGACAAAATTAATCTTTGTCGTCTTTTCTTAATAGAAAAAAGTGCAACACCTTTACAGGAATTTTCGGAATTGAATCCTCATCCCTCGGCGGCCTTTTAGGTAATATCCATCTCGATTCCCCACAAGTTCTACACTTATTTAAGTTCTTGTCATCATCTGTCATGAATAACATGTAGTCATTTGGACATGCATCGATTTTTTGATAACTGAAACTGATATCGGCAATAATCTTCTTCATCTCTTAAAAATTTGCCGGGAGATCGGAATTTGGGTAAGCCTCCTTCTCTATGTTTAGAAAGTCATTGACCGACTTGTTTCTCCATAAACTTTTGCATTTAACATGAAACATGCGAACCATTCAATCCAACTTCGTCATTGCCGCACCCTCGTAAAGTGGTTTCTTAGCATCCTCCATATACTTAAGAAACTAGCAGATTCGGAATCTGGAACTGCATCATCCATAGGGCTATTATCGTTCATGCCATTATATAACTCGTCCATCATATCATTTAAATCGGTGGTTGACGGGGTTCTCATAGGTGGCGGTAACAGACGATGTGTACCGATTCTATAGTCCACGCCCTCTTCATGCAAGTGCCAGATAGTGTAGCCTTCAAAGAATCCGTTACCAAGTATTTGCAGTCGAACTGTCCCTCGACTATCACTTCTACCATTACAACATTTGCTATAGGGATGGGAGATCCGACTACCACCCACTCTTGACAAGAATTGCATAAACTCTTCTACACTGATTTTAAATTCAGAGCCAAATTTGTTCTTATTTATCCAAGTCTTATCCATTCTTGTCCGATATGTAAAACCTCATACAGTTCACAATTGGTTATTATATCATAACAAACATTTTAAAATCATACATGATATTAACAATTCTAATCCGTGGTGAGAATGCTAAGAACGAGATGGTTATAAACAAAGAAGATAACGACAATCGTGCCTCGAAAATACATTTGAGTGATTTATCATGGATGGAAATAATATTAATGTTTCTATCTTGGATGTTAATAGGTAACGGCTGTCGGGGGTTAGGCTTCTATCCCATTAAGAATGTATAACACATACACCCTCTGCACTTATACTTTCATTTGCTTTGAGAAAATTTCGGCAGCACCTCCCCGTTGTTCTCCGAGTACACTGCAATAGAAGAGATAAATATCTCAATACTATCAGTATTGAGCCGATAATCTCAACTATATTTATACACGGAGAACAAACAGAAAGGTACCGACGAAACTCATTTCGAAACGAATGAAAAGCATAAGTATTTAGAGAAGTGTATACGTTATACATTCTGAACTTGTCCAAAACGCGACAAATCTATCGGTTATAGTACGACTAGTATTCTCATCGCATAAACTACGAGATGGTTGTCAACGAAGAACGATTAACGTTCGAGGTTGACAATACACACGTAGTTTTATGTCACGAAAATAACCGTACGCATATAACTGATAGAGGGGTTCTAAGTCGCGATATTTTTTCAATGTGAGATACTCGATGACGATATGTATCGGTTTACTTTTTATCATCATAGAGTATCATGCACTTAATTAGATTAGTTTTGATGGTTATCGTTTCGGTATTGTCTGTTATTTAATTATTTTGTTTAAGGTTTTGGAATTTTCAGTTTGAATGGTAAGTTCTCAAACAATTGATATTATTAACGAAATATCTGCATTCATTAAAATAAATACGTATCCATACAACGAAAATTACATAAAGGTAAGTCTCACACACACTCTCTCTCTTTCTCTCACACAAACATGTCTTCAGGCTAGTTTTAGTATGTATAAAGTTAATTGGTTTATAGCATGTCAAGTATCTATATTTTCGATTTAATTAATATTTAATTGGTGGCTTAATCTCGATATGGTGACTTAGGCTAATTTTAGCACTTAAGAATTAAAAGTGATAAAATTGTGTACCGAAAACTGGCGTATATAGAATGCAAAGAAACATGAGGAATCACGCCGATGTGAAACCTACAATCACACAAATTTTTAATTACATATGTTATACATCTCTATAAATAACAACAATATATATATACTCCTAATTATAATTAACTAAAATTAGCAACCTAATCCAAACCCTAAAACTAAAATTAACCCTAATTAGAAATTACCCAAACCCTAAATAAAAATAATCCCATCACTAACCATAAAATTAATTAAAATCATCGAATTATTAACCCTGACCTTTACACTAACCTAAAATTAATCCTAACACTAACCCTAAACCTATAATTAATGCATCCCATAAACCTAATAGGCTGTAAGGAAAAAGGCAAGTAGACCAAAAATTCAGGGCATCTCTCAAGATTGAAAGTTGGATAAGCTTAAAACAAGAGACTGAAATTATAGTCTTAATCATTTGAATTGATCCAAATCAAGAAAAATGAACCATGCCCCACATTTTGTAAATACATAGTTTTGTACATAATTACTTTTGGGTACAAAACTATGTATTTACAAAACCTGGTAAGGGAAAATTGATTTATTAATTTAGTATGGTATGAGTGTACAATAAATCAATTTACCCTCACCAGGATTAGCGTAGACGGATACTCGTGGGTTCAGAATAATTGACATTGTTCCTGAAATTAATCCAAACACCGGCATAAAATTAATTAAATTTAACAAAAATCCAACTAATTAACTAAATTAATAAAACTATTCACGGATTTTGGGGTCGGAGGCGTTAGAGCGGAGGCTGGGGCTCAGAGAGGAGGGGGCTGGAGGCAAGATGGTGGTAGATCGGAGGGGTGGGGCTCGGAGGAGCGTGGTCGAGTGTGCGCGGGGCCGAGGGCTCAAAGGTGGAGGGGGCACGGTCGAGTTGGCTCGGAGGGGCTCAGAGGGCTTGAAGGCGGCCGGCGAGGAGCGGATCGCGGTGGCTGGAGGGGTTTGGGCGCTGTCGAGTGCTCGAAGGCGGATGAGGGAGGAGGAGCATAATATAGGGGGAAAACTTTTTAGAAGGGGGGAAATAAATTTTTAGACTGGGATTAAGGGAGGAGTTATTTCGACACGAGATTGGCGATGAAATTTACGTTGACCGTAATCAACAAAATCTCCAACTTTTTCGTCGGATATAGATCTATTTCGACATCTTAAAACCGTCGAAATATCCCTCCAAAAAATTGCCGACGCAATAAGGCCCAACTTTCTGTAGTGTATTTCTTTCAATCCAAATACACCAACAAACTTCATAACAAACATATCCAAAACATAGCTAATCTTCTTGCTAACCGGTTTAATTCTCTATCTTGTCATTTTCCTTTGATTTTCCAAAATGTATTTTATTAGTCCACACATATAGACTTCACAAACTAGGTGGTAAGAAAATATATATGTTAAATAGCCTTTGGTTTCTTGTTGAATGCAACACATGAAATTCATTTGTTAAACCCGTAATTCCTGATTAGCTAGATCCAAATTAAAGTAACTAGTCTCTCTCAACTTTGACTGAAAAACATTATATACAGTTTCATAGTACTCTAGCATATTGGTTATGGCTTTAATAAATCAACTCTAACCTAAAAATATGCATTATATATATGTTGTCGTTTTCAATAGCAGGTCTGCAGTCTTAATCATCATCTTATCATGTTGCTATTATGATAGGAATTAATTAGTGTGTGATCGTTTGAAATCTATGTGGAAAACTATAACAAGAGCTATCAATACATTAATTTCTTGAAACTGATATAATAATATTAATTTATAAATTACCGTGTGATCATTAATGGTTGACGATCGATTGAATATTCATGTTTTCTTTGTGAACAACCACCCACATCCACGTTATAATTGGCTAGTCAAAACTCAAATTAATACTCGAATGCTTCCTTTCATTTCATTAATTATGGATATCTCTCTATCCTCAAACTATTCTTTCCTTCATTTAGTTAGTGTTGATACTATATATACACAATCTTCAGGTACACCATCACATTCTCAAAACATATATAAATTGGCTTCAAGAAAACAAGTGGGCATGAAAGTGGAATAGTTAATTAGCTGGCTCTTGTAATGCACTGAATTGAGATGGCTTGTCTAAAACCTGTAGATAACTAATAATGCTATAAATTAACTTTTAGAATATGTACCATGCATATTGCTTGCGCGTGTTAGAAGATGAATTATTCTCTAGAGGCTTGCTTGCTTATATACCAACTCCCGTCAAAACTTTGGGTACCTAGTATGATACCGCAGCGTTTACCTTCCGTCTCATTTTACCAAATTTTCAAATATAAACAGCCTATTTTAGAAGGACCCCAAGGTCGAATTTGGGCTCCTGTCCAAGAAAAGCCTCAGTTTCTCGTAGTGCTTTAATAATTTTTACTGGGCGCGCATAAATACCATAGAGGACAGCATTCCATATGCATGTCACATGGCCTTAATGGTGGAAAGTAAATGACCAAATAGACCTTCTATGATAGAAGCATTACAACTGAAGATTGATGGGGCGTTTGGATATCAACATTTATTTGATTATTGTGTAATTTGGAGCTCAACAATACTATCATTTCCACCTTTGCTCTAGCCTATATGTAAACACATTATTTTATTGTTTGGAGATTTGGATATTACAGCTTCACGATGGATATAGATTGCAAATTGATGCATTAATGTTGCACATATCTTGGGCTTCTTGACTATCAGCTATCGTTTGAACCATACTTTTAGAATACTAACAACACAACAACAACGATGAGAAAGTCCATATGGGAAATTAATATAGTGTTCGAATCTCATCTGTATTTATGTTTTCTCATACATGAAAGCCTAAATTTTAATAAATACCTTGAACATCTACCGTTTTCTGGGCGAATACTAAATACCATCAACTTACCGTCATTCAAATAAACCAAATGCTGCTGTTTTGAAATGATTGTTGTAAAACCCGATTTGAGCCCACATGAGCTTTTAATATAGTGGGGCTTCATGCAAAAGAATCGAGCCTTATGGACGTTTATCTCAACTTATTTCTTATACTCATATGCATTCCACAATTTTTCTGACATGGCTTTATCATTACTACAATAGAGGGTTGCCCCTACGGATAATGAAATCCGTAGAGACAGATTTAATTTGGCCCTACGGACTAATCCGCAGGGCCCGACTGTTGTCCCTACGTTGTCCGACGTTTTAATTTAAATATATTAAATCGTAATTTGTTGTTTGCCCATACGGAGCCGCAAACCAATGACCTACGGACTAATCCGTAGGGGCATTTAAATGAGAATTTAATTAAAAAGGCACATAAATGCCCTATGCCTCATCTCTCTCGCGCGTTAACTCCCAAAATTCCCAAATTTCTCGTTTCCGCCGCGCGCGTCGCAGTTTTCTCGTCGCCGTTCTCGTCGTCGCCACCGCCCTCCGTTTCGTCGTCGCCACCGCCCTCGTTCTTCCTCGTCGCCGATTGCGCGCTTTGTCGACCACCGATCGAGCGTCTCCGTCGTCTCCTCCACCGCCTACAGGTTAGTAAATCTCCAATTAAACATAATTTTGATGATTTTAGGGCTAGGGTTCAGGGTTTGGGTACCGATGAGGGTTAGGGTTAGGCATCGGTCCCTATTAGGGTTAGGGTTAGGGTTCGGGTTCGGTTGGGGTTTGGTGTTGGGGTTGGGATTTGGCTGGGGTTGCGGTTGGGGTTGGGTTGCGGTTGGGGTTGATGAAAAGAGCAGAGAATTTTATGCGGAATTTCAATACCGTTCCCGATTTTAAAGTTCGTGTTAGATTTTGCCCAGGCTCGATGCGGAATTTCAATACCGTTCCTGATTTTAAAGTTCGTGTTAGATTTTGCCCAGGCTCGATGCGGAATTTCAATACCGTTCCCGATTTTAAAGTTCGTGTTAGATTTTGCCCAGGCTTTCTCGAGCAGCACATATATCGACGAAGCATTGGTTGAGAACTCATTCTACAAAATTTTGAAGCCCATTGTTGTTTTTGAATTATATCTTTGACAGCATTCCCGTCTCTGTTGCATAATCGAACAGTGCATGCCACAGCTTGAGCCCAGTATTTGAGTCTTGCTTTAACTTCTTCAGGATGATCGCCTGTACCAGTAAAAATTAATTGGTTAGCTACGTCACTTCTTGATCATATAGCTTCTGAAGAAATTTTTAGCATAATTTAATGCATTAATTGTGTAAAGAACAGGGGGGTTTAGTTGTATGCATATGAGAAATAGAATTGATTTAGATCCATAAACATAACCAGCTGATACAAAAATTTGGTGAGATATTTTGAAAGGCTATGGTGTATAGAATTGAATCTATATATCAAAGGTAGCTCACAGTAATTGTCAATATCACAGCTAGAAATGCATCTAATACCAAAATACCCAACTCGGAAAGGAAACCTCAGCAATGGCTGATCAATTTAGGTCTGGTAACAAATTTTTTATTTCTTTTGGTTTTTCCCATATAGGGGTTTTTATTTTTCACTTCTTCTTTTTCTCCAAATAAATGAAATTAAAAAAATATGTTGAATTTTGAGTGTTCTACAAACACAAATCATAAAAAGTTATGGGATAGCTACAAAGATTTTTTGAAAAGCAAACTTCATTGATTACCTTGTAGAAATAAGATAGAAAGTGAGAAATAAAAGTAGGGAATCATAATCAGGAGAGAATTGAATACTTTACTTGATGACAGATGTTTTGCTTTGAAGGCACTCCCTTCCTTTCCTGCAAGCTTCCAAATAAGGTTTTACAATGCAATTAGAAATCGGATGATTCGTAATAAGCTGGAGGTTGTCCTGTATGAAGAAATAAAACAAAAGAAAATTGATTGAGATAATATGGACATGTGCAACGATAAAAGAAAAACTTTTCTCATAATCATTTTGAAGTGTTTTATAAAGTAATTAAGCACTAATGATCTTTTCTCATAATCATTTCCTCATTTACCTGCCTTGAAATATTCATCCATTTATTTTTCTATTGATATTTTATTTTTGGGTAAATTGTCAACCCCTAAGCGGTTTTTCCCGCTGATAAAAAAACCCTTGGTCTCGAAACAGTTGTCCAAACCCCCTTGAAATTTTTTTCAGTTGTCAAAAGGGCCCCTGCCTGCGGTATATATACAGTTGCCTATGATATTTATGACCTATTTAGATATAGCAGACAACTATATAGATACTGCATGAAAAATTTTCAGGAGGTTTTTGACAACCGTTTCGAGACCCGGGGTTTCTGTCAGCGAGGAAAAACTCTTGTTTTTTTTATAAAATTTTTGTTGACAATTTACTCTTTATATTTCCCACGAAACCAAAAAGATTATCAGTAATGTTATATTATTAATTCACATTTTACGATCTATACATATATAGTCAATACTTATAATTATTGTCTAATACGTCGACGAACCGTTTATCTATATTTGATGACGATGACGGGAGCAGCGAGGGGCGGCAGGAGCTCCAGCAGAGGCATAGCGGTTCTGCCGTCCGGAGAGCTGCGTAGGGAGCTTCAGAGGGCCGGTCTTGCACCCCGATCGGAGACCCCTTCGGATGCCTCCTTCTATGTGGACTTTGTCACACCTCCAGGTATATTGCACGCATATTCATTTTGAATGTAATATTATAGATATACATGTATGTTCATGTCAAAATTATTTATATTGTCAATGTTTGATTGTCTAGCTGTTGGTGATGTGTCCACATCAGGGACAGAGGTCACTCCCGCACCTCCAGGTATGTTTATATATCATATAGTGCATATATATTGATTTAGAATGCTATATCATAAATATACATACATTATTTTTGCTCTTACGTACTTACATCAGGGACAGAGGCCACTCCCGCACCTCCAGATATGTTTATATATCATATACCTGCGGGTATGTTTATATATCATATACTGTATACATGTTGATTTAGAATGTTATATTATTGATATACGCATTCTTTTTGCAATTACTTATATAGCTGATACTTGATTGTCTAATTATAGGTGGTGTGTCCTCGTCTGGTGCAGGGGCCATTCCCGTCACTTCCATTCTCTCCGCTCAGTCTGCAAGTTTGTATGAATAAATATAAAATATTTATTCATTTTACATATCCTTTAAGAATAAATATGAACTCCATGTAATTTTATCGATATTTATTTTCTAGTTGGAGATGCGTCCACGTCAGGATCACCGACTGTTCCTCACCGGGGGAACTATCGTCCCGCTCGTGCTGCTGCCCGGGCCCAGGCTCGAGTTTTAGTCACCGGATGTATATATCACACTTTAATTTTCGTTAAATCTTGATTTCTTAATACAATTTTTTCTTAATATTGATTGTCTTGATATTTCTTACAGACGCAGGGCCTCCCCATCCCTAGAGGGGGACTCGATGCCCGAATCAGTCCCACAGGCTGAGGACCGACAGAGCTAGGGGGAGGCAGCATTCCCCCTCTTTTTTATCCCTGATTATCGCTATACCGGCGATCATGCCGAGAGGTTCGGCCGGTATATGGGGGATGAGAGTCGGCTTGTGAAGAACTATCCACTTCACGTTGAGTGGGGCGACCAGCACCGGCGCTCATTCGCTCTTTTCTGGGATCAGGCTCCGGTATTAATATATATTTTCATTTGATTTATCCAATATATTTATTATTAACACTTGCAATCTAATAACAATATTTTTTTTGTATTTTCAGTTGGATTACGATTTTCAGCCTGTACCCGACCCTGATCATCCTGGGAGGGTGCTCGATCTTCATGCTCTGTACAATGGCCTGATGAAGAATATGCAGACGAAGGTCCGATACAACAGGAATGAGCTGAAGACCGACTGCTATTCCCTGTGGATGGCGACCCTCGAGGCAGAGAGAGCGGCCCTCCTATCTTCTCCGGTCTTTGCGAGAGTCGACGTAGATACATGACCTCTATTGTGCGAATATTTCGACTCTCATCAAAAACAGGTATGTATTTTAAATGTATTTCATTGTTTAGTATATAATTTATTTTTTTGTGTTGCTTAATTAGAAAACTAAATGTGAATGTGTTGTGCAGAAACAGGCCGATCAAAATAAAGATAATAGGAAGTCGGCGAATAGGGGTCGCCCCACTTATACAGGTGGCTCGAGGAATATTACTCGTGCCATGGAGTTATCGGTGAATTACAATAGAGCGGCCTTTGTGATATAATATAATATTAAGAGTTATTTTCTAATATATCTAATATTAAGAGTTATTTTCTAATATTGCAGAGAGCTCAGATCCTGGCGTAAGGTGGTACACCGAGCGTGCTGTCCGCATATCTTGCCGTCCACGGCACCTCGACAGATCCCGCTACGGGCGAGCTTCGATACCCCGACGCCGCTACCCAGGAGTATTGCGTAAGTGTGAATATTTATTCAACCCCTATTTGAAATTTTAGCTTTGAAAGGTTCAAATTTAAATGATGTAATTATATTTTACTGGTTAATGTGGGTGTAGGAGCGGGTGGTTGAGCAGACCGAGGCATCGGGGATCGATTTTACTGGACAGAACGATCCGATGCTGCTGACCCCAGTCCTGGACGCTGCACACGGAGGGCACCACGGAGGTTGGGAGAGAGGCCGGGGACTGGACCCTAGCTAGGCCTATATGAGGTTGGACTCCACTCCAACGGTTACTTCCTCCGTCTCTAGCGAGCGACGTTTCCAGCAAGAACTGGACAGCTTGAAGGCCACCGTTCAGGAGTTGAAGGAGATGTTGGTATGTATACTACTTAATAGTAAAATATTATGTCATATTATAGATAGCAACATATCCAATATTAGTACGTAGCCTGAGCTTATTTGGTTCTAGACTTAGCTTTGATTAATCATACATACATATCTAATTAAAATAAACTACGGTTTTCCAAACTAGATATCCAAACGAGGCCTAAGTCCCTAAGTATACATAGATTGGGGTTTCGCAATAACTTGATAATGATACAAATTCGACTAATACACAGTTCTTACTCGTTTATTACACACGTAGGTCCAGACGCGACAGGGTACATCGGCCGAGCCTCTACATGCATCTCCTTCGGCTGCGGCTCCGCACGCCACTATCTCGGCCGCGGTTCCGCAGACAGCTCCTATAGCTCCATTGCCCGCTCAGACTCCCGCAGCTGCGGCTCCGCAAGCTACTACCTCAGCGGCGGTTGCGCAGACCACTCCTACAGCTCCACAGCCCGCTCAGTCTCCCGCACACTCCGCATTGCATGATTTATTGACTCAGGGTATATCCGAGGAGCAGGCGCGCCAGATTATGGCGTTTATCAGAGATGGAGCTGGACCGAGCTAGGGTAGCTTTTTGATTCTTATATTTTAAATATGTATTTATTTATATGATACATATTGTATATATTTTGGACGATATTGATATTGGTGGTGTTTGCGTGTTTATATTAATATTATATTCTGCTTGTTGATTTCTTTTGTATATTATGCGTGAGATGTGATTATGAATGATGCGATATATATTCTGTGTGTTGATTAATTTTATATATGATGTATATATTATTGTGCACAGGGCGAGAAAAAATTAAGCAGCCCTTTTTTTAAAAAAAGCCCTGATAATATGTACCTACGGATTAATCCGTAGGACCCAACATTGCCCCTACGGATTAATCCTTAGGGACCTTCTTTGCCCCTACTGATTTATCCGTAGGGGCAAAATATCAGGTATCCTGATATTTTGTCCCTATGATCTCAGTAATATGGGTTATACTTGTCCCTACGGAGTTGTCCGTAGGTGCAAACAAATACCCCTACACAGGTATCCGTAGGGACAAAATATCAGGATACCTGATATTTTGTCTCTACACATCCGGGCCTACGCACGTATCCGTAGGGGCAACTATTTGGTCCTACGGATACGTCCGTAGGGACACCTAATTTATTTTATAAACCGATAAATTAAATAAGTTTTTTGTCCCTACAGCCTAATCCGTAGGGACAACTGGACCTACACATTACGCCGTAGGGATAAGTTTTTGACCGTAGGGACATGTTCAAGACTTGCACCTACGGCGTTTGCACCTACATGGTAATTTATTGCCCCTACGGATATATCCGTTAGGGCAGTGGTTTGCTCCTACGGATAAATCCGTAGGGGCAACCCCTATTTGTATTTGTAGTAGTGTATGTTAACCACATTCTCAACAATTACAAAGAAACCAATTAATTGTGTCCAACTGAATTTGAAAAAAAAAATACTATAGGATTGTGATATTTATTTCAAATATGCAAAATTTATGATATTCATGGAAGGAAAGTTAATCTTAATAAATTCTAGCAAAAGTAAACAACAAATAAAAGCACGGCATCATGCTTCCATCACGGGTGATGCCTGCGCTGTCAAAGATAATTAATTTTATTTGCTGGCCTCATACGCGTGGACATAAATGTGTTTTTAAAATCCTTCACATATGGGAGGCTCTGCAGCACTGGTATAAATATTACTTTATTTATTGGGAAACTTATTTTCAATTCCAATTTGGCAATTGCCTGATGATGTAACGCTGGCCGATAATGAGACGAGAACCGCAGCGAATGGGAGTGAAGTGTGACTGTCACGCTCCGCTTCCCAGTGTGCGGCCAGAGAACACGACGGGTCACGCGACGTATTTACTCAGAAGTAAACACGCTAAGCGTATCTAAGCAATATAAAATAAAAGTACACAAGAGACAAGATGTAAAAGAACAACAACTTTATTTATTAACATTCCCTTTTACAATACAATTGAAATGGAAATACATGGAATAAAAGCAATGGTATAACAAAAATGAAAATGAACTGTACAAGTAATTAGAGCTCTGGGTCGAAAGCTAGCTGATCCAAATCCTCGCTGGTGGGCTCTGTCTCCAGAAAGTCCGATCCACATGACAACATTCCAAAGAAGAAAGAAACGGAATGTCGTCAGCGAACAATCGCTCGGTAAGTCCCGTAGATAGATAAAATAGAATAGACAGAATAGAGTATAGCTGTTTAATGTTGTTATTTAGTGTTAACGCCGTTGTTTGTAACTTGGTACAGAAAATGCCAGTGTATACGAGAGAAGTCTCATTATCCCGGAGACTAAAGTATGCGGAGTATAAGAAACCGTTCAGTCACGGTACAACGACAATGGAGATTCAGTTTAGGTGTCTTATGGTTGCATTCTCATGCCACTTCTAACACCTTCCGTACCAATCTACCCCTTATAAACTCCGCGATATCTTGATTGTATTAATTGTATTGTATTGTCTTGTAAATTGTATAGATGAATGACTTGTCGAAACCATGATATCAGTAATGGAACGGATATAATGGAAGAACATGTAAATGGAATATATCCATGGTTCGATTCAGTCAATACAGATTAATATAGATTGAGTAGATGGATTCATATTGAATCATGTTGTATTGTAATGTGTACTTGAATCACATTCAAGTCAGGTTGATTAGATTGAGACTCAGTCTGAGTCAGACACTTTTAAAAAGAACTTGAAATCCTGATCATTTTGATGTTATCGGTAACTGATACACATGGACGGCAGGATTTGTTTCTTTTATAAAACAATTACCGTATTGATAACACCGTTTCTTAGGTTGTCTACCTTAGATAGGCAAACACCCATATCTCCGGCTCTCTGAGGCTCAAAACACTGGTCCCGCTTAAACCTATGTTTACTAGGGTCCTTATTGTAATTTAGCATAACTTGAGGGGGTTTATGTAAAAATAGTTTTTTGTATAATTTCAAAATACATCTCAAGTATTTAATTATCGTCTTTAAGGATTTCATTGATGTATATTTTATAAATATGACATTTCTAGTGAATAAAACATAATTTCATAATATGTGATATTTATTTGTAATATGAATATTGTTTTGAATTATCATGATAGTTTCATATAATATTTGAATTATTTTCTTGAATTTTGGAAATATGGAATAATATATATATTTAAAATAAGTATTTTGGTAATAATTATATATACATATTTAATAAAAATAATTTTATTTATTTTCTTGTAAAAATCTCATTTTCTAAAGAAAAATGTATAAAAATCCATCGTGACCAAATGCTCATTGCGGAGGTCTGCATCTCGTTCTACTAAGCCTGAGGATATGCGATAATCCGCACCATCCCGAACGGGGTTCCCCAGATGGGTTGTAGAGGCGCAATTGCATGGAAATGTTTTAATACATCTTTTAAAGAAAACGGTTTTATAAGTTAAAGGTATTTATTTGCAAAGTCGTATTTCCCGTATTCTATTGTCCAAGATTCATCGTGTTATGATAGATATGTGTTGTGAGGAGGCATGTCATTACTTCGTGGACTATCTAAAGGTATAACAAGAAATTATGATGGTTTATGTCGAAACTAAACTGTATGGTGTTTTTATGAAAAAGTATGTTAAAAGTTACAAAAATCATTATTTTGATGTGAAAATTGTTTTGTTGAGTTTGTTAATATTTATTAATCAACATATGAGAATATGGTTTTATCTTATTAAAGAAAAGTGTAGTTTTTAAAGAAAACCGAATCGGAAGTCGGATTAACTCCGCTTCCGTCGGGTTTTAGAAATAAAACTTTTTAAAGAATAAGAAGAGAATGGGAAATGAGACTTACTGCTCGGGGTCAAGAGGGGAGAGAGGGGGTCCTAAAGAAAGCTTCGGGGTGTTGTTTCTTCGCCAGAATCTCCTCGGAAGTTCGTCAGAGTTTCGCCTTTCACTAACTTCACTTGTACACTAAGGACTTGAGAATTTTGTATAGTTTTGTATAGAATTTTCAGTGTGAAGGGATGAAAAATGGAGTGGGTATTTATATGACAATTTGGGGTTTAGGGGGAATGAATAATGCATTAAAATTTTGCATTAAAATAGAATTTAAAGGGTTTTTTTAATTCTCTGGAAAATGCAGTGAAAACAAATAGATAGGGGTTAAAGAGGGGAGTCCAAGGGTCTAGAGTTTACAAAAAAATAGGGTTTGGGCTAGGGAAAACCGGCGGCACCGGTCTGGGAGGGATTCTCGCCGGTCGGATCCGAAGGGATAGGGCTCGGATTGGGGCCACGTGTCTACGACGATTCAACTAGCTTATTTAATATGTTTGATTATTCTGTAACTTATCCTATTACGCGTAGTGCACGTGTAGACTCTTGGGTTTCTAAAAGATTAAAAGAATTTAAAATAAAAAGATATTGTGGCTGATGGCATTTGAACTCTGGTGCTTTGTTCAGCAGTGCAAGGTCTTACCAGTGAGCTACAAGCTCTTTCTTGCTATTCAAAAGTAAAACAAATTCTTATAGTATTCACAGAAATTGTAAATACCCCAATTGTACATTAGCTTTTAAGAAAATTTATGTACACAGAATTTGGAGTTGTTACAGTGACTTCACTCCCATTTGAGACGGTAACCTTTCGCTCCCAGTCGTGACGGTTCTTTTCTCGTTATCGGCCAACGTTATATCGACAGGCAATTCCCAAATTGGAATTGAGGTGAAGTGATTAGTCAAATATATTGCAGATTTATATGGACATTTTCCCTATTATTGTTAAATACTAAAAGGTGTTAATTATAAATAAAGAACATATGTGGGTTTATTTGTAAAAGTTATTATCATATATTTCTTCATTTATAATTAATATAATAAGGGAAAATATATGCATATAATATTTAAATGATATATTAGTAATTGAATATATGCATATCATATCATATATTCCTAATCAATATCCTTAAAATATTATATCATATAAATGGTTGGAATAATATCTCAAAAATACCAAATGCTACTAACAGTTTGATTTGAGATATTGTGCAGGTATTATAAAAGATTAGCTCAGATCTGAAATCTATGTAATAGATCCAAGTCAAATCGGGATATCGAAACCGAATCTGCCAAATTTGAGAAGCAAATCGAGAAATTTAGCAACGACAGAGACTAAGGGCAATATTTTCAGAATCTATATATTAAGAGGATCTCCAAATATCGAGAGAAAAAGCCAGAAAAAATCCCAAGTTCCAAACCCACCAAAGGGCGGCGGATCCACGGTCAATCATGGGCTTGGGCAGCGGTTCCGCGGTCTGATGGTGGCCGTTCGATCTGGGATTTTGGAGACATGATCGTAATATTAACCACTCTCTTATGAAATATAGGGTTTCTACTTTCAGGGGTTATATAAAGGACCGAGAGCTATGCATTCCAAAATCATTCCACGTCTCATCATCTAATCATCTACCTCCATAAAGAGAGAGATCTACGAGCGAAACTAGGGTTCTTGTAATATACTTTCTAAGGAGAAAAGTTTTAATGCAATAGTTGATCAATAAAGGTAGTTTTTGTTTTAATTCTTTTTGCATTTATTTTACGCATTTACTTTTACGCATTACTTTTCTGCATTAATTTTCTGCACTTTTAATTATGGTTTCATTCATCTTCAACCTTTCTGTTAAATCGCTACTAACCATAAGCGAGTAATTTCGTA
The DNA here is from genome assembly GCA_030015575.1 of Agapanthus africanus. Classification (NCBI taxonomy): domain Eukaryota; kingdom Viridiplantae; phylum Streptophyta; class Magnoliopsida; order Asparagales; family Amaryllidaceae; genus Agapanthus; species Agapanthus africanus. The sequence continues at coordinate 184,329,823 of CM057341.1, forward strand.
CTTACTAGGGTATGTAGGATAGGGTAAAATAATGGATGAAATATCTTTTAACTTTTTTTGACATTTTAATGTTTGTAAACTTTAGCAAAATAAATGTTAACTCTCTTATCGAACGTGCTATCAATTTATTGATAGTCACGACCACGACTTGAGATTAGTTAAATACTTGTTTTGTTAAGGGCTTGAGATTAATAAAGATCAATGGAAGGACAAGGGGCAGTAGTGGAACCCCTAGTTCCCTCCAAGAATCTCTAATCCACATTCATCGCTATCTCTCTAAGTTTTAAACTATTAAAAGATAAAAAGAGATATTTCTAAATATTCATCCATTAACTACTAAGTCCTATAAACCCTACAAACCCTTCTATTATAAATTTTATATCCATATTAAAATAAAACGACAACAATCCCTCCTCTCTTTTATTAACTCGTCTAAAACAAGAAAATAAGTTCACGTTTCCCTGCGGATAACCCGTACTCATCGCGGCTAGCTATTTGCGACACCGTCTTGATTGCGGTTATTTACAAAACACATACAACACCTTTTTTGCACGATCAATCAAATAGCATCGTTGCCGGGAAAACGGTCGTAATTATTTTTCTTGTTATTCGGGTTGATTTCTTATAACAACCAGAAACATAAAATAAAAGAGAACCAAAACCACATCTTGTGTTTTTAATGATTATTGTGCTAGTTTTGCAAAGATATCTGGAGTAATGGAGCAAGCCAACAGAGAGTCAGAGACCTTAAACTTGGACCAGAGGAGCATCGGGGTTCTCTGAAGAAATTTCAGCAGAAGATCTTTCCACACGGAGGCGGAACCGCAGCCCTTAGGTGCATTAAGCGGCGGAACCGCGGTCTCTTTGAAGAGTTGGGCCTCCAAAAATCTCTGGTATTCTCTTGTCGTCTCCCTCACTCCTCTAAAGCTTCAATAAACAAATTTTACCTGCAGAATTTTTTGCAAACAGCGCCGCTAAAAAAAGTATTTTTGCGTGGTTTGATTTCGGTTTGTTTTGCATATTTAAACCGGGCTTTAAGGGGAAATAAACCCAAATTCATATTAGGTGAAGATTTTATCACTCTTCCTAGGTCCCACAAATCACAAACTAGCATACTATCACCCTACATTAATAAAAAATATCTAGACTAAACTTTTAAGGAATGTCACGATCAATTAGGACAGAGGAAGATCGTGAGTAATCTATTGCTTATCCGCATTTCTCTTATGGTGTTTAGACAAGTGTGACTAAATATTGGCATATACTTATACCATTTTACGAAAAACCTCTATTCACAAATCGAATAGTTTTCGCGAAATATTTTATTTTAATATTAAATTTCCAAAAATAATATTTACAGGGGGCTGGACTAGCGCAGGTGCAAAACAAAAGCAACGTTCATTATATATCATATATATAATAGTACATTCGTCTCACGCAGTTATATGATCAACATCACAGAATCAAGCAACAGAAGCAACATATGAAATATTGGATATATTAGGATGTTCGTGTTTTAAATTTAGACAATAATGTAAAATATGGATTTCACGATCGTGATGAATATCCAAACCCACATCCCTAGATCCCTACGAGAGCGGCAAGTAACCCTGCCAATTCTAGAGTTAGGAGACCCGATCTCAACTCCTTGAGATGATCTCCCACTGGACTCTAGAACCCGGTTACTTGTGCTCCCCACCTTTGGTCTATCCTAATGCGGAAAAGTAAATAATATACAAAAATGGTGACATCATCCTCATCCCGGAAGTGCCCCAATAAAAGAATATTACATACAGATTTTACATGAATGAAAATAAAAACCCTCATCTCACATAAACCCCCCCGGCTATTCTTTCATCTCACATATGAAATATTGGATATACTTGAACCTCATGGTGGTCTTGGGGAGTGGGCCCAGCCGTTTGGTCCCCCCGGGATGTCCTCGGGGTGAGCACGCTCCACCCCGCAGCTTCTCGGTTCAAACTGTCAGCCCGCGGGGTGTGCAAACAACTCAAAATATCATTTTGGAAAACTGCTTTTATCGGCAGTTTTTGCGCGACAAAAAATGACGGATTTCTAATGTCTCTACAAGTTACCCTAATATTCTAGCTTGGCTCTGATACCATGAAAGTCTACCTTAGCACCGCCATGAGGTTCTAGAGGCATCAAGCATGCCAAATTTTAATTTTTATTATGTGCTAAGTTAGACTAACAAGATCTTTACTAGATTATTAGGGTTTTCCTTTGTGATGTGATTAACTTAAAGAGAAGAAAAGAGCATGCAACTTTTGTAGTTCGAGTCCTTCTCTTCAAAAGCTCCGGGTTGAAGTCTACGCAACTCTACTAGGCTCCTCTTCGAGTTGAACGAACCTCATTCATGATTTTCGCGCCAAAGACGATCCACCCGAAGTCCACAAGCTTAAACTAACCCTTCACTAATCTTATTAGTGAAGGCAACACTCCACATCAAATTTCTAATCCAATGTGTGATGATGAAGTAGGGGTTTATTTTGCTCACTAGGGTTTTCACAAGTTCAATGATTCACATCACATGTGAGGGTTTGAACATGGAAGTGAGGTGAAGAAAATTGTAGAGAGCAAGAAAAAGCAAGAGCTCAAGAATGGCTAAGGCATGAACAAAAAATGATGAGAGTAAACTCAAAATGGCTCTCTCTTTCCTCACTTATTCAAGTATGGAAAAAAATTGCAATTCTAAATTGCAACCATACTTGAATAGTGAATCAAGACTAATATACAAATAATAAAACCCATGCCTTGCCCATTCCACAAATATCTCCACAATTTACACCTCATTTTTCTATTTTCTAAAAATAGAAAAACATGCCATGCTTGATATATATATATATATATATATATATCAAATATACTTTAATATATATATATATCAAATATACATTAATATATATATATATATATATATATATATATAAAGCAATTAGTGAGCTAATGATATTAGTTAAGATATAATTATATCACGTATAATATATATCACATTATTAAATCAACACTTGATCTAATAATCCGGTTATATCACATATAACCGACTAATACCATTAATCTGAATATCACATTATCAAACCAACACTTGATTCGATAATCCGGTTATATCACATATAACCTGACCGTCATCAGATAACTGCCAGATTATAATACGGTATCACATACTCATATTTAATCAGGCCCACGCACATATCAATATATGTGCCCTACTTCGTTTTGCTCGAACCAGGAAACTTCTGTGCGGGACTCTAAAGACTCGTCAATACGCCAGCAGTAGGTGATGATCACATCAATCACTTACAAGCCGTCAGCGGTACTAGCTGGGCGTAACGGCTACCCGAGTATTGAGCAATATGAAGATCAACAAGCAAGCTCGTCCATACTCTGCATAAAGCCTATCAGTAACACTACCGTACAGTCCGGTCTCTTCGTCTGATATGTCGCATATCATGTCTAGGGGTGGTAAACGTCAGGCCCCAGTAACGTGATAAGTCATGCCGATGTCTGGCCTATAACGGTTTGAGAAACTACTGATAACTCTTATCAGTAAATCTCAGTAAATCCCAGGGACTTCCAGTTATAACAATTCGAGCATAGCGCAACATCAACCCCCAATATCGGAAGAGATGAAACCCCTCCTATCGCTCATTGCCTCCATGTGACTCGGGACTGTACCCAAAATCCACCTGTTTGCACGACTCCTTTGAGCCGTGATAGGGAGGAAATCAAAGCACAGTGGGAGCCACCCAAGACTCTATGACGATTTCGGGTCTACAGACTAACCTGTACCAGTGTCATCAGAGGATTGCTATCTGACGATAGGTATACTACCACATAGGAGTCCTCGGCGAGTCCTGTTCGGTGTACCCATTCTCCAATGAGCACCTGTGTACAATCTTTGATGTCACACACCAATGGTTGTGGGATCAACCATCGCCTTCTAAGGGACAAGAAACGTACATACTAGTCTACTCTGGAATATCGATGCCCTAGTCTCGATATTCCCTCGACTAGGAACTGATTAACGGATGTACTTTTGGACCACCCTGACCCCACTAGTATGATTTCATCATAGTCCTGGGAGTCAAGTACATATCCTAAGGGCTTTATCAACATATAAGAGCAAGACAGTAAAGAATACCAGTCAACATGTTATGATAAAGATAACCAGATAGCTTACTATCATGTCGAGCAAGAAAGTCCTCTCTATATATGTCTAAGCATCCATTATAATATACATCACATGTACAATAATGGCCTCTAGGGCATACATATTCCTAACAATCTCCCACTTGCACTGAGGCCATGTGTTGTGGTATCTCATACCCAACATCCCAAAAAGTCTCTTAAACTGTATCTGGGGGAGGGCCTTCGTGAGTGGATCTACTACGTTGTCCTTCGTGTCAACTCTCCTGACCTCGGTCTCCCAGCGATCTACTATCTCCTGATCAGATGATACCGCCTCAGAATATGTCTGGATCTCTGATGGGACCTGGGTTCCTTGGCCAAAGCCACCGCTCTATTGTTATCACAATACACAGGTATTGGATGCTCAATGGATGGAACCACACCAAGCTCAGCAATGGACTTCTTTATCCAGACAGCTTATTTGGCAGCATCGTTGGCAGCGATGTATTCAGCCTCCATCGTCGAGTCTGCTACGGTGTCTTGCTTGGAACTCTTCCAACACACCTCCCCTCCATTGTAGGTAAAGACAAAACTCGAGACCGACTTACTGTCGTCCTTATGACTCTGGAAGTTCGAATCGGTAAAGGACTCCACCTGGAGTTCATCGTTACCATACACCAAGAATATTTCTTTAGTCTTTCTCAAGTATTTAAGAATGTTCTTCACAGCTATCCAGTGGTTTTCCCCAGGATTCGATTGATACCTGCTCACTACACCTAGTGAGTAAGCTACATCCGGTCTGGTACATAACATCGCATATATGATAGAGCCTACTGTTGAAGCATAGGGTATCCTTTGCATGCGAGCCCTCTCCAAATCAGTCTTGGGAGACATCTCTTTAGAGAGAGTGATTCCTGAACAAGCAGGTACATTACCTCGCTTGGAATCTTCCATACTAAACCTCTTTAGTATGGTGTCTATGTACCTGAATTGGGACAATCCTAAAGTCCGTTTAGATCTATCTCTATAGATTTTTATCCCTAGAATGTAGGATGCATCACCAATATCTTTCATGGAGAACTTGAGTGATAAGAAGAGCTTGACTGAGTGTAGCATAGGAATATCGTTCCTATCAAGAGTATGTCATTTACGTACAATACGAGGAAGACCACCTTACTCTCTACAGCCTTCTTATATATTCAAGGTTCATCAATATTTTTGATGAAGTCAAACTCTGTGATAGCTTCATCAAAACAGATGTTCCAACTCCGCGACGCCTGCTTTAATCCGTAGATGGATTTAAGCAGCTTGCACACTTTTTCGCTGCTCCCACTGTCTACGAAGCCCTCTGGCTGTGTCATGTACACCCTCTCTTCTAAATCACCATTTAGAAAAGCGGTCTTGACGTCCATCTGCCAGATTTCGTAGTCATGGTATGCAACAATGGCAAGTAGGATCCTAATGGACTTAAGCATAGCGACATGAGAAAAGGTTTCATCATAGTCAACGCCAGGTCGTTGATGAAAACCTTTTGCTACAAGTCTAGCTTTGAAAGTCTCAACTTTTCCATCTACACCTATCTTCTTTTTGAAGATCTACTTGCTCCCAATGGGTTTTATCCCTTCAGGAGCAACTTCCAAAGTCCATACTTAGTTGGTGTACATGGATTCCATCTCGGATCGCATAGCATCCAGCCATTTCACAGAGTCCCCACTCATGATGGCCTGCTCGAAACTAGTCGGGTCATCATCTTCCATGATGCAATCCTCGCTTCTACCGTCTACGAGAAAACCGTAGTATCTCTCAAGTGGATGAGTAATCCTACTAGATCTGCGGAGTGGCTACGGTTCGTTGGGTACTATTGGATCCTCTGGTTCCACCAAATTATCAGTTCTAGTTTGTGCAGCTGGAACTTCTTCCAGTTCTACCTCATTGCCACTAATTTCTTTTACAAGAAATTCCTTTTCCAAAAAGGTGGCATGTTGAGCAACAAACACATTTTGTTCCTCACTTTGGTAGAAGATATATCTATGTGAATTCCTTGGATATTCCACAAACTTACATAGAACTGACCTTGCCTCGAGGTTGTCCGGATTTTGCCTTTTAACATAGGCCGGACAACCCCATATCTTAACTCGTTTAAGATAGACCTCTTTCCACTCCATATCTCATATGGTGTTTTTGACACAGATTTTGATGGAACTTGATTCAATAGATATGCAGCTGTCTCAAGCGCATAACCCCAAAAAGAAATAGGCAACTTAGCAGTACTCATCATAGAGCGCACCATATCTAATAGGGTGCAATTCCTCCGCTCCGATACACCGTTGTGCTGTGGCGTATACGGAGGAGCAAGCTGAGAGAGAATCCCATTCTCTTTTAGATAATAACGGAATTCCCCGCTCAAGTATTTTCCTCCATGATCAGATCGTAGGATTTTAATACTTTTGCCCGTTTGGTTTTCTACTTCGCACTTATATTCCTTGAATTTCTCAAAAGCTTCAGACTTATGTTTCAACAAGAACACATGTCCGAACCTTGAGAGATCATCGGTGAATGTAATAAAGTATGAAAAACCATTCCTGGCATATGTAGACATAGGGCCTCATACATCACTATGTATCAGTCCTAACAGTTCAGTAGCTCTTTCTCCGTGTCCAGTAAATGGAATTTTGGTCATCTTGCCTTTGAGACATGACTGGCAAGTTTCATAAGATGAAAATTTGAACGGATTCAAATATCCATCTTTATGCAACTTAGCCAGTCTTGTCGCATTGATATGACCTAGTCTACAGTGCCACAAGAAGGCTTCGTTCATTTCTGAACTTTTCCTCTTGTTTGTGTTCTGTATGTTAAGAACTGTACTTTGATTAAGAACGTATATACCGTTACATAACGTACCAGATCCAATCAACACTTGATTCTGGAAAATGTTCATAACATTATCCTCTAATGTGAGATTATATCCTTCTTTAGTTAGCAAAGAAACCGATATAATATTGCACATCATCTTTGGTATGTAGTAACAGTCGTTCAGAATCAATGTATTACCAGTTGGTAATACAAGGTGATAATCGCCAACTGCCTTGGCTGCAACAATTGCACCATTCCCTACTGTTAGGGATTTATCACCACTTCCCAGTTCTCTACCTTTCTTAAGACCATGTAACAAATTGCATACGTGGGATCCTGATCCGGTATCCAATACCCAGGACGTAGAACAAACTGAGAAACAGTTCTCGGTAACGAACACACCCGAAGAAGATGCATCAACATGCTGTTTCTTCGTACGGGTGGTGTGTGAATCCTGATATTCCCCTATTCCTAAGGAACCAACGTTCCCTAGCCCTGTATAAAAGGAGGGTTCGGTCAATACATCCATATTATTATCTTGATTAAGACGTGACATTGGTTGCTGCCTAGAGAGAGAGAGAGAAGGTAACACGTTAGCGTGCACTCTTTGCAAAATTAGATTGGTTATTATCTTATCTAATCAGGATGGCTCCCACCGTTTTTATCAAATCTTCCTTCAAACGCTAAAAGGTAAGATTATCCGGGATTAATTACACACTACAGGTTCTCCAATCATTCGGCCAGGCAGGTATCGGTACTCTGAAGGAGGTTTCCTGTGCTTTCGCACGGGCCTAATTAAAATAAACCTCGTTTTCCTAGAGGCATAACCCCATTGACACCTTTCTAGACACTTACTGGATTAGCTAATTATAAAGTGCAAAATTTTCCCAGGAGTAATTCTTACTCGCAGTGGGTATCGGGATCCATCTATCATATAGAAGGTATGCAATCTCATTGTAAATTTCAACACTTGAAATTCCCGATAATGTTTTTTCCCCTAGCCACTTATGACCTTGACAAGGTCAACATACCATAAGCGCTAGTCAAGTTCTACCCGTCATTTCTTGATTGAATTAAACCCACCCGCACGACCCTTGAAAAGGGAAACAAGGCCGCACGACTATCCTAACCCAATCGCATCTCATGCTGGCAGATACGCACTAATCAGCTACCGCACACTACGCCTTGACAAGGTTAACAAACGCAGCACGAATACTAAATAGTGCTTATCTGAAATGACGGAGGGCTATGCAGATTTTTAAGAAAACCATGAGCGTAATGAACTTGATATCGTTGTAGAATCTAGTGATTTTATAAAGGAGTGTTTTTGAGGCTTTTCTAGCTTCGCTAAAGAGGCCACTCCCGGTGAAGGGATCTCGGCTCTTTCCTCATCGAATGAGGTGCTGGATATTCATGAATACCACTATGCAAAGCAAGAACTAGAGAAGCAGTCAAAAGAAAAAACCGAGTGGGTTGTAGTATTTGCTAGTTTCGCTAAAGAGCTCACTCCCGGTGAAGGGATCTCGGCTCTTTCCTCATCGAATGAGGTGCTGGATATTCATCAAGGAATACCACTATGCAAAGTAAAAACTATAGCTACCCTTTTTTGAAAAATTTGATTCTACAATATCTTTTGGTTTCTTTCTTTTCATTAATCTCATTAATGAAGTCCCATCAATTAATGTTTCCTAAACATTACAAAAAATGAAACGAAAATAGAATGTACGATTATACCATCCGCATTCGCCACGGGGCACCGTCATGCACCGTTAGGTTACTTAACTACCGGCAGAGCGGGGGTGTCACAACCCGTAATTTAGCACGTGACCGGCACTTAAATTACGCAACGTCTAAAGGCATGACGTAAATCAAGTAAGCCGAAGCCCAAAAAATCTTAACATTTTTGCGGAAAATAGTGGGGGTGCAGTTTGAAATAAAGGTATAATGAATCATGTTTTTCCTTGAATGCTTAGCTAATGAAACATGAAAATGCAAATGGATTATACTACAATTGGAAACAGGTTTCGTCTTTAAAAATTTGGGCAGCACCTCCCTTCTATATTTTGATCCAAAACTATATACACAACAATATATAGGCATCCCCAAACGGGAGCTAGCTCTTCACCAACCAGCGAAATCACAACCATGCAATAACAAATATACGACGCCCAACGGTGAAGATCAACCCAGAAAGAACAAATAAAGAAGCAAGATATCAAAACTCAAGAAAGCGATCATAAACCCATCGCTATAAGTCTCGCAAATACCCAAATCTGATCAGGTCTACCAATATACAATTCTAGTTCTTTGATTTCATTTGATGGAGTTTATCTAGATACAACGGAATATAAGGTACGAGAATGGGCACGATCAAATATGTGTCCCGCCTACCAAAGCAAAGCACCCTTGAAGAAGCTGTATGCCAGCAATACCACAACTGATCCCAAGCGGTCATACCTGCAAGAACTGTGGCACAACGGGGGTCAGTTGCCAACTTGTGAGTAGAAAACATCAGCAAGTAGAAATCGAATAAAACAACGATTTCCTAGGTCACTATATCCTGAAGGTAATACTATGATATCTAGGGTGACCAAGTACGCATATATGTCAACAATCGAGTCAATGCAATGACATATATAAATAAACATCTGACATCATATGCCTGTATACATGTGGATATCATCGGAGTCATCGGCGAGTCCTACTCGGTATACCCATTCTCTAATGAGCACCTGTGTACAATCTTTGATGTCACACACCAATGGTTGTGGGATCAACCATCGCCCTCCAAGGGACAAGAAACGTACACACTAGTCTACTCTGGAATATCGATGCCCTAATCTCGATATTCCCTCGACTAGGAACTGATTAAAGGATGTACTTTTGGACTACTCTGGCCCTACTAGTATGATCTCATCATAGTCCTGGTAGTCAAGTACATATCCTAAAGGCTTTATCAACATGTGAGATCAAGACAGTAAAGAATACCAGTCAACATGTTAAGATAAAGAGTAACCAGATAGCATACTATCATGTCGAGCAAGAAAGTCCTCTATATATATGTCCAAGCATCCACTATAATATACATCGCATGTACAATAATGGCCTCTAGGGAATACATATTCCTAACATGTCCTAGGTGGCCCTAGCTCTAGGGCTTGATTGTGCATTTTTTGATTGGTTGAGTCAAGCCTCACGTCCGACATTTTTTTCAAAACAAGCCTTCTTAAAAATCATTCTCACATATATCACACGCTGCCACGTGCACTAAATCCGCTTAGTGCATGATCAGCTGGACACGGGATTCTAGTGCCCGTCTAGTCCGCATTTTTACTGTTGACTCCGAAGTCGATACTTCTTCATCTTCTATTTCTCCTCCATTTACCACATCTCCCGAGATGGACGGATCTCCATCAGGTTTTAACACCACCACCCTGCCACCACCCGCAGGTGCCCAAACTCAAAATCCACCCCCCATCACTTTACAAGACAGATGCTATCTCGTACGTAGACCCCTTCCTACGTGTCTGTCTCTTCCACCAGCCAATGGGGATAAATTTGAAATTAAACCCCACTTCATCAACTTGTTGCCCAAATTTCATGGGTTTGAATCTGCAGATACATACGTTTTTATAACCAAATTCGAAAACGTATGTGCAATGATGAGCACCACCCAACTTTCAGGGGTGCCATGCGATTACGTCTTCTCCTTTTTACCTTGTGCGATCTCGCAGAAAAGTGGCTTTATAGCACCACCGCACAATATATCTCTAAATAGGATGAATTAGTTAAAGCATTCCTTAAGAAATTTTATTCTCATCACAAGACTGCCTGTATTCGGAGCGAGATTAACCAGTTTGCCAAACTTCCCAACGAACCCTTTTGGAAATGGTTTGAACGGTTTAAAAATCTTCTTGTCCAATGCCCTCATCACCGAATTGATAGATGGCAACTTTCCCGAATTATGTATGAGGGTATTAATCCAGCTACAGAACAAATTCTAGAAACCATTTGTCAATGTCATTTTATGTCAAAAGACGACGGCGAAGCATGGCAATTTCTGGAAGATCTCGCCGAACAAATATTACTGTGGGAGAGAACTAGACCAACATCATCTTCATCTAGGGCAAGTATCCATCAGCTCGACACTTCCATCGTAATGAAAGCCGAAATGGCTGCGATGCAAAAGAAACTCGAAGCTATGGAAAGCAAATTCTCTTTAGCCTCTCTATACCAAGTTACGCTCTCCAAAATCGTGTGTGGAAGCTGTTTTGACTCATCACATTTAACAGAAGAATGTTCTTTGAGTCCTCTGTCTCAAGGTCAAGAACAAACTAATGCTGCTTTCCAGCAACAACTTAGAAACGATCCTTATCCATCCACATATAATTAGGGATGGAGGAATCATACTAATTTTTCTTGGAACTAAAACCAATCTCAAAATCAAAATCAGTTCCCAAGCCAAAATAACTATCAAGGGCTTCCCCCACAGCAACAGTATCCACCAGAACAAATTTAGCAGCCCTTTCAATCGCAATCTGTCCACAATCCGGCCAACAACTTTGCCCCCTATAATAATTCTTTCCAACGACAGACTAATATTCCAACGGCCGGGACCGATAAAATCTCTGCGCTCGAAAGAAGCTTAGAAATGTTTATTAAACAATTCGCACAAACGTCGGCCAATTTAACGTCTTCTATCCAAACGCTAGTGCAACACACTGCTTCCCACGGTGAAAGCATAAAATTTATCAAAGCACAAATTGCACAGTTAAATGCCGCGATGAGTGAGAGAGAGAAAGGAAAACTTCCATCTCAACCTCTACCAAATCACGGCCACTCACAAAGCGCAAATATTGTCCTTAACCAACAAAATCATAACGTGAGTGCTATAACTACATTGAGATCGGGATGAATGCTGAATAACCATGTTAGTGAACAAGGTGATGATTCAGATGTAACCCCAGCTACTACTTCTACTCTTACTTCGTCTAACCCACCATCTTCTTCTGAGCCTATTCTCCGTTCTTCACTAGGCTCGAACTCTCAGCCCATTTCCTTGAATGAATTACCATCTAAAACCATCCCAAATCCAATTTTGGGATCCATTCCATCTTCACAAACTTCTCCACAAGAGTTGGACCCAACCCTATTAATAAAGCTCCTTTTCCAAACCAGTTGAGGCCCAACAAACCAAGTCTACAAATGGAGAAGATTGTGGAAATGTTTAAGTAAGTTAACATAAATATTCCTCTCTTAGATACTATCCAACAAGTTCCTTCCTATGCAAAAATTCTTAAGGACTTGTGCACTAGGAGAAGGAAAACTCAAGTGCCTAAAAAGGTTTTCTTAGCCAGCAATGTGAGCGATGCTCTTACCCGACATTTGCCCAAGAAACATAAGGACCCCAGTTGCCCTACAATTTCTATAACTATTGGGGATAAAAACATCAATCGTGCTCTACTCGATCTGGGTGCTAGTGTTAACTTACTTCCGTATTCTGTTTATGAGCAATTAGGCATAGGAGAGTTGAAACCTACGCACTGTACTCTTCAGATGGCCGATCGATTTATCATCCACTCTAGGGGTGAGCTAGAGGATGTGTTGATAAAATTCGGGAAATTTATATTCCCTTTGGACTTTATAGTTTTAAATACACAGCCTGTGGCGAACCCACGGAACCAAATCTCGGTGATTCTTGGTCGACCTTTTCTAGCAACTTCCAATGCAGTTATCAGTTGTCGTAATGGTTCCATGAACCTATCCTTTGGGAAGATGACAATTGAACTTAACATTTTCAGGATAGGAAGTCAACCCTCAGAACTTTCTACTTATATAATTAATATGTGTTCTGCCAACGAGATAGCTTCCGATGGTGGCGAATTTGAGGAGCTTTACGATAATGATCTCGACGCCACTAGTGTGTTATTGTTTGATCCAGCTATTTATACGAGTGAGGACCCTTTTCCCGTTATCATATAAGCTATTTATACGCCGAATCCTTTAACTTGTCACAAAAGTTAATTGAGCTTTCCGAGTCAATCTATTACGCTAGCTATGAACCTCTTATGGAGTCCGAGTATCATTCCCCTACCCTACCGTCTATCGTCTCTCTGCCGACACTAGATCTCAAGCCGCTGCCGTCTCATCTTAAATATGCATAATTAGATGAGAATGAGTCTTTGCCCGTTATCATATAAGCTTATTTAGTTTTAGAGCAAGAAAGAGCTCTTCTGTTTTTTGAGATCGAATCGGCAAATTTTTGGTTGGACAATGGTGGACATCAAAGGGATTAGTCCCTTGATTGTTGAACATCATATACATTTGATGGATGAAGCCAAACTAGCCCGAGAACCACAAAGACGGTTGAATCCCGTCATGAAAGAGGTGTGAAGAAAGAAATCGTCAAATGCCTAGATAATGGTATAATTTACCCAATATCTGATAGCCAATGGGTAAGTCCTATTCATGTAGTCCTTAAAAAGTTTGGCATCACGGTCATAACTAATGAGGCTAATGAGTTAATTCAAACACGCACCCAAACTGGATGGCGGGTATGTATAGATTATAGAAAACTCAATGTCGCGACGAGGAAAGATCACTTCCCTCTACCTTTCATTGACCAGATGTTGGAACGTTTAGCCGGGCATGAGTACTACTATTTTTGGATGGATACTTAGGCTATAACCAGATTCACATCGCCAAAAAATATCAAGATAAGACAACTTTTACTTGTCCTTTTGGTACCTTTGCTTATAGACGCATGCCCTTTGGGTTATGTAATGCTCCCGCTACATTTCAGCGGTGTATGATGGGGATATTCTCGGACATGGTCGAGAATTTTCTGGAGATATTTATGGACGATTTCTCCATATTTGGGGACTCCTTTGAGGAATGCTTACGTCATCTTGACACTGTTCTTACCCGCTGTAAGGATAAGAACTTAACTTTGAATTGGAAAAAATATCATTTCATGGTTCAAGAAGGTATTGTCTTAGGGCATATCATTTCACGAAAAGGTATTGAGGTATAAAAAGTTAAAAAATATGTCATTTCCAACTTTCCTCCTCCAAGATGCGTCAAAGATATACGATCATTTCTTGGTTATGCAGGATTTTATAGACGATTCATTATGGACTTTAGCAGGATTTTATAGACCCTTAACTCTTCTCTTGGCCAAGGATACAACTTTTCACTTCGAATCGGATTGCGTGGCTACTTTTGAATCACTTAAACGTTTCCTTACTACAGCTCCAGTTCTATCATCTCCGGACTAGAATCACCCTTTTAAGCTTATGTGTGATGCATCTGATTTTTCTATTGGTACAGTCTTAGGATAGCAAATTGATAAGATGCCACATGTAATTTACTATGCAAGTAGGACCTTGAATGGTGCCCAAATGAATTATACAATTACCAAGAAAGAACTCTTGGCAGTTGTATTTGCATTAGAAAAATTCAGGCCCTACTTATATGGCTATCCAGTTGTAATTTACACCGATCATTCCGCTCTAAGACATCTTTTATCGAAGAAGGATGCTAAATCCAGGCTAATACGTTGGATCCTGTTGTTACAAGAATTTGATCTTGTCATACGAGACAAGAGTGGATGTGAAAATGTCATAGCCGACCATCTTTCACGACTTTCTTCTTCGCCAACGTTGACCTTGCCAATAAACGATTCCTTTTCGGATGAACAGCTCTTGACCATATCTAGCGAACCTTAGTTCGCGGATATTGTGAATTATTTAGCACCGGGACTTCTACCGAGCGAATGGTCAAAACAAGACAATCACCGATTTCTATCCCAAGTAAAAAAAAATTACTGGGATGAACCCTATTTGTTTAAGTATTGTCCTAATCAAATCATTCGCCGATGTGTCCCTAATAATAAATTCAATAGTGTATTGTCTTTCTGCCATGATCAAGCATGTGGCGGTCACTTTGGTCCTAGAAAAACGGCGGAGAAAGTTTTGCAATGTGGCTTTTATTGGCCAACGTTATTTAAAGATGCATATGATTATTTCAGAACATGTTCACGGTGTCAAAATATGGGTCGGATTTCACGGAGAAATGAGATGCGGCTCCAACCTATCTTGGTTGTGGAGATATTTGATGTTTGGGGAATTGATCTTATAGGCCCGTTTCTTAGATATTTTGGGAATTTATATATTTTATTAGCGGTTGATTATGTCTTTAAATGGGTGAAAGCAATACCATGCCGTACTAATGACAACAGGGTTGTTGTTATGCTCCTTAAAGAAAATATCTTTTCTCGGTACGGGCAACCTCACGCTATCATTAGCGACGATGGGACATATTTCTGTAATCGGTCTTTCGAGACTTTGATGCGGAAATATTCAATCAACCACAAACTTTCTATGCCCTATCATCCCCAAACAAGCGGGAAAGCTGAGATCTCCAACAGACAGATCAAACAAATTTTGGAAAAAACGGTTTCTAAGAACCGTAAAGATTGGTCCACCAAATTGACGGATGCTCTTTGGGCATGTCGTACCGCTTATAAGACCGATCATGATATGTCTCTATTCCGACTAGTATTTGGGAAGGCTTGCCACCTCCCTGTCGAGATCGAACATAAAGAAATGTGGGCTATTAAAGAGATTAATTATGATTTTGATCAAGCTGGCAACTATCGGAAACTGCAATTAAATGAGCTAAGCGAACTTCGCGATGAAGCCTATGATAATACGATTATAGTAAAGAACCGGACAAAGGTGTTCCATGATAAACAACTTTTGAGGAATACATTCACACCAGGACAACAAGTCCTTCTTTACGATTCCCGTCTCCATCTTCATCCGGGTAAGCTAAGATCTCGTTGGAAACGATCTTTTATGGTACGGTATGTGTACCCGCACGTTGCAGTGGATATAGAAAATATTAAAAACGGTTCTATTTTTAAAATAAATGGGCATAGATTAAAACCGTACTTTTCCGCTGACCCATCGGAGGAGCTTCTGTTTCTACAGGAGCCACTTTATCATGATTAATTTTCCTCCGTCTCACCTCCATGTTTCGGTAACACTGTTTCATCTAAGAATGGAGGTGTATAAAAAAATATAACTGAATATCTGTGCATGCTAAAGAACAAGTTTGGGGGTGGTTTTTCATTTAACCATCTTTTGACCCTATTATTCTCCTCCCAAGTCTACAGGTTTATGCTCTCAAAGAACAATATCAGTGAGGACACTGCTGCAAACAGGTTTGGGGGGAGGTTTGTATTTACTGAAATATCATTTAGCACTATATATATATATATATATAATGAATGAATTTTTTTTAGAAAATAAAAGTTAGAAAGTGAAAAATACATATAAAAGGGATTGGAAAAGATGGAAAAGATTTAAGAAAAGCAAGAAAATTAGATATTTTAAAACGAAGCTAGTAATATGTAGTCATGAGCTGTTGTCTCAAGGGTTAGTAAGATGAAGGAAATTACTAATATGAGGATAGAAATAAGTCTAAAAATAGTCTCTATTCTTCAGTCCAAACTTGTGAACGTTGATACCCTACTATATGCACTTGCACACGTCTTGAAACTTGCGATAATAGAAGATACCTTGTAATGCTCTTGTCTAAGAGCCTTAGTATGAAGGAAAAAAGTATAAAAAAAAATATAAAGGACACATAAAATATAAATGGTGAAGAAAAATGAACACTGGTTTTGTAATTACTTAAGGCAGCATAAAAAAAATATAGCGAGAATGCCTTATCACCTAGTGCCTTAGACCAACTAGTTTGGGAGTCACTGCTAAGCCTTAGGTGTTGCAAGACTAGGATATTGCTAATTACACCTTAATAAGTGAGCACATTTGGTAATCGGTTGGTTAGTATCTCAAGAAGTATTAACGGTCGCATGAAGAATGTGTGAGCAAATCTATCTAAAACATTCACCGACTAAAAAGTACTAAGGAATAAGGACAAGGATATGATAGCTTGAATTGAATTCTCCAAGTGTAAGGATATCTTTTACACACGTAGAGGTATATGATCGATATTTGGAGGAGAGATAAAGAGGAAGACTAAAGATGATGTTTTATTGAGAGATGGTGTGATTTCTGACATTTTTTCAAGACCATTAAGATAGGGCTCATGACAACTAAAAAGCTAGTGTAGTTTGAAGCGCTTATTTTCAAATTCTTTCTTTTATATGTTCCTTATCTTTGGATATAACTTTCATCTTCTTTCTTTTATTTTGGGATTTTGTGAGCGAAATCCGCTGAAAACCCTTAGGAGACAACACTCCTCCTAGTGGAGACACCTATAGGTTTAAAGACTTTTGCATGTGCTAAGTGCAATCGTGTTGCCTACGAAAATGTGCTAGGTTTTTTTTTCTTTTTAATAAATAGTTTGCTCGGGACGATAAAAGATAAGTTTGGGGGTATTTAATTAGTCAAATATATTGCACATTTGTATGGACATTTTTCCTATTATTGTTAAATGCTAAAAGGTGTTAATTATAAATAAAGAATATATGTGAGTTTATTTGTAAAAATTATTATCATATGTTTGTTCATTTATAATGAATATAAAAAGGGAAAATATATGCATATAATATTTAAATGATATATTAGTAATTAAAATATGCATATCATATTAAATATTCCTAATCAATATCCTTAAGATATTATATCATATAAATGGTTGGAATAATATCTCAAAAATACAAAATGCTCACTTTGATTTGGAATATTGTGCAGGTGTTATAAAAGATTAGCTCAGGTCTGAAATCTATGTAGGAGATCCAAATCAAATCGGGATATCGAATCCGAATCTGCCAAATTTTAAAAGCAAATCGAGGAATCTAGCAACAGCAGAGACTAAGAGCAATATTTTCAGAATCTATATATCAAGAGGATCTCCAAATATCGAGAGAAAAAGCCAGAAAAAATCCCAAGTTCCAAACCCACCAGAGGGCGGTGGATCCGCGGTCAATCATGGGCTTGGGCGGCGGTTCTGCGGTCTGATGGAGGCCGTTGGATCTGGGATTTTGGGGACATGATCGTAATATTAACTACTCTCATATGGAATCTAGGGTTTGTACTTTCAGGGACAATATAAAGGACCGAGAGCTGTGCATTCCAAAATCGTTCCACATCTCATCATCTAATCATCTACCTCTATAAAGTGTTGGATATAGTGCCCTCAGAGTCAATTATTGGATCGCAGGTACGTGATTGCAATGATTGCGGAGGACCTATACCGGTAGGACAATCTTACTCGAGATGATAGTATGCTATCTAGTTTGCCTTTATCAGTCGTGTACAGGTTCAGGTGACTGATCACTGTTACACTTTGATAGAGCCCTTAGGATTTTGCTTTACTACCGAAAGTATGATGGCGATCATATACATGAGAGTTGGGTGGTTTATAAGCATATCCATAATTGTGGTCCCTAGTCGTGGGAGTTTCGAGACAGGGCATCGATACTCCGGAGTAGACTAGTGTATACAGTCGAGACCCCGACGAGGGGCGGTGGCCGGTCTCACAAGCCACTGGTGTCAGTTGGATCACCTAAGATGTATACAGGTGCTCATTGGGTTATGAGTACACCGGACAGGACTCGCCGGGAACCTGCTAGTTGGTATTATACATATCGTCAGATAGCAGTTCCCTGGTGACATGTGTACAGGTTAGTTCATCGACCTGAGGTCGTCATTTGTCTCGTGTGAGTTCCCACTGTGCTTTGATTTCTACCCTACCACGGCTCAAAGGAGTCGTGCAAACAGGTAGTTTTTGGGTACAGTCCTGAGCCACATGGAGGCACGTGAGCGGATCGGCAGGGGATTCGTCTCTCCCGGTATTGGGGGTGAGATCGTGCTATGTCTAGGAGAGCCATTACACAAAGCCCATGGCCGTGGCAAGAGATTTATTGGTAGGTACTCCAGTAGTATCTCAGGGTGTTTTTAGGCTACACTCCGACACGACTTATACTGCTATTGGGGGTCTGACGTTACCAGCCCCCTAGGCAAATATGCGATACTCATAGACGAACGGACCGAACTCTATATACATTGTCACTGTTAGGCTCAGTAGGGTTTCCGGATGAGTTCGCTCATCGGCCTCCCTTAAGGTCAGTGCATGAGCAGCCGTTACGCACAGCTAGTGCCGCTGACGGCTTGTGGTTAAACCCACTGCCAGGGTACTGACGAGTCATTAGAGTCCCCCACATACAGTTTCCCAAGTTCGGGCGAAACGTTGTAGAGGCCGTATGGTTTTATGGCAGGGTTCGGAAAATGCACGTGCGTTTACGCACGTGTCATTTTTCGGGCAGATAATACTGGTGGGCTTTGGTTTAAGCCGGATCCGAGTATTATATTGAGTAGATATAATATCTTTGTCTCAGTTGCATTTGTATTCGGTCGTAATACAAATGCGGGTATTTTTATACAGTTACGGGGTTGTCCTGAAATTCGTTTCAGGATCGCTTTTGGAAGTTTCCAGTTTCCGTATTTGACATTCGGTTAAATGCGGATTTATCTTTCCGTCACTCGGGTGAGTCATGAGGGTGAGTCGTGCTTCTGGAAGCTTCTAGATGTTGAGGTGGCTTTGTGACTCATCATGGTATTAATTGTTGAATTAATGACTTGATGATGTGTTATTGTGACTCATTCTTTAGCATTAATGTTTCTTGTTAACCTTAGGATATTTCTTCATTCTTATTGTCACCACTTGGTTCCTACACTCACCCCCCCTTATATATTATGGCCGGCCCCCTTGTGAGAGAGAGAGATTGATTTCATTTAGAAAAAGAATAAGGTTTTGGATGTATGGAAATTTCATAGTTCATTTTCTCATTCCATTTCATTTCGAGTGGCAACTTCATTAACCGTTCGTCCACGGCTTTGGACAAAGTGAGACAAAGTATTCTACTCATTCTCTACATCAATCTTGGTCGTCTCTTTAGAAAACTTGACGACCGAGTTGCCTCGAGTCAGAGGCGGGAGCCCGTTTAAAGAACCATTGACGTGGTGCCACCTGGACGAGCAGATCGGAGATCGACGAGATCGGAGCAGCCGCAACGGAGCGTGGGATTATGGTTAAAGAACGAAGGACTCGGATCGTTCGGTATAACCTTTCTACCCTCTTTACAGTTTGTTAGTTTAGCAATAATGGCAGATCCGGGTTACACTATACGATAGCGCCAGTTAAAAGTTTTTTGTTCCGCATTTGGCGTCTGTTGACGGCCGGGGCGCTACCGTAGACTTACAGTGGTATCAGAGCCTCACCATTTTGCTTTACTAACTTGTGCTAACGCGTTTAAAATATCGATCGAACGGATTTTCGAAAACCGCAAATTCCAAGTTCTGAGTTTCTGTCGATTTTAAAAGGGTTCTAAAAATAATTTTACATATCACAGAAAATTCAGCAGGGTTTTTTAAGCACGTGGTACAAATTTGGGCACGTGACCCTACAAGACCGCCGCGGAATCGCGGTCAAACCTAGGGTTTGACCGCGCATCCGCGCCCAGTCTATGTGATCATTGCTCCAAATTTGCACAGTGGCTTCTTCTGTGGAAATTGTGGTTTTTGGTAATATTCTTTTGGGCCCAGATTTTGTTACTGTACAACAGATGTACGTGGGGCCCACTTCGTTATATTTAGTCGATCGAAATTTAAACATGTTAGTTTACAGTACTTACATTATATCTCCGACCGTGAATGTCATTCGATCGGTAAACTTCGTCTGATTGCTATAGTTCTTTTAGACGGGTTTGCGAACGTGACATTCGCGTTGATGTTCTGTGTTGTGCTGTGATGTTGCGGATTTGTCGTGGTGGATAGCAGTGTGCAATGGTAGTGCAGTTTGGATTTATTTGTACATTTGATATTGCGGGGCGAGCGTCCAACATGTGGATTGCCGTCACTACCTGTTGTATAATATTCTTTTGGGGCACGACCGGGTTGAGGTCGATGTACCCGTTGTACATATTTTTCATTTCTGTACTAGGTTTTACCCCGCGACGGAGTGCACGGATAGCCGGGTTCTGGAGGGCAACGGGTCCGCATCTCATGGCTTTGAGAGGCAGAGGGGCCTCACCCTGGAATTGGCAGACTATTCGCTGCACTCGTAGGGGGTACAGGTTGACCCAAGGAGGGGTGCCCAAGCTACCGGATTCCGTGAAGTGAAGGGTGGTCCATTCAATTTGCTGTAGGGGCAGCCTCGCTTCAGGTTTTGGCGGGTAACTTGCCGCACCCGTAGGGGTCTAGGTTTCATTGCACAGGCTATCCACACGACCAGGGGAACGTCGGGTTTCAGCAGCGGCTCTGTGAAACTCGGGGATCCCAGATTATCTGTATTGTTCTGTGATGCTTATTACTTTTCTGTAATGTTGCATATTATCACGCCTGGAGCGATTATTGTATATTGGTATATATACTATTAGATGTTGTATATGTTTTGCAGCCGCGCTAGTCCAGTCCCCGCTCTGTCGTTAGTTAAGTAACCTAACGGGTGATGACGGGACCCAGTGACGAATGCGGATGACATATACGTACATTTTATTTTCGTTCTTTTCTGGTGTGATTAATTGATGGGACTGCGTTGATTTTGATCAATGCAAAGGAAAACAAACCTATTTGGCAGTTGTTGGAACAATTTAAAAAGTGTTATTATAAAGACGTTTCCTTTTGTTATGCATAGCGGTATTCGGTTGGAATATCCTGCACCTCATTCGACGAGGCAAAGGCCGATATCCCTTCACCGGGAATGACCCCTTGGGCAGAAGTTTGCGTCAGGGTAATAACTTCACTATATTCGATTACAAGTTGCTTTGCATCGCGGTATTCAGTTGGAATATCCTGCACCTCATTCCACGAGGAAAGAGCCGAGATCCCTTCACCGGGAGTGACCTCTTTAGCAAAAGGTTTTCGCCATTATATTTTTATAAAAAGCTATCAAGTTCCTTCAACGATATCAAGTTCGTTACGTTAAAGGTTTTTCGCCAAAAACCAGCCGTGACCCTCCGTCATTTCTTTTGGGTATTCAATAGTATTCAAGCTGTGTATTTTGACCAACGCCAAAGCATAGTGTTTGGTAGCTGCTGGGTATTCATTTGTTGCATAGATAGATGAGTTGGTTTGGGACAGTCGTTCTGTCATTTTGGCCAACGTTAAGGGCATGTGCGGGTGGGTTCAAATTAACAAGATAGTGACGGGTAGAACTTGGCATATGACTTATGACATTTTGAACAACGCCAAGGTCATAAGAGCATGGGGCAAAAATCATATCGGGAGTTTCTAAAGAAACTGAAACTTGCCAAGTATGCGCATACCTTCTGGAGTGTGAGTAACGTGAGTGGATTCCGTCACGTTATCATGCGATGAGAGTTGGATCCCGATTCCCACTGATGAGTTGGTTTACTCTTCGGGTGATCCCGATTGATTCTTATTTTAGGTTTGGAGGAGAATTTGACAGTACAGTGGGAGGTTTCCTAATTAGATAAAGTGATAACCATTCTGATCAAGGTTAGAGTGCACGCAGAGTGTTTCTTTTCTCTCTCTCTGGCAGCGACCATTGACCGACCCTAGACTATAAATCAGTGACCAAGTTAACCGAACCTTCTTAAAATACTGGCTTTTGGATTGTCTGAGTTGCATAAGTCATTACCACTCCTTCTTTTACCCTTTGAATTTCTCAGAACACCCCGTATTACTACGGACATCCACTTCCATTGGATAGATCCATCGTATGGTTATATACGAACTCGAAAGGACTTCTTCAAGGATGGATCTAGGTTCAGGAGAAATAGAATTGGTTTATTCAGTTGTCTTTTATTATCACATTCTCTCAGGTTACGAGAGCTCCTTGGTTTAGGAGAGTACACCTATTACTCTTATTGGATAGTCTTCTTCCAAACCATAGGCAGGTGCCGAAAGGTAGGGAATGAAGAAAACCAATTAGCCTAAGTAGGGTGTACAAAAGGTAATATGTAAAGACAAAATAAAGGAAATAGAAAGAGGGCAAAGTAAATTTATTATCATTCACGACCAAACCGCGTACTTCATTGCCACTCCTATTTCACCTTTAAAAGAATAAGGTATTATTCAGTTGTCTTTTATCACCACCTTCTCTCAAGTTGCGAGTACTCCTTGGTTTAGGAGGATACACCTATTATGCTTACTGGATAGTCTTCTTCCAAACCATAGGCTGGTGCCAAACGGTAGGGAAGGAAGAAAACCATTTAGCCTAACGATGGTGTACAAAAGATAATGGATAAAGACAAATAAAGGGATTTGGAGAGATGGCAATAAAATATACGGTTGAAGTCGTGAATTGGATTATGGAAGAGGCATTACTATGAATACCAGGATACCCCTATGAAACATTTTCATGTTTCAGTGCATTGTTAAAAGAAAACTGTTTTCCCGATAAAATACTTACTCCAGGGTATGTATTTACCAGGTTTCATTCTCATATCTGTATGGTTTTACAGATGATGAGTGGGAGTAAGTTATTGGGAATTAGGTGACCATCCTCATTATATCGGAATTCGTTGTAATTGGTGATATTTGAGGAAGTCGCCTGGGTACAGTTTTCAACCTACGATGCACAGGTTTTGAGTTATTCAACTCAGCGGACTTATACAGAGTATTGTATGTTGTCCAAGTGTCCATCAGGACAAAGGGGTAGGTCCTAGTACTATGTTCTGTTTACTTATGACTTCTCTAGTTTTTAGACAAGTGTTTTGTAGAATTACAAGGTCTAAGTTTTGAGAAGTTGTGGGTATAAGAATAAAGTAGAGAACCAGGTGTCACAAGTATCGGGATTCTTCAAAGTGATCGAAGATGTAGATTCTTGTGATTGGTATTTAGATGATAGTAATGGTTTTGAGAAACTTGTTTCTCTTTCAGATTACTCATAATTGGATGGATTCCTAAGTTGAGTAATGCTGATTAGCCTCTCTCCATTAAGTTGATATGCACTGGAGACAGCTGCATGATTTGAATCTAGTTCCAATTAAATAAGTGCCAAAGTTTCTATATTGGATATATAATGGTTCATATCTTAACGATGTTAAGGTACGGGGAGTTATCCGGCTTATGCTTAAAACCAGACTCTGGATAACTCAGGGCACGTTTCTGTAATGGTTGTTTGTGGGTTGACCCTGGCTATGACGAGGGTTGATTTTCTACCATTTGGAAGATCAATAGTGATATTGTTCTTGACTCGCCACAGTTTTAGTAAAATGGATTTTTTCAGAAAACAGTAGTGGGAGTATGGTAGAACTGGAAGTGATTCCAGAACCGCAAACGATTACGGAAAATTTAATAGGACCTAAAGATTCAATCAGGTATGACATTCCATTAGCCACTCCGCAGATATGGTGGGTGACCTCAGACACCCGAGAGGTACTCCGGTAGCCTCAAGGACGGTGACAGGGAGGTTATTGTTTACCCAGACTTGACACTACTGTTGTTCCAGACTATGAGACCCGGCAGGAGGTTAAGTATATCGTCGTTCTAAACTCGCTTTAGAAGTGCACGTATATATTATTCTGCCAGAGGGTTGTTGTGGTCAGTGGGAGCAGCAGAAGCATAGTGGGCAAGTAGCTTATGTCTATTTATAGACTAGAGCAGATATAGCGGAGATAGATCATCTAATTTTTGATGTGACAGTCATAGGTTTGACTTCATCAGAATATGGGATGGATCTGTTAAGAAGGTAGTAGGATGTGATGTCATGGTATTTGGATGACATACACAGAGTAGGAAGTAAAATTCCTATACTACGATCGGTTGTACTGTGGTCGTCACACAGTTGTTTCTCCAGACAGGATATGGATATAATATCAGACATTCTGGTTTCTAGATCTATGGTTTTAGATCTGGATTTGGGTTGTTTCCCAATGTGGGCACTTTGACAGTATTCTAATGGTTTTTAGAATAGATGACTCCAGGCATGGTGGTGTACCTGCAGGTGATGGAGTCACCCTCTCTAAAGGTGTCTTACAGACTAAAGGGGAGAGGGATGTGCATGATTGGCAGATCACTTGCTTAGGCAATTGAGTCAATCGTGAGATGTCAAGTACCACACCAGATGTTGTTTTTGCACTAGATGCAATAAGTTTGTATTAATCCAATCCTGGAGAAATATAAGGAAGCAGTTTTAGAACATAAGTGCATGTTCTCCGGATTTGATGACGGCAGCCTCCTTCGGGAGACGGTTATCATTCCAGGCTTCAAAGGTGATATGGATGACAGAGTGATTGTCAGAGTTATTGTTTTCCCTATGACGAGGGACAGTATTATAGACAGGTAGTCCAAGAGGATACTGTGGGAGGCATAGTGCCTGATACTGATTAGGTTCAGTGATCGATACAGTCTAAGAAGTTTGGATTTGGGGTTCATTTATGAACTAGGTCCCATCAGATATCCAGACATATTCTAAGACAGGTATTACTCAATTCGGGAGATGGCTTTCTCCGCGAACTTGAGATTTAGAGAGATATAGAAAGAAACATCAGGGCGGATCCAGTCACTGAGGCTATTTCTCGAACACAATAGTTTTACAAACGGGCTTTGTGAAACTGATTAGTAGAGGAGTTGGATGTTCGGTTTCACACGGGCTGTGAGTAGTCGACATCGCAATAATTAGCCTTAAGTGCAAGTAGGAGATTGTTGGATATAGTGCCCTCAGAGTCAATTATTGGATCGCAAGTACGTGATTGCAATGATTGCGGAGGACCTATACCGGTAGGACAATCTTACTCGAGATGATAGTATGCTATCTGGTTTGCCTTTATCAGTCGTGTACAGGTTCAGGTGACTGATCACTGTTACACTTTGATAGAGCCCTTAGGATCTTGCTTTACTACCAACAGTATGATGGCGATCATATACGTGAGAGTTGGGTGGTTTATAAGCATATCCTTAATTGTGGTCCCTAGTTGTGGGAGTTTCGAGACAGGGCATCGATACTCCGGAGTAGACTAGTGTATACAGTCGAGACCCCGACGAGGGGCGGTGGCCGGTCTCACAAGCCACTGGTGTCAGTTAGATCACCTAAGATGTATACAGGTGCTCATTGGGTTATGTGTACACCGGACAGGACTCGCCGGGAACCTGCTAGTTGGTATTATACATATCGTCAGATAGCAGTTCCCTGGTGACATGTGTACAGGTTAGTTCATCGACCTGAGGTCGTCATTTGTCTCGTGTGAGTTCCCACTGTGCTTTGATTTCTACCCTACCACGGTTCAAAGGAGTCGTGCAAACAGGTAGTTTTTGGGTACAGCCCCGAGCCACATGGAGGCACGTGAGAGGATCGGCAGGGGATTCGTCTCTCCCGGTATTGGGGGTGAGATCGCGCTGTGTCTAGGAGAGCCATTACACAAAGCCCACAGCTGTGGCAAGAGATTTACTGGTAGGTACTCCAGTAGTATCTCAGGGTGTTTTTAGGCTACACTCCGACACGATTTATACTGCTATTGGGGGTCTGACGTTACCAGCCCCCTAGGCAAATATGCGATACTCATAGACGAACGGACCGGACTGTATATACATTGTCACTGTTAGGCTCAGTAGGGTTTCCGGATGAGTTCGCTCATCGGCCTCCCTTAAGGTCCGTGCATGGGTAGCCATTACGCACAGCTAGTGCCGCTGACGGCTTGTGGTTAAACCCACTACCAGGGTACTGACGAGTCATTAGAGTCCCCCACAGAAAGTTTCCCAAGTTCGGGCGAAACGTTGTAGAGGCCGTATGGTTTTATGGCAGGGTTCGAAAATGCACGTGCGTTTACGCACGTGTCATTTTTCGGGAAGATAATACCGGTGGGCTTTGGTTTAAACCGGATCCGAGTATTATATTGAGTAGATATAATATCTTTGTCTCAGTTGCATTTGTATTCGGTCGTAATACAAATGCGGGTATTTTTATACAGTTACGGGGTTGTCCTGAAATTCGTTTCAGGATCTCTTTTGGAAGTTGCCAGTTTCCGTATTTGACATTCGGTTAAATGCGGATTTATCTTTCCATCATTCGGGTGAGTCATGAGGGTGAGTCATGCTTCTGGAAGCTTCTAGATGGTGAGGTGGCTTTATGACTCATCATGGTATTAATTGTTGCATTAATGGCTTGATGATGTGTTATTGTGACTCATTCTTTAGCATTAATGTTTCTTGTTAACCTTAGGATATTTCTTCATCCTTATTGTCACCACTTGGTTCTTACACTCACCCCCCTTCTATATTATGGCCGGCCCCCTTGTGAGAGAGAGATTGATTTCATTTGGAAAAAGAATAAAGTTTTGGATGTATGGAAATTTCATAGTTCATTTTCTCATTCCATTTCATTTCGAGTGGCAACTTCATTAACCGTTCGTCCACGGCTTTGGACGAAGTGAGACAAAGTATTCTACTCATTCTCTACATCAATCTCGGTCGTCTCCTTTAGAAAACTTGACGACCGAGTTGCCTCGAGTTAGAGGCGGGAGCCCGTTTAAAGAACCGTTGACGTGGTGCCACCTGGACGAGCAGATCGGAGATCGACGAGATCAGAGCAGCCGCAACGGAGCGTGGGATGATGGTTAAAGAACGAAGGACTCGGATCGTTCGGTATAACCTTTCTATCCTCTTTACAGTTTGTTAGTTTAGTAATAATGGCAGATCCGGGTTACAGTATACGATAGCGCCAGTTAAAATTTTTTTGTTCCGCATTTGGCGTCTGTTGACGGCCGCGGCGCTACCGTAGACTTACATAAAGAGAGTGATCTACGAGCGAAACTAGGGTTCTTGTAATCTACCTTCTAAGGAGAAAAGTTATAATGCAACAGTTGATCAATAAACGTAGTTTTTGTTTTAATTCTTTTTGTATTTATTTTACGCATTTACTTTTATGCATTACTTTTCCGTATTAATTTTATGCATTACATTTCTGCACTTTTAATTATGGTTTCATTCATCTTCAACCTTTCTGTTAAATCGTTACTAACCATGAGTGAGTAATTTCATGCTTGTTAGGGTTAGTAGGATATGGTAGAATAATGGATGAAATATCTTTTAACTTCTTTTGACATTTTAATATTTATAAATTTTAGAAAAATAAATGTTAACCCTCTTATCGGGCGCGCTATCAATTTATTGATAGTCACGACCACGATTTGAGATTAGTTAAACACCTGTTTTGTTAAGGGCTTGAGATTAATAGAGATCAATGGAAGAAAAAGGGGCAGTAGTGGGAAACCATAGTTCTCTCCAAGAACCCCTAATCCACATTCATCGCTCTCTCTCTAAGTTTTAAACTATTAAAAGATAAAAAAAAAGACATTTCTAAACATTCATCCATTAACTACTAAGTTCTATAAACCCTACAAGCCCTTCTATTATAAATTTTATATCCATATTAAAATAAAACGACAATAACCCCTCCTCTCTTTTATTAACTCGTCTAAAGCAAGAAAAGAAGTTCACGTTTCCTGCGGACAACCCATACTCATCGCAACTAGCTATTTGCGACATTTGCTTGATTGCGGTTATTTACGAAACACATACAACACCTTTTTTTCACGATCAATCATGAAGGTATGTCATCGAGCGTCAACGGGTGTTGTGCCTTGTGTTTCACTCTCTATCCATGTTTACCAGAATCATGAGATTTATGATTGAGGGCACAATTGAGGGAAATATACTGAAATTACAAAAGAAAAAGGAACTTGTGTTTGAAGGGTAATGTTTGTTTGATGTAAACCATCTTATAAGTTAGACCCTAAAAATACCAACAGAGACGAAGGGGGCACATCGAGTATAACTGCAATTTATACAAACCATAGATATTTAATGAATTTTTACACTAAACTACCTTAAAAATACTGACACACACAAGCATATACGTATACACGAACCGAAGTAACATACGTACCAGATGTGCGACACGGATGTTTCACACGACCGTTTAGATTATTACGGTTCGTAATATACCGTTTCTAATGTGTACAGTTTCTATTAGTGCAACTTACAGCCCAAAAGACCCTTAACCTCCAGGACATACTAGAATATAAAAATAAGTTCGCTCAAATTTCCTGGCAGATCAAATTTCATTGTAGGCCAGTAGGGCTCTCAAGGAAACAATATTAAAGGATTCGATATAAATTTTGATTTGGTTTATAGATGAAGCTACGATTTAAAAATATAAACAGTAAATCATAGACAACAAGATTTTGAATCATTAAATTTACAAAATACAAGCTAGAAATTAGGATGATATATTTGTGAAATATTTTATATGCGGACACACACATACATATACACACTCACACATACACTCGCTCACACACACACACACACTCACACATACACTCGCTCACACACTCACACACTCACATACGTATGCGCTCGCGCGCACACACACACACTCATACATACGCACACACATGCGAGCACACGCACTCGCTCGCACACTCACACATACCCTCAATTACCTAAAATTCATCTTACCCTAAATTCATCTAATAATTTCTTATAATCATTTTTATCTTAAATTAATCTAATAATCATCACAAATATCACAAATACCAAGTAGTGAGGTATAATTTGTAATTAGGGTCTATAATTTGTTATTAAGGTTAATAAGTTGTTATTAAGGTTTCTTTAGGGTTTATAGATTCTTCAATTTGTACAACCCATCATCACAAATTTAATAAACTAACATCCACATGTAATTAAAAAACCTTAATATCCACATTTAATTTCAGAAATTCATAACCTAACATTCACATCACAATTTCACAACTTAATATCAAAATTACATCACAATTCATAACCTAAACTCACAATTCATAACCTAACATCCATATTTAATTTTTAAAAAAAAATTGGAGGAGAAAAACCTTAATCTTTGATTAGATTTTGAACACTGCCGCCGCCAGCATTACTTAAAAAAATTAAGAAAAGAAAAGGGAATTTTTTTGGAAGAATTGGGGAAAAATGAAGAAGGAAATCACCTCTTGGGGTCAAATTCGCGGGCTGTGAAAATTTTAGGAAAGAATGGGAGAGAGAAACTCATCCCGCGGGCTAAAAGATCAGAGAACAATATGATTCCACCAGTTATAAATCATACACGATAGCAAGATTTTGAGTCATTAAATTTATAAAATACAAACTAAAAGTTAGGATGAATTTGTGAAATATTTCTTACACGGGTGCACGCACACACACATATATATACGCACTCACATACTCATATATATGCGCGCGCACTCACACACTCACACTCACACATACACTTGCTCACACACTCACACATACACTCGCTCGCATACGTACGCATGCGTACACACTCACACATACGCACAAATACCCACATGCGCGAGCACACATATGTACATGCGTGCACACACACTTGCACACTCACACACAAACACTCTTCAAATTTCTATTTCAAATTCTCAACTTTCACATCCATAATCCTAAAACCCATCAACCACTCTTTAAATTCTTCATTTTCTTCATTTTAAATTCTAAAACCCAACACCAAACACATTGTTCAATATCTCATCCTAAAACCCAATAATAAACACATTCTTTAATTCCTCATCTTTAATTCTTCATATATCCTAAAACCCAACATCTTATCAAAGATTTTCATAACCTAACTTCACAATTACTTGATTCAATTGAAAAAAGTAATAAGCGAAAGGGAAAAACCCCGGATTTAGGAATGAGGATGATGATTTCGAGCTCCAACAACAGCAACAGCTTAGAAAAAAATTTGGAGAAGAATTGGAAAAATTTTATGAGAAATTTGGGAGAATTGGGGGGAAAAGAGGTGAAAATGGGAACTCGCGGGTGAAAATTAGGAAGAAGGGGGAGAGAGAGAGCCTTCCCGGCTGAAATATGCAGGGAGTATTAGCGACCGTTTTATATGGTCGCTAATACTTAATACACGGTGCCAAAGTATTGACGACCGTTTATTAGGGACATTATATTTTGTACTGTCTCTAATACCCTATTAGGGACCGTATATAAATGAACGGTCCCTAATACCCCGTCCTTAATATGCACAGTTTCTAGTAGTAGCTTTCTCTGATCACACCAACACCAACGGAGATACACCACCACCATCACCACTTACTGCTATAAGTCTGATCACTGAACAAACTGTGTTACTAGTTTACGTAGATGCCCGTGCTCGTATCGCTAACTAGAGACCAAGACAGAATACAAAACAAAAATTTCTACAACGAGAGCACGAACTTCTACGTCGTAGAATTGAAACCAAACACTTAAACTAGAAACTAGAAGGAGTTTAGACTACTTGGTTGGAACTAGCTACCTTTGTAGTCGTGTCCTTCTTCTTCTTTCCACTTCTTACGCTCCTAAGTCCACTAGGAATGAAGTCCACCGGGAACGAGCTTGGGAGTCAGTCATCCTTGTCGAAGAAGATCCACCCTAGAAAACCCTAGCCTAAGCTTTAGCTTCACACTAAAAATTTAAGTGAAGTAACTAGTGAACAAAACTTACTAGGAATTGATCACTAGAAGATATAGTGGCTAATCTCTAAGTTTTCTCTCTCTTTTCTTTTCCTTTCTCCACCTTTCAAAAACTCAAGAGGAGAAAGAAGAAGTTAATGGTGATGAGGGTGAAGTAATCCAGCATGGCTCAAAATGAATCATTATCACTTCATCTCTTTTTCACTTTTCTTTAAATGTGAGAATGTGTGGAGTTTTGACTCACCATGGTGAGTCACAAGCCCACACAATTCTCGCAAGATCAAGAAGAGATAAAAAGAGAAGAGAGAGCCACCTCATATGCACACATATACATATATATGTATATATATAAATATATATACAAATACACTAATACAACTATATGCTGTAAATACATACACCTGTATTCGTATCAAGATACGAATACCCGTATTTGTATCAAGACACAAATACATGTATTTATACAAATACCCGTATTCGTATAAATACCGTATTCTGTCAAAATATAAATACCAAAGAGAGAAATACCAAAAAGATATATATATATATATATATATATATATATATATATATATATATATACTTGCTCAAATTTCACCCAAATGTTAGAATCTGGCTATCTTTTAAACCGGCAAGTATTAACAAATTGTCCGATTAAAAGTACGTGTACAAAAACACGTTTTTAATCAAACCTAAGTACGTATCAAAATACGTACACTATATCGTTTCGCCTAAACTGGGAAACCCTTTATGTAGGACTTTAAAGACTCGACAATACGCTGGCAGTGGGTTTAACCACAAGCACGTCAAAGGCACTAGCTGTATATAACGGCTGCCTAGGTATTGATCAAAAGGAAGGTCGACATGCAAACTTGTCCCTATCCCTACTGAGCCTGAAAGTGACAATCTTCGTACAGTTCGGTCTCTTCATCTGAAGACGAATCTCTTCTATCGCTCACTGCCCTAAAGTGCTTCAGGACTGTACCTAACTAAAACCTGTTTGCACGACTCTTTAAAACCGTGGTCGGGTAGTAATCTTAGTATTGTGGGAACACACTTGAGATGAATGACGATGCCAGGTCTAAAGACTAACCTGTACCTATGTCACAAGAGAACTACCATCTGACGATATGTATATTACCATCTAGAAGTTGTCGGCGAGTCCGTCCAGTGTAACTCATAACTTAATGAGCACATGTAGACTATCTTTGGTGTCATACACCAATGACTTTTGGACAGGCCACCTTCCCTCACGGAAATAAGAAACGTATACACTAGTCTACTCCAGAGTATCGATGCCTTATCTTAAAACTCCAACGACTAGGTACAGTTAAGGATGTGCTTATAAACTACCTAGACCCCACGAGTATGATCGCTATCACAACTCTAGTATTCAAGAAAAGATCCTATGGGCTTTACCAACATGTAATCAAGATACGTAATATAAAATAGAATATATAGATATGTTGAGATAAAATCAAACCAGACAGCATACTATCATATCGAGTAAGATTATCCTGTACATATATATTTCAAGCATCCACACGTAATCTACAATCATGTACTATACAATAATGGCATCTAGGGCATATACATCAAACAATCTCCCACTTGCACTAAGGCCATGTATTGGCGTATCGAAGACCAATCATCTCCAATAGCCACTCGAGCCGAGTCTGAGGAAGTGCCTTTATTAGTGGGCCCGCCGTGTTGTCCTTTGTGTATACTTTCCTGACCTCGATCTCCCTGCGATCAATGATCTCCCTGATCAGGTGATACAGTCTTAAAATGTGTCTGGATTTCTGATGGGACCGTGGTTCCTTTGCTAATACTATAGCCATATTCTTATCACAATACAAAGGTATTGGATCAATAATAGACGAAACCACCTCAAGTTCATGAATGAACTTTCTCATCCAAACAGCCTCTTTTGCGGCATCGCTGGAAGTAATGTATTCAGCCTCCATCGTCGAGTCTTCTACGGTATCCTATTTGGAACTCTTCTAACAGACCGCCCCTCCATTGAGAGTAAACACATAATCCAAGATAGACTTGCTGTCATCCTTGTCGCTTTGGAAACTTGAATCGGTAAAGAACTCCATCTGGAGGTCTCCGTTATTGTACACTAAGAACATATCCTAAGTCCTTTTCAGGTACTTCATAATGTTCTTTATAGCTGGCCAATGCTTCTCCCCTGGGTTGGAATGATACCGGCTTACTACGCTAAGTGCGTAAGCTACATCTAGTCTGGTATATAAAATCATATACATTATAGATCTTACCGCCGAAGCATAGGGTATAATGCTCATGCGATCGCTCTCTTCATTAGTTTTGGGAGACATCTCTTTGGAGAGGGTGATTCTGTGACAAACCGGTAAATTACCACGCTTTGTATCTTCCATAATATACCTCTTTAGTATGGTGTCAATGTACCTGAACTGTGAAAGTGCCAACATCCTCTTAGATCTATCACGATAGATCTTGATCCTCACAATGCAGGAGGCATCACCCAGGTCTTTCATGGAGAACTTCTGAGACAAGAATAACTTAACAGACTGTAATATAGGAATATCATTTTCTATCAGAAGAATGTCATCGACGTACAAAACGAGGAACACCACTGTTCTCTCTACAATCTTTTTACATATACAAGGTTCATCTGTGTTTTTGATGAAGTCAAATTCCTTGACTGTTTCATCAAAACAGATGTTCCAACTCTGTGATACCTGTTTTAATCCATAAATGGATTTAAGCAACTTAAATACTTTCCCGCTGCTCCCACTGTCTATGAAGTCCTCTGGCTGATCGATATAGACACATTCTTCTAAAGCGCCATTTAGAAAAGCAGTCTTTACATCCATCTGTCAGATATCATAGTCATGGATGGAAGCAATGATAAGTAGGATCCGAATGGATTTCAGCATAGCTACTGGAGAAAAGGTTCCGTCATAGTCCACACCCGGTCTTTGACGAAAACCTTTTACAACAAGTCTAGCCTTATAGGTTTCAACCTGTCCATCTGCACCAATCTTCTTCTTGAAAATCCATTTGCAGCTGACGGGTTTTACCCTTGTTGGTGAAATGTCCAAAATCCAAACTTTATTGGTGTACATGGACTCCATTTCGAATCGCATAGCATCTGGCCATTTCAAAGAGTCCTTACTGGAAATGGCCTGCTCAAAACTAGTAGAATCATTTTCTTCCGAGATGCAATTCTCTCGATCCTCGTCCACGAGAAAACCGTAGTATCTCTCGGGCGGATGAGGAATCCTACTAGATCTACGGAATGGCTGAGACTCTTCCCGAACTATTGAATCCTGTTGCTCTACCAACTCCTTATTTATCGTTTGTGGTTCTTGAATTTCTTCCAGTTCTACCGTTTTCCCATTAATTTCTTTTGCAAGAAATTTTCTTTCCAAAAAGGTAGCGTGATGAACAACAAACACCTTCTGTTCCTTGGTGTGGTAGAAAAGATATCCAGACGAATACTTTGGATATCCCACAAACTTACATAGAACTGATCATGCTTGAAGTTTGTCCGGACTTCGTGTTTTAACATAAGCCGTACAACCCCATATCTTAATATGTTTAAGATGTGGTCTCTTACCATCCCACATTTCAAATGGTGTCTTAGACACAGATTTGGATAGAACATCATTGAATAGGTATGCTACTATTTGAAGCGCATGTCCCCAGAATGAAAGAGGCAGTTTAACACTACTCATCATGGAGCGAACCATATCCAAAAGGGTATGATTCCTCCGCTCCGACACACTGTTGTATTATGGTGTATACGGAGGAGTTAGCTGAGAGAGAATACTGTTCTCTTTTAAGTATTTTAGGAATTCCGTGCTTAAGTACTACCCTTTTCTATTAGATCGGAGGACCTTGATACTTTTGTCAGTCTGGTTCTCTACTTCGTTTCCGTATTCTTTGAATTTCTTAAAAGATTCAGATTTGTGTTTCAAAAGATACACATATCCGAACCTAGAGAGAGTGTCAGTGAATGCGATGAAGTATGAGAATCCGCCCCTTGCATGTATAGACATTGGACCACACACGTCACTGTGTAATGAGTCTTAAGAGTTACATAGCTCTTTCTCCTTGTTCGATGAACGGAGATTTGGTTATCTTACCTTTGAGACAAGATTGGAAAGTTTCATAGGACGTAAATTCGAACGGATCCAAATATTCATCTTTATGCAACTTAGCTAATCTTTTCTCGTTGATATGACCAAGTCTACAGTGCCACAAGTAGGTTTCATTCGTATTTGAACATTTCCTTTTGTTTGTGTTTTGCACATTAAAAACTGTGTTTTGATTTAGAACATAGATACTATTACACATTGTACCTTCTACAACCGATAACTATTTGAGGTAAATGTTCATGATTTTTCTATCTAGAACAAAGTTATATCCTTCTTTATTAAGTAAAGAAACTGATAGGATGTTGCAAAGCATGGAAGGTACATAGTAGTAGTTGTTCAAAATCATAATTTTGCCGCTTGGCAATACTAGGTGATATTCACCGACGGCAGCAACATCAACTTATGCTCTGTTTCCTACTGAGGGACATATCACTAGGTCCAACCATCATACTTTTTCTCAGTCGCTGTAATAAATTACAGATATGAGATTCTGATTCGGTATCTAGTGCCCATGAGGTAGGACTGACCGAAAAACAGTTCTCAATAATAAGAACAACTGAAGAAGACACAATAGTATGCTTCTTCTTTACCGGGGTCATCAAAGAATTCATGTAATCCTCTTTCCCTTGCTCATGCTCGTGACTTTTGTCACAAGTGAGAGCCGAATCGACGTTCTTTAGCCTCGAGTAAGAATTCGGGCCGGTCAAGTCATACATTTTATTATCTTGATAAAGATGTGACATGGTAGCTGCAATTAGGAGAGAGAAAAGAAAAACTCAGCATATGCTCTTGTAAGTTTAGATTGGTTATTAGTTTATCTAAACTGGACGACTCCCAATGTTTCCTCGAATTCTCCTTCAAACCCTAAAAGGAGAACTCGTCAGGATCATGTATGCTCCACAAGTTTGTTAACCGTTTATCCAGGAAAGTGTTGGTACGCCGAGAGAGGCTCCTCGTGCTTTCGTACGGACCTAATTAAATAACCTCGTTTCTGTAGAGGCATAACCCCATTAACACATTTTTTGATACCTAATGGGTTAGCTAGTTATGAAGTGAAAATCTTCCGAGAGTAATCCTACTCATCAGTAGGATCGGGACCCAAGTATCATTGCGTGATAACCTAGATGGAATCCACTTTAGTTACCACACTCCAGAAGGTATGCAAGACTAGCAAGTTTCCTATACATTTGAAACTCCGGATGTGATTTTTTCCCCAAGCGCTTATGATATTGACTTTAGCCAACAAATCATAACACGCAAGTCAAGTTTTACCCGTCATATCCAGATTAATTTAGACCTACCCATACATACCCTTGACTTTGGCCAACAAGGTAGTACGACCATCCTAAACCAATGCATCTAACTATACTACGGATAAGCAACATATAGCTACTATTCACAATGCCTTGACTTTGGCCAACAAACACCGCATGAATACTATGTGTTACTTGTCCGAAAGGACGGAGGGCTACGGATGGTTTTTGGTGAAAAACCTTTAACGTAATGAGCTTGATATCGTTGAAGGAAACTAGTGATTTTGAAACGAGTGGATCAAGTTCAATTTTGAAAACTTTTGGTTTTGTGAAAAACTGAGTAGGTTTGAAAAGAATCGAGTGGTTTTGGAATTTAATTCAAACAACATCTTTTTAGATTTATTTTCTTTCATTAATTAGAATTAATGCGGTCCCATCAATTAAGCCTATGCATCACAGAAAACAATGAAAATAGAATGTATGTATATGCCACCCGCATTTGCCACGGGGTTCAGAGACTTCACCGTAAGATTACTTAACTTACGACAGTGCATCGGCATGGTTAGAGCGGGTGAAAAACATATACAACATTTATATATATTATCACAGGCAGGTAATAAACATCACAGGCATGCGATAAATAAGATAGAATAGCAGATAAATTAGGAGTCCCATATTTCGTTTGAACCGCAAACGAAAACCAATGTTCCCCTGTCGTGTGGATAGCTCGAACATCACCTGAACTAAAACACCCCTACGAGCGCGGCAAGCTACCCGTCAATTCTAGAAGCGAGGCAACCATCACTCAATGACATGAATAGGCCACCAGCACTTCAAGGAATTCGGTAACTTGGGCGCTCCACCATGGATCTATCCTAAACCCCTACAAGTGCGGTGAATAGCCCCCCAATTCTATAGTGAGGTGGCTCGAACTCACCACCGCATCTCCATCAACAATCAAGCTCCCTCTTTGACATCGACCCAAGCACCCCATCTTGCCGGCGAACCCTCAGCCCATCCCCGTCGCCTCCAATAACTCCTTATTCTTTTCTTCCTCTTTTGAACCCCAACTGCATCATCATCACCCTCGTCGCCATTTTCCCGAGCTCCATGACCCTAACCTTCACCAAGAACCCACCTTGAAGCCCTCACACCCTCATCTTCCCGAGCCGGCTCACTCACCAACACCCAACACCGAGATCCCTTTCACCCTCGCCGAAGCACTTCTTGCTGTAGCCGAGATCGTCACCATCTACAGCCATCTTCTTCTTCTTCTTTAAACTCCGGCCACCCTTCATCATCATTACATCCATCATCTCCCATAGACCAAGTAAACACCCACGAACATTACTGCCATCGTTGCTGCTAACCTAAGCCGCGCCACCATTGAACCCAAGCACCCATGGCTTGCAACCCATTCGATCACAGCCGAGACATCGACTTCATCCTTTAAATCAAGCTAACTCCTTGAACGAGCTCAAGTCCTGGCTGAAGTCCAAGCTTCGATCATTCATTATTTTGCATCTCCGTGTCGTGTGTTACCGCGTTCAAGTTCGAGGCAAGTTTACAACCCGTGACATACTATAATTATATCTATAAATATATATCGTCATAATATTACTTATTATTATCATTATACCATTTATATCTTTATAATTCGTATATCGTTAATTAGTTTATAATCTACAGTATATAATGTTATGCAAATTATATCTATAACACGAAATTATAAGACTATTTTAATACGGACAAATTGAAATAATAACTTGTAGCGGTTAATAGGATCGCATTCGCTACTTCGTATATCGCATCTAAAAACTGTTATGGCTACTTGGAAATAAATATTCAATACGCTAATCTCATTACTAGAAAATCTACATGATCTGTTTAACAATACTATTCACTCATTTGATTAAATGCTTTAATCTATATCAGTTCACGATTACCGATATACTGTTAGGACTATATAGTTTGCTTTACATCATGACCTGTTTGCACGATACTATTACAAATAAACACTTTATCCAATTTAATATTGTTATCTTGCTTGTACCTGCTTACCTGTAATACTTACTAATGCCAACAATCCTGACTTGTTGTCCTGATGGACGTGACATGCTGTCTTGATAGACATAGCATGTATCTGCCTGTTTCTGTGTTGGCGTTAGGTAGATATTATTCATACCTGACTTGGAAAATGAAACTTGGGGAAATAGGGAAATAAAAATTGTAACTTAAAAGGATATTACTTGATCCGTAGTTCCGGGGGGTAACGGAACAGAATCATTCGTGATTCATATTACTTGATCCGTGGTTCCGGGGGGTAACGGAATAGAATCATTCTTGATTCATACATCTTGATCCGTTGTCCCTGGAGGTAGCGAGATATATACTTTTGAGTTACATGGAGGAATACATTCATTGGTTTCAAATACCTCTAGGATAGTTAACCTAGAAACACAAACCAAAAAATACACGTGATATGTTTGAATACATATACCCTGATGTTATAACATATGTGATTGTTTGGTTATACGCATACCTTATTCTGCATGTGATATCCTGTATAGCACACTGTTCAGTTATTATTATTATGATATTTATGACGCATTGACGTCTGGGTTTTGCATGGCCCAGATACTTGACCTTAGCACAGGAGGACTGTGATTACTTCGACAGGATTGTCGATCAGTGAGAGGCATCCCATTGATCTAGTTCTTATTGATGGTTTATGTATTCTTCGTTTTCCTTTGATCTTTATTGCTTCCGCTACTGTTGTGGTTATTGGACATGTTTAGAGATAAATAGTTATATTATTGTTCTTGATTACTGATTGACAGCCGTAATATGAATATGGGAGGATATTTCATTACCATAGGTAGCATGGTTGGCTTTGTCACGTTCCGAATTTACATGTTTTGGGAAGCGAGGCATGACAATTTGTAACATCGACCTCAACCTGGTCGTGTTCCAATAAAACAAAATACAACAAGAGGTAACGACGGCCACAATCCAGCCGATCGCCCTGAATAACAAATATACATCCATTACTATGATGAGGGGGCTATCCACCACGACTATCCTTCTAATTCATCACAGGTTATAAATAACCATAGCAGAAGCAAGTATTTTCAACCCCTCCTAATCTACCTATAGCAATTAGATGACGTACACAAACACATATACGAACTAAAAATATAAACGATGCAAAAGTTTTGAGTTATTAAAACTTTTGAGTTGCCCAAAAACAAAGAGAACACTTAATGAAATCTGGGGCAAAACAAACATAACCAAAAATCACAATTCCCAAAACCCAAGACACTAGACGAAAACGAGGACAGGATGAAACAGGAAAACCGTCAGAAGCGGGGTTTTGGAAGATTTGGACGGTTTTGAATTCTCAAATCTGTCTCGTTTTTGTTCAGTGTCAATATCATATCAAGAAGACCACTCTGCACTTATTTAAAAAAATTTTAGAGATCAAAAAAATTTCAACAGAAACTGGAAAGTTGGGGTTTTGGAAAAATGGAAATTTGTCTGTTTCGAAACTCCAGTATCGTCTGAACTAGTTTCCATTTTTGGGTTGCTCTGTGTCACGCCCCGCTTCCCAGTGTACGGCGAAGTGGACGCGACGAGGCCCGCTACGTATATACTCAGAAGTATATACGCTAAGCGTAACTAAGCAATATAAAGTAGATTACAAGAGACGAATAATATGGAAATAACAACAACTTTTATTAATAACATTCTTTTTACAATGCAGGAAAAGTAAATACAACTGGAATGAAAAAGCAATGCCTAAACAATGGCATAACAGGAAATGAAATAAACTGGAAAGAACAAGGTACAATTATCTAGAGCTCTGGGTCTGCCTGGAACTGCTCCAAATCTTCACCGGTGGGCTCGATCTCAACTTGGTCCAACGCACCTGACGACATTCAAAGAAGAAAGAAATAGAATGTCGTCAGCGAATAGGTCGCTCGGTAAGTCCCACAAGAATAAGAAGAATGAGAATGATAGAGTAAAAGTATTTTTCTATAGTATTATAATGTTGAATATTATGGAACATTGTGTGACGCTGTTGTTTGTAGCTTGGTTCAGAAGGATGCCAGTGTATACGAGGGGGATCTCTATATGCTAGAGATCAGGGCAAACGGAAAGTACAAGGAACCGTTATGCCATGGTACAACAGCAACATGATTCAGGTTAGGTGTCTTAATCTGACCACCTCATGCCACCTTTAACATCTTCCGTACCAATCTACCCCTTAAACCCCGTAATATTTTAACAGTAGTGTAGTATTGAAATATGTAAGTTGGTTGACTGACCAAAACCATGATATCAGTAAATATGTTGCAACTGTATAATCAGGTAAATGGAATATCAGGATAATGGATGAATATCCATGGTTTGATTCAGTCAAAATGAATATATTGTTAACTGGGTTCATGGATTCATGTATTCAAAGTGTGGTGGAAATAAAAGAATATAGATTGACTTGAATCATATTCGAGTCAAGAATAGTCAGACTCTAACCCGAGTCAGACTAAAAGAAGAGAATTTGAAGTTCAATATTAGCTAGGGGCCTTATTGTAATTTGTGAAACTTGAGGGGGTTTTATGTAAAAATACTTTTGTATAGTTTTCAAAATACATCTCAAGTATTTAATATTCGTCTTTAATATTATATTGAATGTGAATTTTATTTGTGTTATTCTACTGAATATATCCTAATAAAAGTATTAATTGTCTTATCTGAAATTCATGGTATTTTAGTGTAACTTTTAATCTTGTAATTTTTAGAAAAATGTGGAAACTTTATATTATGATAAAATAGGTGTTTAAATGATAATTATATATATATTAACACATGAATAATTTTATATAAATATTTTATTTTCAAAAATCTCATTTTCTTAAATGCCGTATTTTAAACCTTTCGAGACCGAATGCTCCTTGCGGAGGTCTGAATCTCGCACTACTAGCCTGCGGGTGCACGATGAACCGTACTATCCCTAACAGGTTCCCCAAAAGTGGGTTGTAGCGGCACTTTGCTTAGGTTTTATAAATACTTTTCATTTAGGAAAACGGTTTTATAAATATAGGGTATTTATTTGCAAAAAGTATAGTTTTCCGTATTTTTAGTTATTAGGGTTTCCTAAACCAACTAGCCTATTTCTAAGGTCTAAACGATGAGTCATTAGAAGCCTCAAATCGCCTCTTCACCGTCAATTGCGGCCAGGTAAGTACAAGTGAGGAAGGAGGGATCCGCTCACGAATCGTGAAACGGGCCTTTTAAAGTTACCCAAGCTCACTTGCCTAGCCTAGACACCACAAGACAGTTTAGATAAACGATCGATGTCCATGACCAATCGTGTTTTCATTTTATTAAAAGATTTTATCTAGAAAAGTTTACAACTTAAAGCTTTAAATAAAGATTAGGGTATTTTAGTGAAAAGTCCTGTAGTTTCGTATTCTGTATTTTGATGTTTATCAATTAGGGTTAGATTGAGTGTGTGTAGGGGTAGGTCATTACCCCGTGACTTATTTTAGGTTTTGGTGAAGTTTAAAGGTAAAACATGCTATGTTAAACTTAAAGGTATTATAGCGCAAGAATACGGTATTCGAAAACGTTATCATTTTATGTGTGAAATTTCATTCAAATTGAGTTATACAAGTTTTGTGATCAAGATAAACATATTTATGAGTGAGGTAATTGATTAAACTAAGAAAAATGAACTTCATGGTATTTTTATGAAAAGAGTACGGTTTTGCAAAGAATTTATCATTTTATGTGAAAAAGTTTGATTAAATTGGTTTAAGGGTGATTAATAGTCAACAAGAATATGGGCAGATAATATGTATTAGGTGACAAGTGGAAATTTAGAGAAAAACCGAATCGGAAATCGGTTTGTCCGATTTCCGTCGGGTTCCAAAAATCCGTATTTTATATGTATAGAAAAGAGAGATAGAGAGGATGGGACTTACGGTTTGGACAAGCTAATGAAGCTAGAGGTCGTGATGGTTGTCGATTCGTTGAAAACGTCGCGAAGGTCCCGATCCGGTCGCCGAAATCCGTCGTCGATTTCGGCAGCGCTTCGCTTCTCGCTCTTCGTACCGAGTTCTCGAGAATTTGAGAGAGTGGACTGAGAGTTGTGAAGGGAAAAGGTAGAGGGTAGGGGTCTTTATATAGGGCTAGGCTAGGGTTAGGGTTAGGGTTAGGGTTAAAAAAAATATTAAAAAA
Organism: Agapanthus africanus; assembly: GCA_030015575.1. Lineage (NCBI taxonomy): Eukaryota > Viridiplantae > Streptophyta > Magnoliopsida > Asparagales > Amaryllidaceae > Agapanthus > Agapanthus africanus. The sequence goes on from CM057341.1 coordinate 184,372,920, forward strand.
TATAAAAAACATTAAAAATTCATTAAATTTCATTAAACCTAGGAGTAAAAGGGATTTATTGGCCAAATCAAAACCGATCCAGGTATAATAAGTGTGCAAGAGGGTTGACCAAGTCAAGGGCCAACTTTTCTCAGTTGGTGACTCGGCCGTCCGGCCAAGTCCGGCCGGCGGCGCCGGACCGAGTCTGCCGAGTCGCCGGCCGGCGGCGCCGAGTCGGGCCGAGTCAAGGGTCCAATGGCTGGGGGTTTTCCTGAGGAACAACTTGGTATTTTTACTTTTTGTTGTCCAGTACATATTTTGGGAGTTATGGCCTTTTTACCGTTGACTTCCAAAAAAAAATAAAACAAAATAAATACAAAAATAATGTGGGGCATGGGATTTGAACTCCGGTGGCTTGGTTCAGCAGTGTAAGGTATTACCAATGAGCTATAAGCTCCTTCTTGTAATTATTGTAAGGAATTAGATACTTAAATTGTTTCCAGCAACATTAATACTCCAAGTATACACTATATTTAAAGCAATTTTTTTTTGGTATACAAAATTGGAGTTGTTACAATCTACCCTCCTTACAAAAATTTCGTTCTCGAAATTTACAACTTTTATTTTGAGGACTAGTTTACAGAAAGGTGCGGATATCTTGCACGCATCTCATCCTCCTTTTCCCACGTGGATTCTCCTGAAGTGTCTTTCCTCCACATTACCCGGACCAAATTAACTTCTTTGTTCCGAAGTATCTTCACTTTCCTGTCCAGGATCTCCACAGGTTGTTGCTCACAAGACAAATCGGGCTGTATCGTGAGCTCGGAATGACCAAGTACATGGCTGGGGTCACTCACATACCTTCTGAGTTGGGATATGTAGAACACGTTATGCACTCCTTCCAATGAGGGTGGAAGCGCTAAACGATATGCCACTTCACCGACTCGTTCGAGTATATCGAACGGTCTAATGTATCTCGGACTCAACTTTCCCCGTCTTCCAAATCTGATCACTCCGCGGTTCGGAGAGATTTTCAGGAATACATGATCTCCTGGCTGGAACTCCAAGTGTCGTCTCTTCGCATCAGCCCAGTGTTTCTGTCTATCTTGGGCTATGCGCATTCTTTCCCTGATAGTACGAACCACATCAACGGTCGCTACTATCATCTCTGGTCCAAGGAGTTCCCTATCTCCGATGTCGTCCAAATTAATGGTGATCGACACTTCCTTCCATACAATGCTGCAAAAGGTGCCATTCCTATGCTTGCTTGGTAGCTGTTGTTGTACGCAAACTCCACAAGATGTAGGTGATCTTCCCACGATCCTTTGAAGTCGAGCATACATGCTCTGAGCATATCCTCCAAGATCTGAATAGTTCGTTCCGACTGACCATCTGTTTGTGGATGATAAGCCGTGCTGAAGTTCAGACTTGTTCCCAAGCTAGCTTGCAGACTTTGCCAAAATTGCGATCGGAACCTGGTGTCACGATCGGAGACAATGCAGACCGGTACTCCATGAAGTCTCACGATTTCCTGTATGAGTTCATGGGTATCAGAGATAGTACGTTATGAAGAGTTTAAATCTTAATTTAGATTATTACCTCCATGTACTTCTTCGCTAATGTCTCAGTTGATTGGCCAACTCGAAATGGGATGAAGTGAGCCGACTTTGTGAGTCGATCCATAATGACCCAAATCGCATCGTTACCCTTTGTGCTGCGAGGAAGAGCAGTTACAAAGTCCATCGTGATGTGCTGCCACTTCCATTCTGGGATTGGTAACGGTTGAAGTAGTCCAGCTGTCCTATGATGTTCAGCCTTTACCTGCTGACACACGAAACATTTTGCGATGCTTCTGGCTACTTCACGCTTCATTCCATGCCATCAATAATTCTGACGTAGATCTTTGTACATTTTGGTACCTCCAGGATGTACTGAATAGGGAGAGCTGTGAGCTTCTTTCATTAACTCTTCCCGAACTGGACCCTTTGGTACACACAATCTGCTGCCGTATCTCAAAGATCCGTCTTCATGGATGATGAAATCTGTTCTGAGTCCATTCTCCACTTGTTCTCTGATCTTTTGCAACTTAGCATCGCTGGCTTGAGCTGCTTTGATCTGATTGACAATAGTTGATTGGACTTGTAGATTCATCAAATTTGAAACATCACCTGGCATGACTAGTTCAATCTCCATTTGATGTAAGTCTTGCTGAAGCTTCCACTGGGCGGTGAGATTCATTGCTAATGGTTGGCGACTAAGAGCATCAGGTACTACGTTCACCTTTCCTGGATGATATTGCAAGTTGATGTCAAAGTCCGCCATAAGTTCTAACCATCTTCTCTGCCGCATATTCAACTCCTTCTGAGTAAACACGTACTTCAGACTTTTATGATCTGTGTAGATGTTCACTCGTTCACCAAGTAAGTAGTGGCGCCAAATTTTGAGAGCAAAAATGACGGCTGCCAACTCCAGATCATGCGTCGGATAATTGCGCTCATGAGTTTTCAGTTGTCTTGAAGCATAAGCCACAACCTTACCGTGCTGATGTAGAACACATCCTAGTCCCTTACCGGATGCATCATAATGCACCTCGAATCCTCCAGATTGATCCGGTATGACGAGAATAGGTGCAGATGTCAGTCTTGACTTGAGTTCTACGAAAACTTGCTCGCATGCTTCTGACCACACAAATTCTTCATCTTTTCTTGTGAGCTTGGTCAGGGGTGTTGCTATCTTCGAAAAGCATTCAATGAATCTTCTGTAATATCCAGCTAAGCCCAAGAAACTCCGAATATCCTTCACTGATTTTGGTGTAGGCCATTCGCTGACTGCTGAAACCTTTGCTGGATCTACAGAAATCCCTTCTCCTGATACGATGTGTCCAAGAAAACCAACTTGTTTTAGCCAAAACTCGCACTTGCTGTACTTGGCATAAAGCTTATGTTGTCAAAATGTTTCCAGGACAATTCGTAAGTGCTCCGCATGCTCCTTCCGATTCTTAGAATATACCAGGATGTCGTCGATGAAGATGACAACGAACCTGTCTAAATACTCCCGGAAAACTTGGTTCATAAGGTTCATGAAGATTGCTGGTGCATTGGTCACTCCAAATGGCATTACTAGAAATTCGTAATGTCCATAGCGAGTTCTGAAAGCTGTTTTGTGAATGTCAGCTTCCTTGACCTTCACTTGATGATAACCTGAACGAAGATCTAGTTTAGAGAGAAGACACAAGATCCACTTAGCTGATCGAATAAATCGTCGATGCGCGGGAGTGGAAACTTGTTCTTTATAGTAACTTCGTTCAAGGCCCTATAGTCGATGCACATTCTGTATGAACCTTCCTTCTTCTTCACCAACAGTACAGGTGCTCCCCAACTTGAAGTGCTGGGACGAATCCATCCTTTCGCCAGTAATTCGTCCAACTGTGTTCGAACTTCTTTCAATCCTTCCGGACTTAGTCTATACGGTGCCTTGATCACTGGTTGTGCTCCTGGTACTAAGTCAATACTGAATTCAAGAGCTCGATCGGGAGGCAAACCTGATATATCGTCAGGGAATACATCGTCGAACTCTCGAACTACCTCCGGTCTTGATTCTTCCTCTGCATGAGCTGCTGCAACTACTGCTTTCCTTGGTTTCGCTTTGTAAGTACTTGGCTCCAATGTACGATCTCCACTCTTGAAATAGAAGACCGGATGATCTGGAATCTCAAATACTACCCTCCTTTGACGACAGTCGATGGTAGCATAAAAGGTTCCAAGCCAGTCTATTCCTAGAACCACATCGAAGTTTGGTATGTCCAGTACTTTGAAGTCAGCGTAAAACTCTCGACTACAGACGATGACTGGACACATGCTGTATCCCATAGTTGCCTTTAGAACACCATTTCCAGAACTGACGTTCCAGCTGGATACAAGCGGTGAGACTGGAATCGCATGGGTTCGGACAAACCGTTGCGACATAAAGCAGTGGGATGCTCCAGTATCAAACAGTGCAAGTGCAGGTAGTGAAGCTACTAGGATTGTACCTAAGGTATATGGGATAGGTTCAGGTATAGGGAAAGTGCGTAGGTAAACAAAACTGAAGATAAGTTTGAGAAAGAAAGTTTACCAGTAATGACTTGGCCAGTGGCCTCAGCTTCTTCCACAGACATCATGAAAGCCTGGCGCTTCGGCACATTCCTCCTGGCCTGAGGAGCATTCCTCTGAACGTTTCTTTGAGCTTGATGGAACTGTCGAGGAGGTGGTGCAGCCTGTGGTCCCCTAGGTGGTGCAGGCAGTGCAAGTCTGGGAGCAGGTGCTGGAAGAGCTGGTCGCTGCTGATAAGTATTTGCTGGCCCGGGTGCAGCAACTGAGTTCTGCCTTTAGGGACAAGATCCAATATCATGAGTGGCTGAACCGCAGATTAAGCAGAGGCGGTTGGCTCGACGGCAGTCCTTCATCATATGTCCAGTTCTCTTGCAGTAGGTGCAAAAGGCTGGGCTAGGACGATGAGTTGGTACTCCGGGTCGCCTCGGCACGAAAGATGGTCTGGACGTGGCTCCACCTGCCATTTGGTTGGCAGGGCGTTTGACTCCTGCAGACTGAGGTCTGCCCCTCTCTTTTATGACTGCCTCATAACTGCGGGCAGCTTCCAGGGCTTCCTCATGAGTCAAAAACTTTCCTGTGGCTAGAGCAGCCTTGATCTCTGTGTCCAAACCTTGCTGAAAACGACGGGCTCTGATATCGTCCGTCGGTATCAGGTGTGCCGTGAATCTGTTTAAAGATTGTGTTAGTTATGTAATATGTGATATTTTAAAAATTGAACTATTGCGACATATCTTACCGGTTCAACATAGTGAACTCAGCATCGTATTCATCTACCGATTTCTCCCACATTGATCCTTGCTGTAGATGAATAAACTGCTGCTCCATAGCGAACCTGGCAGTCACTGGAAAATATTTCGCGTCAAACTTCTCGCAAAATGTCTTCCATTCAATCGGCTGCGCTAGACGGGTTTCTTCCGCCTTCCACCAATTGCGAGCATTATCCGTGAGCTGTAGCTTCGCCACACGGACCCAAGCGTTATCTGGCACTTGAGCTGCTGCCAGATCGTCTTCTATGCTTTGTGCCCATTCTTCTGCTTCGAGAGGGCTTCCTTTACCAGAGAACTGCTTTGGGTGCAAAGCTCTGAATTGCTTTACTCCCGGTGCATCGTTATCAGGACGGCTCAGAAGTTGTTACTGTCCCTCGAGAAGACTACGGATTGCATCAAATAACATCGTCTGCTCAGTGGGAGGTACGGGAACAGCTGGTGTGAGAGGTAGTGCTGATGGGGTGTTGTTGACGTTGGTGCTGGTGTTGTTCGGGGAATCCATAATCCTGAAGAAAAATTTGGATTAGGACAGATTCAAATACATGAAATGATAAGATTCAAGGAATAGAGATTTGCAAGTTTCAAAGAACATGAATTGTAAAGAATGTTTTAGTTGCTGGTTCTTGTGTTACATTGCTTAGGTTGTTCACGCAGACCAGAACTGCATGACAGGGATTCATACAGCTCTGACCTGCATGGGCCACCAACAAAACCTGTCACGCCCCGCTTCCCAGTGTACGGCGAAGTGGACGCGACGAGGCCCGCTACGTATATACTCAGAAGTATATACGCTAAGCGTAACTAAGCAATATAAAGTAGATTACAAGAGACGAATAATATGGAAATAACAGCAACTTTTATTAATAACATTCTTTTTACAATGCAGGAAAAGAAAATACATCTGGAATTAAAAAACAATGCCTAAACAATGGCATAACAGGAAATGAAATAAACTGGAAAGAACAAGGTACAATTATCTAGAGCTCTGGGTCTGCCTGGAACTGCTCCAAATCTTCACCGGTGGGCTCGATCTCAACTTGGTCCAACGCATCTGACGACATTCAAAGAAGAAAGAAATAGAATGTCGTCAGCGAACAGGTCGCTCGGTAAGTCCCACAAGAATAAGAAGAATGAGAATGATAGAGTAAAAGTATTTTTCTAAAGTATTATAATGTTGAATATTATGGAACATTGTGTGACGCTGTTGTTTGTAGCTTGGTTCAGAAGGATGCCAGTGTATACGAGGGGGATCTCTATATGCTAGAGATCAGGGCAAACGGAAAGTACAAGGAACCGTTATGCCACGGTACAACAGCAACAGGATTCAGGTTAGGTGTCTTAATCTGACCACCTCGTGCCACCTTTAACATCTTCCGTACCAATCTACCCCTTAAACCCCGTAATGTTTTAACAGTAGTGTAGTATTGGAATATGTAAGTTGGTTGACTGACCAAAACCATGATATCAGTAAATATATTGCAACTGTATAATCAGGTAAATGGAATATCAGGATAATGGATGAATATCCATGGTTTGATTCAGTCAAAATGAATATATTGTTAACTGGGTTCATGGATTCATGTATACAAAGTGTGGTGGAATATAAAAGAATATAGATTGACTTGAATCATATTCGAGTCAAGAATAGTCAGACTCTAACCCGAGTCAGACTAAAAGAAGAGAATTTGAAGTTCAATATTAGCTAGGGGCCTTATTGTAATTTGTGAAACTTGAGGGGGTTTTATGTAAAAATACTTTTGTATAGTTTTCAAAATACACCTCAAGTATTTAATATTCGTCTTTAATATTATATTGAATGTGAATTTTATTTGTGTTATTCTAGTGAATATATCCTAATAAAAGTATTAATTGTCTTATCTGAAATTCATGGTATTTTAGTGTAACTTTTAATCTTGTAATTTTTAGAAAAATGTGGAAACTTTATATTATGATAAAATAGGTGTTTAAATGATAATTATATATATATTAACACATGAATAATTTTATATAAATATTTTATTTTCAAAAATCTCATTTTCTTAAATGCTGTATTTTAAACCTTTCGAGACCGAATGCTCCTTGCGGAGGTCTGAATCTCGCACTACTAGCCTGCGGGTGCACGATGAACCGTACTATCCCTAACAGGTTCCCCAAAAGTGGGTTGTAGCGGCACTTTGCTTAGGTTTTATAAATACTTTTCATTTAGGAAAACGGTTTTATAAATATAGGGTATTTATTTGCAAAAAGTATAGTTTTCCGTATTTTTAGTTATTAGGGTTTCCTAAACCAACTAGCCTATTTCTAAGGTCTAAACGATGAGTCATTAGAAGCCTCAAATCGCCTCTTCACCGTCAATTGCGGCCAGGTAAGTACAAGTGAGGAGGGAGGGATCCGCTCACGAATCGTGAAACGGGCCTTTTAAAGTTACCCAAGCTCACTTGCCTAGCCTAGACACCACAAGACAGTTTAGATAAACGATCGATGTCTATGACCAATCGTGTTTTCATTTTATTAAAAGATTTTATCTAGAAAAGTTTACAACTTAAAGCTTTAAATAAAGATTAGGGTATTTTAGTGAAAAGTCCTGTAGTTTCGTATTCTGTATTTTGATGTTTATCAATTAGGGTTAGATTGAGTGTGTGTAGGTGTAGGTCATTACCCCGTGACTTATTTTAGGTTTTGGTGAAGTTTAAAGGTAAAACATGCTATGTTAAACTTAAAGGTATTATAGCGTAAGAATACGGTATTCGAAAACGTTATCATTTTATGTGTGAAATTTCATTCAAATTGAGTTATACAAGTTTTGTGATCAAGATAAACATATTTATGAGTGAGGTAATTGATTAAACTAAGAAAAATGAACTTCATGGTATTTTTTATGAAAAGAGTACGGTTTTGCAAAGAAGTTATCATTTTATGTGAAAAAGTTTGATTAAATTGGTTTAAGGGTGATTAATAGTCAACAAGAATATGGGCAGATAATATGTATTAGGTGACAAGTGGAAATTTAGAGAAAAACCGAATCGGAAATCGGTTTGTCCGATTTCCGTCGGGTTCCAAAAATCCGTATTTTATATGTATAGAAAAGAGAGATAGAGAGGATGGGACTTACGGTTTGGACAAGCTAATGAAGCTAGAGGTCGTGATGGTTGTCGATTCGTTGAAAACGTCGCGAAGGTCCCGATCCGGTCGCCGAAATCCGTCGTCGATTTCGGCAGCGCTTCGCTTCTCGCTCTTCGTACCGAGTTCTTGAGAATTTGAGAGAGTGGACTGAAAGTTGTGAAGGGAAAAGGTAGAGGGTAGGGGTCTTTATATAGGGCTAGGCTAGGGTTAGGGTTAGGGTTAAAAAAAATATTAAAAAATATAAAAAACATTAAAAATTCATTAAATTTCATTAAACCTAGGAGTAAAAGGGATTTATTGGCCAAATCAAAACCGATCCAGGTATAATAAGTGTGCAAGAGGGTTGACCAAGTCAAGGGCCAACTTTTCTCAGTTGGTGACTCGGCCGTCCGGCCAAGTCCGGCCGGCGGCGCCGGACCGAGTCGGCCGAGACGCCGGCCGGCGGCGCCGAGTCGGGCCGAGTCAAGGGTCCAATGGCCGGGGGTTTTCCTGAGGAACAACTTGGTATTTTTACTTTTTGTTGTCCAGTACATATTTTGGGAGTTATGGCCTTTTTAACGTTGACTTCCAAAAAAAAATAAAACAAAATAAATACAAAAATAATGTGGGGCATGGGATTTGAACTCCGGTGGCTTGGTTCAGCAGTGCAAGGTATTACCAATGAGTTATAAGCTCCTTCTTGTAATTATTGTAAGGAATTAGATACTTAAATTGTTTCCAGCAGCATTAATACTCCAAGTATACACTATATTTAAAGCAATTTTTTTTGGTATACAAAATTGGATTTGTTACACTCTGATACCATATAAGTAGATACCCGTGCTCATTCCGCTAACTAGCGACCAAGTCGGAATACAAAACAATTTTTTTTTACAACGAGAGCATGAACTTCTACATCCTAAAATCGAAACCAAACACTTAAACTAAAAACTAGAAGGAGTTTAGACTACTCGGATGGAACTAGCTACCTTTCTAGTCGTGTCTTTCATTTTTTTTCCACTTATTATGCTTTTAAGTCCACCGGGAGCGAGCTTGGGAGTCGGTCTTCCTTGTCGAAGAAGATCCACCCGAGAGAACCTTAGCCTAAACTTTAGCTTCACACTAAAAATCTAAGTGAAGCAACTAGTGAATAAAACTTGCTAGGAATTGATCATTAGAAAATGTAGTGGCTAATCTCTAAGTTTTTTCTTTCTTTTCTTTTCCTTTCTCCACTTTTTAAAAACTCAAGAGGAGGAAGAAGAAGCTAATGGTGATGAGGGTGAAGTAATCAAGCATGGCTCAAAATGAATCATTATCACTTCCTCTCTTTTTCTCTTTTCTTTAAATATGAGAATGTGTGGAGTTGTGACTCACCATGGTGAGTCAAAAGCCTACACAATTCTCATATGATCAAGAAGAGATAAGAAGAGAAGAGAGAGCCACCTCATATGCAAACATATACATATGTATGTGTGTGTATAAATACACTAATACAAGTATATGCTACAAGTACATACACCCGTATTTGTATCAAAATACGAATACCGTATTCATATAAAATACGAATACCCATATTTATATTAAGATACAAATACCTGTATTTATATCAAGACACTGTTCCCACCAAAAAATTTTGGCTCAGAGCTAGCTATTCCCTTATAAAAATAAAGAAAAACCTCCATGTGTTAAATACGTGTATCCACATGCAAAGCATGTAATTATCACCTCAGATATGATTAAATCCTTGAGCACCTCATGTGGTCCCAAGAGAGCGCCAGCACCAACGCCAACCTTTAATAGGATTAAATCTTATCGTGGCGTCGCACGTGAAGTTCACGTGGGCGCCAATGTGCAAAGCACATGAGCGCCTGCTACCCTAATATTTAAATATAATAAAAAGAGCTAAGCTGTGTTAAATTTTAATGAGGCAGCGTCTCACGTTCTCCCTACGAGGGCGTCAGCGCCAACCCCTTAGAATTAAATCTTATGGTCGCACCGCACATGAAGCTCACGTGGGCGCCAATGTGCAAAGCATAGGAGCACCTATCATACATAAGAATTAAATTCTTAAGTGGTGCCCATGTACGCAACACGTGACCACCGGTGTCTAAGTTAAAATTAAGTAGAATTAAATTCTACATGGGGATATTTCCCTAAAAACCGGGATACTCTCTGTTAAACAGAGCTGTCGGTTCAAAAATACAATAGTGATGATAAATCATCAAGTAATAGAATTAAATTCTAGTAGGAGAAAATATCTCCAAAATCTTTCTAAGTGAGAAAAAACACTCTCGGTTGGATCAAAAATCCAATGATAAAAATAAATTATATTTTTGCGAATATATTTCCCTAATCTTTCTAAACAAAGAAAGATTGTTCTCTGTAAAACAGAGAGCCCTTGGATTAAAAATCCAATGGTGATAAAAAATCATCGTTTGACAGAATAAAATTCTGTATATGGAAAAATATTTCCCCAATCTTGTTAAAAACAAGAAAACATATTTCGTGAAACAAAAATCACTGGATCAAAAATCCAACGGTGGATAAAATCCTTCGAACAATTTTGAGACCAATTAAATCAATTGGAATTTCTCAATGAGAGATTTTCTCAAAACTAATTAACAATTTTCCTCTACTATATAAAGGACCCGAGACTTCAAGTCTCGGAGGATCCCATAAGACATATAAGAAACCCCCCATAAGCTTCTGCAAAAATACAGAAGTCTATAAAAAACAACAGAGAATTTAATTCTCAATAGAGAAGAACATATTCCTCCTCTCAAACCCTAGGTAAAGAAACCACAAAAATCAAAATATCTCCTTTACCTATCATAGCATATCTAAGGGTTTAACCCTTCTCAAGAACTTAGTTCTTTCGCTGGATCTGAGATCCACAAGACAAGTCTCCCACAAGTTGAGAATTTAATTCTCATCGGGAAAATCTTGTTCTTGAGAATCAAAAGTTCAGAAAAGAACTTGGAAAAAGAAAAAGAGCCTATCCTAGAGAAATTTAATTTCTCTGAAAATAGGGTTTAACCCAAAAAAGAAACTTAGTTCTTATAAAAGAAAAAAACATAAGAACTTAGTTCTTAAAGAAAACTTGATCCCAGATCTTCAAAACAAAGATCTTGGTGATCTTTAATGGTCAAAATGCCATTAACAGAGAATCAATCTCTAAAAAAGAAAAGGAATTAACGCCTCACATGAAAAACACGCGGGTACCCAAAACAGAAGGCCAGCGCCTCACGTGAAATACACGTGAGCACTGAGTAAAAGTGTTTAGCACTTCATATACAGCCAAAATTGATGAGAGCTTAGCACTGATTGGACAGCGCCCAGCGCCTCACATGAAAAACACGTGGGCGCCCAACAAAATAAAATTATACTGCGCCGCACATGCTCCTCACGTGGACGCCATATAAAAAGTGCTTAGCACTATATATATATTCAGTCAAAAGGACTAAGTTCTTAGTACCGATTGGGTAGCGCCCCTAACTAAAGGCTTCACAAGATACCCATATGAGTACCAGAGCTCCAAACAAGTGCTTAGCACTTTTGCATAAAAAAAGGGGGCTGAACAAACAGGACCCAAATAAGTGCTTAGCACCTTTGAACAAAAAAAGACTGAGCAGACCAAGCCCAAATTGGCAAAAACTCTCTCTATGAAGTTTTTTTTACAGGTGAGCCCAAATGCTCTGTTGTTGGATCTTAAATAAAAATGATTCTTAAAATATTGCTAAGTTGATCTTAATCTAAAATATAGCTAACGTATCATTAGTTAAAAACAAACTGAGCCCAAATGCTCATATATTTAAGTTGATCTTAATCTCAAGCTAGATTAGCGGTCCTTAAATAAAACTAAACACTTTATAACCAAAGAAATATATAACTTAATTTCAAAAACTCAAACCCAAATCTAAAATATACGGATTTGGACTGATCCGCGCCCTACGGGCGACAACATAAATTAGTCTCCGTATACAATCTACGGGCAACCATAATAAACAAAATAATACACGACATGAAGGTTCACTCAAACCCAAACAAAAAGGTGGATGCGCAGGGGGAATCAAGCTCACTCGTGGAAGAAACTCCATGAGAAGCCGTTCTTTCAGCAAAGACCAAAAGAATTCTGAAGGATCTACATGCATGTCCGGCAGTCCGGTGGAAAAGGCCACTCGAACCCGAAATCATCGAAGGGACGCTAAAATCTCGTCCCGCACCGAAAATTGTTGATGAAGGGAAAACCCCCCAAGTCAAGCCTTCGAAGTTTTCGAAGAAAAAGAAGAAGACCAAGAAGCCCGTGTTGCCTGCCGAGTATGACGACAAGTGCACAGATCTATGAAGATACATTAACACACTTGAAGAGTACAACCAGAAGGCCCAGACACCAGTCACGCTCGAAGAGTTACTCAAGCATATTCTTGAGGATGAAGATAGTGACAATGATGAGAAAAATGACCCATCAGAAGACACCGAAGACCGTGTAGCAAGTTTCCACATGGTCTCCCATTCATCGTTATATGATGAAGAAGCTCCCTCAGCGTCAGAAAACAACGCAGAGGAACTGGGGGCAAAATCGGCACTAAAATCCCCGGAACTGCCAGAAGACCCGATTGAGAGGCTGTTAAACTAAGCCTTTCAAAAATGCAAAGTTGACCGAGAACGCGAGACAGCTATATATGAAAAGGCTAAGCGTCAGCGTCGGGATAAAGAAGTTGCGGCGAGGACGAGTTGTAAAGTACTCCAACCAAACAAAAGAACGCCTGCTACAAATAAGAGTAGGATCAAAATAGAGAAGTAGTTCGTCAAAGCCCTGTCAATGGGGATGAAGCTGCCACCTCTCATAAGGAACACTCCCGGGGTCATATGCCTCGATGGAGAAGAGTCACATCCAAACTACTGCATATATCATCGGAGGGTCACCCATCCCACCGAGGAATGCAGTGCCTTCAAGAAGTGGTGGCAAGAATACGTTGCCCATCAAAAACACTTCAAAAGGATGAAGCGCGAAGCTCGGGCTCATCGACGGAAAAATGGTGAGACAAATGCGCATGAAGAAATGACTGGAAACTGTCATATGGTTGGTACCAGTTCGGAAGGGGGAAAACCCCAAGTTCTTACTTTCAGGAGCGATTCTGAAGACGAAACACCCCTCAGCCCTCTCTACAAAGACCCCGCCTCCGAAAAAGAAAAGGAGGAGAAGAACTGCAAGAATATTCAGCGGCGTAACCGCACGCTGCCTGAGAAGAACCTCGGACCTACAAACAAGGGTTTGAACAAAAAAGACAGGGAAAAGAAAAAAATCTCTGAGGAAATTTCCCCCGATGAAGGAGTTGTCAAAGAACTCGCAGTAAGGGAGCCGCCTAAGAAAAATAAGGTGGATTATAATGTCCTGACACATCTGAGGAAAATACCCCCACAATTGAGCATATTGGATGCTCTCCTCCTGTCCAAAGAGGCACGAGATTTCCTGATCAAGGTATTACAAGAGCCCGATCAGTTCCAAGCTTTCTTCGCAGAAGAGAAGATGAAAAATGAACTAGCAGAGGTCCACACGGCTGACATTACATTTAGCAATGAAGATCTCCTCCTTGGTATGTGCGAACATAATCGTCCATTATAAGTCACTGGGTACTGCCACGACATCAAGATAGGGAAAATCCTTATCGACAACGGATCCTCCGTTAACCTTCTCAATGTGAGAGTGCTGAAAGAAATTAGCATGAACGTTCAGCACCTTACCCAAGATAAAATTACCATTTCCGGGTTCGACTCACAGTCATCACGGACACTTAGGTCCGTAATACTGACGCTACGCTTCGGGCTGCTCGTTACCGACATTAAATATTAAATTTCATGTCATTGATGCCAAAACTTGCTATAACACTTTGCTCGGCAGGCCTTGGTTACACGAGTACAACGTCATCCCTTCTACACAATATCAGTGTATGAAGAATTTCAAGGATGGCTCGGAGTACACTATCACGGGAGAGCTAAATCCGTTCTCTGTAAACGATGTCCAGAAATACGAAGACGCAAAGTACTTCCTTCCAGACTTCGAGGATACTGAAAGGTGCCACAAGCCGAAGAATAAACAAAAATCCATCGCCACTATCCCGATCTTTGGGAGCGATACCGAAAAAGACGAAGAAATAGTCTACTCGGGGTAACCCCAAAAAGAAAACAATAAGCCCGGACCATCTACTCCTATTTTTGTCTTTGGCAGCGACTCAGAGGACTAGGCTAACGTAGTGTTCTCCGTCCGCCCGTCAATGCGCACTTTTGCCGGAGCAGACTTGAGTCTACAAATTACAATGGCTCCGCCTCGGCATTACAAGGAACTTGATACACTCCATACATACAGCGTACAAGAACTTCAAACTTTCTACTCACCTCCCATACAAAAAGGTGAAAAAATGACCCTCTTCTACCAATCCACGGAAGCTAAAGTAGAAAAAGAAGTCTGGCATGGTGCCGATTTTGCACTCGAAAGGCTTCAACCAATCCGTCTGCCAAGATACTACGTGAAGGGATTGAAAAGGCTGTTAAGATTCCATGGTGTACCCCTTGAACTGTTCGACAAGCCTAATTCTACAAAAAGATTTGGGATATTCCCGGAACTCAGCGAAAGATGCCCATCGGGAAGATGGAGACAATAGGGCTCGGATACATTCGGTCCAAGAAACGGGAGCATATCTACAGTTGCCGCGTCGTAAACAGCTCCAGTGAAGCGGAAAATGCTCTTCCAAATAACCGTGATGTTAAATCGGAGCGAGATCCCACTCTAAAAACGTTAAGTCCGTCGCTGGAAGAACAAATTGACAAGTTAATAAAAGAAGCATGTCAAACGAGTAGGGACAATCACATCCGCGAAATGGCTATTTATGAAAAAGCCAGAACGCAGTGACTCAGTCAGCAATCTGTGAAGAAAGTAGACTGTAATGCTCTTTATCCCAGACCCATTGTATATTCTCGCGAAAGGGGAAAATCCCGAAATGGACGAAAAAATAGGGCAAAGAACGCAAACAACGATCGAAGACAACAAAGTGGATCAAAGACGCCGTGCAATCGAGAAAAACTCGATTGGATCCCGTCCTTTATCAAGACGATGGGTCGGGAATACTCTTTCTCTCAAGACAAGATAAGGAAAATATTCAACCCTGTCATGAAACACCAAATGATGACACTTCCGGAATCTCGGCACCCCGAACAAATAGACAAGGTCCATCATCCAGATTATTGCTCTTATCACCGAGTAATAGGTCATCCCCTTGAAGACTGCTTCACATTCAAAGTCCGGGTAGAAGATCAGTATCGACAAGACAGGTTTACGTTATTCGACAGCTGAAGGGTAATCACGCCGCAAAATCAAGAGCCAAAAAGGACCTATACCGTCAGGATAGTGTAAGGAATATGTATGCCCTGGAGGCCATTATTGTATATTATAGTGGATGTTTGGACACACACACCCACCCACACATATATAGATGGATTTCTTGCTCGACATGATAGTATGCTATCTGGTTGCTCTTTATCTTAACATATTAACTTGTTTAAGTTTACTGTCTCTATGATACATGTTGATAAATCCCTCAAGATGTTATCTTGACTATCATGACTATGATGCAGATCATACTAGTGGGGCATGGGTAGTCTACAAGCACATCCTTAATAGTTCCTAGTCGAGGGAGTATCGAGACAGGGCATCAATATTCCAGTATAGACTAGTGAATACTTTTCTTGACCCAGTATTGGGACGATGGATGATCCCATATCCATTGGTGTTTGGCATCAAAGATTGTATACATGTGCTCATTTGAGACTGAGTACACTGAACGAACTTGCCGAGAACTCCTAGATGGTACCATACCTATCGTCAGATAGTAGTTCTCTGGTGACACTTGTACAGGTTAGTCTGTAGACCCGAGATCGTCATAGTGTCTTGTGTGCTTCCCACTGTGCTTTTATTTCCACCCTACCACGGCTTTACTGAGTCATGCCAACAGGTGGATTTTGGGTACAGTCCCGAGACACATGGAGGCAGTGAGCGATAGGAGGGGTTTCATCTTTCCCGGTATTGGAAGTTGATGTTGCGCAATGCGCGATTGGCTATGACCGTAAGTCCCTAGACAAGGCTGATGAGATTTACTAATAAGTGTTATTAGTAGTTTATCCATTGGTTATACGCCATACATCGGCATGACTTATCGAGTTATTGAGGTCTGACGATTCCACCCCCCTAAGACTCGATATGCGACATATCAGACAAAGAGACCGGACTGTACGGTAAGTGTTACTTGTTGGCTCAACGGGAGTTTGAACAAGTTTGCTTGTTGATCTTCCATTCGTTCAATACCTGGGTAGCCATTACGTTCAGCTAGTACCGCTGACGGCTTGTAGATATCTGATATGATCAATACCTACTGCTAGCGTATTGACGAGTCTTAAGAGTCCCACAAAGAGTTTCCGAGCTCAAGCGAAACGAAGTAGGGCACATGTGGAGATAAGTGCAGGAGCTTGATTAACTACGAGTATATGATGCCGTATTTTAATCTAGCGTCTTTTGATATTAGTCGGGTTATATGTGATATAACCGGATTATTAAATCAAGTGCTGATTCAATAAATTGACTAATTACTCATTAAAATTCCTTTCTTTATATATATATATATGTGTGTGTGTGTGTGTGTGTGTGTGTGTGTGTGTGTGTGTGTGTGTGTGTGTGTGTGTGTATCATGGTTGATGATACATGGAACAAGGCAATGCAAGAATCACATTAGAGATAAAATGAATATTTTGATAAATAAGGAAAATATCTAGAAATGAGTCATGGCTTCTACATGGTTCTAAAAAGATCTAGCAACCATGACTCACTCTCTTCATTTTGTTTTTATTCACCCTTTCTTATCTATTAAATATCCATCTTATCTCCAAGGTTTATTTAACCTTTGTCCAAGTTCATCTTCTTCATTGTTCCTTTCTAGATATTTCTCTAGCTTGGAAAAAGAGATAAAAAGGAGAGATTTTTAGTGAGAAAAAACCCATTTCATCAACCTATACTAGATTAGCAATCTAGTGTAGGTTGTTATCTTCACTTCTTCTTTATACCAGTGAAGTAAGAGTTTGAGTGTAAGAAACTTCGTGGTGGATCATCGTAGACAACGAAGGCCCTCAAGAAAGCTTATTCCAACTTCAAGTGAAGCCATAGAGGAGCTCAATGACTTCTACTGGAGCAATTGAAGAGAATGGTTGGTCTACAAAGGTTGTAGTTTCTTTTCACTTAGAGTTAAACACCTCTTTCTCTTTACTTATAACCCTAATCTCTAGTTCGATTCGTGATTAGCATGCTTAGCTCTCTAGAAATTTTTAAATTGCTCACATATTGATGTTTAAAACCTAGTATAGGTACTAAGACATACTTACATGGTATCAGAGCCAAATTAGAGAATTAGGAGTTGATTAGACGAAGTTAAAGTGTTCGATCGCCATTTTAATTACAAGTTTTGAGGGTTTCTGTTCATTTTTCCAAAATTTGATTTTTCCGAAATAAAAATTGTTAAAAAAATTCAGCAGGTTATTTGATGAAGGCTCAAGAAATACGAGTTCATAACACCAACAAGTGGCCACGGAACCGCCGTCTAGACAGTGTCTTGGCCATGGTTTCGCCGCATACTTATGGAGTTATGACTCCAGTTTTCCTGAGGTGCTTCAACTTAATAATATGAATTTTCTGGGAATTTTAGATAAGGCTCAAGAGGTTGAGATCTCAGTAAACTGTTGTTAATTAGAAAGTCGATCGAAATGTTAACATCGTCTAATGTGTTGTGGTATGATGATACAATGGTTAGAATCCGCATTGATTAGTTTTGAGAAAACTAGTTATCAATTAACCGGTCTCACATTTTAGCCTAATTTATTAATTGCCACGGAGTTTAGATTTGGATCCAAACTCCGTCGTAATTTAGTATTGTATATGAATACTCGCCGGGAAACACTTGTAGATAGCCACGCCCTTTCGCCTCGACCAAGTGACTATAGGAGAACCCCATGGCCAAGAGCATCACTCAGGTGCTCACGGCAATGGTGTTCCACCTAAGTCTACTTAGTTGACGTTTTTAGGGTGCGGCCATCAACTAATGTTCCCAACGAGCCTTCGATTATTCTGGGGATCTTGTTAAATTGCTTAGATTTATTTTTTGAAAAGAGTTTTCAATTCGAGGGTTAAATGTAAGGTTTAAAACATTAGGAATGAAATTCGGAATATATGATAATCCGGGTTTATGATGTCTATAGATGCGAATTCTAATTATTATAGTTTTTCATTTCTTTTCTGCTACCGTAAGTGTAATATGTGGCAGTATCTCTAATCTCGTTGCTATACGTCAACGACATAAGAAATACGCATATTTACTTACGTTGATGTTATGAGGTGATATTCTGTTGCTATATTGATATGTTATATAGGATCGTCGTGATTGAATAGCCGTGGGTTTTATGTGAGATGAGAGTTTTTCTTTTTTCATTCATGTAAATTAATGTATGTAATATTCTTTTATTGGGACACTTCCGGGTTGAGGTTGTTGTCTCCATTTGATGTATATTATTTACTTTTCCGTATTAGGATAGACCCAAGGCGAGGAGCACAAGTAACCGGGTTCTAGTGTCCAGTGGGAGGCCATCTTGAGGAGACGAGACCGGTCTCCTAACTCTAGAATTGGTAGGGTTGCTTGCCACTCTCGTAGGGGTCTAGGGGTGTGGGCTTGGCTATTTATCACGACCGTGGAATCCGTGTTTTTCATTACTGACTTAATCTAAAACATGGACCTCCTAGTATATCCTATATCTTCATATATCTGCTTCTGCTGTTTTTGGAATGTGATGTGATCATATAATCGCGTGAGATGAATGCTACTTATATATAGGATATACTAGTAGACACTATATATGTTTAGCATCCGCGCTAGTCCTGACCCCGCCCTGCTGTAAGTTAAGTAACCTTACGGTGAAGACCCGAGTCCCTATGGCGAATGTGGATGGCATATATCTGTGTTTTATTTTCGTTTCTTCTATGATGATTATGAGCTTAAATGATGGGACAACATTGATAAGATTAATTTTAAGAAAAGAAACCTAAATATGTTTTAGAATCAAATTTGAAAAATACTCGGCTTTTTTACGAAAAAGCAAATATTTCAAATGCGGAGCTTAAGCCACTCCTTTTCAAATGACTAGGTTCTACAATGATATCAAGTTCAATACATTAAAGTTTTTCATCAAAACCATTCGTAGCCCTCCGCCATTTTAGGAAATAGATTACTTAGTATTCGTGCTACGTTTGTTGACTATAGTTAAGGCGTAGTGTACGGTAGCTAAGTGATATCTTCCTATAAAGCATATGATGCGATCGATTAGGACATTCGTACGACTTTGTTGATCATAGTTAAGGGTCATACGAATGGGTCGAAATCAATCATGAAATGACGGGTAGAACTAGACTAGCGCTTATGATTTGTTGACTATAGTTAAGGTCATAAGGCGCTAGGGGTAAAAAACAATATTCGGAATTTCAAGTGTTGAAATTTGCATTGAGATTGCATACCTTCTATTTGATAGTTGAATCCCGATCCCACTGTGAGTAATAGTTACTCCCAGGAGAATTTTACACTTTACAATTAGCTAATCTAGTAGGTTTCTAGAAAGGTGTCAACGGGGTTATGTCTCTAGGGAAACGAGGTTTATTTTAATTAGGTCCATGCGAAAGCACGAGAAACCACCCTCGGAGTACCGACACTGGCCTGGCAGTCCGGTTAGCGAACTTGTAGAATGTAATTAATCCTGGCTAATTTTCTTTTTAGGGTTTGAAAGAAAATTTGATAAAATAAGTGGTAGATATCGATTAGATAAGATAAATAACCAATCTAATCATGCAAGAGCTTTCGCTGAGTGTTTTCTTTTCTCTCTCCTAATGGCAGATACCAATAATAGGACTTAAGCTTCTACTAGAGAAAAATAAACTGACAGGACCTAATTATAAAGACCGACTGAGGAACGTGAATATTGCCCTTACTTATGATAAGGTTTCGTACATCCTCACTACTCTAGCTCCTCCCCTCCCAGGCCCAGATTCCTCTATTACGGATGAAGAGATCCGCAAGACATGGGATATCGACTGCGCCACAGCTAAATGCCTCACGTTAGTTTCGATGGACAAAGAACATCAAAATCAACATGAGAAGATGGATGTGCAATCCATCTTTTTCCATACAAAAGAGTTGTATGGGGAGCAATCTCGTGCTATTCGTTACGAGGCCTCACGAAAGTTGTTTCAAATGAGGATGGGTGCTGGTACAACTGTAGGAGATCATGTCCTAAAGATGATAGGTCTTATTGAAGAACTTGTGGACCTGGGATGGACGATGGATAATGAAAAATATATTGATATAGTTCTACAGTCTCCCCCCTGCTTATGCTCAATTTATAGCGAACTTCAACATACACAATTTGGAGAAATCACTTCCTGAACTTTGAAGAAGACCAAGGTCTATAGCTAATGGTGCGTTACCTTGCGGGCCACCTAAAAATGGTGAGGGTATGTCCACAAGCGAAAAGAGCACGGATGAAAACCCAAAAGGGCGTCGTGAGTAAAAACAACAGAGCTACCGACGAGCTTGTGAAAACCCGAAAGCGTGCAATCTCGTAAAAAAAATTAATTAAAAAGAAAGTACCCGCGTAAGATCCTTACGACTTACAAAGAAGCAACCCACTTAGGAATCCTCATGACTTCTAAGGAGAAAATTCACTTGCGAGATCCTCACGACTCGTAAAGAGAATTTCCCCTATGAGGCCCTCACGGCTCATAGGATTCAAAATCCTTAAGTCACAGGGATCTAAACGTGTTCCTAAGCCATCAAAAACCCTACAGAACCTTTTTGCCCTACAGACGGTCTAATACTGACCCTTGTATACAATCCACGAGCATAAATAAATATTCTCCCACCAAGTTCCACCAACGGCGAGAAATGTCCCTATATGATAAGCGACACTTATAAGTTCTCTCGACTTATAAGGAGAAAACACTCTTGGAAGATCCTTACGATTTACAAGAGAAAGCACACTTAGGAATCCCCACAATTCCTAAGGAGAAAATACACCTATGAGATCCTCACGACTCATATGGAGAAATACCTTTATGAGACCCTTATAGCTCATGAAGTCAAAAGCCTTAGTCGACAGGATCTTAACCCTGTTTGCTAAGCCATCTTTGTCCAAATCGACAAAGGAAAAAGATGATTCGCTCCTACCAATATCCCCGTTGTAGCGATGCTGATACCTAAATAGGTATAAAACCCCAAGTCCTCTCACGGAAAATGATAATTCGCTCTTAGCAATATTCCAGTAGCAGCGATACCGATGCCAAGATTGGTATCAAATATCAAGTTCGTGACTCGTAATAAAACACAGCGAGCCGAGAAAAAATGCATATGAAATAGCCAAAATGATAAGGCAACTCACAACAAAAATCCGCGAGCAAAAAAGAATGCATATAAAACAACCGGAATATTTGGGCAACTCGCAATAAAAAACAGCGAGTAAAAAAAATAGCCAAAATGATTGGGCACCGCGAATAAAATAGCCAAAATGATTGGGCAATCACGACTTTCGCGATATAAAAATCTGAAATGATAGAGCATCGCGGAAAAATAAATAAAATAAAATAAAATAAAACTTTTCTGCTATGTAAATATGTCCATATTGACCCTTGTATACGATCCATGGGCACAAATGAAAGAAGGAAATATATTCCCACCACGCTTCGTCAAAAAGAGCTCCAAGTCTTGACAGTACATATACAACCTAGAGACTATCCCGGTGTTTCTTCTCATTCCGGCAGAATGCAGACGCAACGTCACCATAAAAAAAGAAAGACGCAGGGGTCAAAAAAAAATGGAGTAATGGCAAAATCCCAGCTCCAGCTCAACGTTCCTTCTCGGTGCAGACGCGACGTCTACAAAGGCTGCAAGGAGCCAAATCAAAAAGGAGTGATGGCAAAATCCTAACTCCAGCTCGACTAGCTTTCATGCCAGCAGGATGCAGACGTAACGTCAACAAAAGTCCCAAGGGTCAATGGAAAAATAAAGCCATGGAAAAATCCTATCTCCAAGTCTTGACGGTACATATATAACCTAGAGACTATCCCTGTGTTCCCCCCTCATTTCAGCAGGGGCATACACAACAATCAAATAAAAGTGAAGTAACGGCAAAATTCTAGCTTCAGGTCATAATGGCAACTCTACAGCCTAGAGATCACCCTGGCGTTCCTTCTTATTCCGGCAGGTTGCAAACGCAACGTCATCATTAAAAAAGGACCCAAGGGTCAAAGCAAAAATGGAGTAATGGAAAAATCCTAACTCCAAGTCTTAACGGTTTAAATACAACCTAGAAACTATCCCGGCGTTCCCCCTCATTTCAGCAGGATGCGAACGTAGATATCAAATGAAATTGGAGCAATGGAATATTCCTAGCTCCGGACCTCGATGGTGATACATACAACATAGAGGTCATACGGATGTCCACCTTACTCCAGCAAAGAATCGGCGCGACATTATAAAAAAAATGAAATGATGGCATATTCATTATTTTGAGTCTTGATGGAAACTCATATAAAGCCTAAAAGACCATTAGAGATCATCCCACGCCAGAAGGGTGCGGTTATGACTCATCGGGGCTCCAAATTGAGCTTAACCTAAAGTGAAAAGTATCATGGCAAATTCCTATCGCTTGTTTTTCCAACAGTAATATGACCTAAGAAGATTACTTGAAGACGTCTTGTCCAGCCTCAGAAGAGATCAGAGACACGACAGTCGTGGGGCTACTCGAACAGCGACTTAAAGACTGCATATCGATGAATATATCAGCCAACGTGACGGTACCACAGACTAAAACCTAGTACCGCAAACCTAACGGACCTCTATCAAGAAAGGGTTATCTATATTTCACGTTAGGATACAACTGCGAGATCCTCTCGAATCTTCTCGACTCGTAGGGAAAAATATCTTTATGAAACCCTCACGGCTCATGAAGGTGAAAAGCCTTAGGCGACGGAAATATCAACCTGTTTCCGAAGCACTGTGGCCCTACAAGTAGGTCCAAACTGACTCTTGTATACTATCCACAGGCCACATTCTCCAAAGTCGCATACCGATGAGGAAGAGAAACCACTTACAAGTCCTCTCGACTTGTAAGGGGAAAATTCTCTTGTAAGATCCTTACAACTCTCACGAGAAAACGCACTTAGGAGGCCTCACGACTTCTAAGGAAAAAATACACCTATGAGATCCTCTCGACTCGTAGGGAGAAACATTTTTATGAGACGCACATGGCTCATAAAGTTGAAAAGTCTTAGGCGACAGATCTAAACTTGTTTCCTAAGTCATCGCTGCACTACAAGAAGGTCCAAACTGACTCTTGTATACTATCCACAGGCCACATTCGTCAAAGTTACATGCCAATGAAGTGAAGAAGCCACTTGCGGGTCCCCTCAACTCGTAAGGAGAAAATACCTGTGTGAGATCCTTACGACTCACGGAAGTGAAAGAAACTTAGGAATCCTCACAATTTCTAGGGAGAATACGCACCTATGAGATCCTCACGACTCATAGGGAGAAAAACCTTCTTGAGACCCTTACGGCTCATGAAGATGAAAAAGTCTTAGACGACAGGGATCCTAAACTTGTCTCCTAAGCCATCAATTCTATGGCAATGCATTATTTTGCACTACTTAACCCACGTACAAACTTACGTGGGCAAAATAGTGGGGAGCATTTGTTCTCGCCAAATTTTTTCGCTTAGAGCTTGCTGTTCCCTTATAAAAATAAAGGGAAAGCTCTACGTGTTAAACACATGTACCCATATGCAAAGTATGTAACTATCACTTTATATATGATTAAATCTTTGAGCGTCTCACGTCTCACGTGCTCCCTACGAGAGCGCCAGCACCAGCACCAGCACCAACCTTTAATAGGATTAAATCCTATGGTGGCACCGCATGTGAAGTTCATGTGGGCGCCAATGTACAAAAGACAGGTGTGTATGTTCCCATAATATTGAAACATAATAAAAAGAGATAAGCTCTGTTAAATTTTGATGAGGCAGCGCCTCACGTGCTCCCCACGAGGGCGCCAGCGCCAACCCATTAGGATTAAATCCTATGGTGGTGCCGCACGTAAAGCTCACGTGGGTGCCAATGTGCATAGCACATAAGCGCCTATCATACATAAGAATTAAATTCTTAAGTGTCTTCCACGTGCGCAATACGTGAGTGCCGACGTCCAAGTTAAAATTAAGTAGAATTAATTTCTATATTGGGATATTTTCCTAAAAACTGGGATACACTCTGTTAAATAAAGCTGTTGGATCAAAGGTCCAATGGTGATGATAAATAATCAAGTAATAGAGTTAAATTCTATTACGAGAAAATATCTCCAAAATCTTTCTAAGTGAGAAAAAATACTCTTGGTTGGATCAAATATTTAATGATAGAATTAAGTTCTATTTTTTGGGAATATATTTCCCCAATCTTTCTAAACAAAGAAAGATTGTTCTCTGTAAAACAGAGAGCCCATGGATTAAAAATCCAATGGTGATTAAAAATCACCGTTTGACAGAATAAAATTCTGTATATGGGAAAATATTTCCCCAATCTTGTTAAAATCAAGAAAACATATTCTGTGAAACAAAAATCACCGGATCAAAGATCTAACGGTGGATAAAATCCTCCGAACAATTTTGAGACCAATTAAATCAATTGGAATCTCTCAATGAGAGATTTTCTCAAAAGTAATTAACAATTTGCCTGCACTATATAAAGGACCCGAGACTTCAAGTCTCGGAAGATCAGACATAGAAGAAACCTCCCATAAGCTTCTGCAAAAATACAGAAGGCTCTAAAAAACAACAGAGAATTTAATTCTCAATAGAGAAGAATATCTTCCTCCTCTCAAACCCTAGGTAAAGAAACCACAGAGATCAAAATATCTCCTTTACCTATCATAGCATATTTATGGGTTTAACCCTTTTTAAGAACTTAGTTCTTTCTCTAGATCTAAGATCCACAAGACAAGTCTTCCACAAGTTGAGAATTTAATTCTCATCGGGAAGATCTTATTCTTGTGAATCAAAGATTCAGAAAAGAACTAAGAAAAAGAAAAAGAACCTATCCTACATGAATTTAATTCCTCTGAAAATAGGGTTTAACCGTAAAAAGAAACTTGGTTCTTATAAAAGTAAAAAACAGAAGAACTTAGTTTTTAAAGAAAACTTGATCCCAGATCTTCAAAACAAAGATCTTGGTGATCATTAATGGTCAAAAGGCCATTAACAGAGAATCAATCTCTAAAAAAGAAAAGGAATTAACGCCTCACATAAAAAACATGCGGGCGCTCAAAATAGAAGGCTAGCACCTCACGTGAAATACACGTGAGCGCTGAGTAAAAGTGCTTAGCACATCATATACAGTTAAAACGGCTGAGTGCTTAGCACTGATTGGGCAGCGCCTCACGTGAAAAACACGTGGGCGCCCAATAAAATAAAATTATACAGCGCCGCACGTGCTCCTCATCTGGGCGCCATATAAAAAATGCTTAGCACTATATATATATTTAGTCAAAAGGACTAAGTGCTTAGCACTGATTGGAAAACACCCATAACTGAAGGCTTCACATGATACTCATGTGAGTGCCAGAGCTCTAAACAAAAGCTTAACACTTTTGCATAAAAAAAGAGTGCTGAACAAACATGACCAAAATAAGTGTTTAGCACTTTTGAACAAAAAAAGACTGAGCAGACCAAGTCCAAATTGTCTAAAAGTCTCTCTCTGAAGTTTTCTTACAGGTGAGCCCAAATGATCTGTTGTTGGGTCTTAAATAAAAATGATCCTTAAAATGTTGCTAAGTTGATCTTAGTCTAAAATATGGCTAACGTATTCTTAGTTAAAAACAAGCTGAGCCCAAATGCTCATATATTTAAGTTGATCTTAATCTCAAGCTAGATTAACGGTCCTTAAAAAATACAAAACATTTTTGAACTAAAGGAATATATAACTTAAGTTCAAAAACCCAAACCCAAACCAAAATCTAAATTATATGGATTTGGATTGATCCGCGCCCTGCGGGCAACGACATAAATTAGTCTCCGTATACAATCCACGGGCAACCATAATAAACAAAATAACACACGACACAAAGTGAACTTCCGGAGCAGGAGAAAGTGGTTATCGCAACACGATAACGTAATTAATTGCAGGGGCTTACGCCTGCAGGGAAGAGCATCTTTACAATCAAAAACCCCTCACAAATGAGGAGGAATCTGATGAAGTCTGTTACAACGGTTGCGTCTATCCAAATCTCCGATATATGGTACCATAAATCAACTTGGTATCTTCGGAGAAGTGGGTATATATGTCTAAATAACGTCTACCCCCAAATTCAGGCTAGACGTCCCAACGTCTCGGTCCGGTCTTTCGGCGGTAAACAGACACAATGCACGTATTTATACAAATACTCATATTCGTATAAATTCTGTATTCTGTCAAAATATAAATACCGAAGAGAGAAGTACCAAAAAGATATATATAATACTAGCTCACATTTCATCCAAATGTGATAATCTGGCTATCTTTTAAACCGGCTAATATTAACAAAATCTCCAATTAAAAGTACGTGCACAAAAATATGTATTTAATCGAATTTAAGTACGTATCAAAATACGTACACTACATCGTACTCTAAATACTCGACAATACGCCGGCAGTGGGTTTAACCATAAGTACGTCAGCGACACTAGTTGTACGTAACGGTTGCCTAGGTATTGATCGAAATTAAGGTCGATAAGCAAAATTGTCTGTATCCCTACTGAACCTGAAAGTGACGATCTCCATACAGTTCGCTCTCTTTGTCTTAGAGTATCGCATACTGGGTCTAGGGGATGGAAAACTTCAGACCCCTAATAATCCAATAAGTCGTGTCGATATAGCTCAAAACCTTCCTGAGAAACTACTGATTTCACAATCAATAAATCTCAACTGTCATGGCCAAGATCTTATGGTGATGACTAATCGAACACAACGCGACATCAACTCTCTATACCGGGAGAGACGAATCATTTCTATTGCTCATTGCCCCCAAGTGCTTAGGGACTGTACCCAACTAAAAGCTGTTTGCACAACTCCGTAAAGACGTGCTAGGGTAGTAATCTAAGTACAGTCGGAACACACTCGAGACGAATGACGATGTCAGGTCTAAAGACTAACTTGTACCTATGTCACCAGAGAACTACTATCAGACGATAGGTATATTACCATCTAGAAGTTTTTTGCGAGTCCATCAAGTGTAATTCATAACCTAATAAGCACATGTATACTATCTTTAGTGCCGTATACCAATGGCCGTGGGAGAGGCCACCTTCCCTCACGGGAATAAGAAACGTATACACTAGTCTACTCCGGAGTATCGATGCCCTATCTCAAAACTCCAACGACTTGGGACAATTTAAGTATGTGCTTATAGACTACCTAGACCTTTGTTCAGTCGAAAATATCGCACTTTTGATATGACAGTTTCCTTACTTTTCTTAAATATCTAAAGGTGTTTATTATAAATATGACACATATGAGGGTTTATCTGTAAAAATACTATTTTCATATGTTTATATATTATAATTAACATTATGAACGAAAATATATGCATATAATATTTATATAATATTTTGATAATTTAAATATGCATATCATATCAAATATCCTTAATCAATATTCTTAAAATATAATATCATATCAAATTGGTTAAGATAATATCTTTAAAATATCAAATATTACTAACATTATTCTTTGAGATATGGTGCAAGTTTTGGCTCAGGTTAGGAGATCCAGATGTTGAGATGTCGGAAATAAAAAATCTGTCGAAATATTAAAGAAAATCGAAGAATCAATACTGACAGAGACTCAGGAAATATTTTCAAGTTCCAGACATCAACTAAATCTCCATGTGACATAAAAATAAAGCCCCAGAAATTTGCACCCAAGATCTCACCATCAAACCGCGGATCCGCGGCCAAACCATGCAATATGCGGCGGATCCGCGTCCGATTCACCGAATCAGGAGTTAGGATTTTCAGGTTGGATTTGCTACAACTAACCCTAATTCTGGGGATCTTTGGTTTCTGGTTTTGGGGCCATATAAAGGACGAAGGACTAAACTTAGAAATCATCAATATTTTACACAAGCTAATCATCGTCAAAGAACAAGTGATCCAAGACAGGTCTAAGATTCGACGTGATAAAGCGACGTGAGATTCGACGGAACATCTATATCCGACAAGGCAGAGATCGAGAACAACTTCTTCTTCCTCTTGTAATCTAAACTTGAAGTTTGTATTTGTGAAGTTGATTAATAAAGGTAGATCTTTAGTTTAATTATTTAGTTATATTATGAATTTCATCTCTATCCGTTCTTCTATCTCCATCATGCACGAGTAATTCTCCGCTTGATAGGGTTTGTAGGATTAGGGCAGAACAATGGATGAGAAAATGTTTTAACTTCTTTTAAGTCTTATGAAGTTTATAAACTTTAGCAAAATAAATGTTAACATCCTTATCGGGCGCGCTACCAATTTATTGCTAGTCCCGACCGCGATTTGGGATCAGATTAACAATTGTTTTGTTAAGGGCTAGACAAGAATAGAGATCAATGAAAGGAAAAGGGTCAATAGTGTGGAAACCCTAGTTTCTTTCAAGAACCCTAATTCTCATTCATCACTATATATCTAGTATTAAATCTATCAATAGATAAAATGAGTAATTTTTATTAGTCATCCATGACTACAAAATCCGAACGAACCCTACAAGCATTCTTCTTATAAAATCTATATCCGAATTCAAATTAGATCTGTATTCTACATCCGTACTTTGACGTAGATCTAGAAACCATTCTCCACTATTCTTTATTCCTTTAGCCTTCATCTTTTTCAACACGTCTAAAGTAAGATTGAAAGATTCCACATATCCCTGAGGACGACCCGTACTCATCTCGGCTAGCTACACGCGACACCGTTATTGATTGCGGTTACTACACACTCTAAAATAGAATCAATCAAATGGCGCCGTTTCCGGGGATACGTGCGTATTTTTTTTGTTTTTACTATTTGTGTTGAATTCTTATTCGATCTAGATCATAAAAATAAAACAAAACCGCATCTTTCATATTTAACGATTAGTGTGCGATTTTTGCGAGGAAATCTGGAGTCACTTTAGCGAGGAGATAAAGATTCAGAGACATTCATCGAGACCCAGAGGAGTAAAGGAAGCCATAATGAAAAAAATATTAAACAAAGAACCCCTTAAAGCGCGGCGGAACCGCGGCTATTGTGTGCAAACGGTGGCGGAACCGCGGCGGTCTTGGGGAGTTGTGCCCTCAAGCTTTTCTAATATCTTTTCAATCTCTTTGTTTCTCCTCTGAAAAATCCAATAATTTATTTTTTGCAGGATTCTTTGCAAAATATCGCCGCTCAAAAATCTTTTTGCGTGTTTTTTTTGCTGGTTGTTTTTGCATATTTTAATACGGACTTTAAGGGGCAAGACCACAATTCAGATTAGGTGGGGATTTCATCACCCTTTCTAGGCCACACAAATCACAAAACAAATATCCGCATAACCCTATATTAATTAAAAAATATCTAGATCAAGACCCTAAGGACCGTCGCGCTCAAATAGGACAAAGGAAGGTCATGGGTAATCTATCGCTTATCCGCATTTCTTTTGTGGTGTCTAGGCAAGTGTGTCTAAGGAAAGCGGTTACTTAATTAGACCCGCTTTTTTCGGTGATTCGTATAGCGGATACCTCCCACTTACCTGGCCACAAGAGTTATAAATAGGTGGTAGAGGATTGATCCTGCGGCTTGTCCTTTGGAAATCTAGGAGCGCTCTAAAGACTTGACCTAGGTAACCTTAGTTCTAGGGTTGTGTGTGCATTTTTTGTGGTTTGTCTCACACCCGACACTTTTCAAAACAAACCAATTTTTAAGTTCTCACATGCTGCCACGTGTGCTAAACCCGCTTAGTGCATGCTCGGCTGGATACGGGATTCTAGTGCCCGTCTTGTCCGCGTTTCTGCTATCGACTTCGAAGTGGGTACTTCTTCATCTCATTTTTCCCCTCCACCCACCACATCGACTGAGATGGACAGTTCTCCATCAGATTTTACCACCACCATCCTGCCACCACCCGTCGGTGCGCAGAATCCACCGCGCATATTTCTCCAAGAAAGATGTTACCCCATGCGCGGACCCCTTCCTACCCGTCTATCTATTCCACCAGCCAATGGGGATAACTTTGAAATTAAACCCCACTTCATCAAACTGTTGCCCAAATTTCACGGGCTTGAATCCGAAGACGTATGCGTTTTTATAAACAAATTCGAAAACGTATGCGCAATGATGGGTACGTCACAACTGTCTGTGGATGCTATTCGCTTACGTCTTCTCCCTTTTACTTTGTGCGATCTAGCAGAAAAATGGCTTTATAACACTGCCTCACATTCTATTGCAAAATGGGATGAATTCGTTGTAGCATTCCTTAAGAAATTTTATCCCAATCATAAGACCGCCCGCGTTCGAAGCGAGATTAACCAGTTTACCCAACTTCCCAATGAACCATTTTGGAAATGCTTTGAACGGTTTAAGGATTTTCTTTTACAATGCTCTCATCACGGAATCAATAGATGGGACCTTTGTCGCATTATATATGAGGGTGTTGATCTAATAACAAAACAGATGCTTGAAACCATGTGTCAATGTCATTTCCTATCTAAAGATGATGGTAAAGCTTGGCAGTTTCTAGAAAATCTCGTTGAACAAACCCTACAGTGGGAAAGCGTTAGACCTACATCGTCTAGGGGAGGTATCCATCAGCTCGATATTTCCATCGCAGTGAAAGTTGAAATGGCCGCGATACAAAAGAAACTCGATTCTATTAGAAACATAGTCTCTTCAGCCCCCCCTAAACCAATTTACGCTCCCCAAAATCATGTGTGGTTGCTGTTCCAACCGATAACATCTAACGGAAGAATCTCCTTTGAATCCACCGTTTCAAGGTCAAGAACAAATTAATGCTACTTTTCAGCAACGACCTTGAAACAGTCCTTATTCTTCCACATATAATCAGGGATGGAGGAATCATCCTAATTTTGTTTGGAACCAAAACCAAAAGAAAAATCAAAACCAGTTCCAAAGCAATTATCAAAGACCTTCTCCACAACAACAGCAACCACACCCACAGAGTCAGCACTCCTTTCATTCGCAACCTTTTCAAAATCCGGTCAACAATTCTACACCTTATAATAATTCTTTCCAAATGGCCAATAACGAAAACTCATCTGCACTCGAACGAAGCGTGGATATGTTTATTAAACATTCCATGCAATCAACGGATGAAATAAAGTCTTCTATCCAATCATTAACACAGACCACCACCTCCCATGGTGAAAATATAAAATCGATAGAGGCACAACTTGCACAAATAAATGCTGCGATGAGTGCGGGAGAAAAAGGGAAACTTCCATCTCAACCTATACCTAATCGTGGCCACTCATAAAGTTATAATGTGAGTGATGTTACCACGTTGAGATCAGGAAGAGTGCTGGATAATCAAGTGGGTGAACACGTTGATGATATTAATGATACCCCGGCTTCTACTTCTTCTCCTATTTTGTCTAGTCAACCACCTTCTTTCGAGCCTATTCTCCATTTTGCCCAAGTCTTGAACACTCAACCCACTTTCTCGAGTCAACCTAAAACAACCCCAACTCCAATTATGGAATCCATTCCATCCCCACAATCCTTTCCAATGTTGGACCCAACCCTTATTGATAAAGCACCTTATCCAAACAGATTAAGGGGCAACAGACCAAGTCTACAAATGGAGAAAATTGTGAAATTTTTTAAGCAAGTTAACATAAACATTCCTCTCCTAGATGCTATTCAACAAGTTCCGTCTTATGCAAAAATTCTAAAGGACCTGTGCCCTAGGAAGAGAAAAACTCAAGTGCCTAAATTTTTTTTCTTAGCGAGTAATGTAAGCACTGCTTTTACCAAACAACTACCCAAGAAATGAAAGAACCCTGAAAGTCTTACTATATCTATTTCTATTGGGGGTAAAGATATCAATCGTGCTCTACTCGATTTAGCCGCTAGTGTTAACTTACTTTCGTATTCTGTGTATGGGCAATTAGGGATCGGCGAGTTAAAACCGGCGCACTGCACTCTTCAGATGGTCGATTGATCTATCACCCAACCTAGGGGTGAGCTAGAGGATGTGTTAATCAAAGTCGGGGAATTTATATTCCTTGTGGACTTTATCGTTATAGATACACAGCCTGTAGCGAACCTATGAAACCAAATTCCGGTGATTTTAGATTGACCTTTTCTTGCGACTTCCAACGCAATAATCAATTATCAAAACGGCTCTATGACCCTATCCTTCGGGAAGATGTCAATTGACTTAACATTTACAAGTTGGGAAGTGAACCCTCCGAACCCTATGCTCAAGTATTATCTGTTGAAACGATAAATATCGACAGCAGCAAATTTGAACAGCTTCACGATTTTGATCTTGACTCCACTAGTACGTTGTTGTTTAACCCTGCTATTTGTTATACACATATGAACACTTCTATCGAGCTGTCCGGGTCAACATCTAACGCTGAATATGAACCTTTTATGGAGTCCGAGTATCATCCCGTTCTTTCCGATGAGATTATTATTCGAGATATCGATGAAAGCTTTAAAGAAATTTTCGCTGAAGAACTCGCATTCTTAGAAAACATGGGTGTTGTGATGAATCAACCTCAACACAAAGAAGTTGAATCACCACCCCTTCTTCTTATCAATAACAAGAATGCGATTAATCCACCATCACTGTTTCGTCTCTATAAACCAAGACGTAAACACGTTCTAATCCACCCCTTATCCCCTCCCCATTTTTTCACGTCGATAGGTGACATGGCTGGTGTTGATTTTTTGTCTTTGTAAGGTTCTGCATAGACCAATAATTTTAATCCCCCTCATAATTTTAAATGCTTAATACGATTTTACTCAAGCTTGGGGGGAGGGATATATTTTGGCTCTTGAAAGAAAATTTTTACAAAATTGTGAGCCAAAAATAAGTTTTGAGAAGGATTTCACTTTCATTATTTCTTGTCCCCGTTACTTTTCCTTCCAAATCTACAGTTTTTTTAAGCTTGACAAATGACATCAGTGAGGACACTGCTGCAAAAAAGTTTGGGGGAGGTTTATGCTTATTCACGCATTATTTTGCATCATACTATATATAAGCAAAAAAAATTGATAATGAAAGTTTGAAAGTGAAAATTTACATATGAAAGATAGGAATAGTTTGAGAAAAACAAGAAAATTAGATATTTTCTTAAACGAAACTAGTAATAAGTAGTTATGAGTCGTTGTCCCAAGGGTTAGTAAGATGAAGGAAATTACAAATCCGAGGATAAAAATAAGTCTGAAAAATAGTCCATATTCTTAAGTCCAAACATTTAAACGTTGATAC
Organism: Agapanthus africanus; assembly: GCA_030015575.1. NCBI lineage: Eukaryota > Viridiplantae > Streptophyta > Magnoliopsida > Asparagales > Amaryllidaceae > Agapanthus > Agapanthus africanus. Next base: position 184,406,471 of record CM057341.1, read on the forward strand.
CCTACTATATGCACTTACACACATCTTGAAACTTGGGATAGTAGAGGATACCTTGAAATGCTCTTGTCTAAAAGCTTTAGTATGAAGGAAAATAAAATAAAATATAAGTGGTGAAGAAAAAAATGAACACTGGTTTTGTAATTGCTTAAGGCAGCATAGAAAAATATAGCGAGGGTGATTTATCACCTAGCGCCTTAGACCAACTGGTTTGGGAGCCACTGCTAAGTCTTACATGTTGCAAGATGAGAAATTACGCCTTAATACACGAGCATATTTTGTAATCGGTTGGTTAGTAACACAAGAAGTATTAACGGTCGCATGAAGAATGTGAGAGCAATTCCATCTAAAATATTCACCAACTAAAAAGTACTAAGGAAGATGGACAAGAGTATGATAGCTTGAATTGAATTCTCTAAGTGTAGAGATGTCTTTTACACACACGTAGGGGTATATGATAAATGTTTGGAGGAAAGATAGGGAGGAAAACTAAAGACGATGTTTTATTGAAGGTTGATGTGATTTCTAACATCTTTTCACGAACATTAAGATAGGGATCATGCCAACCGAAAAACTGGTGTAGTTGGAACTCTTATTTTCAAGTTCTTTCTTTTATAGTTCTTATCTTTATATGTAACTTTCACCGTTTTTCTTTTATTATAGGATTTTGTGAGTATAATCCGCTGAAAACCCTCAGGAGACAACACTCCTCCGACTAGGGACACCTAGAGATTTAACGGCTTGTTGCACGTGTTCAGTGCAATCGTGTTTCCTACGAAAGTGTGTTACTTAGGTTTTTCTTCTTCTTTCTCCCTATCTTGAATAAATAAGTTTGCTCAGGACGATCAAAGTTATGTTTGGGGATATTTGTTTAGTCGAAGATATCGCACTTTTGATATGACATTTTCCTTACTTTTCATAAATATCTAAAGGTGTTTATTATAAATATGACACACATGAGGGTTTATCTATAAAAATACTATTTTCATATGTTTATATATTATAATTAACATTATGAAGGAAAATATATGCATATAATATTTATATAATATTTTGATAATTTAAATATGCATATCATATCAAATATCCTTAATCAATATTCTTAAAATATAATATCATATCAAATTGGTTAGGATAATATCTTAAAAATACCTAATATTACTAACATTATTCTTTGAGATATGGTGCAAGTTTTGGTTCAGGTCAAGAGATCCAGATGTTGAGATGTCGGAAATAAAAAATCTGCCGAAATATTAAAGAAAATCGATGAATCAATACCGGCAGAGACTCAGGAAATATTTTCAAGTTCCAGACATCAACTAAATCTCCATGTGTCACAAGAATAAAGCCCCAGAAATTTGCACCTAAGATCTCACTAACAAACCGCGGATCCGCGGCCAAACCGTGCAATATGCGGCGGATCCGCCGCCGATTCACCGAAGCAGGAGTTAGGATTTTCACGTTGGATTTGCTACAACTAACCCAAATTTTGGGGATCTTTGGTTTATGTTTTTGGGGCTATATAAAGGACCGATGGCTAAACTTAGAAATCATCAATTTTTTACACAAGCTAATCACCGTCAAAGAATAAGTGATCCAAGACAGGTCCAAGATTCGACGTGATAAAGCGACGTGAGATTCGACGGAACATCTACATCCGACAAGGCAGAGATCGAGAACAACTTCTTCTTCCTCTTGTAATCTAAACTTGAAGTTTGTACTTGTGAAGTTGATTAATAAAGGTAGATCTTTAGTTAATTAGTTTAATTATTTAGTTACATTATAAATTTCATCTCTACCCGTTCTTCTATCTCCATCATTCGCGAGTAATTCTCCGCTAATAAGGTTCGTAGGATTAGGGTATAACAATGGATGAGAAAATGTTTTAACTTCTTTTAAGTCTTATGAAGTTTATAAATTTTAGCAAAATAAATATTAATATTCTTATCGGGCGCGCTACCAATTTATTGCTAGTCTCGACCGCGATTTGAGATCAGATTAACAATTGTTTTGTTAAGGGCTATACAAGAATAGAGATCAATGAAAGGACATGGGTCAATAGTGGGGAAACCCTAGTTTCTTCCAAGAACCCTAATTCTCATTCATCACTATCTATCTAGTATTAAATCAATCAATAAATAAAATGAGTAATCTTTATTAGTCATCCATGACTGCTAAATCCGAACGAACCCTACAAGCATTCTTCTTATAAAATCTATATTCGTATTCAAACTAGATCTGTATTCTACATCCGTATTTTGACGTAGATCTAGAAACCATTCTCCACTATTCATTATTCCTCTATCCTTCCTCTTTTTCAACACGTCTAAAGTATGATTGAAAGATTTCACATATTATTGAGGATGACCCGTACTCATCTCGGCTAGCTACACGCGACATCGTTATTGATTGCGGTTACTACACACTCTAAAATAGAATCAATCAACCCCACAAGTATGATTGCCATCACAACCTTAGTAGTCAAGAAAAGATCATGCAGGCTTTACCAACATGTCATCGAGATACGTAATAAAAAATAGAACATATATAAATGTTGAGGTAAAGTCAAACCATATAACATACTATCATATCGAGAAAGATTGTCCTGTACATATATATCCTAAGCATCTACATGTAATATACAATCCTGTACTATACAATAATGGACTCTAGGTCATATACATCCAACAACTAGAAGCAATCAAGAGCCTACTCGAAGGCCAGCAGGCTCGAGGCGCTATTCAGCAGGAGCAGACTGCTCTCCTTCGTCAGGGTTTAATTCGCCGTGAAGCAGAAGCACCAAGAGTGGAGCAATTTCGAGAATTACACATGAAGAATTTCTCTGGAAAAGAGGGTCCTTTAGAAGCTGAAGAATAGGCTCAAAGTATTGAGGATGACCTAGCGGCATCTCAAGTTCCAGATGCGGCTTGGATTCGAGTGGCGAAACATCAGCCGGCCGATAATGCCAGGGTTTGGTGGAAAGATGAAGAGAGCCATCTTCCGCGGCCTATTGAATGGAAAAAATTTCACGAGCTCTTCAACGCCAAGTACTTCCGGGAGGCCGCATGTTTCGAGATGGAAAAACAGTTTGTTCTCTTGCAACAAGGATCTATGTGGGTCAAGTTGGTAAATGAGTACGATACCGAATTCACTATACTCGGCAGATGAACCTATCATCTTGAAAATTGTTATTCCCTAATCATGTAAACGTTTCTAACACACTTTGAATCAAGTTCGCTGCCCATCATTCCTACCACCGAGATCCGCGCCCGACGCTTTCAGCAGGGCCTAGACCTCGAGATTCAGGTTGCTTTAGGAATGGGAGATTACTTGGCTCATGAAGAGGCTTTGAAGGCAGCCTATCGTTATGAAGCTTTCATCAAGAAGAAGGGAAGATCGCAGTCGGCTGGAGTGAAACACTTTATTAGCCAGATCAATGGAGGAGCCTCCTCGAGGCAAGCTTTTACAGGTCCACCTAGGAGGCTAGGAGGATCCTTTGCCAATCGTAGACCAAACTTCTGCAGTTACTGCAAGAGGTAGGGACATCTGGTGAAGGACTTCCGTAGGGCCAATGGTCTTTGTTTGATTTTTGGATCCCCTACACACTCTATTGGAGCATGCCCATAGAACAGAACTGATACAACTCCTGCACCGAGACCAGCTATACAAAATCCCCATCCTCATTTAGCTCTACCTGCACCACATCAGTGATGACATGTTTTACCCCTCCAACCACAAGTGTACCAGTAGACAAAAAGGAACATGCCGAGACGCTAGGCCTTTACTATTTCGGTCGAAAAGGCCAAAGCCACGGTTCAGGTTATCATTGATAAATTTCTTTCTTTCCTTTCATCCATTTCAAATTATAGCGTTCTTTTGTTCCTTCCTTTTACCTACGCAACTTAGGTGCTATACTAATAGCCACCCTAGCTGCACTCGCGTTGTTCGATACTGGGGCATCGCATTGTTTCAAGTCCCAGCGATTCATGAAAACTCAAGCGATCCCAGTAAAGCCTCTCATGTCAAGATGGAACATCGGTTCAGGGAACGACGTTTTGAAAGAAACCTTGGGTTATGATCAGTGCCCGGTAGTAGAGTTCTATGCAGATTTCAAAGTGCTGGACATACCAAACTTCGACATTGTTTTGGGAATGGATTGGCTGGGGATGTTTTACGCTACCATTGACTTTCGTCAAAGGAGGGCAGTCATTAAAATACAAGAACACCTAGTTTTCTATTTCAAGCATGGAGACAGAACTTTTGATCTACTGAGCCAGGTCGAAGGAAGCATTAATATTATCGTTATAGGCAGATGGAGATAAGCCCGAGGTTGTTCGAGAGTTCGGGGATGTTTTCCCAGAAACTATGTCAGGTTTTCCTCCCGATTGAGCTCTTGTGTTTAGCATTGACTTACAACCTGGTGCACAACTTATATCCAAAGCTCTGTATCGTCTGAGTCTAGATGGGTTAAAAGAAATTCGCATTCAACTAAAGGATCTTCACAGAAAGATTGGAATAGACCCAATACATCATCTTGGGGATCCCTGGCGCTTTTGGTGAAGAAGAAGGAAGGTACTTATCAGATGTGTATTGATTACCGGGCGTTGAATGAAGTCATCATCAAGAACAAGTATCCGCTACCCTGCATCGATGATTTTCTCGAGCAGCTGAGTGCTCGTGTGTCTTTTCCAAGTTAGATCTTCGTTCAGATTATCACCAAGTGAAGGTCAAGGAGTCCGACATTTCGAAGACGACGTTCAATACCTGGTATGGTCATTATGAATAGCTGGTGATGCCGTTCGGGATGACCAATGCCCCAGCTATCTTCAAGAATCTGAAGAACCTGATTTTCCGTGAGTATTTAGACAAGTTCATTGTCATCTTCATCGACGACATCTTAGTCTATTCGAAGACTCGGGAAGAACATGACAATCATTTACGCACGGTTCTGGAGATGATACGACAGTATCAACTTTACGTGAATTACAACAAGTGTGAGTTTTGGTTAAAATAAGTCGGTTTCCTTAAGCATATTGTATCAGGAGAAGGTATCTCGGTAGACCCCGCTAAGGTGTCAGTTGTCTGCAAATGGCCGACTCTAGAGCCAATAAAGGACATAAGGAGTTTCTTAGGCTTAACTGGGTATTACCGTCGTTTCATTGAAAGGTTTTTGAAGATTGCAGAGCCTTTAACCAAATTTACTCAGAAGGATGAAGCATTTGTGTGGTCTGAAGCATGTGAGAAGACTTTCAAAGAACTAAAGTCCAGATTGACCTATGCACCTGTCCTTACTATTCTAGACAGATCTCGGGGTTTCGACGTTCACTGTGATGCTTCAGGGAAGGGATTAGGATGTGTGCTACAGTAGCGTGGAAGGGTAGTAGCTTTTGCGTCAAGGCAACTAAAGACGCACGGACACAATTATCTTACGCATGATCTAGAATTGGCAGCCGTTATTTTCGCTTTCGAGATTTTGCGACATTATCTATTAGGAGAGCGAATTGAAATTTACACCACCCATAATATACTGAAGTATGTTTTTACACAGAAGGAGCTTAAATATGCGGCAAAAGAGATGGCTAGAACCCATGACAGATTTCAATATCAATCTTCAGTATCATCCGGAGAAGGTTAACGTCGTCCCCGATGCTCTGAGTCGCCAGCGTTAGCGATGAATCTCACTTCACAGTGGAAATTACAACATGAGCTTCATGTATCAGAGATTGAAGTGGTATGTTCCCTCATAAAAAATTACCTTTGTTTAAATATAATCGGCAGCATCTTATGTGAAAGGAACGCGAACGCCGGTGCCAGTCTCTGATAGGATTAAATCCTATGGCAGCGCCTCATGTGATACACGCGTGAGCGCTGGCGTGCAAAGTACGTGAATGCCTGTTTATGTGTAAGAATTAAATTCTTGTGTGGTGTCCGCGTGCATAGTACGTAAGAGTCATCGTCCAAATTAAAGCGGGTAGAATTAAATTCTACATGGGAAATATTTCCCTAAAATCTTGGGATATTCTATGTAAACAGAGCCGTTGGATTAAAAGTCCAATGGTGATTAAAAAAATCATATGATGAGAATTAAATTCTATTAAGGGAAAATATCACCATGATCTTTCTAAATGAGAAAGATATTCTCTTTTAAACCGAGTGCTGTTGGATCAAGGATCCAATGATAGAATTAAATTCTATTTTGGGAATACGTTTTCCCAACCTTTCTAAACAAAGAAAGATGTGCTCTATTAAACAGAGATCTCTTGGATTAAAAATCCAATGGTGTTTAAAAATCACCGTTTAAATCAAGAGATAGAATAAAATTCTATATATTGGAAAATATTAATTTTGTTAAAAACAAGAAAATATATTCTGTAAAACAGAAATCACTGGATCAAAAATCCAACAGTGGATAAAATTCCCCAAATAATCTTTGAGACCAATTAAATCAATTGGTATCTCTTAAATGAGAGATTTTCTCAAAACTATTTGGCCTTACCTGTATAAAGAACATGGGACTTCAAGTCTAATATAGAGAGAGACCCCTCCCCCCCCATAAGTTTCTGCAAACAAAAAGATAGAAACTACAACTGTGAATTTAATTCTCTCGCTGAAGAAAGCCCTGTTCTCCTTTCAAACCCCAGGTAAAGAAAAAGCAGAGATAAAATATATCTCTTTTGCCTAGTACAAGTAAAAAAATAAGGGTTTAACCCTTCATAAAAGAACATAGTTCTTTCTTTGGATTTTATTAGGCCTTTCTTTTTTGTGAGAAGCCGCTTTGGCTTTAAGAGGAACCGTTGTAACAGGAACCGCCTTGGGATAAGTCCTTTTGTATTTGGAAGGGGATTTGTCCAAATCCGTATTTTTTTGAATTTAGGTTTTGAACTTAGGTTATATATTCCTTTAGTTCAAAAACATTTTGTTTTATTTAAGTATCGTTAATTTAGTTTGAGATTAAGATCAACTTAAATATTTTAGCAATTAGGCTCAATTTATTTTAACTAAGAATACGTTAGTCTTATTTTTAGACTAAGATCAACTTAGCAATATTTTAGGGATCATCAGATTTTTGTTGAGATCCAACAACAGAGCATTTGCACTTAGCTGTAAGAAACTTTTCAGAGAGACTTAGCCAATTTGGGCTTGTTCTGCTCTGTCTTTTTTTATTCAAAAGTGCTAAGCACTTATTTGTTGTTCTGTTTGCTCAACCCTTTTCTTTAATGCAGAAGTTTTAAGCACATATTTGGGGCTCTGGCGCTCACAAATATATCATATGAGGTGCTCAGACATGGGCGCTGTCCAATTAGTGCTAAGCACTTTAGTCATTTTGGCTGAATATAGAGTGCTTACACTTTGCACGGCGCTAACGTGATGGGCACGTAAGGCACTATCTCATTTATTTTATTAGACGTGTTAGATATGTATGCCCTAGAGGCCTGTATTGTATAGAATGCCAGGCATGTATATGTACAGAAACAATTTTTGCTAGAAATGATAGTATGCTATCTGGTTTATCTTCATCTTAACGTGTGATGTGTTGTATTTCATATCTTTATATACATATTGATGAAGCCCTTAGGATTATGCTTGATTACCGGGATTATGATGCAGATCATACTAGTGGGGTCTGGGCAGTCTATAAGCATATCCTTTAATTGTTCCTAGTCGAGGGTATATCGAGACAGGGCATCGATATTACCAGAATAAACTAGTGTGTACGTTTCTTGAACCTGGGGGCGATGGTTGATCCCATAACCATTGGTGTTTGACATCAAAGATTGTTCACAGGTGCTCATTAGAAAATGGGTACACCGAACAGGACTCGCAGAGAACTCCTAGATGGTATATATACCTATTGTCAGATAACAGTTCTCTGGTGACACTTGTACAGGTTAGTCTGTAGACCCGAGATCGTCATAGTGTCTTGTGTGATTCCCACCGTGCTTTGATTTCCTCCCTACCACGGCTCTGTTGAGTCGTGCAGAAATGTGGATTTTGGGTACAATCCTGAATCGCATGGAGGCAGTGAGCGATAGGAGGGGCTTCATCTCTCCCGGTATAGGGAGTTGATGTCGCGCTATGCTTGATCGGCCATAACAGCAAATCCCTGGCCAGGGTTCTCGAGATTTACTTATAAGAGTTATCAATAGTTTCTCGAACCGTTATGAGCCGTAAATCATCATGACTTATAAAGTTACTGGGGTCTGACATTTACCACCCCTAGACTTCATATGCGACGTATCAGACAAAGAGACCGGACTGTATGGCAAGTGTTCTTTACAAGCTCGTTAGGGTTGTGATGAGTTCGCTCGTCGGCCACCTTTTCGTTATGTACCAAGGTAGCCATTATGCACAGCTAGTGCCGCTGACGTGCTTATGGTAAATCCACTGCCAGCGTACTGTCGAGTCCTTAGAGTCCCACACAGAGAGTTTCCTGGTTCAGGCGAAAGATGTAGAGGCCGTAAGTTGTTACGGCAGGGTTTCGATCATGTTCGTGTAATCGTTACAGGAATAATGATAGGAATGTTAATACCTGTAAGCTTTGGTTTAAGCCGCATGCCGGTATTATATTATTGGATTATTAGTATTCGTATTTTTCGAAATTCGGATACATGTATACTTTTACGGTATATGGTGGAGGGGTATTATTATAATTGTTACAACAATGACTTCTAGAAGGAGACATCTCATAAATGGATATTTATTTTGTGAAAATAAATAAATGAGGCGGCGTTTGGAAAAGTCTAAGCATGGATGAAAGAATGGCTTGTTTAATTATTTATTCATTTGGAGTTACTATTGAAGCATGGTGCTATTTTTTATTGTATGCTTCAATTATTTCATTTTGAGCCATTTTATTTTTCCATGCTTGAACTTTTCATTTTACACTCTCACATTCTCTCTCTTCATTCTCTCCTTCTTCCTCCTCTTTTCTTTACCTTCACATAAGTTATGAATCAAAATCCTAGAGCAAAATCATAATCCAATACTTAATCTCTACTTCATCTTAGTGATCACTCCTAGCAAACTTGATCTCTAAGTTGAACTCTTGTAAAGAGTTTGAAGCTTGTACCAAAGCTCTCGGGTGGATCGTCTTGGATCTTGAGGTGGCCGTAGATCGAGCTCATTGCAACCACAAGGAGCCTAGGAGTCACATTCAAGTGAAGACCCGAAGGACCGGTTCTATTGGGTATAAATACTATCATAGTAGATTAGATCTCTTGATGGTTTTTGCTAGTTAGGGTTTAAGCACTAATCTTGGGTTATGTGGGTGTTGCATGTAAGAAAAATTATTGTTTTCCGCTTTCGCCTCCTCATAAGTGTTGTGAGGTGTGAAACATCGACTAACATGGTATTAGAGCCTAACTTAAACCTTAAATAGCTTGTTGCAACCTTATAACTCCTTCATTTTTCCTCGTGCAAAATCTGCAGGAAAAACAGTTTTAAAAATTGAACTTTTGAGTTGTTTGCACACCCCGCGGGCTTACGGTTTGAACCGAGAAGCCGCGGGGTGGAGCACGCGCACTGTGGGGACACCCCGGGGGGACTAGAGGCCTTACCCACACCCCAAGACCACCTCAAGGTGGCCTTGGGGGTGGGTGACCCGAGAGCACCCCAACAGGGTGCTCTCGGGTCTGCACACCCTTTGGGGCCACCTCGAGGTGGCCCCCTGGGGTAGGTATCCCCCCGAGGCCCCCTATTCGAACGTTAATATGTTGGTCTTTGCCTCCGCGAAGTTTGGGCGGGTTTCGAGTTCGTTTCGACTCCCGGATTGGCTCAAAAGATCGGTTTTGAAAACTTGCTCACTGGATTTTTTCAAGTGTTGGAAAATGTTTTAGTTTGCAAATTCTTGTGCGGAATTCTAATGTTGCGACTTCTTTACATGCTTTGTGATGTGGATGTGTGTTTGGAAACGTCGACTAATTGCTATACGACGATTACTCGGGGTTGCACACAACGGTTTTGATATCAAGAGATGGTATGTGTATATGAATGTGTTGGATCGTCGTGATGAATGGCCGGGGGGATGTGAGATGAGCGTTTTTCTTTTCTTTCATTCAATATAATTTGTAAAAAGCAATGTAATATTATTTTTGCGGGGTACATCCGGGTTGAGGTTGTAGCCACCGTTGTATAATTTCATTTTACTATTTTTGCTCCTAGGATAGACCCAAGGTGGGGTGCACAAACTACCGGGTTCTCGAAGTGCCGAGTGGCCTACTCACTTTGTTGAGGGAGGTTGCTTCACTTCGGGAATTTGGCGGGTAGTTTGCCGCACCCGTAAGGGTCTAGGGTGGGGTTTTCGCTATTCATCACGACCGTGAAACCCGTCTTTCATTAAGGGCTTGAATGAAATACGGAATTCCTAGTATATCCAATGTATTCATCTGTGATCTGAAATGGCTATATTTATATATGAGATATATAATAAAAGTTGCTTATGTTTTGCACCCGCGCTACTCCAGCCCCCGCACTGCCGTTAGTTAAGTAACCTGACGGTGCATGACGGGGCCCAGTGGCGAATGCGGATGGCATAAGCGTACATTCTATTTTCGTTTCTTTTCTGTGATATTTAGGAAACGTAAATGATGGGACAACATTAATGTGATTAATATTAAGAAAATGAAACTTAAAGATGTTGTAAAATCAAACTTTTTAAATAGGTAACTCTAGCTTTTGTTTTGCATCGTGGTATTCATGAATATCCTGCACCTCATTCGATGAGGAAAGGGCCGAGATCCCTTCACCGGAAGTGACCCTTTTAGCGAAACAAGCAAATGTTACAAAGCACTCGATTTGATTTTATAGTTGATCTAATTTTTTTTCTTTGCATCGTGGTATTTATATATCCAGCACCTTATTCGATAAGGAAAGAGCCGAGATCCCTTTACCGGGAGCAATCTCTTTAGCAAGATTAGAAAGATGCTATAAAACCATTCGACTTTTAAAACTGGAGCTTAAACCACTCCTTCTCACTCGATTCTACAACGATATCAAGTTCAAAATGTTAAAGGTTTTCATAAAAACCATTCGTAGCCCTCCGCCATTTTAGGAAGCAGAGTACTTAGTATTCGTGCCACATTTGTTGACTATAGTTAAGGCGTGGTGTACGGTAGCTAAGTGATGTCTTCGTATAAAGCATTTGATGCGATCGATTAGGACATTCGTATGACTTTGCTGACCATAGTTAAGGGTCATGCGGGTGGGTCTAAATCAATCCCGAAATGGCGGGTAGAACTTGACTAGTGCTTATGATTTGTTGACCATAGTTAAGGTCATAAGACACTAAGGGTAAAAATCATATCGGGAATTTCAAGAGTTGAAATTTGCAATAAGATTGCATACCTTCTATATGATAGTTGGATCCCGATCCCACTGTGAGTAAAAGTTACTCCCGGGAGAGTTTTGCACTTTACAATTAGCTAATCCAGTAGGTGTCTAAAAAGGCGTCAACGGGGTTACGCCTCTAAAAAAACGAGGTTTATTTTAATTAGGTCCGTGTGAAAGCACCGGGAACCTCCCTCGGAGTACCGACAACGAGGCACCCGAGTGGAACGGAGACCAAGTCAAGTGTAGCGAAGGAAGGAATTGACGAGCGGAACGATAGGCATCCCACTGGCCTGGCCGACCGGTTAGCGAACTTGTAGATTGAAATTAATCCTGGATAGTTTTCTTTTTAAAGATTTGATGGAAAATTTGATAAAAAGCAGTGGGAGACATCGATTAGATAAGATTAATAACCAATCTAATTATACAAGAACAATCGCTGAGTGTCTTCTTTTCTCTCTCCTAATGGAAGATACCTATGATGGGACTTAAGCTTTTATTAGACAAGAATAAACTCACGGGACCGAATTACAAAGATTGGCTAAGGAACGTAAATATTGCCCTGACCTATGATAAGGTCGGATACGTCCTGACTACTCCAGCCCCTCCTAGCCCAGGCCATGATTCTTCAGTTGCGGATAAAGAAATCCACAAGATATAGGATATAGACTGCGCAACAACCAAGTGCCTCGCGTTAGCTTCTATGAACAATGAACATCAGAAGCAGCATAAGAAGATGGATGTACAATCCATCTTTCTCCATACAAAGGACTTGTATGGAGAGCAATCTCGTACTCTCCGATACGAGGCATCTCGAAAGTTGTTTCAGTTGCGGATGGCTACCGGCACGCCTGTAGGTGACCATGTATTGAAGATGATTGGACTTATAGAAGAACATAAGGACCTGGGTTGGACCATGGAGAACGAACAGTATGTTGATATTGTTCTACAGTCCCTTCCCCCTGCCTTTGCTCAGTTTATTGTAAACTTCAACATGCACAACATGGAGAAGTCCTTACCTGAACTCCTCAATATGTTGAGGAGTGCAAAGAGCATGCTAAAGATAGCGAAAACTCCCGCTCTAATTGCTGGGCCATCTTCCTCTTCCATCCCGAAAGCCAAGGCCAAGGGAAAGAAGAAGAAGAATCCCATTAAGCCAAGAGGCGGAGTGAAAAAGGCTCCGGGAAAGGACAAGAAAGGGGCTGTTGCGACAGGAAGAGGGGAATGCTTCCACTGCCACCAGACTGGGCACTGGAAGAGAAACTGCGTTGGATACCTGGCCGGCCTCAAGAAGAAGAAGAATGGTGATGCTTCCACTTCAGGTGTGTTTGTAACAGAAAACTGTTTTTCAATTAGCTCTGCTTCCTGGGTATTAGATACCAGGTGAGGATCTCACATCTGCAATTGTGTGCAGGGGCCGAGAAATAGCAAGATTTTGAAGAAAGGTGATCACACTCTCCGGGTTGGGAATGGTTCCTCAGTACATGCTACAGCAGTGGGAGAGTATCACCTTGGTTTGCCGTCGGGTTGTATATTGATTTTGAACCCATGTTATTTTGTACCTTCGATGTTATGTAATATTATATCTGTATCGTTGTTGGACAATACTGGATATAATTTTGTATTACAATCTAATGTTATGAACATTAATCTTAATCAAGAGTTGATTGGGTCTGGTACATTAAATAACGGGATATACGTCCTAAACCAGCATACAGTTTTCAATATACAACATACAAACAAAAGAATGGTTTCAGACATAAATGAAGCTTTCATTTGGCATTGTAGACTTAGTCATATTAACGAAACAAGACTAACCAAGCTACATAAAGATGGATATTTAAACCCGTTTGAATATAAATCTTATGCGACTTGCCAGTATTGTATCATAGGTAAAATGACCAAAACTTCGTTTAGTGGACACGGAGAGAGAGCTATTGAACTTTTAGGCCTCATATATAGTGATGTATGTGGACCAATGTCTACACATGCAAGAGGTGTTTTTTCCTACTTCATAACTTTTACTGATGACTTCTCGAGATTTGGACACGTGTTTTTGTTGAAACATAAGTCTGAAGCCTTCGAAAAGTTCAAAGAGTATAAATCTGAAGTAGAAAAACAAACAGGCTTAAGTATCAAGAAACTTCAATTGGATCGAGGAGGTGAGTATCTAAGCTCAGAGTTTCTGGATTTCCTAAAAGAGAATGGGATTCTCTCTCAGCTCACTCCTCCGTACACACCACAACACAATGGTGTGTCGGAAAGGAGGAATCGTACCCTATTAGATATGGTACGATCTATGATGAGTGATGCTGAGTTACCGATATCATTCTGAAGGCACGCATTGGAGACTATGATTTATCTATTGAATAGGGTTCTGAACAAAACCGTGTCTATCACTCCATATGAGATATGGTGTGGAAAGAGACCATCTTTTAAAAGAGTTAGGATATGGGGTTGTCCGGCTTATGTAAAAAAACAGAATCCGGACAAACTCGAGACACGATCGGTTTTGTGTAAATTTGTGGGATATCCAAAACACTCGTATTGATATCTTTTCTACCACAAGGAGGAACAAAGGGTGTTTGTTTCTCAGTATGCCACATTTTTAGAAAATGAAATTTTACAAATGATATTGTTGGCAATACGGTAGAACTGGAAGAAATTCCAGATACATAAACAATTACAGATGATTTGGTTGAACCTGAGGTTTCAATAGAACCTGACGAACCTCAGCCACTCTGTAGATCTAGTAGGACTTCTCACCCACCTGATATGTACTACGGTTTTCTAATTGATGGTGATAGAGAAGATTGCATCATGGATGATGATGATCCTACTAGTTTTCAGCAAGCTATCACAAGTGGTGACTCAGTGAAGTGGCTGGATGCCATGAGATCCGAAATGGAATCCATGCATACCAACAAAGTATGGACTTTGGAGGTTACACCTTCTGGAGTAAAACCCATAGGGTGCAAATGGATCTTTAAGTGAAAGATCATTGTGGATGGTCAGGTGGAGACCTATAAAGCTAGGCTGGTCGCAAAAGGATTTCGTCAAAGACCGGGCTTGGACTATAATGAAACCTTTTCACCAGTCCCGATGCTCAAATCCATTCAGATCCTGCTTGCTATAGCTGCTCACTATGATTATGAGATCTGGCAGATGGATGTTAAAACGACATTTCTAAATGGTGATTTAGAAGAATGCATTTTTATGGATCAGCCAGAAGGCTTCATTGATAGTGGGAGCGGCGGAAAAGCATGCAGGCTGCTTAAATCCATCTATGGATTAAAGCAGGCATCACGGAGTTGGAACATCTGCTTTGATGATACAATCAAAGAGTTTGGTTTTATCAAAAATGTAGATGAACTATGTATTTATAAAAGGATTGTAGAGAGTACTGTTACATTTCTCGTATTGTACGTGGACGACATTCTCTTGATAGGAAATGATATTTCTATGCTACAATCGATCAAACTATTCTTATCGCAGAGGTTCTCCATGAAAGACCTGGGTGATGCCTTGTACATTTTAGGGATTAAGATCTATAGAGATAGATCTAAGAAATTATTGGGATTGTCCCAATCAAGATACATAGACACCATACTAAAGAGGTTTAGTATGGAAGATTCCAAGCGAGGTAATTTACCCGCTTGTCACGGGATCACCCTCTCCAAAGAGATGTCTCCAAAGACTGATGAAGAGAGGGCTCGCATGAGCATTATACCCTACGCTTCGGCGGTAGGATCTATAATGTATGCGATGTTGTGTACTCGCCCAGATGTATCTTATGCACTGAGTGCAGTAAGCAGGTATCAATCCAACCCAGGGGAGAAACACTGGACTGCTGTGAATAACATTCTGAAGTACTTGAGAAGAACTAAAGAAATGTTCTTGGTGTATGGTAACGGAGATCTCCAAATGGAGGGCTTTACCGACTCCAGATTCCAGAGCGACAAGGATGATAGTAAGTCCATCTCAGGATTTGTATTTACCCTAAATGAAGGGGCGGTATATTGGAAGAGTTCCAAGCAGGATACCGTCACTGACTCCACGATGGAAGCTGAGTATATTGCTGCTAATGATGCCGCAAAAGAGGCGGTCTGGATGAGAAAGTTCATTTCCGAACTTCAGGTGGTTCCATCCATTGCTAATCTAATACCTCTGTATTCCGATAACAATGGAGCCATGGCTTTGGCAAAGGAACCAAGGCCCCATCAGAAATCCAGACATATCTTGAGGCGCTATCACCTCATCAGGGAAATAGTGGATCGCCAGGACATCGAGGTACGGAGAGTAGACACGAAAGACAACACAGCAGATCCATTCACCAAGGCCATCCCTCAAGTCTAGTTTGAAAAACTGTTCGAGCTGTTGGGCATGCGGTACGCCGACAACTGGTTCTAGTGTAGACAGTGGGTACTTATTGCACCGACTACAGGCCTTAGTGCAATGCGAGATTGTTAGATATGTATGCCCTAGAGGCCTGTATTGTATATGATACTAGGCATGTATATGTACAGAAACAATCTTTTCTCGAAATGATAGTATGCTATCTGGTTTATCTTCATCTTAAAGTGTGATGTGTTGTATTTCATATCTTTATATACATGTTGATGAAGCCCTTAGGATTATTCTTGACTACCGGGATTATGATGTAGATCATACTAGTGGGGAATGGGCAGTCTATAAGCATATCTTTTAATTGTTACTAGTCGAGGGTATATCGAGACATGGCATCAATATTACCAGAATAGACTAGTGTGTACGTTTCTTGACTCTGGGGGCGATGGTTGATCCCATAACCATTGGTGTTTGACATCAAAGATTGTACACAGGTGCTCATTAGAGAATGGGTACACCGAACAGGACTTGCAGAGAAATCCTAGATAGTATATGTACCTATTGTCAGATAGCAGTTCTCTGGTGACACCTGTACAGGTTAGCTGTAGACACGAGATCGTCATAGTGTCTTGTGTGATTCCCATTGTGCTTTGATTTCCTCCCTACCACGGCTCTACTGAGTCGTGCAAACAGGTGGATTTTGGGTACAGTCCCGAATCTCATGGAGGCAGTGAGCGATAGGAGGGGTTTCATCTCTTCCGGTATAGGGAGTTGATGTAGTGCTATGCTTGATCGGCCATAACAGCAAATCCCTGGACAGGGTTCTCGAGATTTACTGATAGGAGTTATCAGTAGTTTCTCGAACCGTTATGGTCCGTAAATCAGCATGACTTATAAAGTTACTGGGGTCTGATATTTACCACCCCTAGACTTCATATGAGACGTATCAGACGAAGAGACCGGACTGTACGGTAAGTGTTGCTTACAGGCTCGTAGGGTTGTGATGAGTTCGCTCGTCGGCCACTTTTTCGTCATGTACCTGAGTAGCCGTTACGCACAGCTAGTGCCGCTGACGTGCTTGTGGTTAAACCCACTGCCAGTGTACCGTCGAGTCTTTAGAGTCCCACACAGAGAGTTCCCTGGTTTATGCGAAAGATGTAGAGGTCGTAAGTTGTTACGGCAGGGTTTCGATCATGTTCGTGTAATCGTTACAGGAATAATGATCGGAATGTTAATACCAGTAGGCTTTGGTTTAAGCCGCATGCCGGTATTATATTATTGGATTATTAGTATTCGTATTTTTTGGAATTCGGATACGGGTATACTTTTATAGTATACAGTGGAGGGGTATTATTGTAATTGTTACAACAATACCTTCTAGAAGGAGACACCTCATAAATGGATATTTATTTTGTGAAAATAAATAAATGATGTGGCATTTGGAAAAGTCTAAGCATGGATGAAGGAATGGCTTGTTTAATTATTTATTCATTTGGAGTTACTATTGAAGCATGGTGCTATTTTTTATTGTATGCTTCATTTATTTCATTTTGAGCCATATTATTTTTCCATGCTTGAACTTTTCATTTTACACTCTCACATTCTCTCCTTCCTCCTCCTCTTTGCTTTACCTTCACATGAGTTGTGAATCAAAAGCCTAGAGCAAAATCATAATCCAATACTTAATCTCTAATTCATCTTAGTGATCACTCCTAGAAAACTTGATCTCTAAGTTGACCTCTTGTGAAGAGTTTGAAACTTGTACCAAAGCTCTCGGGTTAATCGTCTTGGATCTTGAGGTGGCCGGAGATCGAGCTCATTGCAACCATAAGGAGCCTAGGAGTCACATTCAAGTGAAGACCCGAAGGACCGGTTCCATCAGGTATAAATACTATCATAGTAGATTAGATCTCTTAATGGTTTTTGCTAGTTAGGGTTTAAGCACTAATCTTGGGTTATGTGGGTGTTGTATGCAAGAAAAATTATAGTTTTCCACTTCCGCCTCCTCACAAGTGTTGTGAGGTGTGCAACATCCACTAACAAGACGCTCATGTATGTTTCACATGAGGCGCTGCCCAATCAGTGCTAAGCACTTAGTCATTTGGACTAACTTTATAGTGCTTCTGCACTTTTACTTAGCGCTCACGTGTATTTCACGTGAGGGCTGGGCCTTCTATTTTGGGTGCCCACGTAGAAAGCACATGAGGCGCTGAGTCCTTTGTTTTGGGTGATCACGTGGGAAGCATGTGAGTCGCTGGCTTCTATTTAAGGGACTCTTTTGGGTGCTCACGTGGGAAGCATGTGAGACGCCAAGTCTTTTTCTTTGTTGATGTTTTCTGAAGAAGTTTTAACTTCTGTTAATGGTATTTTGACCATTAATGATCTTTGTTTTAGAGATCTAAGACCAGTTTCATTGGAGAACTAAATACTTCTATTATTTTGTTTTTGTAAGAACAAAGTTCTTTATGTAGGGTTAAACCATGTTTATGAAGGAATTAAATTTCTAGACAATGTGTCTTTATTTCTTTTTGATCTAGATTTTTTCCCTAGACTTTTAGTTTGGAGAACAGAATCTCTCTGATGAGAATTAAATTCTCAACTTGTGGAGATATTTACTTTTCAAATCTCAGATCAGGGGAAGAACTAAGTTCTTTTTTGTGGAGGGTTAAATCCTTGTTTTCTTTTATGTTAGGTAAAAGTGATAAGTTCTATCTCTGTTTTTCTTTACCTAGGGTTTTGAAGAGCAAGGATCTTTTTTCTTCAGAAGAGAATTGAATTCTCAGTTTTGTTGTGGAAAGAAGCATGTGGTGTTGATCTTCCCTTTTTTTGAAGTCTCCTATCCTTTATATAGAAGAGTCAAATTTGTTGACTAGTTTGAGAAAATCTCTCGTTTGAGAGATACTAATTGATTTTACTTGGCCTCAAAAATTATTTAGGAGATTTTATCCACCGTTGGATATTTGATCTAGTGAGTTTTATTTCACAGAATATATATTCTGGTTTTTAAAAAGATTAGGGTAATATTTTCCCATAGATAGAATTTTATTTCTTTCAATCAGTGATTTTTAATTATCATTGGATTTTTAATCCAAGGTTGCTCGGTTTAACAGAGCACAATCTTTCTTTGTTTAGAAAGATTGGGGAAATATATTCAAAAAATAGAATTTTATTCTATCATTGGATTTTTGATCCAACCGAGAAGATCTTTCTCACTTAGAAAGATTAGGGAAATATTTTCTCCTTATAGAATTTAATTCTATCATTTGATGATTTATCATCACCATTGGATGTTTGATCCAACGGCTTTATTTAACAGAGAATATCCAGGATTTTGGGGAAATATTCTTTATTTAGAATTTAATTCTACCCGCTTTAGTTTGGGACAGTTATGAATTTAATTCTTATATAACAGGCACCACATGCTTTGTACGTCGGCGCTCACGTGAACTTCACGTGAGGCGCCGCTGTAGGATTTAATCTTATAAGAGGCCGGCGCTGGCGCTTACGTGGGGAGCACGTGAGGCGCTGCCTCATTGGGTTTGAACAGAGTTTAGCTCTTATTATTGTGTTAAATTAATAAGGGAACAAATGCCCCCCCACCGTTGTTCTCACGTGGCTCACACACGAATGCAACGTTGTTAATTTTACCACCGTTGGATCACATAGGGATGTTGAACCGATCCCCCCCCACGTATTATAAATGGGGCCTTTGGCCCTTGAGATGACTGCTGTCTCATCATCTTCTTTCATAACCTTTTCCTTTCTTTTAAGAATTTAATTCTCGTTCCAGAGCTTAGATCTCTGTCTTCAAGAACTCTTTTGAATAGAGTAAACTCTGCAAAAAATTTTGGTGAGGACTATGAACAGAGCTTAGCTCTTAATCCCCTCTGGGGCATATATATATATATATATATATATATATATATATATATATATATATATATAATTTTATTCTTGGATTTAGAATCCATTATCATACTCGACAGAACTTAGCTCTTTTCTTGAATCGATCTCTTGTAGATCTTTAAAAAACCATTTTTTCTTATATAGATCGTGGATCTTGATGTCCATATCAAAAACTTGAGTCAATGGACATTCTTGAGAATCTTTGATTCTCCTCTTAAGGTTTTACCCTGCTGTCAATCTTAACATTTTTCTGGAACTTGATTCCATCAATTAACTCCTGAGTTTTTCTAATATGGGGATTTCTCGGATTTAATCCCACTATTTGGGGGAATTTAATTCCATTTTTTGCATAGCTTAGCTCTGGTTTGAATTTTAAGACCTTTGGGAATTTTATTCCCTTTACTGTTCTTGGATATTTTCCTTTTCTATAATTTTTGGGGTTTTAATCCCTACCTTTTTTTTCCACAGATTTGAATCTGTTGTTTGTTTAAAAGAACCCGCATTTCAGGGAATATTGGGAGTTTTAACTCCGCTGTTCATTTAATGAGCACTATTCATTTAATGAGAATCCTCTTGGATTCTCACAATGGGCACATGTTTCATCATTGATGAGCCGCCATTTTAATTTTGTGGGGCCCACTGGTTTTTTAGACTTAGTGCTTTCAGTATTTTTATTGCTAACCCTTTACTGGGTTTCTTTTCAGGTACCATAGCTTCTGGTTTCTTTTTCTCCGCATTTCTATCCCCGCAGGGCTTTTCGCGAAACGCCAATTTTCCAGAGGCACAGCAAATAGTAGGCGCATGCTAAGCGAAATTATTGAAGACCTTAATTTCGAGACTCTTACTTCTGCTGCGGACTTTGTGGATGATATCAATCCTATGCTGGCGACTCTTATGATTTTCCATAATGAAGATTTCGTCCGTATCTGGATTGATTATTGTAGGCAAATCGAGGCTTGCCTCTATAAGATGGAGCGCAAACATCTTACGTCTGAGGCATTATCCTCAAAGGCTCAATTGATTGCGTGGATCAAACAAAGTGCTGCGTTCATTTAGTATTACGAGCAGAAGCTTTTCCTGAAGCAGAAGGAGCTTGAAACTGCTTTTAGCGAGTTAAGACAATTACGTGCGTAGGTAGAAGCAAATGCTGCGCAGCTCCAAGTTATCTTTGAAAACCTTCAACGATGCATTTATGAAGGAATGACGCTGAGGCGGGACCTTGACTCTACCATGCGAGTAATGTGGGGCTCCGAAGTTGCTAAGTAGGAAATTTTTGAGAAGCTTTCTTCGTTCTTGCAACAACGAGTTCGAATCGAAGCAATGCTAGCCGCAATAGTGGAGCGTGAGAATGAGCTGTGGCAGGAGAATGAGCGGGTCGCCGCTTTATTAAAATCCCTACCCTCGTAGAGGCTACAATTGTATCTTTTTTTCTTTACAAATTGTATCTTTCAAACATTTTGATTCATGAATAAAGAATATACATTTTTTTATTCGCACGCACTCTTCTGTTTCTTGATGTCTTGATTCACACGCACTCTTCTATTTCTTGATATCTTGATCTGGTGCGGAGTAGTTTATATACTCATTTCGGAGTTTATAGTTTGTTCATTCATTTCGGAGTCTCTAGTTTACGTACTCATTTCGGAGTTTATAGTTTATTCACTCATTTCAGAGTCTCTAGTTTAAGTACTCATTTCAGAGTTTATAGTTTATTCACTCATTTCAGAGTCTCTAGTTTACGTACTCATTTCAGAGTGTTTTTAGTTACCTCTCTTAGATTTACAGGCAGACTTGCCCTAACGTTGGATGTAGATAACCTCTATTCTTTTATGACAGGATTCCGTTAGGTTTGTTGTTCTTGGTTTAAGTCCATCGTACCGTCGCGTTGGTTGATATATTCCTCGATATGCAGTCCTTAGGATGCTGTTCGAGTAGCCCCGTGACTGTCGTGTCTCTAATCCCTTCTGAGGCTGGACAAGACGTCTTCAATTAATCTTCTTTATGTTAGTGTTTATGCCCTAGAAGGCCATTACTGTATCATACTAGCTTGTATATTACTTAATGGAAGCTTGGGATATTCACATGTATATAACAGTCTTGCTAAACATGGTAGTATGCTACTTGGTTTTTCTATCTTAATATGTGAGTATACGTATTGATAGAGCTCTTAGGATCTTGCTTGTCTACCAGCGTTGTGATGGCAGTCACACTAGTGGGGGCTGGGTAGTCTACAAGCACATCCTTATTCAGGTCCCTGGTCGTTGGATTATCGAGACAGAGCATCGATACTCCGGAGTAGACTAGTGTGTACGCTTCTCATCCCAGTTGGGGAGATGGTCTGTCCCACAGCCATCAGTACGTCGTACTGGAGATAGTATACAGGTGCTCGTTAGGTTACGGGTACACCGGACAGGACTCACAGGGAACTGTTGGTTGGTTTGATACCAGTCGTCAGTAAACAGTTCCCAGGTGACATGAGTACAGCGTAGTCCGCAGACTTGACACTGCTACTTCGCCTCGAGTGTGTCCCACTGTTCTTAGATTGCTACCCTACCACGGCTCAAAGGAGTCGTGCAAACAGGTGGCAGTTGGGTCCAGTCCCGAGCACTTGGAGGCAGTGGCGGTTAGACAGGATTCGTCCCTCCCGGTATTGGGAGTAGATATCGTGCTGTGTCAGAGAGCCATTACGCAAAGTCCCTGGCCAGGGCAAGCGAGATTTGCTGGTAGGTTCCAGTAGCTTCTCAGGGTGTAATGGGCTTCACTCCGACACGACTTATACCGCTATTAGGGGACTGACGCTTGCCGCCCCCCTAGGCCCGATATGCGATAGTCTTGGACGAACGGACCGGACTGTATGGAGATTGTCACATCAGACTCAGTAGGAGTTCGGATGGGTTTACTCATCGGCCTTCTTATCGACAACTACCTGGGGACCGTTACGTACAGCTAGTGCCGCTTGCGGTCTGTGGTTAAACCCACTGCCAGCGTAGTAGTCGAGTCTCTAGAGTCCCACACAGAGAGTTTCCTACTCCAGGCGAAACGATATAGAGGTTGCATGGTTTTGCGACAAAGGGTTCGGACGCATACGTGCGTTTACGCGCGTACGACTTTCGGACAGATTTTATCAGTCGGCTTTGGTTTAAGCCAGTTACTGGTATCCGGTTATTGGATTTTTACAGTCTAAAGTTTTTCCGTATTTTTACGGATCGGGGGGGCGTTCTCGTAATTACTCGAGAAGCTTCTAGAAGATGTGACTAAGGAGGTTTGTTTTGGAAAGAGAGTGAGTCATAGTGGTGATTCATTCACTTCATTAATGCACATTTATTGCTTAATGACTCATGTTAATGAATCATCACAAGATATTTTGTGAAGCATGCTTATTCATTTCCTTTATTGATTTATTGAAAATAAGAATGCTTCATAATATTATGATACACTCTCTCTCTTCTCTCATTATCATATCACACATTCTCTCTCCTCAAGCTCTCATCTTCTAACCCTAATCCTTAATCCTCATGTGTTGAGATCAAAGGATTAGTTAGACTAAACAATCCATAACCTTCACTCTTTATCATTCTATCATCTTTGATTAGCAATCAAAGTTGATTAGTTACCTCAAGTTAGAGGTTTAGCTTGGAGTTTTGCTCTCGGGTGGATCGTCTACTACCTAGAGAAGGTCGAGGAGAACGAAGGAGGACGTAAAGAAGAAGGACCGGTTCATTAGGTATAATCCCTAATCTCTTATGAAAAGGAACTCATAGAATACGGTTTTTTAGAGTTTAGCTTCGATTCAAGCGGTTAGTCGATGTTCGTTGTTTAAACTTGATTGTTTTTGTAAATTCCGCCTCCCCACAAGTACTGGGGTGTACTACATCGACTTACAGTGGTATCAGAGCCTCGCTAAACACTAAATAACTTAATCGCAAATTTGTACGAATTTCGAACGAAAAAACGAAGCCGGAAAACCCTAAAAAATGTAAGTTTCTGTCGAATTTAAAACGATGTCAGAAAATTTTTCAGGTGAGCTCAGAGTGCTTGACATGACACCAGAAGAACACTCAAGAAAAACAGTCGACTGAATCGACCAACTCGCCGCGGAACCGCGGCCTCAGCCACTGAGTTGCCGCGCTTCCGCCGCCGAGTTGGCGAGTCAGCGGCCGATTTTTCTTCTGTTGCTTCTCTGTGTAATTTGGGGTTTTCTGGAATGTTTAATTATTGCTCAGGTTACTGTTTAACAGAGCAGATTTTGGAGCAATATTGATGTTGTTTATTCGATCGAAAAGTACAGTATTTGCGTATTGGATTATATCTGTGATTGTTTAATGTGTTCGTAAACCTCCCCTAACTGCTAGTATGTCGGTTGGCAGGGGGTTGCACATTTCTGAAATGGTTATATCTGTTTGTGCATATAAACTGTATTGGACTGTTGTGGTGTATAGCCGGGGTTCGCAATGGGTTATTGATTAATTCATTTGTTGTAAATGTAATTTGTTGTAATATTATTTTCGCGGGGCACTTCCAGGTTGCGGTAGTAGCCACCGTTGTATTATTTCATTTTACTGTTTTTGCTCCTAGGACTGACCCAAGGTGGGGTACACAGACTGCCGGGTGGGTAGTTTGCCGTACCCGTAGGGGTCGAGGGTGGGGTAAACGGCTATTCATCACAACTGTGTAATCTGTCTTTTCTTGCAGGCTCAAAAGAAATACAGATTGCTTGCAAATCCAATATTGTTTATCTGTGTTCTGGAATGAATATCATTGCGTCAGACGAATGTAAAATATCTATATTATGATAGCTATTTAGACGCCACTTATGTTTTACACCCGCGCTAGCCCAGCCCCCGCTCTGTCGTTAGTTAAGTAACCTAACGGGTGATGACGGGACCCCGTGGCGAATGCGGATGGCATAAGAGGACGTTGTATTTTCGTTGTTTTCTGCAATGATAGGTTAATGATGGGACGCATTATCTGTAATGCAAAGTAAAACAAACCAAAGTTTAAATCGTTGGAACAATTTAAAAGAAACCACTCGGTTATTTTTAAAACAGATATTTTTAAATGCGGAGATTTAACCACTCCTTTTAAAAGCTATCAGGTTCCTTCGGTTATATCAAGTTCACTACGTTTATGGTTTCGCCAAAACCAGTCGTAGCCCTCCGTCGTTTCATTTGGGTATTCAGTAGTATTCAAGCTATGCATTTTGGCCAAAGTCAAGGCATAGTGTTTGGTAGCTACTGGGTTTTCATTTGTTGCATAAGATAGATGAGTTAGTTTGGGACAGTCGTATTATCATTTGACCAAAGTCAGGGGTATATACGGATGGGTTCAAATTGACAAGATAATGACGGGTAGAACTTGACATGTGACTTATGACATTTTGACCAAAGCCAAGGTCATAAGAGCATGGGGCAAAAACTAATATCGGGAATTTCTAAAGAAACTGAAATTTGCAAAGAAGATGCATACCATTTGGAGTTTGATGAATGTTGGTAGGATTCCTTCAACATTATCATACGATGATATTTGGATCCCGATCCTACTGTGAGTATATGCTACTTATCAGGATATTCGTCGCTTAACGATCAATGCTATAAACCTAGTAGGTGTCCAGAAAAGTGTCAGCGGGGTTACGCCCCCAGAGAAAAGAGGTTCTTTAATTAAGGAACTTCGCGAAAGCGTTGGAAAACCTCCCTCGAAGTATCGACACCGGCCTGGCTGAACGGTTAAGCAAGTATTGTACGGTGAGAATAGTCTTGGCTAATTCTTCTTTTATGGTTTGAGGAAGGATTTGAGAAACAGTGGGAGCCATCCAGTTTAGATAAACTAAAAACCACTCTAAACTTGCAAGAGCATCATGCTAAAGAGTTTTCTTCTCTCTCTCCTAATTGCAGCGACCCTGAAAATGACTGGACTTAAGTTACTTTTAGAGAAAAATATACTGACGGGGCCAAACTATAAAGATTGGCTGCGGAATGTCAAGATGGCTTTGACCTATGACAAACTGGGGTACGTCCTCACCGCTACAGCACCTGCTGTCCTTGGTCCCAAATCCAGCAATGCGGATAAGGAAATCCGCAAAACCTGGGATTTAGATTGCGCGAGAGCCAAGTGCATCGTGCTTGCCTCGATGAACAATGAACATCAGAGGAGGCACGAGGATATGTCCCTAGATGGCATATTTCTCCATACAAAGGAACTTTATGGAGAGCAATCTCGTATAGCAAGATACGAGACCTCTAAGAAATTGTTTCGAGCGAGGTTGGCTGTCGGGTCATCAGTAGGTGAACATGTCCTACAGATGATCGGCTATATTGAAGAGCTCGCGGACCTTGGGACGACTTTGGATAATGAGCTCTATACAGACCTTGTTCTCCAGTCCCTTCCTCCCACCTACGCCCAGTTTATCCTCAACTTCAATCTTCAAGGAAAAGAAGTTGAACTTGCGGAACTCCTAAACATGTTAAGGAGTGCAGAAGGCACCTTGCAGAAGGCAAGGGAAACACCCGCTATGTTTGTTGGCGGTTCATCTTCTTCCGGGTCCAAGGCTAGGGCCAAAGGAAGGAAGAAGAAGGCCGCACCCAGACCTAGAGGAGGTGTTAGTAAGGTGGGAAAGAAGGGAAAGAAAAAGTTTACAGCACCGGTAGTTGGCCTGGATGAGTGCTTCCATTGTCACAGGAAAGGGCACTGGAAGAAGGATTGCAAGGCGTGGAACGCCAAGAACCAGGAACCGAAGCAGGCTGTGGCTTCGACTTCAGGTGTGTTTGTAATTGAGAATTGTCTGTCAATCAACTCTACTTCCTGGGTATTGGATACCGGGTCAGGATCTCATATTTGCAATTCATTGCAGGCACTGAGAAACCGTAGAGTGCTGAAGGAAGGTGATATGATCCTCAGGGTTGCTAACGGAGCTAGCGTGGGAGCTGCGTCCGTCGGGGATTATCACCTAGGATTGACGAGTGGACACATTTTGGTTTTACATAACTGTTATTTTGTACCCAGCTTAACGTGTAATATCATATCAGTTTCCTTGTTATCAAATAAAGGTTATGATTTCACGTTTGTAAGAGATGTTGTCAACATCCACCTTAATCATGGTTTGATTGGGTCCGGTACTCTAAATAACGGCATATATGTGTTAAACCAACTCCAAATTTTCAATGTCCAGAACACACTAAAAAGAAAGTCTCCAGATTTAAATAAAGCTTTCTTATGGCATTGTAGACTGGGTCACATCAATGAGAGAAGGTTGACTAAGTTGCATAGAGAAGGATATTTGGACACGTTCGAATATCAAACTTATGACACTTGTCAATCTTGTCTCAAAGGAAAGATGACAAAGACTCCATTCACTGGACAAGGAGTAAGAGCGAGCGAGCTCTTAGGACTCATACACAGCGATGTATGCGGTCCAATGTCTACACATGCGAGAGGTGGTTATTCCTATTTCATTACTTTCACGGATGATTACTCAAGATACGGATTCATTTATCTGATGAAACATAAATCCGAGGCTTTTGAGAAATTCCAAGAGTATAAGAATGAAGTAGAAAACCAAACCGGCAAAAGTATAAAGACACTAAGATCTGATCGAGGTGGAGAATACTTGAGTGCCGAGTTCCTAGGTTACCTAAAAGAGAAAGGAATTCTCTCTCAGCTTACTCCTCCATACACTCCACAGCATAACGGTGTATCGGAGAGAAGGAATCGAACCCTATTGGATATGGTACGATCCATGATGAGTAATGCTGAGTTACCGCGATCTTTCTGGGGTTATGCGCTTGAATCAGCGGCATATCTTCTGAACAGAGCTCCTACCAAGACTGTGCCTACCACTCCATATCAGATGTGGACTGGGAAGAAACCCCATCTTCAGCATATGAAGATTTGGGGATGTCCAGCTTTTGTTAAAAAGCAGCATGTGGACAAGCTCGAGGCACGATCAGTAAAATGTATGTTTGTAGGATATCCAAAGAACTCCAAGGGATATTATTTCTATTACGCAGAGGAACAAAAGGTTTTTGTTTCTCGTAATGCCCATTTTCTGGAAAATCAGTTTTTAGAAAAGGAAATAAGTGGGAGCGAAATAGAACTGGAAGAAATTCCAGAACCACAAACTACTGCTGAAAGTTTGGTAGAACCAGAGGTTCAAGAAGAACAGAACATTCCCGCACCCCTCCGCAGGAGTAGTAGGCCGTCTCATCCGCCTGAGAGATACTACGGTTTTCTCATTGACGGGGATAGAGAGGATTGCATCATAGATGATGATGAACCTACTGACTTCAGGCAGGCCATCCAGAGCGGCGACTCGGTACGATGGCTAGATGCAATGCGGACCGAAATGGAGTCCATGTACACCAACAAAGTATGGACTTTGGACTTTGCTCCAGATGGGGTAAAACCCATAGGATGCAAATGGATCTTCAAGAAAAAGATTGGTGTAGATGGACAGGTAGAAACCTATAAGGCTAGACTTGTAGCAAAGGGTTTTCGTCAAAGACCTGGTTTGGACTATGACGAAACTTTTTCTCCAGTGGCTATGCTCAAATCCATTCGGGTCCTTCTTGCTATTGCTGCCTTCCATGATTATGAAATCTGGCAGATGGACGTAAAGACGGCTTTTCTGAATGGAAATTTAGAAGAGAGCGTCTATATGGATCAGCCAGAGGGTTTCAATCAGAGTGGGAGCAGCGGGAAAGTATGCAAGCTGCTTAAGTCTATTTATGGACTAAAGCAGGCATCGCGGAGTTGGAACATCTGTTTTGATGAGACAGTCAAAGAATATGACTTTATCAAAAATCCAGATGAACCGTGCATATATAGTAAAGTTGTGGCCAGAAGTGTCGTATTCCTCGTCTTGTACGTGGATGACATTCTATTGATAGGAAATGACATTCCTATGCTACAATCTGTCAAAGGATTCTTGTCACACAGGTTCTCCATGAAAGACCTGGGTGATGCCTCTTACATTCTGGGGATCCGGATCTATCGTGATAGATCCAAGAGGATGTTGGGACTTTCGCAGTCCAGGTATATCAACACTGTACTGAATAGATTCAGTATGGAAGATTCTAAGCGCGGTAATCTACCGGCTTGTCACGGAATCACCCTCTCCAAAGAGATGTCTCCCAAGACTGATTTGGAAAGGGAACGCATGTCTATTATACCCTACGCTTCTGCGGTAGGCTCTATAATGTATGCGATGTTGTGTACCAGACCAGATGTAGCTTATGCACTGAGCGTGGTAAGCCGGTATCAGTCAGACCCAGGGGAGAAACACTGGAGAGCAGTAAAGAACATTCTCAAGTACCTGAGGAGGACTAAGGAGATGTTCTTGGTTTACGGCGGAAAAGACCTCAGGTTGGAGGCCTTTGCTGATTCCGGCTTCCAGAGTGATAAGGACGATTCCAAGTCCATGTCGGGTTATGTCTTTACCCTCAATGGAGGGGCGGTGTGCTGGAAGAGCTCCAAGCAGGACACCGTTGCTGACTCGACGATGGAAGCGGAGTATATAGCTGCTTGCGATGCCGCAAAAGAAGCAGTCTGGATGAAGAAGTTCCTAACAGAACTTCAGGTGGTTCCTACCATAGTTGATCCAATACCTCTGTATTGCGACAACAACGGAGCTATAGCTTTAGCGAAGGAACCAAGGTCCCATCAGAAGTCCAGACACATCTTGAGGCGGTATCACCTGATCAGGGAGATCATTGATCGTCAGGAGATCGAGGTTCGGAGAGTTGCTTCAGAAGAGAACATTGCTGATCCATTCACGAAGGCCCTTCCTCAGATTCAGTTCGAGAGGCTACTCGAGATCATTGGTCTGCGATATGCCAGTACATGGCCCTAGTGCAAGTGGGAGATTGTTAGTGTTTATGCCCTAGAAGGCCATTACTGTATCATACTAGCTTGTATATTACTTAATGGAAGCTTGGGATATTCACATGTATATAACAGTCTTGCTAAACATGGTAGTATGCTACTTGGTTTTTCTATCTTAATATGTGAGTATACGTATTGATAGAGCTCTTAGGATCTTGCTTGTCTACCAGCGTTGTGATGGCAGTCACACTAGTGGGGGCTGAGTAGTCTACAAGCACATCCTTATTCAGGTCCCTGGTCGTTGGATTATCGAGACAGAGCATCGATACTCCGGAGTAGACTAGTGTGTACGCTTCTCATCCCAGTTGGGGAGATGGTCTGTCCCACAGCCATCAGTACGTCGTACTGGAGATAGTATACAGGTGCTCGTTAGGTTACGGGTACACCGGACAAGACTCACAGGGAACTGTTGGTTGGTTTGATACCAGTCGTCAGTAAACAGTTCCCAGGTGACATGAGTACAGCGTAGTCCGCAGACTTGACACTGCTACTTCGCCTCGAGTGTGTCCCACTGTTCTTAGATTGCTACCCTACCACGGCTCAAAGGAGTCGTGCAAACAGGTGGCAGTTGGGTCCAGTCCCGAGCACTTGGAGGCAGTGGCGGTTAGACAGGATTCGTCCCTCCCGGTATTGGGAGTAGATATCGTGCTGTGTCAGAGAGCCATTACGCAAAGTCCCTGGCCAGGGCAAGCGAGATTTGCTGGTAGGTTCCAGTAGCTTCGCAGGGTGTAATGGGCTTCACTCCGACACGACTTATACCGCTATTAGGGGACTGACGCTTGCCGCCCCCCTAGGCCCGATATGCGATAGTCTTGGACGAACGGACCGGACTGTATGGAGATTGTCACATCAGACTCAGTAGGAGTTCGGATGGGTTTACTCATCGGCCTTCTTATCGACAACTACCTGGGGACCGTTACGTACAGCTAGTGCCGCTTGCGGTCTGTGGTTAAACCCACTGCCAGCGTAGTAGTCGAGTCTCTAGAGTCCCACACAGAGAGTTTCCTACTCCAGGCGAAACGATATAGAGGTTGCATGGTTTTGCGACAAAGGGTTCGGACGCATACGTGCGTTTACGCGCGTACGACTTTCGGACAGATTTTATCAGTCGGCTTTGGTTTAAGCCAGTTACTGGTATCCGGTTATTGGATTTTTACAGTCTAAAGTTTTTCCGTATTTTTACGGATCGGGGGGGCGTTCTCGTAATTACTCGAGAAGCTTCTAGAAGATGTGACTAAGGAGGTTTGTTTTGGAAAGAGAGTGAGTCATAGTGGTGATTCATTCACTTCATTAATGCACATTTATTGCTTAATGACTCATGTTAATGAATCATCACAAGATATTTTGTGAAGCATGCTTATTCATTTCCTTTATTGATTTATTGAAAATAAGAATGCTTCATAATATTATGATACACTCTCTCTCTTCTCTCATTATCATATCACACATTCTCTCTCCTCAAGCTCTCATCTTCTAACCCTAATCCTTAATCCTCATGTGTTGAGATCAAAGGATTAGTTAGACTAAACAATCCATAACCTTCACTCTTTATCATTCTATCATCTTTGATTAGCAATCAAAGTTGATTAGTTACCTCAAGTTAGAGGTTTAGCTTGGAGTTTTGCTCTCGGGTGGATCGTCTACTACCTAGAGAAGGTCGAGGAGAACGAAGGAGGACGTAAAGAAGAAGGACCGGTTCATTAGGTATAATCCCTAATCTCTTATGAAAAGGAACTCATAGAATACGGTTTTTTAGAGTTTAGCTTCGATTCAAGCGGTTAGTCGATGTTCGTTGTTTAAACTTGATTGTTTTTGTAAATTCCGCCTCCCCACAAGTACTGGGGTGTACTACATCGACTTACACTTTAGGTTGGTATATATGTATTACCATCAGAAGAAAAAGCGTTAGGTATTTACCGTGGTGCTTTTTACTTGAGATTAGGCTTGATTTGAAGCCCCAATAAGTCATAAACGCACCCTTCTGGGGTTGGATGATCTCCAACGGTCTTTAGGCTTTGTATGTACTGCCGTCAAGACCCGAAATTAGGAATATGTCATCACTTCGTTTTTGCTTTGATGATGTCGCGCCGATTCTTTGCTGATGTATGGTAGATATCCGTATGACCTCTATGCTGTATGTACTGCAATTGAGATCTGGAGTTAGGAATATGTCGTTGCTCTAATTTCATTTGATAGTTGTGTCCGCACCCTGCTGAAATGAGGGGGGAACGCCGGGGTAGTTTCTAGGTTGTATATATACCGTTAAAACTTGGTGCTAGGATTTTGCCATTACTCCATTTTTGCTTTGACCCTTGGGACTTTTTTTTATGACGTTGTGTCTGCATCCTGCTGGAATAAGAAGGAACGCCGGGATAGTCTCTAGGTTGTAAATGTACCGTCAAGACTCGGTTCTCCTTTTGACGAAGCGTGGTGGGAAAATACGGTTCCCTTTCTTTTATTTATGCCCATGGATCATATACAAGAGTCAATATGGACATATTTGCATAGCAGAAAAGTTTCATTTTTATTTTTTTATTTTTATTTCTTTCCGTGATGCTTTATCTTTTCAACTTTTTATGTCGCGAAAGTCGCAATTGCCCAATCATTTAGGCTATTTATCGTGGTGCCCAATCATTTCGGCTATGTCATTTTATTTTTTTATCACTCGCTATTTTTTTTATTGCGAGTTGCCCTATCATTTCGGCTTTTTAAAAAAAAAATTGGGAACTTGAGATCTGATGTCAAGCTTGGCATCAGCATTGCTGCAACTGGAATATTGCCAGGTGCGAATCATCATTTTCCATGAAAGGACTTAAATTTTGATACTTGTTTAGACATCAACATCGCTACAACTAGGATATTGTCAGGAGAAAATCATCATTTGCCTTTGTCGATTTGAACAAATGTGGCTTAACAAACAGGGTTAGGATCCTTTAGAAACCTCTCGTGCCTATGGTAATATGTAGTATAAGGCCCTGTCATAACCCACGGGACAACGACATGTGAATTCATGTTGGTGTCTTTTAGTGACCTCTCGTGTCATGATATACATTCCGTACCAATCTACCCCTTTATCCCCGCGTATTGTATTTTATAGATTATATTTACAAGTCTTACCGAAACCATGGATAAAAATGTTCAAGTAGTCATGTTCAGAATGTAGTCAAGTAGTCAAGTAATCAAGTCAAGTTATAACCATGGTTCGGTCAAGTCAAGTCAAGTATACAAGTTTGATAATGATGTTTGAATTCAAGTATTCATGTTCATGTTCAAGTATTCATGTTTGATATTAGGATCAAGTTTGAATTAGACTCAGGTTTGAGTTTGGATTCAGATTTGAGTTAGACTCAGACTTGAGTCAGACACTTGTAAACTGATTTAGATCCTGAATTAGGTTCGGGAGTTATCGGTAATTGCTGCATATGGACGGCAGGATTTGTGTCTTTTTCCAAGACAATTACCATTGATAATTCCATTAAGTTGTCTACCTTAAATAGGTAAGCACTCACTTTCTCCGGCTCCCTAGGGCTCAAGAGAATTGATCCCGCTTAAACCTATATTTACTAAAGTCTTTAATTAGTGTTTTTATATAACTCGAGGGGGTTTTATCAAAAATATTTTTAATGTAGTTAAAAAGTAAGCCTCGAGGGAGATTAGTATTATTTAGGCTTTCATGAGTATGGATTATAACGATTTGGGGTATTTTACTAGTATACACTTAAGTTGGAAAGTTCATGGTATTTTATTGTAAAACTTGCCTTTTGGTATCTTGAGGTTGTTTTATTGAAACTTGTTAATATTTCATTTTTGAAAAACATAGGTTTATTATATTTTGAAAATATTTATTTATAATTTTATATAATTTTAATTTTTAAAAATAATTTTATTTTTATTTAGAAAATTCGTATTTCTTAAAAAACCGTATTTAAATCCTTTCGAGATCGAATGCTCCGTGATGAGGTCTGCATCTCGCTCTGCTAGACTAAGGATGTGCGATAATCTGCACCATCCATTAGCGGGTCCCCTAAAAAGGGTTGTAGATCCGTAATCGCAAAGGAAATGTAATACCGTATTTTAAAGAAATCCCGTTTTTAAAATTATATGGTATTTTATTGTAAAATTTTTCTCGTAACAAAATATTCATACAAAAGGGCCATCGTGCTATGGAACAAGAGTGTACGTGAGGGGTAGGTCGTTACCCCGTTAAGTTTTCCCTAAAGGTATTGTTTTAACAAAGTTAAGGTATTGCTTTAACAAAGTTAAAAGAAACGGTATCAATGTTCATGGTATTTTAATGAAAAAGTTAATTTAAAGTTATTTTACATGATATTCTAGGCTAAAGTTTATTCTAAATATTGATATTAAGTTACAAGTATTGTATAAGAATTTGGATGAATAATATATAAGAAAAAGTGGAGTTTCTAGTGTTTAGAAAAAGGATATCGGTATTAACTCCACTTTTACCGATTTTGATTAAAAAGAAATTCAAAGAATAGAAAGGGGGTTTGGGAGAGACTTACTATTTGATTATGTTAAGAAGAGGTAGAAGAAGAAGTGGAAAGATTTGGTGTGTCGCGGGAGCTCCGGATGTTGCTTTGATCTTCGTCGGAAGTTGATCGCTTGCTAACTCCTCTTTACTCCACTTGTACTTAGGAAATTTTTGAGAGTTTTGGCTAGAATTTTCAGAATGGTGCTGAGCCAAGTTAGGGGATGGTATTTATAGTATAGAATTAGGGTTTTGGAATTAAAATGGTGGATTAAAAAGCATTAAAATTATGATAAATTGTGAATTAAAGGGTCTATGTTTGATTGCAGGGAAATTAAACAGTGCAAGAGAGTTAGGGGTAGGTGAAAGGGTTAGTGTGCAAAGCCCGGGAACAATTGGGCTCAGATCAACCGTCCCCGCCAGCCATATAGCGAGATCCGCCGGTCGATTTGAGGCATCTGGCATCAAGATTCGTGCCAGATGATTAACGCCCTCTTTACTCCATTTTCCATATGTTTGATTTTTTGTCTTTTCATTTTTCTGTGTATTGCACGTGCAAAATTTTGGGCATCCAAAAAGTAAAAAAGAAAAAAATCAGAAAAAATATTGTGTCTGATGGGGATCGAACACAGGGGCTACGACACAGCAGTGCAAGGGCTTTACCAGTGAGCTACAAGTTACTTCTTGCTGTTATTTATCAAAACTAACTTATAACTCAAACTTGGGCTATAAACTCATTTCTGTACATTAAACTGGAAAATTCTGTACAGTAAACTCAGAGTCGTTACATTCTGCCCTCCTTATAAAAATTTCGTCCTCGAAATATACAATTACATATGGACTAATTTTCAAAGAAGTAAGGGTATCTTGCACGCATGTCTTCTTCTCGTTCCCATGAAGATTCTCCTGGTGA
Organism: Agapanthus africanus; assembly: GCA_030015575.1. Lineage (NCBI taxonomy): Eukaryota > Viridiplantae > Streptophyta > Magnoliopsida > Asparagales > Amaryllidaceae > Agapanthus > Agapanthus africanus. The sequence continues at coordinate 184,441,321 of CM057341.1, forward strand.
ATCTTTTCTCTACATCACTCGGACCAAGTTTACTTCCTTATTCCATAGTGTCTTCACCTTTCAGTCCAGGATCTCAACGGGTTGTTGCTCGCAAGATAAATCAGTCTGTACTGTGGGCTCGGAGTGATCAAGTATGTGGCTAGGGTCGCTCACATACCGTCGTAGCTGGGATATGTGGAACACTTTGTGCACTCCTTCCAAGGAGAGTGGAAGTGCTAAACGGTATCCCACTTCTCCAACTCATTCGAGTATGTCGAACGGTCCTATGTATCTTGGACTTAGCTTACTCCTCTTCACTCCCCATCTTGGGGAGATCTTCAGAAAAACATGTTCTCCAGGTTGTAACTCCAGATGTCGACGCTTAGCATCTGCCTAATACTTCTGTCGGTCTTGGGCTATGTGCATTCTTTTCCTGATCGTGCGAACTCCGTCCACGGTTGCCACAATCATCTCTGGTCTAAGGAGTTCATGATCTCCGATGTCGTCCTAACTTAGTGGTGAACGACAATTCTGTCCGTAGAGTGCTGCGAATGGTGCCATTCCAATGCTTGCCTGGTAGCCGTTGTTGTATGAAAACTCTATAAGGTGTAGGTGATCTTCTTACGAACCTCCGAAGTTTAACATACAAGCTCTTAGCATGTCCTCCAGAATCGAATAGTTCGCTCTTACTGTCCATCCGTTTGTGGATGGAAAGTCGTGCTGAAGTTCAGACTCGTTCCCAGGCTAGCTTGCAGACTCTGCTAAAACTGTGATTCGGAATATGGTATCACGATCGGAGGCGATGCAAACTGGTACTCCATGTAAGCTCACGATCTCCTGTATGAGTTCATGGGTATCAACTATAGTACATATTGAAGAGTTAAATCTTACTTTAGATTCATGCTCACCTCCATGTACTTCTTTGCTAACATCTCAGTTGACTGGCCAACTCGAAATGGAGCAAAATGAGCCAACTTGGTGAGTCGATCCACAATAACCCATACTGCGTTGTTACCCTTCGTGCTGCGAGGAAGAGCAGTCACGAAGTCCATGGTAATGTGCTTTTATTTCCATTATGGGATTGGTAACGGCTGAAGTAGATCAGCGGTTCTGTGATGTTCATCCTTCACTTTCTGACACACTAAACACTTGGCTACGCTTCTGTCTACTTCGCGCCTCATTCCATGCCACCAATAGTGTTGCCATAGATCCTTATACATTTTTATACCACCGGGGTTTACAGAAAAAGGAGAGCTGTGAACTTCTTTCATCAACTCTTCTTGAACTGGGCCGTTTGGTACACATAATCGACTTCCATATCATAAGGATCCATCTTCATGAATGATGAAGTCATTTCGAAGTCCACTTTCTACTTGTTCTCGGATCTTTTGTAACTTGGTATCATTTTCTTGAACTTCCTTGATCTGATTGACAATAGTGTACTGGACTTGTAAGTTTATCAAATATGAAGTGTTACCTGACATAACAACTTTGATCGCCAATCCGTGCAATTCCTGATGTAGCTTCCACTGTGCGGTGAGGTTCATTGCTAATGGCTGACGGCTAAGTGCATCAGGAACTACATTCACCTTCCCAGGATGATACTATAGATTGATGTCGAAGTCCACCATGAGTTCTAGCCATCTTCTCTGCCGCATGTTTAATTGCTTCTGAGTAAATACATATTTCAGACTCTTGTGGTCAGTGTATATATCCACTCGTTCTCCAAGAAGATAATGGTGCCAAATCTTAAGTTTCTAGATAACGGCTGCCAACTCCAGATCATGTGTTAGATAGTTGCGCTCATGAATCTTCAGCTGTCTTGATGCAAAAGCTACAACTTTTCCATGCTGGTGTAGAACACATTCTAATCCCTTACCGGACGCATCGCAATACACAATGAATCCTCCAGATTGATCCGGTATTATGAGAATAGGAGCAGAAGTTAATTTTGACTTGAGTTCTACAAAAGCGTTTTCACATGCTTCTGACCACACGAATGCTTCATCTTTACATGTGAGCTTAGTCAGGGGTGCTGCAATCTTTGAAAAGCCTTCAATGAATCGTCGGTAGTATCTTTGAAAAGCCTACAATTTTAGCGACAAGTTGCTTCAAAGCCGCTCATTTTTTGTTGAGCGTTAGCCATAAACGCCGCCTTGCCTATGCTTTTCATATATCTTTATCGGAAGAAGATGCGTCTTGACCCATCTGATCCAATCGAGTCATTTTATCTATGAGCTCTTGGAAGGTCATCGTCTTGAATATGGCCACGTATGGGAACACCTTTGAATTTAGGTCAAGGGTGGCTATGAACATTCCCACGACTGCAGCTTCGTCGATGCGATGCTCGCATTTTGACCAGAGATTTCGCCATCGGGTGACATATTGAACCAAGGTCTCATTCGGTCTAACACTTTCGTTGACCAACGCCGTCAGGGTAGTGCATGTGTTTACACTAGAGAATCACTGATAGAAAAGCATCTCTATTTGTTCGAAGGTGTTCACAGAGTCATTTAGGAGTTCCGCATACCATTCGAAGGCAATACCCACCAGACTGCTGACGAACTGTCGGAGGATCAATATATTATTTCTTCCAGTGTTGCCATACATGGACTTAAACCGTGCGATGTGCTGGCGAGGATTTCCGGTCCCTTTGTATATGTGGAACGTCGGAAGTATATATTCTAACGGGTACTATATTTGATCGTAGCATGCCGGATATGGTCGACCAATCTTGATTGACTTATTTGCGGTTTCACTGGCTTAGTGAGATTTGATTTGCTGAGCGATATATGCGTCCAGCTTTGCTTTTAGGATCATTTCCTCTTCAGTCGATGATGAGGCTCGCTGAGGATTTGAAATTTCACTTTATCTTTAAGAGCTACTACCGGCAGTTCATCTTCCAGCGGTTCCGAATGGACCATCATTCCAGCCATATTCTGGATCAGAAGGGCCATCTGGTTCATTTTAGCGGACATTGTTGCCGCTTCTTCATCTCTCTTCTTTAGAGCACTCTTTAAGAAATCAATATCCGACTTATACCTTATTCTTTCTTCGGGTGCGTCTTAGGGATTTTCCTTAGGCAATGGATTAGCGAGTGTTTCCGCCTGAGCAAGCATCTCGTGCAGCTTTTCACGTTGCAGTTGAGCTTTTGTCGAAGACCGAGTGTGCGGTCCGTGACTAGTAGAAGCATGAATTTCTTCTTTAGAGTCCACCATATAGACTGTGTGAACTACCATGCCCCCAGGCTTAGGGGATCTGGAATCTTGACCCTTGGAGTTTGCTTCGGGCATTTGGATTTTATTAGGCCCCTCTTTTTTGTGAGAAGCCGCTTTGTCTTTAGGAGGAACTGTTATAACAAGAACCGTCTTGGGATGAGTCCTCTTGTATTTGGAAGGGGAGTTATCTAAATCCGTATATTTTTGAATTTGGATTTTGAACTTAGGTTATATATTCCTTTATTTCAAAAATATTTTGTTTTATTTAAGGACTGTTAATCTAGTTTGAGATTAGGATCAACTTAAATATATGAGCATTTGGGCTCAATTTATTTTAACTAAGAATACGTTAGTCTTAGTTTTAGACTAAGATCAACTTAGCAATATTTTAGGGATCATCAGATTTTTGTTGAGATCCAACAACAGAGCTTTTGGGCTCAGCTGCAAGAAACTTTTCAGAGAGACTTAGCTAATTTGGGCTTGGTCTGCTCAGTCTTTTTTTTTTATTCAAAAGTGCTAAGAACTTATTTGTGGTTCTGTTTGCTCAGCCATTTTCCTTTATGCAGAAGTGTTAAGAAGTTGTTTGGGGCTCTGGTGCTTACATATGTATCATGTGAGACGCTCAGACATGAGTGCTGCCCAATCAGTGCTAAACACTCTAGTCATTTTGACGAATATAGAGTGCTAAGCACTTTGCATGGCGCACATGTAAGGGGCACATGATGCACTGTCTCATTTATTTTATTGGGCGCTCACATGTATTTCACATGAAGCGTTGGGACCTGGGCGCTGCCCAACCAGTGCTAAGCACTTAGTCATTTGGACTAATTTTATAGTGCTTTTGAGCTTCTACTCAGCGCTCACGTGTATTTCATGTGAGGCACTGAGCTTTCTATTTTGGGCGCCCATATGGGAAGCACGTAGGGCGCTAAGTCCTTTTTTTGGGCATTCATGTAGGAAGCACGTGAGGCGCTGGGTTCCATTTAAGAGAATCTTTAGGGTGCTCACGTGGGAAGCACGTGAAGCGCCAAGTCTTTTTCTTTGTTGATATTTTCTGAAGAAGTTTTAACTTCTGCTAATGGTATTTTGACCACTAATGATCTCTGTTTTAGAGATCTGAGACGCGGTTTCATTGAAGAACTAAGTTCTTCTATTATTTTGTTTTTGTAAGAACAAAGTTCTTTATGTAGGATTAAACCCTGCTTATGAAGGAATTAAATTCCTAGACAATGTGTCTTTATTTCTTTTTGATCTAGTTCTTTTTCCCTAGACTTTGCATTTGGAGAACAAAATCTCTCCGATGAGAATTAAATTCTCAACTTGTGGAGAGATTTGCTTTTCAAATCTCAGATCAGGAGAAAACTAAGTTCTTTTTTGTAGATGGTCAAACCCTTATTTTCTTTTATGTTAGGAAAAAGAGATAAGTTCTATCTCTGCTTTTCATTACCTAGGGTTTTGAAAAGCAAGGATCTTTTTTCTTCAGAAAAGAATTGAATTCTCAGTTTTGTTGTGGAAAGAAACTTGTGGTGTTGATCTTCTCTTTTTTTTTGAAGTCTCCTATCTTTTATATAGGAGAGTCAAATTTGTTGACTGGTTTGAGAAAATCTCTCATTTGAGAGATACTAATTGCTTTTACTTGGTCTCAAAGATTATTTGGGGGATTTTAATTTTATTTTACAGAATATATATTCTGGTTTTTAACAAGATTAGGGAAATATTTTCGCATAAATAGTATTTTATTTCTATCAATCAGTGATTTTTAATCATCATTGGATTTTTAATCTAGGGGTGCTCGGTTTAACATAGTACAATCTTTCTTTGTTTAGAAAGATTGGGGAAATATATTCCCAAAATAGAATTTAATTCTATCATTGGATTTTTGATCCAACCGAGAATATCTTTCTCACTTAGAAAGATTATGGAGATATTTTCTCCTAATAGAATTTAATTCTATCATTTGATGATTTATCATCATCATTGGATCTTTGATCCAACGGCTCTATTTAACAGAGAATATCCGGGAATTTGGGAAAATATTCCTTATGTAGAATTTAATTTTACCAGTTTTAGTTTGGGCACTGGCGCTCACGTGCTATGCATGTGGGCGTCACTTAAGAATTTAATTTTTATATAACAGGCATCACATGCTTTGCACATCGACGCTCACATGAACTTCACGTAAGGCGCCGCTGTATGATTTAATCCTATAAGAGGCCGGCACTGGCGCTCATATGGGGAGCACGTGAGGCGCTGTCTCATTGGGTTTGAACAGAGCTTAGATCTTATTAATGTATTAAATTAATAGGGGAACATATCCATTCCATTTCGTCTCTGTTTTCGGTAGTAAACATGGTAGTGCCAGGAATTATATCATCTTTAATGAATCTGTTGATCCAGTCCACGCTTGTAGATCAAATTAAAGTAGCTCAAGCAGGAGATACCAAGTTGCAGAGGATCAGAGAACAAGTAGAGAGTGGCCTTCGATCCGACTTCATCATTCACGAGGATGGATCCTTACGATATGGGAGTCGATTATCATGCCCGCCGGCACTGTTAGAGAGGAGCTGATGAAAAAAGCTCACAGCCCCCCTTATTCTGTACATCCCGATGGCACGAAGATGTACAAGGATCTTTGTCAGCATTACTGGTGGCACAGCATGAAGAGGGAAGTTGATCGGAGTGTAGGAAAGTGCTCAGTTTGTTAACAAGTGAAGGCTGAGCATCACAGAACTGCTGGTCTACTTCAACCGTTACCTATTCCAGAGTGGAAATGGCAGTACATTATTATGGACTTCGTGACTGCTCTCTTTCGCAGCACGAAGGGTAACGACGCTGTTTGGGTTATTGTGGATCAACTCACCAAGTTGGCCCATTTTATTTCATTCCGAGTCATCCACTCAACAGAAACTTTGGCAAAGAAATACATGGAGGAGATCATGAGACTATATAGGGTAGCAGTTTGCATCGTCTTCGACCGATACACCAAATTTCGATCCCAGTTTTAGCAGTGTCTTTAAGATAGTCTGGGAACGAGTCTGAGTTTCAGCACTGCTTTCCATCCTCAGACGGACAGTCAGAGTGGACCATTTAGATCCTAGAAGATATGCTTAGGGCCTGTATGCTTGATTTCGAAGGATTATGGGAAGATCACCTGCATCTCGTCGAGTTCGCATACAACAACAGTTACCGGGCCAGCATCTGTATAGCCCCTTTTGCAGCACTTTACGGTCGGAAGTGTCGTTCTCCCTTGAGCTGGGACAATGTGGGAGATAGAGAACTCTTTGGGCCATAGATGATCGTGGAAACAGTTGATGTAGTGTGTACAATCAGGGAAAGGATGCGCATAGCCCAGGATCGACATAAACATTGGGCAGATGCGAAGCACCAACACTTAGAATTCCATCTTGGAGATCATGAATTCCTCATGATCTCTCCGAATAAAGGAGTGATTCAATTTAGCAGGTATGGAAAGCTCAGCCCATGATACATCGGACCATTTGATATATTGGAACGGATAGGAGACGTGGCTTATCGTTTAGCTCTACCACCATTACTAGAAGGAGTGCATAACATATTCCACATATCTCAGCTATGTTGTTAAGTGAGCGACCCTACTCATGTTCTAGACCACTCAGAGCTTACCGTACAAACCAATCTGACTTGTGAACAGCAGCCAATCGAGATATTAGACTGGAAGGAGAAGACATTGCAGAAAAAGTGGTTAAACTATTCTGAGTTATGTGGAGAAAGGATTCACTTGGAGAATCCACCTGGGAACGCAAGGAAGATATCCATACACGATACCCTCACCTATTTGAAGAGTGGTTCCATTGTGTAAATTTCGAGAACGAAATTTTTCTAATGACGGTAGGACGTAACGACCTTAAATTTCGTGTACACTTTTGTAAATATCGACATTAATATATTTCGTCGTTTCTTTTCAAGTATTAGATTATATATTTAATTCCATGAAAACTTGGCGTGAGCCGGCTCACAATAGTGTGAGCCGGCTCATGGATCATTCCCAATGATCAATCTTTTACTATCTTCTTGAGCCGGCTCAAGGAAACTTTGAGCCATTTCAACCCTTACCTGAAACACTGTTTTACTTTCTACCTTCATGAGACAGCTCAAGCTATTCTTGAGCCGGCTCATGCCTTGTTCGAAGAGGAAACATCCCAGACACCTAATCAATGAGTTATTTCGACTTGTGGCCGTTCTTTTCCTCTTTAAAACGCCCTTCATTTCTTTAAAACTCCCAATTAAGTCAGAAAACCACCCAACTCTTGAGATCTCCATTTAATTCTCTTTTAATGACTTTTAATTCCTTTTAATGGCTTTTACTCTCTTTTATTCCTCATTCTATTAAAATTATCTTTCTCCTCATTTCTTTGGCTGTCTAGAAAATTCTATGTTTTTCTGAAATTCTAAAAGTAGTCTCTCAAGGCCATTCAAGGATTCCTCCTCGTAGGCTTTGTAGTTTCTGGATCAAAGTCCTCCTTCTTTTTTAATCGGTGGTTCAGTTGTTATACTGAACTGCAACGCGAGTAAGTCCCATCATCTCCTCGATCTCTCTCTTGGTCTACTCCTCTCTTTTCCTTGTTTTGACTCCTCTACGAAATCGTTACTCTTGTTTCGTAGAAATCTCTAACGAAATATAGTTTTAAATGCATAGAATTGGTTACACATGAATTGGTTAGAATTATTTGTTATTCCCGATCAAATCTATATTAAAATATTGCTTATCATGATAACTACAACTTATACATACCACAAATATTGAAAAAACACATATTTGATGTTACGGAATGAGTTTACACAAAAGTGTATCGACATGAAGATATAACTGAACTTAAAAACCCGATCGTCTGAACAATCAGGCTTTGAGCCGACTCAAAAGAATATGAGCCGTCTCATTCACCCAGAGAGTTAGAACCCACCTTTTGACATGTCGTGAGCCGTCTCATACACTCAAAAAGTTAGAACCCACCTTTTGACATGTCGTGAGACGTCTCAAGTTTGGATTTGAGTTGTCTTATGACATGATCGAGCCGGCTCAACCATACAGCGAGCCGTCTCATGGATCCAGAGAAGTAAATCCTCATTCTTGACATAGCGTAAGCCGGCTCAATTCTGATTGAGCCATATCAAGCTCGAGTCGAGCCATTTCATGTAACCTGAAATCCAAAACATAATTGTAGATGACTTATAATCCGTCTCAAACAATCTTGAGCCATCTCATTTTGATATTCACACTAAATTAATATCTGACATGTGATTTAATCGGATTTACATCTACATCGCTTGTTTTACTGTACCATACATGTCTCATCTCATGCCATGTATTTTTTATTACTAAACTTACATGTCTTTTGTAAACACATCTAGTACATGCTCCACTCGACTCAACTCGAACCATGAATATCATTTGACATGAATGCTTGACATTTTATATGAAAGCTTGACATTTTACATGAATACATGCACTTGACATGAACTCAATTTGAAACATGAACTTGTACTCTCTCTCTTTTATGTATTCATGGTTTCGAGTTAGACTTGTGACGTTAATTGTAAATTAAATTACGCGGGATGTTGAGGAAGTTTGAGTGTGAATCCAACGAAATCTCAGGAGTTGTAACGACCCTAAATTTTCTATACTTTTGTATCTCTTTAAAGAGTATATTTCTTTTCTGTTAACGTGTTATAAGTTATTCTTGATATATTAATGCAAGAACAACCTTGTAGCTCATTGGTTAAGTCTATACACCGCTGTCACATAACCCATGAGTTCGAATCATTGCATCTCCATTTATTTTATTTAAATTCTTTTGGCATTTTAGAGTTCCTGAAAGTTTCATGGGCATTTGACGGGGTTTCGAAATGTTTTAAGGAAAAAGATATATATTTTTGGACCAAACAAACTTCCACGAGCTTAAACCCCGTGACCAAAGCCCAAAACCAACTTTGGGTGGCCCAGGTCGGCCAATTGCTTGGGTTGGTCAGCCAGACCAAGTCCTTATGGGCCCTGCCCGTATTCTTGCAACCCTTGACTTCCCTCCAGTTTATTTCTTCACTCCAAAACCATAAATTTAATACAGAGAACTGCCACTCTTTATTTTCCCATTAAAATTTATTTTCAATGCCCATTTAACACAATCTTTACAACATATTAATTATATTTCTCCTACAAATACCTTAGCCTATTCCCATGTTCTTCCCCTTTGAAAATAATCAGAAAATTATTCTAAAAATCCATTGAAGAATTGCCCAAGATCCCGAAGTCAAAGCTCCGATCAATATACCTTAGTCCCTTGCAAATCGAGAACCTAGTTCCTAGCAAACGGTAAATTGGTTATTATACCAATTAACACCACGAGTAAGTCACCCCCAATTCTTCTTCTTCACTTTGAATCCACCCCTTACTATGTCTCCGTCTTAAGTTATACTCATCGATATTAAAGCTATCTCACATTCTTATACCTTTTCACAACATAAACTTGTCAATTGGAAAAAGGGAAATTTGTTAAGATTATAACCCGCCTATAATTCTAATTATCGCATATCAAATTTACTTTAACATGTACCATACACTTTTTTTTGAGTTATTTCGTGAAAAGGCATTTTATCGTTTCATGTAACTTCTATGACACAATATGTTTTAATTCGAATGTTTAGAAATGGTGTTGTTAAATATAGTGATAACGCACGGATTAATGACCTACCCACACACGCACACTTTTGAATCATAGCATGATCATATGTTTGTAGCGTTTTTCTAAAAGAATCGGATTTCACTAAAATACCCTCAAGTTATAAAAATAGAATTTTACAGAAGATTCTTTTTTTACTTGCGTATTTTCGCTTCACAACCCTCGTTAGGAGAACGTTGTTAAACAAGGTGCGAATTACCGCACATCTTGGGTCTAGTGAGTGAGATCTGAGCTTTTCACAGAGCGCGTTCTCGAAGAAAAAGTAAATACGTTTTTCAAAACAAAACTAAAAAACCATTTCAACGAGATTTAAATAATGAAATATTTTGATATGTAAATTAAAATGAAACAAATTTTCAAACTAGATTATAAATAAAATACCCTAAATTGAAAAGATTTAACATGCTATTAAAATACCTTTAGTTTTCTAAAAGATAGATCTTTCACCAAAATACCATAAACTCTTAAAAGCTAGAATTTGTAACTAAAATACCACGAATCTCAAAGCATGTTTTTATAAAGAAATCTCGATATTTTAAATAGTATATTTTACTAAAGATATTCTCAAGAACTTTTAAAAAAATATTTTTACATAAAACCCCATCGAGAATTTAATGGCATAATTTATATAAATACCATAGAATTTCTAAATGACCTATTTGCACATTAATACCTTAGAATTCCTAGGACTAGTCTACGCTAGGTATTTAGGTTGCAGACGGGTTTAAGTGACATCTTCTCTCTTAAGGCTTGGGGAGCCGGAGACAATGATGTTAACCACTTGCCTACTCCTAAAATATACTTTATAATTTCACAGAAATCAAATAGCATCAAAACTTGACCTAAAACAGAATTTTACTTGAACTCGAACATGACTTGAACTGAACCATGAATACAATTTGGCTTGACACTTGAACTGGACTTGAATACTTGTACTCGACTTGAACTTGCTTGTACTCTCTCTTCGTATTCATGGATTTTGGGCAAGACTCATAACTAAATCTGTAAATTAAAATACACGGGGATAAGGGGTAATTTGGTAAAGAATATATGACGTGGCACAAGAGTCCACTAAAAATCACCTAACTTGAATCTTGTGTGTCGTTATCCTGTGGATTTAACGGGGTCTTGTACTTCTACATGCTGTTGATCCGTGGGTTTGACGGACTACTCTCGTATACACGCATACCTTCATTATTTAACTACAAACAACCACGTTAAGATAGAATTATCATGCTTATACATATACATACTCATATTTAAATTGATACCTTGACATTGCCACTGTTACATTAGATGTCATGTCTACTTATACGCATTTCTTTATCACATTGTATTCATATCCTTTTAGGAGACTTACCGAGCGCTAGTTCGTTGACGACATTCCTTTCTCTTTGTTTCTTGCGAATGTTCGTCAGGTGATCAAGGAACTGAGGAGATCGAGTCGAGCTAGGAGGATTACGCTCAGCTGGAAGCACAGACCAACTATTAGTTTCTTCAGCTTTTTATTGTTCAAGTATGCCACCTGTTTAGGCGTTTTCATTGCGCTTTTCTTTTAAATTATCTTGTATCCAAATCTATGTGGAAATATTGAATATATATAAAGTTGTTGAAATTTTAATTTTCTTGTTAATTCTTATTTTGATGTAATATTGCTTATAAACGCTTAGCGTATTTATTGCTGGAAATGACATTCTCGAAATAAATACGTCGTGGGTCTCGTCACGTGTCGTTACCATCTTTTGGGAAGCGGGGCATGGTAGGCTTTATTGGTGGACCATGTAGGTCAGATCTGTATGAACATCGTAAGCAATGTAATAGAAGAATATGAAATCTAACAACTTTTATATTACTTGCATTTCAATTCCTTTGAATTTCATCATATTCCTTGAATCAATCTTGAACTTCACTTCGACTTCCTTAAATATCATCTCTCAACTTTTGAATTCCTTTAGATCCACCTTGAATCATACCCCTTCGTATCGATTAAAGCTCCGACTGGTGGAGCGCGACGAAGTGAAGCGATTGAATTATCATACTCTTATTTCCTTGCTCTATTTCAATATCCTCCTTAGGTAATTTCGAGGACGAAATTTTTCACACCCTTCTTCCCAAAATACCAAATTTTTGGGACGTAACTCGACCAGCCATGCTATCTACGGAAAGGAAACATTCTTCCATAGTCACATTAAGGCTGTCAATCAGTAATCAAGAACAATAATATAAACATCAATCTCTAAACATGTTTAATAGCCACGATAAACAATAACAGAAAATAATAGTGGAAACAATAACAATCCGATGAACTAAGGGAAATAATAACTGGTAATGTTCCCTTATGGGATTACAACATTAAAACCGACAAGTTCAATACTAGAAAGAAATCTAAATCATCGATAAAACTAAATCAGTGAACTACTCTTCACTGCTAGGCAATTCTGTTGAAATACTCATGATCCTCCTGTGTTAAAGTCGAAGTATCTGGGCCATACAAAACCCAGACGTCAGTACGTCATAAATATCATAATAATAGTATAAACATTAAATGATATAGTATGCCATGTGTAAGAACTAAATGTCGTGAGTATAAACAATAATAGGCAATAGCAATAACAGGTGATGCAACAATCAAGACATCAGTATCAAACATATCTTGTATATCCTATGGGTCCAAGTCGCTAGGTTATCTAACCTATATGTATTTGAAACCAATTAATGTAATTCTCATCGTAACTCAAACGAGGTTAACGATCCTTAAATCAACCAAACCCAAATCTAAGAAAATACGAATTTGGACTAATCCACGCCCTATGGGCGACAACATAAATTAGTCTCCGTATACAATCCACGGGCAACCTAAAACAAAACAAATATACACGACATGAAGTGAACATCTGGAGAAGGAGAAAGTGATTATCGCTACGCGGTAACGTAATTAACTGCAGGGGCTTGCGCCTGCAGGGAAGAGCATCCCCACAATCAAAAAAACCCCTCGCAAACGAGGGGGATCTGATGAAGTCTGCTACAATGGCCGCATCTGTTTAAACCTTCGATACATGGTGCCATAAATTAACTTGGAATTTTCGGAGTGGTAGACAGATAAAACAAAATAGTATCTGCCCCCAAAATTCAGGCTAGACGTTTGTCTTCCCGGCTTTCGGCGGTAAACAATCACCTAGTGATATTGTTTTGGAAGAAACGTTAGGGTAGGAACGTACTTTTTTAGATGACATGAACCTACCCATTTATGAATGTGTTGAGGGTGAAATTGTATAGGGAGAGTCTGTGAGCTATAATGATACGAATAGGATTGTGAAAAGTTATAGGGAGGAAGACAGCATTGAAAAATATTCTGTCATGTCAAGTTTTGAGGAAATTTTTGCGGATGAACTTGATATTTTAGGTGAGTTTGAGTCAGGATCAATTTGGGAACATCCTAGGAACCTTTATTTTGCTGAACTTTTTGCGGATGAACTCCAGTTTTTACACGAACTTTACTTTGGAACTCAACACGTGATTATTGAACATTCAATTCATCCGGGCAACAATTCGTTGACCTCTTCAAAATTTCATTTCCACTTTCAATGTCTTCTGATCCCTACACACACACACCCATGCCCTTCACTAACAACGAACACATTCTTTTTCTTTTTATTGTTTATATACATATTCTTTTACCAGCCCCTGCATTATATCGAAAAAAAAAATTTGTGGCTGGTATTAATTTCTGGACTGACCATGTTGTTTAACTTGTGAATACTGTAATTAATCTTTGTTTTTCATAGTTTTTTTTTGAAAATAAGATCTCACCCATTAGGGGGTGAGTGCTGATTTTTGGGACAATACCGATTTCACTTTTTGTTTGAGTATGATTGTAAATAAATGAGGTTTTCTTGTTGTGTGTGTGTGTGTAGGGGGGTTGTAAAATGTCATTTATATTGCCTGCAGCCCAAGACCCCGACCCTCTATCCTCATTTCTCAAACAATAGCCTCTTCTTTCTCTTCTATCCCCGCATCATCCCCAAAACCCTAGCCCCTTTCCTCCAAATCGGACCAGCAACAGCACCTTAAATTCCAGCAACACCGGACGTTTCTTCTCCGATCTTCGATTGGCTTCCACAGGACTGTAAGATCTTCTCTTCCCCCTATCCTACACTGTTAATTTTTCTGAAAATTTCCCCAACCCACGGATCATGGCCCCCTTCGAATTAGAGCGAAATTTTGTCGATATATTTACCCATGAGATGTTCGGGAGCTATTTCCATGATGTTATCTAACAGTTGGGGTGGGAATTTCTGTTGTATGGGGAAGAAGGTTTATGTGCTTGAGAACACTTGGTTGATGAGTTCTATGATGCACTTAGAAATGGAGATATAATCCAGGATCGGATTAGGTTTCACTTTTAGGGTAGACGGAGGGTATTTTCAGCTGATACAATATCCAACGCCACCAATATCCCTATCCGACCTGGTTTTCAAATACCATTAGAGCTGGCTCAGTATAGGACGATTATGGGTGATAGGTGCGAGCTACGAGATGATGGGCTAAATGCCCAGCAGATTTATAGGAACGTCTATACGGCATGCCGCTGGGCGTACCGAAACGTCAGGGGGATCGCTCGGGTTTCATCTTTTCCAGCGATTGTGGGGCACATGGTTCATTGCTTAATGACCAGAGATTACCAATTTTCATGGCGAGCATGCTCTTCGCCATAATCAAGGAAAGTGTCGCCGCACGCAAATCTTTACTTCCCGTCCTCGTTACCCAGATTTGTCGATACTATATGGAGGACGATGATTTCGCGGCCTGCCTCACGTTGTATGACACCGTCCCGGTGGAGATAGAGATGATCTCATTAGGCTACACAGACCCTAAGAGTAAGCAGCATATTTGGTCTCCCACCGACCCCAGTGAGCACGTGGCTCCGCAGACTTCATCAGAGATCTACTTGGGAGAGGACGTTCTGACAGATCCCTGCGAATTACACAGGATGGAGGTCTGTGGCATCAAGACTTTGATTAGGCAAAATAAAGAAATCAAAGAATAGCTCGGCCAGATCTTAGCAAACCAAGACGAAGCAAGCGGAAGCAGCAAAGACAAGGACAAAGCCAAGCGATAATGAGGACATCGTCTGATTCAGTTTGGGGGTGGTGCTGTTTTGGTTGTATTTTGTATCTGCATATAGTTTGCATGTGCATATTTCCTGCATTTCAGTACTTACATATTGTATTTTTCTTTTTTTTTGCATGTAGTTGCATTTCATATCTACTTTTGTATTGCATTGTATAAATAAAAAAAAGAAAACTTATAAAAATTGAAAAATTTCTTCAAAAATATAAAAAAATGTGTCATGTTAGGTGATCTTATGATTTTCGTGGATGTGTTTATCGAATCAACTAGTAAAGAAATCACAACCAAAAATATTTGACCGCAATCAAACAACGGTGTCAGTTGAAGTTAATGAATGAGTGCGGATCGTCCTCAGGGATCTCGAGATTCGTTTTTACTTTTATTTGTTTGAAATGAAATGTTAATCAACTATAAGAGAAAACACGATTCAATTGATTGATTTGTATTCGTGTGTCACTAATCTTTTCTAAAGAATCAAGAACTATAAACAACAAGAATCGGTTTCAATGGTATTTTCCAAACGACAATCAAGAAAAGAGGCTCGTAGGAATCGATAGGATCTTTATATGTGTTGTAGTCTACAATATTTCATATTCTTGTCCTTCGAAGAATTGATGCTAGATCAATGGTTATCGACGAGAATTAGGGTTTTCTTGATGAAATTAAAATTTCATCTCTTAACCCTTACTCTTTCGAGGATACCATTTATATTCTAGCCTCTAGTAATTTCAAGAATCGATCGGATCACCCCAATCTCGAGCGATGTTGATCAAGAAAGCATCGAATCGAATTGGGTTGTCGATTCTTGAAATAGCTAGGGTTTACAATCTCGTGGATTCAAGAATTGATTACAAATTTGCTACATCATCATACTAAAGATTTTCTCGACTCCTTAACGAGCGGAGTTTTACTCGCGCATCATCACATAGACAATATTCAAGAACAGTAAAGATAACATGATGCGGAATTAAAAGAAAGCAAGATTAACAAATTTCACCTTTTATTTATATCAACAATTCCGTTACAATCACTCGAGAACTACAAGAGGAGGAACTTGATCGTCGACTTGGCTTCGCTCGTCTCCGTGGATCGCGGATCGCTTGGATCACTTGCCCGATTGAAGATCGGCTCGGCTCCCAAAAGGTTGAAGATTTCTCGCTTGATTTGGTACTCAAGATGTTGGATTTGGAGTGGAATTAGGGTTAGGGTTTCCTACAAGATTTCTCACTAATCTTGAGGAAGAAGAAGATGGAGAAAGAGAATGGCTAAACTAAAAATGGGTTGAATCACTCTCCAAGATTTCTTGATTTTTCCAAGATGATCAAAGATGTTGAATGAGAGAGCCTAGGGTCCTATTTATAGAACTAGGTCTAGGTTTGAATTAGACTTTCCCTCCCAAAGTTTGTTGACAAGTTGTTGGGGTTTAGCTTAGGGTTTAAGCAAGGGTTTAGGAAAGTTCTAGAAGTTCTAGGCTAGTTTAGGAGCTTGATGATCTGGTGGAAGTTTCTGGACTCTTCTGGACTTTTGTATGCATTTTTGAGCTGCAGGTACTAGCACTGGAGTTGTGATGAAGTTTGAGGAGCTAAGTCACTGGACCCACCGCGGATCCGCCGCGTGAGGTGGGGTATTGCCGCGCTTCCGCCGCGCAATAATGGCCTCGGGAACTGTGCTTTCTTCTGTGGCTTTGTACTGCTGTATGGGTTATTCTTTGATGTTAAGAATTGCAGTAGCCCTTCTATGTTGATACCAGATTTGCTTTCAATGAGTTTACGAGCAATTTGTAATGGTCGAGCGATGTAATGGTCAAGCAAGTATCTCGTTTCCTGCATAGACTTCAAAATAGGGGTTGCAAGATATAGAAAATATGCTATGTAATGCAATGCTGTTAATTTCCCTAGAATTTCCGGTTTAAAGGTCGAATACATGTAATTTGATATTTTGCGACCAATTAGCTAATATGTGAATTATGAATACCGTACTCTCCTATATATATGCAGATGACAAGGAAATTGCCGGTTAAAATATGCAGTATTTTCGACTGATCAAATACCCCCAAACTTAATTTCGATCGTCTCGAGCGAATGTTTTATTAAAAAGAGAAGGAGAAAACAAAGAAAGAGAAAAAACTAACTAGCACACTTTCGTAGGCAACACGATTGCACTGAGCATGTGCAACAAGCCTTTAAACCTCTAGGTGTCCCTAGTAGGAGGAGTGTTGTCTCCTGAGGGTTTTCAGCGGATTGCACCCACAAAATCCAAAAATAAAAGCAAGATCATGAATATTATATTTAAAGACAAGAATTGTAAAAGAAAAGCCTTGAAAATTAGGGTTTCCAACTAAGCTAGTTTTTCGGTTGTCATGAGCCCTATCTTAATGGTCATGAAAAAATGTCAGAAATCACGTCCTCCCTCAATAAAACATCGTCTTATTCTTCATTCCTATCTTTATTCCAAACATCGATCATATCACCCTGCGTGTGTGTAAAGACATCCCTACACCCGGAGAATTCAATTCAAGCTATCATACTCTTGCCCGTCGACCTCAGTACTTCTTGGCAAACGAGATTGCTTACACACTTTCATGCGACCGTTAATACTTCTTGAGGTACTAACCGACCGATTACTGATGTGCATGCTAACTTGGTGTATTTTCCTAATCTTGCACCACCTCAGGCATAGCAGTGACTCCCAGACCAGTTGACCTTGGGGCACTAGGTGAAGAAGCACCCTTTTGCTATATATTTTTCTTGCCCTTGGTGATAACAAAACCAGTGTCCATTTTTTCTCACCATTTTCTAAAATACTATTTTTCTTTTCATACTTTTGGCTTTAAGACAAGAGCATTTCAAGGTATCCTCTACTATCCCAGGCTTCAAGACGTGTGTAAGTGCGAATAGCAGGGTAGCAACGTTCAAAATGTTTGGCTTCCAGAATAGAAACTATTTTTCAGACTTATTTTTATCCTCAGATTAGTGACGTCCTTCATCTTACTAACCCTTGGGACAACGGCTCATAACTACTTATTACTAGTTCGTATAAGAAAACTTCTAATTTTCTTAGTTTTCTAAAATTTTTCCAATCTCATGGATGTAATTGTTCACTGTCTAAACTTTCATTATCTTATTTATATACAAAAAGTGTAAATATTAAATTTATTTTTATATTTGAAAATTTTTAAATTTTTATGGGTTTTGAAAATTTTTCAATTTTTATAGATTTTTAAAAGAAATGTTTTGTGCTTATGCAGATGATATGCAAAT
This sequence comes from Agapanthus africanus, assembly GCA_030015575.1. NCBI lineage: Eukaryota > Viridiplantae > Streptophyta > Magnoliopsida > Asparagales > Amaryllidaceae > Agapanthus > Agapanthus africanus. Next base: position 184,459,621 of record CM057341.1, read on the forward strand.
GATGCGAAAATAAGCACAAACCTCCCCCAAACTTGTTTTCAACAGTGTCCTCACTGTTGCCGACAGTTATACCTACAAAAATCTGTAAATCTGGGGAGAATTATTAGTGGGGGCAAAATATATAAGTGAAAACTTCCCCCAAACTTGTTTTATTTACTCACCTTCATTCAAAATATGATGCAATGATATACTGGACATGAAAGTGAGACGGAGGAATTTTAATCAAGATAAACTGGCTCTTGTAAGAACAAGAGCTCCTCCATGGGGTCAGTGGAAAAATACGGTTTTAATCTATGTCCATTTACTTTGAAAACAGTGCCATTTTTAACATTTTCAATATCTACTGCCCCGTGCGTGTATACAGACCGCACAACAAAAGGTCCCTTCCAACGAGATCGGAGCTTACCCGCATGAAGGTGTAATCGTGAATCATAAAGAAGGACTTGTTGACCTGGTAAAAATGTTTTCCTTACAATGTTTTTATCGTGAAAAACCTTAGTCCTATTCTTTGTGATTACAGCATTATCATAAGCTTCATCGCGGAGTTCGCTTAGCTCGTTTAGTTGCAGCTTCCGAAAGTTGCAAGCAAGGTTAAGATCAAAATTAATTTCCTTTATAGCCCACAATGCTTTATGTTCTATCTCAACAGGTAGATGACATGCTTTACCAAATACTATCCTATATGGAGACATTCCTAGGTCGGTCTTATATGCAGTCCTGAATGCCCAAAGAGCATCCGTCAATTTGGTCGACCAGTCTTTTCTATTTTTAGCAACAGTTTTCTCCAGGATAAGTTTGATTTGTCTGTTTGAGATCTCAGCCTGCCCGCTTGTTTGGGGGTGATAGGGTGTAGAAAGACGGTGGTTGATTGAATATTTCCGCATCAGAATCTCGAAGGATCTGTTGCAGAAGTGTGTCCCATTATCGCTAATAATAGCGCGTGGGTGTCCAAATCGCGAGAAGATATTCTCTTTTAAGAACTTAATGACAACTTTCTTGTCATTAGTGCGACTTGGAATGGCTTCTACCCACTTGGAGACATAATCAACCGCCAGCAATATGTACAGATTCCCAAAGGAGTTGGGAAAAGGACCCATAAAATCTATGCCCCAAACATCAAACATTTCAACAACTAAGATGGGTTGCTGAGGCATTTCATTCCTTTGGGATATTCTACCCGTATACTGACATTGTGTACAGGTTTTGCAATGTTCAAATGCGTCCTTGAATAAGGTCGGCCAATAAAATCCAGATTGCAAAACCTTTTCCGCTGTTTTTCTTGGACCAAAGTGACCCCCACAGGCCTGATCATGACAAAATGAAAGAATACTCTTGAACTCTTCATTCGGGACGCACCGGCGAATGATCTGATCAGGACAGTATTTAAACAAATAAGGTTCGTCCCAGTAATAGTGTTTTACTTGGGAAAGAAAGCGGTATTTGTCCTGTTTAGACCAATCGCTCGGTATCAATCCCGTGGCATGATAGTTCACAATATCCCTGAACCATGGTTCAGAGGATACGCTCAAGAGTTGTTCATCAGGGAATGAGTCATTGATCGGCAGGGTCACAGGGGAAGAAACGATGCGTGAAAGGTGGTCAGCTACTACGTTTTCACATCCTTTCTTATCTTTGATAACAAGATCGAATTCTTGTAAAAGAAGGATCCAACGTATTAGTCGACCTTTGGCATCTTTCTTCGCCAACAGATGTTTTAAAGCGGAATGATCAGTATATACAACAATAGGTGAGCCGATTAAGTAAGGCCTGAATTTCTCTAATGCGAATACAACCGCTAATAGTTCTTTCTCTGTGGTTGTATAATTGATTTGCGCATCATTCAGGGTCTTACTAGCATAGTAAATCACATGTGGCATCTTTTCAATGTGTTGTCCAAGGACAGCACCTACTGCAAAATCAGATGCGTCACACATCAGCTCAAAAGGGTAGTCCCAGTTTGGTGATGATAAAACGGGGGCTGAAGTGAGTGAGTGTTTAAGTGAGTCGAAAGCTGTCTCGCAATCCGAGTCAAAGTGGAAGGTAGTATCCTTGGCCAGGAGTAGTGTTAAAGGTCTAGCAATTTTGCTAAAGTCCTTTATGAATCTCCTATAAAATCCAGCATGGCCAAGGAAAGAGCGAATATCTTTGACGCTTTTGGGATGAGGGAGGTTTTGAATGACATCTACTTTAGCTCTGTCAACCTCAATGCCCTTCTGTGAAATGACATGTCCAAGGACTATTCCTTCTTGGACCATAAAGTGGCATTTTTCCCAGTTCAAAGTCAAGTTCTTCTCTTTGCATCGAGTAAGAACAGCGTCCAGATTCGCTAGGCATTCAGAAAAAGAGTCTCCAAAAATCGAAAAGTCGTCCATAAAGATCTCCAGGAAATTCTCTACCATATCAGAGAATATCCCCATCATACACCGCTGAAAGGTAGCGGGAGCATTGCATAGCCCGAAAGGCATGCGACTGTAAGCAAAGGTACCAAAAGGACAAGTAAAAGTGGTTTTATCTTGATCCTTTTTGGCGATGGGGACCTGATTGTAGCCTGAGTAACCGTCCATGAAACAATAGTATTGTCGTCCCGCTAAGCGTTCCAGCATTTGATCAATAAATGGTAAAGGAAAATGATCTTTCCTTGTAGCAGCGTTGAGTTTTCTATAATCGATGCATACACGCCACCCAGTTTGGGTGCGTGTCTGAATCAACTCATTCGCTTCATTTGTGATCACAGTGATGCCGGATTTCTTAGGAACGACGTGTATAGGACTTACCCACTGGCTATCGGAGATCGGGTATATAATACCACTATCTAAACATTTGACGATCTCTTTCATGACAGCTTCCTTCATGACGGGATTTAACCGTCTCTGTGGTTCTCGGGTCGGTCTGGCATCATCCATCACATGTATATGATGTTCAACAATCAAGGGACTGATCCCTTTGATGTCCGCCATACTCCAACCAAACGCCTCTTTATTAGATCTTAATACCGATAAAAGTGCATTTTCTTGCTCTAATGCAAGAGAAGTGGAAATTATAACCGGTAAAGTCTCGTTCTCACCAAGATATGCATATTTTAGGTGAGAAGGTAAGACCTTGAGATCTAATTCAGGCGGAGAAATGATTGAAGGAAGGATCATAGAATGATTTTTGGATTTACAAAGAAGCTCAGAGCCTGTGAAAGATACAGACTCGGGTGGAGAAAAGTCAGAAGTGCAGGACTCAAGTGTAAGTGAAGTGTCCTCACTAAGTGTAAGATCAAGCAGAGATGTGCTAATGTCATCGAGATCATTAAAGCAAAGTTCCTCGGCTCCACAACTATCGGGAGCGATCTCATGGACAGAACACACATCTAAAATATGAGCACTAGGTTCTGATGGCTGACTACCAACTCTGTAGATATTTAGTTCAATGGTCATATTTCCAAATGATAAATTCATTGAACCATTTCTACAGTTTATAACAGCGTTGGAAGTGGCAAGGAAAGGACGACCTAAAATCACCGGAATTTGGCCCCGGGGGTTTGCTACAGGATGTGTGTCAAGCACAATGAAGTCTACAGGGAAAACAAATTCCCCGACCTTTATTAGCACATCCTCTAATTCACCCCTTGGTTTGGTGATAGATCGGTCCGCCATCTGGAGAGTACAATGAGCAGGTTTCAGCTCTCCAATTCCTAGTTGCTCATAGACAGAATAAGGTAACAGGTTAACACTCGCGCCAAGGTCTAAAAGAGCACGATTTATGTTTTTACCCCCAATCGAAATCGATATTGTAGGACATCCTGGGTCCTTTCGTTTCTTTGGCAGCTGGGGAATAAAAGCAGTGCTGATATTATTAGCCATAAAGACCTTCTTTGGCACCTGAGTCTTCCTCTTCCTAGTGCACAAGTCCTTTAGAATTTTCGCATAAGCGGGGACTTGTTGAATTGCATTTAGGAGAGGGATATTGATGTTAACCTGTTTGAACATTTCTAAAATTTTCTCCATATGAGGACTCGTTCTGTTAGCCCTTAACCGGTTCGGGTAAGGTGCTTTCGCAATAAGCGCAGGGTCCATCATAGGAGAAGAAAAGGGGGGTAGACGAGATCCCAAAAGAGGTGTGGGGACCGTCTGTGGAGAACTATAAGGGTTGGGTGAAGGTGTTGAGCCTAAAGGGAACTGGAGAATAGGCTCGTGCGAAGGTGGTTTGGTAGAAGAAGAAGGATCAGAAGGAGAAGTGTGTGTATGTGGAAAGGTCTCAGCTGGGGTTTTGACATGATTTTCAGTATTATCAATATCTTCCCCGACATTATTATTCAGCACTCTTCCCGATCTCAACGTGGTAATGGCATTTACATTGTAATGCCCAGGATTCTGTAGGGGTTGAGAGGGAAGTTTCCCTTTTTCTCTCGCACTCATTTCAGCTTTGAGGCGTGCGATTTCAGCTTCCATCGATCTGATACTCTCAGCTTGTGACGCTGAGTTTTTCTTTATCTCATTGACGGAAGATCTAACCTCAGTCGAAACCTCCATGAAATTGGATAAAAGTGATTTCATGGTTTGAGTAAATTGAGAGAAATCGTCAGAACAGGACTGCATAGGATTAGACTGTGCATGAGTGTTGCCCTGGTTTTGGAAATTTTGTGACTGGTAGGGGTGCTGAGTGAGTTGAAGGGGTTGCTGTTGTGGTGGAGGAAGAGCCCTTTGAAAGTTATTTGTGTTTGGAACCGTGTTTTGAGATTGATTTTGGTTCCAAGCAAAATTCGGGTGGTTCCTCCAACCCTGATTGTACGTGGAAGAATATGGATCGTTTCGAGGTCGTTGAAAAGCGGCATTAGAATGCTCTTGACCTTGAAACGCCGAGTTTAAAGGACATTCTTCCGTTAAGTGTGACGGATCAGAACAGCACCCACAAATAGTTTTGGGGAGTGATACCGGGTTTAGGGAGGCTGTTGCAAATTTGTGTTCCATAGCGTCGAGCTTCTTTTGCATTGCTGCCATTTCTGCTCTAACACCTATGGACACATCCACTTGGTGTACGCCACCCCTATTCAGTGGTTGGGTTCCACTCTCCCAAATCAGTGATTTTTCAGCGAATTCTTCTAAGTATCGCCAGGCTTCCCCATCGTCTTTAGTCATAAATGTACCCTGACACATATTCTCAAGGCTTTGTTTGGTGCTAGGGTTACTGCCCTCATAAATGATTCGGCACAACTCCCATCTCGGGATGCCGTGATGAGGACATTGAACCATTAAATCCTTGAAACGTTCAAAGTACTTTGAAAATGGTTCGGTAGGGAGCTGGGCAAATTGGTTCAATTCACTACGAATTCGAGCCGTTCGTTGGACTGGGTAAAATTTCTTTAGGAATGCTGCGACGAATTCTTCCCAATTAGTGATGGAGTGTGCGGTTGTGTTATATAGCCACTTCTCGGCTATATCGCACAAGGTAAAAGGAAGAAGTCGTAGACGCATCGCATCCACAGATAGTTGAGACGTACCCATCATAGCACATACGTTTTCAAATTTGGTAATGAAAACGTAAGCGTCCTCGGTCTCGAGTCCGTGATACTTAGGTAGAAGATTGATATACTGGGGCTTTATTTCAAAGTTATCCCCGTTCGCTGGTGGTGTGGATAAGCAGGTCGAAAGAGGACCTCTAAGTGGATAGCATCTTTCCTGAAGAGAAATGTGTGGAGGATTCTGCGCACCAACGGACGGTGGCAGATTGGGGTTAAAGAAGTTTGATGGATTCGGATCCATCGGTGTGGGTGTGGTAGTAGGTAAAGACAAGGTAAATGGAGAATTATCGACTTCGGAGTCGATAAAAGGTACGCGGACTAAACGGGCACTAGAATCCCGTGTCCAGCCTATCTTGTACTAAAAAGGGTTAGTACAAGTGGCAGCGTTGGCTTATAATTAGGGGTAAAATGAATGCGGTGTTTGCTTTAAAAAGGGACGGATTTTGAAAAAATGATGCGACAACCAAATGCAGCAACACAAACCCTAAAATCTAATGGTCACCTAGGTCCGGCTCTAGACCGCTCCTAACTGCCAAAAGACAAGTCGCGGGATCAATCCTCCACTGCCTCTTTGTCCCCTGTGGCCGGATAAGTGCCAGGTAAGTGGGAAGGAACCACCACTACAGTGGACCTAATTAATAACCACTAGCCTTAGACACACTCGCCTTAGGCACCACAGAAAAACGCAGATAAGCAATGAATTACCCACGGCCCTCTCTTGTCCTAAATGAGCGCGACAGTCCTTAGAGTCATCTCTAGATTTCTTTTAGTTAATGGGGGTAAATGCGGATGCAAGTTTGGTGGTTTTCGGGGCCTAGGAAGGGTAATGAAATCCCCACCTAATTTGGATTTGGCCGTGCCCCTTAAATTCCGTATTTAATATGCTAAACAACCAAGAAAAACAAAATCACGCACAATTTTAATTTGCTTTTGCGGCGCAGCTATTGTTTGCAAAGAATCCTGCAGAAAGGATTAGTTGGAGCTAAAAAGGGAGAGAGGAGAGAGAAAGAAATCACCTGAAGAAAGATGGTACAGAGATCACCCAAGACTGCGGCGCTTCCGCCGCATAAAGCTTGTTCTTGCCGCCCTTCCGCGGTCTATTGTGGGGAACAGTGTACAATTTTTCTTCAGCTGCTTGATATTGCTATCTCCAGCTCTCTGGTATATCCCAAATAATTTTTCCACAGCTCAGATTGCTCCAGATCACCTTGCAATCAATTCACAACACACGTATAAGAGTTTGTACGAATTTTGAATTCAAGAAATGAAACGTAATAATTCTTTCACTTCAAACTATAAAATGTAAACGAATTAACGCGCGATCCCCGGCAACGGCGCCATTTTGATCTTATGATTTTCGTGGATGTGTTTATCGAATCAACTAGTAAAGAAATCACAACCAAAAATATTTGACCGCAATCAAACAACGGTGTCAGTTGAAGTTAATGAATGAGTGCGGATCGTCCTCAGGGATCTCGAGATTCGTTTTTACTTTTATTTGTTTGAAATGAAATGTTAATCAACTATAAGAGAAAACACGATTCAATTGATTGATTTGTATTCGTGTGTCACTAATCTTTTCTAAAGAATCAAGAACTATAAACAACAAGAATCGGTTTCAATGGTATTTTCCAAACGACAATCAAGAAAAGAGGCTCGTAGGAATCGATAGGATCTTTATATGTGTTGTAGTCTACAATATTTCATATTCTTGTCCTTCGAAGAATTGATGCTAGATCAATGGTTATCGACGAGAATTAGGGTTTTCTTGATGAAATTAAAATTTCATCTCTTAACCCTTACTCTTTCGAGGATACCATTTATATTCTAGCCTCTAGTAATTTCAAGAATCGATCGGATCACCCCAATCTCGAGCGATGTTGATCAAGAAAGCATCGAATCGAATTGGGTTGTCGATTCTTGAAATAGCTAGGGTTTACAATCTCGTGGATTCAAGAATTGATTACAAATTTGCTACATCATCATACTAAAGATTTTCTCGACTCCTTAACGAGCGGAGTTTTACTCGCGCATCATCACATAGACAATATTCAAGAACAGTAAAGATAACATGATGCGGAATTAAAAGAAAGCAAGATTAACAAATTTCACCTTTTATTTATATCAACAATTCCGTTACAATCACTCGAGAACTACAAGAGGAGGAACTTGATCGTCGACTTGGCTTCGCTCGTCTCCGTGGATCGCGGATCGCTTGGATCACTTGCCCGATTGAAGATCGGCTCGGCTCCCAAAAGGTTGAAGATTTCTCGCTTGATTTGGTACTCAAGATGTTGGATTTGGAGTGGAATTAGGGTTAGGGTTTCCTACAAGATTTCTCACTAATCTTGAGGAAGAAGAAGATGGAGAAAGAGAATGGCTAAACTAAAAATGGGTTGAATCACTCTCCAAGATTTCTTGATTTTTCCAAGATGATCAAAGATGTTGAATGAGAGAGCCTAGGGTCCTATTTATAGAACTAGGTCTAGGTTTGAATTAGACTTTCCCTCCCAAAGTTTGTTGACAAGTTGTTGGGGTTTAGCTTAGGGTTTAAGCAAGGGTTTAGGAAAGTTCTAGAAGTTCTAGGCTAGTTTAGGAGCTTGATGATCTGGTGGAAGTTTCTGGACTCTTCTGGACTTTTGTATGCATTTTTGAGCTGCAGGTACTAGCACTGGAGTTGTGATGAAGTTTGAGGAGCTAAGTCACTGGACCCACCGCGGATCCGCCGCGTGAGGTGGGGTATTGCCGCGCTTCCGCCGCGCAATAATGGCCTCGGGAACTGTGCTTTCTTCTGTGGCTTTGTACTGCTGTATGGGTTATTCTTTGATGTTAAGAATTGCAGTAGCCCTTCTATGTTGATACCAGATTTGCTTTCAATGAGTTTACGAGCAATTTGTAATGGTCGAGCGATGTAATGGTCAAGCAAGTATCTCGTTTCCTGCATAGACTTCAAAATAGGGGTTGCAAGATATAGAAAATATGCTATGTAATGCAATGCTGTTAATTTCCCTAGAATTTCCGGTTTAAAGGTCGAATACATGTAATTTGATATTTTGCGACCAATTAGCTAATATGTGAATTATGAATACCGTACTCTCCTATATATATGCAGATGACAAGGAAATTGCCGGTTAAAATATGCAGTATTTTCGACTGATCATTAGGTAGAGGGGGAACCTTGATTCAATGTCTGATGGTTCGATTGATAAGTTAGAAATAACTACATCCTTTTTATGAGACCGACAACCCGAAAAATAACCCTCATTTGTGTTTAACCATAGCTGATATACGTCTTTTATAATACTTTACATGTGCCATATGTGTTTTGAGAACTTGATAAATGTCTGATATGTCTGAAAAACTTTTTAAATTGATAAATATCGTTAGGATCAAGCAGGTTTGTTCTAAGTTAAGCGTAATATCAAGAATAGTTCATAAGGTAAAGTGAATATGAAGAATTTTATAGAGGTTTTAACAGAAGCTATAAGTCTGAAAAATAAGCCATCTGAAACTTTGTTGGAGTAATTACGCACCTTATCCACATGTAACGTCTTCGGATTTAAAAGAAAAAGCTGGCTATATCTCCGTTTTCACTGAATGAAGAATTATTTAAAAAAAAATGAGTCTTTTGTTTTGTGGCCTTGGTAACTTGGGTAATTAAGTCCTTGGGGTGTTTCCACACCTAATGCCCTAAAACCATCTAGTTTGGGAGTCATTGACCCAAAACTTGCTAAATTTCCAAGCGCCAAATAAAACAAGTTAAGCAAGTGTTCTCTCCGAGTTAAAAGTCCTAACGGTTCTTTGTGGGAGAATAATCTTGGCGGAGACGAATTTTCTATTAAAACAGTTTTTTTCGCGGAGATATGAAGGTTTGTATTTATTAAAGACGTTTTACACGATAACGAAGGGTGTGTATGAACAAAAACAGGAGAAAAGGTGGAGTGAAGTATAAGACTTAGGTTCTCTATTAAAATTGATATATATTCTGACTTGAAACTTAACTGGAGAATAAAACTTGAGAAAATATTAACTCCTTTCAAACTCGTGTGATCCTTCAGAAGTTTATCCTGGTCTGTAATTATGAAATGATGACCCTAATCAAAGTTCTAAAACCTTATGGACACTATCCGCACAATCACGTAAAGACGCGTATGTGCTTATTTTAAACAAATTGTGAGAAGTGAAAAATAGGGTCTAACGTTTCTAACTTGGGTGATAGAACTTCCAACTTTGATTCTTAACCTTAAGATTAGAATCATCAGTTTTTCCGCAACGCTAACTTGACTGGATTTTGTAGGTGTAATCCGCTGAAAACCTTCAGGAGACAACACTCCTCCTAATAGGGACACCTAGAGATTTAACGGCTTGTTACATATGTTCAGTGCAATGGCGTTCCCTGTGAAAGTGAGGCTAGGATTTTTTGTTTTGCTTGGGACGAGCAAAAGATAAGTTTGGGGGTATTTGTTCATCTCAAAAAATTGCATTTTAATACCGCTGATTCATTATCTATTTTGTTATATATCGGTGCTATTAACCAGTGTTTGCTCGTTAATTACAGATTACTGGTGTTCGTGATAAAATACTGGAAACACATTTAAAATCACGGATATAACGTTTGGGAGCTGACACTGCAAACAGAACAGGAAACCGACCGATATCCAATGAGCTTTTTGTAAAATAAATGTGTGCACACAATTTTGGTCCAACACATACATGTCTAACACTAGCTCTTTGACACTAGATCATGATGGGGGCTGCCTTGGCACAAAAGGAGCATGTATGGGTGTGATGTGCATTAAATGTGCATTGAATGCTAAAGATTATGATATGATTTGAAGTATCTAGTTTCCCTCCAAATCCCTGAGTGCATCCAAGGCCTCTACAGATAAAACTAGCAGCACCAGAGTGATATTGGGATGCACACAAGCACACCCTGCCAATACGAGACCAAGAGCTCGGTTTTGGACCGGCCACCCCTTCATTGGATCCGAGATCTCTGGCCCCCTTGCCCAATTGGCCCCATCTTTTCCCTGTCCCTTCCTTGCAGTCATATCACCTCATTCTTATTACTTGTTTAATCTTTTTTGGTGCCTATATAAGCCAGATCAGTGAGCAAGGAAGGCTCTCTCTCATTCTCACATATTTGTATACATTTTCTAGTTTCTTTGTTTTTGGTTTAGGCTTGAGAGTAAGTGGGCTATCATTTGGTTTCTTCTTTGTCTTCCCTCTTGAAGATTTCTTTGGAGAGCTTCATTAATGAGGTTGAACAAGTAACCAAAATCTTGTATCTCTTTCTCAAGTGTTAATAATATTTGTGTTGCTTTGTTTAATTGCTTCTTTTCTTTACTTGCTTTTCTTTTTATGATGTGTAACTAATCTTTCTTTGGTTGTGGTATTGGTGAGGAAATGAGATGAAAGGCTTTTGCCTCCTCCACCTATTGTTTATGTTTAATGTGCTTATCTACATGATTATAACTTAAAGATTGATTTATATATTGATGTGATATGGTATTTTAAAACCATGGTTACTGGTAACCTCTTCATATACCATATTCACTCCCCTTCCCTATTTAACAATGTTTAAGTTAGAATTAAATTGGTGTTAAGTTTGCTAAGTTTGGATACGGTATTTTGTGACCGAGTGCTTGACAAACCCTCGGTTTTCATATACCTTATACCATCACAAACCCTTAGCAAAGTTAACACTAAAACTATTTGCTCTCACTTACTAATTGTGTTTTTGATGTTATGGTAAGCTTGCTATCCCTTGTGCTTAGTGTTGTTACCCCAAGCTCGGACATACAACGGTAAGTGAACAAAACGTACTAGTTTCGTGTTTTGCGGAGAATATCGGAATTTGACGACTTGTGCCTTACAACCGCTTTGACAAGTCGTGCTTCATGCCGGGATCAATGTGAGGACGGACAACTCATGATCAAAGTAGCGTCGAGGGAATCGTCGCGGTTCGACCTTCTGAGCCAAAGCCATGGCCAACTTCTTCCTTAACTTGTTTTCTTTGTTTTCCTTGTTTTCGTATTCTTTATTTTTGTGACAAAACCAACCATTCGTTAATTTGTTGAACCTTAAATCACAAGACCTAATACACAGTTCCCTGCGGATCGACCCGTTCTTGCCGGCTTGCTACAACACGCCGTGCACTTGCGGTATATAAATAGTAAAACGAGGACGATCTCGCGTGCGCATTCCATTTCATTAAAATCATAACCGTTTCCAAAACATACGCGTTTGCGCGCGCGGGTGAATTCCCAACAAGTTTTTGGCGCCGTTGCCTGGGAGTTGTTAGTATTAGGAATTGTTATTTCTGGTTCTTACTAACTCACTAATTTCTAATTCAAATTTTTTTCAAAACTAACAAAAACACACTTTTAACAATTTGCTCTCTGTTGTTGCAACCTGCAATCTCCCTGAACTTAAATGAAGAAATCAAGTTATACTATTGGAATACTAATATAGCCTAGAGAACCCACCAAATATTTCTGCACCTAACTCTTATACAAAACCGGCGACATCCCCTTGAGATCCGAGCTCGCCGGCCGTTTTGTTTGATTTTGTTTTTTTTCTTTTTTTGTGATCTCAAGTGTAGTGTTTGTACTCTTGTGGTATTGCTTGATTTTTATAATTTTGAGTGTGCGGGAATTTGGGCATATATATCGCTTTTTGACACTAAATATCGTATTTTCCGACATTTCAGGTTTTTAAGGAATTACGACCAGCGATCGTGCGGAGCGAGGCTCAAATTCAATTTCAAGACGTTAGGAAAGTACAGTGCCAAAGATCCGGGTAGTTTGACCCATGAAAGCGAACATTCAAATACCCGTAATCACTTCAAAGTGGTTTCTTAACACAAATCGCATTGGTACGTATTTCCTAACACATTCTTCTCGAATCCGACGCAGTCCAATAATTCTATCTTCTGCAGGATTCTTCGCACAAATTTGCCACCAATTGCACAGAGAACACCATATTTTTTGCAGCACTTAAATTTAAAACGAAAAAAGAATTGCTTAAATTTCTTGATTTTTTTAATTCTTTTATTGAATGCGCATTTGTATATTAATACGGATTTTAAGGGCAAAAATACCAAACAAGATACGGTTAAGGATTTCATCACCTTTTTCCGTAGCCCACAAATCACAAAACTGTGTTCTTGCATACCCACAGTAATTTAAAATCAACTAGACTTTGACTTTAAGGACATCACGCTCATTAGGAGAAGTTAACTGTGTTTAGAACACCGCTTAACGGTATATAGTTCATGGGGTGTCTAGGCAAGTGTTCAAGAGAAAGGGTTATCTAATTAAGGAAGTTCGCGAAAGCGTTGTAAAACTTCCCCTTCTCTCTTGCACTTACCTGGCTTCGTGATCCGTATATCTTGAGCCCGTTTCTCGACACAGTTTTATTTCGACAATCAGGTTCTTGAACAGGTCTAGTTGACTAGCATACCATAGACTGCTAGGGGTGTGATATTATTTGTTTTTGTGATATTTGTGAATTCTTGTTAATATGGGTGATACACGATTTAATTCAATTTTTCACGATTCTTATTCTTTTGTTTATACTCAATCCCAATACACTTGTTCAAATTGCCAAAATTCTTCCCACATTCATGACAACTGTCTTTTCTTAGGGGGTGACCAACCGTCCCAGAATTTTGATAATGGTCACCCACCTAACACCCTTGATCCTAATCCTACTTCAATTAGAGATCTAATGAATGAAGATTTAGAAAAAGAGGTCGACAGATTGACTGCTTTAGCATCACCACCATTACAACCCTCTCTTCTTGAAACAACTGACATATCCTTAGGGAATGATGGTGAGATAGATGCTAGGTTGACCGCTTTAGAGAAAGGTGTTGAAATGATGATTGCGGTCGAGAATCAAACAGCTGTAACGCTAGCCCTATCTATACAACAGTCTGAGCAATTGTTTCACGCTCAATCTTTGGCTAGAATTGAAAAGCATGTAGCTGTAGTGATTCTAAAAAGTGAACACGGTCAATCGAAAATCAATAATGTTCGTATTTGTCATCTAGGAAGTCAACCGAGTGAGATAATAGACCAATTGAATTTTGATGATTTCATAGATGACGATGCAATTGAATTGACTCAGTGTTATTAGGACACACAAGAAAACCCTCCGAGGCAGATCGATGATTTTTGTAATCCAATTTTAAATGAGGGACCTTGTGAATTTGTCGGGTATGGTTTGAATAGATTGTCAGAAGAGATCAATGATCAGGAACCCACAATTTTTGTATCACCGTTTCCCCCCAATAAAAGAGCAAGGCTCTGTTCAAAATTTGAACTAATGTAGCGCATCACATGCAAAGCATGAGAGTGCCAGCGCCCAGGATTAAAAACTCTGAGGCAGCGCCTCACGTGCAAAGCACGAGAGCACCAGCGTCCAGAGTTAAAAACTCTGAGGCAGCGCCAAGAATTAAAAAACTCTGAGGCAGCGCCTCACGTGCAAAGCACGAGAGCGCCATCGCCTCACGTGCAAAGCATGAGAGCGCCCGCGCCCAGAGTTAAAAACTCTGAGGCAGCACCAAGAGTTAAAAAAAACTCTGAGGCAGCGCCTCACGTGCAAAGCACGAGAGCGCCAGTGCCCAGAGTTAAAAACTCTGAGGCAGCGCCTCCCGTGCAAAGCACGAGAGTGCCAGCGCCAGAAGTAAAAGTTCTCCATCCTTGGATCAAAGATCCAACGAAGATGATAAATCATCAAATTACAGAATTAAATTCTGTTGAGGAAATACTCCTCAAATCTTTCCAAACGAGAAAGATCGTGCTCTGTAAATCAGAGCACCGTTGGATCAAAGATCCAATGGTGATTAAAAATCACCAAGATACAGAATAAGTTCTGTATGGGTAATTTTTTTCTCAATCTTGTTAAAAACAAGAAAAATGTCTTTTGTAAAACAGAAGTCCTTGGATCAAAGATCCAATGGTGGATAAGATCCCCCAAATCAATTAAGAAACCTCTCAATGAGAGATTTCCTCAACTGAATCAACAAATCAGCCCCCCCTATATAAAGGACCCAAGACTTCAAGTCTTGCACAGAGAAACCCCCCATAAACTTTAAGTTCAAAAAGAAGAGCAAGCGAAAGAGCTTGAAGAGAGAAGAAAGAAGAAGAACCTTCTTCAAGGTAAATAAAGATCATAATATCTCATCGGCATACCTGAGGGTTTAACCCTTATAAAAGAACATAGTTCTTTCCCTGGATCTGAGATCCATGAGACAAGTCTTCTACAAATGAGAATTTAATTCTCGAAGGGATGAATTTTTTCTCTGGGATTGAAGATCCAGGGGAGAACAAAGAATCGAACTCTTCAGAAAAATGCACAAAGAAGGAAATAGTGCCAAGCGCTCCACGTGGGCTCTAAGAAAATAAAGAGTGCTTAGCACTCAGTAGTTGGCGCTCAGCGCCAAGCGCTCCACGTGCCCCTCACGTGGGTACTAATGAAATAAAGAGTGCTTAGGACTCAGCGGTTGGCGCTCAGCGCCAAGCGCTCCACGTGCCCCTCACGTAGACGCTAATGAAATAAAAGAGTGCTTAGCACACAGTGATTGGCGCTCAGCGCCAAGCGCTCCACGTGCCCCTCACGTGGGCGCTGATAAAATAAAGAGCGCTCTGTAAATAGAGCTCAGCGCCATAAAGAGTGTTTAACACTCAATAAAAAACAAAAAAGAAAAGGGTGAGCATCAAAGCTCATATCAATGCTCAGCATTGTTGAACAAAAAGGGGATCAAGCCCAAATAAGTAATCAAGTGGGCTAAGTCCAAGGTTGGCCAAACCCCAAATCGACCGAGCCCATAGGTCTTCTTCTAAATTGGCCTTAGTGCCAAACAAGACTATCAAGTCCCTGATGAAAATTCATTGGTTCAAGGGTACATCCCTTCACTCTTCTGATACATGTCGTTGTAATTCTTCAACGTCTTTAGAGAGATGGCGGGTCCCGAAAATCAATAAACCTAATGGACCGCAACGTCCCTAAACTAAACTCTATGGACTATGATGTCCTTAAACTCCACAGACTATGATGCCCTTAAACAATGGACCGTAACGTGCATAAACTAAACTCTATGAATTATGATGTCCTTAAACTTTATGGACTATGATGTCTTTATACATGGACTATGATGTCCTTAAACCCAATGGGCCATAACGTCCCTAAACTAAAACGATAGAGGCCAAATGCTCTTTCGTTGGATCTAAATGATCCTAAAAATTTGTTAAGTGGATCTTAGTCTAAAACTTAGACTAACGTATCCTTAACAAACATATAAGTTGATCTTAATCTCAAACAAGGTTAATGATCCTTAAATCAACCAAACCTGAATCTAAGAAAATACGGATTTGGACTAATCCACGCCCTACGGGCGACAACATAAATTAGTCTCCGTATACAATCCACGGGCAACCTAAAACAAAACAAACATACACGACACGAAGTGAACATCTGGAGAAGGAGAAAGTGGTTATCGCTACGCGGTAACGTAATTAACTGCAGGGGCTTGCGCCTGCAGGGAAAAGCGTCCCCACAATCAAAAAAACCCTCGCAAACTAGGGGGAATCTGACGAAGTCTGCTACAACGGCCGCATCTGTTTAAACCTTCGATACATGGTGCCATAAATTAACTTGGCATTTTCGGAGAGGTAGACAGATAAAATCAAATAGCATCTGCCCCTAAAATTCAGGCTAGATGTTTTTCTTCCCGGCTTTCGGCGGTAAACAGATTCTGGCACGCCCGGTAGGACCTTTTCCTCTTTCCACTCTACACTTCGTGTGTCGTGTTCGCGAACAAATCGCGGTTTAATATGGTTTCCCCTGGAATCGATGTACTAAGATTTGGTGTCTTGCTTCGTGCAGAAGAGAAGATGGCGTCAATGGCTTCCAACTGCACCAACTGCAACAACAACTCCCGCTCCGCTCCGTCTGGAGGAGTAACTTACGGGCCCCAAGCGGCCTCCATCTACGCAATGCCGGTGGAACAAGTGATACAGGCCACCACTGGATTGTTCTTCGGGACTATGCTCCCGCCAATGAGGTTCAACGCTCCATTGCCGTCACAGGAAGCTCCAAAGAAGTCGGTCTTTGATCGACTTACCACTACCACGGCCCCTCTCAATGGGTCGCCCAAGTCCAACGCCTTGGTTTTTAACAGACTAGGCCAAAGCTCAAGTAGGCCCATGAAGAAGCCTGCAATACCCGAAGGAGTTATCCCAAAGCAGATAGCCATTCCATCTCCGGTAAACGAAGTCATTAGAGGGGATTCTCCTGCTAAGGTATCGGTTTTTGCAAGACTGGTCTCCCATTTCCTGCTTCGGATGAGGTCGTTACAAGTGCTTCCCTTGCCCAAAAGTCGGCCTTCGCAAAATTGACTATTCCCTCTCAGCGGACGTCTGTCTTCGATAGGCTGACACCGACAACAACATCTCATCAGATCAGGGGGCATGAGGAAGCTACTCTGACGATAAAGGTGATCCCGGCTACGCGACGGCTCGACGTCGTCAATGGCGCCGAGTGAGGAAAGCTGGGGGCAATTTCCTTTCTGGACTGACCCCACTAACTCCAATGGTGGAAGTTCTTACTGCTGTTCCAACTGGGAACAGTTTTGAGCCGCTCAAGAGAGTGCGCAAAAACTCTCCAACTGCCGTACTAAAAAGGTCTCCTCCACCTGCTGAAAACATCACAAAGGCGAAGCCGGAGCAGCCCCCTCAATGGCTGTCCTCCAAAATCCACAAGGTCTAGCGAAGAGTCCAAGTCTCTGTAATCGAAAAAGACTGCTCCCTCAAATCGAAGAAAATGAAGGTCCGGCAAGACGAGAACCATCCCGCCGTCGTACCACGGAAAATATCGTCTGCGACAGCCCCCTCAACTTCGACCGCCCATAAAAGGAGAAGGCCGGAGAAGATCCCCGTGTCTGCGACAAATCTCAAGGGCACTGAACCTAAACGCCCTAAGTCTGGGGGCATGGTGGTGCACACCATTTACATGGCTTCCGGAAAATAAGAAAGCCGTGCTTCTGGGGGTCATCGACCCCTTACCCGATCAGTAATAAAAGCTCAGGAGCAACAACAAAAGCTCCAGGAATTGCTGACAAAGATGGCCACACTCACTGGGCAGAAAGAAAGCCTAGAAGCATCGTCGGATCAACGCCAAGAACAAGAAACCGACGCTAAGTTCCTACGAAGGATGCTCGAGAAAAAAGATAAAGTGGACGCGGAACAAGCGGCTAACATAAAACAAATGGCGCTCCTATTTCAAGATATAGTAGGGATGATGATCCAGCCGGATCCTCCGGCCGAAGATCCCCCAATAATCATTGAAGACGACGGAGGGGAAACATCGAACCCTCTTCCGGCTCTATCAACAGCCAGGGAGGAGACAATCTCGAATGCTGTGCTTGATGACTACATAGCTCAGCAAATACGAGATCATCAAACAAGCGAAGGTGCTGGACAAGTCGTTAGAACTGGGCGACCATATCCTGGTTGGTATGATCAAATTAAGTACCCGCCGGAATATACGATCCTTAAATTCCACGTGTATAAGGGGATAGGCAATCAACATCAGCATGTCTCTCAGTTCAGGGCTCTATGCGGCAATACTAGAGGTGTCGACAAACTGCTGCTTCGCTAATTCGTCGGCAGCCTAGCGGAGACGACATTTGAATGGTACTCGGAGCTTCCGAATAACTCTATCAAAACATTCACAGAAATGGAGTTTCTATTCACCCAGCGTTTCGCAAGCGCCAGCGAACGCATCCCGATCACGGCATTGATCAATGCCAGGGTGAAGCCAGGAGAGACTTAGGTTCAGTATGCAATTCGGTGGTGAAACCTATGGTCGAGATGCGAACAAAGCATAGAAGAGGCTCCTGCTGTGGGTATGTTCGTGGGGACCCTTGACCCGCAAGCGACTATATCTCAATTCATGATGTTCTTCAAGCCGACCACTTTCCAAGCTTTGATCGACAGGCTGGCCCAAATGGACCAGATGGGCCATAGACCGCCCTCCTCAAAAACGGAGCTTCAAAGTGAAAAGGGAAAAGGGAAAGAAACCTTCATCGCCAATGCTCAGCAACAGCCGAGTGACCCGAAACCGGTTGATCGCCAAGGTAACAAATCACGATTCCTCAACGAGAAGTTGAGACGTCCTTGTTTATCCCAATCAGAGCAAAGCTCTGTTTAAATTCCAAGGTGGAAAAGGAAGCAATACTTCTGTTTTTCTCCAATCAGAGCAAAGCTCCGCCAAAAAAAAAAAAAAACCGCGCAGCGCACCAGCGCGCTGCGCGACACGTGTCTGCGCAGCGCAACTGTGTGCTGCGCAGCGCACTCAAAAAAAAAAAAGCGCTGCGCGACACGTGTCTGCGCAGCGCAACTGTGCGCTGCGCAGCGCACTTAAAAAAAAAAAAAGCTGCGCGACACGTGTCAGCACAGCGTGACACGTGTCCCGCGCTGGGGCACTGCGCCAAACAGAATTAAAAGATTCAAGAAATCTTTTCTGTTCTTATTAAAACAAGAAGATTTTCTTCTGCAAAGGAGAAGCCCTTGGATCAAAGATCCAACGGTGGGGAAAATTCCCCAAATCACTCAGAGAAAGATTTCTTTAACAAATTTAACTAATTTATGGGCACTATAAAAAGGACCCCAGACCTCAATTAAAAGGCATCAACATTTTTCTAAAAGAAAAGAGAGAGAGAGAGAGAACTTTGAGAAACTCCTCAAGAATAAAAAAGGTAAAAATTTTTAGAAAAAGAGAAAGTTCTCTTATGAACAGATCATAGATCTAAAAACAAGATCAATGATCTTTAATAAAAATAAAATAAAATAAAATAGTGCTTTGCACTTTTATGAACCTTTGGTTCTCTGAGATAAGAAAAACAAGAAAAACTTGTTTTTTCTTAGAAATAAATCAAATAGTGCCTTGCACTTGTTTTATGAACCATCGGTTCTTGAACCTAAATGGTTCTTAAATTAATAGTGCTTTGCACTTCTTATGAACCACTGGTTCTCTAAAACAAGAAAAACAGAAATAAAAAAAGATAGTGCTTTGCACTTTTATGAACCTTTGGTTCTTGAAATAAACAAACTTGTTTTTCTTTGATCTAAATTAGATCAAGAAATCAAATAGTGCTTTGCACTTCTTTTATGAACCATTGGTTCTTGAATCTAAAACATTCTCAAATTAATAGTGCTTTGCACTTATAAATCTGCACTGTTGTGCTCTCTGATTGGCGCAAAGCGCTTGACAAATGCAATGCATTTCCTAAAGGGCCAGGCCCAAATCAAAAAGACCTAGTAGGCCTAATTAAATTGCAGTGCAATAAAAGGGGCAGAGCCCAAACAAAATAGATGCTCTGCATCATTTATAAAGGGGCAGAGCCCAAACAAAATAGATGCTCTGCATCATTTATAAAAAGGCAGAGCCCATACAAAACAAAAATAATGCAATGCATTATTTAAAAAGGGGCAAAGCCCTAACTCAGGCCTAATTGGCCAAAGACAAATAAAAATGTTGAACATTCAACTGGACTTAGCCCAGTCATGGCCATAAATCCTCAAATTAAATTGACTGAGCACGGCTGCTCCCTAAATGAATTTACATCCGGTTCGAGGGTACATCTCCGAACCCCTCTGACACCTATCGTTGTAATCCTTCAACGACGTCAGAGAGGTGACGGGTCCCAACGACCACACATGAATATGGACTGCGGGGTCCTTAAACTCATGGACCGAAACGTCCTTAAACTAATATTGGACCGAAACGTCCCTAAACTAATATCGGACCGGAACGTCCCTAAACTAATATTGGACCACCACGTCCCTAAACTGGAATATGCACCACCACGTCCCTAAACTGGCACAATAGAGCCTAAATGCTCTTTTGTCGGACCTAAACGGTCCCTTTAAGTCGATCTTAGTCTCAAACTGGACTAACGTATGCTTAACAAACGTTTAAGTCGATCTTAGCCTCAAAAATGGCTAACGTATCCTCCAAACAGACTTTAGTCCCAAATTGGATTATGAATCTCCCAAACTGGAACAATAGGGCCCAAACGCTCTTTTGTCGGATCTAAACGATCACGTTAAGTTGATCTTAGTCTCAAACAGGACTAATGTATCCTTAACGAACGTTTAAGTTGATCTTAGCCGCAACGCGACTAACGTATCCTTAAACTAAAAACACCAAACCCAAATCTAAGTAAATACGGATTTGGACTAATCCACGTCCTACGGGCGACGGCATTACTCAGTCTCCGTATACAATCCACGGGAAACTACAAACAAAACAAATACACACGACACGAAGTGAAATTCTGGAGAAGGAGAAAGTTGTTATCGCGATGCGGTAGCGTAATTAACTGCGGGGGCTTGCGCCTGCAGGGAAGAGCGTCCCCACAATCAAAAACCCCTCACCCTGAGGGGGAATCTGATGAAGTCTGCTACATCGGCCGCATCCATCTAAACCTCCGATGCAAGATGCCATAAATCAACTTGGCATTTTCGGAGAGGTAGACGGATAAAACCAATTAGCTTCTGCCCCGAATCTCAGCGTCAGGACATCGCGGTCCTGTGCGCCGCCTTTCGGAGGGGAACAGATTCTGGCACGCCCGGTGGGACCTTTTCCACTTTCCACTCCACACTTCGTGTGTCGTGTTCGCGAACGAATCGCGGTTTACTGTGGTTGCCTGTGGATTCAAGGTACTAAGATTTGGTGTCTTGCTCCGTGCAGAAAACAGAAGATCAATGGCTTCGAACTGCATCGCCTGTAGCAGCAACTCTCGCTTTGTTATTGCTGGAGGAGTGACTTATGGGCCCCAAGCGGCCTCCCTTTTCAAAATGCCGGTGGAGCAGGTGGCTCAAGCCACCACGGGACTATTTTTTGGGACCATGCTCCCATAAATGAGCTTCAACGCCCCAATGACATTGCAAGAACCTCCAAAGAAGTTGGTCTTCGATCGACTCACCACTGCCGCGACCCCTTTCAACAGGTCGCCCAACTCCACTGCTTCAGGTTTTAATGGATTAGGCCAGAGCTCCATCGGGCCCATGAAGAAGCCTGCCATACCAGAAGGCGTTATCCCGAAGCGGATAGCCATCCCAACTCCCGTTCCTGGAAAAATCACCAAGGTTGCTTCCCATGTTCAGAAGTCCGCTTCTGACAAGTTGGCCGTCCCCGTTCAACGGACGTCGATCTTTAAAAAGCTGGTACCGGTATATTCTGACCAACACAGGGGGCATGAGGAGGTCACCCCTATAGCTGAAACAACTCCATCAGCACGACATGCCCGACGTCGCTACTGGCGCCGAGTGAAGAAGGCTGGGGGCAACTCCCCCTCTGGACTTACTCCTCCAACTCTAATGGTGGAGATCGATACTGCTGTTCCAACCAGGAACAGCTTTGAGTTGCTGAACTCGGTGCGCAGAAACTCTCCTACTGCGGTGCTAAAGCGAACTCATTCATCTATGAAGAATATTCCAGAGAAGAAGCTAGAGCAGCCCCTTCAACGGCTGTCCTCTAAAATTTACAAAGTCTGGCGACAGGTTCAAGAGTCGTTGATCGATCAAGACTGCCTCCGACGACAGAAAAAGATGAAGGTTCGGCAGGGGAAGGATTACTCTGTCAAACCACAAAAAGCAAAAGCTACTTGGGTGCCCACTACAACGGCTCCCTTAACTCCAATCACTTAAAAAAGGAGGCCGCAAGAACCCCTTATGTCTTCGGCAAATCGCAAAGACACCGAACACAAACGCCCCAAGTCTGGGGGCATGGTGGTGCACACTGTTTATATGGCTTCTGGAAAGGAGGAAAGCCGCACTTCTACGGGCCACCGACCGCTCACCCGATCCGTGACGAAAGCCCAGGAGCAACAACAAAAGCTTCAGGAAATGATGACTACAATGGCTGCACTCACTGAGCCAAAAGAAAGCTCTGAAACGTCTTCGGATGAGCGTCAAGAACAAGAAACCGACGCTGACTTTTTACGCAGAGTTCTCGAAAAGAGGGACAAAGAAGCTGCAGAGCAAGCGGCTAACATAAAACAGATGGCGCTCCTCTTCCAAGATATGGTAGGGATGATGTTACAGCCGGACCCTCCTGCTGAAGATCCTCCGATCGTCCTTGAAGACGACAGGGGAGAAACGTCAAATCCTCCGCCGGCGCTGTCAACAGCCAAGGAGGAAGCAATCTCCAAAGTCGACATAGATGAATATATAGCTCAGCAGATCCGGGTTCATCATGCGAGTGAAGCGGCTGGGCAAATTGTTAGAACCGGACGACCGTATCCGAGCTGGTATGACCAAATCAATTACCCGCCAGGATATACGATCCCTAAATTCCACGTATATAAAGGGACAGGGAATCCGTATCAGCATGTCGCTCAATTCAGGGCCTTATGCGGCAATACTGGAGGCGATGACAAATTGTTGCTACGTCAATTCGTCGGCAGCTTAGCAGAAACAGCCTTTGAATGGTATTCGGAGTTACCTAACGACTCTGTCAAAACATTTGCAGAGATGGAACTGCTGTTTACACAGAGATTCGCGAGTGCTAGTGGACGCACCCCGATAACAGCACTGATTAATGCCAGGATAAGGTCAGGCGAAACATGGGTCCAATACGCAACACGATGGCGGAACCTATGGTCGAAATGCGAACAACGCATAGAAGAGGCTCCTACGGTAGGCATGTTTGTGGGCACTCTCGATCTGCAGGCGACCATCTCGCAATTCATGATGTTCTTCAGGCCGACCACCTTCCAGGCCTTGATCGACAAATTAGCCCAAATGGACCAGATGGGCCATAGACCGTCTCCTCCAAGACCCGATCCCCGAAATGAGAAAGGAAAAGCGATCATCGTCGCCAACGCTCAGCAACAGTCGAGCAACTCAAAGCTGGTCGCTCGCCAAAACAACGTGCGTCCACGCCCATCCCTCGAAGAGAGGCTAGGACGTCATTACTCGTTTCCTCAGAATAAAACGAGAAGACTGTTCGAGCCGGCAGTGCGCAACAGACTCATTAATCTGCCGAATCCAAAACGTCCGTTGCAGCCAGGCGATCTTAATAATCCCAATTATTGCCCTTACCACCAAACGGTAAGTCACCCGATTGAGGATTGTTTCGTCTTTAAGGGATGGATTGAGGATCAATACCTGCAAGGCAAGTTCACGCTGTCTGAAAGCTGGAAGGTAAACCCCCCACAGCCGCACTCTCCAAAGAAGACGGACACGCCGGGGGCAACTTGTTCTTTCGTCGAGGATGAAAACGATGGAGAAAACTTATCGGATGAATCCGAAGACTACGTAGCGACTTGTCATGTGATTTCTCATTCACTGACGGATGATGAGGAGGATCTTTGCGCTGAGAAATCAATGGCGGACCCTGAAACAGAAATTCCGCTGCCGTCAGACAAGTTGATCGATGCCTTCCTAAATGAAATTCGTCTGAAAGCAAAAGCCAATCAAGAGCATGAAATGACCATACTGGAAAGAACCAAGGTATTCCCGTCAAATCAAAAGCCACACACTGCGGGTAAAAACAAATTCAAGACGAGGAAACGGTTCGCCAAAGCTCTATCAGTAGGAATGAAGCTACCGCCCTCTGAAGAAAATTCTTTCTCTGAGGTAGAGATGCACCCTAACTTCTGTTTATATCATCAGAAGATCATACATCCTACCGAAGACTGCGAATCCTTTAACTGTTGGTGGCAAGAGTATGTCGCTCAAAAGCGACACTTCGACAGGACAAAGTGTGAAGCTTGTGGACATCGGAAAAATGCGATAGATGAGCGCAAAAGAGCCGCCGCCGACTGTCATATAGCCGACTTCAAGAGATCACAAATTGTCACCTTTGGAAGCGACTCTGACGAAGAAGCTATCCCCAACTTTTCCCTCGGGGAATCTATTTCGAAAATAAAGGAATTGAGAAGCTGCCAGAACGTTCAGCCATGTAATCGCACGCTATTCGAAAAAAATCTCGGCCCCGTAAACAAGGGACCGAGCAAAAAGAATAAAGGAAAAGGAAAAAAGGCCCTCGTCGCCAGCGCTCAACAACAATCAGGTGACCTTAGACCGGTTGCTTGCCAAAGCAACAAGCGGCAATCCCTCCAGGAAAAGTTGAAACGTCCTTACTCGTTTCCACAAGATAAAACAAGGGGACTGTTCGAGCTGGCAGTGTGCGACAGACTCATTAATCTGCCGGGTCCAAAACGTCCGTTGCGGCCAGGCGACGTTAATAATCCTAATTATTGCCCTTACCACCAAACAGTAGGTCACCTGATCGAGGAATGCTACGTCTTCAAAAACTGGGTTGAAGACCAATACCAACAGGGCAAGTTTGCGCTGTTTGAGAACTGGAAGGTGAGTCCGCCACAACCGCACGCTCCGAAGAAGATGGATACGCCGGGGGCATCATGTTCATTCATGGAGAAGGACTCATAGACCGAAAAGTCAATAAACCAGATATGCGCCTCAAATACGGCGACAACGGACCGAAACGTCCTTAAACTAACAACGGACCGAGATGTCCTTAAACTAATGATGGACCGCAATGTCCTAAAACTTGCAAATGACCGAAATGTTTTTAAACTACTACCACAGCATTCTCAGGCTGACGAGAATATAAAAAAATAAATAAAAAAAGATAAACGGTATGTCCATAAGCAAAACGGGCATGGATGAAAACCCGAAAGGGCTCCGTGAGTAAAAACAGCAGGGCTACCGGCGAGTGTTCGTGAAAACCCGAAAGGGCGCGACCTCGTAAAAAAAAAAGAAAAAAAAAGAAAAAAATAAAAATAAAAAGAATTAAAAAACGGTATGTCCATAAGCAAAATGGGCACGGATGAAAACCCGAAAGGGCTCCGTGAGTAAAAACAGCAGGACTACCGGCGAGTGTTTGTGAAAACCCGAAAGGGCGCAACCTCGTTGAGAAACACTTATAGTGTCCTCTCGACCCTGTAAGGAGAAACCACCTGCGTGAGATCCTTACGACTCACAAAGGAACAACGCACTTAGGGATCCCCACGATTCCTAAGGAGAAAATACACTTGCGAGATCCTCACGACTCGTAAGGAGAACTCTCTTGTGGGACCCTTACGGCTCATAAGATTTAAAAGTCTTAAGTTACAGAGGCCTAAATCTGTGCTTAAGCAACCCCCACAACTTTCGACATTGCCCTACAAGTGGTCCGATATTGGCCCTTGTGTACAATCCACGGGCGCGAATAAACATTTCCCTAACCAAGTCTCATCCGTGACTGGGGATATGTCCACACGGTGAACAGCCCTTGTGAGTCCTCTCGACTAATAAGGAGATAACACTCTTGTAAGATCCTTACGACTTATAAGAGAACATACACTTAGGAATCCTCACGATTCCTAAGGAGAAAACGCACCTGCGAGATCCTCACGACTCGTAGGGAGAAACACCTTTATGAGGCCCTTACGGCTCATGAAGTCAAAAGCCTTAGTCGACGGGATCCTAATCCTGTTTACTAAGCCACCTTTGTTCGACATCGACAGAGGCAAATGATGATTCGCTCCTGGCAATATTCTAGTTGTAGCGATGCTGATGCCTAAATCGGTATCAAATTCCAAGTCCTTTCATGGCAGATGATGATTCGCTCCTGGCAATATCCCAGTTGTAGCGATGCTGATGCCTAAATCGGTATCAAATTCCAAGTCCTTTCATGGCAGATGATGATTCGCTCCTGGCAATATCCCAGTTGCAGCGATGCTGATGCCTAGACCGGTATCAAATTCCAAGTCCTTTTACGGCAAATGATGATTCGCTCCTGGCAATATTCCAGTTGTAGCAATGCTGATGCCTAAATCGGTATCAAATTCCAAGTCCTTTCATGGCAGATGATGATTCGCTCCTGGCAATATCCCAGTTGCAGCGATGCTGATGCCTAGACCGGTATCAAATTCCAAGTCCTTTTACGGCAAATGATGATTCGCTCCTGGCAATATTCCAGTCGCAGCGATGCTGATGCCAAGATTGGTATCAGATCCCAAATCCCCTACTCGCAAAAAAAAAAATCAGCGAGCCAAAATATATATATATATATATATATATATATATATATATATACGAAATAGCCGAAATGATGGGGCAGCTTGCAAACAAAATCAGCAAGTAAAAATGTATGCATGCAAAATAGCCGAAGTGGTTGGGCAACTCGCAATAAAAAGCAGCGAGTAAAAAGAAAAATAGCCGAAATGATTGGGCACCGCGAAAAATAGCCGAAATGATTGGGCAATCGCGATTTTCGCGATATAAATCGCTGAAATGATAGAGCATCGCGGAAAGAATAAAAAAAATGAAAAAATGAAACTTTTTGCCCTACAGGTGAAATCACATCGATCCCTGTATACAATCCAGGGGCACAGATAAAAAGGGAACAATACCTTCCCAACAGGCTCCACCAGAAAGCGAAGCCAAATCTCGACGGTTCATAGATAACCTAGAGACCATCTCGACATTTGTCGCAATATTACAGACACGATGTCAACAAATGAAGCAAAGGAAGGTCCCTAACTTCAGGGTCTCGACGTCAATATCGACAACTTAAATATCACCAACGGCGTTTCTCCTCACTCCAACTAGATGCAGACATGACGTCAACAACTGACCTCAGAATCGCAACGAAACGGAACCATGACAGAGTCCCTAGTTCCAAATCTCAATGGCCACGTCTACAGCCTGGAGACCAACAACGGTGTGCCTCCTCATTCCAACAGGACACAGATGTTACACCATCAAGCGGAGCGATGGCAAAATCCCAGCTTCACCTCAGCATTCGTCTTGATACAGTAGACGCAATTTCAACAACAGCGTTCCTCCGCAGTCCAGCTGGAGGCAGATGCAACGTCAACAAAAGACCTCACGGTCGAAACAAAGCGGAGTAACGGCAAAATCCCAACTCCACCTTAGCATTCGTCTCGTTACAACAGACGCAATGTCAACAACGGCGTTCCTTCACAGCCCAGCGGGGTGTACATGCAAAGTTAACAAAAGACCCCATGGTCGAAACAAAGCGGAGTGATGGCAAAATCCCAGCTCCACCTCAGCATTCGTTTCAATACACCAGACGCAGTGTAAGCAAACGAAGCGAAGGCCACATTCCTAGCTTCAACATCTTTACGGTAACTCACATAAAACCGGAAAGACAATCGGAGACCATCTCACATGAAGTGGTCACCTCCTTGACATTCGTCTCGATACAGTAGACGAAATGTCAACCTCAGCGTTCTTCCTCCAGCAGGGATTCAGAGATGACAAAGCAAATGAAGCGAAGGCTACATTCCTAGCTTCAACGTCTTTACGGTAACTCACATAAAACCGGAAAGACAATCGGAGATCATCTCGCATCAGCACAGAGTGGTCACCACCTTGACGTTTGTCTCGATACAGCAGACGAAATGTCAACCCCAGCGTTCTTCCCCCAACAGGATTCGGACGCGCCAAAGCAAACGAAGCGAAGGCCAAATTCCTAGCTTCAACGTCTTTACGGTAACTCACATAAAACCGGAAAGACAATCGGAGATCATCTCGCACCAGCACAGAGTGGTCACCACCTTGACGTTCGTTTCGATACAGCAGACGAGTTGTCGCCCCAGCGTTCTTCCTCCAGCAGGGATTCAGACATGACAAAGCAAACGAAGCGAAAGCCACATTCCTAGCTTCAACGTCTTTACGGTAACTGACATAAAACCGGAAAGACAATCGGAAATCATCTCGCACCAGCACAGAATGGTCACCACCTAGACGTCCGTCTCAATACAGCAGACGAGATGTCACCCCAACGTTCGTCTCGACACAGCATACGCAACGTTATTAAACGAATGGAGCCACGGCAAAATCCCTAGTTCCAAACCTCGACGGTTCACCAGCAACCTAGAGACAACCTCGACGTCCGTCTCAATACAGCAGACAAGATGTCACCCCAACGTTCGTCTCGACACAGCAGACGCAACGTCATCAAACAAACGGAGCCACGGCAAAATCCCTAGTTCCCACCGCAACATTCGTCCCGATACAGCAGACGCAATGCCAGCAAACGAAGCAAAGGCCAAATTCCTAGCTTCAGGGTCTTGACGGCAACTCATATAAAGCCCGAAAGACTATCGGAGATCATCCCCACACCAGCGCGGAGTGGTTATGACTCATCGGGGCTCTCCAAAATGAGCCTAACCTCAAGTAAAAAGCGGCATGGCAAATTCCTAGCGCTTGCTCTTCCGACGGTCAAACTGCCAAGGAGGATTGCTTGAAGACGTCTTGTCCAGCCCCCGAAGGAATCAGAGACACGGCAGTCGCAGGGCTACTCGAACAGCACGAATGCCTATCGAGGACTATATCAGCTTATGCGACGGTAAGATGGCCAAAACCCTAAGTACCACCAACCTTAACGGGCTTCTGTCGTAAAGAGCAGAGGTTAAATGCGACGTTAAGTTGTTCTTGCGAGAAACGTTCGATTCGTCTCGACTTGTGAAAAATTGTCGAGGCGGCTCGACTCGTGAGATAAAGCCTTAGGCAGTGGGCATAAAAGAAGCCTGTTTCCTAAGCATTGGGACCCCGTAAGTTGGCCCAAAACGGTCTCTTGCATACCATCCACGGGTCTCACTCTCTAACGTCGAACTTCGACAAGGAGGGAAACAACCGCTTACAAGTCCTCTCGACTCGTAAGAGGGAAAAATTCTCTTGTAGGATCCTTACGACTTACAAGAGAAAACCACACTTAGGAATCCTCACGATTCCTAAGGAGAAAACCCGCCTACGAGATCCTCTCGATCCGTAGGGAGAAAAGTCTCTATGAGACCCTCACGGCTCATAGAGTTGAAAAGTCTTAGGCAGCAGATCTGAACCTGCGGCCTAAGCCCTCGCTATCTCGTGAAGAAATCAAGAAGCTTACTCTATTACCTGCTAATTGTTACGACATGCTGAGAAAGAGGAAAAGCAACAGAAAGAGCATCCGATTTACATTTGATCAAGCGTTCAAGACACAATCATTCATGCATGGGCAAAAAGACTCAGGACAAAAGATATATAAGACAAGCAGGAAAAAATAAATTTCATTAATATTGCCCGAAGTTCTTACAGTCATAAAAACAATAAATGAAAGTTACAATGGAATAACCTCAGATCTAGGGCATGGATTGAGGAATTCAAAAGCGACCCTATCTATGACTTTCCCAAGCCTCGCGGACCATCCTAGTGTGCTTCCTTTCGCGAGCACAAGCGTCAGGGTCCCTTCCGATGTCTTCCACCCTCCGATAAGCAGCGAGTATGGCAGACTGTTGAAAGACCTTATGCAAGAGGTCGATAAGACTGTCTCGCTGTCTCTTCGAGATAAAATTCAGTAGGTACACAGAGTGCACCTTGTCCTCAGCGGCATCCAACGCCCTAAGCGGCACGCCGGAACAGAATAGGGGAAGCGCTTCCCAGATAGCTCCCACGATAAGTTTAAGAAGAGAGGAACGGCGGGGAAGCAGTGGACCATTGTATGCGTCGAAGCGACTCATTATTTCAGCACACCCCTCGTTTGTGAACTCCCGATTTTGAGAGCGGCCAAGTCGGCGGATGTCCTCATGAGAGATGATCTCGTTAAGAGCGTACATATGGGCGTTCATTGTTCCGGTGAAAGAAAATCAACAGAATTATCAGGAAGACTGATCAAGCAAAACGATATAATGCACTGAGAAATAAAATGCCATCTTTAAGTTCCAAGATCCATGAAGAATTCTTAAGAGTTCTTCTATATGATTTAGGAGGAGCAAAGCTCCATTAATGAATTAAGAAAATCTAAGGAAAATCTTTCAGAGAGCAGAGCTCTATGGAACCCTAGTAGGGTCTCCTTTAGTTCTCTTTAGATCCCTTTAAGACCTGTAGAGCAAAGCTCTGCTAAGTGAAACCCTAAATAGGTTTCCTTTAGATCAGAGATCTATTGAGAGCGAGGCTCTATCAATGAAAATTAATTTAATTTAACCCTAATTAAAATTTTCACCTAAAAGTTTTAAGAATTTAACTCTTAAAGTTCTTGAAAATAAAGAGTAGGGCTCTGAGTTCTGAAAGAAAAATTTAGAGATAAGAATCATCTAAGTGACCAAAAGTCCTATTTATAGGCATCAAGTGCCCTTTCAGCTTCCAAGAGATGGCGTGACGGTTCGGAGTCTGCCACCGCTGTGCTCACGTTAGGAGGCCACGTAAGCGCAACGGTGGGGGGGGGCATTTGTTTATCCCAATCAGAGCAAAGCTCTGTTTAAATTCCAAGGTGGAAAAGGAAGCAATACTTCTGTTTTTCTCCAATCAGAGCAAAGCTCCGCCAAAAAAAAAAGTGCGCAGCGCACCTGCGCGCTGCGCGACACGTGTCTGCGCAGCGCAACTGCGCGCTGCGCGACACGTGTCTGCACAGCGCACTCAAAAATAAAAAAGCGCTGCGCGACACGTGTCGCGCAGCGCAACTGCGCGCTGTGCGACACGTGTCTGCGCAGCGCAACTGTGCGCTGCGCAGCGCACTTAAAAAAAAAAAGCTGCGCGACACGTGTCAGCACAGCGTGAAACGTGTCACGCGCTGGGGCACTGCGCCAAACAGAATTAAAAGATTCAAGAAATCTTTTCTGTTCTTGTTAAAACAAGAAGATTTTCTTCTGCAAAGCCGAAGCCCTTGGATCAAAGATCCAACGGTGGGGAAAATTCCCCAAATCACTCAGAGAAAGATTTCTTTAACAAATTTAACTAATTTATGGGCACTATAAAAAGGACCCCAGACCTCAATTAAAAGGCATCAACATTTTTCTAAAAGAAAAGAGAGAGAGAAAGAGAACTCTGAGAAACTCCTCAAGAATAAAAAAGGTAAAAACCTTTAGAAAAAGAGAAAGTTCTCTTATGAACAGATCATAGATCTAAAAACAAGATCAATGATCTTTAATAAAAATAAAATAAAATAAAATAGTGCTTTGCACTTTTATGAACCTTTGGTTCTCTGAGATAAGAAAAACAAGAAAAACTTGTTTTTTTCTTAGAAATAAATCAAATAGTGCCTTGCACTTGTTTTATGAACCATCGGTTCTTGAACCTAAAAGGTTCTTAAATTAATAGTGCTTTGTACTTCTTATGAACCACTGGTTCTCTAAAACAAGAAAAACAGAAATAAAAAAAGATAGTGCTTTGCACTTTTATGAACCTTTGGTTCTTGAAATAAACAAACTTGTTTTTCTTTGATCTAAATTAGATCAAGAAATCAAATAGTGCTTTGCACTTCTTTTATGAACCATTGGTTCTTGAATCTAAAACATTCTCAAATTAATAGTGCTTTGCACTTATAAATCTGCACTGTTGTGCTCTCTGATTGGCGCAAAGCGCTTGACAAATGCAATGCATTTCCTAAAGGGCCAGGCCCAAATCAAAAAGACCTAGTAGGCCTAATTAAATTGCAGTGCAATAAAAGGGGCAGAGCCCAAACAAAATAGATGCTCTGCATCATTTATAAAGGGGCAGAGCCCAAACAAAATAGATGCTCTGAATCATTTATAAAAAGGCAGAGCCCAAACAAAACAAAAATAATGCAATGCATTATTTAAAAAGGGGCAAAGCCCTAACTCAGGCCTAATTGGCCAAAGACAAATAAAAATGTTGAACATTCAACTGGACTTAGCCCAGTCATGGCCATAAATCCTCAAATTAAATTGACTGAGCACGGCTGCTCCCTAAATGAATTTACATCCGGTTCGAGGGTACATCTCCGAACCCCCTCTGACACCTATCGTTGTAATCCTTCAACGACGTCAGAGAGGTGACGGGTCCCAACGACCACACATGAATATGGACTGCGGGGTCCTTAAACTCGTGGACCAAAACGTCCTTAAACTAATATTGGACCGAAACGTCCCTAAACTAATATCGGACCGGAACGTCCCTAAACTAATATTGGACCACCACGTCCCTAAACTGGAATATGGACCACCACGTCCCTAAACTGGCACAATAGAGCTCAAATGCTCTTTTGTCGGACCTAAACGGTCCCTTTAAGTCGATCTTAGTCTCAAACTGGACTAACGTATGCTTAACAAACGTTTGAGTCGATCTTAGCCTCAAAAATGGCTAACGTATCCTCCAAACAGACTTTAGTCCCAAATTGGACTATGAATCTCCCAAACTTGAACAATAGGGCCCAAACGCTCTTTTGTCGGATCTAAACGATCACGTTAAGTTGATCTTAGTCTCAAACAGGACTAATGTATCCTTAACGAACGTTTAAGTTGATCTTAGTCTCAAACAGGACTAATGTATCCTTAACGAACGTTTAAGTTGATCTTAGCCGCAACGCGACTAACGTATCCTTAAACTAAAAACACCAAATCCAAATCTAAGTAAATACGGATTTGGACTAATCCACGTCCTACGGGCGACGGCATTACTCAGTCTCCGTATACAATCCACGGGCAACTACAACAAAACAAATACACACGACACGAAGTGAAATTCTGGAGAAGGAGAAAGTTGTTACCGCGATGCGGTAGCGTAATTAACTGCAGGGGCTTGCGCCTGCAGGTAAGAGCGTCCCCACAATCAAAAACCCCTCACCCTGAGGGGGAATCTGACGAAGTCTGCTACATCGGCCGCATCCATCTAAACCTCCGATGCAAGATGCCATAAATCAACTTGGCATTTTCGGAGAGGTAGACGGATAAAACCAATTAGCTTCTGCCCCGAATCTCAGCGTCAGGACATCGCGGTCCTGTGCGCCGCCTTTCGGAGGGGAACAGTCCTTGCTCGTTTCCCCGGGATAAAACGAGGAGACTGTGCGAACTAGCGGTGCACAACAGGCTCATCACCCTTCCAGATCCAAAAGGCCCACTGCAGCCCGGTGACGTCAACAATCTCATTTACTGCCCCTACCACCGGATAGTGGGCCACCCAATAGAAGATTGCTTCGTATTCATAAACTGGATTGAAGACCAATACCAACAAGGCAAATTCGCACTGTCTGAAAACTGGAGGGTGAACAAGCCACAACCGCAAGCTCCTAAAAAGGTGGACACGCCATGGGCATCGTACTCATTTATAGAGGAAGCTCTATGGGAAGTTGTTCTTTCGAACAAGACTAAAAGAATGCTGAAGGATCCTCAAGCATATCCGGCAATTAGTTGGAAAAGCCCACTGGAGACAGAGATCATTAATGGGATGCTGAAACCACGCCCAACACCGAGAGTTGGAAGCGATGGGCAAACTGCCCAGGCCCAGCCGTCAAAGTCTTCAAAGAAAAAGAAAAAGACCGAGAAGCCCGCGCAGCCTGATGACAAGCGCACGGACCTGCAAAAGCATATTGACGTGCTGGAGGAATATAACCAGAAGGCGCGAACCCCGGTCACACTCCAAGAGTTTCTTAACTATATCCTTCTTGAGGGCGGAGATAATGACAATGATGTGGGAGAAGACTCGTCAGAAGAACCCGAGGATTATGTAGGAAGTTGTCACATGATCTTTCATTCACCAATAAATGACGAAGAAGCTCACTCGGCATCAGAAGATAATATAGAAGAGCTGGGGGAAGAATCGGTGCCAAAATCCTTGGAAACGTCAGACGAGATGATTGACATGCTGGTGAACGAAGCCCGTCAAAAGAGCAAAACTGATCGAGAACGTGAAACGGACATATTCGAAATAGCCAGGCGTCGGCATCAAATTAAACGAGTCATGGTAGGGATAAGTCACAAAGCACTCCAACCAGCTCGAAGCACGCCCGCGGCAGACAAAAGCAGGCTTAAGACAAGGAAACGGTTCGCTAAAGCCCTGTCAATGGGAATGAAGCTGCCATCTTTCAGAAGAAATACTCCAGGCGGTATACACCTTGACGAAGCGGACGTACATCCTAACTACTACTTATACCATTAGAGGATTGCACACCCTACCGAAGAGTGCATGGCCTTTAAAAAGTGGTGGCAGGGATACGTTGCTCACCGACAACATTTCAAGCGGATGAAGCGCAAAAATCGTCGGGAGCAGAGAAATACGACGGATGAGTGCCAAAGAACTGTCGGCAACTGTCATGTGGTTGATACCAGGGGATCGCAAGTTCTCACCTTCGGAAGCGACTCTGATGAAGAAGTAGCCCTCGGCCCTCTCTTCAAGGAATCCACCCCAGGAAAAGAGGAAGAGATGAAGAACTGTGAGAATATTCAGCTGCGCAATCGTACGTTGCCCGAAAAGAATCTCAGACCTACAAATAAGGGATCGAACAAAAAAGATAAGGGGAAACAAAAAGTCCCTGAGAATATCGCCCTCGATGATCGAGTCGTCGAAGTGCTCACAGCCAAGGACCCGCTCAAGAAGAACAAGGTGGATTACAATGTCCTGGCATATCTAAGCAAGATACCCTCACTATTGAGTATCTTGGATACCCTTCTCCTGTCTAAAGAGGCACGAGATTCCCTGATCAGGGAATTACAAGAGCCCGAGCAATTTCAAGCTTTCCTTGCCGAAGAAAAGATGAAGGACGAGTTGGAAGAAGTGCACACAGTTGACATCACTTTCGGCAATGAAGATCTCCTCCTCGGAACGTGCGAGCACAACCGTCCCCTGTATGTCACCGGATACTGCCATGACATCAAGATAGGGAAGATCTTAGTTGACAACGGGTCCTCTGTCAACCTCCTAAATGTGAGGGTACTAAAAGAAATCTGCATGAGCGTTCAGCACATTGCTTGGGATAAAATCACCATCTCCGGGTTCGACTCCCAGTCATCACGGACGCTCGAGTATATAATACTGACGTTATGCTTTGGACTGCTCGCCACTGACATTAAATTTCATATCATTGACGCCAAGACCTACTACAACGCTTTACTCGGTAGGCTTTGGTTACATGAGTACAACATCGTCCCTTCTACACAGCATCAGTGTATGAAGTATTTCAAAGATGGTCTCGAGTATACCGTGACGGGGGAACTAAACCCATTCTCCGTAAATGAAGTCCGCAAGTATGAAGACGCTAAGTATTTCCTACCAGACTTTGAAGACACGAAAAGATGCCATAAACCGGAGAATAAGCAAAAAGTTATCACCACTATTCCGGTCTTTGGGAGCGATACCGAGGAGGAAGAAGAGATAGTCCATTCGGGGCCGTCCCAATGCAACATGCCGTGACCATCTACTCCTATTCTGGTCTTTGGCAGTGACTCTGAAGACGAAGTCAACGCAGTGTTCTCGGTCCGTCCATCAATGCAGGCCCTCACTGGAGGTGATCAGAGTCTGCAAATCGCCATGGTTCCGCTGCAGCACTACAGAGAGCTTGATGCGTTTGATACATATAGCGTGCAAGAGCTACATACATTATACTTCCATCCTAGGAGAAAAGGTGAAAAGGCGATCATATTCTATCGATCCACGGAGACTAAAGTCGAAAGAGAAGTCTGGCATGGTGCCAATTTTGCGCTCGACAGGCTCCAACCCGTCCGTCTGCCCATATACTACACGGAGGGATTGAAAAGATTATTAAGATGCCAAGGTGTACCATTCAAACAGACTGCTCGACAAGCTCAGTTCTACAACAGGATTTGGAACGTCCCCGGAACTCAGCCAAAATTGCCTAATGGAAAAATGGAAGAGATTGGGCTTGGATATGTCCAGTACAAGAAACGGGAGCAATTCCATGATTGCAATGTCATAAATGACCTCGATGAAGAAAGGGATGCTCTTTTAAAAGATGCTGATGTTGAACCAGAATGAGGTCCTGCCATAAAATATAGGGATACTAGGCACACTAACAAGGTTCTACAATGCATCAAACATGCCCGATTAAAATTTTAGCCGTGCCAAATAACCCTAAACAAGATCGTCGCTAGATTATTAGGGTTTCATATGCAAGTAAACTACGTTTACAACTAAGTGAATATGAAATACAACCTTTGTAGATCGGTCCTTGACTTCTATAGCTTCTTATTGAAGTCCCTTCGCTGCGATCGTGGTTCTCCCGGACCCTTGCATGGCTTCACGAGGCGAAAGACGCGTCCTTGCTTGAAGTCTTCGAGGCCGAAGATGATCTACGTTGAGGGGATGCCAATTCAAGCTTCTACTTCACTAACTTGAGAATTAGTGAAGCAAACACCCTAAACTAAAGTGCTAGTCTAGTAGAGCATGGAGAAATAGGAAGTGTGTTATCTTTAGAATTTTATTTCTCAAAAGCTTTCTCACTTTTGATCAAACCCTAGCAAGCTTTTTTCCTTGAACAAAGAAGAAGAAGATGAACTAAAGAAAGAGATGAGGATAATGATCAAGTGAGAAGGCTAACCATGGTGAGTGAGTATCATATACTAACCCTTGTAGAGCCATAACCATAGCTAATTGAAAATGGTTAGGTTAATAAAAATCTAAAGTAAAACAAATTTAGTGGACTTTGTCAAAGCATCCACAAGCTTCTACAAGCTTCATGCTTATGACCTAAGCACCACTAATTTGTAATTACCTTAAATAAATATTAACCATCATCTAATATAGTATGGTGTATGTCTTACACATCCATGTTTAGTGTATCATCAACCATGATACAAAAGAAAACACTTTTAATATATATATCACACACACACACACACACACACACACACATATATATATATATATTCAAGTGTACATATGAGAAAATACCTAAAGAGAACATGTGTTAGTAAATGTAAACTAGTATATCTAATATACAATTATACACTTAATTATTAAATCAACACTTGACTTAATAATCCGGTCATATCTCATATAACCGACTAACATCCTTTGTATCGACTTATCGAATCAACACTTGATTCGATAACCCGGCTATGTCATATATAACCGACCGATACAAAAAGTAGCGAGAATAGAATACGGTATCACATACACGCATTATTCTCGGTCCCGCACATATCACATACGTGCTCCTATTTCGTTTTGTCTGAGCCAGTAAAACCTATATGTAGGACTCTAAAGACTCGTCAATACGCCGGCAGTAGGTGATGATCACATCACGCACCCACAAGCCGTCAGCAGTACTAGCTGGACGTAACGGCTACCCGGGTATTGAGCGATCAGAAGATCAGCAAGCAAGCCCGCTCCAACTCCTGTAAAAGCCTGCCGGTAACACTTCCCGTACAGTCCGGTCTCCTCGTCTGATATGCCGCATATCAAGTCTAGGAGTGGTAAATGTCAGACCCCAATAACCGATAAGTCGTGCCGATATGAGGCTCATAACGGGTCGAGAAACTACTGGTAACACTTGCCAGTAAATCTCTAAATCAGCCCTGGCCAGGGACTTCCCTGTTACGGCCAATCGAGCACAGCACAACATCAACCCCCAATACCGGGAGAGACGAAACCCCTCATATCGCTCATTGCCTCCATGTGACTCGGGACTGTACCCAAAAACCACCGTTTTGCACACCCTCATGGACGTGGTAAGGTGGAAATCAAAGCACAGTGGGAATCACACAAGACTCTATGACGATCTCGGGTCTACAGACTAACTTGCACAAGTGTCACCAGAGAACAGCCATCTGATGTGAGGTATAATACCATCTGGGAGTTCTCGGCGAGTCCTTCCAGTGTACCCAGTCTCCACTGAGCACCCGTATACCATCTCTGATGTCAAACACCAATGGATATGGGATCATCCATCGCCTATCTCATGGGTCGAGAAGCGTATACACTAGTCTACACTGGTATATCGATGCCCCGTCTCGATACACCCATGACTAGGGACCTTAAAGGATGTACTTATAGACTACCATGTCCCTACTAGTATGATCCGCATCATAGTCCAGGTAGTCAAGTACACATCCTAAGGGCTTTACCAACATGTAACTACAAAACAGTATAAAGAGACAAGTATACATGTTAAAGTAAAGAGCAACCAGATAGCATACTGTCATATCGAGCAAGAAAGTCCTCTATATATGTCCAAGCATCCAATATAATATACATCATCTGTACAATACTGGCCTCTAGGGCATACATAGAACTAACATAAAAATGCCGAGTCCGTCGTTTGAAGACCAGATGGACAAGCTAGTAAGGGAAGCAAGTCAAAAGGTTCGGAACGACCACAGCCGCGAAATGACCATTTACGAAAAAGCCAGGACGCAACGTATCATTCAGCAGGCTACGGAGGATGACGATCCCTTTCACCCCCAACCCTCTGTGCGCTCTCGTGGCAAAAAGAAATCCCGACGTAGAAACAACAGCAAGGTCAAGAACGGGGACGACATTCCAAGACAGCGAATCGGATCCAAAAGGCCATGCAATCAAGAAAGGGTCAGCTGCAAGCCATCTCTTATGAAAAAGATGGGTTGAGTTTATTCTTTCTGTCAAGACAAGATAAGGAGAATTTTTGACCTTGTCATGAAACATTAGATGATGACATTCCCGGAGTCTCGGCACCCTGATCAAGCAAACGAGGTTCACCACCCGGATTATTGCTCCTATCACAGAGCGACATGACATCCTCTTGAAGAATGCTTCACCTTCAAAAACTGGGTCGAAGACCAATATCAACTCAGCAGTTTCGCTCTATCCAACAGTTGGTGGGTATCCCCACCGCAAAAGCATGTACCAAAAGCAACATATATAGCAAAAGTAGAACCGGATCAACATTGGTCTTCA
This sequence comes from Agapanthus africanus, assembly GCA_030015575.1. Classification (NCBI taxonomy): domain Eukaryota; kingdom Viridiplantae; phylum Streptophyta; class Magnoliopsida; order Asparagales; family Amaryllidaceae; genus Agapanthus; species Agapanthus africanus. Next base: position 184,498,780 of record CM057341.1, read on the forward strand.
AAACAATCTTGTACCTGTCATATGATAACGCCGTCGAAAGAAGGAGAGCGCAATAATATGGATGACCTCTCCCGGTGCTTTGAAAATGAGGATGAAGAGGAATTGATCTCAGAAATTCCTCCAGCGCCAAAAGAATTGGAAGATGGAATACATACTACTGCGGACAACCTAATGAAAATCGACTTATGGATGGCAAATGACCTACGACCTACGTTCGTCAACGAGCTGCTGTCTAAAGAACAGGTGGCTATGCTAAAAGACGTGCTCATGCAGTATAAAGACTGCTTCGCATGGAACTATTCCGAGATGCTGGGGCTAGATCCAGAAATAGCTGTGCATAAATTGGCGATATCTCCGGACGTCAAGCTAGTCAAACAAGCGCCAAGAAGAATGCGGCTCGAACTTGAAATGAGTATCAATGCCGAAGTCAAGAAGCTAATTGACTCCGGCTTCATCCAAGAAGTTCAATACCCAAACTGGATCGCCAACATTATCCCAGTGATGAAGAAAAATGGGACGGTGCGCATCTGCGTGGAATTTCGGGACCTCAACAAAGCCTGTCCGAAGGATGATTTTCCCGTACCGATTACCGAGCTGATGATAGACAACACGTCCACTTATGAAGTCTTCTCCTTCAGGACGGCTCGTCAGGGTACAATCAAATAAAGATGCATCCTGAAGACCAGAAGCATACCGCTTTCCAGACTCCTCTGGGCGTATTCTGCTAGAAAGTGATGCCTTTCGGTCTGAAGAATGCCGGCGCTACCTACCAGAAGGCCATGACAAAGATTTTCGATGACCTCATACATGAAATCGTCGAATGCTATGTCGATGACCTCGTGGTGAAAAGCGGATTTACGAAGAACACTTGGAGCATTTGAAAATAGTATTCCAACGTCTTCGGAAGTACAACCTGAAGATGAACCCTTTGAAATGCGCATTTGGAGTCTCCTCAGGCAAATTTCTAGGGTTCATCATACGACACCAGGGGATCGAAATAGATCCATCGAAGATCAAGGCAATTATGGAAATGCCCATTCCAAGAACTTTAAAACAGTTGATGTCTCTACAAGGAAAGCTCGCATATATCCGACGGTTCATAGCCAACCTCTCCAGAAAATGTCGTCCCTACAGTCACCTGATGAAGAAGGGAACCCCGTTCATTTGGGATCGTAAATGCCGCGCACTCAACGAAATCAAGCAATACCAGCAGAATCCGCCGGTATTGACCGCTCCAGTCAAGGGAAAGCTTCTCATCCTATGCACAACCGCCCTTGAAGGTTCCTTAGGCGCACTATGGGCACAGGAAAACGACCAAGGGAAGGAGAGAGCCCTCTACTATTTGAGTCGAGTTCTCCTGGAGGCAGAAAACAACTACCCCCCTATCGAAAAACACTGCCTGGCATTAATCTTCGCGATAACGAAGCTTCGGCATTATGCTTTGGCGCATGAGGTCCATCTCATATCAAAAGTGGAACCTCTCAAATATTTGATGTCAAGAGCCATACTAACAGGATGGCTCGCTAAATGGGCCCTACTCTTAATGGAATTCTCGATAACATACCGACCTCTCAAGGCAGTGAAAGGCCAGGCCTTCGTCGACTTCCTCGCTGAGCATCCGATACCTGCCGATTCACCCCTAAATTGTGAATTGCCAGATGAGCACATGTTTGACACAATCAACAGGGAGAGAGGAGAGAGTGATACTCGATAGGAACTCTACTTCGATGGGGCATCTTCCATAAAGAAGCGAAAGCATAGCTCCCCCATAATCAAATCTGGGGTAGGCCTCATCTTCGTGACTCCACTAGGAGGGATAATGCGCTTTTCCTTTTCCTTAACAGATCCAAAGACAAACAATGAGGCAGAATATTAGGCTTTGATAGCAGGTCTTGAGATCATTGTCGACATGGGAATCGAAAATCTCCTTATATACGGAGACTCCCAGCTGGTCGTTAGCCAAGTAAACGGTGACTATCAAACGAGCAAACCAGAGTTGGTAAAGTATGGAAATAGAGTGCAACAGTTACTAACTCAAATTCCCTCTTACGCCCTGGAAAGCATACCGCGTATAGAAAATAGCAAAGCGGACGCACTAGCCAAACTCGCTAAAGAACTGGCTGACGAAAACCTCGATGATGTAAGGATCATTGTACAAAACCGTCGAGTTCTTGCACCAGAAGAAATATCACCAGAGTCGTCTGAAGAAAAGGAAACGACCAAGGAAATAGCCTTGCAAATAGAGGACCAAGAAAGGGCTAAAGATTGGAGAGAAGTCTTCATATACTACTTCAAATCCCGTCGAACACCTAAAGATGCATCATCAAGATATCAGCTCATGAAACGAGCTCTGTCTTTCAACTTCGTAAAAGATACTCTATATAAGAGATCGTTCGACTCTCTATGGCTGAGATGCCTGGGACTGGATGAAGCAAGGAGAGTCGTCCAAGAAACTCATGACGGACTCTGCGATTTTCATCAAGCTGGGCCAAAGATGAAGCTGAAGATCAAAAGGATGGGCTACTATTGGCCCACGATGATTCAGGACTATCTCGAATATGCGAAGCAGTGCCATTCGTGCCAAATTCATAGAGACTTCATCCACCAGCATCCAAACCCGCTACACCCAACGGTGTCTAGTTGGTCGTTCGAAATGTGAGGAACCAACATAATTGGGCCCATCGAACCGGCATCATCCGGAGGACATCGGTTCATATTGGTGACAACCGATTACTTCTCTAAGTGGGCAGAAGCCATACCGCTAAGAGAAGTGAAGACAGAGAACATTCTCCACATCTTCAAGACACACGTCATCTATCGGTTCGGCACTCCGCGACGGATTATCTCTGATAACGGGCCGTCCTACAGAAGTAACAGAATCAGCCGCTTTGCACAGCAGCATAATATAGACTGGAGATACTCTTCGGTCTATAATCCTCGAGCTAACGGTCTAGCTGAGGTTTTCAACAAAACCTTGACAAAGATCATAAAGAAGACGGTGTCCAAAAACAAAAAGGACTGGCATGAGAGACTGCATGAGGCTCTCTGGGATTATCGGACCACGTTCAAAACGGTCACAAATACAACGCCGTATGCATTGGTATTCGGTGCGTTAATAGTACTCCCTTTGGAGATAGAGCTACCTTCTATGCGAGTGGCTGTTCATTACGAGCTAACAGACGAAGAGAATGCACATCTTCGGCTTGAAGAGCTAGACGCCCTCGATGAAACTCATCTCGTGGCACAGCAAAACCTAGAAACATTCAAACCAAGGATGACGCGCTCATACGAAAGATTGACTAGGCCGAGAACATTCCGCTAAGGCGAACTCGTGCTAGTTGTCAAAAGACCTATGATCCCCAATCGTGTCAAACGGGAGAAATTCGAGCCAAACTATGAAGGCCCATACATCATAGACAAGGTCTACCAAGGTGGGGATTACTTTCTCATGGATATGCATGGCGAAAGACCCTTCAGGCCAATAAACAGCTGATTCCTTAAAAAATACTACGCCTGACGAGTCACGGACCGGGTCAATGATAGATGACGACGCCTACGTCCACTCTCTATCTTCCCGAGTCCAAACTCTATAAGTAGTATCTGGCGAAATCTCGCCTCAAAACTCCAACGGACCGAAACATCCCTAAACTAACAACGGACCGAAACGTCCCCTAAACTAACAACGGACCGAAACTTCCCTAAACTAACAACGGACCGAAACGTCCTTAAACTAGCTGCGGACCGTAACGTCCTTAAACTAGCTACGGACCGAAACGTCCTTAAACTAGCTGCGGACCGAAATGTCCCTAAAAGTAACAATGGACCGCAATGTCCTAAAACTAGCTACGGACCGAAACGTGCTTAAAACTACTATGAATCGCAGCATCCTTACGCGGAAAAAAAACTGTACGTCCATATGCGAAATGGACACGGATGAAAACCCGAAAGGGCTCCGTGAGTAAAAACAGTAGGGCTGCCGGCGAGTTTGTGAAAACCCGAAAGGGCGCAGACTCATAAAAACCAATTTCCTGCGTACTTGCAAAATCCTCTCGACCTTGTAAGGAGAAAATACCCACGTGAGATCCTTACGACCCACAAGGGAGCAAAATACTTAGGAATCCTCACGATCCCTAAGGAGAAATTACACTTACGAGATCCTCATGACTTGTAAGGAGAATCCCCCCTATGAGACCCTTACGGCTCACAGGATTCAAAAGTCTTAGGTGGCAGATCTGAACCTGCTTCCTAAGCCATCGCTGGCCTACGGGCGGTCAATATTGACCCTTATATACAATCCACGGGCACAAATAAACGTCTCCCCCACCAAGTTTCACCAATGACGTGAAATCCCCCTATTTGGTGAACAGACACTTGTAAGTCCTCTCAACTTATAAGGAGAAAATACTCTTATGAGATCCTTGTGACTTATAAGAGAGAACGCCACTTAGAAGTCCTCATGACTTCTAAGGAGAACATACACCTACGAGATCCTCACGACTCGTAGGGAGAAATACCTTTATGAGACTTTTACGGCTCGTAAAGTCAAAAAGCCTTAGTCGACAGGATCCTAACCCTGTTTGCTAAGCCACCTTTGTTCAAATCGACATAGGCAAATGATGATTCACTCCTGGTGATATCCCAGTCATAGTGAGGTTGATGCGTAAATTGGTATTAAATTACAAGTCCTTTCACGGCAAATGATGATTCGCTCCTGGCAATATTCCAGTCGCAGCAATGCTGATGCTAAGATTGGTATCTGATCTCAAGTCCATACTCGCAAAAAAATTAGCGAACCAAAAATACATATAAAAATAGCCTAAATGATTGGGCAACTCGCAATAAAAAGTAGCGAGTAAAAATAAAAATAGCCGAAATGATTGTGCACCACGAAAAATAGCCGAACAGATTGGGCAATCGCGACTTTCGTGATATAAAAAGCTGAAATGATAGAGAATCGCGGAAAGAAATAAAAAATGAAAGAATGAAACTTTTGCCTTATAGGTGAGTCCATACTAACCCCTGTATACAATCCATGGGCAAAAATGAAAAGGTAACCACATTTCCCCACCAAACTCTGTCAAAGGGAGAGTCAGATCTCGACGGCAATATCTGCATCCCAGAAGATCAACGCGGCGTTCCTTTTCAACTCCAGCAGGATGCAGACGTAACGTCAACAACCGACCTCAGGGTCGCAACGAAGCGGAGCCATGGAAAAGTCCCTAGTTCCAAATCTCGACGGCTACATCTTCAGCCTAGAGACCAACAATGACGTTCCTCGTCATTCCAGCAGGATACAGACGCGACATCACCGATCGGAGCCACGGCAAAGTCTCCGGTTCCAAGACTCTACGGTTCACAGACAATCTAGAGTCAACCCCGACACCGCAGAAAGCGGAGCAAGTCAACCCCGACACCGCAGAAAGTGGAGCAAGTCAGCCAATGACATCCCCGTCAGAGCAATGCTTCGACTCGGAAACAAGTCAACCCACAAACCTCTAAAATCGCACAAAAGAAAATTCTCTTATGAGATCCTTACGACTCTTAAGGGAACACGCACTTAGGAATCCTCACGACTCCTAAGGAAAAGGTACATCTACGAGATCCTCACGACTCATAGGGAGAAAAGTCTGTATGAGACCCTCACGGCTCATAAAATTGAGAAGTCTTAGGCAGCAGATCTGAACCTGCTTTCTAAGCCATCGCTGCCCTGCAAGGAAGTCCAAGATGGACTATTGTATACTGCCCATGGGCCACACTCTCCCAAGTCGAATATCGACAAGAAAGGAAACAACCACTTACGAGTCCTCTCGACTTGTAAGGGAGAAAATTCTCTTGTGAGATCCTTACGACTCTCAAGAGAAAACGCACTCAGGAATCCTCACGATTCCTAAGGAGAAAATACACCTACAGCATCCTCTCAACTCGTAGGGAGAAAAGTCTTTCTGAGATCCTCACGGCTCATAAAGTTGAAAAGTCTTAGACAACAGACCTGAACCTGTTTCCTAAGCAATCTCTACCCTACAAGGAGTTCAAGATGAACTGTTATCTATCATCTATAGGCCACATTTTCTAAAGTCATATGCCAATGACACGACATAGAAAAGAAGACGATAGTATGAGATAAAATATGTCTTTTATTCATAAATTCAAGTGAATAAAAAATACATCTCACAAAGGAATCAAAATGAATACATGTTATTCATAGACCGCAAGTTTACAATAAAAAAGGGAGGATACAAAGACGGTTATGGAGGTGGAGGCACTTTCAACAAATCAGCCAGCTGCTCGCATGCTCCTCTCAATCCTTTCTCGCAATCGGCCGCCGTGGCTAGCTCCGCTTCGACTCGGGCCCGCTGCTGCAAATAAGACGAAAGCTTTTCATCGGTTCCCAGCATGACAGCTTCGCAGTCCTGCACGACCCGCTCCGCAGAGTCAAATGCCCGTCTCAGCGTCTACCCATCCGAAATGCATCGCTGGAGATTGTCAAAGATAGCTTTCAACTGCGCAGCATTCGCTTCAACCTGGGCGTTCAGCCAGGCAGATTCGCTTGAAGCTACTTCATATTCCTTTCGCTTCAGGGTCGCCTCTTGTTCAAAATGGCGGATGAAAGGAAAACTACTCTCGACCCACGCAGCCCGCTGGGAGTTCAAAGCTGATACTTCAGGAGCGGCACGCTTGAGCTCAATCTCATGCAGGGAGGCATCAATCTTTCTGCAATAATTAACCCAAGACTCGAAGACACCTTCATCATGGAAGTTCACGAGCGTCGCCAGCATAGGATTAACCTCAGCAGCAAAATCTGCAGCGAATGCGAGGGCCTCGGCGTCAAGATCCTCGACGAATTCCCTCAACATTCGCAGGCTAGTCGCAGCGCCCCTGGAAGATGGGCATCTAGCAAAGGGCCATGCCGGTATTGGGATGCAAGACTCAAAAGGAGCTGGAGCCGATGCGATTGCTGCAAAACAAATTATGGTCAAATGTTGACTCGGGAGGTAAAGAAAATACACGAGCGATGGAGTCTACTATACCGGCTGTGGCAGATGGCAAAATTGGGAATACCGGAGGTGCGGCTATTTTCTTGTCCCCTCCTCCGATCCGTGATGCTGCGATTAATATAAGGAAGACTTAGCAACAATACGGCTATTCATAAAAAGAAGGGGAGACAATAGCTAAAGAATATACTGACCAATACCAACAGGCGGAATGACTTTCGACTGGAAGGAGAAATGCGGGTTCAACACCTGGTATTGATGGTCAAAAAGGACTCCTGCAGAGTTACGACAATATACTGTCAATACAAGGAAGATGGTGATGTTCATATCAGAAAACTGCATTCTAATACCGCCCATTCATTATCTATTTTTTGTATTTATCGGTATTATTAACCAGTGTCTACTCAGTATTACAGATTACCGGTATCCATGACAAAATACTGGAACTGCATCCAAAAGCACGGATATATCACTTGAGGGAAGACACTGTGACCAGAAACGCAAACCGACCAATACTTCAGGAGTTCCTTTACGCAACAAGTTGTGTACACATTTTTTTATTTAAATGGTCCAACACAACAAGTGTGTACACAAGACTTTTAAGAGCATGTGGATATGATTTTATATGCATTCAAGGAGATGATTTTATATGCATATGATTTTATATGCATTCAAGACTAAAAAGCATGTGTTCAAATCAAAAGGAATCAAACAAATCAGCATGAGCCATAATGGGGCAACCATGAATCATGCCACATATGGGAATGGAGTAATGAGCATTTAATGGTGAAGATTATGTGTGTGATTTAAAGATTCAAATTTCCTTCCAAAACTGAGTGCAAATCAAATTCAAATAGACAAATCAGTATGGACCATGATGGGGAAGACAAGAATCAAGGCACAAATGGACATGAAGTAATGTGCATTCAATGCTAAAGATTTTGTGTTGATTTAAAAATTCGAATTTCCCTCCATTCTTTGGAGCCTATAAAAGCAGGCAGTGGGCAAAGGTTCAAGGGTGATTCTTTAGTCTTGGATTGTCATTCTTTGTCCAAGTTTTCTATTCTCTCTTCTTGTAAATAGCTTAGTCCTCTTGAGTTCTTAACCTTTTCTTGATCCTTCAACCTTTTCATTGAGCTTGAAAGTTTAAGGATTGGTTATTGATCTCAAGGGGTTGTATCATTCTTGAAGTTTAATAAAGTGTTGTTTTGTGCTTCCTTCACCATGAGTTCTTTGCCCTCTCTTGATCTTGTAACCTCTTTATTGAGCTTGCAAGTTTAAGTTTGGGTTATTGAACCTATGTCTTGCAATATGTTCTTTGGTTCCTAATCTTTTACTTACTTGCATTTTATTCTTGCTCTTTTAATTCTCGCACTTAAATTCCATGCACTTTAATTACTTGCTTGTAATCTTTTCTTTTCTTTGTTCTTCTCTTTTGTTATCTCTTTTTGGTTTGTTTTGTGAATGGTGTGAATATTGTTGTTAGGAAAAGGGAAAGATTTTGTAAGTTAACGTTTCGTTCCTCATTTCCTTTTCCCGTCTTTTCCATTTGAAACTCCGCCCAAACCCTACGCAAGCGCTCCGTTAGGCACCCTACCCTACCAAGGTAAAGATGATTCCTAACCGTGACCGGTTGCATTCGGTTTGGCCGGAGGCGAAAGCAAGAGACAAGAACGGACGGACAAGGGTCGATAAGCCGGATTCTTTGAATACCTTGCTTAAGTCCCCTAATCCACGTTGTTACCGATTGTTCTAGCTTCATTGGTTAAGTTCGGCTCAAAGTACTTGAATACGGAATCCATTAACTTACACTATTCTATCGTTTCCTAACAAGCCTTATACTTGAATATAACACATAGGTTAGATAACGAACAAATCCTCCACGCGCATTAACTCGTAAGAACAAGAACTTAAAACGCTCCGTCTCCCAGTGGATCGACCCGTGCTCATCGCGGCTAGCTGCAAAGCGACACCGTCCTGATCGCGGTTAAACTTTAGAACTTTTAAATATCTGACACGCTTTTGGCGTGCGATCAGGTGTCCACAGTTAAACTAAACAAATCGCAAATCTATACCTTCCAGTATTTCGGAGGACATAGGAGAAGGCGAGGGAACAATAACCATCATGGCGGCGACCGGAGATGCTTCAGATGGCACAATCTCAGCGTTCACTGCACCTACAAACAAAATATCGTCAGAAGAAGCTGAACGGGATTATGAAATAAAAAGAGAACAGTGACTCAAGACTTACCTGATGGGTCATCTACCAAAACTGCGACGGAAGCATCACCAGGCGTAGCGGCTTCTTCGCTCTCCCTCGTAGAAATAGTTTATGCGCCCATGGCTTCATCCCCAAATTCGACGAGGGCCGTCGTGACTCTTGCGATGCCCGTCGATACCTAGGAGCCACACGGGGAAAGAGCGGCGGTCTGGACGGTTCAGATTCTAAAGAAAGGGTCGCAATTTCGGGCACGGTAACCGTCAAGCTTTCACCCGTCATCCCATCGCCAAGACTCGACCCTAAAAAAAAGCACAGCTTTTACAGAGTAAAAACTCCAAGATCTTCTTGATCTACAAAACGAACTCTAAGAGTTCTTCATAAAGATGAACAATGTTCTAATTAATGGGTTAAGTAACCCTAAAAATTCATTTCAAGATATATGATCTAAGAAGAGCAAAACTCTGTTAATAGGTTCAATCCTTACCAAATTTGGACAGAGTTCTAACTCTAAAAGGAATTTTCTTGGGCAGAGATCTAAGCTCTGAAGGGAGAATAAAATTCTCAGAAACAAGAAAGCAAGAAGATGAACAGAAGTCATCTCAAGGGCCAAAGGCCCTACTTATAAACGCGGGAAGAAGATCCAATGGTGGAAAAGCTGCCACCGCTGCACTCACGTGTAAGCCATGTGAGCGCAACGGTGGGGGGGCATTTGTTTCCCCACAATAAGAGAGCAAGACTCTGTTCAAAATTTAAACTGAAGCAGCGCCTCACGTGCAAAGCACGAGAGCGCCAGAGCCCAGAGTTAAAAACTCTGAGGCTGCGCCAAGAGTTAAAAAACTCTGAGGCAGCACCTCACGTGCAAAGCACGAGTGCGCCAATGCCCAGAGTGAAAAATTCTGAAGCAGCGCCAAGAGTTAAAAAACTCTGAGGCAGCGCCTCATGTGCAAAGCACGATAGCACCAGCGCCCAGAGTTAAAAACTCTGAGGCGGCGCCAAGAGTTTAAAAAACTCTGAGGCAGCGCCTCACGAGCAAAGCACGAGAGCGCCAGCATCCAGAGTTAAAAACTCTAAGGCAGCGCCAAGAGTTAAAAATTCTGAGGCAGCGCCTAACGTGCAAAGCACGAGAGCGCCAGCGCCAGAACTAAAAGTTCTCCACCCTTGGATCAAAGATCCAACGAAGATGATAAATCATCAAATTACAGAATTAAATTCTGTTGAGGAAACACTCCTCAAATCTTTCCAAATGAGAAAGATTGTGCTCAGTAAATCAGAGCACCGTTGGATCAAAGATCCAATAGTGATTAAAAATCATCAAGATACAGAATAAGTTCTGTATAGGAAAATATTTTTCCAATCTTGTTAAAAACAAGAAAAATGTCTTCTGTAAAACAGAAGTCCTTGGATCAAAGATCCAACGGTGGATAAGATCCCCAAATCAATTAAGAAACCTCTCAATGAGAGATTTCCTCAACTGAATCAACAAATCAGCCTCCCCTATATAAAGGACCCAAGACTTCATGTTTTGCACAGAGGAACCACCCCATAAACTTTAAGTTCAAAAAGAAGAGCAAGCAAAAGAGCTTGAAGAGAGAAGAAAGAAGAAGAACCTTATTCAAGGTAAATAGAGATCATAGTATCACATCGGCATACCTGAGGGTTTAACCCCTTATAAAAGAACATAGTTCTTACCCTGGATCTGATATCCATGAGACAAATCTCCCACAAATGAGAATTTAATTCTCGAATGGATGAATTTGTTCTCGGGGATTGAAGATCCAGGGGAGAACAAAGAATCGAACTCTTCAGAAAAATGCACAAAGAAGGAAACAACGCCAAGCGCTCCACGTGCCCTTCACGTGGGCACTAAGAAAATAAAGAGTGCTTAGCACTCAGTGGTTGGCGCTCAGCGCCAAGAGCTTCACGTGCCCCTCACATGGGCGCTAATGAAATAAAGAGTGCTTAGCACTCAGTAGTTGACACTCAGCACCAAGCGCTCCACGTGCCCCTCACGTGGGCGCTAATGAAATAAAAGAATGCTTAGCACTCAGTGGTTGGCGCTCAGCGCCAAGTGCTCCACGTTCCCCTCACATGGGCGCTGATAAAATAAAGAGCGCTCTATAAATAGAGCCCAGCGCCATAAAGAGTGTTTAACACTCAATAAAAAACAAAAAAGAAAAGGGTGAGCATCAAAGCTCATATCAATGCTCAGCGTTGTTGAACAAAAAGGGGATCAAGCACAAATAAGTAATCAAGTGGGCTAAGCCCAAGGTTGGCCAAACCCCAAATCGACCGAGCCCATAGGTCTTCTTCTAAATTGGCCTTAGCGCCAAACAAGACTACCAAGTCCCTGATGAAAATTCAATTGTTCAAGGGTACATCCCTTCACTCCTCTGATACATGTCGTTGTAATTCTTCAACGTCTTCAGAGAGGTGGCGGGTCCCGACAATCAATAAACCTGATGGACCACAACGTCCCTAAACTAAACTCTATGGACTATGATGTCCTTAAACTCCACGGACTATGATGTCCTTAAACCATGGACCGATACGTCCCTAAACTAAACTCTAAGGACTATGATGTCCTTAAACCCAATGGACCGTAACGTCCCTAAACTAAAACGATAGAGCCCAAATGCTCTTTCGTTGGATCTAAATGATCCTAAAACTTTGTTAAGTGGATCATAGTCTAAAACTTAGACTAACGCATACTTAACAAAAATTTAAATTGATCTTAATCTCAAACGAGATTAACGATCCTTAAATCAACCAAACCCAAATCTAAGAAAATACGGATTTGGGCTAATTCACGCCCTACGGGTGACAACATAAATTAGTCTCTGTATACAATCCACGGGCAACCTAAAACAAAACAAACATACACGACACGAAGTGAACATCTGGAGAAGGAGAAACTGGTTATCGCTACTCGGTAACGTAATTAACTGCAGAGGCTTGTGCCTGCAGGGAAGAGCGTCCCCACAATCAAAAAACCCTCGCAAACGAGGAGGAATCTGACGAAATCTGCTACAATGGCCGCATCTGTTTAAACCTTCGATACATGGTGCCATAAATTAACTTGACATCTTCGGAGAGGTAAACAGATAAAACCAAATAGCATCTGCCTCTAATATTCAGGCTAAACGTTTGTCTTCCCGTCTTTCGGCGGTAAACAATCACCTAGTGATATTGTTTTGGAAGAAACGTTAGGATAGAAACATACATTTTTAGATGACATGAACCTAACCATTTGTGAATGTGATGAGGGTGAAATTGTATTGGGAGAGTCTGTGAGCTATAATAATACGAATAGGATTGTGAAAAATTATAGGGAGGAAGACAGCATTGAAAAGTATTCTGTCATGTCAAGTTTTGAGGAAATTTTTGCGGATGAACTTGATACTTTAGGTGAGTTTGAGTCAGGATCAATTTGGGAACATCCTAAAAACCTTTCTTTTGCCGACCTTTTTGCGGATGAACTCCAGATTTTACACGAACTTGACTTTGGAACTCAACACGAACTTGACTTTGGAACTCAACACGTGATTATTGAACATTCAATTCATCCGGGCAACAATTCGTTGACCTCTTCAGAATTTCATTTCCACTTTCAACGTCTTCTGATCCCTACACACACACCCATGCCCTTCACTAACAACTAACACATTCTTTTTCTTTTTATTGTTTATATACATATTCTTTTATCAGCCCCTACATTATATCGGCAAAAAATTTTTGTGGCTGGTATTAATTTCTGGACTGAACATGTCGTTTAACTTGTGAATACTGTAATTAATCTTTTGCTTTCGTAGTTTTTTTTTGGAAAATAAGATCTCACCCGTTAAGGGGTGAGTGCTGATTTTTGGGACAAGGATGATTTCACTTTTTGTTTGAGTATGATTGTAAATAAATGAGGTTTTCTTGTTGGGGGGGTTTGTAAAATGCCATTTATATTGCCAGCAGCCCAAGACCCCGACCCGCTATCCTCATTTCTCAAACAGCAGCCTCTTCTTTCTCTTCCGTCCCCGCAGCCTCCTCCAAAACCCCGACCCCTTTCCTCCAAATCAGACCGGCGACAACACCTTAAATTCCGGCGTCACCGGCCGTTTCTCCTCCGATCTTCGATTGGCTTCCATAGGGCCATAAGATATTCTCTTCCCCCCTCTCCTACACTGTTAATTTTTCTGAAAATTTCCCCAACCCGCGGATCATGGCCCCTTCGAATTAGAGCAAAATTTTGTTGATATATTTATCCATGAGATGTTCGGGAGCTATTTCCACGATGTTATCCGACAGTTGGGGTGGGAATTTCTGTTGTATGGGGAAGAGGGTTTATGTGCTTGAGAACACTTGGTTGATAAGTTCTATGATGCTCTTAGAAATGGAGAGATACTCCAGGATCGGATTAGGTTTCACTTTCAGGGTAGACGGAGGGTATTTTTAGCTGATACAATATCCAACGTCACCAATATCCCTATCCGATCTGGTTTTCAAAGACCATTAGAGCTGACCCAGTATAAGACGATTATGGGTGATAAGTGCGAGCTACGAGATGATGGGCTAAATGCCCAGCAGATTTATAGGAATGTCGGCGTACCGAAACGTCAGGGGGATCGCTCGAGTTTCATCTTTTCCAGCAATTGTGGGGAACATGGTTCATTGCTTAATGACCAGAGATTACCAATTTTGCATGGTGAGCATGCTCTTCGCCACAAACAGGGAAAGTGTCGCCGCACGCAAATCTTTACTTCCCGTCCTCGTTACCCATATTTGTCGATACTATATAGAGGACGATGATTTCGTGGCCTGCCTCACGTTGTATGACACCATCCCGGTGGAGATAGAGAGGATCCTCACTAGGCTATACAGACCCTAAGAGTGAGCAGCATATTTGGTCTCCCACCGACCCCAGCGAGCAAGCGGCTCCGCAGACTTCATCAGAGATCTACTTGGGAGAGGACGTTCTGACAGATCCTTATGAATTACACATGATGGAGGTCCGCGGCATCAAGACTTTGATCAGGCAAAATAAGGAAATCAAAGAACAGCTGAGCCAGATCTTAGCAAACCAAGACGAAGTAAGTGGAAGCAGCAAAGGCAAGGGCAAAGCCAAGCGACGATGAGGACATCGTCTGATTCAGTTTGGGGGTGGTGCTGTTTTGGTTGTATTTTGTATCTGCATATAGTTTGCATGTGCATATTTCCTGCATTTCAGCACTTACATATTGTATTTTTCTTTTCTTTTGCATGTAGTTGAATTTCATATCTGCTTTTGTATTGCATTGTATAAATAAAAAAAAGAAAACTTATAAAAATTGAAAAAAATCTTCAAAAATATAAAAAAATTGTCATGTTAGCTAGCGGGGGAACCTTGATTCAATGTATGATGGTTCGGTTGATAAGTTAGAAATAACTACATCCTTTTTATCAGATTGACAACCCGAAAAATAACCCTCCTTTGTGTTTAACCATAGCATATATACGTCTTTTATAACACTTTACACATGTCATATGTGTTTTGAGAATTTGATAAATGTCTGATATATCTGAAAAACTTTTAAAATTGATAAAGATCGTTAGGATCAAGCAGGTTTGTTCTAAATTAAGCATAATATCAAGAATAGTTCATAAGGTAATGTGAATATGAAGAATTTTATAGAGGTTTTAACAGAAGCTATAAGTCTGAAAAATAATCCATCTGAAATCTTGTTGGAGTAATTACACACCTTATCCATATGTAACGTCTTTGGATTTAAAAGAAAAGGCTGGCTATATCTCCGTTTTCACTGAGTGCAGAATTATTTAAAATAAAATGAGTCTTTTGTTTTGTGACCTTAATAACTTGGGTAATTAAGTCCTTGGGGTGTCTCCACACCTAATGCCCTAAAACCATCTGGTTTGGAAGTCATTGACCCAAAGCTCGCTAAATTTCCATGCGCCAAATAAAACAAGCTAAGCAAGTGTTCTCTCCGAGTTAAAAGTCCTAACGGTTCTTTGTGGGAGAATAATCTTGGCGGAGACGAATTTTCTATTAAAACAGTTTTTTTGCGGAGATATGAAGGTTTGTATTTATTAAAGACGTTTTACACGATAACGAAGGGTGTGTATGAACAAAAACAGGAGAAAGGGTGGAGTGAAGTATAAGACTTAGGTTCTCTATTAAAATTGATATATATTCTGACTTGAAACTTAACTGGAGAATAAAACTTGAGAAAATATTAACTCCTTTCAAACTCGTGTGATCTTTCAGAAGTTTATCCTGGTCTGTAATTATGAAATGATGACCCTTATCAAAGTTCTAAAACCTTATGGACACTATCCGCACAATCACGTAAAGACGCGTATGTGCTTATTTTAAACAAATTGTGAGAAGTGAAAAATAGGGTCTAACGTTTCTAACTTGAGTGATAGAACTTCCAACTTTGATTCTTAACCTTAAGATTAGAATCAACAGTTTTTCCGCAACGCTAACTTGACTGGATTTTGTAGGTGTAATCAGCTGAAAACCCTCAGGAAACAACACTCCTCCTAATAGGGACACCTAGAGATTTAACGGCTTGTTGCACATGCTCGGTGCAACCGCGTTCCCTGCAAAAGTAAGGCTAGGATTTTTGTTTTGCTCGGGACGAGCAAAAGATAAGTTTGGGGGTATTTGTTCATCTCAGAAAATTGCATTTTAATACCGCTCATTCATTATCTATTTTTTTATATATCGGTGCTATTAACCAGTGTCTGCTCGGTAATTACAGATTACAGGTGTTCGTGATAAAATACTGGAAACACATTTAAAATCACGGATATAACGTTTGGGAGCTGACACTGCAAACAGAACATGAAACCGACCGATATCCAAAGAGCTTTTTGCAAAATAAATGTATGCACACAATTTTGGTCCAACACATACATGCGTGACACTAGCTCTTTGACACTAGATCATGATGGAGGGCTGCCTTGGCACAAAAGGAGCATGTATGGGTGTGATGTGCTTTAAATGTGCATTGAATGCTAAAGATTATGATGTGATTTGAAGCATCTAGTTTCCCTCCAAATCCCTAAGTGCATCCAAGGCCTCTACAGATAAAACTAGAAGCACTAGAGTGATATTGTGATGCACACAAGCACACCCTGCCAATACGAGACCAAGAGCTCGGTTTTGGACCGGCAACCCCTTCATTGGATCCGAGCTCGCCGGCCCCCTTGCCCAATTGGCCCTATCTTTTCCCTATCCCTTCCTTACAGTCACATCACCTCATTCTTATTACTTGTTTAATCTTATTTGGTGCCTATATAAGCCAGATCAGTGAGCAAGGAAGGCTCTCTCTCATTCTCACATACTTGTTTACATTTTCTAGTTTCTTTGTTTTTTGTTTAGGCTTGAGAGTGAGTACGCTATCACTTGGTTTCTTCTTCTTCTTCCCTCTTGAAACTTTCTTTGGAGAGCTTCATTAAGGAGGTTGAATAAGTAACCAAAATCTTGTATCTCTCTCTCAAGTTTTAATAATATTTGTGTTGTTTTGTTTAATTGCTTCTTTTCTTTACTTGCTTTTCTTTTTATGATGTGTAACCACTACTACAAATAAGGGTTTCCCCTACGGATTTATCCGTAGGAGCAAACCACTGCCCCTACGGATATATCCGTAGGGACAAGAAAATACCCTGTAGGTACAAACGCCGTAGGTGCAAGTCGCAGCCTTGAACATGCCCCTACGGACTAAAAATTGCCCCTACGGAGTTATGTGTAGGTCCAGTTTTCCCTACGGATTAGGCCGTAGGGACAAAAAATTTATTTTATTTATGATTTTATAAAATAAATTAGGTGTCCCTATAGACTTATCCGTAGGGCCAAGTAGTTGCCCCTACGGATAAGTGCGTAGGTATATATCCGTAGGGGCAAAATATCAGGTATCCTGATATTTTGTCCCTACGGATACCTGTGTAGGGGCATTTGTTTGCCCATACGGATATATCAGTAGGGGTATTCGTAACCCCTAATACTGAGATCATAGGGGCAAAATATCAGGTATCCTGATATTTTGCCCTTACGGATAAATCTGTAGGTACATTGTTGGACCCTACGGATTAATCCGTAGGGGAAATGGTGGGCCCTACAGTTAAATCCGTAGGTACATATTATCAGGTTTTTTTTTTAAAAAAAAGGGCTATCTATTTTTTTCTCGCCCTTTGCACAATAATATATACATCGATCGTATATAAAATTAATCATCACGCAGAACATATATCGCAGTATTCTTAATCACATCTCACGCATAATATACAAATGAAACCAACAAGCAGGATATGATATCAATATAAACACGCAAACACCACCAATATCAATATCGTCCAAAATGTAGTACAATATGTATCATTTAAATAAATACATGTTTAAAATATAAGAATCAAAAAGCTACCCTAGCTCGGTCCATCTCCACCTCTGATAAACGCCAGAATCTGGCGCGCCTGCTCCTCGGTCAATAAATCATGCAATGCGGAGCGTGCGGGAGTTTGAGAGGGCTGTGGAGCTAGCGATGTGGTCTGCGCAGCCGCCGTCGAGGTAGTGGCTTGCGGAGCTGCGGCTGCGGGAGTCTGAGCGGGCGGTGGAGCTATAGGAGCTGTCTGCGGAACCGCAGCCGATGTAGTGGCTTGCGGAGCCGCAGCTAAAGGAGATGCATGTGGAGGCTCGGCCGATGTAACCTGTCTCATCTGGACCTACGTGTGTAATAAGTGAGTAAGAACTGTGTATTATTCGAATTTGTATCATTATCAAGTTATTTCGAAACCCCAATCTATGTATACTTAGGGACTTAGGCCTCGTTTGGATATCTAGTTTAGAAAACCGTAGTTTATTTTAATTAGATATGTATGTATGATTAATCAAAGATAAGTCAACAACCAAATAAGCTTAGGCTACGTACTAATATTGGATATGTTGCTATCTATAATATGACATAATATTTTACTATTAAGTAGTATACATACCAGTATCTCCTTCAACTCCTGAACGGTGGCCTTCAAGCTCTCCAGTTCCTGCTGGAAACGTCGCTCACTGGAGACGGAGGAAGTAACCGCCGGGGTGGAGTCCAACCTCATATGGGCCCTGTTAGGGCCCAGTCCCCGGCCTCTCTCCCAACCTCTGTGGTGCCCTCCGTGTGCAGCGTCCAGGACTGGGGTCAGCAGCATCGGATCGCTCTGTCCGGTAAAATCGATCCCCGATGCCTCGGCCTGCTCAACCACCCGCTCCTACACCTACATTAACCAGTAAAATATAAGTATATCATTTAAATTTGAACCTTTCAAAACTAAAATTTCAAATAGGGGTTGAATAAATATTAACACTTACGCAATACTCTTGGGTAGCGACGTCGAGGTATCGAAGCTCGCCCGTGGCGGGATCTGTCGAGGTGCCGTGGACGGCAAGATATGCGGACAGTACGCTCGGTGTACCACCTTGCGCCAGGGTCTGAGCTCTCTACAATATTAGAAAATAACTATTAATATTAGATATATTAGAAAATAACTCTTAATATTGCATTATATCACAAAGGCAGGTCTATTGTAATTTACCGATAACTCCATGGCTCGAGTAATATTTCTCGAGCCACCTATATAAGTGGGGCGACCCCTCTTCGCCAACTTCCTATTCTCTATATTTTGAGCGGCATGTTTCTGCACAACACATTCATATTTAGTTTTCTAATTAAGGAACACAAAAAAATAAATTATATACTAAACAATGAATTACATTTAAAATACATACCTTTTTGCGTTGAGAGTCGAAATATTCGCACAATAGAGGCCATGCCTCTACGTCGACTCTCGCAAAGGCTGGAGTAGATAGGAGGGCCGCTTCTCTGCCTCGGGGGTCGCCATCCACAGGGAGTAGCAGTCGGCCTTCAGCTCATTCCTGTTGTATCGGACCTTGGTCTGCATGTTCTTCATCAGGCCATCGTACAGAGCATGAAGGTCGAGCACCCTCCCAGGGTGATCAGGGTCGGGTACAGGATGAAAATCGTAATCCAACTGAAAATACAAAAAAAACATTGTTATTAGATTGCAAGTGTTAATAATAAATATATTGGATAAATCAAATGAAAATATATATTAATACCTGAGCCTGATCCCAGAAGAGAGCGAATGAGTGCCGGTGCTGGTCGCCCCACTCAACGTGAAGTGGATAGTTCTTCACGAGCCGGCTCTCATCCCCTATATACCGGTCGAACCTCTCGGCATGATGTAGGTATAGCGATAATCATGGGTAAAAAGGGGGGGAATGCTGCATCCCCCTAGCTCTGTCAGGCCTCAGCCTGTGGGACTGATTCGGGCCTCGAGTCCCCCTCTGGGGATGGGGAGGCCCTGCGTCTGTAAGAAATATCAAGACAATCAATATTAAGACAAAGTTTTATTAAGAAATCAAGGTTAAACAAAAATTGAAGTGTGATATATATCTTCGGTGACTAAAGCACGAGCCTGGGCCCGGGCAGCAGCACGAGCCTGGGCCCGGGCAGCAGCACGAGCGGGACGATAGTTCTTCCGGTGAGGAACAGCCGGTGTCCCGGATGCGGACGCATCCCCTCCAACTAGAAAATAAACATTGAAGTGGCAGGAGTTCATGAAGTTCATATTTATTCTATAGAGGATATGTAAAATGAATAAATATTTTATATTTATTCATACTAACCTACAGACGATGCGGAGGGTACGGAAGTGGCGGGAGTGGCCCCTACGTCAGATGTGGACGCACCACCTATAATTAGACAATTAAGAATAGATTATATAAGTAATGGAAAAAAGAATGTGTAGATGAATAATATAACATTCTAAATCAATATGCATGCACTATAGGATATATAAACATACCCGCAGGTGCGGTGGTGTCACCACCTATAGCTAAACAAAAAAAATGATTATTTAAGTAAGAGCAAAAGGAATGTGTGTATATTTATGATATAGCATTCTAAATCAATATACATGCACTATATGATATATAAACATACCTGGAGGTGCGGGAGTGGCCTCTGTCCCTGATGTGGACGCATCACCAACAACTAGACAATCAAATATTGACAATATAAGTAATTTTGACATGAACAGGCATGAAATATCTATAATATTACATTCAAAATGGATATGCGTGCAATATACGTGGAGGTATGGCAAAGTCCACACGGAAGGAGGCATCCGAAGGGGTCTCCGATCTGGGTGCAAGACCGGCCCTCCGAAGCTCCCTACGCAGCTCTCCGGGCGGCAGAACCGCTCTGCCTCTGCCGGTGCCGTGGCTGGAGTTCCTGCCGCCCCTCGCTGCTCCCGTCATCGTCATAAAATCAAGATAAACGGTTCGTGGACGCATTAGACAATCATTAAAAGTATTGACTATATATGTATAGATCGTAAAATGTGAAGTAATAATATAACATTACAGATAACCTTTTTCGTTTCGTAGGCGCATTAAACATATTTACTTGGATTTCATCATCGATATCATTTCTAACCCACGTAACTTCATGATCGGCCGAAGACAACCCGTCCTTCGAAACAGACGGTCCGAGCACTCTAAGCCTTCTCTCTTCTTCATCCTCATCGTTGTCCTCGAATTCTGGGACATCGTAGACATCCCTAGGTTTCTAACGGCATACGACACTCCATCCCAGATCCTTCAAACACTGTGAGTAGTATAATTGGAACGCTTGGTTCGGAAAGATAAACGGATCTTCCTGACCGTAAAATCGAAGTGTGTTCACACTGGTCAATCCATTATCATCTTTCCAAGTCCCAAGATTGCTTCTCCACTTATCCGTATCGGTTCGCGTATCGTACCAAGTACACTGGAATATGTAAAAGGGTCTGATCGTCCGGGATAGTGGATGCCGAGTATAGAATTTAAGTACCCATAATAAATCACACCGTCCGATCCTACCGTCGCAATCCCACTATTCTGAGTGGTTCTAGATGTTTCTATGTCCTTAACTTCGAATTTTTATCTAAGGACACCGAATCCTTTATAATATGCAACCTCCATACTAGGAAATTGAGCTAAACATCTTGAATCACTCTCAAATGATGCAGACAAGTTTGGATCGTGGATCTAACAAAACAAATTTTACGACAAATACATAATGATATAAGTTTAGATTAAAACTGATAGCAATAACATGTTATTCGAATAACTTACATGATCTGTGACCCAATCACAAAAATTATCCTGATGATATTTTTCCAATCGTTCTTTGTTCCAATCAGGATGCCCCTCACGTACCTCGTTAAAATGAATTTTGTCTTCGACAAATAATGGTGAAATTAATATTATATCATTTTATACACACACAAACACAAATATAACAATTAATCCAAAAAAACTTACTCTCTAATTTGTTCAAGACATGCGTAATTAAGCAAGATAAACCGGTATATCTTGTTGATAAACATAGTGTCTACTATCTTATAATCAGCTTTACCATATGGCCCGTCTTGAATTCTTCGAGGCCGATTAAGTCTCGTCTCAATGTTCTCATCCAGATAGCGGGAACAAAATGTGGTTGCTTCATCAAGAAGATAACCTTGCATGATAGAACCCTCTGGTCGGTTTTTATTGCGTATATACATTTTAAGAGTGTAGAGGTACCTAAAGAAAATATGTTGAATAAATAAATACGGGCATACAGGACAACAATAATTTTAAAAATTGCGTGAAACAAAAAATTCCACGTACCTCTCAACGGGATACGTCCATCGATATTGTACCGGTCCGGCTAATTTAGCCTCAGTTGCAAGATGTACCGTCAAGTGTATTATGATATCGAAGAATGACGGTGGGAAAATACGCGCAAACATGCAAAGTATTAACGCAATAGAATTTTCTAGTTTATCCAGCGTCACAACCTCCAGTGTTTTAGCACACGACTGTCTGAAAAAACAACATAGGTCGTTGATTACTAGACCAACCGATTCGGGGAGAGAAGTCCTGAGGGCTAATAGAAGAAGGTGCTCCACGATAACATGGTGATCATGACTTTTCAGCCCATCGATCTTTCCTTTCACAATTTTTATTTTCTTGCTGAATGATCCTGAGAAACCTGTGGGAACTTTCAAATCATGCAACACCAGTAGGAATCTTTTCTTCTCCGGTTGTGACATATGATAAGCGGCATTGTGAAGTACAAACTTTCCTGGTTTACCCGCTACCTGTCAAGAGTGCAATTCACTTCTTATTCCCCACTCCTGTAGATCCATCTGAGCATTCAGGTTGTCTTTCGATTTCCCGTATTTACAAAGAAGCAAGTTGAGTATGTGCTCTGATACTCCCTTCTCTATATGCATGGCGTCCAGACAATGACGCACTAAATTTGTTGACCAGTACGGAAGCTCGAAGAAAATGCTTAACTTGTTCCAAAATGGTGGTTTGACCTGTTTTGTCGGATCCATCTCGAAGGTCACATTATTGTAACCATCCCACTGAGCAGTCCCGTCCTCTCCGGATAATGGGCTGGAGGTCCAAGAAGCTCCTGATGACCATCAAAGTGAACAGTGTCTAACCTGTAGGGGTGGTCTAGAGGCAGGAAACGTCAATGGCCGCAATAACAAACCTTCCTGCTAAAATTCAAGAATTTCGATGTTGTGTGTTGATGGCAATGAGGACATGCTTTGTGACCATGTACGGACCAACCTGATAGCATTCCATACGAAGGAAAGTCATTAATTGTCCACATTAAAGCCGCACGCAGTATGAAAGTTGTATTTGTGTTTGCATCGTATGTCTCTACACCATAAATGAACAAAGATTTTAACTCCTCGATCAGAGGTCGGAGATAGACGTCGATATTGTTTCCCGGTGAGTTTGGTCCGTCGATAAGAAGAGGCATCATAAAGTATGATTGGTCCATAGCCAACCAAGGCGACAGATTATAAATTATCATTACAACGGGCCATGTGCTGTGACATCCAGCCATATAGTTGAATGGGCAGAAGCCATCACTAGCCAGTCCGAGCCGGACATTGCGAGGATCGCTACTGAATATTGCGTGCTTCCTATCGAAATCGTTCCGTGCCGGTGAATCTCTTGGATGGCTCATTTTTCCATCTTCACTTGGAGGAGCACGGTGATGCCAAATCATTGCCTCGGCTGTTTTCTTGCACCTGAATAGCCTCTGTAGCCTCTGGGTTATGGGAAAGTATCGTGCTATCTTGACAGGTATATCAGGCTTCTTATCAGAATCTTTCGGCTTATACCTGGCCTCTCCGCATGTTGGACACTCTTTCAAATCTGAATTCTCTTTCCGGTACAACACGCAATTTTTAGGACATGCTTGAATCTTCTCGCACTTTAGACCCAAATCAGACATCATCTTCTGGGCTCCGTACCAGCTGTCGGGCACGTTATTTCCTGGGGGCATAGAATCCTTCAAGAACGAAAGAAGCATTGTGAATGAATTATTGCTCCATCCATTTAGGCACTTAATTTGGTTTTCTTGCATCATTCATAAAATTTTCATATTTATCCGCACGCGGTCCTTGACCGGAAGGAATTTCTTCTTCGGTACGAATAGATTCACCTAGGGCAGCCTCTACCATATTCTCCATTTCTTCTGATGGAAATAAATTACCGTCTTCTTCTTCTGCCGCATTACCGTCTTCTCCTTCTTCTCCTGCCGCATTATCGTGTTCGCCGCATTACTGCGTTCTTCTCCTTCCCCGTGATATTTTCAAGTTGTATAAAGTCTGGTAAACCCATATTTTACGATATGAAGCTCTGCCAATTCTACCTTCTGCCAGTACTTATTGCCACATCTATCGCACGGGCAGAGAATCTTCTCTATCACGATCTTATTATGTGCGCGTGCAAATTCAATAAAAGCAGCAACTCCTGCGACAAACTTAGGTTACATACGTTGTTGACAATCCACATACATCCAGTCCTTAACTCTGACGTACTCATGGGCCATGTTAGACTATATAACATATAAATTGTAGGTTATGGTGACTATATTGAGAAATCTAAGAACGGGATAGTTACTGACAAAGGAGAAAATCCGTGTATATGCTTTGTGTGTGCGTTTTTCGTTGAAAAGAATAAATTATCGAACGTATGTTAACCAATAGACGGGGACTAAGTGGCGCTTTTAGTTTCATATATGAGTATCGATGAGAATATGAAAGTTTCATATTATCATCGAGTATCATATATTGGTTTTAACTTGAACATCTTGAATCACTCTCTAATGATGCGTTTGGTGTGTATTTTTGTTGTGTGTGTGTGTTTCGGCTGTCGGGGGTAAGGCTTCTATCCCATTAATAATGTATAGAGCGAACACCCATTCGCTTGTGCTTTCAACCGTTTCGAGTAAATTTCGGCAGCACCTCCCCGCTGTTCTCCGAGTACACTGTAATAGAATAGATAATCATTTCAAAGCTGTGAAACAACGTTGAAATGAACATCTAATCTATCTTTGTACACGGAGAACCAGCAGAAAGATACCGACGAAATATCTCGAAACGGATGAAAACACAAGTGAATGAAGGTGTTTGCTTTATACCTTCCTAACTTGTCCACACGGAACAAATTTATCGGTTATCATACGATTGAATCTTCTCGTCATATAGACTATATGACGGTTGTTAGTATCGAGCTATACCGTCCGATATTTAACAACTTTCGTATAGTTCTATGTCACGACGAACATCAAACGTATGTTAACCGATAGATGGGGACTAAGTGGCGCTTTTAGTTTCATATATGAGTATCGATGAGAATATGAAAGTTTCATATGATCATCGAGTATCATATATTGGTTTTAACTTGAACATCTTGAATCACTCTCTAATGATGCGTTTGTTGTGTATTCTTGTTGTGTGTGTGTTTTGGCTGTCGGGGGTAAGGCTTCTATCAGTTATCATACGATTGAATATTCTTGTCATATAGACTATACGAAGTATTTACATAAAATATAACTGGTATCAGAAACCCGGTCCTGACACACAGGAAGCAACCTTTATCCTCAACTAGCCTGCATACTGAATATTATCCGTCGAGTTAACTAATTTAACCTGATCGGATATACCCGCTGGGTAAAACCTCACAAAGATAGGCACGAATTGAATGTAGATGGTGCAAAATCAAGTATAAAAAATTTACCATACATCAGAGTTGCATTCAAGGAAGTTCAATCCCAAGCTCTAAATTTTTAATTACTTTTGCTAAAATTGAAAGTGTATTTAGCTTTGCTGTCTCTGTTGTATATGCAGTTGCACTCAGCAGATCATAAATAAAATCTCCGTCCCCTGAGACTAGTTTTCCCACAAAAAAACAGTCTGTATCTTAACATGCACTGCACCATTAGAATCTATTCGTTCAAGAGTTACGCCTGAGCAAAATGCAAGCAACATTTTCAAATTTTCAGCTCTAATTTGAACTGATCTGCAGTCCATTCTCTCACAAACATTTCCCCAGGAAAATTAGTAGCACACCTATCATACTCTAAAATTTAAGAACCCCAACCCTAACCCTAACCCTAACCCCAGCCCCAGCCAAACCCCAACCCCAACCCTAACCCTAACCTCAGCCCCAGCCCAAGCCCCAGCCGAACCCCAAGCCTAACCCTAACCCCAACCGCAACCCCCTACCGAACCCCAACCCCCTACCGAACCCCAACCCTAACCGCAACCCCAGCCCCAGCCCTAACCGCAACCCCAACCCTAACCCTAACGCTAACCCCAACCGATGCCTCATCGGTACCCAAATCATGAACCCTAGCCCTAAAATAATCAAAAATTTGTTTAATTGAAGATTCCTAACTTTTGCAGTGAAGGAGACGATCGATCGGGGGTGACGACGAAACGGGGGCGACGACGAAACGGAGGCGACGACGAAAACGGGGATGAGGAAGAACCAGGCGGTGGCGACGACGAAACGGCCTGCGCTGGCGACAACGAGAACGGCGACGAAACACGCAGGCGATCGGCGGGAACGAGGATTTGGGGATTTTGGGTTCGCGTGCGAGAGTATCGAGAATAATTAGATAATCATCGTAGGGATCGATCTGTGCCTTTTTAATTAAATCCCTATTTAGATGCCCCTACGGATAAGTCCGTAGGTTCTTGGTTTGCGGCTCCGTAGGGGCAAACAACAATTTACGATTTAATATTTTTAAATTAATATGTAAGGACCGTAGGGGCAACCTTATGGCCCTACGGATTAGTCCGTAGGGCCAAACGAAATCTTCCCCTACGGATTTCGTTATCCGTAGGGGTAACCCCCTATTTTAGTAGTGAACTAATCTTTCTTTGGTTGTGGTATTGGTGAGGAAGTGAGATGAAAGGTTTTTGCCTCCTCCACATCTTGTTTATGTTTAATGTAACACTCTAGTTCATATTTACCAATTCTATTTCGAGTATTTATTTATTGATGGTATTTTCCCGATTTATTGTGTTTTGGGTGCGAATAGTGTATTTGACATCTGTATTTGCATCCGACCCGACCCGACCCGCTTGCTGGAAACCCGTCTTAATTCCTGTTTATAATTTATCTCGACTTGATATGTGGACTTGTGCACTTTCATTTGAATACTGCATACTGACATTATATCTGGCATCTGCATATTTTAGTATAACATTTAAAATTCACATAAAATATCTTAAAAATACATTGCATGGCCGGCATGATACCCATGACCCTGTGGTAGCATCCGCGCATCTTGTTCTTATCCCGTTCAGTGAAACGGACTTGTTTGGATGGTTACGCGCACGTACGTGCATCCGTTCTTGGGGTTAAGCATTTTCGTTACCCGGATATCCAATTTTAGTTTTGGTCGACACATATATTTTTCGTATTTTGAAACTGAATTTTTAGACCCGACCTGGGTGCATTTTGGAGTAAGTTTGTATTTGCCAAAATATCAAATTTTATTAATATTATATATTGACAGTTTAAAATTTAATTAACTAAAATATATTTTTAAAATTTAAAATCCTAACTAAAAACAAATCTCTCTCTCCTCTCGATCTCTCTCTCTCTTTCTCTCTCCCTTTCTTTTCTCTCTCTCGCTCTCGTGATCTCTCTCCCCTCCTCTTATATATATAATTTTATGCACGTCCTCTCTCTCATCAGCATCTTCTTCCTCTTTTCTTTTTTTTTCATTCCCCGCCTCCGAGAAACCTAGCCCTCTGCCCCATCGCCTCACGCCACCGCCGACTCCCTCGTCGGCCTCGCCACCATCGTAGCCAGCGCTTCTATCTCCTCGACCTCGCCTTTCCCCTCTCCCCGCTGCAAACCCTCACCCCGAGCCCCACAACCTCAAGAACCCATCACCCGAGCACCCTGTACCCCTCGCCGCCGGCGATCCCTCACCCTCGCCATCACCCTCGTTTCACCGCCCTCATCACCACCGTCACCACTACCTCCTAACACCACCTCTCCCATGCACAGAACCTGACCCCGACATCAAGAAACCCCCACTGCACACCTTTCTTCGCCGGGAAACCACACCGCCGATGACCTCGCTGTCGCCCCTCTCCGCCTCCTCTGTCCCAAACCCAGAACAGCCCTCTTCTCTTCTCTTCTTCTTCTTCTTCTTCTCTTTCTTGAATTCTTGATCTCGGTGATCGTCGGAGTCGCGTCGCCGCTGTCGATCCAGACGATCCAGTGAACGTACCTCGCCTGCGTGATCACCCTCTTGCCTTTCCTGGACCCGTCCCGCATGCCGCGTGTGCGTTGCGACGATTTACCGACGTCGGACGTGCCGTGCTTATCCATCGTGTTATCCGATCGAAGCAAGTTTATCTTGCTACATGCTATGATACATTTTACATCCATGTTAATAATAATATTTAATGTTTAGTGTATTGTACATCCCCTGTTATCTTTTACTGTTTTCAGATACCCGTTTGCATCCATATCATATAAAATATATATAACTGCATCTATAGATCACATTAATTCATATTATTATTGTGGTAACACCCCATGCTTAATAATGTGCATCCCACGTAGTTTTGGAACTGTAAAGGTAACCCTAATCGCTGTTTGTGCATCCATACCATTAATTATGTACCTAGTTGCATGCCATATTACATTGATTCATATTATTATTATATTAGTACTCCATGCTTGATAATATGCATCCTACATAGTCATGATGTAACCCCTGATAGATAATTGTGCATCCATGCTTTCATCGTACATCCGTACTTTTACCCTGATCCAATACTTGCTACATTTTACTGTTGGGCACCCATTTGATACACTGTGCACTATTGACATGACCTGATACACCACTACTTGACATGACTTGATATATGTACACTACCTGACATGACCTTATATATCACTACGTGACATGTTACCTGATCCTGTTTCTAATGCCGACAATCCTGACATGTTGTCCCGATGGACATATCCTGTAGTCTGTATAGACAAACATGTTCCTGCTTGATCCTGTGTTGGTATTAGCCTCAGATTTATCAATACCTGACTTGAACACATAACTTGGGGTATGGGGAAATCGATGATGAAACCTGACTTGTAACTCGACAGTTCGATACTTATACTGATTAGTTTTACGGGCTAGGCCAGCCGGGGGATGATGATGCTGACATCATTCATCTGTACATGTTTCTTGTTTAGTGCCTAGCGGCATGTCTCAGATTCAGCCCGAGAATCTCGACTGTGGTCCCGGGCACGCACGGGATACTATTAAGTTATATCGATGATTCATTAAATTGATTTCAAAGAATTGAGAGTAGTTAACCCGCTAGTTTAGTTCAGATTACCCATTGCGCGTCACATATGCTTTTAGCCTTCACTGTTCTACATTCGTGTTACTGTTATACCTTTATTACTGTTCATATTCGTGCCTGCATGTTTGATAACCCTGATTATATTATTGTTGATATTATGAGGCACTAACATCTGGGTTTTGCATGGCCCAGATCCTCTACCTTTGCAGCAGGCCGAGCATGCGTACTTCAGCCGACAAGCCGAGCAGTGAGGACCTGTTAGTATTTTAGTTTAGTTTTCTTTCAGCATTTTCATTCCTGATGTGAGCTCGTATTTGGGACGTACATTCCAGATTATTATTGTTTATTGGATCTTTTGCTTCCGCATATTATTTCTTGACTCGTTTCTTCTGGCATGTGGACATGTACTAGATAGTTTATTTTATTTCTACTGTTCCTGATATCTTATAGACAGCCATAATGTGACTGTGGAGGGATGTTTCCTATCCACAGGTAGCATGGTTGGCTTTGTTACGTGCCGATCTTAGCGCACTCTGGGAAGCAGGGCGTGACATTTAATGTGCTTATCTACATGATTATAACTTAAAGATTTATTTATATATTGATGTGATATGGTATTTTGAAACTATTGTTACTTGTTACCTCTTCATATACCATATTCACTCCCCTTCCCTATTTAACAATGTTTAACTTAGAATCAAATTGGTGTTAAGTTTGCTAAGTTTGGATACGGTATTTTGTGACCGAGTGCTTGACATATAAGGCTACGGCAGCTCCCGGCCGTCAATCCGAGACCAAATGCGGAATAAAAAAATTTTAAACTGGCGCTAACGTAACCCTAAATCCCGGACCGTGCCATTAACCGTAAACTAGTAAACTGTAAAGTGGTTAAAGAGATTATACCGATCGATCCATGTCCTTCGGTCTTCAATCTCTCTCCCTTGCAAGTTGAGGCTGCCCCAACGAAGTTCGCTCTCCGATCTCGCTCGTCGAAGTGGCTCCACGTCAAGGATTCTTTATACGGGCTCCCGCTTCAAAAACCGAAGCAACTCGAGCAACTAGTTTGCTAGCCTAGGTGCCCAAGATGATGTAGAGATAGTGTGTGATTACTTTGTCTCATAACACTCTAGGATTCTCAACACATGAGAGGGATAGAGTGGAGATTGAAGAAGAAGCCATTGATGGAAGTTGTGAGCTCAAGAAAAAAGCTAGTAAAGAAAATGAGCTTGCTTATTGTGTAAGATAAAATGTGAGAGCTCTAGAAATGAATCAAGAACAAACCCCAACCCCTTAGTGGCTGCCCTCTCTCTCCCCACATCTTAATCCCACACAATAATCAATCAAGAGAATAGACTTGGCACAATAAAACACACCATGAGTCACCAAAAATGCACATGCCACATTTAATGCTCTTGGTCAAGACTTGCACTCACAATTTCCACTTAATAAACATTAATCCAAATGTTTAAAACAATAAATAGAATGGCATCTTCTAAAGTAAACTTGTGACGGATCACAAGAATACCCCTCATCTGTATATACATACCTGCATCCGCATTCCGACTGAATACGAATACAACGAGACGAAAATAATCCAACAATCTAATACTAGGATCCGGCTTAAACTAAAGCCTACTAGTATAATCCGTCCGATCATGATCCGTGCACAAGTGCACGTATATGATCGAACCCTGCCATAAAACCATACGGCCTCTACAACGTTTCGCCCGAACTTGGGAAACTTTCTGTGGGGGACTCTAAAGACTCGTCAATACGCTGGCAATGGATTTAACCACAAGCACGTCAGTGACACTAGATGTACGTAACGGCTGCCCATGTATTGAGCGAAAGGGAAGCTGACGAGTGAACTCATCCTGAAACCCTACTGAGCTTGTCAGTGACAATATCCATACAGTCCGATCCGTTCGTCTATGAGTATCGCATATCGGGCCTAGGGGGCTAGTAAACGTCAGACCCCCAATAGCGGTATAAGTCGTGTCGGAGTGTAGCCCAGAACACCCTGAGAAACTACTGGAATACCCACCAGTAAATCTCGCTTGCACTGGCTAGGGACTTTGTGTAATGGCTCTCCTAAACACAGCGCGATCTCACCCCCAATACCGGGAGAGACGAATCCCCTGCCAATCCGCTCACTGCCTCCATGTGGCTCGGGACTATACCCAACTAAAACCTGTTTGCACGACTCCTTTGATCCATGGTAGGTTAGTAATCAAAGCACAGTGGGAACTCACACGAGACAAATGACAATCTCAGGTCGATAGACTAACCTGTACACATCACCAGGGAACTGCTATCTGACGATAGGTATAATACTAACTAGCATGTTCCCGGCGTGTCCGTCCGGTGTACTCATAACCCAATGAGCACCTGTATACTATCTTAGGTGAACCAACTGACACCAATGGCTTGTGAGGCCGGCCATCGCCCCTCGTCGGGGTCTCGATCTGTATACACCAGTCTACTCTCGGAGTATCGATGCCCAGTCTCGAAACTCCCACGACTAGGGACACTTTAAAGATGTGCTTATAGACTACCCAACTCTTACGTATATAATCATCATCATACTGCTGGTAGTCAAGCAAGAATCCTATGGGCTCTATCAACATGTAATAGTGATCTGTAATGTCACCTAAAGCATGTACACGATGATAAGGACAAACTAGATAGCATACTATCATCTCGAGTAAGATTGTCCTACCGGTATAGGTCATCCCTCAATCGTTGCAATCACGTGCCTGAGATCCAATAATTGACTTTGAGCGCACTATAGCTAACAATCTCCCACTTGCACTTAAGGATAATTATTGCGGTGTCTCATACTCACAGCCCGTGTGATACCGAAAACCCAACTCCTCTACTAATCAATTTCACAAAGCCTATTTGTGAAACTCTTGCATTCGAGAAATAGTATCAGTGAGTGGATCCGCTCTGATGTTTCTTTCTATGTCACTCTTTATCTCAAGTTCGCGGAGAAAGACATCTCCCGAAATGAGCAATACCTGTCTTAGAATATGTCTGGATATCTGATGGGACCTAGTTCACAAATGAACTCCAAATCCAGCAAACATCTTAGACTGTATCGTCAACTGAATTTAATCAGTATCCTGCGCCACGCCTCCCTCAGTATCCGCTTGGACCACCTTTCCAAACTACCGCCCCTCGTCAGAGGGTAAACTATAACTCTGACAGTCACTCTGTCATCCAGGTCACCTTGGAAGCCTGGAATGATAACCGTCTCCCGAAGGAGGCTGCCTGTTATCAAATCCCTAGAACATCCACTTATGTTCTAAAATTGCTTCCGAACGTTTCTCCAGGATTGGATTAATATCACAACTTATTGCATCTAGTGCAAAAACAACATCTGGTGTGGTACTTGACATCTCATGATTGACTCAATTGCCTAAGCAAGTGATTTGCCAATCATGCACATCCCTCTCCCATTTATTCTATAAGACACCTTTAAAGAGGGTGACTCCATCACCTACAGGTACACCACCATGCCAGGAGTCGTCCATTCTAAAACACCTTTAGAATGCTGTCTAAGTACCCAGTTTGGGACACTTCCTAAATCTAGATCTAAAACCATAGATCTAGTGACCAGAATACCTAATATTATATCCATATCCTATGTGGAGAAACTACTGTGTGACAACCACAGTATAACCGATTGTAGGATAGGAATTTTACTTCCTATAAAGTGCATGTCATCCAAATACCATGGCATCACACCCTACTACCTTCTTAACATATCCATCTCTTATTCTGATGAAGTCAAAGCCCATGACAGTCACATCAAAATAGATGATCTTTCTCCGCTATATCTGCTTTAGTCTATAAATAGACATAAGCTACTTGTCCACTATACTTCTGATGCTCCCACTAACTGTCACGCCCCGCTTCCCAGAGTACGCAAGATTGGGCACGTAACATAGCCAACCATGCTACCTGTGGGTAGGAAGTATCCATCCACAGTCACATTACGGTTGTAAGGATATCAAGAACAAGATACTGAACTAATCTAACACATGTCCAAATCCATAATAACAAGAATCAATAAACAATAAGTGCGGAAGCAAATGATCCAATACAATAAATAAACAGTACGTCCCATAATGCGGGCTCACATCTGGAAATGAAATGAAATAAATAAACTAATCACTAAGGAACTCACAGTTCAGCCTGCTGGCTGAAGTACTCCTGCTCGGTCGCCGACAGTGGTAAGGAATCTGGGCCATGCAAAACCCAGACGTCAGCGCGTCATGTCAATCAATAATATAAATGAACATGGTAATAAGCAGTGCAGGGATGATCATGAATAAAGCAGTACTATGAAATAACAGTGCAGGGTAATGTGCAGTGGTAACTAAACTGTCCTATCAGGTTTCTACTCTAAAGTCTTTGAAATCAATTGATGAATCGTCGATGTAACTCAATAGTATCCCATGCGTGCCCGGGACCACGGTCAAGGTTCTCGGGGCTGAATCCGAGACGTGCCGCTAAGCAGTAATAGGTAGCTGGATGGATGAGTGATGTCAGCATCATCACTCCGGGGCAGGCCAAGCCCGTAAGACTGATCAGAACCGGTATCGAACTGTTGAGTTACAAGTCGGTTTCACCTTTGATTTCCCCATACCCCCAAGCTATGTATGTCAGGTAAGGTATTCAATAATCAAGGATTAATGCCGACACAGGATCAGGTAACCGGTCAGGTTTGTCTGGATAGACAACAGGAGTGGTCCATGAGGACCCCAAGTCAAGCTTGTCGGCATTAGGCATGAGGTCATGTAACAAGTCAGGTCGTAGTACAGTAGGTTGAGTCAGTATGTACAGGGTGTCATGTCTGGTGTATCAGTATGTAAATATATGTCAGGTGTGGCAGGGTCGAGGCAATATGCAATGTAACCGAGTATGTGCTCTCAACAGGTGTACGATCAAATAAGTAACAGCAGCAAGAAAGTAATTAACAATAACGGTTCACTTAATCACAATGGTACAAGAATATGATGCAGCAGTATTAGACTAGCAGGTTTGAGCACACTTGGGGTGCAATAATCACAAAGTGAAACAATATCAACAACATGACGTAATGAAGCTACATGAATTAAACTAAAGCATTATAATTGTCTCATGGGTGATTTAACAAACGAAGCAAGGATGATCTACTTAGTTTAGTTAGTTAAAGTGTGGATTGATAGCAGACCGATTAATTTCAAGAAACTACCATACCGATTCAACGTTAAGAATAATTGTAACCGTCAATTCTGAGTTATAATATGATATCGATACTACTAATAGCTGTGTGGTTATAGTAAATAATATGATGATTAAGTTTGTAGCAAGACTTGATCTTGTGTACTAGCATGTTAAAGCAATTATTCGGATACTTGCCTCGACGGTTTCGCAAACCGGAAAGCACGGATGCAAAGTCGGCAGAAAACACGGGACGGGTGCACGGGCTACGGGTCGAGACCTAACAGCGAACAGCGGAACCACACGGACCAGAATACTTCGCTGGAGCGTCGGGTCTAAACGACGGCACGGCCGGAATCCGGCGAAAAGTCAAACGGCAACACGTTAGCAAAATACGATATACGTAAACAAACGACCAGCGAGGGGGTTCTAGCATTAAGGGAAGTTAAAGAGATTCTTACAGGAAAGCACCAGGGGCAACCACGACGGGCTCGACGGCGATGGGACGCCGGCGGCGATGAACAGTGGGCGCGACAAGGGCTGACTTGGCTGGATCGGGTGATGCAGCGATGATGGGGAGGTACTGGCCTGGTCTGGGTTGTAGGGAGGAGAGGAGGTGGTCGTCGGTGTGCTGGCGACGACGACGAGGGTCGACGGCGGCTTTTCCGGCGAACTGAAGAGGGTGGTAGGGTTGCAGTTTTGGGTTCTGTGGTCCGGCGAGGGGAGGAGGAAGACGACGACGAGGTTGGGACGAGGGTGAAGGGGTGAGGATTCTGGTGTCGTCGGCGATGGGAGGCGGCAGCGACGGCGGCCACCGGGTGCTAGTGGTGGCGTCGGGGTTGGGTTAGCAGGCTCGGGAATGAGAGAGGGAGGCTGCGGTTGCAGCTGCGGGGTGAGGACGGCGACGGCGAGGTCGCGGTGAGATCGACGGCGACGGCAGGAGATGGCTAGGGTTAGGGTTCAGGGGTTCTCGTGGGTTTTCTCGTGGCGGAGTTAAGGACGAGGCAGCGTAAAATATATAGAGGGAGAGAGAGATTTGATAAAGAGAGAGAGAGAGATTTGATGAAGAGAGAGAGAGACTGAGAGAGAGATTGTTGGAGATAGAGAGAGATTGAGAAAGTTGAGAGAGATAGAGAGAGGCGGAGAGAGAGAGAGGATAGGGGGCCCACGAGGGAATTAACTCCCTCGTGATTGGCCAAGGAAAAATTTTGGGTTAAAATTAAAAGATTTTAAGGGATTTAACGTTGATTTTGGGTAACAGTAAAATTATATATATAGTTTAATATTTAATTTAAATGGGCATTTTCGGCGCTAAATGCAACATTTCCAAATCGCGCCCGGTTTGCGCCCAAATGTTCCAAATTCAAATTATAGGATTTTAAGCGAGTTCGAAATTTTGAAAAGAGGTGTTTAATGATTAAAATGCATGCCCCCAAGTCGGACACTTGTACGCGCGCGTAGACGTCCAAACTTGCCCGTTTCGCCGAACGGGACGAAATCTCGACGCGCGGACGCTATCACGCGACTAGTGGCGACGAGTAGGCCAACATGGATATTTTTAATTTCATTTTAGGTGTTAAAATTTGTTATGTGCCAAAATGACTTAACCGGTTAAAATTTAGCAATAAGCACCAAACCATCAGGATAATCGAAATGAGCAATGTATAACACTCAACTAGTACCAGAAATAGTATTATGGGCTCGGGTGTTACACTAACTACGACAATCCTCTGGATGAGTCATATACACATGCACTTCTAAAGCTAGTTTAGAACGACGCTATACTCATCCTCCTGCCGGGTCTCATAGTCTGGAACAACAGTAGTGTTAAGTCTGGGTAAACAAGAACCTCCCTGTCACCGTCTTTGAGAATACCGAAGTACCTCTCGGGTGCCTGGGGTAACCCACCATATCTGCGGAGTGGCTAATGGAATGTCAAATCTGATTGAATCTTTTGGTCCTATTAAATTTTCAGTAATCGTCTGTGGTTATGGAATCACTTCCAGTTCTACCATACTCCCACTACTGTTTTCTGAAAAAATCCACTTTATTAAAACGGTGGCGAGTCAAGAACAATATCACTATTGATCTTCCAGATGGTAGAAAATTAACCCTCGTCAAAGCCCGGGTTAACCCACAAACTGCCATTACTGAAACGTACCTTGAGTTTTCCAGAGTCTGGTTTCAAGCATAAGCCGGACAACTCCATATATCTTAACATCGTTAAGATATGATCCATTCTATATACAATATAGAAACATAGGCACTGATTTAATTGGAACCAGATTCAAATCATGCAGCTGTCTCCAGTGCATGTCAACTAAATAGAGAGAGACCGATCAACATTACTCAACTTAGGAGTGCATCCAAACATGAGTAACCAGAAAGAGAAATAAGTTTCTCAAAACCATTACTATCAACTGAATACCAAACACAAGTATCTACATCTTCGATTACCTTGAAGAATCCTGATACTTGCAACACATGGCTCTCTACTTTATTCTCGTACCTATAACTTCTCAAAACTTGGACCTTGCATTTCTATGAAACACGTGTCTAAAACTTGAGAAGTCATAAGTAAACAGAATATAGTACGAGGACTAACCCCTCTGTCCTAATGGACACTGGACAACATACAATACTTTGTATAAGTCCCCTGAGTTTAATAACTCAAACCCTTTGCGTCGTAGGTTGAAAACTGTATTATGGTTATGAAGAATTACACCGCTGTTGAATGCTCCTTACCTAACCATCAACTGATATAGGTAAATATCATGGACATAATTTCAAAAGGTTATATCTCACTTTATGAAATAAATGTACAGATATATCAGTTTGAAATTGGTGCATAACAACGGATATTCAAAACCAAATATTTGTCGTCCAGCAAAAACCCAGGCGATTTCCTCAAATATCACCAATTACAACGAATTCCGATATAATGAGGATGATCACCTAATTCCCAATAAATTACTCCCACTCATCATCTGTAAAACCGTACAGATGTGAAAATCAAACCTGGTAAATATATACCCTGGAGTAAGGATCTAATTGGGAAATCAGTTTTCCTTTGACAACACACAGTGAATCTGAAACATGAAAATGTTTCGAAGGGGTATCCGGGTATTCCTAGTAATGCCTCTTCCATTATCAAATTCATGACTGTAACCGTATATTTCATTTACATCTCTCCAAATCCCTTTATTTGTCTTTACTCATTACCTTCTGTACACCCCCTTAGGCTAAATGGTTTTCTTCCTTTCCTACCGTTCGGCACCGGCTTATGGTTTGGAAGAAGACTATCCAATAAGCGTAACAGGTGTACTCTCCTAATCCTAGGAGCCCTCGCAACCTGAAAGAAGGTAAAGATAAAAGACAACTGAATAAACTTTATTTCTATTTCTCCTGAACCATAATCCATCCTCGAACTGGAACAAGTTCCTTCGAGTTCGTATATAACCATACGATGGATTTATCCAATGGAAGTGGATGTTCGTAGTGATACAGGGTGTTCTGGAGAAATACAAAGGTGAAATAGGAGTGGCGATGAAATACTTGGTTTGGTCGTGAATGATAGCACTTGCAATTTACTTTGCCCTCTTTCTAATCCCTTTATTTGTCTTTACTCATTACCTTTTGTACACCACACTTAGGATAATTGGTTTTCTTCATTCCCTACCTTTCGGCACCTGCCTATGGTTTGGAAGAAGACTATCCAATAAGTGTAATAGGTGTACCCTCCTAATACTAGGAGTACTCGCAACCTGAGAGAATGTAAAAGGAAAAGAAAACTGAATAGACCTATTCATTTTCTCCAGAACCGGAAACCATCCCCGAATCTGGAACAAGTTCCTTCGAGTTCGTATGTAACTATACGATGGTCATGTCCAATGAAAATGGGATCTTCGTAGTGATACGGACTGTTCCGGAGAAAAGCAAAGGGTAAAAGTAGGAGTGGTAATGAAGTATGCAACTCAGACAATCCAAAAGCCAGTGTTTTAAGAAAGTTCAGTTAACTTGGTCACTGAGTCATAGTCTAGGGTCGGGCCATGGTCGCTGCCAAAGAGAGAGAGAAAAGAAACACTCTGCATACACTCTAATCTAGATCAGAATGGTTAATCAGGATGTCTTCCACTGTATCCTCAAATTCCCCTCCAAACCTAAAAGAAGATTTAGTCGGGATCACCTGAGAAGTAAACCAACTCATCAGTGGGAATCGGGATCCAACTATCATCGCATGATAACCTGATGGAATCCACTCACGTTATCACACTCCAGAAGGTATGCATATATCTGGCAAGTTTCCTGTATGTTTGAAACTCCCGATATGATTTTTACCCCCATGCTCTTATGATATTGACGAAGGTCAACAAATCATATGTCGCATGTCAAGTTCTACCCATCATTGTCCAGGATAATTTAAACCCACCCGTACTCACCCTTGACGAAGGCCAATAAGGTTGTACGACTGTCCCAAACCAACGCATCTATCTATGCAACAGAAAAGTAACAAGCAGCTACCATATACTATGCCTTGACGAAGGCCAACAAACATAGCATGAATACTAAGTGCTACCCGTCTGAAATGACGGAGGGCTACGAATGGTTTTTGGCGAAAAACCTTTAACGTAATGAACTTGATATCGTTGAAAGAACCGGATAGCTTTTTACAAATATATAGTGGTGAAAACCTTTGCTAAAGAGGCCACTCCCGGTGAAGGGATCTCGGCTCTTTCCTCGTAGAATGAGGTGCGGGATATTCCAACTGAATACCGCGATGCAAAGCAAAAAGTAATCGACTATAGTGAAGTTATTATCCTGATGCAAACCTCTGCCCAAGGGGTCACTCCTGATGAAGGGATCTCGGCCCTTGCCTCGTAGAATGAGGTGCTGGATATTCATAACCGAATACCACTGTGCAAAACAAAAGATAACGTCCTTGTAATAATAGCTTTTTGAAAATTGTTCCAACAATATCGAATAGGTTTGTTTTCCTTGCATTGATCTGAATCAATGCAGTCCCATCAATTATCACACCACAAAAGAACAAAAATATGATGTACGTATATACCATCCGCATTCGCCACTGGGTCCCGTCATCACCCGTTAGGTTACTTAACTAACGACAGAGCGCGGACTGGACTAGCGTGGGTGTAAAACATATATAACATCTACTAGCATATATATATCAATATATAATAATCGCTCCAGGCATGATAAATGCAACATCACAGAAAAGTAATAAGCATCACAGAACAATACAGATAATCTGGGAGCCCCGGGTTTCCTTTGTGCCGCAACTGAAACCCGTCGTTCCCCTGGTCGTGTGGATAGCCCGTGCAATGAAAACCTAGACCCCTACGAGCGCGGTAAGTTACCCGCCAAAACCAGAAGCGAGGCAGCCCCTTTCAACAAAGTGAATGGACCACCCAACACTTCATGGAATCCGGTAACTTGAGCACCCCTTCTTGGGTCAACCTGTACCCCCTACGAGTGTGGCGAATAGCCCGCTAATTCTAGAGTGAAGCCCCCTCCGTCTTAAAGCCATGAGAAGCGGGCCCGTTGCCCTCTAGAACCCGGCTATCCATGCACTCCACCGCGGGGTAATCCTAGTACAGAAAATAAAATATGTACAACGGTGATATCGACCTCAACCCGGTCGTGCCCCAAAAGAATAATATACAAACAGGCAGTGACAGCAGTCCACATGTCGTACGCTCGCCCCGCGATATCAAATATACAAATAAATCCAAACTGCACTACCATTGCACGCAAGCTATCCACCATGACAAATCCGCAACAATACAGCACAACACAGAACATCAACGTGAATGTCACGTTGCAAACCCATCTAAAAGAGCTATAGCGATTAGACAAGTTGTACCGACCAAATGACATTCATGGTCGCAGATAGTAATGTAAGTACTGCAAACTTTAAACAATGTTAGAAAGTATCAACTTCAAAATAACCCTCGAATAGCCCCAAACAACTAGGTAAAACTATATCCAAACTGGGCTAAATAAACAACACCACTGCACCAACATTAGAGAGACTAAACCACCGCCCAAATACGAAGCCCAAATTCCATGAAATGGCCAAGCAGGCCGGTTCTGGGAGCAATGTGCTCGGTTTTTTTGTGAAGGAATTAGTTCGTATTTGGTCTGTGGTCTTGTGGTCATGTCAGTAGTATTCTGCAGTTGTTTAAATAATTTTTGAAGACACTTTATAAAACGACAGAAACTGGAATGCTTAGTGTAGTGAATCGGAGTTGTTTCAGTTTCGATATTTTAACATTGTCTAAACCAACTAGTATGCGGTTAATGGGTTGGCTCTGATACCATGTAAGGCTACGGCAGCACTCCGGCCGTCAATCCGAGGCCAAATGCGGAATAAAAACTTTTTAAAATGGCGCTAACGTAACCCTAAATCCCGGATCGTGCCATTAACCGTAAACTAGTAAACTGTAAAGTGGTTAAAGATATTATACCGATCGATCCATATCCTTCTGTCTTCAATCTCTGTCCCTTGCTAGTTGCGGCTGCCCCAACGAAGTTCGCTCTCCGATCTCGCTCGTCGAAGTGGCTCCACGTCAAGGATTCTTTATACGGGCTCCCGCTTCAAAAACCGAAGCAACTCATGCAACTAGTTTGCTAGCCTAGGTGCCCAAGATGATGTAGAGATAGTGTGTGACTACTTTGTCTCATAACACTCTAGGATTCTCAATACATGAGAGGGATAGAGTGGAGTTTGAAGAAAAAGCCATTGATGGAAGTTGTGAGCTCAAGAAAAAAGCTAGTAAAGAAAATGAGCTTGCTTATTGTGTAAGATAAAATGTGAGAGCTCTAGAAATGAATCAAGAACAAACCCCAACCCCTTAGTGGATGCCCTCTCTCTCTCCACATCTTAATCCCATACAATAATCAATCAAGAGAATAGATATGGCACAATAAAACACACCATGAGTCACCAAAAATGCACATGCCACATTTAATGCTCTTGGTCAAGACTTGCACTCACAATTTCCACTTAATAAACATTAATCCAAATGTTTAAAACAATAAATAGAATGGCATCTTCTAAAGTAAACTCGTGACGGATCACAAGAATACCCCTCATCTGTATATACATACCTGCATCCGCATTCCGACTGAATACGAATACAACGAGACGAAAATAATCCAACAATCTAATATTAGGATCCGGCTTAAACCAAAGCCCACTAGTATGATCCGTCCGATCATGTTCCGTTCACAAGTGCACGTATATGATCGAACCCTGCCATAAAACCATACGGCCTCTACAACGTTTCACCCGAACTTGGGAAACTTTCTGTGGGGGACTCTAAAGACTCGTCAATACGCTGGCAGTGGGTTTAACCACAAGTACGTCAGTGGCACTAGCTATACGTAACGGCTACCCATATATTGAGCGAAAGGGAAGATGACGAGCGAACTCATCCTAAAACCCTACTGAGCCTGTCAGTGACAATATTCGTACAGTCCGGTCCGTTCGTTTATGAGTATCGCATATTGGGCCTAGGGGCTGGTAAACGTCAGACCCCCAATAGCGGTATAAGTCGTGTCGGAGTGTAGCCCAGAACACCCTAAGAAACTACTGGAATACCTACTAATAAATCTCGCTTGCCCTGCCCAGGGACTTTGTGTAATGGATCTCCTAAACACGGCTCAATCTCACCCCCAAAACCGGGAGAGACGAATCCCTTGCCGATCCGCTCACTGCCTCCGTGTGGCTCGGGACTGTACCCAACTAAAACCTGTTTGCACGACTCCTTTGAGCCGTGGTAGGGTAGTAATCAAAGCACAGTAGGAACTCACACGAGACAAATGACGATCTCAGGTCGATATTATAACCTGTACACATGTCACCAGGGAACTGCTATCTGACGATAGGTATAATACCAACTAGCATGTTCCCAGCTAGTCCGTCCGGTGT
Organism: Agapanthus africanus; assembly: GCA_030015575.1. Taxonomy (NCBI): domain Eukaryota; kingdom Viridiplantae; phylum Streptophyta; class Magnoliopsida; order Asparagales; family Amaryllidaceae; genus Agapanthus; species Agapanthus africanus. The sequence goes on from CM057341.1 coordinate 184,540,880, forward strand.
ACTCATAACCCAATGAGCACCTGTATACTATCTTAGGTGAACCAACTGACACCAATAGCTTATGAGACCGGCCATCGCCCGTCGTCGGGGTCTCGATCCGTATACACTTATCTATTCTCGGAGTATCGATGCCCAGTCTCAAAACTCCTACCACTAGGGACACTTTAAGGATGTGCTTATAGACTACCCAACTCTCACGTATATGATCACCATCATACTGCTGGTAGTCAAGCAAGAATCCTATGGGCTCTATCAACATGTAATAGTGATCTGTAATGTCACCTAAAGTATTTACACGATCATAAAGACAAACCAGATAGCATACTATCATCTCGAGTAAGACTGTCCTACCGGTATAGGTCCTCCCTCAATCATTGCAATCGCGTGCCTGCGATCCAATAATTGACTTTGAGGGCACTATAGCCAACATGACAAACCCTCGGTTTTCATATACCTTATACGATCACAAACCCTTAGCAAAGTTAACACTAAAACTATTTGCTCTCACCCACTAATTTTGTTTTTGATGTTGTGGTAAGCTTGCTATCCCTTGTGTTTAGTGTTGTTACCCTAAGCTCGTACATACAACGGTAAGTGAACAAAACATACTAGTTTCGTGTTTTTTGGAGAATATCGGAATTTGACGACTTGTGCCTCGCAACCGCTTTGACAAGTCGTGCTTCATGCCGGGATCAACTTGAGGACAGATAACTCATGATCAAAGGAGCGTCGAGGGAATCGTCGCGGTTCGACCTTCCGAGCCAAAGCCACGGCCAACTTCTTCCTTAACTTGTTTTCTTTGTTTTCCTTGTTTTCGTATTCTTTATTTTTGTGACAAAACCAACCATTCGTTAATTTGTTGAACCTTAAATCACAAGACCTAATACACAATTCCCTGCGGATCGACCCGTACTTGCCGGCTTGCTACAACGCGTCGTGCACTTGCGGTTTATAAATAGTAAAATGAGAACGATCTCGCGTGCGCATTCCATTTCATTAAAATCATATCCGTTTCCAAAACATGCGTGTTTGCGCGCCCTGGTGAATTCCCAACACATGGGTAAACATTACATGGTAAGTATGTACTTGCACGATAATGATAACAGTAATGATCATGATAATGATAGCAGTAACGATAATGATAACAGTAACGATTACGATAACAGTCATGTGCACACAGAAAAAAATTCAATATATTATCATGTTCAAGGGAAGTATACATGTCAATAAAAAAGGATATGTATTTTAATACAATTATCACACATTATATTTCGCTTTAAATAGAATAGTGTTTATCATAAAGTATTCTATTTTCCAGAAAGGACTTGGAACTAGTTTCAGTGTGCAACAGTTAGCAAAACAGTTTGTATATATCTATAAGTAGTGATCATCATTAAATAAACCATAAAACCTAGTTAACGATGCCAAGCGTAAATAGACTAAGATGTCTATATTTATAACAATTGCTTAGTATAAAGTCACTAATCAACTTAACTGTGATCCTCACATCTATTACAATTATTTCCTGCTCACATTGCATCAATTGTGCTTTGACATGAGACTACTGATCTGTTTCTTATAACACTTCATAGCTGTCTTGTTGCTATACCAACTCTCTGTTCAATTTCTTTTACCATTGTTATTATGATAAATACACACACACACACACACACACACTTAACATATATTTTAGCATAAACTCATTATATCAATTTGTCCATATTAAAATAGTGTTTTGTCACGATTATCACAATTATTAATTAGATATATTTGCGTAAAATATCATAAATTAGACTTATTTAGTTATAAATTACAACTTATTATTATCAAACCGATTAATGACATGAATGATTAAATATAATAATATTACGACAATATGTATATATGTGTGTGTCGTAACTATAGCATGTAGCAAGTAAAATACTTGCCTCGTACACGACGATCCCGGAAAACGATTACACAGAGACGTTCAATCGACACAAAGAAAGATCTTAGCTCGGCTAATCAACCGCAACTGGGCTCGGCGACGGTACAGCTGAGAGATCACGAGAAAAGACGATGGTGATTGGGCTGCTACGATGAGGAGTTCTGAGTAGAGAGGGGCAGCTAGTGCTCGGGCCAAGGAGGAGATGTCTCGGGTGATGGGTTCGAAGGGAGGACGAAGGTGATGTCTATGGTGTCAAGGTCGCTCGGATGTTGAAGGAGAAAGAGGTGGTGATGGAATATCGGGGAGAAGGAGATGGGTTCAGGTGTTTTGGGGTAGCGCCGGTGGTGAAGGAGTGTGTTTCGAAGGTTGAGGCTAGGGTAGTGGTCGGCGAAGGTTGCGTCGACAAAGGTGACGGGGTGCTCGAAGAGATGCAGGTGAAGGGCAGTTGGGTTTCAAAGTGACTCGGTTATGGATTCGAGGATGAATTCGAGGTCAGTGCTTGAGGAGATGGGATCGAAGAGTTATGGGTTCAATCAAGGTTAGGTGCTCCGGCAACGAGATGGACACGAGGCGGTGGTTGAAGGTGATAGGTGCCGGCGAGGAGGGGGTTCTTGGTCATGATCAGGGGATGATGATGGGTGCTGTAGAGTTAGGGTTTAACGATAGCAATGATGTCACGCCTCGCTTCTAAGTAGACAGAAACGGTGACGTGGCAAGCCCGCAACGTATTTACTATGAAAATACGTTAAGCGTAATTAAGCAATATAACAATGTGCAAGAATAACAAGAGTAATAAAATGAAACGACAACATTATTTACATTCAAGTTTACATACAACTGTCTGGAAATAAAACATACAATAATAACGCAAATGCCTAAACAATGGCATAATGAAAGTAAGTACAGGTAGTAAGAAGCCAGTAGTCTGGCTGAGTAGCAAACTGGTCTAAGTCCTCCTAGCTCGGCTCTATATCTTCAGAGTTCGGTCCTCCTAACGTACATTCCAAAGAAAGAAATCAAAGAGGAATGTCGTCAGTGAACTAGCGCTTTGAAAGTCCAAAAAGAAGTAAGAAAAGATAGTATATAATATGAATTGAAACCAAATGAACAACGGACATGTAAAGTTGTATATGATCATTCACAAGTATAAGATAGTTATTCTAACGTGATTATTTGTATTTTGATAAAGAAAGTATTCATGTATAAGAGAGGAGTCCATCTTACCTCGTGGACTATGGTAACATGTAGTACAAGGCCCCTTCATAACCCACGGGACAACGATACGTGAATTCATATAGGTGTCTTTTAAGTGACCTCTCGTGTCACGATATACGATCCGTACCAATCTACCCCTTTATCCCCGGGTATTGTATAATATAGATTAAGATTACAGGTCTTGGCCGAATCCATGGATATAAAAAGTACAAGTGCATGTTCAAGATGTAATCATGTATTCAGGTATTCATATCAAGTTCATGTCAAACTATAACTATGGTTCGGTCAAGTCGAGTCAAGTATACAAATTTGAGATTGATATTTGCATTCGAGTGTTTAGGTTCATGATCAAGTATTTAAGTTCGTGTTTGATTTTGGATTCTGGTTTGAGTTTGGATTCAGCTTAAAGTCAGAATCTTATGAAAGGATTTAGTTCTTGAAATCCTAAGTTCGAGAGTAATCGACAACTGTTGCACATGGACGGCAGGATTTGTGTTTTTTCCAAGACAATTGTCATTGATAACTCCGTTAAGTTGTCTAACCTGAATAAGAAAGCACTCACTTTCTCCGTTTCCCCGGGGCTCAAGAGAATTGATACCGCTTAAACCTATATTAATCTAGAGTCCTTAAATATTGTTTGCATATCCTGGGGGGTTTTTTTTATATGAAAAATATGTTAATATAGTTTAAAAATAAGCATCGAGGGTAATTTATATTATTTAGGGTTTTCATAAACATCTATTTTAAATTGTTATAGTATTTTGGTGATAAAACTTAGCCTTTTTAAAAGTTTATAGTATTTTTATGAAAACTAGCCCTTTTGGAAACTTGATGGTATTTTTCATTTAACTTTAATCTTTCATTTTAAAATATGATTTTCATAATATATTTTTTTTATTGAAAATACGGATTCATAGTTTTATATAATTTTCTAAAATTTAATTTTGTTTAGAAAAGTCGTATTTCTAAAAAACTGTATTTTTATTTCCTTTCGAGACTGAATACTCCGTGAGGAGTTCTGCATCTCGCTCTACTATTCTAAGGATGTGTGATAGTCATCACCATCCATTAGCGGGTCCCCTAATGAGGGTTGTAGAGGCGTATTTGCCAATGATTTAAAATATCAATTTAATATAAACCCGTTTTGAAAAAATGTGGTATTTTAATGTAAAACATATTCTTTAAATAAACCATATGTTTAAAACCTCATGCTATGAAACCATAGTGTGCGTGTAGGGTAGGTCGTTACCCCATGAATGATCTAATGGTTTATACTCTAGTTAATGAAATTACGGTTATATTAAAGTTCATGGTATTTTAATGAAAAGTTTGTTATATGATTATTTCACATGAATTTTTTTGTTAAACTACAAGCTATAGGATATACATAAGGTTGAGAATGGTTTTATAGTGTTGTTGTAATTTATTTTTCTTATCAAGTGGATGAAAAGGTTTGAAAAGAAAGCAATATCGATTCTAACTCCATTTTACCGATATGTTTTAAGAATGCGATTTTAGTTGAAAAGAAGGAGCGAGGAAAGGACTTACGGTTTTATAACTTCGAGAAAAAAGTAAGGAAAAGAGATAGGGCTCCGTGGCATCGCGGTAGCTCCGAATACGACTCCGATCTTCAACAAAGAGAGCTTGGTTGCTAATTCTACTTGCACTTAGAAAATTTTGGGAGAAATTTGATAGAAATTTCAGAATGGGGGAGAGCAAGGGCATGGGGTTGTATTTATAGGGTAAAAATGAGAGTGGGTGTGAAATAAAATGAATTAAAATATATTTAATGGTGTTAATTATAGAATTGAAGATTCTCTATCTGATTGCAGGAAAATCAAACAGTGCATGAGAGTTGAGGGGAGTTGAGGGGAGCTGAAGGGACAAGTGTGTAAAGAACGGAGCGATTTGGAACATCTTGGACCGGCGGCGGCGGGTGGTTGGGGACTTTGGGAAGTTGGATTTGGCCCAATCGTCTCGAGATTCGTGCCACCAGCTTTAATCAGTGTTTGCTCTTTTTGCGCATGTTTAATTTTTCTAAAACCTTTCGATTCTCTGTGAATTGCACATGCAACTCTTGGGCTTCCGAAAAAATAAAAATAAAAATCTTTAAAAATAATTAGGATTGATAGAAATCGAACGCACAGGCTAGGTCACAGCAGTGTAGAGGCTTTACTGATGAGCTACAAGTTGCTTCTTACTTTTATTAAACAAAAATGACTTATAACTCCTATACAAGATGAAATACCCTATTTTATAGATTTAATTTTGTACAAGGATTTCAGAGGCATTCCATTCTACCCTCCTTATAAAAATTTCATCCTTGAAATTACTGAAGAGGGGTGTAGCTATAGGGCAAGGAAAAAGGTTCAGGTGATGCGGTCGCATTTCGTCGTGCTTCATCAGTCGGTACTCTAAGTAAATCGCGATAAGACAATCAGAAAGACGAGGAGTTCGAAAATTGGAATAGATATTGTTATGATAAACAAGAGTAGTTTTCAAGAATGCCACAAGCGAACACTCGAGTAGAAGAAATGTAATTAGGAATTGGATTGTCATGAATGATACGAGGATAAGGAATGAAAATTGTGTTTTAAAATCAGGGACAAATATAACTTAACAAGAAGATAGGATTCGATAATCAAGAATAAGACTATACGGTAGAACATAACTAAATCAAGGGAAAAGAATCAAAGGTAGGACTTCAAGTCACTCAAGTAGAGTACCGCATTGTAATTATGCTGCAGTTCATAAATACAATCACTTAACTCCATTCAAGTTGTCCAAATTCTACAAGCAGAGTCAATGTGATAAAAATTTAAGAAAAATAATAAGAAATCAAAATGATAAGATCAAACGGAGATGAAGAGTTTACAGTTTTGTTTACGTCGAGACACGCAAAGAGATGAAATCAAGGTGCAGACGTTACAATCTACTCTCTTTAAAAGAATTTCGTCCGCGAAATTCTCTCAAGAAGTACGTTGCAACAAACACCGGAAAAGCTAAGGATGACATCGTTTTCGAGCTCCATCGATCGATGTACCAACTAACTGAGTTAATAAACCAAGATGAATGGATGGGCAAGAATTGAGAATTCAAAAGTCGAGATGTTATATTCAAGGAGTCGAAACTGGAGTTTAAGATGGATTCAAAGGATAGGATGAGATTCAAGAGAATTGAAATGTAAGGAATGTAAGGTTCTTGATTCTTATAATTATTGTGATATATTACTTAAGATTTCATGCAGAACTGACATGCATGGGCCACCAACAAAACCTATCACGCCCCGCTTCCCGGTAGACAGAAACGGTGACATGGCAAGCCCGTAACGTATTTACTATGAAAATACGTTAAGCGTAATTAAGCAATATAATAATGTGCAAGAATAACAAGAGTAATAAAATGAAACAGCAACTTTATTTAAACTCAACTTTACATACAACTGTCTGGAAATAAAAGATACAATAATAACGCAAATACCTAAACAATGGCATAATGAAAGTAAGTAAAGTAGTAAGAAGCTAGTAGTCTGGCTTAGTAGCAAACTGGTCCAAATCCTCTTGGCTCGGCTCTATATTCTCAGAGTCTGGTCCTCCTGACGAACATTCCAAAGAAAGAAAGCAGAGAGGAATGTAAGCGAACTAGCGCTCGGTAACTCCCAAAAGAAGTAAGAGAAGATAGTATATAATGTGAATAGAAACCAAATGAGCATTGGACATGTAAACTTGTATATGATCATTCACAGGTATAAGATAGTTATTCTAACGTGGTTATTTGTAGTTTGATAAAGAAAGTATTCATGTATACGAGAGGAGTCCATTTTACCCCGTGGACTATGGTAACATGTAATACAAGGCCCCATCATAACCCACGAGACAACGGCACGTGAATTCATGTAGGTGTCTTTTAAGTGATCTCTAGTTCCACGATATACGTTCCTTACCAATCTACCCCGTTATCCCCACATATTGTATTATAAAGATTAAGATTATAGGTCTTGGCCGAATCTATAGATATAAAAAGTACAAGTGCATGTTCAAGATGTAATCATATATTCAGGTATTCATGCCAAGTTCATGTCAAGCTATAACCATAGTTCAGTCAAGTCGAGTCAAGTATACAAGTTTGAGGTTGATATTTGAATTTGAGTGTTTAGCTTCATGATCAAGTATTCAAGTTCGTGTTTGATTTTGGATTCTAATTTGAGTTTGGATTCAGGTTGAAGTCAGAATTTTATGAAAGGATTTAGTTCTTGAAATCTTAAGTTCGGCAGTAATCGGCAACTGCTGCACATGGACAGCGGGATTTGTGTCTTTTTCCAAGGCAATTGCCATTAATAACTCCGTTAAGTTGTCTAACCTGAATAAGAAAGCACTCTCTTTCTCCGGCTCCCCGGGGCTTAAGATAATTGATACCGCTTAAACCTATATTAATCTAGAGTCCTTAAATATTGTTTGCATATCTCGAGGGGGTTTTATGAAAAATATGTTAATATAGTTTAAAAATAAGCCTCAAGGGTGATTTATAATATTTAGGGTTATCATGAACATGTATTTTAAATTGTTATGGTATTTTGGTTATAAAACTTAGCCTTTTTAAAAGTTTATGGTATTTTTATGAAAACTAGCTCTTTTGAAAACTTAATAGTATTTTTCATTTGACTTTAACCTTTCAGTTTATAATATGATTTTCATAATATGTTTTTTCATTGAAAAAACAGATTCATAGTTTTATATAATTTTCCAAAATTTAGTTTTGTTTAGAAAAGTCGTATTTCTAAAAAACCGTATTTTTATTTCCTTTCAAGATTGAATACTCCCTGAGAAGTTTTGCATTTCGCTGTACTATTCTAAGGATGTACGATAATCCGCACTATCCATTAGCGGGTCCCCTAACGAGGGTTGTAGAGGCGTATTTTCCAAGAATTTAAAATATCGATTTAATAGAAACCCGTTTTGAAAAATGTGGTATTTTAATGTAAAACCTATTCTTTAAATAAACCCTATGTTTAGAACCTCATGATATGAAACCATAGTGTGCGTGTGGGGTAAGTCGTTACCCCGTGAATGATCTAATTGTTTATACTCTTGTTATTGAAATTACGGTTATATTAAAATTCATGGTATTTTAATGAAAAGTTTGTTATATGATTATTTCACATGATTTTTTTTAAACTACAAGCTAAAGGATATACATAAGGTTAAGAGTGGTTTTATAGTGTTGTTGTGATTTGTTTTTCTTATCAAGTGGATGAAAAGGTTTGAAAAGAAAGCAATAGTGGTTCTAACTCCACTTTATCGATATGTTTTAAGAATGCGATTTTGGTTGAAAAGAAGGAGAGGGGGAAGGGACTTACGGTTTTATAATTTCGAGAAAAGAGTAAGGAAAAGATAGGGGGCTCCGTGGCGTCACGATAGCTCCGGAAATGACTCTGTAACAACCCTAATTTTCCTATACACTTTTCTATACAAATTTTTTTTTCAAAATCCATAAAAGAGTATTTTAACCTCAGCACAATATATATGTAATTATTTTGTTTTTAAATAACTCCATTTTTTAGTGTACATAAAATTGTTTTAAAATTAAAGTATACTTGGGGTATTTAATGGTGTTGTTACCACTTTAAGTAATTATTTCACACCATAATTACAAGAAAAAGCTTGTAGCTCATTGGTAATACCTTGCACTGCTGAACCAAGCCACCAGAGTTCAAATCCTATGCCCTACATTATTTTTGTATTTATTTTGTTTTAATTTCTTTTGGAAGTCAACAGTCAAAAGGCCATAACTCCCAAAATATGTACTGGACAACAAAAAGTAAAAATACCAAATTGTACCCCCGAAGTTTCCGCGGCCTCTGGTGGCCCGACTCGGCCCGACTCGGCCGACTCGGTTCGGCGCCGCCGGCCGGACTTGGTCGGACGACCGAGTCGCCAATAGAGAAAAGTTGTCTCTTGACCTGGTCTACCCTCCTGCATACTCTAAATGCTTGGATCGGTTACCAATTGCCCAATAAATCCCTTTTACTCCTAGGTTTAATGATTTTTTAATGATTTTATATATTTTATATATTTTTTTATTGAAAACCCTAACCCTAGCCTAACCCTATATAAACCCCCCATACCCTCTACCCTCTCATCACTTTTTCTAAGTCCACTCTCCCAAAATTCCAAGAGAACTTGGTACGTTAGAAAACGAGCGAAAGGCGAAGCGCTGACGAAATCGACGGCGAAATTCCGGTGATCGTGCTAGGAGCTCTCAACGACGATTCGACGCACCGGCAAACCCTCTACTTCCCTCTCACTCTCTAGTGTTGTCCAAACCCGTAAGTCTCCCTTTTTCTACCTTTCTTTCTTCCATTAAAATACGATTTTTCAAACCCGACGGAAATCGGAACAAACCGATTTCCGATTCGGTTTTCTATCAAAACTCACTTATCACTAATTCCATAATGCTTAAACATATTCATGTTGACTACTAATCACATAACAACTAATTTGGATAAAGTTTCTCACATGAAATGATAGCTTTTGCAATATATCGTATTCTTTCACTTAAATACCACCATGTTTAGTTTATCACATTTAACCCTTTAACATTGCTATACCTTAAAGTAGATCACGAGGTAATGACCTACCTCCACACACACGCAAATACAATCCTAATTGATATCATCAAAACTTAGAATACGATAATACAAGATTTTACATTTAAATACCCTTTTCTTAATAAAACCTTTTCTAAAAGTTCTAAGTTTTATACAATTTTAAAACAATATCTTTTAAAAGGAAAATACGATATGTCATGGACATCGATCGTTTATCTAAACCCGGTTTTGTGGTGTCTAGGCAAGTGTGTCTAAGGCGAGTGGTTACTTAATTAGGACCACTACTTGTAGTGGAGAGTCTCCCACTCACCTGGCACTTACCTGGCCGCAATTGTAGGTGAAGAGGCGATTTGAGGCTTCTATGATTTATCATTTAGACTATTTAGAAATAGGCTAATTGGTTTAGGAAATCCTAGAATCTAAAATACGAAAATTTACACATTTTACAAATAAATACCTTATCTTTATAAAACCGTTTTCTAAATGACTAGTATTTATTAAATCTTTGCAAAGCGCCACTACAACCCACCTTTGGGGAACTCGTTAGGGATAGTACGGTTTATCGTGCACCCTCGGGCTTGGTAGTGCGAGATTCAGACCTCCGCAAGGAGCATTCGGTCTCGAGAGGTTTAAAATACGACATTTAAGAAAAATGAGATTTTTAGAAAATAAAATATTTATTAAAAATTATTCTTGTATAAACATATGTATATTTATCATTTAAACGCCTATTTTATTATAAGATAAAGTTCCCACCTTTTCCTAAAAATTACAAGATTAAAAGTTACATTAAAATACCATGAATTTCAACTAAATCAATATTACAAATTAATACCTTTATTTATGTAATTAGGATATTATCACTAGAAATAACACAAATAAAATCACATTCATTATAACAATAAATACGAATAATAAATACTTGAGGTGTATCTTGAAAACTATACGAAAGTATCTTTACATAAAACCCCCTCAAGTTTTATAAATTACAATAATGACCCTAACAAATATAGAATTTCGACTTACATTTCTTTTATTCTGACTCGGGTTTGAGTCTGATTATTTCTGACTTGAATATGATTCAAGTCAATCTATATTCCTTAATATTCCAACTCAATATGAACACATGAATCTCAGAATCCAGTTAACAATCTATACAACTTGACTGAATCAAACCATAGATATACATCCATTGTTCCGTTATTCCATTTACCTGATTATGCAGTTACACTCTGTTTACTGATATCATGGTTTTGGTCAGTCATCCAACTTATACAATACAATACAACAATACTATCAAAACACTACGGGGTTTAAGGGGTAGATTGGTACGGAAGATGTTAAAAGTGGCACGAGACGGTCAGACTTAAGATACCTAACATGAATCCAATTGCCATTGTTCCGGGCCTTCTAACGGAGCCTTGTACTCTATATTCCGTTTGCCCTAGTCTCTAGCATATAGAGACCCCTCTCGTATACACTGGCATTATTCTGTACCAAGGTACAAACAACAGCGTTAATACAACATTACAACAAATAGTATACAACTTTAGAAGATACCTCTTATTCTGTCTTTCCTAATTCTCCCTTATCTTTGGGACTTACCGAGCGACCTGTTCGCTGACGACATTCTATTTCTTTCTTCTTTGAATGTCGTCAGGTGTTTTGGACACAGAAGAGATCGAGCCCATCGGAGAAGACTTTGAGCAGTTTCACTAAGACCCCGAGCTCTAGACATTGTACCTTGTTCTATTCAGTACTTTCATTTCCTGTTATGCCATTGTTTAGGCATCGCTTTTCATTCCAGTTGTATTTACTTTTCATGCATTGTACAAAAGAATGTTATTAATAAAGTTGTTGTTATTTCTATATCTCTTGTCTCTTGTTATTTACTTTTATATTGCTTAGATACGCTTAGCGTATGTACTTCTAAGTATATACGTAGCGAACATCGTCGCATCCCCTTCGCCGTACACTGGGAAGCGGGGCGTGACAGGTTTTGTTGGTGGCCCATGCAGGTCAGAGCTGTATGAATCCCTATCATGCAGTTCTGGTCTACGTGAACAACCTAAGAAATATAACACAAGAACCAGCAACTAAAACATTCTTTACAATCATGTTCCTTGAATCCCATCATTTCATATTCCTTAAATCATATACTTTGAATCTATCCTAACACAAAATTCCCTCACTTCTTTTACAATTTTACCAAAACCTTCGCATTCTTTCATTCCTTCACATAATCTTTACATTTTTAAAACCCTGTCAGTACACTAGCACCAAACTTTCCTTGGATTTGTTACACTTTCCTTTTACAAATTTCGAGGACAAAATTTTTATAAGGAGGGTAAAATGTAAAAACCCTAATTTTCCTATATATTTTTCTAAACAATTTTTTTTTCAAAATCCATAAAAGAGTATTTTAACCTGAGCACAATATATATGTAATTATTTTGTTTTTAAATAACTCCATTTTTTAGTGTACATAAAATTGTTTTAAAATTAAAGTATACTTGGGGTATTTAATGGTGCTGTTACCACTTTAAGTAATTATTTCACACCATAATTACAAGAAGGAGCTTGTAGCTCATTGGTAATACCTTGCACTGCTGAACCAAGCCACCAAAGTTCAAATCTCATACCCCACATTATTTTTGTATTTATTTTATTTTAATTTCTTTTGGAAGTCAACAGTCAAAAGGCCATAACTCCCAAAATATGTACTGGACAACAAAAAGTAAATATACCAAATTGTACCCCCGAAGTTTCCTCGGCCTCTGGTGGCCTGACTCGGCCCGACTCGGCGCCGCCGGCCGGACTTGGTCGGACGACCGAGTCGCCAACAAAGAAAAGTTGTCTCTTGACCTGGTCCACCCTCCTGCATACTCTAAATGCTTGGATCGGTTACCAATTGCCCAATAAATCCCTTTTACTCCTAGGTTTAATGATTTTTTAATGATTTTATATATTTTTTATATTTTTTTTTATTGAAAACCCTAACCTTAGCCTAACCCTATATAAACCCCCCATACCCTCTACCCTCTCATCACTTTTTCTAAGTCCACTCTCCCAAAATTCCAAGAGAACTTGGTACGTTAGAAAACGAGCGAAAGGCGAAGCGCTGACGAAATCGACGGCGAAATTCCGGTGATCGTGCTAGGAGCTCTCAACGACGATTCGACGCACCGGCAAACCCTCTACTTCCCCCTCACTCTCTAGTGTTGTCCAAACCCGTAAGTCTCCCTTTTTCTACCTTTCTTTCTTCTATTAAAATACGATTTTTCAAACCCGACGGAAATCGGAACAAACCGATTCCGATTTCCGATTCGGTTTTCTATCAAAACTCACTTATCACTAATTCCATAATGCTTAAACATATTCATGTTGAATACTAATCACATAACAACTAATTTGGATAAAGTTTCTCACATGAAATGATAGATTTTGCGATATATCGTATTCTTTCACTTAAATACCATCATGTTTAGTTTATCACATTTAACCCTTTAACATTGCTATACCTTAAACTAGATCACGAGGTAATGACCTACCTCCACACACATGCAAATACAACCCTAATTGATATCATCAAAACTTAGAATACGATAATACAAGATTTTACATTTAAATACCCTTTTCTTAATAAAACATTTTCTAAAAGTTCTAAGTTTTATACAATTTTAAAATAATATCTTTTAAAAGGAAAATACGATATGTCGTAGATATCGATCGTTTATCTAAACTTGAATTTGTGGTGTCTAGACAAGTGTGTCTAAGGCGAGTGGTTACTTAATTAGGACCACTACTTGTAGCGGAGAGCCTCCCACTCACCTGGCACTTACCTGGCCGCAATTGGCGGTGAAGAGGCGATTTGAGGCTTCTATGATTTATCGTTTAGACCATTTAGAATAGGTTAATTGGCTTAGGAAACCTTAGAATCTAAAATACGGAAATTTACACCTTTTACAAATAAATACCTTATCTTTATAAAACCGTTTTCTAAATGACTAGTATTTATTAAATCTTTGCAAAGCGCAACTATAACCCACCTTTGGGGAACTCGTTAGGGATAGTACAGTTTATCGTGCACCCTCGGGCTTAGTAGTGCGAGATTCAGACCTCCGCAAGGAGCATTCGGTCTCGAGAGGTTTAAAATACGACATTTAAAAAAAATGAGATTTTTGGAAAATAAAATATTTATTAAAAATTATTCTTGTATAAACATATGTATATTTATCATTTAATCACCTATTTTATTATAAGATAAAGTTTCCACCTTTTTCTAAAAATTACAAGATTAAAAGTTACATTAAAATACCATGAATTTAACTAAATCAATATTACAAATTAATACCTTTATTTATGTAATTAAGATATTATCACTAGAAATAACACAAATAAAATCACACTCATTATAACAATAAATACGAATAATAAATACTTGAGGTGTATCTTGAAAACTATACGAAAGTATCTTTACATAAAACCCCCTCAAGTTTTATAAATTACAATAATGACCCTAACAAATATAGAACTTCGACTTACATTTCTTTTAGTCTGACTCGGGTTTGAGTCTGATTATTTCTGACTTGAATATGATTCAAGTCAATCTATATTCCTTAATATTCCAACTCAATATGAACACATGAATTTCAGAATCTAGTTAACAATCTATACAACTTGACTGAATCAAACCATGGATATACATCCATTGTTCCATTATTCCATTTACCTGATTATGCAGTTACACTCTGTTTACTGATATCATGGTTTTGATCAGTCATCCAACTTATACAATACAATACAACAATACTATCAAAACACTATGGGGTTTAAAGGGTAGATTGGTACGGAAGATATTAAAAGTGGAACGAGACGTTCAGACTTAAGATACCTAACATGAATCCAATTGCCGTTGTTCCGGACCTTCTAACGGAGCCTTGTACTCTATATTCCGTTTGCCCTGGTCTCTAGCATATAGAGACCCCTCTCGTATACACTGACATTCTTCTGTACCAAGCTACAAACAACAGCGTTAATACAACATTACAACAAATAGTATACAACTTTAGAAGATACCTATTATTCTGTCTTTCCTAATTCTCCCTTATCTTTGGGACTTACCGAGCGACCTGTTCGCTGACGACATTCTATTTCTTTCTTCTTTGAATGTCGTCAGGTGCTTTGGACACAACAGAGATCGAGCCCACCGGTGAAGACTTGGAGCAGTTTCACGAAGACCCTAAGCTCTAGACATTGTACCTTGTTCTATTCAGTACTTTCATTTCTTGTTATGCCATTGTTTAGGCATCGCTTTTCATTCCAGTTGTATTTACTTTTCATGCATTGTACAAAAGAATGTTATTAATAAAGTTGCTGTTATTTCTATATCTCTTGTCTCTTGTGATTTACTTTTATATTGCTTAGATACGCTTAGCGTATGTACTTCTAAGTATATACGTAGCGGACCTCGTCACGTCCCCTTCGCCGTACACTGGGAAGCGGGGCGTGACAGACTCTGATCTTCAATGAAGAGGGTTTGGTTGCTAACTCCACTTGCACTTAGAAAATTTTAGGAGAAATTTGATAGAAATTTCAGAATGGGGGGAGCTAGGGCATGGGGTGGTATTTATATGGTAAAAATGCGAGAGGGTGTAAAATAAAATGAATCAAAATAGATTTAATGGTGTTAATTAGATAATTGAAGAGTCTCTATTTGATTGTAGGAAAATCAAACGGTGCATGGGAGTTGAGGGGAGCTGAAGGGACGAGTGTGCATAGTACGGAGCGATTTTAAGCATCTTGGACCGTCGACGGCGGGTGGATGGGGACTTTGGGCGATTGGATTTGGCCCAATCGCCTTGAGATTCATGCCACCAGCTTTAATCAGTGTTTACTCCTTTTGCGCATGTTTGATTTTTCTGAAACCTTTCGATTCTCCGTGAATTGCACATGCAACTCTTTGGCTTCCGAAAAATTAAAAAAAAAAAATCTTTAAAAATAATTAGGTCTGATGGGAATAGAAAACACAAGCTGGGTCACAGCAGTGTAGAGGTTTTACCAGTGAGCTACAACTTGCTTCTTACTTTTATTAAACAAAAATGACTTATAACTCCTATACAAGATGAAATACCCTTTTTTATAAATTTAATTTTGTATAGGGATTTTAGAGTCGTTGCATTCTACCCTCCTTATAAAAATTTCGTTCTCGAAATTACTGAAGAGCGATGTTAATACAGGGCAAGGGAAAAGGTTCAGGTGATGCGGTCGCATTTCGTCGTGCTCTATCAGTCGGTACTTTAAGTAAATCGCGATAAGACAATCAGAAAGGAGAGGAGTTCGAAAATCGAAATAGATATTGTTATGATAAAGAAGAGTAGTTTTCAAGAACGCCACAAGCAAACACTCGAGTAGAAGAAACGTAATTAGGAATTGGATTGTCATGAATGATACAAGGATAAGGAATGAAAATTGAGTTTTAAAATCAGGGACGGATATAACTTAACAAGAAGATAGGATTCGATAATCAAGAATAAGAATATACATTAGAACATAACTAAATCAAGAGGAAAGAATCAAAGGTAGAACTTCAAGTCACTCAAGTAGAGTACCGCATTGTAATTATGCTGCAGTTCATAAATACAATCATTTAACTCCATTCAAGTTGCCCAAATTCTACAAGCAGAGTCAATGTGATAAAAATTTAAGAAAAATAATAAGAAATCAAAAAGATAAGATCAAACGGAGATGAAGAGTTTATAGTTTTGTTTACGTCGAGACACGAAAAGAGATGAAATCAAGGAGCAGACGTTACAGTCTACCCTCCTTAAAAGAATTCCGTCCGCAAAATTCTCTCAAGAAGTATGTTTCAACAAACACCGGAAAAGCTAAGGATGACGTCGTTTTCGAGCTCCATCGATCGATGTACCAACTAACTGAGCTAGTAAGCCAAGAAGAATGGATGGACAAGAATTAAGGATTCAAAAGTCGAGATTTTATATTCAAGGAGTCGAAACTGGAGTTTAAGATGGATTCATGGGATAGGATGAGATTCAAGGGAATTGAAATGTAAGGAATGTAAAGTTGTTGATTCTTATAATTCTTGTGATATATTTCTTAAGATTTCATGCAGACTTGACCTGTATGGGCCACCAACAAAACCTGTCACATCCCGCTTCCCAGTAGACGGAAATGGTGACGTGGCAAGCCCGCAACGTATTTACTATGAAAATACGTTAAGCGTAATTAAGCAATATAATAATGTGTAAGAATAACAAGAGTAATAAAATGAAACAGCAATTTTATTTACATTCAACTTTACATACAACTTTCTGGAAATAAAAGATACAATAATAACGCAAATGCCTACACAATGGCATAATGAAACTAAGTACAGGTAGTAAGAAGCTAGTAGTCTGGCTGAGTAGCAAACCGGTCCAAGTCCTCTTGGCTTGGCTCTATGTCCTCAGAGTCCGGTCTTACTGACGAACATTCCAAAGAAAGAAAGCAAAGAGAAATGTCGTCAGCTAATTAGCGCTCCGTAAGTCCCAAAAGAAATAAGAGAAGATGGTATATAATGTGAATAGAAACCAAATGAACAGTAGACAGGAAAAGTTATATATGATCATTCACAGGTATAAGATAGTTATTCTAACGTGGTATTGTAATTTGATAAAAAAAGTATTCATGTATATGAAAGGAGTCCATCTTAACCCGTGGACTATGGTAACATGCAATACAAGGCCCCGTCATAACACACGGGACAACGGCACGTGAATTCATTTAGGTGTCTTTTAAGTGACCTCTTGTGCCACGATATACGTTCCATACCAATCTACCCATTTATTCCTGCATATTGTATTATATAGATTAAGATTACAGGTCTTGGCCGAATCCATGGATATAAAAACTACAAGTGCATGTTCAAGATATAATCATATATTTAGGTATTCATGTCAAGTTCATGTCAAGCTATAACCATGGTCCGGTCAAGTCGAATCCAGTATACAAGTTTGAGGTTGATATTTGAATTCAAGTGTTTTGGTTCATGATCAAATATTCAAGTTCGTGTTTGATTTTGGATTCTGATTTGAGTTTGGATTCAGGTTGAAGTGAGAATCTTATAAAAGGATTTAAAACTTAAAATCTTAAGTTCGAGAGTAATAGGTAACTGCTGCGCATGGACGGCAGGAATTGTGTCTTTTTCCAAGACAATTGTCATTGATAACTCCGTTAAGTTGTCTAACCTGAATAGGAAAGCACTCACTTTCTCCGGCTCCCCGGAGCTCAAGAGAATTGATACCGCTTAATTTATATTAATCTAGAGTCCTTAAATATTGTTTGCATATCTCGAGAGTTTTTTTTGAAAAATATGTTAATATAGTTTTAAAATATGCTTGAGGGTGATTTATAATATTTATGGTTTTCATGAACATGTATTTTAAATTGTTATGGTATTTTGGTGATAAAACTTAGTATTTTTAAAAGTTTATGGTATTTTTATGAAAAGTAGCTCTTTTTGAAATTTGATGGTATTTTTCATTTAACTTTAACCTTTCATTTTAAAATATGATTTTCATAATATGTTTTTTTTATTGAAAATATGGATTCATAGTTTTATATAATTTTCCAAATTTTGGTTTTGTTTAGAAAATTCGTATTTCTAAAAAACCGTATTTTTTTTCCTTTCAAGACGGAATACTCCGTGAGGAGTTCTGCATCTCGCTCTACTATCCCAAGGATATGCGATAATCCGCACCATCTAATAGCGGGTCCCTTAACAAGGGTTGTAGAGGCGTATTTGCTAAGGATTTAAAATATCGATTTAATAAAAACCCGTTTTGAAAAAATGTGGTATTTTAATGTAAAACCTATTCTTTAGATAAACCCTATATTTAGAACCTCATTCTATGAAACCTTAGTGTATGTGGGGGGGGGGGGGGGGGTCGTTACCCCGTGAATGATCTAAAGATTTATACTCTAGTTATTGAAATTATGGTTATATTAAAGTTCATGGTATTCTAATGAAAATTTTGTTATATGATTGTTTCATATGAAATTTTTTGTTAAACTACAAGCTAAAAGATATACATAAGATTAAGAGTTGTTTTATAGTGTTGTTGTAATTTATTTTGCTTATCAAGTGGATGAAAAAGTTTGAAAAGAAAGCAATATCGGTTCTAACTCCACTTTACCAATATGTTTTAAAAATGCGATTTTAGTTGAAAAGAAGGAGAGGGGGGAGAGACTTATGGTTTTATAATTTCGAGAAAAGAGTAAGGAAAAGAGAGAGGGCTCCGTGGCGTCGCGGTAGCTCCGGAAACAACTCCGATCTTCAACGAAGAGAGCTTGGTTGCTAACTTCACTTGCACTTAGAAAATTTTGGGAGAAATTTGATAGAAATTTCAGAATGGGGGAGAGATAGGGAATATGGTGGTATTTATATGGTAAAAGTGAAAGAGGGTGTGAAATAAAATGAATTAAAATAGATTTAATGGTGTTAATTAGATAATTGAAGAGTCTATGTTTGATTGCAGGAAAATCAAATAGTGCATAGAAGTTGAGAGGAGCTGAAGGGACGAGTGTGCAAAGCACGGAGCAATTTGGAGCATCTTGGACCGGCGGCGGTGGGTGGATGGAGACTTTGGGCGGTTGGATTTGGCTCAATTGTCTCGAGATTTGTGCCACCAGCTTTAATCCGTGTTTACTCTTTTTTGCGCATGTTTGATTTTTCTGAAATCTTTCGATTCTCCGTGAATTACACGTGCAACTCTTGGGCTTCCGAAAAATTAAAAAGAAAAATCTTTAAAATAATTGGGACTGATGGGAATCGAACGCACAGGCTAGGTCATAGCAGTGTAGAGGCTTTACTAGTGAGCTACAAGTTGTTTCTTTCTTTTATTAAACAAAAATGACTTATAACCCCTATACAGGCTGAAATACCCTTTTTTATACATTTAATTTGGTACAGGGATTTCAGAGTCGTTACAAATGAGAAGAAGGAGATGGAGATGATGTAGTGATAAGGTGTCTACGGCTTGGAGGTTGAAGGAGACGTGGGTAAGCGCCGATGAGGAGAGAGATAGATGACGAAGGAGGTTGCGGGAGTTAGGGAAGCAGATGATCATGAGAGAGAGAGAGAGAGTTTTGTATATATAGAAATTAAAGCCAAATTGCTCAAAAACCCCTCATGAACTTGGTTTTCTCACAAAACCCCAGAAATACTTTGTTTAAGAGATCACAAGGATTTTTCATATCTTATCGTATCCATACTTTAAAACTTATCACAATAAAATATATCTTATGTTACACATCTAATATTTGAAATTATGTTACATCCGTATTAAAATAAGATATTAATAAATTAGCAAACAAACTTAAATACTAATTGTCATCTATGTAACAAACTAGATAACCATGATATATTCTATCACAAAATATTAAACAACAAATATATATATATATATATATATATATATATATCAAAAACTATCATACAAAATATGTATTTTGTTACCTATCCACTATTCTAGAAAAATATACTATATGAATATTTATTAAATAGGTATTATGAGATTAGCAAGCAAAAGTTTAAAACGCCAATAAAATATTAAAGCAACCAACAAAAACCATATGCTAATTAGAAATTAGTTTTAGGGATTATTTAATCTAACTATTATAGGTTAAAAGGCATTCGAGTCAGGTAAAACATTATATTTATTCGAATTAGGGATCAAGGCAAGGTAAAAACGGTTATTATGAATAACTATCCAAACAGCAAGTCATAACCCAATAACAAAGATAATATGAAGTGCTCAACACACTTATTTAATATAACTAAATAACGTATGATTGTGCTAAGGTGTTACATTATACCCAACTACAAAAGAATTTCGTCCTCGAAATCCTCGAAGAACGTAAGGAAAAGAATAAGAACAAACGATCACATATTCATGATAAACAGAAAATAGACAATAACAAGGAAAGGATAAGAACAGAGAATCTCAGATTCACGAAAACAAGTTCGAGAAGTCGTGTACGTAAATTAATGTGAAAAACGTGCCGTAGGTGGAAAAGAATACTGAATGGTAATCGTGCAGATAGTAACGGTGCATAAATCAAGGTCATGTCAAGTGAATATCAATAATCAAGTCAGGATAGAGGAAAATTGAAGGTCAATCTGGAAGTCAAGTCGTATCGGGTATCAAATTAAGAGTCAAACAAGATGCGTAATGATGGAATTGACTAATGAACGTACTCGTATTCCCGGGGTATATCATGACTAGCTGGAATCAGTATGATCATAACGCTTATGCCTCGAACGGTAACAATATCAAGAATCATGTCAGTAGCGTGAACATCCTCGAGCGCTGTCCCATGACTACGATGAAGCTTTGTCTAATGTGAATGTCATCCGAGTGTACAGATATTTCCACCCTTCAATCCCAATAAACAACAAGTCTAAACTGGTGATATAAATATCATAATCCAAGATACTGACTAAACTATGCTAATGAAATGAAACGAACAGTAACAAGGAGAATTGAATTATGCCAAGTCATCTAACTTAGGCCAACAAGTATCACGCAACCTCACAATCTCCCGCTAACGCCTCCTTAATGTAACAAATAGGCCAAGCTATATGTATCCCTCATAACATCTTCATGAATTTCTTCTTTTAGCACACATAAGTGATTGCCACAGAGACACAGCTCCTTGAATTTGCGAATATGTTCCAAAACTTATGGATCATGGGTCTATCACGCTTCCGCTGCGCCACTCTGATAAATTGAGGCAAGTCTTTAAACTTCTTCAATCGCACATCTTACGCCTGAACGTCCTTGATGCAGTTTACCCAAGATGACTGCACTTGAATACTTGTCTTCATTCAAGACAATCTTTAATGGCTACAATCCTTGTCTCCGGATCTACTGCCATGCCATCTCCCGATTTGACATGGCCTAAATCTTCACTTCATCCATCCAAATCTCTTTCTCCGATATCTAAACTATAATCCTTTAATGCTCGTCACTATTGGACGAGATAGAGAATAACGCGGTCGTCCGTCATCATCAGACTCCAACAGTCGGGTAAGAAAGAAAACAAATATTGTTAGATTCGATGTTCAAGATAGGATATAGGTTTGGAAGTAAAAGAACAATGGAGAAACAAGGTAGTACACATACTCAAGTCAAGAAAATGAATCAAGAGTAGGAGTCCAGATTACCCAAACAGAGTACCATATTGTAACCATACAGCGGTACATAGTTACAATCATGTAACTCTATCTAAGTTGCCCAAACCTACCATCAGAGTCAATAGAATACAGTTTAAGAAAATAATAAGGAATTCAAGAAGATTATAAGATGAAGGTTTGGAAATCTGTTTCCTTTTTCGCCGAGATACGATCTTTAGAAAAGGAGGAAGAATTCAAGGATGAATCTAGGTATAATCATTACAAACTAACTCTATGATCTATGTAAAAGTTGTATCTAGAGATTTAACTAACGAACTAGGAAAACACAACAGTGGGATGCTAATTAAGAAAACGGATAAAGCTAAAACTAGAGGAAAAAAACTCAAGCGAATAAGATACCTGAAACTACATCTTCTTAAGCTTTGGCCCCCTCAGCTGTTAGGGTGAAGGCCCGTCCCTGATTAGGCATCTGAGTAATCTGCTTCTGCTGTGCTCTCGGAGTCTCACCTTTCATCTGAATTCTCGATGGACAAGTATTGATCTGATGAACAGCAGCTCCGCAAATCAGACACTGCCCAAGCCTCATCCGACATTCCCTCTGGAAATGACCCGGTCGTTGGAAAAAATCACAAATCACATTCTTTTTCTGCGTTGAAACGAAAGGCCTCTTCATAGGAACTGTTCCATGTCTCCTGGCCGGAATACTCCTACATCCTGAAGTTCTGGTATGTGCATACAAGATCTTCCGCGTCATAACCTCCTGCTGATGAGTATCCTTTCTCTCTCTAATAATCTCTGTTGTTCTATAGCCGCCGTGAGAACTTGAGAAAAAGTAGTCAACCCCAACGATTTGATATGCCTCTGAATCTCTACATCTAGACTGTGCATGAACCGCCTTTCCCTATCCGTCTCGTTGGCTACCAAGGGCCCTGCAAATCGACTGAGCCGGGACCACTCAGTAGCATGTGCATACACAGATCCGCTATTCTGCTTTAGGCCAATAAACTTCTTTTCCATTTCCTCCCTGGCAGACCGCGGAAAGAATTTCTCCAAGAAATTCCGTGTAAAGTTGCCCAGCTGATCGGCTTTTCCAAACGTGTCTCTTCAACAAGCCACCATTCACAAGCATAATCCACCAATTGGATACGTACCACATCCACCCTTTTCTCATTCAGAATCTGTGCAGCAACTAAAAGATTTTCCGTATCCACAAGCCACTGCTCCACTGGTAATGGCTCCTCTAATCCTGTAGGCGTTGTTGGACTGAGTTTCCTGAAGTCCGCAACAGTACCCTCACACTGAGCTGGTCTAGGAACCACCGCCCTCTCAGCTACCATGATAACAGTCTGTTGGGCCGTTCTCAAGCCCTTTTGGAAAGCCTCAACCTGTCGTTGGTTCGGTTCTGTCTGACATTTCTGGTTCTTCAGCATGCCGCATATGACCCCATGTAGTGCGGCGTTGTCAACATGCCTCTCATACGCCCATAAATCATTTCCTGCCATGATTTTGAAGTTAAGTACAAATGACGGGGATTAGAAACGGAAACAAGATTCAATAAAACAAATATTCAATGAACAATGGATTCAAAGACAACATGGCAATAATTGTGGCAAGATATGTTCCTATAATTACAGGTGTCACGGTCAATGTATTAGGTACCATACCCAACTACAAATTGAACCAAACCCGACTAATCTAAACTTATGCTCCGATACCAACAAAATCTTATCACGCCCCGCTTCCCAAAATACCAAATTTCGGGACGTAACTCGGCCAGCCATGCTACCTACGGTAAGGAAGTATCCTTCCATAGTCATATTAAGGCTGTCAATCAGTAATCATGAACAATAATATAAACATCTATCTCTAAACATGTCCAATAGCTACGATAAACAATAACATGAAACAATAGCGGAAGCAATAACAATCCGAAGAACTAAAGGAAATAATAACTGGTAATTTTCTTTTATGGGATTACAACGATAAAACCGACAAGTTCAATACTAGAAAGAAATCTAAAGTATCGATAAAACTAAATCAATGAACTGCTCTTCACTGCTCGACAATCCTGTCGAAATACTCACGATCCTCCTGTACTAAAGTCGAAAGATCTGGGTCATGCAAAACCCGGACATCGATGCGTCATAAATATCATAATAATAGTATAAATATTAAATGATATAGTATGCCATGTGCAAGAACTAAATGTCATGAGTATAAACAATAATATGCAATAGCAATAACAGGTGATGGAACAATCAAGACGTCGGTATCAATTATATCTTGTATATCATATGGGTCCATGTCACTAGGTTATCTAACATGCAGGTATTTGAAACCAATTAATATAATTCTCATCGTAACTAAACAGTATATATCCCGTTCATTTCCCATGGGTCCACGGTACAATATATCCTGTTGTTTCCCCACAGGACCACGATATAATCAACAATGGTTATTCCGTTCACCCCCGGAATCACGGCAACAATAATATCCTCTTGAGTTACGTTTCAGTTACATTCTTGATTTCCCCTTTTTCCCAGGTTTCATGTCATGTCAGATATCAATATAATATCTACTTAATGCCAACTTATGAACAATCATATACAGGTCTTGTCTAGCAAGACAACAGTCAGGTCAAACAGGATAATCCGGTCAATCAAGTCAATATCAGTAGCTATTGGCATGGGTAAACATTACATGGTAAGTATATACTGGCACGATAATAATAATAGTAATGATCACGATAATGATAGTAGTAAAGATACGATAAGAGTAACGACTATGATAACAATCATGTGCACACAGGAAAACAGTCAATATATTATCATGTTCAAGGGCGGTATACATGTCAATAAAAAAGAATATGTATTTTAATACAATTAGCACACATTATATTTCGCTTTAAATAGAATAGTGTTTATCATAAAGTATTCTATTTTCCAAAAAGGACTTGGAACTAGTTTCGGTGTGCAACAGTTAGCAAAACAGTTTGTATATATCTATAAGTAGTGATCATCATTAAACAAACCATAAAACCCAGTTAACAATGCCAAACGTAAATAAACTGAGATACCTATATTTATAACAATTGCTTAGTATAAAGTCACTAATATACTTAACTATGATCCTCACATCTATTACAATTATTTCCTGCTCACATTGCATCAATTGTGCTTTGACATGAGACTACTGATTTGTTTTTTATAACACTTCATAGCCGTCTTGTTGTTATACAAACTCTCTGTTCAATTTCTTTTACTATTGTTATTATGATAAATAAATACACACACACACTTAACCTATATTTTAGCATAAACTCATTATATTAATTTGTCCGTATTAAAATAGTGTTTTGTCACGATTATCATAATTGTTAATTAGATATATTTGCATAAAATATCATAAATTAGACTTATTTAGTTATAAATTACAATTTATTATCATCAAACCGATTAATAACATGAAATGATAAAATATAATAATATTACCACAATATATATATATATATATATATATATATATATATATATATATATAGAGAGAGAGAGAGAGAGAGAGAGGTTAATGGAGAAAAGATGCCATAGGAGGGAATTTCTTCCTATAAGGTCGGAAAAATGCACCCTCCATCATTTTTTTCGACGATCGGCATAAATCACGGCCATCTTTATCATCTAAGATGTGGATATACCAAATTTCATGGGATTATACCATTTTTTCACCGTTGATATGGTTGGTACAAAATTAATGGTTTACCGATAATAGAACTTTTTACATTGCTAATTCAACGGTGACAGTGGTGGAATCACAAGAAATTTGGTGTATACACATATTAGATGATAACGATGATGATTCTGGATGCCGATCGTCGGAAAAAATGGTGGAGATTGTATTTTTTCGACGCCATAAGAGGAAATCCACTCCTATGGCCTCTTTTTTTCGACGCCATATGAGGAAATCCACTCCTATAGCCTCTTTTCTCCATTATTCTTATATATATATATATATATATATATATATATATATATATATCGAGAGAAAGAGAGAGAATAATGAAGGAAAGATACCATAGGAGGGAATTTCCTCCTATGGCGTCGAAAAAATACAATCTCCATCGTGTTTTCCGACGATCGGCACCCATCTTCATCGTTATCATCTAAGATATGGATACATCAAATTTCATGTGATTCTACAACTTTTTCACTGTTGAATTAGTGGGTTCAAAATTAACGGTTTACCGACAATAGAACTTTTTATATTGCTAAATTAACGGTGAAAAAGTTGTAGAATCACATAAAATTTGGCGTATCCACATCTTAGATGATAACGATGAAGTTGATGGATTCCAATCGTCGAAAAACACGATGGAGGGCGTATTTTTTCGACGCCATAAAAGGAAATTCCTCCTATGGCATTTTCCCTCCATTATTCTCATATATATATATATATATATATATATATATATATATATATATATATAGAGAGAGAGAGAGATGGATATATATACGCCGTAACATATAGCAAGTAAAATACTTGCCTCGTACACGACGATCCTGGAAAATGGCGACACGGAGACGTCCAATTGACATAAAGTAAGATTTGGCTCGGCTAATCAACCGCAATTGAGCTCGGCTACGGTACAGCCGAGAGATCATGAGAAAAGACGAGGGCGACTGGGCTACTGCGATGGGGAGTTCTGAGTAGAGAGAGATACACTACTACAAATAAGGGTTGCCCCTACGGATTTATCTGTAGGGACAAACCACTGCCCCTACGGATATAGCCGTAGGGACAAGAAAATACCCTGTAGATACAAACGCCGTAGGTGCAAGTCGAAGCCTTGAACTTTCCCCTACGGACAAAAATTAGCCCCTACGGAGTTCTGTGTAGGTCCCATTGCCCTACGGAATAGGCCGTAGGGGAAAAAATTTATTTTATTTACGGTTTTTTAAAATAGTTTACGTGTGCCTACGGATGAATCCATAGGGCCAAGTAATAGCCCCTACGGATACATGCATAGGTACATATCCGTAGGGGCAAAATATCAGGAATCCTGATATTTTACCCCTACGGATAACTGGGTAGGGGCATTTGTTTGCCCCTACGGATATATCCGTAGGGGCAAGCTCAACCCCCTGATACTGAGATCACAGGGGAAAATATTAGTTATCCTGATATTTTGTCCCTACGGATTAATCCGTAGGGGCAACGTTGGTACCTACGGATTAATCCGTAGGTACATATTATCAGTTTTTTTTAAAAAAGGGCTGCCTATTTTTTTCTCGCCCTGTGCACAATAATATATACATCGATCAAATATAAAATTAATCATCACACAACATATATCGCAGTATTCATAATCACATCTCACGCATATAATATACAAAAGAAACAAAAAAACAGAATATGATATAAATATAAACACCGTAGGACCACCAATATCAATATCGTCCAAAATGTAGTACAATATGTATCATATAAATAAATACATGTTTCAAAAAATAAGAATCAAAAAGCTACCCTAGCTCGGTCCAGCTCCACCTCTGATAAACGCTAGAATCTGGCGCGCCTGCTCCTCGGTCAATAAATCATGCAATGCGGAGCGTGCGGGAGTCTGAGCGGGCTGTGGAGCTGGCGATGTGGTCTGCGCAGCCGCTGTCGAGGTAGTGGCTTGCGGAGCCGCGACTGCGGGAGTCTGAGCGGGCGGTGGAGCTATAGGAGCTATCTGCGGAACCGCATCCGATGTAGTGGCTTGCGGAGCCGCAGCCGAAGGAGATGCATGTGGAGGCTCGGCCGATGTACCCTGTCGCGTCTGGACCTAACGTGTGTAATAAGCGTGTAAGAACTATGTATTATTCGAATTCGTATCATTATCAAGTTATTTTGAAACCCCATTTGGATATATAGTTTGGAAAACCGTAGTTTATTTTAATTAGATATGTATGTATGATTAATCAAAGCTAAGTCTACAACCAAATAAGCTCAGGCTACGTACTAATATTGGATATGTTGATATCTATAATATGACATGATATTTTACTATTAAGTAGTATACATACCAGCATCTCCTTCAACTCCTGAACGGTGGCTTTCAAGCTCTCCAGTTCCTGCTGGACACGTCGCTCACTGGAGATGGAGGAAGTAACCGCCGGGGTGGAGTCCAACCTTATATGGGCCCTGCTAGGGCCCAGTACCCGGCCTCTCTCCCAACCTCCGTGGTGCCCTCCGTGTGCGGCGTCCAGGACTGGGGTCAGCAGCCTCGGATCGCTCTGTCCGGTAAAATCGATCCCCGATGCCTCGGCCTGCTCAACCACCCGCTCCTACACCCACATTAAGCAGTAAAGTATAAGTATAAAATTTAAATTTAAACCTTCCAAAACTAAAATTTCAAATAGGGGTTGAATAAATATTAACACTTACGCAATACTCATGGGTAGCGACGTCGGGATATCGAAGCTCGCCCGTGGCGGGATCTGTCGAGGTGCCGTGGACAGCAAGATATGCGGACAGCACGCTCGGTGTACCACCTTACGCCAGGGTCTGAGCTGTCTGCAATATTAGAAAATAACTCTTAATATTAGATATATTAGAAAATAACTCTTAATATTGCATTATATCATAAAGGCCGGTCTATTGTAATTTACCGATAACTCCATGGCTCGAGTAATATTCCTCGAGCCACCTGTATAAGTGGGGTGACCCCTCTTCGCCGACTTCCTATTCTCTATATTTTGAGCGGCCTGTTTCTGCACAACGCATTCACATTTAGTTTTCTAATTAAGGAACACAAAAAAATAAATTATATCCTAAACAATGAATTACATTTAAAATGCATACATGTTTGCGTTGAGAGTCGAAATATTCGCACAATAGAGGCCATGTCTCTACGTCGACTCTCGCAAAGTCCGAAGTAGATAGGAGGGCCGCTCTCTCTGCTTCGGGGGTTGCCATCCACAGGGAGTAGCAGTCGGCCTTCAGCTCATTCCTGTTGTATCGGACCTTGGTCTGCATGTTCTTCATCAGGCCATTGTACAGAGCATGAAAGTCGAGCACCCTCCCAGGGTGATCAGGGTCGGGTACAGGCTGAAAATCGTAATCCAACTGAAAATACAAAAAAAAAACATTTTTATTAGATTGCAAGTGTTAATAATAAATATATTGGATAAATCAAATGAAAATATATATTAATACCCGAGCCTGATCAAAAAAGAGGGCGAATGAGCGCCGGTGCTGCTCGCCCCACTCAACGTGAAGTGGATAGTTCTTCATGAGCCGGCTCTCATCCCCATATACCGGCCGAACCTCTCGGCATGAGGACCGGTATAGCGATAATCAAGGGTAAAAAAGAGGGGGAATGCTGCATCCCCCTAGCTCTGTCAGGCCCAGCCTATGGGACTGATTTGGGCCTTGAGTCCCCCTCTGGGATGGGGAGGCCCTACGTCTGCAAGAAATATCAAGACAATCAATATTAAGACAAAGTTGTATTAAGAAATCAAGGTTAAACGAAAATTGAAGTGTGATATATACCTCCGGTGACTAAAGCACGAGCCTAGGCCCGGGCAGCAGCACGAGCGGGACGATAGTTCCTCCGGTGAGGAACAGCCGGTGTCCCGGATGCGGACGCATCCCCTCCAACTAGAAAATAAACATTGACGCTAAATTTTCATGAAGTTCATATTTATTCTATAGAGCATATGTAAAATGAGTAAATATTTTATATTTATTCATACTAACCTGCAGACGATGCGGAGGGTACGGAAGTGGCAGGAGTGGCCCCTGCGTCGAATGTGGACGCACCACCTATAATTAGACAATTAAAAATAGATTATATAAGTAATTGCAAAAAGAATGTGTAGATCAATAATATAACATTCTAAATCAATATGCATGCACTATAGGATATATAAACATAACCGCAGGTGCGGTGGTGTCACCACCTACAGCTAGACAATAATAAAAATTACTATCTAAGTAAGAGCAAAAGGAATGTGTGTGTATTTATGATATAGCATTCTAAATCAATATGCATGCACTATATGATATATAAATATATCTGGAGGAGCGGGAGTGGCCTCTGTCCCTGATGTGGACGCATCACCAACAACTAGACAATCAAACATTGACAATATAAGTAATTTTGGCATAAACATGCATAAATATCTATAATATTACATTCAAAATGGATATGCGTACAATATACCTGGAGGTGTGGCAAAATCCACACGGAAGGAGGCATCCGAAGGGGTCTCCAATCTGGGTGAAAGACCGGCCCTCTGAAGCTCCCTACGCAGCTCTCCGGGCGGCAGAACCGCTCTGCCTCTGCCTCGGCTGGAGCTCCTGCCGCCCCTCGCTGCTCCCGTCATCGTCATCAAATCTAGATAAACGGTTCGTGGACGCATTAGACAATCATTAAAAGTATTGACTATATATGTATAGATCGTAAAATGTGAAGTAATAATATAACATTACTGATATCCTTTTTCGTTTCGTGGGCGCATTATACATATCTACTTGGATTTCATCGTCGATGTCATTTCTAACCCACGTAAATTCATGATCGGCCGAAGACAACCCGTCCTCCAAAACAGACGGTCGGAGCACTCTAAGCCTTCTCTCTTCTTCATTCTTATCGTTGTCCTCGAATTCTGGGACATCGTAGACATCCCTGGGTTTCCATCGGCATACAACACTCCATCCCGGATGCTTCAAACACTGTGAGTAGTATACTTGGAACGCTTGGTTCGGAAAGATAAACGGATCTTCCTGACCGTAAAATCGAAGTGTGTTCACACTGGTCAATCCATATTCATCTTTCCAAGTCCCAAGATTGCTTCTCGACTTATCCGTATCGGTTCACGTATCGTACCATGTACACTGGAATATATAAAAGGGTTCTGATCGTCCGGGATAGTGGATGCCAAGTATACAATTTAAGTACCCATAATAAATCACACCGTCCGATCCTACCGTCGCAATCCCACTATTCTGAGTGGTTCTAAATGTTTCTTTGTCCTTAACTTCGAAATTGTATCCAAGGACACCAAATCCTTTGTAATATGCAACCTCCATACTAGGAAATTGAGCTAAACATCTTGAATCACTCTCAAATGATGCAGACAAGTTCGGATCGTGAATCTAAAAAAACAAATTTTACGAAAATACATAACGATACAAGTTTAGATTAAAACTGATAGCAATAAAATGTTATTCGAATAACTTACATGATCTGTGACCCAATCACAAAAATTATCCTGATGATATTTTTCCAATCGTTCTTCGTTCCAATCAGGATGCCCCTCACGTACCTCTTTAAAATGAATTCTGTTTTCGACAAATAATGGTGACATTAATATTATATCATTTCATACACACACAAACACAAATATAACAATTAATCCAAAAAAACTTACTCTCTAATTTGTTCAAGACATGCGCAATTAAGCAAGATAAACCGGTATATATTGTTGATAAACATAGTGGCTAACCTTTTATACTCGGCTTTACCGTATGGCCCGTCTTGAATTCTTCGAGGCTGGTTAAGTCTTGTCTCAATGTTTTCGTCCAGATAGCGGGAACAAAATGTGGTTGCTTTATCAAGAAGATAACCTTGCATGATAGAACCCTCTGGTCGATTTTTATTGTGTATATACTTTTTAAGAGTGTAGAGGTACCTAATGAAAATATGTTGAATAAATAAATACGGGCATACAAGAAAACAATAAATTTATAAATTGCGCGAAACGAAAAATTACACGTACCTCTCGACAGGATACATCCATCGATATTGTACCGGTCCGGCTAACTTAGCCTCAGTTGCAAGATGAACCGTCAAGTGTATTATGATATCGAAGAATGACGGTGGGAAAATACGCTCAAACTTGCAAAGTATCAACGCAATAGAATTTTCTAGTTTATCCAGCGTCACAACCTCCAGTGTTTTAGCACACAACTCTCTGAAAAAACAACATAGGTCGTTGATTACTAGACCAACCGATTCGGGAAGAGAAGTCCTGAGGGCTAATGGAAGAAGGTGCTCCACGATAACATGGTGATCATGACTTTTCAGCCCATCGATCTTGCCTTTCACAATTTTTATTTTCTTGCTGAATGATCCTGAGAAATCTGTGGGAACTTTCAAATCATGCAACACCTGCAGGAATCTTTTCTTCTCCGGTTGTGACATATGATAAGTGGCATTGGGATGTACAAACTTGCCCGGTTTACCCGCTACCGGTCTAGGGTGCAATTCACTTCTTATTCCCCACTCCTGTAGATCCATCCGAGCATTCAGGTTGTCTTTCGATTTCCCGTCTTTACAAAGAAGCAAGTTGAGTATGTGCTCTTATACTCCCTTCTCTATATGCATGACGTCCAGACAATGACGCACTAAATTTGTTGACCAGTACGGAAGCTCGAAGAAAATGCTTAACTTGTTCCAAAATGGTGGTTTGACCTGTTTCATCGGATCCATCCCGAATGTCACATTATTGTAACCATCCCATTGAGCAGTCATGTCCTCTCCGGACAATGGGGATGGAGGTCCAAGAAGCTTCTGATGACCATCAAAGTGAACCGTGTCTAACCTATAGTGGTGGTCTGGAGGCAGGAAACGTCGATGGCCGCAATAACAAACCTTCCTGCTAAAATTCAAGAATTTCGATATTGTGTGTTCATGGCAATGAGGACATGCTTTGTGACTATGTACGGACCAACCTGATAGCATTCCATACACAGGAAAGTCATTAATTGTCCACATTAAAGCCGCACGTATGAAGGTTGTATTTGTGTTTGCATCGTATGTCTCTACACCGTCAAGGAACAACGATTTCAACTCCTCGATCAGAGGTCGGAGATAGACGTCGATATTGTTTCCCGGTGATTTTGGTCCGTCGATAAGAAGAGGCATCATAAACTATGATTGGTCCATAGCTAACCAAGGCGACAGATTATAAATTATCATTACAACGGGCCATGTGCTGTGACTTCCAGCCATATAGTTGAATGGGCAGAAGCCATCACTAGCCAGTCCGAGCCGGACATTGCGAGGATCGCTACTGAATATTGCGTACCTCCTATCGAAATCCTTCCATGCCGGTGAATCTCTTGGATGGCTCATTTTTCCATCTTCACTTGGAGGAGCACGGTGATGCCAAATCATTGTCTCGGCTGTTTTCTTGCACCTGAATAGCCTCTGTAGCCTGTGTGTTATGGGAAAGTATCGTGCTATCTTGACAGGTATATCAAGCTTCTTATCAGAATCTTTCGACTTATACCTGGCCTCTGCACATGTTGGACACTCTTTCAAATCTGAATTCTCTTTCCGGTACAACACGCAATTTTTAGGACATGCTTGAATCTTCTCGCACTTTAGACCCAAATCAGACATCATCTTCTGGGCTCCGTACCAGCTGTCGGGCACGTTATTTCCCGGGAGCATAGAATCTTTCAAGAACGAAAGAAGCATTGTGAATGACTTGTTGCTCCATCCATTTAGGCACTTAATCTGGAAAAGTTGGACGAACCATGAGAGGGTGGAATACTTCATATTCTCATAAATTGTTTTTCTAGCATCATTCATCAAATTTTCATATTTATCCGCACGCGGTCCTTGACCAGAAGGAATGTCATCTTCGGTACGAATAGATTCACCTAGGGCAGCCTCTACCATATCCTCCATTTCTTCTGATGGAAATAAATTACCGTCTTCTCCTTCTGCCGCATTACCGAATTCTCCATCTTCTCCTGCCGCATTATCGTGTTCTCCTTCTTCTTCTGTCGCATTACTGCATTCTTCTTCTTCCCCGTGATATTTCCAAGTTGTATAAAGTCTAGTAAACCCATATTTTACAATATGAAGCTCTGCCAATTCTACCTTCTGCCAGTACTTATTGCCACATCTATCTCACGGACAGAGAATCTTCTCTATTATGATCTTATTATGTGCACGTGCAAATTCAATGAAGGCAGCAACTCCTGCGACAAACTTAGGTTGCATACGTTGTTGTCAATCCACATACATCCAGTCCTTAACTCTAACGTACTCATGGGCCATGTTAGACTGTATAACATATAAATTGTAGGTTATGGTGACTATATTGAGAAATATAAGAACGGGATAGTTACTAACAAAGGAGAAAATTCGTGTATATGCTTTGTGTGTGCGTTTGTTGTTGAAAGAATAAATTATCGAACGTATGTTAACCGATAGACGGGGATTAAGGGGCGCTTTTAGTTTCATATATGAGTATCGATGAGAATATGAAGGTTTCATATTATCATCGAGTATCATATATTGCTTTTAACTTAACATGTTGAATCACTCTCTAATTATGCGTTTGTTGTGTATTATTGTTGTATGTGTGTGTTCCGGCTGTCGGGGGTAAAGCTTCTATCCCATTAAGAATGTATAGAGCGAACACCCATTCGCTTGTGCTTTCAACCGTTTCGAGTAAATTTCGGCAGCACCTCCCCGCTGTTCTCAGAGTACACTGTAATAGAATAGATAATCATTTCAAAGCTGTGAAACAACGTTGAAATGAACATCTAATCTATCTTTGTACACGGAGAACCAGCGGAAAGGTACCGACGAAATATCTCGAAACGGATGAAAACACAAGTAAATGAAGGTGTTTGCTTTATACATTCCTAACTTGTCCACACGGGACAAATCTATCGGTTACCATACGATTGAATCTTCTCGTCGCATAGACTATACGACGGTTGTTAGTATCGAGCTATACCGTCCGATATTTAACAACCTTCGTATAGTTCTATGTCACGACGAACATCGCACGTATGTTAACCGATAGACGGGGACTAAGTGGCGCTTTTAGTTTCATATATGAGTATCGATGAGAATATGAAGGTTTCATATTATCATTGAGTATCATATATTGGTTTTAACTTGAACATGTTGAATCACTCTCTAATTATGCGTTTGTTGTGTATTCTTGTTGTATGTGTGTGTTCCGGCTGTCGGGGGTTAGGCTTCTATCCCATTAAAAATGTATAGAGCGAACACCCATTCACTTGTGCTTTCAACCGTTTCGAGTAAATTTCGGCAGCACCTCCCCGCTGTTATCCGAGTACACTGTAATAGAATAGATAAGCATTTCAAAGCTGTGAAACAACGTTGAAATGAACATCTAATCTATCTTTGTACACAGAGAACCAGCGGAAAGGTACCGACGAAATATCTCGAAACGGATGAAAACACAAGTGAATGAAGGTGTTTACTTTATACATTCCTAACTTGTCCACACGGGACAAGTCTATCGGTTACCATACGA
The DNA here is from genome assembly GCA_030015575.1 of Agapanthus africanus. Taxonomy (NCBI): domain Eukaryota; kingdom Viridiplantae; phylum Streptophyta; class Magnoliopsida; order Asparagales; family Amaryllidaceae; genus Agapanthus; species Agapanthus africanus. The sequence continues at coordinate 184,576,114 of CM057341.1, forward strand.
TTGAATCTTCTCGTCGCATAGACTATACGACGGTTGTTAGTATCGAGCTATACCGTCCGATATTTAACAACCTTCGTATAGTTCTATGTCACGACGAACATCGCACGTATGTTAACCGATAGACGGGGACTAAGTGGCGTTTTTAGTTTCATATATGATTATCGATGAGAATATGAAAGTTTCATATTATCATCGAGTATCATATATTGGTTTTAACTTGAACATGTTGAATCACTCTCTAATTATGCGTTTGTTGTGTATTCTTGTTGAATGTGTGTGTTCCGGCTGTCGGGGGTAAGGCTTCTATCCCATTAAGAATGTATAGAGCGAACACCCATTCGCTTGTGCTTTCGACCGTTTCGAGTAAATTTCGGCAGCACCTCCCCGTTGTTCTCCGAGTACACTGTAATAGAATAGATAATCATTTCAAAACTGTGAAACAACGTTGAAATGAACATCTAATCTATCTTTGTACACGGAGAACCAGCGGAAAGGTACCGATAAAATATCTCGAAACGGATGAAAACACAAGTGAATGAAGGTGTTTGCTTTATACATTCCTAACTTGTCCACACGGGACAAATCTATCGGTTACCATACGATTGAATCTTCTCGTCGCATAGACTATACTACGGTTGTTAGTATCGAGCTATACCGTCCGATATTTAACAACTTTCGTATAGTTCTATGTCACGACGAACATCGCACGTATGTTAACCAATAGACGGGGACTAAGTGGCGCTTTTAGTTTCATATATGAGTATCGATGAGAATATGAAGGTTTCATATTATCATCGAATATCATATATTGGTTTTAACTTGAACATCTTGAATCACTCTCTAATGATGCGTTTGTTGTGCATTCGTGTTATATGTGTAACATGATTTTAAACCATTGAGATCAAGATTGATAGAACTGATCATCCACAAAGAGATTAAGGATTGACTTTTGACAGCCATATGAAGGAAAAGTTTCTCCTACGGCAACCTAATAATATACCCATTATCCTCATTTATACATATATGCAGGCAGACATGGATACATACATGCAAATATTTGAAAAATTAATATATCAACCAAAAACTATTATTGCAATGGCATTCATATATAATAATCAACAATTAAAACTACAAATGTAGGATACTGATATCATAAAGCGTTATACGCAACATATGAATTCACATGACTGAAACATGCATCAAAAAAACATGTTCATCCAAAAGAAAGGCCACTGTCAACAAATATAGAAAAATACGTCATACAAACAGTAACTAATTAACAAGTTGATTAGCATTTGGATCAAGAAAATGATAGGAAAAACAATTGACTATGATCTATAATGACAAGCCTATTACCATGACTCTCGACTAACAAAGGTGGCTTTTCGTCCTCGGTAGCTTGATAATTGGGATTTCATGGCGAATAAAAATATGCATATGCCGTTTGACCGGGAACTTCAATAGGAAACTCAATGAGGTCGGATGTACTGAAGTACGCTTTGTATTTCGCTATATTAGGTGATGAAACCCAAGCCCTAGCTAGCCCCAGCCCCACCCCAACCGAACCCTAGCCCCAGCCCCAGCCCAGCCCCAACCCCAACCGAACCCTAGCCCCAGCCCCAGCCCAGCCCCAGCCCCAGCCCATCCCCAGCCCCAACCCCAGCCCCAACCGAACCCCAGAACCGAACCCTAACCCTAACCCTAACCGAACCCGATGCCGATGCCGATGCAAAACCCTCACCCCTACCCGAACCTGGCCTGAACCCTAGACCTAACATCATCAAAATTAAAAATAATTTGAGATTTAATTACTAACCGGGCGCGCGGTGGAGGAGACGACAGAAATCGGTGGTCGACGACGATCGGCGAAGGTGGCGACGAGGCACGGGAAGTCGACGAAGGTGGCGACGAGGCGCGGAGCGCGGTGGCGACGAGGCGCGGGAACAGGCGATATGAGGCATGGGAGTGAGAGAGAAATTTTGGGAACGATGAATGACTTTTCTGTGCTTTTTTTTATTAATAACCTATTTATATACCCCTACGGACATAACCGTAGGTCCACCTTTTGTGGCTCCATAGGGCCAAACAAAAAATTAGAACGTAAGGCACCGTAGGGACAACAATGTGGCCCTACGGATAAATCCGTAGGGGAAAGAAATATTTGCCCCTACGGATTCCTGAGTCCGTAGGGGCAACCCCATATTGTAGTAGTGATAGCTAGTGCTCGGGCCAAGGCGGAGATGTCTCGGGTGATGGGTTCGAAGAGAGGACGAAGGTGATTTTGATTGTGCCGGGGTCGCTCAGATGTTGAAGGAGAAGGAGGTGGCAATGGAATCTCAGGGAGCAGCAGATGGGTTCGTGTGTTTCAGGGTAGTGTCAGTGGTGAAGGAGGGTGCTTCGAAGGTTGAGGCTAGGGTAGGGGTCGGAGAAGGTTGCGTCGGAAAAGGTGAGGGGGTGCTCGAGGAGATATATACAGGTGAAGGGCAGTTGGGTTCCAAGGTGGCTCAGATATGGGTTCGAGGATGAAGTCGAGGTCAGTGCTTGGGGAGATGTGATCGAAGAGTTATGGGTTCAGTCGGGGTTAGGTGCTCCAGCGACTAGATGGACACAAGACGGTGGTTGAAGGTGATAGGTGCCAGCGAGGATGGGGTTCTTGGTCGAGATCAAGGGATGATGATAGGTGCTTTCGATTTGGGGTTTAACGATGGCAATGAATAAGCGCCGGCTTGGAGGTTGAAGGAGAAAAAGGAGATGGAGACGAGGTGGTGATGTGTTGGCTGCGGGTTAGAGGTTGAAGGAGACCTGGGTAAGCGCCGGTAAGGAGGGAAATGGATGAAGAAGGAGAGGTTGCGGGAGTTGGGGAAGCAAATGATCACGAGAGAGAGAGAGAGAGTTGTATATATATAGAAATTAAAGCCAAATTGCTCAAAAACCCCTCGTGAACTTGGTTTTCTCACAAAACCCTCAAAATACTTTGTTTAAGAGATCACAAGGATTTTTCATATCTTATTGTATCCTTACTTTAACACTTATCATAATAAAATATATCTTATGTTACGCATCTAATATTTGAAATTATGTTGCATCCGTAATAAAATAAGATATTAATAAATTAGCAAACAAACTTAAATACTAATTGTCATCTATTTAATAAACTAGATAACCATGATATATTATATCACAAAATATTAACTATATATATATATAATCATATCTTTCTAAAACTATCATACAAAATATCTATTTTGTTATCTATCTGCTATTCTAGAAAAATATACTATATGAATATTTATTAAATGGGTATTATGAGATTAGCAAGCAAAGGTTTAAAAACCAATAAAATATCATAGCAACCAACACAAACCATATGCTATTAGAAATTAGTTTTAGGGATTATTTAATCTAACTATTATAGGTTAAAAGGCTAGCGGGTCGGGTACAACATTATATCCATTCGAATTAGGGATCAAGGCAAGGTAAAATACGGTTATTATGAATAACTATCCAAACAACAAGTCATAACCCAATAACAAAGATAATATGAAGTGCTCAACACACTTATTTAATATAACTAAATAACGTATGATTGTGTTAAGGTGTTACAAAATTATTTTTAAGGTGAGTAGAATGTAACGACCCCAAATTTCATATACTTTTGTATCTCTTTAAAGAGTGTATTTCTGTTCTGTTAACGAGTTATAAGTTATTATTGATAAATTAACGCAAGAACAACCTTGAATATCATTGGTTATGTCTCTACACTACTGTCTCATAGCTCACAAGTTCGAATCCTTACATCCCAATTTATTTTATTTTAAATTACTTTGATGTTTTAGAGTTCCTGAAAGTTTCACGGGCATTTGACGGAGTTTCAAAAAGCTTTAACCAAAAAGATATATATTTTTGGACCAAACAAATCACCACGAGCCTAAAACCCGAGACCCGAGCCCAACACCAACTTTGGGGCCGACCAAGTCGGCCAATTGCTTGGTTTGGTCGGCCAGACCAAGTCCTTATGGGCCTCGCGACCCTTTTATTCTCGCCAGTTTATTTCTTCGCTCCGAAACCGCCAATTTAATACAGAGAACCGCCACTCTTTTTCCTATTAAAATTCATTTTCAATGTCCGTTTAACACAATCTTCACACCATGTTAATTCTTTTTCTCCTATAAATACCCTAGCTTATTCTCATGTTCTTCCCCTCCGAAAATAATCAAAAAATCAATCTAAAAATCCCTTGAAGAATTGCCTAAGATCCCGAAGTCGAAGCTCCGATCAGCATACTTTAGTCCCCTGCAAATTGAGAACCTAGTTCCTAGAAAACGGTGAATTGGTTGTTATACCAATTCACATCGCGATTAAGTCTTCCTCTGTTCTTCTTCATACTTTTGAATCCACCCCTTGCTGTGCCGCCGTCTCAAGTTATACTCATCGATATTGAAGCCATTTCACGTTCTTATACCTTTTCACAACATAAACTTGTCAATTGGAAAAAGGAAAATTTGTTAAGATTATAACCCGCCTATAATTCTTATTTTCACATATCAAAGTTACTCTAACATGTACCATCTATTTTTTGAGTTATTACATGAAAATGCTTTTTATTATTTCATGTAACTTCTATGACACAATATGTTTTAATTCGAATATTTAGAAATGGTGTTGTTAAATATAGTGATATCGCACGGGGTAATGACCTACCCCCACACATACACTTTTGAATTATAGCACAATCATATATTTGTAGCGTTTTTCTAAAAGAATCGCATTTCACTAAAATACGCTCAAGTTATAAAAATAGAATTTTAGCGAAGATTCTTTTTTTTACTTGCGTATTTTCTCCTCACAACCCTCGTTAGGGGAACACTATTGAAAATGGTGAGGATTACCGCACATCTTGGGTCTAATGAGTTAGATCCGAGCTCTTCACGGAGCGCGTTCTTGAAGGAAAAGAAAATACGTTTTTTAAAACAAAACTAAAAAACCATTTCAACAAAATTTAAATAATGAACTATTTTGATATGTAACTTAAAATGAAACAAAATTTTAAACCAAATTATAAATAAAATACCCTAAATTGAAAAGATTTAACTTGCTATTAAAATATCTTAAGTTTTCTAAACGATAGATTTTTCATTAAAATACCATAAACTCTTAAAATCTAGATTTTGTAACTAAAATACAGCGAATCTCAAAGCTTGATTTTATAAAGAAATATCGATATTATAAATAGTATATTTTACTAAAGATATTCTCGAGAACTTTTTAAAGAATATTTTTACATAAAACCCACTCGAGAATTTAATGGCATAATTTACATAAATACCATAGAATTTCTAAATGACCTATTTGCAAATTAATACCTTAGAATTTCTAGGACTAGTCTACGCTAGGTATTTAGGTTGCAGACGGATTTAAGTGGCATCTTCTCTCTTGAGCCTCGGGGAGCCAGAGACAATGATATTAACCACTTGCCTACTCCCTAAATATAATTTGTAAATTCACAGAAATCAAATAGCATCGAAATTTGACCTAAAACTGAATTTGACTTGAACTCGAACTTGACTTCAATTTGACTTGACCTGAACCATGAATACAACTTAGCTCAACACTTGAACTGGACTTGAATACTTGTAAAACCATTCTAAAGGGTTATCATAGTGCACATGTATATGACTCTGCAAGAGAGTTATTGTAGTTAGTGGGAGCAGCGGAAGGTGTGCAAGTTGCTTATATTTATTTGTAGAATAAAGCAGGCATAACGGAGACGGATCATCTATTTTGATGTGAAAGTCAGAGTGTTTTACTTCATCAAAATAACAGATGAACTTGATAAGAAGGATGTAGGGAGTACGTTCATATGATATATGGATGGCATACTCGTAATAAAAAGTGATGTTCCTATACTACAATCGGTCAAACTTTAGTTGTCACAGATATTTCTTCACATAGGATCTGGATAATGTATCAAGAATTCGGGTGAATAGATCTATATTGATAGATCTAGATTTGGGAAGTGTCCCAATCGGGGTACTTGGACACCATTTCTAAAGAGGTTTAGAATGGACGACTTCTGGCATTGTAGTGTACCCATAGGTGATCGAGTCACCATCTCTAAAGAGATTTCTTCTAGACTAATGAGAAGAGAGACTCGCATGAATGACATTCCACTTGTTTTGGCAACTGGGCATGCGATGTCATGTACTGGACCAGATAAAGCTTATGCATTTACTGTAGTAAGCGAATATTAATCCAATCCTGGAGAAACGGTGGGAAGCAGTGAAGAGCATATAAGAATGTTCTTAGCATATAATAACGGCAGCCTCTGATAGGAGACGATTACCGGTTCTGGCTTCCAAGGTGACCTGGATGACAAAGTGGTTGTCACAGTTATAAGTTTACCCTCTTCTGCGAGGCAGAATATTGGAAAGGGTTCCAAGCAGAATACTGAGGTAGACATGGCGTAGGATGTTGATTATGATCAACGGAGAATACAGCCCAAGAAGTTTGTTTGACTAATTCGTTCATTTATGAACTTGGTCCTATCATCTATCCAGACAAATTCTAAGGCAGGTATCGCTCATTTCAAGAGATGGTTGATCTCCGCGAAGTTGAGAAATAGAGAGATAAAGTAAGAAACTTTATAGTGGATCCACTCACTAAGGCTATTTCTCGAACACGGTTATTTCTCAAACACGGTTTGCAAAACTGATTAGTAGAAAAATTTGGTATTCAATAGCACACGGAGCTGTAAGTATGCAATACCACAATAATTGACCTTAAGTGCAAGTGAGAGATTTTTGGATATATTGCCCTCAAGGCAATTATTGTAACTGCAGGTAGACAACAATAGTAATTGAGGGAGGACCTATACGGGTAGAACAGTCTTGTTCGAGATGATAGTATGCTATCTAGTATTTTCTTTATCATTCATGTGTAGACATTTTATTATGTGTCACTAATATATAATGATAAAGCCCCTAAGATTCTTGCTTGACTACCAGTATTATGATGGCGATCTTAATGTCAAAGTTAGGTAGTCTATAAGTACATCCTTAAATGTCCCTAGTCATGGAAGCATCGAGAGTGGGCATCGATATTCTAGAATAGACTAGTATGTATATTTCTAGGCCTCGACGAGGGGCGGTGGACGGTCTCACTGCCATTTGTGTGTGGCACCTAATATTGTATACAGATACTCACTGGAGATGAGTACACCGGATGGACTCGCTGAGAACTTCTAGATGGTATTATACCTATCGTAAGTTAGCAGTTCTCTGGTGACATGAGTGCAGGGTAGTCTTTTGACCTGATATCATCATTTTTCTTGTGTGAGTTCCCACTGTACTTTGATTAATACCCTATCATGGCTCAACGAAATAGTGCAAACAGGTTTAGTTGGATACAGTCCCGAGCCACATGGAGGTAGTGAGCGGTCGGAAGGGATTCGTCTCTTACGGTATAGAGAGTCGATATCGCGCCGTGTTCGGTTGTCCATCACCATAAGTCCCTGGCCAGTACGGATGGGATTTACTGATAGGAGACCAATAGTTTCTCGGTTGGTCATGAGCTTGACACCGGCATGACTTATCGGGTTATTAGGGGTCTGACGTTATCCACCCCCTGACCAAGTATGCGACACTCTCAGACGAAGAGACCGGACTATACAGAGATTGTCACTTACAGGCTCAGTAGGGTACGGACGGACTTAATTGTCGACCTCCCTATCGACATATACCTGGGTAGCCGTTATGTACAGCTAGTGCCGCAGACATGCTTGTGGTTATGGATTTATCCAGTAACTCACTGTCAGCGTATTGTCGAGTCTTTAGAGTCCCACACATAGGGTTTTTCCGGTTCAGGCGATATAATGTAGAGGTCGTATGTTGATACGTGCAGAGGTCCGATTAAATACGTGTAATGGCTTCACGGACTTTAGTTGGATATTTGATAATTCTAGCCGGTTTAGGTTTAAGTAGAATTATTAAATCAAATATTGATTTAATAATACACACACATATATTGATATATGTGTATGTGTGTGTGTGTGTGTGTGTGTATTCTAGTATTATGTTCGCTATTCATTTTCTTTCTCTCTTGGCTATTCGTATTTTTATACATATACGCGTATATATATTTAATACATATACCGGATATTATGTATTTATACATAGATACTTCTAGAAGGGGACACCTCATTATTTGGTTTTCCATTTATGGAAAAGAAAGAAATGAGGTGGAAGGAGAGCATGGTAGAGAGCATGGTTGAGAAAGATGGGCTCTTTTTTTTAAATGGGAAATGATTTTATATTTTATGATGGTGGAAAAAATCTCTCCCTCAATTGATTTATTCATACATGCTCACTCTCTCCCCTATCCTTCTCCTTCTTCTTGCTCCTGTGTTGAGCTCTCATTCTTAAGATGGAAAATTAAAAGATTATGAAAGTGATAAATCTCTACATCTCTCACACTCTATACTTAGCAAGTTTAGAGGGTAAGTTGCTTCCTAAAAGTTCACTTTGGAGTGAAGCTGAACCTTGGATCGGCTTCCCTCGGGTGGATCATCTTCGGCAAGGGAAATTGTCTCTCAAGCTCGTTCCCGACGACCTAAGGAACTTGGAAGGGTCTTCCACGATTGGATAGACAGGCTACAAAGGTTTTATGTTCTTATCCAAGTAGTTAGCTCTCTAGTTTGTTTTCTAGTTTAGTATTTAGAATTGATATCTAGGGTTGCAGTTTCTAGTGCTCGCATGAAAAGTTTCATTTTTTATTCCGTCTTTGTTCTTCGCTTCCGCTGCACGAGCGCTAGTAACCCAGCAGATTGCTCACCTTTGGTGGGACTTGGGGATGCAACTTTGTTGCAAGTGGCCCATGGATTGTATACGGTGATCAATTTGAAGACTAGCCACAGGGCATCGATGGCTTAGAAAACAGGTTTAGGTCCTTGTCACTTAACACTTTTCAATTTTATGATCCATGAGGGTCTCATAAATGTGTTTTCTCCCTACGAGTCGAGAGGATCCCATAGGCATATTTTCTAATCAGGAGCCGTGGAGGCCCCTAAATGTCTTTTGCCCTTGTGAGTTGCATGGATCTCATAAGAGTGTTTTCTCCGTGCGAGTCGAGAGGATCGCGTAGGTGTATTTTCTTCTTAGGAGTCGTGGGAACCCCTAAGTGTATTTTTTCCTTCTGAACCTTAAGGACTCATAAGTGACGGTCACCACACACTGGGAGGATTGCTCGTCTTTGGTAGGACTTTGGAATGCAACTTTGTTGCAAGTAGCCCTTGGATTGTATATGATGATCAATTTGAAGACCAGCCGCAGGGCATCGATGGCTTAGGAGACATGTTTAGATCCCTGTCACCAAAGACTTTTCAATTTTATGAGCCGTAAAGGTCTCATAAAAGCATTTTTTCCTACGATTCAAAAGGATCTTGTAGGTGTATTTTCTCCTTAGGAGTCGTAGGGACTCCTAAGTTTCTTTTCCCTTAGGAGTCATAAGAATCCCATAAGAGTATTTTCTCCTTAAAAGTCGATAGGACTCACAAGTGACATTCACCACATTAGGAGGATTGCTCGTCTCTAGTGGGACTTTGGGATGCAACTTTGTTGTAAATAGCCCATGGATTATATACGGTGATCAATTTGAAGACCAGCCATAGGGCATTAATGGCTTAGGAAAAAGGTTAAGATCTTGTTACCTATGGATTTTCAATTTTTATGAGCCGTGAGGGTCTCATAAAATTATTTTTTCCCTACGAGTCGAAAAAATCCCGTAGATGTATTTTCTCCTTAGGAGTCATAGAGACCCCTAAGTGTCTTTTTCTCTTATGAGTCGAAAGGATTTCACAAGATTGTTTTCTTCTAGTAAGTCGAGATGACTCATAAGTGTCGTTTACCACGTTGGGAGGATTTCTCGCCTCTGGTGGGACTTTGGGATGCAACTTTGTTGCAAATAGCCCATGGATTGTATACTATAGTCAATTTGGAACTAGCCGCGGGGCATCGATGGCTTAGGAGTTGGGTTTAGATCCCTGTCACCTAGGACTTTTCAATTTTATGAGTGTTTGCCTCCGAAAGGTATCCCCAAGGTGGGGATCATGCTCACGTGGTCAGATCGATGCAGATCCGTCTGGTTCCTCAATGTGACGTGTTGCCACGATGCGGGGTGCATGTTAGTATGGCTGAGTGGGCCAAACGGATGCGATCGATGTATTCGGAAAGTGTTTTTTGATTGTGGAGACTAGATTTCCTACAGGAGCAAGCCCCTGTAATTAATTACCCCTCCGTGTTGAACGAGAGAACTTTCTGTGAGTGGTTTATTTCTAAAAAGCAGAGCATTAAATGGCAATAACAACATAAATAAAACAGGAGCAACGATCATAGCATTTATTTTAGGTTATCATTTATAATGCAGTACATCTTGATTTATACATATTCAGCTGCATTGTTTATGTACATTACAAAAATACTTCTCCTATTGTGTTTGGTTCCACCGTTGAGAAGATGTGCACTCCCGCTGCCGATTTCACCCCTGAATTGTATATGGTTTTATAGAATGTATGATCTATACCGTAGGGCAGCTTCGATATGCTCGGCAAGATGGTTGACTTCTGTGCCACGACAGGGGAATTCGACCACGCGGTACGTTGCACGGTATACGCCTGGTGGGACGATTGATTTCAATGTCACGAAAGGTTGCCCATGGATTGTATACAATAGATACTATTATTGGCATGCCCCGTTTTCCAAAAGATGGTAGCAAGTACGAGACGAGGCCCGCGACGTATTTATTTCGAGAAGACCATTTCCCGGAATAAACACGCTAATCGTAATTGAGCAATATAAAATGATAATAAATTAACATAAGATTTAAAGTTCAACAACTTTATTTACATTCAACTTGATACATTTACAATACATGAGTTCAACTGAAAGAAAATATAAGAAAAAAATGCCTACACAGATGGCATACATAAACTGAAAGAAAATGATAACTAATTTAGGCCTGAGTCACGAGCTAATCGTGCTCATCCTCTGTGGTTTCCACCTTCTCAATCTCCACAGTATCTGATAAACATTCCAAGAAACAAAGATGGGTGGAATGCCCGTCAGGCAACTTTCGCTCGGTAAGTCCCCAAGAAAAGGATGTGAAGTATAAAAGTATAATGACAAAGAAAAATAGATATCATGGAGCAATGGACTATGAGATATGGTGTTTAAACATGTCATTTAATGTAAGCATAGCAATTCTATTTAACCTGCAGTTCTATATATATCATGGCAAAGTAACATGAGCATAGTATAGCATGGTCGAGTAGTGTAGGTATAGTGAACATGAAGTGTATGTAAGTATCCTAAAAGGTCTCTACTTGGGTAAACTAATTTAACATAAATTCAAGAGTGAATGTCAACTAATCTCAAGAGTGTTCTCGAACCCAACAAGCTATAATTCAGGGGTAAGGAACCACAGGCCCGAATCAAGTGTTAGTAACGGAACATCAACCTAGTGTTGAAGTATTCCAAACTCAACAGGCTATAATCCAGAAGCAAGAAAACACGGGCCCTCATGATAGCTTGCTTGTGTTAGTAGACATGGATTCATGATGTAGGGGGACTCCTGAGATTTTGTTGGATTCGCACTTGAATTACCCCAATACCCCATGTATTCTAAATTATAGTTTTAATTACCAGCCTTACTCGAATCCATGAATACATCAAGTTGCAAAATTGAGTTCATGTCAATGTCAATTATTCGTGTCAAGTGTTCATGTATTTATGTCAAGTTGTATTCATGGTTCGAGTCAAGTCAGTTTCAATAGCAGTCATTGTGTTCTGGTATTCATGTTAAGTTCATGTCAAGTCATAGTATTCTAGTATTCAAGTTTTGGGATATTCAAGTTCAAGTGTTTTGGTTCATAATCAAGGGTTCAAGTTTATGTTAAAGTTTGGATCCTAGTTGAGTTTGTATTCAGGTTAGAGTAAATATCATATGAAAGGATTTAGCTCCTGAATTTCTTAAGTTCGGGAGTAATCGGACAATTGCTGCATATGGACGGCAGGATTTGTGTCTTTTTCCAAGACAATTGCCATTGATAACTCCGTTAAACTTGTCTAACCTGAATAGGCAAGCACTCACTTTCTCCGTCTCTCCGGGGCTCAAGAGAATTGATACCGCTTAAATCTATATTAATCTAGAGTCCTTAAAATAATGTTTATATATCTCGAGGTGGTTTTATGAAAAATACTAATATTGTTAAAAATAAATCTCGAGGGTGATTTATAATATTTAGATTTTGATGAACATGAGTTTAACTTAGGTGGTGTTTTAGTAATAAAGCTTTTAAAAGTTTCTGGTATTTTAATGAAAACTAACTCTTTTGTATACTTGGTAGTATTTTATTAAAAAATTTAATCTTCATTTTAAAAAATATAGTTTCACAATTTGTTTTTATTGAAAATACGGATTCATAGTTTGATATAATTTTTCAAAGTTTGGTTTTGGTTAGAAAGGTCGTATTTCTTATAAACCCGTATTTTTTAAATTTCCTTTCGAAACCGAATTCTCCGTGAGAAGCTCTGCATCTCGCTCCACTATCCCAAAGATGTGCAATAATTTGCACCATTCATTAGCGGGTCCCCGAACGAGGCTTATAGAGAAGCAATTGCAAAAGAAGGTAAAAATATCGATAAAAGAAACCCTATTTGTAAAAATATGGTATTTTAAGGTTAAATCTATTCTTTAAATTAACCATACATCTAAAAAATTTGTTCTATGAAACCATAGTGTATGTGATGGGGTAGGTCATTACCCCGTGAGTTTTCTAGAGGTATATATATTTCTAGATATCGATAAAAATGTCACTTTTAAAGTTCATGGTATTTTGGCGTTACATGCATTCTAGGGTATCTTTAACAATAACAAAAATTAATTTAAAATTCATATGATATGAAGGTGAAGTATAACATGTAATGATGGTATGTTGGTAAGTGAAATTCCTTATTAATATTAACATAAAATTATAATGGATAATTCAAAGTTTTACAACAATAATTTTAAAAGTGAAGTTAGCCACCAAAAGTCGTATTTGTAGGGTTAGCTTAGCACCTTGTCAAGGTTTTGGCAAGTATCAAACATGCTTTATTGAAAATTTTAGGGTGCTAAACCAACCCGCCAAGTAATCGAACTAGAGAATTAGGGTTAAACATGATATGTAAACTGTTTACATCTAAGTGAACAAGGAATACAACCTTTGTAGACCGGTCCTTCACTTCAATAGCTCCGTGTAGTAGTCCCTTCGCTGCGATCACGATCCCCGGACTCTAGAAAGGCTCCCATGAAGAAACGAACAAGCTCGTTTCGAAGTCTTCGAGGCCGAAGATGATCTACGTCGAGGAGACACTAGCTTATACTATCTCTTCACTAATTGTGTAGATTAGTGAAGCAAACACGCTAAACTAAATGGTAAGTAGTAGAGGATGATGAAGTGGGAAGTGGGCTCACTTTAGATTTATTTTACTCACAAGATTTCATCACTTAGCAAAAAACTAGCAAGTTTTTTCTCTTGAAGAAGAACAAGAAATGATGAAGCAAATGAATGAGAGAGTGATGTTAGAATTGCAACCATGGGTGAGTTAGTGTCACGCCTAACTCATGTAGAGAATAAACCATAGCTATGAGTTAAGGGTTGGGTTAAGAAATATCTTAAGCAATGACAAAAGAGTGGACTTGGTCAATGTTTTCTACAAGCTTCTCCAAGCTTCAACCATGACTCATTCCAAATGTTTTGTGAATTACTTAATGATAAATAAAACCCAAACATAAACCCTAGCATGGTATAAGTCTCTTACATACATGTTGCAAGTGTAACCTATTATGACACAACAATATATATCACATATATATTTTGTGTGCAAAGAAAACAATTAACATATATCACATATATGTTAAGTGTATCAAATATGAGAAAAAGAAAAGCTTAAGTGAGATAATATTAGTTAATGTAATTTAATATATCAAATAGATAATTCTACATTAAATTATTAAATCAACACTTGATTTAATAATCTGGCTATATTACATATAACCAACTAATATCAAATGCAACAAGTTATCGAATCAACACTTGATCAGAAAACTTGGCTATATCACATATAACCTACGATGTCACTAATCGTGAGAATAGAATGCGGTATCTCATATCGCATTAATCTCGGTCCCGCACATATCACATATGTGCTCCTACTCCGTTTCGCATGAACCAGGTAATCTCTGTGTAGGAGTCTAAAGACTCATCAATACGCCGGCAGTAGGTGATGATCATATCAAACACCCACAAGCCGCAGGCAGTCTGCTAAACGTAACGGCCACCCGGGTATTGAGCGATCAGAAGATCAACAAGCAAGACTGCCCGTACTCCTGCGAATCCAATCAGTAACACTACCGTACAGTCTGGTCTCTTCGTCTGATATGTCGCATATCACAGCCTGGGGGTGGTATAACGTCAGACCCCAATAGCCTGAAAAGTCATGCCGATGCAAGGTCCATAACGGTTCGAGAAACTACTGGTAACACTTACCAATAAATCTCAGCAATCCTGACCAGGGATTTCCTGTTATGGCCAATCGAGCATAGCGCAACATCAACTCCCAATACCGGGAGAGACGAAACCCCTCCTATCGCTCATTACCTCCATATGACTCGGGACTGTACCCAAAAACCGCCTTTTTGCACGATCTCTTGACCGTGGTATGATGGAAATCAAAGCACAGTGGAAATCACACAAGACTCTATGACGTTCTCGGGTCTACAGACTAACCTGTACCAGTGTCACCAGAGAACTGCTATCCGACGATAGGTATAATACCATCTAGGAGTTCTTGGCGAGTCCGTCCAGTGTACCCAGTCTCTACTGAGCACCCGCATACCTTCTCTGATGTCAAACACCAATGGATATGGGATCATCTATCGCCCATCATATGGGTCGAGAAGCGTATACGCTAGTCTACTCTAGAGTATCGATGCCCTGTCTCGATACTCCCACGACTAGGAACATTTGACGGATGTACTTATGGACTACCCTGTCCCCACTAGTATGATCTGCATCATAATCCTGGTAGTCAAGTAATCATCCTAAGGGCTTTATCAACATGTTATCACAAAACAGTATTTCTTTACATGTTAAGATAAAGTGCAACCAGATAGCATATTATTATGTCGAGCAAGAAAGTCCTCCCTATATATGTCCAAGAATCCACTACAATATACATAGCATGTACAGTAATGGCCTCTAGGGCATATATATAACTAACAATCTCCCACTTGCACTAAGGCCATCTGTTGTAGTATCTAATACCCAACATTATAGCAGTGGTTGTAGTATCCCATACTCAACCATTGTAGAGAAGTCTCTTTAGGGGTAAGGCCTTTGTGAGTGGATCCGCTGTGTTATCCTTCGTGTCTACTCTTCTGACCTCGATCCCTTGGAGATCAACCATCTCCCTGATCAAGTGATACTTGCCTCAGAATATGTCTGGAACGCTGATGGGACCTTCGTTCCTAGGCCAAAGCCACAACTCCATTGTTGTCACAATAACAATTATTGGATGCTCAATGGTAGGAACCTTGTTCATCTTATGAACATAAAATTTCCAGACAGCCACTTTGGTAGTATCGTTGGTAGTAATGTATTTAGCCTTTATCGTCTAGTATGTCACGGTATCTAGCTTAGAACTCTTCCAACATACCGTCCCTCTTTCGAGGGTAAAGACAATACATGTGACTGAATCTCAGTCGAACTTATCACTCTGAAAGCTGGAACCAAGAACTCTCTTTTAGTGCTTCTCAAGTACTTAAGAATGTCCTCCACAGCTGTCCAGTGATTCTCCCTAGATCCGATTGATTCCTGATCACTACACCTAGTGAGTCATCTACATCTGGTCTGGTATATAACATCGCACACTCTGATGGAGCAACTGCTGAAGTATAGGATATCCCTTACACGCGAGGTCTCTCCAAATCAGTATTGGAGAGAGTGATCCATGAGTAAGTGGACGAACCACTACGCTTAGAATCTTCCATACTAAACCACTTTAGTATGGTGTTAATGTACCTGGATTTGGGACACTCCCAACATCCATATGGATCTATCACCATATATCATAATCCACAAGATGTAGCAGGCATCATCCAGATCTTCCATTGAGAATCCCCGTGATAAGAGGAGCTTGACCGAGTGTAGCATAGGAAACCATTTCCTATCAAGAGTATGTCATCTACATACAATACGTGGAAGACAACCTTACTCTCTACAACCTTCTTGTTCATATAAGGTTCATCTACCATTTTGATGAAGTCAAACTCTTTGACCGCCACATCAAAATAGATGTTCCAACTCCGTAATGCGTGCATTGATCCTGATGGACTTAAGCATAGCTTTGAAAGCCTCAACTTTTCCATTTACACCAATAATCTTCTCAAGATCCATTTGCTCCCAATGGGTTTTACCCCTTTAGGTGCAACATGCAAAGTCATACTTTGTTGGTGTACATGGATTCCATCTTTGATCGCATAGCATCCAGCTATTTCACAGAGTCGCCACTCGTGATGGCCTGCCTGAACCTAGTTGGGCCATCATCAAACATGATGCAATCCTCGCTCCCACTGTCACCGAGAAGACCGTAGTATCTCTTAAGTGAATGAGGAACCCTACCAGATTCGCGGAGAGGCTGAGGTTCGTTGGATACTATTGAATCCTTAGGTTCTACCAAATCATCAGCTGTTAGTTTATCTATCTGGAACTTCTTCCAGTTCTACCTCATGACCACAAATTTCTTCATAAGAAATTCCTTTTCTAAAAAGGTGGCATGCTGAGAAACAAAACACCTTTTTCTCCTCAGAGTTTTAGAAGATATTCCCTTACGAATGTTCGAGATATCCTAACAAACTTATACAGTCCTGACCTTGGCTCGAGCTTGTCCGGATTTTGCTTTTCAACATAGGCCGGGAAACCCTATATCTTAACTCGTTTAAGACATGGTCTCTTCCCATTTCATATCTCATATGTAGTGGTAGGCCCTGATTTGGATGGAACCCCATTCAATAGGTATGCAGCTTCTCAAGTGCATAACACCCACAAGGAAACAGGTAACTCAGCAGTACTCATCATAGAGTGTGCCTTATCTTATAGGGTGCGATACCTCCGCCCCGATACACCTATGTGTTGTGGTGTACTTGAAGGAGTAAGCTGAGAGAGAATCACATTCTCCTTCTAGAAACTCCAGGAACTCCATGCACAAGTATTCACCTCCTTGATCACATCGAAGGACTTAATACTTTTACCTGTCTGATTCTTTAACTCCAAGCTTATATTCCTTGAATTTCTCAAAAGTTTCAGACTTATGTTTCAACAGGAACATATGTCCGAATCTTAAAAGATGATCAGTGAATGTAATAAAGTATAAAGAATCAACCTCGGCATTTGTAGACATGGGACCATATACATCATCATGTATCTGTCCCAAGAGTTCACTAACACTTTCTCTGTTTCCAGTAAACAGAGTATTGGTCATTTTACCTTTGTGACAAGACTGGCAAGTATTATAAAATGAAAATTCGAACAGATTCTTATATTCATACTTATATAACTTAGCTAGTCGTGTCGCATTGATATGACCTAGTCTACAATGCCTAAGAAGGATTCGTTCATTTCTGAATTAGTCCTCGTGTGTGTGTTCTAGATACTTTGAACTGTGGTTTGATTTAGAACATATATGCTATTATATAACGTGCCTGATCGAATCAACTCTTGATTCAGGAAAATGTTCACAACATTATCCTCTAATACATAATTATATCCTTCTTTAACTTCATTAAAGAAACCGATGTAATATTGTATATCAGGTTCGGTATGTAATAACATTTGTTCAGAATCAATGTATCTAATATAAGGTGATATCTGCCAACAGACTTGGCTGCAACAATTGCACCATTCTCTAATACTTAGAGACATATCACTCATTCTCAGTTCTCTACCTTTCTGTATCCCATGTAACTCTTACATATGTGGGATCCTGATCTAGTATCTGATACCTAGAACGTAGAGGATACTGAGAAACAGTTCTTGGTAATAAGGACACCCGAAGAATATGCATCAACATGCACTTTCTTCGAATGGGTGGCATGGGAATCCGGATATTCCCATATTTCCTGCTCGGACTTATAACAATTATAAGAAAGAACGGAACCAACATTCCCTATCTCAGTATAATAAGTAGGTTCGGTCAATGCATCCATATTATTATCTTGATTAAGGCGTGACATGGTCGCTACCAGGAGAGAGAGAGAAGAAAACACTCTGCGTGCACTCTTGCAGGATTAGATTAGTTATTATTTTATCTAATCAGGATGGCTCCCGCTATTTTAGTCAAATATTCCTTCAAACCCTAAAAGGTAAGACTAGCCGGGATTAATTTCACCCTACAAGTTCGCTAATCTTTCGGCCAGGCCAATGTCGGTACATTGAGGGAGGTTCTCCGTGCTTTCGCACGGACCTAATTAAAATAAACCTTGTTTTTCTAGGGGCGTAACCCCGTTAACACCTTTCTAGACACCTACTTGATCGGCCAATTGTAATGTGTAAAAACTCTCCCATGAGTAACTCTTACTCGCGGTGGGTATCGGGATCCAACTATCTCATAGAAGCTATGCAATCTCATTGCAAACTTCAACACTTGAAATTCCCGATAATATTCTGCCCCTAACCTCTTATGACCTTGACAAAGGCGAACAAACCATAGGATGCTAGTCAAGTTCAACCCGTCATTTCCCGATTGAATTAAACCCACCTGCACGACCCTTGACAAAGGCCAAAAAAGTCGCACAACTACCCTAATCCAATCGCATCATATGCTTAAACAGATAAGTACTAGTCAGCTACCGCACACTAAGCCTTGACAAAGGCCAACAAACGCAGCACGAATACTAAATAACACTTATCTGAAATGACGGAGGGCTACGACAGGTTTTTTTGGAAACCTTTTGCGTAATGAACTTGATATCGTCGTAGAATCGAGTGATTTTGAAAAGGAGTGTTTTTGAGGCTTTTACTAGTTTTGCTAAAGAGGTCACTCCCGGTGAAGGGATCTCGGCTTTTTCCTTATCGAATAAGGTGCAGGATATTTCACAAATACCACTATGCAAAGCAAAAAACTATAGAAGCAATCAGAAGACAAACCGAGTTTGTAGCATCTGCTATTTTCGCTAAAGAGGTCACTCCCGGTGAAGGGATCTCGGCTCTTTCCTTGTAGAATAAGGTACTGGATATTCTATTAGGAATACCGCTATGCAAAGCAAGAACTAGAGCTACCAGTTTTTAAATAAGTTTCTACAACATCTTTAGGTTTCTTTTTCTTTCTTTCATTAATCTCATTAATGAAGTCCCATCAATTTTATGCTTCCTAAGCATCATATATGAAACAAAAGCAGCAATATTAATTATATCTCATATATATAATATAGGTATTCGTCTGAACATATCACAGTGATCACATCACAGAGCAGCAGAAGATAACATATGAAATATTGGATATACTAGGATTTCCGTGTTTTAATTTAAACCAGTATAAAATACGGATTCCACGGTCGCGATGAATAGCCAAACCCACATCCCTAGACCCCTACGAGAGCGTCAAGCAACCCTACCAATTCTAGAATTAGGTGACCCGGTCTCAACTCCTTGAGATGGTCTCCCACTGGACCCTAGAACCCGGTTACTTGTGCTCCCCCCTTGGGTCTATCCTAATGCGGAAAAGTAAATAATATACATCAATGGTGACATCATCCTTAACCTGGAAGTGCCCCAATAAAAGAATATTAAATACATATTTTTTACATGAATGAAAATGAAAAACTCCCATCTCACATAAAAAAAACCGGCTATTCAAAACGCGACGATCTAATATAACATATCACAGCAACACATAACATCACATGTCATCAACGTAAGTAAATATGCGTATCCCAATTGTCGTTGACATATAGCACCGAAACCGGCGATACACCACATATTACACTTACGGTCGCAAAAAAGAAAATGAAAAGCTACAACAATTGGAATCCGCAACCACCTTAGACATCATAAACCCAACGTATCACATATATTGGATTTCTTGCCTAACCAAATGAATTCCTTAGACATCGCATGCCTAACAATTATAAACCCCGCATTTTAGTCTCTATATTGAAAACACTTTCTAATAGCCTATCAGGAAATTCAACAAGATTCCCGATATCATGATCGAATACTCGTCGGAAACTTTATTAGACGGCCGCACCCCCCGATACCGTCGACGAAGTGCACTAAGGCGGAACACCGCTACCGCGAGCACCCGTACGGATGCTTTTTGGCGACAGGGTTCTCCTACAGTCACTTGGTCGGGGCTATGGGGCGTGGCTATCTAGTAAGGTTACCCGGCGAGTATCCGCGTACGCTACGTAATTGTGACGGACTTTTGATCAACATCAAAATTCCGTGGCAACCGATCAAATGAGACTAAACTGCTAAATTTATAAAATTCAAACTAGTTATCACATAACTAATTATAGTGGTTTCCAAATATTGTATCACAATCATAGAAAGCTAGGCAATGTTAGATAATTCGATCGATGCAACGAATTCCTAAAATTCCCAGAGAGCTCAACACTTGAGCACGGTTAAATTAACCAGAGACATGCCACAACACCTACAGACCAACAGCTGAAGGGCCCGACCCAAGCCTCTCAAGTGGCATCGTGGATCCGCCGCCAAAACCATGTTTTGGCCACGGATCAACGGTCACTTAGACGAGTTATGGTTTCGTTCTTCAGGTGTGTCCATAGAATTCTCTGCATGATTTTCTGAGTATTTTCAACATGGAAAAATCTAACTTTAGGAAAAATTTCCAGGAACGGGGTCGTTTCGGGATTTCGGAGTTCGATCGGACTTAAAACTTCGTCTAGACAACGCCTAATGCACTAGCTTGGCTCTGATACCACTGTAGGGTTAGCTTAGCACCTTGTCAAGGTTTTGGCAACCATCAAACATGCTTTATTGAAAATTTTGGGGTGCTAAACCAACCCGCCAAGTAATCGAACTAGAGAATTAGGGTTAAACATGATATGTAAACTCTTTACATCTAAGTGAACAAGGAATACAACCTTTGTAGACCGGTCTTTCACTTCAATAGCTCCGTGTAGTAGTCTCTTCGCTGCGATCACGATCCCCAGACTCTAGAAAGGCTCCCATGAAGAAACGAACAAGCTTGCTTCGAAGTTTTCGAGGCCGAAGATGATCTACGTCGAGGAGACACTAGCTCATGCTATCTCTTAACTAATTGTGTAGATTAGTGAAGAAAACACGCTAAATTAAATGGCAAGTAGTAGAGGATGATGAAGTAGGAAGTGGCTCACTTTAGATTTATTTTTCTCACAAGATTTCATCACTTAGCAAAAAACTAGCAAGCTTTTTCTCTTGAAGAAGAAGAAGAAGTGATGAAGCAAATGAATGAGAGAGTGGGGTTAGAATTGCAACCATGGGTGAGTTAGTATCATGCCTAACTCATGTAGAGAAAAAACCATAGCTATGAGTTAAGGGTTGGGTTAAGAAATATCTTAAGCAATGACAAAAGAGTGGACTTGGTCAATATTTTCAACAAGCTTCTCCAAGCTTCAACCATAACTCATTCCAAATATTTTGTGAATTACTTAATGATAAATAAAACCCAAACATAAACCCTAGCAAGGTATAAGTCTCTTACATACATGTTGCAAGTGTAACCTATCATGACACAACATATATCACATATATATTTTGTGTACAAAGAAAACAATTAACATATATCACATATATGTTAAGTGTATCAAATGTGAAAAAAAGAAAAGCTTAAGTGAGATAATATTAGTTAATGTAATTTAATATATCAAATATATAATTCTACATTAAATTATTAAATCAACACTTGATTTAATAATCCGGCTATATTACATATAACCGACTAATATCAAATGCAACAAGTTATCGAATCAACACTTGATCAGAAAACTTGGCTATATCACATATAACCTACGATGTCACTAATCGCGAAAATAGAATGCGGTATCTCATATCGCATTAATCCCGGTCCCGCACATATCACATATGTGCTCCTACTCCGTTTCGCATGAACCAGGAAACCTCTGTATAGGACTCTAAAGACTTGTCAATACGACGGCAGTAGATGATGATCATATCAAACACCCACAAGCCGCAAGCAGTCTGCTAAACGTAACGGCCACCCGGGTATTGAGCGATCAGAAGATCAACAAGCAAGCCTGCTCGTACTCCTGCGAATCCAATCAGTAACACTACCATACAGTCCGGTCTCTTCATATGATATGTCGCATATCACAGCCTGGGGGTGGTATAACGTCAGACCCCAATAGCCTGATAAGTCATGCCGATGCAAGGTCCATAACGGTTCGAGAAACTACTGGTAACACTTACCAATAAATCTCAGCAACCTTGGCCAGGGATTTCCTGTTATGGCCAATCGAGCATAGCGCAACATCAACTCCCAATACTGGAAGAGACGAAACCCCCTATCGCTCATTACCTCCATGTGACTCGGGACTGTACCCAAAAACCACCTTTTTGCACGATCTGTTGACCGTGGTATGGTGGAAATCAAAGCACAGTGGGAATCACACAAGACTTTATGACGATCTCGGGTCTATAGACTAACCTGTACCAGTGTCACCAGAGAACTGCTATTCGACGATAGGTATAATACCATCTAGGAGTTATCGGCGAGTCCGTCCAGTGTATCCAGTCTCCACTGAGCACCCACATACCTTCTCTGATGTCAAACACCAATGGATATTGGATCATCCATCGCCCATCATATGGGTCGAGAAGCGTATACGCTAGTCTACTCTGGAGTATCGATACCCTGTCTCGATACTCTCACGACTAGGAACATTTGAAGGATGTACTTATGGACTACCATGTCCCCACTAGTATGATCTGCATCATAATCCTGGTATTCAAGTAATCATCCTAAGTGCTTTATCAACATGTGATCACAAAACAGTATTTGTTTACATGTTAAGATAAAGTGCAACCAGATAGCATACTATTATGTCGAGCAAGAAAGTCTTCCCTATATATGTCCAAGCATCCACTACAATATACATCGCATGTACAGTAATGGCATCTAGGGCATACATATAACTAACAGTATTTTGATGGTGATGTGTAAAAGGTCAACAAACGGATGAGTCAAGAGGGTTGGGACTTACAAATCTAGTTGTAGGAGAGAAAAGAGGAAGGAGGTAGGGATGGAGACTTACAATTGCGCTTTCATACTCGTACGAACGAGAAGTAAGAGTAGAGACCTCGGTTTGTAGAACCGAGACCGAAATTGCGACTAAGAGGGTATGCTTGATCTACCGACGTCCCCTACATGAGTTGTGTAGCAGTGGAGGAATTTTGGAAGGATTTTTTAGTGTTTCGAATCCGAGAGTTTGCCTTCACTTTGATCTTGAGAGAGATGAACTTGATGGTACTTGAGAGTTAGAATTTCTTTGAGGGTATTTGAGAGGAACAATTTCAATATAATTTTTAGAGAATAACTTGGGAATAGGCTTGATATTTATAGAGGAAAATATAGGTGTGGAGGAAATTAAAAAAGATAATAAAATGTATTAAAAGTGAGGGTAAAGGGGTAGATGAAAGGTCTGTGGTTCTCTGGTTAATTGTTAGAAAATAAAATAGGAAAAAGGAGTAGTGGGGAGCTGAAGAGATGCATGGGCAAAAACTGGAGTGTTTGGGGCCATTCCACGCGCCGGTAGCAGTCAAAACAAGGAAACCGGCGGTCGAAAATGAGATTGGGGTCTCGGGGTTCGTGTAGTGCCTTCATTTGTTTATTTATGTCTCATTTTTATTGTTTGATTTATTTGCAACTTTTCGTTTCTCCGTGTAATGCACGTGCAACTCTTGGGCTTCCGAAATTTTTTTAAAAAAATATTAAAAATAATTGGAACTGATGGAATTCGAACTTGCAGGCTATGGGACAGCAGTGTAGAGGCTTAATCAATGAGCTATAAAGAGTTTCTTGTACATAAGTTATCGAAAATAACTTAAAACTCGAAACCAAGACAGAAATACACTCTTTTATTAATATTGGATCAATAAAAGTATATAAGACTTTTAAGGTCGTTACATCCTACCCACCTTAGAAAAATTTCATCCTTAAAATTTATACAAGGGGATGTTGTAACAGATTCAAGAAAATTTTTGGTTAAAGCAGTGGTGAAGGAATTACTAATATCGTACCAAAAGTGCGTGAAAAAGTTCAGGTCGATAAGAGAAAAAAGGATGCAAGAATTTTAAAAGGCTAAAAAGATGGAAGGAGTTTTACCTGTCTTATCTTGACCTATGGATTTGTCCTCTACGGCCGACAAAATGAAAACCTGACGTCTTGGCACATTTTTCTGTGCACGCTAGTATATCAATGGCTGATGAGGTAAAGGTGGTCCGCACGGAGGTGGTGCAGGAAGACCTAGACAGGTAAATGGAGCTTGAATAGCTGGTCTAGCTGTGTGGGCTAGGACAACTCGGTTGTTTGGGCAAGTTCCTACAGTGTGTGAGGGAGATCAACATATCAAACAAAGATTATTTGCTCGACGGCAATCATTAACCTGGTGTCCGGTCCTCTTACAATAGATACAGAAGTTTGGTTCAGTCTTGGAAAATGATCCTCCTAGCCTCATATGTGGCGCTGGGAGAGTTGGCCTAGAAGAGGCTCCTCCAGTAATCTAGTTGGCGGGACATTTCATACTGGATGACTATAGTCTTATCTTCTTCTTAATGACGGCTTCATAATGACGGGCTGATTTCAATACTACTTCATGTGTTAGATATTCTCCCGTTGTTAGGGAAGCCTGGATCTCGGAGTTTAATCCTTGCTGGAAGCGCCTGGATCTGATTTCTGCAGTAGGAATTAGATGGGCAGCGAATCTGTTGAGCATGGTGAATTCAGCATCATACTCATCCGACGACTTATCCTACATGGATCCTTATTGCAGGTGTATGAATTTCTGTTCCATCTCGAAATGTGCGGTTTCCGGAAAGTACTTGGCATAGAAGAGATCACGGAAAATCTTCTACTCGATCGGCTGCTCAAGACAGCTCTCCTCGGCCTTCCACCAGACTCTGCCATTGCCGGTAAGCTGGACTTTTGCTACTCTGACCCAAGCCACTTCTAGAACTTGGGCTGCTGCTAGATCGTCTTCTATATTTTGAGCCTATTCCTCGGCTTCAAGTAGTTTATCTTTCCTTAAGAAGTTTTTGGGTGTAATGCTCGAAATTGTTTCACTCCCGGTGCTTCTACTTCATAGCGGGTGAAACTTTATTGAAGGAGAGCAGTATGCTCCTGCAAAATCGTGCTTTGAGCTGCTGGCCTTCAAGTAGGCTTTTGACAGCCTCCAAAAGTATCATCTGTTATGTGAGTGAAGCAGCTATGGTAGGGTGAGGTGGTAGAGCGGTAAGGATAGATGGTGGTGGTGTACTTCTATTGACTTTGGTGCTAGTATTGTTGGGAGAATCCATTACCTTATATAAGGAAGAAAGATTGGGATAGATTCAACGGAAATTGAATTGCAAGGAATGTAAAGTTGTTGAATTTCATATTTCTTATGATACATTGCTTACGACTTCATGCAGAACTGACCTGCATGGGCCACCAACAAAAACCTTTCACGCCCCGCTTCCCAAAATACGGTAGCAGGTATGTGAAGAGACCCGCGACGTATTTATTTCGAGAAGGTCATTTCCCGGAATAAATACGCTAAGCGTAACTGAGCAATATAAAATGACAAGAAATTAACATGAGATTTAAACTTTAATATCTTTATTTATATTCAATTTGATACATTTACAATACATGAGTTCAACTGAAAGAAAATACAAGAAAAGAAATGCCTAAACAGGTGGCATATATAAACTGAAAGAAAAGGATAACTAATTTAGGCCTAAGTCGCGATCTGATCGTGTTCCTCCTCTGTGGTTTCCACCTCCTTGGTCTCCACAGTATCTGATGAGCATTCCAAGAAATAAAGATGGGTGGAATACCCGTCAGCGAAATTTCGCTCGGTAAGTCCCCAAGAAAAGGGTATGAATTATAAAAGTATAATGACAAATAAAAATAGATATCATGGAGCAATGGACTATGAGATATGGTGTTTAAACATGTCATTTAACGTAATAATGGCAATTCTATTTAACCTCCAGTTCTATATATATCATGGTAAAGTAACATGAGCATAGTATAGTATGGTCGTGTAGTGTAGGTATAGTGAATATGAAGTGCGTGTAAGTGTCCTAAAAAGTCTCTACATGGGTAAACTAATTTAACATAAGTTCAAGGGTGAATGTCAACCAATCTTAAGAGTGTTCTCGAACCCAACAGGTTGTAATCCAGGGGTAAGAAAACATGGGCCTGAATCAAGTGTTAGTAACGGAACTTCAAGCTAGTGTTGAAGTATTCCAAATTACAGTTTGCTTGCTTGTGTTAGTAGACATGGATTCATGATCTAGGGGGACTCCTGAGATTTCATTGGATTCATACTTGAACTAACCCAACACCCCGTATATTCTAAATTACAGTTAAAATTACCAGCCTTGCATGAATTCATGAATACATCAAGTTACAAGATTGAGTTTATGTAAATGTCAAGTATTCATGTCAAGTGCTCATGTATTCATGTTAAGTTGTATCATGGTTCGAGTCAAGTCAATTTCAATAGCAGCCATTGTGTTCTGCTATTCATGTTAAGTTCATGTCAAGTCATAGTATTCTAGTATTCAACTTTTGGGATATTCAAGTTTAAGTGTTCTGGTTCATGATCAAGGGCTCAAATTAATGTTAAAGTTTGGATCCTGGTTGAGTTTGTATTCAGGTTGGATTAAATATCTTATGAAAGGATTTAGCTCCTAAATTTCTTAAGTTCGAGAGTAATCGGGCAACTGCTGCACATGGACGGCAGGATTTGCGTATTTTTCTAAGAAAATTGCCATTGATAACTCCGTTAAATTTATCTAACCTGAATAAGCAAGCACTCACTTTCTCTGGCTCCTCGGAGCTCAAGAGAATTGATGCCGCTTAAACCTATATTAATCCAGAATCCTTAAAATATTGTTTGCATATCTCAAGGGGGTTTTATGAAAATTACTAATATTGTTAAAATAAATCTTAAAGGTGATTTATAATATTTAGAATTTCGATGAACATGAGTTTTAACTTAGATGGTGTTTTAGTAATAAAGTCTAGCTTTTAAAAGTTTATGGTATTTTAATGAAAACTAACTCTTTTATATACATAGTAGTATTTTATTAAAAATTTTAATCTTCATTTTAAAAAATATAGTTTCACAATTTATTTTTATTGAAAATACGGATCCATAGTTTGATATAATTTTTCAAAGTTTGGTTTTGGTTAGAAAAATCGTATTTCTTAAAAACCGTATTTTTTTAATTTCCTTTCAAGACCGAATTCTCCGTGAGGAGCTCTGCATCTCGCTCTACCAGTCCAAGGATGTGCGATATTCTGCACTATCCATTATCGGGTCTCCTAACGAGAGTTGCAGAGGCGCAATTGCAGAAGGAGGTAAAAATATCGATAAAAGAACCCCATTTTCTAAAAATATGGTATTTTGAGGTAAAACCAATTTTTTAAATTAACCATACATCTAAAATCTTTGTGTTATGAAACCATAGTTTATGTGATGGGGTAGGTCATTATCCTGTGAGTTTTCTAGAGGTATATATATTTCTAGGTATCGATAAAAATGTTACTTTTAATGTTCGTAGTATTTTGGCGTTACATGCATTCTAGGGTAGCAGTAACAATAACAAAAATTCATTTTAAATTCATATGATATGAAGGTGAAGCATGACATGTAATGATGGTATGTTGGTAAGTGAAATTCCTTATTAATATTAACATGAAATTATAATGGATAATTCAAAGTTTTACAACAATAATTTTAAAAGTGAAGTTAGCCACCAAAAGTCGTATTTTGATGGTGATGTGAAAAAGGTCAACAAACGGATGAGTCAAGAGGGTTGGGACTTACAAATCTAGGTGTAGCAGAGAAAAGAGGAAGGAGGTAGGGATGGAGACTTACAATTGCGCTTTCGTACTCGTACGAACGAGAAGGAAGAGTAGAGGCCTCAATTTGTAGAAACGAGACCGAGATTGCTACTAAGAGGGTATGCTTGATCTACCGATGTCCTCTACGCGAGTTGTGTAGTAGTGGAGGAATCTTTGAAGGATTTTTGAGTGCTTTGAATCCAAAAGTTTGCCTTCACCTTGATCTTGAGAGAGATGAATTTGAGGGTACTTGAGAGTTAAAATTTCTTTGAGGGTATTTGAGAGGAAAAATTTCAGTATAATTTTGAGAGAAGAACTTGGGAATATACTTGGTATCTAAAGGGATGCGGATAAATGGAAAGGTGATAGAAAGAGAGAATAAAAAAATCTAGAGAAAAATATAGGTGTAGAGGAAATTAAAAAAGATAATAAAATGTATTAAAAGTGAGGGTAAAGGGGTAGATGAAGGGTCTGGGGTTCTCTGGTTAATTGTAGGAAAATCAAATAGAAAAAAGGAGTAGTGGGGAGCTGAAGGGATGCACGGGAAAAAACTGGAGGGATTTGGGGCCATTCCACCTGCCGGTAGCGGTCAAAACAAGGAAACCGACGGTCGAAAATGAGATTGGGGTCTCGGGGTTCGTGTAGTGCCTTCATTTGGTTATTTATATCTCATTTTTATTATTTGATTTATTTCGAACTCTTCGTTTCTCCGTGTAATGCACGTGCAACTCTTAGGCTTCCGATTTTTTTTTAAAATATTAAAAATAATTGGAACTGATGGAATTCGAACTTGCAGGCTATGGGACAGCAGTGTAGAGGCTAACTAATGAGCTATAAGAAGTTTCTTATACATAAGTTATCAAAAATAACTTATAACTCGAAACCAGGATAGAAATACACTCTTTTATTAATATTGGATTAATAAAAGTGTATAGGACTTTTAGGGTCGTTACAATTATCTGGTCGTAAAGCAACCTTAGGTAATCAGGGGTATTTATCATCAGAGTAAGGCTGGCCATGCCAGGTGAGACAGGGGTGCATTAATTTAAAGTCATTTCGGACGTAGCTATTAGTTTAAGGTCATTTTGGACCAGGCAGTAGTTTAATGTCATTTCGAACCAGGCAGGATTATGTTGCAGACATTTGGGGTTTGCAGGTTTTTTGACTTCTATGTCACGACGGGATTGGCTTCTGTGCCACGATACTTACCAGTTGATTGTATATGGTAAATTGTTTTACTTGCTATAGGGCAAGATTCCGGTTTAGGGACGTAGTGGTCCATGGATCCATTTTAGGGACGTGGGGGTCCATGGTAGGATTTCATGCGTATATTATTTTAAAGTCATTTCGGACATGAGTTTTAATTTAAGCTTTTCTTGGACCAAAATATTAGTTTAAAGTCATATCGTACGTAAATATTAGTTTAAGGTTGTCTCGGACCAGGGTTTGTTGGATTTTGGTGGGAGATATTAGTTTAAGGTCATTTCGTACCAAAATATTGGTTTAAGGTCATCTCGGACCAATTAGAATGGGTTTAGGGATTTGGTTTTGTTGACTTCTATGTCACGATGATAGCCCATGGATTGTATATATAGACTGCTATGATGCAATCCCTCATAGTGCAGTGTTTATGATCTTTGGGATTTTTTACTTCAATGTCGCGAAGGTTGCCCGTAGATAGTATACGGCGTGCTTGAAGCGTCGGGCCCGTAGGGCAAGTTTGGTGGTGGATGTATTCGACTTCAATGTCATAAATTGATTTCTATGTCACGATAGATACCCGTGGATTGTATATGGTTAACCGCTATGATGCAGTCTCCCATAGGGCAAAATTGATGTTTGGGTTCACAGAGATGGATATCAAAAATGGATGAAATTGTAGGTGCAGGGACCTTTTGAGGTGTTTGATATTAATTTTAGTGGATCAAAGGGGGGTTATTTGGCTTGTCATGATGGATTTTGGTGATTTAAGGGCTATTGGGGTTACTGCCAGTGACTTTAATAGGGTACGGAGGCTTATGGAGGGTCTCCATCGACGGATTAGAGAGTGTGGGGCCCATTAGGGTGTTTCCAAGGTTTGTAGAAGTGGAACCCACTAGGGGGTGTTACCACGTGAGTTTGGAGGGGTGCGGAGGCCTTTAGGTGGTCTCCGCCAAGGGTTTAAGAATGTGAGACCCTCCGAGGTGCTGCCACGTGTTGGGATTTTATAGGGGCATAGAGACCCCTTGGAGGGTCTCCGCCGAAGATTTTAGAACGTGGAACCCGCTAGGAGTGCTGCCATGTGTTGGGGTTTTATAGTGGCGCGGAGTCCTCTTTGAAGGTCTTCGCCGAAGCTTTTAGAATGTGGAACCCGTTAAGAGTGCTGCCATGTGTAGGGCGCGGAGACCTCTAAGGAGGGTCTCCGTCGAGGACTTGGTTGACATAGGACCTGTTAGGAGGTGCCGCCACATGTACGCCATCATCTTTTTAGCCAATTCTTGATTTCATGATTTTCATATTCAGTAATATGTATTTTCACTTGTTCATCACCTGGTTCAGATCCAATATGCATGTATATATGTTTATTCATTAAGTACCCATGTATACGTCCACGGTGTCAATTTTAAAGACAACATCATGGGGGATACCTCGAACAAGCATCCATATACTTGGGGATAACTCCGAGGAGCATCCGGCGGAGGATAACTTTTGCAAGCATCCCATAATCTTGGTTTCAAAGAAGCTATCATAAGGCTCATCGAAGAATTTTAAATTGTTGAAAAAGTTCTCGGCAGGGTCTTTTATTCTGCATTATGAGGATGACTCTTTTATTTGAGCATCCTATGAATCATTGTTTTCGAAGCAGTTGAAACACAAAGCATCATTAGGGCACAAGAAATTACGTAGAAGAGGAGATTTATTGCTCCATACGTACGTTTGTTCAAACATTTCTTTTCTTCTTCTTCTTCTTCTCCTTCTTCTTCTTCTTCAGAGTTTGGTCTGTTAAGTGTTACTTGATATTCTTCAGGGTTTTGGTGCAGTGCTTAATGATAGAGAATGATTCTGAGTGCTTAACTCTTCCTCAATACAAGAAGGTTTTTTTATAGCCTTGTGAGTGCTTGGAATCGTAACCTTGGACATGGGTCATGATTGGAGACGTGGGATATGTAGCTCACCGCCCTCTCATTTCGTAGGCATCCTCGGCGGCGGAGACACTTGTTTAGTAGTGCGGCGGAGACCCCCTTGGTACATGATGATGCCGTGGAGAAGACCCTTGGTACATGGTGAAGCCCCAGTGTAGACCCTTGGCGCATGGCACAACTGAGGGGCTCTTCTTTGGTGCATGGCCAAATTGCGGTGGAACCCCCTTCTTTTGGCGCTTGGCCCAGTAGCGGCAGGACCCCCTTTTAGCACATGGCCCATTAGCGGTTGGACCCCCTTAGCGCATAGTATAGTAGAGACGAAGACCCTTATTTGACTTCTTCATGGTTTTTTTAATTCTTTTTAATGGCTCGGATAGTTTTGTTAAGTAGATGTACTCTTTCTGAGACTGCAAGTTTGGAGAGTAAACACAAGCATCATCACCCAAAGCGAAACCGGTCTCATCCAGAGTGGGCCCACTCAATAAAACAATTGGAGTAGATCTTCTTGGTATTTGTATAGAGCTCAACAAATGCCCCCTCTGATCTTTGCACGTGTCATAAACACATGGGAAGATCGGTGTTTCTATTGACACCACAGGGTTTCAAAACTACGCTTTTGGTTTTTGTACCATGCCTTTTGATTTCTATACCACGATATTGATTTCCATACCACAGGGTTTTCATACCACGCTCTTAGTTTCTGTACCACGCTTTTTGATTTCTATACCACAATATTAGTTTCTATAACACAATATTGGTTTCCAAACCACAGGGTTTCCATACCACGATATTGGTTTCCATACCACGCATTTGGTTTCCATACCACGATATTGGTTTCTATGCTGCGATATTGGTTTCCATACCATGATATTGGTTTTCATACCACGCATTTGGTTTCCATACCACGATATTTGGTTTCTATACCATGACAATGGTTTCCATACCATGCTTTTGGTTTCTATACCACGATATTGGTTTCCATACCAAAGGGTTTCCATACCACGATATTGGTTTCCATACCAAAAGGTTTCTATACCATACTTTTGGTTTCTGTACAACGATATTGGTTTCCATACCACAGGGTTTCCACAGCACGCTTTTGGTTTCCATACCACGATATTGGTTTCCATACCACAGGGTTTCCATACCATGCTTTTGGTTTCTGTACCACGCTTTTAGGTTTCTGTACCACGATATTGGTTTCTGTACCACGATATTGGTTTCCATACCACAGGGTTTCTATACCACGCTTTTGGTTGCTATACCATGATATTGGTTTCCATACCATGCATTTGGTTTCTATACCACGATATTGGTTTCCATACCTTTTGGTTTCTGTACCATGCTTTTGATTTCTGTATCACGATATTGGTTTACATACCACAGGGTTACCATACCACGCTTTTGGTTTCTGTACCACGCTTTTTGTTTCCATACCACAAGGTTTTCATACCACGCTTTTGGTTTCTGTACCATGCTTTTTGGTTTCCATACCATGATATTGGTTTCCATACCGCAGTTAAGGATTTGATGATGTAGTTTCTCACACTCTCGTCCTTTTATCCCTTAGGTCTATAGTTATGAACTATAGGAATCAACCCCACCATCAAGGATGCTTATAGGTCAATCGTCTTATTCTCGGGATTTTGAACGGTATACATGCCGAGTTAGAATGCAATACGATAGATATAATATTCTGTAAGTCCATAACCCGATCTTCATGACTTATTTGGATTTATGAGAACCAAATCTGCCTTTTTGGACGCTTATGAGTTGATCACTTTACTTTTAGGATCTTCATAATCCGGTTGGTCGTAGTTTTCCTGCGCTAACTTGTAACGAGGAAAATACATCATCTATTGGATCCATGGTCCGGTCTTTGTAACTTATTGGGCTATGGGAATCGACTTTGCCTTTATGGACGCTTACGAGTTGATCACTTTATCTGTAGGATCTTCGGATCTGGTAGCGGCAGTATACTTGCCAATATTGGGACGCAATATGACAGGCATATTTCTGATTCGACCTTTATGGCTTGTTGAATCAGTTTTCTTCAAACCATTAATGCTGGAACGCAGTTCAATTGGTTAGTATATCTGATTCGGTCTTCTTGACTTGATGAATCATGAGTTTTGAGTCTTTGATGTTAGAATGCAACACGACAGACGTATTGGCAGATGGATCTGGCCTTTGTGGCTTTTGGATTTCAAATTTATGTCTTCGACATTGGAACGCAATGTGATAGACATATTTGCATATAGCATGTAGTATTGATATTGTTTGCGTCCGTGTATTGTATACGGCGTGCTTGAAGCGTCAGACCCATAAGGCAAGGGCATATTCGACTTCATTGTCGCGTTGCATAGGTGGTGTCTAGTGGGACTTTGTGGGTTTTTTTGTTTTGTTTTCTCATGAATCGAGAGGATTTCACGAGAATTAATTTTCTAACAAGTCGTGAGGATCTCATTGTGTTATTTTCCTAGTGAGTCGAGAGGATCTCGCAAGATGTCGACTTCCGGGTCACGATAAGAGAGTAATTGGTATAGGTCATTGGTAGAATCTTGTGACTTGTGATGTGTGACATCAAGTCACATGTGTAGGTCATTAGTGAGACTTCATTGTCTTATTTGGTTTTGATCCCTGATTTGTTGGGTGAAAGCCTTGATGAGCTTGTAACCACTGTCTAGTGGGACCTTTGATTTGATTTGTTTAGGTTGTTCTGACGCTGTCGAGAACATTCTTTTGCTCTCTTCAGTGGGACTTTGTTTTCAGGATTTTCGCCCTGAGCTTTTGAATTCGAGTGCCTTAATTGTCAAGAACATTGTTTGTGCGCCACGGTGGGACTTTTGTTTGGTTTGCTTGATCATTCCGACATCGCCAAGAGCGTTCTTTTGCACACCGCGGTAGGACTTCTGACTTGGCTTGCTTGGTCGCTCTGGCAATGTTAGAATGACTTTTTGCATGCTGCAGTTAGGGTCTTGATCTGGTTTAGAGTTTCACACGGAGGTTTCCCAGTACAGGCGAAACGATGTAGGGCATGTATAGGGATACACGCAGGAATTCGATTAAACACATGTATGTAATACACTTATTTTAATCGGGTGTTTAATGATATTACCCAGTATATATATGATATAACCGGATTATTAAATCAAGTGTTGATTTAATAATTAAATGTATATTTATATATTGATATATATACATTAACGAATATCATATTCACATTATTTTTCTTCTCTTTTATAATATTTATATTTGATATAAATATTATTTTTCATTTTGTCATGTGTGTTTACACATACAAGTTGTATGTATAGGAATAATATAGGATTAATGATGAGAACAAAAATATTTATTTATTTATTTGAATAAAAGATAATGAGTCATTCATTGGTTTTGTGTAGAAACATACGACTCATTCTTGTTTTATTTTGTTAAAATAAATGTGTATATTTTTAGTTCTCATGGTTGAATCCTTAGCCATTTTATGACTTCATTCTCTCTCTTGAGTTTTTCTTAAGTGAGTAAAGAAAAGAAAATTAGTGAGCAAATTATTCTACATCACTTTCTAATCGTTCCTAGCAAATTTGATTAGTGAGTTGCTTCACATATGATGTGATCAAATGAGGCTAAAGCTTGTGTAGGAGTTACATCAAGGTGAATCATTTTCGGCAAGAAGATCGCCGAGCAAGTTTGTTCCGGATTTCGTGGAGACTAGCTGGAGTTCAAGAAGAGGTGACTAACATTCTACAAAGGTTGTAGCCCGCAAACTTCTCTTTATAGCTTACTAGTTTTTTTTTTTACAAATTTAGGCCTTTTGGTTGTTATCTTGGTTGTGACTGCTATTGCTCTTTAGATTTTTAAAATTATCGCTTCCGCCGCGCTTTAAAACCATACTAAATGAGTCTGGCATCCTTACAGTTCACTCGTCCCTTATACTCCCTTTTATATGAAAGTTATACTCCCTTTTATATGAATGTTTTTTGACGCTGTTGGCCCTTTCATCTTAAATAGAAAGCTGATGGTGCTATTGATTTAAAAATATATAACTGATTTTCTTCTTAGGGAAGCTATTGATGATGTCAAACCGATTCAGACCCCTCTCTCTGGTTGCACAAAGCTTGTTAATGGTGGCCATTTTTTCATGATCATGTTCTCTATAGTCATATTGTTGGCGCTGTACAATATATCAAATCGACTTGTCCTGATCTTTCTTTTGCAGTTAATAAAATAAGTCAATTTATCAACCCACTATTGGTCATTGATGTAACGACCCTAAAATTCATATACTTTCGTATTATCTTTTTTTAATAAAATACTGTATTCATTTGTTTTTGGTATTTTCCATATATTTTATTTTCTATTAAATATATTATTTTATTATTATCATTTAATCCCTACATCTTTTTTCCTATCCAATTATTTTCCAAAGCCCAAATTCCATTTTTCTATTTCTTTCCCTTTTTCTTTTCGTCTTTTCCTTTCTCTCCAAAACCAACCCAGGCTTGATTTGATTTGATTTTTTTACTAGGCACAAGCCACAAGTCCAAACTCCTTTCTTTCTTTTCTTTTCTTTCTTCCCTTCCAATTTTCTTTTCTTCTTCTTTTGTTTTTTTCTTGCAAGCACAAAATCCCAATTCCTTTTCTTTTCTTTTCCTTCTTTTTTTGTTCAGACCAACTCCAACTCCCCCACGTACACATTATTCCTCCCACGAATCGTGATCACCTCTTCCCCTGCTTGTAACCGACACAGACACTGCCCATAATGTGAACCCATCACCTTCTCTTTTTCTCTCTCTCTCTACTTCTTCTCTGTTTTCTTTTAAACCTAAAACCCATCAAAACCTAGCTCTCCTCATCTTCTTCTTCTCTCCTCAAGTATGTTGAATATAGGTGACCTGAAGGCAATTATTGGAATTGTACAAGGACCTATATAGAAGAGAAAAATCTTGCTCAAAAATGATAGTATGCTATTTAGTTTAACTTTATCATTTATGTTAATTGCTTGACATTACTCATAGTTAATACATAGATGGTAAAGCCCCTACGATATTTGCTTGATTTCTAGGATTATGATGGAGATCATAATAGCGGTGTCCAGATAGCCAAAAAGCATAGTCACATAATTCGCGAATTCGCGAATTTTTGATCGGCCGATTAATTCTCCGATTTAATCGCCGTTGGCGAACGCTCCGAATTATTCGTGAATAATTCGGAAAATCAGCGAATAATTCACAAAAACAGCGAATAATTAGCAACAGCGAAACCCAACACCTCATATATTAATTTCTTCCTCGAAATCATTCCCGAACATTTCACGAATACCTGCCGAATCTTTCTCGAATACCTGCCAATTTTTTCCGAATAGTTCTCCGAATCGGAATTTTCGACCTCGCCGAATTGATCGCGAATTTGTGACTATGCCAAAAAGCACTTCCTTAAATGTTCTTAGTCATAGAAGTATCGAAACTGGGTATTGATACTCCAAAGTAGACTAGTGTATACGGTTCCTAACCCGGTTGGAGGGCGATAGCTGGTCCCACAGCTATTGGTGTTTGACACCGAGAATTGTATACAGGTGCTCATTGAAGAATGAGTTCCCTGAACGGACTCACCGAGAACTCCTAGATGGTAGCATACCTATTATCAGATAGCTGTTCTCTGGTGACAATTATACAGGGGAGTCTTCAGACATGAAACCACCATAGTGTCTCATATGCATTCCCACTGTACTTTGATTACTACCTAACCACGGCTTTAACGAGCTGTGCATACGGGTTTTAGTTGGATACAGTCCCGAGGCACATGGAGGCAGTGAGTGGTAGAAGGGATTCGTCTTTCCCGATATTAGGAGTTGATATCGCGTTGTGCTTGATCGAATATAACTATAAGACCTTGGCCAAGGCAGTTGAGATAAACTGATAAAGGTTATCAGTTGTATCTGAGATGGTTTTGAGTTTCTGATCGGCACGACTTATCGAGTTATTGGGGGACTAACAGAATCCACCCCCAGACTGGTATGCGACACTCTCTGACGAATAGACCGGAGTATACGGTAGTTGTCACTGATAGACTTTGCAGGGTATGGACGAATTTGCTTGTCGACCTTTCTTTCAACAGATAACTAGGTAGCCGTTATGTGCTTGTGAGTTATGAATTTCATCCAGTAACTCACTGTCAGAGTATTGTTGAGTCTTTAAAGTCCCACACAAAGGGTTTCCTGATTCGAACGAAACGGTGTAGGGTGCGTACGGAGGTACATGCAGATGTTCGGTTAAACACGTGTATGCGATAACACGTGCATTAATTGGACGGATAATAATACTGGCCGGCTTATGATAAAGCCGGGTCATTAAATCAATTATTGATTTAATGATATTATTTATATATGATGATCCATATATAAACTGGTATTATTATTTCATTTTCATTCTCTCTTTATTTTAAAATTAACATGTGCATATTACATGCCATGTGCATATTATTATGTATAATGTTTTATACATTTATTTTTCTTATTTCTTATTTCACTTTTTGCATGGCTAAAAATGAGATGTGTGCTATGTGGCATACACTCTCATCCCTTGTGCCAAGTGTGAGGATTAGAGGGAAAGAGAAAATGATATGGCTAGATAATTCATTTTTCACAAGCCATAACATTTTCTCCATTCTCTCTCATTCATCTACAGAAAAAGAAAGAGAAGAAAAGAGGAAAAGAAAGAGAGAAGAGAGTGAACTAAATTCCTATACCATCTTTCACTTCATGTCTAGCAAATATTAAGTGAGAGTTGCTCCTAGTCATTGAAACCAAGCTAGTTAAAGGAGCTCTCAAGTGGATTATCTTTGATCTATGAGATTAACAAGAAAGCTCAATCTGGAGGACTCCAATTTAGCCAGAGTTTACAGCAATCACACGGTCATGCTACAAAGGTTGTATTTCCAACGAACTCTTTTTGTCGCAAATTAGTTACTGTTTTTGTGCAAGAATCCTTTAAGGACTTGTTAGCTTGTGTGAGTTTTTATAAAAATTATCATTTTTCATTCCACCTTGGTCCGCTTTCATAGTGACCATCACACAAGTTTCCAACAAAGTAAACCCATCAAACCCGAGCCCCATCATCATCACTACCGACAACACCATCACACATGGTCAAGCACCCCTAACTCCACCTCGTCACCATCAAACGACACCACCTATCATCGTTGTCAACAACAGCAGCAGCAACCACAACAATACCAAACCCTCAACCTTCGACCGTCTTTTCAACGCGATCCTGGCTGAGAACCAAGGCTCCAAGACTAGGCCCGAGCCCGCATGAACGCCACGATCATTTCTCCACCTCCGGATCTCTGTTCCGACGACATTTCAATTTTGCGCGTGACAGTGTTCGATGAAATGCCCCAATGAGAATTTCGTCGTTTCCCACGTTCTAATCACGAGCATGGAGTTTGTTTCACCGCTCGGGAAAAATCGACAGGGACGGTTGTTAGACCTCCTTGCAATTAATAAGTTCCCTTCTCTCTCTCCCTCCCACTCGTACTCCTCCTTGCTTTCCTATGGTTGAATCCTCCATTCTAACCACGGCACATTCCATGTCAATTGTGCCTACACAAAGTTCCTAATGTTATCATAATGTATTTCATGAAATAATTAGCTTAGCTCATATGTGATTCATCCAAATGCTTGCCTACATGCCTTTGATAATATATTATGCCATAGTTTTGTTCTCTTATTCATGTTAGAAATTAGATGTTTACATATTAGTAGTGTGTGAGCACTCGACTCGTATTTTTAAAATATCGTGTAGGACGCCTCTTGAACTCTAATGTTTACATGAAAAGAAAAGTGGCTATACTTCATCACCTTAAAATATTAATTGATATCGTAATCTTGTCGGGTTGTTTTAATTATTACATCTAGATTGAAAAGAAAACAATGTAGCGAATAAATCCCATGTTTTATCATTTTCAAATACTATTTTAGTGGTAGGTTATTGTTAAACATTATTGTAGATAACGCATGGGATAACCATCTACCCACACTTACTTTTGAATCCTAATCCACTAAATTTTTATAGCAATTCGAAAGATTAAGCCTTACGCAAGAATACCATCGAGTTTCTTAAGAGCTAGTTTTACGTTAAAAACCTCGTATCTTTCAAAAGTTGAATTTTTCTATAAAACCCCATCAACTTTCCAAAACAAAATTTTAACATAAAATATCAATAATTAATCCAAGATTAGATTTTCAAACAAATACCATTATTTTTATCATAATTAATTTTTCACTAAAATTCCCTCAATTTCCAAAAAGTTAGGATTTTCCTTAAAATACTCTTAAGTCCCAAAAGTTAGGATTTTGTATCAAAACACCCTTGATATTTTAAATAGTATATTTCTACCAAAACACTCTCGAGGTTTTAAAATATAGTATTTTTAAACAAAACCCCCTCGAGACTTTAATGGCCTAAATTTATATAAATACCCTGAAGTTTCCAAATGTCATATTTTCATATAAATACCCTAGGATCTCGAAGACTAGTATCTTTCAAGTAATTAGGTATCAGATGGGTTTAAACGGCATCTTCTCTCTTGAGCCTCAGGAAGACGGAGCTAAGGAATCATTAAAATACCATGAACTTTTAGAAAACCCACTTTCTTGGTATGACGTGAGCCGGCTCAATTTTGATTGAGCCGTCTCAAGTCGTGTCGAGCAGCCTCAAGAACTTTTGAGCCATCTCTTGTAACCAGAGAACTTATAGTGAAAAGAACGGACTTATGAGCCGTCTCAAACTGATATGAAAACTGATATACTTGCCTGCCATGTCTTTGATATTAAAATTGATTCATCTCATGCTATGTAACCTTTCATTTTGAATCTACCTGACTTTTGAATAACCTATTTACTATACTTAACACATTTCATGATATGCGACATCATTACTTATCTACATGACTTGTATGAACACTCTATTACATTCCCGACTTGATTTGACTCAATCCATGAATACCACTTGACATGAATACTTGACACTTGACATGAACTCAACTTGAAACCTGAACTTGTACTCTCTCTCTCTCTCTCTCTCTCTCTCTTATGTATTCATGGATCTGAGAAAGGCTTGTGACATTAACTATAATCTACAATATGCAGGGTGTTGGGGTAGTTTGAGTGTGAATCCAACGGAATATCAGGAGTTCCCCTAATACATGAATCCATGAATACTAACACAATATACAATCATGAGAATTCGTATTTCCTTGCCCCTGGGGCCCTACCCATCGGTTCGAGAATACTCTTGAGATTGGTTGACATTCACACTTGGAATGTCGTTAGGTTGGATTACCCTTATAGAGACCTTTTAGGACATATTGGCATTCACTTCATGTTCACTACATACACTTATTACATGCTATGTTATATTTCCATGCTCATGTATTATGTAGTTGCCATGTACATTACCATATTATACTTGTCCATTTGTTCATGATTTCCATTCATGATTTAATACGCATCGTCTTGCACTTTATTTATATAATTCACATCTCTTTTGAGGACTTACCGAGCTCAAGTTCGCTGACGGGAATTACATCATGTTTTCCTTCTTTTCTTAAAATGTTCGTCAGATGACTTAGGGACAGAAGAGATAGAAGCTACGGAAAAGGAGTGCTCTCTACTTTCATCGCAAGCGGACGACTAGATTTCATTTCTGGTTTTATTTTCAATATGCCTCATGTTTAAGACTTATCATTGTTATCGTAATTGTTCCAGACATTGTATCTCTATTTTGAACCCTGTGGAACTTAAATGTAATAGCTAGTTCGTTGGAATTTTCATTATCATGTTTATTCATGTCATATTTTATATTGTTTATAAACGCTTAGCGTATTTGTCTCGAAAAAGGACCTTCTCGGAATAAATACGTCGCGGGCTTGTCACGTGACCGTTACCGCTCTTTTGGGAAGCGGGATGTGACAATTGATAGGATTTTATAGTTTCCAAATTAAACCGTAAGTATACAGGTATATCATGATAGTATTTGAGGATCATTCCCATGAAGAGACGTGCTTAATAAGTTTAATTAAGTTTCAAAAAGTTGTTGGTTTTCAAGGCTAAAAAATTTAAAAGCTCAAATTAAAAATAAAAAGTTGGTTTTCAAAAGAGAAGGATCTAGGGTTTCATTTACTTTCTTTTTATAGTTGGTTTAAATGATTATCTTCTTTTCTAATCTAGTTTTAATATGTTGCCATTAATTATATGAAAGCATAGGTTATATTTAAATTGTTCAACATAGCCTATCAAGCATATAACATCATCTAGATTCATATTAAAATTCTAGTTCGAGTTAATTAAAAGCAACCTAGTTTTAATCTTCCAAAATATTTGTAGGCGATCTATAATTATTATCTTATTGATTAATCTAGATCTCTTGTAACTATCTAGATTGAATATCCTATATTTAAATTATTCTCTTAATTTCTTATCTTCTCTAATTAAGTTTCTAGATGTCAACTATCATCAACTTAATTAAATTATTTATGTTATCACCATTCCCTAATCCAATTCGAGGTGTCATCTTTCACTATTAGATTAGTTTATTTAATGAAAACTTTTAAAATAATAAAATTAAACACAAGACATTCATGTTATAAATATAGAAAAGAAGACATAAGAAATTATCCAACCATAAAAAGAATTGCAAATAAAAACCTAGAAGAAGAATAGTTACTCACGATATAATAAAAAAAACTAAATCTTTATTAAAATTCATAATAAAACATACAAATTACTCAATCTCTTCTCCTTGAAAAATCCTAAATTTGAAACTTATGAAAGAAATATCTAAACCCTAGACATACAGAGATTTTTATAGTATTTCGAGATAATTGGAACAAACTTTACAAGATAAACAGAGAAATCAAATTTTTCCCAAAAAATCTCGTCTCCTGATTCTAAAAATTTCCGGCCGAATCTGTCATACTGCCAATACAGCCAAACTTTTGTGGAATTTGGGCCTAAAATTTTGTGTGAACATTCGTCTCGTTAAGATCTTTCCAACGGTATGTACCAAATTGAAATCAGGGTTACGGTCTTCGAGATATGATCGTTTTAAATTTGCTCTGATATCGGGCCTTTATGCTGAATTGGGCTTGGATTTTTTAATATTATTTTGACTCCATTCAAATATATTTTTTATAATTTAATATCTTTTGCGCTTCTGCTCCATATGAACTTGTTTTGCACGTAAAACGCACGTGTTAGTCACTTTTCTTCTCTTTTGTACTTTAGTCACTGTTACATGCAAATATCATAAGACATACCCGGCACAGCATTAAATGTGTAAAATTGAAACAAGTTATGTTATATAAATATGCAATAAATTGCACCAATTAAATACCCCCATACTTATCTTTTGCTAATTCTCGAGCAAATCTAGAGTTTCAAACTCTAAACTAAACTAAACTACAATCTTACTAAATCCTACTCCTACTCCTATGCACTTTTCACGGACGTGCGATTGTACTGAGCGCATGCAACAAGCTTTTAAACCTCTAGGCGGCCCTAATAGAAGAAGTGTTGTTTCCTGAGGGTTTCCGGTGGATACCACCCACAAACACCTAAACATGAAAATAAAATAAGGGAAACAAAAATAAAAGCATGAAAACACATACAAAGATAGTAACAAATCAAGAAAAATATGAAAATGAGGAGTTTTAAACTTCACTAGATTTTCAGTGTTTATGAACCACATTTTAATTGTCTTGATTAAATCCGGAAATCACATCCTCCCTCAATAAAACATTGTCTTAGTTTTCATCTCTACCTCTCCTCCAAATATCAATCATATATCTCTATGTGTGTGTAAAATCATCTCTACACTCGGATAATTCAATTCAAACTATAGTATCCTTGCCTTAAT
The DNA here is from genome assembly GCA_030015575.1 of Agapanthus africanus. NCBI lineage: Eukaryota > Viridiplantae > Streptophyta > Magnoliopsida > Asparagales > Amaryllidaceae > Agapanthus > Agapanthus africanus. Next base: position 184,619,326 of record CM057341.1, read on the forward strand.
ACTATTTCTTTTTATTAAGAATGGATGGATTTGCTCACACACTTTTCATGCAACCATCAATACTTGCTTAGGCACTAGTCAACCGATTACCGAATATTTGAGCTTAAGGTATAATTAGCAATTTCATATATATAAGCCTAGTATTGTAACTATTTTGGACTCAACAGTAACTCTCAGACCAGTTGGTCTAAGGCACTGGGTGATAAAGCATTCTCGCTGTATATATTTTTTTATGCTCATTTTTTTTTCTTCTAGCCCTAAGTAAGTTACAACCCAAACTTATATATAATTTTTTTGTCAGCGATGTCTTTTTTCCGTGGTTAGCTTCAAATATCGTTTTTTTTCCCTTTCATCCCAAGTTTCAAGAAGTGTGCATATGCATATAGTAGGGTATCAACATTCAGAAGTTGGATTCAAGAATATGAACTATTTTTCAAACTTATTTCTATTTACAGATTCAGTAACTCCTTCATCTCACTCAACCCTTGGGAATTCAGTTCATAACCACCTATTACTAACTTTATTCTAAAATATCCAATTTCTTATTTTTCTTAAATCTCTTCTTTTCTTTTATATACATTTTTCACTCTCTAATTTCCATTTTCAAGCTTTTCTTCTTTTTTTCCAAAAGAAAACCTAAAAATAAAAGAAAAATTTTGTACAAAACCAAACCACCCTCATATTTAAATCAAACAATATCCTCATTGTGTTAAAGTACATACCTTGTTACACCCATATAGTTGTACTTACTTTTGTTGATATCTTCTTGCTTTCAAATTCTCAATACCTATAAAAGAAGATGTGGGTGTGCATTTTGGTACCCAAACTAACTTGGGTTTATGGTGGTTAATTTTAGGGACCCATTTCAAATTGGTATATAAAGATATATTTCTTTTCAACTCATAAGAATATGCAAAGTGACAATGTTCAAATTGGTATATAAAGATATATTTCTTTTCAACTCATAAGAATATGCAAAGTGACAATATTCACCACAATTATAGCAAGTGTGATTGGATGTACACATGGTACTAGATTTACGATTAGAATAGTGGTTAAAAAAACTAGATGAAGAGAATTTTTACAATTTTGAAGTTTTAAGATCAACGTCTCTTTTACTTAAAAAGTTCTCCTCTTTGCTTGATAAAAGATCAATCGTTTCCTTTCTTTTTGAAAATTTATCAAAAGAAACTGTTAAATCGTTATTTTGTTTTTTGAAAGAAGCAATTTTCTTGATTAACTTTCCTTGAGAAATACAGAACAATTTTAAAGAATCAATTTCGGCTTTAAAAGTTGAAATAAAATTTTCATCATCATTTTTCAAAATATCACATCGTAAAATCTAATTTTCAGTTTTTAAAGTATCAATAGTTTTTTATTGAATATCAAATTTTAAAAGAAACTCGATTTTTTCCTTATCTAATTTATCAATCAAAATATAATTTCTCAAAACTTCTTGTGAACTGCTAGAACATTTTAAAATATCAATTTCACCAGTAAAAATTTCAATCAAGCTATTATTTTCTTCTATCAAAGAATTGCAAGATAAAATCAAGTTCTCATTTTCACTTTTCAAAGATCCATTAAAAGAAATCAATTCCTTTTTCTTCTTTTCTAACAACAAAATTTGATTTTCAAGAAGATTATTTCGAGATCTTACCATATTAAGTTTATCAAGAAGATTAGGAGAGGCATCATTAAGTTGATCATGTGTACCAGCAAATGAAGAATCACAGTCCTTAAATCAAATAAACACTTATCATCGTCACTTATTTCCTCATTAGACAATTCAAATAAAGCGTTGATGTCACAAGTTAAGTCATAAGGAGCACTAGTTTGGCTTCCTAGATTAAAACTATTTAAATCAACTGTCATATTTCCAAACGAAAGTTTCATTGAACCATTGCGACAGTTAATCAAAGAATTAACGGTAGTTAAGAATGGTCGTCCTAAGATTACCGGAATTTGATTTTTAGGGTTGCAAACAGGTTTTGTTTCTAAAACGATGAAATCTACAAGGAATATAAATTCGTCTACTTTGATTAACATATCCTTAATTTCTCCCTTAGGCTTCTAAAAGGAATGATCTTCCAACTATAAAGTGACTTTTGTAGGTTCAAAATCATCTATCCCTAACTGTTCATTGACCGAAAAAAGAAGAAGGTTCACACTAGCGCCTAGATCAAGTAAACCTATATTAGTGACCTTACCTCCGATAATACATGAAATTATAGGATAACCGGGGTCCTTATACTTTATGGGTAATGCATTACGTAGGACGTCACTAACATTACCAGCTAGAAAAACCTTCTTAGGCACATGTGTTTGCTTTTTTTTATTGCAAAAGTCTTTTGGAAATTTAGTATAGGATGGAATTTGGTCAATTGCATCTAGTAGAGAGATATTGATCTTGACTTGTTTAAACGTTTCCATCATCTTCACTACTTTAGCATCATACATCTGGGCTTTTAATCGCTTTGGATATGTTGCTCTAGGCTCAAGAAGGTTATTGCTCGAAGATGGTTTGTATGTAAAATTGGGTGTGAAAGTGGATGCCGGCTGTGCAAGTGGATTGGAAGTCTGCTGCTCCTCATCAGCCGGGATCTCTTTAGAATTATCAGGCATCCTAACCTGATTATCAACCTGTTTTCCCGACATCAAAGTGGTTATAGCATTTATTTGAGCGGGATTTGTACGTGTATCTTTTAGATTTGTCACAAGTTGGCTAGGTAAGGTGTGCATCTCTCGTCCTCCCAATGTTGCAGCTAGTTGACCAATCTGCCTTTCAATATTAGTTATGGACTGTTTAAGTGGTGTAATTTATCATTATTAAAATATGTATTCTCATTCTCAACCCTATTAGATGTGTATTGTGTGTTTGGTTGGGTAGGGTTAGGTGGAGGACCTTGTCTTTGGTTTTGCAATTATTGGCTAGTGTTGCCTTGATTTCATTGTAAATTAGGGTGGTTCCACCATCCTTGATTGTAGGTTTAAGAATATGAATTATTACTATTATTTTGATATGCAACATTGGCGGTCTTTTGTCCTTGAGGACCGCTTAGAAAGGGACATTCTTTAGAAAGGTGGAAAGAGTCTTGACAGTTTAGGTAAAGAGAGGGTTTGCTAACTTGTTGATCGGGGACGGTTGTAGTTGATAGATTTTCTATTGATTTTCTTATTTTTGCTAGCCCCGTTTGCATCCCTATAGTAGCTTCAACTGCGTGTATCCTTCTCCTAGATGTGGTCGAATCTCTTTCACCAGTACTCTCTCATTGCATGGTTTTATCAAATAATTCTTCTAGAAAGTTCCATGTGTCATCTTCCTTTTTCATCATAAAGTCGCATTGACATATCGACTCTATCATAAGTTTAGACTCTATACCATCATATACTATCTGGCATAATTCCTACTTAGTTCTATTATGATGTGGGTATTTAATGAGAAGGTTTTTAAAACGTTCAAAATATTTCCAAAAAGATTCCCTCTGTTTTTGTGAAAATATCCTAATTTCATTTCTGAATATAGCAGTTTTAAAATGCGGGTAGAATTTTTTAAGAAAAGTTTTAGTAAACTCTTCTCATGTGCAAATAGTGTTGGCCGGCACATTAAAAATCCAATGCTTAGGTTTATCAGTGAGAGCAAATGGTATAACTTTAAGTTTTACAGCATCTTGATTTAACTGCTTCAATTTGAACAATTGGCACAAGTCTTCAAATTCCCTTATAAAGACATAAACGTCTTCTGACTCAAGACCGTGGAATTTGAGAAGCGAGTTTATGAAAGCGGGTTTAATTTCATAGTCACTGGCAGCATACGGTAAGACTATGCAAGATAGTAAAGAGGTATGCACAGGATAACATCGATCCTGTAGCGTAGGTGTATCAGGGATAATCTCAGTCATAGGATCTAATAAATCAAGACGAGTCAATCTATGTGTTTCGTCTCGATCCCACACGTGCATACACCAAAAGAAAGGAGATAAGGATCGTGTGTGACCGAAATTGCTCTGTTGATCATACGTGATAATATCGATCCTGTAGCGTAGGTGTATCGCAGTAGTGCTTGAGAATTATTCCCACAAAGAGATGTGCTTAATTAATTTTAATTATGTTTCAAAAATTTGTTGGTTTTAAAGTCTAAAAAATTTAAAAGCGCAAATTAAAAATAAAAAGTTGGTTTTCAAGAGAGAATGATCTAGGGTTTTATTTGTCTTTCTTTTTATGGTTGGTTTAAATGATTATCTTCTTTTCTAATACAGTTTTAATATGTTGCCGTTGATTACATGAAAGCATAGGTTATATTTAAATTATTAAATATATCCTATCAAGCATATAGCATCTTCTAGATTCATATTACCCTAGTTCTAGTTAATTAAAAACAACTTAATTTTAATCTTTCAAAATATTTGTAGGCGGTCCACAAGTACTATCTTATTGATTAATCTAGATCTCTTGTAACTACCAAGATTGAATATCCTATGTTTAAATTATTCTCTTAATTACTTGCATTTCCTAATTAAGTTTCTACGTGTCTGTTTCCTGATTTAAGATCAGGAAAGCTTATGGTGGAGGCATCACGTGCTAGCACGTGACCAGCGGTAACGTGTTGACACGTGACATTTAAAAGCAGTGACAGAAGGCAGATTCGCTCCCTGTTTAAATCAAAGAAAAGGCTTCAGAAAAGGTAGCGTGCTCACACGTGACCAGGGGTCACGTGTTGGTACGTGATGGCTGAGCAGCGGCCAGAGAACAGAGCGCAAAAGGAGAAGAAAGGCTCGTTCCAGGGGTCACGTGGCCACACGTGACCAGGGGTCACGTGGCCACACGTGACCAGGGGTCAGCCGGCTTTCAAAGCCTCTTTATTTAACAGAATTAAATTCCGAAAGCATTCAAATCTTTCCAAAAGAGAATGATTATTTGGAATCGTTGGATTAAAGATCCAAGGGTGATTAAATATCACCAATTTATGGAAAAATATCAGACTTGGAAAGATTTTCCCTTAAATCTAACCGAAATGACAAAGAGATATCTTTGGATTTAAAATCCAAAGGTGAATAAAATTCACCTAATAATCCAAAGGTCCAGATAAATGGTAAATATAAATCAAATCTCTCAATAAACAATCAAATCTTTCAATTGAAGATTCACTAAAACTGATTGATTTTCTCCCTTCTCCTATAAATAGGAGCCACTACAGAAGTGAGAGAGATATACAGAGGGAGATACAAAAAAAAAAAGACATACAGAGAGAAGGAGAGCCTTGAAATTTTGGGAAGAATTTGATCCTCTGCAAAAGAAAACCTTAGGTAAGAAGGGAGAGGCTTAAAAAGGAGAATTTAATTCTCAAAGAGTTTAACTCTTATACAAAAAGAAGAACTTGGTTCTTTCTCTAGCAGAGGATCTGCAAAGTGCACATCTCCCCATGAATTGAGAATTTAATTCTCATTGGGTTGAGATCCTGCCATGCAGATCCAAAGCACAAAAGGGGAATGGAAGTTTGAGAATTTAATTCTCACAGAACTATAGGAATTCAATTCCTTTGAGATAAAATTAGGGTTCAACCCTATGTTATGGGAATTTAATTCCTTCAAAATGGACAGAACCAGGGTTTAACCCTAATTAAGAACCTAATTCTATTAAAATAACAGGAATTTAATTCTATGCCAGAATTCAATTCTTCACATCTATTAGGAATTTAATTCCTACAGAAAAGAAATCAGGGTTTAACCCTATATAAGAATATAATTCTTCAGAAAAAAACAGGAATTTAATTCCTCTAAAAGTTTATTGCTAGGGTTTAACCCTATGAAAAATTTAATTCTTAAAAAAGATAAACACATCTTCAAACAGGCAAAGTAACAGGGTCGCGTGCTACCACGTGACCCCTGTAAAGATCCATAGAGAAGAACTTCGAGGCAACGCCTCACGTGCCCCTACGTGACCCCTTGGCAGAAGCTCTAACAGACAAACATTTAAATGCCCATCACATGACAGCACGTGATGCTCCAAAGTATACAATACTTCTGGCAGAATAAAATGAATTGAGGGCGCTCTCACGTGCTACCACGTGACCCCACTTGCCTTAGTGTTTAACACTAAAGTTAAAACCTCTATATCCAGTGTTCAACACTGATTTTCTTAGTGTTTAAACACTAATTTGGAAAACTCTATTTACAGTGCTTAACACTGACTTTCTTAGTGTTGAACACCAACCTGGAAGACCATGTTTCCAGTGTTTAACACTGATCTGCCTTAGTGTTAAACACTAATTTGAAATCTCCATTGCCAGTGTTTAACACTGATTTGCTTTAGCGTATAAACACTAATTTGAAAGCCCTGTTGCTAGTGTTTAACACTAACTATCTTTTAGTGTTAAACACTAACTTGTCAATCTCATTCCCAGTATTCAACACTGTTGGTCTCTAGTGTTCAACACTAGCTTCAGCCCAATTGGCTAAGTTTCTAGAGGCAAAACCTCTCCTTCAATGGACCTACAGAAAGCCAATATTCTAAACATGATTGGACTTAGCCCAAGCTGGCCATAAGTCCTCAATCCAAACTTAACTGGGCTAATAGGCTCATAACATAATTAATTGGCCTTGGTCCCAGATTGGGCCAAAGACTACTTAATCTAACTTAGTTTAAGGGTACATCTTTCCACTCCTTTGATACTTGGCGTTGTAATTCCTCAACGTCTTCAAAGAGGTGACGGGTCCCGATGACCACATATTGATACGGACTGTGGGGTCCTTAAACTCACGGACTATGAGGTCCTTAACCTTGACCGTGATGTCTTAAAACTAACGCCGGACTGTGGAGTCCTTAAATCCACGGACTATGAGGTCCTTAATCTTGACCGTGACATCTTAAAACTAACATTGGACTGTGGAGTCCTTAAATCCATAGACTATGAGGTCCTTAACCTTGACCGTGATGTCTTAAAACTAACATTGGACTGTGGAGTCCTTAAATCCTCGGACTACGACGTGCTTAACCTCGACCGCAACGTCTTAAAACTAGCACTGGACCGCAATGTCCGTAAACTACCTATGGACCGCAATGTTCTTAAACTACCTATCGACCGCAACGTCACTAAACTAAATAACATGGCTCACCTAATCGCTCTCTTGTCAGATCTAAACGATCCCGTTAAGTCGATCTTAGTCTGAAATTAGACTAACGTGTCCTTAACAAACGTTTAAGTTGATCTTAGCCTCAAATAAGGATAACGTATCCTTAAACACAACCCCCCCAAACCCAAATCTAAGATAATGCGGATTTGGACTAGTCCACACCCTACGGGCGACGACATAACTCAGTCTCCGTATACAATCCACGGGCAACCAAACATAAATCAAACACCCACGACACGAAGTGATCATTTGGAGAAGGAGAAAGTTGCTACCGCGATGCGGTAGCGTAATTAACTGCAGGGGCTTGCGCCTGCAGGGAAGAGCGTCCCCACAATCAAAAACCCCTCACGCGAGGGGGAATCTGACGAAGTCTGCTACATCGGACGCTCCGTTTAAACCTCCGATACATGGCGCCATAAATCAACTTGGAATCTTCGGAGAGGTAGACGGATAGCACCAATTAGCATCTGCCCCGAATCCCAGGCGAGACGTCTTGTCGAGCCGTCTTTCGGAGGGGAACAGATTCTGGCACGCCCGGTGGGACCTTTTCCTCTTTCCACTCCACACTTCGTGTGTCGTGTGCGCGAACCGAACGCGGCTCGCTAATGGTTGCCCTTGGGTTTTCAAGGTACTAAGATTTGGCATTTTGCTTATTGCGGAAAGTAAAGAATCAATGGCTTCCGCTTGTGCGAAATGCTCCAACTGCAACTGCAACCGGTGCTCCGCCTCGCCAGGAGGTATAGCCTACGGGCCCCAAGCTGCTTCGCTGTTCACAATGCCCGTGGAACAGGTCACTCAAGCTACCACCGGGTTGTAATTCGGGACCATGCTCCCGCCAACGAGCTTCACCGCTCCTGTGGTGACACCGGAAGCTCCTAAGAAGTCGGTCTTTGATCGGCTTACACCTACCGCGGCCCCTCTCAATGGGTCGCCCAACTCCAGCGCCTCGGCCTTCTCCAGACTGGGCCAGAACTCCTGTGGACCCGCAATGGGGCCTACAATCCCAGTGAAGGCTGCTCCTAAGAAAGTAACCAGTCCTGCTCCTGAAGTCGTCAAGGCGGCTTCTCCTGCCAAAAAGTCGGTCTTTACAAGATTGACTGTTCCAGTTCCCGCTCCTGCTACCCAAAGGACATCGGTCTTTAACAGGCTGACACCAGCAGCGACCCCCCACCTACACAGGGGGCAAGACGAGGCTATCGCCCTCACCAAGCCGATTCCATCGACACGACACGCTCGACGTCTCTACTGGCGCCGAGTGAGGATGGCCGGAGGCAACTCCTCATCTGGACTAATTCCTCCAACCCCGATGATAGAAATTAATGTTGCTGTTCCAACTAAGAACAGCTTTGAGGTGCTGAATAAGGTGCGTAGGAATTCTCCTACCGCGACGCTAAAGAGGTCTCCCCCTCCGCTGAAAAAGGCCGCGGAAATAATGCCAGAACAGCCCCAATCTCCTCAACGGCTGTCTTTCAAAATCTATAAAGTCTGGCGGCAGACCCGAGACTCGGTGATCGATCCAAATTTCTCCCGCCAGCACAAGAAGCTGAAAATCCAACAGGAAGTCGGTCATCACGCTAAGCCACGAAAAGCTGTCTGGGTGCCCACCTCAACGGTCCCCTCAACTTCCATTGCTCATAAAAAGAGGAGGCCGGAGAAGATCCCCGGGCCTGCGACGAGAGCTAAAGGCGCTGAGCCCAAACGCCCTAAGTCTGGGGGCATGATGGTCCATACTGTATACATGGCATCGGGGAAGGAAGATAGCCGTACATCTACAGGTCATAGACCGCTTACACGATTGGTGACTAAAGCTCAGGAGCAGCAGCAGAAGCTCCAAGAAATGATGAATGCGATGGCCGCACTCACTGGGCCAAAAAAAAGCCCAGAAACGTCCTCGGATCAACACCAGGAGCAAGAAACCGACGCCGAGTTCCTTCGGAGAATATTGGAAAAGAAAGACAAAGAGGCTGTGGAACAAGCAGCCAACATAAAACAAATGACGCTTCTCTTCCAAAACATGGTAGGAATGATGTTACAGCCGGACCTTCCGGCTGAAGACCCTCCGATCATTATTGAAGACGATAGAGGGGAGACATCTAATCCTCCTCCGGCTCTTTCAGCAACTAAAGGAGAAACGATCTCAAAAGCTGCTCTGGATGACTACATTGCTCAACAAATACGAGTTCACCAGGCGAATGAAGCGGCTGGGCAAATCGTTAGAACTGGGCGACCGTATCCAGGCTGGTATGATCAGATCAAATACCCGCCGGGTTATACAATACCAAAATTCTATGTGTATAAGGGGACTGGCAATCCCCACCAACATGTTGTCCAGTTCAGGGCCCTTTGTGGTAACACCGGTGGTGATGATAAACTATTGCTTCGCCAGTTCGTGGGCAGCTTATCAGAAACAGCATTCGAATGGTATTCAGAACTCCCGAACGATTCCATCAAGACGTTCGCTGAAATGGGGTTGCTATTCACTCAGCGATTTGCAAGCGCCAGCGAACGTACCCCGATAACGGCATTGATTAATGCCAGGGTGAAATCAGGTGAAACGTGGGTCCAATACGCTATACGCTGGCGAAACTTATGGTCAAAATGCAAGCAACGCATTGAGGAAGCGCCTGCGGTGGGCATGTTCGTGGGTACACTAGACCCTCATGCAACTATCTCCCAGTTCATGATGTTCTTTAAGCTAACCACGTTCCAGGCTTTAATCGACAAGTTGGCCCAGACGGACCAGATGGGTCACAGACCGTCTCCCCCGAAGCCGGAACCTCGGAATGACAAGGGTAAAGGGAAGGCAACCTTCGTTGCGAACGCTCAGCAGCAACCCAGTGCCCCGAAGCTGGCGGATCAACTGGAAGAAAGACGGCGGTATTATAATAAGAAGATGAAGCGCCCCTACTCGTTCCCAAGGGATAAGACAAAACGGTTATTCGAGTTGGCCGTACGCAACAGGCTTATCAACTTACCAAACCCAAGACGACCGCCACAACCCACTGAGGTGAATAACCCCAATTATTGCCCTTACCATCAAACGGTAAGCCATCCGATTGAGAATTGCTTCGTCTTCAAAGGATGGATTGAGGATCAATACCTCCAGGGAAAGTTTGCGCTGTCCGAAAAATGGAAGGTGAACCCGCCACAGCCGCATACTCGTAAGAAGACAGACGCACCATGGGAAACTTGTTCCTTTATTGAAGAAGCTCCATGGGAGGTCGTACTATCAGCTAAAACCAAAAGGATGCTGAGTGATCTTCATGCGTGCCCAGCAGTCGAATGGAAGAACCCGCTTGAACCTCAAATCATCAAAAGGATGCTGAAACCGCGTTCAACTACAAAGAGCGGTGGTGATGGCCCAAGTACTCACACCCAACCGTCAAAACCTTTGAAGAAAAAGAAGAAGAAGTCTAAGAAGCCCGTGAGGCCTGGAGACAAGCGCACGGACTTGCAGAAACAGATTGACGTGCTGGAAGAGTATAATCAAAAGGCGCGGACTCCCGTCACACTGCAAGAGTTCCTCAACCACATCTGTCAAGAGGAAGATGAGGGGGAGAGTTCGTCGAATGAATCTGATGGATACGTGGAAAGTTGTAATGTGACCTCCCACTCGTTTACCGATGAGGAAAAAACTCCTGGCACTAAGAAACTGGGGACGGAGCCTGAACCGGAGCTTGTGTGGCCAACAGACGAAATGATTGATGCCTTTCTAGACGAGATTCGTTTGAAAAGTAAAGCCGACCAAGAGCGTGAGATGGCCGCATCAGAAGGAGACAAACGCAGGCGATTACACGAAAGAGTTGAGGTACTCCCGCCAGATCGAAAGGCACTCGGCACGGATAAAAACGCATTCAAGACGAGGAAAAGGTTCGCCAAAGCCATGTCAATGGGAATGAAACTACCACCCTCGGAAGGAAACACGTTCGAGGGGGCGGAGAGGCACCCCAATTACTGCTCATATCATCGGAAGATTTCACACCCCACTGAGGGGTGCGGCGCCTTTAAGACATGGTGGCAAGGATATGTTGCTCACCGGCAACATTTTAAGCGCATGAAACGCAAGACTCGTCGGGAACAAAAAAAGTATGACCGAAGGGCGCAAAAGAGCTGCCGGCAACTGTTACATGGTTAACGCCGGAGGGTCACAAGTTCTCACCTTTGGGAGCGACTCTGATGAAGAAATGGCTCTGGGCCCTCTCTTTAAAGAATCCGTTTTAGGGAAAGAGGAAGAACCAGAGGCCTGCGAAAACATTCAGCTGCGCAATCGCACGCTCCCGGAAAAGAATCTCGGACCCGCGAATAGAAAAGATAAGGGAAAGGAGAAGGTCACTGAGGATATCACCTTAGATGACCAAGTCATGAAAGAGTTGACTGCCAAAGACCCTCCTAGGAAAGGTAAGGTGGACTATAACATCCTAGCACACCTAAGGAAACTACCTTCACAGCTCAGCATTCTCGACGCCCTCCTATTATCAAAGGAAGCGAGAGATTCATTAATCAAGGCGTTACAAGAGCCCGAACAATTCCAAGCCTTCCTCGCCGAAGAAAGGATGAAGGATGAACTGGAAGAAGTGCACACGGCCGACATCACTTTCGGTGACGAAGACCTTCTCCTCGGAACATGCGACCACAACCGTCCCCTATACGTCTCCGGATATTGCCACGATATCAAGATAGGCAAAATCCTGGTTGATAATGGATCCTCCGTCAATCTCCTTAATGTTCGGGTGTTGAAGGAGATCTGCATGAGCGTGCAGCACCTCGCTCGTGACAAAATTACCATCTCCGGTTTCGATTCCCAGTCATCACGGACTCTCGGATCCGTGATATTAACATTACGCTTCGGACTACTCGTTACGAACATCAAGTTTCACGTCATTGACGCCAAGACCTGCTACAACGCCTTGCTCGGTCGTCCTTGGTTACAAGAGTACAGCATCATCCCTTCTACACAGCATCAGTGTATGAAGTACTTTAAGGATGGTTTCGAGTATACCGTAACAGGTGAGCTGAACCCATTCTCCGTGAACAAAGTCCACAAGTATGAAGATGCAAAGTACTTTTTGCCAGACTTCGAGGATACAGAAAGGTGTCGCAAGCCGGAGAACAAAGCCGCCGTCACCATCCCTGTTTTCGGAAGCGATACCGAAGAAGAAGAAGAGATAGTTTACGCTGGTCCGTCTCGACGTAACAACCCGGGACCGTCCGCCCCCATGTTGATCTCCGGAAGTGACTCGGAAGATGAAGTTAATGCCGTGTTCTCCAGTCGGCCGTCAATACAAGCATCCCCTGGCAATGATCGAAGTTTGCAAATTACCATGGTGCCGCGGGAACACTACAAAGATCTGGATGCACTTGAAGCTCATAGCGTGCAAGAGTTGCGGACATTTTACGTCCCTCCCAGTCGAAAAGGCGAAAAGGCAATCCTATTCTATCGATCCTCGGAAATAAGAGTGGAGAAAGAGATCTGGCATGGCGCGGATTCTGCCCTTGACAAGCTTCAACCCATCCGTTTGCCCAGATACTACACAGACGGGTTGAAAAGACTATTGAAGCGCCAAGGGGTACCCTTAAAACAGACTATCCGACAAGCTCGATTCTATAATAGGATTTGGGATGTCCCTGGGACCCAGCGCAAATTGCCCAACGGGAGAATGGAAACGCTTGGGCTTGGATACGTGAAAGCCGGGAAACGGGAACGAGTCCACGGTAGCTACGCCATATATAACTTCGATGAAGAAGAGGACGCCCTGTCAGGAAATGCCAACCCTTCATCAAAACTAGATCCCGCGATCGAAATGTCGAGTCCGTCGTTTGAAAAACGAATAGACAAGCTTATCAGGAAGGCGGGTCAAAAAGCTCGGGACGACCATAATCGCGAGATGGCCATCTACGAGAAAGCCAAGACGCAACGTCTTCTTCAACAGGCTGCCAAAGACGAAAATATTCCTCCCCGTCAACTTGTTGTGCAAAAGGCCCGACGCAGAGGTAAAAACAAGTCAAAGAGCAGAAAAGGCGTTCGACAGCGACAAAGCGGGATCGAGAAGTCACGCGATCGGAAATTGAGCGGTCTAGATTTGTCTCTTATGAAAAAGATGAGTCAGGCATACTCTTTTCCTCAGAATAAAACACGGAAGATACTTAACCTCGCTTTAAGGCATCAAATGATTATACTTCCGGAATCTAAGCATCCTGAGCAAGTTAACGAGGTCTCTCATCCGGGCTATTGCTCCTATCACCGAGCCATAGGACACCCTATCGAAGACTGCTTCAGCTTCAAGAACTGGGTCGAAGACCAGTACCGGCAAGGCAGGTTTGCTTTATCCCGCAGCTGGAGGGTAACGCCGCCACAAAAGAACGAACCCAAAGCCACAAGAGCGGAACCAGATCCACATCGGTCCTAGAAGCGAGCTCGTACCTGTCGCGTAATAACGATATCAAAAGAAGAGCCCGAGAATATGGATGACCTTCCCTGGTGCTTCGAAAGCAATAACGACGAAGTCATCTCGGAATTTCCGCCAGCGCCGAAAGAACTGGAAGATGGCATACATACTACTGCAGATAACCTAAAGAAGATTGAGTTGGGAACGACGAACGACCCGCGACCGATATTCGTCAGCAAGCTGCTATCTGAAGAAAGGGTGGCCGCATTAAAAGACGTGCTTATGCAGCATAAAGATTGCTTCGCATGGAACTATTCTGAAATGCCAGGACTAGATCCAGAAATTGATATGCATAAATTGGCAATATCCCCGGACGTCAAGCCAGTCAAACAAGCACCGAGAAGAATGCGGCTCGAGCTTGAGATGAGCATCAACGCCGAAGTCAAGAAGCTGATCGATTCTGAGTTTATCCAAGAAGTTCAATATCCTGACTGGATCGCCAACATCGTCCCGGTAATGAAGAAAAATGGGACAGTGCGCATATGCGTGGACTTCCGGGATCTCAATAAAGCTTGCCCGAAAGACGATTTCCCAGTACCGGTAACCGAGCTGATGATAGATAACACGTCCACTTATGAGATTTTCTCTTTCATGGACGGCTCGTCAGGGTATAATCAGATAAAGATGCATCCCGAAGACCGGAAGCATACCGCCTTTCGGACCCCTCTAGGAATATTCTGCTACAAGGTGATGCCCTTCGGTCTAAAGAACGCCGGTGCCACCTATCAAAGGGCCATGACGAAGATCTTCGATGACCTCATACATAAAATCGTCGAATGCTATATCGACGACCTTGTCGTGAAAAGCAAATCATACGAGGAACATCTCGAGCATCTGAAGACCGTATTTCAACGCCTTCGGCAATACAACTTGAAGATGAACCCTCTCAAATGCGCGTTCGGGGTGTCCTCAGGCAAATTCCTAGGATTCATTGTCCGGCACCGAGGCATTGAGATAGATCCGTCGAAGATCAAGGCGATCATGGAAATGCCACCGCCAAGGACTCTCAAACAATTGCGGTCTCTCCAAGGAAAGCTAGCGTACATCCGGCGATTTATAGCCAACCTTTCAGGCAAATGCCGCCCCTACAGTCACCTGATGAAGAAGGGGACCCCGTTCGTCTGGGACCAAAAATGCCAAGGCGCGCAAGACGAGATCAAGCAATACCTGCAAAACCCGCCAGTGTTGGCTGCTCCGGTCAAAGGAAAGCCCCTCGTTCTTTATACAACCGCCCTCGAAGGTTCCTTAGGCACATTATGGGCACAAGAGAACGACCAAGGGAAGGAAAGAGCGCTCTACTACTTAAGTCGAGTTCTACTGGGGGCAGAAAGCAACTACTCCCCCATTGAAAAACACTGCCTGGCGTTGATCTTTGCGATAACCAAGCTCAGGCACTATGCGTTGGCGTATGAAGTCCATCTCATATCGAAGGTGGACCCCCTTAAGTATTTAATGTCGAAGGCCATACTGACTGGTCGACTCGCTAAATGGGCCCTGCTCTTGATGGAGTTCTCGATAACATATCAGCCTCTCAAGGCAGTGAAAGGCCAGGCCATCGCCGACTTCCTCGCTGATTATCCGATACCGGCCGATTCCCCTCTGAATTGCGAACTGCCAGACGAATACGCGTTTGATGCGATCGATGGTGGTAATATCCGGTGGGAGATTTATTTCGATGGAGAATCTTCCGTGAAGAAGCTCAAACAAAGCACCCCTATAATCAAATCAGGGGTGGGTCTTATCTTCGTAACTCCACAGGGAGGGATAATGCGCTTCGCTTTCTCCTTAACAGAGCCGAGGACGAACAATGAAGCCGGGTACGAAGCTTTGATTGCAGGCCTCGAGATCGCCATCGACATGGGAATTGAAAACCTCCTCATATACGGAGACTCCCAACTGGTCGTTAGTCAAGTAAACGGCGACTGCCAAACATGCAAGCTAGAGCTGGTGAAGTACGGCGAGAAGGTGCAGCAACTGTTGACCCAAATCCCCTCCTACACCTTGGAAAGCATACCGTGTGCCGAAAATAGCAAAGTGGATGCATTAGCCAAGCTAGCTAAAGAACTAGCTGATGAGAACCTCGATGATGTAAGAATCATGGTACAAAGCCGTCGAGTTCTTGCTCCGGCAAAAATATCTACGGAATCGTCCGAGGAAAAGGAAGCGACCGAGCAGAAGGCCATGCAAATAAAAGACCAAGAAACGACTGAAGATTGGAGAGAAGTCTTCATAGACTACTTCAAATCCCGTCGAACGCCTGAAGGTGCATCCTCAATACATCAGCTCATGAAACGAGCTCTGTCTTTCGCCTTCGTCAACGATACTTTGTACAAGAGGTCATTTGACTCTCTGTGGTCGAGATGCCTGGGACCTGACGAAGCGAAAAGAGTCGTTCAGGAAGTCCACGACGGACTCTGCGGTTCTCACCAAGCAGGCCCGAAGATGAAATTGAAAATTAAACGAATGAGCTACTACTAGCCCACGATGATCCAGGACTGCCTTGAGTATGCGAAACAATGCCACTCGTGCCAAATCCATGGGGACTTCATCCACCGGCACCCAAATCCACTACATCCAACGGTGGCTAATTGGCCGTTCGAAATGTGGGGGACTGACGTAATCGGCCACATCGAACCAGTATCATCCAGGGGACATCGTTTCATCCTGGCGACAACTGATTACTTCTCCAAATGGGCAGAAGCAATACCGCTGAGGGAAGTGAAGACGGAAAATATTCTCCATTTCTTTAAGACGCATGTCATCTACCGGTTTGGAACTCCGCGACGGATCATTTCCGATAACGGGCCAGCCTACAGAAGCCACAAGATTAGCCGCTTCGCGCAGCAACACAACATAGACTGGAGATATTCCTCAGTTTATAATCCCCGGGCTAACGGTCTAGCTGAGGCTTTCAACAAAACCTTGACCAAGATCGTGAAAAAGACGGTGTCCCAAAACAAAAAGGACTGGCACGAGAGACTGCAAGAAGCTCTCTGGGCATATCGAACTACGTTCAAAACGGCCACGAATACAACGCCATATGCGTTGGTGTTTGGTACAGAAGCAGTACTCCCCCTCGAGATAGAGTTACCCTCTCTACGAGTGGTAGTCCACTACGAGCTAACAGATGAAAAAAATACTCACCTTCGGCTTGAGGAGCTCGATGCCCTTGATGAGAGCCGGCTCATAGCGCAACAAAATCTGGAGGCTTACAAAGCGAAGATGACGCGCTCGTACGAAAGATTGACCAGGCCGAGGACGTTCCGCCAAGGAAAACTCGTGCTAATTGTCAAAAGACCTATGATCCCCAATTGCGCCAAGCGGGGAAAATTCGAGCCAAACTATGAAGGCCCGTACATCATAGACAATGTCTACCAAGGTGGAGCATATCTACTCATGGATATGCACGGTGAAAGGCCTTTCAGGCCAGTGAACGGTCGCTTCCTAAAGAAATACTACGCTTAACGGGTCAAGGTCTAGGTCAATGATAGATGACGACGACTATGTCCGCTCGCTATCTTCCTAAGCCCGAACTCTAGGCAGTAACCAGCATCCTTAACGGCGGACCGAAACGTCCTTAAACTAATGGCGGACCGAAACGTCCTTAAACTAACAACGGACCGAAACGTCCTTAAACTAACAACGGACCACTATGTCCTAAAACTAGCTGTTGACCGAGATATCGATAAACTACGGTGGATTGCAGTATCTCAAAGCCGATATAAAAAATAAATAAATAAATAAAAAATGGTGTGTCCGTATGCAAAATGGGCACGGATGAAAACCCGAAAGGGCTCCGTGAGTAAAAACAGCAGAGCTACCGGCGAGTGTTCGTGAAAACCCGAAAGGGCGCGCCCTTGTAAAAAAAAAGAGAAAAAGAATTTAAAAAAAACGGTATGTCCATAAGCAAAATGGGCACGGATGAAAACCTGAAAGGGCTCCGTGAGTAAAAACAGCAGGGCTACCGGCGAGTGTTTGTGAAAACCCGAAAGGGCGCAACCTCGTTAAAGGACACTTGCAGGGTCCTCACGACCTTGTAAGGAGAAACCACCCGCATGAGATCCTTACGACTCACAAGGGAGCAACACACTTAGGGATCCCCACGATTCCTAAGGAGAAAATACACTTGCGAGATCCTCACGACTCGCAAGGAGAACTCTCTTATGGGACCCTCACGGCTCATAAGATTTGAAAGTCTTAAGTTACAGAAACCTAAACCTGTTCTTAAGCAAACCCCCCACAACCGTTGATATTGCCCTACAAGTGGCTCAATACTGACCCTTGTATACAATCCACGGGCACGAATAAACATTTCCCCAGCAAAGTACCACCCGTGACTAGGGATATGTCCATATGGTAAACAACCCTTGTAAGTCCTCTCGACTTATAAGGAGAAAAACTTTTTGTAAGATCCTTACGACTTACAAGAGGACATGCACTTAGGAATCCTCACGATTCCCAAAGAGAAAGCACACCTACAAGATCCTCACGACTTGTAGGGAGAAATACCTTTGTGAGACCCTTACGGCTCATGAAGTCAAAAGCCTTAGTCGACAGGACCCTTAACCCTGTTCACTAAGCCACCTTTGTTCAACATCGACAGAGGCAAATGATGATCCGCCCCTGGCAACATCCCAGTTGTAGCGGTGCTGATGCCGAAATCGGTGTCTAAAATCCAAGCTTGCAGCGAAAAGGCCAGCGAGCCACACATGCATACGAAATAGCCGAAATGATGGGGCAACTTGCAATAAAAAGTAGCAAGTAAAAATGTATGCATAAAAAAATAGCCGAAATGATTGGGCAACTTGCAATAAAAAGTAGCGAGTAAAAATAAAATAAATAGCCGAAATGATTGGGCACCGTGAAAAATAGCCGAAATGATAGGGCAATCGCGACCTTCGCGATATAAAAGCTGAAATGATAGAGCATCGTGGAAAAAGAAATAAAATAAAAATGAAATCCACGCCCTACAGGTGATAGTACATCAATCCCTGTATACAATCCAGGGGCGCAAATAAAGAAGGGATCATACTCCTCCCCCAGGTTTCATCATAAGAAGAAGCCAAATCTCGATGGTTCACAGATAGCCTAGAGATCATCTCGACGTTCGTCTCATTGCAGCAGACACAACATCAAGCGAAACGGAACAGCGGCAACCCCCAGTTCCATGGCTCGGCGATATACATATCACCAAGAGTCAAACCTCCATTCCGTGAAATGCGGATACAATCAGCAAAATTCCTGGTCACGTGGAAAGAGGATAATGTCACTCTTTGACCCCGTGGAAAATGTGCATAGCGGATCCTGGTCCTCGCAGAGCACGGCAGTGAACCCATGTGAAACATCCAGAGCGGAGCCTAGTCCTCGCCGAACACGGCAGTGAACCCGTGTGAAGCATCTAGTGCAAAATTCCTGGTCACGTGGAACGCGGATAATGTCACTCTTTAACCCCGTGGAAAACGTCCAGAGCGGATCCTGGTCCTCACAGAGCACGGCAGTGAACCCGTGTGAAGCATCCAGAGCGGAGCCTAGTCCTCGCCGAGCATGGCAGTGACCCGTGTGAAGCATCTAGTGCAAAATTCCTGGTAACGTGGAACGCGGATAATGTCACTCTTTGACCCCATGGAAAGCGTCCAGAGCGGATCCTGGTCCTCGCAGAGCACGGCAGTGAACCCGTGTGAAGCATCCAGAGCGGAGCCTAGTCCTCGCCGAGCACGGCAGTGAACCCGTGTGAAGCATCTAGTGCAAAATTCCTGGTCACGTGGAACGCGGATAATGTCACTCTTTGACCCCGTGGAAAACGTCCAGAGCGGATTCTGGTCCTCCCAGAGCACGGCAGTGAACCCGTGTGAAGCATCCAAAGCAGAGCCTAGTCCTCGCCGAGCACGGCAGTGAACCCGTATGAAGCATCTAGTGCAAAATTCCTGGTCACGTGGAACGCGGATAATGTCACTCTTTAACCCCGTAGAAAATTTCCAGAGCGGATCCTGGTCCTCGCAGAGTACGGCAGTGAACCCGTGTGAAGCATCCAGAGTGGAGCCTAGTCCTCGCCGAACACGGCAGTGAACCCATGTGAAGCATCTAGTGAAAACTTCTTGGTCACGTGGAACGCGGATAATGTCACTCTTTGACCCCGTGGAAAACGTCCAGAGCGGATCCTGGTCCTCGCAGAGCACGGCAGTGAACCCGTGTGAAGCATCCAGAGCGGAGCCTAGTCCTCGCCGAACACGGCAGTGAACCCGTGTGAAGCATCTAGTGCAAAATTCCTGGTCACGTGTAACGCGGATAATGTCACTCTTTGACCCCGTGGAAAACGTCCAGAGCGGATCCTGGTCCTCGCAGAGCACGGTAGTGAACCCGTGTGAAGCATCCAGAGCGGAGCCTAGTCCTCGCCAAACACGGCAGTGAACCCGTGTGAAGCATCTAGTGCAAACTTCCTGGTCACGTAGAACACGGATAATGTCACTCTTTGACCCCGTGGAAAACGTCCAGAGCGGATCCTAGTCCTCGCAGAGCACGGCAGTGAACTCGTGTGAAGCATCCAGAGCAGAGCCTAGTCCTCGCCGAACACGGCTGTGAACTCGTGTGAAGCATCTAGTGCAAACTTCCTGGTCACGTGGAACGCGGATAATGTCACTCTTTGACCCCGTGGAAAACGTCCAGAGCGGATCCTGGTCCTCGCAGAGCACGGCAGTGAACCCGTGTGAAGCATCCAGAGCGGAGACTAGTCCTCGCCGAACACGGGAGTGAACCCGTGTGAAGCATCTAGTGCAAAATTCCTGGTCACGTGGAATGCGGATAATGTCACTCTTTGACCCCGCGGAAAACGCCTAAAGCGGAGCCTGGTCCTCGCCAAGCACGGCAGTGAACCCGTGTGAAGCATCCAGAGCAAACATCGGACTGCGGAGTCCTTAAAATCCACGGACTATGATGTCCTTAACCTTGACCGTAATGTCTTAAAACTAACGAACAAACACCCTGATTCTGTACTGATTCTACCCTGGTTTAAGGGTACATCTCTTCACCCCTTTGATACCTGGCGTTGTAATTCCTCAACGTCTTCAAAGAGGTGACGGGTCCCTGCAACCACACATTGGACTGTGGAGTCCTTAAATCCACGGACTATGAGATCCTTAACCTTGACTGTGATGTCTTAAAACTAATATCGGACTGTGGAGTCCTTAAATCCACGGACTATGAGGTCCTTAACCTTGACCGTGACGTCTTAAAACTAACATCGGACTGTGGAGTCCTTAAATCCACGGACTATGAGGTCCTTAACCTTGACCGTGACATCTTAAAACTAGCATCGGACTGTGGAGTCCCTAAATCCACAGACTATGAGGTCCTTAACCTTGACCGCGATGTCTTTAAACTACGATACCCTGGAGAACATCCCAAAGCGACCCTTGACCCCATGAAATACGGATAAAGGCGACCTCACTCAGCACTTGTGGGTCCTCACGACCTGCAAGGGAGAAAACTCTCTTGTGAGATCCTTACGACTCCCAAGGGAAATCCTGCTTAAGAATCCTCACGATTCTTAAGAAGAACTTACACCTACGGGATCCTCTCGACCTGTAGGGAGAAAAACTCTTTATGAGACCCTCACGGCTCACAAAGATCAAAAGTCTTAGGAGGCAGACCTTAACCCTGAATCCTAAGCCATCACTGCCCTGCAAGTAGGCCAAGATAAATTGTCCGCAGAACACATTCAATAGAAAGGGGACACACCATTGAGAAGAAAAAATATGTCTTTTATTCATAACTAAAATGGATACAAGGTACGAGTCATAAAAGGCAAAAAAGATATACTCTCATTCAGGAGTATGCACAAAAAGAACAAAAAAAAATATAATACAAGTTTTCAAGCTGGCGGGAGATTTAGTAATTTCGTTAGCTCATCCTGCTTTTGTCGGGTCACGGCTTCATTATTCAGGATCGCTAAAAAACGAGCCTCCAGTCGACATCAATAGTCGATCTAAAACGTGCTCATATCACCTGGTATGGGAAGAAACAGAAAGTTCTCGGTGTACATCCTATCAAGCATGCATTCGCAACTACATGAATATCCGAAGAAATAATACCCGAAGCTCTGATGTACATGCAACATAGTGACAGTGTTCGCAATTAAAGAAAGTTCTCATGGGAAGAACACAAAGTTCATTTATGCAAGCAGAAACATACATACGGATACCCAGCATACATGAAATTTCAACATAAAGCATGTGAAAACTAATTTGAAAATACTACACTAGCGGGAAAAGGTCGCCGAACAAAGGATCGGTAGTGCAAGTGTTGACAAAACAAAAGACAAAATTCTCCATCTCTCTCTCTGCCCTCTCCAACACGTCAAAGCGCCGGTTCTCGCGAGGAGTCGCTCCCCACCGATTAGCGCCATGTTCGTCCGCAAAAGCAGACATAACAGCCCGACGGGCTCTTATTTCGCTCAAAAGGTGAACCGAGCGATCTTTCAAAGCTTGAGTGATTAGGCACGCTTCGTGAAATCCCTTGAACTTTTCTTCGGCCGCGTCAAGCATCGCCAGGGTCATCTACGCCGGGTGAGGAGGGACGTCGGCGAGCACGGCGGCAAGAATCATCCGGAGCCAGAGGGAGCCCACTGGGAGGGGAGACCCCCTGCGGATCGAGAGTTCATACGCCGCTGAGTCGCATTCATCATCGGTAAGGAGGGGGTCCACCAATCGGGCGGCAAAGCGGGGGATCATCTCCTCAATAGGAACTTCCCATGGCTGTCGACGAGCATGAGGGCGATTGCAAGCCATGGCACTCAGTTGTCTATCAAGACAAATCACACCAAAATGAAAATAAATTTCTCTGTGAAGAGAAAAGAAGGCCATGGCCCCGGGATATAAAGAGGGACATTAAGTGCTGCGCACGGAAAATCTTGCATGGTGAAGCTATTTCCAAGGCCAAAAAAAAAAGGAAGGCATTGGAAATAAAGGAGATGGAACTATTTCCAAGGCTCCTTTTCTGCATCTGATATTGTGCACTAAAAATATGACATAAAACTAAACAACAGCCTCATCAAAAGGACCCCACGTGCGGAGCACGTGAGCCCCAAACTTGACACGCACTAAACAATGAAATAGCACCCTGCACATTAGAAACAGCAACAGCAACAATAGCAAAATGATAAAATCCTATAGAAAGGCATGCAAACACAGAAAGGCACGATAAAGCTTATCATTCATGCTTTAAGAAGTTCATACAAAATGAAAAGAAAACGATTACAATGGCAAGACCTCAGACGCGGGGCGCGGATTGAGAAACTCTAACTTGACTTTGTCCAAGATCTTCCAGGCATTTCGAACCATCCTGGTATGCTTCCTCTCGCGGTCGCAAGCGTCGGGGTCCTCACGAATATCTTCCACCCTCCGATAGGCGGCAAGTATGGATGACTGCTGAAAAGCCTGGTGTAAGAGATCAATGAGGTGTTCTCGCCTCCTCTTTGAGATCAAGCTCATCAGGTACACCGAATATACCTTATCCTCAGCAGTGTCCAATGCCCCGAGCGGTACGCCGGTGCAAAAGAGAGGGAGCGCCTCCCAGATCGCCAACACGATGAGTCTTAGAAGAGAAGAGCGACGTGGGAGTAGCCGATGGTTGTACTCGTCGAAGCGGCTCATGATCTCAGCACACTGAGCATTGGTGAACTCCTGGTTCTGACTGCGGCCCAGTGCACGAATATTCCCGTAGGAAATGATTTCGTCAAGATCGTACATATTGGCATCCATAATACCTGAAATAAAGGTCATAAGAAATCATTGCAAGCTTCTGTTTCATTAATTACAGAAGGACAACCTAGGGCAAAGAGACCCTAAGAAGCCTCCATGCGAAGAAGCTGAGTTCTTCTTAGGAATTAAATTCCTTATTGAGAAAAGGGAATTAAATTCCCAGAAACATTTTTGGGATGGAATTAAATTCCATGGATCAGAACCGCCATCATCATCTCCCTAAAGATCATACAAGCCCTAAAAGATCTACTGTTGAAGATTAAACGGTTTCATATTTCGATTGAAAAGCTTACAGAAAAACTGGGTTCCTGTTAAAAAGGGTAAAAACACTTGCTTTGGATTTAAAATCCAGAGGGATGTGAAAGTTCATCGTTCATTCAAGAGCATTACCTGAAGAAAAGAGTCTTTTTGAACAGAGTGAAACTCTGAAAATGTTTCAAGGCAGAGAACTAAGCTCTGGAAGAAGAGAATTAAATTCTCAGAAAAAGTATGCAAGGAAGAAGATGAGCAAAGTGGAGGCGCTTCTGAAATGACCCCTATATTTATAGGATGTGATGGAGACGCTTCATCTCCCCAAATCCCTAGAGGAATCCAACGGTCATAAAAAGTGACAGCGTTGCACTCACGTGCAGACACGTGAGAACAACGCTGTGGGGGCATTTGTTTCCAGATTTAAGATCAGGAAAGCTTATAGTGGAGGCATCACGTGCTAGCACGTGACCAGCGGTCACGTGTTGACACGTGACATTTAAAAGCAGCGGCAGAAGGCAGATTCGCTCCCTGTTTAAATCAAAGAAAAGGTTTCAGAAAAGGTCACGTGCTCACACGTGACCAGGGGTCACGTGTTGGCACGTGATGGCTGAGCAGCGGCCAGAGAACAGAGCGCAAAAGGAGAAGAAAGGCCCGTTCCAAGGGTCACGTGCCTACACGTGACCAGGGGTCACGTGGCTACACGTGACCGGCTTTCAAAGCCATTTTATTTAACAGAATTAAATTCCGAAAGCATTCAAATCTTTCCAAAAGAGAATGATAATTTGGAATCGTTGGATTAAAGATCCAAGGGTGATTAAATATCACCAATTTATGAAAAAATATCAGACTTGGAAAGATTTCCCCTTAAATCTAACCGAAATGACAAAGAGATATCTTTGGATTTAAAATCCAAAGGTGAATAAAATTCACCTAATAATCCAAAGGTCCAGATGAATGGTAAATATAAATCAAATCTCTCAATAAACAAATCAAATCTTTCAATTGAAGATTCACTAAAACTGATTGATTTTCTCCCTTCTCCTATAAATAGGAGCCACTACAGAAGGAGAGAGATATACATAGGGAGATACAAAAAAAAGACATACAGAGAGAAGGAGAGCCTTGAAATTTTGGGAAGAATTTGATCCTCTGCAAAAGAAAACCTTAGGTAAGAAGGGAGAGGCTTAAAAAGGAGAATTTAATTCTCAAAGAGTTTAACTCTAATACAAAAAGAAGAACTTAGTTCTTTCTCTAGCAGAGGATCTGCAAAGTGCACATCTCCCCATGAATTGAGAATTTAATTCTCATTGGGTTGAGATCCTGCCATGCAGATCCAAAGCACAAAAGGGGAATGGAAGTTTGAGAATTTAATTCTCACAGAACTATAGGAATTCAATTCCTTTGAGATAAAATTAGGGTTCAACCCTATGTTATGGGAATTTAATTCCTTCAAAATGGACAGAACCAGGGTTTAACTCTAATTAAGAACCTAATTCTATTAAAATAACAGGAATTTAATTCTATGCCAAAATTCAATTCTTCACATCTATGAGGAATTTAATTCCTACAGAAAAAAAAAATCAGGGTTTAACCCTATCTAAGAATATAATTCTTCAGAAGAAAACAGGAATTTAATTCCTCTAAAAGTTTATTGCTAGGGTTTAACCCTATGAAGAATTTAATTCTTAAAAAAGATAAACACATCTTCAAACAGGCAAAGTAACAGGGTCACATGCTACCACGTGACCCCTGTAAAGATCCATAGAGAAGAACTTCGAGGCAACGCCTCACGTGCCCCACGTGACCCCTTGGCAGAAGCTCTAACAGACAAACATTTAAATGCCCATCACGTGACAGCACGTGATGCTCCAAAGTATGCAATACTTCTAGCAGAATAAAATGAATTGAGGGCGCTCTCACGTGCTACCACGTGACCCCTCTTGCCTTAGTGTTTAACACTAAAGTTGAAACCTCTATATCCAGTGTTCAACACTGATTTTCTTAGTGTTTAAACACTAATTTGGAAAACTCTATTTACAGTGCTTAACACTGACTTTCTTAGTGTTGAACACCAACTTGGAAGACCCTGTTTCCAGTGTTTAACACTGATCTGCCTTAGTGTTAAACACTAATTTGAAATCTCCATTGTCAATGTTTAACACTGATTTGCTTTAGCGTATAAACACTAATTTGAAAGCCCAGTTGCTAGTGTTTAACACTAACTATCTTTTAGTGTTAAACACTAACTTGTCAATCTCATTCCCAGTGTTCAACACTGTTGGTCTCTAGTGTTCAACACTAGCTTCAGCCCAATTGGCTAAGTTTCTAGAGGCAAAGCCTCTCCTTCAATGGAGCTACAGAAAGCCAATATTCTAAACATGATTGGACTTAGCCCAAGCTGGCCATAAGTCCTCAATCCAAACTTAACTGGGCTAATGAACTCATAACATAATTAATTGGCCTTGGTCCCAGATTGGGCCAAAGACTACTTAATCTACCTTGGTTTAAGGGTACATCTCTCCACTCCTTTGATACTTGGCGTTGTAATTCCTCAACGTCTTCAAAGAGGTGACGGATCCCGATGACCACATATTGATACGGACTGTGGGGTCCTTAAACTCACGGACTATAAGGTCCTTAACCTTGACCGTGATGTCTTAAAACTAACGCCGGACTATGGAGTCCTTAAATCCACGGACTATGAGGTCCTTAACCTTGACCGTGACGTCTTAAAATTAACATTGAACTGTGGAGTCCTTAAATCCACGGACTATGAGGTCCTTAACCTTGACCGTGATGTCTTAAAACTAACAATGGACTGTGGAGTCATTAAATTCTCGGACTACGACGTCCTTAACCTCGACCGCAACGTCTTAAAACTAGCACTGGGCCGCAATGTCCTTAAACTACCTATGGACCGCACTGTCCTTAAACTACCTATCGACCGCAACCTCACTAAACTAAACAACAGGGCTCACCTAATCGCTCTCTTGTCAGATCTAAACGATCCCGTTAAGTCGATCTTAGTCTGAAATTAGACTAACGCGGTCTTAACAAACGTTTAATTTGATCTTAGCCTCAAATAAGGCTAACGTATCCTTAAACACAACCCCCCCAAACCTAAATCTAAGATAATGCGGATTTGGACTAGTCCACGCCCTACGGGCGACGACATAACTCAGTCTCCGTATACAATCCACGGGCAACCAAACACAAATCAAACACCCACGACACGAAGTGATCATTTGGAGAAGGAGAAAGTTGCTACCGCGATGCGGTAGCGTAATTAACTGCAGGGGCTTGCGCCTGCAGGGAAGAACGTCCCCACAATCAAAAACCCCTCACGCGAGGGGAAATCTGACGAAGTCTGCTACATCGGACGCATCTGTTTAAACCTCCGATACATGGCGCCATAAATCAACTTGGCATTTTCGGAGAGGTAGATGGATAGCACCAATTAGCATCTGTCCCGAATCCCAGACGAGACGTCTTGTCGCGCCGTCTTTCGGAGGGGAACAGTGTCAACCATCATCAACTTAATTAAATTATCTGTGTTATTACCATTCTCTTATCCAATTCTAGATGTCATCTTTCATTATTAGATTGGTTTATTTAATGAAAACTATTAAGATAATAAAATTAAATACAAGACATTCATGTTATAAATATAGAAAAGAAGAAATAAGAAATTATCCAACCATAAAAAGAATTGCAAATAAAAACCTAAAAGAAGATTAGTTACTAATGATATAATAAAAAAACTAAATCTTTATTAAAATTCATAAGAAAACTTATAAATTACTCGATCTTTTCTTCTTGAAAAACCCTAAATTTGAAGCTTATGGAAGAGATATCTAAATCTTAAACTACATAGCTTTTTATAGTATTTCGAGATAATTAGTACAAACTTTACAAGATAAACAGAGAAATCAATTTTTTCCCAAAAAATCTCGTGTCCTAATTCTAAAAATTTTCGACCGAATCTGGCTTACTGCCAATATCGGCCAAACTTTTCTAGAATTTGGGCCTCAAATTTTGTGTGAAGATTCGTCTCGTCAAGATCTTTCCAACGGTATGTGCCAAATTGAAATCGGAGTTACGGTCTTCGAGATATGATCGTTTTAAGTTTGCTCTGATATCGAACCTTTATACTGAATTGGGCTTTGGATTTTTTTTAATATTATTTTGACTCCATTCAAATATATTTTGTATAATTTGATATTTTTTGCGTCTCTGCTCCATATGAACTTGTTTTGCACATAAAACGCACATGTTAGTCACTTTTTTCTCTTTTGCACTTTAGTCCTTGTCATCTGCAAATATCATAAAACATATCCGGCACAGCATCAAATGTGTATAATTGAGACAAGTTAAGTTACATAAATATGCGATAAATTGCACCAATCAACAATTGACAAGCAGTTAAACGCGTTCTTCGATATCTTAAGCACAGTATATCTCTTGGCCTTATTATCTCTCATTCTCCATCATGGGTTCTCCACGCATTTTCAAATACTGATTAGGTCGGGTTCTCGGAGGATAGAAAATCTTTTGGTGGATATAATATCCATACATATGGGGTTGAATCTAATTTCTTGGTTAGCACAAAAACAGCTAACTTTTGCATGCTCATCCATCCGGTCAGAATACTACAGCTAAACTCATTTGGCTTGAATCTTTGACTTTTAAGAGTTGGGATTTCCTTCATAGAAACCGTCTATTTTATGGTGTGATAATTGTTGTACCCTTATGCTCTTGTAACAGGGTGCGGTGAATCTCGAAAGGATCACACAAGCTGATAGTGTGACCAACAGGTACGACGTAGCGGAAAACTATAAGGATCACGTGCAGACGAACACGATGAGAAAGATATACCCGACGGCTATCGCAACACACCAAACAAATAGAAAAGCACACCAACAAGACAAAGAACACAACGATATATCCAGATTCGACGCAACTGCATCTAATCTTACCTTCACGATAAGAACTTTCTACAAGAGTAATGATTACACCAGATACATCCAAAGCCCCCACAAGCCCATTACAAACAACTCTCCTTCTCTCTCTGCAACCTTCTCTCTTCTCTCCCGACAAAAGGCCGCAGCCACTTTTTGTGGATTAATTGCCGCAGCCAATCCCTAACACCTCTCTAAGATTCGTGGACCAAAAATTTTTAATTATTATATAAAGTAATGGGATCTAATTTAGAGTTAAGCTTAAGATTAATTAATTAGATTAACTTAATCTTTTGCAAAAGTGACTCAAACTCAGAAAGCAACCGCCTCCAATGCGAGACTTGGATCCCGCATGCACTGCACGTGCTTGATAAACTTGGGCATATTTCTTGGGCTTCGACTTGGGCTAAATCCGAATTTGCAATTAAAATATAACAAACTCCATCTTAAAGCAAATTCTCCATAATATCATCACTTGCTCAATCCTTAGAACTCTGTTCTCATCGCGGTTTGCTCTCAACAATCAACTGGGAAAAATCAAGTTCGAGTACTACTCGAACTCGACATCTGGAAACACCTCTGTAAATGCAACCGTCCCAACTTCGTAAGAGCATTGACCCTCTTCTCATCATCTAACAAGAACACTCTCACACCTTTTGGAACTCCCAAACCCAACATCCTCCGCATATATATGGTCCCCCTAACCGCCTCCAAGACGGTTAACAAATATGCCTCTAGTGTTGACTGCATGATACTGAACTGAAGTGTTGATCTATTTGGCACTGCATCCGTACCCAACATATAACCCGTCGTCAACCTCCATCCACCCCCATCTACCCGTATTACCATACACTGTCATAATGCAACCATCAACACTAGCTCTGCTGAATGACGAGCCGAACCCTTTACTATCTCTCAAGTATCTCAGAATCAACTTCTCAGGATGACAATGCTTTTTGCTCGGAACAGCCCAGCATCTGCTGACTACTCCAACTGCTTGTGCAATACTCGGTCGCATGCATCCACGCCAACCTCTGCACTCGCATATGACACTAAACGCACGTGATCTCTGTCTGCAACTAACCCTGGTGATAACATAGTCGAAAGCCTGAAGTGCGCCTCTAGGTGAGAAGACACGGGCTGGGTCTCCTCCATCTCATACCGAGCTAAAACATGCTCGATATACTGCTGCAGCCGACGCAACCCCTCATCCATGACACTATCCATGCCATGAATCAAACATACAATCTTTCTGTCGAACTCCAGATCCCCTTGCCTTGGAGGCTTGTCCCTAACCACTCCTATCTGTCGAATTTTCCTCGGCCTCTGCACTACTGGCTGTACTAGACTCTCCACTTGAATCGGAGTACTGACCACCTCATCTCTTATAACCTGGACTGGAACTTTGAACTCCACCTCTCTTAGCGGCATACATGTTCTCTGTTCACCATCTGACCGAGTCTGTCTTCTTCGAAATATCGCAGACTCAACGAATGTCACTCGACTGATTACTCCACTCTGGGACCCTAAACACCACGACCTGTACCCTTTTGCTCCGTCTTCTAAGCCGACAAGAGAACATCTCTTGATCCTCGGCTCCTCGGTGTACCCAAAAATATGAAACTTTGAGTAATCTATAGCCCCTCCAATCCATAACTCCTCGGGAATTCTCATATCTACCGTCGTCGATGGTGACCGATCAATGAAGTACTCGGCAGTAGATAGAGCACCAACCTGAAACTCTTTCGGAAAACCACCCGTAAGTCGTAAAGTTTTGTTCTTCTCGACTATTCAAACTATCCGCCCAGCATTGCCATCTAACCAAGGACCTCCCAGCATGGTGTACTGATGCATGATCCTCTCCGGCCTGCATGATCTTGTGACCCCTGTGAAGCAAACCCTCCGCCAAACTGTTAGGAATATGTATGCCCTAGAGGCCATTATTGTATGATATAGTGGATGCTTGGACATATTTATAGAGGACTTTCTTGCTCGATATGATAGTATGCTATATAGTTGCCTTTATCTTAACATGTACACTTGTATTATTATATTGTCTCTCTGATACATGTTGATAAAGCCCTTAGGATATTTGCTTGACTATCAGGACTATTGTCACGACCCGTAATTTAGCACGTGACCGGCACTTAAATTACGCAATTTCTAAAGGCGTAACGTAAATCAAGTAAGCCGAAACCCAGAAAATCTAAACATTTTTGCGGAAAATAGTGGGGATGTAGTTTTGAAATAAGGTATAATGAATCTTGTTTTCTTGAAATGCATAGCTAATGAAACATGATAATGCAAGTGGATTATACTAGAGTTGAAAACATGTTTCGTCTTTAAAAATTTGGGCAGCACCTCCCTTGTATATTTTAATCCAAAAATATATATACAACAATATATAGGCATCCCTAAGCGGGAGCTAGCTCTTCGCCAACTGGCGGAATCACAACCACGCA
Source organism: Agapanthus africanus (assembly GCA_030015575.1). Taxonomy (NCBI): domain Eukaryota; kingdom Viridiplantae; phylum Streptophyta; class Magnoliopsida; order Asparagales; family Amaryllidaceae; genus Agapanthus; species Agapanthus africanus. Next base: position 184,650,332 of record CM057341.1, read on the forward strand.
ATAACATATATATGATGCCCAACTCATCGAAGAATCAACCCAGAAAGAACTAATAAAGAAGCAAGACATCAAAACTCAAGAAAAGCGATCAAAACCCATCGCTCTAAGTCTCGCACAAAACCCAAATCTGACCAGGTCTACCAATATACAATTTCTAGTCTCTGATTTAATCAGATGTGATGTGATGTGATGGAGTTTATCTAGATACAATAGAATATAACAGTACAAGAGTGGGCACGATCTAACATGTGTCCCACCTACCAAAGCAAAGCACCCTGGAAGAAGCTGTCTGCCAGCAATATCGCAACTGATCCCAAGCGGTCAAACCTGCTGTAGGGTTCCTAGGCACTCATACAAGGGTCTATAAGGCATCAACCATGCCCGATTTAAAATTTAGACATGCCGAACAACCCAAAGCTAGGATCTTTGCTAGATAATTAGGATTAAACATGCAAGTAAACAACTTTACAACTAAGAGAGAGGGATTACAACCTTTGTAGTACGCTCATTCGCTTCATAAGCTCCGAGTAGAAGTCTCTTCGCCGCGATCCATGATCTTCCGGACTCAAGAGAGGCTGCACAACCCGAACGATCCATGCTTGCTTGAAGTCTTCCTTTACAAAGATGATCTACCTTGAAGTTCCTTTAACTCAAGCTCTTTCTCACTAATGAGGTGAACACCCTAATCTAATTGGCTAGATTAGATGAGGATGATGAAGTAGGATTTATGCTCTCTTTTATTATCAAATTCTCACACTAATTCATCACAAATCTCAAATCTAGAAAGCTTTGCAAGGAGGAAGAAGAAGAAGATGAATTAATAATCTTTTTGTGATGAATAATGAAAATGATATATGATTACAAATGCAACCATGGTCAAAGATGACAAGGCAAACCATTGTAGAGAGTTAACTAGGGTTAAGGGTGTGGTTTGGGTAATGAAAATATCTCACAAAATATCCATCATAATATCTTTGCAAGAAACAAAAGAAAAGCTTCTAGAAGCTTCATGAATAAGCTAACCCAAATCAAACCCTAATCATGTTTAATCTCCACTAATCATGTTGCATTAGTAATTATAACATGTTACAATATTATATATCACATATATAATAAATTTTGTAACAAAAGAAAATAATACAATTAACATATATCGCACATATATCAATGTATTATCCGGTGAGAAAATGAAATAATAAAGCGAGCCAATATTAGATAATATAATGTAATATATCACATATATAATTATACATTAAATTATTGAATCAACACTTGATCCGACAATCCGGCTATATCGAATATAACCGATTAATATATCATGTACCGATTCATCGAATCAACACTTGATCCGATAACCCGGCTCATATCAAAATATCGCGAGAATATAATACGGTATCCCATATCGTATTATCCTCAGTCCTGCACATATCACATATGTGCCCCTACTCCGTTTTGCCTGAGTCAAGAAACCTCTGTGTAGGACTCTAAAGAATCGTCAATACGCCGGTAGCAGGTGATGATCATATCAAACACCCACAAGCTGCAAGCGGTCAGCTAAACGTAACAGTCACCCAGGTATAGAGCGATCAGAAGATCAACAAGCAAGCATGTATATTCTCCTGTGAATCCAAACAGTAACACTCCCATACAGTCCGGTCTCTTCGTCTGATATGTTGCATATCTAGTCTAGGGGTGGTATACGTCAGACCCCAGTAACCGATAAGTCGTGTCGATGTGAGACTCATAACAGGTTGAGAACCTACTGATAACACTTACCAGTAGTACTCAATATCCGCCCTGGCCAGGGACTTCCAGTTATAGCCAATCGAACACAGCACAACATCAACTCCCTATACCGGGAGAGACGAAACCCCTCCTATCGCTCATTGCCTCCATGTGATTCGGGACTGTACCCAAAAGCCACCGTTTTGCACGCCCGCTTGGACGTGGTATGGTGGGAATCACACAAGACTCTATGACGATCTCGGGTCTACAGACTATCATGTACCAGTGTTACCAGAGATCTGCCATCTGACGTGAGGTATAATACCATCTGGGAGTTCTCGGCGAGTCCGTCCAGTGTACCCAGTCTCCACTAAGCACCCGTACACCATCCTTGATGTCAAACACCGATGGATATGGGATCATCCATCGCCCATCATATGGGTCAAGATGCGTATACGCTAGTCTACTCTGGTGTATCGTTGCCCTGTCTCGATACACCCTTGACTAGGAACAGTTATAGGATGTACTCGTCGACTACCATGGCCTCACTAGTATGATCTCATCATAGTCCCAGTAGTCAAGTACATATCCTAAGGGCTTTATCAACATGTGAGAGTAAGACAGTAAACTAATATAAGCCAACATGTTAAGATAAAGTGAAACCAAATAGCATACTATTATGACGAGCAAGAAAGTCCTCTCTATATATATCCAAGCATCTATTATAATATACATCATATGTACAACAATGGCCTCTAGGGCATATATATAACTAACAATCTCCCACTTGCACTAAAGCCAGCTGTTGTAGTATCTCATACCTAGCATCCCGAATAATCTCTCAAATGTATCTAGGGAATGGCCTTCGTGAGTGGATCCGCAGTGTTGTCCTTCATATCAACTCTCCTGACCTTGATCTCCCGGCGATCAACTATCTCCCTGATCAGGTGATACCGCCTCAGAATATGTCTGAACTTCTGATGGGACCTGGGTTCCTTGGCCAAAGCCACAGCTCCATTTTTATCGCAATACAAAGGTATTGGATGCTCAATGGATGGAATCACACCAAGTTCACTAATGAACTTCTTTATCCAGACAGCCTCTTTGGCAGCATCGTTGGCAGCGATGTATTCAGCCTCCATCGTCGAGTCTGCAACGGTATCCTGTTTGGAACTCTTCCAACACACCGCCCCTCCATTGAGGGTAAAGACAAATCCCGAGTGCGACTTAGAGTCGTCCTTATCACTTTGGAAGCTTGAATCGGTAAAGGAATCCACCTGGAGTTCTCCGTTACCATACACCAAGAACATCTCTTTAGTTCTTCTCAAGTACTTGAGAATGTTCTTCACAGCTATCCAGTGACTCTCTCCAGGATCTGCTTGATACCTACTCACTACACTTAGTGAGTATGCTATATCGGGTCTGGTACATAGCATCGCATACATGATAGAGCCTACTGCCGAAGCATAGGGTATCCCTTGCATGAGAGCTCTCTCCAAATCAGTCTTGGGAGACATCTCTTTGGAGAGAGTGGGTCCAGAGATCGTGGGTAGGTTCCCACCGCTTGGATTCTTCCATACTAAACCTCTTTAGTATGGTGTCAATGTACCTGGATTGGGACAATCCCAGTATCTTTTTAGATCTATCTCTATAGATCATAATTCCCAGTATGGAGGAGGCATCACCTAGATCTTTCATTGAGAATCTTTGTGACAAGAAGAGCTTGACCGATTGCAGCATAGGAACATCATTTCCTATCAAGAGTATGTTATTTACGTACAATACGAGGAAGACGACCTTACTCTCTGCAACCTTCTTATATATGCAAGGTTCATCTACGTTTTTGATGAAGTCAAACTCTTTGACTACAACATCAAAGCAGATGTTCCAACTCCGTGATACTTGTTTTAACCCATAAATGGATTTAAGCAGCTGCACACCTTTCCGCTGCTCCCACTATCTACGAAGCTCTCTGGCTGAGTCATGTACACGCACTCTTCTAAATCACCATTTAGAAAAGCGGTCTTAACATCCATCTGCCAGATTTCGTAGTCATGGTATGCAGCAATGGCAAGTAAGATCCGGATGCACTTAAGCATAGCCACTGGGGAAAATGTTTCGTCATAATCCACACCTGGTCGTTGACAAAAACCCTTTGCAACAAGTCTAGCTTTGAAAGTCTCAACTTTTCCATCTACACCAATTTTCTTCTTAAAGATCCATTTGCTCCCAATGAGTTTTACCCCTTCAGGAGCAACTTCCAAAGTCCATACTTTGTTAGTGTACATGGATTCCATCTCAGATCGCATTGCATCCAGCCACTTCACAGAGTCACCACTCGTGATGGCCTGCCCGAAACTAGTCGGGTCATCATCTTCCATGATGCAATCCTCACTCCCACCATCAATGAGAAAACCGTAGTATCTCTCAAGTGGATGAGAAACCCTACTAGATCGGCGGAGAGGCTGGGGTTCGTCGGGAACTACTGAATCCACTGGTTCCACTAAATCATCTGTCGTAGTTTGTGTTGCTGGAACTTCTTCCAGTTCTACCTCATTGCCACTAATTTCTTTCATAAGAAATCCCTTTTCTAAAAAGGTGGCATGTCGAGAAACAAACACCTTTTGTTCCTCGGAGTGGTAGAAGATATACCCTCGCGAATGTTTGGGATATCCAATAAACTTACATAGGACAGACCTTGCCTCGAGCTTGTCCGGATTTTGTGTTTTTACATAGGCCGGACAACCCCATATCTGAATAAAATTGTCACGCCCCGCTTCCCAGAGTACGCTCAAATAGGCACGTGACATAGCCAACTATGCTACCTGTGGATAGGAAAAATCCCTCCACAGTCACATTACGGCTGTAGAGATATCAAGAATAGGAAAGTAAACTAAACTATCTAGTACATGTCCATGAGCCAAAATGAATGAGTCAAGAAATAATGATATGCGGAAGCAAAAGATACAATAAAGAACCACCTGGAAGGTAAAACTACATACCGACAGGAACTTCACCGCTCGGTCTAACAGCGGCAATACTCCTGATCAGTCTGCAACAAGGTAGAAGGATCTTGGCCATGCAAAACCAAGACGTCAGCGCGTCATAACACCAAGCAATAATAAAACAGGGGTAACAATACATCCAAGTATGAGTATAAATGGTAAAACAAGCATAATAGTGATATAAGTAAGGACAGTGGGGTAATGTGTAGTGAGTTATCTAAACTGGTCTATTGGGTTAACTACTCTCAAGTCTTTGAAATCAATTTGATGAATTATCGATGTAACTCAATAGTATCCCGTGCATGCCCGGGACCACGGTCTAAGACTCTCGGGCTGAAACCGAGATGTGCCGCCAGGCACTAAAAGGAAATGGTAAAGATGAATGATGTCAGCAGCATCATCCCGAGGCGGGCCTAGCCTCTAAAACTGATCAGTATAAGCAAGCAACTGTCGAGTTACAAGTCAGGTTTCATCATTGATTTCCCCATACCCCCAAGTTATATGTGTTCAAGTCAGGTATTAAGTTATCAAGAACTAATGCCAACTCAGGATCAGATAGGTGCAGGTTTGTCTGGATAGACAACAGGAACGGTCCGTAAGGACTACATGTCAGGTTTGTTGGCATTAGACACAAGATCAGGTAACAGGTAAAGCCATGGTACATCAGGTCAAGTCGAGTAGTGTATTTAGATGTCATGTCATGTCAAGAGTGCACGGTACCATGTCATATCAAGTAGGCAGTGCAACAGGTCATGTCAGGAAGCACAAGATGTCATGTGGGTGCTCAAAATCAAACTAACATAAACAAGATTATAAATGAACAAGTATGAGTACTATCAGAACAATAAACTAGATCAGGTAATATGATAAGCAAATAGGTACAGATTAAATTATATCGATGCACGGTTATCATTTTGCGGTTAAGGGATGGTTTCAACATTACTTAACTATAGTATAACCAATATGGATGTTAAAATCATGTTATTATGTACTAAATAATCTAGAGATGCGATTGAATATAGATCAGGTTAGATGTGTGCAAACGGTCGTCCAACAGGGTATAAAATATAAAGGGGTACTGTGGACTATGCAAATAATTGTTGTATGATTTAAATATAATTGTGGGTACCATGTATAATAGAACTAAATGCAACATAGTATGTCTCGTGCAATGAATCTAAAATGATATAACGGAACGTCAAACTGTTAAAAGGAAATTATGGTATTAAATGTAAGCTACAGGTTTAACGTGCAATCAAATGGATATATAGAACTTTAAATAGCATATATAGTAATTCAAATAGCATGTAGCAAGTTTTCACTTGCCTGAAGGATCGCAATATAGATACGTGGTGCAACGTCCAATGTCGGTAAAAGCTGCGATGCACACACGTGTGCTCGGACGGACCAGCCAAAGTAAGAAGTGACCATGCTGCACGAGAACGTCTTCTGGGTCGTCCGGATCGTCGGGGACGGTACGGCTTTGGCGACGATCGGAATCAAGAATTCAAGAAAGAGAAAAAGAAGGAAAAGTTGAAGAAGAAGAAGAAGGAGAGTGTTGCTGTGGTGTTGGATTGGGGTATCTGGGACAAAGGATGGGGAGAAACGACGATACGCAATGGGTTTTCCGGCGATGGTCGACAACCAAGAACCAAACAGTAAGAGAAGAAGAAGAAGAAGAAGAGGAGGGAGATGGCTGTTCACCGGGGGTTTGGTTGTGCACTGGATTTGGTATAACGGGGCAGAGGCTAAGTCGGAAAGACGGAGACAACGATGATGGTCTCCGGCGAGGGTTAACGGTGATCAAAGTGGGGTTCTTGGGTCGGTACAGATGTGGGTTCTCGGGGTTTATAGTTTGCAACAAGGAGAGGAGATAGGAAGGGAAGAGGAGAATGAGGAGATGAGGCGGTGACGAGGGTGGTCGGAGCTCCGGCGAGGTGTAGGTGATGGAGGTGATGGGTTCTGTGCAGGCTCGGGAGAGGTGGCGGCATCCACGAGGAGGTGATAGAGGAGAGGTTGAGGAGACAAGGATGAGGGAAGGCCGACGAGGGTGATCGGTGGCGAGGCGAGCTCCGGCGAGGAGGGCTGCAGAGACTCGAGTCGGGTCCAGGGGTCGCCGGCTCGTCGAGGGGAGGAGAAAGGAGGAGAGAGGAGGGAGGTGAAGACGAGGAGATGGGGAGGCCGACGGTGAGGAGACGGAAACGAGCGCGAGGCTGGGTGGCATGGATTAGGGTTAGGTTTCATAATGGAGGCGGAAAAGGAAAAAGAAGATGAAGGGAGAGGACAGAGAGAGAGACGTGTGTAATTTAATAGTGAAAGGGTTAAAAAAATTTAGAGGGGGAGAGATACTGAGGGAGAAAGAGAGAGAGACAGAGACAAAATCTTTTAAAATATAAAATATATTCACAGCTAGAGAGAGAGAGACGTGCATAGTAGAGGAGAGAGAGAGAGAGACAGAGGATTCGTTAAAAAAATTTGATTTGCTTACTTAAAATAATAATATATACACATATAAAATCTAACAAAATCTAACAGTTAGAGTAGGAAAGATTTATTAATATAAATTAGGTAAAGGATAATAATAGTATATTTATATATATAAGGAATATAATATTAGTCCGTTTTGAGATTTTGGCAAATACAAACCTACTCCAAAACACGCCCGGGTCGGGTCCAAAAATTCAGATTTAAAATATTAAAAATATACGCGACTTCCAAATTTCAAAATGAATGCCTAGTTAAAGAAAGTGCATACCCCCAAGAACGGATGCACGTACGTGTGCGTAGCCATCCAAACACGTCCGTTTCAATGAACGGGACGAGAACAAGATGCGCGGATGCTACCACGGGGTTAGGGGCATCATGCAAGATATGAAATGTATTTTTAAAATATTTTCGTGATTTAAAAAGTTATATAGTAAAAGATGACATGCCAGATAAAATGCCAGTATGCGATAAAGTTGAAGATGCACAAGTCTACATAACAAGTCAGGGTGATTTATAAATAAGAATCAAACAGGTTCAAGCAAGCGGGTCCGGTCGAATGCAATATAAAATACCATTCGCGCCCCAAAAAAATACGTTAAATCAAGAATAGACCATGGATAAGTAAATACGGAAACTGGAATTGGTATAAATGAACTCGGGTGTTACAAAAATTAAGATATGGTCTCTTCCCATTCCATATCTTATATGGAGTGGTAGGCACTGATTTGGTTGGAACTCTATTCAATAGGTATGCAACTATCTCCAGTTCATGTCCCCAGAAGGAAACATGTAACTCAGCATTGCTCATCATAGATCACACCATATCTAATAGGGTGCGATTCCTCCGCTCCGATACACCGTTGTGCTGTGGTGTATAGGGAGGTGTAAGCTGAGAGAGAATCCCATTCTCTTTTAGATAATCTAGGAACTCATTGCTTAAGTATTCTCCTCCTCGATCAGATCGAAGGATCTTAATACTTTTGCCCGTTTGGTTCTCTACTTCGTGCTTATATTCTCTGAATTTCTCAAAAGCTTCAGACTTGTGTTTCATTAGGAACACATATCCGTATTTAGAGAGATCGTCAGTGAATGTAATGAAGTAAGAAGAACCGTTCCTGGCATGTGTAGATATGGGTCCGAATACATCACTGTGTATCAGTCCTAAAAGTTCCGTAACTCTTTTTCCGTGTCCACTAAACGGAGTTTTGGTCATTTTTCCTTTGAGACATGAATGGCAAGTATCATAAGATGATAATTAGAACTGATTCAAATATCCATCCTTATGTAACTTAGCTAGCCGTGTCGCATTGATATGACCAAGTCTACAATGCCATGAGTAGGATTCGTTCATTTCTGAACATTTTCTCTTATTTGTGTTTTGTATATTAAGGACTGTATTTTGATTGAGAACGTATATACCATTATGTAACGAGTCTGATCCAATCAACTTTTGATCTAGGAATATATTCATAATATTATCCTGTACTACAAAATTATATCCTTCTTTACTTAATAAAAAAACTGATATAATGTTGCACATCATGTTCGGTATATAATAGCACTCGTTCAGAATCAATGTATTTCTACTTGGTAATACAATGTGATATTCGCCAACTGCTTTGGCTGCAATACTTGCACCATTCCCTACTTGTACGGAATGATCACCCTTTCCCAGTTCTTTACCTTTACGTAGCCCACGTAACAATTTACATATGTGGGATCCCGATCCGGTATCTAATACCCAGGACGTAGGGTGAACTGAGAAACAGTTCTCAATAACTAACACACCCGAAGAAACTGCATCAGCATGCTTGCTCTTCGTTTGGGCGGTATGAGAATCCAGATATTCTCCTGTTTCCCGCTCAGTCTTATAACTCTTATAAGAAAGAACGGGACCAATGATCCCCTGCTCAGTATAATAAGCGGGTTCAGTTAATACATCCATATTATTATCTTGATTAAGGCCTGACGTGGTTGCTACCTGGAAAGAGAGAGAAGGAAACACTTTAGCGTATGCTTTTGCAAGATTAGATTGGTTATTATCTTATCTAATCAGGATGTCTCCCACTGTTTTTATCAAATCTTCCTTCAAACACTAAAAGGTAAGATTAGCCGGGATTAATTACACCCTACAATTTCGTCAATCTTTCAGCCAGATCAGTGTTGGTACTTGAGGGAGGTTCCCCGTGCTTTCGCACGGACCTAATTAAAATAAACCTCGTCTTCCCAAAGGCATAACCCCGTTAACAGCTTTCTAGACACCTACTTGATCAGCTAATTGTCCTGTGTAAAACTCTCCCAGGAGTAACTCTTACTCGCAGTGGGTATCGGGATCCAACTATCTCATAGGAGGTATGCAATCTCATTGCAAATTTCAACACTTGAAATTTCCAATAATACTTTTACCCCTAGCGTCCCATGACCTTGACGGAGGCCAAACTACCCATAGGGCGCTAGTCAAGTTCAACCCGTTCATTTCTTGATTGAATTAAACCGACCCGTACGATCCTTGACGAAGGCCAAACTACGCCGTACGAATACCCTAATCCAATCGCATCGTATGCTAGCAGATAAGCACTAGTTAGCTACCGTACACTACGCCTTGACGGAGGCCAAACTACCGCAGCACGAATAATAAGTAGTATTTATCTGAAATGACGGAGGGCTAAGCGGGTTTTTAAGAAAACCATGAGCGTAATGAACTTGATATCGTCGTAGAATCAAGTGAGTTTTGAAAAGGAGTGTTTTTGAGGCTTTTCTAGTTTCGCTAAAGAGGTCACTCCCGGTGAAAGGATCTCGGCTCTTTCTCCATCGAATAAGGTATAGGGTATATCATATATACCACTATGCAAAGCAAGAACTATATAAGTTGTCAAAAACTAAACCGCGAGTTTGTAGCATCTGCCAGTTTTGCTAAAGAGGTCACTCCCGGTGAAGAGATCTCGGCTCTTTCCTCATCGAATAAGGTGCAGGGTATATCATATATACCGCTATGCAAAGCAAAACTGTAGCTACCCTTTTTATAAAGTTTTGATTCTACAACACTTTTTAGGTTTCTTTTCTTTTATTAATCTCATTAATAAAAATCCCATCAAATTATGCTTCCTAAGCATTACAGTAGAAACGAAAGCAGTAATATTTATATATCAGCATATATATATAGTATAAGCATTCGTCTCAGGCAGTAATATGATCTCATCACAGAACATTGCAGCAGAAGAACATATATGAAATATTGGATATACTAAGATGTCCGTGTTTTAATACGAGCCTGTATTAAACACGGATTCCACGGTCGCGATGAATAGCCAAACCCACATCCCTAGACCCCTACGAGAGCGGCAAGCAACACTGTCAATTCTAGGGTTAGGAGACCCGGTCTCGACTCCTCAAGATAGCCTCCCACTGGACCCTAGAACCCGGTTACTTGTGCTCCCCTTCTTTGGTCTACCTAATACGGAAAAGTAAATAATATACAATTGTGACATCAATCTCATCCCGGAAGTGCCCCAATAAAAGAATATTACATATAAATGAATTTTACATGAATGAAAATAAAAATCCTCATCTCACATAAAACCCCTGGCTATTCAGAACACGACGATCCAATATAACATATCACAACAACACATAATATCTCATATCATCAACGTAAGAAAGTATGCGTATCTCGATTGTCGTTGATGTATAGCAACGAAGCCGGCGATACCCCACATACTACGCTTACGGTCACAGAAAAGAAAGTGTAAAACTACAACATTTGGAATCCACAATCACTTTAGACATCTTAAATCCGAAATATCATATACTTCGCATTTCATGCCTAACTTTATGAATTCCACATATTGTATCACATTCCAGATAAATAGAGAATATTAAACATTCCGATCGAATAATCAAATACCCAAGATTTCCTAAATAGCTCAACACTTGAGCGGAGTTCCAAAAATCCCAGAATATGTCACAGTAGCAATGGTCCAGTCGTAGAAGGGTCAAACCAACGCCTCACATGTGGCAATGCCGCACTGCCCCAAACCCTAAGATTTAGAGGCGGTTCAGATGGTCACATAATCGAGTTAAGGTTTAAGTTCTTCTAGAGGGTCCACCGCGTTACTTGCACGTTTTTCCGAAAGATTTAAACTCAAGAAAAATTCAACACTTGACAGTTTTTCGTGTCGGGAAAAAGTGAGTTAATGATATCCGTTCGAACATTTTAATAGTTTCTAAATTATCTGGAAAACAGAACGAAGTTAAACTTTCCGATCGAATCAACGAATACATAAAAATCCCCAGAACACTCAACACTTAAGTAAGATTAAAAATACCCAGAATCATGTACAAGTACCTACGGATGTACTGTGCCAAAAAGCTAACCCTAATTCTACTGTGCTGCCGCGGAACCGCCGCGCAAGGCATGGTATTGCCGTGGTTCCGCGGCGCTTTAGTGGAATTTTGGTGTCGTTTTTCACAGTAACTCTTAGAATTCCCTGCTGATTTTTTTGAGTATTTTTAATGCAGAAAAAATCACATTTTTACAAAATTTCCAGAGAGGGGGTCGAGTTCGATGTTTCGGGGTTCGATCGGAGTTTTAACTTCGTATACACGTCGCCTAATGCTCTAGCTAGGCTCTGATACCACTGTAGGATTCCTAGGCACTCATACAAGGGTCTATAAGGCATCAACCATGCCCGATTTAAAATTTAGACGTGCCGAACAACCCAAAGCTAGGATCTTTGCTAGATAATTAGGGTTAAACATGCAAGTAAATAACTTTACAACTAAGAAAGAGGGATTACAACCTTTGTAGTCCGCTCCTTGGCTTCATAAGCTCCGAGTAGAAGTCCCTTCGCCGCGATCCATGATCTTCCGGACTCAAGAGAGGCTGCACAACCCGAACGATCCATGCTTGCTTGAAGTCTTCCTTTTCAAAGATGATCTACCTTGAAGTTCCTTTAACTCAAGCTCTTTCTCACTAATGAGGTGAACACCCTAATTTAATTGGCTAGATTAGATGAGAATGATGAAGTAGGATTTATACTCTCTTTTATTATCAAATTCTCACACTAATTCATCACAAATCTCAAAGCTAGAAAGCTTTGCAAGGAGGAAGAAGAAGAAGATGAATCAATAATCCTTTTGTGATGAATAATGAAAATGATATATGATTACAAATGCAACCATGGTCAAAGATGACAAGGCAAACCATTGTAGAGAGTTAACTAGGGTTAAGGGTGTGGTTTGGGTAATGAAAATATCTCACAAAATATCCATCATAATATTTTTGCAAGAAACAAAAGAAAAGCTTCTAGAAGCTTCATGAATAAGCTAACCCAAATCAAACTCTAACCATGTTTAATCTCCACTAATCATGTTGCATTAGTAATTATAACATGTTATAATATTATATATCACATATATAATATATTTTGTAACAAAAGAAAATAATACAATTAACATATATCGCGTATATATCAATGTATTATCCGGTGATAAAATGAAATAATAAAGCGAGGCAATATTAGATAATATAATGTAATATATCACATATATAATTATACATTAAATTATCGAATCAACGCTTGATCCGACAATCCGGCTATATCGAATATAACCGACTAATATATCATGTACCGATTCATCGAATCAACACTTGATCTGATGACCCGGCTCATATCAAAATATCGCGAGAATATAATACGGTATCTCATATCGTATTATCCTCGGTCCTACACATATCACATATGTGCCCCTACTCCGTTTTGCCTAAGTCAAGAAACCTCTGTGTAGGACTCTAAAGAATCGTCAATATGCAGGTAGCAGGTGATGATCATATCAAACATCATATGCCTATATGTAAGGTCCCGGCAGCGTCCCGGCCGTTGAAACGCGGCCAAAATGCGGAACAAAAATTTTCTAAACTGGCGCTACCGCTACCCGATTTACGGATCGACCTTAAACCCTAAACTAGCAAACTAACTAAGAGTTAGAATCGTTATACCGAGTTGATCCATGTCCTTCGGTCTTCATTCCAAGCTCCTAGCGATTCCTTGATATGGTTTGGTTGCTGGTCTTCCTCCATCTCCGATGATCCACCCGAGGGAAACAGCGCAAGCTCCAACCTCGACAAACGAGGTAACCGACGCTCCAAAGTCGCTAGCTATGGAGAGTGGGGGTATATGAAAATGTCACTACCATTTTCTCTCTTTTCTTGTGCTCAATGGAGCAACCATAGAAGAAGAATGAGGTGATGAAGTCTTGGCATGAGCAAAAGAAATTTGGCTAAGTCTTTTGTGTGAGCATGAGAGAGTGGGAGAGCAAAAAAGTGTAATCTCCAATCAACCAAATGAAATGAGCTCCCCCACCACCATAAAGTGCCCCCCCATTCTCCCATTCCCACAAAAACAAATTCATTTGTTTAATTTCATTAAACAATGTGAACCATACTATGCTACATGCTTTGACCCATGCCACAAATCACATCACCTTTTCCACCTCATAAATAAAAACAAATGAATTTCCATAAATGGAAAATCATATAAATGAGGTGGCATCTTCTAGAAGCTATTCCGTATAAAATACGGAATACTTCCCGGTACATGTATCGAAATACATATACGCGTATTCGTACCAAAATACGAATAGCCGAGAGAGAAAACGAATAGTGAACAATAATACTAGAATACGTATATACAAATACATATATAAATTATTAAATCAAAACCCGATTTAATAATCCGGCTTAATCCTCAGCCACTAGTATTATCAACCGTCCGATTAAAGTCCGCGCAGCATGTGCACATATTTAATCAGACACATGTATGTATCAACATACCTCATGTACACCATATCGCTTAAACCGTGAAAACCCTCTGTGTGGGACTCTAAATACTCGTCAATACGCTGGCAGTGGGTTTAACTACAAGCACGTCAGCGGCACTAGCTGTACGTAACGGCTACCCAGGTATTGAGCGAAAGGGAGGCCGACGAGCAAACTCATCCTGAACCCCTACTGAGCCTGTCAGTGACAATATCCGTACAGTCCGGTCTGTTCGTCTAAGAGTATCGCATATCGAGTCTAGGGGTGGATTAAGTCAGACCCATAACAACGCGATATTTAGTGTCGGCATGTAACCCATCACCTCCTGAGAAACTATCGATCCTGGATCGGTAATCCTCGTCTACCATGGCCATGGATTTGTGGTGATGGCCATCCGTACACAATGCGACATCAACCCCCAATACCGAGAGAGACGAATCCCCGACGATCCGATCACTGCCTCCATGTGGCTCGGGACTGTACCCAACTAAAACCTGTTTGCACGACTCCTTTGAGCCGTGGTAGGGTAGTAATCAAAGCACAGTGGGAACTCACACGAGACAAATGACGATCTCAGGTCGACAGACTAATCTGTACACATGTCACCTGGGAACTACTATCTGACAATAGGTATAATACCAACTAACAAGTTCCCGGCGAGTCCGTCCAGTGTACTCATAACCCAATGAGCACCTGTATACTATCTTAGGTGAACAAACTAACACCAATGGCTTGTGAGACCTGGCCACCGCCCCTCGTCGGGGTCTCGATCAGTATACACTAGTCTACACTGGAGTATCGATACCCGGTCTCGATACTCCTACGACTAGGGACATTTAAGGATGTGCTTATAGACCCCAGCTCCCACAAATATGATCGCCATCATACTGCTGGCAGTCAAGCAAGAATCCTAAGGGCTCTATCAACACGTACATGATGATAAAGATAAACCAGATAGCATACTATCATCTTGAGTAAGACTGCTTTATCGGTATAGGTCCTGCCTCAATCATCATAATCATCTGTCCGTGACTATAATAATTTCCTTGATGGCACTATATCCAACACTATATGCATGTGAATATCATCCACGTGTCCATCAACGACACAAAACAATATCATGGAACCCGGGTGTCCCACACCGACACTCGAACATCATGAAAACATATGCCTGTATATACATATATGAGGATATCAACCACGTGTGTCCATCAACGACACATCAAAATCATGGAACCTGAATGTCCAATACCGACACTCGAAACATCATGAAAACCCGTGTCTAGCATCGACACGTAAATCCTCATATCTCAGGCATCGCATCCTCAGATCGGTCCTCATATCCATCTTATATCATAACTCCAAAACGGTATCCTCCGGATATCCGCCGAGCTCTATAAAATCACCGGTAAGTAGTGTTCCCTCTGCCAGGATCATTGTCTACACCAAAAAAATCATTTCTTACCCTGGGGTACCATACCGGGTCCACCATCTACCCGCAAACGGCATCTGCCAACTCCTCGAATTGGGTCTCGAAAACAAGCTCAGAACTGAGAAAACTCATGGTGGACGTCTTGAAATATCATATCAAGAGAAACCGGGTTTTTAAAACAACACACCATTTCCTTTGAAATATATCACGGTTCTCAATTCCAGAGATCTCATAAAAACAGCATCTCAATACATATAACCATAAAGTACAATGTATGCAACATAGAATAGTAATATAAGCATATCGGGTATATCATGCAAGCATATAACCATAAGGTACGATGTATACAACATAGAGTGGTAATATGAGCATATCGGGTATATCATGCAAGCATATCAAGTGATAATACTGAACAATGAATGTACTTTTACGGTTAAGAGTAATATCATGATATGGCAGTTCTACTGTGTAAGTAGCATGGCAATTCTACTGTATAAGTGACATGGAAATTACCGATGAAGAATGTGTGTGAGCCGGCAAATCTGTGTATGTGTAACATGCGCATCAACGGTAATTGTGCAGGTGTACTAGCAAATGATATCATATAGCATTAAATACCGGCACATGGTATGTACATGACGAGGGGTAATATCCTACACGACATGAGCAACAAATGGGTGTATCTATCTACACAAGAATCATACAGTCACTTTAAAACGGTACACAACGTTGTTTTTAAAATAGGTATGGTTCAGGTGGCAATCTTTATATTGGCGATCCTGCCTCATAACATCCGATATGATAATAATCATCGGTCCGAGTAATCTATATCTACATCATGTTATCTATTATACCTATATTATATTATAAATATCCATTAGTGCCAACTTCTATCATATTGTCTTTACTAAATCCTATAATCAATTTATAACTTAAAATACAATCTTCCATATCAATGGTTGCGAGGGTCCTATACGCCATCCACCTGACTTCTGATTGATCGATGTTTTGCGTATGCGTTTTAAAATCAAAGTTAAGAATATATACCGCAATCAATAACGGTGTCTCTTGGTAGCTAGCCGGTTGAGTACGGGTCGGTCCACAGGGAAACGTGTTCTTTTCTTATTATTCTAACGAGTTAAGTCCTATTTTTGGTAGGTTTTGATTTTTAAAAAAATTAAGATTGAATTTAATTTGGATTAAAACCTTGCTAGGGTTAGGATTAGATTAGTTTGGAAAGAGAATTCTACTCACTGCTTTCTTTGTCCTAATTAAGAACATAGGTGTTAGGGTAATAGTCAACAAAGGAGATTAGCACGATTAGGAAGAAACACAGTTTCTTCCTTTTGGTCCTTGTCCGTCCTTTCTTAACTCTTAGTCCTAACCTCTATGTAAATCAACCATAACCGGTCTAACCAGAGAATCACCGCTATCTCGTAGGATAGGGTGCCGTAGTGAGCGGTGTGTGTTTGATTAATATAGATTCCTAATTTAAAGTATTATACAGGCAAGAAAGGAGTGAGAGATTTCCATCTCTCAAACCTACCCAATCCTAACCCTAATAAGTGAGGAATTACTCACTCATTAGGGATGTTACGATGAAATTCATTTTTATAATTTTCTTTTAATAACCTAATTAACTTGCAGATAAATAAAGACAGATAAAAAAATGCAGAAATAAAATTCGGATAAAAAGAATGCGAGATAAAAACTTACTTTATTGACACCTCTTGACGATTACAATAGAATTGAAAATTTAAATCTAGAATTAAAAAGAGGCATGCCCCAAAAGAGGCTGTAGGCTTTACTATTTATAGATAGGAGATATCCTAGGGTTTACATCTGATCCACATTTAAAATTATAAGATTGCTCTAAGAAAGCCGGGTCAAAGCACCGACACCCACCAACACATTCACCGACACGTGCACAGCACGGCCGCGGATCCGCGGCGGAATGCCATGCCATCTTGGGGGTTCTCTGTCTCATCTTTCCACGGTTGCTTCATGTTGCCTTTTTCTTCTGTTTTCTTCACTTAGTTCTTCAGAATATCTTCTATTTTCATCCAGATTTCCACAGTGCAAAATGTTGTGGACTTTTCGCCGTGAGCTTCGCGTTGAAGTCTATAATCCTGTGCTGCCCTTGTATTTTGTGCATTGAACTGTTCACTGATCTTCATTTGTTCCTTAAACTGGTAGGTGGCATCATACAGATTCATTTATTTGTTGATCGTAATCTCACATTTGTAAAGTCTTTTCCTGAATTTCACTGTATTGTTCTGAGAACCTGTAACCTGCAACTATTTAGCAGACATGGATCAAAAGCACCTATTTATTTGTAATATGATTAAGAATGGGGAATATAATAATGCAAAATTCTGATATGAACAAATACCCCCAAACTTATCTTTTGCTCGTCCCGAGCAAAACTAATTTTATTCTCGAAAAAACCTAACCTCACTTTCGTAGGGGATCGCGATTGCACTGAGCTCGTGCAACAAGCCGTTAAACCTCTAGGTGTCCCTCGTAGGAGGAGTGTTGTCTCCTGAGGGTTTTCAGCGGATACTACCCACAAAATCCGATCAATTTGGCCTATTGACTTTCATTCTTCAATTCGGCGTTCTAGCAAGAAATTCTATTATCTTTAACTTAGAAATTATCAACCCGTATTTTTCACACTCACTTATCATTTAACTTAAGATCGTATATGTTCTGTAAATTTATTTAGCTTTTAGCAGCTTTTGAATTTTCCTTCTAAGATTCTATCTCAACTTAGGAATTTTTATCATCTCTACTGAAAATATAAGCCCTATCTTTCATTCCTATCTCTCATCCAACCCCAATCATATACCCCTACGTGTGTGTATGTATCACCCCTACACTTGGAAATTCAATTCAAGCTATCATACTCTTGTCCATTGTCCAAAGTACTTTTAGTTGGTGAATTTTAGATGAAATTGCTCACACATCTTTCATGCGACCGTTAATATTTCTTGAGGTACTAACGACCGATTACAAAATGTGTTCGCACATTTAGGCGTAATTCCTCGTCTTGTAATATCTAAGGCTTTAGCAGTGACTCCCAAACCATTTGGTCTGAGGCACCAGGTGATAAAGCACCCTCGCTATATATTTTTTTTATTTTACGCAGCCTTAAGTATTTACAAAACCAGTGCTCATTTTTTTATATCTCTTTATTCACACTTATTTAATTTTTTTAAATTTTTTTTCTCATACTAAGGATTTTAGACAAGAGCAATTCAAGGTATCCTCTACTATCCCAAGTTTCAAGGTGCGTGTATGTGCGAGTTGTAGGGTATATATTTTCAGAATTTAGACTAAAGGTTCGGAATTATTTTTCAGACTTACACTTCAATAAAAATTTCAATACTCTTCCCTTATTTTGACTTAGCCCAAGAACTAAACTCAAAATTTGCCTATTTCTAAATAAACTACAAAGACATATATTTTCTATCGTTAAACTTTAAGAAATGTTATTTTTAGGGTTTTTAATTTACTAAGTTTAGGATCTAGTTTTTCCTAGCTAGTTAACCATCTTGTCAAACTTAAGTCAAATATGGCCAAGTTGAAAAAAAAATTATCTTTTAAGGTTTTTCAATTTTTATTTGATTTTTCTTTTATATATTTTTTTTCCATGTTTTTATATTTTTTTTTATAATTTTTTATAAAGATGCAATGCAGAATTAAACATGCAAAGAAAGAAAAAAATATGTACAAAAATTAAAATATGCAATGCAATGATAACTATTTACAAACCACCTCCTCCCCCAAACTTACCAAAAGCAGTGCCCTCACTGCTCAGGACCTTGGCGTCTCCTTGAACGTGAACAGGAACGCTCCTCTCTAGCTAGCAGGGTTCTTATCCCCTGCTCTACTTGTGTTAAACGCTGATCATGCTGCGTCATCATTCCAATCAATCTTTCTATCCCCTATTGTTTCTTCGAAATAAGCGCGCTTGCGCAGCAAGGGTTAGCTCTTCATCGCTCGCGGTCGAGCTGGAGCTGGGTGTTCTGGCGGGTACATGTTCGGCCAGTTCTCTTCGCGACCATACTTCAGTTAGGCGGGTATAGGATGTGGATACGCTCTCAATAAGAGGCCTAATGGGTATACTTACATGCATGTAAAACTCAAATTCCTCCACAGGGAGGAAATAGCGACACAGTTGTGCCACTAACATAGGACATGGGTAATTTGCGGCCCTTTAGCCAGCACCAATTGAATTAAGTAAAACCGTCCACATGTCAAATCTAGGATTCCTAGTCATTAAGGTGTGCACGATATGAAGCGATGGGGTGAAAAATGTTGTGTTATGTGAACTGCTAAAAATGTTGTTTCGTGCCCAACGGCACACGGTTAATATATTGGCGAAGAGGGTTCTAGCCTGTATGCCCTTTCTAAGTTTCCTCGAACAGTCATTACCCATTAATGGTAAGTAGCCTTCAAATTGAAAGGGTTGGTCGTGAATAGGTAATCTAGGAATTAAAGTGACTTCATGGATAAAGTCCCTATCAATAATTATTTCTCTATCGCCCCAAAGTAATTTAATAAAACCGTATTGTACTAGGCAACCTTCCTCCATGCACTCGTAAAAACGAGTGACTAGATCTGGAAGAGCGTAGGCATTGGGATGATTGAAAATTAAAAAGTTCCACCCTCGCCGTGTGATCTCATCACCAAAATAACTCCCGTAAATTGTGTGTGAAAAGATTCGTGAAAAATCCCGTTCTAATTGCATGGTTGGTTCCATCACAGAGAATTAAATTTCAGAATTTGTAATTTAACAGAGAAGAGTTTAGAGATCGAACCACCTCTGAAATTTTCAGAGGGAGAAGACACCAGAGAGCGGCGGATCAGCGGCTAGAACCCTTTTATTGCGGCGGAAGCGCGGCGGCGTGATGGGATCTCCCTTCTCTGGCTGCTGCGGCGGCTAGGGTTTTGGGAGAGGAAAATATTAGGATTTGGTGAAATGCAGAGAGGGGTCGGGTTCTATATATAGGGTTTTTTTTTGGTTATTCGCAAAAAGGTCCTCTTAAAAAGAGGATTTTATTTGTAAATATATTTTTTTATTTTTTTATTTTTTTTATTAAAACTGAAAATTTACAAAAATACCACAATTTTTTTTTATTTTTAGATTTTTTATTTTTATTTTTATTTTGTTTTTATATAATTACAAGTGATACATACCCCCAAACTTACGGTTGGCTCATAATTTTATAAAAATTATTTTCTTTCAAGAGCCAACGTATTCTTTCCCAAACTTGAATTAAACAATGTTACTGATCAATACCAAGTTTTGCAAAGACCAAAATTTAATACCAACCATTCGAAGAATTTATCAATGAAACACAGCGGTTGGTGGAAGAGTATGTTGTATGGAGTCAGGAAGAAGTGGGGAAGAGATAAGTGGTGTAAAAGAAATGGTTTGCATCTCAATTTGGAGAGACGACACGGTGATTGTGACAATGGATTACTCGCATTTTTGTGAGTGTCAAGAATAAGGGTTGGAGGTTCAATTTCTTTTTGGAGATGATCCATCTCAACAGCCGTGTTTGCTAAAAATGCGAGCTCGTCAGCAAAAATTTCCTCAAAGCTCTCATCGGTGCCCCGAAGAATAAGGTCATCAGAAAGAGCGGGATGATATCTAGACTCCATGAAACATTCATAATCAGAGTTAGATGTTGACCCGGATAGCTCAAATGAAGAATCCTTATGTGTATAATACATAGTTGGGTCAAACGACGACGTATGAAAAGAGTCTAGATCAGTATCGTGAAGCTGATCAAATTCGCTGCTGTCGACATCACTTAATTCGACAGAACATGCATGAGCAGAAGATTCGGAGGGTACACTTCCCAACTAGTAAATGTTAAACTCACTTGTCATTTTCCCGAACGATAGAGTCATAGAGCCGTTACGACAGTTGATTACAGCATTGGAAGTGGCTAAAGAGGGTCGACCGAGAATCACCGGAATTTGACTCCGGGGGTTAGCTACAGGCTGTGTGTCCATAACAATGAAATCAACGGGGAAAATGAAGTCCCCTACTTTAATCAACACATCCTCTAACTCACCCCTAGGGTGGGTGATAGATCTTTCGGCTATTTGGAGAGTACAATGCATAGGTTTCAGCTCTCCAACGCCTAATTGCTCATATACTGAATAAGGAAGTAGGTTAACACTGGCACTAAGATCTAATAGTGAGCGGTTGATGTTCTTATCCCCAATAGTTATTGAAATCGTAGGACAGTCAGGGTCCTTGCATTTTTGAGGTAAAGGTTCAGTAAGAGCATCACTTACTGCACTAGCCAAGAAAACTTTCTTGGGTACCTGTGATTTCCTCTTCTTGGTGCACAAGTCCTTCAAGATTTTAGCGTAAGAAGGGATTTGTTGGATTGCATCCAAGAGAGGTATGTTTATACTAACCTGTTTAAATAACTCCACAATCTTCTCCATTTGCGGAGTTTGTTTATTGGATCTCAACCTGTTTGGAAATGGAATATTTTGAAAATTTGTTGAGTCCAATGTTTGTGGAGTAGATTACGGAGTTGGAATGGATCCCAGTGTTGGTGCTTTCGTGGAGTGAGATGTGGGTCCATTCAGAGCAGTAGAAGAATTAGAGCCTTGTGAAGAATGAAGAACAGGCTCTAAAGAAGATGAAGAAGAAGAAGAAGAAGAAGAAGCGGCCGGGGTGTCATTATTAGTGCCAACGTTGTTGTGCAATAACTTTCCAGATCTCAATGTAGTCACTGCACTCACATTATGATTTTGTTGTTCATGAGCAACATGTGCATTTTGTGTGTGACCAGGATTTGGTAGTGGTTGAGATGGAAGTTTCCCCTTCTCTCGCTCCCTTATAACAGCATTCAGTTGTGCAATTTGGGCTTCAATGGTTTTGATGCTCTGCTCATGTGATGCAGTGTGTTGCACCAAGGACTGAATGGAAGATTGGATGTTGGCTGAAGATTGAGTAGATTGTTTTAAAAACGCATCCAGACTTCATTCTAGCGAGGAAACCTTAACGTTATTTGGTTAAACAAAATTATTTTGAGGAAAAGAGTTGTTTGGTGAAAAATTGTTCATTTGATTTTGGTAAGGTTGGGGTTGGAAAGGTTACTGATATTGAGTTTGTTGAAGAGCTTGTTGTTGTGGAGGAGACCTTTGAAAATTGTTATTGCTTTGGAATTGTTGTTGATTTTGATTCCAAGCAAAATTAGGGTGGTTCCTCCAACCAGGATTATAAGTTGAAGAGTATGGATCATTTCTTTGTCTCTGCTGAAAGACAGCATTGACTTGATCTTGTCCTTGAGCAGGTGGGTTGTAAGGACACTCTTCGGTCAAATGGGATGGATCCGAACAACAAGCGCAAATAGTGCGAGGTGGTAAAGCGGGGACAGGAGAAGGCGATGAGAATTTGCTCTCAATTGCTTCTAGTTTACGTGTAATTGCAGCAATTTCGGCTTTCATTGCAATTGACATGTTAAGTTGATGAACACCTGCCCTAGACTGACCGGATGAAGTAGATGAAGTGGATGAAGCGGTCTGTCTAGTGCTTTCCCACTGAAGCGTTTGTTCAGCAAGATCGTCGAGAAATTGCCAAGCTTCCTCGTCAGATTTTGTAAGAAAGTGACATTGACAAATGGTTTCCAGCAACTACTTAGTTGCTTGGTTCAGTCCTTCGTATAAAGTTTGGCAAAGTTGCCATCTCTCGATACCGTGGTGATGGCACTTAACAAGAAGGTCCTTAAATCGTTCGAAACACTTCCAAAAAGGTTTGGAAGGAAGCTGGGAAAATTGATTAATTTCATTGCGAATTCTCGCGGTCTTGTAGTGTGGGTAAAACTTTTTTAGAAAAGCCTTAACAAACTCTTCCCAACTTTTTATGGAATGTGGTGTTGTACTATATAACCACTTTTCAGTTAGGTCACATAAAGTGAATGGAATGACACGCAGCCTTATAGCATCATCGGAAAGTTGGGTGGTCTTCATCATTGCGCAAACATTCTGGAATTTTATAATGAAGATATAGGCATCTTCGGATTCCACCCCGTGAAATTTGGGCAACATATTGATGAAGTGGGGTTTAATTTCGAAGCTATCCCCATTAGCCGGCGGAAGTGAAAGACAAGTAGGAAGTGCGGTGCGGGTTGGATAGAAAAGATCATGGAGCGTGATTCGTTGGGGCGCTTCAACAGGAGGGTGTTGTGGGTTATTCGCACCCAGTTGAGGTGGAATTAGTCCCGAAGTAGGTAAGGGGTTGTTAGGATTGAATCCCGACATCTCCTTAGAAGATGATGAATTTGAAGATGAAGGTAAAGAAGTGGAGGGAATTTCGACTTCGGAGTTGAAAGCGTCGTCAGTAGGAACTAACGAGACACGGACTAAACGGGCGCTAGTGTCCCTAGTCCAACCGGATATACACTAAATGAGGTGTAGTGTAGTCAAAAAGTAGAAGGTGGGGGTTAAGAAAACGTCAATAGTGAAAAGGTGGCGAAAGTTGGGTGCAATGGATTTCTAGCGACAAAATAACAAGTTTTTATAAAAAATTTGTTTTGTGGTTTTTTTTTTCTTTTAGAGTTTTTGCAAAAGATTTTTTTATAAGGAACTAAGACACACTTTCAAGCAATCACATTTTAAGCATGCACAATCAAGCCTAGAGCTAGGGTCTCCTAAGTCAACTAGACTGCTCCTAACTGGTCCAAAGGGCAAGTTGTGAGATATCCCCCGAATCGCCTCTTCACCGCCAATTGTGGCCAGGTAAGCACCAGTAAAGAAAGGAGGGATCCGCTCATGAATCACCGTGAGAAGGGCCTTTTAAAATTACCTTTCCCACTTGTCTAGCCTAGGCACCACAAAGTCAGGTTTAGATAAACGACCGATTGCCCTCAACCTTCCTCTGTCATAATGAGCGCGACAGTCCTTAATTGGCTGAGTCTAAATATTTTTAATTAACTCGAGGGATTATGCATATGCTTTTTGTGATTTCTGGGGTCTTAGGAAGGGTAATGAAATCCCCACCCAATCTGGATTGGTGTTATAGCCCCTTAAAAGTCCGTTTAAAAAAATGCAAAGCAGTAAACACACAAAAATCTAAAACACTTGCCAAAATAA
Organism: Agapanthus africanus; assembly: GCA_030015575.1. NCBI lineage: Eukaryota > Viridiplantae > Streptophyta > Magnoliopsida > Asparagales > Amaryllidaceae > Agapanthus > Agapanthus africanus. The sequence goes on from CM057341.1 coordinate 184,674,924, forward strand.
TTTTATTTTTATTTGCGGCGCAAAGAATCCTGCACAAAATTGATTTATTGGAGAGGGAGAAGAAGTTTTTGCGCAAAGAACCCTGCAGAAAATTTTTTTAGTGGAGCTCAGGGGGTTACAGAGAAGACAAAAAATACTCACAGAGGGATTTGAAGTGCTGACATCAGCAAGCGGCCGCGGATCCGCGGTCAAAAGCACCAGACTGCGGCGGTTCCGCGGTAGAAAAGTTGGTTCAATCCTCCAAAATTCTTCTGTTGTCTGTAGTGTTTTTTCTTTGTATGTTCAGATCTTCTGTTTCTGGATTTGTTCACCGAGCTTGCTCCAGATCTGAATCCGTCATTCTTCCTTTCTTGCGCAATTCACATAAAACCCTTCAAAAAATAACAAGATGATATTTTTTTATGTTTTTATATTTTTCAGTTTTTTATAAGTTTTTTTAATTTTCAATTAACCCGAAATTACAAAAAGAAAATAACTACCGTTATCCCCGGCAACGGCGCCATTTGATTGAGAGCTGATTTGCGTGCGTGCATTATAAAATCAAAGTTAAGAATATACCGCAATCAATAACGGTGTCGCTTGGTAGCTAGCCGGTTGAGTACGGGTCGGTCCACAGGGAAAACGTGTTCTTTTCTTATTGTTCTAACGAGTTAAGTCCTATTTTTGGTAGGTTTTGATTTTTATAAAAACTAAGATTGAATTTAATTTGGATTAAAACCTTGCTAGGGTTAGGATTGGGTTAGTTTGGAAAGAGAATTCTACTCACTACTTCCTTTGCCCTAATTAAGAACATAGGTGTTAGGGTAATAGTCAACAAAGAGGATTAGCATGACTAGGAAGAAACGCATCCGTCCTTTCTTAACTGTTAGCCCTAACCTCTATGTAAATTAACCACAACCGGTCTAACTAGGGAATCACCGCTATCTCGTATGATAGGGTGTCGTAGTGAGCGGTGTGTGTTTGATTAACATAGAGTCCTAATTTAAAGTATTATACAGGCAAGAAAGGAGTGAGAGATTTCCATCTCTCAAACCTACTCAATCCTAACCCTAACAAGTGAGGAATTACTCACTCATTAGGGATGTTACGATGAAATTCATTTTTATAATTTTCTTTTAATAACCTAATTAACTTGCAGATAAATAAAGAGAGATAAAAAATTGCATAAATAAAATTCAGATAAAAAGAATGCGAGATAAAAACTTACTTTATTGACACCTCTTGACGATTACAATAGAATTGAAAATTTAAATCTAGAATTAAAAAGAGGCATGCCCTAAAAGAGGCTGTAGGCTTTCCTATTTATAAATAGGAGAAACCCTAGGGTTTACATCTAATCCATATTTAAAATTACAAAACTACCCTAAGAAAGCCGAGTCAAAGCACTGACACCCACCGGCACATGCACTGACACGTGCACAGCACGGCCGCGGATCCGCGGCGGAATGCCATGTTTGGCCGCGGATCCGCGGCCATCTTGGGGGTTCTCTGTCTCATATTTCTAGGGTTGCTTCATGTTGCCTTTTTCTTCTGTTTTCTTCACTTGGTTCTTCAGAATATCTTCTATTTTCTTCCAGATTTCCACAGTGCAGAATGTTGTGGACTTTTCGCCGTGAGCTTCGCGTTGAAGTCTTTAATCCTATGTTGCCTTTGTATTTTGTGCATTGAACTGTTCGCTGATCTTCGTTTGTTCCTTAAACTAGTAGGCGGCAACATACAGATTCATTTATTTGTTGGTCGTAGTCTCACATTTGTAACGTCTTTTCCTGAATTTTACTGTATTGTTCTGAGAACCTGTAACCTGCAACTATTTAGCAGACATGGATCAAAAGCACCTATTTATTTGTAATATGATTAAGAATGGGGAATATAATAATGCAAAATTCTGATATGAACAACTTCCCCCGTAGATATAAATCTACTCACCAGCTAAACTCCTCGCTTAGCCGAAGTCGATGCGCTTCGTCGTCTTGAAAGTCCACGCGAAGGTATCTACAATCAATACAATCGCAATGCAAACACAATCAATATCCGAAAACTGATACGGCACATGGATTGCCTATAGATTAGAACCTATAGCCTACGCATGCAAAAACAACCAAATAACCCTCGTCGTTGACGTACAAACATCCAACGATGGAATAAAATCCAAATATAAAAACAACGCATTCCGAATATAAAAACCAAGAATTCACATATCGGAAACATAGCCAAACACTCTCAAAGAACTCCCCAGATTTCGGCTCAGGTAAATGGGAACTAAACAAACAAGTATAGGGGATAGGTTATAGGGTAAGAGAGCTACAGGCAAAAACTCAACACCATAGAGGAAATGAGGTCCGGCGATATCGAAAGGAAATCCGGCCTCGCCGGCCGTACTGTGGTGGAATGTGTTCGTATTTTGGTGGTGGTCTTCTGGTAGTCTATCTAGGTCAATAGACTTGTTTGATTTTCTTGGAAATTCCCCAGATAGCTCCAGATACCCTGTAGACCATAAGGTTTCACAAAACCGACACGGGAAATTCTAACTTCGTATTTTAGGTTCTAAACTCAATTCCAGGTCAATAGAACACTCTCTAAGGTTTTGCAAACACTCCCTACACCTCAATTAGCCAACTAACAACGACTTAGAATTTCCTAATATCACATATCCTAATTAACTCAAAATCTTAACTAAAATACGATATAACACGAATACTAATCTAAAAGTGAAGTGAATACCTTGTTTGGCCACCTAGGAAAATTCTAGAGTTGCTCCAAGTCTTCAAAATCCAAACTTGAATGGTTCTGAGGGTTTAGAATGATGTTGTGCATATTTTATGTGAAGGTTGCATAGGGTTTTGAGAATGGATTGGAGGTGATGCATGGAGTAGTGAAGGAATGAAGGAATGGAGATGAAGAAGGCCATGGGAAAAGGAGGAGGGCAGCCATCTCTCTCTTAAGCTCACTCTCTCTCACAAAATATCCCCCCTACACTCACTCTCTCACAAATATCTCTTTCTCATTTCGTTTTATCTCATTTATGCTCATGGCATCTAAAACTATTCCATTCACACTCAATTCATTGTTTTCCTTTTCTTTTCTTTGTTTTTCTTTTCCTTTCCTTTCTCTTCTCATTTAAATCTCACAAGTCACAAACACAAAATAACAATATGCACAAGTCATGAAAAAAATGTAAAAATACGGATTTGGCCAAAAATCCGATAAATATCATTAAAATAAATAAATCATTTTAATCTCCGATTAATTTCCAAATATTGATATATACTTATACCATTTTACGAAAAATCCCTATTCGCAAATCGAATAGTTTTCGCGAAATATATTATTTTAATATTAAATTTCCAAAAATAATATTTTTTATATTTCTGAAATGTTACAGTCTTCCCCCCTTAAAGAAATTCGGTCCCCGAATTTAAAATTTAACTTCCCAAATACTAAAACATTTCAATAATCGGCTCAAATCAACGGGGCTTCGAAATCACGGAAGAGACTGAAATACCACAGCGCATCATGTGCGCCTGAAAACGAGTGCGAAACTCAAAATCGAACTCCGTCAAAAATCACGCAATCATCGGAGTTATGAAGGAAATACAAATATCGAATTCCACTATTGGAATCCGAATGAACTATAGTCAAATCATAATACGTATATAGCACGCATCTTTGTAAAATCATTTTTAAAACTGAACAACTCATGACAAATCTTTCCCAAATCTCTGTGCTATGCGTAGCTCATGGCACAAGTGGCGGACGATCATTTGTAAAGTGGTAAATATATACTTATATATGTTTTGCTCAATTTATACGTCTCGCCTTTTTGAAATATCCCAGAAGGTTCTCTTTACAAAATTTCGTGTCACTCATGGACACGTAGAAAATAGCGAGACTATAGCTCCTTTTCTTTTGAAAACCTTTGGTAACTTTTTATGCATGCAAAATTACTCAGGCACTGTCCTCAGACCAGTCCTGCTCGGCTACTATATAATATAGTATAAATTATCAAAACGCGATACTCATAAATACAATCGGACTCAAAAGGCGTATCCAACCTCACATACGTCCGGTGCGCGTGGAATCAAATCTATTACAAGTGCCACAATATGCACAAAAGCAAAACTAAGTGCAACGGGTGTGCACGAAAGCATATGTCCAGTGCAACGGATGTGCACGACAATAATATCAAGTGCATCTATAGTGCACAAAGATCTCAATCCAGTGCAACTGACATGCACGAATGAAAATCCCAAATCAAGTGCATCTAACATGCACGAATAAAAATCTCAATCATGCGTCTAACATGCGCGAAAATCCAAAACAAGTGCGTCCGGTCCGTATAAAACATCCAGTGCAATAGTATGCACGATAACGAACATCAAGTGCAGACGAGCACGAAAACATAAATCTGGTGCAACAAATGCACAAAATACAAATCTGGTGCAACCAATGCACGAAAACTCATTAATATCTCAAATGCTCTCAAAAACAACACCGAGTATACCATGGTGTATAGAATCGTAAATGTGTGCAACTGTGTGCACAAAACATGAATCAATGCACTGCAAGCACATATAAGCTATACCGAGTGCAATAAATATGCACAAATTATAAACCAATGTAGCGGTGTATAAAACATAAATCAAGTGCAATAACTGTGCACAATGAAAATATCCAATAGGTGCAGCCATGGTGAACAAAACATAACTCATGAACCCCATCATTGAAACTCAAGTCCAAGCGATAAAAGTGTGATACTCAGATCACAAAACACAAATCGCAATAACTGACATTGAGGTACACCTCCTACAATATAGAAAAATATGTCGGGGCTCCCAAACTGGCAGAGCAAGATCATCTACTTGCCTTCTGCTCACAGTCTGAAATCTCTGGTCTCTAGGTCCTCGTTCTCTCTGTGGATTACCAATCTCACGATCCTTCTGCTCGTCGGCCTGGTCAGTTGTACTAACGGAACAGTTTCGCTCTGGCACTCCTCTGATTACCGTTTGGCCAATCAACATGACCACTCGCAAATGGCACATTACTGACGGCGGCATCTGGCCCTCTGAATACGCACGACATAACTGATCTTGGGTGCAAATCTCTATCACTGCGGTGTCCTGGAAAGAACCTGCTCACGGCTTCTTCCGATCTCATCTATGCCGAACTATACGAAGATTGGCACTCTTGCTTAACTCTTTTCTCATAACCGGACAGCTGCGTCCTCAGCACGACTTTCATCTGTAATTTGGCTGTATCTAACGCCTCTGCACACATATCAATCCTCTGGTCTCAACGGAGAGTAACGACCGCTTGCTAACATCTCGCACGAACCTCTTGTTCCACTTGTCTTTATTATCGTCCACTCGATGTCATCTCTTGCTGTCTGCATATCGCAATTCATTCTCGGCTACGGTCAATCTAGAGTCTCTCACACGAACTCGACATTAAGAACTCGGTATCTTCACCACTCTGTAGAAGAAATCTAGCCGAACACGTTCTCGGGAACTCGTCCAAATCATCGGAGGAATACACTTTATTCGTTCGTTCTTGATCAACTCACAACGCATCTGGGTGAGGTCCTTCTACCTGAAACTGGTCAACTTACAGATCTCTCATCGGAGAATCCAACGAACAACGTCCTCTCTTGATCGATCTACTCTAGATCCAAGTAAGATCCTTCAACTGGAATTCTTCAATTCATCTGAGCCTGCATCGGCATATCAAATCTGACGAATCATAACAGTCGCTCAACTCGAGATAGACTAGCTATCTCCTGTCACATCTCTGTCTGGAAGCTCCAGCGGTTTCAGCTCATAAGCTATGGAATCGACATCCCATTAATCTCAGTAACAGCTGGGTCATCTGTCTGCACGGGAGACAACATCACGATCTTTGAGGCAGGCTGTACATCAACAGTCCTCTCAATCTGGCACCCTCTATCAATGGCCCGATCATCCGGTGCAAAACCGAACACTCGCCTCAAATGAGAGATCACAACACAACACTGTACCTATACGTCCCTATGTCACCAGAAAATAACATGGTCAGTCCTCGTCCACGACGAGCTCGCTCTGACCGCAGAACTAGCAGCAGCTCAATCTGCGCTCAAACTATGGTGACAGGAACCTCAAGCAGATATCGAAGAAAATAAATCACATGAACGAAAGAAATAATCATATCCCAAATGGATATATGATCATAGGAATAAATAGTATCAAAGATCTCAAGATATGAACATCCTAAGGTTTCTTAAGTGGAGTATCGTATCGTAAATATACCGCGGAACATATGTACAGTACGTCACTCTACTCAAGCTACATACTCCATCAATCAAGCTCAACCTATGAAATGAAAGTTCGGGTCTAATACCCCCCCTCCCACGTTAAGTTCCGTAGGGTCAAGCCTAAGTTCCGTAGGGTCAAGCCTAGCTTCCGAAATATATACGCCCTAGACTCCGCATGGTCAAACCCAGACTCAAACCAAGGTTAAATTTAACGCTCTGATACCAACTTTGTCACAACCCGTAATTTAGCACGTTACCGACACTTAAATTACGTAACATCTAAACGCATAACGTAAATTAAGTAAGCCGAAGCCCGGAAAATCTAAACCTTTTTGCGGAAAATAGTGGGGATGCAGTTTTGAAATAAGGTATAATGAATCATGTTTTCTTGAAATGCATAGCTAATGAAACATGATAATGCAAGTGGATTATACTAGAGTTGAAAACATGTTTCGCCTTTAAAAATTTGGGCAGCACCTCCCTTGTATATTTGATCCAAAAACATATATACAACAATATATAGGCATCCCCAAGCGGGAGCTAGCTCTTCGCCAACTGGCGGAATCATAACCACACAATAACATATATACGACGTCTAACTCATCGGAGAATCAACCCAGAAAGAACTAATAAAGAAGCAAGACATCAAAACTCAAGAAAAGCGATCAAAACTCATCGCTCTAAGTCTCGCACAAAACCCCCAAGTCTGGCTAGATCTACCAATATACAATTTATAGTCTCTGATTTGATCTGATGTGATGTGATGTGATGGAGTTTATCTAGATATAATATAATATAACAGTACGAAAGTGGGCACGATCCAACATGTGTCCCACCTACCAAAGCAAACCACCCTGGAAGAAGCTGTGTGACAGCAATACCGCAACTGATCCTAAGTGGTCAAACCTATAAGAACTGTGGCACAACGGGGGTGATTTTCCAACTCGTGAATAGAAAACATCAACAAGTAGAAATCGAATAAAACAACGATTTCCTAGGTCACTATATCCTGAAGATAATACTATGATATTTAGGGTGACCAGGTATACATATATGTCAACAATCTATCAATGCAATAACATATATAAATAAACATCCGACATCATATGCATATATGCATGTGAATATCATCCACGTGTCCATCAACGACACAAAACAATATCATGGAACCTGGGTGTCCCACACCGACACTCGAACATCATGAAAACATATGCTTGTATATATATATGAGGATATCAACCACGTGTGTCCATCAACAACACATCAAAATCATGGAACCTAAGTGTCCAACACCGACACTCGAAACATCATGAAAACCCGTGTCCAGCATCGACACGTAAATCATCATATCTCAGGCGCCGCATCCTCAGATCGGTCCTCATATCATAACTCCAAAACGGTATCCTCCGGATATCCGCCGAGCTCTATACAATCACCGGTAAGTACTGTTCCCTCTGCCAGGCTCATCGTCTACACCACAAAAATCATTTCTTGTCCCGGGATACCATACCGGGTCCACCATGTACCCGCAAACGGCATCTGCCAACTCCTTGAATCGGGTCTTGAAAACAAGCTCAGAACTGAGAAAACTCATGGTGGACGTCTCGAAATATCATATCAAGAGAAACCGGGTTTTTAAAACAATACACCATTTCCTTTGAAATATATCACGGTTCTCAATTCCGGAGATCTCATAAAAACAGTATCTCAATGCATATAACCATAAAGTACAATGTATGCAATATATAGTAGTAATATGAGCATATCGGGTATATCATGCAAGCATATAACCATAAGATACGATGTATGCAATATAGAGTAGTAATATGAGCATATCGGGTATATCATGCAAGCATGTCAAGTGATAATACTGAACAATGAATGTACTTTTACGGTTAAGAGTAACATCATGATATGGCAGTTCTACTGTGTAAGTAGCATGGCAGTTCTACTGTATAAGTGACATAGCAATTACCGATGAAGAATGTATGTGAGCAGGAAAATCTGTGTATGTGTAATATGCGCATCAACGGTAATTGTGCAGGTGTACTAGCAAATGATATCATATAGCATTAAATACCGGCAGGTGGTATGTACATCACGAGGGGTAATATCCTACATGACATGAACAACAAATTGGTGTATCTATCTACACAAGAATCATACGGTCACTTTAAAACGGTACACATCATAATTTTTAAAATAGGTATGGTTCAGGTGGCAATCTTTATATTGTCGATCCCGCCTCATAACATCCGATATGACAATAATCATCGATCTGAGTCATCTTTATCTACATCATGTTATCTATTATACCTATATTATATTATAAATATCCATTAATGCCAACTTCTATCATATTGTATTTACTAAATTCTATAATCAATTTATAACTTAAAACACAATCTTCCATATCAATGGTTGCGGGGGTGTTATACGCCATCCACCCGACTTTCCCCGTAGATATAAATCTACTCACCTGCTAAACACCTCGCTTAGCCAAATTCGATGTGCTTCGTCGTCTTAGAAGTCTACACAAAGGTACCTACAATCAATACAATCGCAATGCAAACACAATCAATATCCGAAAATCAATACGGCACATGGATTGCCTATAGGTTAGAACCTATAGCCTACGCATGCAAAAACAACCAAATAACACTCGTCGTTGACGTACAAACATCCAACGACGGAATCAAATCCAAATATAAAAACCACGCATTCTGAATATAAAAACCAAGAATTCACATATCGGAAACATAGCCAAACACTCTCAAACAACTCCCCGGATTTTGGCTCAGGTAAATGGGAACTAAACAAACAAGTATAGGAGATAGGTTATAGGGTAAGCGAGCTACAGGCAAAAACTCAACACCGTAGGGGAAATGAGGTCCGGCGACATCGAGAGGAAATCCGGCCTCGCCGGCCGTACTGTGGTGGAATGTGTTCGTATTTTGGTGGTGGTCTTCTGGTGGTCTATCTAGGTCAATGGACTTGTTTGATTTTCTTGGAAATTCCCCAGATAACTCCAGATACCTGTAGGCCATAAGGTTTTACAAAACCGACACGGGAAATTCTAACATCGTATTTTAGGTTCTAAACTCAATTCCAGGTCAATATAACACTCTCTAAGGTCTTGCAAACACTCCCTACACCTCAATTAGCCAACTAACAACGACTTAGAATTTCCTAATATCACATATCCTAATTAACTCAAATTCTTAACTAAAATACGATATAACACGAATACTAATCTAAAAGTGAAGTGATTACCTTGTTTGGCCACCTAGGAAAATTCTAGAGTTGCTTAAAGTCTTCAAAATCCAAACTTGAATGGTTCTGAGGGTTTAGAATGATGTTGTGCATGTTTTATGTGAAGGTTGCATAAGGTTTTGAGAATAGATTGGAGGTGATGCATGGAGTAATGAAGGAATGAAGGAATGGAGATGAAGAAGGCCATGGGAAAAGGAGGAGGGCAGCCATCTCTCTCTTAAGCTCACTCTCTCTCACAAAATATCCCCCCTACACTCACTCTCTCACAAATATCTCTTTCTCATTTCGTTTTATCTCATTTATGCTCATGGCATCTAAAACTATTCCATTCACACTCAATTCATTGTTTTCCTTTTCTTTTCTTTGTTTTTCTTTTCCTTTCCTTTCTCTTCTCATTTAAATCTCACAAGTCACAAACACAAAATAACAATATGCACAAGTCATGAAAAAAAATGTAAAAATACGGATTTGGCCAAAAATCCGATAAATATTATTAAAATAAATAAATCGTTTTAATCTCCGATTAATTTCCAAATATTGGTATATACTTATACCATTTTACGAAAAATTCCTATTCGCAAATCGAATAGTTTTCGCGAAATATATTATTTTAATATTAAATTTCCAAAAATAATATTTTTTATATTTCTGAGATGTTACAACTATGATGCAGATCATACTACTGGGACTTGTGTAGTCCACAAGCACATCCTTTAATTGTTCCTAGTTGATGGGATATCGAGACAGGGCATCAATATTCCAATGTATACTAGTGTGTACGTTTCTTGACTCTGTAGGGGGCGATGGTTGATCCTATAACCATTAGTGTTTGACATCAAAGATTGTACACAGGTTCTCATTAGAGAATGAGTACACCGAACAAGACTCGCCGAGAACTTCTAGATGGTATTATACCTATCGTCAGATAGCAGTTCTCTGGTGACACTGGTACAGGTTAGTCTGTCCCGAGATTGTCATAGTGTCTTGTGTGGTTCCCATTGTGCTTTGATTTCCTCCCCACCACGACTAAAAGGAGTCGTGCAAATAGGTGGATTTTGGGTATAGTCCCGAGTCATATGGAGGGAGTGAACGATAGGAGGGGTTTTGTCTCTCCCGGTATTAGGAGTTGATGTTGCGCTATACTCTATTGGCTATAATAGCAAGTCCCTGGCCAGGGCTGATGAGATTTACTAGTAAGTGTTATCAGTAGTTTCTCGAACCGTTATGATTCATACATCGGCATGACTTATCAAGTTACTGGGGTCTGACGATTCCACCCCTAGACTCGATATGCAACATATCAGACAAAGAGACCGGACTGTACAGTAAGTGTTACTTATAGGTTTCATGGGAGTTTGGACAAGTTTTCTTGTTGATTTTCTAATCGCTCAATACCTGGGTAGCCGTTACGTCCAGCTAGTACCGCTGACAGCTTGTGGGTAACTGATGTGATCATTACCTACTGCTGGCGTATTGACGAGTTTTTAGAGTCCAACACAGAGGTTTCCTAGTTCAAGCGAAACGAAGTAGGGCACATATGCTGATATGTGCGGGGGCTTGATTAAATACGGGTATGTGATACCGTATTCTAATCTGGCGATAAATGATATTAGTCGGTTTTATGTGATATAACCGGATTATTGAATCAAGTGTTGATTTAATAATATGATATATATTTATATTTGATATAATTATATATTAACTAATATTATAACTCACTAATTATTTTCTTATCTTAATATATATATCTTAGTATGTGTGTGTGTGTATTATGAAGCATGGTTGGAATTTCTATTTTGAGAAAATAGAAATGAGGTGGAAAATGGGGAGATATTTGAGGAATGGTGAGGCATGGCTTTTTTCTATTATATTATTCATCTGTATTCACTATTGAAGTATGTGAGCAATTTATTATTGGAATAAATTATATGCTTCAATAAGTGAACATACAAGTGTAGCGATTCTTCACTTTTTCATGCCTTAGTTCATTTTAGCTCTTTCACATTTCCTTCTTCTTCTTCTTGCTTCTAGCTCTAACCCTCATATATGCTGTGAACCCTAGAGCTTTAGAAAAATCCTAGTGAGCCTAGAGGAGGACTTACTTCATCATCCTAGTCTAGATTAACACTTTAGAATAGGTTGTTTACTTCACTAATACTAGATTAGTGAAGAGGTAGCTTGACCTAGAGGAATTTCGGGTGGATCATCTTCGACACGAAGGTCGCGAAGCAAGCTCGATCCGTTCTTCAAGTGGAGCCTAGAGGAGTCGTAGGGACTACTACCCGGAGCTTTAGAAGAGGAGGACTTGGTCTACAAAGATTGTAGTCTCCATCTTTTAGTATAGAACTTGCTATATGTTCATATAAACCCTAATATTCTAGTTAGATTCTAGGTTAGTGTAGCTTAGCACCCAATTTTTTTAAAATTGCATGCTTGATGCCGGTTTAAACATAGTAGTGGTGCTATGACACACTTTCACAAACTTGGACCGAAAAACCTCTACGCGCTTCCCGAGCTGTAAATTCCAACACGGTCGTTCTGAACTTCTGAAAATTCTCGGCCTCAGGTTTGAGAGCGTACACCCACAACTTTCGTGAGAAGTTGTCCATGAAGGAAACATAATGCCTAACTTCACCTCGAGAAAAATCTGATGCCGGAACAGCATGTATCTTCTTCTCACGGTTCTCAAAGAAACCTATCCTGCCGAACTCTCCACCTCCAAGTAACTGCATCTTCAAAGCACATCCAAACCCATATGACTGATATGACCCAATAGTGGACGTCACATCCTGACCGAATCTAAACTGTCTGAACTGGTAGAACCTTCGACAACACATCTTACGATTGTCTATCCCTGAAGAAAATATAGATTTCCCACCATCATCGTCTTCATGACAACCAGAGCACCTTTGGAAATCCTTATAGAATCTCTGTCGGTTACGCACTTATAGACGGACCCGTCTAAAGCCCCCAAAGAGACCAAGCTCCTCCTCAAATATGGCACATGCCTGACATCTGTCAACGTCCGAACTATCACATCATGTATGCGAATCCAAACTGTGCCCTCCCCAATAAATTTGCTCGACGCATCCTTCCCCATGAAGACCGAGCCTCCAATAAGTAAACGATATGTAGTAAACCAACTCCAATGCGGAGTCACATGGAACGAGCTCTCCGAATCCACTATCCAAGAATCATGTATGTCTAAAGTCGCACATACTGATAGAACCGAACAATCACACTGTCCTGATCTGAATCTTCCTCTGCGACTGCAATGCTAGAAGAAATCTGCCTGCCTTTCTCTTTTAATTTCAGACAATCCATTTTTCTATGTTCTCTTTCTTTGTGTTGAGATGTGGGAGACTAAAATAGTCCCACATTGAAAAAACTATGAGAGATACATGGGTATAAGATATAAAATTGGACAAACCTCAAGAAGGCTTAAGTTTTATTATTGGAACCCACGTATATCAAAAGCCCGTGTACACTCGTAGATAAAATATATAATTGCATCCCCCTTCATTCTTTTATATATATATATATATATATATATATATATATATATATATATATATAAATAATTTAATATCATATCAGAGCACCCCAAAAAATGCATCCGGGCCTCAACAATACCTCTGAAAGAAGCCTGCTACAAACACAAAAAAATGCCTCTGAGAGACCTAGCTCTACAAGTATTGTACTTTTCACATGACAACCACACCAAGAAAAAGTGATGATTGTACGTGAGGGGGTGTTGAAAAGTAAAAACCAAATGATGGGATTAAAATAGTCTCATATTGGAAAAACTATGAGAGGTGCATGGGTATAAAATATAAGATGAGTTAAATCTCAACAAGGCTTAAGTCTTATTGATGGAGCCCACTTATATCAAAAGCCCGTGTAAACTCATATATAAAATATATAATCGCCCCCTAATTCTTTAAAATATATATAAAAAATCTAACATGGTATCAGAGCCAATGACTCGATTCAAAATCTCGACAATACCTCTGAGAGAAGCAGGCTACAAGCACCAAAAAAATGTGCTTCTGAGAGACCCAGTCCTACAAGTGTTGTGCAATCCACATGACAACCATTCCAAGAAAAAGTGATGGTTGCATGTGAGGGAGAGTGTTGAGATGTGAGAGACTAAAATAGTTCCACATTGAAAAACTATGAGAGATACATGGGTATAAAATATAATATGGGACAAACCACTACAAGACTTAAGTCTGATTGATGGTGCCCACTTATATTAAAAACCCGTGTACACTCATAGATAAAATATATAATCGTCCCCCTCATCTTTAAAATATATATTAAAAAAACTACACTTTGCAATGCCTGCACTTGTCATTCATCCGACTTCTCGACTCCTTGGAACCATCAATCATCATCTATCAACTTCATCGAACGGTCTCTAGCGAATATTGCGTCGTCCGAAGTGCCTTTGTTACTGACCATCTTTTCCCTCTACGCCTCACTATGCAAACCTGCCTTGACATCTTCCAAAGATAACTTGTCTCAGCCATACACCATAGATTTGATAAACTGGCCAAACTCAGTGGTCAAACTGCACAATAAAATCATCGCTCTTCATCGTCGATATTCACCTCTATATTTCGCAAGTCTATCACACTCTAATTGAGCTCGTCGATGTGTTCTTCGATGGAAGTCCCTTCCTTGATCCTCAAAGAGTACAACCTCTGCTTGAGGTAGAGACGGTGCATGAAAGACTTCTTATTGTAAAGGAACCCCAGCCTATTTTAAATAGCTGCTATTGTAGGCTCTTACGCGATCTCGTAAAGTATCTCGTCCACTAGGTAAAGGTGCAACGAACTGTGCATCTTATCTTCCATTGCCCCCAACTTTATATATGTGGTCCCTTTCGATATCTTATCTCTTGCGAAAATTATCTTGTGAACCCCATGTTGTTTTAAAACTGCGGTCATCTTCAACTTCCATAAACCGAAGTTATTATAATCGTCAAACTTCTCTATCTTGTAGTTCGTATTCATCATCTTCCCAAGATTTTCGAATCACCGGGCCTGATAATCTGATACCACTTGTTGTATCCTGATGCTTCTATAACACGGTGCGGTGAACCTCGAAGGAATCACACAAGCCGACAGTGCGAACAAGCGGTACGGCGCAGTGGAAAACTAAAAGAATCGCGTGCAAACGAAGATGATGAAAATGGATATATCCGACGGCTATTACAACACACCAAATAAATAGAAAAGCACACCGACACAAAGGACACAACGATGTATTCAGGTTCAGCGCAACTGCACCTAATTCTGCCTTCGCAATAAGAATTTTCCACTAAAATAAGAATTACAGGAGATGTACCCAAAGCCCCAAGCCGAATACAAATCTCTGTTTCTCTCTCTACGACCTTCTCTCTCCTCTCTTTTGCAAAAGGCCGCAGCCACCTTTTGTGGATTAATTGCCGCATAATCTCTCTAAGATTGGTGGACCAAAAAATTTAGGTTATTATATATAGGAGTGGGATCTAATTTAGAGATAAGCTTAAGATCAATTAATTAGATTAACTTAATCTTTTGCGAAACTGACCCAAACTCAGAAAGCAGCAGCCTCCAATCCGAGACTCGGATTCCGCATGCACTGCACGTGCCTGATATAGTTAGGCCTATTTCTTGGGCTTTGGCTTGGGCTAAACCGGAATTTGCCATAAAAAAAATAACAATAGCTTGGGTAGTGCAACATATTTAAGTGCTAATCGAATCTTTCATGTCCTAACTAAACATATCATTTTGTGTGAGATCTAATACCCAAGGGACGCCTCCACATATGTTCCATTTCGACTAAGAATTAAATTGCTAATATTATGATGAAGCCGCCGGTGGTCATTGATTTTCGTTCCCTCATCACAAGCTTCGACTGGTCTCCAAGACCCTCGCATTTGAGGGGGTGTTGAGATTGTTATGTGAATTGAATTTGATATATGACCAAGTTAGTTCTAACTATCAAAATCTACAATGATGTGCGTTAACTTCCCAGATCTGCAGAGCTATGATGATTAATTGTGACATCATGATTCATACATGTACAAAGATACATTGTCGTAACCACGTAGCAAATTCATAATATATAATGTGTGAGAATTTTCTTCAGTGTGGTTGATTAGTGCCCTTGGTTAATGGAATGGTAGATTACCTGAAATCGTCGTATTCTTGAGAATGTAATGACCAAGCATCTAATTCTGAGGAATCTTACATTACCGTGTTTGGTATATTTTAATCATTTTTGCATATATGTATGTGCAACGGGTGACCGGCGAGAGGCCGACGAACAATAAGCGGCATAATGGTGGCGGCCGGCCGGCGGAAAGTAGGACGCCAACGGACGGATGGTGATGGGGCCAACCGACGATCTGTGATAGACGGCCATGGCACATCAAGTGTTAGATGGGAATATTTCGTGGTAATCTAAAATAGACGCTTATTTTCAAAGAAATAAGGCATCTTATCACGTCATAATCCTATATTCCGAAGAATATTTTTTACGCCCAAAACAAACATAGTATTTTTTTATAGTAATATAGGAGTACCATCGTAGATTATCTCTTGTCCTCTTATCAAGGTGCACCCTCAACTAGAATTTTGGTGCGAAGCCTATTTGTATGGCATGGGCCACAATCTAGTTCACTTCTTAGATTTATGTGTTGAAGCCTCTTGGAATGTCAAAGGATGAAATTTTATTCCTAAAGAAGCTCCTCAAATTTTGATTTCGATAATAACATATATGAAAAGGAAATTTTTTGTAATTGTTCAACTTCTTTAAGAGGAACAATTACAACCTCCTATACATTTGGGACGATTGTTATTACTGTAATCGTCAATACTTTACAGTAATAGAGAGAAAGATCACAACCATAATTACTCATTCTGCGTTCTTTGGTCTTTCATCCAAATACCACTCCATGATTTAGCAAAGCAAGCACAAGAAGTCATGATCACAAATTTTCATGGTATTTTTAAGACATTTCAACACAATATGAATGTCTACACCGAGCAACGAACAAGAATCCCCCGAATAGAACACGTGAACGGTATTCTTACCCTCAATCCAACTACATCCCGGATTTTTCACCATCCCTAGTGCTCTCTTCATCTCCATCCTAATGCTCGCCGCCTTCTCCGGCATCCCCATCTCCTCATAAAACTTCAACACCTGACTATAACAGCTCCCGCTCTTTCTCCCCTTTTTCGCCATCATCAATTGCTCAGCTGCTACCTCTCCAAGCTTCAAATTCCGATAAGCTCTGCATGAACTCAACAAGCAGAGCCAAATGGTCTCGTCGGGCGCAACGGGCATGGCTTGTATGAAAGAATAGGCTTCATTCAACCGCCCTGCACGAGAATACAAATCGACCACATTGGCGTGATGCTCCATTTTCGGCATGATATTAACGTAGTCTCTTTTCATCGAGTCGAAGATTTCAAGCCCTTGCTCTACTAACCCTGAATGGCTGCATGCTGACAGCAAAGAGAGAAACGTGGCATCATCAGCCGATTTGTCTGATCTCTCCATTTCTTCAAACAATTGGATTGCCTTTGTGCAATGTCCATGGGACCCGTAACCCGAAATCACCGTGTTCCAGGAAATAACATTTCTGGTTAGCATTCTTTCGAAGATAGATCGCGCGTACCTTAAGCATCCGCCCTTCATGTACATGTCAAGAAGAGCATTTTCTACTTGGATGTCGGATATGATTCCTTTCCTTATTTGATAGCCATGAACCATCTTCCCTTTCCTGAGTGCTGCAAATGATGAAACTGATGAAAGAACACTTGTAATGGATATTGAATCGGGGACGAGACCAAGCTTGAATATTTCAGAGAAAGAACCAATGGATTCATTAAGAAGGCCATTTCGGCCGTAACCTGAGATCATAGAATTCAATACTGCAAGATTTTTATATGGTAACGAAGAGAAGATGCTGCCTGCCAATTGCGGAAACCCAAGTTTCGAGTACATGTCTATAATAGAACTCGCAACAAACAGATCAGAGATTATTCCAACTTTGATTGAATATCCATGAATCAGGTACCCAATTTCTAAGCAATTTAAGCCAGTGCATGCCGATGCAACACTTGCAATGATCGGTGCATCGGGTGACAGCCTTTCATCCCTCAGTTGATTGAATAAAACCAAAGATGCATCAAAATTTTGGTTTTGGCAGAACCCCACGATCATAGAACCCCAGGTAACAAGGTCCCTGTTCTTAGTTGAAGTAAAAATCGCAACGGCATCCTCTATTCTCCCACTCTTCATGTACATTGTAATCAAGGAACTTTGAACTGTTATATTAACAAGTTCTGATCTTTTTATCACTTCTCCATGGATCCTTCTTCCAAATCTTACAAAATCAACTGTGCTGCTACAAGCAGAGAGCATGTTGGATACTGTGAATGAGTCAGGCAGCACACCACTCAATCTCATTTGAATATAAGTGCCCAGAGCTTTATCTACATGACCATTGTTAATATAAGCCGAGGCCATCGAATTCCAAAGCTCGATTCTTCTTTTATCGAGCACGCCGTCATAGACTATTTCAGCATCATCAACCAATCCAAACTTTCCATACATTGCTACTAAAGAAGTATACACATAAGGATGCGACTCAAAACCCATTTTCACACCACAACAGTGAACTCCTTCGCCAAAGTCTACTGCCTCGCTAATAGAGCAAGCCATTAAAACACTTGACAAAGTCGAAGACTCCAGTATGACCCCTTCAAGCCTCATGCGAACAAATATCTCCAAGCTTTTCTCCCACATTCTATTACGGCAAAACCCCACAATCATCACATTCCACATTGTAACACTCTTAGCAACCGACCTATCGAACACTTTGAAGCCAATCTCAACATCTCCACGTTTCGAGTACATATCGATCAAAGCAGTTGCCAAGAACGGATCGAACTCTAGCCAGTTCCTAACAATATATCCATGAGTCTGTTTCCCATGCTCAAGCCTCAAAAGTGAATCGCTGCAGGCTTTCAGAAGAATGGATAGTGTATGTCCGTCGGGTCTAACGTTCGACAATTGCATTTGGCGAAGAGAAAGTAGAGCTCGTTCGGGTTGGCGGCAATGAAAGTAGCCACAAACAATGGAGTTCCAAAGAGTAGCATCTCTTTGTGGTAATTGAGCGAACAGGTTGTGGGCATGAAGAGGGGAATGGCATTTGAAGTAGAGATTGATGAGGGAGCTAGCAATGAATGGGTCATGTTGGAGGCCCATTTGGAGGATGAAGGCATGGGTCTTTTTGCCATTGGTTAGAGATTGTTGGGATGCAAAGTTTTTGAGGAGGGAAGGGATTGAGAACTTGGTTAGTTTGTGGTGTGAGAAAGAAATTGTAGGTGGTGGTGGTGGTGTGGGGTTGGAGGTGGAGAGAGATTTGGGAGCTAATGAAAGTTTGGATGGGTTGATGGGTTTGGTGTGGGTGGGTAGAGAGATGGAGACATGGCGCATTTGAGAATTGATGGTCTTCTTTGGTTAGGAGGGAGAAGATTTCGGAGTTGGAGGGGATACCTAAATTATTCGCTATGCTGAACTTAATACATACATCTTTCTTTTTTTTACGTCCGCATATATACGGCCGGCACTCTTCATGACACTTCCTACAATTTGTATGCATACAAGCATATTGAATTTATCCAGGATATATGTGAGACTCTTTATGACACTTCCTACAATTTACATCGTTTATGAGATTAAGCCGCTAACGATATATGATGAACACTGACAAATTATATAAATTTTAGCTTAGTTAGCATATCATCCCATCTAATTTCATCCTTGTAAGTCATTGCCCGAAAAAAGTAAAGGAATGTCCCTTTTTTCTCAACCTATAAATTTATGTCAATCTCACAAATCAATGCTCTCCCTGTATAAATCAACAACAGATTCTCCATACAAATATATCATTACCAAACAAGAAAAGAAAGAAAAATACACTCAAAGCAAGAATTTCTCAAAATTAATTGGCTTTGCAGTTTGTAACATGATACTCTCTTCTTAGTGTGTTTTTGGTCTCTCGATCGAAATTGCGTCGTGCAGGAAGCTTTCCTCTACCAGTTTGTGGGAAAATGTATAACGAACCAAACAAAAAGCTCGTTGGAGCTCCGTCTTGTTTACACTTCTTCAACCTACAATACAGGAATTAACATTTCATTGACCAACAAAACCAGGAATCAGGAAATTAAGATGGATAATTCATATCGTTTCCCTTTAATAGGGGGAGAGCTCCTTAAAATTAGAATAAAGAAAACAAAGAGTTAAGAAATTAAAGCTTCCGAGAAATTGATAGATAATATCATTTTCCATCTGTTAACTATAAACAAGGTCATCCATATCCCAGCCTTTTTGTTACTTTCGAATATAAGGGCTGCACAACTATTACATTCATCTTTTACTATTATAATGTGCAAACTTCAAGAATGTAGTTAATATCATGACCATCTATTGATGACCTATTTTTTGAGTAAAAGATTTCAAGAGATAAGAAAATTTTACCAATTTATTCTCTCAATTAAGATATCCACATCACCATCACAACTAAATTTTTTTTGAAGCCTCTTTATTTCAAAATTCAAGCCTCCCTCCCTCCGTCCATCTCTTCCCAATACATTCAGATATCATAATCCAAGCCATCCATTTTTAATTACTAAAAGTATCTGTCAAACTTTATTCTTTGACCTAAATATGTAAATCACATCCACCACATGCAAAGAAACTAGTTAAGTTTAAAGAAAGAAACTCGAGTGCATATCATGCAAAATAATTAGGGTAATCAGTTTGCACTTCTACTTGCAAAATCAATGTTTCAAGGCACAATATCAGCATCACCAAAAATAATCTATGCTATTCAATTTAGACTAGTACCCATCCATTATGTCTAAATTTGAAAGATGAATTTTGAACTAAAGAAAAACAAGCATGTAATCAATATAGAGCTTATGCAAAGGTAAAAACCTGAGGAGGCTCATCAACTCCATAACAGCTTTTTTAGGAGTTAATTCACTATCAACAATCCGAGCAACTGCCGTTAAGACTGGCATCTTTACCTTGTATTTCTCAGCCAGCACAATAACAGCCCCTGCAGATGAAACCCCTTCAGCGACCTAAGTTACAAGATAAATTAGCAAGTGATGAAGGGAATCAAGGCATTTCCCGAATAAATATAACTAATGATGAATATACATCCAGTAGAGACGTAAAATGTCTGATAACCAATATTAAGATTTAAGCTAGTCCTGTGATTTTCCCACTTTGGATAGGTAGAAGAAAAAGATCTTTGTTGCTCAGAATATTCTGAAATGAGATTATGCAAAGATCTTTGTTGCTCAGACATTTTACTCAGGTGCATGTTACCCAAACACTTGGATTTTCATCTTTAAAAAGGAATCCATGGAATCTCGCTAGTTTGAAATATAAACACTGGAATGCATGGTAATTATTATTTCCTTATGGCCTTGGACAAGAAATATAACACATAAACAATGACAGGCTGAGAAAGGATTTGAATAGAACAAACGTAAAGAGGAAAAAGCACAAGATACTGCTTGATGGTGCCATTTTCAGACCACAGACGGATACGAACATGCATGAAAACTGAGATGACTAACCTTGACAAGCTTATTCTCAAATGCGGGGAAGCTAGTAGTTGCTGGGCTGTGGCCGCCAATTTTTTGTCTTTCGGTGCCGCCACCATTGCTACAGAGATCCAAGTTATGTGTGAGAAAAGTTGTTTAGCTTCTAAGTAAGAAAAAGACTTGTAGTCCTATGCTGGTTGGGGTTGTAGGATTGTGTCAGATTAGTATCAAGAATAAAGTAAATTCAAAAGCAATGTGCACGGAATTAAGCTTGTCAGCCTATAAGTTTTGTTCAAGTCATATATTTTTTATAACCCATTATCTAGAGTTTAGTAAATTAAAATATATAAGCTTTTACAGTCACTAGAAGCTAGTTTGATTCAAACGAACCTGTGGGCAGTTTATTCATCAACTCCAGAGCAGATGAAGGCCCAGATAGCACAACAACAGGTTGCCGAGGATTTCTCAGTGCTTGTGGGATAACTTGAGACATCATTCTTAAGGTATTTAACTCCAAGCCTTTGCTTAGAGATATGAATGGCAATTTTGGATCCACATGCCGCGAAATGTCTTCAAGAAAAGATGAACTGAACTGCCATTAAATAAACTAAATTAGGGTGCTTGCTTGAGGTGCCAATTGTACATCAAGCAGTAGCTATATAAATGTAAATGATAGTAAGGGTTGATATGCAAAAGGGAATACAGCAGGCTTTTGATTACTGTATTTTTTGGAACACTTGTCACACATAAGGAAGCAGGGCAATCCTTTTCTACACAACAAACTATACAACACTCAGAAAATCAGTAGGTCCGGCACTTAAGTGTTTAGACCCCGCATCAATTGTTTTAAATGTGTTGCGTAGTTTATTGTGTAGGAAAATTACGTAGCTGCTCTTTCCTCAATATATACTTCATACTTGAAATTTGTAGCCATAGAAATGAGGCTTTCTCATTTATAAGTATGCCTTGTATAAAATATCCACTTAAGCTCTTACTTGTTTAATGATCAAAGAGAAATCCTATGACATGTTTCCGGGTCCCGGGGGTGTATACATCATAATTTTCGAAATTACACGAAAACACGGTTGAGTTAAATTTAGCATGCTCCGGCTCTCGTACCGATAAAAAAATAAGTATAGATGCATGTGGATGATGGAATGATAAAAGATTAAAAATAGCTTTAATCGTCCGATATTATTGGAATTCTTATTAGATTGAGGATTCTACCTTTATAGCTATCCTTTCTCGGAGTTAGAACCTCAAGGGTCTTTGAGAAAATTTCCATGTCTACCTTTCCAAATGTTCCTTCTCTGCTGATAATACCTAGAGATGCACCTTATTTTGAAGATATTGACTATTTGGAGTTGGGTTAGAGATCTAAAATATTTTCACTGAAGTGTACTTAAAAGATTATACAGAGATAACGGACATGAGGCCCCTATTACGCTTTCCATAGGTCGCAGGGACACCCCACTGAGAACTGCAAACAGCTCCGAGACTATATCGATGAGCTAATCCGTTCGGGACACCTGGCAAGATAGTTGCGGGACAAGCGACAGGCCGACCGAGAGCAAGAGCAACACCCCCCTCCCGGCGAGTTGACGATCGGCCAAATCATGGTAGTATCAGCGGGGGGTGCACCTGGGGACGTCGAGGCACGACGCTCCTTGCCGGTCGAAGGGACTAGCAGCCAACCCAGGAAGAGGGTTAAAGCAGCTGAGCCCATCATCTTTACCGACGAGGACCTCCACGGGGTATCCCTGCCTTACAACGACCCTCTGGTAATCACGCAAGAGTCCACCGTTACGAAATGCAGAGGATATTGGTCGACTCGGGAAGCTCGGCAGAAATCCTCCTCTACGACTGCTTCCTGCGTATGGGACTTACCCCGTCGGGCCTGAGGCCGACCGCCCACATCTTGTCAGGGTTCACCAACCACTCCATCCCGGCAGAAGGGGTGGTCACCTCCTGCTTAACATCGGGGAGATAGGCCATACGCGTACCGTGCTTGTGGAGTTCATCGTCGCCAGAATTCCATCGGCCTACAATATCCTCCTGGGACGCCCAACGCTGAATTCCTTCCAGGTCCAGATATCGACTTACCACCTAGCAATCAAGTTTCCCTTCGACTAAGGCGGGATAGGTCGGACTTACGGGAACCAACAAACCGCGAAGATTTGCTTCACAGCAACATCGATGCCCGAGGAGAGAAACGATGATATTAAGAACACGGATGAATTCAGGGGATCTTTGGATACTCGGGACGAGCATAAAGAGATCCGAGGAGCCCCGGTGGAGCCGCTAACAGAGGTCCCCCTCATCGAAGGGGACAATGAACGAACCATCTAGATCGGGTCACTCTTAACGGGGGCTCGGCGCGACGACCTGGTTCACTTCCTTAGAGGAAACTTAGACGTCTTTACTTGGGCGCCTGCTGACATGCCCGGGATCGACCCCAAAATAATATCACATAAACTCGGGGTCGATCCGGCGGTCCGACCCATCAGGCAGAAAAAACGAAGCTTCGCCCCGATCAAGCAAAGTGTGATCGAGGACGAGATCGACAGGCTGCTCGCAGCCAACTTCATTCGGAACGTGGCTTACTCAGAGTGGTTAGCGAATGTGGTCATGGTTAAAAAGGCAAGCGGGAAGTGGCGCATGTGCGTCGACTTCACTGACCTCAACAAGGCCTGTTCGAAGGACAACTATCCCCTCCCTCGGTTAGATCATCTTGTCGACAGTTCGGTAGGCCACAAGCTACTCAGCTTTATGGACGCCTTCTCCGGCTACAATCAGATCCGTATGAATTCGGCAGACGAAGAGCTCACCGCATTCACAACGGATCGGGGGATATATTGCTATAAAGTGATGCCCTTCGGCCTCAAAAATGCCGGGGCTACGTACCAACGCCTAGTCAACAGGATGTTCAAGCCTCAGATTGGCAGGAATATAGAGGTTTACGTCGACGACATGCTCGTTAAATCGACCTCGTCAGATCAGCACGCCAAAGTTCTGGACGAGGCTTTCGACGTCCTCCGCAAATATAAGATGAAACTGAACCCCGCCAAGTGCGCGTTCGGGGTCACCAGTGGAAAGTTCCTCGGGTTCATGGTCACCTACCAAGGAATCAAGGCTAACCCGGAGAAAATCAGTGCCATTCTCAATATGTCCGCGCCCAAGACTAACGTTGAAATCATGCGACTTACAGGGAGGGTAGCCGCTCTGAGTTGTTTTATGTCAAGATCCGGGGAAAAGTGCCTCCTGTTCTTCAAAGCTCTAAGGAAGATCCCAAGGTTCGAATGGTCGGAGGAGTGTCAGATCTCCTTCGAGCAATTGAAAGTGCACCTGGCGACTCCCCCACTACACACCCGGCCAGTCGAAGGAGATGAGCTATCGCTGTATCCGATCAATCTGCAGGTTCGGTGCTCGTCCGAGAAGTCGAGGGAATCCAGAAGCCGGTCTACTATGTAAGCCACGACTTCAAGGACGCGGAAACAAGGTACCCGGCCATAGAGAAGATTGTCTTGGCACTCATCGTGGCCTCAAGGAAACTACGGCACTATTTCCAGGTGCACACCATCGTCGTCCTCACCGAACGCCGTTTAGGGGCTATTCTCGCCTCCCCCGAGTCTTCTGGTCGTTTGGAGAAGTGGAGGTGGGAGTTGTCCCAATTCGACATCAAATACCGCCCGAGGCAAGCTATCAAGGCATAAGTCCTGGCCGATTTTGTCGTCGAATGCACTATCCCTAACAAGGAGGCAGTGCCTGTGCCGGTCCCCGAATCTCAACCCTCGATCGATGAGAGGCCCGACTCCGTCCCTGATTGGGTCCTTTATGTCAACGAGTCATCAACTGAGGAAGGCTGTGGCGCCGGCCTCATCATTCCGGGCCCGAACGAGACAGAAATGGAGTATTCATTGAAGCTCAGGTTCAAAGCCTTAAACAACGCAGCAGAGTACGAGGCTCTGCTCGCTGGACTGCGGATCACCTCCGGAGTGGGGTTGAAGATGATCCAAATCCATAGCGACTCCGCCCTTGTCGTCGGCCAAGTGACCGGCCATTTCGAAGCATGGGAGCCCCTGATAGTGAAGTACTTAGTCGAGGTAAGAAGGCTGCGAAAGGACTTCGACGAAGTTCAAGTGGAGCGGATCCGCCGGCACCTAAACGCCCAGGCCGACGCCCTGAGCAAACTCGCTTCCTCCTACTCGGCCAACAACAAGAGAAATATCCTCTTCGAGGTCTTGCCACAGCCCAGCATGGAAGACAGCGACATCACTCCAAGTTTACACAGCCCAAAAAGGATCAAGATTGGAGAAAGCCCATCATGGAATTCTTGAAGGAGGGTACGCTCCCCGGAGATCGTGGAGAGGCTCGCCGCCTCCGAGCCAAATCCCGCCATATCGTCTGGAGCAATGGAAACCTCTACAAGAAATCCTTCACTCAACCCCTGTTTCGGTGCGTCGACCCCTACGAAGCCGACTATGTCCTTCGTGAAGTCCATGAAAGGGTCGGCGGAGCACATCAAGGGGCCCGCACCTTAGTCCAGAAAACGCTGCTCCAAAGGTACTACTGGCCGACCATTTATCATGACGTTCAGAAGCTCGTCAGAAGGTGCAAGAGTTGCCAACTCCATGGTAGCATACTCCGCCTTCCGGCTACCAAACTGACTACCCTGACCTTCCCATGGCCGTTTGCTCAGTGGAGGATGGACATGATATGCCAACTCCCTACAGGTACGGGCGGGCACAAATGCATCCTCGTCGCGGTGGACTACTTTACGAAATGGATCGAGGCCGTCCCCATCATAAAACCGGACGCTACCACGACCATCAAGTTTCTGCATAACAACGTGATATCCCGGTTCGAGATCCCGAGGTGTATCATCACCGACCACGGGACGAATTTCGAAAACGAAAGAGTTAAAGAATTCTGCTGTGAATACCATATACTGATGAAGTTCACTGCAGTCGCCCACCCCCAGTGCAACGAGCAAGCCGAGGTCGCTAATAGGGATGTCATTCGAGGACTTCGAGCTCGCCTGGAAGGACGACATGGCAGTTGGGTCGACGAATTACCTCGGGTCTTATGGGCCTTGCGCACATTGAAGAAGACCCCCACTGAAAAGACGCTTTTCATCCTCTGCTACGGCGCCGAGGTGATGGTCCCAGTAAAAATCGGGCTGCCCAGTTATAGGGTTGAGCACTTCGACGACAAAGCAAACACCTCGGCCCTTCGGATTAACTTGGATGTCTTGTTGGAGAAGCGGGACCAGGCACAGATCAGAGCTGCCGCTTACCAACGACAGACCGCCCGCTACTACAACGCTCGGGTCAAGCATCGCGCCTTTAAGACCGGAGATTTGGTCCTAAGGCGGAACGAGTTTGTTGATCAGGGCAAATTGCATAAGTTTTCTCTGAAATGAGACGGCCCCTTCCACGTCTCCGGAATTTTGCCTGGCGGGGCCTATCGCTTACAGGACGCTGCGGGTCACAAATTTCTGCGGGCTTACAATGCCGAGAAGCTC
Organism: Agapanthus africanus; assembly: GCA_030015575.1. NCBI lineage: Eukaryota > Viridiplantae > Streptophyta > Magnoliopsida > Asparagales > Amaryllidaceae > Agapanthus > Agapanthus africanus. Next base: position 184,701,628 of record CM057341.1, read on the forward strand.
AAGTTATACCTTTGAATAGAGTATCTATGAATGTGTATTTCTTCTTTCACGAAAGCGAGGTAAATTTTTTTAAGTTCTTTTTTTAATAAGAAGGAAACAATAGAGCATCGCAAAAAGGCAATCTTTATTTATTTATAAGGTATTGTGGGCTCCTCAACCTTACATAAAAGTTGAAATTACAACAGCGGGGGAAGGGGGTGCAGGAAGCATTGCTCATGATACTCCCAGGAGATCTCCACCGACCGAGCCCTGGCCTCTGCAGCCCGCTCCCGTTGATGCTGCACGCGAACCCAGGACGCCACGGAAGGGCCGGGCACTCCTCCAGCCGAGCCGTGGCTCACGATCTGTCTCTTTTGGAAGCTCTCCAAAATGAGGGTTGTTCCCCTCCGAACGGCGGCCGAGACGCGAGGACGTCTTTCCTGAGATTCGGGGCAGATGCTATATGGTTTTATCCGTCCACCTTTCCGAAGATGCCAAGTTGATTAATGGCACCGTGTATCGGAGGTTTAGACAGATGCGGCCGATGTAGCAGACTTTGTCAGATTTCCCCTCGCTTGAGGGGTTTTTTGATTGTGGGGACGCTCTTCCCTGCAGGCGCAAGCCCCTGCAGTTAATTACACTACCGCATCGCGGTAACAACTTTCTCCTTCTCCAGAATTTCACTTCGTGTCGTGTGTGTTTGTTTTGTTTGTGATTGCCAGTGGATTTATACGGAGACTAAGTGATGCCGTCGCCCGTAGGACGTGGATTAGTCCAAATCCGTATTTACTTAGATTTGGGTTTGTTGTTTTAGTTTAAGGATACGTTAGCCGTATTTGAGGCTAAGATCGACTTAAACGTTTGTTAAGGATACGTTAGTCTGATTTGAGACTAAGATCAACTTAACGGGATCGTTTATATCCGACGGAAGAGCATTTGGGAGCTCTATTGTTTAGTTTAATGACGTTACGGTCAATAAGTAGTTTAAGGACGTTGCGGTCCATATTCCAGTTTAGGGACATGGTGGTCCATTGCCAGTTTAGGGACATGGCGGTCCATTGTTTAGTTTAAGGACGCTTAAGTCCGCGGGTTTAAGGATCCCACAATCCGTATTTTAGTTTAAGGACGCTTAAGTCCGTGGGTTTAAGGATCCCACAATCCATATCTTGGTTTAAGGACGCTTAAGTCCATGAGTTTAAGGACCCCACAGTTCGTATTGATGAGTGGTTGTCGGGATCCGTCACCTCTCTGACGTCGTTGAAAGATTATAACGATAAGATGTACCCTCGAACCGGATGTAAATTGATTTTTAAGAGAGCAGCTGTGCTCAGTCAATTTAATTTGAGAACTTATGGCCATGATTGGGCTAAGTCCAGTTGAAAAATGTTCAACGCTTTTATTTATTTTTGGTCTATTAGACCTGTGCTAAGGCTTTGCCCTGATTTAAGTAATGCATTGCATTACTTTTATTTTTATTTGGGCTCTGCCCATGAAGGATGCAGAGCATCAATTTTGTTTGGGCTCTGCCCATCTATAAATGATGCAGAGCATCAATTTTACTTGGGCTCTGCCCATTTATTGCTTTGCAATTTATTTTGGCCTACTGGGTCTTTTTGATTTGGGCTTGGCCCTTTAGTAAAAGAAATCCATTGCATTTGTCAGGCGCTTTGTGCTACTCAATGAGCGCAAGTGCTTGTGGTGATGACACGTGTCATGCAAGCGCAGTGCGCTGCGCCAGTGCACTGCGCTTGCGCTGCTGGCACGTGGCGCGTTGTGGTGAGTTGCGCCAGTTTCAAAGAGCAAGACTTTATTTCAAAAGCGCATAGCGCAAATGGTTCAGATGCTGACACGTGGCGCTCTCTGGTGGCTTGCGTCAACCCAAGAGCGCAACAGTGCAGATTTACAAGTGCAAGGCACTATTAACTTGAGAATCTTTTAGATTCCAGAACCAATGGTTCACAAAAAAGTGCAAAACACTGTTTATTTTCTTGATCTAATTTAGATCAAAGAAAACAAGTATTTCTTGTTTTTTCTTGATTTCAAAGAACCAATGGTTCATAAGTGCAAAGCACTATTTTTATTTTGTTTCTTTTTTTTATTATTGAAGATCATTGATCTTGTTCTTAGATCAATGATCTATTAGAAGAAATTCTTCTATCTTAAAGGTTTTACCTTTTTCTTCTTCAAATTTCTTCAGAGTTCTCTCTGTTTGAAGTTCTTGATTTCTCACCAATGTTGATGCCTTTGATTTGGGGTCTAGGGGCCTTTATATAGTGCCCATAAATTTGTTAAATTTGTTAAAGAGATCTTTCTCTGAGTGATTTGGGGAATTTTCCCCACCGTTGGATTTTTGATCCAAGGGCTCCTGTTTTACAGAAGAAAATCTTCTTGTTTTAATAAGAACAGAAAGATTTCTTTAAAATTTTAATTCTGTTTGGCGCAAATGCCCCAGCGCGTAACACGTGTCATGCAGCGCACGGCGTAGCGCAACTGCGCTGACACGTGTCGCGGAGCGCACGGCACAGCGCAACTGCGCTTGCGAAACTGCGCTGACACGTGTCGCGGAGCGCACGGCGCAGCGCAACTGCGCTGACACGTGTGGCGTAGCGCAACTGCGCTTGCGCATCTGCGCTGACACGTGTCGCGCAGCGCAGCGCTTGCGCACCTGAAGCGTTGCTTCCTTTAATTTTTTTTTTAAATAGAGCTTTGCTCTGATTGGACGCGGTGCCTTGGGCGCTGCGCTGATGTATCAGCTTTTGACATGTGGCACGTTGCGCGCAGCGCAAAGAATCTGAAGCGTTGCTTCGAATTTTTGAATTTTGAAATTCAAACAGAGTTTTGCTCTGATTGGGGGAAACAAATGCCCCCCTCACCGTTGCGCTCACGTGGCGCGCACGTGAGTGCAGCGGTGGGAAGATCTTGACCGTTGGATCAACGGGTGAGCTGAAGGGGCGCAAGCGCCTTATAAATAGGACCTCTGGCCCTTTAGAAAATCTTCACCATTTTCTAGTTTTTGATTTACAGAGCTTTGCTCTTGCTTAAGAACTTTAGAGCTTTGCTCTTGTTTCCAGAACTTTAGAGCTTTGCTCTCATTTTCCAAGTTAGAAAACTTTAGGTAAAATTAATTTAATAATTAAGTTAAATTAATTTAAATCAATTTTAACCAACAGAGCTTTGCTCTCATAGATCTTTTGATCTAAAGAAATTCCCTTTGGGGTTTCATAAACAGAGTTTTGCTCTCAAAAAATTTGTTTCAGGGTTTCTTAACCCATGAACAGAGCTTTGCTCATTGACAGAATATAGATCTTTTGATCTTCTGATGATGAACTCTTAAGAGTTTTTTTATATGGATCTTTAAGATCCCAGAACTTTAATTTTTTAGGAATTAATTAATAAAAATTTCTCTTTGATGAAAAATTTTTATTACAGAGCTAAGCTCTTTTTAAAGAATTTTATTCCCCTGAGACCAGAGTTTGACAAGTGTCACTCTGTGACAGAGCTTTGCCCTGAAAAAGAAGATTTTCTCCTTGTCTCTAGGGATTTTTTTATTATTAATGGGAATATTTTCTTGGGGACTAACTGACAATCTCATCCAATGATGAGGTTGTCTTATTAACTGACGTATTGTCATCCAGATTTTGTGGGTCCCCATTCGGTCTCCTACCCACTGCACTGCTGTGTGGTGTAATTAATTAATTTTAATTTAATTAATATTTAATTTAATTAATTAATGAATGAAATTTTTTCAAACACCAAGCGTCGGAATTACAACACTAACGGCTAATTTCTGTTCACTTGCAGCGATCATGTCTCTCGATACTTCATTCCCGTTCGCCCACTCGGAAGAAGGGTTCCCTGAAGCGCCCTTGGACCGTGAAGTCTTAGCAATGATCAAGGACTACGACCTGGAATATAAGAGTCTCCACCTTTAGGGTCGTGGTATAATCAAATTATCATGGTCCTTACCTGAGACGTCCATCTTCGAAAGGCGCCGCGAACAGCTTGCGTATGTTGAGCGACAACATTGAGGAACTCGACGTCGAGACCCCTACTTCTGCTGCGGATTTCGCTACGGCGGTTAACCCGATGCTGATGATACTCGTGAATTTCCATGACGAGGGCATCATCGCATCTTGGGTTAACCATTGTAGGGAGATCGAGGCTCGCCTGCATCAGCTGGAGTCGATGCGTCCTGCCCCCGAGACTTTAGCCGCGAGCAATGAAAGAGCGGCATGGATCGAGGAAAGCGCTTCTTACGTCCACCACTTGGAACAAGAAGCAGCTTTAAGGCTGAGGGAATGCCAAGAGACCTCGAGCGAGACGGCTCGTCTGCGTGTTGAGGTTGAGGCAAATGCTGCTCAAGTGAAGGCTATCTTTGAGGGTCTCCTGGAGCGCATCTCTCATGGGCTAAACTTGAAGCGAAAGCTTGATGTAGCTGAGCGTGATACCCCAGGCCGCAAAGCTGCTCATCAGGCCGTCAGGGAGCAGCTTTCATCTGTCTTGCAGCAATGGGCCCAAGTGGAGGCGGAGCTGGCGGTGGTGGCCGATCAGGAGAAAGTAGGGAAGGAAGTGCGCGAACAATTGCTAGAGCTATGCAAGACACTTCCTTTCCAGTAATTCTCCTTGTATCTAGATACTTGTAAAAATTTTCTTTTTAAATAATATGTATCCATTCTTTATTCTTTTGTACGCTTCATCTTGTACTTGATTACATTCAATAAAGATACACATTTTTCTTTGCAATGTCTTGTACTATTTCCTTGCCTTTTCCTTTCTCTTATTATCAGCATGTTGTCTTGATAAACACATTTGACCGATGATAGAGTAAGCGTCTAGATTTTTCAAGAGATAGCGATGGCTTAGGCCGCAGGTTCAGATCTGCCGTCTAAGACTTTTCAACTCTATGAGCCGTGAGGGTCTCATAGAGAATTTTCTCCCTACGGATCGAGAGGATCTCGTAGGTGTATTTTCTCCTTAGGAATCGTGAGGATTCCTAAGCGCGTTCTCTTATAATTTGTAAGGATCTTATAAGAGAATTTTTCCCTCTTACGAGTCGAGAGGACCCGTAAGCGGTTGTTTCCCTCCTTGTCGAAATTCGACTTTGGATAGTGAGACCCATGAATAGTATGCAAGAGACCGCTTTAGACTGACTTGCAGGGTCCCATTGTTCAGGAAACAAATTTTTAATCCCTGCTGCCTGAGGCTTCATCTTGCAAGTTGAGACGAATCGGGAATTCCCGCGGAGACACTGGTTTCTCTGCGAGCCGACGCGAATCAAGAGGCTCTCATCAAGGACGCTTGTTTCCCTGAATTGAGGTATTTGCCAAAGATATTTGTTTCCCTGGTGTTGAAACGAATTGAGAATTTCCCGCGGAGACACTGGTTTCTCTACGAGTCGACGCGAATCAGGAGGATTTCATTAAGGATGTTTGTTTCCCTGAATTGAGGTATTTGCCAAGGATATTTGTTTCCCTGGTGTTGAAACGAATCGAGAATTTCCCACGGAGACACTAGTTTCTCTGCGAGTCGACGTGAATCAGGAGGCTCTCATCAAGGATGCTTGTTTCCCTGAATTTGTTAGTTATATGTGTCACGATCCGAAAGTACGGAACGTGACTGGCACTTAGATTACGAGACGTCTAAAGGCGTACCGTAACCTAAGTCAGCCAAAGCCCAGAAATCTAACCCAAAATCAAAAGAGAGTGAAGGAAAACCTTTAATGAAAACGGTTTTAAAATCATTTAAGTTGCATAGAATCCCTTTTTAAAACATCAAAAATTTCCGAAAATTTCGGCAGAGTCTCCCCTGTATTTTCTATCCCCCAAAATGGGTACAACAAGATAATACATATGAAATCATAAAAATGGCATCCCCAAGCGGGAGCTAGCTCTTCGCCCAAGGCGGATCACAACCACATGCAATATATAAGTAATACCCAGAAAAGAGCATAGAAGAAACCCAAAATATCAGAAAACGCAACGCCGGCTCAAGTGAGCTCGACCCAAAAGAAACCACCAATATACAAATCTCTCAGTCTCATCACTATGTCGCATATACAATATATAAAGTGGTAGATGGAGAATACTAGATACAATGATAAAGCAAAAGATATAAAATATGCTCGCAACCCACCTACGGGCGATGTCGCGAGTCTGCACAAAAGGAGCTGATGATAAGATAGCCGCCGCTACAAGAGTGACGGGTCCGACCTGCAAGACACTGTGGCACAACGGGGGTGAGTTGCCAGCTCGTGAGTAAATATAACATCTAGTAAGGCAATCGTAAGAATGCACGCAATGCGGAACAACATGTATGTCCATATGTGATATAATATCTCTAGTATGCATGAACATGTATGCAATGTCTTTTCTAACTCTTTAAGTGTTTTAAATGTTAAGGTTACTGCATTCTTAACTTTTAGAAAATGAATGTCTGCATAATAGCTAAATATCATCAAGAAATCCTCTGAAAACCCGTGTCAAGCATCGACACCAAATAGGAATCATATCTGTCTCAATATCGGGCTCCGTCAGTCCGGATCGGCCCATATCATAAATCTCACGACAACGGTCGGTATCCTCCGGATATCCGCCGCGCCAGACATCACCGGTAGGTAGTCTTCCCCTGCCAGGCTCATCGTCTACAACTCGATCTTCTTGCCCCGGGGTACCATACCGGGCCCACCATGTACCTGAGACGGTTCATCCACTCCTCGAATCGGGTCTCGAAATCCAACAGAAAACATGAAAACTCATGGTGGACGACACATACATCACGAGAAAACCGCAACTATGTTTTGAAATGATAAATATAAGGTTTTGTTAAATTCTTGCGGTTTTCCCCAAAAATCCAGAAATCGCAGAAAAACTGAAATCATCAAGAAAATCATAGTGTCCACATGTTATATATGATAAATGTCTATGATATCAATGTATATGATGTGAATTTTGGCTATAGTTCTATGCAAATATGATGATGATGCGAGATATATGCATGCGATGCAGTTTCATATATCAAGTATGAATGCAGGTGACGATATTAAGATAAACAGGTTCTATCGTGCACGTGGCATGTCAATTGCCAAAGGCGTGTGTGTCACATGAATAGTGCGCGTGCAACAGATGCCAATGGTAATGGTGTTCGTACCCTACGAAGTGTTATCGCATATATGCATATGAATATCCATGCAAACTAGCATATTATTAACTATAAGGGTATGCAGTGTACATGAATGGATAAGCTAGCTAACAATATAATCTTGCAAAAAGTAGGGTAATCCTATCTAGGGGGGCGCATCGCGCCATCCAGACGATTCCCCCATAGATGAATACATCTACTCACCAGAAATCCCCGCTAATCTGATCCGGCCACCGCTTTGCCTTTACGCGCCGTGTCCGAAGTTTCCCCGACCGATCCTATATTTGCACAATATCAAGCATAAGATTACAAAACCTAACAAAATGCAAGTCACAACATACAATTATCCACGCTCTCGAAATAATCATAGCATGCACTCGGTGCGCGGAAAAACGCACGAAAATCGCTAACCTTTAACTAAAATCGTCATTTCGGGGAAATCGACAAAACTACAACCCGACTAGACGAAACCCCGCGTTCGCGCATTCTAATAATCCTATACAAAGCTAATAATATTGCTAACCTAACGCAAATTGAACGCATTCTATTTTTCGTAAAAATCTAGCAAGCAAATTCAACGCCGATTCAATGCAAACATCGATATTTTGTCGATTTAGCGAGCATATAAATACACCATTAACCACTACAACCAATTAGAAACCCAAAGCCCTAATTTAATCCTCACAACTATGCTTCAAACCCTAGTTTTAAAATTAATCCTTCTCTTGATTTTTCCTAAACAACATTTACCACTAAACTAATATTTAGAATTTCAATTCTAGCATAATTAAACCACAAGTTAACAAAAAGATTAGAATTTTCACCTCTCAAGCTTGAACCCTAGCTTGATCAAGTCACCAAGAAGCCTCCTTTCATCTAGTTTTTGAACCAATTTGGGTAGAAGAGAGAGTGGTTTAGGGTTTGGGTTTGAATGGAGATGGAAAAATGTGAATTTTTATTGATTTTTAGCAAGAAAAAGAAGCAAGAATGAAGTGGGAAGTGGGGAAATTCTGCAGGTGAGGGGTCGGCCAGCAGGTGGGGAAGGGAAATGGGGTTTTTTTTGGAGAAGTTTCTAGGTCTATAACCATCATAAGTTATCATTTAATGCTTTCATGTCAACCTTTTTGCAAAAAAACCCATTTTTACTTCATTTTTCATTAAATTTCCCACCTTTAAACCAAAAGTTTGCAAGACATGATACAATTTTATTAACACCATATTTTAGCTTATAAAGACTCCTAATTAAGAAATTTACCTAATTAAATTTGTATTTATCCCTAATTAAATGTATTTTAAAAAGCTTAAAATAAAAAAAAAATTAATTAATTACGAAATTTTTTTTATTTAACTAGAAAATTATAAGTGACATTTTAGTGACAAAATTATAGTAATATCTTATCTAAATTTTGTATAATTAGATCTACAATGAAAAATATCAATTTTGACTTTTTACGGAAAAAGCCGAAAAATTGGCCGATTATCGAAAAACTGCCTAAACGATTTTCGAAGGGTTACAATCTTCCTCCCTTAAAGAAATTCGGTCCCCGAATTTAAAATTTAACTACGCGTACCTTCAAAAAGATGGGGATATCTCTTCCTCATCTCGACCTCGGTCTCCCAGGTGACCTCCTCGCTGTTCGGGCCACGCCAAAGGACCTTGACGGACGGTATGACCTTCGATCTCAATTTCTTCACCTGCCGATCCAAAATGACCACCGGCTGCTCGGTGAAAGAAAGATCATGCTCTAGCTGGATCGTCTGGTGCTGAATCGCCTGGGAAGGATCATGAAGGTACTTGCGGAGCATCGAGACATGGATACGGGGTGAACATCGGGGAAGCTGGGCGGAAGAGCTAGCCGATAAGCGACTGGACCAACACGCTCTAGGATCTCGAAAGGACCAACATATCTAGGACTCAGTTTCCCTTTCCGCCCAAATCTCATCACTATAAACCTGGGCGTACTGAGAAAATCCAAAAGTGGTCTTCACTGGCAGGAAGTGAGCCGCATTCGTCAGTCGATCCACAATCACCCAAATAGAGTCATACCCTCGACTGGTCCTGGGTAGACCCACAACGAAGTCCATGGAGACCTGCTCCCACTTCCACTCAGGGATGGGCAAAGGCTGTAACTCGCCGGCTGGCCTCTGGTGCTCGGCCTTGACTTGCTGACAAGTCAGGCATCTCGACACAAAGTCTGTAACATCCTTCTTCATCCCGTCCCACCAGTAAACCTCTCTCAAATCACGGTACATCTTGGTGGAACCTGGATGCACACTATATGCTGATCTATGTGCCTCCTCGAGAATACCGCGCCTCAGTCCCTCTGAATCTGGCACGCACAGTCGAGTCCCAAATCGAAGTATCCCCTGATCATCAATCACGAACTCGGAAACTCTGCCCTGCCGAATCTGCTCAATAATCTCTAATGTACGGGCATCACCGGACTGTGCCTCATGGATACGGTCAAGTAACTGTGGGCGTGCTCTGAAATGGGCCAGCTGTCCCCCTGTAGGAGTAAACTCGAACTGCACTCTGCTGTCACATAACACCTGCCAATCCGCCGTCGACTGCATCTGCACTGCACTCAAACAAGATAAGCTACCTCCGGGCCTCCTACTCAAAGCATCTGCCACTACATTCGCCTTGCCCGGATGGTATAAAATCTCGCAGTCATAATCCTTCACCAACTCCATCCAACGGCGCTGTCTCAGGTTCAGATATCGCTTCTGGAAGATATACTTCAAACTCTTGTGGTCAGTGAATATCTGGCACGACTCACCGTATAGGTAATGTCTCCAGATCTTAAGTGCAAATACCACTGCAGCCATCTCTAAATCATGGGTGGGGTAGTTCTGCTCGTGTTTCCTCAGCTGCCGAGAAGCATACGCGATAACTCTGTCGTGCTGCATCAATACACATCCCAGCCCCACTCGAGAAGCATCACAATATACCACGAACCCGCCTGATCCTGAAGGCAATGCTAACACTGGTGCAGTAGTCAGACGAGTCTTCAACTGCTGGAATCTATCCTCACATGCCTGGGTCCAATCAAAAGGAACCCCCTTCCGGGTCAACCCGGTCAACGGTGCAGCAATGCGGGAGAAATCCTGGACAAAACGTCGATAATAGCCGGCCAGACCTAGAAAACTGCGAACCTCTGTAACTGATACTGGTCTACGCCAACGCTGAACTGCCTCGATCTTCTTCGGGTCCACACAAATACCGTCTCTCGTCACCACATGACCCAAGAAATCGACACTGTCTAGCCAGAATGCGCACTTGGAAAATTTGGCGAACAGCTGATGCTCCCTCAAAATCTGCAATGTGACACGTAAGTGCTGCTCATGCTCTTCCCGGCTCCGAGAATAAACCAAGATGTCGTCAATGAACACAATGATGAACTGATCGAGATACGGCCTGAATACGCGGTTCATCAAATCCATAAACGCTGCCGGGGCATTGGTGAGTCCGAACGACATCACCAAGAACTCATAATGACCATATCGAGTACGGAAAGCTGTCTTCGGAATATCCTCCTTCCGAACCCGCAACTGGTGATAACCTGACCGTAAATCAACCTTCGAGAAAAACCCTGCACCCTGGAGCCGATCAAATAAGTCATCAATGCGGGGTAGGGGATATCTGTTCCGCACAGTAACCCGGTTCAGCTGACGATAATCAATGCATAAACGCATACTTTCGTCCTTCTTCTTAACAAACAGGACGGGAGCACCCCAAGGTGACACACTCGGTCGGATAAGCCCTTTGTCCAGCAAGTCCTGTAACTGATCCTTTAGCTCTCTCAGCTCCGCCGGGGCCATCCGATAAGGAGGTATAGAAATAGGCCCCGTGCCGGGGATCAAGTCAATACAGAACTCAATCTCGCGCTCTGGTGGCAGACCAGGCAGCTCGTCAGGAAATACATCAGGAAATTCTCTCACAACAGGGACCTGGTCAAAAGGAACCTCTGTGGAGCTAGTATCAAAAACATAGGCTAAGAATCCCTGACACCCTTTTCTCAAGAGCTGACCAGCGCGAAGAGAAGAAATCAAGCTGGGAAGGGTAGCGCTACGATCTCCCTGAATAATAAGTAAATGCTCACCAGGAAAACTGAATCTGACTGCTTTTTCACGGCAGTCCACAGATGCATAACAGGTGGCTAGCCAGTCCATACCAAGAAGAACGTCAAAGTCTAGCATATCGAGGAGAATCAAATCTACTGAAGAATCTCTCTCCCCGATACGAACGGAACATGATCGGTATACGAAACGGGCAACAAAAGACTCGCCTACCGGGGTAGTAACGACAAGCGGCTGATCTAACGGAGATAACTCTCGGCCCAACCTCGGTGCAAAATACGTGGAAACATAGGAATGTGTGAAGCCTGGGTCAAATAATACCCGTGCATCAAAAGAACATACTGGCAGAGTACCTGTCACGACGGCATTGGATGCCTGTGCATCCTGAGGAGTCAACGCGAACACTCGGGCCTGTCCACCACTAATAGCTGGCTGTCCTCTGCCTCTACCTCGGCCTCTGCCTCGGCCTCTGTCTCCTCGTTCTCTCTGAACCGGACCGCCACGCCCACGGCCTCTAGAAGCATCTGGCTGGCGTGGAACATCATCAGGAGTAAGGAGTAAAGCTCTCTGAGAAGGTGGTGAGGGTGGTAAAGTCACATGCGGGACTGTCGCCGCGCCCTGACGTCCCATGGTACAGTCTCTGATACGGTAGTACTGACTCCCACACCGAAAACATCCTGGAGACGACTGCTGAGTCTGTGGCTATGAGCCAAATAACTGACCTCGTCTCAATCCTCTGCCTCCGCCATCTCCCAGAAATAATCTATCACGATGTCTGCCCATCTGCCGCTGAGCTGGCGTATCAGTACGGATCCTCTTCGGCCCAGAAACGACCGGAGTCTCGGAAATACGCTCCTCCAAAAGTAAGGCTGCATCCATCGCGGCTGCGTATGTATCAAAGTGCTGGGGGCCGATGGCAAGGAATAGCTGTGTATCAAGCCCTCGCACAAACCTCTTTATTCTCTTCTCTTCCGTGTCGACTAGGTACGGAGCATATCGAGACAACTGGGTAAACTGTATATCATACTCCGACACTGTCATCCCAGGAGTCTTGCGCAAAGACTCAAAACTACGGGCGCAAGCATCTCGGACACTCTCCGGAAGAAAACGGGCAAGAAATGCAGATATAAACTCATCCCAGGTCATAGAAGGCAGACCTGCAGCTCGGCCTCTCTCTACTGAGTAGTACCATGTCTGGGCAAGACCCTCCAGACGAAAACTCGCAAACTCCACCAGCCTGTCATCAGAACACCTCAACGAACGGCAAATCCGAGCCATCCTATCAAGAAATGCCTGTGGGTCCTCTGTCGCATCTGTACCGGTAAAAGCTGGAGGTCTCAATCTCATGAACTCCTGTAGTGAAACAGGGATAGTCTCCGTAGTAGCAGCAGGAGCGACCATCTGTGCAGCAGGTACGATCGTGGTCTGTGCGGTGGAAGGAACGTCCTCGGATCTCTGTGCCCGGCTGGACTCAACTAAAGATCCCATCATCTGCCGCAACTCTTGCATGCCGGCCTCTAATCTGGCAATACAGTCTGGATAAGGCGGATCAGTATGACCCTGAGGGGTAGGCGTATCCTCCCGCTCGATCCTCGCCTCAGACGAGCCCGCTCGAATCTCATCCCTAGCGGCAGCCCGCTGAGCTCTCGTAGTCTTTGGCGGCATCGAAGCTAGAATAAGAAAAAGGACTGATAAGATCATTGCAATTGAATCAAGGAATGCAAGGAATCAAGAAAGGAAATACAAGCAATTATGTCCTAAGGTCACTTAGGCGGAGTACCGTATCGTAAGTATGCCGCGGACCATACCCACGCTACGCCACTCTTCTTAAGTCACCTACTCCATCTACCAAGGTCGTCCTACACTCAGAAAGGTAAAACCTACGCTCTGATACCAACTTTGTCACGACCCGAAAGTACGGAACGTGACTGGCACTTAGATTACGAGACGTCTAAAGGCGTACCGTAACCTAAGTCAGCCAAAGCCCAGAAATCTAACCCAAAATCAAAAGAGAGTGAAGGAAAACCTTTAATGAAAACGGTTTTAAAATCATTTAAGTTGCATAGAATCCCTTTTTAAAACATCAAAAATTTCCGAAAATTTCGGCAGAGTCTCCCCTGTATTTTCTATCCCCCAAAATGGGTACAACAAGATAATACATATGAAATCATAAAAATGGCATCCCCAAGCGGGAGCTAGCTCTTCGCCCAAGGCGGATCACAACCACATGCAATATATAAGCAATACCCAGAAAAGAGCATAGAAGAAACCCAAAATATCAGAAAACGCAACGCCGGCTCAAGTGAGCTCGACCCAAAAGAAACCACCAATATACAAATCTCTCAGTCTCATCACTATGTCGCATATACAATATATAAAGTGGTAGATGGAGAATACTAGATACAATGATAAAGCAAAAGATATAAAATATGCTCGCAACCCACCTACGGGCGATGTCGCGAGTCTGCACAAAAGGAGCTGATGATAAGATAGCCGCCGCTACAAGAGTGACGGGTCCGACCTGCAAGACACTGTGGCACAACGGGGGTGAGTTGCCAGCTCGTGAGTAAATATAACATCTAGTAAGGCAATCGTAAGAATGCACTCAATGCGGAACAACATGTATGTCCATATGTGATATAATATCTCTAGTATGCATGAACATGTATGCAATGTCTTTTCTAACTCTTTAAGTGTTTTAAATGTTAAGGTTACTGCATTCTTAACTTTTAGAAAATGAATGTCTGCATAATAGCTAAATATCATCAAGAAATCCTCTGAAAACCCGTGTCAAGCATCGACACCAAATAGGAATCATATCTGTCTCAATATCGGGCTCCGTCAGTCCGGATCGGCCCATATCATAAATCTCACGACAACGGTCAGTATCCTACGGATATCCGCCGCGCCAGACATCACCGGTAGGTAGTCTTCCCCTGCCAGGCTCATCGTCTACAACTCGATCTTCTTGCCCCGGGGTACCATACCGGGCCCACCATGTACCCGAGACGGTTCATCCACTCCTCGAATCGGGTCTCGAAATCCAACAGAAAACATGAAAACTCATGGTGGATGACACATACATCACGAGAAAACCGCAACTTTGTTTTGAAATGATAAATATAAGGTTTTGTTAAATTCTTGCGGTTTTCCCCAAAAATCCAGAAATCGCAGAAAAACTGAAATCATCAAGAAAATCATAGTGTCCACATGTTATATATGATAAATGTCTATGATATCAATGTATATGATGTGAATTTTGGCTAGAGTTCTATGCAAATATGATGATGATGCGAGATATATGCATGCGATGCAGTTTCATATATCAAGTATGAATGCAGGTGACGATATTAAGATAAACAGGTTCTATCGTGCACGTGGCATGTCAATTACCAAAGGCGTGTGTGTCCCATGAATAGTGCGCGTGCAACAGATGCCAATGGTAATGGTGTTCGTGCCCTACGAAGTGTTATCGCATATGTGCATATGAATATCCATGCAAACTAGCATATTATTAACTATAAGGGTATGCAGTGTACATGAATGGATAAGCTAGCTAACAATATAATCTTGCAAAAAGTAGGGTAATCCTAACTAGGGGGCGCATCGCGCCATCCAGACGATTCCCCCATAGATGAATACATCTACTCACCAAAAATCCCTGCTAATCTGATCCGGCCACCGCTTTGCCTTTACGCGCCGTGTCCGAAGTTTCCCCGACCGATCCTATATTTGCACAATATCAAGCATAAGATTACAAAACCTAACAAAATGCAAGTCACAACATACAATTATCCACGCTCTCGAAATAATCATAGCATGCACTTGGTGCGCGGAAAAACGCACGAAAATCGCTAACCTTTAACTAAAATCGTCATTTCGGGAAAATCGACAAAACTACAACCCGACTAGACGAAACCCCGCGTTCGCGCATTCTAATAATCCTATACGAAGCTAATAATATTGCTAACCTAACGCAAATTGAACGCATTCTATTTTTCGTAAAAATCTAGCAAGCAAATTCAACGCCGATTCAATGCAAACATCGATATTTTGTCGATTTAGCGAGCATATAAATACACCATTAACCACTACAACCAATTAGAAACCCAAAGCCCTAATTTAATCCTAACAACTATGCTTCAAACCCTAGTTTTAAAATTAATCCTTCTCTTGATTTTTCCTAAACAACATTCACCACTAAACTAATATTTAGAATTTCAATTCTAGCATAATTAAACCACAAGTTAACAAAAAGATTAGAATTTTCACCTCTCAAGCTTGAACCCTAGCTTGATCAAGTCACCAAGAAGCCTCCTTTCATCTAGTTTTTGAACCAATTTGGGTAGAAGAGAGAGTGGTTTAGGGTTTGGGTTTGAATGGAGATGGAAAAATGTGAATTTTTATTGATTTTTAGCAAGAAAAAGAAGCAAGAATGAAGTGGGAAGTGGGGAAATTCTGCAGGTGAGGGGTCGGCCAGCAGGTGGGGAAGGGAAATGGGGGTTTTTTTGGAGAAGTTTCTAGGTCTATAACCATCATAAGTTATCATTTAATGCTTTCATGTCAACCTTTTTGCAAAAAAACCCATTTTTACTTCATTTTTCATTAAATTTCCCACCTTTAAACCAAAAGTTTGCAAGACATGATACAATTTTATTAACACCATATTTTAGCTTATAAAGACTCCTAATTAAGAAATTTACCTAATTAAATTTGTATTTATCTCTAATTAAATGTATTTTAAAAAGCTTAAAATAATAAAAAAATTAATTAATTACGAATTTTTTTTTATTTAACTAGAAAATTATAAGTGACATTTTAGTGACAAAATTATAGTAATATCTTATCTAAATTTTGTATAATTAGATCTACAATGAAAAATATCAATTTTGACTTTTTACGGAAAAAGCCGAAAAATTGGCCGATTACCGAAAAACTGCCTAAACGATTTTCGAAGGGTTACAATATGTATGCCCTAGAGTCCATTACTATATATGAGATGTATATTGTAGTGGATGCTTGGACATATATAGGAAGGACTTTCTTGCTCGACATGATAGTATGCTATCTGGTTACTCTTTACCTTAACGTGTACACTGATTGTCTCTCTGTTACATGTTGGTAAAGCCTTTAGGATGTGTACTTGACTGCCTGGACTATGATGCGGATCATACTAGTGGGGACATGGTAGTCTATAAGTATATCTTTCAAGGTCTCTAGTCGTGGGTGTATCGAGACAGGGCATCGATGCACCAGAGTAGACTAGCGTATACGCATCTTGACCCATATGATGGGCGATGGATGATCCCATATCCATTGGTGTTTGACATCAAGGATGGTGTACGGGTGCTCAGTGGAGACTGGGTACACTGGACGGACTCGCCGAGAACTCCCAGATGGTATTATACCTTACGTCAGATGGCAGTTCTCTGGTGACACTGATACAACTTTGTCTGTTGACCCGAGATCGTCATAGAGTCTTGTGTGATTCCCACTGTGCTTTGATTTCCATCATACCACGTCCAAGAGGGCGTGCAAAAAGGTGGCTTTTGGGTACAGTCCCGAATCATATGGAGGCAATGAGCGATAGGAGGGGATTCGTCTCTCCCGGTATAAGGAGTTGATGTTACGCTGTGTTCGATTGGCTATAACCGGAAATCCCTGGCCAGGGTTGCTGAGATTTACTGGTAAGTGTTACCAGTAGTTTCTCGAACTGTTATAGACCTCATATCGACATGACTTATCGAGCTACTGGGGTCTGACGTTTACCACCCCTAGGAGAGATATGCGACATATCAGACGAACAGACCGGACTGTGCGGTAGTGTTACTGATTGGACTCGAAGGAGTACTAGCGGGCTTGCTTGTTGATCTTCTGATCGCTCAATACCCGGATGGCCGTTACGTTTAGCAGACCGCTTGCGGCTTGTGGGTGTTTGATATGATCATCACCTACTGCCGGCGTATTGACGAGTCTTTAGAGTCCTACAAAGGGGTTTCCTGGCTCAAGCGAAACGGAGTAGGAGCACATATGTGATATGTGCGGGACCGAGATTAATACGATATGAGATACCGTATTCTATTCTCACGATTCGTGACATTGATCGGTTGTATGCGATATAGTCGGGTTATCGGATCAAGTGTTGATTCGATAAGTTGTTACACATGATATTAGTCGGCTATAGCCGGGTTATTAAATCAAGAGTTGATTTAATAATTTAATGTATATTATATATTTGATATATTACATTACATTAACTAGTATTGGCTCACTTATGATTTATTTTCTCACAAAGTTGTGCACATTGTTTATATGTGATATATGCAAGTGTACAAGTTTGTATCATGCTTGATGATACATACAAGATGGGTGTATGAGACTTATATCAAGTTTAGGTTAAATTGGGGTTTACTTATTTCCTTAAGAATAACAAAAGAGAGGAGACTTTAGTCAATGTTATCAAGCTTGTAGAAGCTTGTATGCAACATTGACAAAGTCAACTCTTTTGTCATTCCTTAGGATATTAGTTAACCCAACCCTTAACCTAATACTATGGTTAATTCTCTACATGAGTTAAGCATGAGGACTTAACTCAACCATGGTGCAATAATTCATTTGGATAAGTTTTCATTTGGATGAATTATTCACTTCTTCTTCTTCTTCATCAAGCTCCATGAAAAGCTTGCTAGCTTTAATGGTGCCATGAGAAAAAGTGTGAGAAAATCAATTCTAAAGTGAGCTCACTTCCTACTTCTTCATCCTCTACCACTTGCCATGTAGTAGAGTGTGTTCTCTTCATAAAGTTCATGACCTAGTGAAGGAATAGCTTGAGTTAGTGTCTCCCCGACGTAGATCATCTTCGGCCTCGAAGTCATCGAAGCAAGCACGTTCGTTCTTCTTGTGAAGCTTCTATAGAGTCCGTAGTTCACGATCGCAGCGATGGGGACATCTACACGAAGCTTAATAAGTGAAGGACCGGATCTACAAAGGTTGTAATCCCTCTCACTTAGTGTTAAAGTGTTTAACATGTTAGTTTTCGCCTAAACCCTAGTTTAAAGATCCGGCTTCGGGTTGTTCGGCACGGCTAAAATTTTAATCGGGCATGGTTGATGCCTCGTAGACCCTCATGAGCGTGCCTAGCAACCCTACAGTGGTATCAGAGCCAAGCTAGAGCTTTAGGCGAAGTCTAAACAAAGTTTAAAGTCCAATCGAACCCGGAAAACCCCGATAATACCCTTCTCTGGATATTTTTCAAAAATGTGATTTTTTATGAATTAAAAATGCTCAGAAAATTAAGCAGGAAAAACTAAGAATTACTGTGAAGTACGGACTTTTAATTCGCTGATTTGACCGCGGAACCGTGGCCAAACTAAGGGTTTGGCGGCGGTTCCGCGGCCAAAATTTCGAATTAGTCCCTGGAATTTCATATATTTATTCTTAGGTCCTTTCTTGGCAATTCTTTCTGGGAATTTTTTAATTCCACTTAAGTGTTGAGTTTTCTAGGGTTATATTGGGGACTCGTTGATTCGATCGGATAATTTAACTTTGTTTAGTCTTTCCGGATAATTTTAGAAACTGTTAAAAAGTTCGACCGAATATCAATAACTCACTTTTTCCCCTGTCGGAAAATTTTCAAAAGTTGGATTTTTTCTTGAATTTGAAACTTTCGTAAAGTCATGCAAGTAACGCGGTGGACCCTCTAGAAGACAACAAACCTTAACTCGATTATGTGACCGTCTTGAACTGCCTTTTGAACCTTAGGGTTTGGGGAAGTACGGCGTGCCACATGTAAGGCGTTGGCTTGACCCTTCTACGGCTGGACCATTGGTACTGTGGCATGTGATGGATGTTTTTAAACTCCCCTCAAGTGTTGAGAACTTTTTGGGAAAACTTGGGTGTTTGATTATTCGATCGGAAAGTTTAACATTGTCTATTTATCTGGAATGTGATACAATATTTGGAATCCACATGCAGTTATGAGATAACTAATGTGAATGTTATAAACATAGCAGTTTAGTCTCGATTGATCGGTTGCCACAGGATTTTGATGTGATCAAAAGTCCGTCGCAATCATGTAGCGTACGCGGATACTCGCCGGGTAAACTTAATAGACAGCCATGCCCAATAGCCCCGACCAAGTGACTGTAGGAGAACCCCGTCACCAAAAGCATCCGTTCGGGTGCTCGCGGCAGCGGTGTTCTGCCTTAGTGCACTTCGTCGACGGCATCCGGGGGTACGCCCGTCTACTAAAGTTTGCGACGAGCTTTCGATCAGGATGTCGGGAATCTTGTTGAATTGCCGACTTGATATTGAAAAGAGTTTTCGTTAAAGAGACTAAAATGCGGAGTTTATAATTGTTAGGCATGCGATGTCTAAGGAATTCATTTGGTTAGGCATGCGATGTCTAAGGAGGTTGCGGATTCCAACTGTTGTAGTTTTACACTTTCTTTTCTGTGACCGTAAGCGTAGTATGCGGTGTATCGCTGGCTTCGTTGCTATAAATCAACGACAATCGGGATACGCATACTTGCTTACGTTGATGATATGAGATA
This sequence comes from Agapanthus africanus, assembly GCA_030015575.1. NCBI lineage: Eukaryota > Viridiplantae > Streptophyta > Magnoliopsida > Asparagales > Amaryllidaceae > Agapanthus > Agapanthus africanus. Next base: position 184,721,376 of record CM057341.1, read on the forward strand.
TTATGTGTTGTTGTGATATGTTATATTGGATCATCGCGTTCTGAATAGCCGGGTGTTTTATGTGAGATGAGAGTTTTTTCTTTTTCATTCATGTAAAATTCATTTGTATGTAATATTCTTTTATTGGGGCACTTCCCGGCTGAGGATGATGTCACCGTTGTATATTATTTACTTTTCCGCATTAGGTAGACCCAAGGCGGGGAGCAAAAGTAACCGGGTTCTGGGGTCCAGTGCGAAACCATCTCGAGGAGTCGAGACCGGGTCTCCTAACCCTAGAATTGGCAGTGTTACTTGCCGCTCTCGTAGGGGTCTAGGGATGTGGGTTTGGCTATTCATCGCGACCGTAGAATCCGTGTTTTATACAGGCTCATATTGAAAACACGGACGTCCTAGTATATCCAATATTTCATATATGTTTCTTCTGCTGCGATATCTGTGATGTGATCATTTGATATGTTGTGATAGATACTGTATATAGTATATAAGATATATTATATAGACGTTACTTATGTTTTACACCCGCACTAGCCTTGCCCCGCTCTGCCGTTAGTTACCTAACCTAACGGTGCACGAGGGGACATCGAGGCGAATGCGGATGGCATAAGTGTACGTCGTATTTATCTGTGATGTTTAGGTGACTTAAATGATGGGACTTCATTAATATGATTAATTAAAGAAAAGAAACCTAAAAGATGTTGTGGAATCGAATTTTCAAAAACAGGTAGCTTCGGTTCTTGCTTTGCATCGCGGTGTTTCTTATAGAACATCCTGCACCTTATTCGATAAGGAAAGGGCCGAGATCCCATCACCGGGAGTGACCCCTTTAGCAATGACTGGCAGATGCTATACCCCTCGGTTTGTCTTTTGATTGCTTTTGAAGTTTTTGCTTTGCATAGTGATATATATGATATATCCTGCACTTCATTCGACGAGGAAAGAGCCGAGATCCCTTCACCGGGAGTGACCTCTTTAGCGAAACTAATAAAAGCTTAAAAAACACTCCATTTTTAAAATCATTTGATTCTACAACGATATCAAGTTCATTACGCAATAGGTTTTCACAAAAACCTGTCGTAGCCCTCCGTCATTTCAGATAAGGACTGTTTAGTATTCGTGCTGTGTTTGTTGGCCTTTGTCAAGGCGTAGTGTGCGGTAGCTGAATAGTACTTATCTGCTTATGCATATGATGCAGATTGTATTAGAGTAGTCGTGCGACCTTGTTGGCCTTTGTCAAGGGCCGTCCGGGTGGGTTTAATTCAATCAAGAAATGACGGGTTGAACTTGACTAGCAGCCAATGGTTTGTTGGCCTTTGTCAAGGTCATAGGACGCTAGGGGAAAAATATTATCGGGAATTTTATGTGTTGAAATTTGCAATGAGATTGCATACCTTCTATGAGATAGTTGGATCCCGATACCCGCTACGAGTAAGAGTTACTCCTGGGAGAGTTTTACACCTTACAATTAGCCGATCAAGTAGGTGTCTAGAAAGGTGTTAACGGGGTTACGCCTATGGGAAAACGAGGTTTACTTTAATTAGGTCCGTGCGAAAGCACGGGAAACCTCCCTCAAAGTATCGACACTGGCCTGGCTGAAAGATTGGCGAACTTGTAGAGTGTAATTAATCCCGGCTAGTCTTTCCTTTTAGGGTTTGAAAGAAGATTTGATTAAAACAGTGGGAGACATCCTGATTAGATATTTTAAATAACCAATCTAATCTTGCAAGAGCATACGCTGAGTGTTTTCTTCTCTCTCTCCAGGTAGCGACCATATCACGCTTTAGTCAAGATAATAAAACAGATATATTGACCGAACCCGCTTGTTATACAGAGCTGGGGAACGTTGGTCCTGCTCCAACTTATAATTGTTATAAGACAGAGCAGGAAATAGGGGATTACCAGAATTCCCGTACCGCCCAAACGAAGAAAGTGCATGTTGATGCATCATTTTCGGGTGTGTTCATTACAGAGAACTGTTTCTCAGTATCCTTTACGTCCTGTGTATGAGATACCGGATCAGGATCCCGCATATGTAATCTGTTACATGGGCTACAGATAGGTAGAGAACTAAGAACGGGTGATAAGTTTCATGAGATAGAAAATGATGCAAGTGTTGCAGCCAAGTCTGTTAGTCACTATCACCCTGTATTACCAGAATACATTGATTCTGAACGAATGTTATTAGATACCGAACCTGATATACAAAATCATATCAGTCTCTTTATTATTAAAGAAGGATATAATTTTGTATTGTTGGATAATGTTTTGAACATTTCCTATATCAAGAGTTGATCGGTTCAGGCACGCTATCTAAAAGCATTGACGTTCTAAATCAAACTACAGTTCTTAGTATACAGAACACACACGAGAGGAAAAGTTCAGAAATGAACGAATCCTTCTTGAGGCATTGTAGACTAGGTCATATCAATGCGACCCGACTAGCTAAGTTACATTTAGATGCATATTTAAATCTGTTTGAATTTACATCTTGTGAAACTTGCCGGTCATGTCACAAAGATAAGATGACCATAGCTCTGTTTATTCGAAACAGAGAAAGAGTTAGTGAACTCTTGGGATTGATACATACTGATGTATGAAAGTCTCTTGTCTACACATGCCAAGACCGGTTCTTTGTACTTCATTACATTCTCTGATGATCTCTCAAGATTCAGACATATGTTCCTGTTGAAACACAAGTCCGAACCTTTTGAGATATTCACAGAATGTAAGTTAGAAGTAGAGAACCAAAATACGGGTATAAGTATTATGTCCTTTGATGTGATCAAGGAGGAGAATACTTGAGCACGGAATTCCTGGACTATTCTAAAGGAGAATGAGATTCTTTCTCAGCATTACTCCTCCGTATACACCATAGCACGATGGTATATCGGGGCGGAGCAATAACACCCTATGTGATATGGTGTGCTCTATGATGAGTACTACTGAGTTTCCTATTTCCTTTTGGGAGTTATGCACTTGAGAAGTTGCATACCTATTGAATAAGGTTCAAATCAAATCAGTTGCCTACAACTTCATATGTGATATGGAAAGGGAAGAGCCCATATCTTAAGTTTGTTAAGATTTGGGGTTGTCCGGCCTATGTCTAAAAGCAAAATCCGGACAAGCTCGAGGCAAGGTCTGTTATGTAGAACTGGAAAGGTTCCAGCTATACAAACTGCAGCTGATGATTTGGTAGAACCAATGGATTCAATAGTTTCCAACGAACCTCAGCCTCTCCGCCGATCTAGTAGGGTTCCTCACCCACCTGAGAGATACTTCGGGTTTCTCTATGACAGTGGGAGCGAGAATGGCATCATGAGATGATGACCCAACTAGTTTCGAGCTGGCCATCAGGAGTGGGACTCTGTAAGAATGGCTGGATGCTTATCGATCTGAGATGGAATCCTTATACACCAACAAAGTATGGACTTTGGTTGCTTTATCTGAAGGGTTAAATCCCCATCAGGAGCAAGTATATCTTGAGAAGATTACTTGGTGTACATTGAAAAGTTGAGACTTTCAAAGCTATGCTTAAGTCCATCCAGATCCTACTTGCCACGGCTACATTCCATGACTACGATATCTGGCGGTTGGGTGTCATGACTGCTTTTCTAAATGATGTTTTAGAAAAGAGCGTCTATAAGTACATAGCTAGAGGGCTTCGTAGACAGTGGGAGCAGCGGAAACGTGCGCAAGATGCTTTATAGGATAAAGCAGGCATCGCGGAGTTGGAACATCTGTTTTGATGTGGTAGTCAAAGAGTTTGACTTTATCAAAATGGTAGATGAACCTTGTATATACAAAAAGGTAGTAGGGAGTATGGTGATGATCCTCGTAGAGTACGTGGATGACATACTCTTGATAGGGAAGGAGTTTCCTATGCTACGCTCGGTCAATCTACGCTTATCACAAGAGATTCTCCATATAGGATCAAAACGATACCTCCTGAATCCTGGATTTTGGATCTATGAGATAGATCTAATTGGATGTTAGGATACTCACTAGTTGTAGTGAGATGGTATCAATCGATCCTGGGGAGAATCACTGGAAAGGTTCCAGGGTGATAAGGACGATTGAATGTCAGTCGCAGGCATTGTCTTTATCCTCAGTAGAGGGGCGGTATGTTGGAAGAGTTCCAACCAAGATACCGTGACTTACTAGACGATTAAAGGAAAGATACATCGTTACCAAAGATACTACCAAAGAGGCAGTTTGGATATATAAGTTCATGAGATGAATTTCGTTCCTACCATTGTGTGACAATGGAGTTGTGGCTTATGCCAAGGAACCCCCGTCCCATCAGAAAAACAGATATAATTCTTAGGCAGTATCACCAGATCATGGAGATGGTTGATCTCCAGGGAGATCGAGGTTAGGGGAGTAGACTCAGAGGAAAACACGGCGGATCCACTCACAAAGGCTTTTTCCCAGAGAGAGACTATTATGGGATGGTTGAGTATGAGATACTAAAACCATTGTTATCAGATGGCCCTAGTGCAAGTGGGAGATTGTTAGTTATATGTATGCCCTAGAGGCCATTACTATACATGAGATGTATATTGTAGTGGATGCTTGGACATATATAGGGAGGACTTTCTTGCTCGACATGATAGTATGCTATCTGGTTACTCTTTACCTTAACGTGTACACTGATTGTCTCTCTGTTACATGTTGGTAAAGCCCTTAGGATGTGTACTTGACTGCCTGGACTATGATGTGGATCATACTAGTGGGGACATGGTAGTCCATAAGTACATCTTTCAAGGTCCCTAGTCGTGGGTGTATCGAGACAGGGCATCGATGCACCAGAGTAGACTAGCGTATACGCATCTTGACCCATATGATGGGCGATGGATGATCCCATATCCATCGGTGTTTGACATCAAGGATGGTGTACGGGTGCTCAGTGGAGACTGGGTACACTGGACGGACTCGCCGAGAACTCCCAGATGGTATTATACCTTACGTCAGATGGCAGTTCTCTGGTGACACTGGTACAGCTTAGTCTGTTGACCCGAGATCGTCATAGAGTCTTGTGTGATTCCAACTGTGCTTTGATTTCCATCATACCACGTCCAAGAAGGCGTGCAAAAAGGTGGCTTTTGGGTACAGTCCCGAATCATATGGAGGCAATGAGCGATAGGAGGGGATTCGTCTCTCCCGGTATAAGGAGTTGATGTTACGCTGTGTTCGATTGGCTATAACCGGAAATCCCTGGCCACGGTTGCTGAGATTTACTGGTAAGTGTTACCAGTAGTTTCTCGAACAGTTATAGACCTCATATTGACATGACTTATCGAGCTACTGGGGTCTGACGTTTACTACCCCTAGGCGAGACATGCGACATATCAGACGAACAGACCGGACTGTGCGGTAGTGTTACTGATTGGACTCGCAGGAGTACTAGCGGGCTTGCTTGTTGATCTTCTGATCGCTCAATACCTGGGTGGCCGTTACGTTTAGCAGACCGCTTGCGGCTTGTGGGTGTTTGATATGATCATCACCTACTGCCAGCGTCTTTAGAGTCCTACACAGGGGTTTCCTGGCTCAAGCGAAACGGAGTAGGAGCACATATGTGATATGTGCAGGACTGAGATTAATACGATATGAGATACCGTATTCTATTCTCGCGATTCGTGACATTGATCGGTTGTATGCGATATAGCCGGGTTATCGGATCAAGTGTTGATTCGATAAGTTGTTACACATGATATTAGTCGGCTATAGCCGGGTTATTAAATCAAGAGTTGATTTAATAATTTAATGTATAATTATATATTTGATATATTACATTACATTAACTAGTATTGGCTCACTTATGATTTATTTTCTCACAAAGTTGTGCACATTGTTTATATGTGATATATGCAAGTGTACAAGTTTGTATCATGCTTGATGATACATACAAGATGGGTGTATGAGACTTATATCAAGTTTAGGTTAAATTAGGGTTTACTTATTTCCTTAAGAATAACAAAAGAGAGGAGACTTTAGTCAATGTTATCAAGCTTGTAGAAGCTTGTATGCAACATTGACAAAGTCAACTCTTTTGTCATTCCTTAGGATATTAGTTAACCCAACCCTTAACCTAATACTATGGTTAATTCTCTACATGAGTTAAGCATGAGGGCTTACCTCAACCATGGTGCAATAATTCATTTGGATAAGTTTTCATTTGGATGAATTATTCACTTCTTCTTCTTCTTCATCAAGCTCCATGAAAAGCTTGCTAGCTTTAATGGTGCCATGAGAAAAAGTGTGAGAAAATCAATTCTAAAGTGAGCCCACTTCCTACTTCTTCATCCTCTACCACTTGCCATGTAGTAGAGTGTGTTCTCTTCACAAAGTTCATGACCTAGTGAAGGAATAGCTTGAGTTAGTGTCTCCCCGACGTAGATCATCTTCGGCCTCGAAGTCATCGAAGCAAGCACGTTCGTTCTTCTTGTGAAGCTTCTATAGAGTCCGTAGTTCACGATCGCAGCGATGGGGACATCTACACGAAGCTTAATAAGTGAAGGACCGGATCTACAAAGGTTGTAATCCCTCTCACTTAGTGTTAAAGTGTTTAACATGTTAGTTTTCGCCTAAACCCTAGTTTAAAGATCTGGCTACGGGTTGTTCGGCACGGCTAAAATTTTAATCGGGCATGGTTGATGCCTCGTAGACCCTCATGAGCGTGCCTAGCAACTGTAGGGTTGCTATGCACGCGCACAAGGGTCTACGAGGCATCAACCATGCCCGATTAAAAATTTAGCCGTGCCGAACAACCCGAATACGGATCTTTAAACTAGAGATTAGGCGAAAACTAACATGTTAACAACTTTAACACTAAGTGAGAGGGATTACAACCTTTGTAGATCCGGTCCTTCACTTCATATGCTCCGTGTTGTGGTCCCTTCGCTGCGATCATCGGGATCCGAACTCTTGAGAGGTTCCACGAAGAGAAAGATGCAACCTTTGCTTCCGATCTTCGATACGAAGATGATCTACCTTGAAGTTCCGTTAACACAAGCTAACACTCATGAAATGATGTGAACATCCTCATCTAAATGGCAAGGGAAGATGAGGATGATGAAGTAGGATTTTTGCTCTCTTTATTTATCTTTTTCTCACATTTATTCATCACTTGAAGAAAATCTAGAAAGCTTTTTCATGAAAGAATGAAGGAAGAAGAAGATGAATATGATAAGCATCCTTTTGTGATGAATAGAAAAAGAATAATATGATGAATAATGCAACCATGGTTGACTAAACCCATGCAGAGAAATAACTAGGGTTAGGGTTTGGGTTGGGTTAAAGCATGAGTCACTTACAAATATCTTTCACAAAACAAAACCAAAACCTTCTAGAAACATCTAGAAAGCTTAACCCTAATCCAAACCCTAATCATGTTTAAACTCCACTAAACAAGTTGCATTAGTTATCATATCATGTTACAATATTATATATCACATATATAATATTTATCGTAACAAGATAAAATAATACAATTAACATATATCGTATATATCAATGTATTATCCAAGTGAGAAAAAGAATCTTTTAGTGAGCAAATATTAGTTAATGTAATTTAATATATCATATATATTATTATACATTAAATTATCGAATCAACACTTGATCCGACAATCCGGCTATATCGCATATAACCGACTAATATTTATCCGTGCTTATTCATCGAATCAACACTTGATCCGATGACCCGGCTGATATCAAATATCGCGAGAATATAATACGGTATCACATATCGCATTATCCTCGGTCCCGAACATATCACATATGTGCTCCTACTCCGTTTTGCCTGAGCCAAGAAACCTCTGTGTAGGACTCTAAAGAATCGTCAATACGCCGGCAGTAGGTAATGATCATATCAAACACCCACAAGCTGCAAGCAGTCGGCTAAACGTAACAGCTACCCAGGTATTGAGCGCTCAGAAGATCAACAAGCAAGCCTGTACATTCTCCTGTGAATCCAAACAGTAACACTCCCGTACAGTCCGGTCTCGTCGTCTGATATGTCGCATATCTCGCCTAGGGGTGGTAAACGTCAGACCCCAGTAGCTCGATAAGTCGTGTCGATATGAGGTCTATAACAGTTCGAGAAACTACTGATAACACTTACCAGTAAATCTCAGCAACCCTGGCCAGGGATTTCCGGTTATAGCCAATCGAACACAGCACAACATCAACTCCCTATACCGGGAGAGACGAATCCCCTCCTATCGCTCATTGCCTCCATGTGATTCGGGACTGTACCCAAAAGCCACCTTTTTGCACGCCCTCTTGGACGTGGTATGATGGAAATCAAAGCACAGTGGGAATCACACAAGACTCTATGACGATCTCGGGTCAACAGACTACTCTGTACCAGTGTCACCGGAGAACTGCCATCTGACGTATGGTATAATACCATCTGGGAGTTCTCGGCGAGTCTGTCCAGTGTACCCAGTCTCCTCTGAGCACCCGTACACCATCCTTGATGTCAAACACCGATGGATATGGGATCATCCATCGCTCATCATATGGGTCAAGATGCGTATACGCTAGTCTACTCTAGTGCATCGATGCCCTGTCTCGATACACCCTCGACAAGGAACAGTTATAGGATGTACTCGTCGACTACCGTGGCCCCACTAGTATCATCTCATCATAGTCCCAGTAGTCGAGTACATATCCTAAGGGCTTTATCAACATGTAATATAGAGACAATCAGAGTACATGTTAAGATAAAGTACAACCAGATAGCATACTATCATGTCGAGCAAGAAAGTCCTCCCTATATATGTCCTAGCATCCACTACAATATACATCGTATGTACAGTAATGGCCTCTAGGGCATACATATAACTAACAATCTCCCACTTGCACTAGGGCCATCTGTTGTGGTATCGCATACCCAACAATTAGCTGCGGTTGAAGTATCTCATACTCAACCATCCCATAAAAGTCTCTACTGGGGAAAAGGCCTTCGTGTGTGGATCCGTGTTGTTGTCCTCTGTGTCTACTCTCCTAATCTCGATCTCCCTGGAGATCAACCATCTCCATGATCAGGTGATACTGCCTAAGAATTATATCTGGATTTCTGATGGGACGGTAGTTCCTTAGCTAAAGCCACAACTCCATTGTCACACAATGGTAGGAACGAAGTTCATCTTATGAACTTATATATATCCAAACTGGCTCTTTGGTAGTATCTTTGGTAACGATGTATCTTGCCTTTAATTGTCTAGTTTTGTCACGGTATCTTGCCTGGAACTCTTCCAACATACCGTCCCTCCACTGAGGGTAAAGACAATGCCTGCGACTGACATTCAGTCGTTCTTATCATCCTAGAATCTTTCCAGTGATTCTCCTCAGGATTGATTGATACCATCTCACTACAACTAGTGAGTATCCTAACATCCAATTAAAGCTATCTCATAGATCCAAAACCCCGGATTTAGGAGGTATCACTTTAATCCTATATGGAGAATCCTTGTGATAAACGGAGATTGACCGAGCGTAGCATAGGAAACTCTTTCCCTATCAAGAGTATGTCATCCACGTACTCTACGAGGATCACCACCATACTCCCTACTACCTTTTTGTATATACAAGGTTCATCTACCATTTTGATGAAGTCAAACTCTTTGATTACCACATCAAAACAGATGTTCCAACTCCGCGATGCCTGCTTTATCATATAAAACATCTTGCTCACGTTTCCGCTGCTCCCACTGACTGCGAAGCCCTCTGGCTGTGTACTTATAGACACTCTTTTCTAAAACATCATTTTAGAAAAGCAGTCATGACACCTAACCGCCAGATTTCATAGTCATGGTATGCAGCCGTGGCAAGTAGGATCTGGATGGACTTAAGCATAGATCCTTAGAAAAGGTTTCAACATAATCCATACCTGGTCTATGATGCAAACCTTTAACAAGTCTAGCTTTGAAAGACTCAACTTTTCCATGTACACCAAGTAATCTTCTCAAGATATACTTGCTCCTGATGGGGATTTAACCCTTCAGATGAAGCTACCAAAGTCCATACTTTGTTGGTGTATAAGGATTCCATCTCAGATCGATAAGCACCCAGCCATTCTTATAGAGTCCCACTCCTGATGGCCAGCTCGAAACTAGTTGGGTCATCATCTCATGATGCAATCCTCGCTCCCACTGTCATAGAGAAACCGAAGTATCTCTCAGGTGGGTGAGGAACCCTACTAGATCGGCAGAGAGGCTGAGGTTCGTTGGAAACTATTGAATCCTTTGGTTCTACCAAATCATCAGCTGTATTTTGTATAGCTGGAACCTTTCCAGTTGTACATAACAGACCTTGCCTCGAGCTTGTCCGGATTTTGCTTTTAGACATAGGCCGGACAACCCCAAATCTTAACAAGCTTAAGATATGGGCTCTTCCCTTTCCATATCACATATGAAGTGGTAGACAACTGATTTGATTTGAACCCTATTCAATAGGTATGCAGCTTCTCAAGCGCATAACACCCAAAAGGAAATAGGAAACTCAGTAGTACTCATCATAGAGCACACCATATCAAATAGGGTGCTGTTGCTCTGCCCCGATACACCGACGTGCTGTGGTGTATACAGAGGAGTAATGCTGAGAGAGAATCTCATTCTCCTTTAGAATAGTCCAGGAATTCCGTGCTCAAGTATTCTCCTCCTTGATCTCATCATAAGGACATAATACTTATACCCGTATTTTGGTTCTCTACTTCTAACTTATATTCTGTGAATATCTCAAAAGGTTCGGACTTGTGTTTCAGCAAGAACATATGTCTGAATCTTAAGAGATCATCAGAGAATGTAATGAAGTACAAAGAACCAGTCTTGGCATGTGTAGACAGGAGACTTTCATACATCAGCATGTATCAATCCCAAGAGTTCACTTACTCTTTCTCTGTATCCAATAAACAGAGCTGTGGTCATCTTATCTTTGTGACATGACCGGCAAGTTTCATAAGATGTAAATTCAAACTTATTTAAATATGCATCTATATGTAACTTCAGCCAGTCGGGTCGCATTGATATGACCTAGTCTACAATGCCTCAAGAAGGATTTGTTCATTTCTGAACTCTTCCTCTTGTGTGTGTTCTGTATACTAAGAACTGTAGTTTGATTTAGAACGTCTATGCTTTTAGATAACGTGCCTGAACCAATCAACTCTTGATATAGGAAATGTTCAAAACATTATCCAACAATACAAAATTATATCACTTCTTTACTAATAAAGAGACTGATATGATTTTGTATATCAGGTTCGGTATCTAATAGCATTCGTTCAGAATCAATGTATTCAGATAATACAGGGTGACAGTGACCAACAGACTTGGCTGCAACACTTGCACCGTTTTCTGTCTCATGAAACTTATCACCCGTTCTCAGTTCTCTACCTTTCTGTAGCCCATGTAACAGATTACATATACGGGATCCTGATCCGGCATCACATACCCAGGACGTAAAGGACACTGAGAAACAGTTCTGTGTAATGAACACACCCGAAGATGATGCATCAACATGCACTTTCTTCGTTTGGGCGGCACGGGAAATCTGGTATTCCCCAATTTCCTGCTCTGTCTTATAACAATTATAAGTTGGAGCGGGACTAACGTTCCCCAGCTCAGTATAACAAGCGGGTTCGGTCAATATATCCGTTTTATTATCTTGATTAAGGCGTGACATGGTCGCTACCTGGAGAGAGAGAGAAGAAAATACTCAGCGTATGCTCTTGCAAGATTAGATTGGTTATCTAATATATCTGATCAGGATGTCTCCCACTGTTTTAATCAAATCTTCCTTCAAACCCTAAAAGGAAAAACTAGCCGGGATTAATTACACGCTACAAGTTCGCCAATCTTTCAGCCAGGCCAGTGTCGGTACTTTGAGGGAGGTCCCCCGTGCTTTCGCACGAACCTAATTAAAGTAAACCTCGTTTTCCCAGGGGCATAACCCCGTTAACACCTTTCTAGACACCTACTTGATCGGCTAATTGTAATGTGTAAAACTCTCCCAGGAGTAACTCTTACTCGCAGCGGGTATCGGGATCCAACTATCTCATAGAAGGTATGCAATCTCATTGCAAATTTCAACACTTGAAATTCCCAATAATATTTTACCCCTAGCAGCTATATGACCTTAACATAGTCAATAAATCATAAGTGCTAGTCAAGTTCAACCCGTCATTTCCCGATTGAATTAAACCCACCTGCACGACCCTTAACATAGTCAACAAAGTCGCACAACTACCCTAATCCAATCGCATCATATGCTTATACAGATAAGCACTAATCAGCTACCGCACACTACGCCTTAACATAGTCAACAAACGTAGCACGAATACTAACTAGTACTTATCTGAAATGACGGAGGGCTACGACAGGTTTTTAAGAAAACCTTTTGCGTAATGAACTTGATATCGTTGTAGAATCGAGTGATTTTAAATGGAGTGTTTTTTTTAGGCTTTTCTAGTTTTGCTAAAGGGGTCACTCCCGGTGAAGGGATCGTCGGCCCTTTCCTCATCGAATAAGGTGCAGGATATTTCACAAATATCACTATGCAAAGCAAGAACTATAGAAGCAATCAAAAGACAAACCGAGTTTGTAGCATCTGCCAGTTATTGCTAAAAGAGTCACTCCCGGTGAAGGGATCTCGGTCCTTTCCTTATCGAATAAGGTGCTGGATGTTCTACAAGGAACACCGCTATGCAAAGCAAGAACTAGAGCTACCAGTTTTTAAACAAGTTTCTACAACATCTTAGGTTTCTTTTATTTCATTAATCTCATTAATGAAGTCCCATTTTATTATGCTTCACAAGTATCTCTTTTGAAACGAAATCTGCAATATAACATATATCTCATATATATATAATATAAACATTCGTCTCAGGCAGTAATATGATCTCATCACAGAACATTGCAGCAGAAGAAACATATATGAAATATTGGATATACTAGGACATCCGTGTTTTCAATACGAGCCTGTATAAAACACGGATTCCACGGTCGCGATGAATAGCCAAACCCACATCCCTAGACCCCTACGAGAGCGGCAAGTAACACTGCCAATTCTAGGGTTAGGAGACCCGATCTCGACTCCTCGAGATGGTCTCCCACTGGACCCTAGAACCCGGTTACTTGTGCTCCCCGCCTTGGGTCTACCTAATGCGGAAAAGTAAATAATATACAACGGTGACATCTTCCGCTACCTGGAAGTGCCCCAATAAAAGAATATTACATACAAATGAATTTTACATGAATGAAAAAGAAAAAACTCTCATCTCACATAAAACCCCCGGCTATTCAGAACGCGACGATCCAATATAACATATCACAGCAACACATAATATCTCATATCATCAACGTAAGCAAGTATGCGTATCCCGATTGTCGTTGATGTATAGCAACGAAGCCGGCGATACACCACATACTACGCTTACGGTCACAGAAAAGAAAGTGTAAAACTACAACAGTTGGAATCCGCAACCTCTTTAGACATCGCATGCCTAACCAAATGAATTCCTTAGACATCTCATGCCTAACTATTAAAACTCTTTTCAATAACATGTCGGGCAATTCAACAAGATTCCCGAAAAACTGATCGAGTGCTCGTCACAAACTTTAGTAGATGGCCGCACCCCCGATACCGTCGACGAAGTGCACCAAGGCGGAACACCGCTACCGCGAGCACCCGAACGGATACTTTCTGTGACGGGGCTCTCCTACAGTCACTTGGTCGGGGCTATGGAGTGAGGCTGTCTATTAAGTTTACCCGGCGAGTATCCGCGTACGCTACGTGATTGCGACGGACTTTTGATCGCATCAAAATTCCGTGGCAACCGATCAACTGAGACTAAAGTGCTATGTTTATAACATTCATTCAGTTATCTCATAACTCTTTGTGAATTCCAATTATTGTATCACATTCCGGATAAACAGAAAATGTTAAACTTTCCGATCGAACAATCGAACACCCAAGTTTTCCCAAAACAGATCAACACATGAAATAAGTTTAAAAACATCCAGTTCATGCCTCAGTACCAACGGTCCAGCCGTAGAAGGGTCAAGCCAACGCCTCACATGTGGCACGCCGTACTGCCCCAAACCCGAAGGTTCAAAGGGCAGTTCAAGACGGTCACATAATCGAGTTAAGGTTTGTTGTCTTCTAGAGGGTCCACCGCGTTACTTGCACGACTTAGAACGTTCTTAAACACGAGGAAAAAAATCCAACTTTTGAAAAAAAATTCCGACAGGGGAAAAAGTGAGTTATTGATATCCGTTCGAACTTTTTAACAGTTTCTAAAATTATCCGGACAACATATAGACAAAATTAGACAATCCGATCGAATAATCGAATCCCCAAAACAACCCCAGAAAATTCAACTCTTGAATAAATATTAAAAATTCCCATAAAACTCAGCACTGTGAAAGAAGAATTACTGTGCAAATATGGAGGGCTAACGTCATCATATGGCCGCGGAACCGCCGCATAAGGCATGCTTATGCCGCGGTTCAGCCGCGCTTTAGATGAGTTAGCCCCTCGAATTTCACAGTAATTCATCTAAGACCCTGCTGAATTTTTTAGCAATTTTTAATCTGGAAAAAACCCAGTTTTTGAAAAAAGTCCAGAGAGCATTTTGGAAATGGGATTTCGGTTCGATCGAACTTCAAACTCCGTCAACGCATCGCCTAAAGCTCTAGCTTGGCTCTGATACCACTGTAGGTCAGGCAGCCACCCCATCCAATGGGGTCGCCGTGGCACCAACGGGTCCCTCAGCCGCTACTTTTTACGCATGCCCCCTCGCGAGAACTACAACCCGCCGGAACACCTTCCGGTCTCGGGACACCCTGGGGGTAAGAGCCTATGCTTCGCCACACTGTCACACAGTGAGAACCCCCCATAGGTCTACATCCAATGCCTAGTAGCTCTGATACCACTGTAGGGTTGCTATGCACGCGCACAAGGGTCTACGAGGCATCAACCATGCCCGATTAAAAATTTAGCCGTGCCGAACAACCCGAATACGGATCTTTAAACTAGAGATTAGGCGAAAACTAACATGTTGACAACTTTAACACTAAGTGAGAGGGATTACAACCTTTGTAGATCCGGTCCTTCACTTCATATGCTCCGTGTTGTGGTCCCTTCGCTGCGATCATCGGGATCCGGACTCTCGAGAGGTTCCACGAAGAGAAAGATGCAACCTTTGCTTCCAATCTTCGATACTAAGATGATCTACCTTGAAGTTCCGTTAACACAAGCTAACACTCATGAAATGATGTGAACACCCTCATCTAAATGGCAAGGGAAGATGAGGATGATGAAGTAGGATTTTTGCTCTCTTTATTTATCTTTTTCTCACATTTATTCATCACTTGAAGAAAATCTAGAAAGCTTTTTCATGAAAGAATGAAGGAAGAAGAAGATGAATATGATAAGCATCCTTTTGTGATGAATAGAAAAAGAATAATATGATGAATAATGCAACCATGGTTGACTAAACCCATGTAGAGAAATAACTAGGGTTAGGGTTTGGGTTGGGTTAAAGCATGAGTCACTTACAAATATCTTTTACAAAACAAAACCAAAACCTTCTAGAAACATCTAGAAAGCTTAACCTAATCCAAACCCTAATCATGTTTAAACTCCACTAAACAAGTTGCATTAGTTATCATATCATGTTACAATATTATATATCACATATATAATATTTATCGTAACAAAATAAAATAATACAATTAACATATATCGCATATATATCAAAGTATTATCCGAGTGAGAAAAAGAATCTTTTAGTGAGCAAATATTAGTTAATGTAATTTAATATATCATATATATTATTATACATTAAATTATCGAATCAACACTTGATCCGACAATCCGGCTATATCGCATATAACCGACTAATATTTATCCGTACCGATTCATCGAATCAACACTTGATCCGATGACCCGGCTGATATCAAATATCGCGAGAATATAATACGGTATCACATATCGCATTATCCTCGGTCCTGCACATATCACATATGTGCTCCTACTCCGTTTTGCCTGAGCCAAGAAACCTCTGTGTAGGACTCTAAAGAATCGTCAATACGCCGGCAGTAGGTGATGATCATATCAAACACCCACAAGCTGTAAGCGGTCAGCTAAACGTAACAGCTACCCAGGTATTGAGTGCTCAGAAGATCAACAAGCAAGCCTGTACATTCTCCTGTGAATCCAAACAGTAACACTCCCGTACAGTCCGGTCTCGTCGTCTGATATGTCGCATATCTCGCCTAGGGGTGGTAAACGTCAGACCCCAGTAGCTCGATAAGTCGTGTCGATATGAGGTCTATAACAGTTCGAGAAACTACTGATAACACTTACCAGTAAATCTCAGCAACCCTGGCCAGGGATTTCCGGTTATAGCCAATCGAACACAGCACAACATCAACTCCCTATACCGGGAGAGACGAATCCCCTCCTATCGCTCATTGCCTCCATGTGATTCGGGACTGTACCCAAAAGCCACCTTTTTGCACGCCCTATTGGACGTGGTATGATGGAAATCAAAGCACAGTGGGAATCACACAAGACTCTATGACGATCTCGGGTCAACAGACTACTCTGTACCAGTGTCACCGGAGAACTGCCATCTGACGTATGGTATAATACCATCTGGGAGTTCTCGGCGAGTCCGTCCAGTATACCCAGTCTCCACTGAGCACCCGTACACCATCCTTGATGTCAAACACCGATGGATATGGGATCATCCATCGCCCATCATATGGGTCAATATGCGTATACGCTAGTCTACTCTGGTGCATCGATGCCCTGTCTCGATACACCCTCGACTAGGAACAGTTATAGGATGTACTCGTCGACTACCGTGGCCCCACTAGTATGATCTCATCATAGTCCCAGTAGTCGAGTACATATCCTAAGGGCTTTATCAACATGTAATATAGAGACAATCAGAGTACATGTTAAGATAAAGTACAACCAGATAGCATACTATCATGTCGAGCAAGAAAGTCCTCCCTATATATGTCCTAGCATCCACTACAATATACATCGTATGTACAGTAATGGCCTCTAGGGCATACATATAACTAACAGCAACCCTACAGAATTGAGGTATTTGCCAAGGATATTTGTTTCCCTGGTGTTGAAACGAATCGAGAATTTCCCACGGAGATACTGGTTTCTTTGCGAGTCGACGCGAATCAGGAGGCTCTCATCAAGGATGCTTGTTTCCCTGAATTGAGGTATTTGCTAAGGATATTTGTTTCCGTGGTGTTGAAATGAATCGAGAATTTCCCACGGAGATACTGGTTTTTCTGCGAGTCGACGCGAATCAGGAGGCTCTCATCAAGGATGTTTGTTTCCCTGAATTGAGGTATTTGCCAAGGATATTTGTTTCCCTGGTGTTGAAACGAATCGAGAATTTCCCACGGAGATACCGGTTTCTCTGCGAGTCGACGCGAATCAGGAGGCTCTCATCAAGGATGTTTGTTTCCCTGAATTGAGGTATTTGCCAAGGATATTTGTTTCCCTGGTGTTGAAACGAATCGAGAATTTCCCACGGAGATACTGGTTTTTCTGCGAGTCGACGCGAATCAGGAGGCTCTCATCAAGGATGTTTGTTTCCCTGAATTAAGGTATTTGCTAAGGATATTTGTTTTCCTGGTGTTGAAACGAGTTGAGAATTTCCCACGGAGACACTAGTTTCTCTGCGAGTCGACGCGAATCAGAAGGCTCTCATCAAGGATGCTTGTTTCCCTGAATTGAGGTATTTGCCAAGGATATTTGTTTCCCTGGTGTTGAAACGAATCGAGAATTTCCTACAGAGACACTGGTTTCTCTGCGAGTCGACGCGAATCAGGAGGCTCTCATCAAGGATGTTTGTTTCCCTGAATTGAGGTATTTGCCAAGGATATTTGTTTCCCTGGTGTTGAAACGAGTCGAGAATTTCCCACGGAGACACTGGTTTCTCTGCGAGTCGACGCGAATCAGAAGGCTCTCATCAAGGATGCTTGTTTCCCTGAATTGAGGTATTTGCCAAGGATATTTGTTTCCCTGGTGTTGAAACGAATCGAGAATTTCCCACGAAGACACTGGTTTCTTTGCGAGTCGACGCGAATCAGAAGGCTCTCATCAAGGATGCTTGTTTCCCTGAATTGAGGTATTTGCCAAGGATATTTGTTTCCCTGGTGTTGAAACGAATCGAGAATTTCCCACGGAGACACTGGTTTCTCTGCGAGCCGATGCGAATCAGGAGGCTCTCATCAAGGACGCTAGTTTCCCTGAATTGAAGTATTTTGTCGAAGACACTGGTTTCTTTGGGGTTGAGACAAATCGTCGAGATTTAGCTTCGTTTTCTGGCGAAGCCTGTTGGGAAAGTATGGTTCCTTCTTTGTTTGCGCCCTTGGATTATATATAGGGATCGATGTGATCTCAACTGTAGGGCCAAAGTTTTATCATTTCTCTTTTTTTTGTTTTATTTCCGCGATGCTCTATCATTTCAGCTTTTATATCGCGAAGGTTGCGATTGCCCAATCATTTCGGCTGTCTTTCGCTGTGCCCAATCATTTCGGCTGTTTATTTTATTTTTACTCGCTGCTTTTTATTGCGAGTTGCCCAATCATTTCGGCTATTTCGTGTGCATACGTTTTTACTTGCTGCTTTTTATTGCAAGTTGCCCCATCATTTCGGCTATTTCATATGCATTTGCGGCCTACTGGCTTTTCGCCGTAAACCTGAAATTAGACACCGATTTCAGCATCAGCATCGCTACAACTGGGATATTGCCAGGAGCGAATCATCATCTGCTTCTGTCGATGTCGAACAAAGGTGGCTCAGTGACCAGGGTTAAGGTCCTGTCGACTAAGGCTCTTGACTTCATGAACCGTAAGGGTCTCACAAAGTTATTTCGCCCTACAAGTCGTGAGGATCTTGTAGGTGTATTTTCTCCTTAAGAATCGTGAGGACCCCTAAGTGTATGTTCCTCTGTAAGTCGTAAGGATCCTACAGGAAGGTTTTCTCCTTGTAAATAGAGAGGATTTACAAGGGTCGTTCACCATGCGAACATATCCCCAGTCTCGGATGGGACTTGGTTAGGGAAATGTTTATTCGCGCTCGTGGATTGTATACAAGGGTCAGTATTGAACCACTTGTAGGGCAGTATTGGAAGTTGTGGGGGTTTCTTAAGCACATGTTTAGGTCTCTGTAACTTAAGACTTTCAAATCTTATGAGCCGTGAGGGTCCCATAAGAGTGTTCTCCTTACGAGTCATGAGGATCTCGCAAGTGTATTTTCTCCTTAGGAATTGTGGGGATCCCTAAGTGTGTTTCTCCCTTGTGAGTCGTAAGGATCTCACGCGGGTGGTTTCTCCTTACAAGATCGAGAGGATCTTGTAAGTGTCTTTTAACGAGGTTGCGCCCTTTCGGGTTTTCACAAACACTCGCCGGTAGTCCTGCTGTTTTTACTCACGGAGCCCTTTCGGGTTTTCATCCGTGCCCTTTTTGCTTATGGACATACCCTTTTTTTTATTCTTTTTATTTTTATATATATATTTTTTTATGAGGTCGTGCCCTTTCGGGTTTTCACGAACACTCGCCGGTAGCCCTGCTGTTTTTACTCACGGAGCCCTTTCGGGTTTTCATCCGTGCCCATTTTGCTTATGGACATACCGTTTATTATATATATATATATTTTATCTTTATATATTTTTTTATTCATCTCGTCAGCCTAAAGATGTTGCGGTAGTAGTTTAAGGACGTTTCGGTCCGTTGTTAGTTTAAAGACGTTTCGGTCCGCCATTAGTTTAAGGACATTTCAGTCCGTTGGAAGAAGGCTGGCTACTGCTTATAAAGTTTGAGCTTAGGAAGATAGCGAGCGGACATAGTCGTCGTCATCTATCATTTATTGGCCTGTAAGGCCTTTCACCGTGCATATCCATGAGTAGATAGGCTCCATCTTGGTAGACCTTGTCTATGATGTACGGGCCTTCATAGTTTGGCTCGAATTTTCCCCGCTTGGCGCGATTGGGAATCATAGGCCTTTTGACCACTAACACGAGTTTGCCTTGGCGGAATGTCCTCGGCCGGGCCAATCTTTCATATGAGCGCGTCATCTTTGCTTTATAGGATTCTAGATTATGTTGCGCTATAAGCTGGGTTTCGTCAAGGGCATCAAGCTCCTCAAGCCGAAGGTGAGCATTTTCTTCGTCCGTCAGCTCGTAATGGACTGCCACTCGTAGAGAGGGTAACTCTATCTCAAGGGGGAGTACTGCTTCTGTACCGAATACCAACGCGTACGGCGTTGTGTTCGTGGCTGTCTTGAACGTAGTTCGATATGCCCAGAGAGCTTCTTGCTGTCTCTCGTGCCAGTCCTTCTTATTTCGGGACACTGTTTTCTTCATAATCTTTGTCAAGGTCTTATTGAAGGCTTCAGTTAGACCGTTAGCTCGCGGATTATAAACTGAGGAATATCTCCAGTCTATATTATGTTGTTGTGCGAAGCGACTGATCTTGTGGCTTCTGTAAGCTGGCCCGTTATCGGAGATGATCCGTCGTGGAGTTCCAAACCGATATATGACGTGAGTCTTGAAGAAATGGAGGATATTCTCCGTCTTCACTTCCCTCAACGGTACTGCTTCTGCCCATTTGAAGAAGTAGTCGGTCGTCGCCAGGATGAAACGATGTCCCCTGGACGATGCTGGTTCGATGGGGCCGACTTTGTCAGTTCCCCACATTTCGAACGGCCAGCTAGCCACTGTCGGGTGTAGCGGATTTGGATGCTGATGGATGAAGTCCCCATGGATTTGGCATGAGTGGCATTGCTTCGTATATTCGAGGCAGTCCTGAATCATCGTGGGCCAGTGGTAGCCCATCCGTTTGATCTTCAACTTCATCTTTGGGCCTGCTTGATGAGAACCGCAGATTCCGTCATGAACTTCCTGGACGACTCTTTTTGCTTCGTCAGGTCCCAGACATCTCAACCACAGAGAATCAAATGATCTCTTGTACAGAGTATCATTGACGAAGACGAAAGACAGAGCTCGTTTCATAAGCTGATGTCTCGAGGACGCCTCGGGCGTTCGACGGTATTTGAAGTAGTCTATAAAGACCGCTCTCCAATCCTCGGTATTTTCCCGATCTTTTATTTGCAGAGTCGCCTGCTCAGTCGCTCCCTTTTCTTCAGGTGATTCCGGAGATATTTCTGCTGGGGAAAGCACCCGACGGCTTTGTACCACGATTCTTACGTCATCGAGGTTCTCATCGGCCAGTTCCTTGGTGAGCTTGGCCAACGCGTCCGCTTTGATGTTTTCCGCGCGCGGTATGTTCTCCAAAGTATAGGAAGGAATTTGGGTCAACAGTTGCTGCACCTTTTCGCCGTACTTCACCAACTCTGGTTTGCACGTTTGGTAGTCACCGTTTACTTGACTAACGACCAGCTGGGAGTCTCCGTATATAAGGAGGTTTTCAATTCCCATGTCGATGGCGATCTCGAGGCCTGCTATCAAAGCTTCGTATTCGGCTTCATTGTTTGTCCTCGGCTGTGTTAGGGAGAAAGCAAAGCGCATTATCTCTCTTTGTGGAGTCACAAAGATGAGTCCTACCCCCGATTTGATTATAGGGGTACTTTGTTTGCGCTTCTTCACGGAAGATGCTCCATCGAAATAAAGCTCCCATCGGGTATCACCACCGTCGATCGCATCAAACGCATGTTCGTCTGGAAGATCGCAATTCAGAGGAGAATCGGCGGGTATCGGATGCTCAGCGAGGAAGTCGGCGATGGCCTGGCCTTTGACTGTCTTGAGAGGTTGATATGTTATCGAGAATTCTATCAAGAGCGGGGCCCATTTAGCGAGTCGCCCCGTCAATATGGCCTTTGACATTAAATATTTAAGAGGGTCCACCTTTGAAATGAGACGGACCTCATACGCCAACTCATAGTGCCTGAGCATTGTTATCGCGAAGATCAACGCCAGGCAGTGTTTTTCAATGGGGGAGTAGTTGCTTTCTGCCCCCAGTAGATCTCGACTTAAATAGTAGAGTGCTCTTTCCTTCCCTTGGTCGTTCTCTTGCGCCCATAATGCGCCTAAGGAACCTTCGAGGGCAGTTGTGTAAAGAATGATGGGCTTTCCTTTGACCGGAGCAGCCAACACCGGCGGGTTCTGCAGGTATTGCTTGATCTCGTCTAGCGCGCTTTGGCATTTTTGGTCCCAGACGAACGGGGTTCCCTTCTTCATCAGGTGGCTGTAAGGACGGCACTTGCCTGAAAGGTTGGCTATAAATCGCCGTATATACGCGAGCTTCCCTTGGAGAGACCGCAGTTGTTTGAGAGTCCTTGGCGGAGGCATTTCCATGATCGTCTTGATCTTTGACGGATCTATTTCGATACCTCGATGTCGGACGATAAATCCTAGGAATTTGCCTGAGGAAACCCCGAATGCACACTTGAGAGGGTTCATCTTCAAGTTGTATTGTCGAAGGCGTTGAAATACGGTCTTCAGATGCTCGAGATGTTCCTCGTATGATTTGCTTTTAACCACGAGATCGTCGATATAGCATTCGATGATTTCGTGTATGAGGTCATCGAAGATCTTCGTCATGGCCCTCTGGTAGGTGGCACCGGCATTCTTTAAACCGAAGGGCATCACTTTATAACAGAATATTCCCAAAGGAGTCCGGAAAGCGGTGTGCTTTTGGTCTTCGGGGTGCATCTTTATCTGATTATACCCTGATGAGCCGTCCATGAAGGAGAAAACCTCATGAGTGGATGTATTGTCTATCATCAGTTCGGTGACTGGCACCGGGAAATCGTCCTTCAGGCAGGCTTTATTGAGATCCCGGAAGTCTACACTATCCCATTTTTCTTCATCACCGGGACGATGTTGTAAGTGCACGGCGGCGCCCCGGCCGTCAACCCGACAGCCAAATGCGGAAGCGGTGATAAACTTTAATTTTGCGAACTTAGCAAACCGGCACCACCGCGCACTAAACACCCGGATCGAACCATTAAACTTATTCTAGCTAACTACAAGACGGTTAGAGAGATATACCGACTGATCCGAGTCCTCCGGTCTTCGTCTCCACTCCGATCTCCCGCGGATATATCGTCCGTCACCTCCTCGTCGAAACGGGCACCACAAAGCCGGAATCTTTTACGGGCTCCCACCACTTGACCGAGGCAACTCGGGCGCGAAGTTGGCTAGCCGACGCGTCCAAGGGATGCTGTAGAATAGTGTAGTAAGCAGGTCTCTTTGGGGTTTATGAGGTTGCCATGTTGGAGGAATTTTGCACAAAGATATTCATGGATGCTTGAGGGAATAATGGAGCATCCAAGCAAAAAGAATAAGCCTCTCCTTAACAAGAGCTCGGCCAAAAATGCTCACTGGAAAAGTGAATGAAGCATCATTCTCTCATGTAAAGAATGTGTGAATGTTGCAAATTAATACCAAGCCTAAGGAAAAAGGAATATTTCTCACAGCACACACAAACAAATGGAGGGCCCACTAATTAAGTATGAAGGAATTAATTCACACACACAAATAAACCTCACTCCTCACTCACAACAACAGTGGCCGGCCCCCTCTCAATTCATGGGTGGGAAAAAGAATTAAAATCTAAAAGGAAAATAGTCACAACCATTTCCAATCTCATTCTTGTCACATAAATGCAAAAGAATGATGCAAAGAGAATCTCATGATGATGGTCAAATCATAAAGCCACATATGCAAGAAAACCCCTCACAACTAAGTTAATTGCAAACTTGCAATTAACCCCCCTCCAACGAAAAGTCCGGCCGTGAAGAAAAGCGGCCGGAACGGAATGCACACTGGCAACCCCAGAAAACCGATCCCGTAATAAATTACAGGAAAACCCCGCTACTGCAAATACATGCCCGCATTTGTATTCCAACTGAACACAAGTGCAAAGAGACAAAACTACACTGTCAAATACTAGGATCCGGCTTAAGCCAAAGCCGGCTAGTAAAAACCGTCCGATCACCATCCGTGCAATACCGCACGTATCTGATCGAACCCTGCCATATCTCCATACGGCCTCTACAGCGTTTCGCCCGAAAGCTTGAGTAACTGAAAGTGTGGTGGACTCTAAAGACTCGTCAATACTATGGCTGTGGATTTAACCACTAGCACGTCAGAGGTATAAGCCAATACGTGACGGGCCACCAGCTATTGACTAAAAGGGACGTCGATGAGCGAACTCATCCTGACACCCTACTGAGCCTGTCAGTGACAATATCCGTACAGTCCGGTCCGTTCGTCTATGAGCATCGCATGTCGGGCCTAGGGGGTTGGTAAAAGTCAGACCCCCAAAAGCGGTACAAGTCGTGTCGGAGTGTAGCCCAGAACACCCTGAGATACTACTGGAATACCTACCAGTAAATCTCCTGCCTTGGCCAAGGTCTTCGTGTAATGGCTCTCCTAGACACAGCGCGACCTCACCCCCAATACCGGGAGAGACGAACCCCTGAAGATCCGCTCACTGCCTCCATGTGGCTCGGGACTGTACCCAACTAAAACCTGTTTGCACGACTCCTTTGAGCCGTGGTAGGGTAGTAATCAAAGCACAGTGGGAACTCACACGAGACAAATGACGATCCCCAGGTCGATGATCTAACCTGTACACATGTCACCTGGGAACTGCTATCTGACGTCAGGTATAAGACCAACTAGCATGTTCCCGGCGAGTCCTGTCCGGTGTACTCATAACCCAATGAGCACCTGTATACATCTTAGGTGAACCAACTGACACCAGTGGCTTGTGAGACCGGCCACCGCCCCTCGTCGGGGTCTCGACTGTATACACTAGTCTACACTGGAGAATCGATGCCCTGTCTCGAAACTCCTACGACTAGGGACCTTTTAAGGATGTGCTTATAGACTCCAGCTCTCACTTATATGATCGCCCTCATACTGCTGGCAGTCAAGCAAGAATCCTAGGGGCTCTATCAACGTGCAATAGCGACATGTCAGCTCGCCTAAAGCAGTACACGATGATAAAGGTAAACCAGATAGCACACTATCATCTCGAGTAAGACTGTCCTACCGGGATAGGTCCTCCCTCAATCATTGCAATCACGTGCCTGTGATCCAATAATTGACTCTGAGGGCACTATCTCCAACAATCTCCCACTTGCACTCAAGGCTAATTATTGCGATGTCGTATACTCACAGCCCGTGTGATACCGAACACCCAACTCCCCTACTAGTCAGTCTCACAAATCCCGTTTGTGAAACTATTGCGGTCGAGGAATAGCCTCAGTGAGTGGATCCGCCCAGATGTTTCTTTCTATGTCTCTCTATATCTCAAGTTCGCGGAGAAAACCATCTCCCGAAATGAGCAATACCTGTCTTAGAATGTCTGGATGTCTGATGGGACCTAGCTCATAAATGAACTCCATATCCAAACTTCTTAGACTGTATCGTCAACTGAACTTAATCAGTATCCTGCGCCATGCCACCCTCAGTATTGCCTTGGACCACCTGTCCAAAATACTGCCCCTCGTCAGAAGGAAAAATATAACTCTGACAACCTCCTTGTCGTCCATGTCACCTTGGAAGCCTGGAATGATAATCGTCTCCTAAAGGAGGCAGCCGTTATCATATCCCTAGAACATTTACTTATGTTCTAAAATTGCTTCCGACTGTTTCTCCAGGATTGGATCAATATCAACTTATTGCATCTAGTGCAAGAACAACATCTGGTGTGGTACTTGACATCTCATGATTGACTCAATTGCCTGAGCAAGTGATCTGCCAATCATGCACATCCCTCTCCTCTTTAGTCTGTAAGACACCTTTAGAGAGGGTGACTCCATCACCTGCAGGTACACTACCGTGCCAGGAGTCGTCCATTCTAAATACTCTTAGAATGCTGTCAAAGTACCCTGATTGGGAAACCACCCAAATCTAGATCTAAAACCATAGATCTAGTAACCAGTATGTCTGATATAATGTCCAAGTCCCTTGTGGAGAAACCACTTTGTGACGACCAAAGTATAACCGATCGTAGTATAGGAATATCACTTCCTACTACCTTCTCAACAGATCCATCCCCTATTCTGATGACGTCAAACCTATGACTGTCACATCAGAAATAGATGATCTATCTCCGCTACATCTGCTTTAGTCTATAAATAGACATAAGCCTGATGTCCACCAATGCTTCCGCTGCTCCTACTGACTACGACAACCCTCTGGCAGAGTCATATAGACGTGCACTTCTAAAGCAAGTTTAGAACGACGCTATACTCATCCTCCTGCCGGGTCTCGCAGCCTGGAACAACAACAATGGCAAGTGTGGGTAAACAAGAACTTCCCTGTCACCGTCCTTGCGGCTACCGGAGTACCTCTCGGGTGCCTGAAGTTATCCACCTTATCTGCGGAGTGGCCAATGGAATGTCAAATCAGATTGAATCTTTAGGTTCCTTATCAAATCTTCAGTAATCGTTTGCGGTTCTGGAATCACTTCCAGTTCTACCATACTCCCACTGCTGTTTTTGAAAAAATCCATTTTTAATAAAACTGTGGCGAGTCTTGAACAATATTTCTATTGATCTCCCAGATGGTAGAAAGTCAACCCTCGTCATAGCCTGGGTCAACCCACAAACAGCCATTACAGAAACGTGTCTTGAGTTATCCAGAGTCTGGTTTTAATCATAAGCCGGACAACTCCCCGTACCTTAACAATGTTAAGATATGAATTGTACTATATCCAATATAGAACCAGAGGCACTGATTTAATTGAACCAGATTCAAATCATGCAGCTATCTCCAGTGCATGTCAACTAAATGGAGAGAGGCCGATCAGCGTTACTCAACTTAGGAATACTTCCAATTATGAGTAACCCGAAAGAGAAGCAAGTTCTCTTAATCATTACTATCAACTGAATACCATACACAAGTATCTACATCTTCGATCACTTTGAAGAATCCCGATACTTGCAATACCTGGTTCTCTACTTTATTCAAATACCTATAACTTCTCAAAATTCAGACACTGTGTTTCCACGAAACACCTGTCTAAGAACTAGAGAAGCTATAAGTAAACCGAATGTAGTACGAGGACCAACCCCTCTGTCCTTATGGACCCTGGACAACATACAATACTCTGTATAAGTCCCTTGAGTCTAGTGACTCATTCACTGTGTGTCGTAGGTTGAAAACTGTACTTTTGGTTAAGAAGAATTACACCGCTGTTCAATGCTCCTTACCTAACCATCCACTGATATAGGTAAATGTCATCGACATAATATCAAAAGGTATATCTCACTCTATGAAAATAGACGTACAGATATATCAATTTGAAATTGGTGCACAACAGCGGATATTCAAAACCAAATATTTGCCGACCGGCAAACAACCCAGGTGGCATCCTCAAATATCACCAATTACAACGAATCCCGATATAATGAGGATGATCACCCAATTCCCAATAACTTACTCCCACTCATCATCTGTAAAACTATACAGATGTGAGAATCATACCTGGTAAATACATACCCTAGAGTAAGTGTCTAATCGGGAAATCAGTTTTCCATTAACAGTACACAGTGAAACTGAAACATTGAAATGTTTCGTTGGGGTTTCCTGGTGTTCCTAGTAATGCCTCATCCATTATCCAGATTCACAACTGTAACCGTATAATTCTTTGCCACCTCTCCAAATCCCTTCATATGTCTTTAGTCATTACCTTCTGTACACCCCTTTAGACCAAATGGTTTTCTTCCTTCCCTACCGTTCGGCACCAGCCTATGGTTTGGAAGAAGACTATCCAAAAAGCATAAAGGGTGTACTGTCCTAATCCTAGGAGCACTCGCATCGCGATAGAAGGTGAAGATAAAAGACACCTGAATGTATTTTATTCCTATTTCTCCTGAACCAGGATCCATCCCCGAACTGGAACGAGTTCCTTTCGAGTTCGTATATAACCATACGATGGATTATCCAATAAAATGGGATCTTCGTAGTGATACGGAGTGTCCTGGAGAAATACAAAGGTGATTTAGGATTGGCGAAGAAATACTTGGTTTGGTCGTGAATAGCAGTCGCAATTTACTTTGCCCTCTTACTAATCCCTTGCTTTGTCTGAACTTAATACCTTCTGTACACCGTTTAGGCTAACTGGTTTTCTTCATTCCCTACCGGTCGGCACCAGCCTATGGTTTGGAAGAAGACTATCCAATTTGCGTAATAGGTGTACTACTCCTAACCCAAGGAGTACTCGCAGCCTGAGAGAAGGTGAAAAGAAAAGACAACTGAATAATCCTATCCGTTTTCTCCAGAACCAGAAACCATCCTCGAATTCCTTCGAGTTCGTATCTAACCATACGATGGTTTTGTCCAATGGAAGTGGACGTTCACAGTAACACGGGGTGTCCTGGAGAAAAGCGTAAAAGTAGGAGTGGCAATGAGGTTAGCGACTCTGACAATCCAAAAGCCAGTGTTAAGAAGGTTCGGTCAACTTGGTCCCTGAGTCATAGTCTAGGGTTGGGTCAATGGTCGCTGCCAGAGAGAGAGAGAAAAGAAACACTCAGCGTGCACTCTATCCTAGATCAGAATGGTTATCACTTTTTCTAATCTGGAAACCTCCCACTGTACCTCAAATTCTCCTACAAACCTGAAAGAAGAATTAGTCGGGGTCACCCGAGGAGTAAACCAACTCATCAGTGGGAATCGGGATCCAACTATCATCGCATGACAACGTGACGGAATCCGCTCACGGTATCACACTCCAGAAGGTATGCGCATATCTGGCAAGTTTCAGTACTTTTGAAACTCCCGATGTGGATTTTTACCCCATGCTCTTATGACCTTGACTAAGGCCAACAAATCATAAGTCACATGTCAAGTTCTACCCGTCATTGTCCAGGTTGATTTGAACCCACCCGTACAAGCCCTTGACTAAGGCCAACAAGGCTACACGACTGTCCCAAACCAACGCATCTATCTATGCAGCATATGAATACCCAATAGCTACCAAACACTGTGCCTTGACTAAGGCCAACAAACACAGCTTGAATACTATTGACTACCCATATGAAACGACGGAGGGCTACGAATGGTTTCTGGCGAAAACCTTTAACGTAATGAACTTGATATCGTTGAAGGAACGGATAGCTTTTTAGAAAATATAGTGACGAAAACTTTTACTAAAGAGGTCACTCCCGGTGAAGGGATCTCGGCTCTTTCCCTGTAGAATGGGGTGCAGGATATTCCAAATGAATACCGCGATGCAAAGCAAAAGTAATCGGCTATAGTGAAGTTAATGCCCTGACGCAAACTTCTGTCCAAGGGGTCACTCCCGGTGAAGGGATCTCGGCCCTTGCCTCGTCGACTGAGGAGCAGGATATTCCAAATGAATACCACGATGCAAAACAAAAGTGAACGTCCTTGCAATAACAGCTTTTTGAAAAGTGTTCCAACAACATCAGATTAGGTTTGTTTAACTTGCATTGATCCGAATCAATGCAGTCCCATCAATTGATCACACCAATAAAGAACGAAAATATACTGACGTACGTATATGCCATCCGCATTCGCCACTGGGTCCCGTCATCACCCGTTAGGTTAGCTAACTAACGGCAGAGCGGGGACTGGACTAGCGCGAATGAAAAACATATACAACATCTACTAATATATATACCAATATATTATATTTCGCTCAAAATGTGATAAGAAAATGCAACATCACAGAAATGTACAGCATCACAGAACAATACAGATATCTGGGATCCCCGGGTTTCACAGAGCCACTACTGAAACCCGACGTTCCCCTGGTCGTGTGGATAGCCTGTGCAATGAAATCCTAGACCCCTACGGGCGCGGCAAGTCACCCGCCAAGACCTGAAGCGAGGCAGCCCCCTTCAGCGACGTGAATGGACCACCCGACACTCCACGGAATCCGGCAACTTGGGCACCCCTCCTGGGTCAACCTGTACCCCCTACGAGTGCGGCGAATAGCCCGCCAATCCCAGAGTGAAGCCCCCTCCGTCTCAATGCCATGAGATGCGGGCTTGTTGCCTTCCAGAACCTGGCTATCCGTACACCCCACCGCGGGGTAATCCTAGTACAGAAAGTAAAATATACATACACCGGGTACATCGACCGCAACCAGGTCGTGCCCCAAAAGAATAATACAATCAGGCAGTGACGGCAGTCCACATGTCGGACGCTCGCCCCGCAATATCAAATGTACATAAAACAACAAAACTGTACTAGCATTGCATCCAGGCTATCCCCCACGACCGATCCGCAACATCACAGCATAAACATAGAACATCAACGTGAAAGTCACGTTCGCAAATCCGTCTAACCGGGCTATAGCAGTCAGACCGGATTTACCGATCGAGTGACATTCACGGTCGCAGATATAATGTAAATACTGTGAAAAATGTGTTTAAAATATCCGATTGATCAAAAATTAACAAGTGGGCCGCAAAGCAATACTGCAGCACTCACAGAAAATCTGGGCCCAATATTAATATTCCAAAACCCCTAAAATAAGCCCAGAAGCCCACTGGAAAAATATGATGCAGTGAGGATACAAATGTGCGGCGGAACCGCGGCCCAAGGGGGGGTTTGGCCGCGGTTCCGCACTCCAGGTGTCGACTCACTGTGTCGAACTTTTCCAGTATGCTTAGAATTTCTTGTACATCAGTTTTCTACAACCTGAAAAATTTTAGGAGACCAAAAAATTTCAACAGAAAACTGTCGTGAACTAAAATTGGGTTTTTGGAATTTTGGTCGATCGGAACTGAAAAACACATCAAACGAAGCTAGACGAAGTTAATGGCGAGGCTCTGATACCACTGTAAGTGCAGGGCGGCGCCCCGACCGTCAACCCGACAGCCAAATGCGGAAGCGGTGATAAACTTTAATTTTGCGAACTTAGCAAACCGGCACCACCGCGCACTAAACACCCGGATCGAACCATTAAACTTATTCTAGCTAACTACAAGACGGTTAGAGAGATATACCGACTGATCCGAGTCCTCCGGTCTTCGTTTCCACTCCGATCTCCCGCGGATATATCGTCCGTCACCTCCTCGTCGAAACGGGCACCACAAAGCCGGAATCTTTTACGGGCTCCCACCACTTGACCGAGGCAACTCGGGCGCGAAGTTGGCTAGCCGACGCGTCCAAGGGATGCTGTAGAATAGTGTAGTAAGCAGGTCTCTTTGGGGTTTATGAGGTTGCCATGTTGGAGGAATTTTGCAGAAAGATATTCATGGATGCTTGAGGGAATAATGGAGCATCCAAGCAAAAAGAATAAGCATCTCCTTAACAAGAGCTCGGCCAAAAATGCTCACTGGAAAAGTGAATGAAGCATCATTCTCTCATGTAAAGAATGTGTGAATGTTGCAAATTAATACCAAGCCTAAGGAAAAAGGAATATTTCTCACAGCACACACAAACAAATGGAGGGCCCACTAATTAAGCATGAAGGAATTAATTCACACACACAAATAAACCTCACTCCTCACTCACAACAACAGTGGCCGGCCCCCTCTCAATTCATGGGTGGGAAAAAGAATTAAAATCTAAAAGGAAAATAGTCACAACCATTTCCAATCTCATTCTTGTCACATAAATGCAAAAGAATGATGCAAAGAGAATCTCATGATGATGGTCAAATCATAAAGCCACATATGCAAGAAAACCCCTCACAACTAAGTTAATTGCAAACTTGCAATTAACCCCCCTCCAACGAAAAGTCCGGCCGTGAAGAAAAGCGGCCGGAATGGAATGCAAACTGGCAAACCCAGAAAACCGATCCCGTAATAAATTACAGGAAAACCCCGCTACTGCAAATACATGCCCGTATTTGTATTCCCACTGAACACAAGTACAAAGAGACAAAACTACACTGTCAAATACTAGGATCCGGCTTAAGCCAAAGCCGGCTAGTAAAAACCGTCCGATCACCATCCGTGCAATACCGCACGTATCTGATCGAACCCTGCCATATCTCCATACTGCCTCTACAGCGTTTCGCCCGAAAACTTGAGTAACTGAAAGTGTGGTGGACTCTAAAGACTCGTCAATACTATGGCTGTGGATTTAACCACTAGCACGTCAGAGGTATAAGCCAATACGTGACGGGCCACCAGCTATTGACTAAAAGGGACGTCGATGAGCGAACTCATCCTGACACCCTACTGAGCCTGTCAGTGACAATATCCGTACAGTCCGGTCCGTTCGTCTATGAGCATCGCATGTCGGGCCTAGGGGGGTGGTAAAAGTCAGACCCCCAAAAGCGGTACAAGTCGTGTCGGAGTGTAGCCCAGAACACCCTGAGATACTACTGGAATACCTACCAGTAAATCTCCTGCCTTGGCCAAGGTCTTCGTGTAATGGCTCTCCTAGACACAGCGCGACCTCACCCCCAATACCGGGAGAGACGAACCCCTGAAGATCCGCTCACTGCCTCCATGTGGCTCGGGACTGTACCCAACTAAAACCTGTTTGCACGACTCCTTTGAGCCGTGGTAGGGTAGTAATCAAAGCACAGTGGGAACTCACACGAGACAAATGACGATCCCCAGGTCGATGAACTAACCTGTACACATGTCACCTGGGAACTGCTATCTGACGTCAGGTATAAGACCAACTAGCATGTTCCCGGCGAGTCCTGTCCGGTGTACTCATAACCCAATGAGCACCTGTATACATCTTATGTGAACCAACTGACACCAGTGGCTTGTGAGACCGGCCACCGCCCCTCGTCGAGGTCTCGACTGTATACACTAGTCTACACTGGAGAATCGATGCCCTGTCTCGAAACTCCTACGACTAGGGACCTTTTAAGGATGTGCTTATAGACTCCAGCTCTCACTTATATGATCGCCCTCATACTGCTGGCAGTCAAGAAAGAATCCTAGGGGCTCTATCAACGTGCAATAGCGACATGTCAGCTCGCCTAAAGCAGTACACGATGATAAAGGTAAAGCAGATAGCACACTATCATCTCGAGTAAGACTGTCCTACCGGGATAGGTCCTCCCTCAATCATTGCAATCACGTGCCTGTGATCCAATAATTGACTCTGAGGGCAATATCTCCAACAGATGTTGGCGATCCATTCAGGATATTGAACCTCCTGGATAAAGCCAGAGTCGATCGGTTTCTTGACCTCGGCATTAATGCTCATCTCAAGCTCGAGCCGCATTATTCTCGGCGCTTGTTTGACCGGCTTGACGTCCGGGGATATTGCCAATTTGTGCACAGCAATTTCTGGATCTAGTCCCGGCATTTCGGAATAGTTCCACGCGAAGCAATCTCTATGCTGTACAAGCAAGTCTTTTAACGCCGCCACCCTTTCTTCGGATAGCAGCTCGCTGACGAATGTCGGTCGCTGGTCATTCGCCGTCCCCAACTCAATTTTCTTGAGATTATCCGCCGTGATATGGATTCCATCTTCCAGCTCTTTCGGCGCTGGTGGAAACTCTGAGATCACCTCATTGTTGCTATTTTCGAAGCACCAGGGAAGGTCATCCATGTTTTCGGGCTCTTCTTTTGATATTGTTATCATGTGACAAGTACGAATTCATTTCCAATCCCAATGTGGAACTGGTTCTTCTTCCGTGGCCTTGGGTTTGTGCTTCTGTGGTGGCGCTACCCTCCAGTTGTCGGACAGAGCGAACTTGCCAAGCTGATACTGATCTTCGACCCAATTCTTGAAGGTGAAGCAGTTTTCGAGAGGATGCCCTACCACTCAGTGATAAAAGCAATAGTTTAGGTGTGAGGCTTCGCCTGCTTGTTCGGGGTGTTTAGACTCCGGCAGTGTAAGCATCTGATGTTTTAGAGCGAGGTCAAGTATTTTCTTTGTCTTGTCCCGAGGAAAAGAGTATGCCCGACCCATTTTTCTCATAAGGGATAGATCGGAACCGCTCGGCTCCCGCTTGCGTGGCCTCTTAGCCCCACTTCGTTGCTGTTGAGCGCCTTTTTCGCGTTTCGACTTGTCTCTGCCTCTGCGTCGAGCCTTCTTTATAACAGGTTGACAAGGAGCGGCATTTTCCTCTTTCACGGCCTGTTGGAGGGGGCGTTGCATTTTGGCTTTCTCGTAGATGGTCATTTCACGATTATGGTCGTCTCGGACTTTTTGACCAGTTTCCCTTATAAGCTTGTCCATTTGTTCTTCGAACGACGGACTGGGCACTTTTGCATATGGAACTTTTACTGGTTCAAGATTAGTGTCCTCCCATTGAGCATCCGCTTCTTCATCGAAGTCATACACGACGTAACAGCCGTGTAGTAACTCTTGTTTCTTTGACCGGATGTATCCAAGCCCATTTGTTTCCATTCTCCCATTAGGCAGCTTGCGTTGAGTCCCGGGAACGTTCCAGACTTTGTCATAGAACTTGGCTTTTCGAACGGTCTACTTGAAGGATATCCTTTGGCGTTTCAGCAACCTTTTCAAGCCTTCTGTATAATATCTGGGGAGACGGATGGGCTGAAGCCTATCAAGCGTAGGATCCGCGCCATGCCATATTTCTTTCTCCACTCTGGTTTCTTCAGAGCGGTAGAATAGAATTGCTTTTTTGCTTTCTCGCCTGGGAGGGATATAGAATGTCCGCAGCTTTTCTACATTGTAAATATCAAGTGCATCCAGTTCTTTACGGTGTTTAAGCGGCACCATGGTGACTTGTAGACTTTGTTCCTCATTAGCGGACATTCGTATTGAAGGCCGAGTAGAGAATATAGCATGGACCTCATCTTCCGAGTCACTACCAAAGATCAACGTAGGAGCGGATGGTCCTGGCTTGTTGTGTTGGGGTGGACCCGAATAAACTATCTCCTCCTCTTCTTCAGTATCACTGCCGAAGACAGGGATGGTGACATTAGCTTTGTTTTCCAGCTTGTGACACCTCTCCGTGTCTTCGAAATCCGGTAAGAAGTATTTGGCATCTTCATATTTGCGGACCTCATTCACAGAGAACGGGTTCAGTTCTCCCGCCACGGTATACTCGAGACCATCCTTAGAATCTTCATACACTGATGTTGTGTAGAAAGGATGATGTTGTACTCGTGTAACCACGGTCGGCCGAGCAGAGCGTTGTAGCATGTCTTGGCGTCTATGACGTGGAACTTAATGTCTGTGACGAGTAGCCCGAAGCGTAGCGTCAGTATCACAGACCCAAGAGTTCTTGATGACTGGGAGTCGAACCCGGAGATAGTGATCTTGTCCCGAGCAAGGTGCTGGACACTCATGCAGATTTCTTTTAACACCCGCACATTGAGAAGGTTAACGGAGGATCCATTGTCGATCAGGATTTTGCCTATTTTTATATCGTGATAGTATCCTGGGACATAAAGGGGGCGATTGTGTTCACACGTCCCAAGGAAAAGTTCTTCATCACCAAAAGCGACATCGGCCGTGTGCACTTCCTCCAATTCATCTTTCATCTTTTCCTCGGCCAGGAAAGCTTGGAATTGCTCCGGATCCTGTAGTGCCTTGATTAACGAATCTCTCGCCTTCTTTGACAACAAAAGGGCGTCAAGAATGCTGAGCTGTGAGGGTAGCTTCCTCAGATGCGCTAAGACATTGTAATCCACCTTATTTCTCTTCGGAGGGTCCTTGGCACTTAGCTCCTCCACAACTTGGTCATCTAAGACGATATCATCAGGGACCTTCTCTTTTCCCTTATCTTTTTTATTTGAGGGTCCGAGATTCTTTTCGGGAAGCGTACGATTACGCAGCCGGATATTTTCGCAGACCTTCGGCTCTTCTTATTTTCCCAAGGTGGACTCTTTAAAGAGAGGGGAAAGCTCCAGCTCCCCATCAGAATCGCTCCCGAATGTAGGCACCTGTGATCCCCCGGCGTTAACCATGCGACAATCACCGGTAGTTCTGTTAAACCCTTCGGTCATATTTTTCCGCTCCAGACGAGTTTTAAGTTTCTCCCGCTTAAAATGTTGTCGATGAGCAACATATCCTTGCCACCATTTATCGAAATCTTTGCACTCTTGAGTGGGGTGTGAAACCTTCTGATGATATAAGCAATAGGAGGGGTGCATTTCCATTTCACCAGTAATGTTTCCTTCGGAGGAGGGTAGCTTCATGCCCATTGATATAGCCTTAGCAAACCTTTTCCTCATCTTGAATTTGCTTTTGTCGGTAATGGATGTACTTTGCTCCAGCGGGAGCGTCTCGGCTCTTTCATCAAGTCACTGGCGCTTGACCCTTTCAAATATGACCGCCTCGCGTTCCCTACCAGCTTTACTTTTTAAGAGAACTTCAGTGAGGAATGCGTCAATTACTTCATCCGATGGTCCCAGAATTTTTGGTTCAAGATCTGCCCCCAGCGTTTTAGTAAAAGGGGTCTCCTCATCGTCCATGAACGAGTGGGAAATCACATGACAGCTCGCCACGTATTCTTCAGATTCATCAGATGAACTTTCTCCCTCATCTTCCTCTTGAAAGACGTGATTGAGGAACTCTTGGAATGTAATGAGAGTCCGTGCCTTATGGTTGTATTCCTCCAGCGCGTCAATTTGTTTTTGCAAGTCCGTGCGCTTGTCGCCAGGCTTCATGGGCTTCTTTGATTTCTTTTTCTTCTTCTTTGAAGATTTCGACGGCTGGTTTTGAATGCTTGGGCCACCTCCGTTGATCATTTGCATTGGACGCGGCTTCAACATTCCTTCAATGATTTGAGGTTCCAACGGGTTCTTCCATTTAATCGCTGGGCATGTTTGAAGATCGTTTAGCATCCTCTTTGTCTTGGCTGATAATACAACCTCCCAAGGAGCTTCTTCAACGACAGAGCATGTTGCCCCGGCGTATTCATCCTCTTAGAGGTGTGGGGCTGCGAGGGATTCACCTTCCATTTGTCAGATAACGCGAACTTGCCCTGCTGGTACTGGTATTCAAGCCAATTTTTGAAGATGTAGCAACCTTCGTTCGGATGACCCAGTACTCGATGATAAGGACAGTAGTTGGGCTCATTAACATCACTTGGTTGCGACGGACGTTTTGGCTCCAGCAAATTTATGAGTCGGTTGCGCAACGCCAGCTCGAATAACCTTCTCGTTTTATCTCGGGGAAATGAGTAAGGACGTCCTAGCCTTTCCTCAAGGGCTACATACGGGCGCATATTATTTTGACGAACAACCGGTTTCGAGTTGCTCGGTTATTGTTGAGAATTAGTGACCACGATCGCTTTTCCCTTCCCTTTGTCATTTCGGGAGTCCGGCTTTGGAAGAGGGGGTCTATGTGCATCTGATCCATTTGCGCTAGCTTGTCAATCAAGGCCTGGAAGGTAGTCGGTTTGAAAAACATCATAAATTGCAAGATGGTTGCTTGCGGATCAAGGGTTCCTACAAGCATACCCACCGCGGGAGATTCTTCAATGCGCTGCTCGCACTTTGACCATAGGTTTCGCCACCGTATAGCATATTGGACCCATGTCTCGCCTGGGTTTACCCTGGCATTAATCAGTGCCGTCATCGGGGTACGTTCACTGGCGCTTGCAAAACGCTGAGTAAACAATAGCTCCATCTCCTCGAATGTCTTGATAGAGTCGTTCGGGAGCTCAGAGTACCACTCGAACGCTGTATCTGATAAGCTTCCAACAAACTGGCGAAGTAACAGCTTGTCATCACCGCCGGTGTTGCCGCAGAGTGCCCTGAACTGGGCAACATGCTGGTGAGGATTGCCCGTCCCCTTGTAGACATGGAACTTGGGAATTGTGTAGCCCGGCGGGTACTTGATCTGGTCGTACCAACTCGGATACGGCCGTCCTGTTTTTACGACCTGGCCGGCTGCTTCAGTCGCATGATGAACCCGTATTTGTTGGGCTATGTACTCGTCCAAATCAACTTTGGAGATTGTATTCTCCTTGGCTGTTAATAGAGCTGGTGGAGGATTCGACGTCTCTCCCCTATCGTCTTCAAGGACAATCGGGGGATCTTCGGCCGGAGGATCTTGCTGGATCATCATCCCTACCATGTCTTGGAACAAGAGGCCCATACGCTTTATGTTGGCTGCTTGTTCAGCAGCCTCTTTATCCTTCTTCTCCAATATTCGTCGAAGGAATTCGGCGTCAGTTTCTTGCTCCTGGCGTTCATCCGAGGACGTTTCAGGGCTTTCTTTTGGCCCAGTAAGTGCGGCCATCGTGTTCATCATCTCTTGGAGCTTCTGCTGCTGCTCTTGTGCTTTGGTCACCGATCGCGTGAGCGGTCTATGACCTGTTGATATGCGGCTGTCCTCTTTACCGGACGCCATATAGACGGTATGAACTACCATGCCCCCAGACTTAGGGCGTTTGGGTTCACCACCTTTGATATTCGCCGTAGGTGTAAGGACTTTTTCTGGCCTTCTTCTCTTATGGGCCGTAGAAATTGAGGGGGCCGTTGCTTTAGGCACCCAAGCGGCCATCACCTTTCGTTGCTTGACCGGGGGATTTTCTTCTTGCCGACCTTTCGACTTTTTATGTTGGCGAGAGAAATTAGGATCAATCACAAATTCTCGGACTCGTCGCCATGTCTTGTAAATCCTGGAGGACAGCGATTGAGGAGGCTGCTCCGGCTTTTCTGCTTCCACAGCGGTCTCCACCGGTGTAGGAGATCTCTTGAGCACCGCAGTTGGCGAGTTCCTGTGTACCCTATTCAGTAGCTCAAAGTTATTCCCAGTTGGAACAGCAGCATTAACTTCCACCGTTGGAGCTGGTGGAGTTATCCCGGAAGGGGAGTTGCCCCCAGTCTTCCTTATTCGGCGCCAGTGGCGTCGTCGGGCGCGACGAGTCATCGGTATTGGTTCAGAGACAGAAACAGCCTCTTCTTGCCCCCTGTTCAGGTATGGGGCTGTTGCCGGCATCAGCCTATTGAAGACTGATGTCCTTTGAGCAGCAGGAGCAGGAGTGGGAGCCGGGACGGTCAGTCTTGTAAAGACCGATCTCTTAGCAGGAGAAGCCGCCTTGACGACTTCAGGAGCAGGTTTGGCTACTCCTTTTGAGATAACCTTTTCTGGGACAGCAAGCTTCATTGCGGGTCCACGAGAGTTTTGGCCCAATCTGGAGAAGACCGAGGCACTGGTGTTGGGAGACCCGTTGAGAGGGGCCGCGGTAACTGAAAACCGATCGAAGACCGAATTCTTAGGAGCTTCTTGTACGGGCACGGGGGTGCTGAAGCTTGTTGGCGGAAGCATAGTTCCGAAAAACAACCCCGTAGTGGCTTGAGTAATCTGCTCCACGGGCATGGTGAACAAAGAGGCCACTTGGGGCCCGTAGGTTATGCCCTCAGTTGAGGCCGGACGCAAGCTGCAGTTGCAGTTGGAGCACTTCGAACAGGTAGAGGCCATCGATGCTTGATTTCTGCGTCAGGCAAAAGACCAAATCTTAGTAACTTAAAATCCGAAGGCAACCATTAAAAAACTGCGATTCGTTCGCGAATACGACACACGAAGTGTGTAGTGGAAAGAGAAAAAGGTCCCACCGGATGTGTCGGAATCTGTTCCCCTCCGAACGGCGGCCGAGACGCGAGGACGTCTTGCCTGAGATTCGGGGCAGATGCTATATGGTTTTATCCGTCCACCTCTCCGAAGATGCCAAGTTGATTTATGGCACCGTGTATCGGAGGTTTAGACGGATGCGGCCGATGTAGCAGACTTTGTCAGATTCCCCCTCGCTTGAGGGATTTTTTGATTATGGGGACGCTCTTCCCTGCAGGCGCAAGCCCCTGCAGTTAATTACGCTACCGCATCGCGGTAACAACTTTCACCTCTCCAGAATTTCACTTCGTGTCGTGTGTGTTTGTTTTGTTTATGATTACTCGTGGATTGTATACGGAGACTAAGTGATGTCGTCGCCCGTAGGACG
The DNA here is from genome assembly GCA_030015575.1 of Agapanthus africanus. Classification (NCBI taxonomy): domain Eukaryota; kingdom Viridiplantae; phylum Streptophyta; class Magnoliopsida; order Asparagales; family Amaryllidaceae; genus Agapanthus; species Agapanthus africanus. The sequence goes on from CM057341.1 coordinate 184,761,206, forward strand.
TGGATTAGTCCAAATCCGTATTTACTTAGATTTGGGTTTGGTGTTTTAGTTTAAGGATACGTTAGCCGTATTTGAGGCTAAGATCGACTTAAACGTTTGTTAAGGATACGTTAGTCTGATTTGAGACTAAGATCAACTTAACGGGATCGTTTAGATCCGACAGAAGAGCATTTGGGAGCTCTATTGTTTAGTTTAATGACGTTACGATCAATAAGTAGCTTAAAGACGTTGCGGTCCATATTCCAGTTTAGGGACATGGTGGTCCATTGCCAGTTTAGGGACATGGTGGTCCATTGTTTAGTTTAAGGACGCTTAAGTCCGCGGGTTTAAGGATCCCACAATCCGTATTTTAGTTTAAGGACGCTTAAGTCCATGGGTTTAAGGATCCCACAATCCGTATCTTGGTTTAAGGACGCTTAAATCCATGAGTTTAAGGACCCCACAGTCCGTATTGATGAGTGGTTGTCGGGACCCGTCACCTCTCTGACGTCGTTGAAGGATTATAACGATAAGAGTCAGAGGAGTTCGGAGATGTACCCTCGAACCAGATGTAAATTGATTTTTAAGAGAGCAGCTGTGCTCAGTCAATTTAATTTGAGGACTTACGGCCATGATTGGGCTAAGTCCAGTTGAAAAATGTTCAACGCTTTTATTTGTTTTTGGTCTATTAGACCTATGCTAAGGCTTTGCCCTGGTTTAAGTAATGCATTGCATTACTTTTTATTTTTATTTGGGCTCTGCCCATGAAGGATGCAGAGCATCAATTTTGTTTGGGCTCTGCCCATCTATAAATGATGCAGAGTATCAATTTTACTTGGGCTCTGCCCATTTATAAATGATGCAGAGCATCAATTTTACTTGGGCTATGCCCATTTATTGCTTTGCAATTTATTTTGGCCTACTGGGTCATTTTGATTTGGGCTTGGCCCTTTAGTAAAAGAAATGCATTGCATTTGTCAGGCACTTTGCGCTACTCAATGAGCGCAAGTGCTTGTGGTGATGACACGTGTCATGCAAGCGCAGTGCGCTGCGCTTGCGCTACTGACACGTGGCGCGTTGTGGTGAGTTGCGCCAGTTTCAAAGAGCAAGACTCTATTTCAAAAGCGCATAGCGCAAATGGTTCAAATGCTGACACGTGGCGCTCTCTGGTGGCTTGCGCCAACCCAAGAGCGTAACAGTGCAGATTTACAGGTGTAAGGCACTATTAACTTGAGAATCTTTTAGATTCCAGAACCAATGGTTCACAAAAAAGTGCAAAGCACTGTTTATTTTCTTGATCTAATTTAGATGAAAGAAAACAAGTATTTCTTGTTTTTTCTTGATCTCAAAGAACCAATGGTTCATAAGTGCAAAGCACTATTTTTATTTTGTTTCTTTTTTTTTATTGAAGATCATTGATCTTGTTCTTAGATCAATGATCTATTAGAAGAAATTCTTCTATCTTAAAGGTTTTTACCTTTTTCTTCTTGAAATTTTTTCAGAGTTCTCTCTGTTTGAAGTTCTTGATTTCTCACCAATGTTGATGCCTTTGATTTGGGGTCTAGGGGCCTTTATATAGTGCCCATAAATTTGTTAAATTTGTTAAAGAGATTTTTCTCTGAGCGATTTGGGGAATTTTCCCCACCGTTGGATTTTTGATCCAAGGACTCCTATTTTTCAGAAGAAAATCTTCTTGTTTTACCAAGAACAGAAAGATTTTTTTAAAATTTTAATTCTGTTTGGCGCAAATGCCCCAGCGCGCGACACGCAGCGCACAGCGCAGCGCAACTGCGCTGACACGTGTCGCGCAGCGCATCTGCGCTAGCGCACCTGCGCTAGCGCACCTGCGCTAGCGCACCTGCGCTAGCGCACCTGCGCTGACACGTGTCGCGCAGCGCACGGCGCAGCGCAACTGCGCTTGCGTATCTGCGCTGACACGTGTCGCGCAGCGCATCTGCGCTGACACGTGTCGCGCAGCGCAGCGCTTGCGTACATGAAGCATTTCTTCCTTTAATTTTGTTTTAAATAGAGCTTTTCTCTGATTGGGCACGCTGCCTTGGGCGCTGCGTTGATGTATCAGCTTTTGACACGTGGCGCGTTGTGCGCAGCGCAAAGAATCTGAAGCGTTGCTTCGAATTTTTGAATTTTGAAATTCAAACAGAGCTTTGCACTGATTGGGGGAAACAAGGGCCAAGGATCGGTCATGCCAGGTCTTCGAGATGAGACCGAGAATGAAGATCATATGCACCTTGTCGAGCACCTCGTCCAGCAGCTCCTCGGCAAGGGGGTTGTACAAACCCGGGGACCTCCTCCAAATTGCATACATCAGCAATTGGAGGAGGGGCGACTGGCGAGGAAGGAGACGGCCGATGTGGTCCTCGATGCGCTGGACCACTCCCCGGTACCTCTCCTCGGAGACAGGCTGGTCGTATATATAGATGTCATCGGGAGTGACGATCTCTCCAATCGAGTAAATATGCCCAGCCATCTTGAAGAAGCAATGCTGAAACAAGTCCATCTCCTTCTCTATTAATAGCCTCCACAGAATCCCCAAGAGTCCAAATTTACGTGCGCATGGGAGCGAATCCAGGGATTCACTCGATTCTTCCAATACTGTACCGCCACCTGGCGGATGTCCCGTATTTATCGGCGAATTGAAGTTGGAACGATGCGGATCTTGGAACGCCTCGGCTTACTTATGCGTTCCTGCCACGTGCCACCCGCGACTGATATTCACACATCTCGGAAGGTCGGATAGAGCCTCGCAACACCGAGCAGCTACCCTACTCGGTCCATCCATGGCTGGTAGTTCACTACCCACCGATGCCAAAGATCAAAGCCCTCACCAAGAGGCAACCGAGCAGCTTCCCTGCTCGGTCCATCCTTAGCGGGTAAATTCTTACCCATCTACGCTAAGGATCAAAGCCTTCGCCAAGAGGCGACCAAGCAGCTACCCTGCTCGGTCCATCCATGGCTGGTAGTTCACTACCCACCGATGCCAAGGATCGAAGCCTTCGCCAAGAGGCAACCGAGAAGCTACCCTGATCGGTCCATTCATGGCCGGTAGTTCACTACCCACCGACGCCAAGGATCGAAGCCCTCGCCAAGAGGCAACCGAGCAGCTGCCCTGCTCGGTCCATCCTTAGCGGGTAAATTCTTACCCATCTATGCTAAGGATCAAATCCCTCGCCAAAAGGCAACCGAGCAGCTGCCCTGCTCGGTCCATCCATGGCCGGTAGTTCACTACCCACCGACGCCAAGGATCAAAGCCCTCGCCAAGAGGCAGCCGAGCAGCTGCCCTGCTCGGTCCATCCATAGCGGGTAAATTCTTACCCATCTACGCTAAGGATCAAAGCCCTCTCCAAGAGGCAACCGAGCAGCTGCCCTGCTCGGTCCATCCTTAGCGGGTAAATTCTTACCCATCTACGCTAAGGATCAAAGCCCTCACCAAGAGGCAACCTAGCAGCTACCCTGCTCGGCCTATCCATGGCTGGTAGTTCACTACCCACAGACGCCAAGGATTAAATCCCTCACCAAGAGGCAACCGAGCAGCTACCCTGCTCGGTCCATTCATGGCTGGTAGTTTACTACCCACCGACGCCAAGAATCTAAGCCCTCACCAAGAGGCAACCGAGCAGCTTCCCTGCTTGGTCTATCCTTAGCGGGTAACTTCTTACCCATCTACGTTAAGGATCAAAGCCCTCGCCAAGACGCAACCAAGCAACTGCCCTGCTCGGTCCATCCATGGCTGATAGTTACTACCCACCGACGCCAAAGATCGAAGCCCTCATCTAGAGGCCACCGAGCAGCTTCCTTGCTTGGTCCATCCTTAGTGGGTAACTCTCTACCCATCTATGCTAAGGGTCAGAAGTCCTCAACCTCAGCGACGCTGACCGATCTTAAGAGCGGTGGTCGCCGGTCCAGCTCGACGTATCTTTAACGAGCGATCGCTACCTCGACTTCGGGGCCATAAGGACGCCGATCTTACACCGGCCTTTATACACTTTAAATAATTGGATTTAACTCGACGCGCGATCGTTAAATAAAGGACCGGCCGCTGACCTAACGTTCATCAGGCGAGCAAAATGAGACATTACCACAAAATGAAAAGGTGTAACACCCTAGTTCATTTATACCAATTCCAGTTCACGTATTTCTTTAATTATGGTATTTTCCTGATTTACTGTATTTTGGGTGCAAATAGTTTATCTGACATCTGTATTAGTATCCGACCCGAACCGTTTATTTGAACCTGTCTTGATTCATGTTTATGAATTATCCTGACTTGTTACGTAGACTTGTGCATTTTCATGTTTATTGCATACTCTCATTTTATTTAGCATTTTCATTTTACAATATAACATTTTAAGGAACATAAATTATTTTAAAAATACATTGCATGACCTGCATGATACCCATAACCCCGTGGTAGCATCCGCGCGTTTTGTTCTCGTCCCGTTCAGTGAAACAGACTTGTTTGGATGGCTACGCACATGTACGTGCATCCGTTCTTGGGGGTATGCATTTTCGTTAGCCGGACATTCATTTTTAGTTTTGGTCGACACATATATTTTTCGTATTTTAAAACTGAATTTTTAGATCCGACCCGGGCGTGTTTTGGACTAAGTTTGTATTTACCAGAATATCAAATATTTTATTAATATAATATTTATTAAACTGTACATTTAAAGTTTAATTAACCAAAAAATATTTTTAAATTAAAATCTTAACTATTATAACAGATTCTCTCTCCTTTTCTTTCTCTCTCTCTCTCTTTCCTCTTCCCTTCTCCTCTGCACCCATCTCGAATCTAACCGAGCTATCTCCCCAACTCCATCAACACCAAGAACCCCTACTGCACACACCCATCGCCTTCTCACCGTCGTCGCCTCACGCCGACGACCTCCCTCACCACCTTCTCATCTCCTCCGCCCATCCCTTCGACCCCCTTCAGTCCCAACGGGAAGAACCCAACCGAGCAAACCCCTACAACCCATAACCCTAACCTCCCCTGCACACACTTTGCCTCACCGTGAAACCCATCACCGGCACCCCCTCGTCGGAGACCTTCACCTTACAATCACCCCCTCGTCTTCCTCTCTGAATCCAGTGCACACCAATCCCCAGCTCTTCTTCCTTTTCTTCTTCTTTCTTCTTCTTTTTTCTTCTTCTTTGTCTCTCCTCTTTCTCTTTCTTGATTTCACATCTTTTTCCGGTCACCCGCCGGAGCCGTGCTTGACGCCGACGATTCAGACGACCCGGTGGACGTACTTTACCTGCGTGTTCACCCTCTTGCATTGCTTGGACCTGTCCCGCATGCCGCGTGTGGGTTGTGACAATTTACCGACGTCGGACGTGCCGTGTGTATCCGTATCGTGATCCATCGAGGCAAGTTTATCTTGCTACATGCCACGTTACTGTATTTACATCTATTTAAATAAATATAACACTTGTATTTCAAATCGTGCATCCCATGTTTAGTTTTACAGTTTTACGACATCCGTATGCATCCGTACAAGTTATTTCACATCTAGCGCATGCAAACCTATCTTGTTACATACTATATTATAATATACTGCACCCAATGGAATATTTATATCTCATATTGTTTAGTTGTACATTCTGCATTTACCAGTTTATCATTTTACTGTTATTTGACGTCCATGTGCATCCGTATCATTATTTACATGTCTAGTCGCATGCTAAATCATCTTGCTACATGCTAGGTATAGTATTATGCATCCATATGAGTAAAATATTACCCGTTTATCACATTGTACATTCATACTAAAGTTTTACCGTTTTCGGATACCCATTTGCATCCATATCATTTAAAATATATATAACCGCATCTATAGATCACATTAATTCATATTATTATTATAGTAACACCCCATGCTTAATAAAGTGCATCCTAATCAATATTGGAACTATAAGTGTAACCCCTAATAGTTAATTACGCATCCATGTTTTATTGTGCACGCATACCATTAATTCTTTATATCAATTTGCATGCCATGTCACATTGTTTCATATTATCGTTGTATTAGTACCCAATGCTTGATATTGTGCATCCTACATAGTCATGATGTAACCCCTGATGAATATTTGTGCATCCATACTTTTATTCGTGCACCCGTACTTGCTACAGTTTGATTATGAGCACCCACTTGATACCTGTGCACTACTTGACATAACCTGATACACCACTACTTGACATGACTTGATAATGTACACTACCGACTTGACCTGATATATCACTACTTGACATGTTACCTGATTCTGTTTCTAATGCCGATAATCCTGACATGTTCTCCTGATGGACATATCATGTTGTTTGTGTAGACAAACATGTTCATGCTTGATCCTGTGTTGGCATTAGTTTCAAATCTATCAATACCTGACTTGAACACATAACTTGGGGGTATGGGGAAATCAATGATGAAACCTGACTTGTAACTCGACAGTTCGATGCTTATACTGATCAGTTTTACGAGCTAGGCCAGCCCCGGGATGATGATGCTGACATCATTCATCTGTACATGTTACCTGTTTACTGCCTAGCGGCACGTCTCGGATTCAGCCCGAGAATCTTGACCGTGGTCCCGAGCATGCACGGGATACTATTGAGTTACATCGACGATTCATTAAATTGATTTCAAAGACTTGAGAGTAGTTACCCAGTAGTTTAGTTCAGATTACCCACTGCACGTCACATATGCTTTTACCCTTCACTGTTCCACATTCGTGTTACTGTTATACTTTTACTACTGTTCATACTCATGCCTACATGTCTTGTTACCTCCTGATTATATTATTGTTGATATTATGACGCACTGACGTTTGGGTTTTGCATGGCCCAGATCCTCTACCTTTGCAGCTGACCGATCAGGAGTATTTCAGTGAACAGGCCGAGCAGCGAGGACCTGTTAGTATTTTAGTTTAGTTTTCTTTCCGCATTTTCATTCCTGATGTGAGCCCGTATTTGGGACGTACATTCCAGATTATTATTGTTTATTGGATCTATTGCTTCCGCATATTATTTCTTGACTCGTTTATTCTGACTTATGGACATGTACTAGATAGTTTCTTTTATTTTCCTGTTCTTGATATCTTCTAGACAGTCGTAATGTGACTGTGGAGGGATGTTTCCTAGCCATACGTAGTATGGTTGGCTCTGTCACGTACCGATCTAAGTGCACTCTGGGAAGCAGAGCGTGACAAAAGGTTGCAACACAAATTCCTGAAGAAGGGCTTTATTTACAACTCGGAAGTTTCTACAACGGTATTGTGGGCTCCTCAGCCTTACAAAATCGCCCAAAGGCTTACAAAATTCCAAGACGAAAACAAAAAATATACAAAAAAAGAGGACAGGGAGACTTAGGCCACAGGGTCGGGAAGGACCTTGACGTGCTCCGCAGCAACCTCGGGAGCCAGGGTGGCTGCTTGAGGGTCGGCGCCCACCGTAGGAGCTTCGGCACCGGGATCCGGAGCGACAGCCTTCTTCCCGACGCCCCCACCAGGAGCCTTCTCCCCGGCGACACTTCCGGTGGCATCCCCCTGCACCTCACCCTCAAGGGGGTACTCAAGCCGGAGCTTAGCATCCGGAAACTCCGACATCAGCGCCTTGACGGTGTTGTTCCCCTCCGAATAGACGGCGCGACGGACGTCTTGCCTGAAATTCGGGGCAGATGCTAATTGGTGCTATCCGTCTACCTCTTCGAAGATGCCAAGTTGATTTATGGCACCATGTATCGAAGGTTTAAACGGATGCGTCTGATGTAGCAGACTTCGTCAGATTCCCCCTCGCATGAGGGGTTTTTGATTGTGGGGATGCTCTTCCCTGCAGGCACAAGCCCCTGCAGTTAATTACGCTATCGCATTGCGGTAACAACTTTCTCCTTCTCTAGATGGTCACTTCGTGTCGTGTGTGTTTGATTTGTGTTTGGTTGCCCGTGGATTGTATACGGAAACTGAGTTATGTCGTCGCCCGTAGGGCGTGGACTAGTCCAAATCCGCATTATCTTAGATTTGGATTTGGGGGTTTGGGTTTAAGGATACGTTAGCCTCGTTTGAGACTAAGATCGACTTAAACGTTTGTTAAGGATATGTTAGTCTAGTTTTAGACTAAGATCAACTTTACGGGATCGTTTAGATCCAACAAGAGAGCAATTAGGGAAGCCCTGTTGTTTAGTTTAGTGACATTGCGGTCAATAGGTAGTTTAAGGACATTGCGGTCCAATATTAGTTTTAAGACATTGCGGTCAAGGTTAAGGACATCATAGTCCGTGGATTTAAGGACTCCACAGTCCGATGTTAGTTTTAAGACATCACGGTCAAGGTTAAGGACATCATAGTCCGTGAGTTTAAGGACCCCACAGTCCGTTGTTAGTTTTAAGACATCACGGTCAAGGTTAAGGACTTCATAGTCCGAGGATTTAAGGACTCCACAGTCCGGCGTTAGTTTTAAGACATCCCGGTCAAGGTTAAGGACCTCATAGTCCATGAGTTTAAGGACCCCACAGTCCGTATCAATGTGTGGTCATCGGGACCCGTCGCCTCTTTGAAGACGTTGAGGAATTACAACGCCAAGTATCAAAGGAATGAAGAGATGTACCCTTAAACCAAGGTAGGTTAAATGTTCTTTGGCCCAATTTGGAACCAGGACCAATTAATTATATTATGAGCCCATTAGCTCAGTTAAGTTTGAATTGAGGACTTATGGCCAGCTTGGGCTAAGTCCAATCATGTTTGGGATATTGGCCCTCTGTTGGTCCATTGAAGGAGAGGCTTTGCCTCTAGAAACTTAGCCAATTGGGCTAAAGCTAGTGTTAAATACTAAAGACCAACAGTGTTGAACACTAGGATTAAGATTGGCAAGTTAGTGTTTAACACTAAAAGATAATCAGTGTTAAACACTGGCAACGGGGCTTTCAAATTAGTGTTAAACACTAAAGCAAATCAATGTTAAACACTGGCAACAGAGATTTCAAATTAGTGTTAAACACTAAGGAAATCAGTGTTAAACACTGGGAGCAGAGTTTTCCAAACTAGTGTTAAACACTGGAAATGGAGTTTTCAAACTAGTGTTAAACACTAAGGAAATCAGTGTTAAACACTGAGAGGAAATCATCAGTTTGATGTTAAATATTGTCAGAGAAGAGATCACGTGGGAGCACGTGATGGCATCCAAATGGTGAGGCCGGATCCCCTTCATTTTGTTCTACAGATAAGTGTTTAACACTTTTAATTCTGAAAGCCATCACGTGTGGGCACGTGATGGGGGCTCACGCTTTGATCTGTTAGAATGTTCATTAGGGGTCACGTGGTGACACGTGAGGGCGCCCCAGAGCTTCTTTTCTTTTGCTTTTTCTTTGTGCGCTTTGGGGGTCACGTGGAGCACGTGGGGCGTTGCCTCAAAGTTCTTCTCTGTGGATCTTTACAGGGGTCACGTGGTAGCACGTGACTCTGGTTCTTTGCATGTTTTAAACATCTGTTCATCTTTTAAGAATTAAATTCTTCATAGGGTTAAACCCTAGAAATAAACTTTAGAGGAATTAAATTCCTATTTTCTTCTGAAGACTTATATTCTTAGATAGGGTTAAATCCTAATTTCTTTTCTGTAAGAATTAAATTCCCCATATATGTAAAGAATTAAATTCTGGCATAGGGTGAAACCCTAATTTCTTCTTTTTTAAGGGAATTAAATTCCTGTGATTTTGAGAGAATTAAGTTCTCAATTAGGGTTAAACCCTGGTTCTGTCCGTTTTGAAGGAATTAAATTCCTATAACATAGGGTTAAACCCTAATTTTATCTCAAAGGAATTAAATTTCTATAATTCTGTGAGAATTAAATTCTCAAAACTCAGTTCCTCCTCTGTGTTTTAGATTTGCATGGCAGGATCTCAACCCAATGAGAATTAAATTCTCAATTCATGGGGAGATGTGCACTTTGCAGATCCTCAACCAGAGAAAGAACTAAGTTCTTTTCTTTATATAAGAGTTAAACTTTTTTGAGAATTAAATTCTCTTTTGAAGCCTCTCTTTCCTTACCTAGGGTTTTTTCTTTTGTAGAGAATCAAATTCTTCCTTGTGGATTTTCAAGATTCCAAGGCTCTATATCTCTCTCTCTGTATCTCTCTATCCCTTCTCTTCTTTTCTTAGCTCCTATTTATAGGAGAAGGAAAAGAATCAATTTGTTTAGCAAATCTCTCATAGAAAGATTTGATTTGTTTTCATCACTAATATGATCCTTTAGATCATTCAGTGAATTTTATTCACCGTTGGATTTTAAATCTAAAGCTATTCTGTTTGTTATTTTCGGTGAGATTTCGAGGAATCTTTCCTTGTCTAAGATTTTCCCATAAATTGGTGATTTTTAATCACCCTTGGATCTTTAATCCAACGGTCCCCATAATCCTTTTCCATTTGGAAAGATTTAGAGAAATTTAGAATTTTAATTCTATTTGGAAAGATTTAAATGATCTTTTTCAGAATTTAATTCTGTTGAACAGCAAGGCTTTTACAGCCAATCACGTGTTGCCACGTGACCTTTGGTCACGTGTGAGCACGTGACCCTCTGAATGGGCTACTCTTCTGCGCTCTGTCTTTTGCCGCTGCTTTAACCATCACGTGTCAACACGTGACCATTGGTCACGTGTGAGCACGTGATACCTCATTGAGATAATTCCTGATTTTTAATCAGGGAACAACGCATAGCACATTTGCTCATAACTTTTGATCCCGGGTGAATTATGAAGCCCATAATATATCAAATCAAAGGGTTTTTCGAGATGCTTTCAATAACATCAGAATTTAGCTATTTCTCCTTCAGGAGTTTATAAAAATCCAGGCCGGAAGATACTGGTTCGCATTTTCTTAAGCGTATCGCTGCCATTTGATACTTTGGACTCTTTTGCGCAGAAATTTTTGGCGGGAACAGGTGTCAAGGGCATCATGCCAGACGAGAGTCAAGGCTTCGGCGAGGTTGGTGTAGAATTAATCCGACGTCCTGTAGCTCTCCACCGCCTTCGCAGCCCGGAGGTCGGCGCGCCTCACTGCTTCCTTCATCTCCTCGTTTTCCCTCCCGAGGGTGTCCCGCGTCTTTTTCTAGGTGGTGGTGAGCACCTTAGTATTCTCCAACTTGACCTCAACGGCCTTGTTGGACTCCATCAAAACCCGGATGGTCTCCCGGCAGTTGGCGCTCGCCCGATCCTCGGCTACCACCCGATCTTCAAGGGCGGCGATCCTCTCCTTCGCCTCGTGCAGCTCCCGGCTCAAGCCCACCTCCCACGAGGAAGACTCGCCGGCGATCTACATCGCCGGGGCAATATCCTCATCCTTCATGTTGACAACGAGGGCGCGGTGCTGGAGAACCTGAGGGGAAAAAAGGAGGGGTTAAAAAAGGCACCCGATCCTGCTAACAAAAATTACTTAATAAAAACCCGAGCGGGTGGCGGACACTGACATGCACGGCCTCCTGGGCTATGGCCGCCATTTGGGCCCTGAGGGTCCCCCGGGGGATTTTGCCCCCAGCTGACCTTTCCATTTCCAAGAGCAGGCTATCGGCGACGGAAAGTCCCGAAGACACCTCGAAGCGAAGATCCCTTCATCTACGAAGATCGGAGATGACGGGGAATGGGGCTCCGTCCTATTGTGCCTCTTGAGGAGGAGCGCGGGAGGATCGGACTCGTCTCCCACCTCTAAAACCCGAGGTTCCTGCTCCCGAGCGTGTTTGAGGCTCTGCGCGCGGCCGACCTCCGAGGCCCGGGGAGTGCTGGAATGCCTGGTCGGAGCAGCCGCCGGCGGAACCGGGCTCGCTGCAGGGCGTGATGGGCCGGCACCTCCGGCCTTCGTCCCTTTATTCTCGGCCATCGCAGCCCAGAATTTAGATCGGTCCATCGGCTCTGCAAAAAAAGTGAAAATACAAAGAAGTGGTTAGCAATACCAGAAAAAGTAGAAGAATACACAAGTCTAAACAGTCACCTAAGCTCCCAACTTACCCGCAAACTGAGCGGCGCTGAGCCCGGCCCAACTGAGGGCCTGCTCGGACAGCAACACATCGGCCCGATGGATGGGCTCCCACTCCGATATCGCCACCGCATTAGGATCGGACGACTGCCTCACCCGCGGGCAGTTGGTCCTGTGCCACTGGATAGGCACAAGCCAATCCTCACCCTTGGGTGGCCCGACGAACAAGAACTTCTCCTTCCATTCATGAATGGAAAAAGGTACTGCTACGACCCCCGACCCAGCCGCCCCTCCTCTGTGTTTTCTAAAAGAAACGTATACCCAGCTAGGCTAGTCCCTACGGGTGCTGGGGTGATTTTTGTAGCAAAGGAAGGAAAGGAGAATGTTCAGGCTGAAAGGGATCTCCTGCAGTATCAACCGGACCAGAAACCCGAGGAGAATCCTCCACGAGTTCGGCACTAGCTGGCCCGGGGCTAATTGAAAGCAATACAACGCTGCACTTACCTCATGGGAGAAGGGCAGACGCATTCCGGCTCAAAAAGCTTCCAAGTATAAGGCAATCTCCTTGCCCCATACCTGGTCTACCCTCTCTCCCTCCCCGGCCAAGCCAAGCGAGTAGCCGGGGGGAATGTAGAAGTGAGCCCGGATTGTGGTGAGTCCACATGCCTCAGGAGGGAAGGCGCGTCACGGACACTGTTGACACGCGCTTTGGGGACTGTCCCCGTAGCACAGCCCCGGGGAGCATGACTAACCTTAACTTCCTAGGGGGGTTCCGACTCGGACGAGGAAGAGGATGAAGCAGAAGAAGAGGCTGCAAAAGACTCCCTAGACTCTACCCAAACTATTTCTATGGACTCTCCAGAGGAAGACATCTAACCTGAGCAAAGTAAGGAGTCCTCCGAGGAAAGAACGCAAGAAATCTGACCTAAGGGGAAGATCACCGAGCTAACATACGAAGGGCTGAGGAAATTATAGCGAAGTATGGACCCTGGGGGGATCCCACCTCCATTTATAGCAGTCGGCGAATACATCCTACGGCGCCGATCGTCTCCCGCCAAAACAACACTTCGCATTCTACGGTCGTCAGCGTTCCACCTGTTACACATGCATTGGGCTCGTCCCGTCAAGCGCGAAGAACACTGGCGGTCTATCACGTCAGCCAACCATCATCAGACACATGGCTTGGCGTTTCGACGAATGTACGCTCGAATCGGTGCTTCCTCTTTAATACATGATCTCTCCCCTGATCCGCTAACGTCATCGAAAAAATACAACTAATTGCCCGGGTATCCGCGCCGATGATGTCTTCAAATAAGAGATTGGCCCAGGTGACCGATCAGACCACTCTCGACCCGACCCATGAATTGGTCGGTCCGAGAGTGGGGGGCTAATGATAATGCTCGGTACCGAGGACTCCCCAGATCATAACACATGGCAGATGACGTGTCCCAAAGCTTATGAGAAAGGAGCAAGAAGGGTACATTGGAAGAATACCCGGGACTTCCTCCCGAGGATGTTCTTGACCTTCGGTGGCCTCCCAGACCACTCCTATACTCGTCTTACAAACAACCATTAGCTTGCCTCCGAGCCCTCCCGCACGCTGAGCTTCCTCAGCCCACCTAGCTTGCCTCCGAGCTATCACAGAACCAATCTTGCTCGGCCTCTTGCTCGCCTCCGGGCCTCCCACCGAGCTCAGCTTCCTTGGTATCACCGACCGACCAACAGCACAGATCACAGGCATCTCCACGAATCTCACCACATGCGAGATATCCGCCGCCCACGATCCCCCGTTCCACGCCATCGTGTTCCCCCATTAACGAGTGTATCTCGCCATTAATGGGGGATCCCGCCTTTCACGCAGGCATAACGCCAGGGGCGTAACGGTCGGCGTGAATCTCGTGCCCGCCAACCCACGGCTGTCGATATATAAACCCCTCTCTCAGACGACTCAGGTAAGACAATTTTACCCAATAGGCCGCTACTCATCCAAAATACCTCGACTAACTTGATCGTCGGAGGATCCACGGTGGTACAACCACCCTGAGACTTCCTTGCAGGTAGCTCGGCTTCATACCAAATCAAGCCCACTGATATCCACATGCTTCAAGAGGCAACCTACAAACCAAATTTCAGCCATCCATCAACGCTCGTTACAGATCAACGGAAGACAACATCTGAAGGAGATCACAACCTCCATCAGCGACCTACCAGTCATACGTAGTCGCCAACACCAGCTGATCGGCGCTGTCGATCAATTGGCATTGCTGCTTACTGGGACTGACTATCGTCGATTGAAGATAACAGAAGTTCTCCCAATCCCCAAACTATATGGGTTTGTGTGTGCGTAAAGAAATCTGGTTTTAATTTATTTTAATCAAAACTAATCCCCTCGCGTTTCATTAAAAGTAAATTTTAACTAAACTATTACAAAATTACAAAATAAAGATAAAATAAAAAACAAACAATAACCAAAAAAGAAGAGAAGACATCAAACACCACCGAACCCCACAAGCAATCATCCACCAATCTTTAGCATGCTTCCTAACCCTATACGATCCCGGTCAAATATCGTCCGCGTCTTTTTAGAATTTCTCTACAAGTCTTCTCCGTCATATAGTATCCATGCATGTTAAAATCTTCATTTTGATCGGGTTTCTCTTTCTCAAACCGGATTCCAAGTTTTAGATACCAAGACCTCCCTTTACCAAATAAGACACCTAGTCCTCAACCGTGCCTCCTTTTGCTGGATCAGAGTCAAGTCTTCGGACGCCTAGTCCTCGATCGGGCTTTGCTTTACCGGATTGGACACCTAGTCCTCAATTGCACTTCCTTTCACCGGATCGAACTCAATTCTTTGAACACCTAGTCTTCAATCTGGCCTTATTTTATCATATCGGACACCTAGTCCTCGATCTGGCCTTATTTTATCACACCGCACATTCTTTCACCAGATCAAACTCAATCTTTGGATACCTAGTCCTCGATCGGGCTTCCCTTTACCAGATCGGACAAACCTCAACAGCATCTTCTTTCGCCGGATCAAACTCATGTCTTCGGATACCTAGTCCTTTACTGGGCCTTCCTTTATCGGATCGGACACCTAGTTTTCAACTGCGGCTCCTTTAGTCGGAAAGGGCCCAAGTTTTTGGGCGCCTAGTCCTCGATCGAACTACGTAACTGGATAAAAATTCTTATGAAGAAATCAATCGTCTACTTAGCTCATATCCTTTCTGGTCGTCAAATCGTGAGATACACAACGGATCAAAGTCTTTTCCTCAAAAAACAGATCTTTTCATTACGGATCCATCCCTATGTTACTGAGTCCGACTCTATGTCGCCAATTCCGGGCACAACCTCGTTAGAATCGTGATGGGTTTTGTCCCCGCCTTGCTGAATCTAGTCAAGTATCACACTCCAAAACATCATCTAACCACTTGTCATTAGAGCCGGCCATCACATTGCCAGCCCGGATCTAGCGAACCTGAGTCTGGTCACTAATGACCAGATCCACCCACTACACTAATAGATCTGGTCACCAATGACTGGATTCACCCATCAATCTACCAGATTCGAACCTCCCTTAGACGAATCCGGC
Source organism: Agapanthus africanus (assembly GCA_030015575.1). NCBI lineage: Eukaryota > Viridiplantae > Streptophyta > Magnoliopsida > Asparagales > Amaryllidaceae > Agapanthus > Agapanthus africanus. The sequence continues at coordinate 184,776,750 of CM057341.1, forward strand.
CATCTCTCCCTTCATATAACCTTCAAACCCGCAATAAAAAAAGAAAGAAGGAAAAGATAAAAAAATATAGAGAGAGAGAGGGGGTCCTAGGGTAGGGATAGGACGAACCCAACCTCCCACCCTAGTGGGGCAGCAGCATGATCTAGGAGAAACCCTAGGTGAATCGAGAGGGAGAGAGGATAAAAATGTTAGTTTTCTTAAGTTGCTAAACTATATTAAGAAAGGGAAAAAACAAGGAAAGGACCTCATATATCTTCACCGTAACTATCTAATAACAAATCTTGATACTTCTCTTCGAGACTCTTGTGAGACGTCAACTTTGTTCGTAGCTCTATATTGATTCTGCGGTTTCCTTATGTATTTTGTTATAAATTTAAGAATTTGGATTTAACGTGGTCAAAAAGTGACCAAGATAATTTGTAGAATGGAGAGCAACCAAGAAGTGCACCGATACTGAAACTTCGAAATCTTGCTGATGATGCTCGATATCGGTGATCTCCTAAATCGTGACACGTGGCTAATGACGTGTCCCGAAGCGTGCAAGAAAGGACCCGCAGTAGCCGACCAGACCACTCCTATGCCCGTCCTACAGACAACCGCTGCCTCACCTCCGAGCCTCCTGCACATTTGGCCACCTCGGCCCTCTCAGCTCGCCTTCGGGCTACCACAGAACCAAGATAGCTCGGCCTCCCACTCGGTCCCGAGCCTGCGCCGAGCTCATCTTGCTCGGTCCCTTCGACTGACCAACGGCATCATTCGCAGGTGCTCCTGCCCCGCCTCCGCGAATCTCTCCATGCACGAGATCTCCGCTGCCCATGATCCTGCATTCCACGCCATTACGATCCCCATTAACGAGCTTGTCTCGTCATTAATGGGAGATCCTACCCATCACGTGGGCGTGACGTCGGGGGCATAATGGCCGGCATGCTTCTTGCACCTGCTTGCCTGTTGCCACTGCTATATAAACCCCTCCTTCAGAAGGTTCAAGTAAGTCATTTTCCACTCACTAGGCCGTTACTCTGCTCGGATTTCCTGTCTAACTTGACCGTCGGAGGGTCCTCGGTGGTACAACCATCCAGGACTTCCTTGCAGATAGCTCGGCCCCAACAACCTCAAACCCATTGAGATCCACACACCTTAACAGCTATCCTCCAACTTAAATCTCGGCCATCCATCATCGCCAACAGTAGATCAACGGAAGGTAACATCTTGACGCGATCTGACCCACGTCAGCTGGCGCCGTCTGTGGGAAATCTTGATTCCACTCAACAAAATTCATCTTCCGATCTCAACCCAATGGCGAGCGGTCACCACGACGATCCAAGGACTAGCCGCCGCCTCCCCCATAACGGAGGCGCGGATGAATGTCCTTCCCCGAATGCCATCAACTCCCTAGCCGCCCGGATAGATCGACTCACATCCGTCGTGGACGCGCTCGTCCATGTCCAAACGGCAGGGCAAGCTCCCAAGGTCGCCACTCCCCCACCTCGGGACCGGGACCCCTACAGAGGGAGAGAAGACTCTGCCCGTGTCGGCACTGCCGACCACTGTCTCGCTACCTCCCATGGCCGCCGATCTCCCGGGCCAACATATTCTATAACCCGATGGGCACCCGGCAGTTCAACACCGAGGTCTGTCGCTCGAGTGCCTCGCCTCGAGCCCCTATGCACTCCTACCCTTCCCAAGGAGACGTCGGTCAGCTCGCCTGCCCCAGGCATGACCGATACCCCCTCCCTCGACGGGGTCGCACGGACGAGACTCGTCACGGCAGCTCGAAGACTACCTCTCCAGGGGACCTGAGGAACCTCATCGAGAGGAACCGGGGCCGCGTCCAGACATAGGTCTCCAATGGTAGAGGCCAAAGATCGGGATGTGCCGAATCGGCGGGGTACCATGGCCGGCTCGGCACCCTCGAAAAGAAGATTGAGGGCATGCATCGAGAAGGTCGCCACCCGAGCGACGGGGCTAAATACGCCGCCGACTCGCTCACAAAGCCCTTCACTGAGGAGCTTCTCGCCATCCATGTCTCCTTCCGGAACAAGCCCCTCAAGGTCTCGCTCTTCGACGGGAAGTCAGACCCAAAGGACCATCTGGACGCGTTTACGGCCAGGATGAGCTTCCAAGACAACTCTGACGCCGCCCAATACCGAGCTTTCCCGGCCACTCTCATCTGCTTCGGATGAGACTGGTTCTGAGGACTCGTACCGCGCTCAATCTCAACTTTTGACGAGCTGGCCACCCAATTCCTCGGCCATTTCGTCGGGAACAAACTGCAGAAACGGACCGTCGAACATCTCTTCACGATCAAGAGCGGAGACAAAGAAACGTACAAAGCGTACGTCACCCGCTTCTACAATGACCTTCTCGAGGTCCCCGAATATCGGGACGAGATAGTCATCACAGCCCTTGTTCCTGCAAAAAAAAAATTCTGCGCAAAAGAGCCTAAGGTATCAAATGGCAGCGATACGTTTAAGAAAATGTGAACCAGTATTTTTCGAGCTGCATTTTGACAAATTCCCGAATGAGAAACAGCTAAATTCTGATAGTATCGAAAGAGTCTCGAAAAATCCTTCGATTTGATATATTATGGGCCTCATAATTCATCCGGGATCAAAAGTTATGAGGCATCACGTGAACGGACATCATGTGCCCACACGTGATCGGGCATCACGTGCAGACACATAACCATTTACAGGTAAAGCCTGTAGGCACTGAATAAAATAAATAATTGGAAATAATTAATCAGTGGGGTAACGTGCCAACACGTGATGGGCCTTTAAACCTACTGAAAAGAATTAAAGGTATAATAAAATATTAAGGAAAAACCCCAATGGGGCATCACGTGCTCACACGTGACCAAGGGTCACGTGCTGACACGTGATGATTCCTTAGCTCTGTTAAATGGCATAATTAAATTCTGAATAAAATGTTTAATCAAGAGGGTCACGTGCCAACACGTGACAAGTTCCTAAACTCTTTAATTGATAGAATTAAATTCTAATTAAAAGGAAATCAAAAACCCTAACAGGAAAAATATTTCTTTAAATCTTTCTAAACAAAAAGATTGTTCTTTGTAAAGTGGAGCACCGTTGGATTAAAAATCCAATGGTGATTAAAAATCACCAATTTATAGAAAGATTCTATGCAAGGAAAGATTTCCCTGAAATTTGAATAACAGATAAAAGATCTTTTGGATTAAAAATCCAATGGTGAATAAAATTCATCGAGTGATCTAAAAGATCATGTTGGTTACAAAATCAATTAAAAAATTTCAATGAAAGATTGACAAAACAAATTGATTCTTTTCTTTCTCCTATAAATAGGAGCCAAGAAGAGAAGAGAGGAGGATCTAATTTTTTGGGAAATAACAACAAAAGAGAGAAAAAAGATAGGAGAATTTAATTCTCAACAAAGAAAACCCTAGGTGAGAAAAGAAAGAGAATCAAAACTTTAAACAGAGAATTTAATTCTCAAAATCTAAGAGTTTAACTCTTCTGCAAAAGAACTTAGTTCTTCCTCTAATTGAAGATCTGCAGAAGCACATCTCCCCATAGGTTGAGAATTTAATTCTCATCGGCTTAAGATCCTGTCATGCAGATCCAAAACTTAGAGGGGGAATTGAGTTTAGAGAATTTAATTCTCTCAAAACAAAACTAGGGTTTAACCCTATATGAGAATTCAATTCTCCTAAAATTACAGGAATTTAATTCCTTCAAGATGGACAGAACTAAGGTTTAACCCTAATTGAGAATTTAATTCTCTCAAATTCACAGGAATTTAATTCCTCTTAAAATGAAATTAGGGTTTCACCCTATACAAGAATTTAATTCCTCTTAAAATGAAATTAGGGTTTCACCCTATACAAGAATTTAATTCTTTTACATATATGGGAATTTAATTCCTTTAAAAGAAATTAAGGTTTAACCCTACATAAGAATTTAATTCTTTCATAATAGGAATTTAATTCCTCCAAAATCATAATTAGGGTTTAACCTTACAGAGAATTTAATTCTCAAAATAAAATAAGGAGACTTAAAAGATCTCTGTGTATGAAAAGAACTAAGGTCACGTGGCCCCACGTGATCCCTGAAAAGATCTCCAAAAATGAGAAGGAAAAGGCTCTGAGGCAATGCCTCACGTGCTCCCACGCGACCTCCAAAACATAGAAGATCAAAGCGAATGAAATGAAGGCTTTGGGCGCTCTCACGTGTTACCACGTGACCCCTTAACAAACGCTTTAACAGTCAGCGCATAAATCCCCATCACGTGTCAACACGTGATGCTCAAAATAGAAATTAAAAGTATTTAACACTTATTTGCAAAGCAAAGTAAAAGGAGATCTGGCCCTACATTTAGGGCGCCCTCACGTGTCCCCACGTGACCTCTAACAAATCCCTTTAATATCCAATGGATGGATGCCCATCACGTGCTCACACGTGACGGCCTTAAAGACTAAAAGTGTTTAACACTTATTTATTCTGAGAACAAAATAAAGGAAGACTGGTCCCCACCTTCAGATGCCTCACATGGCCCCGCGTGACCAATCCCATTTTAGTGTTTAACACTATTTTTGAAGCGTTTTGTTCTTAGTGTTTAACACTATTTTCAGCGCATCACGTGGGAACACGTGACCATAAAATATATGTTAGTGTTTAACACTATATTCAAATCAACCCTAGCCTAAATTGGCTAAGTCCTTCTGAGGCAAGACTCCCCTTTGACTGAGCCTCAAATATACCCTTGTCTTCCAAGATTGATCATCTCATATGGCATATGAGTGCCCAGCACTCAACAAAGATAAAATGTTATCAGAATCCCTGTTTAGCAGTGCCAAATAATGGGGGATTGAATCCAGACAAATGTCTAATGGTCCAACAGAGGGCCAACATCTCAAACTTAATCGGACTTAGCCCAAGTTGTCCATAAGTCCTCAATTCAGACTTAACTGAGCCAATGTGCTCATAATATAATAATTGATCTTAGTTCCAAATTGGACTACAGGTCACTTAATCCACCTTGGTTCAAGGGTACATCTCTTCACTCCTTTGATATTTGTCGTTGTAAGCCCTCAACGTCTTCAAAGAGGTGACGGGTCCCGACAACCACACATTTCACAGACTATGACGTCTCTAAACTACGGACTGTGGGGTCCTTAAACTCATGGACTATGATGTCCTTAACCTTGACTGTGAGGTCTTTAAACTTACGGACTATGATGTCCTTAACCTCGACCGTGATGTCTTTAAACTAACATTGGACTGTGGGGTCCTTAAACCTATGGACTATGATGTCCTTAACCTCGACCGTGATGTCTTTAAACTAACATCGGACTGTGGGGTCCTTAAACTCATGGGCTATGATGTCCTTAACCTTGACTGTGAGGTCTTTAAACTCACGGACTATGATGTCCTTAACCTCGACCGCGATGTCTTTAAACTAATATTGGACCACCATGTCCTTAAACTGGCAATTGACCGCAAAGTCCCTAAACTAAAACAATAGAGCCCAAATGCTTTTTTGTTGGATCTAAATGATCCTGTTAAGTAGATCTTAGTCTAAAATTAGACTAACGTATCCTTAACAAATGGTTAAGTTGACCTAGTCTAAAATTAGACTAATGTGTCCTTAACAAATCGTTAAGTTGATCTTAATCTAAAATTAGACTAACGTATCCTTAACAAACGTTTAAGTTGATCTTAGTCTCAAATGAGACTAACGTATCCTTAAACCCAATCCCAAACCCAAATCTAAAAAGATACGGATTTGGACTAATCCACGCCCTATGGGCGACAACATAAAATTAGTCTCCGTATACAATCCACGGGCAACCAAAAACAAAACAAACACCCACGACGCGAAGTGACCATCTGGAGAAGGAGAAAGTTGTTACCGCGATGCGGTAGCGTAATTAACTGCAGGGGCTTGCGCCTACAAGGAAGAGCGTCCCCACAATCAAAAACCCCTCAAACGAGGAGGAATCTGACGAAGTCTGCTACATCGGCCGCATTCGTTTAAACCTCCGATATACGGTGCCATAAATCAACTTGGCATCTTCGGAGAGGTGGACGGATAGCACCAATTAGCATCTGCCCTGAAATTCAGGCGAGACGGACCTGCGCGGTCGCATCTCCGTGTTTCGGCGGGGAACAGCCCTGAGGTCTGGTCTTAGTCACAAGGAGTGGTTATGCTTCTTTGCATCAGTGCAACCTAAGACCATAGCTGAGGTAAAAGCCTGGACCGAGCGTGAAATCCAGCTTAAGTCCGAAGTGAACACAAATCTTCCCGGGGCAGGCCAAACTGACCAGAAGAAAAGGGCGATGGAAGAGAGAAAGAGACTTGAGCGGCCAAAGCCCTACTCCCCGAGGTTTCAGGAGTACATCCCGCTCAACGTCTCCCAGACGGTACTGCTTGAGGAGGCCAAGGGCGAGGGGTTCTTCAAGCTCCCCCCGATCTCGCGCATGGCGGCAAAGCATACTCGGGGCCCCTACTACGGTTTTCACAGATCGCTAGGCCACTCCACGGAGAGCTGTAAGCAGCTCCGAGACTACATCGAAGAGCTCATCCGTTCGGGACACCTTGCAGCGTACTTGCGGGACAAGCGGCAAGCTGACCGCGAGCAGGAGCAGCGTCTCCATCCCGGCAAGTTGACAATCGGCCAAATCATGGTCGTGGCAGCGGAAAGTACGTCGGATACCTATGAGGCTCAACACCCCACACCGGTCGCAAAGGCCAACAGACATCCGAGGGGCTCAAGCTGCGCAAATAAAACGAACATCTACTAGCTTGTACTTCTTTTACTAAGGCAATGTAAACTTTCTCAGGATCTTTCTGTTTATATAATAAGAAGAGATCAATAAAACATTTCAAAAAGAAGAGTTTGTTTATTCAAAGGGTACTATAGGCTCCTCAGCCGTACACCGAAAAAGAAAAATTACAATAGCGGGGGAAGGGGGTACAGGAAACACTGCTCGTAGTACTCCGAGCATATTTCCGCCAGCCGAGCCCTCACCGCTTCAGCCCTTTGCCTCTGATGCCGCCCACGAATGTCGGCGTGGTGCCTCAATTGATAGCACTCAATGATGAGCGCCACCGAGCGATCCCGTCGACCCGCAGAGTTTAGGCCGAAGTGCCGCAAGGACCTTAGCTTACCAACCGCCTCGTCCCTCAGCTGTTCGGACAAGGGGTTGTAGAGCCCCGACGACGCCCTCCAGACGGAGTACATCAGCAGCTGAAGCAAGGGGGAGTGCAGAGGGAGCAGTCAGCCGAAATGATCTTCAATGCGGCCAACCACTAGCTGCACCGTGTCCTCAGTGCAGTACTGGTCATAGAGGTACACATCCTCAAAATTCACGATGTCGGGGATCGTAAAAGGGAAGTCCTCCATTCTCACGTGTGGGTGTGATGAAAGGAGTGATCAACACCCCTTTCGCTTTATAGCCCGCTTCGCCCTCGAAAATCCAATAGTTACTCGTTTCACCCACAGTTGTGCCGCTACATGGCAGACCTCAAGCCTTTCTTGGCGAAATTGAAACGACGAGGCTCCGGTGCTTCACTTCCCCCACGTGTTCGATACACGTGTTGCCCGCGACTGTCCCCATTCCCCATACTTACACCGGGAAGGTCGGACAGAACCTCCAGAACCGTCTGGGCGGCTACACTGCTCGGCCCATCCTTAGCGGGACTCTTCCGGCCCTTCCAGCGCTAAGGATCGAAGCCCTCACCAAGAGGCAGCCGAGCGGCTACCCTTCTCGGCTATCCCTGGCTGGTAGTTCACTGCCACACAGCGCCAGGGATCGAAGCCCTCACCAAGAGGCAACCGAGCGGCTACCCTGCTCGGCTATCCCCGGCTGGTAGTTCTCTGCCACACAGCTCCAGGGATCAAAGCCCTCATTAAGAGGCAGCCGAGCGGCTACCCTGCTCGACTATCCCCACTTGGTAGTTCACTGCCACACAGCGCCAGGGATCGAAACCCTCATCAAGAGGCAGCCGAGCGGCTGCCCTGCTCGGCTATCCCTGACTGGTAGTTCACTGCCACACAGCGCCAGAGATCGAAACCCTCATCAAGAGGCAGCCGAGCGGCTACCCTGCTCGGCTATCCCCGGTTGGTAGTTCACTGCCACACAGCACCAGGGATCGAAGCCCTCGCCAAGAGGAAGCCGAGAGGCTACCCCGCTTGGCTATCCCTGGCTGGTAGTTCCCTACCCCACGACGCTAGGGATCAAAGCCCTCACCAAGAGGCAGCTGAGCGGCTACCCCTCTCGGCTATCTATGGCTGGTAGTTCCCTACCCCACGACGCCAGGGATCAAAGCCCTCACCAAGAGGCAGACGAGTAGCTACCCTGCTCGGCTATCCCTGGTTGGTAGTTCCCTACCCCACGACGCCAGGGATCAAAAGTCTGGATCAAAGCCCTCGCTAAGAGGCACCGGGCAGTAACCCTGCTCGGCCCGTCCTTAAGGATCAAAGCTCTCGCCAAGAGGCACCGAACAGTAACCCTGCTCGGCCCGTCCTTAGTAGGCCTCTTACGGCCCGTCCTTGCTCGGTTATCCCTGGCTGGTAGTTTCCTACCCCACAACGCCAGAGATCAAAGCCCTCGCCAAGAGGCATCGGGCAGTAACTCTTCTCGGCCCGTCCTTAAGGATCAAAACCCTCGCCAAGAGGCACCGGGGAGTAACCCTGCTCGGCCTGTCCTTAGCAGGTCTCTTACGGCCCCTCCCGCGCTAAGGATCAAAATTCCTCATCAAGAGGCAACCGGGCCCGCCCTTGCTCGGTTATCCCTGGCTGGTAGCTCCCTACCCCACGACGCCAGGGATCGAAGCCCTCACCAAGAGGCAGCCGAGCGGCTACCCTACTCGGCTATCCCTGGCTGATAGTTCCCTACCCCACGATGCTAGGGATCAAAGACCTCCCCAAGAGGCACCGGGCAACAAACCTGCTCGGACCGTCCTTAGCAGGCCTCTTAGGCCCCTCCCGCACTAAGGATCAAAAGCCCTCTCCAAGAGGCAGCCGAGCGGCTACCCTGCTCGGCTATCCCCGGCTGGTAGCTCCCTACCCCACAACGCTAGGGATCAAAGCCCTCATCAAGAGACAGCCGAGCGGCTACCCTGTTCGGCTATCCCTGGCTGGTAGCTCCCTACCCCACAACGCCAGGGATCAAAGCCCTTATCAAGAGGCAGCCGAGCGGCTACCCTGCTCGGCTATCCCTGGCTGGTAGCTCCCTACCCCACAACGCTAGGGATCGAAGCCCTCGCCTAGAAGCCGCTGAGAAACTTCACTGCTCAGTCCATCCTTAGCCACCTCTTACGGCCCATCCAGCGCTAAGGATCGAAGCCCTCACCAAGAGGCAACCGAGCAGCTACCATGCTCGGTTATGATGGATATTGTTCACTACCCCCACGAAGCCCGATACCTAAGCCCTCGCCAAGAGGCAATCGAGCATCTACCATACTCGGTCATCCGTAGCTGGTGTTACAAACCACCGACGCCACGGTCCAGGCCCTCTCCATGAGGCCATCCACGTCTAAGCGATCCCAACCTCGACTTCGGGGCTATGGAGGTACCGACCCTTCACCGGTCTTTGCATACTTGGCAAATAGTCGAATTCAACTCGACGTGCGATCGCCAGACGAAGAACCGACCCGACGTGAAGGCTGAACCGTACAAGTACGAATGTTCCCCACAAACAAAAGGATAATGTGCACGCAAAGAAACTGTAAATTAAGATTTTTATTCACAAAAATCAAAAGTCTCTACAAAGGTATTATGGGCTCCCCAACCTAACAAAAGTGCCCGGAGGCTTACAAGATTCCCAAAACAACAAAAATATATATAAAGAAGACGAGGGGTTTTCAGGCCTCAGGGCCGGGGGCAACCCCAAGGAGCACCGCATCCACCACAACTGGGGCTGCGCCCATCACAGGAGCCTCGGCGCCGCCCTCGACGGGGGTCCCTTCCCCGGCAGTGCTCCCCAGGGCATCCCCCTGCGCATCGTCCCCGCGAGGATATTCATTCCGGAGCTCTTCATCGGGGAACTCCGGCATCCGAGCCTTAACGGTGTCGAGGGCCTCGTGCCAGATGAGGGTAGTGGCTACGGCTAGGTCGGCGTAAAAATGGTCTGACTTTTTGTAGTCTCCACTTCCTTCGCCGCCCTGAGCTCGGTCCACTTTGTCCCCTCTACCGCCGCCTCCAACTCCTTCCAAAGGGTGCCCGCCGACTTTTTCACGGTGCCGACGAGCAACTTGGAGTCCTGAAGCTTGGCCTCGGCGACCTGGGCGGCCTCGCGGTGCCTAGCGACCTCCTGCTTCCCGACCGCAACCTCCTGCTTCCCGGCCGCAACCTCGCCCTCTAGGACGGCGATCCTCGCCATTGCCATCTCCAGCTCCAACTTCGAGCTCTCCTCCAACGAGGAGAGCTTGCCCGCGGCTCGCATCGCCGGGGCAATTTCCTCGTCCTCCATCCGGACGACGAGGGCGACATGCTGGAGGACCTGAAGAAATCAGAGGGGAGTCAGAAAGAAAAGGGAGGCACCAAATCTCATGAATGGTAAGACGCTGAGAGAAAAATCAAGTAAGGTGCGAGCACTAATCTGCACGGCCTCTTGGGCGATCGCCGCCATCTGCGCCCTTAAGGTCCCCCGAGGAACCTTACCTCCGGCCGACCTCTCCATGTCCGTCAGCAAGCTGTCAGCAACGAAGAGCTCCGAGGGCACCTCAAAGAAGAGCCCCCCCTCGTCCACCAAGATCGGAGAGGCCGGGGTCCGCGGGACCGTCCGGGGGAACCTCTTGAGAGACGATGCCGGGGAGCTGGTCTCCATTTCGAAAGCCTCGGCCTCCTGTTCCCGAACCCGCTTTCGGCTCGGCGCCTGGCTGGGCTCCGGGGAGCGGCCTGCACTCGAACGCCGGGGTGGGGCGGCTGCCGGGGGAGCCGGGGCCGACGTCGGACGGGAAGAGCTGGTACCTCTAGACTTCAATCCCTTCTTCGGCTCGTGCATGGCCGCCCGAAGTTTGCTCGCGTCCATGGGTTCTGCACAAGACAAGGTACCATGGAGTCAGCAACACGAGTAAAAAGTAAAATAAACGGAAGTCTAATAGATCGCCTGCAAACTCCTAACTTACCCACGAACTGGACGGGGCTGAGCCCAGCCCAACTCAGGGCCCACTCAGAAAGCAGCATGTCGGCCCGAGGAACGGGCTCCCACTCCGCCACTTTCAGCGTGTCGGGATTGCTCGACTGGCCCTCTCGCTGACTCCTATCCCTAGACCACTGGATGAGCACGGGCCAGTCCTCACCCTGGGGCGTCCCTACAAAGAAAAAATTCTTCTTCCAATCATGGATGGAAGAAGGCACGACGAAGACCCCCGATCCGGGAGCACTTCCCCGCTGCTTCCTAAACGAGAGGTATACCCATCTCGGCTCGCCCGTGCGAGTGCCAGGGTGGCTTTTGTAAATGAGAGAAGAGGCAAGGGTAGACAGCCTGAAAAGGATCGATTGCAACTTCAGGTGGACCAAAAACCCAAGGAGAATCCTCTAGGAGTTTGGCACTAGCTGGCCCGGGGCTATCCCGAAATGGTTTAGCGCTCTAACAATCTCGGGAGAGAAAGGCAGGCACATTCCGGCCCAAAAGGCTTCTAGGTACAAGGCAATCTCTTTACCCCGTACCTGATCTGCCCTCTCTCCTCAGCCAAATATAGCGTATAGCCAGGAGGAATATGGAAACGAGCCCGAGCGGTGGCAAGCTCGTCCTCATACCTCACCGAGGATGACACACTAGGGGCGTCCACGACCTCCCCTCTTGGAACCGCCTCCATCTCGCGACCTCGAGAAGAGGATCTGACCCTAACTTCCCGGGAAGACTTCGACTCAGTGGAAGAAGAAGCAGAGGAAGAAGAAGAAGAAGAATCTACAGGGGGCTCTCTAGACCCTACTCGATCTATTTCTACAAACTCTTCAGAAGAAGACATTTAACCTGATTAAGAGGATGGGTCCTCGGAAGGGTAAACGCAGAGATCCGACCTAAAAAGGAGAGCGCCGAGCTAATGAGACTCAGGACGAGGAAAATTTGTAGTGGTACGGGCCATGATAAGGACCCACCTTTATTTATAGCTGCCGGTGTACACATCCTGTGGTGACATTCATCTCCCGCCGAAACGGCTCAGTGCATTCGACGGCCACGATCGCCCCACCTGTCGCACGCGCATTGGTCGTATCCCATCAGACGCCAAAAGCCTGCGGCCCGTCGCGTCAGCCAACCAGCGCCCGACACATGGGCTATCGCTTCGGCGAACGCAGGCACGATCCGGTGCACCCTCTTTAATGCGAGATCTGGCCCCTGATCCGCTGACATCACCAAGAAAATACAGTTGATTGCCCGGGAACACACACTCACGATATCTACGACGAGGAGCTCACCTCGGGTGACCCGGCAGACCACCCTCGACCTGACCCGTGAACAAGTCGGGACAAGAGTGGGGGGCTAATGATGATGCTCTATATCGGTGATCTCCCAGATCGTGACACGTGGTTGACGACGTGTCCCGAAGCGTGCAAGAAAGGACCCGCAGTGGCCGACCAGACCACTCTTATGCCCGTCCTACAGACAACCGCTGCCTCACCTCTGAGCCTCCTGCACATTTGGCCTCCTCGGCCCTCTCAGCTCGCCTCCGGGCTACCACAGAACCAAGATAGCTTGGCCTCCCACTCAGTCCCGAGCCCGCTCCGAGCTCATCTTGCTTGGTCCTTTCGACCGACCGACGGCATCATTCGCAGGTGCTCCCGCCCCACCTCCGCGAATCTTGACATGCGCGAGATCTCAGCTGCCCACGATCCCGCGTTCCACGCCATCACGATCCCTATTAACGAGCATGTCTCGCCATTAATGGGAGATCTCATCCATCACGCGGGCGTGACGTCGGGGGCGTAACGGCCAGCGTGATTCTCGCACCTGCCTGCCTGTTGCCACCGCTATATAAATCCCTCCTTCAGACGGTTCAAGCAAGTCATTTTCCACTCACTAGGCCGTTACTTTGCTCGGATTTCCTGTCTAACTTGATTGTCAGAGGGTCCTCGGTGGTATAACCATCCCGGGACTTCCTTGCAGGTCGCTCAGCCCCAACAACCTCAAACCCATTGAGATCTACACACCTCAACAGCTATCCTCCAACTCAAATCTCGGCCGCCTATCATCGCCAACAACAGATCAACGGAAGGTAACATCTTGACACGATCCGACCCGCGTCACTTGCAAAAAGACGTGTTGGAGTTTCTCGGGCGCCGTCCCTCCGACACTTAAGTTAGTGAGAGGTTTGGATTTGGGCTTTTGTGATGAAAGAATTATACCTCTCTAGGTTTATCTTGATCTTCTTGTATCTCTCACGCCGGGTGTAATTCGATCAGTCCTGAGACCGTTGGAGATTTCCTGACACTTCTGAAAGAAGCATGGAGAAATCCCCTCTAGAATTCCCACTTTCTAGTCTAGCATTACCCTGTGTCTAATGGTTTGCTAATCTTAATGGAGGTCTTTACAGGAGCCTCCTTTGGTTTGCTTTTTTTTGATTTGCTAGTCTTAATTGGTGGGCCTTCGCTTGTGAACATTTTAGGAGTGTTGATTTTTTTAGACAGGCCTTTGTTGCAGCAACAAGGTTTCCCATGGTTTCGAGTATGTTAAAAAGAAACCATAGTTTGCATCTAAGCAAACCGCGGTTTCATCAGATTGGGGTTTCTGAAAATTTTTACAGAGCCGTTTGAGAACAAAGTTTATGAAACTAAGGTTACCTGTAATTTAATTTTTTTTTAATGGTTAGAGAAAGAATAAAGAGAGATGACATGAAACTTTCGGAAACTCTATTGTTTTTAGAGTTTAGAAAAATAGGGTCTCGAGCCTTGGAAACTTTTTGAAACCACGGTTTGGGAAATTCCATTGTGGTTGCGAAACTGCCATTGGTTATAAATTTTAGAGTTTACTTTCGAAGCCCCACGGAACTAGGCCTCAGTATAGTTGAGGTCCATCCAAATGATATATTTTAAGGAAGTCTAGGGCCTTATTTTATTTATTTTTATTTATTTTTTCAAATATTCATCATATTTCTTCAAGATGGAAATAATTTCCCAAGAAAAAATAAATTCTGCAACAAATTAACTGGAGGTTAAGATCCTACTGTCTGGTCCATGGGTTGTGTCGAGTAGATATTATCTTTACATCTAGCTCCTTTATTTCTAAACAATTTTTGCAAAATTTAATTCTAATATATAACTTGTTAAAATTTTGTTTTCAAGTAACTTTGGTTATTATGCAGAAGAGATGTCCCCAATTGTGCCATGTGAAGTTGATTATTACTCAGTAAACTAATCTCATCTATATTTTTGCTTTTTCCTGCACCATGATTATTTCTAACTTTTGGGCTCGATTCTCTTGGTCTTTTCATATTTCTTCTCTCTGGTTCTACCTATTAGTATCTCAGTGATTATTTCCTTTTTGTCATGCACTGATGATAGTTTGATCAATGCTCCTCAATGAGGCAAATAATGTTGGAAGAATGCAAATATTTCTTTTACCTGAAGGTTGGCTGAAATTACAAGGTTTTGATATGAATAACAAATCAATCATCTATATAAGGTAAAATGTATAAAGATTTAGCTTTGCACATGTATCATATTGTCCTGAGCCATATATCAACTTTATTCCCAAACGCCAACATCTCTCTCATGGCAAACAAACAACTTAATCAGTGTACAATGACTAGACTCACATGACACTGTCAACAAAATAATTAACACTTCTTTACCTCACATGGACCCGACTTAGATAATAATTAAAAAGAAACAAAGCATATATAAAATCTCCTGCAAATTATTGACTAATTAAACACCATTAACGCCACATTCACCCAAACTTTATTTGTATAATATAATATATCCCCAAAGCTCAAATTTCTCATCTCTGTTCCACCCCATATGCATCATTTCACCCTGCGTAACCAAAACAAATTACAAACGATTAGTTCAGTAAAACATATTGAAGTTCCGCTGCTAATAGATGAAAAACCTGAAATTATCATTCAAGCTTCTAATAAACAAAAGAGTTAGCTGTGCTTGCCGGTGCCCACAGCTACTTGACTGCGGGCGCCAAGAGAGTGGTTACCACTCGGTTTTAAGTGGGGTGGAACGCATCTACTCCTTTCTCTCTGACTCCTGCAGCCAAGGGGCAACCGATGCCCGTAGCCACATTAAAGTCTTGACGAACTTATAGCATCCTGGGTAGACATATGTTAGTTTTAAGCACTAAAGATTGTGAAAATACACCCGTTTCGTAAAATTGTCCTAATTTGCAAATTTTTTCCTCTCAGATTACTTGTCTATTTAGAATTTCTATAAAAAAAAATTACCACTGCATGCTTCTAAAATCTCAGTCCACTTTTAAAATACGGAGTATCATCACAAAACTCCGAGTATTTTGGGTTTTAACTACCGTTTCGAGGCCAGCTGGTTCTTGGAAAAAATGCTGGTTTTTTTTTTGTTGACAATTTACCCAAAAAATAATAAATAAAATCATCACAAAGCAAATGTGACATACTTAGTACAATCGGTGGTTGGGCTAATCTTGTAAGGCACACTAACTCCGCATTTTCCCAGAAGAGCACCGGCTCGTGCAACATTAGTCCCCGAAACTCCGGCCGTGGCGGTCTTGAGGCACGTGCACGTCGCCTGTCGGTCCGGCATGGTATGTGCCTTGGACACCACGCTTTTGATCCCGCTGCAGCAGGCAGAGGGCACGGTGTCGCCGCTGCCCTGGAAGTAGCCGAGGCATGGGAAAAGAGTGTTGTACACGTCGGAGCATGAGACCGCGCTCTCTGTGTAGGGCGCTGCAGCTAGCAATGTCGCAACGACTGCAAGTAGGAATGCTATTGTTGCTGCTGGGCGAGACATGGTTGGGATTGTAGAGGAGGAGGAGCAATTAAGAGAGAATTAATTAATAGATGATTATTGTTGGTGAGAGGAAGTGAAGAGAGGGAGTGGCTATTTATACAGGAGAAGGGACGTAGAGTTAACTTTGAGGGTGATTTCAGCTTTCCACAACCATAAGGGACCCTCTTCCTTCCCTATCAAATAAACACTAAATTGCAGTAAATATCGTTAGCTTTTCCCTTAATAACAAAAAAATAACTGTACTCTCTTAACCACCCCCTCCCCCTGCGCAACCCAAAACTACCGATGATCAATGGCTCAACTGGTATTGCACTTCCTTTCCTGGGAAAAGTGCTTGGTGGGGACCCGGAAAAGTGCTTGGTGGAGTGTCCACAATTTAAAGCTTTCATGTCAAATTCATGGATCTCCTGAATGTGTGTGATGTGTGCTTATATGTGTTGTGCGCATGGATTTATTGTGTGTGTGGGTTGGGCTTACGGTTCAGTTCAAAAAAATATTCAACTATAATTTATTTCCAAAATACCCTTAAATAAATTGGTGATCTCTCTCCCTCCCTCCTTCCTTCGTCCCTTTTTCTTGGTCCTCCACTTTTGATCTCGAATCTAAGTTGGAGTATGGGTTATTGATGAATCCCCACCATAGAACACATTTTCCCCTTTTTACTGTTTCCCTTTTAAGTTGGGTGTTGTTAACTTTTGAAGATGAGAAGGGGTCAGATCTGGTTTGAAAATGTTCAAATCTGATCCTATTTAGCTAGAGATGATCGGATCCAGCCATGGAGGGCTCGATCCGATCGAGGGGTCTCGATTTGGAGAAGGCAAAGTTGCTCTGACCATGAGAACAAAGCTCAAGCGATCAAGGGGTCCGATTTCTAGGTTTTATCATCGGATCTGATAGGAGAATGGTCTTCCGGTGATGCGATGACCTTGTCAAGGCACTAAGAGCTCGATTTGGGCAGTGGTGGTTGAATCCTCGCCAAAAGGAGCCCGATCTACTGAGGGCGTGATGTGATGATATACTGACGGAAATGGGGGCATGAGATGGCTCGATCTGACAATGTGGGATCGATTCGGGCATGAGCTTGTCCTGACCTAGAGAATTGGGGCGGATTCGTGCATGAGTCTGCCTGATCCAGTGATGTGTAGTGGTTCAGGCAAAGATTGCTAGATCCAATGATTTGGGTGTTGGATATTGTGCTCTCAAGACAATTATTGTAATTGTAGGTAGATGATTATGATAATTGAACAAGAATCTATACAGGTAGAACAGTTTTACTCAAGATGATAGTATACTATTTGCTTTGTTTTTATCATTACATGTATACGTTTTGATAAAGCCCTTAGGATTGTTGTTTGACTATCAATATTATGATGGCGATCATATACGTGGAAGCTAGGAGGTTCATAAGCACATCCTTGAATGTCCCTAGTCGAGAGAGTATCGAGACTGGGCGTTGATACTCTAGAGTAGACTAGTGTATACTTTTCGAAACCCCGACGAAGGGCGGTGGCCGGTCTCACAAGTCCATTGGTGTTGAGTCACCTCAGATGGTATACAAGTGTTCACTGGAGGTGAGTACACCGAACGGATTCGCCGAGAACTTCTAGATGGTATTATACCTATCGTCAGATGCAGGTTCTTTTATGGTATGAGTACATGTTAGTCTTTTGACCTGAGATTTTCATTTGTCCCATGTGAGTTCCTACTGTATTTAGATTACTACCCCAATACAGCTCAAAAAAGTCGTGCAAACATGTTTTAGTTGGGTACAGTTCCGAACCACATGGAGGCAGTGAACAATCGGCAGGGATTCGTCTCTCCCGGTATTGGGAGTCGATGTCACCCTGTGTTGGGTCAGCCATCACCAGAAATTCTTTACCAAGATGGATGAGATTCACTGATGTGATATCAGTAGTTTATCAGTGGGTGATGAACTTCAGACCGACACGACTTATCGGGTTAGTAGGGGTCTGACGTTATCCACCCCATAGACCCGGTATGCGATTATCTAAGACGAAGAGATTGGATTATACGGAGATTGTCATAGACAGACTGAGTATGAGTACAGATGAGTTTGCTCGTCGGCCTTTCTTTCGCTCAATACCTGAGTAGCCGTTACGTACAGTTAGTGCCGCTGACGTATTTGTGCTTAAACTTACTACCAGCGTATTGACGACTTTTTAGAGTCCCACACAGAGGGTTTTCCCAGTTCGAGCAAAAAGGTGTAGTGGCCGTATATTTATACATGCAGGGTTCCGATGAGGTATGTATGCTAGCCACACGGACTTTATTCGGGCGGATGATAATACTATCCGGTTTAGGATTAAACCGAATTATTAAATCAAGTTTTGATTTAATTATATGTGTGTGTGTGTGTGTGTGTGTTTCGATATGTATATTCTGGAATTATATTCATTATATTTTTATATCTCTTGGTTATTCGTATTTTGATATGAATACGGACATGTATTTACGAAGACTTATTCGTGTATTCATACAAGAATACTTCTAGAAGAAGAACACCTCATTTTTAGGATTTTCTTTTAAAAAAATTATGAAATAGGGTGAAGGGTATGGGCAAATGAATTATTAATTCATTTGCATTTACTATTCAAGCATGGTTGTAGTTTTAAAATGAAAAAATTCTTTTAACAAAACAATGTAAGCATGCTTGAATTTGAAAAAAAAAGTTTATCCATTCTACCATTTAGCTTCTTTCTCTTCCATTGCTCTTTCTTCTTCTTCTTCATCTTCAACTCTCTCATGAATTGAGAATCATAAAGATAAAAACAGAGAAAAATGCTAGAACACTCACACACATCACTAAGCATCCTCGAATAGCAACCTAGGATGTTTAGTTACTTCATGGATGAAGTTGAAGCTTGAACTTAGTTCTCTTGGATGGATCATCTTCGGAGAAAGATGACCGGCTTGCAAACGCGATCCGAAACTCTTGAGAGTATGCTAGAGTGCAACTCAATTGGAGCAAATGAAGACACTACAAAGGTTATGATTTCTATCCTTTTGTGCTTGCTAGTTTAGGTGTTTGATTTAAATTCTTGGGTTATAGTTTCTAGTGCTATCAAATTTATTTTTTTTGGATTCCGCATTGGCTGCGGATTAGCGGCGAGGGCACAATAAACCTTTCAGTGGGGCGGATGGATTATGTGAAAACAACCCATCAGGGACAGGCATGAGTAGGCCTGATCCGGTATAGCGCAGGCCGAAGTTGGGCATGAGAAGGCCCGATTCGGTGCGGTAGAGGCCGGATTCAAGCGAGAGAAGGCGTCCGATGTGGGTTTCAGCGAAGTGGAATCCATTCTGATGTGGTATCGACATAATGGGCTGGTTTCGATTGTGTCAAGCATGATCCGGCGATGAGAAGATATAGTCCTGATCAGCATTATGGAGGTCGAGCTCGATGAAGCATTTCTTGATCCAGATAAGAGGAGCTTGTCCCAACTACATGAAGATTGGATATGACCACGTGGGGTCTAATCCGTTGATATTGGTAGTTGGATTGTCACGAGAATCCATCCATCGAATAGAATCTCTACTTGGGATTGTGGAGTCCAAATCGGCGAAGAGATGATCGCATTTGTAGTTGAAGAGCCTGATTAGAACTAGAAGATGGAGACGTACGTTTTCTGGTTTTAATCGTAATATGTTTATGTATCATGGTTGTGTTTCTTTTATATGTGTGGCGGATGTTTGTGCTTCATTAAATACTTTTAATGAAATATGATTGACTTAATTATCCCATCTTTTCTCAAAAAAATAAAAAATTAAAATTAAAACATAAAGAAGGAAATTTTATTAATAAATTATAGTTGATAGAGCAAAATGGATGTTTTAGAAAGTTAAAATGTGCTATTGGGATAAAAGTTAGAGATGTTTGATGTAATTTAGTCTTTAATAATTAGCATTGTCTATATATCTTCACGGTCTAAAAACAGATGTACAATTTCCTTATGATTTTGATACTCTTTGACCAACACTTAGTTTGGTTATGGAAAATGTCAATTAGCTACTGGATCTGAAACTTCACTCTTTTTTACCACTTTGCTGCAAGAAATATCGAAACCGCAAAGTTTTTTGCATGTGTGTGTCTTAGAACATGCCAATTAAGATGAGCATTACCGATTATTAGAAAAAAATTTAGATGATTTTTTTGACCGACCAGAAGTGTTCATATCTACGTTATATAGCACTAAAATATAATATTATCATACGCAAGAAAGGACACTTGTTTGTTACATAACATAGAGAAGCGTGAATAAAGCTAATTCGGTGGTTATGTACTTCAGCTTTCCCCCCTTCAATTACAAGAGAAATAAGACACTTTCACCGAAAGATATCTTGTTTGCTAGTAATATGTATGGGTCCTCTGTAGATTAACCCTTTGAAATAATTCGAACTTTTATAAATATTATAATACACTTAGAGATTTCTTAAATTCTCACAAATTTAACCCTGGTTTACTGAATCAATTATAAATTAATAAATTAGTAGGTTGGGTTAAACTGGAAATTGAGAAAATTATTTAAAAATCAGAGAAAAATTTTTAGGAGAAAATTAGTTAACGAAGTAATAAATTATAAATAAGGTTCAGCTTTCCTCCCGCATTGAATAATCAAAAATGGTTGTCCAATTTCGAGTAGAGGTTAATCATAGAAAATATAATTTTTTTCACAATGGTACAAAAACAGGGATTTTCCAATTATTAATGGCTAAAAAATTAGACAATTTTTAAACATCTAGAAAATAAATCCAAAACTTTTCCCCCTTTTTTGGGTAATTGTACACTTATCAATAATTATTTAATTATTAGTATGAGACGATTTTAGATATATTAGATTTCAAGTGCAAAGCATGTTATATCTGTCAAAGTGGATATGTTATGCATGCTAGATTAGTATGGGAAAAGATGCCAATCGCACTACTTCATTCACCAGCGAGTGATTGCTAGTTCGAATCTCAACACTAAAATGTATGGATGCACGGTTTCAGGTTTGTTGTCAACAACTTAGTTACACACCAAACATAAGATATTAGCGGTTGTAGATTCTGGTCGTGATCCATGTCGTCCCGGCAAATAAAGTCTTTAATAGAATCACTACGAATGGTCTCTATTTTTTTTAGGGTTTCTCTCTAAATTTTGAATATATTTCTTCTCTTCAGCCTGCCACTTCTTTTATAACATTTCTTCATCCTAAATTATAATTATATTGGTGTAATCTTGGATGGAAAAAAGGGCTAAATGCATATACATAACACCTATTATTGTTTATCTCATTAAGCATTGTCACCCATCACTTGTTTATTAGCACAAGCTACTTTTAATTAGAGGCAGTCACGATATGACTACGGGAAAATAGTCAAGACTGTTCACCAACTTTGAAAAAATGTTATGACTTTTTTTTAACAGCCCATAAGCATTTGGTGGAAGGGGAGTTGATCCCTATCTCCGTTGGAAATTGATTTCTCCTTTGTCATTACAAGTGCGTGGATTCGGAACCGGTACCTTCCAACTGGTGGAGACCGGAATGTCTTTGCCGTTCGAACTAAACCGGCATAGGGATAATAAGATTCAGAACTATTTGGTATATGCAATATACCAAAGAAGAAGCAAAACGGTAGTGATGGCAAGATCATCGTAAGGCATGTAAAAAGTAATGAAATTCATAATTTCTTTTCACTTGTGCCCAGATGCATATAACTTAGTTTTAGAAACGGCCTTAAACTTTTTGTAAAGCTACTTCTATGCATGCTAGGATTAAACTATCATATTAAAGCTAGAAGGAATGTGAACCTTGTAATCAAACCCGTGACTAGAATAAATAAAGTAACCCTACAAAGATTCTATATATCACGGGATATCTATAGCATGTCATGTGCCATTAATAATGTCTTCATGTAGCATCTATGATGCATCTAATCATTTTGTCTGCTAATAAAATCATTATATCATGTTTCCTGGTGGATAAATGACTAAAAAAACCCCAAAGTTTGATTACCTTAGCATTGTGCCTGTGGTTTATTTTCGACATAAAATATCTAAATTTTGTTGTGGCACATTGCTAGTTAACGGCGTTATCGGCTAGTACGTAAAAGTTGATCATTGTTAAAACTGAACCATTTTTCCGTTGTCTCCATTACTCCATCGATTTTGTCGACCGGGGTTAAAACAAAAAATAATTTCTATTTTTTCTTGCACCATTTTCTCTCGCTCGATCTTTCCCGAATTTTCATTTTCCCCGAACCCTAACCTTAGAAATTAAGCAAGTTTATTATAGTAAAATTGAACGCGATCATTATGGGGGTGAGTTCATCGATCTCTCCA
Source organism: Agapanthus africanus (assembly GCA_030015575.1). Taxonomy (NCBI): domain Eukaryota; kingdom Viridiplantae; phylum Streptophyta; class Magnoliopsida; order Asparagales; family Amaryllidaceae; genus Agapanthus; species Agapanthus africanus. The sequence goes on from CM057341.1 coordinate 184,799,012, forward strand.
TCAATCTTTTACCAATTTTCAAGTTACCCTGTGATGGAGGTCAGAATCTCCTTCAGATGTTGTCCTCCGTCGATCTGTCGCGAGCGTTGATGGAGGGCTGAGATTGATATTGGGGGCCGTCTCCCTGAGCGTGTGGATCTCAGTGGGCTTGATTTGGAATGAAGCCGAGCTGCCTGCAAAGAAGTCCCGGGATGGTTGTACCACCGTGGACCCTCCGATGATCAAGTTAGCCGAGATATTTGGGCAGAGTAGCGGCTTGTTCGAGTAAAATTGCGTTACCTATGCCGTCTGAGAGAGAGTTTTTATAGTGGTCACCATGAGCTAGTTGGCGTGAGATCTTCGCCGGCCTACGCCTGCGTGAATGACTGGATCCCCCATTAATGACGAGATACGCTCGTTAATGGGGGGATGCGACGGTGTGGAACGCGGGATCGTGGGGCGGCGGATATCTCGCATCTGGTGAGATCCGCGGAGCCGTGACGGAGGCGCCTGTGATCTGCGTTCTAGGTCTCTCGGTAGAACCGGGGAGGCCTAGCTCGGTGAGAGTCCTAAAAGAGGGCGGGAGGCCGAGCTAGTTCGGTTCTGTGATAGCTCGGAGGCGAAGGGCCGAGGAGCTCAGCATGTAGGAGGGCTCGGAGGCGAGCCAATGGTTATTTATATGGAGAGTACAGGAATGTTCAGGGATTCCTCGGAGGTCGGGTCTAGCAGCGGGACGATGGCCCGGGGGACATCTCCGATGTGCGGTGCTTGCCCTGTTTCCGTGAGCCCCGGACACGTCATCTTCCACGTGTCATGATCTGGGGAGTTCCCACTTATGAGCATCATCATTAGCCCCCCACTCTCGTCCCGACCTATTTATGGGTCGGGTCGAGAGTGGTCTGATCAGTCACCCGGGCTCAGCTTGTAGTCAAGAACCTACCAGCGTGGATCTCCGGGGCGGTTAGGCGTATCTTCGACGACATTAGTGGATCAAGGGGGAGATCGTGCATTAAAGAGGGAGCGCCGATTCGCTTGTACGTCTGTTGAGGCGCAGGCCACGTGTCCAACGCAGATTGGTGGACGTGACGGGCTGCCGCTGTCTCCTGCGCCCAAAGGGACATCTCCAATGGTCATTTGACACGTGGAACGTCGACGGATGGCGGGTACGAAGCTTCGTTTAGGCAGGAAACGATCTGAGCCATCGGATGCATCGCCTAATCACTATAAATACGGGTGGGATCCCCCCAGGGTCCACACTTCCGCCATCATTTTCCTTTCGCTGCGAGAGATAGCTCGGCGCTCCGTCTTTTAGATCGGATCCCTCGCGCTCTTCCCTCGGAGGACTCCTTATTTTTGAACCAGGTTAGATGTCTTCCTCTGAGGGGTCTGTTGGGATAGTTAGGGTAGAGTCTAGGGAGTTTTCTCCTGCTTCTTCCTCTGCCCCATCCGAGTCAGGTTCCCCTCATAGAGTTAGGGCCATCCACGCTACTCGTCGTCAGACGACGGTAAGGGTCCCCAAAGTGCGTATTGGGAACGCTCTTGATGCTCCTCCCTCCTAAGAAACGTGGACGAGCTCACTGAGATCCGGGCTCATTTCCACATTCCGCCTAGCTATTCGCTTCATTTAGTTAGGGCGGACGAAAGGGCGGACCAAGTGCAGGGCAAGGAGATTGCTTTGTACTTTGATGCATTCTGGGCTGGGATGTGTCTGCTCTTCCCCCCGAAGTATGCGGGGTACTACGTTGCTTCCAACTTGCCCCGGGCCAGCTAGTTCCGAATTTACGGAGAATTCTCCTCGGATTCCTGGTCCAGTTGAGACTTGAAGAAATCCCTTTCAGCTTGACCCTTCTCACTTCCTTCCTTTGTTATAAAAATCATCCCGACACCCGTAAGGACGAACCAAGCTGGGTGTACATTTCCTTCAAAAACACGCAAGGGAGGAGCGGCAGGGTGGGGTGTAGTAGTAGTTCCTTCTTCCATTCATTAATAGGAGGAGAAGTTCGTATTCGTTGGGCCACCCGAGGGCGAGGAATGGCCTGTGCCTGTACAGTGGCACAGGGCCGACTGCCCGCGGGTGAAGCGGTCGTCCTCTTCCGAGGCGAGGGCGGTGTCCATGTGGGAGACGATCCAGCGGGCCGACGTTTTGCTTTTCGAGTAGGCCCTTAGCCGGGCCGGGCTCAGCCCCGCTCGATTCGTGGGTAAGTTAGGAGCTTGGACGATCTGTCTAGACTTGAATATTATTCGTTTGCTCTTTCCCATGTTACTAACTCCCTTTGTGTATTTTCCTCTTTGCAAAGCAAATGGACCGATCTAAATTTCTGGCTGCCATAGCCGCAAAGAAGGGGAGGAAGACCAGGGGCGCTAGCTCGTCCCGCCCCGGTTCGAGCCCGGCCCCAAAGGCAACCGCACCGGCTAGTCCTTCCGCCACACCCCGAGCTTCGGAAACCAGCCGCGGGGAGAGCCATAAGCACGCTCAGGAACCGGAGCCCCGGACGAGGGAGGTGGAGGATGAGGCCGACCCCTTGAGGTCCCCCTCAAGAGGTACAAAAGGACGGTATCTCGATCTCCGTCCTCCCCAATCCTCGTGTAAGAAGGGGACGTCTGTTTCGAGGTGCCCTCGGGGCTTTCTGTTGCCGATAGTTTGCTTTCAGAGATGGAACGATCAGCCGGGGGTAAAATTCCCCGGGGGATCCTCAAGGCCCAAGTGGCCGCCATCACTCAGGAGGCTGTACATGTTAGTATCTGCTTTCTATTGAGATTTTCGTCAAGCATTTTTTCCTCGGATCGGATGCTTTTTAACCCCTTCTTTTACTTTCCTCAGGTCCTCCAGCACTACGCCCTCATCGTCAACATAGAGCACGGGGAGATTGCCCCGGCTATGCGGAATGCGGTCGAGTCATCCTCGCGGGAGGAGGACCTGCATCTGGATTTGCAGCATGCGAGGGAGAGGATCACTGCCCTCGAAACCCGGGTGGCCGCCGAGGAGGTGACGAACTCCAAATGCAAGGAGTCCATCCGCCTTCTGAAGGAATCCAACAAGGCCGTCCAGGCTAAGTTGGAGGAGGCCAAAGTGCTTAACGCCACGATGAAGAAGTCGCGGGACTCCTGCAAGAGGGAAACCGAGACGGCGAAGGACTCGGTGAAGCTCGCCGACCTCCGGGCTGCAAAGTCGGTGGAGAGGTACAAGACGTCGGAACAGTTCTACGCAGACCTTGCCAACGCCTCAGCCATTGTTTGGCACCAGGCTCTCGACGCCGTCAAGGCGTTGATGCCAGGGTTTGCTACCGGCGAGCTTCGGCTCCAGTACCCACTCTCCGAGGATGAGCCACAGGGGGAGACCGCCGAGAGTGCCGCCGGGGGAGAGGCTGCCGGTGGGAGTGTTGCAGACAAGGATCCTAGTAGGAGCACCGACCCAAAAGCCGCCACCTCGGTCCATGACGCTGGCGTTGAGGCTCCTGGTGGGAGCACCGACCCTAAAGCCGTCACCCCGGCTCCCTACGCCGGCGCAGAGCAGGTCGAGATCCTCCCCGATCCCAAGGACTGAGCTTTCCCGCCTTCTTCATTTTTTTCCTTTTGAATTTTGTAAGCCTTCGGGCAATTTTTATAAGGCTGAGGAGTCCATAATACCTTGTAAAGACTTTCAGATCGTGAATAAAACTGTTTTTGGTTTTTCTTCATGGCAATGTTTCCTTGTGCTCGTTAACGTGAGCTTGTTAGTGTTTTCCTCGTCCCAAGAGTCAAGCCATAGGTCGATGACCGGTCTCTTAGATGTCGATCGCCCGTCGAGTGTAAGCCAGTTAATCGCTAAGTGCAGGAAGGTCGGTCCCTTCCCTCCCCCGGAGTTGAGGTGGCAATCATTTGCTTAGAATACATCGGGAGATTCTTCAGTGTAGGTAGGCCAAGATTCACCCACTCCTTTGAGTCGGACCAGCGACTACTTCTCTTAGCGTAAGTTAAACAATAACCAAGTTAGAATTGGTCGGCGTTTGCCGAGTAGTGAAGTTGCTCGGTGGCCTCTGGATGGGGGCTTTGGATCCTTAGTGGCCTCTTGATGAGGGCTTCGATCCTTAACGTAGATGGGTATGAAGTTACCCGCTAAGGATTGACCGGGCAGGGAAGCTGCTCGGTGGCCTCTTGATGAAGGCTTCGATCCTTAGCGTGAATGGGTAGAAAGTTACCCGCTAAGGATTGACTGAGCAGGGAAGCTGCTCGGTGGACTCTTAGTGATGGCTTTCGATCCTTGGCGTGGATGGGTAGAAGCTACCGGCCAGGGATTGACTAAGCAGGGAAGCTACTTGGTGGCCTCTTGGTGAGGGCTTTAGATCCTTGGCGTGGATGGGTAGGAGCTACCCGCCAGGGATTGACCAAGCAGGGAAGCTGCTCGATGGCCTCTTGGTAAGGGCTTTCGATGCTTGGCGTGGAGGGGTAGGGGCTACCCGCCAGGGATTGACCGAGCAGGAAAGCTGTTCAGTGTCCTCTTGGTGAAGGCTTTCGATCCTTGGTGTGGATGGATAGGAGCTATGTAGGGTATTTTTCGTCACCCCATTGAGAAGAAAATACGCGTCGCTTATCAGGCGTACTATAGATTCCCCCTGCCTAGGGTAGACGGGGGTTTATTGATTGTGGAGATCCGAATCTCCGGCAGCCGCGGACTAAGCTGCCGTTAATTACCCCTCGCCTTTGGAGCGAAGAAACCTCCTATTGACGGGTCAAACTGGTCATGCGAACTCAATGTGCGGTGTGTGTGTTGTGCAATGAGGGGTGGAAGCGGCTTAAAGACGCGTGCATGGAGCTGGGCGCCAGCGCCTCACGTGCCGGGCGCGTGGGCGCCGGGCGCCAGCGCCTCACGTGCCGGGCGCGTATGCGCTGAGCGCCCGCAGAAGTGGGGACTTGGTCCCTGCACTAGGAGCTTTGCTCTTGATTTGACTTCTGGAGTTAAACTTCTAAAAAGAGATTAATTTATGGAGTTAAATTCCAACAGATCTTGAATGGATTTAAACTCCTAGAAATCTTTGGAAATGATCAAAGGGGCCCTTTTTTTCTCCCCTTTGGCCTTGGATCTTCCCAAGATGGGATTTTTGGAGATGGGTCTCCTTCTTCCTCTTCTGTTGGTTTTATCTTGGAGAAAAAGTGGGGGTGAGATTTAAAAATCTCCCCTTTTTAAGATCTGATGGAAGATCTGAGTTCCCCTTCAAGGGTTTGATGGTGAAAAACTGTTTATTTTTGGAAAAGGAAGATTTAAACTCTTGATTTAATTCAAAAAGGAAGGAAAATGTTTAGAACCTTGAGGAAGGAGAAGAAGGCACATAAACCCTAGATTTTGAGGGGAATGAAAAGTTCTTCTATTTATTTTATTATCATGTTTCCTTTTATAGGCTTACGAATTTACATATAGCCCCTTAGGCATTACAAAATGGCATTTTGTTCATCACATGCCTCATGTGCTCATTTTTTTTGCATATGAGCCATGGGCTTTACAAAAATTTGGCTTTATGCTCATTTTTCTTACATTCATGTAAAAAATTATATCAAAATTATTTATTACATGATTTCATTTTGGCATGGGGGAGGTCGGCCGCGGGGCTCGACTTGGTCATGGGCCCACTTGATCTGGGCTTAGGCCCGCTTACTTGGGGTTGATTTGACTTGGTCAACCGGGGTGTAATTTTTGACCCCAACAAAGTGCCCCCCATCAATAAATGCACACCGCGTATATGAGTTGTGTGCATGAAATTGATAGATCTTGGAGTTGAACTTCATAGTGGAACATCATTCCGGGGCGGAGCATCATTCCGGAAGCATAATTCTGAGGATCGAAGCATAATTCCGGAGACCAGAGCATGATTCCAAGGATCAGAGCATAATTCCGAAGAGCAGAGCATCATTCTGGGAGCATAATTTTGGTGATCCGAGTATAATTCCAAGATCGGAGCATAATTCCAACGAGCGGAGCATAATCCCGGGGATTGGAGCATAATTCCGACGAGCGGCAGACATTCTGAACGAAGCATAATTTTGATGCAGAGGTTGATTTCCAGGCGAAGCATAATTCCGATAGGGAAGGCAGATACTCCGAGGCGAAGCATGATTTCGATACGGGGTACATTCTGAAAAGAAGCATGATTTCGTTGCAGAGCTTGTTGGTTGATGTGATTCCGAGTCGAAGTATAATTTCGACAGGGAAGGGCATGATATCGACATTGGGTATATTCTGAGACGAACCATGATTCCACCACAGAGCTTGTTGGTCAACTTGATTCTGAGGCGGAGCTTAATTCCGACGGAGAGGTCATTGGTTGACTTGATTCCAAGGCGGAGCATAATTCCGACAAGTCGCTTGTTGACTTGATTCCGAGTCGGAGCATAATTCCAACGGGGAGGTCATTGGTCGACTTGATTCCAAGGTAGAGCATAATTCCGACAGGGAGGTCGCTTGTTGACTTGATTCCGAGTCGAAGCATAATTCCGACAGGGAGGTCGTTGGTTGACTTGTCCCCGGCACGGAGTGTCTATGATCGACGTTTCCCCGGCACGGAGTGTCACTGGTTTTGATGTAAAGGCCGATTCCCAGGCGAAGCATAATTCCGACAGGGAAGGTAGATACTCCGAGGCGAAGCATGATTTCGATACGGGATACATTCTGAGACGAAGCATGATTCCGCCGCAGGGGTTGTTAGGTTTGATTTGATTTGGGTTGACATCAGCATCGCTACACTGGATATAGTGAGCAAGATAATAGATAGGTGAATTTTTCTTAATTTCTTAAATGTATTTACTAAAAGAGAAGCCATCAATAAATGATACTTGCCATACGCTTGGAGTTTTCTCTTTAATTAAACGAACTTAAACACCTCCATGTTTCACTAAAAAACGATTTAACCAAGCGATACCAAAAGAAAAAAAATAACAAAACAAAACAAAATTCCAAACAAGAAATACGGCCATAAAGAGATGGGGACCAATCCCCTACAAAACATAAGAGAGACCACATGACAGATAGACTAAAAGCCCCCATACCAATCTACCAAATTAAAGAAATGTGGGGAATGACTCCTCTATCTCGAACAGTCCACAAAGTTTCCTTTTTAACCAATCGGCCCTCCCTAATACCCTGACCCAATTTCAATTTTCCACAAAGTCTCCATCCGTTGCCATTTCAATTTTCTCTCACTGTGGCTACCCCATTTCTAGCTTCAAAAAAAATCTTTGTAAAGTCATTTTCCAACTTCATTTCTCCAATCCATACATCTTCCCAAAATCTAACACATCTATCATCACCAGCAATAGCCTTAGTGTTGGCAAAAAAGAACTCACCTACCGTAGCTACACCCTTAGAAAAGTATGATACTTTAGACCTTGGTATACCTCCAAAACGCAGCTTTCTTCTAGAACGATAACCATGAACCAATGGCATCCACAATTTATTCTCATCATTAACAATAGTACACCACCATTTGCGCAATAGTGCCCACTTAAATTCCAGCAAGCTCACAATACCATTTGACGAATCGGGATTTTATTTCTAATATTGTTATCGGCGACAACAACAACAACTGAGCCTTTTATTCCAAACATATGGGGTAGGCTACATGAACCAACATGAGAATCACGCCAGGTCCAGCATATGAATCATCCGCCTCCACTCACTCATATCGAACAATATACTTTCATTGACTCCTTTGGCAACCATATCGTTTCGTATCACCTCCATCCATGTTTTCTTCGGTCTCCCTTTTGTCCTTTTGCCATTGCCCATATCGAGAGTATCTATTCGTCGAACCGGTGCTTCCATAGGTTTGCATCGCACATGACCAAACCATCTTAGCCGGTTTTCCCGCATCTTCTCCTCCACAGGTGCTACACCAACTTTTGCATGAATATCCTCATTTCGCACCTTATCTTTTCTAGTGTTACCGCACATCCAATGAAGCATGTGCATCTCCGCTACGTGCATCTTCTGTGTATGATGATTCTTAGGAGCCCAGCATTCTGTACCATATAATAAGGCAGGCCGAATAGCGCTCCGATAAAATTTCCCTTTCAATTTTAACGGAAAGTTACGATCACACAAAATCCCAATTGCACTCCTCCATTTCAACCAACCAGCTTGGATCCTTTGATTAACATCACTATCGATCTTCCCATTCTTTGGATGATGGAACCTAAATATCTAAACTGGTCGCTCGGTGATATCTCTTGCCCTTCCAATGTTATACCAATATGGTTTTGACTTCTCTGGTTACTAACATATATGATGTCTTGGACCTGCTCAATCTGAATCCCCAAGATTCCAATGTTTGCCACCATAATTCCAATTTGGCATTAACCCCTGCTTTCGTCTCATTTACTAGAACAATATCATCAGCGAATAGCATACACCAAGGTACCTCATCTTGGATAGTTCCAGTAAGCCCATCCATCACGATGGTAAACAGGAATGGACTTAATACAGATTCTTGATGTAAACCAATTGTAATCGGAAAATCACTCGTTAAGCCGCCGCAAGTTCTGACATTTGCCCCTACTCCATCGTACATATCCTTGATTATGTCAATATACTTAACGGGGACCCCCTTCTTCATCATTGTCCCCTATAATACCTCTCTAGGTACCTTGTCGTACGATTTTTCTAAATCAATAAATATCATATGCAAATCTCTTCTCCTCTCTCGAAAACGCTCGACAAGTTGACGAAGCAAATGAATAGTCTCTGTCGTCGATCGTCCGGACATGAACCCAAACTGGTTCCTTGTTATCTTAATATCCTTTCTTAGCATGTGTTCAATCACTCTCTCCCAAAGTTTCATGGTGTGACACATAAATTTTATTCCACGGTAGTTTGAGCAATTTTGAATGTCACCCTTGTTCTTGTAGATAGGTAAATGATACTTTTGCTCCATTCATTTGACATTTTTTTTGTCTGCCAAATCTTATTAAACAGATTTGTCAGCCATTTAACGTCTATTTCTCCTAAGCATCTCCAAATCTCGATAGGAATCCCGTTAGGACCAACCACTTTTCTTAAACTCATTCTGTTCAAAACTTCTTTAACCTCAGGTAGTCTTATTTTACGCATGAAATCACGGTTTATATCTTGAGATTGAATGACAAGTCCATCCAAATTCTTAGTAAAGCTCTCATTGAACAATTTGTCAAAATAATCTCTCCATCTTTCCTTGATATTCTCATGTCGAACTAAAACCTTCTGATTTTCATTTTTGACACACTTCACCGCACATAAGTCTCTAGTCTTTCTTTCCTGCATCCGAGCAATCCGGTATATATCATTTTCGGTCTCTTTAGTGTTTAATTTCTCGTACACCTCCTTATAGATCTTAGATTTAACTTACCGAACAGCTTTCTTAACTTCCTTTTTAGCCATTTTATACTTCTCAAATCTCTCCACATCTCTACTTTTCTTCAAATCTTTATAAGAATTCCTTTTAATTTTAATAGCAGCATTTACTTCTTCATTCCACCATGATGTGCTTTTAGATGGTGAAACACCACCTCTCGACTCACCAAGTAGATCTTTAGCTACCTTCTTGATACAACTAGCCATTTTGTTCCATGTTATGTCTGAATCATCTTCCGACTGCCAATCCGCTTCTTGGACTACACGATCTATAAAAGCCTTTTGGTTAGCTTCTTTCAATCACCACCATTTAATTCTAGGCTCTACCTTACGTCTAATCTTTCTAGGTTCTCTTCTAGATCGAAAATCTAAAACTAAAAATCTATGTTGAGTGATTACACTCTCACCTGTCACTACCTTACAGTCGATACAATAGCCTCTATCTATTCTTCTTTTCAGAAAAAGTCTATTTGACAAGCACTTGATCCGCTCGTAAAAGTGATAAGGTGGGACTCCTTTTTCCTAAACCAGGTGTTTACTAAAATCAAGTCATAATTCGATTGTGATGGCATATTAGCACCTCTGGTCTGTTGCAGTCTGAAGATTCTGATTTTTCCAATGCTATATGCCTTTTCCTAACAAATTACAGTGTCGTTGATTTTCATCATTAATTTGTATATGTTAATTAGATTTACATGATTAAAATGTTCACTAAACTCATTAAGTGATGAATTAATGCTCTTTATGCATTTGAAAGCCATAAGTGCTTATTGCCTTTTACAAATTCAATGACTACAAAGTGTTTTGTCGAGTATGGTAATTACAGTTTCGGAATATTAGTTTTTACCTCCTCAGCCGCAAGTTTGCCTCGTGAGATACTAGTATTTTCTACTATATGTTCTATCAATTTTGTAAAACACATACTTGTTCTGGATTACTTTGGACTTGCATAACACGTAACCTGTTTATGCGGCATATAATTGGATAGTGCGGAATTGCGCAAATTATGCCTTAATATTTATATATGTGTTGAAATATAACAGCCATAGTGTGCATCTTTTGCATATGGCTCATTATGCGGTCATTCGACCATTTAATATAATAATTCAATGCGGTGGCTGGCTGAAAACATTAAGTGCCGATTAATCGGCCTTTCTAACCTTGTTTTACAATAGTGTGTTCTGTTATTGGAAAGAATTTTGCGAGCAAAAATTATAATAGGGACATAAATATTTTTCTTCAATGCTGGAGTAAACCATTGTTAAATTCTGACTTCATATTTGTTGAGGGAAATGTACCCCACAGCAAAGATGTCTTTGTATTTTTGATATGTAAATTGTGTTGTTTGTTCATTCTGGTTCATCACTTTTCTTTCCATAGAATGTGGAACTTCGAATCCATACACTGCAATTCATCATTATCATCTCTATCTATATTTCCATGGTTTGAAATCTCGGCCGATCCTGACCGAGATGGCCGATTCCGATCCCAAAATGACCATTATTGGTTAATGGGTTTCTTAATGCTTTAATGTGCTTATTATGGGTTAGTGGGTTATTATTGATAATTTGACATCATTAATACGACTTTACACGTCATTATACTAAGGAATTTGCCAAGTTGTTATAGTTATTTTAGCTGCTTGTTTTAAAGCTATTTCTAATCCCTAAAAGTGTTGTTTATCAAATGATATAAAATCAGGTATTCCGTATCTGAGATAGCCGATATGAATAAGATTGCCGACTCCAATCCCAAAAATGAATAGCAGTCCCCGATACCGAGATTTTAAACCCTGGTTGATTCATTAAAAGTATTAGAATATCGCTAAGTTAATATGAATGTTTATTGGAACACTTGATTCCTAACTTTTATTCTAAAGCCTAAAAATAGTTAAGATTTTTCCTGTGAGGGATTCTATGATTTTTGTTCTTTCTCCGTTTCTGCATGACCCAAATGGTAGTTGATAAGTTTCCTATTTCTTCTACTTAAAACTTTTAAAATTTCAATACATGGGCATATTTCTTTATTTTAAATCTTTCAAGCCTGGAATTTCTACCAAGGAACATCACAAGAAAGCAATGCTTTCAATTATATGGATAATTGCTTCTGTAACCCCTATAACTTTTGTAAATTACCTAGATATTGATTAGTATTTTTGAATGCTTGTCGCAAGAAAGCAATGCTTTATTATAAATCTTTCAAGCATTGAATTTCTACCAAACAGCATCGCAAGAAAGCAATGCTTTCAATTATATGGATTAGTTGCATCTGTAATCCCTATAACTTTAGTAAATTACGTAGATATTGATTCATATTTTTGAATTTCTACCAAAGAACATCACAAGAAAGCAATGCTTTCAATTATAGGGATAATTGCTTCTGTAATCTATAACTTTTGTAAATTACCTAGATATTGATTAGTATTTTTGAATGCTTGTCGCAGATAATTTAACGGTAGAAAATGGGTCCTGCTTCCTACAAGAGTAGATGATCCCAAGAAATTCCAAGTCCCTTTGTATATACGACAGCCGTAGTTTGTCAACATGCGTCAACATGCGTAAACATGCAGATATGAGAACTTTCCAATGCTCAAAAGTTGGATAACCCAAGGCATCTGTCATGGATCTATGGTGCTAGGTGTCCATTTAGCTAGGTGCGCACCCCATTGGGTGCATATCGAGCCAGGTGCGCACCTTACAAGGTGCGCACATTCCAAAATGTGCATTTTATTGGACCTTTTGACTCATTCGGAACCCTTTGGCGCCCTTCACTCCCTCGCACTTTGTTAAGTGCGCACCTTGCCAGGTGTGTGCCTCAGCAGGTGCGCACTTGTCATATGCGCCCCTTTCCAAGTGCGCACCTTGCTATGTGAGCGTTTCGGCTGGTACACACTTGTCACGTGCGTCTATTGCCATGTGCTCACTTTGCTAAGTACGCACTTGACATGTATACACTCATCATCTCTCCTGTTAGGAAAATTTTCTAATGGGGCGCTGCCCTGCACCATGTAAGGGGGCTGCTAGCCCCCTTGATCCCCAGCCCGCTATCCGAGTAGCGGCACCCCCGTAAAAACTCCGGGAGGCTCCCGATACGTTCAAAACACTTTCAAAACACAGCGCCCCATCATCCCACCAGAAAGGCTCCTCAGACGACGGGAAGCTACAAACCATAGGCGGTAGGTAGGGAATTTAGCACCCACTTCACTCTTGCCTTCCAAGAAATCGATTCGATAAAGGCATTGAAGGGTAACTGTCGATCTTCACTTTCCGAACAAACCGCTGTCCCAGAAGCCGAATAGATCTATGTTGAAAGATCGTTTAAAAAATGTGTTAAATTAGGGCACTTGCCTCGCTTGGACTAGTAGACTCTGGTAATGGTGAAGAGGTCTCCTTCTTAATCAATGAAAGTAGGTGGGCTATCCCACCCGGCCGGAGTCTCTTCCCTATTTCTAAGACTTACCTAGACAAAATAGATTAGTGGTGCGAGCCCCCGGCGATGGAGGCCATAGAGTTTACTTGGCAGCTGGTTACCCCCCCCCCCCCCCTCCCCAAGGAGAAATGCTCATTCTACGCCCGTTCTCGGGTACAGTTTCCTTTCTTGCTGCGTCCTGGCTAGAGCGAATAGAAAGAGTGGATTTCTCAATTCACTCTTTTTCAGCCATTGAGTCCCCCACCTGTCTACCGCTTAGAACCTTCCCCAGCTCTGAGTGAACTACCGAAAGTATATACTCGCACAGCTGTCAATCAAGAAATTCTTTGTCTGCTTTCCTGCCAATCATTGAGAAGCTAGTTGTGTAAAAACAGGAAGAGATTCATCTTCAGAACATCTCATATTGAGTTTGCATAAACAGTTGACCCGTCAATCGGATGTTCCCTCGCTCCAAAAGCGAGGGGTAATTAACGGAAACTTAGTCCGCGGCTGCCGGAGATTTAGATCCCCACAATCAATAAATCCATGTCTATTCCAAACAGGAGGAATCTGTACATGCCTGACAAGCACGTGCATTCCCATCTCAATGAGGTGACGAAAACTCTCTACACCCAGATCGAAACTATAAAAGATGATGATGACGAAAAACCTTAAGCGATCGAGACCCCTGAGCTCGACGCAATCATCGAGAGATTGATCGGCGAGATCCAAGTTTTGAGCTTCACGTATCAGGCGAAAAATCGAAGCCTCTCAGCTTCGACGAAAAATCTATAGATCGAGAGGATGGATCTCAAATATTTTTTTGCAAATATTTTTGTGCAGATCTTTTGATCTTTGTGAATCTTTTGAAAGTAAATTGTAAATTAAAAAATAGTGTTTTCTTTCACTGATTTTTCTCAAATATTAAGAAAAATCATGCTCTTTATGGTCATTTAAACGGTTAACCGCACTTCTGCAACTCCCACCTGATTTTTGAACCAAATAGCTTTTCAAATTAAAAATCACATTTTACAACAGCATTTTTGACTAAAGAGATTTCTTTAACGGCACTTTTGCTAAAATCTATTTTCACAACAACCCATCCAAACAGGCCCTTAGCCTATGTGGGCCCCACTTATAGGTGAGACAGGCCACATGATCTACATGAGTCCTTCACTTGCACACTCACATGCTCACTTTAAGAAGGTCGGGCCCATAGAAGAAGTGGATGGAGAATCACAATGGGATAAGTGATCAGCATGTCGAAGTCCAAAGGTAATCAAGATATGACACTCCCAATATATCTTAATTTAGCACACTTTAATGTTGTATTTATGGATTTATCATTCTTGCATTTTGTGTTGGGTAAAGTACAGCTAAAATCCCCTTAACTATTGCAGTTTTTAGCTAAAACCATCTTAAGGTTTCTTAATTTCAGTAAAAATCCCTTAAACTTTGGTTTTGACCTTTTTCACTAAAATACCCTTCAGTAAAAATCCCTTAAACTTTGGTTTTGACCTTTTTCACTAAAATACCTTTTTCATTAAAAGAAAACCTTTTTGAGACGTGTTTTGGGGGTGCTTTAGACTAATTGCATCATAATCATCTTTGCATTTTTCCACTCAAATTGGTCTGACTCTGAAGCAAAACTTCAGTAAAAATCTGATAAAGTTTTATGACCGGCTATCGACCTGGCGACGACCCTCTCTGATGATGCTCGATATCGGTGATCTCCCAGATCATGACACGTGGCAGATGACGTGTCCCAGGGCATGCAAGAAAGGACCTACAGTGGCCGACCAAACCACTCATGTGCTCGTCCTACAAACCAGCGCTGGCTCACCTCCGAGCAGCCAGCACAATTGGCCTCCTCGGCCTCACAGCTCGTCTCCGGACTACCACAGAACCAAGATACCTCGGCTCTCCCGCTCATCCGCGAGCTCTCCCGCCGAGGTCATCTTCCTCGGTCTCATCGACCGACCAACAACACCGCTCATAGGCGCAACCGCCATCCCGCGCATCTCGCCATACGCGAGATATCCGCCGGCCACATCCCACGTTTCACGCCATCACGATTCCCCATTAACGAGCCTGTCTCGCCATTAATGGGAGATCCCGCCCATCGCGCGGGCGTGACGCCGGGAGCGTAATGACCGGCGTGATTCTCGCGCCTGCCTTGCCTGCTGCCACCGCTATATAAATCCCTTCTGCAGACGGTTCAAGTAAGCCATTTTTACTCCACTAAGCCATTACTATGCTCGGATTTCCTCTCTAACTTGACCGTCGGAGGGTCCTCGGTGGTACATGTTAATTATATGTATGCCCTAGAGACCATTACTGTACATGAGATGTATATTGTAGTGGATGCTGGGACATATATAGGTAGGACTTTCTTGCTCGACATGATAGTACGCTATATGGTTGCTCTTTATCTTAGCATGTATACTTATTGTCTCTCTGTTACATGTTGATAAAGCCCTTAGGATGTGTACTCGACTTCCAGGACTATGATGTAGATCATACTAGTGGGGCCTGGGTAGTCCATGAGTACATCCTTCAATGTTCCTAGTCGTGGGAATATCGAGACGGGGCATCGATATTCCAGAGTAGACTAGCGTATATCTTCTCGACCCATGTGATGGGCAATGGATGATCCCATATCCATTGGTATTTGACATCAGAGATGGTATGCGGGTGCTCAGTGGAGACTGGGTACACTGAACGGACTCGCCGAGAACTCCCAGATGGTATTATACCTTACGTCAGATGGCAGTTCTCTGGTGACACTGGTACAGCTTAGTCTGTTGACCCGAGATCGTCATAGAGTCTTGTGTGTCTCCCACTGTGCTTTGATTTCCACCCTACCACGGCTCTACTGAGTCGTGCAAACAGGTGGTTTTGGGGTACAATCCCGATTCACATGGAGGCAATGAGCGATAGGAGGGGATTCGTCTCTCCCGGTATTGGGGGTTGATGTTGCGCTATGCTCGACTGGCCATAACTGGAAATCCCTGGCCAGGGTTGCAGTGATTTACTGGTAAGTGTTATCAGTAGTTTCACGCTTGTTGTGGACCTTACATCGTCATGACTTATCAAGCTACTGGGGTCTGACGTTTACCACCCCTAGGCGAGATATGCGACATATCAGACGAACAGACCGGACTGTGCGGTAAGTGTTACTGATTGGATTCGCAGGAGTGTGAGCAGGCTTGCTCGTTGATCTTCTGATCGCTCAACACCCGGGTGGCCGTTACGTTTAGCAGACCGCTTGCGGCTTGTGGGTGATTGATATGATCATCACCTACTGCCGGCGTATTGATGAGTCTTTAGAGTCCTACACAGAGGTTTCCTGGCTCAAGCGAAACGAAATAGGAGCGCATATGAGATATGTACAGGACCGAGAATAATACCAGTATATGATACTGTGTTCTATTCTCGCGATTTGTATCATCGCTCGGTTATATGTGATATAGCCGGGTTACCGAATCAAGTGTTGATTCGATATATTGATACACTAGATATTAGCCGGTTATATGCGATATGACCGGATCATTAAATCAAGTATTGATTTAATGATTTAATGTATAATTATATATTTGATATATTACTTTACATTAAATAGTATTGGTTCACTTAAAGTTGATTTTCTCACTTGATGTGCACAAGTTGTATATATGATATATGTTTGTGCACTAGTTTGTATCATGATTGATGATACATGCAAACTTGGGTGTGTGTATGACTTACACCATGTTTAGGTTAATGGTTTAGGTTTTTATTTGTTTTGGTAAAACAAAATGGTGGTTTTCTTTGTCTTATGCTTGAAGCTTCATGAAGCTTTCAAGCATCTTTGACAAAGTCTAACCATTTTGTTTTGCATGATATTTTCATTAACCTAACCATTAACTTAAACTCTAGTTTAGTCTCTACAAAGGTAAAACTCACCCATGGTTGCATTATGATATACTTCACTTGATTATTCATTTTAGTTAATTGATAATTCATTCTTTTCTTTCTTCTTCTTCTTCTTCAAGAAGAAGAAAGCTTTCTTGAAAATTTTCAAGTGAAGATTTAGAGTGAGAAATCCAAATCCAAAGTGAATCCACTTCCTATTTCATCATCCTCTACTACTTGCCATTTAGTTTAGGGTGTTCTCTTCATAAAGTTCTTGACCTAGTGAAGATGGAGCTTGAGTTTGAGTCTCCTCCACGTAGGTCATCTTCGGTCTTGAAGTCAACGACCTATCCCATTCATTTCTCCGAGGAATCCGTCACAAGAGTCTGGGATCGCGATGATCGCAGCGAAGGGACGTCAACACGGAGCTTTAGAAGTGAAGGACCGGATCTACAAAGGTTGTAATCCCTTTCACTTAGTAGCAAAGTTGTTTGCTTTCTTTTAGTTTCGTCTAATCTCTAGTATACGATCTTGCATAGGGTTGTTCGACACATAAAATTTTGATTTTGGCATGGTTGATGCCTCGTAGAACCTTGTTAGAGTGCCTAGTAACCCTACAGTACAACCACCCCGGGGCTTCCTTGCAGGTAGCTCGGCGCAAACAACCTCAAACCCATTGAGATCCACACGCTTCAGGAGCCAGCCTCCAGATCAAATCTCAGCCGTCCATCGCCGCCATCGTCAGACCAACGGAAGGTAACATCTTGGCGCAGATTCCACCCGCGTCAGCTGGCGCCGTCTGTGGGAACACTTGATTCCACAAAAACAAAAGTTCATCTTCCGATCTCGATTTAATGGCGAGCGATCATCATGACGATCCAAGCATCGGCCGCCGCCTCTCCCGTAACGGAGGCGCATACGAATCTCCTCCTCCGAACGCCATCAACGCCCTGTCCGCCCGGATAGATCGACTAACGTCCATGGTGGACGTGCTCGTCCGTGTCAAAACGGCGGGACATGCTACCCCGGTCGCCGCTCCCCCGCCTCGGGACCGGGACCCCCACAGAGTGAGGGAAGACTCTGCTCGCATCGCCACGGCCGACCACCACCTCACAGCCTCCCACGGCCGCAGATCTCCTAGGCCGACATACTCCAGAACCCAGTGGGCACCACTTTGTTTGGCTCCGAGGTCTTACGCCAGAGAGTTTTGCCCCGAGTCTCGCTGCACCCCTGTTCCTTCCGAGGCAGTGGCGGTCAGCTCGCCTGTTCGCAGGCATGACCGGCACCCCCTCTCTCGACAGGGTCGCGCACGCGAGACTCACCACGGCAGCCTGAAAACAACCTCACCGGGGGGCGTAAGGAACCTCACCGAAGGGAACCGAGGCTCATTAAAAGGCATGGTCATGTCAGCGGGGGGTCCTTCGCGCTCCTACGAGACTCAGCGCCCCGTGCCAACCGTTGAAGCCGACGGCTGCCCGAGGAAGAAGGCCAGGGAGACCGGGCCGATCATTTTTTACGACGGGGACTTTCACGGCATATCCCTGCCCCATAACGACCCCCTGGTGATTACAGCTCGAGTCCATCAGTATGAGGTACACAGGATCCTGGTCGACTCGGGGAGCTCGGCGGACATTCTCTTCTACGACTGCTTCCTGCGCATGGGGATAACCCCAGCAGACCTAAGGCCGACCTCTCACGTCTTTTCAGGATTCACCAACCACTCCATCCCAGCGGAAGGGGTAGTCACTCTGCAGTTTAACGTCGGGGAGGCCGGCCGCACGTGAACAGTGCCTGTGGAATTCATCGTGGCAAGAATCCCATCAGCCTACAACATCCTCCTCGGCCGCCCCACGCTGAACTCCCTCCGGGCCCAGATATCGACCTACCACCTGGCGATGAAGTTCCCTCTCGACCAAGGAGGGATAGGTCGGGTCTATGGAGACCAGCGAATTGCAAAGGTTTGCTTCACCGCAACATCTTCATCGAAGTGGCAAGTCGACGATGTCGAAGGTGAAGGTGACATCAGGGGTTCTCTGGACACTCGAGACGAGCAAAAAGAGGTCCGAGAGACCCCGGTGGAGCCTCTGATAGAGGTCCCCCTCGTGGAAGGGGACGACGAAAAACTCGTTCAGATCGGGTCGCTTCTGACAGGAACTCAGCGAGACGACTTGGTCCATTTCCTCATAAACAACTCAGACGTGTTTGCCTGGGCGCCTGCTGACATGCCTGGGATCGACCCGAAAATTATATCTCACATGCTCGGGGTAGATCCTACGGTCCGACCGTCAGACAGAAAAAGCGAAGCTTCGCCCCAGTCAAACAGAAGGCTATCGAGGACGAAGTAGATCCGCTCCTCGCCGCCGACTTCATTCGAAATGTGCCCTATTCGGAGTGGCTAGCAAACGTAGTCCTGGTCAAGAAGTCAAGCGGGAAGTGGTGCATGTGCGTCGACTTCACTGACCTCAACAAGGCATGCCCCAAAGATAACTATCTCCTTTCCCGGATAGATCAGCTCGTCGACAGCTCAGCAGGTGACGAGCTATTGAGCTTCATGGACGCCTTCTCCGACTACAATCAGATCCGTATGAATCCGGCAAACGAAGATCTCACCGCATTCACAATGGACCAGGGGGTATACTGCTACAAGGTGATGCCATTCGGCCTCAAGAACGCCGGGGCTACATACCAACGGTTGGTCAACCGCATATTCAAGCCATAGATCGGCAGGAACATGGAAGTTTGCGTCGACGATATGCTCGTCAAGTCAGTCTCGTCGACCGACCACGCCAAGGACCTGGGCGAGGCCTTCAAGGTACTCTACAAGTTCAAGATGAAGCTGAACCCCACCAAGTGCGCATTTGGAGTCACCGGGGGAAAGTTCCTCGGTTTCAGGTCACCCACCGTGGGATCGAGGCTAACCTAGAAAAAATCGACGCTATTCTCAACATGACCGAGCCCAAGACCAACGTCGAGATCATGCGACTGACATGGCGGGTAGCCGCTCTGTCACGTTTCATGTTGAGGTCTGGGGAAAAGTGCCTCCCATTCTTCAAAGCTCTCAGGAAAATTCCGAGGTTCGAGTGGTCAGAAGAGTGCCAGACCGCCTTTGACCAGTTAAAAAGGCACCTTGCGACGCCACCGCTGCTCACCCGACCAGTTAAAGGATACGAGCTATCGCTATATCTAGCGGTATCCGACCAAGCAGCGGGCTCAGTGCTCGTACGAGAGGTCGACGGAGTGCAGAAGCCGGTATACTACGTGAGTCATGTTTTCAAAGACGCAGAAACGAGGTACCCAGCCATAGAGAAGATCGTTTTAACACTCATTGTGGCCTCAAGGAAGCTACGACACTACTTCCAGGCACACACTATCCTCGTTCTCACCGAGCGCCCGCTGGGGGCTATCCTCGCCTCACTCGAATCCTCGGGCCGCTTAGAGAAGTGGAGGTGGGAGCTGTCCCAGTTTGACATAAAATACCGCCCGAGGCAGGCCATCAAAGCACAAGCCCTGGTCGATTTCATCGTCGAATACACCATCCCCAGCAAGGAACCGGAGTCCATGCCGACCCTCGCGGCTCAGCACCCGATCGAAGGGAAACCCGACTCGGTCCCTGAGTGGGTCATTTACGTAGACGGGTCTTCAACCGAGGAAGGTTGTGACGCCGGCCTCATCATCCGGGGCCCGAACAAGGCAGAAATTGAGTACTCTCTAAAGTTCGGATTCAAGGCCTCAAACAACGCGGCAGAGTACGAGGCCCTGCTGGATGGACTGTGCATAGCCTCCGGGCTGGGGCTGAAAACAATTCAAATCCGCAGTGACTCGGCCCTAGTCGTCGGCCAAGTGACCGGCCACTTCGAGGCTCGGGAACCTCTAATGGTGAAGTATCTGGCCGAAGTAAGAAAACTTTGGAAGAACTTCGACGAAGTCTAGGTAGAGCAAATACCCAGGCAGCTCAATGCCCAAGCCGACGCCCTGAGCAAGCTGGCTTCATCCTACTCGGCTAACAACAAGCGATCTATCCTCTTCGAGACCTTGCCACGGCCCAGCGTGGAAGACGGGGCAACAATACTTCATGTATATATGGCGCAGGAAGATGACCAAGACTGGAGGAAGCCCCTCGTGGAATTCCTAAGGAATGATACGCTCCCAAAAGATTGGGGAGCAGCTCGCCGCCTCCGGGCCAAAGCCCGTCACTTCGTCTGGAGCAATGGGAACCTTTACAAGAAATCCTTCACTCAGCCCCTACTCTGGTGCGTCGACCCCCACGAAGCTGACTACGTCCTCCGTGAAATCCATGAAGGGGTCAGCGACGCACATCAAGGGGCCCGAACCTTAATCCAGAAGGCATTGCTCCAGGGGTACTACTGACCAACTATTCACGAAGACTCCCAGAAGCTCACCAGGAGATGCAAAAGTTGCCAACTCCACGGAAGCATACCTCGCCTCCCTGTTACCAAGCTGACCGCGTTAACCTCACCGTGGCCGTTCGCCCAGTGGGGATTGGACATTGTAGGGTGTTTTTCGTCACCCCATTGAGATGGGAATACGCACGCGCTTGTCAGGCGTATACTACAGATTCCCCCTGCCTAGGGTAGGCCGGGGTTTAATGATTGTGGGGATCCGAATCTCCGGCAGCCGCGGACTAAGCTGCCGTTAATTACCCCTCGCCTTTGGGGCGAGGGAACCTCCGATTAACGGGTTAAAATGGTCATGCGAACTCAATGTGCAGTGTACGTGTGTTGTGTTTTGAAATGGGGGTTTGGATATATCGGGAGCCACGCAGAGTTTTTACGGGGGTATGTGTATGTGTATGTGTACATTTGTATATATATGTATATATATAAAAAGAAAAGGGAAAAAGACATCCAAAGGATGCGTGGGGCCAGCGCCTGGGCGCTTGAGCGCAAGCGCGCCACGTGTCGGCACGTGGGCGCTTTGCGCTCAAGCGCAGAGCGCAACGCGCCACGTGTCGGCACGAGGGCGCTTTGCGCTCGAGCGCAGAGCGCTGGAGCGCAGAGCGCGCCACGTGTCGGCACGGGGGCGCTTTGCGCTCGAGCGCAGAGCGCTGGAGCGCAAGCGCGCCACGTGTCGGCACGCGGGCGCTGTGCGCTCGAGCGCAGAGCGCTGGAGCGCAAGCGCGCCACGTGTCGGCACGTGGTTTCTCAGTTGTCGAGAGGCGTAAGCAACCACTCGGCCATACTGCATCAAAACACAGCCTAAACCCTTCCCAGAGGCATCACTGTGTATCACCAAACCACCTGAATCATCTGGTACAGTAAGAATAGGCGCCGTGGTTAACTTCTGCTTTAGTGTGTCGAATGCCTGAGTGCATTCCTCTGTCCATGTAAATGGCACGTCCTTCCGTGTCAGCTTCGTTAATGGTTCCGCGATTCTTGAGAAATCTTGGACGAATCTCTGATAATAACCTGCCAATCCCAGAAAACTCCTGATCTCTGCTACTGACTTCGGCGTTGGCCATGTAAGTCCACGTTGCCCACCCCGGTGCTTACGGGGAGGCGGAAAACATAATAAAAATCGGATTTTTATCAACTATAGGCAACATGGACTATGCTTTAAGGATCTTTACTAAACAAAAACTTGCTAAAGCTAACTTGAAAGTAGCTAAGTGGTATAAAGGTTATACCTTTGGTCTCTTAGTCCTTCTCTCCTTGCT
The DNA here is from genome assembly GCA_030015575.1 of Agapanthus africanus. NCBI lineage: Eukaryota > Viridiplantae > Streptophyta > Magnoliopsida > Asparagales > Amaryllidaceae > Agapanthus > Agapanthus africanus. The sequence continues at coordinate 184,821,322 of CM057341.1, forward strand.
CCTAGAAGTAGTAGAAGGAGGTCACCTTGTCGTCTTCTCCCGTCAAAGAAAGATCCATCCGAAAGCCTCAACCTTTGGCTTCAACTCCAAGCTAGAAGTCACTAGGGTTCAAGAAGTGCTAGTCCTTCAACCCTAGATGAGAGTAGAGAAGATCAAGAGAGGGTTTTTCTCAAGCTCAAATGTTTCTCAACACATGAGAGGGGAGAGCTTGAGGGAGAGGAAGAACAAGAGAGAGAAATGAAATGAGATAATGAGAAAGAATAATGCCATTCTCACTAATATATGTGTATTAATTTAATTAGATAATTAGTAAGATAATTGTCACGGCTTAATCAAGACATGACCATTATCATTTCATTTTAAATGCAAATTGCAAGGATCAAAGAGCATCTTCCAAATGAAATGATGATGGTCAAAGTGTCAACCAAGGTCAACAAGTCAAAGAAGTCAAATGGTCAACAACGATAACCATGGACAATTATTAAACTAATTATTAATTAACAATAATACACACATAAACATTAGGGTTAATAAAATGACAATAGCCATTAACCCTAATCAAGGTCCTCTCCCTCTATCTCAAGCAACTGTGCATACGCACCCGCATCCGTGATCCGAGGAACACGAATACAATGAGAAAAACCAATCTCAAAACATATACTAGGATCCGGCTTAAACCAAAGCCCGCTAGTATAAACTGTCCGGACAGCAAACGTGCACAAGTGCGCGAATGTGAACGAACCCTGTCGCAAAACCATGCGACCTCTACTCATTTTGCCTAAAGGCGAATAGCTCTCTGTGTGGGACTCTAAAGACTCGACACTACGCTGGCAGTGGGTTTAACCACAGACCGCAAGCGGCACTAGCTGTACGTAACGGTCCCCAGATAGATGTCGATAAGAAGACTGACGAGGTGAACCCCATCTGAACTCCTACTGAGCCTGTATGTGACAATCTCCGTACAGTCCGGTCTGTTCGTCTGATACATCGCATGGCGGGCCTAGGGGGGCGGTGAAACGTCAGTCCCCTAATAGCGGTACAAGTCGTGCCGGAGTGAAGCCCAGAACACCCTGAGATAGCACTGGAAACCTACCAGTATATCTCGCTTGCCCTGGCCAGGGACTACTCGTGTAATGGCTCTCCTGGACACAGCGCGATGTCAACCCCCAATACCGGGAGAGACGAATCCTGTCTAACCGTCACTGCCTCCAAGCGCTTCGGGACTGCACCCAAAAACTACCTATTTGCACGACTCCTTTGAGCCGTGGTAGGGTAGTAATCAAAGTGCAGTGGGAACACACTCGAGGCGAAGTGACAGTGTCAAGTCAGCGGACTAAGCTGTACTCATGTCACCGGGGAACTGATAACTGACGATAGGTATAATACCAACCAACAGTCCCCGACGAGTCCTGTCCAGTGTACTCGTAACCCAACGAGCACCCGTATACTATCTCAAGTACGACGTACTGACGGCTGTGGGACAGACCGTCTCCCACACTGGGATGAGAAGCGCATACGCTAGTCTACTCCGGAGTATCGATGCCCTGTTTCGATAGTCCAACGACTAGGGACCTGTATAAGGATGTGCTTATAGATCACCCAGCTCCCACGAGTGCGAGCGCCATCACAACGCTGGTAATCAAGCAAAGATCCTAAGGGCTCTACTAATATGTATAACAGCAATATGCTAAAAGAAACACATGCACATATTAAAGCAGAGACAAACCAAGTAGCATACTACCATTTCGAGCAAGATTGTATATACAACTGTGAATATCCGAAGATTCCATCAAGTAATATACAAACTAGTATGATACAGTAATGGCCTCTAGGGCATATACACTAACAGGCCAATCTCTGACAGATTCTATCTTCGCCGGGTCCACCGAGATGCCTTCGCCCGAAACTATATGTCCCAAAAACTGCACCTTGTCGAGCCAGAATTCACACTTGCTCAGCTTCGCATATAGCTTCTCTTCCCGAAGAATTTGTAGTACCGTGCGCAAATGTTCAGCGTGCTCTTCCCAGGTCTTCGAGTAGACAAGTATGTCGTCGATAAACACAACGACGAACGTGTCCAAGTATTTTGCGAACACCCTCTTCATTAAATCTGTAAGTCCACGTTGCCCACCCCGGTGCTTACAGGGAGGCGGAAAACATAATAAAAATCGGATTTTTATCAACTATAGGCAACATGGACTATTCTATAAGGATCTTTGCTAAACAAAAACTTGCTAAAGCTAACAACAAACTAGCTAAGTGCTAGAAAGGTTATACCTTGAGCTCTAAGTCCTTCTTGTTAGTGCATATGCCCTAGAGGCCATTACTGTATCATACTAGTATGTATATTACTTAATGGAAGCTTGGGATATTCACCTTGTATGTACAATCTTGCTCAAAATAGTAGTATGCTACTTGGTTTATTTCTACTTCAATGTGTACACGTGTTTATCTTTGTATATTGCTTATACACATTAGTGGAGCCCTTAGGATCTTTGCTTGATTACCAGCGATGTGATGGCCGTCACACTAGTGGGGCTGGGTAATCTAGAAGCACATCCTTATGCAGGTCCCTGGTCGCAGGACTATCGAGACAGGGCATCGATACTCCGGAGTAGACCAGCGCATGCGCTTCTCATCCCAGTGTGGGAGACGGTCTGTCCCACAGCCGTCAGTACGTCGTACTTGAGATAGTATGCGGGTGCCCGTTAGGTTACGGGTACACTGGACAGGACTCGTCGGGAACTGACCAGTTGGTATTATACCTATCGTCAGTTATCAGTTCCCAGGTGACATGAGTACAGCTTAGTCCGCTGACTTGACACTGTCACTTCGCCTCGGGTGTGTTCCCACTGTACTTTGATCACTACCCTACCACGGCTCAAAGGAGTCGTGTAAACAGGTGGTGGTTGGGTGCAGTCCCGAAGCACTTGGAGGCAGTGACGGTTAGACAGGATTCGTCTCTCCCGGTATTGGGGGTTGACATCGCGCTGTGTCTAGGAGAGCCATTACACGAGTAGTCCCTGGCCAGGGCAAACGAGATATACTGGTAGGTTTCCAGTGTTATCTCAGGGTGTTTTGGGCTTCGCTCCGGCACGACTTGTACCGCTATTGGGGGACTGACGTTTGCCGCCCCCTAGGCCCGCCATGCGATGTATCAGACGAACAGACCGGACTGTACGGAGAATGTCACACTCAGGCTCAGTAGGAGTTCAGATGGGTTTCGCCTCGTCGGTCTTCTTGTCGGCATTACCTGGGGACCGTTACGCACAGCTAGTGCCGCTTGCGGTCTGTGGTTAAACCCACTGCCAGCGTAGTGTCGAGTCTTTAGAGTCCCACACAGAAAGCTTTTCGCCTTTAGGCAAAAGAGTAGAGGTCGCATGGTATTGCGACAGGTCGCATGTTTTTGCGACAGGGTTCGGTCACATCCGTGCACTTGTGCACGTACAGTGTCCGGACAGTTTACACTAGCGGGCTTTGGTTTAAGCCAGATCCTAGTGTACCTTATGGGATTGGATTTATCCAGTTTGCATTCGTGTTCCTCGGAACGCGGATGCGGGTGTGTATGCACAGTTGACAGGGAGGCACAGACAGCGGATTCTCATTAGGGTTGTTGACAGTTGACCGTTGACTTTTTGACTTTTTGCTCAACCCTAATGAGAATATGATATGTGATTAACTATTATATTAATTAAGTATTATGGTGACTTGGTTGTTGACTTTTGTTGACTTTGTTGACTTGTTGACTTTGTTGACCGGTTGACTAGGCTTGACTAGTTGACCATCATGATAACCATGGTTATCATTTCATGCCAAAGACTTTTACTTGCTTGTTCATTTGAGTAAAATGAGTGCATGACATGATAAGGTTATGGTTGCTTCAACCATCACACATAAGACTTTTTTGATATGATGAGTTATCATGACTTTGGATTATGAGAGGGTGAGAGACAAAAGAGTTGCTCATTCTTTCTTGCTCATTCTCTCTCTTGTTCTTGAGCTCTTCACTTTTGCTCTCACTCTCATCCTCTTGCTCCCTCTCTTGACTCTATGGTTCATATCTCTCATGTGTTGAGAATCAAGAACCATAGATAAAATCCCATTCTATTTCTACTCTACTCATTCTAGTTCACTAGGTTTAGCAAACCAAGTGAACTAGTTTCTTCAAAGAACGAAGAAGGAGCTAAAGGTTGGAGCTTTCAAGTGGATCTATCTTCGACGTACGGAGACGACGAGAAGGAGCCATCGGACCACCACCGGAGCTTGAAGAGAAGGAGTTCAAGACAAGCTAGGTATAACCATCTTAAACCGAGTAGCTAAATCTCTTTAGCAAGTTTGCTAGTTTAGTTTAGACACGATCCCGACCTTGTTTAGTCCATGTTGCCTCTTGCGATAAAAATTTGTTTTTTATACCGTTTCCGCCTCCCCGTAAGCACCGGGGGTCGCAATATGGACTTACAGCTCTCCTTGCTCCTTGGAGTGGTGGAAGGAGGTCACCTTGCTCATCTTCTCACGCCGAAGAAAGATCCACCCGAAAGTCTCAACCTTTGGCTTCAACTCCAAGCTAGAAGTAACTAGGGTTCAAGAAGTGCTAGTCCTTCAACCCTAGATGAGTGTAGAGATGATCAAGAGAGGGTTTTTCTCAAGCTCAAATGTTTCTCAACACATGAGAGGGGAGAGCTTGAGGGAGAGGAAGAACAAGAGAGAGAAATGAAATGAGATAATGAGAAAGAATAAAGCCATTCTCACTAATATATGTGTATTAATTTAATTAGATAATTAGTAAGATAATTGTCATGGCTTAATCAAGACATGACCATTATCATTTCATTTTAAATGCAAATTGCAAGGATCAAAGAGCATCTTCCAAATGAAATGATGATGGTTAAAGTGTCAACCAAGGTCAACAAGTCAAAGAAGTCAAATGGTCAACAACCATAACCATGGACAATTATTAAACTAATTATTAATTAACAATAATACACACATAAACATTAGGGTTAATAAAATGACAATAGCCATTAACCCTAATCAAGGCCCTCTCCCTCAATCTCAAGCAACTGTGCATACGCACCCGCATTCGTGGTCCGAGGAACACGAATACACTGAGAAAAACCAATCTCAAAACATATACTAGGATCCGGCTTAAACCAAAGCCCGCTAGTATAAACTGTCCGGACAATAAACGTGCACAAGTGCGCGAATGTGAACGAACCCTGTCGCAAAACCATGCGACCTCTACTCATTTTGCCTAAAGGCGAATAGCTCTCTGTGTGGGACTCTAAAGACTCGACACTACGCTGGCAGTGGGTTTAACCACAGACCGCAAGCGGCACTAGCTGTACGTAACGGTCCCCAGGTAGATGTCGATAAGAAGACTGACGAGGTGAACCCCATCTGAACTCCTACTGAGCCTGTATGTGACAATCTCCGTAAAGTCCGGTCTGTTCGTCTGATACATCGCATGGCGGCCATAGGGGGGCGGTGAACGTCAGTCCCCTAATAGCGGTACAAGTCGTGTCGGAGTGTAGCCCAGAACACCCTGAGATAACACTGGAAACCTACCAGTATATCTCGCTTGCCCTGGCCAGGGACTACTCGTGTAATGGCTCTCCTGGACACAGCGCGATGTCAACCCCCAATACCGGGAGAGACGAATCCTGTCTAACCGTCACTGCCTGCAAGTGCTTCGGGACTGCACCCAAAAACTACCTATTTGCACGACTCCTTTGAGCCGTGGTAGGGTAGTAATCAAAGTGCAGTGGGAACACACTCGAGGCGAAGTGACAGTGTCAAGTCAGCGGACTAAGCTGTACTCATGTCACCTGGGAACTGATAACTGACGATAGGTATAATACCAACCAACAGTTCCCGACGAGTCCTGTCCAGTGTACTCGTAACCCAACGAGCACCCGTATACTATCTCAAGTACGACGTACTGACGGCTGTGGGACAGACCGTCTCCCACACTGGGATGAGAAGCGCATACGCTAGTCTACTCCGGAGTATCGATGCCCTGTCTCGATAGTCCAACGACTAGGGACCTGTATAAGGATGTGCTTATAGATCACCCAGCTCCCACGAGTGTGAGCGCCATCACCACGCTGGTAATCAAGCAAAGATCCTAAGGGCTCTACTAATATGTATATCAGCAATATGCTAAAGAAACACATGCACATATTAAAGCAGAGACAAACCAAGTAGCATACTACCATTTCGAGCAAGATTGTATATACAACTGTGAATATCCCAAGCTTCCATCAAGTAATATACAAACTAGTATGATACAGTAATGGCCTCTAGGGCATATACACTAACAATCTCCCACTTGCACTAAGGCCATGTACTGGCGTATCGAAGACCTATCATCTCGATCAGCCGCTCGAACTGAGTCTGGGGCAAGGCCTTGGTGAATGGATCTGCAGTGTTATCCTCTGATGCAACTCTCCGGACCTTGATCTCCTGGCGATCCACGATCTCCCTGATCAGGTGATACCGCCTTAAGATGTGTCTGGATTTCTGATGGGATCTGGGTTCCTTCGCTAAAGCTATAGCCCCGTTGTTGTCGCAATACAGAGGTATTGGGTCAACAATGGACGGAACCACCTGAAGTTCTCTCAAGAACTTTCTCATCCAGACAGCTTCTTTTGCGGCATCAGATGCAGCGATGTATTCCGCTTCCATCGTCGAGTCTGCAACGGTTTCCTGTTTGGAGCTCTTCCAACACACCGCCCCTCCATTGAGGGTAAAGACAAAACCCGACATGGACTTGGAATCATCCTTGTCACTCTGGAAGCTGGAGTCAGCAAAGGCCTCAATCTGCAGGTCTTTTCCGCCATACACCAAGAACATCTCCTTAGTCCTTCTCAGGTACTTGAGAATGTTCTTTACTGCTATCCAATGTTTCTCCCCTGGGTTTGACTGATACCTGCTTACTACACTCAGTGCATAAGCCACATCCGGTCTGGTACACAACATCGCATACATTATAGAGCCTACCGCAGAAGCGTAGGGTATAATAGACATGCGATCCCTCTCCAAATCATTCTTGGGAGACATCTCTTTGGAGAGGGTGATCCCGTGACAAGCCGGTAGATTACCGCGCTTGGAATCTTCCATACTGAATCTCTTCAGTATGGCGTCGATGTACCTGGACTGCGAAAGTCCTAATATCCTCTTGGATCTGTCACGGTAGATCCGGATACCCAGAATGTATGAGGCATCACCCAGGTCTTTCATGGAGAACCTGTGTGACAAGAACCCCTTGACAGATTGTAGCATAGGAATGTCATTTCCTATTAAGAGAATGTCATCCACGTATAAAACGAGGAATACTACAGTTCTCGCTATAAATCTACAATAGATGCATGGTTCATCTGGATTTTTGATAAAGCCAAATTCCTTGACCGTCTCATCAAAACAGATGTTCCAACTCCGCGATGCCTGCTTTAGTCCATAAATGGACTTAAGCAATTTGCACACCTTTCCGCTGCTCCCACTCTGAATGAAACCCTCTGGCTGATCCATATAGACACACTCCTCTAAATGTCCATTTAGAAAAGCTGTCTTTACGTCCATCTGCCAAATTTTATAATCGTGGAAGGCAGCAATGGCAAGAAGGATCCGAAAGGATTTCAGCATAGCTACTGGAGAAAAGGTTTCGTCATAGTCCAAACCAGGTCGCTGACGAAAACCCTTTGCTACCAGTCTAGCTTTATAGGTCTCAACCTGTCCATCTACACCAATCTTCCTTTTGAAGATCCACTTGCATCCTACGGGTTTTACCCCGTCTGGAGCAATGTCCAACGTCCATACTTTGTTGGTGTACATGGACTCCATCTTGGTCCGCATTGCATCCAGCCATTTTACCGAGTCGACGCTCTGAATGGCTTGCTGGAAGCTAGTAGGCTCATCACAATCTATGATGCAATCCTCTCTATCCCCGTCAATGAGAAAACCGTAGTATCTCTCGGGCGGATGAGACTGCCTACTACTCCTGCGGAGTGGCGTGGGAATGTCCTGATCTTTTGAACCCTCTGGTTCAACCAAGCTTTCAGTAATAGCTCGTGGTTCTGGAATTTCTTCCAGTTCTATTGTGCTCCCACTTAATTCTTTTTCTATGAACTGGTGTTCTAGAAAGTGGGCATGGCGAGAAACAAGGACTTTTTGTTCCTCTTCGCAATAGAAGTAATATCCCTTGGAGTTCTTTGGATATCCCACAAACTTGCACTGTACTGAGCGTGCCTCGATCTTGTCCGCATGCTGTTTTTTTACAAAAGCTGGACATCCCCATGTCTTAATGTGATTAAGATAGGGTTTCTTCCCATACCACATCTGATATGGTGTAGTAGGCACAGTCTTAGTTGGAACCCGGTTCAAAAGGTATGCAGCTGATTCTAGTGCATATCCCCAAAACGATCGCGGCAACTCAGCGTTACTCATCATGGACCGTACCATATCCAATAGGGTTCGGTTCCGTCTCTCCGATACACCGTTATGTTGCGGAGTGTATGGAGGAGTAAGCTGAGAGAGAATTCCATTCTCTTTTAAGTAACCCAGGAACTCGGCACTCAAGTATTCACCACCTCGATCAGATCTCAGTGTCTTTATACTTTTGCCTGTTTGTTTTTCTACTTCATTCTTATATTCCTGGAATTTTTCAAAAGCCTCGGATTTATGTTTCATTAAGAAGACATAACCGTACCTTGAAAAGTCATCCGTAAAAGTAATGAAGTAAGAATAACCGCTTCGCGCATGTGTAGACATTGGACCGCACACGTCGCTGTGTACGAGTCCCAAGAGCTCGCTCGCTCTTTCTCCGTGTCCGGTGAACGGAGTCTTTGTCATCTTTCCCTTGAGACAGGATTGACAAGTTGCATACGATTGATATTCGAACGAATCCAAATATCCTTTTGTGTGTAACTTAGTCAACCTTCTCTCATTGATGTGACCCAGTCTACAATGCCATAAGAAAGTTTTATTGATTTATGGAGACTTTCTTTTGTGTGTATTCTGGACATTGAAAATCTGTGGTTGGTTTAATACGTATATACCGTTGTTCAATTTACCTGACCCAATCAAAGCTTGATTAAGGTGAATGTTCACTACATTACTTACAAATGCAAATTCATAACCTTCTTTAGATAATAAAGATACAGAAATGATATTACAGGTTGCATTTGGTACATAATAACAACTACGCAAAACCAAAAAATGTCCATCCGACAATCCCAGGTGATAGTCCCCCACGGCCTCAGCATCCATGCTAGCACCGTTCGCAACTCTGAGGGTCATGTCACCTGCCTTCAAAACTCTACGCTTTCTCAACGCCTGCAAAGAATTACAGATATGAGATCCTGATCCGGTATCCAATACCCAGGAAGTAGAGTTTATTGATAGACAGTTTTCAATAACATACACACCTGAAGCTGAAGCTGCAACTCGCTTCAAATCCTGTGTTCTGGCTTTCCAAGCCTTGCAATCCTGTTTCCAGTGACCACTTTTGTGACAATAGAAGCATTCTTCCTTCCCCACTAGCTTCCCTGCTATCTTTGTTGCTTTACCTTTTCCCTTCGTATCCACTTTACCGACACCGCCTCTTGGTTTGGCGGGGGCTTTCTTCTTCTTATCCTTGGCTTTCGCCCTGGATCTAGAAGAGGAAGATCCTCCTACAAACAAAGTGGATGTCTCCCTACCCTTCTGTAGGGTGCCGTCAGCACTCCTCAACATGTTCAGAAGTTCGGAAAGTTCTACCTCCTTTCCTTGCATGTTGAAGTTAAGAATAAACTGGGCGTAAGTGGAAGGAAGGGACTGGAGAATCAAATCAGTATAGAGTTCATTCTCCAACGTGGTCCCAAGGTCTGCAAGCTCCTCAATGTAGCCAATCATCTTAAGCACGTGTTCCGCTACCGATGATCCGACGGCCAACCTTGCCGAAAACAACTTCTTCGACACTTTGTATCTTGCGATACGAGACTGCTCCCCATACAGTTCTTTTGTATGAAGAAATATGGACTCTAGGTCCATATTCTCGTGCCTCCTCTAATGTTCATTGTCCATCGAGGCTAATACGAGGCATTTGGCCTTCGCGCAATCTATCTCCCATGTCTTACGGATTTCCTTATCCGCTACACTGGAGGTGGGACCTGGGACAGGGGGAGCTTTAGTGGTAAGGACATACCCCAACTTGTCGTAAGTGATTGCCATCTTGACATTCCTGAGCCAATCTTTGTAGTTTGGCCCTGTCAATATGTTTTTATCTAGTAATAACTTAAGTCCGGTCATCTTGAATGGTCGCTGCAATTAGGAGAGAGAAAAGAAACACTTTAGCATGATGCTCTTGCAAGTTTAGAGTGGTTTTTAATTTGTCTAAACTGGATGACTCCCACTGTCTCTCGAATCCCTTCTCAAACCGTAAAGAAAGGATTAGTCAGGATTACTCTCACCGTACAATACTTGCTTAACCGTTCAGCCAGGCCAGTGTCGGTACTTCGAGGGAGGTTTTCCAACGCTTTCGCGAAGTTCCTTAATTAAGTAACCTCTTTTCCCTGTGGGCGTAGCCCCGCTAACACCTTTCTAGACACCTGCTAGGTTTATAGCATTGATCGTTAAGTGAGAGTTTTCCCGAGGAGTAGCATATACTCACAGTAGGATCGGGATCCAAATATCATCGCGTGATAAAACCAAAGGAATCCTACCAGAATCATCACACTCCAAATGGTATGCAAAGCTAGCAAGTTTCAGTACTTATGAAACTCCCGATGTGGATTTTTGCCCCATGCTCTTATGACCTTGACTTTGGCCAAAATATCATAAGTCACATGTCAAGTTCTACCCGTCATTCTCCTAGTTAATTTGGACCCACCCGTACCTACCTTTGACTTTGGCCAAAATGGCAGCACGACTGTCCCAAACCAACGCATCTATCTATGCTGCACATGAATACCCAATAGCTACCAATCACTATGCCTTGACTTTGGCCAAAATACATAGCTTGAATACTTTTTGACCATTCATGTGGAATGACAGAGGGCTACGGATGGTTTTGGCGAAACCGTGAACGTAGTGAACTTGATCTAATCGATGGAACGAGATAGCTTTTAAAAGGAGTGGTTCAAGCTCCGTGTTTAAAAGTTTAGTTTTGAAAAGAACCGAGTGGTTTTCAAAGTGTTCCAATCGACTTTTACTTGGTTTATTTTCTTGCATTAGTTCTTTTAATGCATCCCATCAATTAGTCCTACCATTACAGAAAACAACCAAAATATGACGTACGCTTATGCCATTCGCATTCGCCACGGGGCCCCGTCATCACCCGTTAGGTTACTTAACTAACGACAGAGCGGGGGATGGGCTAGCGCGGCTGTAAAACATAAGCAACGCCTAAATAGTTATCATATATAAATATATAGCAATGATAGACATTACAGATCACAGATGAATACATTGGATATACTAGGAATCCGCAATCCGTTCGAGCCTGCAACGAAAAGCGGATTACACGGTCGCGGTGAATAGCCAAATACCCCACCCAAGACCCCTACGGGTGCGGCAAACTACCCGCCAAGTACCCGAAGCGAAGCAACCTCCCTCACCACCGTGAGTAGGCCACTCGGCACTTCGAGATACCCGGTAGTTTGTGCACCCCCTCCATGGGTCTATCCTAGGAGAAAAAACAGTAAAAAGAATTATACAATGGCGGCTACAACCCCGACCCGGTTGTGCGGCCAAACAAATAATAATATTACATCAATTTACATATTACAAATGAATGAAAGAAAAGCAACACTCATCTCACATCCATCCCGGCTATTCACCCGCGACAATCCAACCCATTCATATACACATACCAGTATCAATCACAGATCACAGATATGTATAACCCCGACTAATCGACATATAGCGATTAGCCGACGTTCAATACATGCAAACATCACAGATATAACCTTTATAGTCAAAGTGTATTGAAGTTCGAAAAAAATACGGAATTATAGGCCCCCAAAAATAAATTTCTATTCTGGAAAATCTGGGCACATATAACATATCTCAAAAATCCTAAAACCAAGCCAGAGATACACTGCACCAAACTCGACCCAGTGAGGAGTCCAAACGGCGGCGGTTTAGAAGACTCACTGGACCGGGTTTTGTGGTTATCTTTAAAAAACCCTGAGACGATTTTAGCAGTATAACAAATTTTGTTTTGACCAGAAAAATTTTTAACAGAAACTAGGGTTTTTAAAAGTTTGGTTTTTCAATTTTTTCGTTTCGAACTTCGACACACTCTACTACCTAGCAAGTTTACGTTTAGTTAGGCTCTGATACTACTGTAAGTCCACGTTGCCCACCCCGGTGCTTACGGGGAGGCGGAAAACATAATAAAAATCGGATTTTTATCAACTATAGGCAACATGGACTATGCTATAAGGATCTTTGCTAAACAAAAACTTGCTAAAGCTAACAACAAACTAGCTAAGTGCTAGAAAGGTTATACCTTGAGCTCTAAGTCCTTCTCTCCTTGCTCCTTGGAGTGGTGGAAGGAGGTCACCTTGCTCGTCTTCTCACGCCGAAGAAAGATCCTCCCAAAAGCCTCAACCTTTGGCTTCAACTCCAAGCTAGAAGTAACTAGGGTTCAAGAAGTGCTAGTCCTTCAACCCTAGATGAGTGTAGAGATGATCAAGAGAGGGTTTTTCTCAAGCTCAAATGTTTCTCAACACATGAGAGGGGAGAGCTTGAGGGAGAGGAAGAACAAGAGAGAGAAATGAAATGAGATAATGAGAAAGAATAAAGCCATTCTCACTAATATATGTGTATTAATTTAATTAGATAATTAGTAAGATAATTGTCATGGCTTAATCAAGACATGACCATTATCATTTCATTTTAAATGCAAATTGCAAGGATCAAAGAGCATCTTCCAAATGAAATGATGATGGTCAAAGTGTCAACCAAGATCAACAAGTCAAAAAAGTCAAATGGTCAACAACCATAACCATGGACAATTATTAAACTAATTATTAATTAACAATAATACACACATAAACATTAGGGTTAATAAAATGACAATAGCCATTAACCCTAATCAAGGTCCTCTCCCTCAATCTCAAGCAACTGTGCATACGCACCCGCATTCGTGGTCCGAGGAACACGAATACACTGAGAAAAACCAATCTCAAAACATATACTAGGGTCCGGCTTAAACCAAAGCCCGCTAGTATAAACTGTCCGGACAACAAACGTGCACAAGTGCGCGAATGTGAACGAACCCTGTCGCAAAACCATGCGACCTCTACTCATTTTGCCTAAAGGCGAATAGCTCTCTGTGTGGGACTCTAAAGACTCGACACTACGCTGGCAGTGGGTTTAACCACAGACCGCAAGCGGCACTAGCTGTACGTAACGGTCCCCAGGTAGATGTCGATAAGAAGACTGACGAGGTGAACCCCATCTGAACTCCTACTGAGCCTGTATGTGACAATCTCCGTAAAGTCCGGTCTGTTCGTCTGATACATCGCATGGCGGGCCTAGGGGGGCGGTGAACGTCAGTCCCCTAATAGCGGTACAAGTCGTGTCGGAGTGTAGCCTAGAACACCCTGAGATAACACGGGAAACCTACCAGTATATCTCGCTTGCCCTGGCCAGGGACTACTCGTGTAATGGCTCTCCTGGACACAGCGCGATGTCAACCCCCAATACCGGGAGAGACGAATCCTGTCTAACCGTCACTGCCTCCAAGTGCTTCGGGACTGCACCCAAAAACTACCTGTTTGCACGACTCCTTTGAGCCGTGGTAGGGTAGTAATCAAAGTGCAGTGAGAACACACTCGAGGCGAAGTGACAGTGTCAAGTCAGCGGACTAAGCTGTACTCATGTCACCTGGGAACTGATAACTGACGATAGGTATAATACCAACCAACAGTTCCCGACGAGTCCTGTCCAGTGTACTCGTAACCCAACGAGCACCCGTATACTATCTCAAGTACGACGTACTGACGGCTGTGGGACAGACCGTCTCCCACACTGGGATGAGAAGCGCATACGCTAGTCTACTCCGGAGTATCGATGCCCTGTCTCGATAGTCCAACGACTAGGGACATGTATAAGGATGTGCTTATAGATCACCCAGCTCCTACGAGTGTGAGCGCCATCACCACGCTGGTAATCAAGCAAAGATCCTAAGGGCTCTACTAATATGTATATCAGCAATATGCTAAAAGAAACACATGCACATATTAAAGCAGAGACAAACCAAGTAGCATACTACCATTTCGAGCAAGATTGTATATACAACTGTGAATATCCCAAGCTTCCATCAAGTAATATACAAACTAGTATGATACAGTAATGGCCTCTAGGGCATATACACTAACAAAATCCATGAATATTGCTGGTGCATTGGTAACGCCGAACGGCATCACAAGGAACTCGTAATGTCCGTATCGGGTCCTGAAAGCCGTCTTGCATACGTCCTTGACTGCTACTCTGATTTGATGATATCCAGAACGGAGGTCCAACTTCGAGAATACCTTGGCTCCACTTAGCTGATCGAATAGGTCGTCAATGCGCGGTATTGGGTACTTGTTCTTTATTGTGACCTTGTTCAGCTCTCGATAATCTATACACATTCGCAGCGATCCATCCTTCTTCTTTACTAATAGAACTGGTGCACCCCACGGTGAAGCGCTTGGCCGAATAAATCGCTTCTCCAAAAGTTCTTCAACCTGCTTCTTCAACTCCGCCAACTCAACTGGTACCATTCTATATGGGGCCCTGGATACTGGGGCTGTACCTGGAATCAAATCGATTGAGAACTCCAAAATTCGAGGAGGTGGTTGACCTGGTAGATCTTCGGGAAATACATCCAGAAAGTCCCGAACAATTTCTGGAACTGGGCTCTTATCAATCTCCATAGCTGTCAGTTCCTTGGGCTTGGCTCTATACTTAGCTGGCTCCAAAGATTCACTTCCGCCCTCAAAAATAAACTCCGGATGATTGGGGATGCGGAAGATCACCTTCCTTGCATGACAATCGATAACTGCATGGAAAGTGCTCATCCAATCCATCCCGAGAATTGCGTCGTAACCGCCTGTCCCGATCAGAAGGAAATTCGCATAGAATTCCCTGCCACACACTACAACTGGGCATAATCTACATTCTCGACTAGATATAATAATGCCATTACACGTATGAATTTCCCATCCCTTGGTTAGTGGTTCATGTGGTATTGAGTGTGTATTAGTGAAGTGCTCAGACAAGAAACAATGCGATGCTCCCGAATCAAATAGTACTCTAGCTGGCAAGGAATGTACGAGTAGAGTACCTGTAACCACGTCTCCTGACGCCTCTGCCTGCTCGGCGGTCAAGGTGAAAGCCCGTCCCTGACCGCGACCTGTAAAGGGTTGCCTCTGCTCCTGCGGCCTCTGCTGTGACGGTCCAGAACCTCCCTGTATCTCTGCTCGCTCAGGGCAACTGTTAATCATGTGCTGACTGGAACCGCAAATCAAGCACTGTCCCTTGGCACGGCGACAGTCCTTCTGAGTATGTCCTCCTCTACCGCAATAGCCGCAAGTTACGCCCTGTCTCTGGGGGCGATGCTGTGGTACAAACGGGCGCTTCATTTGTGTCGTTCCTGCTCTGTGAACCGGTATGGCTCCTCGAGAAGGCGCGTGGGTACGTGCTGGAACGACTGGGGGTCTTCTGAACTTGTTAATCAGTTGCTCCTGAACTCTCGCCGCGTTGAGTACCTGTGCGAAAGTCTGCAAATCCAACGATGCAATCAACTGCTGCAACTCGAAATCTAACCCCTGAAGGAAGCGTCTGGCCCTGGTGGCCTCTGATTTGACCATGTATGGAGCAAAGCGGCTCAGACGGTTGAACTCTGCCGTATATACGTCTACTGGGCGTCCATTCCGCTTCAAAAGAATAAACTTTTCCTCCATTTATGCCTTGGCTGTGGGAGGGAAATAATGATCTAGGAAGCACTCCTTAAACTTGCTCCATTCAATCGGCTCATCAAGTCTGCTTTCTTCCACCGACCACCAAGTACGGGCTTCGTCTTCTAATTGAATCTTGATCACGTCCACTCTGTCTTCCTCTGGAATCCTGGCGGCTGTCAATAAATTCTCCATGTTTACCAGCCATTGCTCAGCCTCAAGGGGTTCAGCTAGTCTTGTGAAGACGGCTGGGTGTAACCGTCGGAAATCTGATACGGTACCAGCCCTAGCCTGATAAGCTGGTGGAGTAGCGCCCTCGGGGGCAGTAATGAGTGCGGAGGGTCCTCCTGCGGCGGTAATCGCCCTGAGTCCCTCAGTAAGCAAATCTGTCTTCCTCCTGAGCTTCTGCGAGAGTGGTCAGTGCACTGAGTATTCTTTCCGTGCGGTCCTGAGAGCTGGAGTCCGAGGAGGGGTCGTTCGGGGACGTCATATCACTGGAAGATTCAAAAGGATAGGATCAGATTCAAGGATGAAAATCAAGAGTAGTGAAACAAGAATAACGTAATACAGTATAGTTAATGTTATTCCTTGATACTAAACACAGGCTCTGATACCAACTAAACCATATCACGCCCCGCTTCCCAAAATACGGAAACGAGGGATGACTAGGCCAGCCATGCTCCTACGGTCAAGGAATCATCCCGCCGTAGTCACACTTCGGCTTCTAGCATTACATGGTAATCAGTAAATAAAGCACAGTATTAAAAGAATCACATCACTAATTTATTACATTGAAATTCCATTGTTCACAAATTACAGATAATAAGAACAATAACTAACCAAGTTCAATCTCACGATCACTCTATGGAAAGCAGTAAAGGTAGGGAGTACGCCAGACTATATCTCTGTGAGCTCGAAGGGTAGATCTGTCTCCTGTGCAGGTCCTCCCGCGGGATCTGAGCATGCATACTCAGGTCGTCAGAGCGACACAATAACAATATTATTATAATAAGATGAAACAGGTAAATGAGGTAATACTGGTATAAGAACAATGCAAGTAATCACTGTGTCACTATATGATGCAGAATATATCATGTGTCCCTATCGGTCTTTAGGTCATTTTTGAAATCACATAGTGGAAGGAGGATCATGTTTAACAGGAGTCTCGTACATACCCGAGACAACGGCCCACATGCCCGGGACATAACCCTGTCAGCCGGATCGCTAGATCCTATCCTACACGTATCAGTATCACCGTTCGAATGATCATCCTCTAAACACGGTCTCGCTAAATACGATACTCTTTCCACTTTTATTTCCCCTTTTTCCCCCAGGTTTACACTATTTATGATCTTGATCTAGTTGTGTACAAGTATACCAATGGCACGGTTTTTATCACTGTTCACTGTATCAATCACGGTCACGAATATTCACTTTCCATTGGTGTACCCGTCACTCCTAAACCAACATCTATCACGCACGATAATGCAATGTCCACACGCACTAACACTGAATGAATGGCAAGGGAATGATATATGTATTGTATGCTACCAATAAACTATGTATATTATGAACCAACATGCATGTCTTTAACTAAAATAAATTGCATAAATTAATATATTACGAATCCAGCAAAATGATACAAGTAGGTTAAATAGAACACTCAGTCAGCAATTTATCACAATTTGTTTCAGTTCAATCGGGATTCCGGTTCTCAAGATACAGCTATTTCATTTTAAGTGCTCGCGGCTGGAAATTCAGTTTCAGAACTGAACGTCCGTTTCGCGACACGAATTGCACCTAGTTGGGCTCAGAATTTATCGATGTCACAGTTAAATGAAATTTAGGGTTTTCGATAAAGTATTCAACGCAACAGACGGATCCTCAATCGCATTTGTACGTTGAAAGTTATACACAGTTTAACCTCAGGGTGTCATTTCAGAATCTGTTCTGGTCAGTTATACGTTCTGCCCCTTTAAATACAGTTTAAAATAGCAAACGGCGATGAAACGGAATGGAACCACTTGTTTTGTTTAGCCAACAGAATTATCTTTAATCTACTGCAGGGTTCCGCAACATACGTCCTCAGAAAACACAGTGACGCAGGTCTTAGGACAGAACACTATAATCAGAAACGCTCTGGACTGCAGTCCAGAGTCGCATTCCGATCCAATTATCATCATGGTTACAGAACAGAAATCATTAGAATTTTACATCGGGTTAAAGTTCGTCGATCCGTCTTCGATTTAAGCCCTCGAACGCATCTTTCCAGCATATATGTAATTTACGGTGATTTTATTCATTTTCCGATATGAGAAAATATTAGTTTTAACGAGATGTTTGGGGGTATCGATTTTTGTCACTAACAATCGTATTTTCAAGCGATATTCATACACAATATTTATCATCCTATGGGCCAACAGAAAATATCAGTCTCCGCCAAAATAAACAATCATTTCCATTGGGATCTAACATCGAGCACTTAGGTCATGATATATATCGGTAATCGGTAAGTTTGTAAACTACATGATCTAGGTTTGTAACACAACTATATTAGCATGAAGCAAGTAAATACTTGCCTGGAAAATGCCTCGGGGTCGCACGGCAGCAACGATGTCGCGAACGCGCATTGTACGCCGTGGAACAAGTTCGCGCGAGCTTGGCTCGAGACACGGGTTTGACGTCGGAGTTCGCGGAGTCGTCTTGTGCGCGCTGGAAGTGTAGAGTGGACTCTGTGGATCTCTTGAGTAGTGCTGAGATTGACGATGGTCGACGGCGGCGCTCCGGCGAAGTGCAACAGTGAAGCGCTTGCAAATGGGTTTTGGTGATTTTTGAAGAGAGGGAAAAATTGAGCAATGGGGCTAGGGAATTATGGTGATGGTGACGATGCTGAGGAGGTGGAGGTCGACGACGTGGTTCAGGTGCAGTGGGGGCTCGTCGGCGTCGAGAGGGTAAGGTGGCCGAGCTTGGTTGAAGTGGGTTTGTGTGCAGGGGATGACTGGTGGGGGCTCGGTTGATGAAGGGAGGAGTCGTGGAGGGAGAAGGAGGGTGAATGAGTGGCTGTCGTCGACGTGGGTCGAGCGACGAGGTGAGATGATCGCCGGCGTTAGAGGTGGCAATGGGTTTGAGAGAATTTGGTGTTCGGTGGGTATTTTTGGAGGATGGAATAAGTTAGAGTTTTTTTTAGAAACGAGGGAGGAGAGGGATGAGGGTGTGATAGGAAACGTCGGCAACGTCTCTGCGAGGGCGTGGGCTGCGGCGGGGGAATGGGTCGCGCGCGCGAGTCACGGAAGGTTACCGTTGGGGGAAATTTTGAAGGAGATGAACAGTGATGGGGTCGGGTCTGCTGAGGAGGCGGGCTGGAGTGAGTGGGCCGGGAGCTTTTCTTTGAGAATTCACTTTAATTAAATATTGGGTGGGCTGAGTGAACGGGCCGGGGGATTTATAAAAGAATTTATTTAAAGAAAAATTCGAGTGGGCTGGGGAGAATAGTAAGGGCCGGCTAGGTTTATAAGGAAATTTATTTAAAGAAAAGTGTGGGCTTGGTAAAAGGAAACGGGCTGAGGCTAAAAGTAACGGGCTGGAGAAAAACAGTAAGGGCTGGGGAAAATATTTAAGGGATTAGGTTTAAATATAAGTTGGGCTGAATGTTTAAAATTTGGTTTAAGGTTAAGTGTTTTGCTCATTTTGGTTTATTTCGGCTTTGGTTTTAAATCTTGGGTTTTAGCTTTAGGGTTTGGACTATAATTCCAAAAGAGCTGGAAAAGATAGGGTTTAAATATCAACCTTAACAACCAACTAAAAATATACGAAGACAAGAATAAGGTAATCTCTAGAACTCAGAAAATAGGAAACTTCATTTTACACAAGCGCTGGCTCACCTCCGAGCAGCCAGCACAATTGGGCTCCTTGGCCTCACAGATCGCCTTCGGGCTACCATAGAACCAAGATACATCGGCTCTCCCGCTCATCCGCGAGCTCTCCCGCCGAGGTCATCTTCCTCGGTCTCATCGACCGACCAACAGCACCTCTCATAGATGCAACCGCCATCCCGCGAATCTCGCCATGCGCAAGATATCCGCCAGCCACATCCCACGTTCCACGCCATCATGATCCCCCATTAACGAGCCTGACTCGCCATTAATGGGAGATCCTGCCCATCGCGCGGGCGTGACGTCGGGAACGTAACGACCGGCGTGATTCTCGTGCCTGCCTTGCCTGCTGCCATCGTTATATAAACCCCTTCTGCAGACGGTTCAAGTAAGCCATTTTTACTCCACTAAGCCGTTACTCTGCTCGGATTTCCTCTCTAACTTGAACGTCGGAGGGTCCTCGGTGGTACAACCACCCCGGGACTTCCTTGCAGGTAGCTCTGCGCAAACAACTTCAAACCCATTGAGATCCACACGCTTCAGGAGCCAGCCTCCAGATCAAATCTCAGCCGTCCATCGCCGCCATCGTCAGACCAACGGAAGGTAACATCTTGGCGCGGATTCCACCCGCGTCACTCTCCATGTAAGTGTCATATTATCAGTTCATACAACTGCAACAAGATAAAGACTTGTCATAATCCTGGATGACCATTCATCTTTCTCTAAATTTTCATAGATCATATAAAGTCTTAAAAAAATAAAAAATGATTTGTTTGCTAAATGGAATTATGTCCAACTATAATTTTAGAGTAATTTACCTCTTTTTTTTTGTCAAGAATATGCTTTGTATCAATAAGTTGGATTATTTTTTTTCTTTTAAAAAAAATGGACAAGTCAAGCTTGCTTAGGTGGTAGAACACTAAATGAATTGCTCAAAGTTTTAATGGAGTGAATAAACAAGCATCAAGAAGCCAAACCCTACATCAAAAAACAATTTATAGAAACATACCAAACAACCCGTGTCAACCCCCATTGTCCATCTTTTCCATCTTTTCTCCAACCAATCTCTCTTCCTTCTCCAACAACATATTATGCTCTCACCCAACCCACGTTACCTTAACTAGATATTTTTAGGCGCCCTCTATCTCCAAAAGTTTCTTCCAACCTGCATTCCTTATATATTATCCAATTAAGTTGAGATATTCCCAAGCTAAATATATATACCCTCTCCCTGTAGCATAGCCTTGGTCCTTTTATTCTGTACTCTCCGTGCTACAGAGTACGGATTTGGTCACGGTTATAACTGTGACCAAACATACTTTTGGTCATGGTTAAAACAGTGACACAACCGTTGCCTAAAACCCCTTCACAAGAAACCTAGTCACACCTTAAACCGTGACCATATCTTTTTTATCGTCACGGTTAAAACCGTGACCATATACGCAGCGTTACCAAAAAAGATTCAAACAACTAAATCAAATCTGTGTGGGGTCCATATATAGTCACGGTTATAACCGTGACTAATTTATGGTCACGGTTTAAACTGTGACTATATATATCCTATGGTCACGATTTAAAACGTGACTAAAAGGTTAAACCGTAATGAAGGATACATGCTATAGCAGGTAACTGTGACTATATAGAATCTTACACAGCAGAAGACTGATGACGTATTCAAAGACACCCTTCTCGATATGCATAATATCTAAATTGTGGCGCAGTGGTAGATCGGATCAGTACGGAAGTTGAAATAAACCGCTTAGTTTCTTCCAACCGATTGGGCATAACATTGCATCTTTGTTTTGTTTCTTTCCGAATGTGATATTCTGATAATCTCTCCATTGTTGCAATATATCATTACCGGACAATAGTTTAGGAGGCCTACCGGTTTCCGTCTTACAGTTAAACAATTCTTTATTCTTTCTGAATTTATGGGTTATAGGAAAGAAGCGTCGGTGACCCATAAACGACTCTTTCCCGTTAAACTTCAAACGTACGACGCTCGTATGAATATGACAACTAGGGCATGCGAGCTTATCTTGAGTTGTCCATCCCGACAGTATGTTATAGGTAGGAAAATCATTAATAGTCCATAACAAATCAGCCTGCATCTGAAAAAAATGTTTAATATCTGTGTCATAGGTTCTCACGCTAGGTTCCCACAACAACTTTAACTCATCGATCAAGGGTTGAAAGTACACGTCAATATTTTTCCCAAAAGACGAGAGATCATCGATTAAAAACGCCAATGTAAAATAATACTGCATCATAGCCCTACATGGTGGCAGGTTGTATATAGTCACCACAACGGGCCAAGTACTGTGAGTACGCCCACCGTGAACTATCCCAAATGGACTAAAACCGTCGCTCGCAATTTCCAGCCTCACGTTATTAGAGTTTGCGCTGAATGAAGGATGTTTTTCATCTAAAACTTTTCACGATATCGAATCTCTGAGATGACTCGTTTTCCCCTCTTCACGAGGCACTTTATGGTGCCACTGCATTTCGGATGCCGTCTCCTCATACATAAATAGCCGTTACAGTTTCGGTTTTAACGGAAAATGACAAAGAATTTTCACGGGCACATCACTCGACTGAAAGTCTTTCTTAGGCTTGAATCGGCTGGTCCTGCATACGGGGCAGTTTCTGAGTGTGGCGTGTTCATTCCGGAACAAAACACAATCATTCTCACATACATGTATCTTATGATACTTCAGGACGATATTTATGATTATCTTTTGCGTCTTATACCAGCTCGGTAGTACTTCATTTCCGTCGGGAAAAACTTCCTTCGGCAATTCTAGGAGATCGGTAAAAGACTGGTCACTCCATCTATTCTTGCACTTGATCTGGAAGAAACGTATGAAAATGGACAGTTTTGAAAACCCTTTGCAATTTGGATATAGCGGGATCCTAAAGTCATCCTTGTACTTCTCAAATAACGAGAGTCCGGTGCCTTCCGTGTCATAAAGAAGTCCAACGGCATTTATAAGCTAATCCATATCATCGATCAGCGTGAATACAACATCATCTTCTTCGACGGTTTCATCTTCTTCAAACTGCCATTCCTCTTTCTCATCTTCTTATACTATCTCTTGTCATTCTGCGGTATCCGTTTTGATGAATTCGTTTTCCGTATCTTGCACTCATGCCTCGTCTCCCATTACAACTTTTTCTCCGTGAAGTTCCCACATAGTATAATCTCTAACACAGCTATATCTCACGATGTGTAACTCAACTTCTGACTTCTTGAGTAATCGTTTGTTCATACACTTAGAGTAAGCACAGTAGATTTTGTGCTATTTCGGTAACCCAAGACGTTCGTAGGCAAAATCGGTGAAAAAGCTACCACCGTAAACGAAAAAGCGGTTGACTCTCGAGAGAGCATTGACGTACATCTAACTCTTGTCGGAAGATACGAGAATGTCATATTGAAACAGTCAGGTCGAAACATGGCCTATAGACAATACGCATCGGATTAAAATTTCTTGACAGATACACGATAGACGGAATACTAAGAAGCGTTAGTGCTAGATTTAATTGATGATTTGGTTAATTTAAGTTTCAATTGACGATTTAGTTATAAAGATTATCAAGGACCTAGAGCAAATACTCATAGCGAGAGAGTTAGATTCTTCTTCCAAGAAAGATGATCATATTAAATGTTTTATATTGGATGTTGAGATAGCGGCTGTCGGGGGTAAGGTACTTATCCCATTAAGAATGTATAAACTATACACTCATTCACTTTTGTTTTCATCCGTTTCGAGAAAATTTCGGCAGCACCTCCCCGCTGTTCTCCAAGTACACTGTAATAGAAAAGACAATCATTTCAATGCTGTCAAATAGTATTGAAACGAAAATCTAATCTATCGTTATATATGAAGAACCAACGGAAAAGTACCGATAAAATATCTCGAAACAAATGAAAACACAAGTAAATGCATGTGTTTTCTTTATACATTCCTAATTTGTCCACACGGAACAAATCTATCGGTTATCATACGGCTGGGTCTTCTCATCAAATAGACTACATGACGGTTGTTAGAACCGAACGATACCGTCCGATATTTAACAACCTTTGTGTAGTTTTATGTCACGACGAATATCGAACGCATATTAATCGATAGATGGGAACTAACTCGCGTTTTGATTTTCACATGTGATTATCGATGAGAATATGAATGTAACAACCCTAAACTTTCTGTACAACTTTTCAAAAAATACAGAAAGGGGTATTTTTGCCTGAGCACAAGTTATAAATTTGTTTTGCGTTTTAATAGCAAGAAGGAGCTTGTAGCTCATTGGTAGGACATTGCACTGCTGAACCAAAGCACCAGAGTTCAAATCTCATCACCCACATTATTTTTTAATATTATTTTCTTTTAAATTTTTAGAAGTCAAAGGTTCTACACGTGCATAACTCGTAAAAATCCCACTACACATGAGAAACAAACTGGACTAGGGGGAAGACCAAGCGACGACGGACCGACGGCGACCGACCCCGGCCTGACTTGGCCCGGATCGGCCGGTGACTCGGCCGACTCAGCCGCCGCCGCCGACCGGACTCGGCCGGACCGCCGAGTTGTCAACACAAAAGTTGTGCCTTTTCACCTCCCCATCACTCCTGCATACTTAAATTCCTTGGATCGGTTCCAGAGCTCTTTAAAATCCCATTAAACCCTATTTTTATTACAAATTAATACAATTTTCAATACACCCCTTCACCTAACCCTAACCCTATAAATACCACCCCTAGACACACCCTCCTCACTCACAATTCTGTCCAAACTCAGGAAATTCCTCTAGAAATTTTAGTGTGCAATTGAAGTTAACAAAGGGCGAAATTTCGACGATTTTCCGACGACGACCCTAGGAGCTCCCGGTGAAGAAACGATGCACCGGCGCCTCCTACTGTTTCCTCTTCCTCATCCCTAACCTACAAATCTGTAAGTCCCACCTCCCTCTTCTCTATTCTTTTCTAAAAACATATACTTCTAAAACCCGACGGAATCGGGGTTAATCCGATGTCCGATTCAGTTCTTCCTAAAAATCTCAGTTTTTCTTAAATACAATCATACTAAACCCTTACATGTTGACTATTAAACATTAACAAGTCATATTGAATAAGTTCCATATCAAAAGGATTTCTATTTCAATTTTTATCGTACTTTTTCACTAAAATACCACGTAGTTTAATTTCGACATTTAAACATCACAGTCTTGCTATACCTTTAAGTAGATCACGAGATAATGACCTACCTCCTCACAAAACTCATATGCAACATAGCACAATACTTTTCGGGAACATAGAATACGGGAAAACGAAAATTTACATATAAATACCACTAATTATTAAAACCGTTTTCTATAAGAATTCGTATTTTTATAAATCTTTGCAAAGCGCCGCTACAACCCATTTTGGGGAACCCGACTGAGATGGTGCGGATTATTGCACATCTCTGGGCTTAGTAGTGCGAGATGCAGACCTCCGCAAGGAGCATTCGGTCTCGAGAGATTTAAAATACAAATATCTTAAGAAAATGAGATTTCTAGAAATATAATATATATATTAAAATTATTTTTATATAAATATATATATATATATATATCATTAAAATATCTATTTTGTGATAATATAAATATTCCAATTTTTTTTCTAAAATCACAAGAATCACTTTACATTAAAATACCATGAAATTCCATACAAGTGCAATACTTACAATTAAATACCCTATATTATAAAATTAGGTTATTTTCACTAGAAATATCACAAATATAAAATCTACATCTATGAGAACTCTAAAGACGATAATTAAATACTTGGGGTGTATTTTGAAAATTATACCAAAGTATTTTTACATAAACCCCTTCAAGTTCTATAAATTATCCTAATGACCCTAATAAATATAGGTTTAAGCGGGACCAATCTCTTGAGCCTCAGGAAGACGAAGAAGTGGGTGCTTATCTATTTAAGGTAGACAACTTAACAACGGTGTTATCAACACGGTAATCGTCTTTGAAAAAGAAACAAATCCTGCCGCCCATGTGCAGCGATTACCGATAATATCAAAACCTAATTCAGGACTTCAATTTCTTTTCTAATTGTTCTGACTCAGACTGAGTCTCATTATAAATAATCTGACTTGAAAATGATTCAATTACAAACTACAATCTACAATTCAACATGAATTCATGAATCCATATATTCAATATATTCAATCTATATTGACTGAACCGAACCATGGATATACTTCCATTCACATGATTCTCCATGTTTCCCCAATCAGAGCAAAGCTCTGTTTTGAATTTCAAAATTCAAAAATT
Source organism: Agapanthus africanus (assembly GCA_030015575.1). Lineage (NCBI taxonomy): Eukaryota > Viridiplantae > Streptophyta > Magnoliopsida > Asparagales > Amaryllidaceae > Agapanthus > Agapanthus africanus. The sequence continues at coordinate 184,847,447 of CM057341.1, forward strand.
GAAGCAACGCTTCAGATTCTGCGCGCTGTGCGCCACGTGTCAAAAGTAGACACGCCAGCGCCAGGAGCGATGCGCCCTAGGCAGCGCACCCCCAATCAGAGCAAAGCTCTATTTCAAAATTCAAAATTTAAAAGTTGAAGCAACGCTTCAGATCCAGCGCTCTACGCTGCGCGCCACGTGTCAAACACGGGTGCGCTAGCGCAGTTGCGCTGCGCGCCACGTGTCGAACGTTGTCACGCCCCGCTTCCCAAAAGAAGGTGAAGGATGACGTGGCAAAGTCCGCAACCTAACTGTATTGAAGGTGGTCTATTCAATACAGTTACGTTAAGCGTATGAATATATAACATGCAGGATGTGTACCAAAATAAAAATAATAAAAGCGAAAGACATTTATTTCCATTAACCAAACTTTATTACATCCCAAAAGAAAGAGTAAAATAAACCGAGTAGTTTAATTACATTAAAGGAGAAACAAAAGCCCTAAACATGTGGGCAACAACAAAAATTAAATCTAGCCAATCTTCCATCGTCCAGTCTGCATAATCTTCATAAGCTGGCTTCACACCTTGATCCTTGCTATAATACTCATTCTTATCTGACGGACATTCCAAGGATAGAGGAAGAAAAGGAAGGTCCATCAGCGAGTTATACTCGGATAGGATTGCCTCATAAGAAAGTAAAGGTATAGAAACGAACAGGTGTATATAATGGATATGATGTACATGTGTATAAAGGTATGAGATTATATACAATTTAGATATGTGAATATGAGTAGGTTGTGTGAGGTATATGTTTGGTAAGGGTTCAAGTCAAGTCAAACGGATATTCAGTCTAAGAGTTAGATCGGATTAAACAATGTGTGTATGGATGGAACTGACCGGTGAACATACTCGTATCCTTGAGGTATCCCATGACTAGCTGGAAGCAGTATGAGCTGGTGCTCGTGCCCGAGATGGCAATCAATTTGGTAGCGTGAACATACCCGAAAGGTGTCCCATGACTACGATGGAGCTTTGTCTAGCATGAATATCACTCAAGTGCACAGGTATTACCACCCCTCAGTTCCATAATAAACAACAAGTCTAAACTGGTAAAATATCCACATCCAAGATACTGAATAACTCGTGTCTCATGAAGAAAGGTAGATAAGGTAACAGGTAGGTATAGCATATGATGTGATTTTGGTGTTGAGTATCAATAGGTATTGTAAACGTTTTAGTTTGTTAAACAAGGGTCCGGATACTCGCGATTATTCCGTTGTTGCCACGGAACAACTGGGGAAGTGAAATGTACCGTTTCACTTTTCGGGATCATGATCGAGTAGTAGGGGAATCCGAGTTCCGAATTTCCTTGCCTAATCAAACTACCCATCCCCGTGGTTCAGTATAAAGGCTTTGATGAATTAGAGTTAGTGCGTATACCTCTAGGCATGGAATTTCCACATTGTATAGTCGTCCACATTTTGGACTGTTCACCCGGAATATCGGGATCTTCATATTTGTATAGTCGTCCATACTTTGGACTGTTCACCCGGAATATCGGGATCTTCATATTTATATAGTCGTCCACACTTTGGACTATTCACCCTGCCTGTAGGGATCTTCATTAAGTATTCCATACCTAGGTCCGCGCATTCTAACCCTAACCGTATCATGTTTTGTATATATCATGTATGTCATAAACTGGAAATTTAAAAAGTATTGATCTCGTTTAATATGGCCTTCCACAACCACTCGTTTTATTTTATAAAGTTCGTAAAGTACTTCATGTCATCTTAGGGAAAGCTTAGTTAAAAATAAATAATAGTGTTTAATTATCTTTTATTACTTCTAAGAAAAACCATGAGATTTGGGATATTTATTATTTTGGAAAAACATAATGTTTTACAGAAAATATCCTTTCGATAAAAGGTTGTGGTGTTTATTTGAAAATCTTTTGCAAGAGGTTTTTATTTGAAAATCTAGACTGCTCCTAATGTTCCAAAATGACAAGTTGTGAGGTCCTCAAATCGCCTCTTCACCGCCAATTATGGCCAGGTAAGCACAAGTAAGGAAAGGAGGGATCCTCTCACGAATCACCGTGAGACGGGCCTTTTAAAGTTACATTTCCCACTTGTCTAGCCTAGGCACCACAAAATCTGGTTTAGATAAACGACCGATGCCTACAACTTTCCTTTGTTCTAAATTGGTGTTATTTTAAAATTACCTTTTAATAAGATACTAAAAATTCCTTTTGAAAAGATATCGTTATTTAAATTTAGTATTTTCTTCTTTAAAAAGGTTGAAGGGGGGGTTTAACAATATTATAGTAGTTGATGAAAAAGTGTAATAAAATATACGTATGTCGAATCTAAAATATTTATTTCACATATCTAATCTCTTATGGATATTTTAAATAAATATAATATTTTAATTAAACGAGGGTATTTTGTGGAAGTACCCTATTTCGAGATCATTTTTATAATATGGGTAAGTGTGGGTATGTCAGAGGTGAATTGACAATTCATGGGTTATGACATTTGGTATATCAGATTCCAGGTATTATGGGTGTGCAGTATACTTTTGTGTACAGAGGAAATTTAAACACCGTTTTAAAATATGGGTTAATATTATCGTTATAGAGGGTACAAGGAATAGGCATGCACGAATATTATAACAACATTTTAAATAGGGGTTGATGATTATAAGTTGGAACTAGGTTATTGAGAAAGAAGAAGGTAACAGGAAAAGGGGAGAGAGGCGGATCCTACCTTGTGTTTGAGTCGGATGCCAAAGTGTTGAAAACGTAGGCTCGTACTAAATCCTCAATAGCTCCGTGCCCCGATTTTTCCTCGGCGATTGGGTGGAGCCGTAGCGTCGGCGTCGTCGATATGAAGGCACCGGTATTTTTTTCCAGAATTTTTGGAGTTCTGAGGTCTGAGAAATCAGTGTTTGAAGTGCCTATTTATAGCGTTTTTTCACCAGCCATAAAATCCAAAATTTCCGTTAAAATTCCATCAAAATCCACGCATTCAATCATTTTCGAATCATCAGTCAATAATTGCGCCCGCCGCCTCTTCACCTCGGCCTTTGGATTGAGATCCAACGGCTGAGATCGTGCCGCCAAGAATCCCGCCGCCTGCCACGTGTCGCGCGAATGGAGACCACGCGTTTTCACGTGGTCCCCACCACGTGGGCGCCGTCGGGGTTTCTGGGACGTTGGATCTTGTGATCCAACGGTCCAGGTTAAAAGGTTTTAAAAAAATTTAAAAATAAAAAAAATAAAAATAAAAATCAGCAGATTATTTAAAAATATTGATTTGGCTTTAAAAATTTGGTAAAAATGTTTAAAAATACGGAAAAATTATGGGAAAATTTCAGAAATTATGTTTTATTGTTATCTTTAGTATAAAAATAATTTTGGGCTAAAACTAAATGATATATTCATTCCTACGGTTTTAGCTAGTTATTAAAACTATATAATATCTAGTTTATCCTTTAAAATATTTTTAATTACGAATTAATTACTTTTATTGATAATAAAAATATGTAGATTATTTTAAGGCGTTATAAAATCTTACTAAAATATTTTAAGCCTATAAAAACAATAAATAGACTTTAGAAAATTCCTTTAATCATATTTCGATGCTTTGAAAATTATTAACATTACTTTAAAAATTATTCTTCTATAAAAGAAACACGTAAATAATTATTTGGTAGTAGAAATTTAAATAAAATATATTTTATTAGGTATTAGAAAACATGGTCGTTACAAACGTAGGTGCGCCAGCGCTGGAATTAAAAATTCCCCCAACGTCAGATCAAAAGATCTACTAATAATAAATTATTAATTAATTAGAACTAAAGTTCTGTTATGGAAAGATTTTTCAATCTTATTAAAACAAGAAGATTATCTTCTGTAAAACAGAAGCCTTAGGATCAAAAATCCAACGGTAGGAAATATTCCCAAATCAATCAGAGAAAGATCTCTTAAAACTGATTTAACAAATCATTTGGCCCTATATAAAGGACCCTAGACTTCAAGTCTAGAAGATAGAGAATACAGAGAAGAAAAGAGAGAGAAACCCTCTGCAAAAAAGAGCAAGCTCTTAGAAAAAAGAAGATTTTTTCTTCATCTTCAAGGTAAAAAAGAACTATGTTCTTGAATAATAGAGATAAAACCATCTCGTAAAAAGAAGAACCATCTTCTAAAAAGATCAGAGATCTAAGAAAAAGACCAAGGTCTTTAATAAAGAACAGATAAAAAAGATCTAGTCATAAAAAGACTAAAAGAAGTATTTTACTTCATTCACAGATCTTTTGATCTATAAAGGCAGAGCCTTTTATAAAAAACAAGAACTTTTGTTCTTGGATCTTGAGGAAAAAACCTCCTTTGAAGAACATAAATTTGTTCTTTGATCTTAAAATTGATCAAATGCGCTTTGCGCTATTGAAAAGTGCCTTGCACTCATGAATTGCACCATTGCGCTCAAAGGACCGGCGCTCAGCGCCAAAACCTGCCACGTGTCAGCCAGAGACACAATCTGCGTTTTGTGCTTCTAAAAACAGAGCACTACGCTCATGGGCTGGCGCTTAGCGTCAAGCGTGCCACGTGTCACTCACTGGTGCACCAACAGACTAGCGCAACGCGCTCATAAATTAAAAGCGCAATGCGCTAACAAACTAGCGCTTAGCGCTAAGCGCGACACGTGTCCTCTTCATGTGCACTACCCGACAGAAGCGCAATGCGCTATTGAACTAGCGCTTAGCGCTAAGCGCGACACGTGTCCTCTTCGTGTGCGCTACCTGACAGAAGCGCATTGCGCTATTTGACAGGCGCAAAGCGCCCGACACGCCACGTGGCGCACTGTCAGAATAAGCTCTGTTACTGATGAATGATATGCATTCAATACAAGACAAAAATGTCAGAGCCCAATGCCTAGCATTATTAAAAGGGCTAAGCCCAAATAAAGGCTTAATAGCCAGAACAAAAAATAAAATGTTAAAACATTTTAATTGGACTTAGCCCAATTCTGACCATAAGTCCTCAACTTATTTTGAATTGAGCACATCTGCTCTTTCAACCACTTCACATTGGTTCAAGGGTACATCTCTTCACTCCTTTGATATTTGTCGTTGTAATTCTTCAACGTCTTCAAAGAGGTGACGGGTCCCGACAACCACACATTTCATGGACTGTGGGGTCCTTAAACTCACGGACTATGATGTCCTTAACCTCGACCGTGATGTCTTAAAACTAACAACGGACTGTGAGGTCCTTAAACTCATGGACGATGATGTCCTTAACCTCGATCGTGACGTCTTAAAACTAACATCGGACTGTGGAGTCCTTAAATCCACGGACTATGATGTCCTTAATCTCGACCGTGATGTCTTTAAACTAACATCGGACTGTGGGGTCCTTAAACCCTCGGACTATGATGTCCTTAACCTCGACCGCGATGTATTTAAACTAACAATGGACCCCCATGTCCTTAAACTGGCAATCGACCGCAATATCACTAAACTAAACAATAGAGCCCAATTACTCTCTTGTCGGATCTAAATGGTCCCGTTAAGTTGATCTTAGTCTAAAATTAGACTAACGTATCCTTAACAAACGTTTAAGTTGATCTTAGTCTCAAATGAGACTAACGTATCCTTAAACCCAAACCAAAACCCAAATTTAAGAAAATACGGATTTGGACTAATCCACGTCCTACGGGCGACAACATAAATTAGTCTCCGTATACAATCCACGGGCAACCACAAACAAAACAAACACCCACGACACGAAGTGACCATCTGGAGAAGGAGAAAGTTGTTACCGCGATGCGGTAGCGTAATTAACTGCAAGGGCTTGCGACTGCAGGGAAGAGCGTCCCCACAATCAAAAACCTCTCAAATGAGGGGGAATCTGACGAAATCTGCTATATCGTCCGCATCCGTTTAAACCTTCGATACATGGTACCATAAATCAACTTGGCATCTTCGGAGAGGTGGACGGATAGCACCAATTAGCATCTGCCCCGAATTTCAGGCAAGACGGACCTGCGCGGTCGCGTCTCTGTGTTCGGAGGGGAACAGATTCTGGCACGCCCAGTGGGTCCTTTTCCTCTTTCCACTCCACACTTCGTGTGTCGTGTTCGCGAACGAATCGCGGTTCGCTAATGGTTGCCCTTGGGTTTGAGGTATTGAGATTTGGCGTTTTGCTTGGTGCAGGAAGCAAAGATCAATGGCGTTCACCTGCTCGAAGTGTTCCACATGCAACTGCAACCCACGTTCTGCCTCAACTGGGGGCATAGCTTATGGGCCCCAGGCGGCTTCCCTGTTCACGATGCCGGTGGAACAGGTCACCCAAGCCACCACAGGATTGTTTTTCGAGATCATGCTCCCGCCAACGAGCTTCAGCGCTCCTATGCCAGCACCGGAAGCTCCCAAGAAGTCGGTCTTCGATCGGCTTGCTACTACCACGGCCCCTCTCAACGGGTCGTCCAGCTCCAACTCCTCGGTCTTCGCCAGACTGAGCCTGAACTCCGATGGGCCTGCCAAGAAGCCCATGACACATGAAGTGGCCATCCCAAAGAAGATAGCCACCCCTGCTCCTGAAGCCGTCAAGGCGGCTTCTCCTGCCAAAGAGTTGGTCTTTACAAGACTGGCTATTCCAGCTCCCGTTCCTGCTCGAAGGTCTGTCTTTGACAGATTGGATACCGCTACTCAAAAGATGTCAGTCTTCAAGAGGCTGGCACCAATGGCGCCTCATCTAGACAGGGGGCAAGACAAAGCCATCCCTATCTGTAACAACCCTAATTTTTCTATACACTTTTCTATACAATTTTTTTTCTTCAAAATCCATAAAAGAGTATTTTAACCCGAGCACAATATATAAGTAATTATTTTGTTTTTAAATAACTCCATTTTTAGTGTACATAAAATTGCTTTAAATTTAAAGTATACTTGGGGTATTTAATGTTACTGTTACCACTTTAAGTAATTATTTCACACCATAATTACAAGGAGCTTGTAGCTCATTGGTAACTCCTTGCACTGCTGAACCAAGCAACCAGAGTTCAAATCCCATACCCTACATTATTTTTAATATTGATTTTTTTAAAAACCTTTAGAATACCAAGAGTTTACACGTGCATATCTCACAAAAAACCCCTACTACACCCAAAGATTTAACACTTCCAGGAGTTAGATGAACCGTCGGGGGGGATCCTGGCGGCCGGACTCGGCCGGGAATCGGCCAACTCGGCCTTGACTCGGCCGACTTAGTGCTCCGACCGAGTCACGACCGAGTCACCCCCGAGTCGGCCGATTCCGGCGATGGACCCAACATGAAAGTTGTGTCTTTTCATATTACCTATGCACCTGCAAAATTTCAGCCTCAGAACACTTCCAGAGCTCCTTAAAAACCCTAATTACTTCACTTTTAATACATTTTTATTACATTTTATCACATTTTTATTTTAAACCTTTCACCTACCCTACCCTATAAATACACCCCCTACCCTCTACCCTCTCATCCCAAAATCCTAAGCTCACTCTCTTAAATCTTCTCAAGAGTTGTGTACTTTGAAAACAAGTTCGCGGCGAAGCTCCGACGAAATTCCGACGGAAATTCCGGCGACGTTTTTAGGAACAACCGGCGACGAAGCAACGCCTCAGCAACCCTTCTAGTCCCCCCTTCACTCCTTTGCTTAATCAAAACCCGTAAGTCCCATTCTATCTCTCTTTCTCATTCTCTAAAATACGAAATTACAAAATCCGACGGAATCGGAACAAATCCGATTTCCGATTCGGTTTTCTATAAAATTTCACTTCTCACCAATTCAATCATGCTTAAACATCTTATTGTTGACTATTAAACATTCAACGAATAATTTGAACAAGTTTCATCACATGAAATGACAGCCTTTTCAATTTATCGTATTTTTCACTTAAATACCACAATATTTCAATTCCACATTTAACCCCCTCAACCTTGCTATACATTTAAAGTAGAGCACGAGGTAATGACCTACTCCACACACACACATATACAACCTAAAACGATATCATCAAAAAACTTAGAATACGACAAAACAATACTTTCAAATAAATACCCTTTACTTAATAAAACCATTTCTAAAAGATTTAGTATTGATACACTTTTAGATAAATACCACATAATATGAAAATACGATAAGTTGTGGACATCGGTCGTTTATCTAAACCTGACTTTATGGTGTCTAGGCTAGGCAAGTGAGAAAGGTAACTTTAAAAGGCCCGTCTCACGGTGATTCGTGAGTGGATCCCTCCTTTCCTCACTTGTACTTACCTGGCCACAATTGGCGGTGAAGAGGCGATTTGAGGCATCTAACAACTTGTCGTTTAGACCATTTAGAAATAGACTAGTTGACTTAGGAAACCCTAGAATCTAAAATACGGAGAATTTACATTTTTACAAATAAATACCTTTTACTTTATAAAACCGTTTTCTAAAGGATTTAGTATTTTACAATCTTTGCAAAGCGCCGCTACAATCCATCTTTGGGGAACCCGTTCGGGATGGTAAGGATTATCGCACATCCTCGGGCTTAGTAGTGCGAGATTCAAACCTCTGCAAGGAGCATTCGGTCTCGAAAGGTTTAAAATACGACATCTTAAGAAAATGAGATTTTTAGAAAATAAAATATTTATTAAAATTATTTTTGTATAAATATATGTATATTTATCTTTAAAATACCTATTTTATTATGTTATAAATATTCTACCTTTTTCTAAAAATCACAAGAATATATTTTACACTAAAATACCATGAACTTCCAATAAATCAATATTATAGATAAATACCTTTATCTATAAAACTAGTACATTTTCACTAGAAATGTCACAACATAAAATCCACCCTCATTACAACTCTAAAGACGAACAATAAATACTTGAGGTGTATTTTGAAAAATATATAAAAGTATTTTTACATAAAATCCCCTCAAGTTTATAAATTACCCTAAGGACCCTAGCAATTATGAGACTTCGATTCACAATTCTGAATGTCTGACTCGGGTTTGAGTCTGATTAATTTGACTTGAATATGATTCAAGTTAACCTATAATCTACAAGATTCCATTTCAATATGAACACATGAATCCATGAATACAATTATCAATTTATACAACTTGACTGAACCGAACCATGGATATATATTCCTTTTACATGATTCTCAGTATTCCATTTACATGACTCTACGGTTATAACCGTTTCCTGATATCATGGTTTCGGTCAGTCAGTCAATCACTCATACAAGCAATACAATTTACAAGATAACAATACAAACAAGACATCGCGGGGTTTAAGGGATAGATTGGTACGGAAGGTGTTAAAGGTGGCACGAGGTGGTAAGATTTAATACACCTAACATGAATCCAGTTGCTGTTGTACCGTGGCATAAACGGTTCCTTGTACTATACGTGCCCCTATTCTCTGGCATATAGAGACTCCCCTCGTATACACTGACATCCTTCTGTACCAAGCTACAAACAACAGCGTTAATACGACATTACAACAGGATAATACAACTTTAAAATATATCTTCTTATTCTGTCTTTTCTACTTTCCTCTTACCTTTGGGACTTACCGAGCGACCTGTTCGCTGACGACATTCTATTTCTTTCTTCTTTGAATGTCGTCAGGTGATTCGGACCCGGCAGAGATCGAGCCATCGCAAGAAGACTTGGAGCAGTTTGCCGAAGACCCTGCACTTTAGTTTCATTGTACACTTTTCCTTTCTGTACTTTTCATTTCCTGTTACGCCACTGTTTAGGCATCTTTTTATTTCAGTTGTATTTCCTTTATTGCATTGTACAAAGAATGTTAATAAATAAAAGTTGCTGTTCTTTTTATTTCTTGTCTCTTGTGTATTTATTTTATATTGCTTAGATACGCTTAGCGTATGTACTTCTGAGTATATACGTAGCGGACCTCGTCGCGTCCCCTTCGCCGTACACTGGGAAGCGGGGCGTGGCACCATCGCCGAACCAGCCCCAACAGCTCGACACGCTCGACGTCGCCACTGGCGCCGAGTAAGGAAGGCAGGGGGCAACTCCCCCTCTGGGCTAACTCCACCAGCTCCAACGGTGGAAGTTAATGCTGCTGTTCCAACCGGGAACAGCTTTGAGCTGCTGAACAAGGTGCGCAGGAATTCGCCTACCGCCGTACTAAAAAGATCTCCACCGCCGGTGGAGACCGTCACAGAAATGAAGCCGGAACAGTCCCCTCAACGACTGTCTTCTAAAGTTTACAAAATCTGGCGACAAGTCCGAGAGTCGGTGGTTGATCAAGACTATCCCCGTCGGCAGAAAAAGCTGAAGGTCCGACAGGAAGAAAACCGTCCTGTTAAGCCACAAAAGACGACGGCTACTTGGGTGCCCACTGCAGTGGCCCCCTCAACTTCGACCGCTCATAAGAGGAGAAGGTCGGAGAAAATCCCCATGCCTTCTACAAATGTCAAAGGCACTGATCCTAAACGCCCTAAGTCTGGGGGTATGGTGGTGCATACCGTCTATATGGCATCCGGAAAAGAGGATAGCCGTATTTCCTCAGGTCATCGACCGCTTACGCGATCCGTGACAAAAGCCAAAGAGCAGCAGCAGAAGCTTCAGGAGATGATAACTGCGATGGCCGCGCTCACAGGACCGAAAGCAAGCCCAGAGGCATCCTCAGAACAACGCTACGAGCAGGAAACTGATGCCGAGTTCCTTCAGAGAATGCTTGAAAAGAAGGACAAAGAGGCCGCGGAACAAGCGGCCAATATAAAACAAATGGCCCTTCTGTTCCAAGATATGGTGGGCATGATGATCCAGCCGGATCCCCCAGCCGAAGATCCTCCAGTAATAATTGAAGATGATAGAGGAGAAACATCAAATCCACCTCCGGCTCTTTCAGCAGTAAAGGAGGAAACTATTTCCAAGTCCGCCCTGGATGATTACATCGCTCAGCAGATACGAGTTCACCAGACGAATGAAGCGGCTGGGCAAATTGTTAGAACTGGGCGACCGTATCCAGGCTGGTATGATCAGATAAAATACCCGCCGGGCTAAACGATCCCGAAATTCCATGTGTACAAGGGGACAGGCAATCCCCATCAACATGTCGCTCAGTTCAGGGCTCTCTGTGGCAATACTGGTGGCGATGATAAGCTTTTGCTCCGCTAATTCGTCGGCAGTTTGTCGGAGACGGCGTTTGAGTGGTACTCCGAACTTCCAAACGACTCCGTCAAAACTTTCGCAGAAATGGAGTTGTTGTTCACCCAGCGATTCGCAAGTGCTAGTGAACGCACCCCAATAACGGAATTGATCAATGCTAGGGTGAAGCCGGGCGAAACGTGGGTTCAGTACGCAATCCGATGGCGGAATCTATGGTCGAAGTGTGAACAGCGCATCAAAGAAGCACCAGCGGTGGGCATGTTCGTGGGCACCCTAGACCCTCATGCAACTATTTCCCAGTTCATGATGTTCTTCAAGCCGACTACATTCCAGGCCTTGATCGACAAACTGGCCCAAATGGACCAGATGGGTCACAGACCGTCTCCTCCAAAGCTGGACTCTCGCAATGAAAAGGGCAAAGGGAAAGCAAGCTTCGTCGCCAACGCTCAACAACAACCGAGTGGTCCGAAAGCGGTTGTTCGCCAAAGCAACAAGCGGCAATCCCTCGATGAGAAGCTGAGACGTCCTTACTTATTTCCCCGAGATAAAACGAGGAGATTGTTCGAACTGGCAATGCGCAATGGGCTCATTACTCTACCAGAGTCGAGACACCCACTGCAACCGAACGATGTCGACGATCCCAATTACTGCCCCTACCATCGAGTATTGGTCCATCCACTCGAAGATTGCTACGTCTTCAAAAATTGGGTTGAAGACCAATACCAGCAAGGCAAATTCGCGTTGTCTGAAAATTGGAAGGTGAACCCACCACAACCACATGCTCCGAAAAAGATGGACATGCCGGGCGCATCGTGCTCATTCATAGAGAAAGCCCCGTGGACCGAAAAGTCCGTAAACTAGAAATTCGCCTTAAATATGGCAACGACGGACCGCAATGTCCTAAAACTTGCAAATGACCGAAACGTCGTTAAACTACCATCAACCCGCGACATCCTCAGGCTGGCATGGTAAAAAAAATGGTATGTCCAGATGCAAAATGGGCACGGATGAAAACCCGAAGGGGCTCCGTGAGTAAAAACAGCAGGGCTACCGGCGAGTTTTGTGAAAACCCGAAAGGGCACAACCTCGTTAAAACACTTGCAGGGTCCTCTCGACCTTGTGAGGAGAAACCATCTGTGTGAGATCCTTACGACTCACAAGGGAGCAACACACTTAGGGATCCCCACGATTCCTAAGGAGAAGTTACACTTATGAGATCCTCATGACTCGTAAGGAGAAACCCTCTTATGAGACCCTCACGGCTCATAAGATTCAAAAGTCTTAAGCTACAGGGATCTGAACCTGTTCTTAAGCAGCCACCACAACCTCCAATACTGCCCTACAAGCGGCTCAATGCTGACCCTTGTATACAATCCACGGGCGCGAATAAACATTTCCCTAACAAAGTCCCACCCGTGACTAGGGATATGTTCGCACGGTGAAAAACCTTTGTGAGTCCTCTCGACTTATAAGGAGAAAACACTATTGTAAGATCCTTACAACTTATAAGAGAACATACACTTAGGAGTCCTCATGATTCCTAAGGAGAAAACGCGCCTACGAGATCCTCACGACTCGCAGGGAGAAATACCTTTATGAGACCCTTACGGCTCATGAAGTCAAAAGCTTTAGTCGACAGGATTCTAACCCTGTTCGCTAAGCCACCTTTGTTCGATATCGACAGAGGCAAATGATGATTCGCTCCTGGCAATATCCCAGTTGTAGCGGTGCTGATGCTGAAATCGGTGTCTAATCCAAGCTTGCAGTAAAAAGCTTGCGGGCCCACACATGCATACGAAATAGCCGAAATGATGGGGCAACTTGCAACAAAATCAACAAGTAAAAATGTATGCATGCAAAATAGCCGAAATGATTGGGCAACTCGCAATAAAAAATAGCGAGTAAAAAATAAAACAAATAGCCGAAATGATTGGGCACCGCAAAAAATAGCCGAAATGATTGGGCAATCGCGACTTTCGCGATATAAAAAGCTGAAATGATAGAGCATCGCGGAAAGAAATAAAAAATTATGAAAGAATGAAGTTTTTTACCCTACAGATGAGATCACATCGATCCCTGTATACAATCCAGGGGCACAAACAAAAAAGGGGAACCATATTTTCCCACCAGACTCTGTCAAAAAGAGACTACCCCGGAACCATGGCAAAGTCCCCTAGTTCCAAATCTCGACGGTTCACAGACAACCTAGAGACCACCTCGACATTCATCTCGTTACAGCAGATGCAACGTCAGCAAAGCGGAGTGACGTCAAAATCTTAGCTCCACCTCAGTATTCGTCTCGTTACACCAGACGCAATGTCAACAACGGCGTTCTTTCGCAGTCCAGTAGGATGCAGATGCAACGTCAACGAAAGACCTCACGGTCGAAACAAAGTGGAGTGATGGCAAAATCCCAGCTCCACCTCAGCATCCGTCTTGTTACAGCAGACGCAATGTCCCCCTAGGGTCAAAACAACAGAGCCATGGCAAAGTCCCTAGTTCCAAATCTCGACGGTTCACCAACAACCTAGAGACCACCTCGACGCCCGGCTCGATACAGTAGACGCGATGTCACCCCAGCGTTCTTCCTCCAACTAGATGTAGATGCGACACCAACAACGGAGCCATGGCAAAGTCCCTAGTTCCAAGCCTCGACGGTTCACCAACAACCTAGAGACAACCATGACATTCATCTCGATACAGCAGACACAATATCAACAAACGAAGCAAAGGAAGATCCCTAGCTTCAGGGTCTCAACGTCAATATCGAAAACTTAGAGATCAACACCGGCGTTCTTCCTCCCTCCACTCGGATGCAGACGCAACATCAACAAACGGAGCCACGGCAAAGTCCCCTAGTTCCAAGACTCTACGGTCCACAGACAACCTAGAGTCAACCAATGACCTCCCTGCCGGGTCAACGCTCCGTCTCGAAAACAAGTCAACCAACCCCCAGGGAAATCAGTGTCCTTGGCAACCTCCTCGATTCAGGGAAATCAGCGTCCTTGACAAGAGCAAATTGATTCGCGTCGACCCGCAGAGAAATCAGCGTCTTTGCAGGAATACCTCGATTCGTCTCAACCCCAGGGAAATCGGTGTCCTTGGCAACCTCCTCGATTCAGGGAAATCAGCGTCCTTGACAAGAGCAACTTGATTCGTGTCGACCCGCAGAGAAATCAACGTCTTTGCAGGAATACCTCGATTCGTCTCAATCCCAGGGAAATCAGCGTCCTTGGAAACCTCCTCGATTCAGGGAAATCAGCGTCCTTGACAAGAGCAACTTGATTCGCGTCGACCCGCAGAGAAATCAGCGTCTTTGAAGGAATACCTCGATTCGTCTCAACCCCAGGGAAATCAGTGTCCTTGGCAACCTCCTCAATTCAAGAAAATCAGCGTCCTTGACAAGAGCAACTTGATTCGCGTCGACCCGTAGAGAAATCAGCGTCTTTGCAGGAATACCTCGATTCGTCTCAACCCCAGGGAAATCAGTGTCCTTGGCAACCTCCTCGATTCAGGGAAATCAGCGTCCTTGACAAGAGCATCTCGATTCGTGTCGACCCGCAGAGAAATCAGCGTCTTTGCAGGAATACCTCGATCCGTCTCAACCACAGGGAAATCAGTGTCCTTGGCAACTTTCTCGATTCAGGGAAATCAGTGTCCTTGATGAGAGCATCTCGATTCACGTCGACCCGCAGAGAAATCAGCGTCTTTGCAGGAATACCTCGATTCGTCTCAACCCTAGGAAAATCGGTGTCCTCGACAACCTCCTCGATTCAGGGAAATCAGTGTCCTTGACGAGAACATCTCGATTCGCGCCGACCCGCAGAGAAATCAGTGTCTCTGCAGGAATATACAACTTCAGTAACGCGGAGCCGCGGCAAAGTTCCCAGTTCCATGACTCAGCGGTGCACAGACAAACCAAAGTCAACCCTCGACCTCCCTGTTGAAGCAATGCTTCGACTCGGAAGTAGGTCAACTCATCAATCCCTTACGAGTTCTCTTGACTTGTAAGGAAGAAAGTTCTCTTATAAGATCCTTACGACTTATAAGGGAAAACGCACTTAGGAATCCTCACGATTCCTAAGGAGAAAATACACCTACGGGATCCTCTCGACTCGTAGTGAGAAAAGTCTTCATGAGACCCTCACGGCTCATGAAATTGAAAAGTCTTAGGCAGCAGATCTGAACCTGCCTCCCAAGCCATCACTACCTCACGAAGAAGCCAAGACAAGATGCTCACTCTATCATCTGTCGACCATGTTTGCTAAGGTAACATGCTAATAACAAAGGAAAGAAGAAAGCGGAGAGATGACACAAGACATTGCAAAAAAATGTGTATCTTTTATTCATGAATTCAATTGGGTACAAAATACATCATATGAAAGAATAAAAGAACAAATACATTTTACTCAAAATTACAAATGGTACAAAAAATTGCTACTGAGAAGGAGGCGTTTTCAGCAAGGCCGCCAGCTGCTCTCGCACTTCATTTAGCACCTTCTCATGATCCGCCGCCACGGCCAGCTCTGCTTCAATTTGGGCCCGTTGCTGCAAACAAGATGAGAGTTTCTGATCAGCTTCTTGTTGGGCAGCCTCCTGACTCTGCGTGACCTGCTCATTGAGATCAAGCTTCTTCCTCAACACCAGCTCGTCAGAGATACACCGTTGAAGGCTTTCAAAAATGGTGTTCAGCTGGGCAGCATTAGCTGCAACCTCAGCGCACAGTTGGGCAGATTCAGCAGCAGTCACCTCACGTTCCTTTCGCTTAAGGGTTCCCTCTCATTCGAAATGGTGAAGGAACGGAACACTCTGCTCAACCCATGCGGCCCTCTAGGAGTTCAAAGCCTGAGTCTCAGGGGCAGGACGCATAAGCTCAAACCCATGCAGACAGGCCTCAATCTTCCTGCAGTGATTAACCCAAGACTTGATGACGCCTTCATTATGAAAATTCACAAGCGTCGCCAGTATTGGATTGACCTCGGCAGCAAAATCTGCGGCAGATGTAGGAGCTTCCGCGTCAAGCTCCTCGACTTATTCGCTCAGCATACACAGACTGGTCACAGCACCTTTTGAGGATGGACGTCTGGAAAAGGGCCCGGCCGGTATCATGATGCGAGATTCGAAAGAGGCCTGAGTCAATGCGACCGCTGCAAAACAAATCACAATCAGATGACGGTTTAAGAAGTATAAGAGGTTCATGAGCAATGGGATTTTGTAACACCCGGCCCCGTTTATACCAAAGTCCGTATTTTGTACTTTAGAATTCTCTTTATTCTAATTAGGAATTATTTATTTTATTTATAAATTATTATTATATTTTATCTTTCAAACCCCATTTGAACCCAACACCATTTTTCCCTTCTTTAGCCAGCAACCCATCTTGTTTCTTAATACACCTATTTGTTTTTCCCATTTAAATTCCAAAGCCCGGCCCCATTTATTTTTCTCCTTTTAATCTTCAAATTCTTTTGGCCCGGCCCGTGCCTTCCTCTTCCATTTAATTTATTTGCTTGCTAGCCCCGACCCAATTTTTCCCACTCCTTTTTACCATTTCTTTCAAAACTCACCGGCCCGTTTCAATTTCTTTTCACTAATTAAATTCTTTTCCTTTCCCCGGCCCAAACCCCCCGGCCCGTCTCCTTTTCTCCTCAGCATTTTTCCTCTTCATTTTCTTTCCGGCCCGGCCCGCGCCCGCTTCAGCCCAGTCTCGAAACTGTTCATCTCCTTCATTTCTCAACGGCTCTTTTCCCGCTCGCGTGCGCGCTTCTCGCGCCGTCGTCTCCGCCGTCGCCCCCGCTCGCGCGAGCGTTACCCACGACGCGCACGTTCACCCCCACGACCCTCTCCTCTCTACACACTACACCCTCAATCACTCGCAACCACCTCCTTCTCCCCCTCACACAACCCCGTCTCCTGTGCACTCCGTGCTCCCACCATCGCCGCCGTCGCTACCCTCCTCCCCTCTCGCTCACCCGCGGCGACGACCACGACCTCGCTCCTCCCTCCCTTCCTCCACTGCCTGAGCGCCTTCGCATACACCCACTCCCCTGCACCCATCAACTCGAGCCCCTACTCCCGAGCTCAACCCCTGCCACCTCTCGACGCTGACCACCATAGCCACCCAAGTTTCTTCCGCTCACCCCATCACCACCGACCAACAACTCCTCCTTCTCCCGCAACGAATACACCCTCCATCAACCCAACTCCCCTGCACACCCTAACCGTTGCACCGAGCTTCGACCCCCACCCAGCACGCTCGACGCCGGCGAGCCTACACCGCCTCGGTCGGATCCCTTCATCCTCATCATCATCGTCGTCGTAACCACCTCTCTCTCTCTGCCTTCCCCTCTCTCGGTATCACTCTCTCTCTCTCTCTATCGGCCTACCCTCTCTCTCTCTCTCACTGTCTTTCTCCAGCTCTCTCTCTCTCTCTCACTAACCCTCTCTCCCTCACTCTCCCTCTATCTGCAACGTCTCTTTCCAACTCCGTAAACCACCCCACGACGGAGCCATAACTTTGCTGAGGACTCGAGCTCGAGCCCAGTCGAGCTGCCGTGCCACGGTCGTGTCGCGATCGCACTGTGGATGTACCGTCGTCAATACGTCACCAGGCAAGTTTTTACTTGCTTACATGCTAATTGCTTATGATACAATTGCCAATTACATAGATACTAAAGTTGCAAGATTAGTTAATTTATGTGCCGTGACTATTCGATGTTTGTTCCCTTAGAAAAACATTATCAAATTTGACGGAACTCAATGGTGTAGGTTGGCCCGTTGGGCTGCGAACATAGTGTGTGAGTTTCGTTGGATAATTTGATTGTTAACGACTAAAATGACTACCCCCAGGTTTAACCGTAAAGCTGAAATTCTATTGCACCTGAAAACCGTTAAATTCACCATAAATCATATACATATTAGAATGGTGCGTTCGAGGGCTCAAATCGAAGCCTACTCGATGAACTTTAACCCTATACTAGTTTCCAGACAATCCTGTATTTAAACTGTGATGATATTCGGGTCGGAGAGCGACTCTGGACTGCAGTCCAGAGCTACTCCAGTCATTGCTTGCTGTTCCGTATTGGATACCACAGGATTTCCTTAACTCGTAGGTTGCGGAACTCCGCTGCTTATTGTAGGTAACTCTGTTAGCTAGACAACACTATTAGTTTCATCCTGTTTCGTTATCATTTACTATTTAATCTGTAATTTAGAAGATCGGGACACATAACAGTCCCAGCAGAATCAGAATTGACATGTTGATACTAAACAGATGGTAACTCCTAACGTACAGACGTGATTGAAGATCCGTTTGTTGCGTTGAAAACTTTACTGAAAACCCTAGAATTCATCCAACTGCAGCGTCGCTAAAATATGATCCCAACTGGGGTTAAAATGCGTTGCGAAATGGATTCCTGATTCTGAAATTGGATTTCCAGCCGCGAGCGCTTAAAATGAAATGGTTATAACTAATGATCCTGGAACCCGTTTGACTTGAAACAAAATTAGATGGATAGATAACTGAACATATTAATTACTACCTGTTTGTCATTTCGCCAAATTATATACATATGTTTCATGATAAATCGTGCAAGTGAAAGAATGCGGTTTCATAACATCCTCACCATGTTTATATACTTGTTCACGCATCATGTCATACCCATGTCATTGTATTGATAACCTAGTGACATCGTGCATTTACCCAGTGTTAGATTTTAGTGTTGATTGTGGCAAGTACGTCAGTGTTCGTGTATTCGTGATTAAGTGAAAGTGATACGTACTTGTGCACAATCAGTGTCCCTTTTATTTTATTGCATTGTCGACGTCTGTGGGATGCGTGTACGTGTGACTATAAGTGGTATGGGACACTTATGGAAGCGCTTGCACGGATGTCACAGATAAGGCATCCGACACTGCCATTTATCTTAGGTATTAGTCGGGACGTGCTTGATGGAGGTCCTGCCTCCAGTTCTCGCGCAGACTTGTCACGGATCGATTAGTATTTAGGGTTATGGTTAGCGTTTGATGTAGACCACGGGGTGTGGGGTAGTTCAAGTGTGAATTCAACAGAATCTCGGGAGTCCCATGCCGGCTTATATATTTAGGGAGTTATATGGAGATTTACAGGGTATGTGATATATACACCGTGAAACATTCGTTACATGTTGGGCCCGTGGTCCCTTGCCCTTGGGTTCTACCCTTGGGTGGAGGATACTCGCGAGTGGTTGACTCTCACACTTGGACTGACGATAGGCTTATTGACCTGTGTAGTGAGACTTAGAGACTGATAGGGTTACTGTCGTTTACATTCCTTATATACTGTGTTGACATACATGACATATCGTTATACTGCTTTACTGCTCCGCTGCATTTATCTCTGCTCATTTATATTCATGCTGTTATTGATTTACTGTTATTCATATCCTTCACCACTGTTAGAATTGTTACTTGATTATATGCATTATATTGCTATTGTGTCGCTCTGACGACCTGAGTATGCATGCTCAGTGTGAGGAGAAGATTTAGCTTGGATTACAACTAAACGTGCATCTCAGACTTCTTGACTTGCTACTCTGAGTTACTTTCGTTTGTTCCACTTCAGGTCAGTTTATATTATTGTATCTTTCAGTTACTGCATTTCCCATTACCTGCGCATCGTTTACTGTTTACCATGATAAACTAGAAGCCGAAGTGTGACTACGGCATGACATTTCCTTGACCGTAGGAGCATGGCTGGCCTTGTCTACCCCTCGTATTCCGTATTTTGGGAAGCGGGGCGTGACATGGTTTAGTTGGTATCAGAGCCCAGGTTTTGCATCGATTGGGATTGCAGTTTTTCGTGTACAGTTCGGCAATCTAAGACATCCTTCGGTCTAGGTTGTAAACTGTCATTCTTGATCCATATTCACATCGTGCGTTCAGCTATCCATTCGCTATGGTTTCGGGTGACTTGACAAGGTTACGTGGTTGAAATTGCACTATCGTAATCTAATCAAGTGACTTAAAGTCATACAATTGATTCTCCACTTATAATAAATTCAGCATCTCCGATATTTTTGAATCTTTGTCCTATCCATTTTGATTCGTAATCTTGTGACTTATATCATCCTCAAAATTGTTATTTCAGGATCATGTCTTCCAACGACTTTTCATCTTTATCCGCTCCTCAGAATCAAACCGTTGAGATTCTGAGTGCACTGCAAGGTTTAAAAGGAAGCCCAAGAGCGAACGAACGACTTGTTGGCTGAAGGACTGAGAAGACCGGTGAGTCAGACCCCAGCGGGAGCATCCTATCATAAAGGGATCCCTATTAGACGAGGAAAAGAGAAGAAGATGAAGCGTCAACAGAAGCATCAGAAGAACCCTTGCTGTGGATACTGTAAGAGGCCAGGACATCTTCAGAGGGATTGTCGCCGCGCCCAAGGAAAATGTCTGATATGCGGTTCCAACAAACACCTCATCAACGGCTGCCCAGAAAGGAAAGAACTGCAAGGGAGAAACTCGTCCACACTCCCCACTTCTGCCAAGTGAGGATTGCCGCGTAGTTCGGACTTCGACGATAAGGCGGATCAAACGCAGGATTCAACTCACGCGACGAGAATGCAATGTTATAGTAGTCGAAGAATAATTTTCATGTTATCTACTTTCAGTAATAATAATGTGTCATCCTTTATGAATATTTCTTCCTGTTTGAAATCTCGTATCCGTTGAACTTTTAGTTGAATGCAATGAAATTTGAATCATATATATGTATCATTCTCATGCTTTCTCTATGTTACATTCTATTCATTATCACAGTATTTCCATTCTGATCTTTCAGTTCCTGCAGCCGCATATTTTTCCTATATTTCATACCTTGAGCTTTCCTTGTTGTATCCCACTACCTAATCATGACTTTTCTTTCCAGACCATTGCCCATCCTGGAGCAGCGCCGTATCTGGATGAGGATGCACCGTCATGCGTTTCCTTAGACCGCACACTGATGGATTCCGAAGATGAGATCAACCGTCCCCAGGTCGATTTCGAAAACAACGATTTAGAGGACGAAGGAGTAGCCGTCCCAGAGTGTAACGTGATAGCTGATTCCGACGAAGAAGAAGAAGATCCCGAAGAGAACCCTATAGAAGAAGACCCGATAAAGGAAGATTCTGAGGAAGACTCGATAGAAGAAAATCCAGCGGAGGAAAATCCCGTGGAAGAAAATCCAGAAGAAGAGAACCACATAGAATTGGACCTCGATAAAGAAGCCCCATCCGAGGAAGAAGGACCAGAAGATCAGGACACTGCTGATGGAAGAACTTCCAGTGGCGATGCCTGCGAGGCGATATGGAAATGGACGTCCCTACCTGAGTGCGCGAGCCTACCGCAACCTGCTGAATCTCCATAACCGCGACTGACAGAACTCTTTTGGATGTTGTCTTTCTGGCCAAATAAAATGTGTATAGTTTAGGGCCACTTCCGTCTTTGAGAATGCCTTGTTTCAGATTTTCTTGAATGGAATAAATCTTCTGAGTTGTAAACATTTTGATTATTGGATCGCTTAATACATGTTTATTACCCATGCCCATTTATTTTCTGCCGAGTTCCCTGTCTGTCCACCCCTACTCGTTGTATAGTTTTCACCCTCGTTTCGATTGGATAGTACCGCACCCTGATCCTTGGAATGTGTTACCCTTCATCCCTCGTCTGTGTCCGTTTGAGATCCTTCTGGGAGGAGAACATTTCTTGTGAAACTTCCGAGTTCCCTAACTCATCAAATTTTGATTCGTGTGGTGTACCGACTGTTGTTTTTCCCCATACTTCTTCTCTGGTACTTACTTTGTTGCTCATCCTTACTTCCTGTGCAAACCCGATCACAGTCCCCTTGATTTTTAGCCTAAAGTCGCCACACACTGACCGTTGAAGGAGCCCCACTTCTTTGTAATCATTACCCTGGCTAGCCCTATACCTCTTTGTGTTTTCTTGTTACCCTATCTATATTTAGAAACACTGTTATTCGAAAATTTAGTTTTCAGTATTTTGTAAAAAGGTACGTGTTATTGATTGCTCCGTTTTATGTGTTTTGAGTACACTATTATTATTATTTTCTTTTAGTAGCGCAACTTTACACCGCGCACATTTCGTTTCATGTTTCTTATTTTCACTATATGGGTTTTCTAAGCTATTGTAAAATTATTTGATCGATACGTTTCCTAAAGTGTTTTAACCTACCAACTAATTTCCGCTATTTGATTGTCGTTACTTTATTTTCGAGTATTGTGACTATGGTTACTATTATTAATGTTTGAGCCTTATACTACTTACTCCTGTCGTACCACTTTTGATATACTTACACGGACATATAATTGAGTTTCGATTTTTTCGAGTAGGTCTTGAATATCTTCGTTCATTATTGTTGTTCATTATTGTTGTTTTTACTATTCCCATAGGTTATCTTTGTAGTTATTCTTGTTTTATACTTATTTAAACCTGTATTTGAGTGATGTTCTCATATATATAAGCCTTCAAATTTCTTCATCCGACTATTTCAAATAAAACCCGATGTGTTAGTTGCAATATAATAGCTTTCGCCTATATTGTATTATTTATCGTTTAATTTAAATTTCGAGGACGAAATTTTTGTAAGGGTGGTATGATGTAACACCCGGCCCCGTTTATACCAAAGTCCGTATTTTGTACTTTAGAATTCTCTTTATTCTAATTAGGAATTATTTATTTTATTTATAAATTATTATTATATTTTATCTTTCAAACCCCATTTGAACCCAACACCATTTTTCCCTTCTTTAGCCAGCAACCCATCTTGTTTCTTAATACACCTATTTGTTTTTCCCATTTAAATTCCAAAGCCCGGCCCCATTTATTTTTCTCCTTTTAATCTTCAAATTCTTTTGGCCCGGCCCGTGCCTTCCTCTTCCATTTAATTTATTTGCTTGCTAGCCCCGACCCAATTTTTCCCACTCCTTTTTACCATTTCTTTCAAAACTCACCGGCCCGTTTCAATTTCTTTTCACTAATTAAATTCTTTTCCTTTCCCCGGCCCAAACCCCCCGGCCCGTCTCCTTTTCTCCTCAGCATTTTTCCTCTTCATTTTCTTTCCGGCCCGGCCCGCGCCCGCTTCAGCCCAGTCTCGAAACTGTTCATCTCCTTCATTTCTCAACGGCTCTTTTCCCGCTCGCGTGCGCGCTTCTCGCGCCGTCGTCTCCGCCGTCGCCCCCGCTCGCGCGAGCGTTACCCACGACGCGCACGTTCACCCCCACGACCCTCTCCTCTCTACACACTACACCCTCAATCACTCGCAACCACCTCCTTCTCCCCCTCACACAACCCCGTCTCCTGTGCACTCCGTGCTCCCACCATCGCCGCCGTCGCTACCCTCCTCCCCTCTCGCTCACCCGCGGCGACGACCACGACCTCGCTCCTCCCTCCCTTCCTCCACTGCCTGAGCGCCTTCGCATACACCCACTCCCCTGCACCCATCAACTCGAGCCCCTACTCCCGAGCTCAACCCCTGCCACCTCTCGACGCTGACCACCATAGCCACCCAAGTTTCTTCCGCTCACCCCATCACCACCGACCAACAACTCCTCCTTCTCCCGCAACGAATACACCCTCCATCAACCCAACTCCCCTGCACACCCTAACCGTTGCACCGAGCTTCGACCCCCACCCAGCACGCTCGACGCCGGCGAGCCTACACCGCCTCGGTCGGATCCCTTCATCCTCATCATCATCGTCGTCGTAACCACCTCTCTCTCTCTGCCTTCCCCTCTCTCAGCATCACTCTCTCTCTCTCTCTATCGGCCTACCCTCTCTCTCTCTCTCACTGTCTTTCTCCAGCTCTCTCTCTCTCTCTCACTAACCCTCTCTCCCTCACTCTCCCTCTATCTGCAACGTCTCTTTCCAACTCCGTAAACCACCCCACGACGGAGCCATAACTTTGCTGAGGACTCGAGCTCGAGCCCAGTCGAGCTGCCGTGCCACGGTCGTGTCGCGATCGCACTGTGGATGTACCGTCGTCAATACGTCACCAGGCAAGTTTTTACTTGCTTACATGCTAATTGCTTATGATACAATTGCCAATTACATAGATACTAAAGTTGCAAGATTAGTTAATTTATGTGCCGTGACTGTTCGATGTTTGTTCCCTTAGAAAAACATTATCAAATTTGACGGAACTCAATGGTGTAGGTTGGCCCGTTGGGCTGCGAACATAGTGTGTGAGTTTCGTTGGATAATTTGATTGTTAACGACTAAAATGACTACCCCCAGGTTTAACCGTAAAGCTGAAATTCTATTGCACCTGAAAACCGTTAAATTCACCATAAATCATATACATATTAGAATGGTGCGTTCGAGGGCTCAAATCGAAGCCTACTCGATGAACTTTAACCCTATACTAGTTTCCAGACAATCCTGTATTTAAACTGTGATGATATTCGGGTCGGAGAGCGACTCTGGACTGCAGTCCAGAGCTACTCCAGTCATTGCTTGCTGTTCCGTATTGGATACCACAGGATTTCCTTAACTCGTAGGTTGCGGAACTCCGCTGCTTATTGTAGGTAACTCTGTTAGCTAGACAACACTATTAGTTTCATCCTGTTTCGTTATCATTTACTATTTAATCTGTAATTTAGAAGATCGGGACACATAACAGTCCCAGCAGAATCAGAATTGACATGTTGATACTAAACAGATGGTAACTCCTAACGTACAGACATGATTGAAGATCCGTTTGTTGCGTTGAAAACTTTACTGAAAACCCTAGAATTCATCCAACTGCAGCGTCACTAAAATATGATCCCAACTGGGGTTAAAATGCGTTGCGAAATGGATTCCTGATTCTGAAATTGGATTTCCAGCCGCGAGCGCTTAAAATGAAATGGTTATAACTAATGATCCTGGAACCCGTTTGACTTGAAACAAAATTAGATGGATAGATAACTGAACATATTAATTACTACCTGTTTGTCATTTCGCCAAATTATATACATATGTTTCATGATAAATCATGCAAGTGAAAGAATGCGGTTTCATAACATCCTCACCATGTTTATATACTTGTTCACGCATCATGTCATACCCATGTCATTGTATTGATAACCTAGTGACATCGTGCATTTACCCAGTGTTAGATTTTAGTGTTGATTGTGGCAAGTACGTCAGTGTTCGTGTATTCGTGATTAAGTGAAAGTGATACGTACTTGTGCACAATCAGTGTCCCTTTTATTTTATTGCATTGTCGACGTCTGTGGGATGCGTGTACGTGTGACTATAAGTGGTATGGGACACTTATGGAAGCGCTTGCACGGATGTCACAGATAAGGCATCCGACACTGCCATTTATCTTAGGTATTAGTCGGGACGTGCTTGATGGAGGTCCTGCCTCCAGTTCTCGCGCAGACTTGTCACGGATCGATTAGTATTTAGGGTTATGGTTAGCGTTTGATGTAGACCACGGGGTGTGGGGTAGTTCAAGTGTGAATTCAACAGAATCTCGGGAGTCCCATGCCGGCTTATATATTTAGGGATTTATATGGAGATTTACAGGGTATGTGATATATACACCGTGATACATTCGTTACATGTTGGGCCCGTGGTCCCTTGCCCTTGGGTTCTACCCTTGGGTGGAGGACACTCGCGAGTGGTTGACTCTCACACTTGGACTGACGATAGGCTTATTGACCTGTATAGTGAGACTTAGAGACTGATAGGGTTACTGTCGTTTACATTCCTTATATACTGTGTTGACATACATGACATATCGTTATACTGCTTTACTGCTCCGCTGCATTTATCTCTGCTCATTTATATTCATGCTATTATTGATTTACTGTTATTCATATCCTTCACCACTGTTAGAATTGTTACTTGATTATATGCATTATATTGCTATTGTGTCGCTCTGACGACCTGAGTATGCATGCTCAGTGTGAGGAGAAGATTTAGCTTGGATTACAACTAAACGTGCATCTCAGACTTCTTGACTTGCTACTCTGAGTTACTTTCGTTTGTTCCACTTCAGGTCAGTTTATATTATTGTATCTTTCAGTTACTGCATTTCCCATTACCTGCGCATCGTTTACTGTTTACCATGATAAACTAGAAGCCGAAGTGTGACTACGGCATGACATTTCCTTGACCGTAGGAGCATGGCTGGCCTTGTCTACCCCTCGTATTCCGTATTTTGGGAAGCGGGGCGTGACAGATTTGCTATACCAGCTGCAGCAGGTGGAAAAACTGGAAGGTCCAATGGCGCAACTGTTCTCTCATCTCCTCCTTCAATATGTAGTTCTGCAATCAAGGCAAAGAAGAATCAGAAATGATCTCACTGTTGATAAAAGAAAGAACATTAACTGAAGGCTGTATTCACCAGCGCCACTGGATGAAGCAATCTCCGACGGGAAGGAGAAGTGGGGGTGCAGCACCTGGTACAGGTGGTCAAAAAGGACTCCTACAAAGACGCAACGTCAGTACATGAATTACACAGCCTAGAGATAAGACTGATGGGTCACAAATTCATACCTTCCAGCATCTGAGATGGTGCGAGAGAAGGTAGAGAGGTGGTCACCGTTAGGGCTGTAACTGACAGCGCTGCCTCGGGTAGCGCGACATCAGCACTAGCCGCACATGCATTAGAAACAAGATAAACCCTGTCAGGAAAGATTAAAAAAGATTGCGAAATAAAAAATGGGGGGGCGGTGACCTAAAATCTACCTGATAAGTCGCCAGCCGGAACCGTGACGAAGGCGTCACTTGATACAACAACGGCGTCTCCCTCCTCCATCGGGGTGGTCTCGCCTCCCGTCGCCTCGTCCCCTGATTCCACGAGAGCCGTCGTCACGCTTGCGATGCCAGGAGACGGTAAAGAACCGTAGGAGGGAAGGGCGATGATCGGGGCTGTGCCCGACTCTTGAGAAAGATCGGCCATCTCGGGCCCAGCAATTGTACCCGTTTCGCTCGCCATCACCTCGGGCTCAGTGATTATAGCCGTCTCATCCACCGCTGCCTTAGGCTCGGCCGTGGTAGCCGTCTCACCCGCCGCCACCTCGGGCTCGGCAGTGGTAGCTATCTCGGGCATAGCAATCGTGACTGTCTCGTCAGCCACTACCTCGGGCCTAGCAATTGTGTCCGCATCGCCTACCGCCGCCCCGGGTTCGGGAATAGAAGCTACCTCCTCCACCGGTCCCTCAGGCTCAGTGGTCGCCGCCACTTCTTTGGTAAGGTTCGGCCCTACAAGATAAAATGTATGAGAACTGATAGTTTAAAACTTTGACAACGGAGCCTCAAGGCATATTACCTGGGGTTGATTTACTGTTTGCCTCCCGAGCCGCACGTGCCGCCCGTCTGTAAGCTGTAGACAAAGCAACCGGAGACTCCTCTGAAGGAGTATCAGCAGGGGTAACGGCGCTTAAACCTGCTCCCGCAGCTAAAGCAGCACTGCGCTCCCTTGCTGCGCGCCTCAGGCGCTTCCTTTCCTCCCGAGCCGTCAAAACAGACCTCTTAGAAGCCTCCTTCAATAGAGAATCATCATCCGCACCCAGGTTTACCTCTGGAGCCATCAAGGCTTCCTTCATCGGTCGTTTGAGTAAGGCCTCTTTCGGTAATACCAAAGAGGCCGGAACTTCGGTGGCTGGCCCGGGAAGAGTCTCCGCGTCACCTTGCGGAACCGGCATTATGGTTCCTGCGATGAGATAAAGAAAGGGTTAGATCGTCCATAAAAAGGAGAATGAAGACTCAATGAGCCGAGACATACCAATGCCCAATGAAGCGCGATTCCTCTCCTCCTCCTCGAAGGTCCTGAGGGAAGCCGCCAGAACCTCTTCAGTAGTAAAGCCTGTTACAAAAGGAAGAATGTCAGTTAAGACATGATAATAAAAATAAAAATATAACACAAAAAAGTGCGACTAATATTTACTTGATTGCACGAGAGCGGCTATTTCCGCTTGGTGGCTCGCGAGTCGCGCAGAAGCAGTAATGGCGGCATTGAGATTAGTGTCTTCTGGCGCTATTAAGAGACCCTCATTGGTCCGATATTCACTTAGGCCTTCGGTAAGAGGAGCCTGAGGCTCTAGGCCGAGTACGGCATCAAGGGAGAGGACCGACTTCTTCTTCTTCTGTGCACGAGCTCCGGTCGCAGCCAGAACCAGCTTGCGCTTCGTGGGCACTTTGGGACGGCGAGTCCCGATATCCGAGCCCACGCCAGATTCGGGTGAAGCTACGTTTACCGTCTCTACGAGAGCACGGGGCACCGATGGCGCATCCCCCATTTCCATAGGAGCATGGGGCAATCCACGCGTGGGGCTTAGCACACGTGGAGGCTTAACTGCAGCAACCGTTCTTAGCGGAGGGGGGACAACGATCCGTCGCTTCAAAGGGACTTTACGATCACTGGCAGGAGGTGCACTGTTGCGATCAAGCAGCAACCACCTTTCTTCCTTAATAACGGCGCCCGTCGAATGCTGATACCATGCCGTATATGCATTAAGGATCCGTGGGACACAACTCGGCTCGCTGATAAAGAAGTGAGAGCCCGTATTCAGACGCATGAAGTGATGCAGCGCGCTCTGCATCCCCTCTTCAGTGGCAGTGGGTTCCAGCAAGAAAGCCTCCAGCGGCACTCCTTGGTTATAGCTCAATTGTTGAGCAAAACGATGCGGATTATATCTCATGAAAAGCGCCGCATCATTTTGCCTAAACACCAGGAAGCCCGGTCTAATATAATATAAATGGAGGGTCTCCCGAGCTGTCAGAACTGAGGCTCCATCTTTGAAAATATCCTGCAATGACCGCACTGTTGTGGTAGACTCTTTTCCGATGGTTAACACCTTGTCAGTGAAGGTCATCCCGTCTCCAACCGTGCGGGGACGAAGGAGCAAACCTCTAGCGTCCCGCGGTGACGGATTTACAATTGAGGCGCCGACCAATCGCATAATCCGAAGGAAGCTGCACCTGTCATAGAATGAAGGCCTTCTATGGATACCAAAAATGCCAAGTGCATGTAGCTCGAGCCATGACATGAAGTAATGCATCGAGTAGTTCACATGCTGTACTCCAGGTTCAGTAGTATCCGCCGCTTGACTAAGGCCGTAATACAGATGGGCTAAGCCGGCGACCCCGACAGCCACTTTCACCCTAATAGTCATTCGGTAAGCCAGATAAAAGATAGAAGGCCTCATGTGGCGAGGGTGCATCGGGAGCGCGAACCAGCTCAACCATAGCCCAAGAAATCCCAAAAAGAATGCTTCCTCATCCATCCCGGGGACTGCAATCTCCGCAAAAGGAACAACTGGAGAGTTGGGAAGGAAGAAACTCTTCTGATTTTCCTCCGTCGCTGGCAGGTTGTCCAAACCTAAGCCGAAAGGGTCGTCAAGCGTGGCGAATTTAACAGTCTCCTTCGAGAAGACTTTTGGGTGAAGGAAGCGAGCGATGAAATCCTCGAAACTAACCCCACGGCTCCCAGATTCGAGAAAAAGGCCCTCGTAGATATCCAACACTTTGATCAAAGTGGGAAACTGGTGTTGAACAGCATTCACCGGAGTAAGACCCATTATTACTGGCTTGGCACCGAAGACATATTCGTCTGTGGGAAGCAGCTCCTCATAATGCTCCCCTATGACCGGTAAGCCAGAAACTTCTGCAAACTCCTCTAAGGAGATTGACACTTCCCGGTCCAGTGAAAGGAAGGTGTGAGTAGGGATATTCCACTGCTCCAAGAAGGCCTTAACCCACTAGGTGGGAAGCGTAGGATACTGGAAAAGAGAAGCGTAAACGGCAGTATACAGCCCAAGCCTCATCAACTGCGACTTCTTCGCTGACAGAATGTAGCGGGCCCATTGCAGATAACCGGTCAGATGACGAGGAATCAGACCTATATTATATGGTTGCCCCCACGGCCGCGCCTCGCCTTGACAAATACGGCGTCCCAAGGTGTCTAAAACCATGGGAGGCTGAACGGGAATCGAAGCTATAGCGGGCTGAAGAAGGCCGTCTGAAGTCCAATTGACCATCTCCACGGCGTAGTTCACTGGGGGTGAGTTGGCGTAATGGATCGCCATGATTTTTTCCGAGAGTACCGCGCATGAAAAGATTTGTCGACCCCTGATAATCTGATTGTACCATGACCCTCAAAGATGAAGATTCTTATGTTCCCAATCATGGTCTCTGATCAAAGCTAGGACCTCCCGGTCTACGGGTGCTCCAGGAAATCCTCCCTCTGAACGGACGAACGGATTCGAAGCATCGAAATACATGTTGCCTGCAAAAGGGGGGGACAGAAATCGACTGTCAGTGCTATAATTTAATTCTAAATTTCTGACACTCGGTACTTTAAAAGTTGTACTACACTGCAATGCAGTGAAAATGGGACCAAAGGGGGACCCACAAAATCCAGATGACAATGCATCAATTAATAAAACAGCCTCATCATTGGATGGGACTGTCAATTAATGAGGAAATCCTCAAAGATTTTTCTCATTGAATGAGAAATCCCTCGGGAAAAGGAGAAAATCTCCCTTTGAGAGCAAAGCTCTACAACAGAGTGACACTTGTCACATTCTGATGATAAAAAGTTCCATCAAGGATTAATTAATTATGAATTAAAAATTCTGGGATCTTCAAGACCCATGAAAAAACTCTTAAGAGTTCTTCATCAAAGATCAAAAGATCTACATATTATCAAAAGAGCAGAGCTCTGATTCATGGGATAAGAAACCCCAAGAAAAGATCTGTTTAGATCTATGGGTTCATGAGAGCAAGGCTCTATTAATGAAACCCTAAAAGGGTTTTCTTTAGATCAAAGATCTATGAAGAGCAAGGCTCTGTTAATGGGTAAAAACCCTAATTTATTAAAATTAAAATTTTTAATTTTACCTAAGTTTGGTAGAGTTCTAACTCTTGAAAGTTCTTGGACAGAAGAGCAAGGCTCTGAATAAAAATTCTTAAGAAGAAGATGATAAATCATCTGAGGACCAAAGGTCCTATTTATAGGCACTGAACCGCCTCTTCAACTTCTGAGTTGAGCCAAGGGCTCAGATGTTGCCACCGCTGCACTCACGTGTGCGCCACGTGAGCGCAACGATGGGAGGGCATTTGTTTCCCTAATCAGAGCAAAGCTCTGTTTTGAATTTCAAAATTCAAAAATTGAAGTAATGCTTCAGATTCTGCGCGCCGCACGCCACGTGTCAAAAGCAGACACGCCAGCGTCAGGAGCGCTGCGCCCTAGGCAGCGCACCCCCAATCAGAGCAAAGCTCTGTTTCAAAATTCAAAATTTAAAAGTTGAAGCAACGCTTCAGATCCAGCGCTCTGCGCTGCGCGCCACGTGTCAAACACAGGTGCTCTAGCGCAGTTGCGCTGCGCTCTGCGCTGCGTGCCACGTGTCAAACACAGGTGCGCTAGCGTAGGTGTGCTGCGCTGCGTACCACGTGTCAAACACAGATGCGCTAGCGCAGTTGCGCTGTGCGCCACGTGTCGAACGTAGGTGCGCTAGTGCAAGGTGCGCCAGCGCTGGAATTAAAAATTCCCCCACCGTCAGATCAAAAGATCTACTAATAATAAATTAGAACTAAAGTTCTGTTATGGAAAGATTTTTCAATATTATTAAAATAAGAAGATTATCTTCTGTAAAACAGAAACCTTAGGATCAAAGATCCAACGGTGGGAAATATTCCCAAATCAATCAGAGAAAGATCTCTTAAAACTGATTTAACAAATCATTTGGCCCTATATAAAGGACCCTAGACTTCAAGTCTAGAAGATAGAGGACAAAGAGATGGAGAATACAGAGAAGAAAAGAGAGAGAGAAATCCTCTGCAAAAAAGAGCAAGCTCTTAGAAAAAAGAAGATTTTTTCTTCATCTTCAAGGTAAAAAAGAACTATGTTCTTGAATAATAGAGCTAAAACCATCTCGTAAAAAGAAGAACCATCTTCTAAAAAGATCAGAGATCTAAGAAAAAGACCAAGGTCTTTAATAAAGAAAAGATAAAAAAAGATCTAGTCATAAAAAGACTAAAAGAAGTATTTTACTTCATTCACAGATCTTTTGATCTATAAAGGCAGAGCCTTTTATAAAAAACAAGAACTTTTGTTCTTGGATCTTGAGGAAAAAAACTCCTTTGGAGAACATAAATTTGTTCTTTGATCTTAAAATTGATCAAATGCGCTTTGCGCTATTGAAAAGTGCCTTGCACTCATGAATTGCGCCATTGCAATCATTGGACCGGTGCTCAGCGCCAAAACCTGCCACGTGTCAACCAGAGACACAATTTGCGTTTTGCGCTTCTAAAAACAGAGCACTGCGCTCATGGGCTGGCGCTTAGCGCCAAGCGCGCCACGTGTCACTCACTGGTGCGCCAACAGACTAGGGCAACGCGCTCAAAAATTAAAAGCGCAATGTGCTAACAAACTAGCGCTAAGCGCGACACGTGTCCTCTTCGTGTGCGCTACCCGACAGAAGCGCAATGCGCTAATGAACTAGCTCTTAGCGCTAATCGCGACACGTGTCCTCTTCGTGTGCGCTACTTGACAGAAGCGCAATGCGCTATTTGACTGGCGCAAAGCGCCTGGCGTGCTATGTGGCGCACTGTCAGAATAAGCTATGTTTCTGATGAATGCTATGCATTCAATACAAGACAAAAATGTCAGAGCCCAATGCCTAGCATTATTAAAAGGGCTAAGCCCAAATAAAGGATTAATAGGCAGAACAAAAAATAAAATGTTAAAACATTTTAATTGGACTTAGCCCAATTCTGACCATAAGTCCTCAACTTTTTTTGAATTGAGCACATCTGCTCTTTCAACCACCTAACCTTGGTTCAAAGGTACATATCTTCACTCCTTTGATATTTGTCGTTGTAATTCCTCAACGTCTTCAAAGAGGTGACGGGTCCCGACAACCACACATTTCATGGACTGTGGGGTCCTTAAACTCACAGACTATGATGTCTTTAACCTCGACCGTGATGTCTTAAAACTAACAACGGACTGTGAGGTCCTTAAACTCACGGACTATGATGTCCTTAACCTCGACCGTGACGTCTTAAAACTAACATCGGACTGTGGAGTCCTTAAATCCACGGACTATGATGTCCTTAATCTCGATCGTGATGTCTTTAAACTAACATCGGACTGTGGGGTCCTTAAACCCTCGGACTATGATGTCCTTAACCTCGACCGCGATGTCTTTAAACTAACAATGGACCCCCATGTCCTTAAACTGGCAATCGACCGCAATGTCACTAAACAAAACAATAGAGCCCAATTACTCTCTTGTCGGATCTAAATGGTCCCGTTAAGTTGATCTTAGTCTAAAATTAGACTAACGTATCGTTAACAAACGTTTAAGTTGATCTTAGTCTCAAATGAAACTAACGTATCCTTAAACCCAAACCAAAACCCAAATCTAAGAAAATACGGATTTGGACTAATCCACGTCCTACGGGCGACAACATAAATTAGTCTCCGTATACAATCCACGGGCAACCACAAACAAAACAAACACCCATGACACGAAGTGACCATCTGGAGAAGGAGAAAATTGTTACCGTGATGCGATAGCGTAATTAACTGCAGGGGCTTGCGCCTGCAGGGAAGAGCGTCCCCACAATCAAAAACCCCTCAAATGAGGGGGAATCTGACGAAGTCTGCTACATCGGCCGTATCCGTTTAAACATTCAATACATGGTGCCATAAATCAACTTGGCATCTTCGGAGAGGTGGACGGATAGCACCAATTAGCATCTGCCCCGAATTTCAGGCAAGACGGACCTGCGCGGTCGCGTCTCTGTGTTCGGAGGGGAACACTCCAGTTACATCCATTTACTGATATCATGGTTTTGAGAAGTCATCCAATTATACAAACAAGACAATACATGTTGTAATACAATACAGACAATACAACCAAGACATCGCGGGGTTTAAGGGGTAGATTGGTACAGAAGGTGTTAAAAGCGGCACGAGACAGCAACCATAAAACGTAATTACATCCATATCGTTGTTCCGTGGTATTATCGACGGAGCCTTGTACTTCCATTTGCATTAGTCTCTGGCATATAGAGACTCCTCTCGTATACACTGGAATCTTCTGTACCAAGCTACAAAAAACAGCGTTAACACTAAATACAACATTATAACAATATAATACAACTTTAAAATCTACACTCTCTCTCTCATTCTGTCTTTTCTACTTCTCCCTTATCTTTAGGACTTACCGAGCGATTGTTCGCTGACGACATTCCTTCTCTTTCTCGTTTGGAATGTTGTCAGGTGATCTGGATACTCAGGAGATCGAGCCTACTAGTGAGGACTTTGATCAGCTTTCCTACGACCCAGAGCTCTAGCTTCATTGTACATATTTTTATTTCAGTACTTTTCATTTCTGTTATGCCACTGTTTAGGCATTGCTTTCATTCAGATGTATTTACTTTTCCATGCATTGTACAAAAGAATGTTAATAAATAAAGTTGGTGTTCAGTTATATCTACTGTCTTTGTCTCTTGTGCATTTTTATTTATATTGCTTAGATACGCTTAGCGTATTTACTTCAGAGTAAATACGTAGCGACCTCGTCGCGCCCTCTGCCCGCACACTGGGAAGCGGGGCGTGACAATGAAAATTTCATATTATCATAGAGTGTCATACACTTTAAGATTTAATTTAGAATAGATTTATGTTTACGTTTCAATTTCAAGGTTTTGAAGTTTTTGGTTTAGGATAGAGTTTTTTAAAGTTAAGTGTTTTCTTAATCGAGTTTAAGAATTTGGATTTAGGTTTGGGGTTAGTGTGTGTGCGCGCGCGCGCGCGCGCACTTGTGTGTGCGCGCGCATGCACTTGTGTGTGCGCGTTTTTGTGTGTGTGTGTGCACACACACGCACACACATACACGTACACCCCTAAGAAACCTATTTATTCCATTTTACTAAATTACACTAAAGTACCCTTAACTATTCTTGGTTTTTCACTAAACTAAAATTAACTAAATTACTAAGAATTTCACTAAAATATCCTTAATTATTGTTGTTTTTCACTAAACTATCTTAAAAATTTAACTAAACGATTCATCTTAGTAAATTAACTAAATTTTTATAAATTTCACTAAAAACCCCTTAACGTTTGTTGTTTTCACCGATCTATCGTTAAATTTTTTAATAAAAAACCCACATCTGCTCAATGTTACTTATTTACACTAAAATACCCTTAACTATTTTTGTTTTTCAACGGAAATACGCTTAACTATTGTTACTTTTCACTAAATCACCTACAAAAATTCACTAAATTACCCCAACACTAACCCTAACCATAAACCCTAAACTATCCTTAATCCTATCCCCTAACCCTAACCCTAACCCTAAGCCCAACCCTAACTCAATCCCTAACCCTAACCTTAAGTTTTCTTTATCCCTAACCCAACCCAAACCCGAACTCTACTCGAACACCCACAACATCACCACCAATATCAACAACTACAACAACACCAACAATAATAGCAACAACAGCATCAGCAACAACGGCAGCAACAAATAAAAACAAATTTTTTTTGGGTATTCTGCAAAAATAAAAAGGTAAACGAAAAAAAATTAAATAACCTCTTGACGACTATGACGATCTTCGATGACGACAGCGACGACATAGGGCTTCAATCAGATTCGACGACGGCACGCCTAGGGTAGAAATTAAAATTAAAATTAAACATTTTTTTTAAATTACACTAATCCGAATCAATTGTATTTACCTCTAGACGATGACGAGCTTCAACGATGGCGAGCTTCGACGACAACCTGGCTTCGACGATAGCGACGGCGAGCTCGATCGGGTCTAGGCCTTCGACGACGAGCTCGGCCAGGAAGGCGAGGGCTTCGAAGGGGATGGCCATGGTGGCGATGGTAGGAAGCCATGGTGGTGGGAGAGGTAGCGGTGACGATTTTTGGTGCTCGGTGAAAATTTAGGGGGGTGGGGGTGATCGGGGAAAAAATGGGATCAGAATTGAGGTTTTATCTTCAATGCGTTGTGGGGCCCACCATTTTTTTTAGTAGTAGCGGTTAGAAGCATGACCAAAGCTTTTATAACTGTGACCATAGTATGGTCATAGTTATAACCGTGACGAAATGACCATTACTATTGGTCATATTTATAATAGTGTCTCTTTTGTACCCTAATACAGATCTAACCTTTATCTTCTCAACTCCGTCCCTGCCTCCGTGGACACTAACTTCGACGAACATGGTCATAATCCTGGCGGCGCTGCTCTGCGCGCTGGGGCTGAACTCCATGGTGCGGTGTACGCTCCGTTGCGAGCGGAGGATTGGGTTGGAGACGCCGGTGGAGGCGGCGACGGGGTTGAAGAAGAAGACACTGAGACGGATACCGGTGAGGGTTTATGGGGCGGAGGGGACGGGTATTCCGGTGGCAGCCATGGAGTGTCCGGCTTGCCTAGGGGTGTTTCTTGATGGGGAGAAGGTGAGGGTGTTGCCGAGATGTGGTCATGGGTTTCATGTGAGGTGCATTGATACATAGCTCGCGTTGCATTCGTCCTGTCCGACATGTCGGAGCTCGTTGGTCGAATGGGCGACGGCAACGAAGGTGGTGGCCGAGTGAGCTGACGATAGATGTTCGCTATAGGAAAGAGAGGTATCTTCATCAATCGGGAACGGAAAAAATTCATGTCTAATGTTATTTTTCCTGACCGAAAATATTTTCAAGCTTCATAAAGTGTTCCGGATGGAATATTGGTGATGGACAGGTTCCCTATCCAATGAACCTTTCCTGTAGGCAATTTTTATTTATGAATATTAATAGTTTTAATGTAGTTGCGGTCACCTGTAACTAATTCTGCAGCTAATTAGCTGCAGACGACAAAGTATAATGGGAGGTGGGTCATGTCCAACTTAACCTCATTCGGAACTCCTCTTGTTCCACATTCGATCGACCACAGCTATACACATTGATCTCTTAAGTTATATTGGAGGTTTTGTGTTTGTTCATTTTCTTCCTCCTTTTTTCCTTACCGCAAATTGGAAATTAGCTTGCAACAGGAGCTGAATTTGTTCAAATAGAAAAGAGAGGAAGCATCAACTAGTTTAGTTTGGTTTAAGTTTGACTCGGGCGCTGCCATGGGCGAAAAATAGTACCACAGTTAAATCTCATTAGTTTTCTGCACGTGCTTTGAATGTATTAGTTCACACAACTATATAGTAATTGTAATTTAAATTATGAAGCGATATTATCATACTGTTAGCTAAATTAATGGTGTTTTCAAAGTTCTTTCCAGAAAAAATTATAAATTTGAATGTCAATAATTGTCGTGTTTGAGTTATCAAATATATTGCAAAAAATTGTTAAAAAATAATTTTAAAAATCCAAAATAAAAATGCAAGGTTATAGAAACTTTTAGAAAGACAATACTACATATTTTAGTGGATATTCATTTAATAACTTTAAATAAGAAAGACATTCAAGTAAAAAGGTAGCTCAAGTAGAAATCTAGAAAGTTGAAATATATCAGGATCAAAATTTATCTAGAAATTTCTTTTCTCTTATCTTTTTAGGGATTGGATTTTTAGGATTCAAATGAACAATATTTTATTGTTGTGTTGTCTTTTCTTGATGATGTGGACATCTTAAGAATGGAGGAATGTTCACCTTTTTTCTTTGTTTTCAAATAATGGAGAATGATGAATCTAAACAAGTCCATTTGCATTATAGTATAGAAGATACATAAAACAATTAATTACCTTTTGTCTTTTTCTTTGATTACATGGAGCCCTTAAGAATGGAGGAATTTTCTCCGTTTTTCTTTATTTAAGAAAAAAAAGAAGAGTGTGGACTCTACCCAAGTCCATTTGCATTATAAACCACTAGAATTTATGCACGTGCGTTGCAAGTGTTAGTTTAAAAAATTTGAGAAGGGAGGGGGATAGAGATGTGGAGGGTTCTAGAATTTTACTTATTTATTTATTTAAAAAAGAGGGATTGATGATGCGGAGGGTTCTAGATAAACAATTAATTATTTTTTGGGAGGAGAGAGAAAGATGATGTGGAGGGCTTAAGAGGTAAGGGAGATGATATGGAAGGTTTGAGAGGTGAGGATTTTTCTTATTTTTTCTTTTTTTATAGAAAAAAGGAGAAGGGTGGACTTATAACCAAGGGTATTTGCATTATATATAGAGATGTCCAGGTCTCTTATGTGTCAGAGTCTATAACAATATAAGACAAAGGCTACTTCTCAAATGGCAACCATCCAATCAAATAAATGGTCTGCAACCCGCTAAGAACCCCTTAATGCATGCGCTGAAGCATATAAAAATTCTCTTAAATGTCGGCCATTAGCTATTGTTTTCTGGATGCACCTCAATCATAATTAAGCTACCAGGATTCTTGTTTCTAAGGAAATATGTGTGTAATCCCACAACTTTGAAAATTGTTCTAATCCATCGCCCTCAATCCAATTCACTGCGCCTTTGATCATGTCCTGTATATTTGCATTCTCTCAAATCTCTTCTGACTGCCTTAATTGGCCATTGCACTAGGCCTCCAGTTAGGTTCATCTCTTATCGGCTCTAAATATCTCTCCGCAAGCCATGTCGAATCAGCTTACTTCTTCTTACTCACCTCGGGACAATTATGCTTGTTGTAGAAACTTTCAGTTCCTTCTCTGTTCCATGCTGCCAATAATTAAGCTATTGTTTTCTGGATGTCACCATTCAAATTGCTGTTTCCATCTGAGAATTTGTCATCGGCAAGCTCTTCATTAGTCTCTTCTTATTCTCTGTAAAATGCAAAGTTTGAGTATTTGGGCTTTGGATTATGTTACCGGCCTCTTGCAGCTGTGTACATTGTTCGGTTGAGTACCGCCTTCATGGCCTTTGTCAATCGTCTGCTCAATTATCTCCGTCCCCTATGTCAGTAAGATCTTCAACGTAAACCACCACTCTCATGCAATATTTATGTGCTTACATGATATCAAGTAATTGCTGGTCCGTGTGCGCAATAAAACCAAAACGGCATCAAAACCCTTCCCACAAAGTCTGCAATGGATGCTAAAATCTCCATCATAGCCAAGTTTTCTCACGCTGTTCACTATCTCCATCAATGAATAGCCATCTGAATCAATTTCATCAAACATTGTTACTCCCTTCACATAATCCTTCTTAGGATCATTAACAAATATTCCTCCATGATGAACTTCAATTTCAAACAACTTTTTTTTGCA
Organism: Agapanthus africanus; assembly: GCA_030015575.1. Classification (NCBI taxonomy): domain Eukaryota; kingdom Viridiplantae; phylum Streptophyta; class Magnoliopsida; order Asparagales; family Amaryllidaceae; genus Agapanthus; species Agapanthus africanus. Next base: position 184,886,819 of record CM057341.1, read on the forward strand.
GCCCATGAATACCTCTAGGTTATTGGCAGGGACTTCAATATCACTAGGTTCTCTGATGAATGAAAGGGGAGTATGGGGGACGAGAGGGGTTGTAAGTTTTTCAACGAACTGATTAATGACCTTAGTTTGGTCGACTTTATTAACAATGATAGGCTTTTTACCTGGTCCGATCGTCAGGCAGAGCCTTGTCTCGCTAAGCTCGATAGGATTTTTGCATCTCTGAATTGGGAAAACAGGTTTCCTTCTGCCCACTCGAGCTCTCTTGTAAGTCCTACTTCGGATCATGTGCCTTTGAGCTTGAATACTGGTAAAAGGCTGGTTACACCAAAAAGGGTGTTTAGATTCAGAAAGATGTGGTTGAAGGACCCAACATGTAGTAACGTGGTCAAACATTGTTGGGACAACCATGTCAGTTCTGTTATTCGGTCGGCGGAGTGGCTAAATTGGCATGCGTTAGGAAATGTTTTTCCAGTTGGGCTAAAGAAAAGTTCGGTAGCATTAAGAATAAAAAAGAAGACCTCCTAGCGAAGTTGGACGATCTTAAAAGAAAAGAAGAAACTACTCGCCTTTCTGTTGACGAATGGGAAGCTATGTGTTCGTTTAGAGAGATCCTGAACATGGTACTTCTCAAGGAGGAGATTATGTGGAGACAAAGATCGAGGATTCAATGGTTAAAGGAGGGGGACTTGAACACAATTTTTTTTTACCAAGTGGCAAACGAAAGACAGAGGAGAAATCTTATTGCTAAAATGGAAATTGATGGAATAGAGGTGGAGGATGATAGTCGGATACGAACATATATAAAGGATCATTTCAAACGTCTTTTCGCGTCCGTTGAGCCGATACGACCTGGGGCGAATGTACAGTTTTGGGAATATGCGGATATGATTACGATTGAACAAAAGGATGCTCTTAAAGAACCTTTCTCGAAGGAAGAGGTTAAGCTCATAGTGCTCGGTCTCGGATCTGACAAAGCTGCGGGACCGGATGGTTTCCCGATATTTTTCTTTCAATACTTTTGGGGAGTCGTTCGGGTTGATGTCTGCCAAATGGTCAAACTTTGGTATGAAGGCATAGGTGAACTCCACATATTCAATTACGCAAATATAGTTTTGATACCCAAGAAGGAAGGTGGGTCTAAGATTCACGACTATAGACCGATTATCCTGATGAATAGTATTTTGAAGACCATCACCAAAATTCTCGCTAATAGGCTGGGTTTGCTTCTTAACTCCATAATTGATGGTTACCAAACGGCTTTTATCCCAGATAGATTTATCACGGAGGGGTAGTGGCGACATAAGAGATCATTCAGATGTGTAAGAGAAGAAATTAAAAGAGGTTCTTATTAAAATTGGACTTCAAAAAGGCTAACGACAAAGTGGACTGGCGGTGCATTTTAGAAATTTTACAAAAGAGAGGTTTTGGAGAACGGTGGTGCTCCTGGATTAAGGAATGGTTGACCACGGCCAATATTGCTATACTTGTTAATGGCACGCCGACGAGTTACTTTAAGTGCAAAAGAGAACTTACATAGGGAGATCCTTTGTCTTCGCTAATCTTTACTCTAGTGGTTGACGGACTTAACAAGATGATTACGCTAGCTAAAAGGATAAGTTTGCTTGATGGTCTGGGGACTTACAGAATGTCTGTGATTAATTTGCAATATGCGGATGACACGTTGTTTTTTTGGGAAAAGAGACAAGACTCAAGCCAGGAGGATGAAAGGATTACTTTGTCTTTTTGAGGAATGGTCGGGTCTTAAGATCAATTATCATTAAAGCTCTTTAACCTTTGTTGGGGATGATCGGGAAGATCTTGACGACTTTACCGGGATATTTGGCTACCAGAGGACACCGTTCCCAATCAAATACCTTGGTTTACTGCTTAGACCGGGTAAATTTAAAAAACTCGGATTGGACACCTGTTATTGATAGAATGACAAAATGGCTGGAGGGTTGGAAAGGGCGTCTGCTGTCTATCAGGAGGAGGGTGACGTTTTTAAACACAGTTCTGTCTGCAATTCCAACATATTTTCTTATCGTTTTCGAACTGCCCAAGATTATTGGAAAGTGCATTGATAAAATCCACAGAAATTTCCTTTGAAAAGGGGGTTGCAAGGAAACTGGCTACACATTAGTTAAGTGGTCAACTCTGTGTACGTCCAAGGAATTGGAAGGTCTAATGGTGTTAAACCTGAGAGACATGAACAAGGCCTTGGTTGCTAAATGGTATGGTGAGGATGTTCCTATTTGGAAGACCAAAATTCTGAGAACTATATAAGAAATGGACATCTACAAGGAAAGCATAAGAATGCAACGACCGCTTCGAGCTTTTGGGGCGGAGTTTTCAAGACCAAAGGAATTTTTCTCTCAAGTGTAATTTTCACCATTGGAGATGGAAAAAAAATCTGCTTTTGGAAAGATGTTTGGTGCGGGGAGGAGTCCCTTCATTATAAGTTCCCAACTCTATATGGAATTGTGAGAAACATGCATGCAAAGGTCGTTGAGGTTTGGAATGGAAGGGACGGTAGGTTGAGCTTCAAGAGGACCCTGACAGCGGGACACAAACACGAGCTTCAGCAAGTGGTTTCTAATTGAGTGGCGTTCGAATGACCAAACACTGGATCGTCCGAAATGGTGATGGAATTCTAACAGCAAATTCAGTGTCAAGCCCCTATATAAGATCATCAATAGAGGAGGGAAAATGGACGGACATATGACACACATCTGGAAGGCTAAGACATCGAGCAAAATTAAAGTTTTTAATTGGTTAGTGGCTAGAAGAGCGGTTCTAATTAGAGAAAACTTTATGAAATGCAAGTGACAAGGCCCTTCTATTTGTGTCAACTGCAAAAGCGATGAGAAGACAATGGATCATCTTTTCTTCACTTGTCCTTTTGCTAAGAGGGTGTGGTCCCATTTTGGTGATTTGAATAATGTCCTTGTATCGCCTACTTCTATTGAGGAAGTTTGGGGAACTCTAACAGCAAATTCAGTGTCAGATCCCTATATAAGATCATCAATGGTGGGAGGAAAATGGGCGGACATATGACACACATCTGGAAGGCTATGATTATGGGTATCTATCTTGTGGGGTTTATTGTGAGAACGTAACAATAGAATTTTTAGGGAAAAAAATAATCCCTTAAATGCGGCCGTATGTCTAATTTCTTCCATGATTCAAAGTCAGTCTTATATCAATGCAATTAAGACGAAAATGAAGATTGGAAAGATGATACCGGAAACTGTCGGGAACGCAGGGGATGATGGCGGCCCAATTGAGGACACCGTTGGCAACGATGATATTTAATTCAAAAGGGGAGAATGCGGGTGTTGTTTTGTAATACTTTGTTTTGCTTTGGTCTATAAGGTTTACTGTAGTCTGTGGGGTTTACTGTAATCTGTTTTTGGTCGTTTTGTTGTTGTAACCGTTAAAACTTTTTAATGAAATTGGGTGGCTAATTATCCATCTATTCCTCAAAAAAAATTGAATGTTTATTTAGCATACAACTTTTCTGCCATGCACCGGAGCATTTTAAAATCAATTTACTCAAATATTTTCATTATTATATGGTGACCTAAGTGCAAATAAAATAATATTAGCTTCCCCTCTTCGATTCCTATCGTGGAGGGAAAAATCTCGCCTTTAATGTTCGAACACGCAAGACAGCGATCTATAAAAAGATGTAATTACACAGAGATTTTAACGTGGTTCGACCGACCGGTCTACTCCACGGGATAAACATGAGGATTCTATTGATATAAGAAAGAGTACACCCGCAACCTTATCTTCTATTTGATTTGATCCTCTAAAATAATAGCATCTCTCAAATCTAGATTAAAAGCCTAATCTCTAAATGAAGATAAAACTTATGAGATCTCACACATCTCAACTCTTTCTCATCTCATCTCATCTCCCCTCTCTTGATCTCACCTCAAGAGAAAGGAGTTACAGCCCTCATAACTTTTTGTGCCTACCTTTGTCAATCTTCTTGATGAAATTATCTCTTTATCTATAGCATAAAATAAACCTTCTCCTACTTAAATTAGGATCGACATAAATATAGTTTATCCTAATCTACTAGAATATTTTCTGTTATCTATATCTATCACCTTAGGACGAAGATATTATCAATGAAATTTGAAACTAAAGCAAAGAGGAAAAGAAAATGCTTGAAAACAGAGCACCAAGATGAAAACCTAAAGCGCGAAGGCCAATGGAAAAAAAGAGAGGAAACTAGTCTTTTTTATTTTTTACCAAACAAGGGTTTTGGGTTAATTGGTCATTTCTTAACATTAGTTAACGAATGTTTGGGTTTCTGCCATTAAAAAAAATTAAAGGAGGTTTATTGTATGGTTTTAAAAATAAAAGTGGTTATGTGATATACGTCTAAAACTGAGGGGGTTCTGTGAAATTTAGCCAATTCAAAATGATCAGGGTGTTCAAATTGAAAATTGCCGATCCGACTCCTAGAATGACAAGTGATAAGAATTTTTTTAATAATTTTGAAATAAAAAGATGAAATATCATGAATGACTTTTCCAATGCCTCATATACTAAAACGCTTAAAATCGTTCAATTTATACTCTAAACAACTCAAATGATTGTCTAATTTAACCATAAAATTGTTCTTTTTGTTCAGAACAGAAAAGGAGTATCGTGTGTTGAAGTTAGAGTAATTCGAATGTTTCTGTTAGTAGTTTGTTAGTAGTCAAGTTGAATAAATCTCCTAGACAGGTTTGTTAGTAGTTTGTTAGTAGTCAAATTGAATAAATCTCTTAGGCAGATTATGTGCCGATGGAAGTAGTTAAACAGTTGAGATTTTCTAGGCTAAGAATTTGCTCTGCTTTCAAGTCATGTTTAGCTTGTAATGCCTATTTAAAGGCTTTGTTTTTACTCTAATAAAGATCATCTGCAGAATCACTTTTGCTTCCAATTTTTCATTATTGCTCTGTCAAAATCTCCAACAAAAGTGGTATCAGAGCCAGGTTCTTTCAAAACTGGTAATTTTCTTTGACTGCTTCACTCGCAAACATAGCTGCCAACGCCGGTGTCGGTACTTCACAGCCACAAATTCCGCTGTTCAAAGGAGATCCATATGAATTTTGGAGCATCAAAATGAAGACACTGTTTCGATCTCAAGATCTATGGGATTATGTCGAAACAGGATATGAAGAAAATAAAGAAGACGAGACTCGCAACAAAGAGCATCTAAAACGAGATGCCAAAGCTCTTTTCTCCATCCAGCAGGCAGTGGATGAGTCGATTTTTTCCAGGATAGCCGCAGCTACCACGGCCAAGCAAGCGTGGGCCACGCTCAAGACTGAATATCAGGGTTCCTCCAAGGTAATAAGGGTAAAATTGCAATCCCTAAGGCGTGATTTTAAAACTTCTTCCATGAAAAATAACAAGTTTGTGCAAGATTTTCTGGCAAGAGTTTCGTCGGTTGTAGGGCAAATGAGATCCTACGGAGATCAGATATCAGACGAAACAGTCGTTGCCAAGGTTTTAAGGAGTCTGCCATCCAAGTTCGATCATGTGGTGACTGCACTCGAAGAATCTAAGGACCTGTCCACCTTCTCGTTTGATGAACTGATGGGATCACTTCAAGCTCATGAGGCGCGAATCAACCGATCTAATGGGAAGGAAGAAGAAATAGCCTTTCAGACCAGGGAGGAGTCTGAATCCTTAAATCAATATGGAGAGGAAGAGGTCGAGGAGGCCATAGAGGCAGGGGCCGAGGCAGAAACAATATTGTCAAGTGTTCATACTGTAATAAATTTAGGCACTCTGATAGGTATTGTTGGTCCAAACCAGAAGAAGCAAATTATGCTGAAAAAAAGGAAGATAATTTCATGTTTATGACAGTAGAAACAACAACAAAGAAGAATGACATCTAGTACATTGATAGCGGCTGCTCTCATCATATGACCGGAGATCGCTCCAAATTCAAAGAGCTCGATGAGACTGTCAAATCACAAGTACGGCTTGGAGATGATAAACAACTACAGATTAAAGGCAAGGGCATAGCTGAGATCTCAGTAGGTAACCAGAAAAAATTTATTAAGGATGTTCATTTTGCTCCATCTTTAGCACACAACTTGCTGAGCGTTGGACAATTGAATGAATCTGGTTACATGGTGGTATTTGATGATTTTAAATGCACGGTGAAACACAAAATCACTGAAAGAGCCAAGGTGAGCAAGACTCTTGCGAAAAACGAGCTATGGCATCAGCGATATGGCCATCTAAGTATTAAAGGACTGCAGCTGCTAAAGAACAAGCAAATGGTGAATGATCTTCCTGTCATCAAGTCATTAGAGAAAGTCTGCGAAGGGTGCATGATTGGAAAGCAAGCAAAACAATCTTTTCCGATAGGAAAATCAAAGAGAGCTGAAGATATTCTCGAGCTCATCCATGCCGATCTGTGTGGTCCCATGAGAACAGAATCATTAGCTGGCAGTAAGTACTTTCTCCTATTTATTGATGATTTTAGTAGGATGAGCTGGGTATATTTCTTGAAGCACAAATCAGAAAGCTTCGAGTGCTTCAAGTAGTTCAAGGCACTTGTGGAAAAACAAAGTGGGAAAATTGTAAAAATACTCCGTACCGATCGTGGAGGTGAGTTTACCTCAAAAGATTTCGATGCCTTCTGCGATGAACAAGGAATAAGAAGGCAGTTCACAGCACCGTATACTCCCGGACAGAACGGCGTGGTTGAACGCAAGAATCGGCCGGTTGTGAAAATGGTTCGATCGATGTTGAAACAGAATAGAATACCAAATTCTTTTTGGGCTGAAGGAGTTGCAGCAGCTGTTCATATTCTCAACATCTCACCGACCAAAGCAGTATGGAACCAAACTCCGTATGAAGCATGGAGCAGAAGTAAACCCTCCGTAAGTCATCTTCGAGTGTTCGGGTGCATATGTTATGTCTTGCTTACAACAGGACGACATAAACTAGATGGGAAATCACAAAAGCATGTGTTTATTGGTTATTGCACTAAATCAAAGGCTTACCGAGTATATGATCCCTTGAGTAAAAAGATTACTGTTAGTCATAATGTTGTATTTGACGAACAGGCCAGTTGGGATTGAGAAGCCAAAGACAACAGCCAAATCCCTCACATTCAGACTGAAGAAGAACAAAGTGCCCTTGAACAAGTCGAGCCCGGAAATGATGGTTCGGAAGGTTCACAGTCTTCAACTCCGGAGAAATCAAGCTCAGTCTCAACATCTGAAGAATCTTCTCCGAAAGAGTCAGCTCAGCTACGTAGAAGTGAGCGGGGGAGAGTTCCTCGACGTCGGTTTAAGATTGAGGGGAACGCAACTTCAGCACTGGTTCTATTTGCTGGGGATCCAATCACTATGGAAGCAGCCATATCCTGGAGTTCGAAGAAACAGGCCTCAGTGGCTTTATCTTCGACAGAGGCCGAGTATGTGGCAGCTGCTGCAGCAAGTTGTCAAGCAGTCTGGTTAAGGATGATTCTAAACGACTTGGGGCAAAAACAGATCAAAGCTACTAGTATGAAATGTGATAACAAGTCGGCAGTGATGTTAGCAAAGAATCCGGTGCACCACAGCAGGACGAAACACATCGAAATCAAGCATCATTTTATAAGGGAGCTGATTGCTAAAGAAGAAATTCAGTTGGATAACTGTGGAACCAATGAACAGATTGCAGACTTATTAACCAAGAGTTTGCCACAAGCAAAACATGAAGAGTTCAGTACACAATTGAGAGTTTCAACTTTCGAATAAAGGGGGAGTGTTGAAGTTAGAGTAATTCGAATGTTTCTGTTAGTAGTTTGTTAGTAGTCAAGTTGAATAAATCTCCTAGACAGATTTGTTAGTAGTTTGTTAGTAGTCAAGTTGAATAAATCTCTTAGGCAGATTATGTGCCGATGGAAGTAGTTAAACAGTTGAGATTTTCTAGGCTAAGAATTTGCTCTGCTTTCAAGTCATGTTTAGCTTGTAATGCCTATTTAAAGGCTTTGTTTTTACTCTAATAAAGATCATCTGCAGAATCACTTTTGCTTCCAATTTTTCATTATTGCTCTGTCAAAATCTCCAACATCGTGAGGGTATGGTTTGTGTGTCAAAAGGGGAGGTTTGCACATTGTTTGAGACTTGGAGAGAGTATAGAATGCAATGTTACTTGTAGTATAGTTCTACAGGTATCTTTTAGTATAGTAGCTAGTGGTAAAATAATCATCTTATTATTCCTATTAAGAAAACGAAGTCTCAGATGCCATAAAAGGAAATTTCCTATTACCGCAACCAAAAATATTAATTTTATATATTTTGAATCGAGAAGCGACATGTGAATCTTAATCTATATGGCATAAAACCTATGTACACTAAACATCACGTGATTTCTATGTAATTTATAACGGATCTATAGGTAGGAAATATTCAATTAAACAAAAAATGTCACTCTTGCCACAATTCAATAAAAGCTAATTTATCACGTTAATCACAAGATTTTTGGTATACATTGGGTTTAAGCCATGTGGATCTACATGAATGGTGTCAATCTTCGAACCAAAATGTGTAGGGCTACGGTTTGACTGAAATTTCCTTCCCCATTTCCTCATGCACATCATTATTAATCAAGTATCTGCAGTTTATCACAGTTTCCCTTAGAAGCCTCATATATTACACAGAATTAGACAACTAAACAGAAATGAAAATTATTTTATATTTACAAAACATTAAAAGCAAAAAACTAACTCTCTTGATATATAATTAAAAAAAAAAAACCTGTAAGCAGCTGAGAGCATGGTCCCAAGTTTTTCACCCAAGCTTTGTACAGTGCTTGGAGATGCAGCTTTAGAGCCACCCAAATACCATCTCAGTCACATTTGCATTCTCCACTTTAAACTTCACATCTTTTCATTCAATGGCATAGAATTTTAAGGTTCATGTGTAGTCCATATTGGCTTTGAAGGAGGAATTATATGAAACCATTTATAAAGTTTCGCTATCGGCTTGCCAACTCTCTCTTAAATTCCTGGTCGGGCAACCATAGACAAATGAAGCTTGCCATAACCAGCTTTGAAACAAAGATTTCACATGCAAGATTTAATAAAATTTAGGATGCGATGTTTCTCTTCCCTTATGAGTGTTAAATTAATAATCAAGGAAATTATTAAAGAGAGAGACCGAAATTATCATAATTCCACATGATTAGTTTACATCCTCCAACCTCATTATGAAGCCGATACAAAATGGATATAAGATTAGTTTCCTAGAAAGAACCAATGAAATTTATGTACATTGGCTCAGTTAGAAACAATACTGACAATTATGACCAAACCCCTAATTTTTTCTGAAAATTGCTTTGGTTTATTATTGATTTTGTATTAAGTGGGTAAAGCCTTAATTTGTAGCCAAAAAAAAAACCAACGAAAATTATAGAAAATTAGCCAATGGGTTATACTGATGTTTTGGTCAGAAATTGTTTCAGCTCTAGAGTCATCATATATTAATAAGACAAGAAGAGATGTTATATGTGCCGGATAAGATATTAATGAAAGATGCAATATATCTCACAGAATTGAAAAAATAAATAGAATTTGCATAACTACCTCTGCAGTGGTAGAATTTGCAGGGAAATAGAAGGTGATCATTGAACCCCCTTCTTAAAGTATGGATATTGGGGGGAAAATGTTATATTTTTTCTATCTCTTCTGCCTCTTCTTCAACTTTTACCTTGTAGGCCAACTTTTATCTCCTTGATCATCACAACTCTGAAGTACTTTTCTACAGGAGCTGCATTTTAGATTCAATAGATTCAAGTCAGAATGATTTACGAGCAATATATACCATTACCAACTTGATTAATATGTATTTTCTAGGAAAAATATGGAGGTGGGGGGGGGGGGGGCTGAAATGTTTAAGTATTGTATGAAGCATGTCGATACAAAAGGTTAATACCAAGGAAACATGTAAGATTTGAACTTTGAAGCTAAGTAAATTATTTTCTCACCTGAAACAAGAGCGTCAAACAAATCATTATCTACAGCAAGCTCGCTTCCATTCTTTCCCTTACAATTGCCTAGATGCTCAATGATACTCTCATCCAGATAAATCACAATTAAAACTGTGCTTTATTCGAAGGAAATGGATCTCCATACATGTAATGCCTGCATATAAAGTGATTGACAAATTATAAGCATCAGTAAATTCATTTTGAAGAACATATCGAGGCCCTTCATTCCTAATTACTGACATGAAATATATAATCTGAAGAAATGCAAGACTGATGCATGTTCAAATTTAACTAAGCCGTTTTGTTAATGCTAAGTATATTGGGGATAAATAAATATAATTTCAAATTGACAATGATGACGATTGAGCTCAGGACCTCCTAAACTCGGTGCTTTGTTACGATGTCAAAAACCACTTTACCGAAGGCCTTAAGCTATTGACTTATGATATAATATTATAGCAAGCTGACATAATCTTGATGCAACATGAACATTGTAACCTATTATACTGCAAAACTAGGCACGATAATTGGGCATGAGAACATAGTGTCATCAATAAAAAAACACATATGCAAGTGTGATGCATGGAACCTTCTTGCTTGTCTATTTGAAGAAGATTTAAATTTAAAAAACGAAAAATCTTTCATTTGTGGCTGTTTAGCAGCATCACCCTCTATAATTTAGAATTCAAAAAATAATAGTCCATAAAAATGTTGCATTTAACCCATCTATCTACTTTCATTGTCTTGATAAGCCCTTCAAAATATTAGTTTACATTAGAACTTTTGAAAACAGTTTTAGATGTTTTAGTTGTGTTTATGCAAAGTAGAGTATACATTTTCTTCTCAATAGATGTTTATCAGCATGAATTTTTTTTGAAAGCAAACAGTGTCACAAACATTGGAATTCATTATAGAGAGCTAATAAAACGCAAAATACAGTAAAATCCACAAAGTGTGCCAACCACATGGCTTAAGCATACAGTCATCCCAAAGCAGAACCACAAACAAAAGCACTAAATAAGGTAAACTAGATAAAGGAGGCATCCCGACAAAGGTTGACCGCGAACGCCAACAGAGTGAAGGAAGGCCAAGCATGAGGGGGAGACACCCAACCAGCGATAATCAAATCAAGCCTCCCCATCATGCCCCCCGTCGTTAGGAAGAGGACCCACAGACATAGCAGCTCTTGTCTTCCACGAACCTAACCAGAATGAAGATAGCACAATAATGTTATCATGGACGTGCACAGTAGATAAAGTTTAAGCATTAAAATAAATATCATTTCTATGTAACCAAATAGACCACAATGTGGCTGCCACGTGGTGTCCCACAAGACATTTTGCTTGAATTGCTATAGAAATTTATAGCAAAAAAATTATTCAGGTATAAGTTTATAGATAAACTCCAGTGGCATATGCTGCAATGAAGATCTGGCGGGCTACAATGCCGCAAGTTTCTTGTATTGTGAAGCTGGTTTAGTGCTTTAATGAAGAGGCACACATAGGTTGTTGAATTGTACAATGAATAAGACGTGGAATTGAATGTTTACTGGATAATATCGTGAGCTGAATGTTTCAGTCAGCTAACCTAGGAGAAAAATCTCTCGTAGATCAGTCAAATAGGAAACACATTATTTATGTTATATGACCAGCTCCGCTTATCAACCTCAACTTAATCTAAGAAATACACACAATAAATTATGTGGTTTGGATATACCTTGCTCATACTAAATTTAACAGTCATCATAGTCATACTAAATCAATGGGAAAATGGAAATAGTATCAAAGTCATCATAGTCACATGAAAATTGGTTTACATATGCTTTAGGCCATGAAAATCAAAATGCACAAGCAAGTGCGGATTTAACTTTTTGACCAACCTCCCTCCCTCCATGTGTGTGTGTGTGTGAGAGTGAGAGAGAGAGAGAGAGGATTTGGAAACAAATACTATCAACTTTTTGACCGTTATATGCACACCAAGATTTTATGCAAACAATTATGAAGAAAACTTCTCATTCTTTCCATCAACGACGTGATCATTTGCATCAATTCCATTGTGCATGGTGCATCACTGCATCTAATGGCTATGGTAGGATTTCTTTTTGAATGCCCCCCCCCACCCCCACTCCACCCTCCTCACACACACACACAATGTTGACCCGTTTATGCGCCCCTTCAAAAGGGCATCAACATCAAATCGATGTACTTTACATACTGCTAACTACATAAAATACCAAAACAAAAAAATTGAACTAAAAGAACTAAAATCTTAACCTCCAAAAACCGCCTCTTAGTTCATCTCCTAATATGATTGCCAAATCATTAAACCTTAACAAAACCGTATGACCTCATACAAATTATCACTAACTGAATGCAAGATCTAATTCAAAGACTTTATATAGGGATCTAACTACAACAGCACCCAGAGATAGGGACATAACAAAAACACACATATTTTCCTTCTCATTTTTCCCATTAAGCAGCTGTCAAGTAGTTGTTTATGTTTTGCAGAAAGCACATCAGATACATCACAAAATCAATAACATCTCTCAAGAACTAGGATCTACATGGCCCTACATAAACTTTGCATGTGTTAAAACAACTCAATCTTTGGGCAATACGGTCCAGCGTAATCAGCAACTATGCAGCAGTGCTCTCTGAAATATCTATCTGCCTGTCTATTTAAATATACGCATAATAACATCAGAGTTAATTGCATTCAAACCTAATTTTCAAGCCTTAAATTGAGGGATTCAATATTCTAATGCAGCCCCTTAATTAGTCGATAAATCCAGGAAACTTGCTGCTTCTGCAATGTGTATGGCCAAAAAAATTAGCAGAAGCAATGATAGGCAGATGATATGAGAGAGAAGAATGGGGAACAATAATAAGATCGAAGGAACAAATTTTTCATGAGAATGAAACAAATGAAAAATTGCATTAAAACAACTGTGCACTTCATGGCTGACTATTGATATGGATAGCATCATTGAATCACAATGCAGATGCTGGAACACATGACAGCAAAAGCTACAAGTGACCAGTGCATAAAGTTCATTAGACAATCTAACTGAAATTGAAGGGGAAAGACCGATTATATTTTGTATTCAAAATGGAAATAAATATGCCTTGATGGGCATGATCACAGCTGCTAGTTGCTGCAACATTTAAGCAAAACAATACAGGATGTAGAAGTTGCAAATATAAATTTGATGAGAATTAGGAGAACAACTCTGAAATCAGACAACTGAAAAGAAATAAATAATTTAGTACCTCTTGGCGAAGCAAATCAAAAAATTATAAAGATTGTGCTTAACACAAGATACCAAATCAGCTGCAAGATGACAATACAATCTAAGACAGATTTCACACTCTGATATGGAATTTTTGATCAGTGATAAATAGAGGGGGGAAATAACTCGAAATTTATTTTTGGAAATTACTGTACCCAGTTTTTTCCACTGTCCTGCATTTACATGGTATTTTTAATGGTAACATGGATTCCATAATTTAGATACCAAAGAGCAAATTTAGTTGTGAGCTGTAAATCCAATAATTTTAGCGCAAACAGAGACGAATGTCAATTACAGATAAGAAAGTCTATCCCAAACAAAATAGCTACTTTTACTATTAAAACGGAACTTCAAACTACAAGTGTACCAACAAATTCTTAGTTGAACTTTCGTTTTTTAATTACACCCTGTAGTTTTCATAAAGCTTTCAATCCAGATAAACATTCGAGTAGGCAGACCCTCGAATTGGTTTAGGATCTTTAACCCAATTTGTTAGTAGCACAAGTTTGGATCTAACCTTTTTGAATACTCTTATGCCTCCCTAACTTGTAGTTGCAAATATAAGAACAAACATATGTATAAAACCATTATAACATTGCAATTTTTCAGGCTGTTCATTTCTTCCACTTTATCCAAGTTTTATCTTATTTCTATAGTGCCCACAGCACAAGACAGAAGTTGTCGAACATAGGGTCATTAGAGTTGATTATAACATAAGGCATACGCACGCATTGAAGATGAACAAGCAAGCTACCTAATAAGGAAACTGATGCCACATTAAGTATCATAAAAGAACTCATAAATGGAAGAGCATGCGTAAGTTTAGAATAATTCCCATCTTTGAAACATGAAAGATGTTCGTAGAAGATATTTTCTAACCATCAACCAACAAAAGAGGTTAAACCACATATCAAATAAGCCAAACGGATTGGGTCAAATAGGTATGAAAAGAGGCATCAGAATTCTTTTTTTTTTTTTGGCCCAAGCTTCTGATAAAAGTAGAAATTGGGCACCTACATAATTGCTTGTGTTTATGTGTATACTATTGATACTGATATCTATTAAATTAAGGCAATGTTTGTATTGATTGATTCATTTACAGAGAATGCAGCATACATTTATATACAAGAGCATGAAATACTTGAAACCACTCTAAACTTGACCTTAAGCCTGCCTAAGCCTAATAAGAACAATGAAGGGTGTGAATACTTGACCCCTAAGCCTGTAATTCCTCCTGCATAGCTTGTTGTCATTCTGGGTATTTCATCGCCTCGATATAAGATTTGGGTTCCTGTATGAAATGAATAGAGGAAAGAAAAAGAGACAAATTCAAGAGAATATGAGTTAGTGGTGCTGAAGCTAAAACGAGCAGGTGGATGTATATCTCGCACAAGATTGCGACGCGGTAGAGGAACATCACCGGGGAAGATGGTGTTGGCGTAGGTGAACTTTCGGTCGTACTAATGGTATCACTGGAGCGAACCTCACCGGAGTCCAAGGATAAAGTAGGAGGTGTTGGAAACAACAGGATCTATAATAGGAGTATAGGTAAGAACGACAGTTTGATTATTGGTAGGTTGGGCTTGAGATGAAAAGTCAAGAAACAAGACATCTATATTCGAATGAGTAAAATAGGGAACATTCTCGAAAAAGTTGACATTGCGAGGGATATGCAAACGTCTACGTGTTGGATCATAACATCTATACCCCTTATGAGACGGACTGTAACCCATCATAAGACACTTGACTGATCGAGAAGAGGGTTTGTCTCGTTCATGAGGAAGAAGAACAAAGCAAACATGGCCAAAAGTGCGCAAATGGAATAGTTAAAAGGTGTTCTAAAGAGGCGAGCATATAGAGTCGCATCAGGAAAAAGCGACGATGGAGAAATGTTGATAAGAAGAACTGCAGTCGGTAGAGGTTCTGCCCAATAGGAGACAGATGTAGATAGAAGAAGTGCACGTGTTGTCTCTAGAATGCATCGACACCATTTTGTTCATGAGTGTGACGACATGACTGCTGTGGGAGTGTTCCATGTGACTTAAGAATTGTTTGCATAGATGATAAAATATACTCACTAGCGTTATCAGATCTAAAGCTTTTAATTCGTTTTTGAAGTTGAGTATAAATCATGCTTGTAAACTCACTGTAAATAGATACAACCTCATATCTAGTACGCATAAGAAAAACCTACGTGTAACGAGAGTAATCATCGATAAAGCAAACATAATAACGATAACCAGACATGTATATCACAGGAGCGGACCCCAAATATCAGAATGTATCAAATCAAAAGGTTCTAGAGATACTTTGTTATGAGATGCAAACGGTAAAGCATTTTGTTTTGCCATTCGGCAACCAACACAATTATTTAAAGGAGACACGGAAAGATCCTAAAACTCTAGACTCATTCAAAGACTTGGACGAGAACTCAAAATGTGACATAGACGATGATGCCATAAATCAGATATAGCCACTCTAACTATAATCTTATTTGAAATAGGTATATGAAGACTCTCCAGCCAATACAACCTGTTCACCCTACGGTTTGCCCAAATCTTTCGTCTGGTGCTCAATTCCTATACAACACATGAAGTGGATGAGAATGTGATGGTATAACCAGAATCATCAATTTGACTAATAGAAAGAAGATTCATGGTTAACTTAGGCACATGTAAATTATGTAATGCATATGATAAGGTAAGCGTGTCAGGAGAATAGGAGCGAGGTGTAATGACACCAAACTGGTTAACGGCAAGTGATGAGCCATTAGTAGTGTATGACATAGGAATAGTAGAACAGCTAGTAAGAAAATATTTGTCAAAGGTCATATGATGTAAGGCACTTGAGTCAAATATCCGAGTAGAAATACCAGATGTAGCTACTGAAATTGTGTTGTCGGAAAGAGAAGGAACACTATTGAAGCCAAGGCTCTGTGCAACAATGCTAGCAATCTCTGGTATCTGAGCGGAGAAGGTTCCTGAGAAGGCTGCAACATGAGTAGCTAGCGTTGATGAGGTTTGAGAATTTGCAAGCGATGTGGAAACAGCTGCAGTCGATGGGTGGACAACAGATGCTGAGCGCCGCTTGAATTTGACGCAGCTTGCAATGACATGTCCCGTCTTCTTACAACAGCGGAAAAAAGGACGATTGGTATGGGGGAAGGCACGCGATCTGGTCCGGGCCGCCAAAACTGTAGTTGAGGGTGTTGCTGAAGGACTCATCAAAATGGCCATGTGATGCTAATATCTAAAAGCGGGTTTCTTCATATGAGAACTCGGTTACTGCATCCTCGAGACAAGGAAGAGGATCACGGTGAAGCATCTGACTACGCAATCCCTCGAAGTGCTGCTGAAGACCCATAGCAAAATGGTACAGCTTCTGACGATCGTGTTGCTTATAGTATGCCACAACAAAGTTACCCAATGAGTCGGGAATGTGGACCTCCATCATATAAAGTTCTTACCAGATACCCGATAGGAATGGGTAGAAATCATGTATATTGTGATCTCCTTGTCGAGCATCCTGGAGAGTCTGATGTAACTGATATTCTCGTGTAGCACCAGTCTAGACAAACTTATGGCTAAGAGCAAGCCATTGCTGATGAGAGGTGGGCATGCGTCCAATACTGAGATGGAGGAGTACCGAGACTGTACGTATGATGTAGGCCACAATCTGTTAATTGGTCCATATCCACTGTTCTTTAGCGGTAGAGTCGGTGGAAGAATTACAGCCATCAGAAGATGCAGTAAATGCAATGGAGACAAATGGGCAAGTGAATGAACCGTCAACAAAACCTCATAGAGCCAATGATCGAAGGTTACTCTGCATAGTGAGAATCCAACCCGTGTAATCTGTAGACTAAGCTAAAAGGAAGACTTAGCTAAAAGGACATCAATAAGAGGAAAATTATAAAGCCCACGCTTGTCCATGATGAGAAAATACCTCAATTTTTTTGAATAATAATATTTTATTATTATTATAATGTTTTTTATATAAAAAAAATAGTGGGCTGGCTGCCTTTTAATAATGACACGAGAAAAAAATAAAAGAAAATTAGAGATAAGAACAAGGGGACCATGAATAGACAACACTTATATGGATGGTGGAAAGGATTAGTGATTAAATGATGACTTGGAGCTGTTGAGATGAAGTCACAGGTTGTATTTTGGGATTGGGTGATGGAGGAGATGAAGGCACGTTCCTTTGAAGGTGTTGAGGTGATGAGGTGATGAAGCAGATGAGACAATGAAGATTGGGTGACGATGCTCAAGGCTACAATCGAGGCATCAGCAGCATAAGGAGGCAACACCGCGCGGAACAGCGGAGGCAGCAGCGTGCGGAACAGCGGAGGCAGCTCAAGATGGATATGAGATCCGGGCAGATGGAGCTCGAGTTCGTCGGCGAGGTAAAGTGTCGGCTTTGTGATGAAATCTCACAACGGGCAGTTTGGAAACGACAAGATCTTGTGGTAAAATCGAAGGATTTAGAGCCAACGAGATCTAGAGTCACAATGGAAAGATCTAAACACCGATGAAAGAAATCGATGAGAATCAACCGCCGATGATGATCGGAGCCAATTGCTCTGATTCCAAGCTTTTATCAAGATGCTATGCCAAATGAAATTTGGACTCTTCTACTTCTTCGGCGGTTGGGTCATCATCATGACTATTTTCATCGCTTTCGACTTACCCGAGACAAAGAACATTCCGATAGAAGAAATGGTTCTTGTGTAAAGCCATTGTGTAACGACTGTGAAAATCATGCACTTCTTTCTTTCTATTTAAATAAAAGCCCTTCTCGTTTGAATCAATCGTATATAAGTATTTATTTCCTACTTGTGTACATGGTCAATTACTAGTACTTACTGGTTATCACCTTGTTTTCCTAATCCATAACTGATGAGTTTGAACCCCTGTGTAACCCTATTCTTTTTCTTTTTGTTTTAATTTTTTTCCCACTTCACATGTGTGCCCCACAAAACCATAGGTCAATATTAAGTTTGACGTATATATAGAAAACCCCGATCACGATACGAGATAGACGACCAAAGCCTAAGCCCAAAGCTCAAGCTTTGGCCACCCCCGATGAAAGCATGGGCCAGATTCACACGAGCTTTCTCGTGTGATCTAATATGATAGTTATTATCATATATCTCTACTCTGATTTTCTAAACCTAACCGAGCTATTAGTTGTCTTATAAAACCCTTCAAACCCTAAATTCTTTTTCTTTTGACAGTCATTTTTACTCCGAAATTATATCTCCCTCTGCCTTTTTCATCTTCTTATTAATTCTTTCTCAAGATCTAAAGACCCTACCAAGAATGAAGAAGATCGTCGAAGGAAAAGCTCTACCATCACCATCAAATCGAGATTTTCTCTACCCGATTAGACGGTCATAGATCGTCTAGATTGTAAGTCTTCTCAAAACCCTAGTTCGTCTCCTCGATCTCTCATCTTAGGTATCTTTGATTTATAATGATAGTCTCTCACGATAAGAATAAAAAGAAAATAAGAAAAGATGATAATTTAATGAAAAGATAGATTGAATTAGGGATTTTAAATACGTGTTTGCCTTCATGTTTTTGGGTTGATACTATAAGCATGTTTTGTGATGATCTATGGTATTAATTATGTGATTTTCTCGCTGGTCGTTGCTATAAAATATTAGGGTTCATGATTGTACCAATAGATGTGTCAAGAATAGTTTTCATACAAGCAAGATAATATGTTTATTTCTAGGATTGTTACTAGTTGCAAACTTTAAACGCTTGTATCTTATGGTTCCTTAAAGCAAATGACATGTTTCTTTTTTAAAAAAATAAAGAAAAGAGTTTTCTACAACTTTCGTATTTTAATTTTTGGTTAATTCTCAAACCTAGAACTTAGATTTATGCAGTTTAGTTTAGTTTAGTTTTGTTGCGAAATTCTGGGCTGTGGCTGAATTTCTGCGATACTACTCCACTCAAATAGTTTTATAAAAACAAGAAGAACAGATTTTGTAAATCCGTCTTTTGAGAATACATTAGATTCATGTCTTTACCTCTATAGATTTAATTAGGACCAGATTGCTTCGTTTGGACCACGAATTAAAGGTTTCCGTCGTCGTCATGATTGCTGATTTTCAGAAAACCGCAGTAACAATAGTCGCTTAAAATGTCGTAACTCTCACCTCGGGACTCCAAACTAAGCAAATGCTTAGGTATTTCATAAGTACTCTGAGTGATACACTTTTTCTCAATATATCTCGACTTGAAATTCTACACGTAAACACCCCGAAACTATATTTTGATATCAGCACTGTTTTCTGAAACTGTGGTGAAACATACGCGCAACCTGAATTAAACCCTTCATAACTTGAGTTCCCGATACCCAAATTGGGAAATTCTTTTTGCAGTATCCGCGTAACAGAAAACCCTAACTTTCTTGTTTAAATTTGGAAGCTTGAATCTGAAACGTGATGTGCCTTATTTGTGCTTTAAGTTCATGGAGTTACTTTTTTTTGTTCTGAATGATAACATGCTATATCGTACGGTCAAGTATTTAACCGGAAACTTGCAAGAGGACTAATTGATTGATATCGCATGTTTTATGAAAGAATGGCCCATTGTTAATGGTTCACCTCCTAACATATATACTCTTGCAAGTCAAATGTTGTCAGTTAAGTGCATGAATGTTAAACGCGGGGATTGGGGTAGTTTGGCGAAGGCAACGATCAGGATTTCCGGAGTCCTCTTACATTGCTCCTGTGTTTATGTAAGATATATATATATATATATATATATATATATATATATATATATATATATATATATATATATATATATATATATATCTCCATGTTGTCCTGTGAGAAAAATGGAATACTCTAACACGGTCCAACACCCTTGCTAAACTAAGACGAACGATAGATAGGTTACACCATGCTAACAAAGAACGTGTATATGCACACTGATTTATGTTCATGAACTATTTAGTACATTTGTTTACTTATTGCTCCTTATGATTGATAGACATGTCATTTATATATGCCTGCTGCTACTATTCATGCTCTTGTTACTTTTCCGCATTTAAATCCATTTTTTAAAGACTTACATTTGTTCCAGCTCTCTGACGGACATTTCTGTTTGATTGAAATGTTCGTCAGGGTTGGAAGTTGATCAGGATTTTCAGGGAGGCAAGAGCTATCTGCGTAAGAATCAGAGTTTTTCACTGATCAGCTAGAGTGATCATCACCTTCTGACAGTTTGTTCTCGCCTCGCAAGCCCTTGTTATTTTTCTTTGTTTCTATTAAACTTTCGTTTGCAAATAATGCCTTGCTTGTTTCAAGGCTTTTTTTTGGACTTTGACATTGGATTATTAGTGATGGTATAATGTGGGACTATTTAGTTATTTATTTATTCTTTTATTTTAAAAAAGATATTTGTTGTTTCTTGTGATGTTATTGTTAGACGCTTAGTGTATCTATACAGAGGTGTACTTCTCGATATAGATACGTTTCGGATTGTCATCGACTCCGTTTCCATATATTTTGGGAAGCGGGGCGTGATACATTGGTTCTGATGCAGATTCATCTCTGATTCCGATGTGCATGTTGGCTCGCTTGAGATGAGCAAGGGCAAGAAGTTGGGTGATGCTGCTTGATCAATTGTTTGCTTTGATACCATATTAAATTGAGGTAATTTTTGTATTTATTGATTCATTTACAGAGAATGCAACATGCATTTATATCCGAGTAAGTGCATGAAATATTTGACCTTAAGCCATCCTAAGCTGACCTTAAACCGCCTTAAGCCTAATAAGAACAAAGAAGGGTGTGAATATTTGACCCCCAAGCCACCAAAGTTGATAACCTGCTAACAATATCAAGATGTCTTCGGCTTCCTAGCTATTCTGGTGATCATGCCCTTCCATTCTTTCCCAAATCCAATCTGATATCATATACATACCGGTTTACACCAAATATACATATAATCATTTTTCATTTCATTTTTATTTTTACAATTACATATAGCTTGTGTGTGATGCTTAATTGTTATCCACATCTCTACTCAAATGTCATTAAAAATCATTAACCTTGGATTCATTCTACTTACACAGTAAAATGCATATGATACTTCTATGGAAAATCTCTAGCAGACCGAATGAAGTACTCGGTCAAGAAGAAAAGAAAAGAAATGAAGTCGAAGTTGATGTTCCATCGCCTGCAACAACACCTCGGTTCAATTCGCCTCAAGTCGGTTCTCCATAAACCGAAGCGTCGTCAAGTTCAACTCCACCAAGAAATCCAAGGACGAGAACTATGACCGAGTTATATGAGGTAACTGAAATGCAAAATAATCTAACATTATTTTGTTTGTTTGCCGAATGCGAGCCAATGAATTTTGAAGAAGCGGTCAAAGACCGAAGGTGGAAAGAAGCAATGGACGAAGAAATCAGTGCTATTGAGAGAAATGGAACTTGGGAGATCACCGAACTTCCCAAAGGCAAGAAACCCATAGGAGTGAAATGGGTGTACAAGAAGAAAAAGAACGCTAAGGGAGAAATTGAGCGATACAAGGCAAGGTTAGTGGTCAAAGGCTACAAACAACAAGCTGGCATTGATTATGATGAAGTTTTCTCACCAGTAGCGCGACTCGAGACAATTCGACTGATCATTGCTATGGCGGCTCAATTCAGTTGGAAGATATATCAATTGGATGTTAAATCGGCATTCCTCAATGGATATCTTGAAGAAGAAATCTACATCGAGCAACCACTCGGTTATGAGAAGAAAGGACATGAGTCGAAAGTACTGAAGCTAAAGAAGGCTTTATATGGCCTGAAGCAGGCACCGAGAGCATGGAATAGTCGAATCGACATATACTTCCAAGCACACGGTTTCATGAAGTGTCCTTATGAGCATGCATTATACATAAAGAATTCCGAAAAAGGTGATATTTTTATAGTATGTTTATATGTGGATGATCTCATCTTCACAGGAACCAATCCACGTATGTTCGATGACTTCAAAAGCTCGATGGTTAAAGAATTTGAAATGACCGACATCGGTCAGATGGCATATTATTTGGGAATAGAGGTAAAGCAAAGACCGAATGGGATTTTCTTATCCCAAGAAGGATATGCTCGGTCGATTTTGAGAAAGTTCAATATGGAGCAAAGCAATTCGGTCAATACCCCAGTAGACTGCGGAACAAAATTATCAAAGTTCGATGAAGGGAGCAATGTGGACTCGACGCATTTTAAAAGCTTGGTAGGCAGTCTTCGGTATCTTACATGCACAAGACCGAATATTCTATATGGAGTCGGCATGATCAGCCGATACATGGAAGAACCGAAATTGACACATTTATCAGCGGCGAAAAGGATATTGAGATATATCAAAGGTACACCAAATTTCGGTTTGTTCTATTCGAAATCTAACAATTTTGAATTATATGCATATACCGATAGCGATTGGGGAGGAGATATAGATGACCGGAAAAGTACGACAGGGTACATTTTCTTCATCGGTGAATCAGCATTTACTTGGTGTTCCAAGAAGCAACCGATAGTGACACTATCAACTTGTGAAGCCGAATACGTTGCTATAGCGGCTGGAGTTTGCCATGCTATATGGCTAAGAAATCTGCTGAAAGATCTAAAGATTGAACAGGAAGGACCTACGAAGATGTATGTGGACAACCAATCTGCTATAGCACTGGCGAAGAATCCAGTGTTTCATGAACGAAGCAAGCACATTGATACTCGGTATCACTCTATCAGAGAACATATGAGGAAGAAAGAGGTCGAACTCGTTCATGTCAAATCACAAGATTAACTGACCGACATTTTTACAAAGCCCCTAAAATTTGAAGTGTTCGCAAAATTGCGAGGAAAGATCGGCATGGTAAAACAAGTTTAAGGGAGCATGTTAGAAATTAAACTTGTTTTCGGTTACAAAGAATTGAAGAGACATCGGTTATAAAAGGAAGGGATACCAATTCATGAATAGGTTTAATGAAAGGATATGTAACGGTTATTGTAATCAATTGGTATTATGAAGAGTCATAATGAAGGGGCATGTAAACTCCTATATAAGGAGATGTTTTGTAAAGTGGTATCAGAGCAAGGAAAATATAAGAATAGTTTATTGATACTTTCTCCATTCTCTATCCATTCTCTCCTCCAAACACATTCGGCTATATCGTAGACCGAACATAAAGTAGAGAAGATCCTAACACCTCCAACCTCATTATGAAGCAGATACAAAATGGATATAAGATTAGTTTCCTAGAAAGAACCAATGAAATTTATGTACATTGGCTCAATTAGAAACAATACTGACAATTATGACCAAACCCCCTAATTTTTCTGAAAATTGCTTTGGTTTATTATTGATCTTGTACTAAATGGGTAAAGCCTTAATTTGTAGCAAAAAAAAAACGAACGAAAATTATAGAAAATTAGCCAATGGGTTATACTGATGTTTTGGTCAGAAATTGTTTCAACTATAGAGTCATCATATATTAATAAGACAAGAAGAGATGTTATATGTGCCGGATAAGATATTAATGAAAGATGCAATATATCTCACAGAATTGAAAAAATAAATAGAATTTGCATAACTAGAATTTGCAGGGAAATAGAAGGTGATCATTGAACCCCCTTCTTAAAGAATGCATATTGGGGGGGGGGGGGGGGGGGGGGGGGGAATGTTATATTT
This sequence comes from Agapanthus africanus, assembly GCA_030015575.1. Taxonomy (NCBI): domain Eukaryota; kingdom Viridiplantae; phylum Streptophyta; class Magnoliopsida; order Asparagales; family Amaryllidaceae; genus Agapanthus; species Agapanthus africanus. The sequence goes on from CM057341.1 coordinate 184,910,812, forward strand.
TTTCTAGCTCTTCTGCCTCTTCTTCAACTTTTACCTTGTAGGCCAAACTTTTATCTCCTTGATCATCACAACTCTGAAGTACTTTTCTACAGGAGCTGCATTTTAGATTCAATAGATTCAAGTCAGAATGATTTACGAGCAATATATACCATTACCAACTTGATTAATATGTATTTTCTAGGAAAAATATGGGGGGGGGGGGGGGGGGGGGGCTGAAATGTTTAAGTATTGTATGGAGCATGTCGATACAAAAGGTTGATACCAAGGAAACATGTAAGATTTGAACTTTGAAGCTAAGTAAATTATTTTCTCACCTGAAACAAGAGCGTTAAACAAATCATTCTCTACAGCAAGCTCGCTTCCATTCTTTCCCTTACAATTGCCTAGATGCTCAAGGATACTCTCATCCAGATAAATCACAATTCAAACTGTGCTTTATTCGAAGGAAATGGATCCCCATACATGTAATGCCTGCATATAAAGTGATTGACAAATTATAAGCATCAATAAATTCATTTTGAAGAACATATCGAGGCCCTTCATTCCTAATTACTGACGTGAAATATATAATCTGAAGAAATGCAAGACCGATGCATGTTCAAATTTAATTAAGCCGTTTTGTTAATGCTAAGTATATTGGGGATAAATAAATATAATTTCAAATTGACAATGATGACGATTGAGCTCAGGACCTCCTAAACTCGGTGCTTTGTTACGATGTCAAAAACCACTTTACCGAAGGCCTTAAGCTATTGACTTATGATATAATATTATAGCAAGCTGACATAATCTTGATGCAACATGAACATTGTAACCTATTATAGTGCAAAACTAGGCACGATAATTGGGCATGAGAACATAGTGTCATCAATAAAAAAACACATATGCAAGTGTGATGCATGGAACCTTCTTGCTTGTCTATTTGAAGAAGATTTAAATTTAAAAAACGAAAAATCTTTCATTTTTGGCTGTTTAGCAGCATCACCCTCTGTAATTTAGAATTCAAAAAATAATAGTCCATAAAAATGTTGCATTTAACCCATCTATCTACTTTCGTTGTCTCGATAAGCCCTTCAAAATATTAGTTTGCATTAGAACTTTTGAAAACAGTTTTAGATGTTTTAGTTGTGTTTATGCAAAGTAGAGTATACATTTTCTTCTCAATAGATGTTTATCAGCATGAATTTTTTTTGAAAGCAAACAGTGTCACAAACATTGGAATTCATTATAGAGAGCTAATAAAACGCAAAATACAGTAAAATCCACAAAGTGTGCCAACCACATGGCTTAAGCATACAGTCATCCCAAAGCAGAACCACAAACAAAAGCACTAAATAAGGTAAACTAGATAAAGGAGGCATCCCGACAAAGGTTGACCGCGAACGCCAACAGAGTGAAGGAAGGCCAAGCATGAGGGGGAGACACCCAACCAGCGATAATCAAATCAAGCCTCCCCATCATGCCCCCCGTCGTTAGGAAGAGGACCCACAGACATAGCAGCTCTTGTCTTCCACGAACCTAACCAGAATGAAGATAGCACAATAATGTTATCATGGACATGCACAGTAGATAAAGTTTTAGCATTAAAATAAATATCATTTCTATGTAACCAAATAGACCACAATGTGGCTGCCACGTGGTGTCCCACAAGACATTTTGCTTGAATTGCTATAGAAATTTATAGCAAAAATATTATTCAGGTATAAGTTTATAGATAAACTCCAGTGGCATATGCTGCAATGAAGATCTGGCGGGCTACAATGCCGCAAGTTTCTTGTATTGTGAAGCTGGTTTAGTGCTTTAATGAAGAGGCACACAAAGGTTGTTGAATTGTACGATGAATAAGACGTGGAATTGAAAGTTTACTGGATAATATCGTGAGCTGAATATTTCAGTCAGCTAACCTAGGAGAAAAATCTCTCGTAGATCAGTCAAATAGGAAACGCATTATTTATGTTATATGACCAGCTCCGTTTATCAACATCAACTTAATCTAAGAAATACACAATAAATTATGTGGTTTGGATATACCTTGCTCTTGAATCGAATGGTTGTAAATTTAACATTCATCGGCGAAAAAACATTGTCATACTAAATCAATGGGAAAATGGAAATAGTATCAAAGTCATGTCACATGAAAATTGGTTTACATATGCTTTAGGCCATGAAAATCAAAATGCACAAGCAAGTGCAGATTTAACTTTTTGACCAATCTCCCTCCCTCCATCTGTGTGTGTGTGTGAGAGAGAGAGAGAGAGAGGATTTGGAAACAAATCCTATCAAATTTTTTACCGTTATATGCACACCAAGATTTTATGCAAACAATTATGAAGAAAACTTCTCATTCTTTCCATCAACGACGTGATCGTTTGCATCAATTCCATTGTGCATGGTGCATCACTGCATCTAATGGCGATGGTAGGATTTTTTTTTGAATCCATCCCCCCCACCCCCATTCCACCCACCCTCCTCACACACACACACACACAATGTTGACCCGTGTATGCGCCCCTTCAAAAGGGCAGCAACATCAAATCTATGTACTTTACATGCTGCTAACTACATAAAATACCAAAACAAAAAAATTGAACTAAAAGAACTAAAATCTTAGCCTCCAAAAACCGCCTCTTAGTTCATCTCCTAATATGATTGCTAAATCATTAAACCTTAACGAAACCGTATGACCTCCTACAAATTAGCACTAACTGAATGCACGTAGTTGTTTATGTTTTGCAGAAAACACACATATTTTCCTTTTCATTTTTCCCATTAAGCAGCTGTCAAGTAGTTGTTTATGTTTTGCAGAAAGCACATCAGATTCATCACAAAATCAATAACATCTCTCAAGAACTAGGATCTACATGGCCCTACATAAACTTTACATGTGTTAAAACAACTCAATCTTTGGGCAATACGGTCCAGCGTAATCAGCAACTATGCAGCAGTGCTCTCTAAAATATCTATCTGCCTGTCTATTTAAATATACGCATAATAACATCAGAATTAATTGCATTCAAACCTAATTTTCAAGCCTTAAATTGAGGGATTAAATATTCTAATGCAGCCCCTTAATTAGTCGATAAATCCAGGAAACTTGCTGCTTCTGCAATGTGTATGACCAAAAAAATTAGCAGAAGCAACGATAGGCAGATGATATGAGAGAGAAGAATGGGGAACAATAATAAGATCGAAGGAACAAATTTTTCATGAGAATGAAACAAATGAAAAATTGCATTAAAACAACTGTGCACTTCATGGCTGACTATTGATATGGATAGCATCATTGAATCACAATGCAGATGCTGGAACACATGACAGCAAAAGCTACAAGCGACCAGTGCATAAAGTTCATTAGACAATCTAACTGAAATTGAAGGGGAAAGACCGATTATATTTTGTATTCAAAATGGAAATAAATATGCCTTGATGGGAATGACCACAGCTGCTAGTTGCTGCAATATTTAAGCAAAACAATACAGGATGTAGAAGTTGCAAATATAAATTTGATGAGAATTAGGAGAACTCTGAAATCAGACAACTGAAAAGAAATAAATAATTTAGTACCTCTTGGCGAAGCAAATCAAAAAATTATAAAGATTGTGCTTAACACAAGATACCAAATCAGCTGCAAGATGACGATACAATCGAAGACAGATTTCACACTCTGATATGAAATTTTTGATCAGTGATAAATAGAGGGGGAAAATAACTGGAAATTTATTTTTGGAAATTACTGTACCCAGTTTTTTCCACTGTCCTGCATTTACATGGTATTTTTAATGGTAACATGGATTCCATAATTTAGATACCAAAGAGCAAATTTAGTTGTGAGCTGTAAATCCAATAATTTTAGCACAAACAGAGACGAATGTCAATTACAGATAAGAAAGTCTATCCCAAACAAAATAGCTACTTTTACTATTAAAACGGAACTTCAAACTACAAGTGTACCAACAAATTCTTAGTTGAACTTTCGTTTTTTAAGTACACCCTGTAGTTTTCATAAAGCTTTCAATCCAGATAAACATTCGAGTAGGCAGACCCTCGAATTGGTTTAGGATCTTTAACCCAATTTGTTAGTAGCACAAGTTTGGATCTAACCTTTTTGAATACTCTTATATATGCCTCCCTAACTTGTAGTTGCAAATATAAGAACAAACATATGTATAAAACCATTATAACATTGCAATTTTTCAGGCTGTTCATTTCTTCCACTTTATCCAAGTTTTATCTTATTTCTATAGTGCCCGCAGCACAAGACAGAAGTTGTCGAACATACGGTCATTAGAGTTGATTATAACATAAGGCATACGGACGCATTGAAGATGAACAAGCAAGCTACCTAATAAGGAAACTGATGCCACATTAAGTATCATAAAAGAACTCATAAATGGAAGAGCATGCGTAAGTTTAGAATAATTCCCATCTTTGAAACATGAAAGATGTTCGTAGAAGATATTTTCTAACCATCAACCAACAAAAGAGGTTAAACCACATATCAAATAAGCCAAACGGATTGGGTCAAATAGGTATGAGAAAAGGCATCAGAATCCTTTTTTTTTTTTTTGGCCCAAGCTTCTGATAAAAGTAGAAATTGGGCACCTACATAATTGCTTGTGTTTATGTGTATACTATTGATACTGATATCTATTAAATTGAGGCAATTTTTGTATTGATTGATTCATTTACAGAGAATGCAACATACATTTATATACAAGAGCATGAAATACTTGAGCTTAAACCACTCTAAACTTGACCTTAAGCCGGCCTAAGCCTAATAAGAACAATGAAGTGTGTGAATACTTGACCCCTAAGCCTGTAATTCCTCCTGCATAGCTTGTTGCCATTCTGGGTATTTCATAGCCTCGATATAAGATTTGGGTTCCTGTTTGAAATGAATAGCAGAAAGAAAAAGAGACAAATTAAAGAGAATATAAGTTAGTGGTGCAGAAGCTAAAACGAGCAGGTGGATGTATATCTCGCACAAGATTGCGACGCGGTAGAGGAACATCACCGAGGAAGATGGTGTTGGCGTAGGTTTACTTTCGGTCGTACTAATGGTATCATTGGAGCGAACCTCACCGGAGTCCAAGGATTAAGTAGGAGGTGTTGGAAACAACCGGATCTATAATAGGAGTATAGGTAGGAACGATAGTTTGATTATTGGTGGGTTGGGCTTGAGATGAAAAGTCAAGAAACGAAACATATATTCGAATGAGCAAAATAGGGAACATTCTCGAAAAAGTTGACATGGTGAGGGATATACAAACGTCTACGTGTTGGATCATAACATCTATACCCCTTATGATACGAACTGTAACCCATCATAAGACACTTGACTGATCGAGATGAGGGTTTGTCTCATTCATGAGGAAGAAGAACAAAGCAAACACAGCCAAAAGTGCGCAAGATGGAATAATTAAAAGGTGTCCTAAAGAGGCGAGCATAAAGAGTCGCATCAGGAAAAAACGACGATGGAGAAATGTTGATAAGAAGAACTGCAGTCGGTAGAGGTTCTACCCAGTAGGAGACAGATGCAGATAGAAGAAGTGCATGTGTTGTCTCTAGAATGCATCGACACCATTTTGTTTATGAGTGTGAGGACATGACTGCTGTGGGAGTGTTCCATGTGACTTAAGAATTGTTTGCATAGATGATAAAATATACTCACTAGTGTTATCAGATCTAAAGCTTTTAATTCGTTTTTGAAATTGAGTATAAATCATGCTTGTAAACTCACTGTAAATAGATACAATCTCATATCTAGTACGCAAAAGATAAGCCCAAGTGTAACGAGAGTAATCATCGACAAAGCAAACATAATAGCGATAACCAGAGATGGATATCACAGGAGCGGGCCCCCAAATATCAGAATGTATCAAATCAAAAGGTTATAGAGATACTTTGTTATGAGATGCAAACGGTAAAGCATTTTGTTTTTCCATTCGGCAACCAACACAATTATTTAAAGGAGACACGGAAAGATCCTAAAACTCTAGACTCATTCAAAGACTTGGACGAGAACTCAAAATGTGACCTAGACGATGATGTTATAAATCAAAGATAGCAACTCCAACTATAATCTAATTTGAAATAGGTAGATGAAGACTCTCCAGCCGATACAACCCGTTCACCCTACGGTTTGCCTAAATCTTTCTCCCGGTGCTCAATTCCTATATAACACATGAAGTGGATGAGAATGTGATGGTATAACCAGAATCAACAATTTGACTAATAGAAAGAAGATTCATGGTTAACTTAGGCACATGTAATATATATAATAAGGTAAGAGTGTTTGGAGAATAGGAGCGAGGTGTAATGACACCAAACCGGTTAACGACAAGTGATGAGCCATTAGCAGTGTATGACATAGGAATAGTAGAACAGCTAGTAAGAAAATATCTGTCAAAGGTCATATGATGTGAGGCATCTGAGTCAAATATCCAAGTAGAAATACCAGATGTAGCAATTGAAACTACGCTGCCGGAAAGAGAAGGAACACTACTGAAGCCAAGGCTCTGTGCAACAATGCTGGCAATCTCTGGTATCTGAGCGGAGAAGGTTCCTAAGAAGGCCGCGACATGAGTAACTGGCGTTGATGAGGTTTGAGAATTTGCAAGCGATGTGGAAACAGCTGCAGTCGATGGGTGGACGACAGATGCTGAGCGCCGCTTGAATTTGACGCAGCCCGTAATGACATGTCCCGTCTTCTTACAACAGCGGAAAAAAGGACGATTGGTATCAGGGAATGTACGTGATTTAGTCCGGGCCGTCAAAACTGTAGTTGAGGGTGTTGCTGAAGGACTCATCAAAATGGCCAGGTGATGCTAATATCTAAAAGCGGGTTTCTTCATAAGAGAACTCGGCTACCGCATCCTCGAGACAAGGAAGAGGATCACGGTGAAGTATCTAACTACGCAATCCCTCGAAGTGCTGCTGAAGACGCATAGCAAAATGGTACAGCTTCTGACGATCGTGTTTCTTATAGTATGCTACAGCAAAGTAACCCAATGAGTCGGGAATGTGGACCTCCATCATATAGAGTTCTTCCCAGATACCCGATAGGAATGAGTAGAAATCCTGTATACTGTGATCTCCTTGTCAAGCATCCTGGAGAGTCTGATGTAACTGATGTTCTCATGTAGCACCAGTCTAGACGAACTTATGGCTAAGAGCAAGCCATTGTTGATGAGAGGTGGGCATGTGTCTGATACTGAGATGGAGGGGTACCGAGACTGAACGTATGATGTAGGCCATAATCTGTTAATCGGTCCATATCCACTGTTCTTTAGTGGTAGAGTCGGTGGAAGAATTACAGCCATCAGAAGATGTAGTAAATGCAACGAAGACAGATGGGCAAATGAATGAACCGTCAACATAACCTCATAGAGCCCCAATGTGTCACGCCCCGCTCCCCAGAGTACGCTAAAATAGGCACGTGACATAACCAACCATGCTACCTGTGGTTAGAAAAAATCCTTCCACAGTCACATTACGGCTGTAGAGATATCAAGAACAGGAAAGTAAACTAACTATCTAATACATGTCCATAAGCCAGAGTAAAAGAGTCAAGAAATACTATAGTATGCGGAAGCAAAAGATCAAATAAACACCTGGAAAGTAAGACTGGATACCGACATGCTCCCTACCGCTCGATCTAACAGCGGCAATATTCCTGATCAGTCTGCAACAAAGGTAGAGAAACTGGGCCATGCAAAACCCAGACGTCAGCGCGTCATAACATCAAGCAATAATATGTAAACAGGGTAGCAAGACATGCAAGTATAATCATAAAAGGTATAGCAAGTGTAACAACAATATAAATCAGGGTAGTGAAAGGTAGTGTGCAGTGAGTAATCTAAACTGGTCTATTGGGTTAAATACTCTCGAGTCTTTGAAATCAATTTGATGAATTATCGATGTAACTCAATAGTATCCCGTGCATGCCCGGGACCACGGTCTAAGACTTTCGGGCTGAAACCGAGACGTGCCGCTAGGCACTAACAGAAAAAGGGTACAGACCAACGATGTCAGCAGCATCGTCACGAGGCGGGCCTAGCCTCTAAAACTGATCAGTATAAGCGAGCAACTGTCGAGTTACAAGTCAGGATTTCATCATTGATTTCCCCATACCCCCAAGTTATATGTGTCAAGTCAGGTATTCCGTAATCAAGAACTAATGCCAACACAGGATCAGGTAGGTGCAGGTTTGTCTGGATAGACAACAGGAACGGTCCGTAAGTACTACATGTCAGGTTTGTTGGCATTAGACACAAGATCAGGTAACAGGTAAAGCCATGGTACATCAGGTCAAGTCAAGTAGTGTATTTAGATGTCAGGTCATGTCGAGAGTGTACGGTACCGTGTCGGGTCAAGTAATATGTGTGTATCAAGTCATGTCAGGATGTAAAAGATATCATGTGGATGCTCATAATCAACTAACATAATCATGGTTATAAATAAACAAGCATGGGTATTATCAGAACAGTAAACTGGCACATGTAATATGATATGCGAATAGGTACAGATTAAACTACTTGGATGTACGGTTATCAGTTTGGGTTTAAGGGATAGTTTCAACATTACATGCATGCAGTATAATTGTCACGCCCCGCTTCCCAAAATACGGAATACAAAGGGTTGACAAGGCCAGCCATGCTCCTACGGTCAAGAAAAAGTCCTGCCGTAGTCACACTTCGGCTTCTAGTTTTTCATGGTAAACAGTAAATAATGCGCAGGTAATGAGAAATGCAGTAACTGAAACGAAACAATATAAAGAACTGACCTGATGGGAAACAAAAGGTATAACCCCGGATAGCTAATCAAAATGTCCGTGATGTACGTCTAGTCCTGGTCCAGGCTAAATCTTCTCCTCACACTGAGCATGCATACTCAGGTCGTCAGAGCGACACAATAGCAATATAATTTATAAAATCATGTGACAATTCTAACAGTGATAATAGATATATATGACAGTAAATCAATGACGGTATAGGTATGAACATGCAGTAATCAATGCAGCGGAACAGTAAAACAGTAGAATGATATGCCACGTATGTCAACACAGTATGTATATCGATACTATCATCGCTATCAGTCTCTAAGTCTCACTGTACAGGTCACTAAGCCTATCGTCAGTCTAAGTGTGAGAGTCAACCACTCGCGAGTGTCCTCCACCCAAGGGTAGAACCCAAGGGCAAGGGACCACGGGCCCAACATGTATATCACGGTAATAATCATGTACCCTGTAAATCTCCATATATCTCCATAAATATATAAGCCGGCATGGGACTCCCGAGATTCTGTTGAACTCACACTCAAACTATCCCACACCCCGTGGTCTACATCAAACGCTAACCATAACCCTAAATACTAATCGGTCCGTGACAAGCCTGCGCGAGAACTGGAGGCAGGACCTTCATCAAGCACGTCTCGACTAATATCTAAGATAAATGGCAGTGTCTGGTGCCTTATCTGTGACACCCGTGCACGAGCTTCCATAAGTGTCACATACCACTTATAGTCACACGTACACGTATTCCACAGACGTCGACAATGCAATAGAATAATAGGGTTCACTGATTGTGTACAAGTACGTATCACTTTCACTTATTCACTGATACACGAACACTAACGTACTTGCCACAATCATCACTAATACCTAACACTGGGTAATGCACGTTATCACTAGGTTATCAATGCAGTGACATGTGTATGATATGATGCGTAAACAGTATGTAAAGCATGATTAAGGTGTCATAAAACAGCATTCTATCACTTGCACGATTTATCATGAATCGTACGTGTACAGTTGGGCGAAACGATAAACAGGTAATAATTAGTATGTTCAGTTATCTATCCATCGAATTTAGTTTCATGCCAATCGGGTTCCAGGATCATTAATTATGGTCATTTCATTTTAAACATTCGCGGCTGGAAATCCGGTTTCAGAATCGGAAGTCCGTTTCGCAACGCATTTTAATCCCAGTTGGGATCAGATTTTAGCGACGCTACAGTTGGATGAAATCTAGGATTTTCAGTAAGGTTTTCAACGCAATAGACGGATTTTCAATCGCGTCTGTATGTCAGGAGTTATACACTGTTTAATACTAGTATGTCAATTCTGATTCTGTTGGGACTGTTATGCGTCCCGATCTTTTAAATTACAGATTAAATAGCAAATGATGACGAAACAGGATGAAACCACTTGTATTGTCTAGCTAACACATTCACCTATAATAAACAGCGGAGTTCCGCAACCTACAAGTTAAGAAAACAGGGTGGTGTTCATTACGGGACAGTAAACAACAACTGGAGTCGTTCTGGACTGCAGTCCAGAGTCGCAGACTTAGCTAAAAGGACATCAATAGGAGGAAAATTATAAAGCCCACGCTTTTCCATGATGAGAAAATACCTCAATTTTTTTGAAAAATAATATTTTATTATTATTATAATGTTTTTTTATAATAAAAAAATAGTGGGCTGGCTGCCTTTTAATAATGACACGAGAAAAAAATGCAAGAAAATTAGAGATAAGAACAAGGGGACCATGAATAGACAACACTTATATGGATGGTTGAAAGGATTAGTGATTAAATGATGACTTGGAGCTGTTGAGATGAAGTCACAGGTTGTATTTTGGGATTGGGTGATGAAGGAGATGAAGGCAGGTTCCTTTGAAGGTGTTGAGGTGATGAGGTGATGAAGCAGATGAGGCAATGAAGATTGGGTTACGATGCTCAAGGCTTCATGGGACGGTGATGAGGTGATGAAACATATGCCTAGGAGACAAGCTTCATTGCTAGTCAATCATTCACCCCTCAATGGACTGTGAAAGCCGAGAAGCTTTAGAGAGCTAGTCATGGAGGTGCTGAGCAAAACAAATACGGACTAAGTTCAGGATTTAGTGTTTTGCATGGGATGGTGATGGGGGTCGAAAAAGATAAGGATGACAGGGATAGTTTAGTCATGGGTAACATATGCCGTTTTTAGTTAACGGACAATTCCTAGAATATTTTTCACATAAACAAGCTTGGTAATATTTCATGAGAAATTAGGATTATCATCTAAATTACCTCATGCTAACGAATTGTCCGTTAACTAAAAACGGCATATGTTACCCATGACTAAACTATCCCTGTCATCCTTATCTTTTTCGACCCCCATCACCATCCCATGCAAAACACTAAATCCTGAACTTAGTCGGTATTTGTTTTGCTCAGCACCTCCATGACTAGCTCTCTAAAGCTTCTCGGCCTTCACGGTCCATTGAGGGGTGAAATCGTTTTTTTACACCCCCAAACTTTTAATTCTAACAATGTTAGGGCTGGTTTTAATCACAGGAGCCTACTTAGTTAATGTATTAGAGACTTCCGAAACTATTTTTAGAGATATCAATCTTTTTGGGTTGTTTTTCAAAGTCCCAGCTCTTTTGGGTTCCTATATCAAAGAACCTTTACAAAAAAAAAAAGATTATTTTAACTGGCACCTATCATTTTGTTCTTGATAACAATAGCAACTTTTGATCAATTATGTACCTAACTATATGGACCTTGTAATTACTTTCTTTTTTTAAGCTATTTTGAGTAACTTCCTTGTCCTGTTTTATTAAAGATCTGTTGAGCTGGAAAGGAACAATAATATTTGGGCACTCATGGATGGATGATTAGCTTATATATTTGGATGATATATATGGCATGTTAAAGTCCAAAATTTAAGCAGCTCTTTGAGGCTCCAATTAAAATACTTTAGAGTTTTGGTTGGAGGCCCGTCTTATATCTTATACTCATACTCATATGCTTCCCTTGTTATTCTTGATGTGGGATTTATTCCAACAAGTAACAAGTGTTTTGCAATTATTGGTTCTTAACTTCGTATCACTGATTGAAATCTCCGATGGTCATACCCTGAGATGGATGATTATGATCCCAAAAGTCACCGTCCAATGACCGATACCAAGATGTTTCCGAAATGGGATGTAAATTGATCATGTCTTCTAACAGGCGTGTCAATTTCAATTCATTTTCTAATTGATCTCATAATATGAGTAAATTTTTAATTAGCTTAGCATTTGACCATACATCTTTGGGAAATTTGTTGCAAAATCATATTTACAATAATAACAATTTCTTTTTGCATTATTATTTTCCTTCCATGAGAAATTTATATTGAAAAAGTTAGCTGTAGTATTTATATATTTAAGTTTGGTTTCATTTAATAAAAACTATCCATGACATTATAAATAACTACCACACTAGATATCATTAAGCACTTAAAAATATGTCAAATTGTTATAATTATTTTTACTCTTTATTTTAAAAAAATGCTAATCTTATAGATTCTTTAGTCTAAAAAACAAAAATAAACCGATATTCCACTCGGAGACTACAGCCGAGATGTCCAATCCCGATCCCAAAAATTACCATATATATGATATTAATTGATACTAAGATTTCAAAGTTGAAAACTTGGTTCGTTATTGTGATAAGGTTAAGATTATTACAATATAAAAGAGAGAAAAAGAAATTGCAAAACCAATCTTGATACATGCACGCTAGTAGCCCGTCGTTTTCTTAAACTTTGGGCTACCTGCCTGTCGCTATGCGTAAGCGTAACACGTAAGTGTAAGCGTAACGGTTGGCATACTCTTCAGCGTGGAATTCCTACGACGTTGCGAAGGAAAAAACCCCCTTTTTCCTCTCTTTAGTCTAATAACCAATATTCCAATCCGAGACTACAACCAAGATGTCCGATTTCAATCCCAAAAATTACCATATATATGATACTAATTAATATTAAGATTTCAAAGTTGAAAACTTGGTTCTTTATTATGATAAGGCTAAGATTATTACACTATAAAAAGGAAAAAGCAATTGCAAACCAATCTTGATTCCTGTAACATGCTGGTGGCCCGTCGTTTTTTAAACTTTGGGCTACCCGCCTATCGCTATGCGTAACCATAAAGTTGACATACTCTCTTGGCGTGTTATTCCTACGTTGTTCCTGAGGAAACCCCGCTTTTTCTCCTCTATATAAACTCTTGTCTAGAGAGTTCTACTCACCCAAACCCTTCTTAAAAGCATCTCTTAGGATGACAAGGGGTCTCTTGTTCTTTCTTTGGCGTGTCGGTTCTTCAAGACTCTCAAATCATTTTCTTTTTAAGTGAGTCCTTATTCGATTTTTTCCTTATATATCTTAAATTGCCAAGATTATGCATTTCTATCATAAATTAATAAATCCGGTGATAGATTAGAGATTTCAATAACTATTTGAGACAATTACTTAAATTTTGCCTAATTTTTTCGAGTTTGCGAAGAAGATATAAAATTATTTATGATAACAGCTTTCCAAGAATGCCTTTGATCCTTTTCGTGTAACTTCATTATATTTTGGTTTAATCTTCTGTTTTATTTAAGCTTTCTTGTAATCTTTCTCTGCATGTGTTTAGTATTCATCTATGTTGTCATGAGTTCTGCTTTCGGATGAGATGAAACTGATATGGTGGCAAGTCCAAACTTTTATGCTGTGAAGCGCATGCTAGCATGCTTGCAGAACACAATCCTATATGTAAGTATACATGTTCTAAATAATTTGGACTTGGCATTGTCTTTAATAATGTTTTCTTTTATTTACCATGTTTCCTTTCCATGCTTTAGGCCGACACTCTTTATTTCAAATGGCACGCAATGATGTCTATCCGTCCATGTTTGTAATTTTCCCAGATTCATAAATTAATTAATTGGCCTCGAAGCATGTTGTCGAAGCACCAAATATATGTGGCATCTTCCTTGAATCCATGACTGCCATGCGTCTGCTAGTCTGCTAAATGACATTTGAAATCTATTTTTGTTTTGCAATGATAAAATTAAACATGCTGTGGTTCTAATTATTGTAGGAAGCCTGATTTACTTTACCTCCTTCTTTACATTTCAATAAAAAGGATGATATAAGTAGATCTTTTACAGGAAATTATGTTTATCTTTAACGCACATATTGATAAGGAAGTAATAAACTCGACCATCTTACTATCAATGAAGTAATCTCAATTTTATACAACTCTTGATCTAACAAAGGATAACAAATTATCACAACAATATATATAAACTATCATAATCTCAATATACCAAATAATAACAAAACTTATCTAATATAACAAAAATATCCAAGACAGTTACAATGAGATATATCATATTCTAACACATATAAAGCCAAGGGTGAAATGCGGGTCGTTCCCAGTCTTTACCATAATTAGTGGATGAGTAAATTGCAGGTTCTGTGCTTTACGATTACCCCTAAGTTCACTTGTTTTTACAAAGGAACTTTCTTACAGTTCCTATTAGTTGCCATTGGTAAATTTCAGGCAATGCCTAAAGGTTGAGAAAGTGTCAATGGCGAAGACGATGAATACAAAATATGACATTAGACTTGCTTTAGTTATGTTAAGTACACTAAACTTTTCCAATACTGATTATTTAGGCCCTGTTTGGATATGAAGTTAGGATATATGTGGTTTATTTTTAAGTGGAGAAAGAGAGGGTGCAACCTGTGGTTTGCAAGCCTCAAACTCCAAAAATGGAGTTTACAAAACTTTGGTCATATTGGAGTTGAAATAACTACAGTTATCTTAAGTTTTGGACTGAGATAACTGCAGTTATGTCAACTCCAAAATGGTTGCCAAACAAGGCATTAGCAGCACGGCTGAAGTTAGCCATTTTAATTTAGGCATCAGAATTCACATCTAATCAGGTTGATTTTAAATTTGCTCTACCCTGCATTTTTCAGAATACCATTCTAGATTAAATCTTATCGGCAATCTTTCATGATTAAATGATATAGTACCATTTCTTGAAAAATTCTTATATTTGTAGCAACAACTTTAATTTCTCAGGCCTGGCAGTCGATCAATGCTCCATCAATGGTCGGATATCCTGCAGCTCTAGCAGTGCTGCAATCCTGCCACCAGACACTCCATTTCTTGCCTCTTGATGATTTTCACATCAAACATGAAGCTTTGAAGCTCTGGGACGGGTGGTGTCACACAGTCAGGATATTAGGATCATCAAAATGAGGATGTGATATGGCATGTCACCTTTTGCTTTACTTGTGTTAAGTACACTAAACTTTTCGGTTAATGATTGTTTTTTACTCTTAAATGCGAATAAAGGAGAAGTCGAAATGGTTATATATGCATATATAGTTTTGTTTTGCATGTCCGCAGTACGTGCATATGCGAAGGTGTCCATTTTGGGATGGCTAACTTAGTGTATATGCAAATATAGATAAGTTTCTGTGTGTGTAAACTGTTGGATTCAATCTAAGGAAAAAATATGGATCCAAGCATGCAAGGGAAAGAAGTAAATTTGAGGAACAAGGAGAACTTATCGTGCAGGAGAATGAATGAGAAATGAATTAAAAACTATATTCCACCAATAGAAATTGGTATTAAATATATAGCGATTTCTATTAACTCTAATCAACTAAGTTGCATATTGATGGCTATATATAATCTAACATAGTGGCCACTTTCATTACTTGGAAAGATCAAGGAGAATTTAGAGCAACAACAAATATTTCAAGAATTTTTTAGAATGGAACAGATGCACATACACATAATAATAAAGAGCAAGCTTGAAATGCTAAATTCGGAGATTTACATTATTCCGGTATATCTAATTCATGGGAAACCAAAGAGAAGCCACCATAATAACTAGTTTTTCTCATGTGCGACATGAAGAAAAATTAATATTTTATCCAATATTTTTTTGTGTATGTAAGAGAGAAGGTGCGAATGAGTATTTCAATTAAAACAGCTGATTTAAAATTTTAAATAAGAACGATAATGTGGATGGTTTTGGACAGAAAAAAAAAGAGGGAGCGAAGAGATTAAAATTTTATAAGTTGATAATTTGAATATCTTGAAATGAGAGAATTCAATCGGGGATTCTTATATTTTATATTCATTTTCAAAAATAATCTTGTATGAGAAGTCTTAAATGACTATGTGATCATTAAAATCTTTTTAATGAAGTTTAAGGAGGGCTAATAGTCCCAATTTTTTTTCTCAAAAAAAAAAAAAAATGAGCTATGCTTGGAGTTTGCACTACAAGAGTAGAGATAAATAAGAGCATGCAAGCATACAACTTTAGGCATTCTCTTATTTTCTGTACAAAGTTCTTTTAGTGTCTATCCCTCAACCCCTTGCTTTAGGCATTCTCTTATTTTCGGTACAAAGTTTTTATAGCATCTATCCCTCAGCCCCTTGCTTTGACCATTAAACATAATAACCATCTTTATGCCTCTTTGCTTGAAGCCTCTTCAAAAATTCTTGCTCGGGAATTAATAATTTGATTATATTGACTTTTTAAAAGATACTTCGAAAAATGAATAGTAATTCCTTAAATTTGTAAATCTTATTATATTCTCCAAATTATTATAAGATTTAAGAATATATAAAGACTTGACATAAATTTGCGATTAAAGAAAATGATCGGTTTCATTGGAAAAAGTTAGGGCACTGGACGGAAGAATCCCTACCATCCAATACTCACTTGGTGGGCTAGATGGTAGGATCCCTACCATAATTTTTATTTAAAGAAATTGATTGATTGCTTCCTTGGGAATTTCATGGTAAAGATTTATTGGAAACGTCTATAATTAAAACCTAAACTTCATTTGAAACACATCCCACACAAATTAAGAAAGAATCGAGAAATTGTAAGATCAATGAGATTGAGAAAAAGGTTTTGCAAGATTGTGGAAGTCCTGGATGTTTTTTGCAAGATGATGACAACAAAGACCATGAGTTCCTTTCCGGGCACACACAAACTCACTTACAATTAGGGGTAACTTAGGTTCTTCATAACTATAAGTGATTGCATCAAAAAATAATTCAGCCTAAGAGATGCCCGCCGAATGGAAAATTTGTGGCCTATGGCACGGATCAGCTCAAAGGAAGATATGATTAATCGAGAATATTCATGTATATTTTCTATTAAAGGCCGATAAGGAAAGAAATCAATAATTGCATGACTTAAGCACCAAGCAAGCCCATAATTGATACTTGAATAGGAGAAAATGTAGGGTTTTGAACTGCTTCTTAACAAACCCTAGTCCTATAAAAGCTAGAGTTCAAGACGAAGAAAGGAACCATCTCCAATCAATAAAAAATTATCATAGCTTTTATCTTACGGTTCTTATAGCCGCTTATCTAGTTAATGATAACATAAACTCTGACGGATTTTCGTCAATATCTATCGAGACCCTATCGAGACCGAGAAGTCCAGTCCTCCTCAGTGGGTATGCCTCAGTCGTCTTCTCCGATCAAAGTAAAAGAATATTAAAAAGGGGATGATCCCAGGCCTCCCATGAGCGTGCAAATCTTCAATGGCGAGTTGTGTCAACTGGAATATGGCTGAGGGTGCCTATGACCGTATCTAGTTTAAGGTCACCGGCACAAACCACTCATATGTCCAGCCCTGCATTCGTGCCTTGGCGGGTTTAGGTCAGATCTCGGTCAAGGAAAGGTAGTGGGCTCCACTCGATAGGAATTCATTAGGCGGATGACTCAAATGTCCAGCCCTGCATTCAGCCAGCTAATCCAACTGTCCTGTCTTGCGCCCGGCCCAATCCTGAGCATGAACTAACAAAGACAGATCGAGTGAATTGAGCCGACAAACCCTGACTCGGTTTAAGACCCGTGTCACATGCGACTCGGATGTCCAGACCTATGTGTGCGTGTGGTTTTTAGGGCGAGTCTCGGTTAATGATCGATGAAGCGGTAATTTCGAGTTAACGATGTATTTGTTTGCTTCGCTTCAAATATTTTAATAGAGACTCGACCCTTCGGCCGATGATCAAGTTATGAGCAAACTTTAGTTGTTGTAAGTCGGTCGCATCATGTGTAATTTTCTATTTTCTATTTTTATGTGATCGGTGCAAGTTTCTATGCTTTTTCATACTTGTCTCTATGATACATAAGCTATATGTGGGGACCTCGTCTTGTTATGGAAGACCGTTCTCCCCTTCCCATGATCCAATTTTAGAGAGACGTATGTTTGGTTTATTTAGCCACATATGTGAATATCATTAAACTATAAAGGGCGAATGATAAGTCTAGTCAGTTCTTTCATGTTCGCATTTCTTTATTGTTGATTAACGTAGGAGTAAGTAGTACATGCATTTTCGGATTTGTGTAATTTTCTTGTGTAGAAACCAATCGAAGGGTAGCCGCCTCGGAACATGCTTCTCTAGGATGGAAGAATTTTACTCTCGACAACAAAAGAGTGGCTAGCACTCTCATTGAATTTATCAGCGATCGTGGATTAACATTTTCAGAAAATGTGATGTTATCTATGGATATTATCGATAGAATTTAAAACAAAAATAGCGAAGGAGTATGAAATTTTTTAAATTATAGAGGTGAATATATAAATATAAAGGTTTTAATAATGATGATGTATTAAATGGTTAAATTGCACCAAAATACCATGGTCTTCTTAGTTTTTTTCAACAAATACTGTATAACATTTTTAATATCATGAACTACGGCCTCCAATTTCAAAATAATACCTTAATCTACTCCGAAGTCTGCCCATATTAAATTAAATGCCCACCTCATTAACCTATTTGGGCATTCTTCGTGTGCCTTCACTTCTCTCCTCCTCTCTCTTCCTCTTTTCTCTCTTTGCTTCTTCTTCTTTCTGGTCTCATGAGTCTTTTCTTCATCGTCCTCTCACTCACATTCTTTCAAATCTCTAACTCTCCGAATCTCCAAATCCCTAAATCTCCAGGTTCTAATCCCTTAATATTTTTAAATACTTAAATCCCAGGGGCATGATTGGCACATGATAATCTAAAAACGAATCGTAGATTCACACAAAGTATGAACATGCTTGTTATAACAAAATCGAACTTTTATAGGAATGTGATCCCCTAAATCACATATATATATCTTATGAAGAAGAAACCCAATACCCAATCTCTATGCTTATATCTCTCAAAACTTTACTTTTTCTTCTATTTTACCTTCTACACACATTTTGGACCTTCCAATCCTAAAATTGTTATCTCCTTATGTCTACTATTGTAAAGGCCCACATTATTCAAATGTAACATATTAGCTTGTAAGACCCTTTTCTCTAATTTTGTAAGCTCATAATAGCCATATTTAAGATGGCATCTTCCTTCTCTTTTTTAAAAAGGGAAAGTTTTTAACGCAATAAAACCAAAATATCCTTGTGAAGCCAATTATCCAGGATGGCTACTATCTATTTTGTCCATTAGGCGCATTGGGTCAGGCCAGCCCAATTCCAACAGTTTATTATGAGACTGCAGCAAATATCAGAATATGTAGTTTGTGCTGGCTAGAAAAGGAAATGCTACAACTTTTTGCAGCAAAAACTGTGATCAGTTATCACATTAACAATTTATTGATTATATGATAATACACTCTGCAATTCGTTTAGAATTTGACTATAGGATATATAGAAATTACAAAATCTCGAGCAAATCGGCACGAGGGTAGACTAAACCATGCTTGAGATGGTATTCTACCTACCGTCGGGTCGTTTCGTTGTTGAATAACACATTTTTGAGTTTGTTGAAAATATTTTAGGGGTATTTACCAAAAACCACCATGTGGTTTGACCCTTTTAGAAGAAACCACCCTATAGTTTTTTTCTCTAAGAAAAAGCCACCCATAAACGTGTAATGTTTGCGAAAAACCACCATGCATAGTGGTTTTTTGTTAAAACTATTAAACTGTATGGTGGTTTTTTGCTAAAACTATCAAACTATCGAGTGGTTTTAGATGAATATCTCAATTTGGTATAGTTAAAAATAAGGAGGTAGAAATGTCTCAATTTGGCATAGTTAAAAATGAGGGGGCAGAAATGTCATTTTAGGATATACTAAACGACATGGTGGTTTTTCACTAATATTGCATATTTCTGGATGGTTTTTCGTTAGGGAAAAAACCATAGGATGGTTCCCGTAAAATGGTCAAACCACGGGATGGGTTTTGGTAAATACCCCAATATTTTACTGCTATCTCAAACATTTACCCTCTATGCCTATAAATAAAGCCGAGTTCCGCTGAAAAAGGATCCAAAATTCATTCCAAAAATTCCACTAAAAGGACAGGCTGCCAATTTCAAAAGAAGGCTGCATGCCAAAACGGGGTCCTGGGAAAGATTTTAAGAGAAAGCAGGTTAAAGTAAAGTGCAATGTTACTAACCTTGATTGGCTAGAAATCATATGCAAATAATACTCCATAAACAGGTTTAGGATAAATATATACATCCCTAAAGTAGAAGAAAGTAAATATGCAACTCTCAGATCGGTTTTAATTCAATCTATCGTTTCTACTATCAAGTCCATCTTACCTGGTCTTTATGTATTCTGTCCAGTTATGGAACAACCTAAGAAATTACGGATTGACTCCTGATATTTGTAAGAGAGATATGATGTATTGTAGTTTAAACATTAGAATAAGTTTGAGGAACAGAAATATAGGAGAATTTCAGAAGGCAATGAAAAATAAGCTTGTCAAGTCAGTAAATCTTCATGGAGGGAATATCCAAACTGGATACTTCATTTAGCATGTGAAAATTTAGGCAGGTCTGCGCACCTTGACAAAATGTCCATACATCCCAGATGATGTGCCTTGCATCCACTTAGCACTAGAATTTAACAAAAGAGAACTTTTAGATTATACTATAGGAATCATAGGTTTCTTAGGTAATGCAAATATGTAGAAAAGCAAACAGAGATAACTTGTTTATTTTTTCATTATCCAAGTTCAGAAAAGAAAAAAAATATGTTTGCACAGGAAGTTACAAAGTGCTACACTAAGCTCACCGCCTAATTTTCAAATCCATGAAATATGATGAATATGTGCATATGATCGACTCATGTTATATTCGTTGAAAAGCATAAATGTTAAAATGGCAAAAGCTTTTTCTAGGGCGAAATGTATATTTTCAGCTACTTTATTGACTTTCAAGATGTTGAGGACTCCAATCCCCTCATCATCATCAAGCTTTCGAGATAACAAACACAATAACACAAAGAAGACAGCGCCATTATTACATGGTTCAATCAAACCCGGCCTACATCCATCGGGCAAACTTCTCAAATTGGATTTCACTAAGAGGATAACATACAAGAGACTCCACTCTTGTAACTTGTCAAAATTATTTTTAAAATAGAGTAGAGTTGGAGGAGTGATGGGCTTTTATATACGGGCTTTTAATGATAAATAAGTTCCAACAATAAGACTAAAGCCTTGTTGAGATTTGATTGTCACGTCCCGCTTCCCAAAAACGAAAAACGAGAGCGACAAGCCCGCAACGTATTCATGTCGAGAAACACTCTTTCTCGACACGAATATGCTAAACGTCTATATAGACGGTTTAGGAAATTACAGTACAAGAATTTTAAGTTTATAAAATATCCAACAATATTTATAACAGTCCCAAAAACAATAACTGAACACAAATTCAAAAATGCAACGAAGTAGAAATGGAAGATAATCTTGAACGAAATAAGGCATACATACTAAAAATGAAAACTAGAGCTCGGCCTGATTTAAAAAATATTGGCTGTCCTCCTCAGTCGGCACCACCTCATATCTAACGTCGTCGCATGTCCCAATATCGTCTGACGGCATTTCCAAGAAAAGAAAACAATAAAACAGGAATGTCGTCAACGAACTAAAGTTCGGTAAGTCCCCATTTATATAAAAAATATTTGAAATAAAACATGATATATATAATACCAGGCATGAGAATAACTGTGTACAGTAAACTGTAATGTGCATGTCAAATAAGTAACATGTATTAATCAGTGCAAGGTAACTAGAGTGTCACGACATTCGGTATTTCGGTGTTATTTACTATAAGAATAAGAATAAGTATAAGTACAAGTATAAATATAAGAATAACCATAAGCATAAGTATAGGTACAAATATAAATATAAGTATAAATATAAACTCGATTGTGAGAGTTTCATTATGTAACCAGGATATTTCATAATGCCATGGAACAACAGCAATACGAGATTCAAGATATATAATGCCACGGAACAACAGCAATACGAGATTCAATATATGTATATATATATAGAGATTAATGGAGGGAAGAGGCCATAGGAGGGGATTCCCTCCTATGGCGTCGAAATAATACCCCCTCCCTAATTTTTTCCGACGATCGGCACCCACCATCTTCATCGTCATCATCTAAGATGTGGGTACACCAAATTTCATGTGATTCTACAACTTTTTCACCGTTGATTTAGTAGGTTCAAAATTAAAGGTTTGCCAACAATAGAACTTTTTACATTGCTAAATCAACGGTGAAAAAGTTGTAGAATCACTTGAAATTTGGTGTACCCACATCTTAGATGATGACAATGAAGATGTTGGGTGCCGATCGTCGGAAAAAACCATGGAGGGGGTATTTTTTCGACGCCATAGGATGGAATTCCCTCCTATGGCATCTTTCCTCCATTATTCTCATATATATATATAATGCAATGTATCGGGTTTTTTTCGGTACCACAAGAAACACGATATGATCCTCTATTACACATAAATACCCCCATTTTTGAGCTACCCCATCCCCATGATATATATATATATATATATATATATATATATATATATATATATATATATATATATATATATATCCAATAAACGATTTTCAATATATTTAAATGGTTCATGTCAGGTTCAGGTCAAGATAGTATAATTTAACATAAAAGTATTCATAAACCCAAGGCTGTTGTTCAAGGACAAGAAAACACGAGTCCGCTCATGCATGTAATGAGACTCCAACCACCGGAGGAATATTCACGGACCCAAGGGGTCATCTAAGGGCCAGGAAACACGGGCTCATCATGAGTTAATAATAGGACTCCTGAGTTGCTGTTGAGTGTGAGTGTTAACTATCAGGAGTATTCACAGACCCGAGTATATCATCCAGGAGCAAGGAAACAGGAGCCTACTCATGAGTAATGGGACTCCAACCATCCCCGGAGTATTCAAAGACCCGAGACTATCATCCAAGAGTCAGGAAACATGGGCTTATTCATGAGTTGGTTATGGGACTCCTGAGAATACAGGTCAAATCCTAACTACAATTCTAAGTCACCATGTATATACACTAATTAAGCATGTCATCATAGTTATAATTGTAAAGTTGTAAGCATAACATAAATTACTCAAGCTGATCAAGGCGAAGAATTATGTTCATATGATTTTGTGATTGAACTTATAAACTTTAACCCTTATAATATAATGTAATGACATTATATTAATAACATTGAATATTTATCTTATGAATGAATGCCGCTTTATATTACACTGATATTACCATATTTTATACATTGCTTACAATAAAGGGATAATGTATTCGTATGGCTAGGTGCGTAATCAGAAACTGTCTGTTTTAAATGGATTTGAACTTTAAGTATGCGGTAAGATTTCATCTACTTAATTTAAAAATTCTCTTAACCTTTCAACGACATATAACTTAGTATCCAGCAACTACAAAACTCAAGAAATAAACCCTACACATAACCCTATAACAGTTATCATGTATCATAACTGCCAACCAGTAATATTAAATAACTTGAAATCTGATAACCATGACCAGTTTGTAAAGAACCTATTTAGTGATTAAAATAAACATTACACTAAAACCCTATTCCCTACTGTTAACAAAAAATGATGTAAAATGACCCTCATCATAATAATGCATACTTATAGTTTAAAACCTTATTATACAACTGCTTGTATGGCATGAACACTAATCACATGCTACATCACTAACATCATAAGTTTATAATACTTGCGTACTCTAAATGTGTTAATACTACTTTCAAACTTCAACTCTAAAACTCTATCAATTAATTAAATATTACTGATACAAAATCAAATAAAGTTTACATACCCCTGAAGCAAGTCAAGGATTTTTGAAGGAAAACCCAAATGCTTTTACACTTCGGAGACAATATACAAGAAAACCCAAATACACACACACACACACACATTAAAGAAAACCTTGAGAACCAATGTACTTCAAAAAGAAAGAAATTAAGAGAGGGAGGAACTTACTGCCAAGAGACAAGACGGCGATGGGGTGGTCGCTCGGCCAAGGGGGTGGCCGACCAAAAAGATAGCAAAGGGTGGGCTAGGGTTTGCAAAGGAGATCTCGGCTGTAGCGGAGGGGCTCGGTTGATGATAATGATGGGGTTAGCTGCCGTGGTGCTCTGGGGTTGGAGACGAAGGTGGCTAGGCGGCGATGGTGGCTCGGTGTTCTCACGTCGGGAAAGAAGAGGAAGGAGAAGTGATGAGGGAGGTGTCTCGGCTGAAGGGTGCTTGGAGGTTGTGGTGTTGGTGGTGCTCGGGTTGAGATTAGAGAGGAGAGATATGAAGATGAAGGCGAGGTCAGCGGCTGAAGAAAGATGCTCGAGTTTGAGGAACGAAAGGAAGAAGGAAATCGCAGCTAAGTTTTGGGTACGGCTGCAAATTTGATGGAGAAGAAAGAAAGAAAGAAGATGGGTTTAAATAGGACAATAGAAATTTTGCACATAAGCCCCCTCAAATTGGTTTTCTCACCCAACATCCCTAAAACAAAATTGTACAAAAGATTTGCAAGTATTTTATAAAACTAAATGATGTTATGAATTGTTATATTTGTTTATGTTTTATATTTAGAGTATATTAGTTGTCATTTAAATTCATATTAGCCTAACAGTTATAATAATTTAAATACATAATATACCTAATTATATATATTATGTCAACTCAAGACCTATAAAATAGCAATGCAAGGTGATAACCGATAGATAAAAGTAACATGCAACCATTACTTTTTCTTGGTATGGTTGTCACGTGGAGGATCGAACCATTAGCTCCGATACCATGTCAAGATTATTTTTAAAATATGATAGAATTGGAGGAGTGATAGGTTTTTACACATGGGCTTTTGATGATAAGTGGGATCCAACAATAAGACCTAAGCCTTATTGAGATTTGACCCATCTTATATTTTATACCCATGAGTTTTTTTTTGTTGTTTCCAATGTGGCACTATCTTTAAAGTCCCATCATTTAGTTTTACTTTCAACATAACTCACATGTTCTTATCTGGCTCTCTTGTTCTCCTTACACAAGAGAGGGACTAATGGAGGTTACACAAACCCAAAAGAGACGTCTTTGGCCACACTAGCCCCTACTACTCACACATGAGAATATATAAAGAGTTTTATATTTTATTTTTTTGGGAGGGGGGAAAGAGAATATAGAGTGACAAACCAAATGCCACACATCATCTATGGGTAACCCTCATCAATAGAGGACCCAGCTCAAAGGGCCCAAGTCCAATATGGACTCCTCACGATCCAATCACTCTAGATACGCAAGTGGATACGTGACACAACCCCAACACAAGAAACTATTGATATCGCATCCTTCACCTTCTTCATCCTTGATATTTTGGATGTAGACAACTTTCGGACACTGAAAATACAATAACAATCCATTTCCTCAAATGTTAGGTCGTTATATAATGATTCTCTACTCGTTCATTCATTTTCATCGTATACTTTATGTTTACATTGTTTGTGTATTCTTGTTGCATTTATTCATTTGTTGCATGACACAGATATGCCTTGTTTAAAGTCTTCACATTTGTGTTATACTACTGTAATAGACCGATGACAGTTAATAATCACTTATATTAAACATGCTAACATATACACACTCCCACAAATAAAAGATATGCATCTTTCATAGTGCATTCCGATTCCGTATCCGATCAGAATACAACCCTGATCTTTCATCTACAATGGTTCTTTCTATTTACATCATGTCTCGACATAACATCTGCTACCTAAGATGAGATTCTATAACCTCAATGAACCCAGAATCCATCATTTCGAACCTTGAAAGCCATCACCATTATCTAAGCTCTTCACCATCGAAATGGGGGGAGGCTATGGGATATGACTCCAAATTTAGAAGGCCGTGAAAGTTTTAACAGAATTATACAACCGGTGAAACTGACAGCAACCAACTAGGCCATGAAAGTTTTAACAGAATCGATCATACAACCACGAAACTGAGAGCAACCCACTAAATAGATACCTTCTTGGTTGAAGGCTCAATATATCTTTTTGATAGGCAGGTCACAAGCAGCTGCTGTAGGGTTTATTTTTTCGAAGAATTTAACAGCATCCAATTCTATCTGTGTCCCATACCTTTATACACCAAATAGCAAATTCTGTTGTGAACTCTAAATCCAATAATTTTGGGATAAACAGTCACACCACAGGAGAGATGAATGTTTATTACAGATAAGAAAGTCTATCCAGAACAAAATAGCTACATTTTACTATTAAAACGGAACTTCAAATTGCAAGTGTAGCAACAATTTCTTAAATGAAGTTTCATTTTTCAAGTACACCTTCTAGATTACATAAAGAGCATGTTTGTTTGACATGAAATAGTATGGAAGTCCGGTACTCAAGTGTTTGTTTGATGAAAGAAGAACTTGGAAGTTACTTCCAATTGATGGGGTGGATCATACATTGCATGCTTACTTTCAAAATTTTCTTCCCCTCATTTTAGGTTGGAAGAAGCTATGGAGTACAAGGAACATGAAGAAATATTAATTGTTTATTGCTTCTCTTTAATACATCTAAAATGTAATAATTTCTTATTATTAAAAAATAGTTTTCTTTTTTGTTTTTCTTAATAAAAAAACATAAGAATTTACTTTATTGCCTACTTGAATAAATTTTACAAACAAATATTGGAAGTAAGTTTTAGGTTTACTCCATTACAACTTTTTGAAAGTTGCTTCATAACTATTTCCTGCACCTCCGATACTTCCGGTTATCCAAACACAACTACAAATAGGGGTTGCCCCTACGGATTTATCCATAGGCAAACAACTGCCCCTACGGATATATCCGTAGGGGCAATAAATTACCATGTAGGTGCAAACGCCGTAGGTGCAAGTCTTAGCCTTGAACATGCCCCTACGGTCAAAAACTTGCCTCTACGGCGTAATGTGTAGGTTCAGTTGTCTCTACGGATTAGGCTGTAGGGACAAAAAAATTATTTAATTTATCGGTTTATAAAATAAATTAGATGTCCCTACGGACTAATCCGTAGGGCCAAATAGTTGCCCCTACGGATAAGTGCGTAGGTCCGGATGTATAAGGACAAAATATCAGGTATCTTGATATTTTGTCCCTACGGATACCTGTGTAGGGGCATTTATTTTCCCCTACGGATATATCCGTAGGGACAAGTATAACCCCTATGGATAAATCAGTAGGGGCAAAGACGGTCCATACGGATTAATCCGTAGGGGCAATGTTAGACCCTACGGATTAATCCGTAGGTACATATTATCAGTTTTTTTTAAAAAAAGGCTGCCTATTTTTTTCTCGCCCTGTGCACAATAATATATACATCATATATAAAATTAATCAACACGCAAAATATATATCGCAGTATTCATAATCACATCTCAATCATAATATACAGAAGAAATCAACAAGCAGAATATGATATCAATATAAACACGCAAACACCATCAATATCAATATCGTCCAAAATATAGTACAATATGTATCATATAAATAAATACATGTTTAAAATATAAGAATAAAAAAGCTACCCTAGCTCGGTCCAGCTCCACCTCTGATAAACGCTATAATCTGGCGCGCCTGCCCCTCGGATATACCCTGAGTCAATAAATCATGCAATGCGGAGTATGCGGGAGTCCGAGCGGGCTGTGGAGCTGTAGGAGTGGTCTGCGCAACCGCCGCCGAGGTAGTGGCTTGCGGAGCCGCCGCTGCGGGAGTTTGAGCGGGCAGTGGAGCTATAGGAGCTGTCTGCGGAACCGCAGCCGAGGTAGTGGCTTGCGGAGCTGCAGCTGAAGGAGATGCATGTGGAGGCTCGGCCGATCTACCCTGTCGCGTCTGGACCTACGTGTATAATAAACGAGTAAGAACTGTGTATTAGTCGAATTCGTATCATTATCAAGTTATTTCGAAACCCCAATCTATGTATACTTAGGGACTTAGGGCTCGTTCGGATATCTAGTTTGGAAAACCGTAGTTTATTTTAATTAGATATGTATGTATGATTAATCAAAGCTAAGTCTACAGCCAAATAAGCTCAGGCTACGTACTAATATTGGATATGTTGCTATCTATAATATGACATAATATTTTACTATTAAGTAATATACATACCAACATCTCCTTCAACTCCTGAACGGTGGCCTTCAAGCTCTCCAGTTTTTTCTGGAAACGTCGCTCACTGGAGACGGAGGAAGTAACCGCCGGAGTGAAGTCCAACCTCATATGGGCCCTGCTAGGGCCCATGTTAGTTATATGTATGCCCTAGAGGCCATTACTGTACATTGGATGTATATTGTAGTGGATGCTGGGACATATATAGGTAGGACTTTCTTGCTCGACATGATAGTACGCTATCTGGTTGCTCTTTATCTTAACATGTATACTTTCTGTCTCTCTGATTACATGTTGATAAAGCCCTTAGGATGTGTACTCGACTTCCAGGACTATGATGAAGATTATACTAGTGGGGCCTGGGTAGTCGATGAGTACATCCTTCATTGTTCCTAGTCGTGGGAATATCGAGACGGGGCATCGATATTCCAGAGTAGACTAGCGTATATCTTCTCGACCCATGCGATGGGCGATGGATGATCCCATATCCATTGGTGTTTGACATCAGAGATGGTATGCGGGTGCTCAGTGGAGACTGGGTACACTGAACGGACTCGCCGAGAACTCCCAGATGGTATTATATCTCACGTCAGATGGCAGTTCTCTGGTGACATTGGTACAACTTAGTCTGTTGACCCGAGATCGTCATAGAGTCTTGTGTGTCTCCCACTGTGCTTTGATTTCCACCCTACCACGGCTCTACTGAGTCGTGCAAACAGGTGGTTTTTGGGTACAGTCCCGATTCACATGGAGGCAATGAGTGATAGGAGAGAATTCGTCTTTCACGGTATTGGGGGTTGATGTTGCGCTATGCTCGACTGGCCATAACAGGAAATCCCTGGCCAGGGTTACAGTGATATACTGGTAAGAGTTATAAGTAGTTTCACGAATGTTGTGGACCTTACGTCGGTATGACTTATCAAGCTACTGGGGTCTGACGTTTACCACCCCTAGGCGAGATATGCGACATATCAGACGAACAGACCGGACTGTACGGTAAGTGTTACTGGTTGGATTCACAGGAGTGTGAGCGGGCTTGCTCGTCGATCTTCTGATCACTCAATACCCGGGTGGCCGTTACGTTTAGCAGACCGCTTGCGGCTTGTGGGTGTTTGATATGATCATCACCTGCTGCCGGCGTATTGACGAGTCTTTAGAGTCCTACACAGAGGTTTCCTGGCTCAAGCGAAACGAAATAGGAGCGCATATGAGATATGTGCGGGACCGAGAATAATGCGTGTATGTGATACCGTATTCCATTCTCGCGATGAATGTATCGATTGGTTGTATGCGATATAGCCTAGTTATCGAATCAAGGATTGATTCGATAAGCCGATACATTGGATATTAGTCTGTTATATGCGATATGACCGGATCGTTAAATCAAGTATTGATTTAATGATTTAATGCATAATTATATATTTGATATATTACTTTGCATTAACTAATATTAGTTCACTTTAAATGGATTTTCTCACTTGAAATGCACATTGTATATGTGATATATTTTTGTGCACTTGTTTATATCATGTTTGATGATACATGCTCACTTGAGTTTGTGTGTATGATTAAACCATGGTTATATGAATGGTTAGGGTTTTGTTTACTTATTCATTTATTTATTTATTCATTTTGGAAAATAAAAAGAATGGTGGTTTATTTTGTTGTTTTGTTGAAACTTCTTGAAGTGTTGAAAGCTTGACCATTCTTGTTCTTTTCCTTAACCTAACCATTCAACCTAACCCTAGTTCACTCTCTACACTTGACCATGGTTGGTATATGATAAGTATTCATATTATTTTTGTTTTAGAAAATACTTATCATATTCCTTCTTCTTCTTCTTCATCTTCAACAATGAAGAAAGCTTGCCTCCATCAATGGCAACTTGTGAAAATGAGTGAGAAATCCAATTCCAAAGTGAACCCACTTCCTATTTCTTCATCCTCTACCTCTTGCCAAGTAGTATAGGGTGTTTTCTTCACAAGTTTCATGGCTTGGTGAAGTTGGAGCTTGATCTTGTGTTGCCTCGACGTAGATCATCTTCGGCATCGAAGCCGACGATCTAGCCCGCCCATTTCTCCGATGAAGCCGATGCTAGAGTCCGGGATCCGATATGGACAGCGAGGGGACTTCATCACGGAGCCATGGAGGTGGAGGACCGGATCCACAAAGGTTGTAGCCCCTTCCTTTTAGCTATAAATTCGTTTATTTGCATAGCATCGCCTATACATCTAGTTAACGATCCGTATTAGGGTTTCTCGGCACTTCTAAAATTTTAATTGGCCATGTTTGATCACTTGTGAGACCTCATTAGTGTGCCTAGGAACCCTACAGCCCAGTCCCCGGCCTTTCTCCCAACCTCCGTGGTGCCCTCCGTGTGCGGCGTCCAGAACTGGGATCAGCAGCATCGGATTGTTCTGTCTAGTAAAATCGATCCCCGATGCCTCGGCCTGCTTAACCACCCGCTCCTACACCCACATTAACCAGTAAAATATAAGTATATCATTTAAATTTGAACCTTTCAACACTAAAATTTCAAATAGGGGTTCAATAAATATTAACACTTATGTAATACTCCTGGGTAGCGGCGTCGGGGTATCGAAGCCCGTCCATGGCGGGATCTGTCGAGGTGCCGTGGACGGCAAGATATGCGAACAGCACGCTCGGTGTACCACCCTGCGCCAGGGTCTGAGCTCTCTGCAATATTAGAAAATAACTCTTAATATTAGATATATTAGAAAATAACTCTTAATATTACATTATACCACAAAGGCCGATCTATTGTAATTTACCGATAACTCCATGGAACGAGTAATATTCCTCGAGCCACCTGTATAAGTGGGGCGACCCCTCTTCGCCGACTTCCTATTCTCTTTATTTTGATCGGCCTGTTTCTGCACAACACATTCACATTTAGTTTTCTAATTAAGCAACACAAAAAAATAAATTATATACTAAACAATGAATTACATTTAAAATACATATCTGTTTGCGATGAGAGTCAAAATATTCGCACAATAGAGGCTATGTATCTACGTCGACTCTCACAAAGGCCGGAGTAGATAGGAGGGCCGCTCTCTCTGCCTCGGGGGTCGCCATCCACAGGGAATAGCAGTCGGTCTTCAGCTCATTCCTGTTGTATCGGACCTTCGTCTGCATGTTCTTCATCAGGCCATTGTACAGAGCGTGAAGATCGAGCACCCTCCCAGGATGATCAGGGTCGGGTACAGGCTGAAAATCGTAATCCAACTGAAAATACAAAAAAAACATTGTTATTAGATTGCAAGTGTTAATAATAAATATATTGGATAAATCAAATGAATATATATATTAATACCCGAGCCTGATCTCAGAATTGGGCAAATGAGCGCCGGTGCTGGTCGCCCCACTCAACGTGAAGTGGATAGTTCTTCACGAGCCGGCTCTCATCCCTCATATATCGGCCGAACCTCTTGGCATGATCGCCGGTATAGCGATAATCAGGGGTAAAATAGAGGGGGAATGTTGCCTCCCCCTAGCTCTGTCGGGCCTCAGCATGTGGGACTGATTCGGGCCTCGAGTCCCCCTCTCGGGATGGGGAAGCCCTGCGTCTGCAAGAAATATCAAGACAATAAATATTAAGACAAAGTTGTATTAAAAAATCAAGGTTTAACGAAAATTGAAGTGTGATATATACCTCCTGTGACTAAAACACGAGCCAGGGCCCGGGCAGCAACACGAGCGGGACGATAGTTCCTCCGGTGAGGAACAGCCGGTGACCCGGACGTGGATACATCTCCAACTAGAAAATAAACATCGATAAAATTACATGGAGTTTATGTTTATTCTTAAAGGATATGTAAAATGAATAAATATTTTATATTTA
The DNA here is from genome assembly GCA_030015575.1 of Agapanthus africanus. Taxonomy (NCBI): domain Eukaryota; kingdom Viridiplantae; phylum Streptophyta; class Magnoliopsida; order Asparagales; family Amaryllidaceae; genus Agapanthus; species Agapanthus africanus. Next base: position 184,942,950 of record CM057341.1, read on the forward strand.
TTCATACAAACCTGCAGGCTGAGCGGAGGAATGGAAGTGACGGGAGTGGCCTCTGCACCAGACGAGGACGCACCACCTATAATTACACAATCAAATATCAGCTATATAAGTAATTGCAAAAAGAATGCGTATATCAATAATATAAAATTCTAAATCTACTTGTATACACTATAGGATATATAAACATACCCGCAGGTATATGATATATAAACATACCTGGAGGTTCGGGAGTGGCCTCTGTCCCTGATGTAAGTACGTAAGAGCAAAAAAGAATGTATGTATATTTATGATATAGCATTCTAAATCAATATACATACACTATATGATATATAAACATACCTGGAGGTGCGGGAGTGGCCTCTGTCCCTGATGTGGACGCATCACTAACAGCTAGACAATCAAACATTGACAATATAAGTAATTTTGACATGAACAGGCATGTATATCTATAATATTATATTCAAAATGAATATGCGTGCAATATACCTGGAGGTGTGGCAAAGTCCACACAGAAGGAGGCATCCGAAGGGGTCTCCGATCGGGGTGCAAGACCGGCCCTCTGAAGCTCCCTACGCAGCTCTCCGGGCGGCAGAACCGCTCTGTCTCTGCATGTGCCGTGGCTGGAGCTCCTGCCGCCCTCGCTGCTCCCGTCATCGTCATCAAATCTAGATAAACGGTTCGTGGACGCATTAGACAATCATTACAAGTATTGACCATATATGTATAGATCGTAAAATGTGAAGTAATAATATAATATTACTGATAACCTTTTTCGTTTCGTGGGCGCATTAGACATATCTACTTGGATTTCATCATCGATATCATTTTTAACCCACGTAACTTCATAATCAGCCGAATACAACCCGTCTTTCGAAACAGACGGTCAGAGCACTCTAAATCTTCTTTCTTCTTCATCCTCATCGCTGTCCTCGAATTCTGGGACATCGTAGACATCCCTGGGTTTCCAACGGCATACGACACTCCATGCTGGATGCTTCAAACACTGTGAGTAGTATACTTGGAACGCTTGGTTCGAAAAGATAAACGGATCTTCCTGACCGTAAAATCGAAGCGTGTTCACACTGGTCAATCCATATTCATCTTTCCAAGTCCCAAGATTGCTTCTCCACTTATCCGTATCGGTTCGCGTATCGTACCAAGTACACTGGAATATATAAAAGGGTTCTGATAGTCCGGGATAGTGGATGCCGAGTATATAATTTAAGTATCCATAATAAATCACACCGTCCGATCCTACCGTCGCAATCCCACTATTCTGAGTGGTTCTAGATGTTTCTATGTTCTTAACTTCGAATTTGTATCCAAGGACACCGAATCCTTTATAATATGCAACCTCCATACCTGGAAATTGAGCTAAATATCTTGAATCACTCTCAAATGATACAGACAAGTTCGGATCGTGGATCTAACAAAACAAATTTTACGATAAATACATAACGATATAAGTTTAGATTAAAACTGATAGCAATAACATGTTATTCGAATAATTTACATGATCTGCAACCCAATCGCAAAAATTATCCTGATGATATTTTTCCAATCGTTCATCGTTCCAATCAGGATACCCCTCACGTACATCGTTAAAATGAATTCTGTTTTCGACAATAAATTATGACATTAATATTATATCATTTCATACACACACAAACACAAATATAACAATTAATCCCAAAAAACTTACTCTCTAATTTTTTCAAGACATGCGCAATTAAGCAAGATAAACCGGTATATCTTATTGATAAATATAGTGTCTACCCTCTTATAATCGGTTTTACCATATGGCCCGTCTTGAATTCTTCGAGGCCGGTTAAGTCCCGTCTCAATGTTCTCTTCCAGATAGCGGGAACAAAATGTGGTTGCTTCATCAAGAAGATAACCTTGCATGATAGAACACTTTGGTCGATTTCTATTGCGTATATAATTTTTAAGAGTGTAGAGGTACCTAAAGAAAATATGTTGAATAAATAAATACGGGCATACAGGATAACAATAATTTTAAAAATTGCGCGAAACGAAAAATTCTACGTACCTCTCGACGAGATACATCCATCGATATTGTACCGGCCCGGCTAACTTAGCCTCAGTTGCAAGATGAACCGTCAGATGTATTATGATATGGAAGAATGACAGTGGGAAAATACGCTCAAACTTGCAAACTATCAACGCAATTGAATTTTCTAGTTTATCCAGCGTCACAACATCCATTGTTTTAGCACACAACTCTCTGAAAAAACAACATAGGTCGTTGATTACTAGACCAACCGATTCGGGAAGAGAAGTCCTGAGGGCTAATGGAAGAAGGTGCTCCACGATAACATGGTGATCATGACTTTTCAGCCCATCGATCTTGCCTTTCACAATTTTTATCTTCTTGCTGAATAATCCTGAGAAACCTGTGGGAACTTTCAAATCATGCAACACCTGCAGGAATCTTTTCTTCTCCGGTTGTGACATATGATAAGCGGCATTGGGAAGTACAAATTTGTCTGGTTTACCAGCTACCGGTCTAGAGTGCAATTCACTTTTTATTTCCCACTCCTGTAGATCCATCCTAGCATTCAGGTTGTTTTTCGATTTCCCATCTTTACAAACAAGCAAGTTGAGTATGTTCTCCGATACTCCCTTCTCTATACGCATGACGTCCAGACAATGACGCACTAAATTTGTTGACCAGTACGGAAGCTCGAAGAAAATGCTTAACTTGTTCCAAAATGGCGGTTTGACCTGTTTTGTCGGATCCATCCCGAAGGTCACATTATTGTAACCATCCCACTTAGCAGTCACGTCCTCTCCGGACAATGGGGCTGGAGGTCCAAGAAGCTCCTGATGACTATCAAAGTGAACAGCGTCTAACCTGTAGGGGTGGTTTAGAGGCAGGAAACATCGATGGCCGCAATAACAAACATTCCTGCTAAAATTCAAGAATTTCGATGTTGTGTGTTGATGGCAATGAGGACATGCTTTGTGACCATGTATGGACCAACCTGATAGCATTCCATACGCAGGAAAGTCATTAATTGTCCACATTAAAACCGCACGCAGTATGAAGGTTGTATTTGTGTTTGCATCGTAAGTCTCTACACCATCAATGAACAAAGATTTTAACTCCTCGATCAGAGGTCGGAGATAGACGTCGATATTGTTTCCCGGTGAGTTTGTTCCGTCGATAAGAAGAGGCATCATAAAGTATGATTGGTCCATAGTCAAAGACGACAGATTATAAATTATCATTACAACGGGCCATGTGCTGTGACTTCCAGTCATATAGTTGAATGAGCAGAAGCCATCACTACCCAGTCCGAGCCTGACATTGCGAGGATCGCTACTGAATATTGCGTGCCTCCTATCGAAATCCTTCCATGCCGGTGAATCTCTTGGATGGCTCATTTTTCCATCTTCACTTGGAGGAGCACGGTGATGCCAAATCATTGCCTCGGCCGTTTTCTTGCACCTGAATAGCCTCTGCAGCCTCTGTGTTGTGGGAAAATATCGTGCTATCTTGACAGGTATATCAGGCTTCTTATCAGAATCTTTTTGCTTATACCTGGCCTCTCCGCATGTTGGACACTCTTTCAAATCTGAATTCTCTTTCCGGTACAACACGCAATTTTTAGGACATGCTTGAATCTTCTCACACTTCAGACCCAAATCAGACATTATCTTCTGAGCTCCGTACCAGCTGTCGGGCACGTTATTTCCCGGGGGCATAGAATCTTTCAAGAACGAAAGAAGCATTGTGAATGACTTGTTGCTCCATCCATTTAGGCACTTAATCTGGAAAAATTGGACGAACCATGAGAGGGTGGAATATTTTGCATTCTCATAAATTGGTTTTCTAGCATCATTCATGAAATTTTCATATTTATCCGCACGTGGTCCTTGACCGGAAGGAATGTCATCTTCGGTACGAATAGATTCACCTAGGGCAGCCTCTACCATATCCTCCATTTCTTCTGATGGAAAGAAATCACCGTCTTCTTCTTCTGCTGCATTACTGTATTCTCCTTCTTTTCCTGCCGCATTATCGTGTTCTCCTTCTTCTTCTGCCGCATTACTGCGTTCTTCTCCTTCTCCGTGATATTTCCAAATTATATAAAGTCTAGTAAAACCATATTTTACGATATGAAGCTCTGCCAATTCTACCTTCTGCCAGTACTTATTCCCACATCTATCGCACGGGCAGAGAATCTTCTTTATCACGATCTTATTATGTGCGCGTGCAAATTCAATAAAAGCAGCAATTCCTGCGACAAACTTAGGTTGCATACGTTGTTGCCAATCCACATACATCCAGTCCTTAACTCTGACGTACTCATGGGCCATGTTAGACTGTATAACATATAAATTATAGGTTATGATGACTATATTGAGAAATCTAAGAACGTGATGGTTACTGACAAATGAGAAAATCCGTGTATATGCTTTGTGTGTGCGTTTGTCGTTGAAAAGAATAAATTATCGATAATCAAAGTTAGATTTGAGGATACTCATGTATCACATACTACGCTCTTGGAATTGCTTTGTTTATCTCTCCTTTTCTATCAGCGAGAGCAGGCGAATAAAGGTCAGACAGGTAGAGTCCGACAGGGCAGTTAGTTTATGCATAAGTGAAAGGAATGGTTCAATATCGGGAACTAGAGTCCAACTCCCAAATGTCGTCTCGACGGTTGTTGGTATCGAGCTATACCGTCCGATATTTAACAACTTTCATATAGTTCTATGTCATGACGAACATCGAACGTATGTTAACCGATAGACGGGGACTAAGTGGCACTTTGAGTTTCATATATGAGTATCGATGAGAATATGAAAGTTTCATATTATCATGGAGTATCATATATTGGTTTTAATTTGAACATCTTGAATCACTCTCTAATTATGCGTTTGTTGTGTATTCTTGTTGTATGTGTGTGTTTCGGTTGTCGGGGGTAAGGCTTCTATCCCATTAAGAATGTATAGAGCGAACACCCATTCGCCTGTGCTTTCAACCGTTTCGAGTAAATTTCGGCAGCACCTCCCCGCTGTTCTCCGAGTACACTGTAATAGAATAGATAATCATTTCAAAGTTATGAAACAACGTTGAAATGAACATCTAATCTATCTTTGTACACGGAGAACCAGCGGAAAGGTACCGATGAAATATCTCGAAACGGATGAAAACACAAGTGAATGAAGGTGTTTTCTTTATACATTCCTAACTTGTCCACACGGGACAAATCTATCGGTTATCATACGATTGAATCTTCTCGTCACATAAACTATACGACGGTTGTTAGTATCGAGTTATACCGTCCGATATTTAACAACCTTCGTATAGTTCTATGTCACGAAGAATATCGAACGTATGTTAACCGATAGACGGAGACTAAGTGGCGCTTTGAGTTTCATATATGAGTATCGATGAGAATATGAAAGTTTCATATTATCATCGAATAGCATATATTGGTTTTAACTTGAATATTTTGAATCACTCTCTAATGATGCGTTTGTTGTGTATTCTTGTTGTATGTGTGTGTTTCGGTTGTCGGGGGTAAGGCTTCTATCCCATTAAGAATGTATAGAACGAACACCCATTCGCCTGTGCTTTCAACCGTTTCGAGTAAATTTCGGCAGCACCTCCCCGCTGTTCTCCGAGTACACTGTAATAGAATAGATAATCATTTCAAAGCTATGAAACAATGTTAAAATGAACATCTAATCTATCTTTGTACACGGAGAACCAGCGGAAAGGTACCGACGAAATATCTCGAAACGGATGAAAACACAAGTGAATGAAGGTGTTTTCTTTATACATTCCTAACTTGTCCACACGGGACAAATCTATCGGTTATCATACGATTGAATCTTCTCGTCACATACACTATACGACGGTTGTTAGTATCGAGCTATACCGTCCGATATTTAACAACCTTCGTATAGTTCTATGTCACGACGAACATCGAACGTATGTTAACCGATAGACGGGGACTAAGTGGCGCTTTGAGTTTCATATATGAGTATCGATGAGAATATGAAAGTTTCATATTATCATCGAATATCATAGATTGGTTTTAACTTAAACATCTTGAATCACTCTCTAATTATGCGTTTGTTGTGTATTCTTGTTGTATGTGTGTGTTTCGGCTGTCGAGGGTAAGGCTTCTATCCCATTAAGAATGTATAGAGCGAACACCCATTCGCTTGTGCTTTCAACCGTTTCGAGTAAATTTCGGCAGCACCTCCCCGCTGTTCTCCGAGTACACTGTAATAGAATAGATAATCATTTCAAAGCTGTGAAACAATGTTGAAATGAACATCTAATCTATCTTTATACACGGAGAAACAGCGGAAAGGTACCGACGAAATATCTCCAAACGGATGAAAACACAAGTGAATAAAGGTGTTTGCTTTATACATTCCTAACTTGTCCATACGGGACAAATCTATCGGTTATCATACGATTGAATCTTCTCGTCACATAGACTATACGATGGTTGTTAGTATCGAGCTATACCGTCCGATATTTAACAACCTTCGTATAGTTCTATGTCACGAATATCGAACGTATGTTAACCGATAGACGGGGACTAAGTGGCGCTTTGAGTTTCATATATGAGTATCGATGAGAATATGAAAGTTTCATATTATCATCGAATATCATATATTGGTTTTAACTTGAAAAACGTGTCGTTAAAACAAATTATTGTTCTCCACCTTGCACTCTCTTAACAATGGTACATGCATTAAACAACATGTAAGAGCTATCTATAACAACTCTAAACTTTCACCTGTTGCATGGGTTCAACAAAAAGGTTTTTGATATAACAAACACAAGCTTTCTCAATTTTTTTGGAGACATAAATCAAGAAAAAATAGATTTTAGATGGTGATAAAAATACCAAATTCTTTCATTGTTGGGTTAATGTCAGAAGATGTCAAAACAGAATTACAAAGTTGCAAAATGTAGAAGGTATTTGTTTTGAGGAGCATAAACAGATTGTTCATATGACAGCTTCTCATTTTGAAAAAGCTTTTACTTCACAAAATATAACTGCAGAATTTGATTGCAGACATATCATTTCTAATATGATTTCAGACATATCAGGTTTAGGGTTAGAGCCTAGGGTTAATTTGGGTTAATTAAAGGCTAGGGTTAATTTTGGTTAATTATTGATAATTTGAAAGGGTTAGGGTGTTGGTTAGGGTTAATTAGGTTAATTTGGGTAAGTTTACTTGAAACAGCGCATTCTGCCTATATGAATGATTAAGTTTGTATAATCTTCACACACGTGTTTTCATGTATGCTGGCCATCTTGAGGGTGCATGTAATATTTTTATTTTCCTCTCAAATTGTAATTTGCATATATCATGAAATCTTGCCCATGGGTAAATGTTTAGGTTTAGGGTTAGAGTCCAGTATCCACTCCAGTTTATTGCAGAACCAAGCAAAATTGTTGAATCAAGACTTGCACTACACAATCACCATTTTGACTCTTCCACTCTCACATCTATAGGCACATCTTTTTACAACCTAATAATAAGTTAGCAGCCAACACGTCGACATTCGCTCTAGTTAGAGTTTTCCGATAGCATCTCATTCCTTGCTCCATGGCCAATATTCCTGTCATACATCAATCCATGGCCCACGCCCACAAACAAAGTGGGGGCACAGAGAAATGATGCTCTATATAGACTTTCAAAGGGATTGATATGTACAGGACCAACATGCATTATGCAAAGCTTTTTCCTAAAGTTGGGAAATATTTTTTCAAACATAAAAAGATGCCCAAGGCTATTAATTCTACTCTTGTTTGTCTTATTCCCAAAAAAGCAAACTGTCGCTCTATCATCGATTATAGGCCTATAAACCTTTGTAATTTTCTATACAAAATTTTCATTATCCCCAACCCTATCCCCGGCTCTAGCCCCAGCTGGACCCCAACCCCAACCCTAACCCTAACCCTAACCCCAGTCCTAACCCCAGCCCCAGCCGAACCCCAACCCTAACCCTAACCCCAACCCCAACCGCAACCCCAGCCGAACCCCAGGCCCAGCCCCAACCGCCTCCCTAACTTGTAGTTGCAAATATAAGAACGAGCGTATGTATAAAACCATTATAATGTTGCAAATATTTTCAGGCTGTTCACTTCTTCCACTTTATCCAAGTTTTATCTTATTTCTACAGTGTACGTCCACAGCAAAAAGACAGAAGTTGTCGAACATATGGTCGTTAGAGTTGATTATAACATGATGCATACGCACGCATTGAAGATGAACAAGCAAGCTACCTAACAAGTAAACTGCTTCCACATTAAGTATCATAAAAGAATTCAGAAATGGAAGAACGTGTGTAAGTTTAGAATAAGTCCCATCTTTGAAACACGATGGACGTTCATAGAAGATATTCTCTAACTATCAACCAAAAAAGAGGTTAAACCACGTGTGATGCTTAATTAATTGTTTATTTAATTTGATTTCATACCCATACCTGCGTACACCAAATATACAAATCAATCATTTTTATACAAAAAAAAATTTACCGTTTACAGATAGCCTGTGTGATGCTTAATTAATTGTTGTCCACGTCTTTACTCAATGTCCTTAAAAAGAGAATACAGTAATGTCGTTAACCTTGGATTCATTCTACTTGCACAATAGAATGCAGATGATAATTCTATGGAAAAATCTCCAGCAGCTTTCTAGCATCATTTTTTTCCACAAAAGACAGAATCCAAATTTTTATAACAGGCAGATTAATAACATGCATTCTATGCGTAATTTCCATAACTTGAACAGAAATAAAACTTACCACAGTATTGTACGATGTAATTTGTGGCACCGAATGCTTTGTCCCAAAAGGAAAGAATAAAAATAAAATAAAAAATTCAACCCCAAGGATTGTCTATTAACCAAAAAGGATACCTAAAGATTAATTATTTTGAAAAACAAACCCAAAGATTAGTAATTATAAATGCGTTCCCTATCGATAGTATGTTAACTAAAAACGAACCCTAGACTGCATTTAAATGGACAATTATTGACTAAACTATCCCGGTCCTCCTCATCTTCTTCGACACTCATCGCTATCCTATGGATCCCGAACTCGACTTCATATCCTTGCACACAATTTTTGAGAACAAATTTATCTATGATTTCTAGCAGCAAACTGTCTAGAACCTATATTGATCGTACTATTCATACGATGACGAAGTGATTTAGATGAAGTAGCTGCTACAAGTTTTTCCCACCTCAACGGTTGGTTGGGGTGGTTGTCACGTGGATCACACACGTCATTTATAGAGCTAATCTCTTAGAGGCGCTTTCTTTATTGGTCTTTGTAGATTGCTCTTTTAGAGATAATGTTGATCTAGCTCTATAACCTTGTTGAAATTTTTATAGTTGGGGTGTTGGGCTTTTATAAGTCACATAGGTTTTCAATATAATTAAAAGCAGGTTTTCAATATAATTGAAAGACTTAAGCCTCTTGTGGGATGCCTAATTATATTTATACTCATATGCTTCTCTTGTTAGGATTTATTCCAACAAGCAACAACTGTTTTGAAACTATTTGTTCTCAATTCCGTATCACCGATTTAAATCTCGGATGGCTGTAACCTGATATGGATGATTTTGATCTCAGATGTGATTGTCCAATGACTGATATCAAGATGTTTCCGAGATGGGATGAAATTTGGTCATCGCATCTAACAGGCGTGTCGAATTTAATTTATTTTCATGTATTTTCTAATTGATCTCATAATATGAGTAAATCTTAAATTAGCTTAAATTTTTATCATACATCCCTGGGAAATTTGTTGCAAAATCATGTTGACGATTATAACAATTTCTCTTTCCAGTATTATTTTCCTTTCATGAGAAATTTATATTGAAAAGGTTAGTTTTGTATTTGTATATTTAAGTTTCATTTCATTTACTAAAGACTATCCATGGCATTATTAATAACTACCATACTAGATATCGCTTACAAATATGTCAAATTGTTATATTTATTTTTACTCTTTATTTTTGAAAATACTAATTTTAAATATTCTTTAGTCTAATAACCAAAATTAAACCGATATACCAATCCGAAACTACAGCCGAGATGTCCAATTGTGATCCCAAAAATTGTCATATAAATGATATTAATTATTACTAAGATTTCAAAGTTGAAAACTTGGTTCTTTCCTGTGATAAGGTTAAGATTATTATAATATAAAAGAGAAGAAAGAAATTGCAAAAACCAATCTTATACCTGCACCGCACTGGTGACCCATCATTTTCTTAAACTTTGGACTACTGGCCTGTCGCTATGCGTAAGAGTAATGGTTTACATACTCTTCGGCGTGGTATTCCTACAACTGAGGAAAACCCCCCTTTTCCCTCTCTTTAGCCTAATAACAACAAATAAACTGATACTTTAATCCGAGACTACAGCCGAGATGTCCGAGTATAATCCCAAAAATTACCATAAATATGATACTAATTAATACTAAGATTTCAAAGTTGAAAACTTGGTTCTTTCTTATGGTAAGGTTAAGATTATTACAATATAAAAAAGGGGGAAATTTTGAAAAATCAATCTGGATGCCTGCACCATGCTTGTAGCCCGTTGTTTTCTTCAACTTTGGGCTCCCCGTCTGTCGCTATGCGAAACTGTAAAGGTTGACATGCTCTTCAGACCGTTATTCTATGACATTACCGAGGAAAACCTCCTTTTTTACCATTGTATAAGCGTCTTTGTCTATTAAGATCTCCTTACCAAAACCCTTCTTAAAAGCTTCTCTTAGAATGGCAGGGGGTCTCTTGTTCTTACTTTGGCCTATCGGTTCTTCATGACTCTCAAATCATTTTCTTTTTAAGCGAGTCCTTACTTCTTGTTTTTTCTCTTATATATATCTTAAATTGCCAACACTGATTTTACACACACACACACACATACGGTGATATAGTACTATTTCTTTATTTAAAAAATCTTATATTTCTAGCTACAACTTTAATTTCTTCAGCCCTGGAAATCGGCCAATGCTGTAAGTCCATGGCACGCACCCCACGAACTTGCGGGGAGGCGGAATATATGAAAAACGATTATCAAAGCTTCGTAATACGGACTTGAGCGCATGAATCGTTTCTAAACCATTGCTAACTATTTACTAGAGGTTTAGCTACTCGGATACGAAGTTATACCTCACGTTACTTGTCCTTCGGGTCTTCATCGGGGTCCTCCACTCCTCGTAGGCTCCTTGGAATATCGGCACCTCAACGGCCTCCTCGAGTCAAAGACGATCCACCCGAGAGCTCCTACGCCAAGCTTTATCTCTAACTTGAGATAACTAGGTTGCTCAAAGTGCTAATCTAAGCTACCTAGGGGATATAGAGTGAGGTTATGGATGTATTAATCTAGCTAACCCTTGATCTCAACACATGAGAGGTTAGGGTTAGGCTTTCAAGAATGAGAGCTTGAGGAGAGAGAAGGTGAGAGTGAATTTCTTTGGATGAATGATATCATTTGAGTATATATGAAACATATGATATTATAAAGTAAATAATAAATAAAGCATTATCATCATGTTTCATTAATACCCTAAGTGATTCATCATATGAGTCATATAAATCATTAAATGAATCATTAACTCATTGCATGAATCACTACATGACTCACTAATCCAATTAATGCAAATGCCACTTTAGCCCCCAAGTCACCATGCTTCTAAAAGCTTCCCGGAAAATTACGAGAACGCCCCTCCAATCCGTGAAAACACGGAAAAACTTTAGACTGTATAAATCCAATAACCTGATACTAGAAACTGGCTTAAACCAAAGCCGACTAGTAAAAATTGTCTGAACGTCGTACGTGCGTAAACACACGTATGCGTCCGAACCCTTGTCATAAAACCATACGACCTCTATATCGTTTCGCCTGGAGCAGGGAAACTCTCTGTGTGGGACTCTAAAGACTCGACACTACGCTGGCAGTGGGTTTAACCACAGACCGCAAGCGGCACTAGCTGTACGTAACGGTCCCCAGGTAGATGTCGATAAGAAGGCCGATGAGGAAAACCATCCGAACTCCTACTGAGCCTGATGTGACAATCTCCGTACAGTCCGGTCTGTTCGTCTAAGACTATCGCATATCAAGCCTAGGGGGCGGCAAGCGTCAGTCCCCTAATAGCTGTATAAGTCGTGTCGGAGCGAAGCCCATTACACCCTGAGAAGCTACTGGAACCTATCAGTATATCTCGCTTGCCCTGGCCAGGGACTTTGCGTAATGGTTCTCTGACACAGCGCGATATCAACTCCCAATACCGGGAGAGACGAATCCTATCTAACCGCCACTGCCTCCAAGTGCTCGGGACTGCACCCAACTGCTACCTGTTTGCACGACTCCTTTGAGCCATGGTAGGGTAGCAATCTAAGAACAGTGGGACACACTCGAGGCGAAGTAGCAGTGTCAAGTTTGCGGATTATGCTGTACTCATGTCACCTGGGAACTGTTAACTGACGACGGGTATAATACCAACCAATCAGTTCCCCTGCGAGTCCTGTCCGGTGTACCCGTAACCTAACGAGCACCTGTATACTATCTCCAGTACGACGTACTGATGGCTGTGGGACATACCATCTCCCCAACTGGGATGAGAAGCGTACACACTTAGTCTACTCCTGAATATCGATGCCCTATCTCGATAATCTAACGACCAGAGACCTGTATAGGATGTTGCTTACAGACTACCCAGCCCCCACTAGTGTGACTGCCATCACGACGCTGGTAATCAAGCAAAGATCCTATGGGCTCTACTAATATGTATAAGTGATATGTAACAAGAAACATATGCACATATTAAAGTAGACACAAACCAAGTAGCATACTACCTTTTTAGCAAGACTGTATATGCAACTGTGAATATCCCAAGCTTCCATTAAGTAATATACAATCTAGTATGATACATTAATGGCCCCTAGGGCATATACACTAACAAATGCTCTACCAATGATCGGTTATCCTCAGCGGTATGTGTCATGCCCCGCTTCCCAAAAGCGAGAAGAAAGAGAGATAAGCCCGCGACATATTCATATCGAGAACACTCTTTCTCGTCATGAATACGCTAAGCGTCTATATAAGCAGCTTAGAAAATTATAGTACAAGAATTTTAAGTTTATAAAATATCTAACAATATTTATGACAGTCCCAAAAACAATAACTGAACACAAATTCGAAAATTCAAAAAATTAGGAAAGAAAGATAGCCTTAAACAACATGTATTAATCAGTAAAAGATAACTAGAGTATCACGACATTCGGTATTTCAGTGTTATTTACTATAAGAATAAGTATAAGTACAAATATAAGCATAAATATAAGTATAACCATAAGCATAAGCATATGTACAAATATAAATATAAGTATAAGTATAAACTCAATTGTGGGAGTTTTATTATATAACCAGGATATTCCGTAATGCCATGGAACGATAGCAACACGAGATTCACGAGATTCAAGATATATGTATATAATGCAATGTACCGTTTTTTCCGGTACCACGAGAAACAAGATATGATCCTCCGTTACACATAAACACCCTATTTTTGAGCTACCGCATTCCCATGATATATATATATATATCCAATAAATAGTGTACATGTCATGTTCACGAGATTCAAGATATTCATTAGATTCACGATATTCAAGATATTCAAGTGGTTCCTGTCAGGTTCAGGTTAAGATAGTATAATCTAACGCTAGTTCTGCAGGAGTATTCACAGACCCAAGGCTATCATCCAGGGATAAGGAAACACGGTTCCACTCACGTAATAGAACTCCAACCACCGTACGAGTATTCATGGACCTAAGGCTATCATCCTGGGGTAAGAAAATACGGGCCCGTTCATGAGTTAGTAAAGGGACTCATGAGTTGTCATTGAGTGTGAGTGTCAACTATCAGGAGTATTCACAGACTCAAGGCTATCATCCATAAGTAAAGAAACACGGGCCCACTTATGTAATGGAATTTACACCACCGTAGGAGTATTCACGGACCCAAGACTATCATCCAGGGCCCAGGAAACATGGGACCATTCATAAGTTGGTCATGAGACTCTTGAGAATACAGGTCAAGTCCTAAATATAATTCTAAGTCCTTATGTATATGTAATAAGTGTGTGATAAAAGATCAGTTTAAGGCCATAAATAATCATAAGTTTGCATGCAGAAACCTATGGATTTAGTTTAGAATTAGGAGATCTTATACAAGAAATAATTTATAGTTCAGAGCATCTTGTAAATAACGAGACTGAGATTGCCTCGATCGGGTTTTTAATGAGAAAGTTACGGAAATTTTTGTAACGCTGCGCAGAGCAGGCCAGTGCAGATCTCAGAATTCATACACCGATAGTATTTTGCATTTTTAGTAGGTTTTGATCCAGATTCTGGTTCTCTCTATTAAAGAGAAAATTTATCGTCTACAAACGATTCGCAATAAGAAAATCCGGATTACGATAAACGAGTAGAGAGTTATGTCTATTTTACTACACCGCGCAGATAGTTTTTGTTACAGTCCAGATTCGTCATATTTGTTAGAATCCTATTTCCATAAACTTCTATAAATTTTTAAGTGAATTAACTTAGAAATAAAATGCAGCTAACTCTCTGTAGATATTCTATCAACTTGAGTTTTCTCAATTTAGAATCCAGAGCTAAAAATCATGTCTATTCTAAAACAGCTGTAATCAGTTTCAGTATTTCTAGAAATTTAGATGTCCTACATAAAAGAAAAACAATACAACAAACTAATTTAATCTAAACTATGAACTTCATACTGACCGCGGGAAGACGTCATCGCTCGTAGGTTAGATAACTACGACGGAGCGGTCACTAGATCATTACGAAACCACAATTAAAATTAAGTCTTCCCTGTATGGAATTATAGGGGATGTATACATAATAATTTCTTATATATATATATATATATAATATTAATAAACTAGACTAATTATACAAATGGACATAGATGATAGTTTTCCTAACACTATTGCAAATGCATAAAAACTTAATAAAATGCTAATGTACTTATAGCCAAAAATAATAGTTAAGCTTAATTAACCTTGCTAAATGTATCACTGATTTTAACGTAGAAACTATAAACATAATAAGGTATAAAACTAACTTGTTGTGACAAAATACATAGACAATATAACCGATAAACTAAAATATACTATTAAAACCCCGATCTACACTATTTGATACTTTTATACAAAAATAATACAACACCTAATATTATGAGTTATATAGTATTGCTATTTAACCTAACTGTACTGATAATGAATAATATTAATTATACCACAACAACGATAATGATTAAATTAATGCATAAAACCTACTATATACTTGAATAATATACTTTTTACAGAACACCAACATCAACACACTAGTAAAAATCAAAACTAATCAAAACATTACAATTAAGATATAACACACATAAATATTTACATGCATTGTACAAAAGAATTTTAATAAATAAAGTTGATGTTCAATTTATATCTATTGTCTTTGTCTCTTGTGCATTTTATTTATATTGCTTAGATACGCTCAGCGTGTTTACTTCAAAGTAAATACGTAGCGGCCTCATCGCGTCCTCTGCCCGTATACTGGGAAGCGGGGCGTGACAGGTTTTGTTGGTGGCCCATGCAGGTCAGAGCTGTATGGAACCCTATCATGCAGTTCAGTTCTGCGTGGACAACCTAAGCAATATAACACAAGAACCAGCAATTAAAAACATTCTTTACAATTCATACTTCTTGAATCTTATCATTTCATATACTTTGAATCTGTCCTAATCCAAATTTTTCATTCAAGGTTATGGATTCCCCGAACAACACTAGAACCAATGTCAACAATACACCTCCACCACTACAACTTACACCTGCTGTCCCTGCTCCGATCAACGAGCAGATGGTTCTGCTTGAGGCAATCCGCAGCCTTCTGGAAGGACAGCAGCAGCAGACCGCTATTCTCTTGAACCGTCCAGAAGCGGAAGCACCCGGAATGAAGCAATTCCGGGCACTGCACCCCAAGAACTTCTCAGGAAAAGAGAGCCCGCTGGAAGCTGAGGAATAGGCTCAGATCATCGAGGACGATCTGGCAGCGGCACAAGTGCCAGAGATAGCTTGGGTCCGTATTGCGAAACTGCAGCTCACGGACAATGCACGAGTATGGTGGAAGGCAGAAGAAAGCCGTCTCACCCAACCGATCGAATATAAGACTTTCCGTGACATGTTCGACGCAAAGTACTTTCCTGAGACTGCCAGGTTCGACATGGAACAACAGTTCATCCATCTGCAACAAGGTTCAATGTGGACCAAGTCAGTAGATGAATATGACGCTGAGTTCACTATGCTCAGTCGGTAAGATATGTCTCAATAATTCGAATTTTTCAATAAATCACATACTACACAGCTAACACAATATTTTAAACAGATTTGCGGCACACCTGATACCAACGGATGATATCAGAGCCCGTCGATTTCAACAAGGTTTGGACTCGGTGATCCAAGATGCACTAGCCATAGGAGATTTTCCGACTCATGAATCGGCTCTGAAAGCTGCCTGCCGTTATGAGGTAGTGGTAAAGATGAGGAGAAGATCTCAATCTGCTGGAGTTAAGCGCCCTACCAACCAGATGGCAGGAGGAGACTCATCAAGTCCATCTTTTGTGCCAAGGAGACCAAGAGTACCAATCAACCGGCCCAACCCAGCATTTTGTACCTACTGCAAGAGAGATGGGCATCTGATGAAAGACTGCTGGCTGGCCAACCGTCTTTACTTAATCTGCGGCTCAGCTACTCATAATATTGGGTCTTGTCCTCTTAGACAAAATTCATATGCTGCACCCAGGCCAGCAATCACTTATCAGCAGAGACCAGCCCTTCAGGCACCTGCTCCAAGACTCGCTTTCCCTGCTCCACCAATTAGAGAACCACCGACTGCACCTCCTCCTCGTCAGTTCCATCAAGCTCAATAGTATGTTACGAGGAATGCTCCTCCAGCCAGGAGGAATGTACCACGGCGACATGCTTTCATGATGACTGTGGAAGAAACTGAGGCCACTGGCCAAGTTATCACTGGTAACCTTTTCTTCTTAAACTTTTCTTTCAGTCTTAATACCTACCCACATATTTTTCCTATACCTGAAACATATCCTACATACCTTAGGTACAATCTTAGTAGTCTCACTTCCTGCACTAGTACTCTTCGATACTGGAGCATCTCATTGCTTTATGTCGCAATGGTTCGTCCGAACTCATGCGATTCCAGTCACACCGCTTGTATCCAATTGGAATGTCAGTTTAGGAAATGGCGTTCTAAAGGCAACAATGGGATACATCTTGTGTCCATAAGTCATCTGCAGCAGAGAATTCTATGCTGACTTCAAGGTGCTGGATATACCAAACTTCGATGTGGTTCTAGGTATGGATTGGCTCGGAACATTCTATGCTACCAGCGACTGTCGTCAAAGGAGGGTAGTGTTTCCCCCAATCAGAGCAAAGTTCTGTTTAAAATTCAAATTTTGAAATGAAGCAATGCTTTAGAAGCAGCGCTAAGTGCACGGCGCCTTAAGCAGCGCACCACGTGCAAAGCATAGGTGCGCTGCGCTCTAAGCAGCGCACCACGTGCAAAGCATAGGTGCGCTGCGCTCTAAGCAGCGCACCACGTTCAAAGCATAGGTGCGCTAGCGCTGGAACTAAAAGCTCCCCACCGTCAGATCAAAGATCCAATAATAATGATAAATCATTAATTAATCATAATTAAATTCTGTTAAGGAAAGATTCCTCAAAATCTTTCCAAACAACAAGATTGTGCTATGTAAATCAGAGCACCGTTGGATCAATGATCCAGTGGTGATTAAAAATCACCAAAACACAGAATAAATTCTGTACGGAAAAGATTTCCCAATCTTGTTAATAACAAGAAGATTACCTTCTGTAAATCAGAAGCCCTTGGATCAAAGATCCAACGATGGGAAATTCTCCAAATCAATTGGAGAAAAGATCTCCCTAACTGATTGAACTGATCAGCTTGCCCTATAAAAAGGCCCCTAGACTTCAAGTCTCATAGACAGAAGATATACAGAAACAAAGAGAGGAACTCCCCAATAAACTTTGAGAGAATCTCAGAAAGAAGAGCCAAGCTCTCAATAAAAGAACTTCTTTTCTTCAAGGTAAAAGAACAGAGATATGAAATCATCTCATAATTAAAAAGAAGAATTTACTTCTTTAAAGATCATAGATCTACAAGACCAAGGTGTTAGTTGTATGTATGCCCTAGAGGCCAGTATTGTACAGATGATGTATATTATATTGGATGCTTGGACATATATAGAGATGACTTTCTTGCTCGATATGATAGTATGCTATCTGGTTGCTCTTTATCTTAACATGTACACTAGTCTCTTTAAACTGTCTTTTAGTTACATGTTGGTAAAGCCCTTAGGATGTGTACTTGACTGCCTGGACTATGATGCAGATCATACTAGTGGGGACATGGTAGTCCATAAGTACATCCTTCAAGGTCCCTAGTCGTGGGTGTATCGAGACAGGGCATCGATATACCAGAGTAGACTAGCGTATACGCTTCTCGACCCATGAGATGGGCGATGGATGATCCCATATCCATTGGTGTTTGACATCAGAGATCGTATACGGGTGCTCAGTGGAGACTGGGTACACTGGACGGACTCGCCGAGAACTCCCAGATGGTATTATACCTCACGTCAGATGGCAGTTCTCAGGTGACACTTGTACAGGTTAGTCTGTAGACCCGAGATCGTTATAGAGTCTTGTGTGATTCCCACTGTGCTTTGATCTCCACCTTACCATGTCTATGAGGGCGTGAAAAACGGTGGTCTTTGGGTACAGTCCCGAGTCACATGGAGGCAATGAGCGATAGGAGGGGTTTCGTCTCTCCCGGTATTGGGGGTTGATGTTGCGCTGTGCTCGATTGGCCGTAACAGGGAAGTCCCTGGCTAGGGCTGATCAGAGATTTGCTGGTAAGTGTTACCAGTAGTTTCTCGACCCGTTATGAGCCTCACATCGGCACGACTTATCGGTTATTGGGGTCTGACGTTTACCACCCCTAGACTTGATATGCGACATATCAGACGAACAGACCGGACTATACGGTAAGTGTTACTGGTTGGATTCACAGGAGTTTGAGCGGGCTGGCTCGTCGATCTTCTGATCGCTCAATACCCGGATGGCCGTTACGTTTAGCAGACCGCTTGCGGCTTGTGGGTGCTTGATATGATCATCATCTGCTACCGGCGTATTGACGAGTCTTTAGAGTCCTACACAGAGGTTTCCTGGCTCAAGCGAAACGAAATAGGAGCGCATATGAGATATGTGCGGGACCGAGAATAATGCGTGTATGTGATACCGCATTTCATTCTCGCGATGAATGTATCGAATGGTTATATTCGATATAACCTAGATATCGAATCAAGGATTGATTCGATAAGCCGATACATAGGATACTAGTCGGTTATATGCGATATGACCGGATCGTTAAATCAAGTGTTGATTTAATGATTTAATGTATAATTATATATTTGATATATTACTTTGCATTAACTAGTATTGGTTCATTTTAAATGGATTTTCTCACTTTATGTGCAAGTTGTATATGTGATATACTTTTGTGCACATGTTTGTATCATGTTTGATGATACTTGCTCATTTGGTTAAGTGTAAAGAATTAAACCATGGTTAAAAGATGATTAGGGTTTTGCTTATTCATTCATTTATTTATTTGTTCATTTATTTATTTGGAAATGGTTTAGATAAGAATGGTGGCTTTATTTATTTCTAGTTGAAGCTTCATGAAGCTTTGACTTCTTAACCATTCTTGTCTTCATGCTTAACCCTAACTCATCCAAGTAACCATGGTCTATTCTCTACACTCTACCCTAGTTAGTATATGATAAGTATTCATTTACTTTTCAATTTGATTAATACCTATCATATTCTATCTACTTCTTCTTCTTCATCTTCAAGAAAGAAAACTAGCCACCATCAATGGCATCTTGAGTTCTAAAGTGAGAAATCCAATTCTAAAGTGAACCCACCTCCTATTTCTTCATCCTCTACCTCTTGCCAAGTGGTTTTGGGTGTTTTCTTCACAAGTTTCACAACTTGGTGAAGTCGGAGCTTGATCCGGTGTAGCCTCGACGTAGATCATCTTCGGCACGAAGCCGACGACCTATTCCGCTCATTTCTTCGATGAAGCCGATGCGAGAGTCCGAGATTCGAGATGGACAGCGAGGGGACGACTACGTGGAGCTAAGGAAGTGGATAACCGGATCTACAAAGGTTGTAGCTTCTTATCTTTAGTTAAGTTGTTAACTAGATTCGTTTTTCGCCTAAACTTCTAGTCAACGATCCGTATTAGGGTTTCTCGGCACCCGTAAAATTTGAAATTGGCATGGTTGATGCCTTGTGAGACCTCTTGAGAGTGCCTAGGAACCCTACACAAGGTCTTTCACAAAAAGATTAAGAGATCTCATCATAAAATAAAAAAAAGAAGAACATAATTCTTCTCACAGATCATAGATCTATAAAGCAAATTGTCTTTTACAAAAAGAGATCATGAACATCTCATTATAAAATAAAGGGGGAGAGAATAATTCAATTCTCTTAAGGATCATAGATCCATAAAGGCAAATCCTTTCATCAATGCGAGAGATAGAAGTATCTCCTATAAAGTAAGAACTTTTGTTCTTAGGATCTTGAGACAAAGTCTCTTCTAAGGGAGAGCTTATTTTCCAGATCATAAAATTGATCAAATGCGCTTCTGCGCTATTGGACTGGCGCTCAGCACCAAGCGCACCACGTGTCACTCACGTGTGCGCCACTCAATAGTTAGCGCTTTGCGCTCATGGACTGGCGCTCAGCGCCAAGCGCACTACATGCTCCTCACGTGTGCGCCATTGAAAAAATAGCGCTATGCGCTCATAAATCAGCACAACGCGCTCATAGACTGGCGCAAAGCGCCAAGCGCACCACGTGTCACACACGTGTGCGCTACTCGGCAGAAGCGCACTGCACTCTTTGACTGGCGCAAAGCGCCAAGCGCACCACGTGCCCTTCACGTGTGCGCTGATAGAACATAAATTGTTCTTTAATAAGCCCAGAGCTATGATGAATGCCCAACATTCACTAAAAGACAAAACATTATCAGAATGCAAGTCAATGCTCAGCATTGTTAAAAGGGCCAAGCCCAAATAAATGCTCAACAGCCCAAAATAAATGTTAAACATTTTAATTTGATTGGACTTAGCCCAAGATTGGCCATAAGTCCTCAATTCAGATTAATTGAGCCCACATGCTCATAAATCTTTGATCTTAGTCCTAAATTGGACTATAGATCTCCCAACTAATATCGGTTCAAGGGTACATCTCTTCATTTCTCTGATATTTGTCGTTGTAATCCTCCAACATCTTCAGAGAGGTGACGGGTCCCGACAACCATACATTTCACAGACTATGACATCTTTAAACTGGACTGTGGGGTCCTTAAGCCCATGGACTATGATGTCCTTAACCTCGGACTTTGGGGTCCTTAAACCCATGGACTATGATGTCCTTAACCTCGGACTGTGGGGTCCTTAAGCCATGGACTATGATGTCCTTAACCTTGGACCGCCATGTCCTTAAACTGGTAATCGACCGCAATGTCCTTAAACTAAACAATAGAGTCCAAATGCTCTTTTGTTGGATCTAAACAATCCCGTTAAGTTGATCTTAGTCTAAAATTAGACTAACGTATCCTTAACAAATATTTAAGTTGATCTTAGTCTCACATGAGACTAACGCATCCTTAAACCCAACCCCAAACCCGAATCTAAGAAAATACGGATTTGGACTAATCCACGCCCTACGGGCGACAACATAAATTAGTCTCCGTATACAATCAACGGGCAACCAAAAACAAAACAAACACCCACGACATGAAGTGACCATCTGGAGAAGGAGAAAGTGGTTATCGCGATGCGGTAGCATAATTAACTGCAGGGGATTGCGCCTGCAGGGAAGAGCGTCCCCACAATAAAAAACCCCTCAATGAGGGGGAATCTGACGAAGTCTGCTATATCGGCCGCATCCGTTTAAACCTTCGATACATGGTGCCATAAATCAACTTGGCATTCTCGGAGAGGTGGACGGATAGCATCAAATAATATCTGCCCTCGAAATTCAGGCAAGATGGACCTGCGCGGTCGCGTCTCCATGTTTCAGCGGGGAACAGATTCTGGCACTCCCGGTGAGACCTTTTCCTCTTTCCACTCCACACTTCGTGTGTCGTGTTCGCGAACGAATCGCGGTTTGATATGGTTGCCCTTGGGTTCGAAGTACTAAGATTTGGTTTTGCTCTCGTGCAGAAAAAAGAACAGCAATGGCCTCTAACTGTTCCAGCTGCAACTGCAACTCCCGTTCCGCCTCATCTGGAGGTGTAACTTACGGGCCCCAAGCGGCCTCCCTTTTTACAATGCCAGTGGAGCAGGTGACTCAGGTCACCACTGGGCTATTCTTCGGGACCATGCTCCCACCCATAAACTTCAATGCCCCAATGCCATTGCAGGAGGCTTCAAAGAAGTTGGTCTTTGATCGGCTTACAACTACTGCGGCCCCTCTCAATGGGTCGCCCAACTCCACTGCCTCAGTTTTCAACAGACTGGGCCAGAACGCCAACAAACCTGCGATACCTGAAGCAGCCATCCCAAAGCGGATAGCCATCCCGGCTCAAGCGGACGAAATTATCAGAGAGGCTTCTTCTGCCAAGAAGTCAGTCTTCACAAGGCTGGCCGCTCCGACTCCTGCTCCAGGCGAAGTCCTCAAAGCTGCTTCCCATGCCCAGAGGTCTGTCTTTGACAGATTGGACATTGCTTCTCAATGGACATCGATCTTTAAGAGGCTGACGCCGGCGACAACCCTTCGCCAACACAGGGGGCATGAGGAACTCACCCCTATAGCTGAACCAACTCCATCCGCACGACATGCTCGCCGTCGTCACTGGCGCCGAGTAAGGAGGGCTGGGGGTAGCTCCCCTTCTGGACTGACTCCGCCAGCTCCCATGGTGGAAATAAATGCTGCTGTTCCGACTGGGAACAGCTTTGAACCGCTTAGGAGGGTCCGCAAGAACTCTCCAACCGCCATACTGAAAAGATCTCCTCCACCTGTAGAGAATGCTACAGAAAAGAAGCCGGAGCATCCCCCTTAGCGGCTGTCTTCCAAAATTTACAAAGTCTGGCGACAGGTCCAGGAATCAGTGATTGACCAGGACTACTCTCGCCGACCAAAGAAGATTAAAGATCGGCAGGAAAAGAGCCATCTCATGGTACTACAGAAGATGTCATCCGTCTGGATGCCCGCTGCAACGGCTCCTTCAACTTCAACCGCTCACAAGAGAAGGAGGCCGGAGAAAGCCACTATGACCGCAGCGAACCGCAAGGACGCTGAATCTAAACGCCCTAAGTCTGGGGGCATGGTAACACATACCGTTTATATGGCTTCCGGAAAAGAGGAAAGCCGTGCTTCTACGGGTCATCGACCGCTTACCCGATCGATACCAAAGGCTCAGGAGCAACAGCAGCAAAAACTTCAGGAGATGCTGAATTGTAACACCCGAGCCCAATAATACTATTTCTGTTACTGGTTGAGTGTTTGGCATTGCTCATTTCATTTATCTTGCTTGTTTGGTTCTTATTGCAAAATTTTAACCGGCTAAGTCATTCTGCATATAACAAATTTTAGCACCTAAAATAAAATTGAAAATATTCTTCTTGGCCTACTTGACACCCTTAGCCTCGTGGTAGCGTCCGTGCATTGTATTCTCGTCCCATTCAGTGAAACGGGCGAGTTTGGATGGCTACGTGCACGTGCGTGTGTCCGTTTTGGGAGTATGCTTTTTAATCATAAAACATTTCATTTTAAAATTTGGAACCCGCTTAAAATCCTATTATTTGAATTTCGAATTTTTAGACCCAACCCGGGCGCAATTTGGAAATGTTTTATTTGGCGCCAAAATCCCAAATTTTAATATTATTAAAACCATCGCATTTATTTTTTCTAACTAACCTGATATCTTACTGTTCATTACCTATCTTTTAAATCTTTAAGTTAACCATATAATATTTTTACAATCTTTTATATCCTTCTTAATTTATTCTCTCTCCACTTTTTTCTCTCTCTCCCTCTCCCTCATATATTCTCTCGTACTTCTCTTTATCATTCTTTCTCTTCTTGGTTCATGTTCCGTTTTTCATTTTTTTTAACTGTTCTTTTGTTGCCGGAATTCCGTCGTGCCGGTGACGCTTCTCGACATTCTAGTGAGGTACCCCGACCCGTGTGGTTCCTTTGTTCGTCGTTTGGGTTCATTCCGTGAACCGTGCGCCCGTCGCGAGTTTTCCCCGCCGACGGTTAACGTTCCGTTTTCCCGATTCGCGACCCATCGAGGCAAGTTAATCTTGCTACATGCTATATACTTTTATAATCTTCATTTTATAATGTTATACATTTGAAAATCTTATAGTTTACACATGAAACGTCGTTGAAAAATCGGATATGACAAATCTGAAATTTACTGTACACCTTATCTTATAAAATTCATTTTAAATCATAGAAAAATCATTAGCATACGTTCTTTAGTTCGTTACGAAGCTAATTCAGAATACTATAACTCTATGAAGTATTTACTGGCAAAATAAATTGTTTAAATAACGTAAAATGCAAATAAAAATGCCTTTAAACTGCTGTCCAGGGAAATTCCAGCAGCAAACTTTCAACTTCGAATATTCATAACTTTTTGTAGGGATAACCTGAGATGCTTATACTTATAAAACTGAAAACCTTATTGAATTATCTTTGTTTTGGTATAAGATACGTCTCTTTTGGAGAACATTTGTTATTTTTAAGCTATTTTACAAATTAGGGTGACGCTGAATTTCTGAACGGAACCTTCTTGTGCGTGGTTAATCAATACCACTTTTATAGTTATTAATCGCTTTGAATATGCTATCCATATTAATATTATTATATCAATATTTATATCACATATTGCTTAGTTGTGCATCCCACATTACCATTTTATAGTTTTATAACCTTTCGGATACCCGTTTGCATCCATCGCATTTAAGTTGCATATAATTGCATCCATGAAGTCTTAAACTTATTAACATGATTAAATGACTATAATTGTCTTACTGCATTCTTGTAATGTTGAAATCCTCTCTGTGACACAACTAATAACTGTACTGCAAACTGAGTGCATCTGCCTATTGCTTAATTCATTGCTTATATCATGTTGTTGATGACCATGCTTGATTCTATAACTGACTGTGAATTCACATATGATATTGTTCACAACTTGACCTGACTTACTACATGTATATGGATCTACCCGACATGGTACCGTATACTGTTTGACTTGACCCGTTACCTGATCGTATGTCTAATGCCAACAAACCTAACATGTAGTCCTCATGGACCGTTCCTGTTGTCTATCCAGACAAACCTGTTTACCTGATCCTGTGTTGGCATTAGTTTCTTGATTACGGGATACCTGACTTGACTTACACATATAACTTGGGGGTATGGGGAAATCAGTATTGTAACCGAACGTAACTCTAAGGGCCATCCTATTGTTTGCCGTTTTTCCGGGCGTTACGGAATATCCTATTGTTTGCCGTTTTTCCGGGCGTTACGGAATACCTATTGTTTGCCGTTTTTCCGGGCGTTACGGAATATCCTATTGTTTGCCGTTTTTCCGGGCGTTACGGAATACCTATTGTTTGCCGTTTTTCCGGGCGTTACGGAATATCCTATTGTTTGCCATCTTTCCGGGCGTTACGGAATAACTACCGACGAGTTACGATGAGGATTACCTTACCTGGTTTCAAAGACTTTAGAACAGAGAACCTGATAGCACAGTTTAGTTTACCCACTGCATACAACCCTGCACTGCTCTGATTCATATTATTGTTACTCTTGCTTATTTCATGTTCATATTCGCATTGCCTGTCTATTATGTTATTACTGGTTGACATGACGCGCTGACGTCTGGGTTTTGCATGGCCCAGATTCCGTACCGCTGTCGCCGACCGAGCAGGAGTACTTCAGCCAGCAGGCTGATTTGTGAGTTCTGTAGTGATTTGTTTATTTCTTGCATTTTATTTCCAGATGTGAGCCCGCATTATGGGACGTACTTTTCTATTATTGTATTGGATCATTTGCTTCCGCACTTATTTATCATTGACTCTTGTTATTCTGGATTTGGACATGTGTTAGATAGTTTATTTATCTTGTTCTTGATTAATGTGACTGTGGATGGATACTTCCTATCCACAGGTAGCATGGTTGGCTATGTCACGTGCCCAATCTTGCGTACTCTGGGAAGTGGGGCGTGACATGAATGCAATGGCTGCACTCACTGGGCCGAAAGAAAATCCAGAAACCTCAGAGCAGCGTCAGTAACAAGAAACTGATGCTGAATTCCTCCGAAGAATGCTCGAGAGGAAAGAAAAAAAGGCCGCGGACTAAGAAGACAATATAAAACGAATGGCGCTCCTTTTCCAAGACATGGTCGGGATGATGATACAACCGAATCCTCCGGCTGAAGACCCCCCGATTATCATTGAAGACGACAGAGGGGAGACATCGAACCTTCCTCCGGCTCTTCCAGCAGCCAAGGAGGAGACCATCTCCAAGGCCGCTCTGGATGATTATATCGCTCAGCAAATACGAGCTCATCATGCGAGCGAAACGGCCGGGCAGATCGTTAAGACTAGACGACTCTATCCAGGCTAGTATGACCAAATAAGGTACCCGCCAGGATATACGATCCCTAAATTCCATGTATATAAACGGACGGGCAATCCCCACCAACATGTCGCCCAGTTCAGGGCTCTATGTGGCAACACTGGAGGTGATGATAAATTGCTACTTTGCCAGTTCGTCGGTAGCTTGTCGGAGACAGCGTTCGAATGGTACTCTGAACTCCCGAATGACTCTGTCAAAACTTTTGCAGAGAAGGAGCTACTATTCACCCAGCGATTCGCGAGTGCTAGTGAACGCACCCCAATAACGGCAATGATCAATGCCAGGGTGAATCCTGGAGAAACATGGGTCCAGTATGCAATACGGTGGAGAAATTTATGGTCGAAATGCAAGCAGCGCATCGAAGAAGCGCCTGCGGTGGGCATGTTCGTGGGTACTCTTGATCCGCAAGCGACCATCTCCCAATTTATGATGTTTTTCAAGCCCACCACCTTCCAAGCCTTGATTGACAAACTGTCCCAAATGGACTAGATAGGCCACAGACCTTCTTCTTTAAAGGCGGAACCTCGAAATGAAAAGGGAAAAGCGAAAGCGACCTTCGTCGCCAATGCTCCGCAGCAACCCGGTGGTTCAATGTTAATTGCTCGCTAGGAGGATAGGCAGCGATTCTTTAACGAGAAGCTGAAGCGCCCTTACTTGTTTCCCCAGGATAAAACGAAAGGACTATTTGAGCTGGCAGTGCGCAACAGGCTTATCACCTTGCCAGATCCAAAATGCCCACTACAACCCGGTGAATCTAATAATCCCAATTATTGCCCCTATCACCAAGCGATAGGCCATCCAATTGAAGATTGCTTTGTCTTTAAAGGTTGGATTGAAGATCAATATCAACAGGGCAAGTTCGCCCTGTCCGAGAATTGGAAAGTAAGCCCGCCTCAACCACACGCTCTTAAAAGGGGGGACACACCGGGGGCTTCATGCTCTTTTGTCGAAGAAGCTCCATGGGAGGTCGCTCTTTCAGCCAAAATCAAAAGAATACTGAAGGATCTCCAAACATGCCCAGCGCTCAAATGGAGAAGTCCGCTGGAACCCGAGGTCATCAAGGGAATGTTGAAGCTGCGCTCGACTCCAAAGATTGGTGGTGATAGCCAAAGCGCCCATACCCAGCCATCGAAGTCTTCGAAGAAGAAAAAGAAGACTAAAAAGCCCGTGAAGCAAGCGTACGGACCTGCAAAAATATATCGACGCGCTGGAAGAATATAACCAGAAAGCGCGAACCCCGATCACGCTTCAGGAGTTTCTCAACCACGTCTTCGAGGACAGAGATGATGACAATGGAGAAGACTCGTCGGATGAGCTTGAAGATTATGTGGCAAGCTGCCATGTGATCTCTCACTCATCGATAAACAATGAAGAAGCTCCTTACGCAGAGAAATTGGGGACAGATCCCAAATCAGAGCTCCTAGGACTGTCAGATGAGATGATTGATGCATTCCTGAACGAAGCTCTTCTGAAAAGCAAGGCTGATCGAGAGCGCGAAATGGCCATATTTAGAAAAGCCAAAAATCGGCGATTGGATGAAAGGGTTGAAGCACCCTAAACAGACCGAGGCATGCCCGCAACAAACAAGAGCAGGCTTAAAAGGAAGAAAAGGTTCGCCAAATCCATCTCGGTGGGAATGAAGCTGCCACCCTCCGAAAGAAACACTTCTGATAAAATACACCTTAATGAAGAGGATGTGCATCCTAATTACTGTTTATATCATCAAAGGATTGTGCACCCTACTGAAGAATGCAACGCCCTTAAAAATTGGTGGCAAGGGTATGTCGCTCACAGACAGCGCTTCAAGAGGATGAAGCGTGAAGCTCATCGACAGCGGAAGAATGCGACAGACGAACGTGGAAGAGCTGCCGGCAACTGTCACATAGTTGATAGCAGGGGATCGCAAGTTCTCACCTTCGGGAGCGACTCTGACGAAGAAATAGCTCTTGGCCCTCTATTCAAAGAATCCACTTTGGGAAAAGAGGAAGAACCGAAGAGTTGTGAGAACATTCAGCTGTGCAATCGCACATTACTTGAAAAGAATCTCGGACCCGCAAACAAGGGATCAAATAAAAAGGATAATGGGAAAGAAAAGGTCCCTGATGATATCGCCATCGATGATCAAGTCGTCGAAGAGCTGACAGCTAAGGACCCGCCGAAGAAAAGTAAGGTGGACTAAACGTTCTAGCACACTTGAGGAAAATACCTTCGCAGCTAAGCATTCTCGATGCACTTTTGTTATCAAAAGAGGCGAGAGATTCTCTGATCAGGGCGTTACAAGAGCCCGAACAATTCCAAGCTTTCCTCGCCGAAGAAAAGATGAAGGACGAGTTGGAAGAAGTACACACGGCCGATATCACCTTTGGCGATGAAGATCTCCTCCTCGGGACGTACGAGCATAACCGTCCCCTTTATGTCTCCGAATACTGTCATGATATCAAGATAGGCAAGATCCTGGTTGACAATGGGTCCTACGTCAATCTCCTCAGTGTAAATGTGTTGAAGGAAATATGCATGAGCGTTCAGCACCTCGCTCGTGATAAAATCACCATCTTCGGGTTCGACTCCCATGTAGGGTTCCTAGGCACACTCATGAGGTTCCACAAGGCATCAACCATGCCAACATCAAATTTTTTCATGTGCCGAGAAACCCTATTGCAAGATCATTATTAGAGGTAAGGCGAAAAACATACAAGTTAACTACTTTAACTACAAGTGAAAGGGATTACAACCTTTGTAGATCCGCTCCTCCACTTCTAAAGCTCCGTGTTGACGTCCCTCCTCTGCGATCATCGGGATCCCGGACTCTAGCGATGGTTTCGTTGGAGAAATAAGCGGGCTAGGTCGCTGACTTCGATACCGAAGATGATCTACGTCGAGGCGACTCAAACTCAAGCTCCATCTTCACTAGGTCATGAACTTTGTGAAGAAAACACACTCTACTACATGGCAAGTGGTAGAGAATAAAGAAATAGGAAGTGGGTTCACTTTGGATTTGGTTTTCTCACTTGATTTCTTCACTTGGAATTTTTCTAGAAAGCTTTCTTCACTTCATCAAGAAGAAGAAGAAGAAAGAAAAAAATGAATTAATTATCATAATAAATCAAGTGAAGTCTATCATATAGCAACCATGGGTGAGTTTTCTTTTGTAGAGAATAAACCATAGTTTAGGTAATGGTTAGGTTAAAGAATAAAACAAAATGGCTTAGACTTAGTCAAAAGAAGCTTGAAGTATCATGAAGCTTCTAGTCAAAGTGAAAGAAAAAGACCATTTTGTTTTAACAAAATAAATAACATAAATAAAACCCTAACCATTAACCTAAACAAGGTGTAAAGCATACACACACCCAAGTTTGCATGTACCATCAATCATGATACAAACTAGTGCACAAACATATATCACATATACAACTTGTGCACATCAAGTGAGAAAATCAATCTTAAGTAAACCAATACTAGTTAATGTAAAGTAATATATCATATATATAATTATACATTAAATCATTAAATCAACACTTGATTTAATGATCCGGTCATACTGCATATAACCGACTAATATCAAGTGTATCAATATATCGAATCAACATTTGATTCGGTATCCCGGCTATATCTTATATAGCCGTCCGATGATACAAATCGCGAGAATAGAATTCAGTATCACATACTGGTATTATTCTCGGTCCCGCACATATCTCATATGCGCTCCTATTTCGTTTCGCTTGAGCCAGGAAACCTCTGTGTAGGACTCTAAAGACTCGTCAATACGCCGGCAGTAGGTGATGATCAAATCAAACACCCACAAGCCGCAAGCGGTCTGCTAAACGTAACGGCCACCCGGGTATTGAGCGATCAGAAGATCAACGAGCAAGCCCGCTCACACTCCTGTGAATCCAACCAGTAACACTTACCTTACAGTCCGGTCTGTTCGTCTGATATGTCGCATATCTCGCCTAGGGGTGGTAAACGTCAGACCCCAGTAGCTTGATAAGTCATGCCGATGTAAGGTCCATAACAAGCGTGAAACTACTGATAACTCTTACCAGTAAATCACTGCAACCCTGGCCAGGGATTTCCAGTTATGGCCAGTCGAGCATAGCGCAACATCAACCCCCAATACCGGGAGAGACGAATCCCCTCCTATCGCTCATTGCCTCCATGTGAATCGGGACTGTACCCGAAAACCACCTGTTTGCACGCTCAGTAGAGCCGTGGTAGGGTGGAAATCAAAGCACAGTGGGAGACACACAAGACTCTATGACGATCTCGGGTCAACAGACTAAGCTGTACCAGTGTCACCAGAGAACTGCCATCTGACGTGAGGTATAATACCATGTGGGAGTTCTCGGCGAGTCCGTTCAGTATACCCAGTCACCACTGAGCACCCGCATACCATCTCTGATGTCAAACACCAATGGATATGGGATCATCCATCGCCCATCACATGGGTCGAGAAGATATACGCTAGTCTACTCTGGAATATCGATGCCCCGTCTCGATATTCCCACGACTAGGAACATTGAAGGATGTACTCATGGACTACCCAGGGCCCACTAGTATGATCTACATCATAATCCTGGAAGTCGAGCACACATCCTAAGGGCTTTATCAACATGTAATAGAAAGACTGCAAGTATACATGTTAAGATAAAGAGCAACCAGATAGCGTACTATCATGTTGAGCAAGAAAGTCCTACCTATATATGTCCCAGCATCCACTACAATATACATCTCATGTACAGTAATGGCCTCTAGGGCATACATATAACTAACAATCTCCCACTTGCACTAGGGCCATCTGTAGCAGTGGTTGTAGTATCTCATACTCAACCATCCCATGTAAGTCTCTCTCTGGGAAAAGGCCTTTGTGAGTGGATCCGCCGTGTTGTCCTCTGAGTCTACTCTCCTAACCTCGATCACCCGGGAGATCAACTATCTCCATGATCAGGTGATGCTGCCTCAGAATATGTCTGGGTCACTGATGGGATCGGGGTTCCTGGGCCAAAGCCACACTTCCATTGTCACACAATGGTAGGAACTTAGTTCATCTCATGAACAAATGTACACCCAAACTTCCTCTTTGGTAGTATCTTTGATAGCGATGTTACCGGCCTTATCTTCTAGTTTGTCACGGTATCTAGCTTGGAACTCTTCCAACATACTGTCCCTTCATCGAGGGTAAAGACAATGCCTGCGACTGACATTCAGTCGTCCTTATCACTCTGGAACTTTTCCAGTGATTCTCCCCATGATCGATTGATACCATCTTACTACACCTAGTGAGAACCCTAACATCCATTTAGATCTATCTTATAGATCCAAAACCTAGGATTTAGGAGGTATCACTTTGATCCTATATGGAGAATCCTTGTGATAAGAGGAGATTGACCGAGCGTAGCATAGGAAACTCTTTTCCTATTAAGAGTATGTTATCCACGTACTCTACGAGGAT
Source organism: Agapanthus africanus (assembly GCA_030015575.1). Classification (NCBI taxonomy): domain Eukaryota; kingdom Viridiplantae; phylum Streptophyta; class Magnoliopsida; order Asparagales; family Amaryllidaceae; genus Agapanthus; species Agapanthus africanus. Next base: position 184,975,260 of record CM057341.1, read on the forward strand.
CAGCACATTACTCTCTACTACCTTTTTGTATATACAAGGTTCATCTACCACTTTGATGAAGTCAAACTCTTTGACTATGGCATCAAAATAGACGTTCCAACTCCGCGATACCTGCTTTAATCTGTAAAGCAACTTGCACACGTTTCCGCTGCTCCCACTGTTTACGAAGCTATCTGGCTGTGTTCTTATAGACGCTCTCTTCTAAATCAGTATTTAGAAAAGCAGTCATGACACCCAACCGCCAGATATCGTAGTCATGGTATGTAGCCGTGGCAAGTAGGATCTGGATGGACTTAAGCACAGCCACTGGAAAAGGTTTCATCATTATCCACACCTGGTCGATGACGAAAACCTTTAACAAGTCTAGCTTTGAAAGTCTTAACTTTTCCATCTACACCTCAAGATATACTTGCTCCTGATGAGGATTTAACCCTTCAGATATAGCAACCAAAGTCCATACGTTGTTGGTGTACATGGATTCCATCTCAGATCGCTAATCATCCAGCCATTCTTACAGAGTCCCTACTCTTGATGGCCTGCTCGAAACTAGTTGGGTCATCATCTCATGATGCAATCCTCGCTCCCACTGTCATCGAGAAACCGAAGTATCTCTCAGGCGGATGAGGAACCCTGCTAGATCGGCGGAGAGGCTGAGGTTCGTCGGAGACTATTGAATCCTTTGGTTCTATCAAATCATCAGTTGTAGTTTGTATAAATGGAACTCCTTCCAGTTCTACAAAAGTGACATTGCCTCGATCTTGTCCGGATTTTGCTTTTGACATAGGCCGGACAATCCCAAATCTTAATTTACTTAAGAGATGGGCTCTTCCCATACCATATCTCATATGGAGTGGTAGGCAGTGATCTGATTCGAACCTAATTCAATAGGTATGCAGCTTCTTAAGTGCATAACCCTTTAAAGGAAATGGGTAACTCAGTAGTACTCATCATAGAGCGCACCATATCATATAGGGTATGATTGCTCCGTCCCGATACACCATTGTGCTGTGGTGTATACGGAGGAGTAATGCTGAGAGAGAATCTTATTCTCCTTTAGAATAGTCCAAGAATTCCATGCACAAGTATTCTCCTCCCTGATCTTATCATAGGACATAATACTTATACCTAGTTTTGGTTCTCTACTTCTAACTTATATTCGGTGATTATCTCAAAAGTTTCGGACTTGTGTTTCAACAGGAACATATGTCTGATTCTAGAGAGATCATCAGTGAATGTAATGAAGTACAAAGAACCAGTCCTGACATGTGTAGACTGGGGACCTTTATACATCACTATATATCAGTTCCAAGAGTTCACTAACTCTTTCTATGTTTCCAGTAAACGGAGCTTTGGTCATCTTATCTTTGTGACATGACTGGAAAGTTTCATAAGATGTAAATTTAAACTGATTTAAATATGCATCTAATTGTAACTTAGCTAGTCGGGTCGCATTGATATGACCTAGTCTACAATGCCTCAAGAAGAATTCGTTCATTTCTGAACTCTTTCTCTCGTGTGTGTTCTGTACGTAAGGAACTGTAGTTTGATTTAGAATGTATATGCTTTTAGATAACGTGCCTGAACCGATCAACTATTGATATAAGAAATGTTCAAAACATTATCCAACAATACAAAATTATATCCTTCTTTAGTAAATAAAGAGACTGATATGATGTTGTATATCAGGTTCGGTATCTAATAACATTCGTTCAGAATCAATGTATTTTGGTAATACAGGGTGATAGTGACCAACAGACTTGGCTGTAACACTTACACCGTTTTCTGTCTCATGAAACTTATCACCCGTTCTCAGTTTTCTACCTTTCTGTAGCCCATGTAACGGATTACATTTCTAGGATCCTGATCCGGTATCTAATACCCAAGACGTAGAGGATACAGAGAAACAGTTCTTTGTAATGAACACACCCGAAGAAGATGCATCATCATGCACTTTCTTCGTTTGGGCGGCACGGGAATTCTGGTATTCCCCTAATTCCTGCTCGGTCTTATAACAATTATAAGTTGGAGCGGGGCCAACGTTCCCCAGCTCAGTATAACAAGCGGGTTCGGTCAATACATCCATATTATTATCTTGATTAAGGCGTGACATGGTCGCTACCTGGAGAGAGAGAGAGAAGAAAACACTCTGCGTGCGCTCTTGCAAGATTAGATTGGTAATTTATTTTATCTAATCAGGATGGCTCCCACTGTTTTTATCAAATCTTCCTTCAAACCCTAAAAGGAAAGACTAGCCGGGATTAATTACACTCTACAAGTTCGCCAATATTTCAGCCAGGCCAGTGCCGATACTTTGAGGGAGGTTCCCCGTGCTTTCGCACGGACCTAATTAAAGTAAACCTCGTTTTCTCAGGGGCGTAACCCCGTTGACACCTTTCTAGACACCTACTTGATCGGCTAGTTGTAAAGTGCAAAACTCTCCCAGGAGTAACAATTACTCGCAGTGGGTATCGGGATCCAACTATCATATAGAAGGTATGCAATCTCATTGCAAATTTCAACACTTGAAACTCCCGATAATGGTTTTTACCGCTAGCACTTATGACCTTAACTATGGTCAACAAATCATAAGCACTAGTCAAGTTCTACCCGTCATTTCGTGATTAATTAGACCCACCCACATGACCCTTAACTAAGGTCAACAAAGTCACGCGACTGTCCTAACTAATCACATCATATGCGGTGTAGGAAGACATCACTTAGCTACCGTACACTGTGCCTTGACTATGGTCAACAAACACAGTACGAATACTAAGTACTCTACTTTCTAAAATGACGGAGGGTTGCTGATGGTTTTTAAGAAGACCTTTAACGCTTTGAACTTGATCTCATTGCGGAATCAAATGGTTTTTAAATGGAGTGTTTTTTAGGCTTTTCTAGTTTTGCTAAAGGGGTCACTCCCGGTGAAGGGATCGTCGGCCCTTTCCTCATCGAATAAGGTGCAGGATATATCATATATACCACTGTGCAAAGCAAAAACTATAGAAGCAATCAAAATACAAACCGAGGTTTGTAGCATCTGCTAGTTATTGCTAAAGAGGTCACTCCCGGTGAAGGGATCGTCGGCTCTTTCCTCATCGAATAAGGTGCTGGATGTTCTACAAGGAACACCGCTATGCAAAGCAACAACTAGAGCTACCTAATTTTTGAAATTCGATTCAACAACATCATTTAGGTTTATTTTCTTTCATTAATCTCATTAATGAATGTCCCATCATTTAAGTCCACCTAAACATCACAGATAAATACAACGTACACTTATGCCATCCGCATTCGCCTCGATGTCCCGTCTGCACCGTTAGGTTAGGTAACTAACGGCAGAGCGGGGCAGGGCTAGCGCGGGTGTAAAACATAAGCAACGTTTATATAATATATCATATATAGTATATACAGTATCCATCTGAACAAATCACATGATCACATCACAGATAACGCAGCAGAAAATATCATATGAAATATTGGATATACTAGGACGTCCGTGTTTTATTTTGAGCCTGTATAAAACACGGATTCCACGGTCGTGATGAATAGCCAATCCCACACCCTAGACCCCTACGAGAGCGGCAAGCAACCCTACCAATTCTTAGCTAGGAGACCCGGACTCAACTCCTCGAGATGGTCTCCCACTGGACCCTAGAACCCGGTTACTTGTGCTCCCCTCCTTGGGTCTATCCTAATGCGGAAAAATTAATAATATACAATGGTGACATCATCCTCAACCCGGAAGTGCCCCAATAAAAGAATATTACATACAAGTTTTTTACATGAATGAAAAATGAAAAAACACTCGTCTCACATAAAAAAACCCCGGCTATTCAAACACGAAGATCCAATATAACATATCCAGCAACACATAACATCACATGTCATCAACGTAAGTAAATATGCCCATCCCAATTGTCGTTGACATATAGCAACGAAACCGGCGATATCACATATTACACTTACGGTCGCAGAAAAGAAAGTGTAAAACTACAACAGTTGGAATCCGCAAACTCCTTAGACATCGCATGCCTAACCAAATGAATTCCTTAGACATCGCATGCCTAACAATTATAAACCCCGCATTTTAGTCTCAAAATTGAAAACTCTTTTTAATATCAAGTCGGGAAATTCAACAAGATTCCCGATATCCTGATCGAATGCTCGTCGCAAACTTTAGTAGACGGCCGCACCCCCGGATGCCGTCGACGAAGTGCACTAAGGCGGAATACCGCTGCCGCGAGTACCCGAACGGATGCTTTTGGCGACGGGGTTCTTCTACAGTCACTTGGTCGGGGCTATGGGGTGTAGCTGTCTATTAAGTTTACCCGGCGAGTATCCGCGTACGCAACGTGATTGCGACGGACTTTTGATCACATCAAAATTCCGTGGCAACCAATTAAGTGAGACTAAACTACTAGATTTATAGCATTCAAATCAGTTATCTCATAACTACTTGTGAATTCCAATTATTATATCACATTCCAGATAAATAGACAATGTTAAACTTTCCGATCGAATAATCAAACACCCAAGTTTTCCCGAAAAGCTCAACACATGAAATAAGTTTAAAAACATCCATTTCATGCCACAGTACCAACGGTCCAGCCGTAGAAGGGTCAAGCCAACGCCTCACATGTGGCACGCCGTACTGCCCCAAACCCTAAGGTTCAAAGGGCAGTTCAAGACGGTCACATAATCGAGTTAAGGTTTGTTGTCTTCTAGAGGGTCCATCGCGTTACTTGCACTACTTAGAACGTTCTTAAAGTATGGAAAAATCCAACACTTGGAAATTTCCCGGCAGGGGAAAAAGTGGGTATTTATATCCGGTCGAACTTTTTAACATGTTCTAAAATATCCGGAAAAACACATAGACGAAGTTAAACTTTCGATCGAATCAACGAACTCCCAATACAACCCAGAAAACTCAACTGTTGAGTAGAAGTTAAAAATTCCCAGAAAACACAGCACTTACAGAAAGAAATTACTGTGCAAACCATGTGGCAAGATTCACCATTATGACCGCGGAACCGCCGCGCAAGCCAGGGTGGGGCCGCAGTTCCGCGGCGCATTGGTCGAGTTGGGGGCACGTGTTGCACAGTAATTCCTAGAAAACCCTGCTGAATTTTTTGACAATTTTTAATTCACAAAAATCCACAATTTCAGAAAATGTACAGAGAGGGGTCAAGTTTAGGGTTTCGGGGTTCGATCGGATTTCTAACATCGTCTACACTTCGCCTAAAGCTCTAGCTAGTCTCTGATACCACTGTAGGGTTCCTAAGCACACTCATGAGGTTCCACAAGGCATCAACCATGCCAAAATCAAATTTTTTCATGTGCCGAGAAACCCTATTGCAAGATCATTACTAGAGGTAAGGCGAAAAACATACAAGTTAACTACTTTAACTACAAGTGAAAGGGATTACAACCTTTGTAGATCTGCTCCTCCACTTCTAAAGCTCCGTGTTGACGTCCCTCCGCTGCGATCATCGGGATCCCGGACTCTAGCGATGGTTTCGTCGGAGAAATAAGCGGGCTAGGTCGTTGACTTTGATGCCGAAGATGATCTACGTCGAGGCGACTCAAACTCAAGCTCCATCTTCACTAGGTCATGAACTTTGTGAAGAAAACACACTCTACTACATGGCAAGTGGTAGAGAATGAAGAAATAGGAAGTGGGTTCACTTTGGATTTGGTTTTCTCACTTGATTTCTTCACTTGGAATTTTTCTAGAAAGCTTTCTTCACTTCATCAAGAAGAAGAAGAAGAAAGAAAAAAATGAATTAATTATCATAATAAATCAAGTGAAGCCTATCATATAGCAACCATGGGTGAGTTTTCTTTTGTAGAGAATAAACCATAGTTTAGGTAATGGTTAGGTTAAAGAATAAAACAAAATGGCTTAGACTTAGTCAAAAGAAGCTTGAAGTATCATGAAGCTTCTAGTCAAAGTGAAAGAAAAAGACCATTTTGTTTTAACAAAATAAATAACATAAATAAAACCCTAACCATTAACCTAAACAAGGTGTAAAGCATACACACACCCAAGTTTGCATGTATCATCAATCATGATACAAACTAGTGCACAAACATATATCACATATACAACTTGTGCACATCAAGTGAGAAAATCAATCTTAAGTGAACAAATACTAGTTAATGTAAAGTAATATATCATATATATAATTATACATTAAATCATTAAATCAACACTTGATTTAATGATCCGGTCATACTGCATATAACCGACTAATATCAAGTGTATCAATATATCGAATCAACATTTGATTCGTTATCCCGGCTATATCTTATATAGCCGTCCGATGATACAAATCGCGAGAATAGAATTCAGTATCACATACTGGTATTATTCTCGGTCCTGCAGATATCTCATATGCGCTCCTATTTCGTTTCGCTTGAGCCAGGAAACCTCTGTGTAGGACTCTAAAGACTCGTCAATACGCCGGCAGTAGGTGATGATCAAATCAAACACCCACAAGCCGCAAGCGGTCTGCTAAACGTAACGGCCACCCGGGTATTGAGCGATCAGAAGATCAACGAGCAAGTCCGCTCACACTCCTGTGAATCCAACCAGTAACACTTACTGTACAGTCCGGTCTGTTCGTCTGATATGTCGCATATCTCGTCTAGGGGTGGTAAACGTCAGACCCCAGTAGCTTGATAAGTCATGCCGATGTAAGGTCCATAACAAGCGTGAAACTACTGATAACTCTTACCAGTAAATCACTGCAACCCTGGCCAGGGATTTCCAGTTATGGCCAGTCGAGCATAGCGCAACATCAACCCCCAATACCGGGAGAGACGAATCCCCTCCTATCGCTCATTGCCTCCATGTGAATCGGGACTGTACCCGAAAACCACCTGTTTGCACGCTCAGTAGAGCCGTGGTAGGGTGGAAATCAAAGCACAGTGGGAGACACACAAGACTCTATGACGATCTCGGGTCAACAGACTAAGCTGTACCAGTGTCACCAGAGAACTGCCATCTGACGTGAGGTATAATGCCATCTGGGAGTTCTCGGCGAGTCCGTTCAGTGTTCCCAGTCACCACTGAGCACCCGCATACCATCTCTGATGTCAAACACCAATGGATATGGGATCATCCATCGCCCATCACATGGGTCGAGAAGATATACGCTAGTCTACTCTGGAATATCGATGCCCCGTCTCGATATTCCCACGACTAGGAACATTGAAGGATGTACTCATGGACTACCCAAGGCCCACTAGTATGATCTACATTATAATCCTGGAAGTCGAGCACACATCCTAAGGGCCTGTCACGCCCCGCTTCCCGGTGTACGGCGAAGGGGACGCGGCGAGGTCCGCTACGTATGTACTCAGAAGTACATACGCTAAGCGTAGCTAAGCAATATAGAAATAAATACACAAGAGAAAAGAGTATAAAAAGAACATCAACTTTTATTTATTAACATTCTTTGTACAATACATGAAAAGGAAGTACAACTGAAATAAAGATGCCTAAACAGTGGCATAACAGGAAATGTAAAGTACTAGAAAGAAAAGTGTACAATGAAATTATACTGCAGGGTCTTCGGCAAATTGCTCCAAGTCTTCCAGTGATAGCTCAACTTCTGCCGGGTCCAAGTCACCTGACGACATTCAAAGAAGAGAGAAACAGAATGTCGTCAGCAAACAGATCGCTCGGTAAGTCCCAAAGGTAAGAGGGAAGTAGAGAAGACAGAATAAGAAGTTACATTTTAAAGTATAAACTATTGTTGTAATATTATGTTAACGCTGTTGTTTGTAGCTTGGTACAGAAGGATGCCAGTGTATACGAGGGGGGTCTCTATATGCTAGAGACCAGGGCAAACGGAAAGTACAAGGAACCGTTAAGCCACGGTACAACAGCAACGGAATATAGGTTAGGTGTCTTAATCTTACCACCTCGTGCCACCTTTAACACCTTCCGTACCAATCTACCCCTTAAACCCCGTAGTGTTTTAACAGTATTGTTATCTTGTAAACTGTATTGGTTATATGATTGATTGACTGACTGACCGAAACCATGATATCAGGAAACGGTTATAACCGTAGAGTCATGTAAATGGAATACTGGGAATCATGTAAAAGGAATATATCCATGGTTCGGTTCAGCCAAATTGTATAAACTGGTAATTGTATTCATGGATTCATGTGTTCATATTGAGTTGGATTATTAAGAATATAGATTGACTTGAATCATATTCAAGTCAGAATTAGTCAGACTCTAACCCGAGTCAGACTAAAAGAAATTTAATTGAAGTTCTATAATTGTTAGGGTCCTTATTATAAATAATAAAACTTGAGGGGGTTTTATGTAAAAAGTACTTTTGTATAGTTTTCAAAATACACCTCAAGTATTTATTATTCGTCTTTAGGGTTGTAATGAGGGTAAATTTTATTTGTGTTATTCTAGTGAATATATCCTAATAAAAGTATTAATTTATAATATTGATTTATTTGAAATTCATGGTATTTTAATGTAACTTTTAATCTTGTAATTTTTAGGAAAAGGTGGAATCTTTATCTTATAATAAAATAGGTGTTTAAATGATAGATATACATATGTTAATACAATAATAATTTTATATAAACATTTTATTTTCCAAAAATCTCATTTTTCTTAAATGTCGTATTTTAAACCTTTCGAGACCGAATGCTCCTTGCGGAGGTCTGAATCTCGCACTACTAGCCCGCGGGTGCACGATGAACCGTACTATCCCTAACGGGTTCCCCATAGATGGGTTGTAGTGGCGCTTTGCAAAGATTTAATAAATACTATTCATTTAAAAAAAAGGTTTTATAAAGATAAGGTATTTATTTGTAAAAAGATGTCAATTTCTGTATTTTAGTTTCTAGGGTTTCCTAAGCCAACTAGCCTATTTCTAAGGTCTAAACGACAAGTCGTTGGAAGCCTCAAATCGCCTCTTCACCGCCAATTGTGGCCAGGTAAGTACAAGTGAGGAGGGAGGGATCCGCTCACGAATCGTGAGGCGGGCCTTTTAAAGTTACCCAAGCTCACTTGTCTAGCCTAGACACCACAAAGTCAGTTTAGATAAACGATCGATGTCCACAACTTATCGTATTTTCCTAGTAAGAACTATTTACTAAAAAGTGTAACAAATCTAAAATCTTTAAGAATGGTTTTATGAAGATTATGGTATTTTAATGTAAAGTCTTGTATTTTCGTATTCTAAATTTTGATGATATCAATTAAGGTTGTATTTGCGTGTGTGTGGAGGTAGGTCATTACCTCGTGACTTATTTTAAGGTATTGTGATGTTTAGGGGTTAAACATGATAAATTAAACATGAGGGTATTTAAGTGAAAGAATACGGTATTTGCAAAAGTTATCATTTCATGTGTGAAAACTCATTCAAATTGATTTTTACAAGTTTAGTGTTCAAGATGAAGATGTTTAGGAATGATGGAATTGATTAGAAGAAGAAAAATAAACTTTATGGTATTATTGTGAAAAGAATACGATATTACAAGAAAGCTATCATTTCATGTGAGAAACTTTGTCCAAATTAATTTTTATGTGTTTAATAGTCATCATGAATATGTTTAGGTGTTATGGAATTGGTGACAAGTGAAATTTTGTAGAAAAACCGAATCGGAAATCGGTTTGTTCCGATTTCCGTCGGGTTTCATAAAGTCGTATTTTAAGAAGTAGGAAGAAGAAAAGAACGGGACTTACGGGTTTCGATCTATACTAAGGAGTGAAGGGGGGACTAAAGAGGTTGCCGAGGCATTGCGTCGTCGCCGGTAGTTCCTAAAAACGTCGCCGGACTTTCCGCCGGAATTTCGTCGGAGCTTCGCCGCGAGCTTGTTTTCAAAGTACACAACTCTTGGAAAATTTTGAGAGAGTGAGCTTAGGATTTTGGGATGAGAGGGTAGAGGGGAGGGGGTGTATTTATAGGGTAGGCTAGGGGTAGGGTAGGTGAAGGGTTTTTAAATAGAAATGTAAAAATGTATAAAATTATTAAAAGTTGGAGTAAATAGGGTATATGAAAGGTTTTAATTAAAAATTGGAGTAAATAGGGTATACGAAAGGTTTTAATCTAAAAATATATAAAATCATTAAAAGTTGGAGTAAATAGGGTATATGAAAGGTTTTAATTAAAAATTGGAGTAAATAGGGTATATGAAAGGTTTTAATGTAAAAATGTATAAAATCATTAAAAATTGGAGTAAATGGGGATTTCAATGGTCTCTGAAACCGATCTAGGAATTTGAAGTGTACAAGAGGGTTTAGAAGATGAAGAGACACAACATTGAAGAAAAATTTAAAATAAATATTAAAAATAATGTGGGGCATGGGATTTGAACTCTGGTGGCTTTGCTCAGCAGTGCAAGATATTACCAATGAGCTGCAAGCTCTTTCTTGTAATTAAATTGCTAATCAATTACTTAAGTCTTGTGCTCAGGCAATAAATACCCCTTTATGGATTTTAAAAAAAATATTTGAAAAAAATTTGTATAGGAAAAAGTGTATAAGAAAATTAGGGTTGTTACATTCTACTCTCCTTATAAAAATTTCGTCCTCGAAATTTGTAAAAGGAAAGTGAAACAAATCCAAGGAAAGTTTGGTGCTGGTGTGCTGACAGTACGTGAAAAATAACAAGGTGGTGCAAGGGTTTTAAAAATGTGAAGAATGTGTGAAGGAGTGAAAGAATGCGAAGGTTTTGGTAAAATTGTAAAAGAGGTGACGGAATTTTGGGTTAGGACAGATTCAAAGTATATGATTCAAAGAATAAGAAATGATGGGATTCAAGGAACATGATTGTAAAGAATGTTTTAGTTGCTGGTTCTTGTGTTTTATATTGCTTAGGGTTCCATACAGCTCTGACCTGCATGAGCCGCCAACAAAACCTGTCACGCCCCGCTTCCCGGTGTACGGCGAAGGGGACGCGGCGAGGTCCGCTACGTATGTACTCAGAAGTACATACGCTAAGCGTAGCTAAGCAATATAGAAATAAATACACAAGAGACAAGAGTATAAAAAGAACAACAACTTTTATTTATTAACATTCTTTGTACAATACATGAAAAGGAAGTACAACTGAAATAAAGATGCCTAAACAGTGGCATAACAGGAAATGTAAAGTATTGAAAAGAAAAGTGTACAATGAAATTATACTGCAGGGTCTTCGGAAAATTGCTCCAAGTCTTCCTGTGATGGCTTAACTTCTGCCGGGTCCAAGTCACCTGACGACATTCAAAGAAGAGAGAAACAGAATGTCGTCAGCAAACAGATCGCTCGGTAAGTCCCAAAGGTAAGAGGGAAGTAGAGAAGACAGAATAAGAAGTTACATTTTAAAGTATAAACTATTGTTGTAATGTTATGTTAACGCTGTTGTTTGTAGCTTGGTACAGAAGGATGCCAGTGTATACGAGGGGGGTCTCTATATGCTAGAGACCAGGGCAAACGGAAAGTACAAGGAACCGTTAAGCCACGGTACAACAACAACGGAATATAGGTTAGGTGTCTTAATCTTACCACCTCGTGCCACCTTTAACACCTTCCGTACCAATTTACCCCTTAAACCCCGTAGTGTTTTAACAGTATTGTTATCTTGTAAACTGTATTGGTTGTATGATTGATTGACTGACTGACCGAAACCATGATATCAGGAAATGGTTATAACCGTAGAGTCATGTAAATGGAATACTGGGAATCATGTAAAAGGAATATATCCATGGTTCGGTTCAGCCAAATTGTATAAACTGGTAATTGTATTCATGGATTCATGTGTTCATATTGAGTTGGATTATTAAGAATATAGATTGACTTGAGTCATATTCAAGTCAGAATTAGTCAGACTCTAACCCGAGTCAGACTAAAAGAAATGTAATTGAAGTTCTATAATTGTTAGGGTCCTTATTGTAAATAATAAAACTTGAGGGGGTTTTATGTAAAAAGTACTTTTGTATAGTTTTCAAAATACACCTCAAGTATTTATTATTCGTCTTTAGGGTTGTAATGAGGGTAAATTTTATTTGTGTTATTCTAGTGAATATATCCTAATAAAAGTATTAATTTATAATATTGATTTATTTGAAATTCATGGTATTTTAATGTAACTTTTAATCTTGTAATTTTTAGGAAAAGGTGGAATCTTTATCTTATAATAAAATAGGTGTTTAAATGATAAATATACATATGTTAATACAATAATAATTTTATATAAACATTTTATTTTCCAAAAATCTCATTTTTCTTAAATGTCGTATTTTAAACCTTTCGAGACCGAATGCTCCTTGCGGAGGTCTGAATCTCGCACTACTAGCCCGCGGGTGCACGATGAACCGTACTATCCCTAACGGGTTCCCCATAGATGGGTTGTAGTGGCGCTTTGCAAAGATTTAATAAATACTATTCATTTAAAAAAAACGGTTTTATAAAGATAAGGTATTTATTTGTAAAAAGATGTCAATTTCTGTATTTTAGTTTCTAGGGTTTCCTAAGCCAACTAGCCTATTTCTAAGGTCTAAACGACAAGTCGTTGGAAGCCTCAAATCGCCTCTTCACCGCCAATTGTGGCCAGGTAAGTACAAGTGAGGAGGGAGGGATCCGCTCACGAATCGTGAGGCGGGCCTTTTAAAGTTACCCAAGCTCACTTGCCTAGTCTAGACACCACAAAGTCAGTTTAGATAAACGATCGATGTCCACAACTTATCGTATTTTCCTAGTAAGAACTATTTACTAAAAAGTGTAACAAATCTAAAATCTTTAAGAATGGTTTTATGAAGATTATGGTATTTTAATGTAAAGTCTTGTATTTTCGTATTCTAAATTTTGATGATATAAATTAAGGTTGTATTTGCGTGTGTGTGGAGGTAGGTCATTACCTCGTGACTTATTTTAAGGTATTGTGATGTTTAGGGGTTAAACATGATAAATTAAACATGAGGGTATTTAAGTGAAAGAATACGGTATTTGCGAAAGTTATCATTTCATGTGTGAAAACTCATTCAAATTGATTTTTACAAGTTTAGTGGTCAAGATGAAGATGTTTTGGAATGATGGAATTGATTAGAAGAAGAAAAATAAACTTTATGGTATTATTGTGAAAAGAATACGATATTACAAGAAAGCTATCATTTCATGTGAGAAATTTTGTCCAAATTAATTTTTATGTGTTTAATAGTCATCATGAATATGTTTAGGTGTTATGGAATTGGTGATAAGTGAAATTTTGTAGAAAAACCGAATCGGAAATCGGTTTGTTCCGATTTCCGTCGGGTTTCATAAAGTCGTATTTTAAGAAGTAGGAAGAAGAAAAGAACGGGACTTACGGGTTTCGATCTATACTAAGGAGTGAAGGGGGGACTAAAGAGGTTGCCGAGGCGTTGCGTCGTCGCCGGTAGTTCCTAAAAACGTCGCCGGACTTTCCGCCGAAATTTCGTCGGAGCTTCGCCGCGAGCTTGTTTTCAAAGTACACAACTCTTGGAAAATTTTGAGAGACTGAGCTTAGGATTTTGGGATGAGAGGGTAGAGGAGAGGGGGTGTATTTATAGGGTAGGCTAGGGGTAGGGTAGGTGAAGGGTTTTTAAATAGAAATGTAAAAATGTATAAAATTATTAAAAGTTGGAGTAAATAGGGTATATGAAAGGTTTTAATTAAAAATTGGAGTAAATAGGGTATATGAAAGGTTTTAATGTAAAATATATAAAATCATTAAAAGTTGGAGTAAATAGGGTATATGAAAGGTTTTAATTAAAAATTGGAGTAAATAGGGTATATGAAAGGTTTTAATGTAAAAATGTATAAAATCATTAAAAATTGGAGTAAATGGGGATTTCAATGGTCTCTGAAACCGATCTAGGAATTTGAAGTGTATAAGGGGGTTTAGAAGATGAAGAGACACAACATTGAAGAAAAATTTAAAATAAATATTAAAAATAATGTTGGGCATGAGATTTGAACTCTGGTGGCTTTGCTCAGCAGTGCAAGATATTACCAATGAGCTGCAAGCTCTTGTAATTAAATTGCTAATCAATTACTTAAGTCTTGTGCTCAGGCAATAAATACCCCTTTATGGATTTTAAAAAAAATATTTGAAAAAAATTTGTATAGAAAAAAGTGTATAAGAAAATTAGGGTTGTTACAGCTTTATCAACATGTAATAGAAAGACTGCAAGTATACATGTTAAGATAAAGAGCAACCAGATAGCGTACTATCATGTCGAGCAAGAAAGTCCTACCTATATATGTCCCAGCATCCACTAAAATATACATCTCATGTACAGTAATGGCCTCTAGGGCATACATATAACTAACATCCCAGTCATCACGGACGCTCGGGTCTGTGATATTGACGTTACGCTTTGGGCTGCTCATCACGGACATCAAATTTCACGTCATTGACACTAAGACATGTTACAATGCTTTGCTCGGCAGGACTTGGTTACACGAGTACAACATCATCCCTTCTACACAACATCAGTGTATGAAGTATTTCAGGGATGGTCTCGAGTACACTGTGACAGGGGAACTGAACCCGTTCTCCGTGAACGAAGTTCGCAAATATGAGGATGCTAAGTACTTCCTGCCAGATTTTGAAGACATAGAAAGATGTCGCAAACCGGAGGACAAGAACAAAGCTATCACCACTATTCCGGTCTTTAGGAGTGATACCGAGGAAGAAGAAGAAATAGTTTATTCAGGGCCGCCCCAATACAACAAGCCGGGACCGTCCACCCTTATGTTGATCTTCGGCAGCGACTCGGAAGATGAAGTCAATGCCGTATTTTCTGTTCGGCCATCAATTCAACCCTTTGCTGATGATGATCGGAGTTTGCAAATCGCCATGGTTTCGCGGGAGCATTACAAAGAGCTCGATGCACTTAATGCCTATAGTGTGCAGGAACTGCAGACATTCTATGTCCCTCCCAGGCGAAAGGGTGAAAAGGCGATCCTATTCTACCGATCCGGGGAAACCAAAGTGGAGAAAGAAATCTGGCATGACGCGGATTCTACACTTGACAGGCTCCAGCCCATCTGCTTGCCCAGATATTACATAGACAGATTAAAAAGACTATTGAGGCACCAAGGCGTACCCTTTAAACAGACTGCTCGACAAGCCCAGTTCTATAACAGGATCTGGAACGTCCCCGGAACTCAACGAAAGTTGCCCAACGGGAGAATGGAAACGATCGGGCTTGGATATGTTCAATCCAAGAAACGGGAGCGATTCCGCGGCTGCTACGTCATACATGACTTTGATGAAGAAGGAGATGCTTTGTGGGAAGATGCTAACCCTGAACCAAAACGAGCTCCCGTCGTGAAAATGCCAAGCCCGTCATTCGAAGAACAAATGGACAAGCTTATAAGGGAAGCGGGTCAAAAGGTTCGAAACGACCATAATCGCGAAATGGCCATCTACGAGAAAGCCAGAACGCAGCGCCTCTTTCAGCAGGCTGCAGAAAGTGACGATGCCCTTCGTCGCCAATCCGCCATACAAAAGACCCGACGCAGAGGAAGAAATAAACCCAAGAACGAAAAAAGCGTTCGACAGCGACAAAGCGGGACCAAGAAGACACGCGAGCGAGAATCGAGCAACCAGAATTCGTCTCTTACAAAGAAGATGGGTCGAGCGTATTCTTTTTCCCAAGACAAGACAAGGAAGATACTTGATCTTTTCATAAAACATCAGATGATTACCCTCCTGGAGTCTAAGCAACCCGAGCAAGCAGGTGAAGTTAATCATCCGGATTATTGCTCCTATCACCGAGTAATAGGACATCCTCTCGAAGACTATTCATATTCAAGAACTAGGTTGAATACCAGTATCAACTCGGCAAGTTCGCTCTATCCAGCAGCTGGAGGGCAAACCCGCCGCAAAAGCATGAACCGAAAGCCACGTATGCAGCAAGAGTAGAACCGGATCAACATCGGTTTTGGAAGAGATCTAGCACCTGTCACGTGATAACTATGTCAGGAGAAAGAATATGCGAAGATATGGCTGATCTCCCATGGTGCTTCGAAAACGATGATGACGAAGTGATCTCCGAGTTTCCACCGGCGCCAAAAAAGCTGGAAGATGGGATACATACTACTCCAGATGACCTTAGAAAAATCGACTTGGGAACGGCAAACGACCCACGGCCGACGTTCGTCTGTGAACTGTTGTCTGAAGAAAAGGAGGCTACGCTAAAAGACGTGCTCATACAGTATAAAGACTGCTTCGCATGGAGCTATTCCGAGATGCCGGGACTAGGTCCAGAGATTGCGGTGCACAAATTGGCGATATCTCTGGACGTCAAGCCGATCAAACAAGCACTGAGAAGAATGCGGCTCGAGCTTGAGATGAGCATCAATGCCGAGGTAAAGAAGCTGATCGACTCTGGCTTCATCCAAGAGGTTCAGTATCCTGACTGGATTGCCAACATCGTCCCGGTGATGAAGAAAAATGGGACGGTGCACATATGTGTGGACTTCCGGGATCTCAACAAAGCTTGCCTGAAAGACGAATTTCTAGTACCGTTCACTGAGTTGATGATAGATAATACGTCCACTCATGTAGTTTTCTCCTTCATGGATGGCTCATCAGGATACAATGAGATAAAGACGCATCCCGAGGACCAGAAGCATACCGCTTTCCGGACCCCTTTGGGCATATTCTGCTATAAGGTGATGCCTTTCGGTCTAAAGAACGCTGGTGCCACCTATCAGAGGGCCATAACGAAGATTTTCGATGACCTCATACATGAAATCGTAAAATGCTATATCGACGACCTCGTAGTTAAAAGCAAATCATACGAGGAACATTTAGAGCATCTGAAGATCGTGTTTCAGCGCCTTCGGAAATATAATTTGAAGATGAACCCTCTCAAATGCGCGTTCGGAGTTTCCTCGGGCAAGTTCCTAGGATTTGTCGTCCGACACCGAGGCATCGAGATAGACCCGTCGAAGATCAAAGCGATCATGGAAATGCCTCCGCCAAGGACTCTCAAGCAACTACGGTCTCTCCAAGGAAAGCTCGCGTATATCCGGCGATTCATAGCCAATCTCTCAGGCAAGTGCCGTCCTTACAGTCACCTAATGAAGAAAGGGAACCCCGTTCGTCTGGGATCGCAAGTGCCAAAACGCACATGACGAAATCAAGCAATACTTGCAGAATCCGCCGGTGCCGACTGCCCCGGTCAAGGGAAAGCCTCTCATTCTGTATACAACCGCCCTTGAGGGTTCTCTAGGCGCGTTATGGGCACAAGAAAACGACCAAGGGAAGGAGAGAGCCCTCTACTATTTGAGTCGAGTTCTTCTGGGGGCAGAAAACAATTACTCCCCCATCGAAAAACACTGCCTGGCGTTGATCTTCGCGATAATGAAGCTCAGACAATATGCGTTGGCAAATGAGGTCCATCTCATATCAAAGGTGGATCCTCTCAAATATTTGATGTCAAAGGCCATATTGACGGGACGGCTCACTAAATGGGCCCTATTCTTAATGGAATTCTCGGTGATATACCGACCCCTAAAGGCAGTAAAAGGACAGGCCATCGCCGACTTCCTTATAAAACATCCGATACCTGTCGACTCTCCTTTGAACTGCGAATTGCCCGACGAGCACGTGTTTGACACGATCGACGGGGAGAGAAGAGAGAATGATACCCGGTGGGAACTTTACTTCGATGGAGCATCTTCCATGAAGAAGCGCAAACAAAGCACCCCCATAATCAAAGACGGGGTGGGCCTCATCTTCGTGACTCCACAAGGAGGGATAATGCGCTTTGCCTTCTCCTTAACAGAGCCGAGGACAAACAATGAAGCTGAATATGAAGCTTTGATAGCGGGTCTTGAGATCGCCGCCGACATGGGAATCGAAAACCTCCTCATATACGGAGACTCCCAGCTGGTCGTTAGCCAAGTAAATGGTGACTATCAAACGTGCAAACCGGAGTTGGTAAAGTACGGTGAGAGAGTGCAACAACTGCTGACTCGAATCTCTTCCTACACCCTGGAAAGTATACCGCGTGTGGAAAATAGCAAGCCAGATGCACTAGCCAAGCTCGCTAAAGAACTGGCTGACGAAAACCTCGATGACGTGAGGATCGTTGTGCAAAGTCGTCGGGTTCTTGCACCGGCAGAAATATCTCCGGAGTCGTCCGAAGAAAAGGTAGTGACCGAAGAAACAACCCTACAAATAAAGGACCAGGAAAAGGCTATGGATTGGAGAGAAGTCTTTATAGACTACTTCAAATCCCGTCGAACACCTGAAGATGCGTCTTCAAGACATCAGCTCATGAAACGAGTTCTATCTTTTGCCTTCGTCAATAATACGCTGTATAAGAGTGTAAGTCCATGCTACCTCTCCCGGTACTTTCGGGCAAGCGGAATATGGTGAAAAACAATTTTCTAGAGGTGGTAACATGGACTCAAAACCGGATCTTTGTTAAACATCTAACTAACAACCTAACTAGGAGTTGTTAACTACTCGGTTAGGGGGTTATACCTTTCTTTCTTGATCTCCTTCGTTTTCAAGCCTCGATGGTTGTCCGGATCGGCTTCACTCCGTCGTCTCCTTGCGCCGAAGATAGATCCACCTCGAAAGCTTCTACCTTTGGCTTCTTCTTCGATCTTTGAAGAAACTAGTTCACTTGGTTTGCTAAACCTTGTGAACTAGAGTGAGTAGAGAAGAGTGTGTTGGGATTTTCTCTATGGTTCTTGGTTCTCAACACATGAGACAAGTGAACCATAGACTAAGAGAGGGAGAGCAAGAGGAAGAAGATGAGAGCTCAAGAACACAAGAGAGAGAATGAGAATGATAGAATGAGAAAGACTTTTCTCTCTTGGCTCTCATAATCCAAAGCCATCATCACAAAAATAGTAATCAAGTATTGTGTAAAATGGTTTAAGCTACAATAGCCATATCATTTCATGCACTCATTTCTCACAGGAGAAACAAGCAAGTAAAAAGTCTTTGCCATGAAATGATAGTCATTGTCATCATGATGGTCAACTAGTCAAACCTAGTCAACCGATCAACAAAGTCAACAAGTAAACAAAGTCAACCCCTCAACAACCATGTCACCATAATACTTAATTAATACTATTGTTAATCATATATCATATTCTCATTAGGGTTGAGCAAAAAGTCAATAGTCAACACTCAACGGTCAACAACCCTAATGAGAATCCTCTGCCTCTGTCTCTCCGTCAACTGTGCATACACACCCGCATCCGCGTTCCGAGGAACACGAATACATATTGGATAAATCCAATCCCAAAACGTACACTAGGATCTGGCTTAAACCAAAGCCCGCTAGTGTTAACTGTCCGGACACTGTACGTGCATAAGTGCACGGATGTGACCGAACCCTGTCGCAAAACCATGCGACCTGTCGCAAAACCATGCGACCTCTACTCTTTTGCCTAAAGGCGAATATCTTTCTATGTGGGACTCTAAAGACTCGACAGTACGCTGGCAGTGGGTTTAACCACAGACCGCAAGCGGCACTAGCTGTGCGTAACGGTCCCCAGGTAGAAGACTGACGAGGTGAAACCCATCTGAACTCCTACTGAGCCTGAATGTGACAATCTCCGTACAGTCCGGTCTGTTCGTCTGATACATCGCATGGCGGGCTTAGGGGGGCGGTGAACGTCAGTCCCCTAATAGCGGTATAAGTCATGTCGGAGTGAAGCCCAAAACACCCTGAGATAACACTGGAAGCCTACCAGTATATCTCGATTGCCCTGGCCAGGGACTACTCGTGTAATGGCTCTCCTAGACACAGCGCGATGTCAACCCCCAATATCGGGAGAGACGAATCCTGTCTAACCGTCACTGCCTCCAAGTGCTTCGGGACTGCACCCAACTACCACCTGTTTGCACGACTCCTTTGAGCCGTGGTAGGGTAGTAATCAAAGTACAGTGGGAACACACTCGAGGCAAAGTGACAGTGTCAAGTCAGCGGACTAAACTGTACTCATGTCACCTGGGAACTGATAACTGACGATAGGTATAGTACCAACCGGTCAGTTCTCGACGAGTCCTGTCCAGTGTACTCGTAACCTAACGAGCACCCGGTATACTATCTCCAGTACGACGTACTGATGGCTGTGGGACAGACCATCTCCCATACTGGGATGAGAACCGCATACGCTAGTCTACTCCGGAGTATTGATACCCTGTCTCGATAGTCCTGCGACTAGGGACCTGTATAAGGATGTGCTTATAGATTACCCATCCCCCACTAGTGTGACTGCCATCACAACGCTGGTAATCAAGCAAAGATCCTAAGGGCTCCACTAATGTGTATAGGTGATATACTAAAATAAACACATGTACACATTGAAGTAGAAACAAACCAAGTAGCATACTACTATATTGAGCAAGATTGTTTATACAAGGTGAATATCCCAAGCTTCCATTAAGTAATATACAAACTAGTATGATACAGTAATGGCCTCTAGGGCATATACACTAACAATCTCCCACTTGCACTAAGGCCATGTACTGGCGTATCGAAGACCTATCATCTCGATCAGCCGCTCGAACTGAGTCTGGGGCAAGGCCTTGGTGAATGGATCTGCAGTGTTATCTTCTGAAGCGACCCTCCGAACCTCGATCTCCTGGCGATCCACGATCTCCCTGATTAGGTGATACCGCCTCAAGATGTGTCTGGATCTCTGATGGGACCTGGGTTCCTTCGCTAAAGCTATAGCCCCGTTGTTGTCGCAATACAGAGGTATTGGATCAACAATGGACGGAACCACCTGAAGTTCTTTCAAGAACTTCCTCATCCAGACATCTTCTTTTGCGGCATCAGATGCAGCGATGTATTCCGTTTCCATCGTCGAGTCTGCAACGGTTTCCTGTTTGGAACTCTTCCAACACACCACCCCTCCATTGAGGGTAAAGACAAAAACCGACATGGACTTGGAATCATCCTTGTCACTCTGGAAGCTGGAGTCAGCAAAGGCCTCGATCTGGAGGTCTTTTCCGCCATACACCAAGAACATCTCCTTAGTCCTTCTCAGGTACTTGAGAATGTTCTTTACCGCTATCCAGTGTTTCTCCCCTGGGTTTGACTGATACCGGCTTACCATACTCAGTGCATAAGCTACATCCGGTCTGGTACACAACATCGCATACATTATAGAGCCTACCGCAGAAGCGTAGGGTATAATAGACATGCGATCCCTTTCCAAATCAGTCTTGGGAGACATCTCTTTGGAGAGGGTGATCCCGTGACAAGCCGGTAGATTACCGCGCTTGGAATCTTCCATACTGAATCTTTTCAGTATGGTGTCGATGTACCTGGACTGCGAAAGTCCTAATATCCTCTTGGATCTATCACGATGGATCCGGATCCCCAGGATGTATGAGGCATCACCCAGGTCTTTAATGGAGAACCTGTGTGACAAGAACCCCTTGACAGATTGTAGCATAGGAATGTCATTTCCTATCAAGAGAATGTCATCCACGTATAAAACGAGGAATACTACAGTTCTCGCTACAAATCTACTATAGATGCAAGGTTCATCTGGATTTTTGATAAAGCCAAATTCCTTGACCGTCTCATCAAAACAGATGTTCCAACTCCGCGATGCCTGCTTTAGTCCGTAAATGGACTTAAGCAACTTGCACACCTTTCCGCTGCTCCCACTCTGAATGAAATCCTCTGGCTGGTCCATATAGACACACTCCTCTAAATTTCCATTTAGAAAAGCGGTCTTTACGTCCATCTGCCAAATCTCATAATCGTGGAAGGCAGCAATGGCAAGAAGGATCCGAATGGATTTCAGCATAGCTACTGGAGAAAAGGTCTCGTCATAGTCCAAACCAGGTCTTTGACGAAAATCCTTTGCAACCAGTCTAGCTTTATAGGTCTCAACCTGTCCATCTACACCAATCTTCCTTTTGAAGATCCACTTGCATCCTACGGGTTTTATCCCGTCTGGAGCAATGTCCAACCTCCATACTTTGTTGGTGTACATGGACTCCATTTCGGTCCGCATTGCATCCAGCCATTTTACCGAGTCGACGCTCTGAACGGCTTGTTGGAAGCTAGTAGGCTCATCATATTCTATGATGCAATCCTCTCTATCCCCGTCTATGAGAAAACCGTAGTATCTCTCGGGCGGATGAGACTGCCTACTACTTCTGCGGAGCGGCGTAGGAATGTCCTGTTCTTTTGAACCCTCTGGTTCCACTAAGTTTTCAGTAATAGCTCGAGGTTCTGGAATTTCTTCCAGTTCTACTGTGCTCCCACTTATCTGGGTTTCCAAAAACTCAGTTTCCAAGAAGTAGGCATGACGAGAAACAAGAACTTTTTGTTCCTCTTCGCAGTAGAAGAAATATCTCTTGGAGTTCTTTGGATATCCCACGAACTTACACTGTACTGAGCGTGCCTCGAGCTTGTCCGCATGCTGCTTTTTAACAAAAGCTGGACATCCCCATGTCTTAATGTGCTTAAGATAGGGTCTCTTCCCACACCACATCTCATATGGTGTAGTAGGCACAATCTTAGTTGGAACTCGGTTCAAAAGGTATGCAGCTGATTCTAGCGCATACCCCCAGAATGATCGCGGTAACTCAGCGTTACTCATCATGGACCGTACCATATCCAATAGGGTTCGGTTCCGTCTCTCCGATACACCGTTATGTTGTGGAGTGTATGGAGGAGTAAGCTGAGAGAGAATTCCGTTCTCTTTTAAATAGTCCAGGAACTCGGCACTCAAGTATTCTCCACCTCGATCCGATCTTAGAATCTTAATACTTTTGTCGGTTTGTTTTTTTACTTCATTCTTATATTCCTGGAATTTTCCAAAGGCTTCGGACTTATGTTTCATTAAGAAGACATAACCGTACCTTGAAAAGTCATCCGTAAAAGTAATGAAGTAAGAATAACCGCTTCGCGCATGTGTAGACATTGGACCGCACACGTCGCTGTGTACGAGTCCCAAGAGCTTGCTCGCTCTTACTCCGTGTCCAGTGAACGGAGTCTTTGTCATCTTTCCTTTGAGACAGGATTGACAAGTGGCATACGATTGATATTCGAACGGATTCAAATATTCTTCTGTATGTAACTTCGTCAACTTTCTCTCATTGATGTGACCCAGTCTACAATGCCATAAGAAAGTCTGATTTATTTCCGGAGACTTTCTTTTGTGTGTATTCTGGACATTGAAAATCTGTGGTTGGTTTAATACGTATATACCATTGCTCAATGTACCTGACCCAACCAAAACTTGATTAAGGTGAATGTTTACAACATTACTTACAAACGCAAATTCATAACCTTCTTTAGAAACTAAAGATACAGAAATGATATTACAAGTTGCGTTGGGTACAAAAAGGCAATTACGTAAAACCAAAACATGTCCATCTGACATTCCCAGGTGATAGTCCCCCACGGCCTTAGCATCCATGCTAGCTCCGTTTGCAACTTTGAGGGTCATGTCACCTGCCTTCAAAACCCTACGCTTTCTCAACGCCTGCAAAGAATTACAGATATGAGATCCTGATCCGGTATCCAATACCCAGGAAGTAGAGTTTATTGAAAGACAGTTTTCAATAACATACACACCTGAAGCTGAAGCCGCAACCTGCTTCAATTCCTGTGTCCTGGCTTTCCAAGCCCTGCAATCATTCTTCCAGTGTCCTTTCTTATGACAATAGAAGCATTCTTCTTTATCCACAAGCTGCCCCGCTTTCTTTGTTGCTTTTGCTTTTCCCTTCGTATCCACTTTACTAACACCGCCCCTTGGTTTGGCGGGGGCTTTCTTCTTCTTTCCCTTGGCTTTCGCCTTGGACCTAGAAGAGGAAGATCCTCCTACAAACAAAGTGGATGTTTCCCTACCTTTCTGTAGGGTGCCCTCTGTACTCCTCAGCATGTTGAGGAGTTCTGAAAGTTCAACTTTCTTTTCTTGTAAGTTGAAGTTCAGGATAAACTGGGCGTAAGTGGAAGGAAGGGACTGGAGAATCAAGTCCGTATAGAGATCATTCTCCAACGTGGTCCTAAGTTCCGCGAGCTCCTCAATGAAGCCAATCATCTTAAGCACGTGTTCCGCTACCGATGATCCGATGGCCAACCTTGCCAAAAATAACTTCTTCGACACTTCGTATCTTGCGATACGAGACTGCTCTCCATACAGTTCTTTTGTATGGAGAAATATGGACTCGAGGTCCATATTCTCGTGCCTCCTCTGATGTTCATTGTCCATAGAGGCAAGTACGAGGCACTTGGCCTTCGCGCTATCAATCTCCCAAGTCTTACGGATTTCCTTATCCACGACGCTGGAGGTGGGACTTGGGACAGGGGGAGCTTTGGTGGTAAGAAGATACCCCAGCTTGTCGTAAGTGATTGCCATTTTGACATTCCTGAGCCAATCTTTGTAGTTTGGCCCTGTCAGTATGTTTTTATCTAGAAGTGACTTAAGTCCAGTCATGTCGATTGGTCGCTGCAATTAGGAGAGAGAAGAAGAAACACTCAGCATGATGCTCTTGCAAGTTTAGAGTGGTTTTTAATTTGTCTAAACAGGATGGCTCCCACTGTTTCTCGAATCCCTCCTCAAACCAAAAAGGAAGAATTAGTCAGGATCAATCTCACCGTACAATACTTGCTTAACCGTTCGGCCAGGCTGGTGTCGGTACTTCGAGGGAGGTTTTCCAACGCTTTCGCGAAGTTCCTTAATTTAAGAACCTCTTTTCCCTGGGGGCGTAGCCCCGCTAACACCTTTCTAGACACCTACTTGGTTTATAGCATTGATCGTTAAGTGAGAAATTTCCCGAGGAGTAGCATATACTCACAGTAGGATCGGGATCCAAATATCATCGCGTGACGAAACTGAAGGAATCCTACCAGAATCATCACACTCCAAATGGTATGCAACGCTAGCAAGTTTCAGTACTTATGAAACTCCCGATGTGGATTTTTGCCCCATGCTCTTATGACCTTGACTTTGGCCAACAAATCATAAGTGACATGTCAAGTTCTACCCGACGTTCTCCAGTTTAATTTGAATCCACCCGTACCTACCCTTGACTTTGGCCAACAAGGCAGTACGACTGTTCTAAACCAACGCATCTATCTATGCTGCACATGAATACCCAATAGCTACCAATCACTATGCCTTGACTTTGACCAACAAACATAGCTTGAATACTATTGACTATTTATGTGAAACGACGGAGGGCTACGAATGGTTTTGGCGAAACCGTGAACGTAGAGAACTTGATATAATCGATGGAACGAGATAGCTTTTAAATGGAGTGGCTCAAACTCCGCATTTTAAAAGTTTGTTTTGAAAAGAACCGAGTGGTTTTTCGAAAGTGTTCCAACGACTTTTACATGGTTTATTTTCTTGCATTAGTTCTTTTAATGTGTGATATTCTTGCATTAGTTCTTTTAATGCGTCCCATCATTTAATCCTACCATTGCAGAAAACAACCAAAATATGACGTACACTTATGCCATTCGCATTCGCCACGGGGCCCCGTCATTACCCGTTAGGTTACTTAACTAACGACAGAGCGGGGGCTGGGCTAGCGCGGCTATAAAACATAAGCAACGCCCAAATAATATCATACATAGATATATTGCAATGATAGACATTTCAGATCACAGATGAACACATTGGATATAGTAGGAACCCGCAATTCGTACGAGCCTGTAACGAAAAGAAGATTACACGGTCGCGGTGAATAGCCAATACCCCACCCAAGACCCCTACGGGTGCGGCAAACTACCCGCCAAGTACCCGAAGCGAAGCAACCTCCCTCAACCCCGTGAGTAGGCCACTCGGCACTTCGGCATACCCGGTAGTTTGTGCACCCCCTCCATGGGTCTATCCTAGGAGCAAAAACAGTAAAAAGAAATTATACAATGACGGCTACAACCCCGACCCGGTTGTGCGGCCATACAAATAATTATTACATCAATTTACAAATTTACATGAATTGAAAGAAAAGAAAACTCTCGTCTCACAACCCCCGGCTATTCACCCGCGACAATCCAATGAATTCATATACACAAACCAATAACATTACAGATCACAGATTTGTATAACCCCCACTGATCGACATATAGCGATTAGCAGACGTTCAATACAAATATCACATCACAGAAAAACTCGTCAGCTTAAGTCTTTTAGAAGTTCGATCAAAAATACGGATTTATAGGCCCCAAACAAAAAATTTTCGTTCTGGAAAATCTGGGCAGAAAATACATATTCCAAAAATCCCAAAACAACCCCAGAAATACACTGCACTAAATTTGGACCTCGGCCGAGTCAACTCGGCCGCGGAACCGCGGCGGGAGCGTGCTCCCGCCGCGTTTCCGCGGCGCTTTGAACGGTTCGTGGGACCAAATTTTGTGGTTATTCAAACAAAAGCCTGAGCCGATTTTTAAGATGAAATTTATCAATTTTTGAACAGAATAAAAATCGGCAGAAACTTGACATATCGGGTTCGTTTCGTGACTTTTTCTTTGATCGATCTTCTAGCTACTTTGCTAACATGTTAGATAGAGTTTAACTAGGCTCTGATACCACTGTAAGTCCATACTACCTCTCCCGGTACTTTCGGGCAAGCGGAATTTGGTGAAAAACAATTTTCTAGAGGTGGTAACATGGACTCAAAACCGGATCTTTGTTAAACATCTAACTAACAACCTAACTAGGAGTTGTTAACTACTCGGTTAGGGGGTTATACCTTTCTTTCTTGATCTCCTTCGTCTTCAAGCCTTGATGGTTGTCCGGATCGGCTTCACTCCATCATCTCCTTGCGCCGAAGATAGATCCACCTCGAAAGCTTCTACCTTTGGCTTCTTCTTCGATCTTTGAAGAAACTAGTTCACTTGGTTTGCTAAACCTTGTGAACTAGAGTGAGTAGAGAAGAGTGTGTTGGGATTTTCTCTATGGTTCTTGGTTCTCAACATATGAGACAAGTGAACCATAGACTAAGAGAGGGAGAGCAAGAGGAAGAAGATGAGAGCTCAAGAACACAAGAGAGAGAATGAGAATGATAGAATGAGAAAGACTTTTCTCTCTTGGCTCTCATAATCCAAAGCCATCATCACAAAAATAGTAATCAAATATTGTGTAAAATGGTTTAAGCTACAATAGCCATATCATTTCATGCACTCATTTCTCACAAGAGAAACAAGCAAGTAAAAAGTCTTTGCCATGAAATGATAGCCATTGTCATCATGATGGTCAACTAGTCAAACCCAGTCAACCGGTCAACAAAGTCAACAAGTCAACAAAGTCAACCCCTCAACAACCATGTCACCATAATACTTAATTAATACTATTGTTAATCATATATCATATTCTCATTAGGGTTGAGCAAAAAGTCAATAGTCAACACTCAACGGTCAACAACCCTAATGAGAATCCTCTGCCTCTGTCTCTCCGTCAACTGTGCATACACACCCGCATCCGCGTTCCGAGGAATACGAATACATATTGGATAAATCCAATCCCAAAACGTACACTAGGATCTGGCTTAAACCAAAGCCCGCTAGTGTTAACTGTCCGGACACTGTACATGCATAAGTGCACGGATGTGACCGAACCCTGTCGCAAAACCATGCGACCTGTCGCAAAACCATGCGACCTCTACTCTTTTGCCTAAAGGCGAATAGATTTCTGTGTGGGACTCTAAAGACTCGACACTACGCTGGCAGTGGGTTTAACCACAGACCGCAAGCGGCACTAGCTGTGCGTAACGGTCCCCAGGTAGAAGCCGACAAGAAGACTGACGAGGTGAAACCCATCTGAACTCCTACTGAGCCTGAATGTGACAATCTCCGTACAGTCCGGTCTGTTCGTCTGATACATCGCATGGCGGGCTTAGGGGGGCGATGAACGTCAGTCCCCTAATAGCGGTACAAGTTATGTCGGAGTGAAGCCCAAAACACCCTGAGATAACACTGGAAGCCTACCAGTATATCTCGATTGCCCTGGCCAGGGACTACTCGTGTAATGGCTCTCCTAGACACAGCGCGATGTCAACCCCCAATACCGGGAGAGACGAATCCTGTCTAACCGTCACTGCCTCCAAGTGCTTCGGGACTGCACCCAATTACCACCTGTTTGCAAGACTCCTTTGAGCCGTGGTAGGGTAGTAATCAAAGTACAGTGGGAACACACTCGAGGCAAAGTGACAGTGTCAAGTCAGCGGACTAAACTGTACTCATGTCACCCGGGAACTGATAACTGACGATAGGTATAGTACCAACCGGTCAGTTCCCGACGAGTCCTGTCCAGTGTACTCGTAACCTAACGAGCACCCGTATACTATCTTCAGTACGACGTACTGATGGCTGTGGGACAGACCATCTCCCACACTGGGATGAGAAGCGCATACGCTAGTCTACTCCGGAGTATCGATGCCCTGTCTCGATAGTCCTGCGACTAGGGACCTGTATAAGGATGTGCTTATAGATTACCCAGCCCCCACTAGTGTGACTGCCATCACAACGCTGGTAATCAAGCAAAGATCCTAAGGGCTCCACTAATGTGTATATGTGATATACTAAAATAAACACATGTACACATTGAAGTAGAAACAAACCAAGTAGCATACTACTATATTGAGCAAGATTGTTTATACAAGGTGAATATCCCAAGCTTCCATTAAGTAATATACAAACTAGTATGATACAGTAATGGCCTCTAGGGCATATACACTAACAAAGAAATCATTTGATTCTCTGTGGCTACGATGCCTAGGACCTGAAGAAGCAAAAAGAGTCGTCCAAGAAATTCACGACGGACTCTGCGGTTCTCACCAAGCCGGGCCGAAAATGATGCTGAAGATCAAACGGATGGGTTATTATTGGCCCACGATGATCCAAGACTGCCTCGAATACGCGAAGTAGTGCCACTCGTGCCAGATTCATGGGGACTTTATCCATCAACATCCAAATCCGCTACATCCGACAGTGGCTAGCTGGCCGTTCGAAATATGGGGAACTGACGTAATTGGGCCCATCGAACCAGTATCCTCCAGAGGATATCGATTAATTTTTGGCAACAACTGATTACTTCTCCAAATGGGCAGAAGCAATACCGTTGAGGGAAGTGAAGACGGAGAATATCCTCCATTTCTTCAAGACACACGTCATTTATCGGTTCGGCACTCCGTGACGGATTATCTCCGATAACGGGCCGGCCTATAGAAGCCACAAGATCAGCGCTTCACACAACAATATAATATAGACTGGAGATACTCTTCGGTCTATAATCCCCGAGCTAACGGTCTGGCTGAGGCTTTAAACAAAACCTTGATGAAGATCGTGAAAAAGACAGTGTCTCGAAATAAGAGGGACTGGCACGAAAGACTGCATGAAGTTCTCTGGGCATATCGAACTACGTTCAAAAC
Organism: Agapanthus africanus; assembly: GCA_030015575.1. NCBI lineage: Eukaryota > Viridiplantae > Streptophyta > Magnoliopsida > Asparagales > Amaryllidaceae > Agapanthus > Agapanthus africanus. Next base: position 185,004,626 of record CM057341.1, read on the forward strand.
TGCCACAAACACAACGCCCTATGCGTTGGTATTCGGCACAGAATTGGTACTCCCCCTCGAGATAGAGTTACCCTCTCTGCGAGTGGCCGTTCACTACGAGCTAACAGACGAAGAAAATGCTCACCTTCGGCTTGAGGAGCTCGACGCCCTTGATGAAACCCGTCTCATGGTGCAACAAAATCTGGAGGCTTATAAAGCAAAGATGACACGCTCATATGAGAGACTGACTAGGCCGAGAACATTCCGCCAAGGCGAACTCGTGCTAGTGGTCAAGAGACCTATGATCCCTAATCGTGCCAAGCGGGGGAAATTCGAGCCGAACTTTGAAGGCCCGTATATCATAGACAAAGTTTACCAGGGTGGAGCCTATCTACTCATGGACATGCATGGTGAAAGACCTTTCAGGCCAATAAACGGCCGCTTCCTGAAAAAATACTACGCCTGACGAGTCACAGCCTAGGTCAACGATAGATGACGACGCCTATGTCCGCTCGCTATCTTCCTAAGCCAAACTCTATAAGTAGTAACCGGCTATGGACCGAAACGTCATTAAACTAACGATGGACCACTATGTCCTAAAACTGGCTATTGACCGAGACGTTGATAAACTACTACGGACCGCAGCATCCCAAGACCGACACAAAAAAAACGGTATGTCCATAAGAAAAATGGGCATGGATGAAAACCCGAAAGGGCTCCGTGAGTAAAAACAGCAGGACTACCGGCGAGTTTTGTGAAAACCCGAAAGTGCGCAATCTCGTTAAAAGACACTTGCAAGGCCCTCTCGACCTTGTGAGGAGAAACCACCTGCGTGAGATCCTTATGACTCATAAAGGAGCAACACACTTAGGGATCCCCACGATTCTTAAGGAGAAATTACACTTACGAGATCCTCACGACTCGTAAGGAGAATTCCCCTTTGAGACCCTCACGGCTCATAGAATTCAAAAGCCTTAAGCTACAGGGATCTGAACATGTTCTTAAGCTATCACAACCTCCAGCATTGCCCTATAAGTGGTTCAGTATTGACCCTGCTGGGTAGTGAGAGCGTCCCGGCCACCGAACCGTGGCCAAATGCGGAACAAAAATTTCTTAAAACCCGGCGCTACCATTACCCGATTTGCAAGATCGAAACCATTAACCCTAAAACTAGCAAACTAATAAAAGGAGATAGAATGGTTATACCTAATGAACCAAGTCCTTCGGGTCTTCAACTATTTCCAAGCTCCTAGCGATGCGGATAGACTTTGGTTGCCGGTCTTCCTTTATCTCCGATGATCCACCCGAGGGAAACGGCGCAGGATTCAGGTTCGCCAAGCGAACCAACCGACTCTTCAAAATTGCTAGTAGTGGAGAGTGGGGAGTGTAGGATAGTGTCACCATATTTTTCTCTCATACACAAAAACCATGGAGCAACCATAGAAGATGATGAGGTGATGATCAAAAGAGATGGCATGGAAAATTGCTAAGTATTTTTGTGTGAGCATGAGAGTGAGAGAGCATTAAAAATTGAACCAACCAAAAATAATGACCCCCCCAAAGAAGTGGCCGGCCCCCCTCTCATGCCCACTAAAAAATAATGTCATTTCCAATTTGCATTAAACAAATACCACCATACCAATCACTATATGAAAAAGCCATGCTTTGACCCAAATGACCATGCCTTTTCCATGTCATCATTTCCACCTCATTTAAACATGTGATTTTATAAATAAAATCAATAATGAGGTGGCATCTTCTAGAAGTCATTCCGCACAAATACGGAATACTTCCTGGTACATGTATCGAAATACACATACGCGTATTCGTACGAAAATACGAATAGCTAAGAGAGAAAATGAATAGTGAACAATAATACTAGAATACATATATATAAATACATATGTAATTTATTAAATCAAAACTGATTTAACAATCTGGCTTAATCCTAAGCCGCTAGTATTATCAACCGTCCGATTAAAGTCCGTGCAGTCCGTGCACATATTTAATCGGACACCTGTATGTATCAACATACGTCACCTACACTATATCGCCTGAACCGAGAAAACCCTCTGTGTGGGACTCTAAAGACTCGTCAATATGCTGGCAGTGGGTTTAACCATAAGCACGTCAGCGGCACTAGCTGTACGTAATGGCTACCCAGGTATTGAGCGAAAGGAAGGCCGACGAGCAAACTCATCCGAACCCCTACTGAGTCTGTCAGTGACAATATCCGTACAGTCCGGTCTGTTCGTCTGAGAGTATCGCATATCGAGTTTAAAGGGGTGGATAAAGTCAGACCCCTAACAACGCGATAATTCGTGTCGGTATGAAATCCATCACTGCCCGAGAAACTATCGATCCTGGATCGGTAATTCTCACATACCCCGGCCGAGGATTTCTAGTGATGGCCACCCGTGCACTGCGCGACATCAACCCCCAATACCGGGAGAGACGAATCCCCGACGATCCGCTCACTGCCTCCATGTGGCTCGGGACTGTACCCAACTAAAACCTGTTTGCACGACTCTTTTGAGCCGTGGTAGGGTAGTAATCAAAGCACAGTGGGAACTCACACGAGACAAATGACGATCTCAGGTCGACGGACTAACCTGTACACATTTCACCAGGGAACTGATATCTGACTATAGGTATAATACCAACTAGCATATTCCCGGCGAGTCCGTCCAGTGTACTCATAACCCAATGAGCACCTGCATACTATCTTAGGTGAATAACAGACACCAATGGCTTGTGAGACCGGCCACCGCCCCTCGTCAGGGTCTAGATAAGTACACACCAGTCTACACTGGAGTATCGATACCCAGTCTTGATACTCCCACGACTAAGGACATTTAAGGATGTGCTTATAGACCCCCAGCTCCCACGTATGTGATCGCCATCACAATGCTGGCAGTCAAGCAAGATCCTAAGGGCTTTATCAACATATACATGATGATAAAGACAAACCAGATAGCATACTATCATCTCGAGTAAGGCTGTTTTATCGGTATAGGTCCTCCCTCAATCATCATGATCACATGCCTGCGACTATGATAATTGCCTTGAGGGCACTATAGCCAACAATCTCCCACTTACACTTAAAGCTAATTATTGCGATGTCGCATACTCACAGCCCGTGTGATACCGAACACCCAACTCCTCTACTAATCAGTTTCACAAACCTCGTCTGTAAAACTATTGCGTTCGAGAAATAGCCTCAGTGAGTGGATCCGCTCCAGTGTTTCTTTTTATGTCTCTCTTTATCTCAACTCCGCGGAGAAAACTATCTCCCGAAATGAGCAATACCTGTCTTAGAATATTTCTGGATATCTGATGGGACCCAGCTCATAAATGAACTCCATATCCAACAAACTTCTTAGGCTGTATCGACTACTGAACTTAATCAGTCTGTTGCGCCATGCCTTCCTCAGTATCCGCTCAGACCACCTGTCCAAACTACTGCCCCTCGTCAGAGGGAAAACTATAACTCTGACAGTCACTCTGTCATCCAGGTCACCTTGGAAGCCTCAAATGATAACCGTCTCCAGAAGGAAGCTGCCGTTATCAAATCCTTAGAACATCCACTTATGTTCATAAACTGCTTCCAATCGTTTTTCTCCAGGATTGGATTAATATATCAACTTATCGCATCTAGTGCAAAAACAATATCTGGTGTGGTACTTGACATGTCATGATTGACTCAATTGCTTAAGCAAGTGATATGCCAATCATGCACATCCCTCTCCCCTTTAGTCTGTAAGACATCTTTAGAGAGGGTGACTCCATCACCTGCAGGTACACCACCATGCCAGGAGTCGTCCATTCTAAAATGCCTTTAGAATACTGTCTAAGTACCCGGATTGGGACACCTCCCAAATCTAGATCTAAAACCATAGATCTAGTAACCAGAATGTCTGATATAATATCCATAACCTATGTGGAGAAACTACTGGTTGACAACCAAAGTATAACCGATCGTAGTATAGGAATTTCACTTCCTACTCTGTGTATGTCATCCTCAATACCAGGACACACACCCTACTACTTTCTTAACAGATCAATCTCCTATTCTGATGAAGTCAAAAACCTATGACTGTCACATCAAAATAGATGATCTATCTCCGCCATATCCGCTTTAGTCTATAAATAGACCCAAGCTACTTGTCCACTACGCTCCCGCTGCTCCCACTGACTACGAAAACCCTCTGGCAGAGTCATATACACGTGCACTTCTAAAGCTAGTTAGAATGACGCTATACTCATCCTCCTGCCGGGTCTCACAGTCTGGAACAACAGTAGTGTCAAGTCTGGGTAAACAAGAACCTCCTTGTCACCGTTCTTGAGGCTACCGAAGTACCTCTCATGTGCCTGAGGTAACCCACCAAATCTGCGGAGTGGCCAATGGAATGTCAAACCTGATTGAATCTTTAGGTTCTTATTAAATCTTCAGTAATCGTTTGTGGTTCTGGAATCACTTCCAGTTCTAACATACTCCCACTAGTGTTTTCTGAAAAAGTCCATTTTACTAAAACCGTGGCGAGTCAAGAACAATATCACTATTGATCTTCCAGATGGTAGAAAGTTAACCTTCGTCAAAGCCCGGGATAACCCACAAACAACCATTACTGAAACGTGCCCTGAGTTTATCCGGATTCTAGTTTTAAGCATCAGCCGGACAACTCCCTATACTTTAACATCGTTAAGATATAAATTGATTATTTATATATCTAATATAGAAACAAAAGCACTAATTTAATTGGAACCAGATTCAAATCATGCAGCTATCTCCAGTGCATGTCAACTAAATGGAGAGAGGCCAATCAGCATTACTCAACTTAGGAGTGCGTCCAATTATGAGTAACCTGAAAGAGAAACAAGTTTCTCAAAACCATTACTATCAACTAAATACCTCATACAAGTATCTACATCTTCGATCACCTTGAAGAATCCCGATACTTGCGACACCTGGTTCTCTACTTTATTCTTGTACCTATAACTTCTCAAAATTTAAACCCTGTATTTCTATGAAACACTTGTCTAAAAATTAAGAAGTCACAAGTAAACAGAATACAGTACGGGAACCAACCCCTTTGTCCTAATGGACACTGGACAATATACAATACTTTGTATAAGTCCCGTGAGTTGAATAACTCAAACTCTGTGTGTCGTAGGTTGAAAACTGTACCCAGGCGATTTCCTCAAATACCACCAATTACAACGAATTCCGATATAATAAGGATGATCACCTAATTTCCAATAATTTACTCCCACTCATCATCTGTAAAACCATACAGACGTGAGAATCATACCTGGTAAATACATACCTTGGAGCAAGGGCCTAATTGGCAAATCATTTTTCTATTAACAATACACAGTGAAACTGAAACATGAATATGTTTCGAAGGGGTATCCGGGTATTCCTAGTAATGCCTCTTCCATTATCAGATTCATGATTGTAACCATATATTTCCTTGCCATCTCTCTAATTCCCTTTATTTGTCTTTACTCATTACCTTCTGTACACCATCGTTAGGCTAAGTGGTTTTCTTCCTACCGTTCGGCACCAGCCTATGGTTTGGAAGAAGACTATCCAATAAGCATAATAGGTGTACTCTCCTAATCCTAGGAGCACTCGCAACCTGAGAGAAGGTAAGGATAAAAGACAACTGAATAAACCTTATTCCTATTTCTCCTGAATCAGAATCCATCCTCGAAAAAGTTCCTTCGAGTTCGTATATAACCATACGATGGATTTATCCAATGGAATTGGATGTTCGTAGTGATACGGGGTGTTCTGGAGAAATACAAAGGTGAAGTAGGAGTGGCGATGAAATACGTGGTTTGGTCGTGAATCATAGCAGTCGCATTTTACTTTGCCCTCTTTCTAATCCCTTTATTTGTCTTTACTTATTACCTTCTGCACACCATACTTAGGCTAATTGGTTTTCTTCATTCCCTACCTTTCGGCACCTGCCTATGGTTTGGAAGAAGACTATCCAATAAGCGTAATAGGTGTGCCGTCTCCCAATCGTAGGAGCCCTCACAACCTGAGAGAAGGTAAAAGGAAAAGACAACTGAATAGTCCTATTCTTTTTCTCTAGAACCAGAATCCATCATCGAAAAAGATCCTTCAAGTTCGTATATAACCATACGATGGATTTATCCAATGGAAGTGGATACACGTAGTGATATGAGGTGTTCTAGAGAAAAGCAAAGGGTAAAAGAAGGAGTGGCAATGATGTATGCAACTTGGACAATCCAAAAGCCAGTGATTTTAAGAAAGTTTGGTTAACTTGGTTACTGAGTCATAGTCTAGGGTCGGGCCATGGTCGAAGCCAAAGAGAGAGAGAAAAGAAACACTCAGCGTGCACTCTAACCTAGATCAGAATGGATAATCATTTTATCTAATCTAGATGGCTCCCACTGTTTTCTCAAATTCTCCACCAAACCTAAAAGGAGAATTAGTCGGAATCACCCGAGGAGTAATCCTACTCATCAGTAGGAATCGGGATCCCACTATCATCGTATGATAACTTGATGGAAGCCACTCAAGTCTGTTAGTGTATATGCCCTAGAGGCCATTACTGTATCATACTAGTTTGTATATTACTTAATGGAAGCTTGGGATATTCACCTTGTATTGACAATCTTGCTCAAAATGGTAGTATGCTACTTGGTTTGTTTCTACTTTAATATGTGCATGTGTTTCTTTTAGCATATTGCTTATACATATTAGTAGAGCCCTTAGGATCTTTGCTTGATTACCAGCGTTGTGATGGCAGTCACACTTGTGGGGGCTGGGTAATCTACAAGCACATCCTTATACAGGTCCCTAGTCGTAGGACTATCGAGACAGGGCATCGATACTCCGGAGTAGACTAGCGTATGCGCTTCTCATCCCAGCAGGGGAGACGGTCTGTCCCACAGCCGTCAGTACGTCGTACTTGAGATAGTATGCGGGTGCTCGTTAGGTTACGAGTACACTGGACAAGACTCGTCGGGAACTGATTGGTTGGTACTATACCTATTGTCAGTTATCAGTTCCCATGTGACATGAGTACAGCTTAGTCCGCTGACTTGACACTGTCACTTCGCCTCGAGTGTGTTCCCACTGTACTTTGATTACTACCCTACCACGGCTCAAAGGAGTCGTGCAAATAGGTAGTAGTTGGGTGCAGTCCCGAAGCACTTGGAGGCAGTGACGGTTAGACAGGATTCGTCTCTCCCGGTATTGGGGGTTGACATCGCGCTGTGTCTAGGAGAGCCATTACACAAGTAGTCCCTGGCCAGGGCAAGCGAGATATACTGGTAGGTTTCCAGTGTTATCTCAGGGTGTTCTGGGCTACACTCCGACACGACTTGTACCGCTATTAGGGGACTGACGTTTACCGCCCCCTAGGCCCGCCATGCGATGTATCAGACGAACAGACCGGACTGTACGGAGATTGTCACATTCAGGCTCAGTAGGAGTTCAGATGGGTTTCACCTCGTCCGTCTTCTTATCGGCATCTACCTGGGGGCCGTTACGCACAGCTAGTGCCGCTTGCGGTCTGTGGTTAAACCCACTGCCAGCGTAGTGTCGAGTCTTTAGAGTCCCACACAGAATGCTATTCGCCTTTAGGCAAAAGAGTAGAGGTCGCATGGTTTTGCGACAGGTCGCATGGTTTTGCGACAGGGTTCGGTCACATCCGTGCACTTGTGCACGTTTAGTGTCCGGACAGTTAACACTAGCGGGCTTTGGTTTAAGCCAGATCCTAGTGTACGTTTTGGGATTAGTTTTATCTCGTTTGTATTCGTGTTCTTCGGAACGCGGATGCGGGTGTGTATGCACAGTTGACAGAGAGACAGAGGTAGAGGATTCTCATTGGGGTTGTTGACTGTTGACCATTGACTTTTTGCTAAACCCTAATGAGAATAAGAAATATGATTAGCAATAATATTAATTAAGTATTATAGTGACATGGTTGTTGAGGGGTTGACTTTGTTGACTTGTTGACTTTGTTGACCGGTTGACTAGGTTGGACTAGTTGACCATCATCATTACAATGGTTGTCATTTTTCATGCAAAGAATTTTGCTTGCTTATTGTGGTTTGCAAAATGAGTGCATGAAAATGATATTGCCTTTGATATGATATGAATCATCACATAATACTTGATTATCATTATGGCTCATGATGCTTTTGGATTATGAGAGGTTGGATGAGAAAAGAGTTGCTCACTTTTCATTTTGCTTTCTCTCTCTTGAGCTCTCTCATTCTCAAGCACTCTCCTTCTTCCTCTTGCTCTCTCTCTAGCTCAAGGCAAACCATTCTCATGTGTTGAGATTCATTGCCTTAGAGATAAAAACACCAAAACAATCCTCTACTCATCCTAGTTCATAAGGCCTAGCAAGCCAAGTGTTCTAGTTTCTTCAAAGTTCGAAAAAGAAGCCAAAGGTAGAAGCTTTCGGGTGGATCCATCTTCGGCGTGAGAAGACGACGAGGGGAGGCCAGTCTGTACACCACAAGAGTTGAAGACGAAGGAGTTCAAGAAAGGTATAACCCCCTAACCGAGTAGGTAAACAACTCCTAGTTAGGTTGTTAGGTAGATTGTTTAACAAAGATCCGTATTTGTAGTCCATGTTACCACCTCTAGAAAAATCGTTTTACACCAATTCCGCATGCCTGTAAGTACGCGGAGAGGTAGCATGGACTTACAGTGGTATCAGAGACTAGTTAAACACTATCTAACATGTTAGCAATGTAAGTAGAAGTTCGATCGGAGAAAAAGTCGCGAAAAATCCCTGAAAAATCAACTTTCTGCCGAATTTTTTTCCTGTTCAAAATCCAATAAATCTTACCTTAAAATTCGGCTCAGGGTTTTTAGAAGAAACTGCAAAAATTTGGTTCACTGAGTCGATCAACGCTCCGCGGATCCGCGGTAGGAGCATGCTCCCACCGCGGATCCGTTGCCGAGTTGACTTGGACGTGGGGTTTTGTTTCTGCAGTTTGTTCATAGGGTTGTTTTGGGATTTTTAAAATATGTTTTTTCTGCCCAGATTTTCCAGAAAGAAAAATTTGTTTTTGGGGCTTGAAAATTCGTATTTTTATCGAACTTCTAAAGACTAAAACTAACGGGTTTATATCTGTGATATGTTATATGTATTGAACGTCCGCTAATCGCTATACGTCGATTAGTGGGGGTTATACATATCTGTGATCTGTAATGTTGATGGTATGTGTAAATGAATTCGTTGGATTGTCGCGGGTGAAAAGCCGGAGGTTGTGAGATGAGAGTTTTCTTTTATCTTTCAATTCATGTAATATGTAAATTGATGTAATATTATTTGTATGGCCGCACAACCGGGTCGGGGTTGTAGCCGTCATTGTATAATTTCTTTTTACTGTTTTTGCTCCTAGGATAGACCCATGGTGGCGTGCACAAACTACCGGGTATCTCGAAGTGCCGAGTGTCCCACTCACGTCGTTGAGGGAGGTTGCTCCGCTTCGGATATTTGGCGGGTAGTTTGCCGCACCCGTAGGGGTCTTGGGTGGGGTATTGGCTATTCATCGCGACCGTGTAATCCTCTTTTCGTTACAGGCTCGTACGAATTGCGGATTCCTAGTATATCCAATGTGTTCATCTGTGGTCTGAAATGGCTATCATTGCGATATATATATATATATATATGATATTATTTAGGCGTTGCTTATGTTTTTCAGCCGCGCTAGCCCAGCCCTCGCTCTGTCGTTAGTTAAGTAATCTAACGGGTAATGACGGGGCCCCGTGGTGAATGCGAATGGCATAAGCGTACGTCATATTTTGGTTGTTTTCTGCAATGGTAGGATTAAATGATGGGACACATTAAAAGAACTAATGCAAGAAAATAAACCAAGTAAAAGTCGTTGGAACACTTTCAAAACCACTCGGTTCTTTTCAAAAACCAACTTTTAAATGCGGAGCTTGAGCCACTCCTTATAAAAGCTATCAAGGTTCCTTCGATTATATCAAGTTCACTACGTTCAAGGTTTCGCCAAAACCATTCGTAGCCCTCCGTCGTTTCGTATGAATATTTAATAGTATTCAAGCTATGTTTGTTGACCTTCGTCAAGGCATAGTGGTTGGTAGCTGTTGGGTGTTCATATGTAGTATAGATAGATGCGTTGGTTTGGGACAGTCGTATTACCTTGCTGACCTTCGTCAAGGGTATATACGGGTGGGTTCAAATTAACCTGGACAATGACGGGTAGAACTTGACATGTGACTTATGATTTGTTGACCTTCGTCAAGGTTATAAGTGCATGGGGCAAAAATCCACATCGGGAGTTTCAAAAGAACTGAAACTTGCTAGCGCTGCATACCATTTGGAGTGTGATGATTCTGGTAGGATTCCTTCAGTTTTGTCACGCGATGATATTTGGATCCCGATCCTACTGTGAGTATATGCTACTCCTCCGGAACTTTCTCGCTTAACGATCAATGCTATAAACCAAGTAGGTGTCTAGAAAGGTGTTAGCGGGGCTACGCCCACAGGGAAAAGAGGTTATTTAATTAAGGAACTTCGCGAAAGCGTTGGAAAACCTCTCTCGAAGTACCAACACCATCCTGGCTGAACGGTTAACCAAGTATTGTACGGTGAGATTGATCCCGACTAATTCTTCCTTTATGGTTTGAGGAGGGATTCGAGAGACAGTGGGAGCCATCCTATTTAGATAAATTAAAAACCACTCTAAACTTGCAAGAGTATCATGCTGAGTGTTTTCTTCTCTCTCTCTCTTAATTGAAGCGACCCAGTGACCGCACCTAGGTTACATCTAGATAATAAAATGACTGAATCTGACTGTTATGACTGGCAAAGGTCTGTCCAGATATCCATTGCCCATAACAAGCTGGGACACCTCTTAACTAATCCAACCCCTGCCGTCTCAGGTCCAGTTTCCCCTGTCATGGATGTTGATATCCATAGGACATCGGGAAAGGACTGTGCGAAAGCCAAGTGCCTCGTGTTAGCCTCAGTTGATGATGCATACCAGGGGAAGCACGAGAAGATGGACTTAGTTTCTATCTTCCTCCATAACAAAGATTTATATGGAGAGCAATCTCGTATCGCAAGATATGAGACCTCGAACGAATTGCTTCAAGCGAGGTTGGCTGTCGGGTCATCTGTAGGGGGCAACGTCCTTACAGAGACCAGCTATTTTGAGCTCACGGACCTGAAGACCACGTTGGAGAACAGGTTGAATACTGACTTGATTCTGCAGTCCCTGCCCTCTGCTTATTCCCTGAAAGAAACCAGGGGAGAAGAAGGAAAAGGAAGGGCAAAAGTTTCGGGACTGGATGTAGTTAAAGAGGGACGTTCCTATTATAACGGGAATGAACATTGGCAGAAGGATTGCAGGGCTTGCAAAACCAGTAGCCAGAATTCGAAGCATGTTGTGGCTTCGGCTTCGGGTGTGTTTGTAATAGAGAACTGTATGTCAGTTAACCCTACTTCCTGGGTATTGGATATCGGATCAGGATCTCACATCTGTAATTCATTACAGGCTCTGAGAAACCGTAGGGTTATCAGGAAAGGTGATATGACTCTCAGGGTTGCTAACGGAATGAGCATGGATGCTGAATCCGTAGGGGAATATCATCTTGGACTGACAACTGGGCAGATATTGATTTTGCGTAACTGTTTGTATGTACCAGGTGCGACTTGTAATATCATATCTGTATCCTTACTTTCTAAGGAAGGATATGAATTTACTTTTGTAAGCGATGTAGTACACATCCACCTAAATCAAGTTCTGATTGGGTCAGGTACATTAAATAACAGGATATACGTATTGAATCAAGCTCAGATTTTCAGTGTCCAGAACACACTTAAAAGAAAGTCTCCGGAAACAAATCACGCTTTCTTATGGCATTGTAGACTGGGTCACATTAATGAGACACGATTAACTAAGTTACATAAAGAGGGATACTTGAATCCGTTCGAGTATCAGTCTTATGCCACTTGTGAATCTTGTCTCATGGGAAAGATGACGAAGACTCCGTTCACTGGACACGAAGTAAGAGCGAGCGAGCTCTTGGGACTCATACACAGTGATGTGTGTGGTCTAATGTCTACACATGCGCGAAGTGGTTATTCATACTTCATTATTTTCACAGATGATTTCTCTAGGTATGGACATGTCTTCTTAATGAAGCACAAATCCGAGGCCTTTGAGAAATTTCGGGAATACAAGAATGAAGTTGAAAAACAAACAGGCAAAAGTATAAAGACACTGAGATCTGATCGAGGTGGTGAATACTTGAGTGCCGAGTTTCTGGACTACTTAAAAGAGAATGGAATTCTCTCTCAGCGTACTCCTCCATACACACAACAACACAACGGTGTATCTGAAAGACGGAATCGAACCCTATTGAATATGGTTCGTTCCATGATGAGTAAGGCTGAATTACCGCAATCTTTCTGGGGTTATGCACTAGAAACAGCTGCATATCTCTTGAACAAGGCTTCAACCAAGACTGTGCCTACCACCCCATATCAGATGTGGAGTGGGAAGAAACCCTGTCTTAAGTATCTTAAGACATGGGGATGTCCAGCTTTTGTAAAAAAGCAGCATGCGGACAAGCTCGAGGCACGCTCAGTACTGTGTAAGTTTGTGGGATACCCAAAGAACTCCAGAGGGTATCTTTTCTATTCCGCAGAAGAACAAAAAGTTTTTGTTTCTCCGCATGCCCACTTCTTGGAAACTGAATTTTTGGAAAATCAGATAAGTGGGAGCGCAATAGAACTGGAAGAAATTCCAGAACCACAAGCTATTACTGAAAGCTTGGAAGAACCAGAAGTTTCAGGGGAACCGGACATTCCTGCGCCGCTCCGCAGGAGTAGTAGGCAGTCTCATCCGCTCGAGAGATACTAAGGATAGAGAGGATTGCGTCATTGATTATGACGAGCCTACTAGCTTCCAGCAAGCCATTCAGAGCGGTGACTCGGTAAAATGGCTGGATGCAATGCGGACCGAGATGGAGTCCATGTACACCAACAAAGTTTGGACTTTGGACTTTGCTCCAGAAGGGGTAAAACCCGTAGGCTGCAAATGGATCTTCAGAAAGAAGATTGGTGTAGATGGGCAGGTTGAAACCTATAAAGCTAGGCTTGTTGCAAAGGGTTTTCGTCAAAGACCTGGTTTGGACTATGACGAGACCTTTTCTCCGGTAGCCATGCTTAAATCCATTCGGATCCTTCTTGCCATTGCTGCCTTCCACGATTATGAGATCTGGCAGATGGACGTAAAGACGGCTTTCCTAAATGGAAATTTGGAAGAGTGCGTCTATATGGATCAGCCAGAGGGATTCAATCAAAGTGGGAGCAGCGGTAAAGTGTGAAAGTTGCTCAAGTCCATCTTTGGACTGAAGCAGGCATCGCGGAGTTGGAACATCTGCTTCGATGATACTGTCAAAGAATTCGACTTTATCAAAAACCCAGATGAACCATGCATTTACAGTAAGATTGTAGGGAGAACTGTGGTATTCCTCGTCTTGTACGTGGATGACATTCTTCTAATAGGAAATGATATTCCTATGCTACAGTCAGTCAAAGGATTCTTGTCGCAGAGGTTCTCCATGAAGGACCTGGGCGATGCCAACTACATTCTGGGGATCCAGATCTATCGTGATAGATCTAAAAGGATGTTGGGACTTTCACAGTCAAGGTACATCGACACCATACTGAAAAGATTCAGTATGGAAGATTCTAAGCACGGTAATTTACCGGCTTGTCACGGGATCATCCTTTCCAAAGAGATGTCTCCCAAGACTGATTTGGAAAGGGATCGCATGTCTATTATACCCTACGCATCTACGGTAGGATCTATTATGTATGCGATGTTGTGTACCAGACCAGATGTAGCATACGCATTGAGCGTTGTAAGCCGGTATCAGTCGAACCCATGGGAGAAACACTGGATAGCGGTAAAGAACATTCTCAAGTACCTGAGAAGGACTAAGGAGATGTTCTTGGTGTATGGCGGAAAAGACCTCCAGATCGAGGCCTTTGCTGACTCCAGCTTCCAGAGTGACAAGGATGACTCCAAGTCCATGTCGGGTTATGTCTTTACCCTCAATGGAGGGGCGGTTTGCTGGAAGAGTTCCAAGCAGGAGACCGTTGCTGACTCAACTATGGAAGCGGAGTACATAGCTGCTTGCGATGCCGCAAAGGAAGCTGTCTGGATGAAGAAGTTCCTCACGGAGCTTCAGGTGGTTCCTACCAGTGTTGATCCAATACCGCTGTATTGTGACAATAACGGCGCTATAGCTTTAGCGAAGGAACCCAGGCCCCATCAGAAGTCCAGACACATTTTGAGGCGGTACCACCTGATCAGGGAGATCATAAATCGCCGGGAGATCGAGGTGAAGAGAGTAAATTCAGAAGATAACACTGTAGATCCACTCACCAAGGCCTTACCCCAGACTCAGTTCGAGCGGCTGATCGAGATGATAGGTCTTCGATACGCCAGTACATGGCCTTAGTGCAAGTGGGAGATTGTTAGTGTATATGCCCTAGAGGCCATTACTGTATCATACTAGTTTGTATATTACTTAATGGAAGCTTGGGATATTCACCTTGTATTGACAATCTTGCTCAAAATGGTAGTATGCTACTTGGTTTGTTTCTACTTTAATATGTGCATGTGTTTCTTTTAGCATATTGCTTATACATATTAGTAGAGCCCTTAGGATCTTTGCTTGATTACCAGCGTTGTGATGGCAGTCACACTCGTGGGGGCTGGGTAATCCACAAGCACATCCTTATACAGGTCCCTAGTCGTAGGACTATCGAGACAGGGCATCGATACTCCGGAGTAGACTAGCGTATGCGCTTCTCATCCTAGCAGGGGAGACGGTCTGTCCCACAGCCGTCAGTACGCCGTACTTGAGATAGTATGCGGGTGCTCGTTAGGTTGCGAGTACACTGGACAGGACTCGTCAGGAACTGATTGGTTGGTACTATACCTATCGTCAGTTATCAGTTCCCAGGTGACATGAGTACAGCTTAGTCCGCTGACTTGACACTGTCACTTCGCCTCGAGTGTGTTCCCACTGTATTTTGATTACTACCCTACCACGGCTCAAAGGAGTCGTGCAAACAGGTAGTAGTTGGGTGCAGTCCCGAAGCACTTGGAGGCAGTGACGGTTAGACAGGATTCGTCTCTCCCGGTATTGGGGGTTGACATCGCGCTGTGTCTAGGAGAGCCATTACACAAGTAGTCCCTGACCAGGGCAAGCGAGATATACTGGTAGGTTTCCAGTGTTATCTCAGGGTGTTCTGGGCTACACTCCGACACGACTTGTACCGCTATTAGGGGACCGACGTTTACCGCCCCCTAGGCCCACCATGCGATGTATCAGACGAACAGACCGGACTGTACGGAGATTGTCAAATTCAGGCTCAGTAGGAGTTCAGATGGGTTTCACCTCGTCCGTCTTCTTATCGGCATCTACCTGGGGGCCGTTACGCACAGCTAGTGCCGCTTACGGTCTGTGGTTAAACCCACTGCCAGCGTAGTGTCGAGTCTTTAGAGTCCCACACAGAATGCTATTCGCCTTTAGGCAAAAGAGTAGAGGTCGCATGGTTTTGCGACAGGTCGCATGGTTTTGCAACAGGGTTCGGTCACATCCGTGCACTTGTGCACGTTTAGTGTCCGGACAGTTAACACAAGCGGGCTTTGGTTTAAGCCAGATCCTAGTGTACGTTTTGGGATTAGTTTTATCTCGTTTGTATTCGTGTTCCTCGGAACGCGGATGCGGGTGTGTATGCACAGTTGACAGAGAGACAGAGGCAGAGGATTCACATTGGGGTTGTTGACTGTTGACTGTTGACCATTGACTTTTTGCTAAACCCTAATGAGAATAAGAAATATGATTAGCAATAATATTAATTAAGTATTATAGTGACATGGTTGTTGAGGGGTTGACTTTGTTGACTTGTTGACTTTGTTGACCGGTTGACTAGGTTGGACTAGTTGACCATCATCATTATAATGGTTGTCATTTTTCATGCAAAGACTTTTGCTTGCTTATTGTGGTTTGCAAAATGAGTGCATGAAAATGATATTGCCTTTGATATGATATGAATCATCACATAATACTTGATTATCATTATGGCTCATGATGCTTTTGGATTATGAGAGGTTGGATGAGAAAAGAGTTGCTCACTTTTCATTTTGCTTTCTCTCTCTTGAGCTCTCTCATTCCCAAGCACTCTCCTTCTTCCTCTTGCTCTCTCTAGCTCAAGGCAAACCATTCTCATGTGTTGAGATTCATTGCCTTAGAGATAAAAACACCAAAACAATCCTCTACTCATCCTAGTTCACAAGGCCTAGCAAGCCAAGTGTTCTAGTTTCTTCAAAGTTCGAAGAAGAAGCCAAAGGTAGAAGCTTTCGGGTGGATCCATCTTCGGCATGAGAAGACGACGAGGGGAGGCCGGTCCGTACACCACAAGAGTTGAAGACGAAGGAGTTCAAGAAAGGTATAACCCCCTAACCGAGTAGGTAAACAACTCCTAGTTAGGTTGTTAGGTAGATTGTTTAACAAAGATCCGTATTTGTAGTCCATGTTACCACCTCTAGAAAAATCGTTTTACACCAATTCCGCAAGCCCGTAAGTACCGGGAGAGGTAGCATGGACTTACAAAGTCATCACACTCTAGAAGGTATGCGCAAGCTTGGCAAGTTTCCTGTATGTTTGCAACTCCCGATATGATTTTCACCCCAAGCTGCTTATGACCTTGACGGATGCCAACAAATCATAAGTTGCAAGTCAAGTTCTACCCGTCATTGTCCTGATTAATCTAGACCCACCCGTACTCGCCCTTGACGGATGCCAACAAGGCTGCACGACCGTCCTAGATTAATGCATATCCATGCTACAGAAAAGTAACACATAGCTACCGCACACTATGCCTTGACGGAAGCCAACAAACATAGCACGAATACTAGGCGCTGCTTTTCTGAAATGACGAAGGGCTACGGCTGGTTTTTGGCGAAAAACCTTTAACGTAATGAACTTGATACCGTTGAAGGAATCCAAGTGGTTTTTATAAAAGTATAGTAGCGAAAACTTTTGCTAAAGATGTCACTCCCGGTGAAGGGATCTCGGCTCTTTCCCTGTCGAATGAGGTGCAGGATATTCCAAACTGAATACCACGATGCAAAACAAAAAGTAAACGACTATAGTGAAGTTATTACGTTGACGCAAACTTTTACTCAAGGGGTCACTCCCGATGAAGGGATCTCGGCCCTTGCCTCGTCGAATGAGGTGCTGGATATTCATAACCGAATACTACTGTGCAAAGCAAAAGAGAACGTCTGTAATGTCAGTTTTTTAAAAACTTGGTTCCAACAACATCAAATAATAGGTTTGTTTTCCTTGCATTGATAAGAATCAACGCAGTCCCATCAATTAATCACACCAGAAAAGAACGAAAATAAAATGTACGTATATGCCATTCGCATTCGCCACTGGGTCCCGTCATCACCCGTTAGGTTACTTAACTAACGACAGAGCGGGGACTGGGCTAGCGCGGGTGCAAAACATATACAACATCTACTAGTATATATAAATATATATAACAATCGTCCCAGGCATGATAAATGCAACATCACAGAAAAGTAATAAGCATCACAGAACAATACAGATAATCTGGAAGCCCCGGGTTTCATAGAGCCACAACTGAAACCCGACATTCCCCTGGTCGTGTGGATAGCTTGTGCAATGAACTCCTAGACCCCTACGGGCGCGGCAAGTTACCCGCCAAAACCTGAAGCGAGACATCCCCCTTCAGCAAAGTGAATGGACCACCCAGCACTTCACGGAATCCGGTAACTTGAGCACCCCTCCTTGGGTCAACCTGTACCCCCTACGAGTGCGGCGAATAGCCCGCCAATTCTAGAGTGAAGCCCCCTCCGTCTCAACGCCATGAGATGCGGGCCCGTTGCCCTCTAGAACCCGGCTATCCGTGCACCCCACCTTGGGGTAATCCTAGTACAGAAAGGAAAATAATATACAAGGGTGACATCGACCTCAGCCCGGTCGTGCCCCAGAAGAATAATATACAAACAGGAAGTGACGGCAGTCCACATGTCGGACGCTCGCCCCGCAATATCAAATGTACAAATACAACAAAACTGTACTACCACTGTACCCAGGCTATCCACCACGACAATCCGCAACATCACAGCACAATACAGAACATCAACGTGAATGTCACGTTCGCAAACCCGTCTAAAAGGACTATAGCGATTAGACAAGGTTTACCGATCAAATGACATTCACGGTCACAGATAGAAATGTAAAGTACTGAAAAATTACACAGTTAAAATTTCGATCGACTAAATTTATCCGCAAAGGCCCCAAAAGCAAATCCAGTACTCAAAAGATTCTGGGCCAAAACAAATCATCATAAAAATCATCCTTTTTAAGTTCTGAGCTACAGTAAAAATTTCATGGCCCATCGCTACTAAACGGCCGCGGAACCGCCGCCAAAAGGGGGTTATTGCGGCGGTTCCGCGGTGCTTTAGAGGCTTCAGGAGCCCAAATGTTTTCCGCACTCATAGAATCGCCTTCACGGATTTTTAAGCTACTGGAAATAATTTTTGGAGCACTTCCAGAAATCGACAGAAACTTGACAATACGGAAAAATGTTTTCGAAATTTTGATCGATCGAGATTTTAAGCTTGTGCAAACTAGCTAGAAGGGGTTAATGGGTGGCTCTGATACCATTGCTGGGTAGTGGGAGCGCCCCGGCCACCGAACCGTGGCCAAATGCAGAACAAAAATTTCTTAAAACCCGGCGCTACCATTACCCGATTTGCAAGATCGAAACCATTAACCCTAAAACTAGCAAACTAATAAAAGGAGATAGAATGGTTATACCTAATGAACCAAGTCTTTCGGGTCTTCAACCATTTCCAAGCTCCTAGCGATGCGGATCGACTTTGGTCGCCGGTCTTCCTTCATCTCCGATGATCCACCCGAGGGAAACGGCGCAGGCTTCAGGTTCGCCAAGCGAACCAACCGACTCTTCAAAATTGCTAGTAGTGGAGAGTGGGGAGTGTAGGATAGTGTCACTATATTTTTCTCTCATACACAAAAACCATGGAGCAACCATAGAAGATGATGAGGTGATGATCAAAGGAGATGGCATGGAAAATTGCTAAGTATTTTTGTGTGAGCATGAGAGTGAGAGAGCACCAAAAATTGAACCAACCAAAAATAATGAACCCCCCCAAAGAAGTGGCCGGCCCCCCTCTCATGCCCACTCAAAAATAATGTCATTTCCAATTTGCATTAAACAAATACCACCATACCAATCACTACATGAAAAAGCCATGCTTTGACCCAAATGACCATGCCTTTCCATGTCATCATTTCCACCTCATTTAAACATGTGATTTTATAAATAAAATCAATAATGAGGTGGCATCTTCTAGAAGTCATTCTGCACAAATACGGAATACTTCCCGGTACATGTATCGAAATACACATACGCGTATTCGTACGAAAATACGAATAGCCAAGAGAGAAAATGAATAGTGAACAATAATACTAGAATACATATATATAAATACATATGTAATTTATTAAATCAAAACTGATTTAACAATCTGGCTTAATCCTAAGCCGCTAGTATTATCAACCGCCCGATTAAAGTCCGTGCAGTCCGTGCACATATTTAATCGGACACCTGTATGTATCAACATATGTCACCTACACTATATCGCCTGAACCGAGAAAACCCTCTGTGTGGGACTCTAAAGACTCGTCAATACGCTGGCAGTGGGTTTAACCACAAGCACGTCAGCGGCACTAGCTGTACGTAACGGCTACCCAGGTATTGAGCGAAAGGAAGGACGACGAGCAAACTCATCCGAACCCCTACTGAGCCTGTCAGTGACAATATCCGTACAGTCCGGTCTGTTCGTCTAAGAGTATCGCATATCGAGTCTAGGGGGGTGGATAAAGTCAGACCCCTAACAACGCGATAATTCGTGTCGGTATGAAACCCATCACTGCCCGAGAAACTATCGATCCTGGATCGGTAATTCTCACATACCCCGGCCGAGAATTTCTAGTGATGGCCACCCGTGCACTGCGCGACATCAACCCCCAATACCGGGAGAGACGAATCCCCGACGATCCGCTCACTGCCTCCATGTGGCTCGGGACTGTACCCAACTAAAACCTGTTTGCACGACTCCTTTGAGCCGTGGTAGGGTAGTAATCAAAGCACAGTGGGAACTCACACGAGACAAATGACGATCTCAGGTCGACGGACTAACCTGTACATATTTCACCAGGGAACTGCTATCTGACTATAGGTATGATACCAACTAGCATGTTCCCAGCGAGTCCGTCCAGTGTACTCATAACCCAATAAGCACCTGCATACTATCTTAGGTGAACAACAGACACCAATGGCTTGTGAGACCGGCCACCGCCCCTCGTCAGGGTCTAGATAAGTACACACCAGTCTACACTGGAGTATCGATGCCCAGTCTTGATACTCCCACGACTAGGGACATTTAAGGATGTTCTTATAGACCCCCATCTCCCACGTATGTGATCGCCATCACAATGCTGGCTGTCAAGCAAGATCCTAAGGGCTTTATCAACATATACATGATGATAAAGAAAAACCAGATAGCATACTATTATCTCGAGTAAGGCTGTTTTATCGGTATAGGTCCTCCCTCAATCATCATGATCACATGCCTGCGACTATGATAATTGCCTTGAGGGCACTATAGCCAACATACCCTTGTATATAATCTACGGGCGCGAATAAATATTTCCCTAACAAAGTCCCACCCGCGACTGAGGATATGTTTACACAGTAAACAACCCTTATAAGTCCTCTCGACTTATATGGAGAAAATACTCTTGTAAGATCTTTACGACTTATAAAAGACCATACACTTAAGACTCCTCACGATTTTTAAGGAGAAAACGCACCTACGAGATCCTCATGACTCGTAGGGAGAAATACCTTCATGAGACCTTTACGGCTCGTAAAGTTAAAAGCCTTAGTCGACAGGATCCTAACCCTGTTTACTAAGCCGCCTTTGTTCGACATCGACATAGGCAAATGATGATTCGCTCCTGGCAATATCCCAATTATAGCGATGCTGATGCCGAAATCGGTGTCCAATCCCAAACTCGCAGCGAAAAGTTAGCAAGCCATATATGCATATGAAATAGCCGAAATGATGGGGCAACTTGCAACAAAATCAGCAAGTAAAAGTGTATGCATGCAAAATAGCCGAAATGATTGGGCAACTCACAATAAAAAGCAGCGAGTAAATAAAAACAAATAGCCGAAATGATTGGGCACCGCGAAAAATAGTCGAAATGATTGGGCAATCGCGACTTTCGCGATATAAAAGCTGAAATGATAGAGCATCGCGGAAAGAAAAATATATAAAATGAAACTTTTTGCCCTATAGATGAGATCACATCGATCCCTGTATACAATCCAGGGGCACAAACAAAGAGGGAACCATACCTTCCCACCAGGTTCTATCAGAAAAAGAAGCCAAATCTCGATGGTTCACAGACAGCCTGAAGATCATCTCAACATTCGTCTCATTACAACAGACGTAACATTAGCAAATCGGAGCCGCGACAAAGCTCCCAGTTTCATGACTCGACGATGCAAAGACAACCGAGAGTCAATCTATCCTGGTCCTTGCGGAACACGGCTAATGTCAATCCTGACCCCGTGGTCCTCACGGAACACGGCTATGTCAATCTTGACCCCGTAGGAAGCATCCAGAGCAAATCCTAGTTTCGTGGAACACGGCTTATGTCAATCCTGACCCCGTGGGAAACGTCCAGAGCAGATCCTGGTCCTTGCGGAACACAGCTTATGTCAATTCTGACCCCGTGGGAAGCATCCAGAGCAAATCCTGGTTTCGTGGAACACGGCTTATGTCAATCCTGAGCCCGTGGGAAACGTCCAGAGCGGAACCTGGTCCTCGCGAAATATGGCTATGTCAATCTTGACCCCGTGGGAAGCATCCAGAGCAAATCCTGGTTTCGTGGAACACGGCCTATGTCAATTCTGACCCCGTGGAAAACGTCCAGAGCAGAATCCAGTCCTCGCGGAACACGGCTATGTCAATCTTGACCCCGTGGGAAGCATCCGGAGAAAATCCTGGTTTCGTGGAACACGGCTAATGTCAATCCTGACCCCATGGGAAACGTCCACAGCGGAACCTGGTCCTCGCGGAACACGGCTATGTCAATCCTGACCCCGTGGGAAGCATCCAGAGCAAATCCTGGTTTCGTGGAACACGGCTTATGTCAATCCTGACCCCGTGGGAAGCGTCCAGAGCAGATCATAGTCCTCGCGGAACACGGCTATGTCAATCTTGACCCCGTGGGAAGCATCCAGAGTAAATCCTGGTTTAGTGGAACACGGCTAATGTCAATCCTGACCCCGTGGGAAGCGTCCAGAGCGGATCCTGGTCCTTGCGGAACACGGCTATGTCAATCCTGACCCCGTGGGAAGCATCCAGAGCAAATCCTGATCTAGTGGAACACGGCTTACGTCAATCCTGACCCCGTGGGAAGCGTCCAGAGCGGATCCTGGTCCTTGCGGAACATGGCTAATGTCAATCCTGATCCCGTGGGAAGCATCCAGAGCGGAATCTGGTCTTTACGGAACACGGCTATGTCAATCCTGACCCCGTGGGAAGCATCCAGAGCAAATCCTGGTTTCATGGAACACGGCTAATGTCAATCCTGACCCCGTAGGAAGCGTCCAGAGCGGAACCTGGTCCTTGCAAAACACGGCTTATGTCAATCCTGACCCCGTGGGAAGCGCCCAGAGCAACTCCTGACTCCGTGAAATGCGGATAATGTCAATCTTATCAAACACTTACGGGTCCTCTCGACTCGTAAGGAAGAAAACTCTCTTATGAGATCCTTATGACTCCCAAAAGAAAACACACTTAGGAATCCTCACGATTCCTAAGGAGAAAATACACCTACGAGATTCTCTCGACTCGTAAGGAGAAAAGTCTTTATGAGACCCTCACGGCTCATAAAGTTGAAAAGCCTTAGGCAGCAGGTCTGAACCTGCTTCCTAAGCCATCACTACCTCTCGAAGAGTTCAAGACGGAATGTTCTCTATCATCTACAGGCTACGCTTGCTAAAGTAACATGCCGGCAACAAAGAAAAGAGAAGAAAGCAAGAGATAACATAAGATAGTACGAAAGAAATATATCTTTTATTTATAAATTCAATTGAGTACAAGTTACATCATATGAAAGGATAAAAAAATGGATACATTTTATTCAAAAATTACAATTGGTGGTTGATACAAAAACGACTATTGGGAGGGAGGCGTTTTCAATAAACCAGCCAGTTGCTCGCGCACTCCCTTTAGCCCCTTTTCATGGTCAGCTGCAGCGGCCAACTCCGCTTCAACCTGAGCCCGTTGATGCAAATAAGATGAAAGTTGCTCATCAACGACCCGCTGAGCTGCCCCACGACTTTGCGCATCTCGCTCGATGAGGTTGAGCTTCTGCCTCAACGTTAGCCCGTCAGAAATACATTGTAGAAGGCTCTCAAAAATAGCTTTCAACTGTACAGCATTTGCATCAACCTGAGCATGCAGTCGAGCAGACTCGCTTGAAGTCTCTTCACATTCCTTACAATTTAAGGCCGCTTCTTGTTCAAGATGGCGGAAGTAGGGAGTGCTCTGCTCGACCTACGCAGCCCCCTGGGAGTTCGCAGCCAGGATCTCAGGAGCAGGACGTCCGAACTCGAGCTAATGTAGACGTGCCTCAAATTTCCTGCAGCGATTAACCCAAGACTCAACGACGCCCTCACTATGAAAGTTCACGAGCGTCGCCAGCATAGGATTAACCTCGGCAGCAAAATCTGTAGCGAATGTAGGGGCCTCCGCGTCAAGCTCCTCGATGTAATCACTCAGCATGTGCAGACTAGTCACAACGCCTTTTGAAGATGGACGTCGGAAAAAGGGGCCTGCTGGCATTATGATTCGAGATTCGAATGGAGCTGAATTCGGTGTCACCGCTGCAAAACAAATCACAGTAAAATGACGGTTCAAGAAATAGAGAAGGTTCATGAACAATGGAGTTTACTATTCCGGCTGCGGAAGGTGGCAAGGCCGGGAGTGCCGGTGGTGCAACTGTTCTTTCGTCTCCTCCTTCAAGTGTAGTGCTGCAGTCAAAACAAAGAAGAATTAGAATCGATTTGACTGCCTGTAAAAGAAAAGAGAAGATATTAGCTAGAGGCTGTACTCACCAACGCCACTAGATGAAGCAATCTCCGACTGGAAGGAGAAATATAGGTGCGGCACCTGATATAGATGATCAAATAGAACTCCTGCAAGGGTGTAATAATGTAGCGTCAGTATATAAAGTATATCGCTTACAATGAAACCAATAGTCACAAACCCGTACCTTCCAGCATTTGGGAGGACACGGGAGAAGGCAAAGGGGCGACCACCGTCAAAGCAGCAACTGGTGATACTTCCTCGGGTGGCACAACCTCAACGCTCACCACGCCTGCATCAGAAATGAGAGAAATACTATCAGAAGAGATTGAAAGGGATTGCAGAATAAAAGAGAAAGCAATAACCCAAAATCTACCTGGTGAGTCGCCGGTCGAAACCGCGATAAGGGCGTCACTGGGTGCAGCGACTGCTTCACCCTCCTCCGTCGGAATGGTTTCGCCACCCGTATCTTCATCCCCTGACTCCACGAGAATCTTCGTGACACTCGCAGCGCTCGGCAACGGCAAGGAACCGCAAGGGGAAAAAGTGGCGATTCGGGAAGTGCCAGACTCTTGAGAAAGAGTGGCTACCTCAGGCTCGGCGGTTGCCGCCATCTCACCTACCGCTTCCTCATCAAGACTCTGCCCTGTAGGATAGGATATATGAGAATCTGAAGATTAAAACTTTGACAAAAGAACTCAGTGTTACGTTACCTTGGGTCGGTCTTTCAATTGCTTCCCGAGACGCACGTGCTGTCTGTCTGTGAGCGGTAGACAGAGCGGCTGAAGCACCCTCTGAAGGAGCAAGGGCAGGGGTAGCAGCGCTCGAGCCTGCACCCGCGGCCAAGGCGGCATTACGCTCCCTTGCTGCAAGCATTCTGCGCTTCCTTTCCGCCCGGGCTGTGAGAGCTGATCTTCTCAAGACCTCCGTCAACGGGACGTCATCATCCACGCCAGGAGCTACCTCTGGAGCCGTTACGGCATCCGTCATCGGTTACTTGAGTAAAGCTTTTTTTGGCAATGTTGAGGAGGCCGGGATTTCGATGGTTGGCTCTGGAAGCATCTCCGCATCACCCGGCGGGATTGGCACTGTACTGGGCAAGAACTGAGCCGAGGTAATCCCTGCGATCAGATGAAAAAGGGGTCAGATTATCCATAAGAAAGGCGAATGAAGGCACAATGAGCCGAAATATACCAACGCCCAGCGAAGCGCGAATCCTCTCCTCTTCCTCAAAAGTCTTGAGGGAAGCCGCGAGAGCCTCTTCAGTGGAAATGGCTGTTAAAGAAGGAAAAGTGTCAGTCAAAATATGATAATAAAAATGTAATGCAATGACAAAAGGTACGAATGATGTTTACTTGATTGCGTGAGGATGGCCAGTCCCGCTTTGTGGCTTGCTAATCGCTCGGAAGCTGCAATGGTAGCCTCGAGGTCGGTATCGGCCGGCGCCATAAATAGACCCTCGTTGGTCTTATATTCACTCAGGCCCTCGCTATAAGGAGCATGAGGCTCCTGACCAAATACAACGTCGACAGAAAGAATCGACTTCTTCTTCTTCTTCTGCGAGCGAGTACCGGTCGCCGCCAGCACATGCTTACGCTTGGCGGGCACCTTGGGACGACGAGTCCTGATATCTGAACCCACGCCAGACTCGGGAGACGCCACAGTCACCGTTTCCACGGGGACACGGGGTATCGGTAGTTCAGGCCTATCATGCGGGACCTCAACCGCAGCAACCTCTCTTAAGGGAGGACGGACAATGGTCCGTCGCTTCAGAGGGACGTTCGGATTACCAGCTGGAGCGGTGCCCTTGCGATCAAGCAGCAATCGCTTCTCCTCCCTGATGACGGCCCATCGAATGTTGATACCACGCCACATACACATTCAAGGCCTTCGGAACACAGCTCGGTTCACTGATAAAGAAGTTGGACCCTGTGTTCAGGCGCATAAAATGATGCAGCACGGTTCGCATTCCCTCTTCGGTAGCAGCAGGTTCTGCCAAGAAAGCCTCAAGCGGGACACCCTGATTATAGCTCAGCTTCTGGGCGAAACGATGCGGGTTGTATCTCATGAATAACGCCGCATCATTTTGCCTAAATACGAGAAAGCCCGACCTGATGGAGTACAAATGAAGAATCTCCCGAGATTTCAACACAGATGCCCCGTCTTTAAAGATGTCCTGCAATGGCAGCACCGTCTTCGCGGATTCCTGGCCGATGGTCAAGATTTTTTCAGTGACGGACATACCATCTCTAACCATGTGTGGACGAAGGAGTAAACCCCTACCTTCCCGCGGTGTCGGACATACAATGGATGCGTCGACTAGCCGCATTATCCGAGCAAATTTACATATGTCGTAAAAGGAAGGTCTTTTGTGGATACCAAAGACCCCAAGCACGTGCAACTCGAGCCATGAGGTGAAATAATGCATTAAGAAGTTGGCAGGCTGCACCCCTAGCTCAGTAGTATCCGCTGCCAAGCTGAGGCCGTAATATAGGTTGGATAACCCAGCAATCCTGGCAACCATTCGATGCGCGGGGTAGAAGACGGACGGCCTCATGTAGCGAGGATGCATGGGAAGCGCGAACCAGCTTAACCACAAACCGAGGAACCCTAGAAAGAATGCTTCCTCATCGACGCCCGGAGCGGCAATTTCTGAGAAAGGGACGATCGCGATGTTTGGAAGAAAGAAATCATTTTGATCGGCTTCCAATATTGGCTGGCTATCCAAGCCAAAGCCGAAAGGATCATCAAGTTTGGAAAACTTTTCACCTTGTCGCGATAAAACTTCCGGGCGAAGAAAACAGGCAATGAAGTCCGCAAAGCTGACCCCCCGGCCTCCGGATTCGAGAAAGAGGCCCTCATACATATTCAACACCTTTATCAAACTGGGAACTGGTGTTGAATGGAATTCTCTGGGGTAAGACCCATTACTACTGATTTGGTGGCAAAAATATACTCATCCGGAGAAAGCAGCTCCTCGTAATGCTCTCCCCTGACGGGTAAACCAGAGACCTCGGCAAATTCCTCTAAGGAAATGTAGACTTTTCGATCCAATAAGAGGAAGGTGTGGGTCGGAATGTTCCACTGCTCGAGAAACGCCTTGATCCACAATGTCGGAGGTGCAGAAGACTGGAACAAGGAAGCGTAGATCGCAGGGTACAATCCGAGCTTCAGCAGCTACGACTTCTTTGCCGATAAAATATATCGGGCCCACTGCAGGTATCCGACCGGGTGACGGGGAGTTAGTCCTATATTGTATGGCTGTCCCCAAGGGCGCGATTCGCCCTGACATATGCGTCGCCCTAAAGTGTCCAGAGCTACCGGCGGCTGCACGGGTATTGCGGCCATAGAAGGCCGAAGGAGACCTTCTGAAGTCCAATTCACCTCCTCCACAGTATAGCTTATCGGAGGTGCATCTGCATAAGGGATCGTAGAGATAGGCTATGAGGGTGTCGCACAAGAAAAGCTCCGGCGGCCTCTGATAATCTGATCGTACCATCTACCCCATAGATGAAGACTCTTTTGTTCCGGGTCATGATCTTTGATCAGCGTAAGAACCTCTCGGTCTACGGGCGCTTCGGGAAACCCACCTTCCGAGCGGACGAACGGGAAAGAAGTGTCGAAAGACATAGTACCTGCGCGGGAAAAAGAACAAATTGTCAGCCGCCAATGCTATAGTTTAAGTGCTGTCACTAGGTACTTTAAACTTGTACCACACTGCAATACAGTAAAAAGGGGACCAAAGGGGGACCCACAAATCTAGATGGCAGTTCATCATTAATAGAACAGCCTCATCATTTGATTAGACTGTCAATTAAATAAGGAAATCCTCAATTGATTCTCATTTAATGAGAACCCCTCGGGCTAAGGACTAAATCTCCCCTTGAGAGCAGTGCTCTGTGACAGAGTGACATCTGTCAAACTCTAATGATGAAGGAATAAAAATTCCTCAAGAGCCTTACTCTGTAAAAATGATGGAATAACCATCAGGAAATTTAAAATAAGAGTTTTAATGAATGAAAAATTCTGAGATCTTCAAGATCTATGAACAAACTCTAAGAGTTCTTTATGAGCAAAGCTCTGTTCATGGGCTAAGAAACCCCAAGAAAAGATCTCTTTAGATCTATGGGTTCAAGAGAGCAAAGCTCCGTTGATGAAACCCTAAAAGGGTTTTCTTTAGATCAAAGATCTATGAAGAGCAAAGATCTGTTAATGGGTGAAAACCTAGATTATTAAAAGGTTCTTTAAAAGATTTAATGTTTACCTAAAAATTTTGACAGAGTTCTGTCCTTAAGGAAGTTCTTAAGCCAAAGAGCTATGCTCTGCAAGAGAATGAAAATTTTCAGAAGGAAGAAGATGAATAGAAATCATCTCAAGGGCCAAGGGTCCTATTTATAGGCACTGAGTGCCGTTTCAACTTCTAAGTTGATCTAATGGTGGAGATGTTGCCACCGCTGCACTCATATGTGAGTCACGTGAGCGCAACGGTGGGGGGAATTTGTTTCCCCCAATCAGAGCAAAGCTCTGTTTAAAATTCAAATTTTAAAATGAAGCAATGCTTCAGAAGCAGCGCTGCGCCCTAAGCAGCGCACCAAGTGTAAAGCACGTGTGTGCTAGCGCTAGGTGCGTTGCGCTCTAAGCAGCGCACCACGTGCAAAGCACGTGTGCGCTAGCGCTAGGTGCGCTGCGCTCTAAGCAGCTCACCACGTGCAAAGCACGGGTGCGCTAGCGCTGGAACTAAAAGCTCTCCACCGTCAGATCAAAGATCCAATAATAATGATAAATTATTTATTAATCAGAATTAAATTCTGATAAGGAAAGATTCCTCAAAATCTTTCCAAACAACAAGATTGTGCTCTGTAAATCAGAGCACCGTTGGATCAATGATCCAGTGGTGATTAAAAATCACCAAAATACAGAATAAATTCTGTATGGAAAAGATTTCCCAATCTTGTTAATAACAAGAAGATTACCTTCTGTAAATCAGAAGCCTTTGGATTAAAGATCCAACGATGGGAAATTCCCCAAATCAATTGGAGAAAAGATCTCCTTACCTGATTGAACTGATCAGCTTGCCCTATAAAAAGGCCCCTAGACTTCAAGTCTCATAGACAGAAGATATACAGAAACAAAGAGAGGAACTCCCCCATAAGTTTTGAGAGAATCTCATAAAGAAGAGCCAAGCTCTCAATAGAAGAACTTCTTTTCTTCAAGGTAAAAGAACAGAGAGATGAAATCATCTCATAATTAAAAAGAAGAATTTACTTCTTTAAAGATCATAGATCTACAAGACCAAGGTCTTTCACAAAAAAATTAAGAGATCTCATCATAAAATAAAAAAAAAGAAGAACATAATTCTTCTTACAGATCATAGATCTATAAGGCAAATTGTTTTTTTACAAAAAGAGATCATGAACATCTCATTATAAAATAAAGGGCGAGAGAATAATTCAATTCTCTTAAGGATCACAGATCCATAAAGGCAAAGCCTTTCATCAATGCGAGAGATTGAAGCATCTCCTATAAAGTAAGAACTTTTGTTCTTAGGATCTTGAGACAAAGTCTCTTCTAAGGGAGAGCTTATTTCCCAGACCATAAAATTGATCAAATGCGCTTCTGCGCTATTGGACTGGCGCTCAGCGCCAAGCGCACCACGTGTCACTCACGTGTGCGCCACTCAACAGTTAGCGCTTTGCGCTCTTGAACTAGCGCTTTGCGCTCATAGACTGGCGCTCAGCGCCAAGCGCACCACGTGCTCCTCACATGTGCGCCATTGAACAAATAGTGCTATACGCTCATAAATCAGCGCAACGCGCTCATGGACTGGCGCCAAGCGCACTACGTGTCACTCACGTGTGCGCTACTCGGCAGAAGCGCACTACACTCTTTGACTGGCGCAAAGCGCCAAGCGCACCACGTGCCCTTCACGTGTGCGCTGATAGAACATAAATTGTTCTTTAATAAGCCCAGAGCTATGATGAATGCCTAACATTCACTAAAAGACAAAACATTGTCAGAATGCAAGTCAATGCTCAACATTGTTAAAAGGGCCAAATCCAAATAAATGCTCAACAGCCCAAAATAAATGTTAAACATTTTAATTTGATTGGACTTAGCCCAAGATTGGCCATAAGTCCTCAATTCAGATTAATTGAGCCTACATGCTCATAAATCTTTAATCTTAGTCCCAAATTGGACTATAGATCTCCCAACCAATATCGGTTCAAGGGTACATCTCTTCATTCCTCTGATATTTGTCGTTGTAATCCTCCAACGTCTTCAGAGAGGTGACGGGTTCCGACAACCATACATTTCACAGACTATGACGTCTTTAAACTGGACTGTGGGGTCCTTAAGCCCATGGACTATGATGTCCTTAACCTCGGACTGTGGGGTCCTTAAACCCATGGACTATGATGTCCTTAACCTTGGACTGTGGGGTCCTTAAACCCATAGACTATGATGTCCTTAACCTCGGACTGTGGGGTCCTTAAACCCATGGATTATGATGTCCTTAACCTTGGACCACCATGTCACTAAACTAAACAATAGAGTCCAAATGCTCTTTTGTTGGATCTAAACGATCCCGTTAAGTTGATCTTAGTCTAAAATTAGACTAACGTATCATTAACAAACGTTTAAGTTGATCTTAGTCTCACATGAGACTAACATATCCTTAAACCCAACCCCAAACCCAACCCCAAACCCAAATCTAAGAAAATACGGATTTGGACTAATCCACTTCCTACGGGCGACAACATAAATTAGTCTCCGTATACAATCCACGGGAAACCAAAAACAAAACAAACACCCACGACACGAAGTGACTATCTGGAGAAGGAGAAAGTGGTTACCGCGATGCGGTAGCGTAATTAACTGCAGGGGCTTGTGCCTGCAGGGAAGAGCGTCTCCACAATCAAAAACCCCTCAATGAAGGGGAATCTGACGAAGTCTGCTACATCGGCCGCATCCGTTTAAACCTCCGATACATGGTGCCATAAATCAACTTGGTATCTTCGGAGAGGTGGACGGATAGCACCAAATAGCACCTGCCCTCGAAATTCAGGCAAGACAGACCTGCGCGGTCGCGTCTTCGTGTTTCGGCGGGGAACAGGTAGTATTCGAGATTCCAGATCATCCGGTCTTTTATTTCAAAAGTGGAGACTGTACCGTGGAGCCAAGTACTTACAAGGCGAAACCAAAGAAAGCAGTGATTGCAGCAATTCAAGCGGAGGAAGGATCAAAGCCAGATGTGGTTCGAGAGTTCGACGATGTGTTTCCTGATGATATATCAGGTTTGCCTACCGATCGAGATCTTGAATTCAGCATTGATTTAGTACCAGGTGCACAACCGGTGATCAAAGCACCTTATCGATTAAGTCCGGAAGGTTTAAAGGAAATCCGAACTCAGTTGGACGAATTATTGGCGAAAGGATGGATTCGTCCCAGCACTTCAAGTTGGGGATCACCAGTATTACTCGTAAAGAAGAAGGAAGGTTCATATCGAATGTGCATTGATTATAGAGCCTTGAACGAAGTAACAATAAAGAACAAGTATCCACTCCCGCGCATCGATGATTTATTCGATCAGCTAAGTGGATCTTATGTTTTCTCTAAATTAGATCTTCGCTCAGGTTATCATCAGGTGAAGGTCAAAAAAGCTGATATTCATAAAACAACATTCAGAACTCGTTATGGACATTAAGAATTTCTTGTGATGCCATTTGGAGTGACCAACGCACCAGCAATATTCATGAACCTGATGAATCAAGTTTTCTGGGAGTACTTAGATAGGTTTATTGTCATCTTTATCGACGACATCCTGGTGTATTCAAAGAGTTGGAAAGAACATGCCGAGCACCTACGAATTGTCTTAGAAACTCTGCGACAACATCAACTCTACGCCAAGTACAGCAAGTGCGAGTTTTGGCTAGATCAAGATGGTTTTCTTGGACATATCGTATCAGGCGAAGGAATCTCTGTGGATCCAGCAAAAGTTTCAGCAGTAAACGAATGGCCGACACCAAAATCAGTGAAGGACATTCGAAGTTTCTTGGGTCTAGCTGGATATTACAGAAGGTTCATTGAAGGCTTTTCAAAGATAGCAACACCCCTGACCAAGTTCACACGTAAAGATGAAGACTTTGTGTGATCAGAAGCATGCGAACATGCTTTCGTAGAACTCAAGTCAAGCTTGACATCAACGCCTATTCTAGTTATACCGGATCAATCTGGAGGTTTTGAAGTGCATTGTGATGCATCCGGTAAGAGATTAGGATGTGTTCTACATCAGCACGGTAAGGTTGTGGCTTATGCTTCAAGACAGCTGAAGATTCATGAGCGCAATTATCCGATGCATGATTTGGAATTGGCGGCCGTTATCTTTGCTCTTAAGATTTGGCGCCATTATCTTCTTGGTGAACGAGTGAACATATACACAGATCACAAGAGTCTGAAATATGTGTTTATTCAGAAAGAATTGAATATGCGGCAGAGACGATGGTTAGAACTCATGGCGGACTTCGACATCAACCTGCAATATCACCCAGGGAAGGTGAATGTGGTACCTGATGCCCTTAGTCGCCAACCATTAGCAACGAATCTCACCGCTCAGTGGAAGCTTCAACAAGACTTGCATCGGATAGAGATTGAAGTAGTCATGCCAGGTAATGCTTCAAGCTTGATGAATTTACAAGTTCAATCTACCATTGTCAATCAGATCAAAGCAGCTCAAGCAAGTGATGCTAAGTTGCGAAAGATCAGAGAACAAGTAGAGAATGGACTCAGAACAGACTTCATCATCCATGATGACGGATCTTTGAGATACGGCAGCAGATTATGTTTACCAAAAGGTTCTGTTCGGGAAGAGTTAATGAAAGAAGATCACAGCTCTCCCTACTCAGTACACCCTGGAGGTACAAAGATGTATAAAGATCTACATCAGAATTATTGGTGGCATGGAATGAAGTGTGAAGTAGCCAGAAGCGTCGCTAAATGCTTAGTGTGTTAGCAAGTAAAGGCTGAATATCATATGACTGCTGGATTACTTCAACCGTTACCAATCCCAGAATGGAAGTGGTAACACATCACAATGGATTTTGTGACTGCACTCCCTCGCAGCACAAAGGGTAACGATGCAGTATGGGTTATTATGGATCGACTCACAAAGTCGGCTCACTTCATCCCATTTCGAGTTGGCCAATCTATTGAGACATTAGCAAAGAAGTACATGGAGGTAAGAATCTAAGTAAGATTTAAACTCTTCAAATATGTACTATCTCTGATACCCATGAACTTATACAGGAAATCGTGAGACTTCATGGAGTATCAGTCTGCATTGTCTCCGATCGTGACACTAGATTTCGATCGCAATTTTGGCAAAGTCTACAAGCAAGCTTGGGAACAAGTCTGAACTTCAGCACGACTTATCATCCACAAACTGATGGTCAGTCTGAGCGAACTATTCAGATCTTGGAGGATATGCTTAGAGCATGTTTGCTAGATTTCGGAGGATCGTGCGAAGATCACCTACATCTTGTGGAGTTTTCATACAACAACAGCTACCAAGCAAGTATCGGAATGGTACCTTTTGCAACACTTTATGGAAGGAAGTGTCGATCGCCATTAAGTTGGGATGACATTGGAGATAGGGAACTTCTTGGACCTGAGATAATAGTAGCAACTGTTGATGTAGTTCGTATTATCAGAGAAAGAATGCGTATAGCCCAAGATCGACAGAAGCACTGGGCTGATGCGAAGCGACGTTATTTGGAGTTCCATCCAGGAGATCATGTATATCTGAAGATATCTCCAAACCGTGGAGTGATCCGATTTGGAAGACGGGGTAAGCTAAGTCCGAGATACATTGGACCGTTCGACATACTCGAACGAGTCGGTGAAGTGGCATATCGCTTGGCACTTCCACCTTCATTAGAAGGAGCGCATAATGTGTTCCACATATCCCAACTCAGAAGGTATGTGAGTGACCCCAGCCATATTCTCGATCATTCCGAGCTCACTGTACAACCCGACTTATCTTGTGAGCAAAAACCTATGGAGATCCTGAACAGGAAAGTGAAATCACTTCGGAACAAGGAAGTCAACTTGGTACGAGTGATATGGAGAAAAGACACTACAGGAGAATCGACATGTGAAAGAGAAGATGAGATGCGTGCAAGATATCCTCATTTATTTGTAAACTAGTCCTTAAAATAAATTGTAAATTTCGAGAACGAAATTTTTGTAAGAAGGGTAGACTGTAACAACTCCAATTCTTGTGTACATAAAATTGATTTAAAATTAATGTATACTTAGGGTATTTACATTTCTTGTGAGTACCATAACTATTTGTTTTGCTTTTGAACAGTAAGAAGGAGCTTGTAACTCACTGGTAAGACCTTGCACTGCTGAACCAAAATACCAGAGTTCAAATCCCATCAGCCACATTAATTTTTAATTAGTTTTCTTTTAATTTTATAGAAGCCTAAGAGTCTACACGTGCATAACTCGTAAAAACCAAAAATCACATATAAAACAAACGAGTCCAGGAGGTAGACCAATCGACAGGGGACACGTGGCGACGAGCCCCGGCCCGACTCGGCCGAATCGGCCGGCGGCGCCGGTTCGAGTGAGTCCGATCCCCGATTTTCTTTAATCTTTTGAGACCTTTGGTCTACCCCACTCCCCCTGCACCATTTAAAACCTCTGAAATTAAACAGAGAATTAAAACACTCTCTTTTAATTTTGTAAATGCAAAATTTAATACATTTTTCTCACACCCTTTCATCTACCCTAAACCCTAGATTTTCCTATAAATACCACACCTAAACTCACCCCTCCTCACTTCCAAAACTCTGTGCAAACTCTCAAGAAAAATCTCTAGACCTTTTTGTGTGCAAGTGGAGTTAGCAAAGGGCGAAACTCCGGCGAACTTCCGACGGCAATCCGAGGAGATTCCGGCGACAAAACGAAGCACCGACACCTCCTACTTCCTCCTTTTCCTCTTCTCTAATCAACAAACTCATAAGTCCCTTCTCCCCCTTCTTCTTACTATTTTAAAAACTTAGAATTCTAAAACCTGACGGAAGTGGAGTTAATCCGATTTCAGCTTCGGTTTTTCCTTAAAATCATATTTTTCTTAAACACAATAATATCAAACCCTCACATCATGATCACTAAACATTAACAAAATATATCGACAAGTTTCATATCAAAAGAATTCATATTTCAATTTTTATATCACTTTTACAGAAAAATACCATATAGTTTCATTTCGACATAAACATCATTACCCTTGCTATATCTTTAGGTAGTTCACGAGATAATGACCTACCTTCTCATAACACTCATATGTAACATAGCACGATAATCTTTGGGAACATAGTTTTGGGAAAATACGATTTTACACAAAACTATCTCAAACTTATAAAAACCTTTTGTACAAGATATGTATTTTTAACAAATCTTTGCAATGTGCCGCTAAAACTCATTTTGGGGAACTCGTTCGGGATGGTGCGGATTATCGCACATCCTAGGGCTTAGAAGTGCGAGATGCAAACCTCCGCAAAGAGCATACAGTCTCGAAAGATTTAAAACACATTTTTCTTTAGAAAATGTGATTTCTACTATAAATAAAAATTATATTTTTAATATATATATATATATATATATATATATGTAATTAATATCAAAATATCTATTTTTAATATTTATAAAATTCCACATTTCCAAAATTCGAGAAAAAACATTCCATTTATAAGAAAATACCAAACAAATTCCAATATTACAAATAAATACCATATATTATGAAAATTAGGTTTTATTCACTAGAAATGTCACAATAATAAAATATACATCACTGAAAACTTTAAAGACGATAATAAAATACTTAAGGTGTATTTTGAAAACTATACAAAATTATTTTTACATAAAACCCCCTCAAGTTATACTAAATTACAATAAGGACCCTAGTAAACATAGGTTTAAGCGGGACCGGTCTCTTGAGCCTCAGGGAGCCGGAGATATGGGTGCTTGCCTATTTAAGGCAGACAACTTAACAAACGGTGTTATCAACACGGTAATCGATTTTGAAAAAGACACAAATCCTGCCGTTCATGTACAGCAGTTACCGATAACACTAAAACCTAATTCAGGATTAAATTTCTTTTCTAATTGTCTGACTCAGACTGAGTCTCATTATAAATAATCTAACTTGAATATGATTCAAGTACAAACTACAATTTAATATGAATCTATGAATCCATATAATCAATCTGTTCAATCTATTCAATCTATATTGACCGAACCGAACCATGAATTTACATCCATCTATATGATTCTCCAGTTACATCTATTTACTGATATCATGGTTTCGGCAAGTCATCCATCTATACAATTTATAATACAAGACATTACAATTTGCAATACAATACAAACAATACAATCAAGACATCACGGGGTTTAGGGGATAGATTGTTACGAAAGGTGTTAGAAGTGGCACGAGACTGCAACTATTAAGACACCTAACCTGAATTCAATTGCCGTAGTACCGTGGCTGAACGGTTCCTTGTACTTTCCGTCCACCTTAGTTTCTGGTCTACTGAGACTCCTCTCGTATACACCGGCCTCTTCTGTATCAAGCTACAAACAATAACGTTAACACTAAATACAAAATTATGACAATATAATACAACTTTAAAAGCTACACTCTCTCTCTGTCCATTCTACTTCTCCCTTATCTTTGGGATTTACCGAGCGATTGTTCGCTGACGACATTCCCTTTCTTTCTTTTTTTGGAGTGTTGTCAGTTGATTCAGATCTTCAGGAGATCGAGTCCACCGGCGAGGACTTGGACCGGCTAGCCTTCGACCCTGAGCTCTGATACTTGTACCTTTCATTTCAGTACCTTTCATTTCTGTTATGCCACTGTTTAGACATTGCTTTTCATTCCATGTATTTACTTTTCAGATGCATTGTACAAAAGAATGTTAATAAATAAAGTTGCTGTTCAATTTATATCTATTGTCTTTGTCTCTTGTGCATTTTATTTATATTGCTTAGATACGCTCAGCGTGTTTACTTCAGAGTAAATACGTAGCGGTCCCGTCGCGTCCTCTGCCCGTATACTGGGAAGCGGGGCGTGACAAAATTTTATCATACATCCCTGGGAAATTTGTTGCAAAATCATGTTGACGATAATAACAATTTCTCTTTCCAGTATTATTTTCCTTTCATGAGAAATTTATATTGAAAAGGTTAGTTTTGTATTTGTATATTTAAGTTTCATTTCATTTACTAAAAACTATCCACGACATTATTAATAACTACCACACTAGATATCATTAAGCGCTTACAAATATGTCAAATTGTTATATTTATTTTTACTCTTTATTTTTGAAAATACTAATTTTAAATATTCTTTAGTCTAATAACCTAAATTTAATCGATATACCAATCCGAGACTACAACCGAGATGTCCAATTGCGATCCCAAAAATTGTCATATAAATGATATTTATTATTTCTAAGATTTCAAAGTTGAAAACTTGGTTCTTTCTTGTGATAAGGTTAAGATT
This sequence comes from Agapanthus africanus, assembly GCA_030015575.1. NCBI lineage: Eukaryota > Viridiplantae > Streptophyta > Magnoliopsida > Asparagales > Amaryllidaceae > Agapanthus > Agapanthus africanus. Next base: position 185,042,460 of record CM057341.1, read on the forward strand.
ATTATAATATAAAAGAGAAGAAAGAAATTGCAAAAACCAATCTTGATACTGTAACAACTCCAATTTCAATGTACAAAAATTATTTAAAAGTTAATAAACAATTGGGGTAATTGCAATCTTGTGTACACTATAAGTATTTTTTTTATTTTTAAACAGCAAGAAATAGCTTGTAGCTCATTGGTAAAAACCTTGCATTGCTGTGACGTAGCCCCTATGATCAAATCCTCCTAACCATATTATCTTTTTATTTAATTTTCTTTCAATCTTTTAGAAGCCCAAGAGTTTGCACGTGCACTACACGTAAGATGAGAAGTTATCGATTAATCAAACATGTGCAGGAGGGTATATGAGACAACGGGGACACGCGGCGACGATCCAAGCATCAACCGCCGGAAAATGACCGGCAAGATGGTCTCCAAAACCGGTACCACCGGCCCCCCCCGTCGGGAATGGTCTAAATATTTGCCCCTGGCACCGTTTGGCCTACCCAACTAACCCCACATTGTTTATTTTCTCTGCATTCATCCAGAGAACAATAAAACACCATTTAAGCCAATTTTTAATGCAAATTTCAATGCAATCTTTAACCCTCTAAACCCTAATTTTTTCTATAAATACCACACTCTATTTCACTCATTCTCATTCAGAATTTCATTACAAAAACTCTACAAAATTCTCAAGTCCATATAGTGTGCAAGTGGAGTTAGCGAAGGGTGAAGTTCCGGCGATGTTCCAAGGAGATTCCGGCGATGAAACGACATCCCGAAGACTTTCTTAGTTTCCTCTCTCCATTCTCTTATCCAAAAGCCAGTAATTCCCCTCTCCCCTCTCATCTTCTATTCTAAAAACTTTCAATTCTAAAACCCGACGGAAACAGAGTTAATCCGACTTCTGATTTGATTTTTCTTTAAAAAGGTTATTTTTCTTAAACAATCATTACCATACTCTCACATAGTGTTTAATAAATATTAACCAACACTTTAAAACAAGTTTCATCTCAAAATAATCTTTTATGCAATTTTTATTGTATTTTTACAGTAAAATACCACATACTTTAGTTTCAACATAAAACAACATAAAAATTGTATTAACTTTAGATAACTCATGAGGTAATGACCTACCTCATCATAACACACATCTTTGACATAACACGATGAGGTTTTAGAAATATAATTATGGGATAATATGACATTACAAATAAATACCATTAACTTGCAAAACCATTTCTTTTAAAAGTGTATTAAACAATTCATTGCAATTGCGCCTCTACAACCCGCTTTTGGGGACCCCGTTCAGGATGGTGTGGATTATCGCACGTCCTCGAGCCTAGTAGATCGAGATGCAGACCTCCGAAAGGAACATTCGATCTCGATGGAATTTTTAATGCATTTTTCTTTAGAAAATGAGATTTCTACAAGAATAAATAAAATTATTTTTATTAAATATATAAATATTATCAAAATATCTATTTTAATTATATTATATAAATATTCCAAGTTTTCTAAATCAAAGAAATCACCATTACATGAAAATACCATCCAAATACAAAACAATTCAAATATTTCAATAAAATACCATATACTATGAAAACTAGGTTCTACTCACTAGAAATTTAACATTTATAAAATATACATCTATGAAAACCCTAAAGACGATAATTAAATACTTGAGATATATTTTGAAAACATATCAAAACTATTTTTACATAAACCCCCTCAAGTTATGCTAAATTACAATAAGGACCATCGTAAATATAGGTTTAAGCGGGACCAATTCTCTTGAGCCTCAGGGAGCCGGAGAATATGGGTGTTTGCCTATTTAAGGTAGAAAATTTAACAAACGGTGTTATCAACACGGTAATTGTCTTAGAAAAAGACACAAATCCTGCCGTCCATGTGGAGCAGTTACCAATAATATCAAAACTAATTCAGGATTTCAAGTTCTTTTCAAAGTATCTGACTCAGACCGAGTCTCAATCTAATCAATCTGACTTGAATATGATTCAAGTATAAACTACAATACAACATGAATCCATGAATTCATCTATTTAATCTATATCAATCTATATTGACCGAATCGAACCATGGATATACTCTGTCTACATGACTCTCCATTTATATCTATTCCATTTACTGATACCATGGTTTCGGCAAGTCATCCATCTATATAACAAATCCATACAATCAATACAAAAAACATCGCGGGGTTTATAAGGGGTAGATTGGTACGGAAGGTGTTAGAAGTGGCACGAGACTGTAACCATGATAAGCCTAACCTGAATATCCATTGCCGTTGTACCGAGGCTGAACAGTTCCTTGTGCTCCGTATACCTTAGTCTCCGGAATAGTGGGACTCCTCTCGTATATATTGGCATTTTCTATACCAACCTACAAACAACAGCGTTAACAATATAATCAAACATTATAAATTATATTCTTTTTCTGTCTATTCTATCGTTACTCACTTTTAGGACTTACCGAGCGATTGTTCGCTGACGACATTCCTTCTTCTTTCTTTGGAATGTTGTCAGGTAATTCGGACTCATTGGAGATCGAGTCCAGCACTGATGATTTGGAGCAGATGCCATTTGACCCAGAGCTGTAGGCATTTGTACATATTTATTTCATTTCAGTCATGCCATTATTTAGGCATCGCTTTCTATTCATGTACTTTCATTTCAGTTGTACTTGTAAACCAATGTTTAATAAATAAAGTTGCTGTTCATTTACATTACCGTCTCTTATGTACTTTACTTTATATTGCTTAAATACGCTTAGTGTGTTTACTTCTGAATAAATACGTAGCGGCCTCGCCGCGTCCTTTTGCCGTACACCGGGAAGAGGGGCGTGACAGATTCCTGGACTATGCTGGTAACCCATCGTTTTCTTAAACTTTGGGCTACTGGCCCGTCGCTATGCGTAAGAGTAATGGTTTACATACTCTTCAGCGTGGTATTCCTACAACGTTGCCGAGGAAAACCCCCCTTTTCACTCTCTTTATCCTAATAACAACAAATAAACTGATACTTTAATCCGAGACTACAGCCGAGATGTCCGAGTATAATCCTAAAAATTACCATAAATATGATACTAATTAATACTAAGATTTCAAAGTTGAAAACTTAGTTCTTTCTTATGGTAAGGTTAAGATTATTACAATATAAAAGAGGGGAAAATTTGAAAAATCAATCTGGATGCCTGCACCATGCTTGTAGCCCATTGTTTTCTTCAACTTTGGGCTCCCCGCCTGTCGCTATGTGAAACCGTAAAGGTTGACATGCTCTTCAGACCGTTATTCTACGACGTTACCGAGGAAAACCTCCTTTCTACCTCTGTATAAGCGTCTTGTCTATTAAGTTCTCCTTACCAAAACCCTTCTTAAAAGCTTCTCTTAGGATGGCAGGGGGTCTCTTGTTCTTTCTTTAGCCTTTCTTCATGACTCTCAAATCATTTTCTTTTAATCGAGTCTTTACTTCTTGTTTTTTCTCTTATATATATCTTAAATTGCCAAACACTGGTTATATATATATATATATATATATATATATATATATATATCTGGTGATATAGTACTATTTCTTTATAAAAAAAATCTTATATTTCTAGCTACAACTTTAATTTCTTCAGCCCTGGCAATCGGCCAATGCTCCACCAATGATCGATTATCCTCAGCGGTATGTGTCATGCCCCGCTTCCCAAAAACGAGAACGAGAGCGACAAGCCCGCGACGTATTCATATCGAGAAACACTCTTTCTCGACATGAATACGCTAATCGTCTAAATAACCAGCTTAGAAAATTATAGTACAAGAATTTTAAGTTTATAAAATATCCAACAATATTTATGACAGTCCCAAAAACAATAACTGAACACAAATTCGAAAATTCAAGAAATTAGGAATGGAAGATCGCCTTAAACAAAAAAGGTATGCTTACTGAAAAAGAAAACTATAGCTCGGCCTGATTTGAAAGATATTGACTGTCCTTCTCAATTGGCATCACCTCGTACCTAATCTCGTCACCTGCCCCAATGTCGTTTGACAACATTCCTAAGAAAAAAAACAGTAATGCCGTCGGCGAACTAAAATTCGGTAAGTCCCCATTTTATTAAAAAACAATATCTGAAATGAAATATGATATATATAATACTAGGCATGAGAATAACTATGTACAGTAAACTGTAATGTGCATGTCAAATAAGTAACATGTATTAATCAGTGAAAGATAACTAGAGTATCAAGACATTCGGTATTTCAGTGTTATTTACAATAAGAATAAGAATAAGTACAAATATAAGCATAAATATAAGTATAACCATAATTATAAGCATATGTACAAATATAAATATAAGTATAAGTATAAACTCAATTGTATGAGTTTTATTATATAACCAGGATATTCCTTAATGCCATAGAACAATAACAACACGGGATTCACGGGATTCAGGATATATATATATAATGTAATGTACCGTTTTTTCCGGTACCACGAGAAATAAGATATGATCCTCTGTTACACATAAACACCCCATTTTCGAGCTACCGCATTCCCATGATATATATATATATATATATATATATATATATATATTTATATAGTATATATATCCAATAAAAAGTGTACATGCCATGTTCACGAGATTCAAGATATTCATTAGATTCACGATATTCAAGATATTAAAGCGGTTCCTGTCAGGTTCAGGTTAAGATAGTATAATCTAACACTAGTTCCGCAGGAGTATTCATAGACCCAAGGCTATCATCCAAGGATAAGGAAACATGGGTCCACTCATGTAATGGAACTCTAACCACTGTACGAGTATTCACGGACCTAAGGCTATCATCCAGGGGTAAGGAAATACGGGCCCGTTCATGAGTTAGTAAAGGGACTTTTGAGTTGTCGTTGAGTGTGAGTGTCAACTATCATGAGTATTCACAGGCCTAAGGCTATCATTCAGGAGTAAGGAAACACGGGCCCGCTAATGTAATGGAATTTCAACCACCGTAGGAGTATTCACGGACCCAAGACTATCATCCAGGGGCCAAGAAACATGGGACCATTTATAAGTTGGTCATGAGACTCCTGAGAATATATGTCAAGTCCTAAATATAATTCTAAGTCCTTATGTATATTTAATAAGTGTGTGATAAAAGATCAGTTTAAGGCTATAAATAATCATAAGTTAGCATGTAGAAACTTATGGGTTTAGTTTAGAATTAGGAGATCTTACACAAGAAATAATTTATAGTTCAGAGCGTCTTGTAAATAATGAGACTGAGTTTTCCTCGATCGAGTTTCTGATGAGAAAGTTACGGAAATTTCCATAACGCTGCGCAGAGCAGGCCAGTGCAGATCTCAGAATTGATACACCGATAGTATTTTGCATTTTTAGTAGGTTTTTATCCAGATTATGGTTCTCTCTATTAGATAGAAAATTTATCGTCTGCGAATCTTGAACGATTCACAATAAGAAAATCCCGATTATGATAAACGAGTAGAGAGTTATGCCTATTTTACTACAACCGCGCAGATAGTTTTTGCTGCAGTCCAGATTCGTCATATTTTGTTAGAACCCTATTTCTATAAACTTCTATAAATTTTTAGGTGAATTAACTTAGAAATAAAATGTAGCTAACTCTCTGTAGATATTCTAACAACTTGAGTTTTCTCAATTTGGAATCCAGAGCTAGAAATTATGTCTATTCTAAAACAGCTGTAATTAGTTTCAGTATTTCCAGAAATTTAGATGTTCTACATAAAAGAAAAAAAATACAACAAACTAATTTAATCTAAACTATGAACTTCATACTGACCGCGGGGAGACGTCATTGCTCGTAGGTTAGGTAACTACGACGGAACGGTCACTAGATCATTACGAAATCACAATTAAAATTAAGTCTTCCCTATATGGCATTATATAGGATGTATACATAATAATTTCTTATATATATATATATATATATATATATATATATATATATATATGATAATATTAATAAACTAGACTAATTATACAAATGGACATAGATGATAGTTTTCCTTACACTATTGCAAATACATAAAAACTTAATAAAATGCTAATGTACTTATAGCCAAAAACAATAGTTAAATTTAATTAACCTTGCTAAATGTATCGCCGATTTTAACGTAAAAACTATAAACATAATAAGGTATACAACAAACTTGTTATGACAAAATACATAGACAATATAACTGATAAACTAAAATATACTATTAAAAACCCGATCTACACTATTTGATACTTTTATACAAAAATAATACAACACCTAATATTATGAGTTATATAGTATTACTATTTAACCTAACTGTACTGATAATGAATAATATTAATTATACCACAACAATAATGATTAAATTAATGCATAAAACCTACTATATACTTGAATAATATACTTTTTACAGAACACTAACATCAACACACTAGTAAAAATCAAAACTAATCAAAACATTACAATTAAGATATAACACACATAAATATTTACACACATTTGAACTACATAAGAATATAAGCAACACGATTTACCTGCAACAAAATATGTCTTTGAGTAAATTGATATAAATGAAATTAAAGATTATAATTTATGTAAATATAAGGATTTGATTTTAAAATAACAAAGAAGGGGAGATGGAACTTACAAATTGACAAGTGGTGTATCTGCAATTAACTCTTTTATTTTGGAATTGATCCTTAATTATAAAGAGTCAGATTATAGCTGTAATACCCAGTACCTATTATACAGTCAAATACGAATTTAAATAAACTTTATTTATTCTAATTTATTTCTTTGTATTTTACATTCATCTTATATTTCCTCGTATTGGTCAAATTGTGTTATTTTTATTACTTGTTATTAATAAGATTGATTTGTCACAAATTGTTATTATATTGCATTTTAAAAACATACTTATTAATTTCCTAAGCCTAACATTTTATTATAACCAATTTCTATAATTCTATTTCCTAACTATAATAATTTTATCCCTAACCTATTGAAACCCTAATCCAACACCTTGTATTTTTATCCGTATTTTAAATAAATATTTTCCTAATTTTCTTTTCTTTTTTTATTAAGCCCAAATCCCCTTTTCTTCTTCCTCCTCCATTTATTTCCCTACTGTACAAAATCCTATGCCCACGATTTTTCCCCTTCATATTTTGATTCTGTATTAATTATGGGTATTTTGGTCTTAAATGGTAATCAATTTGTATTAATCATTTCCTTTATAACCACACTTTAATACCTCCTTAAATCCTTTTATTTTCCCATTAACATCAAGTCAATTCCCTTTTAAATCTCATTTAACACCCAAATCATACCCCAATTAATTTCATTAAATCGTAATCCTGATCTCTCTCTCTCTGTCTGTCTCTCTCCTCTTTATTCTTTTTATTTTTTTAAATCCTATTCTATCTAATCTAAACAGAGGATCTATCTAATCTAAACAGATCCTCTCTCTCTCTCTTAATATATATATATATATATATATATATATATATATATATATATATATATATATATTATTTCTTTTGTTTTAAAACCCCATTCCTCACGTCCTCTTTCTTCTCCATCTGTTCTTCGTTCCCGCCGCCCTCGTCACGAAACCCTAACCCTAGCCTTCGCCCGTGTCACCGTCGCCGCTCCACCCTCGACCTCGCCTCGTCCTCACCTCGTCCTCACCTCCACTACCTCCGCTCACCTCTCTCTCCTCCTTCTCCCCGTTGCAAACCCCGGCAACCCATGAGCACCACCAACCCCTGCAACTCCACCGAACGATCCCCGCAACCCTCGCTGCACCCTCGCCGGAGCTCCGACCCCGTCGCCTCCTTGCCCTCGCCACCACTTTCTCACCCTCTCTCCCTTCTCTCCTATCCCCTACTCCCAGATCCTAAGCTTTCCCCAAGAACCCCGATCCCCGACATCAAGAAACCCGTAGCCTTGCAACCGACCCTCGTCGTTGCCGACCGATCGTCGACATTCCCCTCACCTCGCCTCTGTCTCCGAGCACCACACCAGAGAACCACAGTGCAACCCCATCCCTTTCTTTCTTTCTTTCTTTCTTCTTCTTCTTCTTCTTCTTCTTTTCTTCTCTTTACTTCTTGATTTCATATTTCCTGGTGATTGCCGGAGCCGTGCTCACTAACGCCGACCACATCTCCACCAGTCTCCATACAGTCGCCTAGCTCCCCTCTACTCACTGCCATCGATCTCTGCTACTATTGTACCTAAATTGATACCACCATCAAGCATCGACATTTCATCGAACACCTATATCCATTGCAATCGCCGCTATTCCAGCCACCGTCATCGCCGTCCAAGCCATCATCACCGTCATTGTTCCCATCACCGTCGTCGACACAGCAGCCGTCGCAACGCCAGCGCACGTCCGTCACACCCACCGAGCTATCAAGCACAAGATCGAGTTCCACCGAGGCTAACCCTTATCGTGTTTGTGTCGTGCTGTCACAATAGATTACCGTTTCTGCCGTGTTGTTGCCGCGTCGTTGCCGTATCGTCATCAACACGTCGCTAGGCAAGTTCAAATACTTGCTTACATGCTATACTATATTTATATCGATGCGTACGAACTATATCGAAAAATTACCATTGCGATTTAATAATAATCTGTATTTTAATTTTAGTAATGTTGTTTGAGATATAATCAAGTCTAGAAGCCAGTGATAACGTTGTAAGAAAATTGTAAAATCAAATACTGTTTATTGATTAAAACAAACGAGCGTTTCAGCTGCGAATCAAATGTTTATCATAGGTGCTCGATGCAAATCCTAAACTAAAAACCATCTTAAAATGGCGGAACTTAGGTGTAATGGATTACTTTAGTGATAATGAATACTGTGTAAACAGTTGGGTCGAAAATACGGATCCTAACACTGTGAAATGTCATCCCTATTTAGATCAGCCAAATCTGAAACTTTCCGTACATGTAATTTGTGAAAATCATAGTAAATTAGATACACACCGGAATATTGTTTTCGAGGGCTCATATCGAATCCGACTCGACAACCTAAAATCCCATATAATTTATATTTTGTTTCTATTTTAAAGCGATGACTAAAACTGTTCGGGAATATGGCTCTGGACTGCAGTCGAGAGCAGTACTGTTTGTCGACACTTGAAATAAAATGCTTTTACAACTCTGTGTGAAAATTTTATTATGCGGAACCCTATACCGTTACGAAGATTAATCTGTTATCTAACTATTGGAGGTAGTTTCATTCGTTTTTACCATCGTTTACTATTTTAATCATATTTTAAATTATCAGTACATACTGCAGTCCCAAGCAGAGACAGAATGTATATCCCGATCTTACATAATGCATAACTCCCAGCACACAGAGGATACTTTGATTCGTCTGATGCGTTGTAAACCTAACTGATAAACCTAAATATTACCCAACTATAGCGTCACCTAATTATGATCCCAACAGGATGAAAACAGTGTTACGAAATGGACTTTAAGTTCAGGAACTGAATTTCCAGCAGAGAACACTTAAAAAGAAATGACCGTAATTTGCGAACACGAAACCCGTTTGACTTGAAACCAATTTCTTTGAATTGCTTATTAAGTTTAATTTTTACCCATTATCTATAATTTTACTTAATTCTGAACGTACGATTTAATGTGATTTTCTAATTTCCTAAGACACGTAACGACTTGTATTGCATATGATTTGTTTAGCGGCATAATTCACATATTTACCCGACCGCAATACCTCTAGAGATAGTGAGCGTCCTTATTAATTTTCAGTGTATAATGCATTGTCGAAATGTGAATAGTATCGGTTTAGTTGTATCAAGTACGCCAGTAAAAAGTGAATGATTCGTGATAGTGAACAGTACAGTGAATAGTGAATAAAGCAGTGTTATTGGTGCGTACTTGTACACAACTAGCCCATACTTATAGATAATGAAACCTTGGACAAAAGGGAAAATCGAAGTGGAAAGGAACTTGTATTTAGCGGAGGTTAGCGATTTAGAGGATGATCATTCGAACGACTCTTATATATATATTAGGCTTGGACCTAGCTGTCTGGCTGACAGGGTTATGTTCCGGGCAACAGTGGGCCGTAGTCTCGGATACGTACGAGACCCTCGTTAAACATGATCATTCCTTTCCGCAACTCAATTTCAAAATTGACTTAGAGTCTAGTAGGAACAGGTCATACATTGCATTGATTATTGACATATCGATTACCTGCATATATTATCTCCACCGTTATTACATTTATTTCTTGCCTCATTATTATTAACATAATATTGCTATGGTGTCGGCCTGACGACCCGAGTATGCATGTTCAGTGATAGAAGTGGATTCATCTGATCTCGAGAAGACCGCGGAGATCCAGACAACTGAACTAGTTGTATCTTTCACTTTTATATCCCTGGTTAGTTTTTCTTTTGTTTACTTCCTTTGCGCTCTGTTTCTGTTATATCCGATAGTTCTAGTGACAACATTCTCTTTATCCGAATTGTATTTTACTGATTACCATATAATGCTAGAAGCAGAAATATGACTACGGCAGAATTTTTCCTTGATCGTAGGAGCAAGGCTGACCTTGTCACCTTCGTACTCGGTATTTTGGGAAGCGGGGGGCATGACAATAGCACTAGACAATATTGAATAAGATTTAAAGCCTTAATTTACTAATGATTTGGAACCTACAGGTTCCTGCTAAGTATTAGTTATACAAGTGTCGCTTTATAAATTATAACAACCGACAACTATATGAAATAATATTATATTTATAACAATCAAAATGTTTGCGCATTATAAAAAATACTAAGCTATACTTGCACTAATGTAAATATATAACTTATATATAATTCATAGCATGACTGCAAACGAGAACATGAAGTAATTAACACTTATTTAATTATGATAACAATTTACATTCAGAGAAAAAAAACAATCAAATTATTACATACTAACCTTAAAAGTAAAACCACATAAGTAAATAAAACTATTTAAAAAATAATAATGTAAGGGTTTTCATGCGACGAAGAAACGTGAAAGAAGAAGAGAAAGGGGACTTACAAATTGCAACTTGATTTCAATATCAAATTGCTAAAAACATGCAAAGTTAGACTTGATGTTCAATTTTAACACCCTCCTCGGTGAACCAGCGACCCTTCCTTTTCTTTTGACAATTGTCTCCTTAATCTTGTAAGGAATGAGTATACGATGAAAAGGAAGAAGACAAGGGGTTTTGGTCTTATCAAAGATAAGAAAAATAAATATATGGCAGTGAAAATAAAGGAAGATTTATGATATTTATTGTTATGATTTGTTTAGTTTTCATATCAAAATTAAATAAGCATAACTACTGCAAAAAAATATATACAAAAAAAAATAAAAACATATATATGTATATAAGATATGATTTGACTGTTGTAACTGCATAAACTATTTGCTAGCACTAACATACTTATTACATGCAGATTTTAATATAGTATAATACTTAGAAAATAGTTATAATATATTAAACTGATGTTACTATATACAATAAACAGTGTATGTAGTAATGTGCTCAAAGAAATGAAACAGATAAATAAAATACTCAAAAATAATATATAACAATTATATTATAAAATGTTGTTAAAAGTTTATACAAGTAGTTGAATATTCTTAACATAAAGTTATATATAACAAGAAAATATGTAATGAATATTAATAGTATCTAGACATATATTAAGTGGTTGTTTACATATGATATTTAAATTGTTATCAAATGTGAGATCTCAATATTTTATTTTCTTTTAAAAAATCTAAAACAAAATTCCTTTAAGATTGAACTCGAGACCAGTGGGATGGTAATGCAGCGTCTCAATCAATAAGATACAAATAATGATCATCTATAGATTTTGAAAAGAAAATATACATATGGATGTTTAAATAAAAGTAATTTTTTTATTGAAGGAAATAAAAAAAAGGTATATGGATTTTATGGTCGTTACAATATGCTAATGGAGGTTTGGATCTCCTTCAGATGTTATCTTCCGTTGATCAGCTGGGAGCACTGATGGACGACTGAGATTGAGTTGGAGGGTTGCCTCCTGAAGTGTGTGGATCTCAATGGGTTTTGAGTGGTTGTGGCCGAGCTACCTGGAAAGAAGTCCCGGGGTGGTTGTGCCACCGAGGACCCTCCGACGATCAAGTTAGACGGGGTATTTTGGCAGAGTAACGGCCTAGTGGAAAAATGGCTTACCTGAGTCGTCTGAGAGAGGGGTTTATATAGTGGCAGCCATGGATAAGCGGGCGCGAGATTCACGCCGACCATTGCACCTATGGTGTCACGCCCGCGTGATAAGCGGGATTCCCTATTAATGACGAGATGCGCTCATTAATGGGAGATTGTGATGGCGTGGAACGCGGGATCGTGGGCGGCGGATATCTCGCGTCTGGCGAGATTCACGGAGCCGTGGCGGAGGCGCCTGTGATCATGTTGTAGGTCAGTCGGTGAGACCGAGAAAGATGTGCTCGGCGGGTGGCTCGGGAACGAGCAGGAGGCCGAGGCATCTCGGTCCTGTGATAGCTCGGAGGTAAGCCAGGGGATGTCTGGAAGGTCACCGAAGGTCGGGAGACTTCTCGGGCCGGAGGCTCGAGGTGTGATCCCAACCGATGTTCTTGACCCCTTCTTATAGGTTCTGGGACACGTCATCTGCAACGTGTCAGCATGTGGAGAGTCATCGATATCGAGCCTCATCATTAGCCCCCAACTCTCGTCTCGAACCGTTCCTGGGTCGTGTCGAGAATGGTCTGACCGATCACCCGGGGTGAGCTCTCGCTCGAAGATATCGTCGTCGCGCATTCCCGGTCAAAGAGTAGTATTTTCTTGATGACGTCAGCGGATCAGGGGAGAGATCTCTCATTAAAGGAGAAGCGCCGGATCGTGTGTACGTTCATCGAAGCGACAACCCACGTGTCTGACGTTGGTTGGCTGGCGGGACATGCCGCGGGAGTTCCTGCACCCGAAGGGACGCGTCCAATGTGAATGAGACAGGTGGAACGTTGTCGGCCGTCGGTTGCAAAACATTGTTTTGGCGGGAGGCGTTCAGAGCCGTAGGATGCGCACGTCGGTAGCTATAAATGGAGGTGGGATTCCCATCAGGGTTCATACCTCTTCATAGTTTCCTCGTCCCTGGTCTTGTTAGCTCAGCGCTTTTCTTCTCAGGTCGGATTCCTTGCTTTTAATCTCCCGAGGACACTACCCTTTGATCAGGTTAGATGTCTTCTTCCGAGGAGTCTGTAGATGTAGTGTGGGTAGAGTCTAGGGAGTCTTCTGATGCTTCCTCTTCTACTTCTTCATCTTCTACTTCTTCCTCTTCCCCCTCTGAGTTGGAGTTCCTCTGGGAAGATAGGGTAGTCCCCAGATCATAGGCCGTGGGTGTTCTTGGCGTGCGATCCTCACTGAGGCGTACGGAGGAGCTTGTTAACATTAAGACTCGTTTCCTCATTCCTCCCGGCTATTTGCTTCGTCTGGATGAGGAGGGGGAGAGGGCAAACCAGGTATGGAGCAAGGAGATTGCTTTGTACCTGGAGGCCTTTTGGGCCGAGGTGCATCTGCCCTTCTCCCCTGAGGTGAGTGAGGATTGAATTGTTTTGGGTTAGCTCCGGGCCAGCTAGTACCGAACTCTTAGAGGATCCTCCTCGGGTTCTTGGTCTGGTTGAAATTGAGTCAGATCTCTTTCAGCCTTAACCTTCTCTTCTCTTCTCTTTGCTACAGAAACCACCCTGGCGCTCGTAGGGGCGAGCCGAGCTAGGTATACCTCTCCTTTAGAAGGCAACGGGGAGACACCCCCGGGTCGGGGGTTGTCGTAGTACCTTCTTCCATTCATGAATGGAAGAAGAAGTTTTTCTTTATCGCCCCGCTCGAGGGTGAGGATTGGCCTGTACCCACCCAGTGGAAAAGGGCCAGCTGTCCGCGGGTGAGTCAGTCGAAAGATCTCGATGCGGTGTCGGTGTCAGAGTGAAAGCCCCTTCCTCGGGCTGATGTACTGCTATCTGAGCGGGCCCTCAGTTGGGCCGGGCTCAGCCCCGCCTGTTATGAGGGTAAGTTAGGAGCTTTCAGGCGACCTTTTTAGACTTGCAATCTTTCGTTTTTCCTGGAATTGCTGACTCCTTGTATTTTCTTCTTATGCAGAACCCATGGACCTAAGCAAGTTCCAGGCGTCAGTGGTTGATATGAAGAAGGGGAAGATGCCGGAGGTGCCGGCCTTTCTCGCACGTCGTCGGTTCCGGCCCCGCCGGTGGCCGCTCCATCTAGGCGCCCAAACGTGCCTCGGGCCCTCGAGTCTAGCCGTGCGCCAGTCCGAAAGCGTGCTCGGGAGCAAGAGCCCCGGGCTCCCAAGGTGGGAGTCGAGACTGGCTCTCCCGCGTCGCTCCTTAAGAGGTTTCATATGATGGCGCCCCGCTCCCCGGCTTCTCCAATCCTCATGGACGATGGGGAGCTTCGCTTCGAGGTGCCCTCAGGGATTTCCGTCGCCGACAGCTTGCTCTCGGAGATAGAGAGGTCAGCCGGGGGCAGAATCCCTCGGGGAACCCTTCGTGCCCAAATGGCAGCCATAGCTCAGGAGGCCATGCAGGTTAGTGTTCGCACCCCACTTGGTTCTTCATTTGGTATTTCTGCTCGCATGGTTGGATGCCTCTCTTCCCTTTTTAACCCTCTTTCTTTTCTTCATGTCTGTTCCCTAATAAAAATCAGGAAACACCTCAATGAGGTATCACGTGTTCACGCGTGACCAAGGGTCACGTGTTGACACGTGATTGTTTCCTGTGATCTCTCCTTTATAGAATTAAATTCTAATCAAACAAAAATGTAACAAAACAGCTAAGGAAAGACCCCAATAGGGCATTACGTGCTCACACGTGACCAAGGGTCACGTGCTGACACGTGATGGTCCTTTAGCTCTGTTAAAAGGCAGAATTAAATTCTGAATAAAAGAGAGTCACGTGCCAACACGTGACAGGTCCCTCAGCTCTTTAATTGATAGAATTAAATTCTATTTCAATGGTCAAACGTTAGGATCACGTGCCAACACGTGATGGGCTTTAAAAGCCTTATGAGTTAATAGAATTAAATTCTAATTAAGGGAAATCAAAGACCGTAACTGGAAAAGTATTTCTTTAAATCTTTCCAAACAAAAGGGATTATGCTCTGTAAAGTGGAGCACCGTTGGATTAAAAATCCAATGGTGATTAAAAATCACCAATTTATGGAAAGATTTTATACAAGGAAAGATTTCCCTAAATTCCACCAAGAATAACAAACATAATATCTTTTGGATTAAAAATCTAATGGTGAATAAAATTCACTGAGATCATGTTAGTTACAAAAACGAACAAAATCTTTCAATGAAATATTCACTAAATAAATTGATTCTTTTCCTTTTCCTATAAATAGGAGCCAAGAAGAGGAGAAAGGAGATAGATTTTTTGGATCTTGGAATTTTTTGAAGGAAAATAGCAGAGAGAAAAGAAAGGAGAATTTAATTCTCAAGAAAAGAAACCCTAGGTGAGAAAGAGGAAAGGGATCAAAGCTCCATAAAACAAAAAAGAGAATTTAATTCTCAATCTAAGAATTTAACTCTTCTGCAAAAGAACTTAGTTCTTTCTCTGGTTGAAGATCTGCAGAAGCAAATCTCCCCACAAGTTGAGAATTTAATTCTCATCGGGGAGATTCTGCCATGCAGATCCAAAACTTAGAGGGAGAATTGAGTTTAGAGAATTTAATTCTCCCAAAAATAAAACTAGGGTTTAACCCTATATGAGAATTTAATTCTCCCAAATTCACAGGAATTTAATTCCTCCAAGATAAAACTAGGGTTTAACCCTATATGAGAATTTAATTCCTCCAAAATAAACTAGGGTTTAACCCTATATGAGAATTTAATTCTCCTAAATCCACAGGAATTTAATTCCTCCAAGATAAAATTTGGGTTCAACCCTGCCTAAGAATTCAATTCTCCCAAATTCATAGGAATTTAATTCCTCCAAGAGAGAACTAGGGTTTAACCCTATATGAGAATTTAATTCTTCCACATTCATAGGAATTTAATTCCTCTAAAACATAATTAGGGTTTAACCCTACAGAGAATTTAATTCTTAAAATAAAGAGACTTGAAAGATCTCCATGCATGTAAAGAACTTGGTCACGTGATGACACGTGACTACAATCCTCCGTGATCAGGAAAGAAAGAATAAAACCAGGTCACGTGCCCCCACATGACCCTAAAAAGATCCTCCGAAATAAGAAGGAATTAGCTTGGAGGCAATGCCTCACGTGCTCCCACATGACCTCCAAAACAAAGAGAATAAAGGAAAAGGCAGATTCTAATTAGGGCGCCCTTACGTGTCCTCACATGACCCCTAATAAACACCTTAATTAATCAGCGCATGAGTGCCTATAACGTGCCGACACGTGATGGCTGTGAAAACTAAAAGTGTTTAACACTTATTTGCAAATTTGAGAATAGAACAAAGGAAGACTGGTCCCCACCTTCAGAGGCATCACATGCCCCCACGTGACCAATCCAATTTTAGTGTTTAACACAATTTTTGAGCGTTTTGTTCTTGGTGTTTAACACCATTTTTCAGCGCATCACGTGGGAACACGTGACCATAAAATATATGTTAGTGTTTAACACTATATTCAAATCAATCCTAGCCTAAATTGGTTAAGTCCTTCTGAGGCAGGACTTCTCTTTTTACTGAGTCTCAAATACATCCTTGCCTTCCAAAATTGAACATCCTATATGGCATATGAGTGCTCAGCACTCAACAAAAGATAAAATGTTATCATCAGAACCCCTGTTTAGCAGTGCCAAATAATGGGGGGTTGAACTCAAACAAATGTTTAATGGTCCAACAAAGGGCCAACATTTCTAATCTAATTGGACTTAGCCCAAGTTGGCCATAAGTCCTCAATTCAGATTTAACTGAGCCAATGTGCTGATAATCTAATTAATTGATCTTAGTTCCAAAATTGGACTATAGATCTCCTAATCAAGTTTGGTTCAAGGGTACATCTCTTCACTCTGATATTTGTCGTTGTAATCCTTCAACGTCTTCAGAGAGGTGACGGGTCCCGACAACTACACATTTCACTGACTATGATATCCTTAACCTTGACCGTGAGGTCTTTAAACTCACGGACTATGATGCCCTTAACCTTGACTGTGATGTCTTTAAACTCACGGACTATGATGTCCTTAACCTTGGACCACCATGTCCGTAAACTGGTAATTGACCGCAAAGTCCCTAAACTAAAACAATAGAGCCCAAATGCTCTTTTATTGGATCTAAATGATCCTGTTAAGTAGATCTTAGTCTAAAATTAGACTAACGCGTCCTTAACAAACTATTAAGTTGATCTTAGTCTAAAATTAGACTAACGTATCCTTAACAAATGGTTAAGTTGACCTTAGTCTAAAATTAGACTAACGTATCCTTAACAAACTGTTAAGTTGATCTTAGTCTAAAATTAGACTAACGTATCCTTAACAAACGTTTAAGTTGATCTTAGTCTCAAATGAGACTAACGTATCCTTAAACCCAACCCCAAACCCAAATCTAAGAAAATACGGATTTGGACTAATCCACGCCCTACGGGCGACAATATAAATTAGTCTCCGTATACAATCCACGGGCAACCAAAAACAAAACAAACACACACGACACGAAGTGACCATCTGGAGAAGGAGAAAGTGGTTACTGCGATGCGGTAGCGTAATTAACTGCAGGGGCTTGCGCCTGTAGGGAAGAGCGTCCCCATAATCAAAAACCCCTCAACGAGGGGGAATATGACGAAGTCTGCTATATCGGCCGCATCCGTCTAAACTTTCGATACACGGTGACATAAATCAACTTGGAATCTTCGGAGAGGTGGACGGATAGCACTAATTAGCATCTGCCTCCAAATTCAGGCAAGACGGACCTACGCGGTCGCGTCTCCGTGTTTCGGAGGAGAACAGATTCTGGCACGCCCGGTGGGACCTTTTCCTCTTTCCACTCCACACTTCGTGTGTCGTGTTCGCGAACGAATCGCGGTTTGATATGGTTGCCTTTGGGTTCGAGATACTAAGGTTTGGTGTCTTGCTCCGTGCAGAAAACGAAAAATCAATGGCGTCTACCTGCACAAAGTGTTCCAGCTGCAACTGCAACCCCCGTTCCGCCTCATCTGGAGGTGTAACTTACGGGCCCCAGGCGGCCTCCCTTTTCACAATGCCGGTAGAGCAGGTAACGCAGGCTACCGCCGGGTTGTTCTTCAGGACCATGCTCCCACCAGTAAGCTTTAACATCCCGCTGCCGCAAGAAGCGCAGAAGAAGTCAGTCTTTGATCGGCTCACTACCACCACGACCCCTCTCAACGGGTCATCCAATGCCAAGCCAACAACATCAGTCTTCGATAGGCTGAGCCTAAACTCCAATGGGCCTGTTAAGAAGCCCACGATACCTGAAGCGACCATCCCAAAACGGATAGCCATTCCTTCTCTCGAGGTCCCTAAAGAAGCTTCTCCCGTCAAAGGATTAGTCTTTACGAGGATGGCCACTCCGGCTCCCGTTCCTGCTCAAAGGTCTGTCTTTGACAGATTGGATACTGCTGCTCAACGGACGTTGGTCTTCAAGAGGCTGGTACCAGCAACGCCTCACCAGAACAGGGGGCATGACAAAGCCATCCCCATAGCTGAACCAACACCATCTGCGCGACATGCTCGCCGTCGTCACTGGCGCCGAGTACGGAAGGCTGGGGGCAGCTCTCCGTCTGGTTTACTCCACCAGCTCCAACGGTGGAGATCGATGCTGCTGTTCCAACCGGGAACGGCTTTGAACTGCTTAACAAGGTGCGTAGAAACTCTCCTACTGCAGTGCTGAAGAGATCTCCTCCACCTGTGGAGAATGCTCCAGAGAAGAAGCCAGAGCAGCCCCCTCAGCGGTTGTCCTCCAAAATTTACAAAGTCTGGCGACAGGTCCAGGAGTCAGTGATTGATCAAGATTACTCTCGCCGACAGAAAAAGATAAAGGTTCAGCGAGAAGAGAACCATCCTGTCAAGCCACAAAAGACGACAGCTACCTGGGTGCCCACTGCAACGCCCCCCTCGATTTCAACTGCTCACAAGTGAAGAAGGCCAGAGTAAGCTCCTGTGACCACAGAAAACCGCAAGGACGTTGAACCTAAACGCCCCAAGTCTAGGGGCATGATGGTGCATACCGTTTATATGGCTTCCGGAAAAGAGGAAAGCCGTGCTTCCACGGGTCATCGACCGCTCACCTGATCGATAACGAAGGCTCAGGAACAACAGCAGCAGAAACTTCAGGAGATGCTGACTGCAATGGCCGCACTCACTGGGCCAAAAGAAAATCCAGAAACCTCGAAGCAGCGTCGGGAACAAGAAACTGATACTGAGTTCCTCCGAAGAATGCTCGAGAGGAAAGAAAAAGAGGTCGCGGAACAGGCGGCCAACATAAAACGAATGGCTCTCTTGTTCCAAGACATGGCTGGGATGATGTTACAGTCGGAATCTCCAGCCGAAGACCCCCCGATCATCGTTGAAGACGACAAAGGGGAGACATCGAACCTTCCTCCGGCGCTTTCAGTAGCCAAAGAGAAAACCATCTCCAAGGCTACTCTGGATGACTACATTGCTCAGCAAATACGAGCTCACCAGGAGAATGAAGCGGCCGACCAAATTGTTAAAACTGGGCGACCATATCCAGGCTGGTATGATCAAATAAAGTACCCACCGGGATATACGATCCCTAAATTTCATGTATATAAAGGGACGGGAAATCCGCATCAGCACGTCGCTCAATTCAGGGCCTTATGCGGCAACACTGGAGGCGACGATAAATTGCTACTTCGCCAGTTCATCGGCAGCTTGTCGGAGACGGCATTCGAGTAGTATTCTGAACTTCCAAACGACTCTGTCAAGACGTTTGCGGAGATGGAACTGCAGTTTACGCAGAGATTCGCGAGTGCTAGCTAGCGTACCCCGATTACCGCATTAATTAACGTCGGGGTGAAGCCAGGAGAAACTTGGGTACAATACGCAATACGGTGGAGAAATTTATGGTCAAAATGTGAGCAGCGCATCGAGGAAGCGCCGGCAGTGGGCATGTTCGTTGGCACTCTGGACCCTCAGGCTATTTCCCAATTCATGATGTTCTTCAAACCGACCACGTTACAAGCCTTGATCGATAAACTGGCCCAAATGGACCAGATGGGTCATAGACCGTCTCCTCCGAAGCCGGAGCCGCGGAACGAAAAGGGTAAAGGGAAGGCGACGTTCGTTGCAAATACTCAACAGCAGCCCAGTGCCCCGAAACTAACGGATCAACTAGAAGAGAGACAGCGATACTATAATGAGAAAATGAAGCGTCCTTATTCGTTCCCTCGGGACAAAACGAAGAGACTGTTCTAACTGGCGGTGCGCAACAGGCTCATCAATCAGCTGAATCCAAAACGACCACTGCAACCCGGCGAGGCTAATGGTCCCAATTATTGCCCTTACCATCAAATGGTAAGCCATCCAATTGAAGATTGCTTCGTCTTTAAGGGATGGATCGAGGACCAATATCAACAAGGCAAGTTTGCGTTGTCCGAGAATTGGAAGGTGAACCCACCACAGCCACATGCTCCCAAGAAGACGGACAAACCGGGGGCATCATGCTCTTTCGTAGAAGAAGCTCCATGGGAGGTCGCTCTTTCAGCCAAAACTAAAAGAATGCTAAACGATCTCCAAACATGTCCGGCGATCAGGTGGAAGAATCCGCTGGAACCCGAGATTATTAAGGGAATGCTGAAATCGCGCCCAACTCCAAAAATTGACGGTGATATTCAAAGCGCTCACACCCAGCCGTCAAAGCCTTCGAAGAAGAAAAAGAAGAAATCCAAGAGGCTCGTGAAGCCTGGTGACAGGCACACGGACCTGCAAAAACAGATTGACGCGCTGGAAGAATATAACCAGAAGGCGGACTTCAATCACACTCCAAGAATTTCTCAGTCACGTCCTTGAGGACGGAGATGATGGAGAAGACTCATCGGATGAATCTAAAGATTACGCAGCAAGTTGCCATGTGATCTCTCACTCGTCGATAGACGATGGAGAAGCTCCTTACACAGAAAAACTGGGGGCAGGTCCCAAGCCGGAACTTCTAGGGCCATCAGACGAAATGATTGATGCATTCCTGAATGAAGCTCTTCTTAAAAGCAAAGCTGCTCGAGAGCGTGAGATGGCTATATTTGAAAAAGCCAAGCGCCGGCGATTGGACGAACGGGTTGAAACACTCCCGCCAAATCAAAGTACATCCGCCATGAATAAAAGCAGGTTCAAGACGAGGAAGAGATTCGCCAAAGCCATATCAATGGGAATGAAGCTGCCACCCTCTGAAGGAAACATTCTTGGTGAAGAGCAATGCATCCTAGCTACTGCTTATATCATCGAAAGATTGCGCACCCCACCGAAGAGTGCAACGCTTTTAAAAGATGGTGGCAGGGATATGTTGCTCACCGGAAAAATTTCAAGCGGATGAAACACAAAACTCGTCGGGAGCAAAGAAATACGACCGAGGAGCGTAAAAGAACTACCGGCAACTGTCACATGGTCGACGCTGGGGATCACAAGTTCTTACCTTCGGGAGCGACTCTGACGAAGAAATGACTCTTGGCCCTTTCTTTAAAGAGTCCATCTCGGGAAAAAAGGAAGAACCGAAGACCTGTGAAAATATTCAGCTGCGCAATCGTACGCTGCCCGAAAAGAATCTCGGACCCACGAATAGAAAAGATAAAGGAAAAGAAAAAGTCCCTGAGGATATCGCCCAAGATGACCAAGTCGTCAAAGAGCTGACCGCCATGGACCCGCCAAAGAAAAGTAAGGTGGACTACAACGTTCTGGCACACTTGAGAAAGTTACCTTCGCAGCTAAGCATTCTCGATGCCCTCTTATTATCAAAAGAAGCAAGAGATTCTTTGATCAAGGCGTTGCAGGAGCCTGAACAATTCCAAGCTTTCCTCGTCGAAGAAAAGATGAAGGACGAGCTGGAAGAAGTACACACAGCTGATATCACTTTCGGCGATGAAGATCTCCTCCTTGGGACGTGCGAGCATAACCGCCCCCTTCATGTCTCCGGATACTGTCATGATATCAAGATAGGCAAAATCTTGGTCGACAATGGGTCCTCCGTCAATCTCCTCAATGTGAGAGTGTTGAAGGAAATCTGTATGAGCGCTCAGCACCTCGCTCGTGATAAAATCACAATTTCCGGGTTTGACTCTCAGTCATCACGAACGCTTGGGTCTGTAATATTGACACTACGCTTTGGGCTGCTTGTCACGGACATTAAGTTTCAAGTTATCGACGCTAAGACCTGGTATAACGCTTTGCTCGGCCGGCCTTGGTTACATGAGTATAACATTATCCCTTCTACACAACACCAGTGTATGAAGTATTTCAAAGACGGTCTCGAGTATACCGTAACGGGAGAGTTGAACCTATTCTTCGTGAATGAAGTCCGAAAGTACGAAGATGCAAATACTTCTTACCAGACTTTGAGGACACGGAAAGATGTCACAAACCGAAGAACAAAGCCATCACTACTATTCCGGTCTTCGAGAGTGATACCGAGGAGGAAGAAGAGATAGTTTATTCAGGGCCGCCATAATACAACAAGCCGGGACCGTCCATCCCTATGTTGATATTCGGCAGCGACTCGGAAGATGAGGTCAATGTTGTATTCTCTGCTCGGCCGTCGATACAAATCTCCGCCGACAAAGATCAAAGTTTGCAAGTTGCTATGATTCCACTAGAGCATTACAAGGAGCTCGATGCACTTGAAACTTATAGTGTGCAAGAACTGCAGACATTCTACGTCCTTCCCAGACGAAAAGGTGAAAAGGCGATCCTATTCTACCGATCCGGGGAAACCAAAGTGGAAAAAGAAATTTGGCATGGCGCGGATTTTACACTTGACAGGCTCCAGCCCATCCGTCTGTTTAGATATTACACAGAAGGCTTGAAAAGGCTGTTGAGGCGCTAAGGTGTACCCTTCAAACAGACCACTCGACAAGCTCGGTTCTACAACAGGATTTGGGATGTCCCTGGAACTCAGCGCAAGTTGCCCAACGGGAGAATGGAAACGATCGGGCTTGGATATGTTCAATCCAGAAAACGAGAGCGAGTCCATGGCAGCTACGTCATACATGATTTCGATGAAGAAGACATTCTGTTAAGAGACGCTGATCCTGAACCAAAACAAGGTCCTGTCATCAAAACGCTGAGTTCGTCGTTTGAAGAACAGATAGACAAATTGATCAGGGAAGCGGGTCAAAAGATCCGGGATGACCATAACCGCGAGATGGCCATTTACGAGAAAGCCAGGACGCAGCGCCTCCTTCAGCAGGCCGTGGGGGATGACAATGCTCCTTGTCTCCAGCCCGTCATACAAAAGACCCGGCGCAGAGGCAAAAATAAACCAAAGAACGGAAAAAACGTTCAACAACAGCCCAGCGGGTCCGAGAAGCCACGCGAGCAAGGTTCGAGCAGCCGGGATCCATCCCTTATAAAGAAGATGGGCCGGGAATATTCTTTTCCACAAGATAAGACAAAGAAGATAATCGATCTCATCGTCAAGCATCATATGATGACACTCCCAGAGTCCAAGCACCCGGAGCAAGCGAACGAGATCTCCCACCCAGACTATTGCTCTTATCACCGAGCAATAGGGCATCCCCTCGAAGACTGCTTCACCTTCAAAAACTGGGTCGAAGACCAATATCAACAGGGCATGTTCGCTCTATCCAGCAGTTGGAGGGTAAGCCCGCCGCAGAAGCATGAACCAAAAGTGACGTGTATAACAAGAGTAGAATCAGATCAACATCGATCTTGGAAACAATCTCGTACCTGTCACGCGATAACATTGTCAAAAGAAGAGCCCGAGAATACGGATGATTTCCCCTGGTGCTTCGAAAACAATGATGACGAGGTGATCTCAGAGTTTCCACCGGCGCCAAAAGAACTGGAAGATGGAATACATACCACTGCAGATAACCTCAAGAAAATTGATTTGGGGACGACAAGTGACCCGCGACTGATATTCGTCAGTGAGCTGCTGTCTCAAGAAAGGGTGGCTACGCTAAAAGACGTGCACATGCAGCATAAAGACTGCTTTGCATGGAACTACTCCGAGATGCCGGGGCTAGATCCAGAAATAGCTGTGCACAGATTGGCGATATTTCCGGACGTCAATCCAATCAAACAAGCACCGAGGAGAATGCGGCTCGAGCTTGAGATGAGCATCAACGCCGAGGTCAAGAAGCTAATCGACTCTGGCTTCATCCAAGAGGTTCAGTATCCTGACTGGATCGCCAACATTGTCCCGGTGATGAAGAAAAATGGGACGGTGCGCATATGTGCGGACTTTCGGGATCTCAATAAAGCCTGCCCAAAGGACGACTTTCCAGTACCATTCACTGAGCTGATGATAGATAACACATCCACTCACGAAGTCTTCTCCTTCATGGACGGATCATCAGGATATAATCAGATAAAAATGCATCCCGAGGACCAGAAGCACACCGCTTTCCGGACCCCTTTGGGTATATTCTGCTACAAGGTGATGCCTTTCGGTCTAAAGAACGCTAGTGCCACCTATCAGAGGGCCATGACGAAGATTTTTGATGACCTCATACATGAAATTGTCGAATTTTATATCGACAACCTCGTAGTTAAAAGCAAATCATACAAGGAACATCTAGAGCATCTGAAGATCATATTTCAACGCTTCCGGCAATACAACTTGAAGATGAACCCTCTCAAATGTGCGTTCGGAGTTTCCTCGGGCAAATTCCTAGGATTCATCGTCCGACACCGAGGCATCGAGATAGATCCGTCAAAGATCAAGGCGATTATGTAAATGCCTCCACCAAGAATTCTCAAATAGCTGTGGTCTCTCCAAAGAAAGCTCGCGTATATCCGGCGATTTATAGCCGATCTCTCCGGCAAGTGCCATCCTTACAGTCACCTAATGAAGAAGGGAACTCCGTTCGTCTGGGATCACAAATGCCAAAGCGCACTAGATGAAATCAAGTAATACCCACAGAATCCGCCAGTGCTGGTGTTAGTTGTATGTATGCCCTAGAGGCCAGTATTGTACAGATGATGTATATTATATTGGATGCTTGGACATATATAGAGAGGACTTTCTTGCTCGATATGATAGTATGCTATCTGGTTGCTCTTTATCTTAACATGTATACTTGTCTCTTTATACTGTCTTATAGTTACATGTTGGTAAAGCCCTTAGGATGTGTACTTGACTACCTGGACTATGATGCGGATCATACTAGTGGGGACAAGGAAGTCCATAAGTACATCCTTCAAGGTCCCTAGTCGTGGGTGTATCGAGACGGGGCATCGATATACCAGTATGGACTAGCGTATACGCTTCTCGACCCATGAGATGGGCGATGGATGATCCCATATCCATTGGTGTTTGACATCGGAGATGGTATACGGGTGCTCAGTGGAGACTGGGTACACTGGACGGACTCGCTAAGAACTCCCAGATGGTATTATACCTTACGTCAGATGGCAGTTCTCTGGTGACACTTGTGCAGGTTAGTCTGTAGACCCGAGATCGTCATAGAGTCTTGTGTGATTCCCACCGTGCTTTGATTTCCACCTTACCACGTCCATGAGGGCGTGCAAAATGGTGGTTTTTGGGTACAGTCCCGAGTCACATGGAGGCAATGAGAGATAGGAGGGGTTTCGTCTCTCCCGGTATTAGGGGTTGATGTTGCGCTGTGCTCGATTGGCCGTAACAGGGAAGTCCCTGGCCAGGGCTGATTAGAGATTGTAGGGTTCCTAGGCACTCAAGTGAGGTCTCACAAGGCATCGATCATGCCAAATTCAAAAATTATAGGTGCCGAGAGACCCGACTACGGATCGTAGACTAGATTTCTAGGCGAATAAGCTAACTAGTTAACACTTAACTAAGAGATACGGAAATACAACCTTTGTAGATCCGGTGCTCCACCTCCACGGCTCCGCAACGAAGTCGTCTCCGCTGTCCAAATCAAAATCCGGGCTCTAGAGTCGGCTTCGTCGGAGAAAAAGTGAGCTAGGTCGTCGATGTCCATGCCGAAGATGATCTACGTCGAGGCATCGCTAGATCAAGCTCCACCTTCACCTTTCCATGAAAACTTGTGAAGGAAACACACTCTACTACTTGGCAAGAGGTAGAGGATGAAGAAATAGGAAGTGGGTTCACTTTAGAATTGGATTTCTCACTCATATGCTCAATATGCCATTAATGAAGACAAGCTTCTTCATGAAGAAGAAGAAGAGCTAGAAGAAGATAAAAATTATGATAAGATTAAAAATAAAAGGAAAAATCCATTCTTATCATAATTCTCACCATGGTTAGGTGTAGAGAATTAACTTGAGTTAATTGAAGTGGTTAGGGTTAAGCATGAGACAAAATGGTCAAAGTCTTCATGAAGATTCATGAATGATCAAAAGAAAGCAACCATTTTCCTCATTATCTTTTCATTTATTCATTTATCAAAAATAAATAGATAATTAAATAAGATAAATGAATAACAAACAATAATAAACCCTAACCATTCCTTTAACCAAGGTTTAATTCTTTATACTTAATCATTTTTGCATGCACCATCAAATATGATACAAGCAAGTGCACAAATCATATCACATATGCAATGCGCACATCTGAGCGAAAAAATCCATTTAAAGTGAACCGATACTAGTTAATGCAAAGTAATATATCAAATATATTATTATGCATTAAATCATTAAATCAACACTTGATTCAATGATCCGGTCATGTCGCACATAACCGACTGGTATTATTAGTAACAACTTATCGAATCAACACTTGATCCGATAACCCGGCTATATCGCATATAACCGATCAATGTCACATCGCGAGAATCGAATACAGTATCACATATTGGTATCAATCTCGGTCCTGCACATATCTCATATGCGCTCCTATTTCGTTTCGCTTGAGCCAGGAAACCTCTGTGTAGGACTCTAAAGACTCGTCAATACGCCGGCAGCAGGCGATGATCATATCAAACACCCACAAGCCGCAAGCGGTCTGCTAAACGTAACGGCCACCCGGGTATTGAGCGATCTGAAGATCGACGAGCAAGCCCGCTCACACTCCAGTGAATCCGACCAGTAACACTACCGTACAGTCCGGTCTGATCGTCTGATATGTCGCATATCTCGCCTAGGGGTGGTAAACGTCAGACCCCAATAGCTCGATAAGTTGTGTCGATATGAGGTCTATAACAATTCGAGAAACTACTGGTAACACTTACCAGTAAATCTCAGCAACCCTGGCCAGGGATTTCCTGTTATAGCCAATCGAACACAATGCAACATCAACTCCCTATACCGGGAGAGACGAATCCCCTCCTATCGCTCATTGCCTCCATGTGACTCAGGACTGTACCCAAAAACCACCGTTTTGCATTCCCTCTTGGACGTGGTAAGATGGAAATCAAAGCACAGTGGGAACCACACAAGACTCTATGACGATCTCGGGTCAACAGACTACTCTGTACCAGTGTCACCAGAGAACTGCCATCTGACGTGAGGTATAATACCATCTGAGAGTTCTCGGCGAGTCCGTCCAGTGTACCCAGTCTCTACTGAGCACCCGTCTAACATCTCCGATGTCAAACACCAATGGATATGGGATCATCCATCGCCGATCTGTATGGGTCGAGAAGGTATACGCTAGTCTACTCTGGTATATCGATGCCCCGTCTCGATACACCCACGACTAGGGACTTTGAAGGATGTACTTATGGACTACCATGTCCCCACTAGTATGATCCGCATCACAGTCCAGGAAGTCAAGTACACATCCTAAGGGCTTTACCAACATGTAACAGAGAGACAATCAGTGTACACGTTAAGGTAAAGAGTAACCAGATAGCATACTATCATGTCGAGCAAGAAAGTCCTCCCTATATATGTCCCAGCATCCACTACAATATACATCCTATGTACAGTAATGGCCTCTAGGGCATACATATAACTAACAATCTCCCACTTGCACTAGGGCCATCTGTAGCAGTGGTTGTAGTATCTCATACTCAACCATCCCATAAAAGTCTCTCTCTGGGAATAGGCCTTCGTGAGTGGATCCGCTGCGTTATCCTCTAAGTCTGCTCTCCTTGCCTCGATCAGCCTGGAGATCAACCATCTCCATGATCAGGTGATACTGCCTTAGAATAAGTCTGGATCACTGATGGGACCTGCGTTCCTTGGCATAAGCCACAACTCCATTGTCACACAATGGGAGGAACATAGTTCATCTTATGAACCAATATACACCCAAACAGCCTCTTTGGTAGCATCTTAAGTAGCGATGTATCGTGCCTTTATCGTCTAGTATGCCACGGTATTTAGCTTGGAACTCTTCCAACATACCGTCCCTTTACTGAGGGTAAAGACAATGCCTGCGACTGACATTCAGTCGTCTTTATCACCCTGGAACACTTCCAGTGATTCTCCCCAGGATCGATTGATACCATCTCACTACTACTAGTGAGTATCCTAACATCCAATCAGATCTATCTCATAGATCCAAAACTCAGGATTTAGGAGGTATCACTTTGATCCTATACGGAGAATCTTTGTGATAATCGGAGATTGATCGAGCGTAGCATAAGAAACTCCTTTCTTATCAAGAGTATGTCATCCACGTACTCTACGAGGATCACCACCATACTCCCTACTACCTTTTTGTTTATACAAGGTTCATCTACCATTTTGATGATGTCAAACTCTTTGACTTCTATCAAAACAGATGTTCCAACTCCGCGATACCTGTTTTATCCTATAAAGCATCTTGCATACGTTTCCGCTGCTCCCACTGTCTACGAGGCCCTCTGGCTGTGTACTTATAGACGTTCTCTTCTAAATCATCATTTAGAAAAGCAGTCAACACACCCAACCACCAGATATCGTAGTCATGGTATGTAGCCGTGGCAAGTAGGATCCGGATGGACTTAAGCATAGGCACTGGAAATGGTTTCATCATTATCCACGCCTGGTTGATGACGAAAACCTTTAACAAGTATAGCTTTGAAAGTCTCAACTTTTCCATGTACACCAAGTAATCTTCTCAAGATATACTTGCTCCTGATGGGGATTTAACCCTTCAGATATAGCAACCAAAGTCCATACTTTGTTGGTGTATGAGGATTCCATCTCAGATCGCTAAACATCCAGCCATTCTTACAGAGTTCCTACTCTTGATGGCCAGCTCGAAACTAGTTGGGCCATCATCTCATGATGCATTCCTCGCTCCCACTGTCATAGAGAAACAGAAGTATCTCTCAGGTGGGTGAGGAACCCTACTAGATCGGTGGAGAGGCTGAGGTTCGTTGGAATCTACTGAATCCTTCGGTTCTACCAAATCATCTGCTGTAGTTTGTATAGCTGGAACCTTTCCAGTTCTACATAACTGATGTTGCCTCGAGCTTGTCCGGATTTTGCTTTTAGACATAGGCCGGAAAACCCCAAATCTTAACTAACTTAAGATATGGGCTCTTCCCTTTCCATATCACATATGAAATGGTAGGCTTTGATTTGATTCGAACCGTAATTCAATAGGTATGCAACTTCATAAGTGCATAACTCCCAAAAAGGAAATAGGTAACTCAGTAGTACTCATCATAGAGCACACCATATCGAATAGGGTGCAATTGCTCCGCCCCGACATACCATCGTGCAATGGTGTATTCGGAGGAGTAATGCTGAGAGAGAATCTCATTCTCCTTTAGAATAGTCCAGGATTTCCGTGCTCAAGTATTCTCCTCCTTGATCTCATCAAAGGACATAATACTTATACCCGTATTTTGGTTCTCTACTTCTAACTTATATTCTGTGAATATCTCAAAAGGTTCGGACTTGTGTTTCAACAGGAACATATGTCTGAATCTAAAGAGATCATCAGAGAACGTAATCAAGTATAAAGAACCGGTCTTGGTATGTGTAGACAGGGGACCTAACATACATCAACATGTATCATCCCAAGAGTTCACTAACTCTTTCTCTGTTTCCTATAAACAGAGCTATGGTCATTTTATCTTTGTGACATGACTGGCGAGTTTCACAAGATGTAAATTCAAACTGATTTAAATATGCATCTAAATGTAACTCCAGCTAGTCGGGTCACATTGATATGACCTAGTCTACAATACCTCAAGAAGGATCCGTTCATTTCTGAACTCTTCCTCTTGTGTGTGTTCCATATACTAAGAACTGTAGTTTGATTTAGAACATCAATGCTTTTAGATAACGTGCCTGAACCGATCAACTTTTGATAAAGGAAATGTTCAAAACATTATCCAACAATACAAAATTTTATCGTTTCTTTACTAATAAAGAGACAGATATGATTTTGTATATCAGGTTCGGTATCTAATAACATTCGTTCAGAATCAATGTATTGGTAATACAGGGTGACAGTGACCAACAGACTTGGCTGCAACACTTGCCCCGTTTTCTGCCTCATGAAACTTATCACCCGTTCTCAGTTTTTCTACTCTTTTGTAGCCCTATGTAACATCTTACATATCTGGGATCCTTATCCGGTATCAAATACCAAGGATGCGGAGGATACTGAGAAACAGTTCTGTATAATGAACACACCCGAAGATGATGCATCAGCATGCACTCTCTTCGTTTGGGCGGCACGGGAAATCTGGTATTCCCCAATTTCCTGCTCTGTCTTATAACAATTATAAGTTGGAGCGGGACCAACGTTCCCCAGCTCAGTATAACAAGCGGGTTCGGTCAATAATCCGTATTATTATCTTGATTAAGGCGTGATATGGTCGCTACCAGGAGAGAGAGAGAAGAAAACACTCAGTGTGCGCTCTTACAAGAATAGATTGGTTTTATTTTATCTAATCAGGATGGCTCCCACTGCTTTTTATCAAATCTTCCTTCAAACCCTAAAAGGAAAGACTAGCCGGGATTAATTACACACTACAAGTTTGCCAATCTTTCAGCCAGGCCAGTGTCGGTACTTTGAGGGAGGTCCCCCGTGCTTTCGCACGAACCTAATTAATGTAAACCTCATTTTCCCAGAGGCGTAACCCCGTTGACACCTTTCTAGACACCTACTTGATCGGCTAATTGTAATGTATAAAACTCTCCCAGGAGTAACTCTTACTCGCAGCGGGTATCGGGATCCAACTATCTCATAGAAGGTATGCAATCTCATTGCAAATTTCAACACTTGAAATTCCCGATAATATTTTGCCCCTAGCACCCTATGACCTTGACGGAGGCCAACAAACCATAGGCTACTAGTCAAGTTCAACCCGCCATTTCTTGATCGAATCAAACCCACCCGCACGACCCTTGACGGAGGCCAACAAGGTCGCACGACTACCCTAACTCAACCTGCATCATATGCATAAGCAGATAAATACTGGTTAGCTACCGCACACTGCGCCTTGACGGAGGCTAACAAACGCAGCACGAATACTAAACAGCACTTATCTGAAATGACGGAGGGCTACGACAGGTTTTTATGAAAACCTATTGCGTAATGAACTTGATATCGTTGTAGGATCGAATGAATTTTGAAATGGAGTGCTTTTGAGGCTTTTCTTGTTTTGCTATAGGAGTCACTCCCGGTGAAGGGATCGTCGGTCCTTTCCTCGTCGAATGAGGTGCGGGATATATCATATATATCACTGTGCAAAGCAAAAACACTTAAAAGCAATCAAAAGACAAACCGAGTGTGTATCATCTGCCAGTTATTGCTAAAGGAGTCACTCCCGGTGAAGGGATCTCGGTCCTTTCCTTATCGAATGAGGTGCAGGATATATCATATATACCGCTATGCAAAGCAAGAACTGTAGCTACCTGTTTTATTTTGAAATTCGATTCTACAACATCTTAGGTTTCTTTTATTTTATTAATCATATTAATGAAGTCCCATCATTTAAGTACCTAAACATCACAGATAAATACGACGTACACTTATGCCATCCGCATTCGCCTCGATGTCCCCTCGTGCACCGTTAGGTTAGGTAACTAACGGCAGAGCGGGGCAGGGCTAGCGCGGGTGTAAAACATAAGTAACGTCTATATAATATATCATATATACTATATGTTGTATCTATCACAGAACATCTCATGATCACATCACAGATATCGCAGCAGAAGAAACATATGAAATATTGGATATACTAGGACGTCCGTGTTTTCAATACGAGCCAGTATAAAACACGGATTCCACGGTCGTGATGAATAGCAAAACCCACACCCCTAGACCCCTACGAGAGCGGCAAGCAACCCTACAAATTCTAGAGTTAGGAGACCCGGCCTCGACTCCTCGAGTTGGTCTCCCACTGGACTACAGAACCCGGTTACTTGTGCCCTCCTCCTTGGGTCTATCCTAGTGCGGAAAAGTAAATAATATACAAACGGTGACTACTTCCGCTACCTGGAAGTGCCCCAATAAAAGAATATTACATACAAGTTTTTACATGAATGAAAATGAAAAACACTCATCTCACATAAAAACCCCCGGCCATTCGAACACGACGATCCAATATAACATATCCAGCAACACATAACATCACATGTCATCAACGTAAGTAAATATGCGCATCCCAATTGTCGTTGACATATAGCAACGAAACCGGCGATATCACATATTACACTTACGGTCACAGAAAAGAAAGTGTAAAACTACAACAGTTGGAATCCGCAATCTGCATAGACATCGCATGCCTAATCAAATGAATTCCTTAGACATCGCATGCCTAACAATTATAAACCCCGCATTTTAGTCTCATATGTATGCCCTAGAGGCCATTACTGTACATAGGATGTATATTGTAGTGGATGCTGGGACATATATAGGGAGGACTTTCTTGCTCGACATGATAGTATGCTAACTGGTTACTCTTTACCTTAACGTGTACACTGATTGTCTCTCTGTTACATGTTGGTAAAGCCCTTAGGATGTGTATTTGACTACCTGGACTGTGATGTGGATCATACTAGTGGGGACATGGTAGTCCATAAGTACATCCTTCAAAGTCCCTAGTCGTGGGTGTATCGGGACGGGGCATCGATATACCAGAGTAGACTAGCGTATACCTTCTCGACCCATACAGATCGGCGATGGATGATCCCATATCCATTGGTGTTTGACATCGGAGATGTTAGACGGGTGCTCAGTAGAGACTGGGTACACTGGACGGACTCGCCGAGAACTCCCAGATGGTATTATACCTCACGTCAGATGGCAGTTCTCAGGTGACACTGGTACAGAGTAGTCTGTTGACCCGAGATCGTCATAGAGTCTTGTGTGGTTCCCACTGAGCTTTGATTTCCATCTTACCACGTCCAAGAGGGCGTGCAAAACGGTGGTTTTTGGGTACAGTCCCGAGTCACATGGAGGCAATGAGCGATAGGAGGGGATTCGTCTCTCCCGGTATAGGGAGTTGATGTTGCACTGTGTTCGATTGGCTATAACAGGAAATCCCTGGCCAGGGTTGCTGAGATTTACTGGTAAGTGTTACCAGTAGTTTCTTGAATTGTTATAGACCTCATATCGACACGACTTATCGAGCTATTGGGGTCTGACGTTTACCACCCCTAGGCGAGATATGCGACATATCAGACGATCAGACCGGACTGTACGGTAGTGTTACTGGTCGGATTCACTGGAGTGTGAGCGGGCTTGCTCGTCGATCTTCAGATCGCTCAATACCCGGGTGGCCGTTACGTTTAGCAGACCGCTTGCGGCTTGTGGGTGTTTGATATGATCATCGCCTGCTGCCGGCGTATTGACGAGTCTTTAGAGTCCTACACAGAGGTTTCCTGGCTCAAGCGAAACGAAATAGGAGCGCATATGAGATATGTGCAGGACCGAGATTGATACCAATATGTGATACTGTATTCGATTCTCGCGATGTGACATTGATCGGTTATATGCGATATAGCCGGGTTATCGGATCAAGTGTTGATTCGATAAGTTGTTACTAATGATACCAGTCGGTTATGTGCGACATGACCGGATCATTGAATCAAGTGTTGATTTAATGATTTAATGCATAATAATATATTTGATATATTACTTTGCATTAACTAGTATCGGTTCACTTTAAATGGATTTTCTCGCTCAGATGTGCGCATTGCATATGTGATATGATTTGTGCACTTGCTTGTATCATATTTGATGGTGCATGCAAAAATGGTTAAGTATAAAGAATTAAACCTTGGTTAAAGGAATGGTTAGGGTTTATTATTGTTTGTTATTCATTTATCTTATTTAATTATCTATTTATTTTTGATAAATGAATAAATGAAAAGATAATGAGGAAAATGGTTGCTTTCCTTTGATCATTCATGAATCTTCATGAAGACTTTGACCATTTTGTCTCATGCTTAACCCTAACCACTTCAATTAACTCAAGTTAATTCTCTACACCTAACCATGGTGAGAATTATGATAAGAATGGATTTTTCCTTTTATTTTTAATCTTATCATAATTTTTATCTTCTTCTAGCTCTTCTTCTTCTTCATGAAAAAGCTTGTCTTCATTAATGGCATATTGAGCATATGAATGAGAAATCCAATTCTAAAGTGAACCCACTTCCTATTTCTTCATCCTCTACCTCTTGCCAAGTAGTAGAGTGTGTTTCCTTCACAAGTTTTCATGGAAAGGTGAAGGTGGAGCTTGATCTAGCGATGCCTCGACGTAGATCATCTTCGGCATGGACATCGACGACCTAGCTCACTTTTTCTCCGACGAAGCCGACTCTAGAGCCCGGATTTTGATTTGGACAGCGGAGACGACTTCGTTGCGGAGCCGTGGAGGTGGAGCACCGGGTCTACAAAGGTTGTATTTCCGTATCTCTTAGTTAAGTGTTAACTAGTTAGCTTATTCGCCTAGAAATCTAGTCTACGATCCGTAGTCGGGTCTCTCGGCACCCATAATTTTTGAATTTGGCATGATCGATGCCTTGTGAGACCTCACTTGAGTGCCTAGGAACCCTACAGTGGTATCAGAGCTACTAGGCATTGGATGTCGACCTATGGGGGGTTCTCACTGTGCGACAGTGTGGCGAAGCATAGGCTCTTACCCCCAGGGTGTCCCGAGACCGGAAGGTGTTCCGGCGGGTTGTAGTCCTCGCGAGGGGGCAAGCGTAAAAAGTAGCGGCTGAGGGACCCGTTGGTGCCACGGCGACCCCATTGGATGGGGTGGCTGCCTGACCTACAGAGATTTACTGGTAAGTGTTACCAGTAGTTTCTCGACCCGTTATGAGCCTCACATCGGCACGACTTATCGGTTATTGGGGTCTGACGTTTA
The DNA here is from genome assembly GCA_030015575.1 of Agapanthus africanus. NCBI lineage: Eukaryota > Viridiplantae > Streptophyta > Magnoliopsida > Asparagales > Amaryllidaceae > Agapanthus > Agapanthus africanus. The sequence goes on from CM057341.1 coordinate 185,077,880, forward strand.
CCACCCTAGACTTGATATGCGACATATCAGACGAGGAGACCGGACTGTACGGGAAGTGTTACCGGCAGACTTTTACAGGAGTTGGAGCGGGCTTGCTTACTGATCTTCTGATCGCTCAATACCCGGGTGGCCGTTACGTCCAGCTAGTACCGTTGACGGCTTGTGGGTGCTTGATGTGATCATCACGTACGGCCGGCGTATTGACGAGTCTTTAGAGTCCTACACAGAGCTTTTACTGGCTCAGGCAAAACGAAATAGGAGCACGTATGTGATATGTGCGAGACCGAGAATAAATGCGTGTATGTGATACCGTATTCTATTCTCGCGACTATATGTATCGGTCGGTTATATATGATATGGCCAGGTTATCGAATCAAGTATTGATTCGATAAGTCGATACAATGGATGTTAGCCGGTTATATGAGATGTGAACGGATTATTAAGTCAAGTGTTGATTTAATAATTAAGTGTATAATTGTATATTAGATATACTAGTTTACATTTACTAACACTTGCTCACTTTAAGGTTTTTCTCACTTGTACACTACTTTAACATATATGTGATATATGTTTAAAATGTGTTATCATATTGTATCATGGTTGATGATACACAAATCATGGGTGTATGAGACTTAGACCATGCTAATGTTTATTTTGGGTTTTTAATATTTAAAGTAATTGCAAAATCAAGTGGAGGATTTGTAAATACATGAAGCTTGTGGAAGCTTGTGGATGGATTGAATAATCCAACTTGATTTTGTTTTTACTATGGATATTTCTTAACCCAACCATAACCATTATCCAAGGGTTAAGTCTCTACAAGGGTTAGTGTATGATACTCACTCACCATGGTTACTTTACTCACTTGATCATTATCCTCATCTCTTTCTTTTCTTCTTATTCTTCATTGTGAAAAGAAAACAGAAAACTAGGGTTTGATCCAAAGTGAGAAACAAAATTCTAAAGAGAACCCACTTCCTATTTCTCCATCCTCATCAAGACTAGCACTCTTGTATAGGGTGTTTCCTTCACTAATTCTCAAACTAGTGAAGTAGAAGCTTGAGTCGGAATTCTCTCAACGTAGATCATCTTCGGCCTCGGAGACTTCAAGCAAAGTCTCATCCCACGCGTCGTGAAGCCATGCAAGAGCCCGGAATAACCTTGATCGCAGCGAAGGGACTTCATCAAGGAGCTTTAGAAGCGAAGGACCGATCTACAAAGGTTGTATTTCGTATTCCCTTTAGAGTAAAGATGTTTACATGCTAATTGTTTCGCCTAAACTCTAGTATACGATCTTGCTTAGTGTTATTCGGCACATAAAAATTTAATTTTGGCATGGTCGATGCCTTGTAGAGCCTCGTTAGTGTGCCTAGTAACCCTACAGTGGTATCAGAGCTACTAGGCATTGGATGTCGACTTATGGGGGGTTCTCACCGTGTGACAGTGTGGCGAAGCATAGGCTCTTACCCCCAGGGTGTCCCGAGACCGGAAGGTGTTCCGGCGGGTTGTAGTCCTCGCGAGGGGGCATGCGTAAAAAGTAGCGGCTGAGGGACCCGTTGGTGCCACGGCGACCCCATTGGATGGGGTGGCTGCCTGACCTACAGTGGTATTAGAGCCTAGCTAGAGCATTAGGCGATGAGTTAACGATGTTAAAACTCCGAACGAACCCGACAACGTCGAAATCAACCCCTCTCTGGACAAATTTTAAAATCTGGGATTTTTGTGAATTAAAAATATCTAAAAAAATCAGCAGGATTTTCTAAGAATTATAGTGCAAAACGATGACCTGATTCGTACATATGACCGCGGTTCCGCGGCAAATCCCTGCTTGTGCCGCGGAACCGCGGCGGTATGGTGTCCTTTGGCTTCTCTGTTTGCACAGTAATTCTTTATTCTATTATTGGTATTTTATGGGTATTTTTAATTTGACTCAAGTGTTGAGTATTCAGGGGTTCATTTTGTAATCGTCGATTCGATCGGAGAATTTAATTTTGTTTTGTTATTCCGGATAATTTAGTAAGTATTAAAATGTTCGAACGGATATCACTAACTCAATTTTTCCCGGCACGAAAAATATTCAAGTGTTGAATTTTTCTCGGGTTTAAATTTTTCGGAAAAACGTGCAAGAAATGTGACGGACCCTCTAGAAGACAACAAACCTTAACTCGATTATGTGACCGTCTTGAACTGCCCTTTGAACCTTAGGGTTTGGGGCAGTACGGCGTGCCACATGTGAGGCGTTGGCTTGACCCTTCTACGGCTGGACCGTTGCTACTGTGACGTATTCTGGAATCTTTAAACTCCGCTCAAGTGTTGAGATATTATGGAAATCTTGAGTATTTGATTATTCGATCGGAAAGTTTAATACTGTCTATTTATCTGGAATGTGATACAATATGTGGAATTCATACATGTTAGGCATGAAATGCGAAATATGTGATATTTCGGATTTACGATGTCTAAAAAGATTGTGGATTCCAAATGTTATATTTTTACACTTTCTTTTCTGCGACCGTAAGTGTAATATGTGATATCGCCGGTTTCGTTGCTATATGTCAACGACAATTGGGATGCGCATATTTACTTACGTTGATGACATGTGATGTTATGTGTTGCTGGATATGTTATATTGGATCGTCGCGTTCTGAATAGCCGGGGTTTTTTTATGTGAGATGAGAGTTTTTATTTTCATTCATGTAAAATCTAAATGTATGTAATATTCTTTTATTGGGGCACTTCCGGGTCGAGGTTGATGTCACCATTTGTATATTATTTACTTTTCCGCACTAGGATAGACCCAAGGAGGAGAGCACAAGTAACCGAGTTCTGGAGTCCAGTGGGGGACCAACTCGAGGAGTCGAGTACGGGTCTCCTAACTCCAGAATTGGTAGGGTTTCTTGCCATTCTCGTAGGGGTCTAGAGGTGTGGGTTTGGCTATTCATCGCGACTGTGGAATCCGTGTTTTATACTGGCTCGTATTGAAAACACGGACGTCCTAGAATATCCAATATTTCATATGTTTCTTCTGCTGCGATATCTGTGATGTGATCATTTGATGTTCTGTGATAAATACTGTATATAGTATATATGATATATTATATAGGCGTTACTTATGTTTTACACCCGCGCTAGCCCTGCCCTGCTCTGCCGTTAGTTACCTAACCTAACGGTGCACGAGGGGACATCGAGGCGAATGCGGATGGCATAAGTGTACGTCGTATTTATCTGTGATGTTTAGGTGACTTAAATGATAGGACTTCATTAATGTGATTACTGAAAAAAAAGAAACCTAATAGATGTTGTAGAATCAAATTTTCAAATAAAAAGGGTAGCTACAGTTTTGCTTTGCATAGCGGTATATATGATATACCCTACACCTTATTCGATAGGGAAAGAGCCGAGATCCCTTCACCGGGAGTGATCTCTTTAGCAAAACTGGCAGATGCTACAACACTCGGTTTGACTTTTGACTGCTTTTGGAGTTTTTCTTTGCATAGCGATGTATATGATATATCCTGCACCTTATTCCATAAGGAAAGAGCCGAGATCCCTTCACCGGGAGTGACCTCTTTAGCAAAACTAATAAAAGCCTCAAAATCACTCCATTTCAAAATTCACTTGATTCTACGACGATATCAAGTTCATTACGCTCATGGTTTTCTGAAAAACCTGCGTAGCCCTCCGTCATTTCAGATAAAGACTAGTTAGTATTCGTGCTACGTTTGTTGACTATGTTAAGGCGTAGTGTGCGGTAGCTAATTAGTACTTATCTGCTAAAGCATGAGATGTGATTGGATTAGGGTAGTTGTACGACTTTGTTGACTATGTTAAGGGTCGTGCAGGTGGGTTTAATTCAATCGGGAAATGACGGGTTGAACTTGACTAGCAATTATGATTTGTTGACTATGTTAAAGTCATAAATTGCTAGGGGCAAAATATTATCGGGAATTTCAAGTGTTGAGATTTGCAATGAGATTGCATACCTTCTATGAGATAGTTGGATCCCGATACCCACTGCGAGCAATTGTTACTCCCGGGAGAGTTTTACACAGGACAATTAGCCGATCAAGTAGGTGTCTAGAAAGATGTCAACGGGGTTACGCCTCTGGGAAAACGAGGTTTACTATAATTAGGTCCGTGCGAAAGCACGGGGAACCTCCCTCAAAGTACCGACACTGGCCTGGCTGAAAGATTGGCGAAGTTGTAGGGTGTAATTAATCCCGGCTAGTCTTTCCTTTTAGGGTTTGAAGGAAGATTTGATAAAAAAAACAGTGGGAGCCATCCTGATTAGATAAGATAATAACCAATCTGATATTGCAAGAGCATACGCTAAAGTGTTTTCTTCTCTCTCTCTCCAGGTAGCGACCATATCATGCCTTAATAAAGATAATAATATGGATGTATTGACCGAACCCGCATGTTATACTGTACTGGGGAACGTTGGTTCCTTTCTTTCTTATAAGAGTTATAAGACTGATCAGGATATAAGGGAATACCAGGATTCCCATGCCACCCGAATGAAGAAAGTACATGTTGATGCATTTTCTTCGGGTGTGTTCGTTACTGAGAACTGTTTCTCCATTTGCTCTACGTCCTGGGTATTGGATACCGGGTCAGGATCCCATATATGTAATCAGTTGCATGGGCTTAGGAAAGGTAGAGAACTTGGAGAAGGTGATAAAGACATAAGGGTTGGAAATGGTGCAATTGTTGCAGCTAAAACCGTCGGGGAATATCACCTTGTATTGCCAACTGGTAATACATTGATTCTGAACGAATGCTATTTCATGACGAACCTGATATGCAACATTATATCGGTTTCTTTGTTGAGTAAAGAGGGATATAATTTTGTATTACAGGATAATGTTATGAACATTTTCCTTAACCAAAAGTTGGTTGGATCAGGCACGTTGTGCAATGGCATTTATGTTCTAAATCAATCAACAGTTCTGAGCATAACAAACACACATATGAGGAAGAGTTCAGAACTGAACGAATCCTTCTTATGGCATTGTAGACTCGGTCATATAAATGCGACACGGCTAGCTAAGTTGCATAAGGATGGATACTTGAAACCATTCGAATTTTCATCTTATGACACTTGCCAGTCATGTCTCAAAGGCAAGATGACCAAAACTCCGTTTACGGGACACGGAGAAAGAGTTACCGAACTCTTGGGACTGATACATAGTGATGTATGCGGTCCCATGTCTACACATGCCAGGGATGGTTCTTCATACTTTATTACATTCACTGACGATCTCTCTAGATTCGGATATGTGTTCCTGATGAAACACAAATCAGAAGCTTTTGAGAAATTTAGAGAATATAAACAAGAAGTCGAGAACCAAACCGGAAAAAGTATTAAAATCCTACGATCTGATCGAGGAGGTGAATACTTGAGCAATGAATTCCTGGACTTCCTAAAAGAGAATGGGATTCTCTCTCAGCTGACTCCTCCATATACACTACAGCACAACGGTGTATCGGAACGGAGGAATCGCACCCTATTAGATATGGTGCGCTCGATGATGAGTACAGCTGAGTTACCTATTTCCTTCTGGGGTTATGCGCTTGGGACATCAGCATACCTATTGAATCAAGTTCCATCTAAATCTGTACCTACCACCCCATATGAGATATGGAGTGGGAAGAGACCATATTTTAAACGAGTTAAGATATGGGGTTGTCCGGCCTATGTCAAAAGGAAAAATCCAGACAAACTCGAGGCACGGTCAGTTCTTTACAAGTTTGTGGGATATCCTAAGAATTCCCAAGGATATTTTTCTACCACGATGAAGAACAAAAAGTGTTTGTTTCTCAATATGCCATCTTTTTGGAAAAGGAATTTCTTGCAAAAGAAATTAGTGGCAAAGTGGTAGAGCTGGAAGAGGTTCTAGATACAAAAACTGCAACTAAAGATTTAGTGGAACCAGAGGATTCGGTAGTTCCCAACGAACCTCAGCCTCTCCGCCGATCTAGCAGGGTTCCTCACCCACCTGAGAGATACTACGGTTTTCTCATGGATGGTGGGAGCGAGGATTGCATCATGGTTGATGATGACCCAACTAGCTTCGAGCAGGCCATCACGAGTGGAGACTCAGTGAAATGGCTGGATGCAATGCGGTCCGAGATGGAATCCATGTACACCAACAAAGTGTGGACTTTGGAAGTTGCTCCTGAAGGGGTAAAACCCATTGGGAGCCAGTGGATCTTCAAGAAAAAACTTGGTGTAGATGGGAAAGTGGAGACTTTCAAAGCTAGACTTGTAGCAAAAGGTTTTCATCAAAGACCAGGTATGGACTATGACGAAACCTTTTCTCCAGTGGCTATGCTTAAATCCATCCGGATCATGCTTGCCATCGCTGCATATCATGACTACGAAATCTGGCAAATGGATGTTAAGACCGCCTTTCTAAACGGTGATTTAGAAGAGTGCGTGTACATGACTCAACCAGAGGGCTTCGTAGATAGTGGGAGCAGCAGGAAGGTGTGCAAGCTGCTTAAATCCATTTATGGATTAAAGCAAGCATCGCGGAGTTGGAACATCTGCTTTGACGTCGTAATCAAAGAGTTTGATTTCGTCAAAAACGTAGATGAACCTTGTATCTACAAGAAGGTGGCAGAGAGTAAGGTAGTCTTCCTCGTATTGTACGTGGACGACATACTCTTGATAGGAAATGACATTCCTATGCTGTAATCGGTGAAGCTCTTCTTATCACAAAGATTCTCAATGAAAGATCTTGGTGATGCCTCCTGCATATTGGGGATTAGGATCTATAGAGATAGATCTAAACGGATATTGGGATTGTCCCAATCCAGGTACATTGACACCATACTAAAGAGGTTTAGTATGGAAGAGTCCAAACGTGGGTTTTTACCCACGATCTCAGGGCTCACTTTCTCCAAAGAGATGTCTCCTAAGACTGATTTGGAAAGAGCTCGCATGCAAGTGATACCCTATGCTTCGGCAGTAGGCTCTATCATGTACGCAATGCTATGTACCAGACCTGATGTAGCATACTCACTAAGTGTAGTGAGTAGGTATCAAGCTGATCCTGGAGAGAGTCACTGGACAGCTGTGAAGAGCATTCTCAAGTACTTACGAAGGACTAAAGAGATGCTCTTGGTGTATGGTAACGGAGAACTCCAAGTGGAGTCCTTTACCGATTCGAGCTTCCAAAATGATAAGGACGACTCTAAGTCGCAGTCGGGATTTGTCTTTACCCTTTACGGAGGGGCGGTTAGCTGGAAGAGTTCCAAGCAAGAAACTGTGGCAGACTCGACGATGGAGGCTGAATACATCGCTGCCAACGATGCTGCCAAAGAGGCTGTTTAGATCAAGAAGTTCATTACTGAACTTGGAGTGGTTCCATCCATTGAGCATCCAATACCTTTGTATTGCGATAACATTGGAGCGGTGGCTTTGGCCAAGGAACCCAGGTCCCATCAGCGATCCAGGCAAATTCTGAGGCGGTATCACCTGATCCGGGAGATAGTTGATCGCCAGGAGATCGAGGTCAGGAGGGTTGACAGGAAGAATAACACAGCGGATCCACTCACGAAGGCCATTCCCCATATACAGTTTGAGAGACTCTTCGGTATGCGATACTACAGCAGCTGGCCTTAGTGCAAGTGGGAGATTGTTAGTTGTATGTATGCCCTAGAGGCCAGTATTGTACAGATGATGTATATTATATTGGATGCTTGGACATATATAGAGAGGACTTTCTTGCTCGATATGATAGTATGCTATCTGGTTACTCTTTATCTTAAGTTGTATACTTGTCTCTTTATACTGTCTTATAGTTACATGTTGGTAAAGCCCTTAGGATGTGTACTTGACTACCTGGACTATGATGCGGATCATACTAGTGGGGACAAGGTAGTCCATAAGTACATCCTTCAAGGTCCCTAGTCGTGGGTGTATCAAGACGGGGCATCGATATACCAGTGTAGACTAGCGTATACGCTTCTCGACCCATGAGATGGGCGATGGATGATCCCATATCCATTGGTGTTTGACATCGGAGATGGTATACGGGTGCACAGTGGAGACTGGGTACACTGGACGGACTCGCCGAGAACTCCCAGATGGTATTATACCTTACGTCAGATGGCAGTTCTCTGGTGACACTTGTGCAGGTTAGTCTGTAGACCCGAGATCGTCATAGAGTCTTGTGTGATTCCCACTGTGCTTTGATTTCCACCTTACCACGTCCATGAGGGCGTGTAAAACGTTGGTTTTTGGGTACAATCCCGAGTCACATGGAGGCAATGAGCGATAGGAGGGGTTTCGTCTCTCCCGGTATTGGGGGTTGATGTTGCGCTGTGCTCGATTGGCCGTAACAGGGAAGTCCCTGGCCAGGGCTGATTAGAGATTTACTGGTAAGTGTTACCAGTAGTTTCTCGACCCGTTATGAGCCTCACATCGGCACGACTTATCGGTTATTGGGGTCTGACGTTTACCACCCCTAGACTTGATATGCGACATATCAGACGAGGAGACCGGACTGTTCGGGAAGTGTTACCGGCAGGCTTTTACAGGAGTTGGAGCGGTCTTGCTTGCTGATCTTCTGATCGCTCAATACCCGGGTGGCCGTTACGTCTAGCTAGTACCGCTGACGGCTTGTGGGTGCTTGATGTGATCATCACCTACGGCCGGCGTATTGACGAGTCTTTAGAGTCCTACACAGAGGTTTTACTGGCTCAGGCAAAACGAAATAGGAGCACGTATGTGATATGTGCGAGACCGAGAATAAATGCGTGTATGTGATACCGTATTCTATTCTCGCGACTATATGTATCGGTCAGTTATATATGATATGGCCGGGTTATCGAATCAAGTATTGATTCGATAAGTCGATACAATGGATGTTAGCCGGTTATATGAGATGTGACCGGATTATTATGTCAAGTGTTGATTTAATAATTAAGTGTATAATTGTATATTAGATATACTAGTTTACATTTACTAACACTTGCTCACTTTAGGGTTTTTCTCACTTGTACACTACTTTAACATATATATGATATATGTTTAAAATGTGTTATCATATTGTATCATGGTTGCTAATACACAAACCATGGGTGTATGAGACTTAGACTATGCTAATGTTTATTTTGGGTTTTTAATATTTAAAGTAATTGGAAAATCAAGTGGAGGATTTGTAAATACATGAAGCTTGTGGAAGCTTGTGGATGGATTGAATAATCCAACTTGATTTTGTTTTTACTATGGATATTTCTTAACCCAACCATAACCATTAGCCAAGGGTTAGTATATGATACTCACTCACCATGGTTACTTTACTCACTTGATCATTATCCTCATCTCTTTCTTTTCTTCTTATTCTTCATTGTGAAAAGAAAAAAGAAAACTAGGGTTTGATCCAAAGTGAGAAACAAAATTCTAAAGAGAACCCACTTCCTATTTCTCCATCCTCATCAAGACTAGCACTCTTGTATAGGGTGTTTCCTTCACTAATTCTCAAACTAGTGAAGTAGAAGCTTGAGTCAGAATTCCCTCGACGTAGATCATCTTCGGCCTCGGAGACTTCAAGCAAAGTCGCATCCCACGCGTCGTGAAGCCATGCAAGATCCCGGAAGAACCTTGATCGCAGCGAAGGGACTTCATCAAGGAGCTTTAGAAGCGAAGGACCGATCTACAAAGGTTGTATTTCGTATTCCATTTAGAGTAAAGATGTTTACTTGCTAATTGTTTCGCTTAAACTCTAGTATACGATCTTGCTTAGTGTTATTCGGCACATAAAAATTTAATTTTGGCATGGTCGATGCCTTGTAGAGCCTTGTTAGTGTGCCTAGTAACCCTACAGCTGGCCGCTCCCGTTAAAGGAAAACCTCTCGTCCTGTATACAACAGCCCTCGAAGGTTCGCTAGGCGCATTATGGGCACAAGAGAATGACCAAGGGAAAGAGAGAGCCCTTTATTATCTGAGTCGAGTTCTCCTGGGGGAAGAAAGCTATTACTCTCCCATTGAAAAACACTGCCTAGCGTTGATCTTCGCGATAACGAAGCTCAGACATTATGCGTTGGCACATGAGGTCCATCTCATATCAAAAATGGATCCTCTCAAGTATTTGATGTCGAAGGCCATACTAACAGGACGGCTTGCTAAATGGGCCCTGCTCTTAATGGAGTTCTCGATAACTTATCGTCCTCTTAAGGCAGTGAAAGTCCAAGCCATCACTGACTTCCTCGCTGAGCATCCGATACCCGTCGACTCTCCCTTGAACTGCGAACTGCCGGACGAACACGCGTTTGACACAATCGACGGGGAGAGAAGAGAGAATAATACCCAATGGGAACTCTACTTCGATGGAGCATCTTCCGTGAAGAAGCGCAAACAAAGCACGCCTATAATCAAATCAGGGGTAGGCCTCATCTTCGTAACTCCACAAGGAGGGATAATGCGCTTTGCCTTCTTTTTAACAGAGCTGAGGACAAACAATGAAGCCGAGTATGAAGCTTTGATAGCAGGTCTCGAGATCGCCATCGACATGGGAATTGAAAACCTCCTCATATATGGAGACTCCCAACTGGTTGTTAGTCAAGTAAATGGAGACTACCAAACGTGCAAACCAGAGTTGGTGAAGTACGGCGAGAGAGTACAACGACTGCTAATTCAAATTCCTCCCTACACCTTGGAAAGTATACCACATGCGGAATATAGCAAGGCGGATGCATTAGCCAAGCTCACTAAAGAACTGGCCGACGAGAACCTCGATGAGGTGAGGATCATTGTGCAAAGCCGTCGGGTTCTTGCACCGGGAGAAATATCTCCGGAGTCGTCCGAGGAAAAGGGAGCGACTGAGTAGACATCCCTACAAATAAAAGACCAGGAAAAGGCTATGGATTGGAGAGAAGTCTTTATAGACTACTTCAAATCCTGTCGAACACCTGAAGATGCGTCCTCAAAACATCAGCTCATGAAGCGAGCTCTATCTTTCGCCTTTGTTAATGATACTCTGTATAAGAGATCATTCGATTCTTTGTGGCTAAGATGCCTGGGACCTGAAGAGGCAAAGAGAGTCGTCCAAGAAACTCATGACGGACTCTGTGGTTCTCACCAAGCCGGGCCGAAGATGAAGCTGAAGATTAAAAGGATGGGCTACTATTGGCCCACGATGATTCAGGACTGCCTCGAGTATGCGAAGCAATGCCACTCGTGCCAGATCCATGGGGACTTTATCCACCAGCATCCGAATCCACTACATCCGAAAATGGCTAGCTGGCCGTTCGAAATGTGAGGAACTGACATAATCGGCCCCATCGAACCAACATCGTCCGGAGGACATCGATTCATTTTGGCGACAATTGATTACTTCTCTAAATGGGCAGAAACAGTACCGCTGAGGGAAGTGAAGACGGAGAATATCCTCCATTTCTTCAAAACACACGTCATTTATCGGTTTGGAACTCCGAGACGGATCATCTCCGATAACGGGCCAGCCTACAGAAGGCACAAGATCAGCCGCTTCGCACAACAGCATAACATAGACTGGAGATACTCCTCATTCTATAATCCCCGAGCTAACGATCTAGCTGAGGATTTCAATAAGACCTTGACGAAGATCGTGAAAAAGACGGTGTCTCGAAATAAGAAGGACTGGCATGAGAGACTGCATGAAGCTCTCTAGGCGTATCGGGATTCGTTGTAATTGGTGATATTTGAAGAAATCGCCTGGGTTATTGCCGGACGGCAAATATTTGGTTTTGAATATCCGTTGTTATGCACCAATTTCAAACTGATATATCTGTACGTATATTTTTATAAAGTGAGATATAACCTTTTGAAATTATGTCCATGACATTTACCTATATCAGTTGATGGTTAGGTAAGGAGAATTTAACAGCGGTGTAATTCTTCATAACCATAGTACAGTTTTCAACCTACGACGCACAGGGTTTGAGTTATTCAACTCAACGGACTTATACAAAGTATTGTATGTTGTCCAGTGTCCATTAGGACAGAGGGGTTGGTCCTCATACTATATTCTGTTTACTTGTGACTTCTCTAGTTTTAGACAAGTGTTTCGTAGAAATGCAAGGTCTAAGTTTTGAGAAGTTATAGGTATATGAATAAAGTAGAGAATCAGGTATTGCAAGTATCAGGATTCTTTAAGGTGATCGAAGATGTAGATACTTGTGTATGGTATTCAGTTGATAGTAATGATTATGAGAACTTGCTTCTCTTTCAGGTTACTCATATCTGGATGTACTCCTAAGTTGAGTAATGTTGATCGACCTCTCTCCATTTAGTTGACATGCACTGGAGACAGCTGCATGATTTGAATCTGGTTCCAATTAAATCAATTCCTCTGTTTCTATATTGGATATAGAATAGTTCATATCTTAACAATGTTAAGGTACGGGGAGTTGTCCGGCTTATGCTTAAAACCAGACTCCGGATAACTCAAGGCGCGTTTCTGTAATGGTTGTTTGTGGGTTAACCCGGGCTATGACGAGGGTTGACTTTCTACCATGTGGAAGATCAATAGTGATATTGTTCTTGACTCGCCACAGTTTTAGTAAAATGGATTTTTTCAGAAAACAGAAGTGGGAGTATGGTAGAACTGGAAGTGATTCTAAAACCACAAACGATTACTGGAAATTTGATAAGAACCTAAACATTCAATCAGGTTTAACATTCCATTAGCCACTCCGCAGATATGGTGGGTAACCTCAGGCACTCGAGAGGTACTTCGGTATGCTCAAGGACGGTGAGGTTCTTGTTTACCCAGACTTGCCATTGCTGTTGTTCCAGGCTGTGAGACCCGGCAGGAGGATGAGTATAGCGTCGTTCTAAACTAGCTTTAGAAGTGCACGTGTATATGACTCTGCCAGAGGGTTGTCATAGTCAGTGGGAGCAGCGGAAGCATAGTGGACAAGTAGCTTATGTCTATTTATAGACTAAAGCAGATATAGCGGAGATAGATCATCTATTTTTGATGTCACAGTTATAGGTTTTGACTTCATCAGAATAGGAGATGGATCTGTTAAGAAGGTAGTAGGGTGTGATGTCCTGGTATATGGATGACATACACATAGTAGGAAGTGAAATTCCTATACTACGATCGGTTATACTTTGGTTGTCACACAGTGGTTTCTCCGCATAGGATATGGATATTATATCAGACATTATGGTTACTAGATCTATGGTTTTAGATCTAGATTTGGGTAGTTTCCCAATCTGGGTACTAAGACAACATTCTAAAGGTGTTTTAGAATGGACGACTCCTGGCACGCTAGTATACCTGTAGGTGATGGAGTCACCCTCTCTAAAGGTGTCTTACAGACTAACGGGAGAGGGATGTGCATGATTAGGTAATTGAGTCAATCATGAGATGTCAAGTACCACACCAGATGTTGTTTTTGCACTAGATGCAATAAGTTGATATTAATCCAATCCTGGAGAAACATTCGGAAGCAGTTTTAGAACATAAGTGGATGTTCTAGGGATATGATGACGACAACCTCCTTCGGGAGACGGTTATCATTCCAGGCTTCCAAGGTGACCTGGATGACAGAGTGACTGTCAGAGTTATAGCTTTCCCTCTGACAAGGGGCAGTAATTTGGACAGGTGGTCCAAGCGGATACTGAGAGAGGCATAGTGCAGGATACTGATTAAGTTCAGTTGACGATACAGTCTAAAGAAGTTTGGATTTGGAGTTCATTTGTGAACTAGGTCCCATCAGATATCCAGACATATTCTAAGACAGGTATTGCTCGTTTCAGGAGATGGCTTTCTCCGCGAACTTGAGATAAAGAGAGACATAGAAAGAAATATCAGAGCGGATCCACTCACTGAGGCTATTTCTCGAACGCAATAGTTTCACAAACAAGTTTTGTGAGACTGATCAGTAGAGAAGTTGGGTGTTCGGTATCACATGGTCTGTGAGTATGCGACATCGCAATAATTAGCCTTGAGTGCAAGTGCGAGATTGTTGGATATAGTGCCCTCAAAGTCAATTATTGGATCGCAGGCGCGTGATTGCAATGATTGAGGGAGGACCTATGCCGGTAGGACAGTCTTACTCAAGATGATAGTATGCAATCTGGTTTATCTTTATCATCGTATACATGCTTTAGGTGACATTATAGGTCACTATTGCACGTTGATAGAGCCCTTAGGATTCTTGCTTGACTATCAGCAGTATGATGGCAATCATATACGTGAGAGTTGGGTAGTCTATAAGCACATCCTTAAAGTGGTCCCTAGTCATGGGAGTTTCGAGACTGGGCATCGACACTCTATTAGTAGACTAATATATACGGATCGAGACCCCGACGAGGGGCGGTGGCTGGTCTCACAAGCCATTGGTGTCAGTTGGTTCACCTAAGACGTATACAGGTGCTCATTGGGTTATGAGTACACCGGACAGGACTCACCGGGAACATGCTAGTTGGTATTATACCTGACGTCAGATAGCAGTTCCCTGGTGACATGTGTACAGGTTAGTTCATCGACCTGAGATCGTCATTTGTTTCGTGTGAGTTCCCACTGTTCTTTTATTACTACCCTACCACGGCTCAAAGGAGTCGTGGAAACAGGTTTTAGTTGGGTACAGTCCCGAGCCACATGGAGGCAGTGAGCGAATCGGCAGGGGTTTCGTCTATCCCGGTATTGGGGGTGAGATCGCGCTGTGTCTAGGAGAGCCATTACATGAAGTTCTTGGCCAAGGCAAGTGAGATTTACTGGTAGGTATTCCAGTAGTATCTCAGGGTGTTCCGGGCTATACTCCGACACGACTTGTACCGCTTTTGGGGGTCTAACTTTTACCAACCCCCTAGGCCCGACATGCGATACTCATAGACGAACGAACCGGACTGTACGGATATTGTCACTGACACGCTCAGTAGGGTGTCAGGATGAGTTCGCTCATCGACCTCCCTTTTGGTTAATACCTGCTAGCCCGTTACGTACAGCTAGTACCACTGACGTGCTAGTGGTTAAATCCACAGCCAAAATATTGACGAGTCTTTAGAGTCCCCCACAGACAGTTTCTCAAGTTTCGGGCGAAACGTTGTAGAGGCCGTATGATATTATGGTAGAGTTCGATCATATACATGCAGTAGTGCACGGATCATGATCGGACGGATCATACTAGTGGGCTTTGGTTTAAGCCGGATCCTAGTATTAGATTTTTTGGATTACTTTAGTCTCATCGCATTTACATTCAGTCGGAATGCGGATGCAGGTATGTATATACAGGTGAGGGGTATCCTTGTGATCCGTCTCGAGTTTACTTTAGATGTTGCCGTATCTTTTTGTTGGACCAAACATTTGGATGGTGGAAATTGTGAGTGGAAGTGATAATTTAGTGCATTAAATGAGACATGTGCTTCATTGGTGACTCATGGTCTCTTTTCTTGTGCTATGTCAATTTATTTGATTGATTGTTGTGTTGAAATGAGAGGTAGAGAGAGAGAGGGGGCAGCCATATAAGTGGGGCTAGCTCTTGGGATTTCTTCTTGCTCTCATTTTTCTCATTGCAACACAATAACAAAAGGAGAAAGGCTCTTCTTCTTCTTCTTCTTCCTCTTGGTCACAAGTTCCACCATTGGCATCAACTTCAACCTCCATCTATACACTCTCATGTGTTGAGAATCAATAGATGCTTGAGATAAAGTTATCACACACATTCTCTATTTCACCTTAGACATGTCGGCTCGCAAACTTCATGTTCGAATTACTTCGGATGAAGCGGGAGCCCGTAAAAGGACTCATTGATGTGGTGGCTTTCCGACGAGGAGACCGGAGATCGGAGATGCAGCGAGGAGCTTGGGATGGTGGCCAAAGACCGAAGGACACGGATTGATCGGTATAGCCACTCTCACTTCTTAGTAGTTAGCTAGTTTAGCGTTAATAGTTTGATCCGGGTGAAAGAATACGATAGCGCCGGTTTCCTAAAAAGTTTTTGTTCCGCGTTTGGCCTCGGATTGACGGCCGGGGCGCTACCGTAGACTTACACACCAGTACTGCATGTGAAGAAGAAGAAAGGTTCATACAGAATGTGCATCGATTATATAGCCTTGAACGAAGTAACTATAAAGAACAAGTATCGGCTACCGCGTATCGACGATCTGTTCGATCAGTTAAGTGGATCTTGTGTTTTCTCCAAGTTAGATCTTCGTTCGGGTTATCATCAAGTGAAGGTCATAAAACGGCTTTCAGAACTCGTTATGGACATTACGAATTTCGCACCAGCAATATTCATGAACCTGATGAATCAAGTTTTCTGGGAGTACTTAGACAGGTTTGTTGTCATCTTCATCGACGACATCCTGGTATATTCTAAGAGTCGAAAAGAGCATTCCGAGCACCTACGAATTTTCCTGGAAACTCTACAACAACATCAACTATATGCAAAGTACAGCAAATGCGAGTTTTGGCTAGATCAAGTTGGTTTCCTCGGACATATTGTATCAGGCGAAGGAATCTCTGTGAATCCATCGAAAGTTTCAGCAGTAAGCGAATGGCCGACATCAAAGTCAGTGAAGGACATTCGAAGTTTCTTGGGTCTAGCTGGATATTACCGAAGGTTCATTGAAGGATTTTCGAAGATAACAACACCCCTGACCAAGCTCACACGTAAAGATGAAGAATTCGTGTGGTCAGAAGCATGCGAGCAAGCTTTCGTAGAACTCAAGTCAAGGTTGACATCAACGCCTATTCTCGTTATACCGGACCAATCTGGAGGTTTTGAAGTGCATTGCGATGCATCCGGTAAGGGATTAGGATGTGTTCTGCATCAGCACGGTAAGGTTGTGGTTTATGCTTCAAGACAGCTGAAAATTCATGAGCGCAATTACCCAACGCATGATTTGGAGTTGGCGGCAGTTATTTTTGCTCTTAAGATTTGGCGCCATTATCTTCTTGGTGAACGAGTGAACATATACACAGATCACAAGAGTCTGAAATATGTGTTTACTCAGAAGGAGCTTAATATGCGGCAGAGACGATAGTTAGAACTCATGGCGGACTTCGACATCAACCTGCAATATCATCTAGGGAAGGTGAATGTGGTACCTAATGTCCTTCGTCGCCAACCATTAGTAATGAATCTCACCGTTCAGTAGAAGCTTCAACGAGACTTGCATCAGATGGAGATTGAAGTAGTCATGCCAGGTAACGCTTCAAACTTGATGAATTTACAAGTTCAATCAACAATTGTCAATCAGATCAAAGTAGCTCAAGCAAGTGATGCTAAATTGCAAAAGATCAAAGAACAAGTGGAGAATGGACTCAGAATAGACTTCATCATCCATGAAGACGGATCTTTGAGATACGGCAGCAGATTGTGTATACCAAAAGGTTCTGTTCAGGAAGAGTTAATAAAAGAAGCTCACAACTCTCCCTACTCAGTACACCCTGGAGGTACAAAGATATACAAAGATCTACGTCAAAATTACTGGTGACATGGAATGAAACGTGAAGTAGCCAGAAGCGTCGTTAAATGCTTGGTGTGTCAGCAAGTGAAGGCTGAACATTACAGGACAACTGGATTACTTCAACCGTTACCTATCCTAGAATGGAAGTGGCAACACATCACAATGAATTTCGTGACTGCACTTCCTCGCAGCACGAAAGGTAACGATACAGTATGCGTTATTGTGGATCGACTGACAAAGTCGGCTCATTTCATCCCATTTCGAGTTGGCCAATCTACTGAGACATTAGCAAAGAAGTACATGGAGGTAAGAATCTAAGTAAAATTTAAACTCTTCAAAATGAACTATCTCTGATACCCATGAACTAATACAGGAAATTATGAGACTTCATTGAGTACCGGTCTGCATTATCTCCGATCGTGA
Organism: Agapanthus africanus; assembly: GCA_030015575.1. Lineage (NCBI taxonomy): Eukaryota > Viridiplantae > Streptophyta > Magnoliopsida > Asparagales > Amaryllidaceae > Agapanthus > Agapanthus africanus. Next base: position 185,095,719 of record CM057341.1, read on the forward strand.
CACCAGGTTCCGATCGCAATTTTGGCAGAGTCTGCAAGCGAGCATGAGAACAAGTTTGAACTTTAGCACAGCTTATCATCCACAAACAGATGGTTGGTCTAAGCGAACTATTCAGATCTTAGAAGATATGCTCACACCTTGTGGAGTTTTCATACAACAACAGCTACCAAGCAAGCATCGGAATGGCACCTTTTGCAGCACTTTATGGAAGGAAATGTCGATCGCCATTAAATTGGGACGACATCGGTGATAGGGAACTTCTTGGACCTGAGATGATAGTAGCAACTGTTGATGTGGTTCGTACTATCAGGGAAAGAATGCGCATAGCCCAAGATCGAAAGAAGCAATGGGCTGATGAAAAGTGCCGTCACTTGGAGTTCCAACCAGGAGATCACGTATTTCTAAAGATATCTTCAAACCGCGGAGTGATTCGATTTGGAAGACGGGGAAAACTAAGTCCAAGATATATTGGACCGTTCAACATACTCGAACGAGTCGGTGAAGTGGCGTACCGCTTGGCACTTCCACCCTCATTAGAAGAAGTGCACAACGTGTACCACATATCCCAACTCAGAAGGTGTGTGAGTGACCCCAGCCATATCCTTAATCATTCTGAGCTCACTGTACAGCCAAACTTATCTTGTGAGCAACAACCTGTTGAGATCCTGAATAGGAAAGTGAAGTCACTTCGGAAAAAGGAAGTCAACTTGGTTCGAGTGATGTGGAGAAAAAACACTCTAGGGGAATCAACATGGGAAAGGAAAGATGAGATGCGTGCAAGATATCCTCACTTATTTGTAAACTAGTCCTTAAAATAAATTGTAAATTTTGAGGACGAAATTTTTGTAAGGAGGGTAGACCGTAACAACTCCAATTCTTGTATACATAAATTTGATTAAAAGTTAATGTATACTTGGGGTATTTACAATTCCTGTGAGTACTATAAGAATTTGTTTTACTTTTGAACAGCAAAAAGGAGCTTGTAGCTCATTGGTAAGACCTTGCACTGTGAACCAAAGCACCAGAGTTCAAATCCCATCAGCCACACATTCTTTTTATTTAAAATTCTTTTAATTTTTTATAAGTCCAAGAGTCTACACGTGCACTACACGTAATAGCGTAAGTTACAGAATAAACAAACGTGTCCATGAGGCTAGACCAAGCGTCAGGGACACGTGGCATCAAGACGAGCCCCGACTCGCCCGACTCGGGTCGGCGAAACGCTTGACTCGGCCGGCGCCGCCGGTTCAACTCGGAGCAAACCTAAATTTTCTTTCACTCTGGCAACTCTTGGACTCCTCCCATAACCCCTGTATTATTTTTTTTTACTGCACATTTACAGAGCACAATAAAACAATTATTTAATCCATTTTATTAAAAAATTTAATACACCCTTTCACTACCCTAAACCCTAGATTTTCCTATAAATACCACCCCTCAAATCACCCCCCTCACTCCCAAATCCCTTCCCAAACACTTAAGAAAATTCCCAAGTCTTTTGTGTGCAAGTGGAGTTAGGAAAAGGGCGAAGTTCCGATAAACTTCCGACGGCAATCCGAGGAGATTCCGAGGACGAAACGATGCACCGTCACCTCCCACCTCTTCCTCCTTCTCTCTTCTAGTCAAATAACCTATAAGTCCCTACTTCTTCTTTTATCTATTCTAAAAAACTTTCAAAACTAAAACCCGACGGAAGCGGAGTTAGTCCGACTTCCGATTCGGTTTTCCATTAAAAACTACAATTTTTTCTTAATCAAGATATCTTCATATCATCACATATTGTTCATTAAACATTAATAAATATCTTTAACAAGTTTCATCACAAAAGATTGTTATATGCATCTTCTATCGCAATTTTACATTAAAATACCACAAACTTTAGTTTCCGAAATAAACTCTATAATACCTTTATACCCTTAGAAAATTCACGAGGTAATAACCTACCTCCTGAAAACACACATATCTAACATAGCACGATGGAATTTGAGAACATAGATCTGGGAAAATACGACTTTACATATAACTACCTTGAACTATTAAAAGCTTTTTCTACAAGAAGTGTATTTTAACAAATCTTTGCAATTGCGCCTCTACAACCCATTTTAGGGAACCCGTTCGGGATGGTGCGGATTATCGCACATCCTCGGGCTTAGTAGGGTGGGATGTAGACCTCCGTAAGGAGCATACGATCTCGAAAGATTTTAATACATTTTCCTTTAGAAAAATATGATTTCTATTATAAATAAAACTTATATTTTTATAAATATATATATATATGTAATTAATATCAAAATATCCATTTTTAATATTTATAATATTCCACATTTCCAAAATTCAAGAAAAACATTCCATTTACAAGAAAATACCATACAATTCCAATATTACAAATAAATACCATATATTATGAAATTAGTTTTATTCACTAGAAATGTCACATTGATAAAAGAAACATCTATGAAAACTCTAAAGACGATAATAAAATACTTGAGGTATATTTTGAAAATATAACAAAACTATTTTACATAAAAACCTCTCAAGTTATACTAAATTACAATAAGGACCTTCGTAAACATAGGTTTAAGCGGGAACAGTCTCTTGAGCCTCAGGGAGCCGGAGATATGGGTGCTTGCCTATTTAAGGTAGACAACTTAACAAACGGTGTTATCAACACGATAATTGTGTTTGAAAAAGACACAAATCCCGCCGTCCATGTGCAACAGTTACCGATAGCACCAAAACATAATTCAGGATTCAATTTCTTTTCTAATTGTTTGACTCAGACTGAGTCTCAATATAATAAATCTGACTTGAATATGATTCAAGTATAAACTACAACTCAATATGAATCCATATATTCAATCTGTTTAATCTATTCAATCTATATTGACTGAACCGAACCATAGATATATTCCATTTACATGATCATCCATCATATCCGTTCCATTACTGATATCATGGTTTCGGTAAGTCATCCATATATATTCAATATACAATTCAAATAATGAAACAATACAATCAAGACATCGCGGGGTTTATAAGGGGTAGATTGATACGGAAGGTGTTAGAAGTGGTACGAGACAGCAACCATAAAGACACCTAACCTGAATTCAATTGCCCTTGTACCATGGCTGAACGGTTCCTTGTACTCCTATACCGTAGTCTCTGGTCTAGTGAGACTCCTCTCGTATACACCGGTCTCTACTGTACCAAGCTACAAACAACAACGTTAACACTAAATACAACATTTTAACAATATACTCTCAATTCTGTCTATTCCATTCTTGTCTATTTACGAGACTTACCGAGCGATTTGTTCGCTGACGACAGTCTCTGTCTTCTTCTTTAGAATGTCGTCGGGTGATTCGAACTCACTGGAGATCGAGCCCACCAGCGAGGATTTGGACCAGCTAGCTTTCGACCCAGAGCATTAGATTCCTTGTACACATTTACATTCTGTATTTTCCATTTCTGTTATGCCACTGTTTAGGCATTGCTTTCCATTCCATGTATTTTCATTTCAGTTGTATTGTAAAAAGAATGTTAATAAATAAAGTTACTGTTCAATTATATCTTTTGTCTTTGTCTCTTATGCACATTACTTATATTGCTTAGATACGCTCAGCGTGTTTACTTCTGAGTAAATACGTAGCTGCCTCATCGCGTCTTCTGCCCGTATACTGGGAAGCGGGGCGTGACAGATGTTGGGATTGTCCCAAACCACGTATATAGACACCATACTAAAGAGGTTTAGTATGGAAGATTCTAAGCGTTGTAATTTACCCGCTTGTTCAGGAATCACTCTCTTCAAAGAGATGTCTCGCAAGACTGGTTTGGAAAGAGCTCGCATAAAAATGATACCCTATACTTCTGCAGTTGGATCTATCATGTACGCGATGTTATATACCAGACCGTATGTAGCTTACGCACTTAGTGTGGTAAGTAGATATCTATCATATCCAGTGGAGAAGCACTAGATAGCTATAAAGAATATTCTTAAGTACTTGAGAAAGACTAAAGAGATGTTCTTGGTGTATGGTAACGGAGAACTCCAAGTGGAGTCCTTTACCCATTCGAGCTTTCAGAGTGATAAGGATGACAGCAAGTCTGTCTTGGGCTTTGTATTCATCCTCAATGGAGGGGCGGTATGTTGGAAAAGTTCCAAGCAAGATATCATTGCAGACTCGACGATGGAGGCTGAATACATTTCTGTCAACGATGCTGCCAAAGAGATTGCCTGGATGAAGAAGTTCATTATTGAACTTGGTGGTTCCACCCATTGAGAATCCAATACCTTGTGATAACAATGGAGCTGTGGCTTTGGCCAAGGAACCCCGGTCCCATCAGCTATCCAGACATATTTTGAGGAGGTATCACTTGATCCGGGAGATAGTTGATCACCGTGAGATCGAGGTCAGGAGAGTAGACACGAAAGACAACAGGGCGGATCCACTCACGAAAGCCCTTCCCTAGACACAATTTGAGAGACATTTTAGGATGTCGAGTATGCGATACTACAACAACTGGTCTTAGTGCAAGTGGGAGATTGTTAGAAATATGTATGCCCTAGAGGCCATTATTGTATATTACAGTGGATGCTTGGATATATATAGAGAGGACTTTCTTGCTCGACATGATAGTATACTATCTAGTACTCTTTATCTTAACATGTGCACTTATTTTAGTTTACTGTCCTTTTGATACATGTTGATGAATCCCTTATGATGTTGGCTTGACTACCAGGACTATAATGCGGATCATACTAGTGGGGCTTGTGCAGTCCACAAGCACATCCTTAACAGTTCCTAGTCGAGTGAAAATCGAGACAGGGCATCAATATTCCAGAGTAGACTAGTGTGTACGTTTCTTAACCCTGTATGGGGCGATGGTTGATCACATAACCATTGGTATTTGACATCAAAGATTGTACACATGTGCCCATTAGAGAATGGGTACACCGAACAGGACTCGCAGAGAACTCCTAGATGGTACCATACCTATCGTCAGATAGTAGTTCTCTGGTGATACTTATACAGGTTAGTCTATAGAAACAAGATCGTTATAATGTCTTGTGTGGTTCCCACTATGCTTTGATTTCCTCCCTACTACGGATCAAATGAGTCATGCAAACAGGTAGTTTTTGGGTACAGTCCCGAGTCATATTGAGGCAGTGAGCGATAGGAGGAGTTTCGTCTCTCCCGGTATTGGGAGTTGATGTTGCGCTATACTCGATTGGCTATAACAGCAAGTCCCTGACCAGGGCTGATGAGATTTACTGATAAGTGTTATCAGTAGTTTCTCGAAAGCTTATAGGCCACACATCAGCATGACTTATCGAGTTAGTGGGGTCTGACGATTCCACCCCTCAGACTCGATATGCGACATATCAGACGAAGAGACCGGACTGTATTGTAAGTGTTGCTTATAGGCTCTACGGGAGTTTGGACAAGTTTTCTTATTGATTTTCTATTCATTCAATACCTGGGTAGCCGTTACGTCCAGCTAGTACCGTCGACGGCTTGTGAGTATCTGATGTGATCATTACCTGCTGCTAGCGTATTGATGAGTCTTTAGAGTCCCATATAGAGGTTTCCTTGCTCAAGGGAAACGAAGTAGGGCACGTATGGAGACATGTGCGGGAGCTTGATTAAATACGAATATATGATACCGTATTCTAATCTGGCGTTTTTGGATATCAGCCGGATTATATATGATATAACCGAACTATTGAATCAAGTGTTGATTGAATAATTTGATTTATATATATATTTATATATTTGATATTAGCCGGATTATATATGATATAACCGGATTATTAAATCAAGTGTTGATTTAATAATTTGATATATATATATATATATATATATATATATATATATATTAACTAATACTAAATATTAGCCGGTTATATGTGATATAACCGGATTATTGAATCAAGGGTTGATTTAATGATTTGATATATATATATATATATATATGATATTAGCCAGGTTATATATGATATAACCGGATTATTCAATCAAGTGTTGATTTAATAATTTGATATATATATTTATATATTTGATATATATAATATAACCAGATTATTGAATCAAGTATTGATTTAATAATTTGATATATATATATTTATATATTTATATATTTGATATACATATATATATTGTATCATGGTTAATGATACATTGAACATGTATGAGAATCACACAAAGAGTTGAAGATGAGAAGATAATGATATATATTTAAAAGAGTAAGAAAAAGAAAAGAAGAATGAGTCATGACTTTGGATGCTTTGAGAAGCATTGAGAAGCCATGACTTATTTTCAATTCTTATTTTATTCTTAGATATTTATCATTCTCATTCTCATCTTATATTATCCTAATGGTTCACACCCATCCAAGTTCATCTTCTTCATCATCTCCTCACTAGATTTTCTAGGGTGAGAAAAAGAAAAAGAAAAGAAATGTTTTTAGTGAGAAAAATTCCTACTTCATCAATCTACACTACTCTAACCCATTAGTATAGATTGTTAACTTCACTAATACCTTGATTAGTGAAGTGTGAGCTTGAGTATGAGCTGCCTCAAGGTGGATCATCTTTGACGATGAAGACTACAAGCAAGCTCGTTCCATCTTTCAACTGGAGTCAAAGAAAAATTCTAGGGACTACTACTTGGAGCTTTAGAAGTGAAGCACTAGACTACAAAGGTTGTAGACACTCTTCACTTAGATTAGAACTTGATTTCCTAACTTTGAAACCCTAATTCTCTAGTTCGATACTTGTTTAGTATACTTAGACCTCTAAAATTTTAAAATTGCATATTTGATACTCATTGAAACCTATTAGAGGTGCTAAGACAGACTTTCAAGCGCGAGCGAATGACATGTAAAGTAAACATAGCGTAAAAGAACAGTAAATAGGTAATTCATTCTAATATCCTCACTTATATGTTTTAAAACTAGAACGAAATGTTATTTGAAGATAAGGAGGTTACGATATTTTTAAAACACATATACATACCCATTTGAAATCCTAGTAGCACATCCTTTCATTATCGCTTTTTAAAAATATGAAACAAATCGTTGTTTTTAGAAAGTGGGAAATACCGACATATCAGTAAAATCTCCCAAACGAGTAAAATAGTAAGACTCTACGAGTCAGGTAAAAATGAGGACTTATCCGGCTAATCATGATTATCTATCCTCATCGTATCATCTCGTACGGAATCTCATCTCGTATGACAACCATCAAATATTCTATTATTCATATCATAATAATAATCAGTACGAATATATAATCTACGTATCCAAACACATAGTATAACTGGTATGGACATCAAGTCAACGCACGCGCATAGCAATGGAATATCAATGTACGAACATCTAGTCACGTAAAAACATAGCACCGGTGTGGACATCTCCTTCATGCACCCGCTCCACGGTTTGTACGGACACCTCGTGTCACGTACACGCACGGCGACTAGTACGGAGTCCAAGTCTCGTACGCGCATTCAATATGAATCTATATACATCGTCCTACTATAACGTCGATATTACTACGATACGTAAACATGGCAAATTCTACGTAACATGGCAGTATTAATGATGTGTGGTGTATATGCGAGTTTGTGATTATGCAACATTGCAATCATTAGTATTTATGCTAGTGTTCTACCAAGTGTATCTAAAATACGCCTACTAAGCGATACTAACGAAATTATACTACATATTGAATAAGTATAATGTACATGGTATGAGTCCTAAGCAATTTCAATGATATAATTAAATATATGTTTCACGGGGGTGATATACACCATCCATCTGATTCCCTACTTGTAGTTATAATCTACTCATAATTTTCGATCGAGCTAGTCAAATCTTACGACCTCCTTGCCCCTTGTCGCCACCTTAGAGGTCTCTGCAATCACACCTAGCATTCACATAACCATACACGCATATAAGAATTCAAATTAACATTGATATAACGAACAAATATTCATAGATTAGAACCTATGACCAACGTGAGCCATCCGTATGCTAACTACCATGAACTAACCCCGGACTCTTTGTTCTACCATAAAAGAACGGATCAAGAATAAAAAATACGGATTATCATGTTCCAAAACCTTAAAACATCGCCTAAAAGCTAAGTAAAACACCTCCAGATTTTGACTCAGGTAATATGAGTCAATTTAGCATATAAAAAGGGCACATATATCATGTATAAGATCTACTGGACAAACCCCGACACCTAGATCAAAAATTGGATCGTCAGAAAATTCGTTTTTCCCATAATTTGTGGCCAAGAATTAGAATTAGGGGCTTGTGCTTCTTCTGGGGTCTTCTAGTGGTCTAAATAGGTCAAATATGTACGCAAAATATTTTGTAGAGATCCCAAACTACTCCAGATTTTGTTTGAACACTAAAATTTCACTAAATCTCCTGGTTTTTGAAAACTTAACCGATACTTGAAACTCTAAACACATGAAAAATTGATAAAAGAAGGATTTTTACCTAAATAAAGAGATGTAGGAGAAGATCAAAGCTTGCAGGGAGCACTTAAAGAAATGATAGGGGCTTCCACTTGATCTAGCTTGAGTTTAGAGTAGCTCAGGGTGAGTTTGGAGCTTGGATTATGTGAAGAGTTTGTGTTTTGTGAGAGTGAGAGTGTGAGGGAGAGGAGGGGCAGCCATGGGGTGTGAAGACTTGAAGAAATGAGAAAGGGAAAATATGAGGAGGAAAGTATTTGTAAAATGAGAGAATGAGAAAGAATTAAACAAAGAGGCATGGCATGGGTGAGCCCATACCTCCTCCCATATCTTTCCTCTCTCCTAAAATCCTATTTTAAAAATACAAGAAAAATTGTAGCCAAGTTATTTTCATAAAACAAGTAAAACCCTCATCTTATTTACAAACGAGAAGAAAATATCAATTTAGTGATATAATTGCAATAATTCTACCATGCCATAATAATATATACCAAATCTCATTTAGAATTAACATAAAGAAATGATTGTTATGCCCAAAACTAAATGATTAACCAGAAAAAGAAAATATTAGTTTTGCTATTCTAAATATTTATAGATGTCTATATATGTTAAATCTTGATAACTGATTGATCGTATATTTTGAAGTATGTTTTAGTAGTAACTGCAATCAATAACGGTCATGTGTAGCTAGCCGAGATGAGTACGGGTAGTCCGTAGGGATGCGTGGAACCTTTAATCTTGCTTTAGATGAGTTGATTAGAAATAGGGGAGAGTGATTCTAGATCTATATTTAACACGGATGTAGAATATATAAGAAGAGGGCTTGTAGGGTTCGTTAGAATTTAGTAGTAATGGATGATAAAATAAAGATGACTCATTTTATTTTTTAATAGATTTAAAACTAGATCGATAGTGATGAATGAAGATTGGGATTTTTGGAGGGAGCAGGGTTCCCATACTTAACCCTTATCTTTTCATTGACCTCTATTCATGTCTAGCCTCTACCAAAACAATTGTTAATATAATCTCAAATCGCGGTCGAGACTATCAATAAATTGACAACGCGCCCGATTATGATGTTAACGATTCTTTTGATAAAGTTTATAAACTTTATAAGATGTAAAAAGAGTTAATAGATTTTATCATTCATTGATCTACCCAAATCCTACAAACCCTATCAAGCGGAGAATTACCCACGCATGTTTGGAGAAGAAGAAGAAGGGATAAAGAAGGAAACCATGATGCAGAAATTTAAATGCGGAAAATAAATGCGAAATAATTAAGCAAATGATCTACCTTTATTAATCAACGTTACAAGTACAAATCCTTCGAATTTAGATTACAAGAAAAATAAGTTGCTCTCGATCTCTTCCTTGTAGGAAGTAGATGCTTTGTCGATATTCATGTCGCTCTATCACGTCGAATCGTGGACCTGTCGTGGATCTCTTGTTCTTGACGGTGATTTGCTTCGTGTTAAAGGTGATAGTTCTTTAAGTTTAGCCCTCGGTCCTTTATATAGCCCTCAAATCAGAAACCCTAGATCTCATAGGTTTATATATGCCATCAAGATCCAATTTCCAAAATCACAGATCCTACGGCCATTAATTGGCCACAGATCCGCCGCTAATTGATGATATTGGCCGTGGAAGCACCGCGGTTTGGGGGAGTTAGGATTCCATACTTCTGAGGCCTTCTCATGTTGACACGTGGAGATTTTTTTCATGCCTGAATTCTTCAAATATTTACCGAATCTCTGTCAGTATTGATTCTACGATTTTAGCAGATTTTTGATCCTGACATCTTGAATATCTTGATCTCTTGACCTGAGTTAAATCTGCACAATATCTCCATGAATAATATTAGTAATATTTATAATATTAGAGATATAATCTTAATCATTTTATATAGTAATAAATTTTTAAGAAATTTGATTAAGAATATTTGATATGATATGCATATTTTAAATTGTCAAAATATCTTATAAATATTATATGCAAATATTTTCCTTCATAATGTTAATTATAATATATAAACATATGGTAAAGAGTAAATTTGCAGATAAACCCACATATGTTCTATATTTATAATAAACACTTTTAAATAGTTAAGAAAAGTAAGGAAAATATTATATCAAATGTGCAATATTTTCGACTGAACAAATACCCCCAAACTTAACTTTGATCATCCCGAGCAAACTAGTTATTCAAGAGAGAGAGAGAGAGAAAAGAAAAAGAAAAACCTAGCACCCTTTCGTAGGCAACACGATTGCACTGAGCACGTGCAACAAGCCGTTAAACCTCTAGGTGTCTCTAGTAGTAGGAGTGTGGTCACCTGAGGGTTTTCAGCGGATTACACCCATAAAATCCCATAATAAAAGAAAGATAGTGAAAGTTACATACAAAAATAAGAATTATAAACGAAAGAATTTTAAAATAAGAGTTTCCAACTATACCGATTTTTCAGTTGTCATGAGCCCTATCTTAATGGTCGTGAAAAAAATGTTAGAAATCACATCATCTCTCAATAAAATATTGCCTTTAGTCTTCCTCCCTACCTTTCTTCCAAATATCTATCATATACCCCTACGTGTGTGTAAAAGACATCCCTACACTTAGAGAATTCAATTCAAGCTATCATACTCCTGTCCATCTTCCAAAGTACTTTATAGTTGGTGAATAATTTCGATGAAATTGCCCACACATCCTTCATGCGACCGTTAATATTTCTTGAGGTACTAACCAACCGATTACAAAATGTGCTCACGCATTAAGGCCTAATTATCCTCGTTTTGCAACACCTAAGGGTTAGCAGTGGCTCCCAAACCAGTTGGTCTAAGGCACTAGGTGATAAAGCACCCTCGCTATATTTTTTTTATGCTGCCTTAGGTAATTACAAAACTAGTATTTATTTATTTTTCTTCACCACTTATACATTTTTTTTCATACTAAGGCTTTTAGACAAGAGCATTTCATGGTATCCTCTACTATCCCAAGTTTCAAGATGTGTGCAAGTGCGTCTAGTAGGGTATCAACGTTCAAATGTTTGAACTCAAGAATAGAGACTATTTTCAGACTTATTTTTATTCTCAGATTAGTAATTTCCTTCATCTTACTAACCCTTTGGGACAACGGCTTATAACCACTTATTACTAGTTTCGCTTAAGAAAACATCTAATTTTCTTTCTTTTCTTAAATTCTTCCAATCTTATCGTATGTAATTTTTCACTTTCTAACTTTTACTATCAAATTTTTTTTGTGCTAAAATATAGTATAATGCAAGATAATACATAAATAAGCACAAACCTCCCCCAAACCTATTTACAGCAGTGTCCTCACTGATGTCCTCTTTTAAGCTTAAAAAAACCTGTAGACTTGAGAGGAAAAGTTAGTAACGGGGACATGAATTAATGACAGTGAAAACCTCCCCAAAACTTATTTTTAGCTCATAATTTTGTAAAAAAATTATTTTCTTTCAAGAGCCAAATATATTTATCTTCCCCCCAAACTTGAGTAAAACAGTATTAAGCATTTTAAAATTATAGGGGGGGTAAAGTTATTGGTCAATATAAAGCGTTACAAAGACCAAAAGTCAACACCAACCATTCAAATTTTTTATCAATGTACCACCAAGGTTGGTAGAAGAACATGTCATCTATCGACGTGAAGAAGTGAGGAGGAAATAGGAGGTGTAATAGAACGGGTTTACGTCTCGGTTTATAGAGACGAAACGGTGATGGTGGATTACTTGCATTCTTGTTCCGGATAAGAAGAAGAGGCGGCGGTTCAACTTCTTTGAGTGGGGGTTGATTCATCACAACGCTTATGTCTTCTAAGAATGCGAGTTCTTCAGCGAAGATTTCTTCAAAACTTTCATCGATATCCCGAATAATAATCTTATCGAAAAGAACGGGATGATACTCGGACTCCATAAAAGGTTCATATTTAGCGTTAAATGTTGACCCGGACAGCTCGATAGAAGGGTCCGTATGTGTATAATAAATAGAAGGGTCAAACAACAACGTACTAGCAGAGTCAAGATTAGTATCGTGAAGCTGTTCAAATTCGCTACTGTCGGAATCCACCCTTTCGACAGAACATACTTGAGCATAGGGTTCGGAGGGCTCACTTCGCAACTTGTAAATGTTAAGCCCAATTGACATCTTTCCGAAAGATAGGTTCATAGAGCTGTTACGACAATTGATTACAGCGTTAGAAGACGCTAGAAAAGGTCGACCTAAAATCACTGGAATTTGGTTTCGTGGGTTTGCTACAGGCTGTGTATCTATAACGATAAAGTCCACAGGGAATATAAATTCCCCGACTTTGATTAACACATCCTCTAACTTACCTCTAGGTTGGGTGATAGATCGATCGACCATCTGAAGAGTGCAGTGCGCTGGTTTTAACTCTCCGATCCCTAATTGCTCATAGACAGAATATGAAAGCAAGTTAACACTAGCACCTAAATCGAGTAGAGCATGATTGATATTTTTACCCTCAATAGAAATAGATATTGTAGGACTCCCGGGGTCCTTTCGTTTCTTGGGTTGTTGTTGGGTAAAAGCAGTGCTCACATTACTCGCTAGGAAAACATTTTTAGCTACTTGAATTTTTCTCTTTCTAGTGCACAAGTCCTTTAAAATTTTCACGTAGGACAGAACTTGTTGGATAGCATCTACGAGAGGAATATTTATGTTAACTTGCTTAAAAATTTCCACAATCTTCTCCATTTGGAAACTTGGTCTGTTGACCCTTAACCTGTTTAGATAAGGAGCTTTATCAATAAGGGTTTGGTCCACCATTTGTGGAGAAGTTTGTGGGGATGGAATAGATCCCAGAATTGGAGTTAGCATCGTTTTAGGTTGACTCGAGAAAGTGGGCTGAGGGTTCGAGCCTAATGGAAAATGGAGAATAGGCTCGGAAGAAGGTGGTAGAATAGACGAAATAGGATTAGAAGTAAAAGTAGCCGGGGTTTCATTAATATCATCAACATCAACATGTTCACCCACGTTGTTATTCAGCACTCTTCCCGATCTCAACGTGGTTACGGCACACATATTATGACTTTGTGAGTGGCCAGGATTCAGTAGAGGTTGAGATGAAAGTTTCCCTTTCTCTCTCTCACTCATCATGGAATTTAACTGTGCAAGTTGTGCTTCTATCGATTTTATACTTTCACCGTGAGAAGCGGTGTGTTGCATTAGAGTTTGAATAGAAGACGTTAAATTAGCCGTCGTTTGTGTAGATTGGTTAATGAACGTTTCTAAGTTTCGTTCGAGTGCAGAGGATTTTTCAGTACCGGCCGTTTGGAAAGAATTATTATAAGGTGCAAGATTGTTGGCCGGGTTTGAAAAGTTTGCGGTTGAAAGGGGTGCTGACTCTGTTGTAGCAGTTGCTGATGCTGTGGGGGAGGTCTTTGATAGTTGCTTGGGTATTGGTTTTAATTTTGAGTTTGGTTTTGGTTGCAAGCAAAATTAGGACGATTCCTCCATCCATGATTGTATGTGGAAGAATAAGGATCGTTTCTAGGTCGTTGCTGAAAAGCAGCATTAGTTTGTTCTTGACCTTGAAACGAAGGATTCAAAAGACATTCTTCCGTCAAATGTGATGGGTCCGAACAGCAACCACACACGGTTTTGGGAAAGCGTAACTTGGTTTAGAGAGGCTGATGAGAATTTGTTTTCCATAGCTTCGAGTTTCTTTTGCATCGCTGCCATTTCGGTTTTTACTGCGATGGAAATATCGAGCTGATGGATACCTCCCCTAGACGATGTTGGTCTAACGCTTTCCTACTGTAAAGTTTGTTCAGCGAGATCTTCTAGGAATTGCCAAGCTTCCCCTTCGTCTTTTGACATGAAATGGCAATGACAAATGGTTTCAAGCATTTGTTTCGTGGCAGGATTAATACCCTCATATATAATGCAAAAAGTTGCCATTTATCGATTCCGTGATGGGGGCATTGTAGAAGATCTTTAAACCGTTCAAAGTATTTCCAGAATGGTTCGTTGGGAAGTTAGGTAAACTGGTTAATCTCGCTTCGAACATGGGCAGTCTTATGATTGGGATAAAATTTCTTAAGGAATACTACAATGAATTCGTCCCATTTGGCGATAGAATGTGCGACAGTGCTATAAAGCCATTTTTTTTGCTTAATCGCACAATGTAAAAGGGAGATGTAATCACATAGCATCCACTGAAAGTTGAGTAGTGCCCATCATTGCGCATACGTTTTCGAATTTGGTGATAAAAACGTATGCGTCTTCAGATTCAAGCCCGTGAAATTTGGGCAATAGGTTGATGAAGTGGGGATTAATTTCAAAATTATCCCCATTGGCCGGTGGAATAAATAAACAAGTAGATAAAGGACCGCGCATGGGGTAGCATCTCTCTTGGAGAGAGATGCGCGGTGGATTCTGCGCACCTACGGGTGGTGGCAGTGTGGTATTAGTAAAATCTGATGGAGAACCATCCATCTCAGTCGATGTGGTGGGTGGAGGGGGAAAAGAAGATGAAAAAGCACCGACTTCAAAGTTGATAGCGAAAACGCGGACATTGGGCACTAGAATCCCGTGTCCAGCCGATCATGCACTAAGCGGGTTTAGCACAAGTAGCAGCGTGCGTGAGAATGTCTTTAAAAAGGCTTGTTTTGAAAAAGTGTCGGACGTGAGACAAATCACACAAAAATGCACAATCAACCCTAGAACTAAGGTCACCTAGGTCAAGTCACTAAACCGCTCTTCGACTTCCAAAGGACAAGTCACAGGATCAATCATCTACCACCTCTTTATCTCTCTTGTGGTCAGGTAAGTGCCAGGTAAATGGGAGGTATCCACTATACGAATCACTGAAAATAGCGAGCCTAATTAAGTAACCACTTTCCTTAGTCACACTTGCCCAGACACCACAAAAGAAATGCGGATAAGCGATAGATTATCTACGACCTTACTCTGTCCTAATTGAGCGCGACGGTCCTTAGAGTCTTGGTCTAGATATTTTTTAATTACTGTAGGGTTATGCAGATGCTCGTTTTGTGATTTGTGGGGCCTAAGAAGGGTGATGAAATCCCCACATAATCTGAATTTTGGTTTTTCCCCTTTAATGTCCGGTTAAAAATATGCAAAAACAAACCAATAACAAAACACACAAAAGATTTTTGAACGGCGATATTTTGTAAAGAATCCTGCAGAAAATCAAATTATTGAATCTCAAGGAGAGAGAAAGATTTTTGAACGGCGATATTTGGCGCTCCAATTCCTCCACTCCGCCGCCCTTCCGCCGCCAAAACCACCTTGTTGCCGCGGTTCCGCCGCACAATGGAGGGGCCTTCTGCCAATTTTTTCTACAGTGCCTCCTTCGCTTCTCTGGTCCTCTTTGAAGGTCTCTGTATCTCAAATTTCTCGTTCCAGTGACTCTAGATAATCTTGCATAATTCGCATAATAATCGTAAAATATGCAAGTTGCGGTTTTTTTTTTAATTTTTATGATATTGATCGGATAAGAATTCAACCCGAATAGCAAGAAAAAAAATTACACATGTATCCCCGGCAACGGCACCATTTGATTGATCGTATATTTTGAAGTATGTTTTAGTAGTAACCACAATCAATAATGGTGTCGCATGTAGCTAGCCGGGATGAGTACGGGTCGTCTGTAGGGATGCGTGGAACCTTTAATCTTGTTTTAGACGTGTTGATTAGAAATAGGGGAGAGTGATTCTTGATCTATGTTGAACACGGATGTAGAATATATAAGAAAAGAGCTTGTAGAGTTCGTTAGAATTTAGTAGTAATGAATGATTAAATAATGATGACTCCTTTTATCTTTTAATAGATTTAAAATTAGATCGATAGTGATGAATGAAGATTAGGGTTTTTAGAAGGAATAGGGTTTCCACTCTTAACCCTTATCTTTTCATTGACCTCTATTCATGTCTAACCTCTACCAAAATAATTGTTAATCTGATCTCAAATCGCTGTCGAGACTATCAATAAATTGATAGCGCGCCCGATTAGGATATTAATGATTCTTTTGATAAAGTTTATAAACTTTATAAGATGTAAAAGGAGTTAATAGATTTTATCATCCATTGATTTACCATAATCCTACGAACCCTATCAAGCGGAGAATTACTCACGCATGTTTGGAGAAGAAGAAGAAGCGATAGAGAAGGAAATCATAATGCAGAAATTTAAATACGGAAAGTAAATACGAAATAATTAAGCAAATGATCTATCTTTATTAATCAACATTATAAGTACAAATCCTTCGAATTTAGATTACAAGAAGAAGAAGTTGCTCTCGATCTCTGCCTCGTAGGAAGTAGATGCTTCGTCGATATTCACGTCGCTCTATCACATTGAATCACGGACCTGTCGTGGATCTTTTGTTCTTGATGGTGATTTGCTTCGTGTTAAAGGTGATAGTTCTCTAAGTTTAGCCCTCGATCCTTTATATAGCCCTCAAATCAGAAACCATAGATCTCATAGGTTTAGATATGCCATTAAGATCCAATTTCCAAAATCACAGATCCTACGGCCATTAATTGGCCGTGGATCCGCCGCTAATTGATGATATGGCCGCAGAAGCGCCGCAGTTTGGGGGAGTTAGGATTCCATACTTCTGGGGCCTTCTCATGTTGACACGTGGAGATTTTTTCCATGCCTGGATTCTTCAAATATTTACCGAGTCTCTGCCAGTATTGATTCTACGATTTTAGCAGATTTTTGATCCTAACATGTTGAATATCTTGATCTCTTGACCTAAGCTAAATCTGCACAATATCTCCATGAATAATGTTAGTAATATTTGTTATATTAGAGATATAATCTTAATCATTTTATATGGTATTAAATCTTTAAGAAATTTGATTAAGAATATTTGATATGATATGCATATTTTAAATTATCAAAATATCTTATAAATATTATATGCATATATTTTCCTTCATAATGTTAATTATAATATATAAACATATGGTAAAGAGTAAATTTGCAGATAAACCCACATATTTTCGACTGAACAATAACCCAATTCAATAATTGGTGTTAATATAAAAAAACATATTATATTATTATTTTAAATTCCAAAATAATATATCTCATTTTCTAAAATGTTACAATATTCCCCCCTTAAATAAATTCGGTCCCTAAATTTACAATTTAAACCCCAAATCTTAAAACATTTTAGTAAACCAAATTAACGGGGCTCTGAAATCTCACACAAGCTAGAAATATTACATAATATGTGATAATGGGTATACATATAGTATAGGTAAAATGTAGCGCATCATCAAGGATCACGCATAAAAGAAATACCTCATCGATAAAACATCATCAAAATCTGTGTCAATCATCGACGCTCGAAATCCCAAAATATCATGATGCAATGTGTATGCATATGGAATGATAGTGTGAAACCGAGATAACTGGAATTCCAACACATGCCACGCTAACCACACTGGTTATGATACTACGTGTGATGTATGAAAACAAAACCAGGTGCAACGGGCGTGCACGAAACAACATCAAGGGTCTCGAGTGTACACGAAATAGAAATCAAGTGCAACTACCGCACACGAAAATATCAATCAAGTTATCAAAACACATAAATAAAAACCACCGACATCAAAACATTCCCTCTTTGACGTCGAAAGTGTGACACTCAAATTACCAAAATATCAAGGACAAGACAAATGATGATATTCAAATCACCAAAGAACACAAATCAGAACAACTAACATTAAAGCACACCTGCTTCAACGTCGACAGGTGCCTTAGCACCCAGAGCTGGCAGAGCAAGAACTCTCGCTTGCCCACCACTCACGACCTGGAGTCCTCTAACTCTGGACCCTTGTCCTCTCTGCACAGGACCATCATATCCTGTCACGACCCATAATTTAGCACGTGACCGGCACTTAAATCACGCAACGTCTAAAGGTGTAATGTAATTCAAGTAAGCCGAAATCCAGAAAATCTATACCTTTTTGCGGAAAATAGTGGGGTGCAGTTTTGAAATAAAGGTATAATGAATCACGTTTTCTATAAATGCTTAGCTAATGAAGCATGAAAATGCAAGTTGATTATACTAATTGAAGACATGTTTTGTGTTTTTATAAAAATTTGGGCAGTACCTCCCTTGTATATTTTGATCCAAAACCATATACATAACAATATATAGGCATCCCCAAGCGGGACCTAGCTCTTCGCCAACTGACGGAATCACAACCACGCAATAACATATATACGACGCCCTATGGCGAAGATCAACCCAGAAAGAACAATAAATAACCAAGACATCAAAACTCAATAAGCAAACATAAAACCATCGCTCTAAGTCTCGCACAAAATCCAAGTCTGACTAGGTCTACCAAAATATAAATTCTAGGTTCTGATTTGATAGAGTTTATCTACATACAATGGAATATAAAGCACGAGAGTGGGCACGATCCAACATGTGTCCCACCTACCAAAGCAAAACACCCTGGAAGAAGCTGTGTGCCAGCGATACCGCAACTGATCCCAAGCGGTCAAACCTGCAAGAACTGTGGCATAACGAGGGTGAGTTTCCAACTCGTGAGTAGAAAACATCAGCAGATAGAAATCGAATAAAACAACGATTTCCTAGGTCACTATATCCTGAAGGTAATACTATGATATCTAAGGTGACCATAAATGCATATATATCAACAATCGAGTCAATGAAATGACATATAGAAATAAACATCTGAGATCATATGCCTATATGCATGTGGATATGATCCACATGTCCGTCAACGACACAACTAATATCATGGAACCTGGGTGTCCAACACCGATACTCGAAACATCATGAAACATAAACCTGTATATATGAGAATATCAACCACGTGTGTCCATCAACTACACATCAAAATCATGAAACCTGAGTGTCCAACACCGACACTCGAAACATCAAGAAACCCGTGTTCAGCATCGACACGTAAATCCTCATATCTCGGGCTCCGTCAGTCTGAATCAGTCCATATCACGACCACAGTCGGTATCCTTCAGATATCCGCCGCGTAAAACTATCTCGGGCTCCATCAGTTCGAATCGGCCCATATCATCTCACGACTCCAGTCAGTATCCTCCAGATATCCGCCGAGCCCAAATCTATCACCAGTAGGTAGTGCTCTGCTGCTAGGCTCATCGTCTACAACTCGAGCTTATTGCCCCGGGGTACCTTACCGGGTCCACCATGTACCTGCAGATGGATCATCCTACTCCTCGAATCGGGTCTAGAAAACCAAGCTCAGAACCGAGAAAACATCATGGTGGGCACCTCGAAATATCATATCAAGAGAAACCGCGTTTTTAAAACAATACACAATTTCCTTTGAAATTAACCACGGTACTCAAATCCAGAGATCTTATAAAAATAACATCTCAATGCATATAACCATAAAGTACGACGTATGCAACATAGAACAGTAAGGTGAGCATATCAAATATATCATGCAAACATGTCATATGATAATACTAAACAATTAAGAATAATATCTGGGATATAGCAATTCTACTGTATAAGTGGCATGACAATTACCAATGATGAATGTGTGTGAGCCGGCACATCTGTGTAAGTGTAATATGCGCATCAACGGTAATTGTGCAGGTGTACTAGCAGATGATATCATATAACATTAAATACTGGATACATGATAGGTATCACACGAGGAATAATCCAACATAAACATGAAATATAATAAGGTAGCCTCTTTATGTCGACGATCCCGCCTTATAGTATCAAGTGTCGCAATATCCTCGATCATTATTCTCAATTCATGAGCGCGGATCAAATATTCGGTAAACGCATCGCGTACGGTAATCCATCGTACAGTGTCACAAACGGAATATGGAATCTATCGTCCTATTCACCAACAAAGGTACGGATCTAAAGTCTCGTATGGCATATCTTATCAATCACATAACACATCTATATCAATCTTATATCATGTCATCTTGCATATACGTCATATCATGTTAATCTCAAGTCGTATCGATCTCGATCTCATATCATACCATTATCAACTCATACTTGTCCTCTTTCAATTCATACTTATCATGATTCACTTTCTCATTTCATATTCTCATATATCAATCCGAGTCATCTATATCTATCATCTCAATATCCTACATCATGTTATCTTATATACATATATCATATTCTCAATCCAATATATCCATTAGTGTCAACTTTTATCATATCATCTCTTAATAAAACCTATAATCATGTCCGTAAGTTCGTAACATATCCTTTCTCAAAATTATAATTCATAAAATGATCTTCTATATCAATGATTGCGAGGGTGCTATACGCCATCCACCCGACTTCCACCGTAGATATAAATCTACTCACCTGCTAAACTTCTCGCTTAGCCGAAGTCGATGTGCTTCGTCGTCTCTTTTGGGATACCTAGGACGGTAGCAAGGTTTCGGGTAGCATCATCCATGCCAAGTTAAAATTTTTGCCGTTCTAGATAACCCTACACCTAGTTTCTTAACTAAAGAATTATACGGAATTGAAATGTAAACACTTTACAACTAAGAGATCGGGATTACAACCTTTGTAGTCCGTTCCTTTGCTTCATAAGCTCCAAGTTGTGGTCCCTTCGCTGCGATCATCAAGCTCCCGGACTCTATAAAGGCTCCATGAAGTGAATGATCAATGCTAGCTTGAAGTCTTCACAATCCAAGAAGATCTAACTTGAGGAATCAGAAACCCAAGCTATCTCTTCACTAATTAGAGATTAGTGAAGCTAACACACTAATCTATATGGCTAGTATAGAAGAGGATGATGAAGTAGAAATTTTGCTCTCTTTAGTTTTCTATTTCTCACAATCTTTCATCACTTGGCAAAAATCAAGCAAGCTTTTTTTTTTTTTAAGAAGAAGAACAAGTGATAAAATGAATTATTGTTGAGGTTAGAAATGCAATCAAGGGTTAAGCATGTCATGCTTAACCCTTAGAGAATTAACCATGGCAAAGTGGTTAGGGTTAGCTTAACAAATATCTTAGAAATATCAACAGAGTGGACTAAGTCAACAAAATAAAAATATCTTTAACATTAATCCATAATTTTGAATTATCTAAAACAAATAAAACCTAACCCTAATCACAAATCATGGTTTAGTTCTCATAAACCCTAGTTGCATGTGTAACCCTAGCATGTTACAATATCACATATCACATATATAATATTTTGTAACAAAAGAAAAGAATACATTTAACATATATCACATATATATCAATGTATCCTAAGTGAGAAAAAGAATCATTTAAGTGAGTTTATATTAGTTAATGTAATG
Source organism: Agapanthus africanus (assembly GCA_030015575.1). NCBI lineage: Eukaryota > Viridiplantae > Streptophyta > Magnoliopsida > Asparagales > Amaryllidaceae > Agapanthus > Agapanthus africanus. The sequence goes on from CM057341.1 coordinate 185,117,523, forward strand.
TAATATATCACATATATAATTATACATTAAATTATTAAATCAATACTTGATTTAATAATCCGGCTATATAACACATAACCGACCAATATAATATGTATCATTTTATCGAATCAACACTTGATCCGATAACCTGGCTATGTCACATATACCCGGCCGATATAACATATCGCGAGAATAGAATACGGTATCGCATACACGTATCAATTTCGATCCCGCACATATCACATATGTGCTCCTACTCCGTTTCTCCTAAGCTAGGAAACCTCTGTGTAGGACTCTAAAGACTCGTCAATACGCCGGCAGTAGGTGATGATCATATCAAACACCCACAACCTACAAGCGGTCAGCTAAATGTATCAGCCATCCGGGTATTGAGCGATCAGAAAATCAACAAGCAAGCCTGCACACACTCCTGTGAATCCAATCAGTAACACTACCGTACAGTCCGGTCTCTTCGTCTGATATGTCGCATATCCAGTCTAGGGGTGGTATACGTCAGACCCCAGTAACCGATAAGTCGTGTCGATGTGAGGCTTATAACGGGTCGAGAAACTACTGATAACACTTACCAGTAGATCTCCATATCAGCCCTGGCCAGGGACTTCCAGTTATAGCCAATCGAACACAGCGCAACATCAACCCCAATACCGGGAGAGAAGAAACCCCTCCTATCACTCATAGCCTCCATGTGATTCGGGACTGTACCCAAAATCCACCGTTTTGCACGTTCTCTTGAACGTGGTAAGGTGGAAATCAAAGCATAGTGGGAATCACACAAGACTTTATGACAATCTCGTGTCTACAGACTAACCTGTACCAATGTCACCAGAGAACTGCTATCTGACAATAGGTATAATACCATCTAGGAGTTCTCGGCGAGTTCGTTCAGTGTACCCAGTCTCCACTGAGCACCCGTATACCATCTTTGATGTCAAACACCAATGGATGTGGGATCATCCATCACCCATCATATGGGTCATGATGCGAATACGCTAGTCTACTCTGGAGTATCGATGCACTGTCTCAATACACCCTCGACTAGGAACAATTATAGGATGTACTCGTGGACTACCCTGGCCCCACTAGTATGATCTGCATCATAGTCCTATTAGTCAAGTACATATCCTAAGGGCTTTATCAATATGTGAGAGCAAGACAGTAACCCAATACAAGTCAACATGTTAAGACAAAGTGAAACCAGATAGCATACTATCATGTCGAACAAGAAAGTCCTCTATATATATATATATCCAAGCATCCACTACAATATACATCATATGTACAATAATGGCCGCTAGGGCATATACATAACCAACAGTCTCGGAAGTCCATACGAAGGAACCTACAATCAATACACAATCGCAATACTATTAAAAACAATATCCGAAAAACCGATACGGCACACGGATTTCTTATAGGTTAGAACCTATAGCTTACGCTTGCAAGATCAACCAAATAACCCTCGTCGTTGACGTATAAACGTCCAACAACCAAATCAAATCTCAAATATAAAAACCAAGAATTCAAATATCGGAAAACTTTGCCAAAGCACTCACAAACAACTCCCAGATTTTGGCTTAGGTCAAAAGGGACTAAACTAACAAGTACAGGGGATAGGTTATTGGGTAAGTGAGCTACAGGAAAAACCACAACACCAAAGGAAATAGGGGGTCCGGCGAGATCATGAATTTTCCCGGCGTCTCCGGTCTGGGTAGGGTGAAATGGGCTCGTACTTCGGTGGTGGTCTTCTAGTGGTCTAATTAGGTCAGTGATATTGTTTGATTTTCTTCAAAATACCCCAGATAGCTCCAGATACCCTGTAGGCTAACAAACTCTACAAAATCGACACGGGACACTTCTAAACTCGTATATTGGGTTCTAACTCTGTTTTGGTCCAGAAAAGAAATCTCTAAGGTCTTGCTACACTCACTACACCTCCATTGCATCTTTACAAGTTCACAAATCACTAAACCTCAACTTGGAAATTTCCAAGATCACAATACTCACTAAATCAAATTCTAAACTAAACTAGGATATACTAAACATAACATCTTAACTAAAGGAAAGGAAATATACCTCATTTGGCAACTTAGGAAAATTCTTGAGTTGCCTAAAGTCTTCAAAATTTAAACTTGAATGGTTCAAAGGGTTTAGGATAAGGGTGTGCATCTTTTTAATGAAAGTGGCATGGGGTTTTGGAAAAGAATTGGAGATGATACATGGAGGTAGAGAAGGATGAAGGAGATGAAGAAAATGGGGAAGAAATAAAGAAGGAAGAAGAAAGGATGAAGAAGTCAAGGGTTACTCTTTCTTATGCTCACTCTCTCACAATATCTCATTTTTGTTTTATCTCAAAAATATCTCTTTTGTTTTCTTTTTCTTTTCTCTTTTCACAAAATAATAAAACCAAGTCAATGTACAAACATGTAACCAAATGCAACATGACATGGTGTACTAGCCATGCAAAAATGTTTAAAATACGGATTTGGCTTAATCGCGATTATTAGTGCACTAATCAATTTAATTTAAACTTGCATATATTTAATTATAAAGATGCCAAAATCCGATAAATATCTTTTTAATGAATAAATCATTTTAATCTCCACTTATATTCCAAATATTGGTATATACTTATACCATTTTACGAAAAAACCCTGTTCGCAAATCGAATAGTTTTCGCGAAATATATTATTTTAATATTAAATTTCCAATAATAATATTTTATACTTCTGAAATGTTACAATCTTCCCCCCTTAAATAAATTCGGTCCCCGAATTTAAATTTAAACCCCCAAATACTAAAACATTTCAATAATCAGCTAAAATCAACGGGGTTCCAAAATCAAGGAAGATATAGAAATACCATAGCGTATCGTGTGCGCCTGAAAACGAGTGCGAAACTCAAAATCGAAACTCCCTCAAGCATCACACCATCACTGGAGTTATAAAGGAGATACAAATCTCGAAATCCAATATCATACTTAATTATGCTATACTCAAAATCATAATACGTAAATAGTACGCATATTCGTAAAATCCTCTAAAATAGAATAAAATACATGCAAAATCTTTTCCAAATCGCCGTGCTATGCGTAGCTCACGGCATAAGTGGCGGACGATCATTTGTAAAGTAGTAAATATATACTTATATACGTTTTGCTTAAATTATACGTCTCGCCTTTTTGAAATATCCCAAAAGATTCTCTTTGTAAAATTTCGTGTCACTCGCGGGCACGTAGGAAATAGCGAGACTATAGCTCCTTTTTGAAAACCTTTTGGTAAACTTTTCATGCATGCAAAGTACTCAGGTACTGTCCTCATATCAGTCATGCTCGACTACTATATAACATAGCACCCATCATCAAAACGCAATACTCATAAATAAAATCAGCCACAAAAGGCATATCAACATCACGTGCATCTGGTGCGCACGAAAATCAAATCCAATACAAGTGCCACAATATGGACAAAGAAAAACTAAGTGCTACGGGTGTGCATAAAAGCATCTGTCCAGTGCAACGGATGTGCATGACAGCAATATCAAGTGCATCTATAGTGCACGAAAATCTCAACCCAGTGCAACCAACATGCACGAATAAAAATCCCAATCAAGTGCATCCAACATGCACGAATAAAAATCTCAATCAAGTGCATCCAACATGCATGAATAAAAATCTCAATCGAGTGCACCCGGTGTGCACAAAATCTCATATCATGCGCCCAACATGCGCGAAAATCCAAAACATGTGCGTCTGGTTCGTATAAAACATATAGTGCAATGTTATGCACGATAACGAATGTCAAGTGTAGACGCACACGAAAACATAAATCTGGTGCAACAAATGCACGAAAACTCATCAATATATCAAATGCTCACAAAAACAACACTGAGTATACCAAGGTGTATAGAATCATAAACGTGTGCAACCGCGTGCACAAAATCCATCCCAATGCACTGCAAGCACATATAAGCTATACCGAATGCATACGTAAAGGAAAGTGCATACAACATGCACGAAATCAAATCGACAGTATCGAATCCACGAAACCATAAATACGTGCAACGAAGGCACAAATCGATACCAAGTGCAATGGATATTCATAAATCGACAACCGATGTCACGGTGTATACACATAAATCGAGTGCAATAATTGTGCACAAAATATAAATCTCCAGTAGGTGCAGCCATGGTGCACGAAAACATAAATCACGAAACCCAATCATCGAAACTCAAGTCCGATAGAAGTGTGATGCTCGGATCACAAAACGCAATCGCAATAAATGACATTGAGGTACCCCTCCTACAATGTCGAAAAAATATGCCGGTGCGCCCAAAGCTGGCAGAGCAAGATCATCTACTTGCCTCCTGCTCACGATATGGCGTCCTCGGTCTCAGGGTCCTCGTTTTCTTTGTGGATTACCAATCTCACGATCCTTCTGCTCATCGGCCTGGTCTGGTGTACTAATGGAACAGTCCCGCTCTGGAGCTCCTCTGATCACCGTTTGGCCAATCAACATGACCACTCTCATCGGCACATTACTGGCGGCGGCATCTGACCCTCTGAATATGCATGATATAACTGATCCTGGGTGGAAATCCTTATCGCTGCGGTGTCTTGGAATGAACCTGCTTATGGCTTCTTTCGATCTCACATATACCGAACTATACGAAGATTGGCACTCTTGCTTAACTCTTTTCTCATAATCGGACAGCTGCGTCCTTAGCACGGCTTTTCTCTAGAATTTGGCTGTATCTAACGCCTCTGCACACGTATCAATCCTCAGGCATCAACGGAGAGTAACAACCGCTCGTTAATATCTCGCATGAATCTCTTTCTCCACTCGTATTTGTTATCATCCATTTCGACGTCATCTCTTGCTGTCTGCGTATTGCAATTCATTCTCGGCTACAGTCAATCTGGAGTATCTCACACGGACTCGAAATATGAACTCGGTATCTTCACCACACCGTAAAAGATATCTAGCCGAACACGTTCTCGGGAACTCGTCCAAATCATCAGAGGAATACACTTTATTCGTCTGTTCTCGATCAACTCACAATGCATCTGGGTGAGGTCCTTCTATCCGAAACTGGTCAACTTACCGATCTCACATCGGAGCATCCGACGAACAACATCCTCTCTTGATCGATCTACTCTAGATCCAAGTAAGATCCTTCAACTGGAATTCTTCAACTCAACGGAGCCTGCATCGGCACATCAAATCTGACGAATCATATCAGTCGCTCAACTCAAAATAGACTAGCTATCTCCTGTCACATCTATGTCTGAAAGCTCCAGTGGTTTCAACTCATAAACTATGGAAACGACATCCTATCAATCTTAGCAACAGCTGGGTCATCTGCCTGCACGGTAGAACACATCACGATCTCTGAGGTAGGTTGTATATCAACAGTCCTCTCAACCTGGCAGCCTCTATCAATGGCCCGATCGTCCGGTGCAAAACCGAACACTCGCCTTAAACGAGAGATCACAACATAACACTATACCTACACGTCCCTATGTCACCAGAAACAACATGGTCAGCCCTCGTCCGTGACGAGCTCGCCCTGACCGCATCTCTAGCAGCAGCTCTTTCTGCACTCAAACCATGGTGACAGGAATCTCAAGCAGGTATCAATGAAGATAGATCAAATGAACGAAAGAAATCAACAGATCCCAAATGGATATATGATCATAGGAACGAATAGTATCACAGATCTCAAGATATGTACATCCTAAGGTTACTTAAGTGGAGTATCGTATCGTAAGTATGCCGCGGAACATACGTACGGTATGTCACTCTACTCAAGCTACCTACTCCATAAATCAAGGTCAATCTATGAAACGAAAGTTCGGGTCTAATACCCCCGTTAAGTCTACGTTCCGTAAGATCAAGCTTAGGTTCCGAAATATATACGCCCTAGACTCCGCATAGTCAAACCCAGACTAAAACCAAGGTTAAACCTAATGCTCTGATACCAACTTTGTCACGACCCATAATTTAGCACGTGACCGACACTTAAATCGCGCAACGTATAAAGGCGTAACGTAATTCAAGTAAGCCGAAGCCCAGAAAATCTAAGCCTTTTTTGCGGAAAATAGTGGGGTTCAGTTTTGAAATAAAAGTATAATGAATCACGTTTTCTATAGATGCTTAGCTAATGAAACATAAAAATGCAAGTGGATTATACTAGTTGAAGACATTTTTCGTCTTTTTATAAAAATTTGGGCAGCACCTCCCTTGTATATTTTGATCCAAAACCATATACATAACAATATATAGGCATCCCCAAGCGGGAGCTAGCTCTTCGCCAACTGGCGGGAGATAGCTCTTCGCCAACTGGCGGAATCACAACTACGCAATAACATATTTACGACGCCCCATGGCGAAGATCAACCCAGAAAGAACAATAAATAAGCAAGACATCAAAACTAAAGAAACGAACATAAACCCATCGCTCTAAGTCTTGCACAAAACCCAAGTCTGACTAGGTCTACCAATATACAGATTATAGTTTCTGATTTGATGGAGTTTATCTAGATACAACGAAATATAAAGCACGAGAGTGGGCACGATCCAACATGTATCCCACCTACCAAAGCAAAACACTCTGGAAGAAGCTGTGTGCCAGCGATATCGCAACTGATCCCAAGCAGTCAAACCTGCAAGAACTGTGGCACAACGGGGGTGAGTTGCCAACTCGTGAGTAGAAAACATCAGCAGGTAGAAATCGAATAAAATAACGATTTCCTACGTCACTATATCCTGAAGGTAATACTTTGATATCTAGGGTGACCATAAATGCATATATATCAACAATCGAGTCAATGCAATGACATATAGAAATAAACATCTGACATCATATGCCTATATGCATGTGGATATCATCCACGTATCCGTCAACGACACAACTAATATCATGGAACCTGAGTGTCCAACACCGACACTCGAAACATCATGAAACATAAACCTGTATATATGAGGATATCAACCACGTGTGTCCATCAATAACAAATCAAAATCATAGAACCTGCGTGTCCAACACCGACACTCGAAACATCATGAAACCCGTATCCAGCATCGACACGTAAATCCTCATATCTCGGACTCCGTCAGTCCGGATCGGCCCATATCATCTCACGACTCCGGTCGGTATCCTCCAGATATCCGCCGAGCCCAAAACTATCACCGGTAGGTAGTGCTCCCCAGCCAAGTTCATCGTCTACAACTCGAGCTTATTGTCCTGGGATACCTTACCAGGTCCACCATGTACCCGCAGACGGATCATCCTACTTCTTGAATTGGGTCTAGAAAACCAAGCTCAGAACCGAGAAAATATCATGGTGGACACCTCGAAATATCATATCAAGAGAAAACGCATTTTTAAAACAATACACAATTTCTTTGAAATTAACCTAGGTTCTTAAATCCAGAGATCTCATAAAAAACAGTATCTCAATGCATATAACCATAAAATACGACGTATGCAACACAGAACAGTAAGGTGAGCATATCAAATATATCATAAAAACATGTCATATGATAGTACTGAACAATTAAGAATAATATCAGGGATATAGCAATTCTACTGTATAAGTGGCATGACAATTACCGATAATGAATGTGTGTGAGCCGGCACATCTGTGTAAGTGTAACTTGCGCATCAACTGTAATTGTGCAGGTGTACTAGCAGATGATATCATATAACATTAAATATTGAAAACATGATAGGTATCGCACGAGAAATAATCTAACATAAACATGAAATATAATAAGGTAGCCTCTTTATGTCGACATCCCGCCTCATTGTATCAAGTGTCGCAATATCCTCGATCATCATCCTCAATTCATGAGCGCGGATCAAACATTCGGTAAACGCATCGCGTACGGTAATCCATCGTACGATGCCACAAACAGAATAGGGAATCTATCGTCCTATTCATCAACAAAGGTACAGATCTAAAGTCTCGTATGGCATATCTTATCAATCATATAACACATCTATATCAATCTTATATCATGTCATCTTGCATATACTTCATATCTTGTTAATCTCCATTCGTATCGATCTCGATCTCATATCATACCATTATCAACTCATACTTGTCCTCTTTCAATTCATACTTATCATGATTCACTTTCTCATTTCATATTCTCATATATCAATCCGAGTCATCTATATCTATCATCTCAATATCCCATATCATGTTATCTTATAAACGTATATCATATTCTCAAGCCAATATATCCATTAGTGTCAACTTTTATCATATCATCTCTTAATAAAACCTATAATCATGTCCATAAGTTCGTAGCATATCCTTTCTCGAAATTATAATTCATAAAACGATCTTCCATATCAATGGTAGCGGGGGTGCTATATGACATCCACCCGACTTCCCCCGTAGATATAAATCTACTCACCTGCTAAACTCCTCGCTTAGCCGAAGTCGATGTGCTTCGTCGTCTCGTAAATCCACACGAAAGTACCTGCAATCAATACACAATCGGAATACTATTAAAACCAATATCCGAAAAACCGATACGGCACACAGATTGCTTATAGGTTAGAACCTATAGCTTACGCTTGCAAGATCAACCAAATAACCCTCGTCGTTGACGTATAAACGTCCAACAACCAAATCAAATTTCAAATATAAAAATCAAGAATTCAAATATCGAAAAACTTTGCCAAAGCACTCACAAACAGCTTCCAGATTGTGGCTTAGGTCAAAAGGGACTAAACTAACAAGTACAAGGGATAGGTTATTGGGTAAGTGAGCTACAGGCAAAACCACAACACCAAAGGAGATAGGGGGTCCGGCGAGATCATGAATTTTCCCGGCGTCGCCGGTCTGGGTAGGGTGAAATGAGCTCGTACTTCGGTGGTGGTCTTCTAGTGGTCTAATTAGGTTAGTGATGTTGTATGATTTTCTTGAAAATACCCCAGATAGCTCCAGATACCATGTATGCTAACAAACTCCACAAAACCGACACGGGACACTTCTAAACTCGTATATTGGGTTCTAAACTCTGTTTTGGTCCAGAAAAAAATCTCTAAGGTCTTGCTACACTCACTACACCTCTATTGCATCCTTACAAGTTCACAAATCACTAAACCTCAACTTGGAAATTTCCAAGATCACAATACTCACTAAATCAAATTCTAAACTAAATTAGGATATACTAAACATAACATCTTAACTAAAGGAATGGAAATATACCTCATTTGGCAATTTAGGAAAATTCTTGAGTTGCCCAAAGTCTTCAAAATTCAAAATTGAATGGTTCAAAGGGTTTAGGAAAATGGTGTGCATCTTTTTAATGAAAGTGGCATGGGGTTTTGGAAAAGAATTGGAGATGATACATGAAGGTAGAGAAGGGTGAAGGAGATGAAGAAAATGGTGAAGAATTGAAAAAGGAAGAAGAATGGATGATGAAGTCAAGGGTTACTCTCTCTTATGCTCACTCTTTCATAAATATCTCATTTTTGTTTTATCTCAAAAATATCTCTTTTGGTTTCTTTTTCTTTTCTCTTTTCACAAAATAATAAAACTAAGGCAATGAACAAACATGTAACCAAATGCAACTTGACATGGTGCACTAGCCATAGAAAAATGTTTAAAATAAGGATTTGGCTTAATCGCGATTAGTAGTACAGTAATCAATTTAATTTGAACTTGCATATATTTAATTATAAAGATGCCGAAATCCGATAAATATCTTTTTAATGAATAAATCATTTTAATCTCCACTTATATTCCAAATATTGGTATATACTTATACCATTTTACGAAAAAACCCTATTCGCAAATCGAATAGTTTTCGCGAAATATATTATTTTAATATTAAATTTCCAAAAATAATATTTTGTATTTCTGAAATGTTACATATCCACTGCCTATCCGATCCCTGGATGGAACCTGACTAATCACTGGTGGAGGGGAAAAAGTAAATGAAACCGCTCGTTGGGACACTATCCTGCTCTGACGCCTGACAGGACAGTTTCTGGCTTTATATCCGGGCCTCATAAAATTAAAACACAACCGGGCTGGTCTCTACATCCTATCGGAGTCGAATGGCTGCTATCGGGGCCATCCACTCATGTCACCGCTCTCCTGCTCAACAGACGGAGTCTCCACTCGAGCTCACTTCGGCTCTAGAGTCGCTCCAATCTCAACATAACGCTCCTCTATCAACATGGTCGTATCATATGCCTTTGCATAGGTATCAAAATGCTTGGCACCAACGGATAAAAAAAGCTGCACATATAGTCCGTGCACAAACCTATTAATACGAATCTCTTCCGAAGGAATCAAATAAGGAGCATAGCGTTACAACTGGGTAAACTGAAAGTCATACTCGGCAACTGCCATGTTTGGAGTCTTGCGCAAAGACTCGAAACTACGCGCTCAGGCGTCTCTGACACACTGAGGTAGAAATTAGGTTAGGAAGACCTTCGAAAACTCATCCCAAGTCATAGCAGGAATACTCACTGCTCGGTCTCTCTCGATCGAATCGCACCAGGTCTGAGCAAGATCCTTTAACCGAAAACTGGCTAACTCCACTGATCTCACATCGGAGCATCTCATCAAACGAAATATGTAACGACCCCAATATTACTATACCTTCGTATTTTCTTTCTTTAGTAAAATATTATATTTATTTATTCTTAGTATTTTCCGTATATTTTGTTTTCTGTTAAATATATTATTTTATTATTCCATTTATTTTTTCCAAACACATTTATGTAAAACTAAATCTTAAACCTTTTCAAATTAAACACAAGACCTAACCCAGCCCATAACCCAATTCCAATCCCATTTTCATTTTTCTTTTATAAAACTATGAGCCCAAAAGCCCACTTTCTTTTCAAGCAATATCATATATTTAATTCTTGTTAAATTAGTGCATGAACAATTTTGTAGCTCATTAGTTAAGTCCTTACATTCTTATTCCATAGGCCATATGTTCGAATCTCAGATCTTGCAATCATTTTTATCTATTTGTTTTACTCTCTTATAATTTACAAATGAAACCTTTAATCTTCTTTAACTTCTAAATGAATGGGCACACTTTCAATTTCTCTTTAACTCCCATTTTGAATTCATATTAATTTGAATTAATATGACATAATTCTTTTATATACTTATCTTATCTTTTTGTTTTCTTTCTCTTAAAAAAATTAGAAAGAAGAAAACTCCTCTCCTCTCTTTTTTCCTCATAAAATATATTCATCTTCTTCTCCATCTTCATCTAGGGTTCTCGAAGAAGAACACGAAGAAACTTTAAAAAAACCTCGCTAGTAACGCGAGACTATCGTCGGATAGACAAGTCCGATGACGATACCGGCTTGTGCATGTAAGTCTCTTCTCTCTTTCTCTCCTTCTATCTCTTTCTCTTTATATTTCTCTTGTCATATTGTCATAAAAAACATCCCTTATCATACATAGTCTCTAAATAAATAAAAATATGTTATATATATAAATATTGGAAACACACCAGAACAAACACATATAGTTATATACTTCCAATTATAATTGTGATTGCCACTTGTTCAAGTTACATTGTCGTTTAATTGTATTATAATTTACTTCCGTGTCATGCATATAAATTTACCCTAATTAATAATACCATGAATCTAGATGAAAATGATATGGTATGATACACATTCATATATAAGTTCTTAGGAAAATAAGTTTTGTATAAGTTTTATCGCCATTCGCAATTCATATGTTAAGATTGCGGAGACTGTTCCCCCAATATTTAAACATAATAAAAAGAGCTAAGCTCTGTTAAATTTTAATGAGGCAGTGCCTCACGTGCTCCCCACGAGGGCGCCAGCACCTGCGCCAAACTTATAGGATTAAATCTTATGGTGGCGCCGCACGTGCTCCTCACGTGGGCACAAATGTGCAATATAAGAATTAAATTCTTATATGGCGCCGCACATTCTCCTCACGTGGGCGCCAATATGTAAAGCACAGGAGCGCTTATTATATAAGAATTAATTTCTTATATGGCGCCGCACGTGCTCCACACATGGACGCCAATGTGCAAAGCACAGAAACACCTAGAATTAAATTCTTAAGTGGCGCCTACATGCACAACACGTGAGCGCCGACGCCTAAGTTAAAACCAAGTAGAATTAAATTCTACATGGGGATATTTCCCTAAAACCTTGGATACTCACTGTTAAACAGAGCCGTTGGATCAGAAATCCAATGGTGATGATAAATCATCAAATAATAGAATAAAATTCTATTAAGGGAAAATATTCCTCTAATCTTTCTAAATGAACAAAAAAATTGTTGGATCAAAAATCCAATGAAATGGGAAAATATTTACCTATAATTTTCTAAACAAAGAAAGATGTGCTCTATATAACAGAGAGCTCTTAAATTAAAAATCCAATAGTGGTTAAAAATCACCGTTTGACAGAATAAAATTCTGTATATGGGGAAAATATTTTCCTAATCTTGTTAAAAACAAGAAGACGTATTCTGTAAAACAGAAATCCTGGGATTAAAGATTCAACGGTGGGTAAAATCCCCCAAACAAATTTTGAGACCAATTAAATCAATTGGAATCTCTCAATGAGAGATTTTCTCAAAACTAATTAACAATTTATCTCCACTATATAAAGAATCCGAGACTTTTAGGCTTGGCGGTTTTCATGAATAGCGACCCTAGTAAGGGTTTTGGCTATGTTTTCCAGTATTGGGATTCTTGATTTTTAAGGTTTGATATTGTATTTGGTCGTTGGATACTTGTACGTCAACGACAAGGGTTGTTTGATTGTTTTGCATGTGTAGGCTATACGTTCTAACCTATGAGTGCACCGCATGCCGTATTGGATTTCGGAACTTGATTTTAATGGTATTGCGATACGTGTTGATATTGTAGGTACTTTCGCGTGGATTCCGAGACGACGAAACACATCGACTACGGCTAAGCGAGGAGTTTAGCAGGTGAGTAGATTTATATCTACGGGGGAAGTCGGGTGGATGGCGTATAGCACCCCCGCAAACATTGATATGGAATATCGTTTGATTATTATATCCTGATAAATGATATGCGACGGACATGATTATAGGATTTAATAACGATAATATGATAAAAGTTGACCCTAATGAACATAGTGACATATGAGAAAATGAAATGAGAAGTGAATCATGATAGGTAAGAATTGAAAGAGAACGAGTATACGATGTGATATGATGACTTAGTGTGATATGTCGTTATATGGATGCGGGTCGATATGAGATAGTTGATACCTTTGTCGGTCCACGATATGAGATTGATACAGATGTGACCTGTGATATAGGTATATAGACATATATAATGTTGTGAATCTTGAATGATATGTTGTACGATAGATTATACCGTGCGTGGTGTTGTGAGGCTAGATGCCGATTGATAGATTCACCGACTCGGATATATTGTAGATACGTATACCTGATAGCATTTCGCGTACGACATACCTTATGCTACGTTTATAATATTCTCATTACATTATATATGTACCTGTGCTAGTACACCTACACCATTATCGATGATGTGTATGTTACACTTATACAGATTGCCGGCTCACACACCTTCATCAACGATAATTGCTATGTCACTATATAGTAGGATTGCTACATCATGCCATGATATATTTGCTATGTTCATATCACTGTTCCACGTTGTATGATATACGGATATGCATACATTCTGTTATATGTTGTATACCCACATGCTTATACTCACATACTTGGATATAGCTACATGTTCAGCTTCATATGATGTTGCGATGGATTTTGGATAACTGGGAACCGCATGATATACTTAATAACTTGATGCATTTAAATAACGGTTGTTCCCTTGTTATGCTCATATTACGGTTTTATGTTGCATATATTATATTTCATGGATTTACGCATTGAGATATGGATTTCATATAATGTTTTTTCTGGATGTTTTACTCCTGATGATATATACCAGTGGTATGGGACGCTGTTATATATGTATATATTTATATCAGTGGTATGAGAGGATGTTATATATGTATATATATAATATATCATCATAATGATCTATGCAAGTATTCTTATTCTTTACTTGATATTTCGATGCATCCACCCTGAGATTTTCTCGGTTCTGAGACTTATGTTAGAAACACGATATGATACATGGATTGCGAGTGTCGGAGTTGGACACTCAGGTTCCGTGAGACATATGGATATATGGATTGCGAGTGTCGGGGTTGGACACTCAGGTTCCGTGGATTGCGAGTGTCGATGTTGGACACTCAGGTTCCGTGAGATGTATGGATATGTGGATTGCTAGTGTCGAGGTTGGACACTCAGGTTCCGTGGATTGTGAGTGTCGATGTTGGACACTCAGGTTCCGTAAGATGTATGGATATGAGGGCCAGTCCTGGTGACGGCGCCTGAGAGATGAGTATTTACGTGTCGATACAGCATACGGGTTTTCATGATGTTTCGAGTGTCGATGTTGGACACTCAGGTTCCATGATTTTGTTGTGTCATTTATGGACACATGTTAATTTATATCCTCATATTTTCATGCATATGCTTCATGATATTTACAGGCATTGATTATATTATTGGATGATATCCACATGCATACAGGCATTGATTATTATTGGCATATATACAGATATGGTCACCCTAAATATCATAGTATTACCTTTATGATATAGTTGACCTAGGGATCATTGTTTATTTCGATTTCTACCTGATGATGTTTTCTACTCACGAGTTGGTAACTCGCCCCCGTTGTGCCACAGTTCTTGCAGGTTGACCGTTTGGATCAGCAGCGGCATCGCTGGCACACAGCTTGCATTCGGGTGATTTGCTTTGGTAGGTGGTACATGTTGGATCATGCCACTCTTGTATTATTATTCCTATTGTATCTAGTCAACTCCATCAAATCAGAAACTAGTGTTTGTATATGTTATAAGACTTAGCAAGACTTGTAGTTGCGAGTCTTAAAGCGATGGGTTATATGTTCGCTTGGTGGGTTTGATGTCTTGCTTTTCATTGTACTTTGTGTTGATCTTCTCCGTTGGGCGTCGTATACATATATATGCTTGTGGTGGTTGTTTCCGCTGTTGGGCATGATTTGCTCCCATTTGAGGATGCTTTCTTTATATTCTATGTTGTACCCGTTTCGGGCTAGTTTTTACAAATGAGGTGCTGCCGAAATTTAAAAAAAAAGGAGATTTAAGGACTTTTACTTAAGGTTTCCAAATGTTGTATTAATGTTTTTATTACTTATTTCTTTTGAAAGGTTTAGATTTCTGCGTTTCGGCTTACTTAAGTTACGTTACGCCTGTAGACGTTGCATGATCTAAGTTCCAGTCACGAGCTAATATTTCGGGTCGTGACAAAGTTGGTATCAGAGTGCTATGTTTAACCTTAGTTCGAGTTTAGGTTTGACTGTGTGGAGTCTGAGGCGTAATCTATTTCGGAATCTAGGCTTGACCTTATGGAACTTAGACTTGAACATGGGGTAATAGACCCGAACTTTCGTTGCATAGGCTGGCCCTGATTGATGGAGCAGGTAGCTTGAGTAGAGTGACGTACCGTACGTATATTTTGCGGCATATTTACGATACGATACTCCACTTAAGTGACCTTAGGATATTCACATCTTGAGACTTGTGATTCTCTTCGTCCCTTTGATTATACATCCATTTGAGATCCTTGATTTTATTCTCGTTTCCATGATCATACCCTCACTGATTTCGTTCCTCCTTATAATCATGTATTCATTCTGGATCGGTTGATTCATTTCATCCCTTTGATCTATTTTCGTCGATACATGATTGAGGTTCCTGTCACCATGGTTTGAGCTCAGTTGAGCTGTTGCTAGTGATGCGGTTAGGGTGAGCTCATCATGGACGAGGACTGACCATCGTGTTTTCTGGTGACATGGGAACGTATCGATGTAGTGTTGTGTTGTGACCTCTCATTTGAGACGGGTGTGCGGTTTGTACCGGATGATCGGGCCATTGTTAGAAGCTGCCTGTTGTGAGAGGACTGTTGATGTACAGCATACCTCAGAGGTTGTGATGTCATCTACCGTGCAGACAGATGACCCAGCTGTTGCTCAGATTGATGGGATGTCACCTCCAGACTTTATGAGCTGAGATTGCTGGAGCTTTCAGGCAGAGATGCGACAGATGGTAGCTAGACTATCTTGAGTTGAGAGACGAAGGTGATTCTTCATATTTGATGCGCCGATATAGGCCCAGTTGAGTTGAAGATTTCCAGTGTGTAGAGTTTTACTGAGATCTAGAGCAGATCGTTCCAGAGATGACGTTGTTCGTCGGATGTCCCGATGTGAGATCGGTAAGTGGACCAGCTTCAGATAGAGGGCCTCACCCAGATGCGTTGTGAGTTGATCAAGAACGGACAAATATGGAGTATTCCTCCGATGATTGGGACGAGTTCCCGAGGATGCGTTCGGATAGATATCTTCTACAGAGTGATGAAGATACCGAGTTCGTGATTTCGAGTCCGTGCGAGAGATTCCGGATTGACTGTAGATGAGAACATCTGTCGTACGCAAATAGCATGACGTGACGTCAAAGTGGACGATAATAAGGACGAGTGGAACAAGAGGTTCATGCGTGATGCTGACGAGCTGTTGTTACTCTCCATCAAGATTAAAGATCTGAAATGTATACAGAGGCGTTGGGATACGGACAGTTCATGAGGAAATGTTGTGTTGAGAACGAAAATGTCCAGAAAGCAAGAAAAGATTTGTAAGAGTACCAGCCTCCGTATAGTTCGGCATAGGCGAGATCGGAAGAGACCTTGAGCAGGTTCTTTCCAAGACACTGCTGCAATAAAATTTATACCGAGGATCAGTTGTGTTACGTGTATTCATAGGGTCAGAGGCCGCCGCCAGTGACGTGATGCTTTACAAGTGATCATACTAATTGACCGGAGGAGTGCCTGAGCGGAATCGTTTCCGTTAGCACACCTGGCCGTGCCGATGAGCCGATAGATTGTGAGATTTGTAATCCACAGAGAAATGAGGACCCAGAGATAGAGGACGCCAGACCGTGATCAGGAAGCAAGCGGATGTTCTTGCTCTGCCAGTTTGGGCGCACCGACATTTTTTCGACATTGTAGGAAGTGTACCTCAATGTCATTTGTTGCGATTTGCATTGAGATCCGAGTTTCACGCTTATATCGCTTAGATTTGAGTTTTGATGATTGAGTTTCATGATTTTGTTTCCGTGCACCATGGCTGCACCTACTAGGTATTTACATTTTGTGCATAGTTATTGCACTTGATATATGTTTTACACACCGTTGTGTTGGTTTATGATTTGTGCGTATTTATTGCACTTGATATCAGTTTTGTGCCTTGGCTGCACATGTTTATGATTTTGTGGATTTCAAAAGGTTGATTTGATTTTTGTGCATATGTGTCACGCCCCGCTTTCCGGTGTACGGCGAAGGGGACGCGACGAGGTCCGCTACGTATATACTCAGAAGTACATACGCTAAGCGTATCTAAGCAATATAAAAAAAATACACAAGAGACAAGAGGTAATAAAAACAGCAACTTTTATTTATTAACATTCTTTATACAATGCATGAAAAGGAAATACAACTGAAATAAAAAGATGCCTAAACAGTGGTATAACAGGAAATGAAAAGTACAGAAAGGAAAAGCATACAATGAAACTAAAGTGCAGGGTCTTCGGCAAACTGCTCCAAGTCTTCTTGAGATGGCTCGATCTCTGTCGGGTCCAAAACACCTGACGACATTCAAAGAAGAAAGAAATAGAATGTCGTCAGCGAACAGGTCGCTCGGTAAGTCCCAAAGATAGGGGAGAAATAGACAGAGAGTAGGAGAGAGAGAGGGTAGCTTCTAATATTGTATTGTATTGTTGTAATGTTGTATTAACGCTGTTGTTTATAACTTGGTACAGAAGAATGCCAGTGTATACGAGAGGGGTCTCTATATGCTAGAGACCAGAGCAAACGGAATATAGAGTACGAGGCTCCATTAGAAGGCCCGGAACAACGACAATTGGATTCATGTTAGGTGTCTTAAGTCTGACCGTCTCGTGCCACTTTTAACACCTTCCGTACCAATCTACCCCTTAAACCCCGCGATGTCTTGTTTGTATTGTTATCTTGTAAATTGTATTTATTGTAAGATTGCTTAACTGACCGAAACCATGATATCAGTAAACGGTTGTAACCGTAGAATCATGTAAATGGAATAACTGAGAATCATGTAAAAGGAATATATCCATAGTTCAGTTCGGACAAGTTGTATAAATTGATAATTGGATTCATGGATTCATGTATTCATATTGAATTGGAATATTGTAGATTGTAGATTGACTTGAATCATATTCAAGTCAGATTAATCAGACTCAAAACCGAGTCAGACAGTTAAAAAGTGAAACATGATAGGTACGAATTGAAAGAGAACGAGTATACGATGTGATATGATGACTTAGTATGATATGTCGTTATATGGATGCGAGTCGATATGAGATAGTTGATACCTTTGTCGGTCCACGAGATTGATACATATGTGACATGGGATATAGGTATATAGACATATATGATGTTGTGAGTCTTGAGTGATATGTCGTACGATAGATTATACCGTGCGTGGTGTTGTCAGGCTGGATGCCGATTGATAGATTCACCGACTCAGATATATTGTAGATACGTATACCGGATAGCATTTCGCGTACGACGTATCTTATGCTACATTTATAATATTCTCATTGCATTATATATGTACCTGTGCTAGTACACCTACACCATTATCGATGATACGTATGTTACACTTACACAGATTGCCGGCTCACACACCTTCATCATCGATAATTGCTATGTCACTACACAGTAGGATTGCTACATCATGCCATGATATACTTGCTATGTTCATATCACTGTTCCACGTTGCATGATATACGGATATGCTTACATTCTGGTATATGTCGCATACCTACATGCTTACACTCACATACCTGGCTATAGCTACATGTTCAGCTTTATATGATGTTGCGATGGATTTTGGATAAATGGGAACCGCATGATATACTTAATAACTTGATGCATTTAAATAGCGGTTGTTCCCTTGTTATGCTCGTATTACGGTTTTATGTTGCATATATTATATTTCATGGATTTACGCATTGAGATATGGATTTCATATGATGTTTTTTCTGGATGTTTTACTCCTGATGATATATATCAGTGGTATGAGACGATGTTATATATGTATATATATATAATATATCATCATAATGATCTATGCAAGTATTCTTATTCTTTACTTGATATTTCGATGCATCCACCCTGAGATTTTCTCGGTTCTGAGACTTATGTTAGAAACACGATATGATACATGGATTGCGAGTGTCGGAGTTGGACACTCAGGTTCTGTGAGACATATGGATATATGGATTGCGAGTGTCGGGGTTGGACACTCAGGTTCCGTGGATTGCGAGTGTCGATGTTGGACACTCAGGTTCCGTGAGATGTATGGATATGTGGATTGCTAGTGTCGAGGTTGGACACTCAGGTTCCGTGGATTGTGAGTGTCGATGTTGGACACTCAGGTTCCGTAAGATGTATGGATATGAGGGCCAGTCCTGGTGACGGCGCCTGAGAGATGGGTATTTACGTGTCGATACTGCACACGGGTTTTCATGATGTTTCGAGTGTCGATGTTGGATACTCAGGTTCCATGATTTTGTTGTGTCATTTATGGACACACGTTAATTTATATCCTCATATTTTCATGCATATGCTTTATGATATTTACAGGCATTGATTATATTGTTGGATGATATCCACATGCATACAGGCATTGATTATTATTGGCATATATACAGATACGGTCACCCTAAATATCATAGTATTACCTTTATGATATAGTTGACCTAGGGATCATTGTTTATTTCGATTTCTACCTGACGATGTTTTCTACTCACGAGTTGGTAACTCGCCCCCGTTGTGCCACAGTTCTTGCAGGTTGACCGTTTGGATCAGTAGCGGTATCGCTGGCACACAGCTTGCATTCGGGTGATTTGCTTTGGTAGGTGGTACATGTTGGATCATGCCACTCTTGTATTATTATTCCTATTGTATCTAGTCAACTCCATCAAATCAGAAACTAGTGTTTGTATATGTTATAAGACTTAACAAGACTTGAAGTTGCGAGACTCAGAGCGATGGGTTATATGTTCGCTTGGTGGGTTTGATGTCCTACTTTTCATTGTACTTTGTGTTGATCTTCGCCGTTGGGCGTCGTATACATATATATGCTTGTGGTGGTTGTTTCCGCCGTTGGGCGTGATTTTCTCCCATTTAGGGATGCTTTCTTTATATTCTATATTGTACCCGTTTCGGGGCTAGTTTTTACAAAGGAGGTGCTGCCGAATTTCGAAAAAAAAAGATGGAGATTTAAAGACTTTTACTTAAAGTTTCCAAATGTTGTATCAATGTATTCATTACTTATTTCTTTTGAAAGGTTTAGATTTTTGGGTTTCGGCTAACTTAAGTTACGTTACGCCTGTAGACGTTGCGTGATCTAAGTGCCGGTCACGAGCTAATATTTCGGATCGTGACAAGCCAAAACGGCTGAGTGCTCAGCGCTAATTAGGCAGCGCCCAGCGCTTCACGTGCTCCTTACGTGGACGCCATAAAAAGTGCTTAGCACTCCATAAACCGCCAAAACGGCTGAGTGCTTAGTATTGACTGGGCAGCGCCCATAACTGAAGGCTTCACATGATACCCATGTGAGCATCAGAGCTCCAAATAAGTACTTAGCACTTTTCCATAAAGCGGAAGGGGGCTGAACAAATATAGCCCGAATAAGTGCTTAGCACTATTGAATAAAAAAAGGACCGAGCAGACTGAGCCCAAATTGGCTAAGTCTCTCATAAAAGTTTCTTACAGCCGAGCCTAAATGCTCTGCTGTTGGATTTTAAATAAAAATAATCCTTAAAATTTTGCTAAGTTGATCGTAGTCTCAAATATGGCTAACGTATTCTTAGTTAAAAATAAATTGAGCCCAAATGCTTATATATTTAAGTTGATTTTAATCTAAAACTAGATTAACGGTTCTTAAATAAAACAAACCCAAATCTAAAATATACAGATTTGGACTGATCCACGCCCTACAAGCGACGACATAAACTGGTCTCCGTATACAATCCACGGGCAACCAAAACAAACAAAATAACTCACGACACGAAGTGAACCTCCGTAGCAAAAGAAAGTGGTTATCGCAACGCGATAACGTAATTAACTACAGTGGCTTGTGCCTGCAGGGAAGGGCGTCCCTACAATTAAAAACCCCTCACAAATGAAGGGGAATCTGATGAAGTTTGCTACAACGGTCGCATCTATCCAAACCTCCGATATATGGTGTCATAAATCAACTTGGTATCTTCGGAGAGGTGGGTAAATAATTCCAAACAGTATTTGCCTCCAAATTCAGGTCAGACATCTCGACGTCTCGGTCCGGTCTTTCGGCGGAGAACAGATTCTGGCATGTCCGGTGGGACGAGATTATTTCTCCATTTCTTTAAGATCAACCAATCATATACACAGAATGCACCTTGTCTTCAGCATCATCGAGTGCTTGAAAGTGGCATAACCTTAATGCTTCCGGGTATAGCTTCCCAGATCGACCCAACGACGATCTTCAAAAGGGCAGAACAGCGGGGGAGCAATTGACCGTTGTAATCATCGAAACGACACATCACCGTGTCGCATTAGGCGTCAATGAACTCCTGGCCTTGGCAGCGGTCTTGAATGCGAATATCCTCGTAAGAGACAATCTCTTCAAGATCGTACAAACGACCGGCCATGGTACCTAAAAAAAGGGAAGAGTTAGCGATTAACATATTAAAATCACTATAGTGGGCCCCAAAAAATCAAGGTTACAGCTCATCAATGATAAGACATGTGCCTATTGTGAGAATCCGAAAGGATTCTCATTAAATAAATAGTGCCCATTAAACTGTGGAGTTAAAAACTCCCAATATTTCCCAAAAGGAGAACTCTTTAAAAATAACAACAGATTAAAATCTGTGGAAAAAGGATTAAAAACCCTAAAATAAAAAAACAAAAAAAAACATACAAGAACAGCAAAGGGAATAAAATTCCTAAAATTCTTAAGATCCAAATCAGAACCAAGCTCTGCAAAATAAAATGGAATTAAATTCCCCAAAGCAGTGGGATCAAATCCCAGAACAATCCCCATGCTAAAAAAATTCATGGGTTAATTGATGGAATCAAATTCCAGAACAAGTATCAAAATTGACAGTAGGGTAAAACCCTAAATAAGAGAATTAAAGATTCTCAAGTCTTAGATGAAAGCATTAAGATCCATGATCTATAAAAAGAATTTTTTTAAATCTCCAAGAGATCGATTCAAAAAAGAAGAAGAGAGATCTAAGCTTTATCGAAACTGATAATGGACTTAAAATCCAAAACTAAGAAAATATATACGCTCAAAAGGAGTTAAAATCTAAGCTTTGTTCATAGTTCTTACCAAGAAATCTTGCAGAATATACTCTGTTCAAAAGAGTTCTGTGAGACAGAGATCTAAGCTCTGGGAAACGAGAATTAAATTCTCAAAAGAAAGAAAACTCAAGAAAGAAAATGAAGATATGGCAGTCATCTCAAGGGCTAAAGGCCCTATTTATAAGATATGAAGGGATAGTTCAACTCTCTAGAAGATCAAACGGTGGAAAAATGACACCGTTGCACTCATGTGTGAGCCACGTGAGAACAACGGTGGGGGCATTTGTTCCCCCAATATTTAAACATAATAAAAAGAGCTAAGCTCTGTTAAATTTTAATGAGACAGCGCTTCACGTGCTCCCTACGAGATAATATCAATAATGAAGAAAGGAAATAAAAGATCTTTACCTTCCGTCGCTGAACATGAGAGAACTCGGGGGGTGCAAAAGAGATAGGTAGAGCAGCGACAGTCATGGAAACGGCTGACGACGATTCTTCAATCAGGACAGCGCCAGGATTTACCGCACCTATATTCAAAATAAAGGAGATATCAGCGAATATGTCTAGCAGGACTGAGAACCCAAAAGTAATAACATGAGGAATACCTGACAGGGCAGCAACCATAGCGGTATCTGGAGCGTCACTAGCTATGATAGCTTCCTCGATTTCCACCATCACCGGGAAGATGGATTCAACGTCCACAACTTCATCCCCCAAATCAATAAGGGACGTCGTCATGCTCGCATCACCCGCCGATGTCGGAGATCCACAAAGGGAGGAAGCGGCAGTTGGAACAGTCTCAGATTCGAAATGAAGGCCCGATGCCCCAGAATCTTCAAACGTTGGCACTTCACCTGCCACGTTAACACCTAAACTTGGCCCTGCTGCACTATTCAAGGACAAATGTGTTATAATTCAAGAAAAACTGTTGTGGGAAGAAACCTGGAAAATTAAGTAAGTCCTGCTAGGTTTCAATAAGGGATCGTGCGCTATTTTATCTTGAAATAACCGTTCAGCCTCTTCGCGAGCCGTACGCGCAATCTACCTATAAGCGTTTGACAAGGCAGAAGGAATGTCCTCCATCGGAACATCAGGGGGTCGTATATCACTCGAACCCGCGCCTGTGCCCAAGTTAGCCTGACGCTCCCTTGCCGCATGCTTTCGGCGCTTCTTCACAGTTTTAGCTATACGAAGAAATCTCCTCAGAACCTTCGACAGAGGAATGTCTTTATCTAAATCAGGCTCGGCCTCCAGATCTGCTGCAACGTCTGTCATCGGCTGCTTTACTGATGCTTCCCGTAGCGGCCTTAGGGTGACCTCAACTGTAGCCAGTAGCTTTGAATGCTCCTCCGCACCACCACCTAAGGATGGTATCACACTCGGAATAACAAAAGTTGCAGTGGTTTCTGTAATAAAAAAAGAGAGAGAAGGAAGTCAGGGTGTGAACGAAATGAGCTAAACATGTGAATTCAAAGGAATCACAAAATGAACCATACCGAGGCCCATAGAAGCGCGAAGCCTCTCCTCTTCCTCAAATGTTTTGAGGGACGCCAAAAGAGCCTCTTCAGAGGAGATGCCTGTTAAGAAGAGAGGGTTAATAAAACATAATAAAGTATAAAGTATACAAAAGAGAATAAATAAGATATACCTGACGCCGCATGAGAAGCAAACGATGCTTGCTGCGAGCTGGTCTCTCAAAAGCCTCAATAGCAGCCTGAAAATCAGTAGCAACATTCATATTAATAGAAGCTTCGAACAGACCATCGTTGGTGCCGTATTCGGACAAGCCTTCACTATAAGGAGTATGAGGTGAATCATATCTAACCGCTATAGCCTCCAAGTGCTTCGGGACTGCACCCAACTACTACCTGTTTGCATGACTCAATAGAGCCGTGGTAGGGTAGCAATCTAAGAACAGTGGAAACACACTTGAGACGAAGTAGCAGTGTCAAGTCAACGGACTAAGCTGTATTCATGTCACCTGGGAATTGCTAACTAACGATAGGTATAATACCAACCAATAGTTCCCTACGAGTCCTGTCCAGTGTACTCGTAACCTAACGAGCACCTGCATACTATCTCCAGTACGACGTACTAATGGCTGTAGGACAGACCATCTCCCCTGCTGGGATGAGAAGCGTATATGCTATTCTACTCTGGAGTATCGATGCCCTGTCTCGATAATCCTACGTCTAGGGACATGTATAAGGATGTGCTTATAGACCACCCAGCCCCCACTAGTGTGCTCGCCATCACAACGCTGGTAGTCAAGCAAAGATCTTAAGGGCTCCATCAATATGTATTAGCGATATGTTAAAAGAAACATATACAAATATTAAGATAGATACAAACCAAGTAGTATACTACTATATCGAGCAAGACTGTCGTCAATCCATGTATATAACCCAAACTTCCAAAATGTAATATACAAACTAATACTATAAAATAATGGCCTCTAGGGCATACATATCCAACATTCTCTCACTTGCACTAAAGGCCAGTAATTGGTGTACCGCATACCCAACGTCTGCACTAAGGCCAGCTGCTGGTGTACCGCATACCCAATAGTTCAAAAAGTCGCTCGAACTATGCTTGAGGGATGGCCTTTGTGAATGAATCTGTCGTGTTATCTTTAGTGTCCACTCTCCGTACCTCAATCTCCTGGCGATAAATGATCTCCCTGATCAGGTGATACCGCCTTAAGATGTGTTTGGATTTCTGATGAGACCGTGGTTCTTTCGCTAAAGCTATAGCCCTATTGTTATCGCAATACAAAGGTATTGGGTCAACAATGGACGGAACTACCTGAAGTTCACTAATGAACTTCTTCATCCAGACCTCCTCTTTTGCGGTATCGCTTGCAGCAATGTATTCAGCCTCCATCGTAGAGTCTGCGACTGTGTTCTGTTTGGAACTCCTCCAACACACCGCCCCTCCGTTGAGGGTAAACACAAAACCCAAGACAGACTTGTTGTCGTCCTTGTCACTCTGGAAGCTTGAATCGGTAAAGGACTCGATCCTGAGGTCTCTATTACCGTAAACCAGAAACATCTCCTTAGTCTTTCTCAGGTACTTGAGAATGTTCTTCACTGCAGTCCAGTGGTTCTCACCTGGGTCTGACTGATACCAGCTCATCACGCTTAGCGCGTATGCTACATCTGGTCTTGTACATAGCATCACATACATTATAGATCCTACCGCCGAAGCGTAGGGTATAGTGCTCATGCGAACCCTCTCCTCGTCAGTCTTGGGAGATATCTTCTTGGAGAGGGTGATTCCGTGCAATGCGGGTATATTACCGTGCTTGGAATCTTCCATACTAAATCTGTTTAGTACGGTCTGTATGTACCTGGACTGTGAAAGTCCCAGTAATCTCTTGGATCTATCTCTGTAGATCTTGATCCCCAGAATGCACGAGGCATCACCCAGGTCCTTCATGGAGAACCGTTGTGACAAGAATAGCTTGACTAATTGTAGCATAGGAATGTCATTTCCTATCAAAAGAAAGTCGTCCACGTACAAGACTAGGAATACGACAGTTCATCCTACAATCTTCTTATAAATACAAGGCTCATCCTCGTTCTTGATGAAGTCAAATTCTTTGACTGTTTCATCAAAACAGATGTTCCAGCTCCGCGATGCCTGCTTTAATCCATAAATGGATTTAAGCAACTGGCATACCTTTCCGCTGCTCCCACTGTCTACAAAACCTTCTAGCTGATCCATATAAACGCACTCTTCCAAACTGCCGTTTAGAAAAGCCGTTTTTACGTCCATTTGCCAGATTTCATAGTCATGGAAGGCAGCAATGGCAAGTAAGATCTGAATGGATTTGAGCATAGCCACTGGAGAAAAGGTTTCGTCATAGTCCACTATAGGTCATTGACGAAAACCTTTTGCAACGAGTCTAGCCTTATAGGTTTCCACCTGCCCATCTACACCAAATTTCCTTTTCTAAATCCATTTGCATCCAATGGGTTTTACCCCACATGGAGAAATATCCAAGGTCCACACTTTATTGGTGTACATGGACTCCATTTCGGATCGCATAGCATCCAGCCACTTATCAGAGTCCCTATGGATAATGACCTACCTGAAACTGGTAGGGTCATCTTCTTCAAAGATGCAATCCTCTCGATCCCCGTCTATGAGAAAACCGTAGTATCTCTCGGCCGGATGAGAGATCCTACCAGATCTACGGAGTGGCTGAGGTTCGTCTGGGACTATTGAATTTTCTGGTTCTACTAAATCCTCAGTTTGAGTTTGTAGTTCAGATATTTCATCCAGTTCTACCGTGCTCCCCCTTATTTCTTTTGCAAGAAATTGCCACTCCAAAAAGGTGGCGTGCTGAGCAACAAACACCTTCTATACCTCGGTGTGGTAGAATAGATATCCATTTGAATGCCTGGGATATCCTACAAACTTACATAAAAATGATCGTGCCTGAAGTTTGTCCGGATTCTGGTTTTTCGCATATACCGGACAGCCCCATATCTTAACCCGTTTAAGACATGGTTTCTACCACTCCATATTTTATATGGAGTCTTAGGCACAGATTTAGACGGAACCTGATTCAACAAGTGTGTTGCTGTTTCAAGCGCAAGTCCCCAGAATGAAAGAGATAACTCAGCATTACTCATCATGGAGCGAACCATGTCCAATAGGGTACGGTTCCTCCGCTCCGATACGCCGTTGTGTTGTGGTGTATACGGAGGAATAAGTTGAGAGAGAATACCATTCTCTTTTAGAAAATCTTTGAATTTAGTACTCAAGTACTCCCCTCCTCTATCAGATCGGAGGATCTTGATACTTTTGTCAGTCTGGTTCTCTACTTCGTTTATGAATTCTTTGAATTTCTTAAAAGCTTCAGATTTGTGTTTCATGAGATACACATATCCAAACCTAGAGAGATCGTCAGTGAATGTGATGAAGTACGAGAACCTTCCCCTTGCATGTATAGACATTGGACCACATACATCACTGTGTATGAGTCCCAAGAGCTCTGCTGCTCTTTCTCCATGTCCGGTGAACGAAGATTTGGTCATCTTTCCTTTAAGACAGGACTGACAAGTTTCATAAGATGAAAATTTGAACGTATTCAAGAGTCCATCTTTATGTAAATTACTTAGTCTTTTCTCTCCGATATGACCAAGTCTACAATGCCACAAGTAGGATTCGTTCATAACTGAACTCTTCCTCTTGCATGTGTTTTGTATATTGAGAACTGTATTCTAATTTAGAACATAGATACTATTACACAGTGTACCTTCTGCAACTAGTACCTTATCAAGGTAAATGTTCACGATATTTCTATCAAGAACAAAGTTATATCCATCTTTATCAAGTAAAGAAACTGATATGATGTTGCAAACCATGGAAGGTACATAGTAGCAATTGTTCAAAATCATAGTATTGCTATTTGGCAACATTAGGTGATATTCACCAACGGCTGCAGCATTAACTTGTGCTCCGTTCCCTACCCTGAGGGACATATCACTAGGTGCAACTATCCTACCTTTTCTCAGTCCCTGTAATAAATTACAGATATGAGATCCTGATCCGGTATCTAGTACCCAGGAGGTAGGACTGACCGAAAAGCAGTTCTCAATTACAAGAACACATGAAGTAGATGCAATATTATGCTTCTTCTTCAATGGGGTCTCCTTGCAATCCATACAATCCTCTTTCCCCTGCTCAAACATACGACTGTTGTCGTAAGTTAGAGCCGAACCGACGTTCCCTATCCCCGAATAAGAATTCGGATCGGTCAAGCGATACATTTTATTATCTTGATTAGGGCGTGAAATGGTTGCTATCTGGAGAGAGAGAGAAAAGAAACACTTAGCGTGCGCTCTTGCAAGATTTAGATTGGTTATTAATTTATCTAACCAGAGTAGCTCCCACTGTTTCCTCAAATTCTTCTCCAAATCTTAAAAGAAGAACTAGTCAGGATTAATCGCACGTCACAATACTTGCTTAACCTTTCGGCCAGGCTAGTGTTGGTACTTTGAGGGAGGTTTTCCAATGCTTTCGCGAAGTTCCTTAATTACATAACCTCTTTTCCATGGAGGCATAGCCCCGCTAACACCGTTCTAGACACCTACTTGGTTTATAGCATTGATTGTTAATTGAAATAATCTCCTGAGAGTAATCCAACTCATCAGTGGGATCGGGATCCAACTATCATTGTGTGATGACCTAGATGGAATCCACTCTAGTCATCACACTCCAGAAGGTATGCTGAATCTGCAAGTTTCCTGTATGTTTGAAACTCCCGATGTGGTTTTTGCCCCAAGAGGCTTCATGACCTTGACAGAGGTCAACATGTCATAAGTCGCAAGTCAAGTTCAACCCGTCATTATCCTGGATTAATTTAGACCCACCCGCACAAGCCCTTTACAGAGGTCAAAATGACCGTACGACTGTCCTAAATAATCGCATATTTATGCAACAAACAGGCATTACTTAGCTACCATTCACCATGCCTTGACAGAGGTCAACATGCACAGCATGAATACTAAGTCATACTTATAAGAAATGACGGAGGGCTACGACTGGGTTTTTGGCGAAAACCCCGTTAACGTAATGAACTTGATATCATTGAAGGAACCTAAGTGGTTTTACAAATATATATTGGCGAAAACTTTTGCTAAAGAGGTCACTCCCTGTGAAGGGATCTCGGCACTTTCCTCGTCGAATGAGGTGCAGCATATTCCAAACTGAATACCACGATGCAAAGCAAAAAGTTATTGACTATAGTGAAGTTATTACGCTGACGCAAACTTTTACTCAAGGGGTCACTCCCGATGAAGGGATCTCGGCCCTTGCCTCGACAAATGAGGTGCTGGATATTCATAACCGAATACCATGTTGCAAAGCAAACGAGAACGTATGTAATGTCAGTTTTTAAAACTTGGTTCCAACAACATCCTATAGGTTTTTTTTCTTGCATTAATCAAAATCAATGCGGACCTATCAATTAACCTATCACATCAGAAAAGAACAAAAATATGATGTACGTATATGCCATCCGCATTCGCCTCTAGGCCCCGTCATCACCCGTTAGGTTACTTAACTAACGACAGAGCGGGGACTGGACTAGCGCAGGTGCAAAACATATACAACATCTACTAGTATATATATAAGTATATACAACATTTGTCCCAGGCATGATAATAATCAACATCACAGAATCTCAGCCGACAATACAGAATGGTGGATAATCTTGGAGCCCCGGGTTTCATTTGAGCCGCAAATAAAACCCGACGTTCCCGGTCATGTGGATAGCCTGTGCAATGAAAACCTGGAACCCGACGAGCGCGGCAAGTTACCCGCCAATCCTAGAAGTGAGGAAGCACCCTTCAACAAAGTGAATGGGCCACCCAGTACTTCACGAAAGCCGGTAACTTGGGCGCCCCTCCGTGGGTCATCATACACCCCCTACGAGTGCGGCGAATAGCTCTCCAATTCTAGAATGAAGCCCCCTTCGTCTCAACGCCTTGAGATGCGGGCTTGTTGCCTTCTAGAACTCGGCTATCCATGCACTCCACCGTGGGTTAATCCTAGTACAAAAAAATATATATACAAATGGTGACATCGACCTCAACCCGGTCGTTCCCCAATCAAATAATATACAACCCGGCAAAGACGGCAGTCCACATGTCGGACGCTTGCCCCGCAATAACAAATGTACAAATGAATATAAACTGTACTGCTAATATTGCACCACATGCTATCCATCACGACTATCCAACCACAATCACAACACAAGCACAAAATATCAACGCGAATGTCACGTTCGCAAACCCGTCGAAAAGAACATATAGCAGATAGACGTGTTTACCGATCAAATGACATTCACGGTCGCAGATAAAAGTGAATGTACTGTAAACTATCAAATAATTTCAAATATAACGACTTCGAAACACTCCAAATTGCCACATACAGAAAACAACAGAGAATCAAACTTGGGCAAAAAAACTAGCAACACCAGAAACCCAAACTCCACTGGATAAGAACACAGACAAAAACACGATGCATTCTACCATGGAAAAACCGAAGAGGCTGGAATTTTGAGTTGTTAGGCCGGCCAAATCTTGGTGAAAATGCATCGTTTTTGTACTGGGTACATCTCACAGCATAAGGATCACTTTGCACTTATTTAAAAAAAAATTGAAGCCTTTAAGAAAACAACAGAAACTGCAGTTTAGGTTTTGATGTTACGGGGTCGTTTCGATTTCGTTGTTTTAACATTGTTTAAACTTGCTAGTCTAAGGTTTATGGGCTGGCTCTGATACCATGAAGGATTACGCTAGCGTCCCGGCCAACTTCCGTGGCCAAATGCGGAACAAAAATTTTACTACGATCATAAACTTGGCATTAGGATAACACAAAAACCGGATCTTTACCATAAACCTAACTAGCACTAAATGAGTTCTATCTACTATTATAGAATGTATACCTAAAGAAACCAAGTCCTTCGGGTATTCGATCCTCTCCTTAAGCTCCTCGATGGAAGTATGGATCGTGCTTAAACTCCGGCCTCCTTGTGTCAACGATGATCCACTCGAGAGTTCCAACCTTGAGCTAAAACTCCAAATTGAGATAACTAGAATACTTAGCTTGCTAATCTAAGTAGACTAGAGTGAGTAGAGTGTGATTTAGAGTATCTAGGTCTCATTAACCCTTGATTATCAACACATGATACACTTAGGATTTGGGAGGAAGAAGGAGAGAGAAAGTTTTAGGAAAGAGAAAGTATTTGTGATAATGATAATAAAAAATGGAATGGCTAACTTATATATGACCTCAAGCATGGCATGAAAAATATCTCACCAAAATATCTAGGTCAAAAATATCTCATCAAAATATCTAAGGTCAACAAGTCAAGCCAAGTCAAAAGGTCAACATAAGTAGCCATGCCATAAATATTATCATTTATCAAAATAACAAAGTCTTTTCTTTATCTCATTTGTGTTTTGACCAAGTTAATGGTCAAAACCCTAATGAGGCATCTCCTTCTATACCCCCTCTCAATCGTATATACATACCTGCATCGGTGTTCCGAGAAACACGAATACTATGAGACGAAAATAATCCAATAATCAAATACTTGGATCCGTCTTAAACCAATGCCCACTATTATTGTCTGCTCGAACACCACACGCGCACAAGTACTCGTATGTGATCGAACCCTATCGTAAAACCATACGACCTCTACTCGTTTCGCCCGAAGCTGGGAAACCCTCCGTGTGGGACTCTAAAGACTCGACAGTACTCTGGCAGTGGGTTTAACCACAAGCACGTCAGCGGCACTAGCTGTATGTAACGGCTACCCAGGTATCTGTCGATAAGAAGGTCGATGAGCAAGCTCATCCAAACTCCTACTGAGCCTATCTGTGACAATCTCTGTACAGTCCGGTCTGTTCGTCTAAGAGTATCGCATATCGGGCCTAGGGGTGGTAAACGTCAGACCCCTAATAGCGGTATAAGTCGTGTCGGAGTGTAATCTAGAACACCTACCAGTAAATCTCACTTGCTCTGGCCAGGGACTTTGTGTAATGGCTCTCCAAACACAGCGCGATATCAACCCCCAATACCGGGAGAGACGAATCCTATCTAACCGCTACTGCCTCCAAGTGCTTCGGGATGGCACCTAACTACTACCTGTTTGCACGACTCAATAGAGCCGTGGTAGGGTAGCAATCTAAGAATAGTAGGACGCACTTGAGGCGAAGTAGCAGTGTCAAGTCAATGGACTAAGCTATACTCATATCACCTGGGAACTGCTAACTGACGATAGGTATAATACCAACCAACAGTTCCCTACGAGTCATGTCCAGTGTACTCATAACCTAACGAGCACCTGCATACTATCTCCAGTACGATGTACTAATGGCCATGGGACAGACCATCTCTCCTGCTAGGATGAGAAGCGTATACACTAGTCTACTCTGGAGTATCGATGCCATGTCTCGATAATCCTACGACTAAGAACTTGTATAAGGATGTGCTTATAGACTACCCAGCCCCCACCAGTGTGATCGCCATCACAACGCTGGTAGTCAAGCAAAGATCCTAAGGGCTCCATCAATATGTATTAGCGATATGTTAAAAGAAACATATACACATATTAAGATAGATACAAACCAAGTAGCATACTTCTATATCGAGCAAGACTGTCGTCAATCCGTGTATATATCCCAAGCTTCCAAAATGTAATATACAAACTAGTACTATACAATAATGGCCTCTAGGGCAGACATATCCAACATCCTCATCAATATCCGGAGCGGCAATCTCTGCAAAAGGGACGATGGGGGCATCCAGAATAAAAAACCGCTTTAAATCCGCCTCTGAAGTTGGCAATTTTTCCGAACCAAACCCGAACGGATTATCGAGCTTGGCAAACTTTGTAGCTTTCTTCGATAAAACCTCCGGACGAAGGACACGGGCGTCAGAGTCAGTAAAGCTAACTCCATGCCCCCCGGACTCAAGAAACAAGCTCTCGTAGATATTCGG
Source organism: Agapanthus africanus (assembly GCA_030015575.1). Classification (NCBI taxonomy): domain Eukaryota; kingdom Viridiplantae; phylum Streptophyta; class Magnoliopsida; order Asparagales; family Amaryllidaceae; genus Agapanthus; species Agapanthus africanus. The sequence goes on from CM057341.1 coordinate 185,150,579, forward strand.
CACATTGATCAAACTCGGGAACTTGTGTCGAATAGCATTTTCCGGGGTAAGTCCCATGACTACCGATTCAGTGGCGAAGATGTACTCGTCAGGAGGAAGTATCTCCTCATAGTACTCCCCTTTGACGGGTAATCCGGAAATTTTTGCGAATTCTTCCAGCGAAATCGATACCTCACGGTCCGATGAAAGAAATGTGTGGGTCGGAATATTCCACTGCTCCAAGAAGGATTTAACCCACCACACATGAGGAGTGTGGTAATAAAATAAATACGCGTAGAACGCCGGGTACAACCCAGTCTTCTGCAGCAACGACTTCTTGGCCGACAAAATGTAACGGGCCCATTGGAAATAACCGGCCGGATATCGAGGGGTTATTCCTACTGTATAAACCTGACCCCAACGACGCACTTCTCCTCAACACATGCGACACCCCAAAATATCTAGGGCCATCGGCGGCTGGACTGGTATCGACGCTATGGAAGGTTGGAGATGACCTTCCGCGGTCCAATTGACCTCTTCCACTGCATAAGAAACTTGCGGAGGGTCGGCATAATGAATTGACGGGATCGGTTCTGATGGCACCGCACAAGTGAAGCCGCACCGACCCCGGATAATATAACTATACCATGTCCCCCATAAATGAAGAGATTTTTGCTCTGGATCGTAGTCCCGGATTAAAGAAATGACTTCACGATCTGTAGGCGCGTCAGCAAAAGCGCTCTCCGAACGAACGTAAGGAAAAAAGGAACCGGAAGTCATATTACTTGAAAAGAAGAACTCATAGAGTTCATTATTGGCATAATGTAGTTAACTACAACTAAGGGTCTTAACATTTTCAGTACACCCAAATCTGTACTCCATTATGGCATATTAAAATCACTACAGTTCAAAAAGAAAAAAACAGTGGGCCCCATAAAATCAAGATGGTGGCTCATCAATAATGAGGCATGCACCCATCGTGAGAATCCAAAAGGATTCTCATTAAATGAATAATCACATTGAGCAGTAGAGTTAAAAAAAACCCCAATATTCTCGAAAAACGGGTCCTACAACATATTCAAATCTGTAAGAAGGGTGTTAGAACCCTAAAAGGAATAGGAAGGGGGAATAAAATTCCCAAAAGTTCCAAATTTTTTCAAAGTTAAGCTCTGTAAGACAAAATGGAATTAAATACCGCAGATAACGGGATTAAATCCCAGAAATCCCCATGTTGGGAGACAGATGGGAAGTATAATGGAATTGAATTCCCCCTCAAAGATCAAGATCAATGATAGGGTAAAACTCTAAGAAGAGAACTAACGATTCTCAGGAGTGCCTACTGATTTGAGACCCATGGTCTACTCAAAAAAAGGGGCGAAAAGTTCGTCGTAAGATCTCTAAGAGAACATTTTTTTATATAAAAAAAGAGAGCCAAGCTCTGTTAATGGGTTAAAAATCCAAAACAAAAAGGTTCTTTTAAGAGTTAAACTCTGTTCATGATCCTTACCAATTTTTGTGTGGCAGAGTTTAACTCTGATCAGAAGGAGATCTGTGGGCAAAGATCTAAGCTCTGAGATTAGAATTAAATTCTCAAGAAAGAAGAAAACTTAAGAAAGATGATGAGATGGCAGTCATCTCAAGAGCCAAAGGCCCTATTTATAGGATGTTAAGGGACGGTTTAACTCCGTAGAAAATCAAACGATGGAAAAAGTGACACTATTGCACTCACGTGTGAGCCACGTGAGAACATCGGTAGGGGCATTTGTTCCTCTAATATTTAAACATAATAAAAAGAGCTAAACTTTGTTAAATTTTAATGAGGCAGCGCATCACGTGCCCCCCACGAGGGCGCCAGCACCAGCGCCAATCTTGTAGGATTAAATCCTATGGTGGCGCCGCACGTGCTCCTCACATGGGCGATAATGTGCAAAGCACATGAACGCTTATTATATAAGAATTAAATTCTTATATGGCACCGCACGTGCTCCTCACGAGGATGCCAATGTGCAAAGCACAGGAGCGCCTAAAATTAAATTCTTAAGTGGCGCCCACGTGCACAACACGTGAGCGCTGGCGCTCAAGTTAAAACCAAGTAGAATTAAATTCTACAGGGGGATATTTCCCTAAAAACTGGGATACTCTCTTTTAAACAGAGCCGTTGTATCAAAAATCCAATAGTGATGATAAATCATCAAATAATAGAATAAAATTCTATTAAGGGAAAATATTCTCCTAATCTTTCTAAATGAACAAAAAATTGTTGGATCAAAGATCCAATGAAATGGGAAAATATTTCCCTATATCTTTCTAAACAAAGAATGATGTGTTTTATATAATAGAGAGCCCTTGGATTAAAAATCAAATAGTGGTTGAAAATCACCGTTTGACAGAATAAAATTCTATATATGGGGAATATATTTTCCTAATCTTATTAAAAATAAGAAGACATATTCTATAAAACAGAAATCCTGGGATCAAAGATCCGACGGTGGGTAAAATTCCCCAAACAAATTTTGAGACCAATTAAATCAATTGTAATCTCTTAATAAGAGATTTTCTCAAAACTAATTAACAATTTGCCTCCACTATATAAAGGATCCGAGACTTCAAGTCTTAGGAAGAGAAAACTCAGAGGAAAAGATACACGCTCGGATATAGAGAGAATCTCCCATAAGTTTCTACAAAAAATACAGAAGGCTCTCAAAACAATAGAGAATTTAATTTTCTCAAAGAAGAATATCTCCTTCCTAAAATCCCTAGGTAAAGAAAAAAGAAGAGATCAAAATATCTCCTTTACCTAACACACCATATCTAAGGGTTTAACCTTTCTCAAGAACTTAGTTCTTTCTCTGGATCTTAGATCCATAAGACAAGTCTCCCACAAGTTGAGAATTTAATTCTCATCGGGAAGATCTTGTTATTGAAAATCAAAAATTCAGCAAAAAACTAGGTCAAAAAGAAAGAAAAAAGAGAAAAAGAACCTATCCTATGGGAATTTAATTCCTCAAAAAATAGGGTTTAACTCTCCACATATAAAAAACTTAGTTCTTATAAATAAAAGACATAAGAACTTAGTTCTTGAAGAAAATTTAATCCCAGATCTTTAAAACAAAAATCTTGGTGGTGACTGATGGAAAAAATGCTATTAACAGAGAGAAAATCTCTAAAAGAAAAGAATCCAGCGCCTCACGTGCTTCCCACGTGGGCACCTTCAACAGATTCCCAAAACAAAAGGAAATCAGCGCCTCACGTGAAAAACACGTGGGCGCCCAAAACAGGTCAGCACCTCACGTGAAATACACGTGAGCGCTGAGTAAAGTGCTTAGCACTTCATATACAGCCAAAACGGCTAAGTGCTCAGCGCAGAATTGGGCAGCGCCCAGCGCCTCACGTGCTCCTCACGTGGACGCCATACAAAAGTGCTTAGCATTTCATATGCAGCCAAAACGGCAGAGTGCTCAGCGCTGAATTGGGCAGCGCCCAGAGTGTCACATGCTCCTCACATGGGCTCCATACAAAAGTGCTTAGCACTTCATATACAGCCAAAACGGATGAGTGTGAATTAGGCAGTGCCCAGCGCCGCACGTGCTCCTCACGTGGATGCCATACAAAAGTGCTTAGCACTTCATATACAGCCAAAACAGCTGAGTGATCAATGCTGATTGGACAGCACCCAACGCCTCATATGCTCCCCATGTGGATGCCATATAAAGTGCTTAGCACTCCATATACAGCCAAAACGGCTAAGTGCTTACCACTGATTGGGCAGCGCCCATAACTGAAGACTTCATATGATACCCATGTAAGCATCAGAGCTCCAAACAAGTGCTTAGCACTTTGCATAAAGGGGAAGGGGCTGAACAAACATAACCCAAATAAGTGCTTATCACTATTGAACAAAAAAAAAGGACTGAGCAGACTAAGCCCAAATTAGCTAAGTCTCTCTGAAAAGTTTCTTACAGCCGAGCCAAAATCCTCTGTTGCTGGATCTTAAAGAAAAATGATTCTTAAAATTTTGCTAAGTTGATCTTAGTCTCAAGTATGGCTAACATATCCTTAGTTAAAAATAAATTGAGCCCAAATGTTCATATATTTAAGTTAATCTTAATCTCAAACTAGATTAACGGTCCTTAAATAAAACAAACCCAAATCTAAAATATACGGATTTGGACTGATCCACGCCCTACGGGCGACGACATAAACTAGTCTCCGTATACAATCCACGGGCAACCAAAACAAACAAAATAATACACGACACAAAGTGAACTTCCGGAGCAGGAGAAAGTGGTTATCGCAAAGCGATAACGTAATTAACTGCAGGGGATTTCGCCTGCAGGAAAGAGCGTCCCCACAATAAAAAAAACCCCTCACAAATGAGGGGAAATCTGATGAAATCTGCTACAACGGTCCCATCTATCCAAACCTCTGATATATGGTGCCATAAATCAACTTGATATTTTCGGAGAGGTAGGTAGATAAGTCCAAATAGCATCTGCCCCCAAATTCAAGCTAGATGTCCCAACGTCTCTGTCCAGTCTTTCGGCGGAGAACATATTCTAATATTATTTCTTGGATTAATTTCTTTACCGTATATTGTAGGAGTGTAGTGTTAAATATGCAAGGGCTTGGTCGTCGTCCAGATGCGGCGCGCTACATCGGACCCCGGGTGTAGTGACAAATAAGCAAGGATCGTCGTCCAGAGACGGCGCGCTACATCGGACCCCGGGTGTAGTGACAAATAAGCAAGGGTCGTCGTCTACAGACGGCGTGCTACATCGGACCCCGGGTATAGTGACAAATAAGCAAGGGTCGTCGTCCAGAGACGGCGCGCTACATCGGACCCCGGGTGTAGTGACAAATAAGCAAGGGTTTCATAGGATCCGTCTAGCTTCCTGGAACATAGGTTCCCTTACGGGTAGACTAATAGAATTAGTGGAGGTGATGATTAGGAGGAGAGTTGGTATTATGTGTTTGCAAGAAACTAAGTGGGTAGGTGAAAAGAGTAGAGTCATAGAGCCTTGGGGTTATAAGCTTTGGTATACGGGTAGAGATAAAAATGGTAATGGGGTAGGTATAATCATAAATAGATGGTTGCTTGAGGATGTAGTTGAGATTAAGAGAAAAGGTGATAGAATTTTACTGGTTAAGCTTATTCTAGGTGGAGAGATCTTTAATATTATTAGTGCTTATGCACCACAGATAGGTCTTGATGACGCTAGTAAGCGTCTATTCTAGGAGGATTTAGACGAGGTGGTGCAAAGTATACCTAGTGGAGAGAAGTTATTTATTGGTGGTGATCTTAATGGACATGTAGATACTAGTCGTAGTGGGTTTGATACTATCCATGGAGGTTTTGGTTTCGGACAAAGGAATGAAGTAGGTGACTCGATTCTAGATTTTGCTTTATCTTATGACTTGATCTTAGCAAACACCTGGTTTAGGAAAAGAGAGTCCCACCTTATCACTTTTAGGAGCGGATCAAATGCTAGTCAAATAGACTTTTTTCTGACGAGAAGAATAGATAGAGGTTGTTGTATCGACTGTAAGGTAGTGCCAGGTGAGAGTGTAACTACTCAACATAGACTTTTAGTTCTACATTTTTCGATTTAGAAGAGAACCTAGGAAGATTAGACGTAAGGTAGAGCCTAAAATTAAATGGTGGCGATTGAAAGAAGGTAATCAAAAGGCTTTTATAGATCGTGTAGTACAAGAAGAGGATTGGCAGTCGAAAGATGATCCAGACAAAACATGGAACAAAATGGCTAGTTGTATCAAGAAAGTAGCTAGAGATCTACTTGGTGAGTCGAGAGGTGGTGCTCCACCATCTAAGGACATATCATGGTGGAATGAAGACGTAAAGGCTGCTATTAAAATTAAAAGGGATTCTTATAAAGATTTGAAGAAAAGTAGAGATGTGGAGAGATTTGAGAAGTACAAAATGGCTAAAAAGAAAGTTAAGAAAGCTGTTCGGAAAGCTAAATCTAAGGTCTACAAGGAGGTGTACGAGAAATTAGACACTAAAGAGGCTGCAAATGATATATACCGGATTGCTCGAATGCGGGAAAGGAAGACTAGAGACTTATGTGCGGTGAAGTGTGTCAAAAATGAAAATCAGAAGGTTTTAGTTCGAGATGGGGATATCAAGGAAAGATGGAGAGATTATTTTGACAAATTGTTCAATGAGAGCTTTACTAAGAATTTGGATGGACTTGTCATTCAATCTCAAGATATAAATCGTGATTTCATGCGTAAAATAAGACTTACCGAGGTTAAAGAACTTTTGAACAGAATGGGTTTAAGAAAAGCGGTTGGTCCTGACGGGATTCCTATCGAGATTTGGAGATGCTTAGGAGAAATAGGCGTTAAATGGATGACAAATCTGTTTAATAAGATTTAGCAGACAAAAAAGATGCCAAATGAATGGAGGAAAAGTATCCTTGTACCTATCTACAAGAATAAGGGTGACATTCAAAGTTGCTCAAACTACCGTGGAATAAAACTAATGTGTCACACCATGAAACTTTGGGAGAGAGTGATTGAACACAGGCTAAGGAAGGATATTAAGATAACAGAGAACCAATTTGGGTTCATGCCTGGACGATCGACGACAGAGGCGATTCATTTTCTTCGTCAACTTGTCGAGCGCTTTCGAAAGAGGAGAAGAGATTTGCATATGATATTTATTGATTTAGAAAAAGCGTACGACAAGGTACCTAGAGAGGTATTATGGAGGACAATGATGAAAAAGGGGGTCCCCGTCAAGTATATTGACATAATCAAGGATATGTACGACGGAGTAGTGGCAAATGTCAGAACTTGCGGTGGCTTAACAAGTGATTTTCCGATTACTATTGGTTTACATCAAGGATCTGCATTAAGTCCTTTCCTGTTTACCATCGTGATGGATGAGCTTACTAGAACTATCCAAGATGAGGTCCCTTGGTGTATGCTATTCGCTGATGATATTGTTCTAGTAAATGAGACGAAAGCAGGGGTTAATGCCAAATTGGAATTATGGAGACAAACATTGGAATCTCAGGGATTCAGATTGAGCAGGTCCAAGACAGCATATATGCACTGCAAATTTAGTAGCCAGAGAAGTCAAAACCATATTGGTATAACATTGGAAGGGCAAGAGATATCACCGAGCGACCGGTTTAGATATCTAGGTTCCATCATCCAAAGGAATGGGGAGATCGATAGTGATGTTAATCAAAGGATCCAAGCTGGTTGGTTGAAATGGAGGAGTGCAACAGGGATTTTGTGTGATCGTAACTTTCCGTTAAAATTGAAAGGGAAGTTTTATCGGAGCGCTATTCGGCCTGCCTTATTATATGGTACAGAATGCTGGGCTCCTAAGAAGCATCATACACAAAAGATGCACGTAGCGGAGATGCGCATGCTTCGTTGGATGTGCGGTAACACTAGAAAAGACAAGGTGCGAAATGAGGATATTCGTGCAAAAGTTGGTGTAGCACCCGTGGAGGAGAAGATGCGGGAAAACCGGCTTAGATGGTTTGGTCATGTGCGATGCAGACCTATGGAAGCACCGGTTCGACGAATAGATACTCTCGATATGGGTAATGGAAAAAGGGCAAAAGGGAGACCGAAGAAAACATGGATGGAGGTGATACGAAACGATATGGTTGCCAAAGGACTCAATGAAACTATATTGTTCGATAGAAGTGAGTGGAGACAGAGGATTCATGTGCTGGACCCGGCGTGATTCTCATGTTGGTTCATGTAGCCTACCCCATATGCTTGGGATAAAAGGCTCAGTTGTTGTTGTATATTGTAGGAGTGCTTTTCGACCGCTTATGCTAAATGTTAAATTTGCACTTCACCTTCCAATCAGAATTCGTCCCTTCTTTGGGCGTTGGTTAGTTTATTCTGCATTTCTTATTTCATCTTTCTACGAATAATTTTTCTATTGCTAAACTTTTCTCGTAGTGGCCACAGTCTTACGGCTTAAAAGAGAGGACAAAAGAATAGCTGACCCTCCTATGCTCCCTGATTTGCCACTTTCGACTATTGGTATGTTAGATCTCATTCATCATCATTCTTTTTTTTAGGTTGAAACCTGACCCTTCTTTGTGCATGGCTTACTCTGTAGCAGCTACACCGGCTTTGGCTCCTATCGAGTCTCGCATTTCTATGCCCGCAGGGCCCTTTGCTAAGCATCAGTTTTCCAGGGGTGCGGGAAATAGTAGGCGGATGCTAAGTGAATTTATCGAAGACCTTAACGTCGAAGCTCTCCCTTCTGCTGCGGACTTTGTGAAAGAAGTCAACCCCATACTGGCGACTCTTGTGACTTTCTACAATAAAGATTTCGTCGGCATCTGAGTTGACTACTATAAGCGAATTGAGACTTGCTTCCATTAGATTGAGCATAAACGTTTTGCGCCAGAGCCATTATCCTTGAAGGCTCAACTGGTCTCATGGATCGAGCAAAGTACCGCTTCCATTCAATACTTTGAGCAGAAGTTGGTCCTGAAGTAGAGGGAGCATGAGACGGTTTTCAAAAAATCAAATCAATTGAGTGCCCAGGTTGAAACGAATGCGGCGCAACTCCAAGCTATCTTTGAAACTCTTCAACAATATATTTTTGAAGGAGTGGTGCTGAGGCAGAACCTTGACTCTACTGAGCGAGGAATGCGGGACTGTGAAGTTGCCAAGCAGGAAATCTCTGAGAAACTTTTTTCATGCTTGCAACAATGGGCTCAAGTCGAAGCAATGCTGACCGTAATAGTGGAGCGTGAGGAGGAGCTACGGCAAGAGAGTGAACGAGTTGCCACTTTATTGAAATCCCCGCTCTCTTAGAGGCTAGAATTGTACCCCTCCCTTATTTAAATATATATATATATATATATATATATATATATATATATATATATATATATATATATATATATATATATATAAGTTGTATCCTTCAAACATTTTGATCCATAAATAAAGAATATATATTTTTTTTTGCATGCACTCCTCTGTGTTTGATGTCTTGATTCCGCGCTAATTAGTTTATTTACTCGTTTTGGAGTTTGTAGTTTATTCACTCATTTTGGAGTCTCTAGTTTACGTATCCATTTCGGAGTCTCTAGTTTATGTACTCATTTCAGAGTGTTTTTAGTTTACCTCCCTTGGGTTTACAGGAAAACTTGTCCTAACGTTGTTGTAGATAATAACCCTCATTCATTACGGCAGGGGTCTGTTAGGTTTGTGGTACTAGGGCTTTAGTCCATGATACCGTCACGTTGGCTGATATATTCCTCGATATGCAGCTTTTAAGCCATTGTTCGAATAGCCCCGCGACTGTCATGTCTCCGATCCTTTCGGGGGCTGGACAAGACGTCTTCAAGTAATCTCCTTAGGTTATATTACCGTCGGAAGAGCAAGCGTTAGGAATTTTCCATGACGCTTTTTACTTGAGATTAGGCTCAATTTGGAACCCCGATGAGTTATAAACCGCACCCTTCTGGGGTGGGATGATCTCCAATAGTCTTTTAGGCTTTATATGAGTTGTCGTTAAGACCCGAAGTTAGAAATATGCCGTCACTTCATTTTTCTTTTGTTTTTGACGATGTCACGCCGATTCTTTGCTGAAATCGGGAAACGTCTATGTGATCTCTATGTTGTATGTATTGTAATCAAGATCTGAAGCTAGGGATATGCCATTGCTCCAATTTCATTTGATAATTGCATCCGCATCCTGCTAAAATGAGGGGAACGTCGAGATAGTCTCTAGGTTCTATATGAACCGTCAAGACTTGGAGTTAGGATTTTTCCATTACTGCTGTAACGCCCTATACCCCAGTACAGATGGTATTGTCCGCTCTTCCCGAAACCGCACGATTTGGCCCTTTAAAGCGAACCGGACCCGACCAGGGGCCACTTCCCAGGAGGTCACCCATCCCAAGACTTCCCTGGCCCGAGCACGGTTAACTACGGATTTCTCAAGCTCCTGTAGTTCCGATTCACTTAAAAGACGCCTCTGTAATTGAGGGTGGAATCATTACATTTATAATACAGTTCGGTCCTCTTTCGAAATGTGTCTCAAAGGTGGACAGCATGCCTCAGACAACCGTCGTTACGCTCGGAGGTCCTTCGCCAGCTGAGATCAAAACTTACGTGAGACAAAGGAAGAAGATGCAATCATATTCCGAAGATTTCCCATTATTCAAGAGGTAGCCCCATGGATTTAAGAGGTGGCCCTCGCCCCCTTGGCATGACAATTGGCGTGGCACTTTGTTCCGTGTGGCACTTTGTTCCATGAACAAGAACCGGATCCCGACATTCTCCCCACCTTTGAACAATGGTTCGTCCTTGAACCACAGACCTACTACTGAGGGACCTGCATGGACCACCAACAAAACCTGTCATGCCCCACTTCCCAATATACGAGGAAGTAGACGTGGCGAGGCCGCGACGTATTTACTCAGAAGTAAACACGTTAAGCGTAAATAAGCAATATAAAAGTAAAACACAAGAATGACAAATGCAATGAAACAACAACTTTTTATTTATATTCATTCTTTACATGCAACTGGAAAGTAAAATACAATAATAGAAAGCGATACCTATACAATGGCATATGAAGTGAAAAGAAAAGTAAGTACAAGTAAGAACTAGAACTCTGGCTCCTCTGCAAACTGCTCCAAATCTTCCTGATCGGGCTCGATCTCCTGAGAGTCAGGTCCTCCTGACAACATTCCAAAGAAAGAAGAGATAGGAATGTCGTTAGCGAACAATCGCTTGGTAAGTCTCAAAAGAGAGATGATCAAGTAAAAGGAATAGATCTGGTAATTTATCTGTTTTTGTTATACTAACGTAGTTATTTGTAGTTTGGTACAGAATGTATCAGTGTATACGAGAGGAGTCCAACTTGCTTCGTGGACTAAGGCATATGGAGTACAAGGGTCCATTAATCCCACGAGATAACGGCACGGATATTCAGGTTAAGTGTATTATAATGACCGTCTCATTCTACTTCTAAAACATTTCGTACCAATCTACCCGTTAAAAACCCCGTAATGCAAATTGTATTGATTATAATGATTTGTAGTATAAGACTTGCCGAAACCATGGTATAAGTTGTTCATGTAAATGGTTTGGATGTAAACGGATAATCATGTAGTCAAGTTCAAGATATAGCATTGGTTCGGTCAAGTCAAGTCATGTTGCATGTTCGTATTATTCGATATTCATGTTCAAGTTCAAGTATTCATGTTTGATACATTGGATTCATGTTGAATTGGAGTTATAGTTGGATTCATATTTGGATTGTATTCAGATTAAACTGAGACTCAGATTGAGTCAAATACTTAAACAGATTTGAGTCCTGAATTAGATTTAGGAGTTATCGGTAACTGCTGCACATGGACGGTAGAATTTGTGTCTTTTTCCAAGACAATTACAATTGATAACCCAGTTTTAGTTTTCAACCTTAAATAGGCAAGCACCCATTTTCTCCGGCTCCCTCAGGCTCAAGAGAATTGGTCCCGCTTAAACCTATATTTACTAGGGTCCTTATTGTAAATTTAATATAATTTGAGGGGGTTTTAAGAAAAATATTTTTTAGTATACTTTCAAAATAAAGCTCAAGTATTTATTTATCGTATTTAGGGTCTTCATGGATTGTAATTTTTTTAAAAGTGAGGTATTCTAGTGAATAAATACCTACCTTGAATAGTTCATGGTATTTTGTGTAAAGTTGACTTGTATGGATTCTTAATGGTATTTTCATGAAACTTGTTATTCTTTTATTTTGTTTAGAAAAAGTGGAATTTAATAATATCTTAAAAATATGTGTTTTGATAATATTTATATATTTATTAAAAGATAACTTTTTATTATTAAATAGAAATCCTCGTTTTTCTTAAAAAATTGTATAAAAATTCTATCGAGATCGTATGCTCCGTGAGGAGGTCTGGACCTCGCTCTACTAGTCCCGAGGATGACTCAAATTTTACTATAAGAAAATTTTAAAGTTAATGTAAAGAATAGAATTGTAAGCCTGAGCACAAGTTATAAATTTAATTTGTATAAGAACATCAAGAAACAACTTATAGCTCACTGGTAAATCCCTTGCACTGCTGTGACGTAGCTCCTGTGTTCGAATCCCATCAGCCACATAAATTTTTACTGAATTTTATTTTAAACTTTTTGGAAGCCCAAAATTTTACACGTGTAATACACATAAAAATAAAAAGTCAGATGAAATAAACATGCGCAAAAGGGTATTTATACAGACTAGGACACGTGGCATCGATCCAGAGCCCCACCCCCTACACGTAGTCGGTGAGATGGCCCTCCGGACTGACACTGTCGGGCCTCCCCGTAGGTAATGCCCTAAAACTCTGCACATTGATCCTTTGGCCTACCACCACAGAGAAATCAAACAGTACTGGGGTAGTAGGGGTAGGCCAAACGATCAGTGTACAGAGTTTTGGGACATTACCTACGGGGAGGCCTGGCGGTGCCGGTCTGGAGGGCCATCTCGCCGGCTACGTGTAGGGGGTAGGGCTCTGGATCGATGTCACGCGTCCTAGTCTGTATAAATACCCTTTTACACATGTTTATTTTATCTGACTTTTCATTTTGACGTGTATTGCACATGTAAACTTTTGGGCTTCCAAAACGTTTAAAATAAAAATCAGTAAAAATATATGTGGCTGATGGGATTCGAACACAGGATCTACGCCATAGCAGTGGAAGGGCTTTATCAGTGAGCTATAAGTTGTTTCTTGTTGTTCTTAAACAAATTAAATTTATAACTTGTGCTCAGGTTTACAACTCTATTCTATACATTAACTTAAAACTTTTCGTAGAGTAAAATTTGAGTCATTTACAACTCCATTTTTATTTGACCCTTGGGTCTTTGTAGACGTTGTGTCCACATCCTGCTAGCATGAGAAGTACGTCGAGCTGATCCCTAGGCTGTAGATTTTACCATTAAGACCTGAAGCTAGGATTTTGCCGTCACTTCATTTTTATTTGATTGTTGGGTCTGCCCCTACTGGAATGAGGGAGGAACACAGGGATTGTCTCTAGGTGGTATATGTACCGTCGAGACTCGGAGCTCCTTTTAACGAAGCGTGGTGGGAAAATATGGTTCCCTTTTTCTTTATTTGTACCCATGGATTATATACAAGAGTCAATATAGATATACTTACAGGGCAGAAAAGTTTCATTTTCATTTCATTTTTTTATTACTTTCCACAATGCTCTATCTTTTCAGCTTTTATGACACGAAAGTCATGATTGCCCAATCATTTCGGCTATTTATCACGGTGCCCAATCATTTCGGCTATTTTTACTCACTGCTTTTTATTGCGCTTTGCCTAAACATTTCGGCTTTTTTTACTCGCTGCTTTTTATTGCGAGTTAGGGACTTGAGATTTGATACCAATCTTGGTATCGGCATCGCTACAACTGGAATATTGCCTGGAGCGAATCATCATTTGCCGTGAGAGAACTTGAAATTTGATGCCTATTTAGGCATCAGCATCGCTACCATTGGAATATTTCCAGGAGCGAATCATCATTTGCCTTTGTCAATTTGAACAAAGATAGCTTAGCAAACAGGGTTAGAATCCTGTCAACTAAGGCTTTTTGACTTTATGAGCCGTAAGAATCTCATAAAGGTATTTCTCCCTACGAGTCGTGAGGATCTCGTAGGTGTATTTTCTCCTTAGGAATCATGGGGATTTCTAAGTGATATTTTCTCTTGTAAGTCGAAAGGATCTTGTGTCACGCCCCGCTTTCCAGTGTACGGTAAGGAGACGCGACGAGGCCCGCTACGTATTTACTCAGAAATAAACACGCTAAGCATAACTAAGTAATATAATGTAAAATATACACAAGAGACATGAATGTAAATGAACAACAACTTTTTATTTATTAACATTTCTTTACAAGTACAACTGAAAATGTAAATACAGGAATGGAAAGCAATGCCTAAACAATGGCATGAACTGAAAAGAAAATATATACAAGTACTTAGAGCTCTGAGTCAATGGCGAACTGCTCCAAATCTTCAGTACTGGGCTCAACCTCCAAAAAGTCCGATCCACCTGAAAACATTCTAAAGAAAAAGAATGTCGTCAGTGACCAATCGCTCGGTAAGTCCCAAAGATAGGTAAGAATAGACAGATATGAGAATATAACTGGTGAGTATGTTATGTTAACGTAGTTGTTTGTAGCTTGGTACAGAATATGCTAGTGTATACAAGAGGAGTCCCACTATTCCAGAGACTAAGGTATACGGAGCACAAGGAACCGTTAAGCCACGGTACAACAGCAATGGATATTTAGGTTAGGTGTATTAAAGTGACCGTCTCGTACCACTTCTAACACATTTCGTACCAGCCTACCCCTTTAAAACCCCGTAATGTCTTTTGTATTGATTGTATTATTTTGTTTAATAGATAGAAGACTTTCCAAAACCATGATATCATGTAAACAAAATGGATATAAATGGATAGTCATGTAAACAGAGTATATCCATGGTTCGGTTCGGTCGAGTCATGTTGATATAGATTGAATTCTGGTATAAATGGATTCATGTTGTATTGTAGTTATACTTGAATTGAATTCAAGTCAGATTAATTTCATATTAGACTGAGACTCTGTATGAGTCAGACACTTTAAAACAAATTGAAGTCCTGAATTAGTTTTGATATTATCGGTAACTGCTGCACATGGACGGCAGGATTTGTGTCTTTTTCCAAGACAATTATCGTATTGATAACACCGTTTTTAGGTTGTCTACCTTAGATAGGGAAGCACCCATATTCTCCGGCTCCCTGAGGCTCAAGAGAACTGGTCCCGCTTAAACCTTTGTTTATTAGGGTCCTTATTGTAAATTGATATAACTTGAGGGGTTTTTTATGAAAAATAGTTTTGATATATTTTCAAAATACAACTCAAGTATTTAATTATCGTCTATAGGGTTTTCATAATTGTAATTTTTATAAAGTGAAATATTCTAGTGGATATAACCTAGATTTCAATGTATATGGTATTTTAGTGTAATATTGGAATTGTATTGATTTGTAATGGTAATTTCATGAAATTTGTGATTCCTTGGATTTAGAAAAAAACATGGAATACATATAGTGTATACTTAAAGTAGATATTTTGGTAATATATATATATATATATATATATATATATATATTTATATTTATATTTATAAAAAATAGAATTTATTTATTGAATAGAAATCATATTTTTCTTAAAAATTGCATTAAAATTCCATCGAGATCGAATTCTCCTTGCGGAGGTCTACATCTCGCTCTACCAGGCTCGAGGATGTGCGAAAACCCGCACCATCCCGATCGGAGTTCCCCAAAATGGGTTGTAGAGGCGCATTTGCAAGGAATTCAGTAATACACTTTTAAAGAAAATGGTTTTTAAATGTTATGGTATTTAAATGTAAGCTCGTATTTTCCCACAAACTAATATTCCAAAAGTCATCGTGCTATGTCAAGAATGTGTGTTTTGATGAGGTAGGTTATTACCTCGTGAGTTTTCTAAAGGTAAAATGGGTAAAATGAATAAGCAATGTCGTATGTAAACATGATGGTATTTTATCGTAAAAATGAAATAGAAGTTGCAATACATATTATTTTGAATTGAAACTTGTTGTGAATGTTGTTTTATGTTTGTTAAACAATATAAGAAGAGATGGTAATGTGTTGTTTAAGAAAAAATTGAGTTTAAAAGAAAAGAGAATCAGAAGCCGGAATAACTCCGCTTCCGACGAGTTTTGAAAAGTGAAAGTTTTAGACTAGAGATTGAGATGGGGAGAGGGGACTTACAGATTGAAAATAAAGAGGGGAGATGGAGGAAGCTTTTGGAATAGTCGGGGAGTCGTTTCGTCGCCGGATTCTTTCCGAAATGTCGCCGGAACTTCGACCTTTACTTACTTCACTTGTACAAATTTAGACTTAGAATTTTTTTAGAGAGTTTTGGTATAGGATTTTTGAATGAGGAGGGGTAAAATGTAGTGCGGTATTTATAGGGAAAATTAGGGTTTAGGGTAATGAATTGAGAATTAAAAATGTGCATAAAAAATTGATTTAAGAGAGGAATTATCACTCTCTGGATGAATACAGAGAAATCAAACAATATGGGGGTAGTGGGGTAGGCGAAGGGGTGCTAGGGTTAAATTTTGGGGATGGGGCTTGGATCTCTGCCACGTGTCACTGTCTGTTGGTATATCATTTCCCACATTTTTTTTTACTTTGTGACTTTTCATTTTACGTGCAGTACACGTGCAAACCATTGAGCTTCTAAAAGTTTAAAAGAAAAATCAATAATATGTGGCTGGGGGGATTTGAACACAGGAGCTATATCACAGTAGTGCAAGGTTTTACCAATGAGCTACAAGTGCTTTCTTCCTGTTTAAAAGTAAATCAAATACTTATAGCATACACAGGATTTCAAATACTCTATCTGTACATTAACTTTTAAATAAATTTCATGTATACTGAAACTGAGTTGTTACATTCTACTCTCCTTACAAAAATCTCGTCCTCGAGATTTACATTTATTTTAAGGACTAATATACAAACGATTGAGGGTATCTTGCACGCATGTCTTCCTCACGTTCCCATGTTGATTCTTCTGGTGAGTCTTTTCTCCACATCACTCGAACCAAGTTTACTTTCTTGTTCCGAAGTGACATCACCTTTCTATCAAGGATTTCAATAGGTTGTTGCTCACAGGATAAATCTGGCTGTACAGTGAGCTCGGAGTGATCAAGAATATGACTGGGGTCACTCACATACCTTCTAAGTTGGGATATGTGGAATACATTGTGCACTCCTCCCAATGAAGGTGGAAGTGACAAGCGATAAGCCACTTCTCCGACTCATTTGAGTATGTCGAACGGTCCAATATACCTCGGATTGAGCTACCCCGTCTTCCAAAGCGAATCACTCCACGGTTTGGAGATATATTCAAAAAGACATGATCCCCCGGTTGAAACTCCAAGTGACGGCGCTTTGCATCAGCCCAGTGCTTCTGTCGATCATGGGCTATGCGCATTCTTTCCCTGATAGTGCGAACTACATCGACAGTTGCTATTATCATCTCAGGTCCAAGGAGTTCTCTATCTCCGATATCGTCCCAACTTAATGGTGGTCGACCCTTCCTTCCATAGAGCGCTGTAAAGGTTGCCATTCCAATACTTTCTTGGTAGCTGTTGTTGTATGAAAACTCCACAAGATGTAGGTGATCTTCCCACGATCCGCCGAAGTCTAGCATTCAAGCTCTTAGCATATCTTCAAGTATCTGAATAGTTCGCTCAGACTGTCCATCTGTTTGTGGATGGTAAGCTATGCTGAAATTCAAACTTGTTCCCAAGCTAGCTTGCAGACTCTGCCAAAATTGCGATTGGGATCTGGTATCACGATCGGAGACAATGCAAACCGGTACTCCATGTAATCTCATGATCTCCTTCATGAGTTCATGGGTATCAGAACTAGTACACTATGAAGAGTTAAATCATACTTAGATTTATATTTACTTCCATGTACTTCTTTGCTAGTATCTCAGTAGATTGGCCAACTCGAAATGGGATGAAGTGAGCCGACTTTGTGAGTCGAACCACAATAATCCATACCGCATCGTTACCTTTCGTGCTGCGAGGAAGTGCAGTCACGAAATCCATAGTGATGTGTTGCCACTTTCATTTTGGGATAGGTAACGGTTGAAGTAACCTAGCTGTCCTGTGATGTTGAGCCTTTACTTGCTGACACACCAAGAATTTAACGACGCTTCTGGCTACTTCACGCTTCATTCCATGCCACCAGTAATTTTGACGCAGATCTTTGTACATCTTTGTGTCTCCTGGGTGTACTGAATAAGGAGAGCTGTGAGTTTCTTTCATCAACTCTTCCCGCACAGAACCTTTTGGTACACACAACCTGCTTCTGTATCCCAAAGATCCATCTTTATGGATGATGAGTCTGTTCGAAGTCCACTTTTTACTTGTTCTCTGAACTTTTACAACTTGGCATCACTTGCTTGAGCTGCTTTGATCTGATTGACAATGGTAGAATGAACTTGTAAGTTCATCAAACTTGAAGCATTACCTAGCATGACCACTTCTATCTTCATCTGATGTAAATCTTGTTGAAGCTTTCACTGTGCGGTGAGATTCAATGCTAATGGTTTGTGACTAAGTGCATCAATTACTACATACATCTTTCCTGGATGATATTGTAGATTGATGTCGAAGTTCGCCATAAGTTCTAACCATCTTCTCTGCCGCATATTCAACTCTTTCTGAATAAACACATATTTCAGACTTTTGTGGTCTGTGTATATGCCCACTCATTCTTCAAGAAGATAATAGCGCCAAATCTTGAGTGCAAAGATTACGGCGGCTAACTCCAAATCATGCGTCGGATAGTTGTGCTCATGAATCTTCAGCTGTCTTGATACATAAGCTACAATTTTGTCGTGCTGATGTAGAACACATCTTAGTCCCTTACCGGATGCATCGCAATGCACTTCAAAACCTCCTGATTGGTCTGGTATGACGAGAATAGGCACTGATGTCAATCTTGACTTAAGTTCTACGAAAGCTTGTTCGCATGCTTCTGACCACACGAATTCTTCATCTTTATGCCTGATCTTGGTCAGGGGTATTGCAATCTTTGAAAATCCTTCAATGAGTCTTCTGTAATATCCTGCTAAACCCAAGAGTCGAATGTCCTTCACTGACTTCGGTGTCGTCCATTCGCTTACCGCTGATACTTTAGCTGGATCTACAGAGATTCCTTCGCCTGATACAATAGTCCGAGGAAACTGACTTGATCTAGACAAAACTCACACTTGCTGTACTTGGCATAGAGTTGATGCCGTCACAAGGTCTCCAGGAAAATTCGTAGGTGCTCGGCATGTGCTTTCCGACTCTTAGAATACACCAGGATGTCGTCGATGAAGATGACAACAAACCTGTCTAGGTACTCTCGAAAAACTTGATTCATTTGGTTCATGAATATAGCTAGTGTGTTAGTCACTTCAAATGGAATCACAAGAAACTCATAATGACCATAGCGAGTCCTGAATGCTGTCTTCGGAATATCAGACTCTTTGACCTTCACCTGATGATAACCCAAACGAAGATCTAGCTTGGAGAAAACGCAAGATCCATTTAGCTAATCGAATAGGTCATCGATGCGCGGAAGTGGATACTTGTTCTTTATAGTTACTTCGTTCAAAGCTCTATAATCAATGCACATTCTGTATGAACCTTCTTTCTTCTTCACAAGTAGAATTGGCGATCCCTAACTTGAAGTGCTGGGACGAATCCATCATTTCTTCAATAATTCGTCCAACTGAGTACGGATCTCTTTCAAACCTTCAGGGCTTAACCGATACGGTGCGTTGATCACCGGTTGTGCTCCAGGTACTAAATCAATGTTGAATTCAAGAGCTCGATCGGGAGGCAAACCTTATATATATGTCTTCTGGAAATACATCGTCGAGCTCTCGAACCACCACTGGCTTCGATCCTTCCTCTGCTTGAAGTGTTGTAATCACTGCCTTCTTCGGTTTTGCTTTGTATGTGCTTGGCTCCAGTGTACGGTCTCCACTTTTGAAATAAAAGACCGGATGGTCTGGATTCTCGAACACTACCCTCCTATGACGACAGTCAATGGTAGCATAGAATGTTCCTAGCCAATCCATATAAAAAACGACATTGAAATTCGGTATGTCCAGAACCTTGAAGTCAGCATAGAATTCTCTGCTGCAGACGACAACTGGACACGGGTCGTATCCCATTATTGCCTTTAGAACGCCATTTCTTGAACTGAAATTCCTGCTGGATACGAGAGGTTTGACTGGAATCGCATGAGTTCGGAAGAACCGTTGCAACATAAAGTAATGAGATGCTCCAGTATCGAAGAGTGCTCGTGCAGGAAGTGAGGCTACTAAGATCGTACCTAAGTTATGTTGGATAGGTTTTAGTTATAGGAAAAATATATGGATATAAAAAGTATTGAACAACTTTGAAAGATTGAAAGGTTACCAGTAATGACTTGGCCAGTGGCTTCAGCTTCTTCCACAGTCATTGTGAAAGCCTGTCGCCTCGGTATATTCCTCCTGGCTGGAGGAGCATTCCTCTGTCCATTCCGTTGTCCTTGAGGTAAGTTCATTTGAGCTTGATGGAACTGACAAGGAGGAGGTGCAGCCGGTCCATGAGGTGGTGGAGTTGGGAGAGCGAGTCGTGGAGCAGGTGCTTGGATGGCCGGTCGCTGCTGATAGGTAATTGCTGGTCTGGGTGCAGTATTGGGATTGATTCTATGAGGACAAGACCTAATATTATGTGTGGGTGAACCACAGACCAAAAAAAGGCGATTTGCACGCCGGCAGTCCTTTGCCAGGTGTCCATCCCTCCTGCAGTAGGTGCAAAAGGCTGGCCTGAGCCGGTTGATTGGTATTCCCGGTCTCCTGGGCACAAAATGTAGCCTTGAATATGCTCTTATAGCCATTTGGGTGGAAGGGTGATTCACCCCGGTAGATTGGGGTATGCCCTTCATCTTCACTACAGCCTCATATCGACGGGCAGCTTTCAGGGCTAGTTCGTGGGTTGGGAAATCCTCTGTAGCTAAGACAGCTTGGATCTCCGGATCTAACCCTTGCTGAAATCGTCTGGACCTGATCTCAGCAGTCAGTATCAAGTGTGCCGCGAACCTGTTAAGGTCTTGTGTTAGCTGTGTAGTATGTGATATTTGAAAATCGAATATTGAGACATATCTTACCTACTGAGCATGGTAAAATCAGCATCATACTCATCCAAAGATTTGGTCCACATCGAACCCTGTTGTAGTTGGATGAATTACTGCTCCATGCCAAATCGAGCAGTCTCTGGAAAGTACTACGCGTCGACCATATCGCGAAAAGTTTTCTATTCGATCGGCTGGTCAAGACGGCGTTCTTCCGCCTTCCACCAAACACGGACATTGTCGGTGAGTTGCAGCTTCGCAACTCGTACCCAAACGATCTCTGGCACTTCTGCTGATGCCAGATCATCCTCAATACTCTGAGCCCATTCTTCCGCTTCTAAAAGGCTCTCTTTCCCCGAAAATTGCTTTGGGTGCAATGCCCGGAATTGCTTTACTCCGGGCGCTTCCGCTTCAGGACGGTTCAGTAATATAGCAGTCTGCTGCTGCTGTCCTTCCAGGAGACTTCGGATTGCCTCAAGCAGTACCATCTGCTCATTGATCGAAGCAGCAACGGTAGGCATAACCGGTAAGGGTGGTAGTGTGTTGTTGAAGTTGGTGCTGGTATTGTTTAGAGAATCCATAACCTTGACAGAAAAATTTGGGTTAGGATAGATTCAAAGTATATGAAATTGTAAGATTCAATAAATATAAAATGTAAAGAATGTTTTTAGTTGCTGATTCTTGTGTTATATTGCTTAGGACTTCATGCAGAATTGACCTGCATGGACCGCCAACAAAACCTGTCACGCCCCGCTTTCCAGTATACGGTAAGGAGACGCGACTAGGCCCGCTATGTATTTACTCAAAAGTAAACACGCTAAGCGTAACTAAGCAATATAATTTTAAATATACACAAGAGACATGAATGTAAATGAAGATCAACTTTTTATTTATTAACATTTCTTTATAAGTACAACTGAAAATGTAAATACAGGAATGGAAAGCAATGCCTAAACAATGGCATGAACTGAAAAGAAAATATATACAAGTATCTAGAGCTCTGGGTCAATGGAGAACTGCTCCAAGTCTTCAGTACTGGGCTCAACCTCCAAAGAGTCCAATCCACCTGACAACATTCCAAAGAAAAAGAATGTCGTCAGCGAACAGTCGCTCGGTAAATCCCAAAGATAGGTAAGAATAGACATATATGAGAATATAACTGGTGAGTTTGTTATGTTAATGCAGTTGTTTGTAGATTGGTACAGAATATGCTAGTGTATACGAGAGGAATCCCATTATTCCGGAGACTAAGGTATACGGAGCACAATGAACTGTTAAGCCACGGTACAACAGCAATGGATATTTAGATTAGGTGTATTAAAGTGACCGTCTCGTGCCACTTCTAACGCATTTCGTACCAGTCTACCCCTTTAAAACCCCATAATGTCTTTTGTATTGATTGTATTATTTTGTTTAATAGATGGAAGACTTACCGAAACCATGATATCATGTAAATGAAATGGATATAAATGGATAGTCATGTAAATAGAGTATATCTAAGGTTCGGTTCGGTCGAGTCATGTTGATATAGATTGAATTCTGGTATAAATGGATTCATGTTGTATTGTAGTTATACTTGAATTGAATTCAAGTCAGATTGATTTCATATTAGACTGAGACTCTGTCTGAGTCAGACACTTTAAAACAAATTGAAGTCCTGAATTAGTTTTGATGTTATCGGTAACTGCTGCATATGGACGGCAGGATTTGTGTCTTTTTCATGACAATTACCGTATTGATAATACCATTTTTAGGTTGTCTACCTTAGATAGGCAAGCACCCATATTCTCCGGCTCCCTGAGGCTCAAGAGAACTGGTCCCGCTTAAACCTATGTTTACTAGGGTCCTTATTGTAAATTGATATAACTTGAGGGAGTTTTATGAAAAATAGTTTTGATATATTTTCAAAATACACCTCAAGTATTTAATTATCGTCTTTACGGTTTTCATAATTGTAATTTTTATAAAGTGAAATATTCTAGTGGATATAACATAGATTTCAATATATATGGTATTTTAGTATAATATTGGAATTGTATTGATTTGTAATGGTAATTTCATGAAATTTGTGATTCCTTGGATTTAGAAAAAAACATGGAATACATATATTGTATACTTAAAATGGATATTTTGGTAATATATATATATATATAGAATTTATTTATTAAATAGAAATCACATTTTTCTTTAAAATTGCATTAAAATTCCATCGAGATCGAATTCTCCTTGATGGGAGGCCTGTATCTCGCTCTACTAGACCTGAGGATGTGCGAAAACCCACACCATCCCGATCGGGGTTCCCCAAAATAGGTTGTAGAGATGCATTTGCAAGGAATTCAATAATACACTTTTAAAGAAAACGGTTTTTGAATGTTATGGTATTTAAATGTAAGCTCATATTTTCCCACAAACTAATGTTTCAAAAGTTATCGTGATATGTCAAGAATGTGTGTTGTGATGAGGTAGGTCATTACCTCGTGAGTTTTCTAAAGGTAATATGGGTAATATGAATAAGCAATGTCGTATGTAAATATAATGGTATTTTACCGGAAAAATGAAATAGAAGTTGCAATACATATTATTTTGGATTGAAATTTGTTGTGAATGTTGTTTTATGTTTGTTAAACAATATAAGAAGAGATGGTAATGTTTTGTTTAAGAAAAAATTGAGTTTTAAAAGAAAAGAGAATCGAAAGCCGGAATAACTCCGCTTCCGACGAGTTTTGAAAAGTGGAAGTTTTAGACTAGAGATTGAGAAGGGGAGAGGGGACTTACTGATTGAAAATAAATAAGGGAGATGGAGGAAGCTTTTGGAATCATCGGGGAGTCGTTTCGTCACCGGATTCTTCTCGAAATGTTGCCGGAACTTCGACATTTGCTAACTCCGCTTGTACAACTTTAGACTTAGAATTTTTTTAGAGAGTTTTGGTATTGGATTTCTGAATGAGGAGGGGTAAAATGCAGTACGGTATTTATAGGGAAAATTAGGATTTAGGGTAATGAATTGAGAATTAAAAATGTGCATTAAAAATGGATTTAAGAGAGGAATTATCACTCTCTGGATGAATGCAGAGAAATCAAACAACATCGGGGTAGTAGGGTAGGCGTAGGGGTGCTAGGGTTAAATGTTGGGGGCATTCCCTCCGGACTAGCCCGGCGGTGCCGGTCCTCAATGTACATCTCGCCGGTCCAAACCGAGGGGATGGGGCTTGGATCTCTGCCACGTGTCGCTATCTGTTGGTATATCATTTCCCACATGTTTGTTTACTTTGCGACTTTTCATTTTACATGTAGTGCACGTGAAAACCTTTGAGCTTCTAAAATTTTAAAAGAAAAATCAATAATATGTGGCTAGGGGGATTTGAACACAGGAGCTATGTCACAGCAGTGCAAGGTTTTACCAATGAGCTACAAGTGCTTTCTTGCTGTTTAAAAGCAAATCAAATACTTATAGCATACACAAGATTTCAAATACTCTATCTGTACATTAACTTTTAAATAAATTTCCTGTACACTGAAACAGAATTGTTACATCTTGCAAGAGTGTTTTCTCCTTATAAGTCAAGATGACTTATAAGTGTTGTCACAGCAGTGCTAGGCTTAAGTCGTGAGGATCTCGTAAGCGTAATTTCTCCTTATGAATCGTTGGGGTCCTTAAGTGTGTTGCGCTTTTGTGAGTCATAAGGATCTTACGCAGGTTTTTTTATCGAGATCGAGCCCTTTCGGGTTTTCACAAAGCTCGCCAGCAGTCATGCTGTTTTACTCACGGCGTCCTCTCGGGTTTTCATCCGCGCCCATTTTGCTTGTGGACATACCTTTTTTTTATGATAGAACTCTCGAAAGTAGTTTCGCCGCTGTTCCCTCATAAAAAGAGAGAAAAAGGGAGAAAATTCCCCACTGCTCAAGCCTCACGTGTTAAACACGTAAGCGCCTATATTCAAAGCATATAGGCGCTGCAGTCAAAAAAACTAACGGGCTAAATGAGCCTCACTTGTTAAACACGTGAGCGCCTATATGCAAAGCATATAGGCGCTGCAATCATACAATTGATAGGCTAAATAAGCCTCACGTGTTAAACATGTGAGCGCCTATATGCAAAGCATATGAGCGCTGAATAAAATAAATTAAAGGCCAAACAGGCCTCACGTGTTAAACATATGAGCGCTCACATGCAAAATATATGGGCGTTGAAGATAAACTGGCCAAAACCCACGCTAAGGGTCGTGTGTTAAACACGTGAGTTCTCCTGTCATATTCTTTGGCAGCGCTCACATGCAAAGCATGTGAGCACCCCAATCTTAAAATACTCACATCTGATTCTGTGTGATAGAATTAAAATTCTATGTAGAAAATATTTCCCTGATCTTTATCAAACTAGAAAGATTTTCTATGTTAAACAGAGGACCCTTGGATCAAAGATCTAACGGTGATTATAAAATCACCCGCCGATCATCTGGTAGAATGAAATTCTATCTTAGGGATAATATTTTCTAATCTTGTTAAACAAAAAAGAAAACTTCTCTGTTAAATAGAAAGCCTTTGGATTATAAATCCAACGGTGAATAAAATTCACAAATTGATCTAAAAGATCATTTTTGATTGACTATGAAATCAATCATGATCTCTTAATCAGAGATTTTCTTAACAAGTTGATCTTTTCTCTTCTCCAATAAATAGGAACAAGGAGATTAAAGAAAAGGAGACACAGAGAAAAGAGAGAGAATATACAGAAAGAACTTCCCACAAGCTTTTAAAAGAATACAGTGAGCCATTGATAAAAAAGAGAATTTAATTCTCAAAGAAGACTTGCCTCGTTGAAACCCTAGGTAAAGAAACACAGAGATCATATTATCTCTACTTTGCCTCTCTAAAGGTTTAACCC
Organism: Agapanthus africanus; assembly: GCA_030015575.1. Taxonomy (NCBI): domain Eukaryota; kingdom Viridiplantae; phylum Streptophyta; class Magnoliopsida; order Asparagales; family Amaryllidaceae; genus Agapanthus; species Agapanthus africanus. The sequence goes on from CM057341.1 coordinate 185,176,184, forward strand.
TTCAAATAAGAACTCAGTTTTTTCTCTTGTGGAGATTTGCAGAAGCAGATCTCCCCACAAGTTGAGAATTTAATTCTCATCAAGGAGATTCTGTTCTGCATATTCAAAACTTAGAGAAAAAAAACTAAGTTAAAAAGAAAGAACATGAACATATGGGAATTTAATTCCCCCAAAAATTAGAGTTTAACCCTACATAAAGAACTTGGTTCTTATAAATGTGAAAAAGAACTTAGTTCTTCAATACGAACGATAATGATGATCTAAGATCTTCAAAACTGAAATCTTGATGATCATCAATGACTAAAAATGTCATTAACAGAGATCCATATCTCTAAGAAAACACAAGAACAACTTGATGACTCGACTAGTGCTTAGCATTATTAAGAAGTCACACGTGTTTCCTATGAGAAGTGCTTAAAAACAAACAAAAAGAAAAATCAAAGCCGCCTCACGTGTTTCTCACGTGGGTGCCAAAAGAGTAAAGAAAAACTTCTTAGTCGATTAGGCAGCCGCCCCAAAAGGAAGCAGTCACGTGAAATGCACGTAAGCTCTATCCAAGTACTTAGCACTTTTATAAAAAGAGAGAAACGAACGAATAAAGCCCAATGCCCAGCACTCACGTGCTTCCCACGTGAGTATTATGCAGAGTGCTCAACACTCCATGATTAGTCAAAAATGACTAAAGATGCTTAGCACTGATTGGGCAACGCTCACATCTGAACGCATCACGTATTTCATACATGAGTATCATATGCCTCTACTGCTTAGCACTAATCCAGTGCTGTGTTTCACGCGTGAGCGCTGTGTGTCCCAGTGCTCAGCACTGCTGAGTAATTATGGAGACCCAATCTCAGCCCAAAATGGGCTAAGTTTCCTGAGGTTAAACCTCTTTGTTTTTAAACCAATCGAGCCCATATGCTCTTGATTTCCAAGGTATCAAATGGGACTAAAAATTCTTAAGTCCACAACAACCCTTCTTCCCTCAAATACGGGATTTGGTTTAAGGGTACATCTCTTCACACCTCTGATATATGTCGTTGTAATTCCTCAACGTTTTCAGAGAGGTGGCGGGTCCCGACGACTAACAACTTCTCTCGTTGATGCACTTCCAAATTGATGTGCATGCCTGACCTAAATTGGGCACATTCCATATCAACACTGTTCACTTCGTCACGTAACAAATACACGTGCGCGCAAGATGAACAATTGATCGAAATATCCTTAAACTAATATTCTGTTAGTTATATGTATGCCCTAGAGGCCATTACTGTACATACGATGTATATTGTAATGGATGCTTGGACATATATAGGGAGGACTTTCTTGCTCGACATGATAGTATGCTATCTGTTTGTACTTTATCTTAACATGTTCTCTGATTGTCTCTATGTTACATGTTGATAAAGCCCTTAGGATATGTACTCGACTACTGGGACTATGATGAGATCATACTAGTGGGGCCACGGTAGTCGATGAGTACATCCTATAACTGTTCCTAGTCGAGGGTGTATCGAGACAGGGCATCGATACACCAGAGTAGACTAGCGTATACGCATCTTGACCCATATGATGGGCGATGGATGATCCCATATCCATCGGTGTTTGACATCAAGGATGGTGTACGGGTGCTCAGTAGAGACTGGGTACACTGGACGGACTCGCCGAGAACTCCCAGATGGTATTATACCTCACGTCAAATGGCAGTTCTCTGGTGACACTGGTACAGAGTAGTCTGTTGACCCGAGATCGTCATAGAGGCTTGTGTGATTCCCACTGTGCTTTGATTTCCATCATACCACGTCCAAGAGGGCGTGCAAAAAGGTGGCTTTTGGGTACAGTCCCGAATCATATGGAGGCAATGAGCGATAGGAGGGGATTCGTCTCTCCCGGTATAGGGAGTTGATGTTGTGCTGTGTTCGATTGGCTATAACTGGAAATCCCTGGCCAGGGTTGCTGAGATTTACTGGCAAGTGTTATCAGTAGTTTCTCGAACTGTTATAGACCTCATATCGACACGACTTATCAAGCTACTGGGGTCTGACGTTTACCACCCCTAGGCGAGATATGCGACATATTAGACGACGAGACCGGTCTGTACGGGAGTGTTACTGATTGGATTCGCAGGAGAATGTACAGGATTTCTTGTTGATCTTCTGATCGCTCAATACCTGGGTGGCTGTTACGTTTAGCTGACCGCTTGCAGCTTGTGGGTGTTTGATATGATCATCACCTACTGCCGGCGTATTGACGATTCTTTAGAGTCCTACACAGAGGTTTCTTGACTCAGGCAAAACGGAGTAGGGGCACATATGTGATATGTGCAGGACCGAGGATAATGCTATATGAGATACCGTATTATATTCTCGCGATATTTGATATCAGCCGGGTCATCGGATCAAGTGTTGATTCGATGAATCGGTAAATGAGATATTAGTCGGTTATATGCGATATAGCCGGATTGTCGGATCAAGTGTTGATTCGATAATTTAATGTATAATAATATATATGATATATTAAATTACATTAACTAATATTAGCTCACTAAAAGATTCTTTTTCTCACTCGGGTAATACATTGATATATATGCGATATATGTTAATTGTATTATTTTATTTTGTTACAATAAATATTATATATGTGATATATAATATTGTAACATGATATGATTACTAATGCAACATGTTTAGTGGAGATTAAACAAGGTTAGGGTTTGAATTGGGTTAGTTCTTTCATGAACATTCTAGAAGGTTTTTCTTTTGTCATGAAAAAGATATTTGTGTTGATATTTTTAAATGACTCATCTTTAACTCAACCCAAACCGTAGCCCTAGTTAAATCTCTACAAAGGTTACATTGACCATGGTTGCATTTCTAACCTTATCATAACTTTCATTATTCATCACAAAAGGATCACTATTCTTCTTCTTCTTCTTATTTCTCTTTGCAAAGCTTTCTTGCTTTGATTTTTGTGATGAAAGTGAGTGAGAATAAGAAAATAAATGAGAGCAAAAAAATCCTACTTCATCATCCTCATCTACCCTTGCCATTTAGATGAGGGTGTTCACTTCATTTTGTGAGTGAGAGCTTGTGCTAATGAAACTTTAAGGTAGATCATTTTTGTTATCGAAAATCGGAAGCAAGCTTGCATCTTTCTCTTCGTGGAGCCTCTCGAGAGTCCGGAACTTGATGATCGCAGCGAAGGGACCACAACATGGAGCTTATGAAGTGAAGGACCGGATCTACAAAGGTTAATCCCTCTCACTTAGTGTTTAACATGCTAGTTTTCGCCTAATCTCTAGTCTAAAGATCTTGTTTAGGGTTGTTCGGCATGGCTAAAATTTTAATCGGGCATGGTTGATGCCTTATAGACCCTTATGAGAGTGCTTAGCATCACTATAGTGGTATCAGAGCCAAGCTAGAGCTTTAGGCGAAGTCTAGGTGATGTTTAAAGTCCGATCGTAACCGGAAACCCCGATTTAACCCCTTCTCTGGAAATTTTTCAAAAGTTGACACTTTTTCATATTAAAAATACTTTAAAAAATCAGCAGGTAATTATATGGAACTCTGTGAAAAACGACAAAGTAAGTCGCCCAAAGCGCCGCGGAACCGCGGCATGAGCATGGGTCCCGCAACGGTTCCGCGGCCGTACAGTGACATCATGATTTCTTTTTTGCACGGTAAAGTCCCTATCAATTTCCTGATGCTTCTGGGTATTTTTAATTCTACTCAAGTGTTGAGTTTTCTGGGTTGTATTGGGGACTCGTTGATTCGATCGGATAATTTAACTTCGTTTAAGTTTTTTCCGGATAATTTTAGAAACTGTTAAAAAGTTCGAACGGATATCAATAACTCACTTTTTCCCCTGTCGGAAAATTTTTCAAAAGTTGGATTTTTTTTCTCGAGTTTGAAATTTTCGGAAAATCATGCAAGTAACGCGGTGGACCCTCTTGAAGAACACAAACCTTAACTCGATTATGTGACCGTCTTGAACTGCCTCTGAACCTTAGGGTTTGGGGCAGTACGGCGCTGCCACATGTGAGGCGTTGGCTTGACCCTTCTACGGCTGGACCATCGGTACTGTGGCATGTGATGGATACTTTTTGAACTCCGCTCAAGTGTTGAGCTATCTGGGAAAACTTGGGTGCTTGATTATTCGATCGGAAAGTTTAATATTGTCTATTTATCTGGAATGTGATACAATATTTGGAATCTACAAGTAGTTATGAGATAACTAATTTGAATGTTATAAATCTAGCAGTTCAGTCTCAGATGATCGGTTGCCACATAATTTTGATGTGATCAAAAGTCCGTCTCAATCACGTAGCGTACGCGGATACTCGCCGGGTAAACTTAATAGACAGCCATACCCCATAGCCCCGACCAAGTGACTGTAGGAGAACCCCGTCGCCAAAAGCATCTGTTCGGGTGCTCGCGGTAGTGATGTTCCGCCTTAGTGCACTTCGTCGACGACATCCAGGGGTGCGGCCGTCAACTAAAGTTTGCGACGAGCATTCGATCAGGATGTCGGGAATCTTGTTGAATTGCCCGACTTAATATTGAAAAGAGTTTTCGATAATGAGACTAAAATGCGGGGTTTATAATTGTTAGGCATGCGATATCTAAGGAATTCATTTGGTTAGGCATGCGATGTCTAAGGAGGTTGCGGATTTCAACTGTTGAAGTTTTACACTTTCTTTTCTGTGACCGTAAGCGTAATATGTGGTGTATCGTCGGCTTCGTTGCTATACATCAACGATAATCGGGATACGCATACTTGCTTACGTTGATGATATGAGATATTATATGTTGCTGTGATATGTTATATTGGATCGTCGCGTTCTGAATAGCCGGGGGTTTTATGTGAGATGCGAGTTTTTCTTTTTCATTCATGTAAAATTCATTTGTATGTAATATTATTTTATTGGGGAACTTCCGGGCTGAGGATGATGTCACCATTGTATATTATTTACTTTTCCGCATTAGGTAGACCCAAGGAGGGGAGCACAAGTAACCGGGTTCTAGGGTCCAGTGGGAGACCATCTCGAGAAGTCGAGACCGGGTCTCCTAACCCTAGAATTGACAGTGTTGCTTGCCGCTCTCGTAGGGGTCTAGGGATATGGGTTTGGCTATTCATCGTGACCGTGGAATCCCTGTTTTATGCAGGCTCGTATTAAAACACGGACGTCCTAGTATATCCAATATTTCATATATGTTCTTCTGCTGCAATGTTCTGTGATGAGATCATATTACTGCCTGAGATGAATGTTTATATTATATATATGAGATATATGTTATATTGCAGATTTCGTTTCAAATGAGATGCTTGTGAAGCATAATAAAATGGGACTTCATTAATGAGATTAATGAAACTAAAAGAAACCTAAAGATGTTGTAGAAACTTGTTTAAAAACTGGTAGCTCTAGTTCTTACTTTGCATAGCGGTGTTCCTTGTAGAACATCCATCACCTTATTCGATAAGGAAAGAGCCGAGATCCCTTCACCGGGAGTGACCTCTTTAGCGAAACTAGCACATGCTACAAACGCGATTTGTCTTTTGATTGCTTATATAGTTTTTGCTTTGCATAGTGATATTTGTGAAATATCCTGCACCTTATTCGATGAGGAAAGAGCCGACGATCCCTTCACCGGGAGTGACCTCTTTAGCAAAACTAGAAAAGGCCTCAAAAACATTCCTTTTAAAAATCACTCGATTCTACAACGATATCAACTTCATTACGCAAAAGGTTTTCTTAAAAACCTGTCGTAACCCTCCGTAATTTTAGGAAGTAGAGTACTTAGTATTCGTGTTGTGTTTGTTGACCTTAGTTAAGGCACAGTGTACGGTAGCTAAGTGATGTCTTCCTATATAGCATATGATGCGATTAGTTAGGACAGTCATGTGACTTTGTTGACCTTAGTTAAGGGTCATTTGGGTGGGTCTATTTAATCAAGAAATGACGAGTAGAACTTGACTAGTGCTTATGATTTGTTGACCATAGTTAAGGTCATAAGTCACTAGGGGTAAAATATTATTGGGAATTTCAAGTGTTGAAATTTGCAATGAGATTGCATACCTTCTATGAGACAGTTGGATCCCGATACCCGCTGCGAGTAAGAGTTACTCCTGGGAGAGTTTTACACATTGCAATTAGCCGATCAAGTAGGTGTCTAGAAAGGTGTTAACGGGGTTACGCCCCTGGGAAGACGAGGTTTATTTTAATTAGGTCCGTGCGAAAGCACGGGGAACCTCCCTCAAAGTACCGGCACTGGCCTGGCTGAAAAATTGGCGAACTTGTAGAGTGTAATTAATCCCGGCTAGTCTTTCCTTTTAGGGTTTGAAGGAAGATTTGACTAAAACAGTGGGAGACATCCTGATTAGATAAATTGATAACCAATCTAATCTTGTAAAAGCGCACGCTGAGTGTTTTCTTCTCTCTCTCTCGTGGTTACGACTATGTCACGCCTTAATCAAGATAATAATACGGATGTATTTGACCGAACCCGCTTGTTATACTGCGTTAGGGAACGTTGGTCCCGCTCCAACTTATAATTGTTATAAGACAGAGCAGGAAATAGGGGATTACCAGAATTCCCGTGCCGCCCAAACGAAGAAAGTGCATGCTGATGCATCTTCTTCGAGTGTGTTCATTACAGAGAACTGTTTCTCAGTATCCTTTACGTCCTGGGTATGAGATACCGGATCAGGATACCGCATATGTAATCTGTTACATGGGCTACAGATAGGTAGAGAACTGAGAATGGGTGATAAGTTTCACGAGATAGAAACGGTGCAAGTGTTGCAGCCAAGTCTGTTGGTCACTATCACCCTGTATTACAAGAATACATTGATTCTGAACGAATGTTATTAGATACCGAACCTGATATACAACATCATATCAGTCTCTTTATTAGTAAAGAAAGGATGTAATTTTGTATTGTTGGATAATGTTTTGAACATTTCCTATATCAAGAGTTGATCGGTTCAGGCACGTTATCTAAAAGTATTGACGTTCTAAATCAAACCACAGTTCTTAGTATACAGAACACACACAAGAGGAAGAGTTCAGAAATGAACGAATCCTTCTTGAGGTATTGTAGACTAGGTCATATCAATGCGACCCGACTAGCTAAGTTACATTTAGATGCATATTTAAATTTGTTTGAATTTACATCTTGTGAAACTTGCTGGTCATGTCACAAAGATAAGATGACCACAGCTCTGTTTATTGGAAACAGAGAAAGAGTTACTGAACTCTTGGGATTGATACATGCTGATGTATGAAGGTCCCCTGTCTACACATGCCAAGACCGGTTCTTTGTACTTCGTTACATTCTCTGATGATCTCTCAAGATTCAGACATATGTTCCTGTTGAAACACAAGTCCGAAGCTTTTGAGATATTCACAGAATATAAGTTAGAAGTAAAGAACCAAAAATGGGTATAAGTATTATATCCTTTGATGAGATCAGGGAAGAGAATACTTGAGCACGGAATTCCTGGACTATTCTAAAAGAGAATGAGATTCTTTCTCAGCATTACTCCTCCGTATACACCATAGCACGATGGTATATCGGGGCGGAGCAATAGCACCCTATGTGATATGGTGTGCTCTATGATGAGTACTGCTGAGTTTCCTATTTCCTTTTGGGAGTTATGCACTTGAGAAGCTGCATGCCTATTGAATAGGGTTCAAATCAAATCAGTTGCCTACCACTTCATATGTGATATGGAAAGGGAAGAGCCCATATCTTAAGTTTGTTAAGATTTGGGGTTGTCCGGCCTATGTCTAAAAAGCAAAATCCGGACAAGCTCGAGGCAAAGTCAGTTCTGTGGAAGTTTGTTGGATATCCCAAGCATTCACAAGGGAATATCTTCTACCAAACCGAGGAAAAAAAGATGTTTTGTTTCTCAGCATGCCACCTTTGTGAAAGGGAATTTCTTGTGAAGAAATTAGTGGTCATGAGGTAGAACTGGAAAGAGTTCCAGCTATACAAACTGCAGCTGATGATTTGGTAGAACCAAAAGATTCAATAGTAACCAACGAACCTCAGCCTCTCCGCCGATCTAGTAGGGTTCCTCACCCACCTGAGAGATACTTCGGTTTCTCTATTACAGTGGGAGCGAGGAATGCATCATGAGATGATGACCCAACTATTTTCGAGCTGGCCATCAGGAGTGGGACTCTGTAAGAATGGCTGGATGCTTATCGATCTGAGATGGAATCCTTATACACCAACAAAGTATGGACTTTGGTTGCTTTATCTGAAGGGTTAAATCCCCATCAGGAGCAAGTATATCTTGAGAAGATTACTTGGTGTACATGGAAAAGTTGAGACTTTCAAAGATATGCTTAAGTCCATCCAGATCCTGCTTGCCACTGCTACATACCATGACTACGATATCTGGTGGTTGGGTGTCATGACTGCTTTTCTAAATGATGATTTGGAAGAGAGCGTCTATAAGTACACATCCAAAGGGCTTCGTAGACAGTGGGAGCAGCGGAAACGTGTGCAAGTTGTTTTATGCGATAAAGCAGGCATCGCGGAGTTGGAACGTCAGTTTTGATGTGGTAGTCAGAGAGTTTGACTTCATCAAAATGATAGATGAACCTTGTGTATACAAAAAGGTAGTAGGGAGTATGGTGGTGATCCTCGTAGAGTACGTGGATGATATACTCTTGATAGAGAAGGAGTTTCCTATGCTACGCTCGGTTAATCTCCGCTTATCACAAGGATTCTCCATATAGGATCAAAGTGATACCTCCTAAATCCTGGGTTTTGGATCTATGAGATAGATCTAATTGGATGTTAGGATACTCACTAGTTGTAGTGAGATGGTATCAATCGATCCTGGGGAGAATCACTGGAAAGGTTCCAGAGTGATAAGGACAACTGAATGTCAGTCGCAGGCATTGTCTTTACCCTCAGTGGAGGGACGGTATATTGGAAGAGTTCCAAGCTAGATACCGTGACTTACTAGACGATTAAAGGCAAGATACATCGTTACCAAGAATGCTACCAAAGAGGCAGTCTGGATATATAAGTTCATGAGATGAACTTCGTTCCTACCATTGTGTGACAATGGAGTTGTGGCTTTTGCCAAAGGAACCCACCGTCCCATCAGAAATCCAGATATAATTCTTAGGCAGTATCGCCTGATCATGGAGATGGTTGATCTCCAGGGAGATCGAGGTTAGGAGAGTAGACACAGAAGACAACAGCGCGGATCCACTCACAAAGGCCTTTTTCCCAGTAGAGACTTTTATGGGATGGTTGAGTATGAGATACTTTAACCACAGCTAATTGTTGGGTATGTGATACCACAACAGATGGCCCAAGTGCAAGTGGGAGATTGTTAGTTATATGTATGCCCTAGAGGCCATTAGTGTACATACGATGTATATTGTAATGGATGCTTGGTGTAACACCTGAGTATGTGTTTTGTGGTAATTGTGTGTTTAATGTGGGGTTTTTGGGTAAAAGGTTTACCAAAACGGCTTTTAAATATTTTATCTGGTTCTATGAATATTTTATTGGAATTTTATCTGGACTGCACACACTTATGCATGTTAACTTGGGTGAAGTCTAGGGTTACCATGTTGAGATGACCATGGTGGGTTGAACCATTTGATTAGGTTAATTGGGTTAATTAGGGTTTTGGTTTTGATTAATGGTGATTAGAATGGGGGTTGACTTGGGTAGGGAGAGAGTGAGCCATGATGGCTTGTGTAAGCTTGCACTTGAGAGAGAGAGAGGTGGCTAGGGTGTGCTATGATCCCTCTCATTTCATAATCCCTTGTGTTCTTTCACGCCCCCCTCTCACATCTTTCAACTCTCTCTCACACTCACACACACATACCAACCTCTGCTGCATCAGCAGCAGTCCCATCATAACAACACACGCACCAGCCCCTAACACCATAGCCCAACACCTACACACTCATATCAGCATAACTTCAGCCCCCATATCAACACATCAGCTGCTGAAACGCCACTGATACACAACATCAGCCCCAATTTCCTCACATCAGCAGCTACATCAGCAGCATCAGCAACTGCTGTGAAAACAGCCACAGCAGCAACAACTTCATTCAAAACCACACCACACCCCCATCATACCACAACTTCAGCTCAACACAACACCCCAACAAATACAACAGCTTCCTTCATCAGCTGCTGCTGCAACAGCAACTCAAACAAAGAAATAAAACAACAGCACATAGCAACAGCTCACAGCAACACCAGGAGCACAGCAGTAGCAACTCACTCCTCTTCACCTCCTCCTTCCTTTCTCTTTCATCCTAGGACCCCTTGAGGTATAATTCCACAACCTAACTCCTATCTTGCCAAGTTCTGGTTATATAGCTGAAATTTAGTGTTTGCTAGGTGGTTTAGTGCTAGTTTTAGTGATTTTGAGTGAGATTTGACCAAGGGATGGTTTTGAATATTAGTATAGCTTGACTTGGTGCTGTTGAGACCAGTTCACCCCAGAATTTCCCCAGATTCCAGCAAAAATACCAGATTGTCCGATTTAGTGTCGGTTAGCGTTTGTCGACTTTTTAAGCTTTTCTGGGATCTGCTACAACCTGAGGTACCCTAAAATAAAATTGACTTGGCAGTGAGATGTACAGGCTGGTAGAAACCAACACCCAAAACCCTAAACCCCACCTCCTTTCCCTGACCGCCATTTAATTCCCTCTGGCCGCAATTTGCGGCCAGACCAGGGTGAAACCCCCTCATTTTTGGTGCACGGCTCTTTTACCTGTAAACTTGACCCTGGGTATGTCTAGTTTTGTCTGGTTCCAACCAGGGTAGAATCTGGGTTGATTTTCTTGAGTTGGCACATGATTTACGACTTGTTTTCGTATGGATTTTGGTATTCGATGATTCGTTTCTATCGGGTGGCGTTTGAACGCCAACGGTAGAGGGATATTGGCTGTGTTTGCACGCGAGGCCACAGGTTTTTACTTATAGGCGTAGCGTGCACCACTTTTGTTTCCGACATGGTTTTCATGTGTTTTAGCGTGTGATATCCTTGTAGGTACCCCATGTGGCGTCGAGGCGTTGGAGATGCAAGTGGCGACGTCGGCATCGGCACGCATAAAGCTAGGTGAGTAGATTTATATCTACAGGGAGAAGTCGGGTGGATGGAGTCTAGCACCCCCGTAATTCGTCGTGATGTATACGGATGCGTATACATACATATAATCATCTTATGTTGTTTTGGAAATTATTGATGTTTAGGATGGATAATTGGTGTGTTGGATTGGTGAAAGGTTACGAAACCCTAGAGTAGTGGGAGCACTACACACACACATACATACTTGCATACATCCTTATTGCATATGTGGTTATGGGATTCTATATAGTTATGTGTTCACATGGGTATGGGACTATGTGTTCATATATGGATTTGAGGATGACACATGGGATTGAGATGAGTCGATGAATTTGATCCGAGTTTATGATATCGGTGATATGGCAGGATTCGTACTTGAGATACGTCCTGATATGATAGCGGGTCTTGGATGACGATGCCATGTGCATAGTGATATAAATATAAAATGATCGACATGTGATTATGTTACGAGATATGATATGATATGATATGACAAGATATTTATGATAGGCCGCATTCGGCGATGTTTACTCCTTGTGATGATATGTGATGATGATATCGATTTATACGAGACTGTCGATCAGTAGTCAGATCATAATTATAGTGATGATATTAGCTTTGTACTAGACGTAGGTCAGTACCCGAATTATGATCTTTGATAAAGAGAATACCCGATGAGTGATATGACGAATGTGATATTGACCCGTACCCAGATTTGGGGATGCCGTACGACGGATTTACGTACGAGCTATATTTTGATGTTTGATCCGCCCTCTTGACTTGGGAATAACCGATTATAGAGATATGGTATCGGATGTAATATTATCGAGGCGGGATCACCGACTATATATATATATATATATATATATATATATATATATATATATATATATATATATATATATATATATCAACTCAAAGGTTAGGCGGTTTCCCTTACCTACTGTTAGCTTTAGCTCAGCCTTATAGTGGTGTAGCTATATGACTCTTATGACATTAGATACAGTCTAGCTACCATTGTGTTTAGTATTCAGCACCCGCACATTATTATTGTTGCTCTGCATCGAATACTGTTGTGATTCATATTCCATTATTGATATCCTGCTGTTATGACACCAGCACCATTACCGATGATGCGTATGTACGTACACTTATTTGCCGGCTCACACACATCTTCATCGGTAATTGCCATGTCACGTACACTTAGAGAATATTATTGCTTGACTTAGCTTGTTAGCTAGTAGTTGACATGATATTAGTGTACTTGCCTTATATGCCAGCTTGACATTGTAGTTATTACTTGTCACTTCATTCATACTGTTATTCATTGTTATGCCGCATTCATGGATTCTCATGCCTATATTCATAGTTTTGCATGCTATTGATGATTTGGGTTCGGATTTTCCATGAGATTTTCTGGATTTGGAGGAAAACCGCAAAACATATATATAAACTGCTTTTCTCTCTTTTAAATAAAAAGTGCGGTTTTCCCATGATGTATGAGTCGTCCACCATGAGTTTGCTGATAGATTTCGAGACCCGATTCGAGGAGGCGGATGAACCGTTTTGGGTACATGGTGGGCCCGGTGCGATACCCCGGGGCAAGAAGATCGCAGGAGATGGCGTTGAGACCGGTGATATTACCCGACGCCTCGGATATCTGGAGGATACCGTCATGGTCATGAGATGGATGGTAGGGGCCGGTCTAGACTGACGGCGCCCTAGATATTGTGATTGAGACATTGAGATTTTGAGATATTGAGGTACAGAGATTGTGATACAGAGATATCGAGATATTGGGATTTATGTTTTGTGCCGATGCTAGGCACTGTTTTATGCTGATTTCATTATGATACCTCATTTTAAAAATACAGAAATCTCACTAACTATGAAAGCAGTTTTCTTCAGTACATGTATTCTGTTTCATGCATTCATATATCATCCATATGATATATTGCTACCTGAGGCACTGACACGGGCACATGGGATTACACTTGGGTTAGATATTTACCCTAGCCATGGTTATAGATTGCTGGTTATATATTTGAGGATTATATGCTATGATCGTATGACCTAGGATTGCGTCATACATGCGATTTTCTATTCGTAGATGTTTTTCTACTCACGAGTTGGCAACTCACCCCCGTTGTGCCCCAGTTTCTTGCAGGTTTGCCGTGCGGATTTCATTACGGCTTTGCGGGCACTGCTTCTTTCAGGTGACTTGCTAGTAGGTGGGTTTATTTGTATCGTACCCATCATTATACATTGTATATTATATTTCATTTGTATCTAGAAGTTCCATCAACCAAACATGTATTTATTTGAGATAGAGACCGGTGATGTTTATTCTTTCGACCTTAGAGTCACGCGTTATATTTCTGTGGATTTCGTGATGTTTGAGTTTTCTTCTCTGTTGTGATCCTCGCCTTTAGGAGTTGTATATTATATTGCTAGCTGGTTGACTTATAGTGGTTTTCCTACACTCTACTAATTTTCTTGGTTTGGATTTCTGGGCTCGGCTTACTTAGAGCACGTACGCCTTGAGACGTTCATAGCCTAAGTGTCGGTCATGTTCCGTACTTTCGGGTCGTGACACTTGGACATATATAGGGAGGACTTTCTTGCTCGACATGATAGTATGCTATCTGGTTGTACTTTATCTTAACATGTTCTCTGATTGTCTCTATGTTACATGTTGATAAAGCCCTTAGGATATGCACTCGACTACTGGGACTATGATGAGATCATACTAGTGGGGCCATGGTAGTCGACGAGTATATCCTATAACTGTTTCCTAGTCGAGGGTGTATCGAGACAGGGCATCGATACACCAGAGTAGACTAGCGTATACGCATCTTGACCCATAAGATGGGCGATGGATGATACCATATCCATCGGTGTTTGACATCAAGGATGGTGTACGGGTGCTCAGTAGAGACTGGGTACACTGGACGGACTCGCCGAGAACTCCCATATGGTATTATACCTCACGTCAGATGGCAGTTCTCTGGTGACACTGGTACAGAGTAGTCTGTTGACCCGAGATCTTCATAGAGTCTTGTGTGATTCCCACTGTGCTTTGATTTCCATCATACCACGTCCAAGAGGGCGTGCAAAAAGGTGGCTTTTGGGTACAGTCCCGAATCACATGGAGGCAATGAGCGATAGGAAGGGATTCGTCTCTCCCGGTATAGGGAGTTGATGTTGTGCTGTGTTCGATTGGCTATAACTGGAAATCCCTGGGCAGGGTTGCTGAGATTTACTGGCAAGTGTTATCAGTGGTTTCTCGAACTGTTATAGACCTCATATCGACACGACTTATCAAGCTACTGGGTTCTGACATTTACCACCCCTAGACGAGATATGCGACATATCAGACGACGAGACCGGTCTGTACAGGAGTGTTACTGATTGGATTCGCAGGAGAATGTACAGGATTGCTTGTTGATCTTCTAATCGCTCAATACCTGGGTGGCTGTTACGTTTAGCTGACCGCTTGCAGCTTGTGGGTGTTTGATATGATCATCACCTACTGCCGGCGTATTGACGATTCTTTAGAGTCCTACACAGAGGTTTCTTGACTCAGGCAAAATGGAGTAGGGGCACATATGTGATATGTGCAGGACTGAGGATAATGCGATATGAGATACCGTATTATATTCTCGCGATATTTGATATCAGCCGGGTCATCGGATCAAGTGTTGATTCGATGAATCGGTAAATGAGATATTAGTCGGTTATATGCGATATAGCCGGATTGTCGGATCAAGTGTTGATTCGATAATTTAATGTATAATAATATATATGATATATTAAATTACATTAACTAATATTAGCTCACTAAAAGATTCTTTTTCTCACTCGGGTAATAAATTGATATATATGCGATATATGTTAATTGTATTATTTTATTTTGTTACAATAAATATTATATATGTGATATATAATATTGTAACATGATATGATTACTAATGCAACATGTTTAGTGGAGATTAAACAAGGTTAGGGTTTGAATTGGGTTAGTTCTTTCATGAACATTCTAGAAGGTTTTTCTTTTGTCATGAAAAAGATATTTGTGTTGATATTTTTAAATGACTCGTCTTTAACTCAACCCAAACCGTAGCCTTAGTTAAATCTCTACAAAGGTTACATTGACCATGGTTGCATTTCTAACCTTATCATAACTTTCATTATCCATCACAAAAGGATCATTATTCTTCTTCTTCTTCTTCCTCTTTGCAAAGCTTTCTTGCTTTGATTTTTGTGATGAAAGTGAGTGAGAATAAGAAAATAAATGAGATCAAAAAAATCCTACTTCATCATCCTCATCTACCCTTGCCATTTAGATGAAGGTGTTCACTTCATTTTGTGAGTGAGAGCTTGTGCTAATGAAACTTCAAGGTAGATCTTCTTTGTTATCGAAGATCGGAAGCAAGCTTGCATCTTTCTCTTCGTGGAGCCTCTCAAGAGTCCGGAACTTGATGATCGCAGCGAAGGGACTACAACACGGAGCTTATGAAGTGAAGGACCGGATCTACAAAGGTTGTAATCCCTCTCACTCAGTGTTAAAGTGTTTAACATGCTAGTTTTCACCTAATCTCTAGTCTAAAGATCTTGTTTAGGGTTGTTCGGCACGGCTAAAATTTTAATCGGGCATGGTTGATGCCTTATAGACCCTTGTGAGAGTGCCTAGCATCCCTCTATATTCGCCCCAAACATGGCGATAATGGACCAAAATGTCCTTAAACTAATATTCGCCCCAAAACATGGAGATAATGGACCGAAATGTCCTTAAACTAATATTTGCCTCAAACATGGCGATAATGGACGGAAATGTCCCTAAACTAATATTCACCCCCAAACATAGCGATAATAGACCGAAATGTCCCTAAACTAATATTCTCCCCAAAAACGGCGATAACTGACAGTGATGTCCTTAAACTAAGAAAAATCGAGCCCCCAAATGCTCACATACATTTAAGTCGATCTTAATCTCAAACTAGATTAACGGTCCTTAAATAAAATAAACTCAAATCTAAAACATACGGATTTGGACTAATCCATGCCCTACAGGAGACAACATAAAATAGTCTTCGTATACAATCCATGGGCAACCAAAATAAAACAAACAAACACACGACACGAAGTGAACCTCTGGAGCAGGAGAAAGTGGTTATCGCAATGCGGTAACGTAATTAACTGCAGGGGCTTGCGCCTGCAGGGAAGAGCATCTCCACAATCAAAAATCCCTAGAAAACGAGGGGGATAAAGTCTGCTACAAGGGTCGCATTCGTTCAAACCTCCGATATATGGTGCCATAAATCAACTTGGCATCTTCGGAGAGGTGGACGGATAAACCCAAATAGCATCTGCCCTCAGAATTCAGGCCAGACATCCCGACGTCCTGGTCCGTCTTCCGGCGGTGAACAGATTCTGGCACGCCCGGTAGGACCTTTTCCACTTTCCGCTCCACACTTCGTGTGTCGTGTTTCACGAACAAAATTATGGTTCTCTATGGTTGCCCATTGGATTCGAGGTACTAAGATTTGGTATCTTGTTCCCGTGCAGAAGAAGAGAACATCAATGGGTTCCAACTGCACAACTTGCAACAGCAACTCCCGCTCCACCCCAACTTACGAGCCCAACGCGGCCTCCATCTTTTCAATGCCGGTGGGGTAAGTAACTCAAACTACTATCGGATTGTTCTTTGGGACCATGCTCCCACCAACGAGTTTCAGCGCCCCAGCGCCGCAAGACAAAGCTCCCAAGAAGTCGGTATTCGATCGACTTGCAACCACAACGGCCTCTCTCAACGGGACGTCCAAATCTGATGTCTCAGTCTTCAACAGGCTGAGCAGAAACTCAGACGTCTCAATCTTCAACATGCTAAGCCAGAACCAAAACGGGCTCGCAAATAGGCTCGTCCATGCTCCCACCAACGAGTTTCAGCGCCCCAGCGCCGCAAGACAAAGCTCCCAAGAAGTCGGTATTCGATCGACTTGCAACCACAACGGCCTCTCTCAACGGGACGTCCAAATCTGATGTCTCAGTCTTCAA
Organism: Agapanthus africanus; assembly: GCA_030015575.1. Lineage (NCBI taxonomy): Eukaryota > Viridiplantae > Streptophyta > Magnoliopsida > Asparagales > Amaryllidaceae > Agapanthus > Agapanthus africanus. Next base: position 185,193,359 of record CM057341.1, read on the forward strand.
CAGGCTGAGCAGAAACTCAGACGTCTCAATCTTCAACATGCTAAGCCAGAACCAAAACGGGCTCGCAAATAGGCTCGTCATACCGAAGGGGCCGCCCCAAAACGGATAGCCCTCCCAACTCCTTCTGCAGATGAAGTCGTCAAAAGTGCTTCCCCTACCAGAAGATTGGTTTTTGGAAGATTGGTCGTTCCTCTGCAAACCCTACCAAGGACGTCAGTCTTCAATAGGCTGACACCAGCAACAGTCCTTCACCAAAGCCAGGGCCATGAAGAAGACGCTTCCAAAACTGAGGCAGTCCTCTCTGCAAGACACGCTCGACGTCGCTACTGGTGCCGGGTGAGAAAAGCTGGGGGCAACTCCCCCTCTGGACTTACTCCGCCATCTCCAATACTGGAAGTTGATGCTTCTGTTCCAACCGGGAACAGTTTTGATCTGCTTAGGAGGGTGTGAAAGAACTCTCCAATGGTGGGACTAAAGAAATCGCCCCCATTTGCAGAGGTCACTATGCAGGAAAAGCCAGAGCGCCCCCATCAACAGCTCTCCTCACAGGGTCTGGCAAAAAGTTTTTAACTCTGTAATCAACAAAGATTACTCTCGTCGACCAAAGAAATCGAAAGCTCGACAAGAGGAAGGCCACTCCTCCATCATACGTCGAGGGGCTTCTTATACACTGGTGCCTGATACAACGACTCCTTCAACTTCGACCTCCCACAAAAGGACGAGGCCGGAGAAAATTCCACCGCCGGCGGCAAATTCCAAAGGCGACGGACCCAAACGCCCCAAGTCTGGGGGCATGATAGTGCATACGGTCCACATGGATTTTAGGAAAGAGGAAAGCCGTGCTTCCGTGGCTCATCGACCGTAAACTCGGTCATTGACAAAAGCTTAGGAGCAACAACAAAAGCTCCAGGAGATGCTGAAGAAAATGGTAGCACTCACTGGACAGAAAGAAAGTCCGGAACCAGCAAGCGAACAGCGCCAAAAGTAAGAGACCGATACAGAGTTCCTGCGAAGGGTACTTGAAAGGAAGGACAAGGAAGCCGCCGAGCAAGCTGCTAACATGAAGCAGATGGCTCTCTTGTTCCAAGACATGGTCGGAATGATCATCCAGCCAGAACCCCCAGCCAAAGATCCGCCGATAATCATCGAGGATGACAGAGGGGAAACATCAAACCCTCTTCCAGCTCTATCAACGGCTAAGGAGGAAACGATCTCCAAGGCTTCTTTTCATAACTATATAGCCCAACAAATATGAGCTCATCATGCTAGTGAAGCGGCTGGCCAAATCGTCAGAACTGGGCGACCGTATCCAGGCTGGTATGACCAAATCAAGTACCCGCCGGGATATACGATCCCCAAGTTCCATGTGTATAAGGGAACAGGAAACCCACACCAGCACGTCTCGCAGTTCAGAGCTCTGTGAGACAATACTGGAGGCGACGACAAACTGTTGCTTCGCCAGTTCATTGGCAGCCTGTCAGAAACGTTCTTTGAATGGTACTCGGAGCTCCCAAATGACTCCGTGAGAACATTCACAGAAATGAAACTGTTGTTCACACAGCGGTTCGCCAATGCAAGTGAGCGCACCCTGATCACGACATTAATCAATTCTAGGGTAAGGACAGGGAAAACATGGGTCCAATACGCGATCCGGTGGCGGAACCTATGGTCAAAATGCAAACAGCGCATCGAAGAATCTCCTGCCGTGGGTATGTTCATCGGGACCCTAGATCCGACTGTGTACCAGTTCATAATGTTCTTCAAGCCGACCACTTTCCAGGCTCTGATTGATAAACTGGCCCAAATGGACCAGATGGGCTATGGGACTTCCTCCTCAGATAAGGACCCTCGAAATGCCAAGGGTAGAGGGAAAGCGGCCTTCGTTGCCAACACGCAACAGCAACCGAGTAGCCCAAAGCCAGCCGCTCGCCAAAACAACGCGCGACGGCGCCTATCCCTAGAAGAAAGCCTAGGACGTGCTTACTCCTTTCTCCATGATGAGACGAGGAGACTCTTCGAGTTGGCAGTGCGCAACAAACTCATCACATTGCCAGACCCACGGCGTCCACTGCAACCAGGTAACGTCAACAACCCCAACTACTATGTCTATCACAGAATAGTAAGCTACCCAATTGAGAATTGCTACATCTTCAAGGACTGGGTGGAGGACCAGTATCAATAGGGGAAGTTCGCGCTGTCTGAGAACTGGAGGGTGAACCCACCACAGAAGCACACTCCCAAAAAGGTAGATGCGCTGGGGGCATCATGCTCGCTCGTGGAAGAAACACCATAGGAAATCGTTCTTTCAGAAAAAACCTAAAGAATGCTGAAGGATCTATAGGCATGTCCAGCAGTCAGGTGGAAAAGCCCACTTGAACCTGAAATCATCGAAGGGATGCTGAAACCGCGTCCTGTACCGAAAGTTGTTAACAAAGGGAAAAAACCCCAAGTCAAACCTTCAAAGTCTTCGAAGAAAAAGAAGAAGACCAAGAAGCCTGTGCAGCCTGCCGAGTATGATGAAAAGCGCACAAACATACAAAAGTACATCGACGCGTTAGAGGAGTACAACCAGAAAGAGCGGACACCGGTCACCCTCGAAGAGTTCCTCAAGCATATTCTTGAGAATGAAGATAGTGACAACGATGAGGAAAATGACTCATCAGAAGAAACCGAGGACTATGTAGCAAGTTGCAACATGGTCTCCCATTCGTCGTTAAATGGCGAAGAAGCTCCCTCAGCATCAGAAAACAGCGCAGAGGAACCGGGGGCAGAATCGGCGCTAAAATCCCCAGAACTACTAGAAGACCCGATTGATAGGCTGTTATACGAAGCCTTTCGAGAAAGCAAAGCTGACCGAGAACGCAAAATAGCCATATACGAAAAGCCTAAGTGTCAGCGTCAGGATGAAGAAGCTGCGGCGAGGATGAGTAGTAAAGTATTCCAACCAAACCGAAGCACACCTGCGACAAATAAGAGCAGGATCAAAGCAGAGAAGCGGTTCGCCAAAGCCCTGTCAAAAGGAATGAAGCTGCTACCTCTCGTGGGAAGCTCTCTCGGGGTCATATGCCTCGACAGAGAGGATTCACGTCTAAATTATTGCCTATATCATCGGAGGGTCACTTATCCCACTGATGAATGCAGTGCCTTCAAGAAGTGGTGGCAATGATATGTTGCCCATTAAAAACACTTCAAGAGGATGAAGCGTGAAGCTCGTCGACAGCAAAAAAGTTTGACAAGTGCGCGTGAGAAAACGACTAGCAACTGGCATATGGTTGATACCAGTTCGGAAGGGGATAAACCCAAGGTTCTTACCTTCGGGAGTGATTCCGAGGACGGAATAACCCTTATCCCTCTCTTCAAAGACTCCACCTCTGAAAAAGAAAAGGAGGAGAAGAACTGTGGTAACATTCAGCTGCATAACCGCACGCTGCCTAAAAAGAACCTCGGACTTACAAACAAAGGTTCAAGCAAAAGAGACAAAGGGAAAGAAAAAATCCCTGAGGAAATTGCCCTTGATGATGGAATTGTCAAAGAGCTCGCAGCCAGGGACCCGCCTAGAAAAAACAAGGTGGATTACAATGTCTTAGCGCATCTGAGGAAAATTCCCTCGCAACTGAGCATACTGGATGCTCTCCTCCTGTCCAAAAAGGCATGAGAGTCTATGATCAAGGCATTAAAAGAGCGCGATCAGTTCGAAGCTTTCCTTGCAGAAGAGAAGATGAAGGATGAGCTGGCAGAGGCTCACACAGCTGACATTACATTTAGCGATGAAGATCTCCTCCTCGGTACGTGCGAATATAACCGCCCGTTATACGTCACCGGGTACTGCTACGACATCAAGATAGGCAAAATCCTTGTCGACAACGGATCCTCTGTCAATCTTCTCAACGTGAAAGTGCTGAAGGAGATTTGTATGAACGTTCAGCATTTGGACCGAGATAAAATTACCATCTCCGAGTTCGACTCACAATCGTCACGGACGCTTGGGTCCATAATACTGATGCTTCGCTTCGAGTTGCTCATCACTGACATCAAATTTCATGTCATTGACGCCAAGACTTTCTATAATGCTCTGCTCGGCAAGCCTTAGTTACATGAGTACAACGTCGTCCCTTCTACACAACATCAGTGTATGAAGTATTTCGACGGCTTGGAATACACCGTCATAAGAGAGCTAAACCTGTTCTCCATACGAGGTCTGAGAATATGAAGACGCAAATTACTTCCTACCAGACTTCAAAGATACGGAGAGGTGTCATAAGCCAGAGGATAAACGGAAGCCTGTTGCCACCATCCCAATCTTTAGGAGCGACACCGAGGAAGATGAAGAAATAGTCTACTCGGGGCAGCCCTAAGATAATAGGCCCGGACCATCTGCTCTTAATTTGGTCTTTGGTAGTGACTCTAAGGACGAGGCCAATGCAGTATTCTCCGTCCGCCCGTCGGCACAAACATTTACCGGAGCTGATCAAAGTTTACAAATCACAATGATCCGCCCCGGCATTATAAGGAACTTGATGCGCTCGATACATATAGCGTACAGGAACTACAGACTTTCTACGTGCCTCCCAGGCGAAGAGGTGAAAAGGAGATCCTCTTCTATCAATCTACGGAGACCAGAGTAGAGAAAGAAGTCTGGCACGGTGCCAATTTTGCACTTGATAGGCTTCAACCAATCAGTCTGCCAAGATACTACACGAATGGATTGAAAAGGCTATTAAGATGCCAAGGTGTACCTTTCGAACAAACTGTTCGACAACCCTACTTCTACAAAAAGATTTGGGATATCCCTGGGACCAAGCGAAAGATGCCCAATGTGAAGATGGAGACAGCCGGGCTCGAATACGTTCGGTCTAAGAAACGGGAAAGATTCTATAGCTGCCGCGTCATAAACAACTCCGGTGAAGAAAAGAACGCTCTTCCAAATAGCTGTGACGTTGAAACAGAGCGAAATCCCGCTCTAAGAACGTTAAGTCCACCGTTCAAAGAACAAGTTGACATGCTAATAAAAGAAGCCTGTCAAAAGATTCGGGATAACCACAGTCGCGAAATGGCTATTTACTAAATGGCTAGGACGCAACGCCTCGATCAGCAGTCGGCGGAGAAAGAAGACTATAATGCCCTTCATCCTCAGCCAATTGTACGTTCTCTTCCCGAAGAAAAATCCCAAAATAGAGGCAAAAACAAGGCAAAGAAAGCAAACAACACTCGAAAACAGCACAACGGATCCAAGAAGCCGTACAATCGAGGAAAAGCCAGCTGGAACCCGTCTTTTATGAAGAAGATGGGTCGGTAATACTCTTTCCCTCAAGACAAGATAAGGAAAATATTCACCCTTGTCATAAAACACCAAATGGTGGCGCTCCCGGAGTCTCGGCATCCCGAACAAATAAACGAGGTCCATCACTCGGATTATTGCTCCTACCACCGAGCAATAGGTAATCCCCTTAAAGACTGCTTCACCTTCAAAGACTAGGTCGAAGACCAGTATCAACAAGGAAGGTTCGCTTTATCCAACAGCTGGAGGGTAACCCCACCGCAAAAGCATGAGCCAAAAAGGACCTATACCGTAAGGATAGGACCAGCTCAACATCAAGAATGGAAGCAAACTCATACCTGCCGTGTAATAACACTCTCAAAGGAGGGAGGGCACGAGACTATGGATGACCTCTACAGGTGCTTCGCAAATGAAGACAGGGACGAGGTGATCAAAAATTTTCCACCAGCGCCAAAAGAGCAGGAAGACGGGATACACACTACGGCGGACAACCTAAGGAAAATTGACTTAGGGACGGAAAACGATCCGAGGCCAACGTTCGTCAGTGAGCTGCTATCTAAAAAACAGGTAGCCATGTTAAAAGACGTGCTCATGCAATATAAAGACTGCTTCGCATGGAACTATTTCAAGATGTCGGGTCTAGATCCAAAAGTGGCATTACATAAATTGGCCATATCGCCAGACGTAAAGCCAGTCAAACAAGCGCCGAGAAGGATGCGACTCGAACTCGAGATGAGTATCAACACTGAAGTCAAGAAACTAATCGACTCCGGCTTCATCCAAGAAATTCAATATCCTGACTAGATCGCTAACATCATTCCGGTGAAGAAGAAAAATGGGATGGTGCACATCTGCGAGAACTTTCGGGGCCTCAACAAAGCTTGCCCGAAAGATGACTTTCCAGTATCTGTTACCGAGCTGATGATCGATAACACGTCTACCCATGAAGTTTTCTCCTTCATAGATGGATCTTCAGGATACAATCAAATAAAAATGTCGTTCCTTTATAAAAATATTCAAAAAAAGTGGAGGGAGAAATAGAAAGAGGAAAAGAGATAGAAAAATTTCCTCTAATGGAGCATCACGTGTCCACACGTGATGCGCCTTGGAGCAAAGATTATAGGCATTGCGCTTAACAATTAAGGCTGAAATTGAGCCTCACGTGCAAACACGTGAGCATCTATATACAAAGTATATAGGTGCTTTCCTAAAACAAATAACAAGCCAAAGAAGCTCAGGGTCTAACACGTGATGCCTTCCCTTTGTTAGGCTATTGCATATAAGCAAACAAGCTTAACTTCGTGGGGGTCACATGCTACACATGAGTGGGCTCAAATGCCTTCTGAGCCAATAGAATTAAATTCTAAGTAAAAGGATCAAAACCCTATTTGGAAAATATTTCCTTGAGTCTTTCTAAACAAGAAAGATTGCTCTCGGTAAAACAGAGCACCGTTGGATTGAAAATCCGATGGTGGATAAAAATCACCAGGCTACAGAATAAGCTCTGTATGGGGAAATATTTTCCTAATCTTGTTAAAAAAAGAGAAATATCTTCTGTAAAACAGAAGTCCTTGGATTAAAGATCCAACGGTGGATAAAATCCTCAAATCAATCAGGATCTCTCAACGAGGGATTTCTTTAACTAAATCAACAGATGTGCCTCTACTATATAAGGAGCCCAAGGCTTCAGAAGAAGAATAGGAAGAAGGAGGGAGAAGACCCCCTTATAAGATTTGAGAAACAAAAAAAAGAAGGAGGGTTCTCTTTGAAGAAAAGAAACTCGAGGTAAAAAAAAGAGACCTTAAGATCATTTTATCTCCTCTTACAAGAGTTTAACTCTTCCAAACAAGAACTTAGTTCTTCCTCTGGTTGAGGTCTACAGAAGCAGATCTCTCTACAGGTTGAGAATTTAATTCCCATCGGGGAGATTCTGTCATGCAGTCCCAAAACTTAGAGGAAAGAACTAAGTTTGAAGAATTTAATTCTTCCAAAAGATATAGGAATTTAATTCCTCTGATAAAACTAGGGTTTAACCCTATATAAGAATTTAATTATTATCAAAATAAAGGACTTGAAATGCTCAAAAACTCAGATCAAGATTTCCATGCACGTAAAAGAAATGATTAGCGTTCAACGCTATAACAACAGATCACGTGTTCCCACGTGAGCACCCCTGAAGAACAAAAAATAAAGACTGAGATCAAATCATGTGTTCCCACATGACCCCTTAAAACGAGCGCTCAGCAATTACATGGAAATGGGAACAAATTTAGAGACAGTTCTCATTTTGGGGCGCGTCACGTGTTCCCACATGACCCCCCTCCCAATAGTGCTTAGTACTTATAAAAGGAAAAGGGGAATAAACCAAAGACAGTTCCCATTTTAGGGTGCCTCACGTGTTCCCACGTGACCCCCGATAGTGCTTAGCACTTATAAAAGAAGAAGGGAATAAACCCAAAGAAGCAAAGGCCAATTTTCAGGCGCCTCACGTGCCACACGTGAGCGCTCCAAATTTCAGTGTTTAACACTGCTTAAGAGCTTCACATGGGAGCACGTGAGTGCCAAACAAATATCAGTGTTTAACACTATGAGCAACCTTAGCCTAAATTAGCCAAGTCTCCTGAGGCCAAAAACCTTTTGACCATTAAACAACCGAGCCCTCCTATACAAAGTTCTCCCCAAATTGATCACATGACTAATGATCTCCTGATATATGGCATCTAAAATGATGTTCGTTCTACCATGATCTCTCCCTTCAATCCGAAGTTCGATTCAAGGGTACATCTCTCCACACCTCTGATACATGTCGTTGTAATTCTTCAACGTCTTCAGAGAGATAGAGGGTCCCGACAACCAACACCTCTTTGGTGCACTCCTACACCCATGAGTACATAACCATGGACCGCGACGTCCTTAAACTAACTACGGACCGTAACATCCTTAAACTAAAACAATAGAGCTCAAATGCTCTCTTGTTGGGTCTGAATGATCCCAAAATCCTGTTGACTAGATCTTAGCCTAAAATTAGACTAACGTATCCGCAACAAAAATTTAAGTTGATCTTAATCTCAAACTAGATCAACGATCCTTAAATCAACCCAAACTCAAATATAAGAATATACGGATTTGGACTAATCCACGCCCTACGGGCGACCACATAAATTAGTCCCCATATACAATCCACGGGCAACCAAAAATAAAATAAACACACATTACACAAAGTGACCTTCTGGAGCAGGAGAAAGTGGTTATCGCTACGTGGTAACGTAATTAATTGCAGGGGCTTACGCCTGCAGGGAAGGGCATCCCCACAATCAAAAACCCCTCGCAAACGAGGGGGAATCTGACGAAGTCTGCTACAACGGCCGCATCCGTCCAAACCTCCGATACACGGTGCCATAAATCAACTCGGTATCTTCGGAGAGGTGAACGGATAAACCCAAATAGCATCTGCCCACAAAATTCAGGCCAGACGTCCTAACATCTCAGTCACGTCTTTCGGCGGTAAACAGATTTTGGCACGCCCGGTGGGACCTTTTTCTCTTTCCACTCCACACTTCGTGTGTCGTGTTCGCGAATGAATCGTGGTTTAATATGGTTGCCCCTGGATTCGAGTTACTAAGATTTGGTGTCTTGCTCCTATGCAGAAGAGAAGAGAAATCAATAGCTTCCAACTGCACCTGCAACAGCAATTCCCGCTCCGCCTCAAATGGAGGAGTGATCTATGGGCCCCAAGCGGCCTCCATTTTTGCAATGCCAGTGGAGCAGGTGACTCAGGCCACCACTGGATTGTTCTTCGGGACCATTCTCCCGCCAATAAACTTCAATGCTTCAATACCATCACAAGAGGCTTCAAAGAAGTCGGTCTTCGATCGTCTTGCGACTACCACGGCCCCTCTCAACGGGTCGTCCACTCATAATGCCTCAGTCTTCAACAGGCTGAGCCACAGCTCGAGTGGGCCCGCCAAGTGGCTCGCGATACCTGGGGGGTTATCCCGAAACGGATAGCCGTTCCAGCTCCAGCGAGAGAAGTCAGCAAAGGGGTGTCTCCTACTAAAGGTTCGATCTTCGCTAGACTTACCGTTCCAACCCCTGCTTCCGGTGAAGATATCAAGATTGCTTCCCCTATCAAGTACGGCCTTCGACAGGTTAGACGTTCCCTCTCAACGGACGTCAGTATTCAGCAGGCTGGCACCAACAGCAGCCTCTTATCAAAGCAAGGGGCATAACGAGGTCGCTTCTACAACTGAGATGATCCCATCCACAAGACATGCCCGACGTCGAGTGAGGAAGGCTGGGGAAACCCTCCTTCTGGACTCACCCCACCAACTCCAATGGTGGAAGTTGATGCTGCTGTTCCAACTGGGAATAGCTTTGAACCGCTCAGGAGAGTGCGCAAGAACTCTCCAACCGCCATATTGAAAAAGTCTATTTCACCTGTTGAGAGCGTGACACAGGCGAAGACAGAACAGCCCCCTCAACGGTTGTCCTCCAAGATCCACAGAGTTTGGCGGAAAGTCCAAGACTCTGTAATTGACAAAAACTACTCTCGCCGACTAGAGAAAAAGAAGGCTCGGCAAGAGGAGGACCACTACGCCGTCATATCACGGAAGGTATTGTCCGCATGGGTACCTGCTGCAACAGCCCCCTCAACTTCGACCTCCTATAAAAAGAGAAAGCCAAAGAAGATCCATATGCCTACTGCGAATTTCAAAAGCAGTGGACCCAAACGCCCCAAGTCTGGGGGCATGATGGTACACACGGTGTACATGACTTCCGGAAAAGAGGAAAGCCGTACTTCTACGGGTCATCGACCACTCACACGGTCTGTGACGAAAACTCAAGAGCAGCAACAAAAGCTCCAAGAGATGCTGACAAAGATGGCTGCACTCACGGGGAAGAAAGAAAGCCAGGAAGTATCGTCTGAGCAGCGCCAGGAACAACAGACCGACACCGAGTTCCTGCGGAGGGTGTTAGAGAGAAAGGATAAGGAGGATGTGGAACAGGCCACTAATATGAAGCAGATGGCGCTCCTGTTCTAAGACATGGTCGGGATGTTGATCCAGCCGGAACCTCCAACCGAAGACCCTTGGATAATCGTTGAAGACGATATGGGAGAGACATCAAACCCTCCTCCGGTTTTATCAGCAGCCAGAGAAACGACAATCTCCAAAGCTACCCTTAATGACTACATAGCTCAACAAATACGAGCTCATCAAGCAAGTGAAGCGGCTGGTCAAGTCGTCAGAACTGAGCGACCTTATCCAGGCTGGTACGATCAAATTAAGTACCCGCCGGGATATACGATCCCTAAGTTCCACGTGTATAAGGGGATGGGCAATCTACACCAGCACGTTGCTCAATTCAGAGCTTTGTGCGGTAATACTGGGGGCGATGACAAACTGTTGCTCCGCCAATTTGTTGACAGCTTGTCGGAGACAGCATTTAAATGGTATTCCGAGATCCCAAATGATTCTATCAAAACATTCACGGAAATGGAATTATTATTCACACAGCGGTTCGCAAGCGCAAGCGAGCGTACCCCAATTACGGTATTAATCAACGCCAGGGTGAATCCAGGAGAGACCTGGGTTCAATACGCGATTCGATGGCGTAACCTATGGTCAAAGTGTGAACAGCGCATTGAAGAAGCTCCTACTGTGGGCATGTTCGTGCGGACCCTTGATCCTCAAGCAACTATAGCCCAATTTATGATGTTCTTCAAGACAACCACCTTCCAGGCTTTGATTGACATGCTGGCCCAAATGGATCAGATGGGCCATAGGCCATCCTCTTCAAAAACGGATCTCCGGAATGAAAAGGGCAAAGGGAAAGCGACATTCGTCTCCAACGCTCAACAACAATCGAGTGACCCGAAACCAGTTGCTCACCAAAACAATAAAAAAAGATCCCTTGGAGAAAAGTTGATAAGTCATTACTCGTTCCCCCGGGATAAGACGAGGAGACTATTCGAACTAGCGGTGCGCAACAAGCTCATCACTCTGCCAGATCCAAGACACCCACTGCAGCCTGGCGACGTCAGAAATCCCAATTATTGCCCCTACCACCGAATAGTGGGCCACCCAATCGAAGATTGCTATGTCTTCAAAAACTGGGTTGAGGACCAATACCAGCAGGGAAAGTTCACGCTGTCCGAAAACTGGAAGGTAAACCCGCCACAGCAGCACGCTCCTAAAAAGGTGGACACGCCGGGGGCATCATGCTCATTTGTAGAAGAAGCTCCGTGGGAAGTGGTCCTTTCAGCTAAAACTAAAAGAATGTTTAAGGATCTTCAAACATGCCCGGCGATCAGATGGAAAAGCCCGCTAGAGCCCGAGATCATTAACGAGATGCCGAAACCGTGCCCAACACCGAAAGTTGGTAGCGACGGGCAAAACCTCCAGGCCAAGTCTCCGAAGTCTTTAAAGAAAAAGAAGAAGGCCAAGAAGCCCATGTAGCTCGAAGACAATCGTACGGATCTGCAAAGATACATTGACGCATTGGAGGAATACAACCAAAAAGCACGGACCCCGGTCACACTGGAAGAATTCCTCAAGTATGTTCTTGAAAACGGAAACAGGGACATTGATGAAGGAGATGATTCGTCAGAGGAACCCGAGGATTACGTGGCAAGCTGCCACATGATCTCTCATTCGTCAGTGAATGACAAAGAAACTCCCTCGGCGTTAGAAAACAACGTAGAGAAGCTGGGGGCAGATCCAGAACCAAAATCCATGGAACCGTCAGATGACCCGATCGACAGGCTGCTGAACGAAGCCCTCCAAAAGAGCGAAGCTGACCGAGGACATGAAATAGCCATATACGAGAAGGCCAAGAGTCGGCATCAGGCTAAAGAAGATCCGGTAATGAGAAGCCATAAAGTACCTCAGTCAGATCGAAGCGCCCCTGCCACCAGCAAAAGCAGAATCAAGATAGGGAAGCAGTTCGCCAAAGCTCTGTTAATGGGAATGAAGCTGCCACCTTTTGAAGGAAATACTTCCGGGAGTACGTGCCTTGATGAAGCGGACATACGTCTGAACTACTGCTTGTACCATCGGAAGGTCACACACCCTACCGAAGAGTGCAATGCCTTCAAGAAATGGTGGCAAGGATACGTTGCCCATCGACAACACTTCAAGCGAATGAAGTGCAAAGCCCGTTGAGAACAGAGGAGCGTGACAGATGAGCGTGAAGGAATGGCTAGCAACTGTTATATGGTTGATACCAGTTCGACAAAAGCGAAATTTCAAGTTCTTACCTTCGGGAGCGATTCTGACGAAGAAATAGCTCGGTAAAATACGGCGAGAGTGCAGCAATTGCTGACACAAATTCCCTCCTACATCCTAGAAAGCATACCGCATGCGGAAAACAGCAAGGCGGATGCGTTAGCCAAGCTCGCTAAAGAACTAGCCGACGAAAACCTCGATGACGTAAGGATCATTATGCAAAGCCGCCGAATTCTCGCGCCAGCAGAAATATCTCCGAAGTCATCTGAAAGAAAGGAAGCAACCGAACAAGCGGCCTTCCAAACAGAGGATGAAGAAAAGGTTGAAGATTGGAGAGAAGTCTTCATAGACTACTTCAAATCACAACGAACACCCAAAAACGCATCTTCGAGACATCAGCTCATGAAGCGAGCTCTATCTTTCGCCTTCGTCAATGATACTCTATATAAGAGATCATTCGAATCTTTGTGGGTGAGATGCTGGGACCAGAAGAGGCGAAGAGGGTCGTCTAAGAAACTCACGACGGACTCTGCGGTTCTCATCAAACCGGGCCAAAGATGAAGCTGAAAATCAAAAGAATGGGTTACTATTGGCCCACGATGATTCAGGATTGCCTTGAACATGCGAAGCAATGTCACTCATGCCAAATTCACAGGGACTTCATCCACCAGCATCCGAATCCGCTACACCCAACATTGGCTAGCTGGCCATTCAAAATGTGGGGAACCGATATAACCGGGCCCATCGAACCAGTATCATCCAAAGGACATCGGTTCATATTAGTAACAACTGATTACTTCTCCAAATGGACAGAAGAAATACCGCTAAGAGAGGTGAAGACGGAGAACATCCTCCATTTCTTCAAGACACACGTTCTCTACCGGTTCGGCACTCCGCGACGGATTATCTCGGATAACGGGCCAGCCTACAGAAGCCACAAGATCAGCCGCTTCGCACAGCAGCATAAAATAGATTGGAGATACTTCTCAGTCTACAACCCCCGAGCTAATGGTTTAGCTGAGGCTTTCAACAAGACCTTGATGAAGATCATAAAAAAGACGGTGTCCAGAAACAAAAAAGACTGGCACGAGAGATTGCATGAAGCTCTCTGGGCTTATCGCACCACGTTCAAGACGGCCACCAACACAATGCCATTCGCGTTAGTATTCGGCACGGAAGTGGTACTTCCCTTGGAGATAGAGCTACCCTCTCTACGAGTGGCAGTTCGATACGAGTTGACGAACGAAGAAAATGCCCATCTTCGTCTTGAGGAGCTCGATGCCCTCGATGAAAATCGTCTCATGGCGTAGCAAAACCTGGAAGCTTACAAAGCAAGAATGACGCGCTCATACGAAAGACTAACTAGGCCGAGAACATTCCGCCAAGGTGAACTCGTGCTAGTTGTCAAAAGACCTATGATCCCCAATCGTGCCAAACAGGGGAAGTTCGAGCCGAAATATGAAGGCCCGTACATCATAGACAAGGTCTACCAAGGTGGGTCCTACTTGCTCATGGATATGCATGGCGAAAGACCCTTCCGGCCAATAAACGGCCGGTTCCTTAAGAAATACTACGCCTAACAAGTCACAACTCAGGTTAACGATAGATAACGACGCTCGTGTCCACTCGCTGTCTTCCTGAGTCAAGACTCTATATGTAGTATACGGCAAAACTCCACCTCAAAACTAGCTATGGACCGAAATGTCCCTAAACTAACAATGGACTGTAATGTCCTTAAACTAAATAAGTCGCTAACTCAAATCCCGCTGGTTACACAGCTACCCCGGCGGCGAAGTTAAAAAAATGTACATCCACAAGCGAAAAGGGCACGGATGAAAACTCGAAAGGGCTCCATGAGTAAAAATAGCAAGGCTCCCGGCGAATTTATGAAAACCCGGAAGGGCGCAGACTCATTAAAAATATAAATTAAAAAAAACGGTATGTCCACAAGCGAAAAAGGTACGAATGAAAACCCGAAAGGGCTCCGTGAGTAAAAACAGCAGGACTACCGGTGAGCTTGTGAAAACCGGAAAGGGCGCAATTTCGTTAAAATAGAGACACCTACAAGGTCCTCCCGACCTTGTAAAGAGAAAAAACACCCACTTGAGATCCTTACGACTCACAAGGGAGCAACACTCTTAGGGATCCCCATGATTCCTAAGGAGAAATTGCACTTATGAGATCCTCACAACTCGTAAGGAGAATTCCCCCTATAAGAGCCTTATGGCTCATAAGATTCAAAAAGCCTTAAGCTACAGGGATCTGAACATGTTCTTAAGCCGCCATACCCCCCAAGTTGCCCTACAGGCGATCCATATTGACCCTCATATACAATCCACGGGCACAAATAAACGCTCCCTCACCAAATCCCACCAATGACGAGGAATGTCCTTATATGGTGAACATCACTTGTAAGTCCTCTCGACGACAACATCTACAGCCTAGAGATCAACAACAGCGTTCTTTCTCACTCCAGTAAGATACAGAGGCGACATCAAAACAAACGGAGCCATGGAAAAGTCCCTAGTTCCAAGACTCGACGGTTCACAAACAGCCTAAAGACTACCTTGGAGCCATGGCAAAGTCCCTAGTTCCAAGTATCGACGGCAACATCTACAGCCTAGAGATCAACAACAGCGTTCTCCCTCACTCCAGCAGGATGCAGACGCGACATCAAAAAACGGAACCATGGCAAAGTCCCTAGTTCCAAATCTCAACGATTCACAGACAACCTAGAGACAACCTAGAGACAACCTCGACATTCATCAGACATAATGTCAACAAACGAAGCAAAGGATGATTCCTGGCTTCAAGATCTTGACGGAAACTCAAAAGAGACCTGAAAGACTATTGGAGATCATCCCACTCCAGCGCAGAGCGGTCATGACTCATCGGGGCTCCCAAACTGAGTCTAACCTCAAGTAAAAAGCGACATGGAATATCCCTAACGCTTGCTCTTTCAACGGTAATATTACCTGGAAGATTACTTGAAGACGTCTTGTCTAGCCCCCGAAGGGATCAGAGACACGACAGTCGTGGGGCTACTCGAATAGCAAGATTGCATATCGGGGAATACATCAGCCAACACGACGGTACGACGGGTAAAAAACCCTAGTACCACAGACCCTAACGGACTTCTATTAGAAGGAGTTAACTGTGACGTTAGGACATCCTTGCGAGAACTTCTCGATTCGTCTCGACTCGTAGGGAAATTAGTGTTCCTGCGAGAACTTCTCGACTCGTCTCGACTCGTAGGGAAAAGCCTTAGGCAACGGGGATAAGGACCTGTTTCCTAAAAACTGGGGTCCTACAAGTCGGTCCAAGATGGACTATTGCATACTATTCACGGGCCACACT
The DNA here is from genome assembly GCA_030015575.1 of Agapanthus africanus. Lineage (NCBI taxonomy): Eukaryota > Viridiplantae > Streptophyta > Magnoliopsida > Asparagales > Amaryllidaceae > Agapanthus > Agapanthus africanus. The sequence goes on from CM057341.1 coordinate 185,209,220, forward strand.
CTCCAAAGTCGAACATCGACAAGGAGGGAAACAACCACTTACGAGTCCTCTCGACTTGTAAGAGGGAAAATTCTCTTGTGATATCCTTACAACTCTAAAGAGAAAACGCACTTAGGAGTCCTCACGACTTCTAAGGAGAAAACATACATGCGGAATCCTCTCGACTCGTAAGGAGAAATTCTTTATGAGACCCTCACGGCTCATAAAGTTGAAAAGTCTTAGGCGGCAGATCTGAACCTGTTTTTTAAGCCATCGATGCCCTGCAAGGAGATCAGAATAGACTATCTACAAGACGCATTTTCTAAAGGGACACGCCGGTATGAAATAAAATATGTCTTTTATTCATGAATCCAAATGAATACAAGATACATTTCATAAAAGAATCGAAATGAATACAAAATACTCTCATTCAGGAGTAAATACAAAGAAAAAAGGAGAATATACAACGACAAAAATGCTTAAGCCGGTGGACGATGCAGTAAGCTAATGAGTTCGTCAGCCTTCCGTTGAACCTTGACTTCAAGCTCCGTTATTGCTGCAAGACAGGCTCCTGCCTGAGTCTGCTGAGTCTGGTATGAAGCAAACTGACTCTCAAGCTCCTTTTCAGCGACTTTATGAGCTTCAACCATCTCTCGGGTAAAGATAACGGTTTTATCAAGAGCTACCGTCTCTGTGATGGCTTCTTGAAGCACCGACCAAATTTCGTAGGCACGAGTGGTCTTGGTAGTGAGTTGGGCCTGAAGTTCCCCCAAAGCATTTGAGGCAGCTCCCTCTCCGAAAATTTCCGGTTAAGTCTCTTCTCGCAAGACTGTAGATTAGCGTCACACCACTCAATCCACCCCCACAGGTTCGCCTTTGCAGTTAGGAGCTCGGAAGAAAAGCGTATGCATTCAAGATCATGTAAGCAAGCCTCCACTCGACGACAATACTCAACCCAAATATGCACCAATGTTTCATCATGATAAGTGGCAAGGAAGAGCAAAGAAGTATTTGCTTCGGCAGCAAATTCTTCGGCCGTAACAGAACTACCAGCATGAAGATCTTCAATGAGAGCCGACAAGGAGTGAACGCTTTGTCTCGCCATCCTTTCAGACGCACGTCGGGCATATGGGCCCGGTGGCATAGAGATTCGAGACTCTAACGGAGCCAGAGCTGGCAAAGCTGTCAAGATTTATGAATAGTCAGCGAGACTGGCAAACATGGAATGAACAAAACAATGCCAAGGGTAAAGCGTTACTTACCCGCGGTCATGCAAGGGGAGTTTGAAAGATCCCCAAGCCCATCAAGGATCTCCACTTCATCATCGGCTTCCAGAACTGCAGAGGGCATATTAGCACAGATAAAAAATGATAATAAAACAAAGGGGTCAAAGAACACTAACCTTGCCCGGAAGAAAGGACTATGCTTTACGGGGGTATCGCCTGTGGGGCAGCCATATCAAGAAGACGCTGGAAGGTCTTCCTGGGAGATAGGTCCACAATAGAAGCCGCCAGTTCCCGCAATTCTGAAGGAAAGAAGAGTTCAGATAACAAAGAGATCATTAAAGTGAAATGTAGGAGATTACCTTCGATGTTCCGTCCGCCTTGAATTGAGGGGATAATAGCTTCGGCAGCCTCATCCACGCCCTCAGGTACAGCACTAGAGATATTTGCCGGCACGGCGGCTTCCAATTCAGGAACGATAGCCACCCCTTCAGGCCCTGAGGAGACAACATCGGTCTCGGCTATCCTTTCTACAATCTCCAGGACACCACCAGAGAGATCCATTGGATCGGCGGCTGGTAAGGTCACCTCTGTGGAAAGTACAGACGCCGAAGAAGTAGAGGTCATCACCGGGAGCATAAAAATAGAACTAACAGCTTCGAAAATCTCTTCTACACCCTTCGGTGCATCACTAGAGACATCCATAGGATCCGCGGCCAATAGGGTCACCTCCGCTAGAGGAATGGACACCGAAGGAACAAGAGTCACCACCGGAAGTTCCACAACAGGAGCGGCGGTTGTAATGATTTCCTCTGCATCTGCCGGTGCGTCATGGGAGAAATCTATAGAACCCACGATCATGGCACGACCTGGACTCAAATCCCCTTTCATTGCTGAAGTCCCTGAAAGTTTTTGCAAAGATAAGAGGATATAAAAGCAATACAAATCACTTGCCAAAAAAAGATACGGAAGACACGCATACCGATACGCCAGGGTGCTTCTAGTATGGATTTTTTGAGCCGTTGTTCCTTCCTGAGGAAATGTGCTCGCCGGGCTTCAAATGCAGATTCGTGACCACCGGTCTTCAGTGCCGGCTCATCTTCAGAAGTGGCCGAGATGGGCTGCTTGAAGGCTCTTTCGTCTTCCCTTCGCAGAGGACCCATACCTTCCGCAGCGATGGGGGATCTTCGTAGAATATGACAGGAGGGTACGCTTTTTTTCGGGGTCTCCACATTCTCCGTTTTGTCTTGTGAGTGCCTTATAGCCTCAGCCAATTGTGCGGCTTCCTCGGCAGACGAACCCGGAAAGAGAAGACCATCATCCGGCTCTTGCATAAATATGGGTTCGTCTTGAATGATTGGCTCAGATTCCAGCAAGAGATCAAGAAATCCAGCAACTTTTTTCTTCCTCCTTTTCGAGCTGGAGCTAACACAAGAAGAGAATCGCTTCCTTCCCCTCGGCGCTTTGGCGCGAAGTTCGACAACCTCACTTTCGGTATCCCCTTTAAGCGATACCGCCGACGACGACACCGCCATTGATGGTGCCACCGCTAATGACACCGCCACTGATGGTACTGCCGCTGGCGCTTCATTGGAAGCCTTTGCTTGGGCTCTAGTGCGCACTGGCATACCAGCAGTGCGGGGAGTCGATTCTGTTTCTGCGGCCTTGGGAATAAGTACCACACCGCTATCCCGCAATGGAGGACAAACCACTGTCCTCGGCCGCAACGGAACGGCAGTGGCTTGGGCCGGAGCTGAAGTCCGACATTCAAAGAGTACCCACCTCTCCTCGGCAATGAAGGGACCGACTCGATGATGATACCAACCCGTGAAAGACCCCACACACCTTGGAATATAGTCAGCCTCGGGGATCATGAAACGGGAGCCGGTGTTCAGCCGTATAAAATGATGGACGACGTCACGCATGACTTCCAGAGACGGAGTGGGCTCCACTAAGAATGCCTCGAAAGGGACACCGTGGTTATAGCCCAATTGTTGGGCGAAGCGGTGCGGATTGTACCGCATAAAAAGGGCCGCGTTATTCTGACGGAACACCAAGTAGCCCGGCCTAATTGAATACAGATGCATGATCTCCTTAGGATTTAAAGACAATACTCCACCTTTTGACAGATCAAAAAGCTGCTGGATGGGCCCCGCGGGAGCATAGAGGACTCAGTCACTAAAAACCATCCCGCCCTCATTGGAGTACGGTTTAAGCAGCACGCGGAGGGCTTCTAGCTGGGTCGGATCGGGAGCGGAAGCATCCACCAACCTCATAACCCGTGGGAAGGTATAGGAGTCATAGAAATCTGGTCGCCGACATGCTGCGAATGCTCCCAGTACATGCATCTCGATCCACGACATGAAGTAGTGGAGGGAGGAATTCACGACATCTGTACCTGGGGTCAAAGTGTTGGCCGCAACACCTAATCCATGATAAAGATGTGACTGTCCCGCAATGCCAACGGCCAACCATGCCCCTTCAGCTGCACGATGAGCGGGATAGAAGACGGAGGCTCTCATGAAGCGTCGATGCGTAGGTATGGCGAACCAATTGAGCCAAAGACTTATGAAGCCGACGAAGAAGGTCTCTTCGTCAATACCAGGGGCCGCAATTGCATCAAAGGGCATGGCCGACGAGGCCGGAATATAAAACTACGGCAAGTCCTCTTTTTTGGCCGGCAGCTTATTTAGCCCAAACCCAAAAGGGTCGTCAATATTCATAAACTTTGGAGCCTCTTTTGATAAAGCATCTTCACGGAGAAAACAGGCGATGAAGCTCTCAAAGGTGACGCCCTGTCCTTCTGATTTCACGAACAGCTTCTCGAAGATACCCGGAGTCTTGATTAGATTGGGGTACTTATGACGGACGACGTTTTCAGTCGTCAAACCGTCATGCGTAGCAGGCACGGTCGTGAACACATACTCATCGGGAGGCAGCAACTCTTCATAATGCTCTCCCTGATCGGCAATCCAGAGATCTCACGGAACTCTTCCAGTGAGATCAAGACCTCACGATCCCCTAGCACGAAGGTGTTGGTAGGGAGATTCCATTGGTTCAGGAAATCGTTAACCCACCAGACGTGAGGGGCCGAATAATGAAAAAGAGACGCATACACCGCTTGATATAACCCAACCTTCTGCAACCGTGCGCGGTGGGCGGAGAGAACATAATGAGCCCAGGGAAGATAGCCGACTGGGTGGCGAGGAGTGAGCCTTACCTTATAACTTATCCCCAGGGTTGGGCTTCACCTTGACAGATGCGGCGTCCCAAAATATCTATAGCCGGTAAGGGCTGGTTGGGTATCCCGATTGTTGAGGGCTCAAGCTGGCCTGTAGGAGTCCAATTACCTACCTCTACCGCATAAGTGGTCTATGGATGCTCCATCAGCGATATTGGGCGGAGAGGCTCGGATGACACCTCACAAGTAAAGATGCGGCGGCCCCGGATGATGTGCCCATACCAAACTCCCCACAAGAACAGACTAGTACAGTCCCTGTCATAGGCCATGATCATCACCATAGCCTCCTCATCCGACGGCGATTGCAGGAAAGCGGCGTCCGAGTGAGTAAAGGGAAAGTAGGGAAGAGAAGTCATTGTTCCTGAAATAAGGGAAAGAAAAACCGTTAATGAAACCTACATATATATATATATATATATATATATATAACAGCAGAGGGAAACGACAGAGAGTTTGTTCCATGAGACCACTAATTGCAAAACTAACGGACTCCACAGAATCAATTTTGCGGCTCAACAATGATAAGACAAGACAATCATTGTGAGAATCAAAAAAGGATTCTCATTAAAAAGACACGGGGGTTTAAACAACTCTTGACATCCTCAGAGAGAAAACAAATTCTGTTAAAATACCCAACAAATCTAATTTCATACAAATAAGGAAAAAAACCCTATGAAAATGTTCTCAAGAACACCAGGGAATGAAATTCCTTAAGAGCCCTCTTGATCTTTCAGAGCTAAGCTCTTCGGTGAGGAATTAAATTCCTTTTAAATTATGAAATTAAATTCCAGGAAACCCCCATATGAGGAAACAAAAAATAAAATCACAATGCTGTGAATCCTTATAAGATCAGAGAAGGAATGCCCAAGACATTGAGGTTTACTACTCAAAGATCATGTCTTTGGATCTCTAAGAAATGGGTTTCAGTAGAGAGCAAAGCTCTTACGGTGGATTTAAAATCCAGAAATTTTTTTTTAAGAAAAGGGTTTCTTTGTTGTTCAAGATCGTTACCTAAAAAGGGTTTCTTTTTCTGACAGAGTTTAACTCTGGAATTGCAATGGGCAGAGAACTAAACTCTGAGGAAGAGAATTAAATTCTCAAAGAAGACAAGGAAAGAAGAAGATAAAGGAACAGTGGCTTCCCAAAGACAAAACCCTTGCATTTATAAGACGAAGACGGTTCATCTCCCCATTCCCCTAGGCAATCCAACGGCTGTAAAGATGATAGCATTGCACTGACGTGCAAGCCACGTGTGAACAACGCTGTGGGGGCACTTGTTCCCTTATAAAAATATTTAAAAAAAACAGAAAGAGGAAAAGAGATGGAAAAATTTCCCCTAATGGAGCATCACGTGTCCACATGTAATGCGCCTTGGAGAAAAAATTATAGGCATTGCACTTATCAATTAAGGCTAAAATTGAGCCTCACGTGCAAACACGTGAGCATCTATATAAAAAGTATATAGGTTCTTTCCTAAAACAAATAACAGGCTAAAGAATCTCACGCGCTAACAAGTGATGCCTTCCCATTGTTAGGCTGTTGCATATAAGCAAACAAGCTTAACTTCGTGGGGATCACGTGCTACACGTGAGTGGGCTCAAATGCCTTCTGAGCCAATAGAATTAAATTCTAAGTAAAGGGATCAAAACCCTATTTGGAAAATATTTCCTTGAGTCTTTCTAAACAAGAAAGATTGCTCTCAGTAAAACAGAACACCGTTGGATTAAAAATCCGACGGTGGATAAAAATCACCAGGCTACAGAATAAGCTCTGTATAGGGAAATATTTTCCCAATCTTGTTAAAACAAGAGAAATATCTTCTGTAAAACAGAAGACCTTGGATCAAATATCCAACGGTGGATAAAATCCTCAAATAAATCAGGATCTCTCAACGAGAGATTTCTTTAACTAAATCAACAGATGTGCCTCTACTATATAAGGAGCCCAAGGCTTCAGAAGGAGAAGAGGAAGAAGGAGGGGGAGAGAGATACATACGGAGAGAGGAGACCCCCTATAAAATTTGAGAAACAAAAATAAGAAGGAGAGTTCTCTTTGAAGAAAAGAAACCCTAGGTAAAAAAAAGAGACCTTGAGATAATTTTATCTCCTCTTACAAGAGTTTAACTCTTCCAAACAAGAACATAGTTCTTTCTCTGGTTGAGGTCTGCAGAAGCAGATCTCCCCACAAGTTGATAATTAAATTCTCATCGGGGAGATTCTGTCATGCAGTCCCAAAACTTAGAGGAAAGAACTAAGTTTGAAGAATTTAATTCTTCCAAAAGATATAGGAATTTAATTCCTCTGATAAAACTAGGGTTTAACCCTATATAAGAATTTAATTCTTATCAAAATAAAGGTCTTGAAATGTTCAAAAACTCAGATCAAGATTTCCATGCATGTAAAAGAAATAATTAGCGTTCCACGCTATAACAATAGATCACGTGTTCCCACGTGAGCACCCCTGAGGAACAAAAAGGAAAGACTGAGATCAAATCATGTGTTCCCACGTGACCCCTTAAAACGAGCACTCAGCAATTACATAGAAAAGGGAACAAATTCAGAGACAGTTCTCATTTTGAGGCACATCATGTGTTCCCACGTGACCCCCCTCCCAATAGTGCTCAGCACTTATAAAAGGAAAAGTGGAATAAACCAAAGACAGTTCCCATTTTGGGGCACCTCACGTGTTCCCAAGTGACCCCCGATAGTGCTTAGCACTTATAAAAGAAGAAGGGAATAAACCCAAAGAAGCAAAGGCCAATTTTCAGGCGCCTCACGTGCCACACGTGAGCGCTCCAAATTTCAGTGTTTAACACTGCTTAAGAGCATCACTTGGGAGCACGTGAGCGCCAAACAAATATCAGTGTTTAACACTATGAGGGGCCAACCTTAGCCCAAATTAGCCAAGTCTCCTGAGGCCAAAAACCTTTTGACCATCAATCAACCGAGCCCTCCTATACTCAGTTCTCCCTAAATCGATCAGATGACTAATGATCTCCTGACATAAGGCATCTAAAATGATGTTCGTTCCACCATGATCTCTCCCTTCAATCCAGAGTTCGGTTCAAGGGTACATCTCTCCATACCTCTGATATATGTCGTTGTAATTCTTCAACGTCTTCAGAGAGATGGAGGGTCCCGACAACCAACAGCTCTTTGGTGCACTCCTAAACCCAGGAGTACATAACCATGGACCGCAACGTCCTTAAACTAACTACGGACCGCGACATCCTTAAACTAAAACAATAGAGCTCAAATACTCTCTTGTTGGGTCTGAATGATCCCAAAATCCTGTTGAGTAGATCTTAGCCTAAAATTAGACTAACGTATCCTCAACAAAAATTTAAGTTGATCTTAATCTCAAACTAGATTAACGATCCTTAAATCAACCCAAACCCAAATCTAAGAATATACAGATTTGGACTAATCCACGCCCTACGGGTGACCACATAAATTAGTCTCCATATACAATCCACGGGCAACCAAAAATAAAATAAACACACACGACACGAAGTGACCTTTTAGAGCAGGAGAAAGTGGTTATCGCTACGCGGTAACATAATTAACTGCAGGGGTTTGCGTCTGTAGGGAAAAGAGTCCCCACAATCAAAAACCTCTCGCAAACAAGGGGGAATCTGACGAAGTCTGCTACAACGGCCGCATCCGTCCAAACCTCCGATACACGGTGCCATAAATCAACATGGCATTTTCAGAGAGGTGAACGGATAAACCCAAATAGCATCTTCCCCCAAAATTCAGGCCAGATGTCCTAACGTCCCGGTCGCGTCTTTCGGCGGTAAACAAATACATCCTGAAGACCAAAAGCATACCGCCTTCCGGACCCCATTGGGCATATTCTGATACAAAGTGATGCCCTTCGGTCTGAAGAACGCTGGCGCTACCTATCAGAGGGCCATGATAAAGATCTTCGATGACCTCATCCATGAGATTGTCGAATGCTACATCGACGACCTTGTGGTAAAAAGAAAATCGTACAAGGAACATTGGGAACATCTAAACACAGTGTTCAACGTCTTCGAAAGTATAATCTGAAGATGAACCCTCAAAAATGCACGTTTGGAGTCTCCTCAGGCAAATTCCTAGGATTCATCATACGGCACCGGGATATCGAAAACGATCCCTCAAAGATCAAGACGATTATGGAAATGCCCACGCCAAGAACTTTCAAACAGTTGCGATCTCTTCAAGGAAAGCTCGCGTATATCCAGCGGTTCATAGCCAACCTCTCTGGAAAATGCCGTCCCTACAGTCATCTGATGAAGAAGGGAACCTCGTTCATCTGGAATCAAAAGTGCCAAAATGCACTAGAAGAAATCAAGCAATACTTACAAAATTTGCTGGTATTGACCGCTCTAGTTAAGGGAAAACCCCTTATCCTATATACAACAACCCTTGAAGGTTCTCTAGGCGCGCTATGGGCACAAGAGAACGATCAAAGAAATGAGAGAGCTTTGTACTATCTGAGTCGAGTTCTCCTAGGGGCAGAAAACAACTACTCCCCCATCGAAAAGCATTGCCTGGCACTGATCTTCACGATAACGAAGCTCGGGCATTACGCCTTGGCACATGAAGTCCATCTGATATCAAAGGTGGATCCTCTCAAATATCTGATGTCAAGGGCCATACTAACAGAAAGGCTCGCCAAGTGGGCCCACCTCCTGATGGAGTTCTCGATAACGTATCAACCTCTCAAAGCAGTGAAAGGTCAGGCCATCGCCAACTTTCTCGACGAGCATCTGATACCAGCCGACTTCCTCTTAAATTGTGAGTTGCCGGATGAACATGCATTCGACACAATCGAAGGAGAGAGAGAAGAAAATGATTCCCAATGGGAACTCTACTTCGACGGAGCATCCTCCATGAAAAGGCGAAAACAAAACACCCCCATAATCAAAGCCGGGATGGGCCTTATCTTCGTCACTCCGCAAGGAGGGATACTACGCTACGCCCTTGTTTCCCCCAATCAGAGGAAGGCTCTACTGAATTTTGAAAATTCAAAATTCGAAGCAACGCTTCGGTTTCCGTGCGCAGCGCGCAATTTGCCACATGGCAGAAGCTGATTCGGCAGCATAACGCCCGAGACGATGCGTCCCATCAGAGCAAGGCTCTTCAGAAAACATAATTAAGACTTAACTGCGCAAATGCATGGCAGCGCGACACGTGTCTGCGCAGTTGCGCAATCGCAACTGCGCAAGCGCTCGGATGCGCGACACGTGTCTGCGCAAGCGCACGGATGCACGACACGTGTCTGCGCAGTTGCGCAATCGCAACTGCGCAAACGCACGGATGCGCGACACGTGTCTGCGCAAGCGCACCGATGCGTGACACGTGTCTGCGCAGTTGCGCAATCGCAACTGCGCAAGCACACGGATGCGCGACACGTGTCTGCGCAAGCGCACGGATGCGTGACACGTGTCTGCGCAGTTGCGCAACTGCAACTGCGCAAGCGCTCGGATGCGCGACACGTGTCTGCGCAGTTGCGCAACCGCAACTGCGCAAGCGCACAGATGCGTGACACGTGTCACGCGCTGGTGAGTTGCGCAGCAACTGAATGAAAATTTAAGTAAATCTTTTCTGTTCTCCTGTAAAACAGGAACCCTTGGATCAGAGATCCAATGGTGGGAAAATTCTCAAAACTATTCAGGAAAGATTTTGTTAACAAATCCAACAAATTTGTGGGCACTATAAATAAGACCCCAAGCCTCATTCAAAAGGCATAATCAATCATCATCAAGAGAAGGATAAACTTCTGAAAAAAAGAGCTCTTGAAGATTAATCAAGAACAAAAGAGAAGGTAAAATTTCTGAAGAACAGAAAATTAAAAAGGGAATAATAAAAGAAAAAGATAAATAGTGCCTTGCACTTGATATGAACCCCTGGTTCTGAAAAATCAAAGAAAAATAAATAGTGCCTTGCACTTGATATGAACCCTTGGTTCTGTAAAATCAAGGAAAACAAGAAGAACTTGTTTTCCTTTGATCTAAATCTAGATCAAAAGTGCTATGCACTTTGTTCTCAAATCAAGAAAATTCCTGAATTTTTGCACAAGTGCAACTCATCATTTAAAAGGGCCTGGCCCAACTCAAGAAAATTATTGAGTTTCTGCAACTCATTATTTAAAAGGGCCTAGCCCAATTGCAGAATAATAAAAGGGCAAAGCCCTGTTTGGAAAACTCTTGAGTTTCTGTAACTCATTATTTAAGAGGGCCTAGCCCAATTGCAGAAAAATAAAAGGGCAAAGCCCTGTTCAGAAGATTCCTGAGTTTTTTGTAACTCATTATTTAAAAGGGCCTGGCCCAAATCAGATTGCGAAATAATGAAGGGGCAGAGCCCTGTTTAGGTTGATTCTTTTAATCGGGCAGAGCCTAAAATAAAAATTGGACTTAACCCAATCTTGGCTGTAAGTCCTTAAATTAAATGCCTCTCATAAACCAAGTCACGACCGGTCCGAGGGTACATCTCCGAACTCCTTTGACACCTGTCGTTGTAATTTCTCAACGACGTCAAAGAGGTGACGGGTCCCAACGACCACTCATCTAATATTGGACCGAAACGTCCTTAAACTAATATTTACCCCAAAATGAGAATTTTGGACCGAAACGTCCCTAAACTAATATCGGACCGAAATGTCCCTAAACTAATATCGGACCGAAACGTCTTTAAACTAATGTCGGACCGAAATGTCCATAAACTAATATCGGACCGAAACGTCTTTAAACTAATGTCGGACCGAAATGTCCATAAACTAACATCGGACCGAAACGTCCCTAAACTAACGTCGGACCGAAACGTCCCTAAACTAATATCGGACCGAAACGTCCCTAAACTAATATCGGACCACCACGTCCCTAAACTGGAATATGGACCACTACGTCCTTAAACTGGCGACGGACCGAAACGTCCCTAAACTAATAATGGACCACCACGTCCCTAAAACTGGCAATGGACTGCCACGTCCCTAAACTGGCACAATAGGGCCCAAACGCTTTTTTGTTGGATCTAAACGGTCCCGTCTAAGTTGATCTTAACCCCAAATATGGTTAACGTGTCCTTAGATATTCAAATAAACGATAAACTCCAAATCAACTTTGGTTCAAGGGTACACCTCTGAACTCCTCTGACGCCTGTCGTTGTAATCCCTCAACGATGTCAGAGAGGTGATGAGTCCCGATAACCAGATAATTAAATCAATCACTACGTCAGGTCGATCGTAGTCCAAAACAGGACTAACGTATCCTTGACGAACGTTTAAGTTGGTCTTAGCCGCAACGCGGCTAATGCATCCTTAAACTAAAAACACCAAACCCAAATCTAACTAAATACGGATTTGGATTAATCCACGTCCTACGGGTGACGACATCACTCAGTCTCCGTATACAATCCACGGGCAATCACAAACAAAACAAACACACACGACACGAAGTGAAATTCTGGAGAAGGAGAAAGTTGTTACCGCGACGCGGTAGCGTAATTAACTGCAGGGGCTTGCGCCTGCAGGGAAGAGCGTCCCCACAATCAAAAACCCCTCACCTTGAGGGGGAATCTGACGAAGTCTGCTACATCGGCCGCATCCGTCTAAACCTCCGATACAAGGTGCCATAAATCAACTTGGTATCTTCGGAGAGATAGACGGATAAAACCAAATAGCATCTGCCCCGAACCTCAGCGCCAGGACTTCAGCAGTCCTGTGCGGCCGTCTTTCGGAGGGGAACAGATTCTGGCACGCCCGGTGGGACCTCTTCCTCTTTCCACTCCACACTTCGTGTGTCGTCTTCGCGAACCAATCGCGGTTTGTTAAATGATTGCCTTCGGATTTCAAGTTGCTAAGATTTGGTCTTTTGTTTGGTACAGAACTCAAGCGTTCAATGGCCACCAACTGCACCAACTGCTCGAAATGCCAGTGCAACGGACGTTCCACTTCACCGAGAGGGATAGCATATGGGCCCCAGGCGGCTTCCTTCCTGACTCTGCCGGTAGGCCAGGTGACTCAGGCCACCACCGGCTTGTTCTTCGGGACCATGGTCCCACCTACAAGCTTCTCGGCGCCGATACCCACACCAGAAGCGAACAAGAAGTCGGTGTTCGACCGGCTCACTGTTACCACGACCCCTGTCAACGGGTCGCCTGCTACTGAACCAACAGCCTCCGTTTTCACCAGGCTGGGTCAGAACTATAAGGTGGCTGTCCCAAAGAGGGCAACGGCCGCTGCTTTGGAAGTCGTTAAAGCGGCTTCTCCCATTAGAGAGTCGGTCTTCACAAGATTGACGGTTCCTACTCCTCCCCCAGCTGGTCAGAAGGCATCAGTCTTCGATAGGCTGACATCAGCAGTTACCCCACGCTCAAACATGGGGCAGCAAGAAACCATCTCAATCTCCGAGCCAGTCCCAACGGCTCGTCGTGCGCGACGTCGCCATTGGCAGCGAGTAAGGAAGGCAGGGGGCAACTCCCCCTCAGGGCTAACCCCACCTGCTCCGGTGGTGGAGGTCGATGCTGCTGTTCCAACTGGGAACAGCTTTGAATTGCTGAAGAAGGTGAGAAAGAACTCCCCGGTTGCCACATTGAAAAAGTCTCCTCCACTCATGGAAAAAGCTCCGGAGACGAAACACGAACAGCCCCCTCAACGGCTGTCGTCAAAAATTTATAAAGTTTGGCGGAGGGTTCAAGACTCCGTGATTGACTCAGACCACTTCCGTCGCCAGGAAAGGGTAAAGGTGGAAAAAGACAAGAACCGCCTCATTAAACAGCAGGGGGCAACAAATGCTAGAATGCCCGCTTCAACGGCTCCTTCAACCTCAAAGGTCCATAAAAGGAAGAGGCCAGAAAAAACTCCCATGACACTGACAAAGTCTAAGAGCGGTGAACCTAAACGCCCCAAGTCAGGGGGCATCACAGTTCATACGGTCTATATGGCTTCGGGGAAAGAAGAAAGTCGTACTTCTATGGGTCACCGACCGCTTACCCGGTCAGTGACCAAGTCTCAGGAGCAGCAACAAAAGCTCCAGGAGATGATGACTACAATGGCCGCACTCACGGGGCCAAAAGAGAATCCTGAGACGTCCTTAGATGAACGTCAAGAAGAAGAGACCGACGCCGAGTTCCTTCGAAGAGTACTGGAAAAGAGGGACAAAGAGGCTGCTGAACAAGCAGCCAATATACAACGCATGGGCCTTCTCTTCCAGGATATGATAGGGATGATGATACAACCAGAATCCCCGACTGAAGAACCCCCGATTGTCCTTGGGGATGATAGGGGAGAAACATCAAACCCTCAGCCCGTTCTATCGACGGCTAAAGAAGACACAATCTCTAAAACAGATCTGGACGAATATATAGCCCAGCAGATAAAAGGTCATCACGCGGCCGAAGCAGCCGGCCACATTGTAAAAACGGGGCGGCCATATCCGGGCTGGTATGACCAAATCAAGTACCCGCCAGGTTACACAATTCCTAAGTTTCATGTCTACAAGGGGACCGGCAATCCCCATCAACATGTTGCCCAATTCAGGGCGCTTTGTGGTAACACTGGAGGCGACGACAAGCTCTTGCTGCGCCAGTTTGTTGGAAGCTTATCAGATACGGCTTTCGAGTGGTATTCCGAGCTCCCCAACGACTCTATTAAAACCTTCGCAGAGATGGAGCTGCTCTGCACCCAACGCTTTGCAAGTGCCAGTGAGCGTACTCCGATGACGGCGCTGATTAACGCCAGGGTAAAGCCCGGCGAGACGTGGGTCCAGTACGCTATACGGTGGCGTAATTTATGGTCTAAATGTGAACAGCGTATAGAAGAAGCCCCTGCGGTGGGAATGTTTGTTGGAACCCTTGATCCACAAGCAACCATTTCGCAGTTTATGATGTTCTTCAAGCCGACTTCTTTCCAGGCTTTGATCGACAAATTGGCGCAGATGGACCAGATGGGCCACAAACCCCCTCTCCCGAAGCCGGACTCTCGAAACGATAAAGGAAAGGGAAAAGCGATCATCGTCGCTAATGCCCAACAACAACCGAACGACTTGAAGCCGGTTGCTCGTCCAAATAATACGCGCCCATACGTACCCCTTGAGGACAGGATGGGACGTGCTTACTCCTTCCCCCGTGATAAAACGAGGAGGTTATTTAAGCGGGCATTGCGCAATAGGCTCATAAATCTGCCAGATCCAAAACGTCCGTCACAACCAAGTAACGTCAACGATCCTAATTACTGCCCTTATCATAGAGTGCTAGGACATCCGATCGAAGACTGTTACGTCTTCAAAAATTGGCTTGAAAACCAGTACCGTCAGGGCAAGTTTGCGCTATCTTACAAATGGAAGGTGAATCCTCCGCAGCCCCACACCTATAAGGGGACGAATACGCCGGGGGAAACATGCTCCGTCATTGAAGAGGCTCCCTGGGAGGTTGTATTATCAGCCAAAATGAGGAGAATGCTAAATGATCTTCAGACCTGTCCAGCGGTCAAGTGGAAGAACCCCTTGGAGCCGCAGGTTATTGAGGGGATGTTGAAACCACGTCCGACTCCGAAGGCCGATGGTGGTAGTTCAAGCGTTCATAACCAGCCGTCAAAATCTTCGAAAAAGAAGAAGAAGAAATCTAAGAAGCCCGTGAAGCCTGGCGACAAGTGCACGGACTTACAGAAGCAGATCGACGCGCTGGACGAATACAACCAAAAGGCGCGGACTCCGATTACGCTCCAAGATTTCCTTGATCACGTCTTTCAAAAAGAAGATGAGGAAGAAACTTCATCGGATGGATCCGACGAACATGTGGCAAGCTGTCATATGATCTCTCACTCGACCTCGAACGATGAAGGGACTTCTGCCACCAAAACGCCGGGGGCAAATGCTGAGTCAAGGGTTCCGGAATTATCAATAGAAATGATTGACGCGTTTCTTAGTGAAGCTCGATTGAAAAGTAAAGCTGATCAAGAACGCGAGACGACGATATTCGAAACGGCCAAGCGCCAGCGACTTGAGGGAAGAGCTGAGGTGATCCCACTGGAGCAAAATGCATCCACCGCTGACAAAAGCCAATTCAAGATAAAAAAGAAGTTCGCTAAGGCCATATCGATGGGCATGAAGCTACCACCCTCAGAAGAAAAAGTTACTAGCGTGGTAGAAATGCACCCCTCTTTTTGCTTATATCATCAGAAGGTCTCACATTCTACCCAAGAATGCAAAGCGTTCAATAAATGGTGGCAAGGATACGTCGCTAATCAACAACACTTTAAACGGGAAAAGCGTAAGATGCGTCGGGAGCAAAGAAACATGACCAAAGTGCTTGAAAGAACTGCCGGCAATTGTCACATGGTTAACACTACCAGGTCACAAGTGCCTACATTTGGGAGCGACTCTGATGAGGAGCTAGAGCTCGCCCCTCTCTTTGAAGAGTCAACTTCGGGAAAAGAAGAAGAACCGAAGTCTTGCGAAAATATACAGCTGCGGAATCGGACACTGCCTGAAAAGAACCTCGGACCCTCGAATAGAAAAGATAAAGGGAAAGAGAAGGTCTCTGAAGACATCACTTTGGATGACCAAGTCGCGGAAGAGTTAACCGCCAAAAATCCGCCAAAGAGGAGTAAGGTGGATTACAATGTCTTAGCGCATCTGAGGAAGCTACCCTCACAACTCAGCATCCTCGATGCCTTGTTACTATCAAAGGAGGCAAGAGACTCTTTGATTAAGGCGCTACAAGATCCGGACCAGTTCCAAGCCTTCTTGGCCGAAGAAAAGATGAAAGACGAATTGGAAGAAGTGCACACAGCCGACGTTGCTTTTGGTGATGAAGACCTTCTTCTCGGGACGTGTGAACACAATCGCCCTCTTTATGTCTCAGGATACTGCCATGACATAAAGATAGGTAAAATCTTGGTCGATAACGGATCGTCCGTCAATTTACTCAATGTACGGGTGTTAAAAGAAATTTGCATGAGTGTCCAACACCTCGCCCGAGACAAGATCACTATCTCCGGTTTTGACTCTCAATCCTCAAAGACTCTTGGATCTGTGATATTGACGCTACGCTTCGGGTTGCTCGTCACAGACATCAAATTCCATGTTATAGATGCCAAGACGTGCTATAATGCTCTGCTCGGCCGACCATGGCTACACGAGTACAATATCATCCCTTCTACACAGCATCAGTGCATGAAGTATTCCAGGGATGGCCTCGAGTACACTGTGGCCGGAGAGTTGAATCCGTTTTCCGTGAACGAAGTTCGCAAGTATGAAGATGCCAAATACTTCTTGCCGAGCTTCGGAGACACGGAAAGGTGTCACAAACCGGAGAACAAAACTAATGCCACCATCCCTGTCTTCGGCAGTGACACCGAGGAGGAGGATATAATTTATTCAGGTCCATCCCAATCTACCAGGCCAGGACCATCCGTTCCTTCGTTGATCTTCGGTAGTGATTCAGAGGATGAAGTTCATGCTATATTCCCTGCTCGGCCTTCGATACGGATTTCCGCTGATGAAGAGCGAAGTCTGCAGATAACCATGGTGCCACTTGAACATTACAAAGAACTGGATGTACTCGACACCAACAGCGTAGAAGAATTGCAGACATTCTATATCCCTCCCGGACGAAGAGGCAAGAAGGCAATCTTATTCTACCGTTCTGAAGAAAACAAAGTAGAAAAAGAAGTTTGGCATGGCGCGGATCCCATGCTCGACAGGCTTCAGCCTATCCGTCTTCCCCGTTATTATACCGAAGGTTTGAAGAAACTGCTAAAACGCCAGGGGATGTCCTTCACACAGACCGTTAGAAAAGCCAAATTCTATGACAAGGTCTGGAACATTCCCGGGACCCAATGCAAACTGCCTAACGGAAAAGTAGAAACCAAGGGGCTTGGGTACATCCGGCCAAAGAAGCGGGAGCTAGTAAACAGCTGTTATGCCATGTATGACTTCGATGAAGAGGCGGACGCTCAATGGGAGGACGCTAATCCTGAACCAGCAAAAGTTCCTGATACAAAACCGCCCAGTCCATCGTCCGAAGACCAGATGAGCAAACTTATAAGGGATGCGAGTCAAAAAGCCCGAGATGATCACGATCGTGAAATGGCAATCTATGAGAAAGCTAAGACACAGCGCCTCCTCCAACAGGCAGTAAAGAACGAAGATGCCGCTCCTTGTCAACCTGCTACAAAAAAGGTTCGACGCGAGAACAAAAACAAGTCGAAAGGCAAGAGAGGCGCTCGACAACTACAAAGCAGAGCTAAGAAGCCGCGCATCCGAGAATCGAGCGTTATCGACTTAGCCCTCGGGAAGAAAATGGGTCGAGCATACTCTTTTCCTCGGAACAAAACAAGGAAAATATTCGATCTCGCTCTAAAACATCAAATGCTTACGTTGCCAGAGTCTAAACACCCTGAACAAGAAGGCGAAGTCTCCAACCCAAAGTATTGCTTTTACCATCGAGTAATAGGGCATCCGCTTGAAGATTGCTTCACCTTTAAGAATTGGGTTGAGGACCAATATCAGCTTGGCAAATTCGCGTTGTCTGACAGTTGGAGGGTAGCGCCGCCGCAAAAGCACGAACCCGAAAACACAAGAATAAAACCAACTCCGCATTGGGATTGGCAGAAAATTCGCACCTGCCATGTGATAACAATATTAAAAGAAGGGTCCGAAGACATGAACAATCTCCCTTGGTGTTTTGAAAGCGGCAGCGATGAGGTAATCTCAGAATTTCCCCCAGCTCCGAAAGAACTGGAGGACGGAATACATACCACTGCAGATAATCTCAAGAAAATTGAGTTGGGGACGGAAAATGACCCGCGACCGACATTCATCAGCGAACTGCTATCTGGAGAAAGGGTGGCTGCGTTAAAAGATGTGCTTCTACAGCACAAAGATTGCTTCGCGTGGAACTATTCCGAAATGCCGGGACTGGATCCAGAAATCGCTGTGCACAAATTGGCGATATCCCCGGACATCAAGCCAGTCAAACAAGCGCCGAGAAGAATGCGACTCGAGCTTGAGATGAGCATCAACGCCGAAGTCAAAAAGCTGATAGATTCAGGCTTCATCCAGGAAGTCCAATACCCTGAATGGATCGCCAACATCGTCCCAGTGATGAAGAAAATGGGACAGTGCGCATATGCGTAGACTTCCGGGATCTCAATAAAGCCTGCCCAAAAGATGATTTCCCAGTGCCAGTCACCGAACTGATGATAGACAACACATCCACTCATGAGGTTTTCTCCTTCATGGACGGCTCATCGGGGTATAATCAAATAAAAATGCACCCTGAAGATCAGAAGCACACAGCCTTCAGGACTCCTCTTGGTATATTTTGTTATAAAGTGATGCCCTTCGGTTTGAAGAACGCCGGTGCTACTTATCAGAGGGCCATGACGAAGATCTTCGACGACCTTATACACGAAATCGTCGAATGCTATATCGACGATCTCGTGGTCAAGAGCAAATCATACGAGGAACATCTCGAGCATCTGAAGACTGTATTTCAACGCCTTCGGCAATACAACTTGAAGATGAATCCTCTTAAATGTGCGTTCGGGGTTTCCTCGGGCAAATTCCTGGGATTCGTCGTTCGACACCGAGGTATTGAAATAGATCCGTCAAAGATCAAAGCGATCATGGAAATGCCTCCGCCGAGGACTCTCAAACAGCTGCGGTCTCTCCAAGGGAAACTCGCGTATATACGGCGATTTATAGCTAACCTTTCAGGAAAGTGCCGTCCTTACAGCCACCTGATGAAGAAGGGAACCCCATTCGTTTGGGATCAAAAATGCCAAGGCGCACTAGATGAGATCAAGCAATAACTGCAGAACCCGCCGGTGTTGGCTGCTCTGGTTAAGGGGAAGCCTCTTATTCTTTATACAACCGCCCTCGAAGGTTCCTTAGGCGCATTATGGGCACAGGAGAACGATCAAGGGAAAGAAAGAGCACTCTACTACTTAAGTCGAGTCCTGCTGGGGGCAGAAAGCAACTACTCTCCCATTGAAAAACACTGCCTGGCGTTGATCTTCGCAATAACAAAGCTTAGGCACTACGCGTTGGCGCACGAGGTCCGTCTTATTTCAAAAGTCGACCCTCTTAAATATTTAATGTCAAAGGCCATATTGACGGGAAGACTCGCTAAATGGGCCCTGCTCTTGATGGAATTCTCGATAACGTATCAACCTCTCAAGGCAGTGAAAGGCCAGGCCATCGCCGACTTCCTCGCTAAGCATCCGATACCCGCCGATTCTCCTCTGAATTGCGATCTTCCAGACGAACATGCGTTCGATGCGATCGACGGTGATAATATCCGATGGGAGCTTTATTTCGATGGAGCATCTTCCATGAAGAAACGCAAACAAAGTACCCCTGTAATTAAGTCAGGGGTAGGACTCATCTTTGTAACTCCACAAGGAGGGATAATGCGCTTCGCCTTCTCCTTAACAGAGCCGAGAACGAATAATGAAGCCGAATACGAAGATCTGATAGCAGGCCTCGAGATCGCCATTGACATGGGAATTGAAGATCTCCTCATATACGGCGATTCCCAACTGGTCGTTAGTCAAGTAAACGGCGACTACCAAACGTGCAAACCGGAATTGGTAAAATACGGTGAAAAAGTGCAGCAACTGCTAACCCAAATTCCCTCTTACACTTTGGAAAGTATACCGCGCGCGGAAAACAGCAAAGCGGATGCACTGGCCAAACTTGCTAAAGAATTGGCTGACGAGAACCTCGATGACGTTAGAATCGTGATACAAAGCCGTCGAGTGCTCGCCCCAACAGAAATATCTCCGAAATCGTCTGAAGAAAAAGGAGAGAAAGAGGAGACAACCCTGCAAATAAAAGACAGGGAAAATACCGAGGACTGGAGAGAAGTCTTCATAGATTACTTCAAGTTCCACCGAATACCTGAAGAGGCGTCCACAAGACATCAGCTCATGAAACGAGCTCTGTCTTTCGCCTTCGTCAATGATACTTTGTACAAGAGGTCATTCGACTCTCTGTGGCTGAGATGCTTAGGACCTGACGAAGCGAGAAGGGTCGTCCAAGAAGTTCACGACGGACTCTGCGGTTCCCACCAAGCAGGCCCTAAGATGAAATTGAAGATAAAGAGGATGGGCTACTACTGGCCCACGATGATGCAGGATTGCCTGGAATATGCGAGGCAATGTCATCCATGCCAAATTCATGGGGACTTCATCCTTCAGCATCCCAATCCACTGCATCCAACAATGGCTAGTTGGCCATTCGAAATGTGGGGAACTGACATAGTCGGTCCCATCGAACCAGCATCGTCAAAGGGACATCGTTTCATCTTGGCGACGACTGATTACTTCTCCAAATGGGCAGAGGCAGTACCATTGAGGGAAGTGAAGACGGAGAACATCCTCCATTTCTTCAAAACGCATGTTATCTACCGGTTTGGAACCCCGAGAAGAATCATCTCTGATAATGGGCCAGCCTATCGAAGTCATAAAATTAGCCGTTTCGCACAGCAGCACAATATAGACTGGAGATATTCCTCAGTTTATAACCCGCGAGCTAACGGTCTAGCTGAAGCCTTCAACAAGACCTTGACGAAGATCATAAAGAAAACAGTGTCACGAAATAAGAGAGATTGGCACGAAAGATTGCAAGAGGCTCTTTGGGCGTATCGGACTACGTTTAAAACGGCCACAAACACAACGCCATACGCGTTGGTATTTAGGACGGAAGCAGTACTCCCTCTCGAGATAGAATTACCCTCTCTACGAGTGGCAGTCCACTACGAGCTGACAGACGAAGAAAATGCTCACCTTCGGTTTGAAGAGCTTGACGCCCTTGATGAAATCCGGCTTCTAGCACAACAAAATCTGGAAGCCTATAAAGCAAAGATGACGCGCTCATATGAAAGATTGAGCCGCCCGAGGACATTCCACCAAGGCGAACTCGTGCTAGTGGTCAAAAGGCCCATGATCCCCAATCGCGCCAAGCGGGGAAAGTTTGAGCCGAACTATGAAGGACCGTACATCGTTGATAAGGTCTACCAAGGTGGGGCCTATCTACTCATGGACATGCACGGTGAAAGGCCTTTCAGGCCAATAAACGGTCGCTTCCTAAAGAAATACTACGCTTAATGAGCCACAGCCTAGGTCAATGGTAGATGACGACGACTGTGTCCGCTCGCTATCTTCCTAAGCTCAGGCTTTATAAGTAGTAGCCAGCCCTCTCAACGGTGGACCGAAATGTCCTTAAACTAATAGCAGACCGAAACGTCTTTAAACTAATACTGCGGCATCCTTGGGCTGACGAGATGAATAAAAATAAATAAAAAATAATAATAAAAATAAAAATAAAATAAAATAAAAAAGCGGTAAGTCCATAAGCAAAATGGGCACGGATGAAAACCCGAAAGGGCTCCGTGAGTAAAAACAGCAGGACTACCGGCGAATGTTGTGAAAACCCGAAAGGGAGCAACTTCGTTAAAGAACCCTTATGGAGTCCTCTCGACCCTGTAAGGAGAAACCACCCGCGTGAGATCCTTACGACTTACAAGGGAACAACACACTTAGGAATCCCCACGATTCCTAAGGAGAAAATACGCTTGCGAGATCCTCACGACTCGTAAGGAGAACTCTCTTATGGGACCCTCACGGCTCATAGGATTTGAAAGTCTTAAGTCACAGAGACCTAAACCTGTGCTTAAGCAAACCCCCACAAACTTCCAATATTGCCCTACAAGTGGCTCAATACTGACCCTTGTATACAATCCACGGGCGCGAATAAACGTTTCCCTAACCAAGGTCCATCCATGACTGGGAATACGTTCGTATGGTAAACAACCCTTATAAATCCCCTCGATTTATGAGGAGAAAACCTTCCTGTAGGATCCTTACGACTTACAGGAGAACAAAACACTTAGGAACCCTCACGGTTCCTAAGGAGAAAATACACTTACAAGATCCCCACGACTTGTAGGGAGAAATACCTTCACGAGACCCTTACGGCTCATGAAGTCGAAAGCCTTAGCCGACGGGATCCTAACCCCGGTCGCTAAGCCTCCTTTGTTCAACAACGATAGAGGCAAATGATGATTCGCTCCTGGTAATATCCCAGTTGCAGCGTTGCTGATGCCGAAATCGGTGTCCAATTTCAGGTTTACAGCGAAAAGCCAGTAGGCCGCACATGCATACGAAATAGCCGAAATGATAGGGAAACTTGCAATAAAAAGCAGCAAGTAAAAGATATACATGCAAAATAGCCGAAATGATCGGGCAACTCGTAATAAAGAGCAACGAGTAAAAAAATAAAATAATAAAAAGCTGAAATAATTGGGCACCGCGAAAAATAGCCGAAATATTTGGGCAATCGTGACCTTCGCGATATAAAAGCTGAAATGATAGAGCATCGCGGAAATAAAATAAAACAAAAAAATAAGAAATGATAAAACTTCGGCCCTACAGTTAAGATCACATCGATCCCTGTATACAATCCAAGGGCGTAAACAAAGAAGAAACCATACCTCCCCAGCGGATTCCGTCAAACGACGAAACCAAGCCTCAACGGTTCATTTCAACCGAAGAAGCCAGTGACTTCAACGAGAATTCCTCGACTCACGGATAAAAACACTCCTTGACGAGAGCTCCCTGATCCGCGTCGACCCGCAGAGCCACCAGTGCCTCCGTAGGAACCCTCGACTCGTTTCAAACCCCAAGGACACAAATAATCCTTGGCGCTCGGGAAACAAATAATCCCGGCAAATTCCTCGACTCACGGATACAAACACTCCTTGACGAGAGCTCACTGATCCGCGTCGACCCGCAGAGCCACCAGTGCCTCCGTAGGAACCCTCGACTCGTTTCAAACCCCAAGGACACAAATAATCCTTGGCGCTCGGGAAACAAATAATCCCGGCAAATTCCTCGACTCACGGATACAAACACTCCTTGACGAGAGCTCCCTGATCCGCGTCGACCCGCAGAGCCACCAGTGCCTCCGTAGGAACCCTCGACTCGTTTCAAACCCCAAGGACACAAATAATCCTTGGCGCTCGGGAAACAAATAATCCCGGCAAACTTCTCAACTCACGGATACAAACACTCCTTGACGAGAGCTCCCTGATCCGCGTCGACCCGTAGAGCCACCAGTGCCTCCGTAGGAACCCTCGACTCGTTTCAGACCCCAAGGACACAAATAATCCTTGGCGCTTGGGAAACAAATAATCCCTCGCAAAACTTCTCAACTCACGGATACAAACACTCCTTGACGAGAGCTCCCTGATCCGCGTCGACCCGCAGAGCCACCAGTGCCTCCGTAGGAACCCACGACTCGTTTCAAACCCCAAGGACACAAATAATCCTTGGCGCTCGGGAAACAAATAATCCCGGCAAATTCCTCGACTCACGGATACAAACACTCCTTGACGAGAGCCTCCTGATCCGCGTCGACCCGCAGAGCCACCAGTGCCTCCGTAGGAACCCTCGACTCGTTTCAAACCCTAAGGACATAAATAATCCTTGGCGCTCGGGAAACAAATAATCCCGGCAAATTCCTCGACTCACGGATACAAACACTCCTTGACGAGAGCCTCCTGATCCGCGTCGACCCGCAGAGCCACCAGTGCCTCCGTAGGAACCATCGACTCGTTTCAGACCCCAAGGACACAAATAATCCTTGGCGCTTGGGAAACAAATAATCCTTCGCAAAACTTCTCAACTCACGGATACAAACACTCCGTGACCAGAGCTTCTTTGACTCACATCTTGGGCAGTAAGGATTCAAAACTTGCTTCCTGAACAAATGGGACCCTGCAAGTCAATCCTAAATGGTCTCTTGCATACTATCCACGGGTCTCACTCTCTGAAGTCGATTCTCGACAAAGAGGGAAACAACCGCTTGCGAGCCCCATCGACTCGTAAGAGGGCAATGGGGCCCTGCAAGTCAATCCTAAATGGTCTCTTGCATACTATTCACGGGTCTCACTCTCTGAAGTCGTTTCTCGACAAAGAGGGAAACAACCGCTTACGGGCCCTCTCGACTCGTAAGAGGGAGAAATTCTCTCATAGGATCCTTTCGACTTATGAGAGAAAACCACACTTGGGAATCCTCACGACTCCTAAGGAGAAAATCCACTTACGAGATCCTCTCGATCCGTAGGGAGAAAAGTCTCTATGAGACCCTCATGGCTTATAGAGTTGAAAAGTCTTAGGCAGCAGATCTGAACCTGCGGCCTAAGCCATCGTTATTTCTTAAGAAGGTCGGGATACTCGTCCCAATCATCCGTCAATTATGGTTATTAAGGTGGCGTACTGATTATAAAAGAAAAGAAAGACTGAGAAATGACACAAGACATTACAAAATGTGTATCTTTTATTCATAAAAATTGGTTGAGTACAGGATACATTGTGCTAAAGAATAAAAAAAAACATATACATATACTTTACAAAGACAAATGATACAAGAAGAATTATGGGGAAGGAAGCGTCTTGCACAGATGTAGCAATTGCTCGCATACGTCCTTCCATGTCTTCTCCTGATCAGCTGCCACTGCCAGTTCCGCCTCTACTTGAGCCCGCTGTTGCGTGAAGGATGCGAGCTCTTCCCCAACAACCTGCTGAGCTGCTTCTTGGCCTTGGGCATCGCGCTCAGCAGCATCAAGTTTCCGCTTCAGCGCTAGCCCATTAGATATGCGCTTGAGAAGACCTTCAAAGACGGCTTTCACCTCAGCGGCATTCGTCCTAACTTCGGCACGAAGGCAAGCGGTCGCGTTTGAAGATTCCTGATGCGCCTTTAGCCGTAAAGCTGCCTTCTGCTCCAAATGGCGGAGATAAGAGGTGCTTTGCTCAAGCCAAGCTGTCCGTTCGGCGCTCGCGGCCAAAGCCTCGGGAGAAGGGCGTGTCGACTCCAACCGATGCAGGCGAGCCTCGATCTCTCTGCAGTGGTTAACCCACGATTCGACGACGCCTTCGTTATGGAAAGTTACGAGCGCCGCCAACATTGGTTTAACGTCCACAGCGAAATCTACGGCCGAAGGAAGGGCATCCATGTTGAGCTCTTCGATGTACCCGCTCAACATACCCAGGCTCATTACAGCACCCTTTGAAGACGGGCGTCGCAAGAAAGGACCCGCCGGTGAGAGGACATGAGACTCAAAAGGAATTGGAGCTGAGACAATAGCTGCAAGAAACGAAACATGGTCAAACAATGATTCGGAAAGTCGATGAAAGATCATATAAAAAGAGGAAAGGAATATCTGTACCAGTCGCAACGGACGTCAAAGCCGGAAGCGCCGGTGGCAGCACAGGCCCGGTGTCCCCTCCTTCGATCTGAGGCACTGCAATCAGGAAGAGGAAAAGTCAGATACGATCCTATATTCCCTCAAAAGAGACCAAGACAGCACTTACCGGTACCCCTAGAGGGAGAAGCGAGCTCAGATGGGAAGGAGAAGTGTGGGAGCAACACCTGATATAGATGATCAAAGAGCCCTCCTGAAAAGGCACAATGGTGTAACATTAGTACAAAAGCCACAGTTTTGAAAGATTAATGCATGAGTCGTGAATCCATACCTTCCAACATCCGTGACGGCACGAGGGAAAACGGGGAAGTGACCACCGCCAAAGCAGTAGTTGACGGTGCTCCCTCAAGCAATGGAGCGTCGGCACTGACCGCACCTGCAAAGACAAGCTTGTTAGAAGAGATTGCAAGATATATATAAAAAAAGGGGGGAAACGATGGTAACCCGAAACTTACCCGACGAACTGCCAGCCGAGACGGAAGCAATTCCTTCCTCCACTGACATCAGGCCACCACCCGTAGCCTCATCACCTGACTCGATGGGAGTCGTTGTTGTGCTCGCAAGCCCGGGAGACGGCGGGGGACCATAGACAGGGAGGGCCAAGATAGGAACATTGCCAGATTCCTGAGAAGGAGCGCCTAGCTCGTCCTCAGGAACCATGGCCGCCTCACCTGCTGCTCCCTCAGGATCAGCGATTACAGCTGCCCCGTCCATCGACACCACGAGGTCCCCAGCCTCAAGTACCTCGCCCTCTACCGCCTTCGACTCGGTTGAGACAATCATCTCACCTGCCGCCACTTCGGGTACGGCATCAATGACCTTCTCCGCGGTAGGTTCCTCAATCTCGGCTCCAGGCCCCATGACCTCGACAAAGTTGTCCACTGTCGGTTCGGGTTCACCGAGTACCGCTTCCTCCGCTCCCCTGGGCTCGACGGTCGTTTCCGCCTCCCCCTCAGTTGGACTTGACCCTACAAAATGGGATACGTATAAGCCAATAGCTCTACAATTCGTACGACGAGATTCTGAAAGGAGTACTACCTGAAGTGGATTTGTCATTGGCACTCCGAACCGCGCGCGCCACTTGCCGACGAGCAGTAGACAGGGCCACAGGGGGCTCTTCAGAAGAAGTACTAGCGTGAGGAACAGTGCTAGGGCCCGCTCCTGCGACCAGAGCAGCTCTGCGCGCCTTAGCTTCGCGTCTTGACCGCTTCCGCTCCTCTCGAGCCGATGAGACAGATGCCATCAGAGCTTCCTTGAGCGAAGCCTTCTCATCCGTGTAGAGGGATGCCTCCAGATTTTTCAGAGCATCCCTCGTTGTTGCATCGAGCCGAGGCTCTTGCGGCAGCTTCGACGGAGCTGGGACTTCGATGACGGGCTTGGGAAGGGTCCTTGTGCCGATTAATACAACCCCTGTAAAGAAACAAGAGAAGGTCAGGTCGACTATCATAAAAAGATAACGAACTTTCCGTATAAAAGAGAAAGGGATAAAACGTACCGACGCTCGTTAGGGTACGCTTCTTCTCCTCCTCCTGGAAGGTCTTCAGAGAGGCAGCCATGGTCTCCTCAGTAGATCCACCTGCTGAAAATGAGGCAAATATTAGCTAAAGATAATAATAAAAAGTGGGATAAAATGACAAATAAGGAGGCTGAGGATTACCCGACTCAGCGAGTCTGCTTAACATTGCTTCGAGCCTCGCCGATCGCTCCGAAGCTGCAATGGCGGCGGCTAGGTTGGTGTCCTCAGGGTCCACCACGAAACCCTCATTGATGCCGTACTCACATATAGTCTCGGCAGGATGAGCCGCGGGCTCTAAGTTAAGAATCGCGTCGAGGGATAAGGTGGACTTCTTCTTCTTCTGTTCACCAGCCTTGGATCCACTCGGAGCAGCTTTGCGCTTGCCAGTTTTGGCAGTCACTTTCGGGCGACGAGTCCCGATGTCCGCTCCTGCACCCGACTCCGGCGATGCCGCTTTAACCGTCTTTGTCGGAGCACGGGGTGCCGTTGGGGCATCCACCGTAGTAGGCAGTGGCAGTCCACGCGGAGGGGCCAACACGCGTGGTCGATCAGCTCCGGCCTCTTTCGTCGGAGGGATAACTTGAACCCTGGGCTGCAACGGAGCCTTGCGATCGCCGCCGGGAGGTGCAGCCCTACGATCAACCAGTAGGCGTTTCTCCATCAAGATGATCGGGCCCATCGCGTGCGCGTACCAGGCCACATACGAATTGAGTATCTTAGGGGTACAGCTGGGCTCACTGATAAAAAAGTAGGAGCCTGTATTGAGCCGGATGAAGTGATGCATTGCACTCCGTACCCCCTCTGGACCGACTGCAGGTGTTCCCAAGAAGGCTTCCAACGGGACCCCTTGGTTATAACTCGATTGCCGGGCAAATCGATGCGGGTTATACCTCATGAAGAGGGCCGTTTCATTCTGCCTAAATACCAAGTAGCCCGGCCGAATGGAATAAAGGTGAAGAATCTCTCGAGCCTTCAACACGGAAACACCGCCCTTAAAGTCATCACGCAGCGGCTCCACCGACTTAGTGGTCTCGGAACCCATGGTGATGACCTTATCCACCAAAGAGGTCTTCGCCCCGACTAGATGCGAACGCAGAAGCAGTCCCCTGGACTCCCGCGGAGATGCAAACACGATGGAAGCCCCGACCAATCGCATGATTCTTGGAAGTTTGAATCTCTCAAAGAACGGAGGAGTTTTATGGGCACCGAACACTCCTCGAACATGCAGCTCCATCCAAGAAGTGAAGTAGTGCATCGGGAAGTTAGCAGGCTGTACCCCAGGTTCATTAGTGTCCGCCGCTACGCTAAGTCCATTGTAGAGGTAAGCCAACCCGGCGATCCCCACTGATAACTGCAGACCGGCCACCATTCGATGCGCCGGGTAAAAGACAGAAGACCGCATGAGGCGTGGGTGCATGGGGAGCGCGAAGCTGCACAGCCACAGACCTAAGAACCCTATGAAGAAGGTCTCCTCATCCATGCCAGGAACGGCGATCTCCGAGAAAGGGACGCTAGCAGTGCCGGGAAGGTAAAAACTTCGCTGATCAATTTCTGATGAAGGTCGGCGGTCCAGGCCGAAACCAAAAGGGTCAGCAGGTTGGGCGAACTTATCACCTTGCTCTGATAAAAATTCCGGGCGGATAAAACGAGCAATGAAGTCCGCGAAACTAACGCCTCGGTCGCCTAATTCCAAATGAAGCTCCTCGTAAATCTCCAACACCCTCACCAGGCCCGGATGCTGATGCTGGATGGCATTTTCCGGAGTTAAGTCGAGTACCACCTGCTTGGTGGCAAAGACGTACTCGTCAGGAGGAAGCAGCTCCTCGTAATGCTCCCCCCTCGCCGGTAAACCCGAAAGCTCAACGAATTCCTCTAGAGAAATGGAAACTTCCCTATCCGCTGTCAGGAAAGTATGCGTGGGGATATTCCATTGTTCGATGAAAGCCTTTGTCCACCACGTTGGAGGAGTAGGATATTCGAAAAGCGAGACGTAGACGGCGGAGTACAAACCGATCTTCGTCAGATGAGCTCTTTTCGCCGCTAAAATGTACCGGGCCCATGGCAGGTATCCAGCAAGCGGTCGCGGATTCAATCCAATATTGTAAGCCTGTCCCCAAGGGCGTGCTTCACCCTGACAGATTCGCCTTCCTAAGATATCTATGGCCGGCGGCGGCTGTACCGGAATAGCGCCGATTGCAGGCTGGAGAAGGTCGTCCGAATTCCAATTTTTAACCTCCACGGCATACTCCACCGGGGGTTTATCCGCATAGGGGATCGTAACTATAGGTTCGGAGGGCGAGGCGGAACTAAAACTGCGACGACCCTGGATGATTTGGCTATACCACCTTCCCCATAGGTGGAGATGTTTGCACTCAGGATCACGATCTTTAATCAAGGCAAACACTACCCGGTCAACTGGTGCGTGTGGGAACCCTCCTTCTGAGCGAACGAAGGGAAAAGACAAGTCGTCAGACATCTTTCCTGCATAAAATATGTATATATCATTAATGGCCTGACACTTAACATTTAATAAAAATAATATATAAAATAAAAAAAAATAATAATAATAAATAAAAAGCTGGCTCCACACTGTGATTCAGTGGGTAGGGGACCAAAGGGGGACCCACAAAATCAAGATGACGGCGCATCATTTGATGAGACAATCCCACCATTGAATGGGACTATCAGTCAATAAAAAAGACCCCCAAGAGAATATCCTCATTGGGGGGGACCCTTAGAGACAAGGAGAAGATCTCCTCTTTTCAGAGCAAAGCTCTGTCACAGAGTGACATTTGTCAAACTCCTGTTTCAAAAGAATAAAACTTCTAAAAAAAAAAAAAAGAGCCTAGCTCTGTAGCAGTAATAAAAATTTATAAATCCTAAGAATTAAAATTTTGGGACCTTAAAGATCCATGGAAACCTTTAAAAAGTTTTCTAATTGATCTGTGAGCAGGGCTCTGTTCATGGGTTAAGACCTAAGAACAGGGTCTCTGCAAACTTTGAGAGCAAGGCTCTGTGAATAAAAACCCCAAAGGAGTTTCCTTTAGATCAAAGATCTATAAGAGCAAGGCTCTGATTATTTAAATTTGATTCAAATTAAATTAATTTAATTTACCTAGAGTGGTTCTAAGGATAAAACTTGGAAGTTCTTAAGGAATCGTAAGAGCAAGGCTCTGGAAGTTCTCAAGTAAGAGCAAGGCTCTGAAATTTAATTTCTTGAGAATGGTAAAAATTACCAAGGACCAAGGGTCCTATTTATAGGCGCCTGCGCCTGTTCACTTGACCCGTCAATCCGACGGTCAGGATCTTGCCACCGTTGCACTCACGTGCGCGCCACGTGAGCGCAACGGTGGGGGGCATCTGTTTCCCCCAATCAGAGCAAGGCTCTACTGAATTTTGAAAATTCAAAATTCGAAGCAACGCTTCGGTTTCCGTGCGCAGCGCGCAATTTGCCACATGGCAGAAGCTGATTCGGCAGCGTAACGCCCGAGACGATGCGTCCCATCAGAGCAAGGCTCTTCAGAAAACATAATTAAGACTTAACTGCGCAAATGCATGGCAGCGCGA
This sequence comes from Agapanthus africanus, assembly GCA_030015575.1. NCBI lineage: Eukaryota > Viridiplantae > Streptophyta > Magnoliopsida > Asparagales > Amaryllidaceae > Agapanthus > Agapanthus africanus. Next base: position 185,240,003 of record CM057341.1, read on the forward strand.
CACGTGTCTGCGCAGTTGCGCAATCGCAACTGCGCAAGCGCTCGGATGCGCGACACGTGTCTGCGCAAGCGCACGGATGCACGACACGTGTCTGCGCAGTTGCGCAATCGCAACTGCGCAAACGCACGGATGCGCGACACGTGTCTGCGCAAGCGCACCGATGCGTGACACGTGTCTGCGCAGTTGCGCAATCGCAACTGCGCAAGCGTACGGATGCGCGACACGTGTCTGCGCAAGCGCACAGATGCGTGACACGTGTCTGCGCAGTTGCGCAACCGCAACTGCGCAAGCGCTCGGATGCGCGACACGTGTCTGCGCAGTTGCACAATCGCAACTGCTCAAGCGCACGGATGCGTGACACGTGTCACGCGCTGGTGAGTTGCGCAGCAACTGAATGAAAATTTAAGTAAATCTTTTCTGTTCTCCTGTAAAACAGAAACCCTTGGATCAGAGATCCAATGGTGGGAAAATTCCCAAAATTATTCAGGAAAGATTTTGTTAACAAATCCAACAAATTTGTGGGCACTATAAATAAGACCCCAAGCCTCATTCAAAAGGCATAATCAATCATCATCGAGAGAAGGATAAACTTCTGAAAAAAAGAGCTCTTGAAGATTAATCAAGAACAAAAGAGAAGGTAAAATTTCTGAAGAACAGAAAATTAAAAAGGGAATAATAAAAGAAAAAGATAAATAGTGCCTTGCACTTGATATGAACCCCTGGTTCTGAAAAATCAAAGAATAATAAATAGTGCCTTGCACTTGATATGAACCCTTGGTTCTGTAAAATCAAGAAAAACAAGAAGAACTTGTTTTCCTTTGATCTAAATCTAGATCAAAAGTGCTATGCACTTTTGTTCTCAAATCAAGAAAATTCCTGAATTTTTGCACAAGTGCAACTCATCATTTAAAAGGGCCTGGCCCAACTCAAGAAAATTATTGAGTTTCTGCAACTCATTATTTAAAAGGGCCTAGCCCAATTGCAGAATAATAAAGGGCAAAGCCCTGTTTGGAAAACTCTTGAGTTTCTGTAACTCATTATTTAAGAGGGCCTAGCCCAATTGCAGAAAAATAAAAGGGCAAAGCCCTGTTCAGAAGATTCCTGAGTTTTTTGTAACTCATTATTTAAAAGGGCCTGGCCCAAATCAGATTGCGAAATAATGAAGGGGCAGAGCCCTGTTTAGGTTGATTCTTTTAATCGGGCAGAGCCTAAAATAAAAATTGGACTTAACCCAATCTTGGCTGTAAGTCCTTAAATTAAATGCCTCTCATAAACCAAGTCACGACCGGTCCGAGGGTACATCTCCGAACTCCTTTGACACCTGTCGTTGTAATTTCTCAACGACGTCAAAGAGGTGACGGGTCCCAACGACCACTCATCTAATATTGGACCGAAACGTCCTTAAACTAATATTTACCCCAAAATGAGAATTTTGGACCGAAACGTCCCTAAACTAATATCGGACCGAAATGTCCCTAAACTAATATCGGACCGAAACGTCTTTAAACTAATGTCGGACCGAAATGTCCATAAACTAATATCGGACCGAAACGTCTTTAAACTAATGTCGGACCGAAATGTCCATAAACTAACATCGGACCGAAACGTCCCTAAACTAACGTCGGACCGAAACGTCCCTAAACTAATATCGGACCACCACGTCCCTAAACTGGAATATGGACCACTACGTCCTTAAACTGGCGACGGACCGAAACGTCCCTAAACTAATAATGGACCACCACGTCCCTAAAACTGGCAATGGACTGCCACGTCCCTAAACTGGCACAATAGGGCCCAAACGCTTTTTTGTTGGATCTAAACGGTCCCGTCTAAGTTGATCTTAACCCCAAATATGGTTAACGTGTCCTTAGATATTCAAATAAACGATAAAACTCCAAATCAACTTTGGTTCAAGGGTACACCTCTGAACTCCTCTGACGCCTGTCGTTGTAATCCCTCAACGATGTCAGAGAGGTGATGAGTCCCGATAACCAGATAATTAAATCAATCACTACGTCAGGTCGATCGTAGTCCAAAACAGGACTAACGTATCCTTGACGAACGTTTAAGTTGGTCTTAGCCGCAACGCGGCTAATGCATCCTTAAACTAAAAACACCAAACCCAAATCTAACTAAATACGGATTTGGATTAATCCACGTCCTACGGGTGACGACATCACTCAGTCTCCGTATACAATCCACGGGCAATCACAAACAAAACAAACACACACGACACGAAGTGAAATTCTGGAGAAGGAGAAAGTTGTTACCGCGACGCGGTAGCGTAATTAACTGCAGGGGCTTGCGCCTGCAGGGAAGAGCGTCCCCACAATCAAAAACCCCTCACCTTGAGGGGGAATCTGACGAAGTCTGCTACATCGGCCGCATCCGTCTAAACCTCCGATACAAGGTGCCATAAATCAACTTGGTATCTTCGGAGAGATAGACGGATAAAACCAAATAACATCTGCCCCGAACCTCAGCGCCAGGACTTCAGCAGTCCTGTGCGGCCGTCTTTCGGAGGGGAACAGCCCTCTCCTTAACGGAGCCAAGGACTAATAACGAAGCCGAATATGAATCTTTGATCGCGGGTCTTGAGATCGCTGTCGACATGGGAATCAAAGACCTCCTTATATATGGAGACTCCCAGCTGATCGTTAGCCAAGTAAACGGCGACTATCAGACATGCAAGCCAGAACTGATAAAGTATGGCGAAAGAGTGCAGCAATTGTTGACACAAATCCCCTCGTACATCTTGAATAGTATGCCGCATGCGGAAAACAGCAAGGCGGATGCATTGGCCAGATTGGCTAAAGAATTGGCCGACGAAGACCTCGATGACGTAAAGATCGTCGTGGAAAGCCACCGGGTTCTCGCACCAACAGAAATATCTTCGGGGGACTTAATAGAGCTATCCGAAGGAAAAGAAAGGAAACGACCGGACAAGTAGTCCTCCAAATAGAGGACGAAGAAAAGGTCAAGGATTGGAGGGAAGTCTTCATAGACTATTTCAAATCCCAACGAACGCCCAAAAATGCGTCGTTTAGACATCAGCTCATGAAACGAGCTTTGTCTTTCGCCTTCGTCAATGATACTCTATACAGGAGATCATTTGACTGTTTATGGCTAAGGTGCCTGGGGCCAGAAGAAGTGGAGAGAGTCATCCAAGAAACTCACGACAGACTCTGCGGTTGTCATCAAGCTGGGCCGAAGATAAAGCTGAAGATCAAAAAAATGGGTTATTATTGGCCTACAATGATACAGGACTGTCTCGAATATGCGAAGCAGTGTCACTCGTGCCAAATTCACGAGGACTTCATCCACCAACATCAAAATACGTTACACCCAACGGTAGCTAGCTGGCCATTCGAAATGTGGGGAACCGGTATAATTGGCCCCATCGAACCAGCGTTATCTAAAGGACATCGGTTCATATTGGCAGCGACCGACTACTTTTCTAAGCGGGCAGAAGCAGTACCACTAAGGGAGGTGAAGACGGAGAATATCCTCCATTTCTTCAAAACCCATGTCATCTACCGGTTCGGTACTCCGCGATGAATTATCTCGGATAATGGACCAGCCTATAGAAGCCATAAAATCAGCCGCTTCGTACAGCAACATAAGATAGATTGAAATACTCTTCATTCTATAACCCTCGTGCCAACGGTCTAGCTGAAGCTTTCAAAAAGACCTTGACAAAAATTATAAAGAAACAGTGTCCAGAAACAAAAGAGACTAGCACGAAAGGCTGCATGAAACTCTCTGGGCGTACCGAACAACGTTCAAAACGGCCATGAATACAACACCATTGGTATTCGGCACGGAAGCAGTGCTTCCCTTAGAAATAGAACTCCCTTCTCTACAAGTAGCTGTTCGATACGAATTGACAGATGAAGAGAATGCTCATCTTCGGCTTGAGGAGCTAGATGCCCTTGATGAAACTCGCCTTAAAGCACAGCAAAACCTGGAAGCTTATAAGGCAAGGATGACACGGTCATACGATAGACTGACCAGGCCGAGAACATTCCACCAAGGGGAACTCGTGCTAGTCGTCAAAAAACCCATGATCCCCAATCGGGCAAAATGGGGGAAATTTGAGCCGAACTATGAAGGCATGTACATTATAGACAAAGTCTACCAATGTGGAGCCTACCTGCTCATAGATATGCATGGCGAATTATCTTTCCGGCCAATAAACGGCCGATTCCTTAAGAAATACTACACTTGATGAGTCACGATTTAGGTCAACGATAGATGATGATGCTTGTGTCCGCTCGCTATCTTCCTGAGTTAAAACTCTGAAAGTAGTCTCCTCAAAAACGACAGCAATGGACCGAGACATCCCTAAACTAATACTCATCCCCGAAAGGGGAATGACGGACCGAGATGTCCTTAAACTAAATTGGCCTCAAACACGGGAAAAATGGACCGAAAAGTCCTTAAACTAAAAATTCGCCTCAAACACGGCGATAATGGACCGGAACGTCCCTAAACTAGTGCGTCGCTTCAAATACGGCGATATGCTCTCTTGAGATCTATATTGCAATCGAAGGCTCAACGGCGAAGGCTGCAACTCAAGTCCCACTGGCTACACAGCTACTCCGGCGGTGAAGTCACCCTCAAATTCCATCGGCAAACATATGGGTCATTAAAAATGGTACGTCCATAAGAAAAATAGGCACGGATGAAAATCCGAAAGGGCGCCGTGAGTAAAAACAGCAGGATTACCGGCGAACTTGTGAAAACCCCGAAAGGTGCAATCTCGTAAAAAAATTTCAATACACTTACGCGGTCCTCTCGACTCATAAGGAGAATTCCCTCTATGAGACCCTCACGGCTCATAGGATTCAAAAACCTTAAGCTACAGGGATCTAAACCTGTTCTCGCGGCTCATAGGATTCAAAAGCCTTAAGCTACAGGGATCTAAACATGTTCTTAAGTCATCGTATTCCCCAAGTTGCCCTACAGGCAGTCCAATATTGACCCTTGTATACAATCCACGGGCACGAATAAATATTCCCCACCAAGTTCCACCAAAGACGTGAAATGTTCTCATATAGTGAACGACACTTGTAAGTCCTCTCGACTTATAAGGAGAAAATACTCTTATAAGATCCTTACGAGTTATAAGAGAACACACACTTAGGAATCCCCACGATTCCTAAAGAGAATATATGCATATGAGATCCTGACGACACATAGGGAGAAATAACGTTATGAGACCCTTACGGCTCATAAAGTCAAAAAGTCTTAGTCGACAGGATCTTAACCCGGTTTACTAAGCCATCTTTGTCCAAATCGACAAAGGCAAATGATGATTCGCTCCTGGCAATATTCCAGTTGTAGCGATGCTGATGCTTAAACACCTGTCAAACTCCAAGTCTTTTCACAGCAAATCATAATTTGCTCCTGGAAATATTCCAGTCGTAGCGATGTTGATGCCAAGGTTTGTATCAGATTCTAAACTCGCAATAAAAACAGCAGCGAGTAAAAAAAATATGCATATAAAAATAGCCGAAATATTTAGGCAGCTCGCAATAAAAAGCAACGAGTAAAAATATAAAAAAAATAGCCAAAATATTTGGGCAGCTCGCAATAAAAAGTAGCGAGTAAAAATATAAAAATAGTCGAAATGATTGGGAACCGTGAAAAATAGCCGAAATGATTGGGCAATCGCGACTTTCGTGATATGAAGAGCTAAAAAGATAGAGCATAGCGGAAATCAAAAATAAAATAAAATAAAAGAAAATTTTCTTTACCCTGCAGATGAGTCTACACTGACCCCTATATACAATCCATGGGCACAAATGAAAAAGGGAACCATAATTTCCAATCAGGCTCCATCAAAGGGAGAGCCAGACCTCGACGGCAATATTTACAGCGTAGAGATCATCCCGACGTACGTTCTCACTCCAACAGGATGCAAACACGACGTCAACAAAGACCCAAGGGTCAAATCAAAAAATGGAGTCACGGCAAAACCCTAGCTTCAAGTCTTGACGGTCCATACACAACCTAAAGACTACCCCGACGTTCCTTCTCATTCCAGCAGGATGTAGACACGACGTCAACAAAGACCCAAGGGTCAAATAAAAAATGGAGTCATGGCAAAATCCTAACTCCAAGTCTCGACGACACATATACAACCTAGATTCTATCTCGGCGTTCTCCTCCTCATCTCAGCAGGATGTGGACGTAGCTATCAAATGAAATTGGAGCAATGACATATTCCTAGCTTCGGGATTCAACTGCAATATATAGAGCATAGAGGTCCTACAGATATCTACCCTACTTCAACAAAGAAACGGCGCGACATCGTCAAAACAAAAATGAAGCAACGGCATATTCCCAGCTTTGGGTCTTGACGACAACTCATATAAAGCCTAAAAGACTATCGGGGATCATCCCACACCAGTGCGTAGTGGTTATGACTCATCAAGGCTCCAAACTGAGCCTAACCTTAAGTAAAAAGCATCATGGCAAATTCCTAACGTTTGCTCTTCTGACGGTGATATAGCTTAAGAAGATTACTTAAAGACGTCTTGTCCAGCCCCCGAAGGGATCAGAGACACGACAGTCATGGGGATACTCGAACAACATCTTAATGACTGCATATCGAGGAATATATCAGCCAACACGACGGTAGCACGAACTTAAACCCTAGTACCACCAAACCCAATGGACCTCTGTCGCAAAGAATGAGGGTTATCTATATACAACGTTAGGACAAGTTTGCCTGTAAACCCAAAGGAGGTAAACTAAATAAACTCCGAAATGAGCACATAAACTAGAGACTCCAAAACGAGTGAATAAACTACAAACTCCGAAATGAGTACATAAACTAGAGACTCCGAAACGAGTGAATAAACTACAAATTCCGAAATGAGTACATAAACTACTTTACGCCAAGTCGAGACATCAAAAGACGGGGAGGCGCAAACATGAAATAAAATGTCTTTTATTCATAAATCAAAATGAATACATGATACAAGAAGAAAAAAAGGAGAAAATATACATCGACAAAATTTTTAAGACGGCGGGAGGTTCAATAAACCAGCAAGATCGTCATTTTTCCACCGGACTTCCGCTTCAAGCTCTATCAACGTCGCGAGCTGAGTCCCTGCCTGTGCCTATTGATTTTGGTATAAAGAAAATCGACTCTCAAGCACTTTCTCGGCAGTCTTTTGGGCCTCGACCATCTCGCGTATGAAAATGACGGCTTTATCGAGAGCCACCACCTCCGTAATGGCCTCCTGAAGGACCCACCAAATTTCATAAGCTCGAGTAGTCTTGGTGGTGAGCTGGGCTTGAAGTTCCCTTAAAGCCTTCGAAGCCAATTCCTTTGTCGAAAACTTTCGGTTGAGCCTTTTCTCACATGACTGAAGATTGGCCGCACACCGATCGATCCATCCACGCAAGTTGGCTTTTACGGACAAGATACCAGAAAGAAGGCGTACGCATTCAACCCCATGTAGGGAAGCCTCCACTTGACGGCAATACTCGGCCCAAGTACGCACCAGCGCCTCATCGTGATAGATGGCAAGAACATACAAAGAAGCGTTGGCTTCAACAACAAATTCTTCAGCCGTGATGGAAGTGCCAGCGCGAAGGTCTTCAATAAAAGTCGCCAGTGAATGAACACTCTGTTTTGCCATCCTCACAGATACACGTTGGGCGTAAGGGCCAGGCGGCATGGAAATCCGGGACTCTAATGGAGTCAGGGTGGGCAAAACTGTGAAGATACATGTATGGTTAGTCACCTTTCCAAAAATAGAATAAGTAAAAGAATGCCAATGCTAAGGCGTCTCTTACCCACGGCCATAGAAGGCGGATTTGAGAGATCCCCAGGCTCATCGAGAACTTCAACTTCGTCGTTAGCCTCTAAGACTGTGGTTTAAAATAAAGGGCACATCAGCATCATTATGAAAATATAAAATGGAAAAGCAAAGGAATACCAACCTTGGCCGGAGAAAAAGACTATGCTCTGTGGATGTATCACTTGCGGGACCGCCATATCAAGTAAACACTGGAAAGTTTTCTCCAGAGAAAGATCTACAATAGAAGACGCCAACTCCCGCAATTCTGAGAGAAAGAAATGGTCAGAAATATGGAAGGGTCGCTAAACGAAAAAATGTATATGTATATAAGATTACCTTCGATATTTCGTCCATTCTGAACTGGAGAGATAGCAGCTTCGGTAATCTCCTCTACACCCTTCGGTGTGTCACTGGAAATATTCACAGAATCTATAGCCGGTTTGGCGATCTCCGCTGGAGGAACAAAAGCCATCACCATAGACTCCAAGGTGTGGATGGTAACTTCAGTAATCTCCTCTACACCCTCCGATGCGTCACTGGATATATTCATAAAATCTACAACCGGTTTAGCAATCTCCGCCGGAGGAATAGAAGCCGTCACCGGAGGCTCCATGACACGATCTGGGCTCAAGACTACGCCCGCTAGTAAAGATAATATGATGTGAAAGTAATATAAATTATTTACCAAAAGAGACGTAAAAATATACATACCGATACGCCAGGGAGCATGAAGGATGGTTTTCTTGAGCCGCTGCACTTTTCTGTTCAAACGCGCTCGTCGGGCTTCAATCGAAAATGAATCCTCACCCGCTTTCAGAGCAGCCTCATCTTCAGAGGTGTCCGATACTATTTGTTTGAGGGCCCGTTCCTCTTCCGGTGTCAAAGGGGTTATCGGTAACATGGCTGGAGCCGGATCGACATCACGAAACTCAACAGCAGGAAGGCATCCTTTCGTGGGGTGCACGTTTTCAGTTTCATCCTGTGAACACTTTAAAGCCTCAGCCAACTGAGCGGCCTCCTCGGTGGATGAGCCAGGAAAGAGAAGATAGTTGTCCGGCTCATGCGCAGATATCGGCTCCTCCTGAATAAGAGGCATCGGTTCATCCTGAATAGGAGGCTCAGACTCAAGCAAAGTATCGAGTAGACCGATGACCAATTTCTTTCTCCTTTTAAAGCCTGAGCTAACACTAGTGGAGGGGCGCTTCCTCCCCTTCGGCGATTTTGCACGGCGCTGCCCAACCTCACCTTCGGTATCCTTCTTTAGTGACGCCACGGCGGGCACTTTATCAGAAGCCTCTGCCTTGGCTCTAGTACGTACCGGCATACCAGTAGTACGGGGGATTGATTCTTCTTAAGCGGCTTTAGGGATGAGCACTGAACCGCTGTCCTTCAGAGGAGGGCGAACAACCAACCGTGGCCGCAAAAGGGCGCCGATGACTTGAGCTGGAGCAGGAGCTTTACACTCAAAGAGAACCCGTCTTTCCTCTGCAATAATAGGACTAACCTGGTGGTGATACCAGCCCTTGAAGGGTCCCACGGACCTTGGGAGATAGTCGGGCTCTGGAATCATGAAAAGAGAACTAGTATTCAACAGCATGAAATGATGGATAACATCGCAGGCGACCTCCAACGAGAGAGTAGGCTCAACTAAAAAGGCTTTGAGGGGGACGCCCTGGTTGTAACCTAACTGCTGGGCGAAGCGATGCAGATTATACCGCATGAGAGAGCAGTATCATTTAGGAGGAACACTAAGTACCCCGGCCTGATTGAATATAAATGCATGATCTCTTTAGGCTTTAAAGTCGGAGCTCCATTCTTCGACAAATCGAACAACTGTTGAACGGGCCCCGCTGGAGCAGAAAGGACTCAATCACTGAAAACCATCTCTCCTTCATTCGAATATGGATTATGTAATACGCGCAGAGCCCCTAACTAAGTCGGATCAGGAGCAGAACCATCGACCAACCTCATGACCCGCGGGAAGGTGTATGAATCATCAAAATCCGGCCGCCAGTATGCAGCAAACGCGCCTAACACATGCATCTCAATCCACGACGTGAAGTAGTGGAGGGAGAAATTCACGGTGTCCGCACCTGGATTCGAAGTGTTGGCGGAAGTACTTAAACCGTGGTATATGTGTGATAATCCTGCAACGCCAACGGCTAATCATGCTCCTTCGGCTATGCGATGGGCAGGATAGAAGACGGAGGCTCTCATAAAATGGTGATGCATCGGCATGGCAAACCAGCTAAGCCAGAGACTGATGAAGCCGACGAAGAAAGTTTCTTCGTCTATTCCAGGGGCTGTGATGGCGGCAAAGGTCACGGCCGATGAATTTGGAATGTAAAACTACGGCAGGTCTTCTTCTTTGACCGGCAATTTCTTCAAACCGAATCCGAAGGGATTCTCGACCTTCACGAACTTCGGAGCTTTCTTGGATAGAACATCTTCACGGAGAAAGCCAGCAATGAAAGCGTCAAAAGTGACGCCTTGCCCTTCCGATGCCACGAATAGTTTCTCAAAAATACATAAGGCCTTGATTAGACTCGGGTGCTTGTGCCGAACAACATTCTCGGTTGTCAAGCCCTCAAGCATAGCTGGCACTATAGCAAATATATACTCGTCAGGGGGCAATAATTATTCTTAGTTCTCTCCCCTAATCGGCAACCCTGAAATTTCTCGGAACTCCTCCAGCGAGATGGAGACTTCGCGGTCCCCTAGCAAAAACGTGTTCGTTGGAAGATTCCAATGGTTCAAGAAAGCCTTGACCCACCAGACGTGGGGAGCATGGTAGTAGAACAGTGACGCGTACACCGCTTGATACGACTCGACTTTCTGCAACCGCGAGCGTTGGGAGGATAGAATGTATCGGGCCTAAGGAAGGTAGCCCACTGGATGGCGCGGGGTAACACCTACCTTATAAACCTGCCCCAGGGTCTAGCTTCACCCTGACATATTCAGCGTCCCAAGATATCGATGGCCATCATAGGTTGGTTGGGTATCCCGGTCGTTGACGGCTCAAGCAGGCCTGCGGGAGTCCAATTAGTCGCTTCAACCGTATAAGCAGTACATGGACGCTCCGTCAATGACATTGGGCGGATGGGTTCTGTTGCTACTTCGTACGTAAAACTACGGTGACCCCTGATAATATGACCATACCAAACTCCCCATAGGAGAAGGCTCTTATTGTCCTTATCATGCTCCCTAATCATGGCCATAACTCCCTCATCTGATGGCGATTGTGGAAAAGTGACCTCCGAGCGTGTGTAAGGGAAATAGGGAAGTGAGGCTATTGTACCTAAAATAGAGAAGAAAATCCATTACAAAGCTAGTGGGCCCCGCAAAATCAAAATGGCGGCTCACCAATGATGAGGAAAGATAATCATTGTGAGAATCTATAAGGATTCTCATTAAATAAACAGTGGAGTTTAAGAAACTCTTAACATCCTCGAAAAACGAGCTCTGTTAAAATGCACAACAGATTCAAATCTGTGAAAAAGGTATTAAAACCCTAAAAAGAAAAAATGCCTAAGAACAGAAAGGGAATAAAACTCCCAAAAGTCTCTGGGTCTCTCAGAGCTAAGCTCTGTAAAATGGAATTAAATTCCAAGGATCCTCAAAGATCAGTGATAGGGAAAACTCTAAGAGGAGAACTAACAATCTTCAAGACCCCAGAGTCTACTTAAAAGAAAAAGGTTTTAGATCTCTAAGAGATTAGTTCAAGAAAAGAGCAAAGCTCTGTTAATGAATTTAAAATCCAAGGCATGAACGAAAAGGGTTTTCTAAGAGGTGAATGTCGTTCATGATTCTTACCCAAAAGAAGTGTTTGCAGAGTTTAACATTGAAATGCTGAGGGCAGAGAACTAAACTCTGGAAGAAGAATTAAATTCTCAAAGAAAGGAAAAAGGAGGAAGATGAAAAAACAGTGGTCATCTCAAGGGCCAAAGGCCCCTTTTATAAGACGTGATGGGGAGCGGTTTATCTTCATATTCCCTTAGGCAATCCAACGGTTGTAAGGATGTACAGCGTTGTCCTCACGTGCAAGCCACGTGAGAGCAATGCGGGGAGGCATTTGTTCCCTCATAAAAAGAGAGAAAAGGGGAGAAAATTCCCTACTGCTCAAGCCTCACGTGTTAAACACGTGAGCGCCTATAAGCAAAGCATATAGGCGCTGCATTCAAAATAACTAATAGGTTAAATGAACCTCATGTATTAAACACGTGAACGCCTATATGCAAAGTATATAGGCGCTGCAATTAAAAAATTGATAAGCTAAATACGCCTTACGTGTTAAACACATGAGCGCCTATGTGTAAAGCATTTGAGCACTGAATAAAATAAACTAAAGGCCAAACATGCCTCATGTGTTAAACATGTGAGCGCTCACATGCAAAACATATGAGCGCTGAAGATAAAGTGGCCAAAACCCATGCTAAGGGTCGCGTGTTGAATACGTGAGTTCTCCTACTATATTCTTTGGCGGCACTCACATGCAAAACATGTGAGCACCTCAATCTTAAAATACTCACATCTGATTCTGTGTGATAGAATTAAAATTCTATGTGGAAAATATTTCCCTGATATTTCTCAAACTAGAAAGATCTTCTCTGTTAAACAGAGGACCCTTGGATCAAAGATCCAACGGTGATTATAAAATCACCCACCAATCCTCTGATAGAATGAAATTCTATCTTACGGAAAATATTTTCTAATCTTGTTAAACAAACAAGAAAACTTCTCTGTTAAATAGAGAGCCTTTGGATTAAAAATCCAACGGTGAATAAAATTCACCAATTGATCTAAAAGATCATTTTTGATTGATTATGAAATCAATCATGATCTCTCAATCAGGAATTTTCTTAACAAGTTGATCTTTTCTCTTCTCCTATAAATAGGAGTAAGGAGATTAAAGATAAGGAGACACAGAGAAAAGAGAGAGAATATAGAGAGAGAACTTCCCACAAGCTTTTAAAAGAATACAGTGAGCCATTGATAAAAAAGAGAATTTAATTCTCAAAGAAGAGTTACCTCGTTGAAACCCTAGGTAAAGAAACACAGAAATCATATTATCTCTCCTTTGCCTCTCTAAGTGTTTAACCCTTCATATAAGAACTCGGTTCTTTCTCTAGTTGAGATTTGCAGAAGCAGATCTCCTCACAAATTGAGAATTTAATTCTCATCGGAGAGATTATGTTCTGCAGATTCAAAACTTAGGGGAAAAGAACTAAGTTAAAAAAAAGAACAAGAACATATGGGAATTTAATTCCTCCAAAAATTAGGGTTTAACCCTACATAAAGAACTTGGTTCTTATAAAAGTGAAAAAGAACTTAGTTCTTCAATAAAAACGATAATGATGATCCAAGATCTTCAAAACTGAAATCTTGATGATCATCAATGACTAAAAATATCATTAACAGAGATCAATATCTCTAAGAAAACACAAGAACAACTTGGTGACTCGACTAGTGCTTAGCACTATTATGAAGCCTCACGTGTTTCCGACGAGAAGTGCTTAAAAACAAACAAAAAGAACAACCAAAGCCGCCTCACGTGTTTCTCACGTGGGCGCCTAAAGAGCAAAGAAAAACTTCTCTGTCGATTAGGCAGCTGCCCCAAAAGAAAGAAGTCACGTGAAATGCACGTGAGCTCTATCCAAGTTGTCACGCCCTGCTTCCCAATGTACGGCGAAGTGGTCGTGACGAGGCCCGCTACGTATGTACTCAGAAGTACATACGCTAAGCGTAACTAAGCAATATAAAATAATCACAAGAGACAAATGAGATTGAGATAACAGCAACTTTCATTAATAACATTCTTTATACAATGCATGAAATGAAAATACAACTGGAATGAAAAAAGAAAGCAATGCCTAAACAGTGGCATAATAATAAAAGGAAATACTGGAAAGAACAAGTACAAAGTCTAGAGCTCTGGATCTTCTTGGAACTGCTCCAAATCTTCAGTTGTTGGCTCGGTCTCAACTTGGTCCAACGCACCTGACGACATTCAAAGAAGAAAGAAATAGAATGTCGTCAGCGAACAGGTCGCTCGGTAAGTCCCAAAGAAAAGTGGAGTGAGAATGGCAGAGTAACAGTATTTTCTAGAGTATTATGTTATATAATATTATGGAATATTTTTTAACGCAGTTGTTTGTAGCTTGGTACAGAAGAATGCCAGTGTATACGAGGGGGATCTCTATATGCTAGAGATCAGTGCAAACGGAGAGTACAAGGAACCGTTATGCCACGGTACAACAGCAACAGTATTCATGTTAGGTGTCTTAATCTGACCACCTCATTCCACTTTTAACATCTTCCGTACCAATCTACCCCTTTAAACCCCGTAATGTTTTAACAGTGTTGTAGTAATGGAATATGTAAATTGAGTGACTGACCAAAACCATGATATCAGTAAACATGTTGCAACTGTATAATCAGGTAAATGGAATATCAGGATAATGGAATGAATATCCATGGTTTGATTCAGTCAAAAATGAATATATTGTTAACTGTATTCAGGGATTCATGATTTCAAGTTGTGTTGGAATATGATTGAAATATAGATTGACTTGAATTATATTCAAGTCAGAATTAGTCAGACTCTAACCCGAGTCAGACTAAAAAAAAGATAATTTGAAGTTCAATATTAGCTAGGGGCCTTATTGTAATTTGTGAAACTTGAGGGGGTTTTATGTAAAAAGTACTTTTGTATAGTTTTCAAAATATACCTCAAGTATTTAATAATCGTCTTTATTATTGTAATGGATGTGAATTTTATTTGTGTTATTCTAGTGAATATATCCTAATAAAAGTATTAATTGTTTATTTGAAATTCGTGGTATTTTAATGTAACTTTTAATCTATGATTTTTAGGAAAAAGTGGAAACTTTATATTATAACAAAATAAATGTTTAAATGATAATTATATATAATTAAACACATAAATAATTTTTAAATGAATATTTTATTTACAAAAATATCACTTTCTTTAAAAATCGTATTTTAAACCTTTCGAGACCGAATGCTCCTTGCGGAGGTCTGAATCTCGCACTACTAGCCTGCGGGTGCACGATGAACCGTACTATCCCTAACAGGTTCCCCAAAGATGGGTTGTAATGGCACTTTGCTCAGGTTTTTATAAATACTTTTAATTTAGGGAAAAGATTTTCTAAATATAGGGTATTTATTTGTAAAAGTATATAGTTCTCCATATTTTAGTTGTTAGGGTTTCCTAGACCATCTAACCTATATTCTATGGTCTAAACGATGAGTCATTAGAAGCCTCAAATCGCCTCTTCACCGTCGAATGCAGCCAGGTAAGTGCCAGGTAAGTGGGAAGGAACCACAGTCGTGGGCCTAATTAAAAACCACTAGCCTTAGACACACTTGCCTACACCCACAAGACAGTTTAGATAAACGATCGATGTCCATGACCAATCGTGTTTTCATTTTGTATAAGTTTTATTTAAAAAGAATTTACAATTTAAAGATTAAACTAAAAGTTATAAAGATTATGGTATTTTAGTGAAAAAGTCCTATAATATCGTATTCTGTATTTTTGTTATTTATCAATTAGGGTTATAATGAGTGTGTGTAAGGGTAGGTCATTACCCCGTGACTTATATTAAGTTTTGGTGAAGTTTCAAGGTGAAATGAGTTATGTTAAAGTTAAGGGTATTAAAGTGCAAGAATACGGTTTCCATAAACGTTATCATTTCATGTGTGAAATTTCATCCAAATTGAATGAAACAAGTTTTGTTATCAAAATAAACATGATTAGGAGTGGGGTAACTAAATAGAACATTAAAATTTAACTTGATGGTATTTTTATGCAAGAAATACGGTTTTCTAAAGAACTTATCATTTCATGTGGAAAAGTACAATTAAATTTGATTTAAGGGTGATTAATAGTCAACATGCAAGAGGGTTGATAACATGTATTAGGTGACAAGTGGAATTTTTAAGAAAAACCGAATCGGAAATCGGTTTGTCCGATTTCCGTCGGGTTTCAAAAAGTCGTATTTTGCAAATATAGAAAAGAGAGGTAGAAGGTTGGGACTTACGGGTTTGGACAAGCTAAGCGTTCTAAAAGGTGTGGTGGTTGCCGATTCGTTGGAAACGTCACGTCGGTCTTGATCCGGTCGCCGGAATCCGTCGTCGGTTTCAGCAGCGCTTCGCTTCTCGCTCTTTGCACCAAGTTCTCAAGAGTTTTAGAGAGTATGCTTAGAGTTGTGAGGGGAAAAGGTAGAGGGTAGGGGCCTTTATATAGGGCTAGGCTAGGGTTAGGGTTAGGGTAGATGAAAAGTTAAAAAATAAAAATGTGATAAAATGTAATAAAAATGTATTAAAAGTGGAGTAATTGGGGGTTTTAAAGATCTCTGGAAGTGGGATTGGGCTGAAACTTTGCAGGTGAGTAGGGAATACCAAAAGACACAACTTTCATGTTGTGACCCTTGCCGGAATCGGCCTAAAAGGGGGTGACTCGGCCGTGACTCGGTCGGATCACTGAGTCGGCCGAGTCAAGGCCGAGTTGGCCGATTCCCGACCGAGTCCGGTGACCTGGATCTCCCCCGAAGGTTCATCTACCCTCTGCAAGTGTTACATCTTTGGGTGTAGTGGGGTTTTTGTGAGATATGCACGTGTAAACTCTTGGTATTCTAAAGGTTTTTTAAAAAATCAATAATAAAAATAATGTGGGGTATGGGATTCGATCTCTGGTGGCTTAGTTCAGCAGTGCAAGGTATTACCAATGAGCTACAAGCTCCTTCTTGTAATTAGTGTAGAAAAATAGTTACTTAAAATGATATCAGCAGCATTAAATATCAAAGTACACTTTAAATTTAAAAACAATTTAATGTACACTAAAAATGAAATTATTTAAAAACAAAATAATTAATTATATATATCTTGTGCTCGGATTAAAATACTACTTTATGGTTTTAAAAAAAAAATTTTAAAAATTTGTACAGAAAAATGTATATGAAAATTAGGGTTGTTACACAAGTGCTTAGCACTTCTGTAAAAATAGGGAAACGAATGAATAAATCCCAATACCCAGCACTCACGTGCTTCCCACGAGAGTATTATGCAGAGTGCTCAGCACTCCATGATTAGTCAAAAATGACTAAACATTCTTAGCACTGATTGGGCAACGCTCACATCTGAGCGCCTCACGTGTTTTATATGTGAGTATCACAGGACTCTAGTGCTTAGCACTAATCCAACGCTCCACATGTTTCACACGTGAGCACTGTGTGTCCCGGTGCTCAGCACTGCTGGGTAATTATGGAGACCCAATCTCAGCCTAAAATTGGTTAAGTTTCCTGAGATTAAACCTCTTTGTTTTTAAATCAATCGAGCCCATATGCTCTTGATTTCCAAGGTCTCAAATGGGACTAAAAATTCTTAAGTCCACAACAACCCTTCTTCCCTCAAATACGAGATTTGGTTTAAGGGTACATCTCTTCACACCTCTGATATATGTCGTTGTAATTCCCCAACGTTTTCAGAGAGGTGGTGGGTCCCGACGACCAACAACTTCTCTCGTTGATGCACTTACAAATTGATGTGCATGCCTACCCTAAATTGGGCACATTCCATATCAACATTGTTCACTTCGTCACGTAACAAATACACGTACACGCAAGATGAACAATGGACTAAATGTCCTTAAACTAATATCCACCCCAAATATGGCGATAATGGACCGAAATGTCCTTAAACTAATATTCGCCCCAAAACATGGCGATAATGGACCGAAATGTCCTTAAACTAATATTCGCCCCAAACATGGCGATAATGGACCGAAATGTCCCTAAACTAATATTCGCCCCAAACATGGCGATAATGGACTGAATTCGAATAGTCTCCTCGTCTTGTCACGGGGAAACGAGTAAGCGCGTCCTTGTCTTTCCTCCAAGGATTGGAGTGAACGCGTGTTGTTTTGGCGAGCAGCCAGTTTTAGGCCACTCGGTTGTTGTTTTGTATTGGCAACGAAGGCCGCTTTCCCTTTACCCTTGGCATTTCGAGGGTCCTTATTTGAGGAGGAAGGCCTATGGCCCATCTGGTCCATTTGGGCCAATTTATCTATCAGCGCCTGAAAGGTTGTTGGCTTGAAGAATGTCATGAACTGGGACACGGTCGTTTGAGGATCAAGGATCCCGATGAACATGCCCATGGTGGGAGATTCTTCAATGCGTTGTTCGCACTTGGACCATAGGTTCCGCCACCGGATCGCGTATTGGACCCAGGTTTCTCACAGCTTCACCCTGGCATTGATTAATGTCGTAATTGGAGTGTGCTCGTTCGTGCTGGCGAAACGTTGTGTGAACAGCAGTTCCATCTCTGCGAATGTTTTTACGGAGTCATTTAGGAGCCCTGAGTACCATTCAAAGGTTGTTTCTGATAGGCTGCCAACGAACTGGCGAAGCAACAGTTTGTCGTCGCCTCTAGTATTGCCGCACAGAGCTCTGAACTGCACGATGTGCTGGTGAAGGGTGCTTGTCTCTTTGTATACATGGAATTTGGGGATTGTATACCCCGGCGTGTACTTGATTTGATCATACCAACCTGGATACGGTCGTCCAGTTCTGACGATTTGGCAAGCAGCTTCATTAGCTTGATGAACTCTTATTTGTTGAACAATATAATCATCAAGGACGGCCTTGGAGATCATTTCCTCCTTGGGTGCTGATAAGGCCGGAGGAGGGTTTGATATTTCCCCTCTGTCATCCTCGACGATTATCGGCGGATCTTCGGCCAAGGGTTCTGGCTGGATTATCATTCCAACCATGTCTTGGAACAAGAGAGCCATCTGCTTTATGTTAGTGGCTTGCTCAGTGACTTCCTTGTCCTTTCTCTCGAGTACCCTTCACAGAAACTATATATCAGTCTCCTACACTTGGCGCTGTTCGGCTTCTTTGTCCGGACTTTCTTTCTGTTCGGTAAGTGTTGCCATTTTGGTCAACATTTCCTGAAGATTCTGTTATTGCTCTTGAGCCTTGGTCAGCGACCGAGTTTGCGGTCGGTGACTAACCAAAGCACGACTTTATTCTTTTCCCGAAGCCATGTAGACCGTATGCATTGTTTTGCCCCCGGCTATGGGGCATTTAGCTCTATCGCCTTTGGAATTTTCCGCGGGCGGTAGAGTATTCTCCAACATCGTTCTTTTATAGGAGATTGGAGTTGAAGGAGCCGTTATGACAGGCACCTGCTTAGGAGAAGTCCTCCAGTCATGCCCCGCTTCCCAGCGTACAGGGAAAGAGACGTGGCAGGCACTCGACGTATTTACTCAAAAGTAAACACGCTAAACGTAAATAAGCAATATAAATGAATATACAAGAATAACAAGAGATGTAATATAAACAGCAACTTTTATTAACATTCTTTCTTTACATTACAACTGATTTGAAAAGGAAATGTACAATGATAAAAGCAATGCCTAAATAGTGGCATATGAACTGAAAAGTAAATAAGTACAAGTAAGCTAGTAGTCATGTTGCTCGGTGATCTGATCCAAGTCCTCCTGGCTGGGCTCGGTCTTCTGAGAGTCGGGTCCTCCTGACGAACATTCCAAAGAAAGAAGTGACAGGAATGTTGTCAGCGAACTAGCACTCGGTAAGTCCCAAAGATAAGGGTGGAATAGAACAAGTAAAGAATATATGACTGGTAATCTGAACAAGTATATATTTGTTATACTAACGTAGTTGTTTGTAGCTTGGTACAGAATATATCAGTGTATACGAGAGGAGTCCAACTTGCTCCGTAGACTATGGTAATCGGAAGTACAAGGCCCCGTCAAAACCTACGGGACAACGGCACGGATGTTCGGTAGGTGTCTTTTAGTGACCATCCCGTTCCACTTCTAATACATTCCGTACCAGTCTACCCCGTTAAACCCCGTAATGTATATTACATAGATTGTAGTTATCAGACTTGTCGAGACCATGGATATATGTTGTTCATGTAAACGGTTTCAGGATGTATCAAGTAGGCATGTAATCAAGTCAAGATATAGCCATGGTTCGGTCAAATCAAGTCATGTTTGCATGTTAATCTTGTTCTGGTATTCAGGTTCAGATTCAAGTATACATGTTTAGTATATTGAATTCATGTTGAATTGGATTCATATTTGAATTGGATTCAGATTAGACTCAGATTGATTTGGACTCAGACTTGAGTCAGACACTTAAAACTGATTTGGATCCTGAATTAGGTTTAGAAGTTATCGGTAACTGCTGCACATGGACGGCAGGATTTGTGTCTTTTTCCAAGATAATTACCATTGATAACTCCGTTAAGTTTTTCTACCTTAAATAGGCAAGCACTCACTTTCTCCGACTCTCTGAGGCTCAAGAGAATTGATCCCGCTTAAACTTATATTTACTAAAGTCCTTAATTGTAATTTTATGTAATTCGAAGGGGTTTTATGAAATTTTTTTAATACTTACAAAATAAACCTCAAGTATTAATTTATATTATTTAGGGTTTTCATGGATGTGAATTTTAAGAATGTGAATTATATTAGTGAATATTTACATAACTTGAATAGTTCAAGATATTTTAGTGTAAGACTTGTCTTGTATTGATACTTGATGGTATTTTGGCGAAACTTGTCTTCTTTTATTTACTAGAAAACATGGAATTTTATTATATCTTGAAAATATGTGGTTTGATAATATTTATATAATTATTAAAAATTAATTTTTCTTATTAAATTGAAAAAATCTCGTTTTTCTTAAAAATCGTATTAAAAATCTTTCGAGACCGAATCCTCCGTGAGGAGGTCTGCATCTCGCTCTAATAATCCGAGGATGTGCGATAATCCGCACCATCCAATATCGGGTTCCCCAAAATGGGTTGTAGAGATATAATTGCAAAGAGTTTAATAATACTATTTAAAAGAAAATCGGGTTTTTATAGTTCAACGTATTTTAACGAAATGTTGTAACCGCCACAAAATATGTTTCAAAGAGAATCGTGCTATATCAACATGTGTGTATGTGAGGGGTAGGTCATTACCCCGTGAAGTTTTCTAAGGTAATAGTAAGCAAGGTAATAAAATACGGTAGGTACAAAGTTTATGGTATTTAAACGTAAAAGTTATATTAAAGTTATTTAACATGATGTGTTAGAATGAAAGTTGGTTCTAAACATTTATAATAGTGTTACAAATATTATGTAAAAGTTGGATGAACAATATGTAATTAAAAAGTGAGATTTTATAGTTTAGAAGATTTACATCAGTACTAACTCCACTTACCGATATTTGTTTTGAAAAGAGATTTTAGAGAAGAGGAGGGATGATGAGAGGGGACTTACAAGCTAAAAAGAAGGAAGGGAGGTAGAAAAAAAAGGGCAGTAGCCTTTGTGGGATCATGGAGTCGCCGGAACTTGTGTAGATCCTCGCCAGAAGTCGTTCTTGGACTAACTCCACTTCAACTCCACTTGTACTTAGAAAATTTTGATATTTTTGACTAGAATTTTCAGAATGAGGAGGGGCTAGGGTATGGGGTTGTATTTATAGTGTGAAATTAGGATTTTGGAATTGAAAGAATGAATTAAAATGCATTAAAAATTGGATTAATTGGAAAATTGAATTCTCTGTTAAATTGCAGAGAAAACAAACAGTGCAGGGGTAATGAGGGTAGGCCAAAGGTTTAGTGTGCAGAGAACGGGGGTTATTTGCTACGGGGGGGACCAATGACGCCGGCCTAAATGCCCATCTTGCCGGCCAAGTGGAGGAGTTGGGGGGTTGGATTTGTGTCACGTGTCCTCTTCTCAGTTTACAATATTTTACACATGTTAGATTTCTCTGACTTTTCATTTTTACGTGTAGTGCACGTGTAAACTTTGGACTTCCAAAAAGTTTAAAAGAAAAATCAGGAAAAATAATATGTGGCTGAGGGGATTCGAACACACAGTCTACGTCACAGCAGTGCAAGGCTTTACCAATGAGCTACAAGTTGTTTCTTGCTATTCTTAAACAAGTATAACTTTTAAATTGTGCTCAGGCTTGCAAACTCCTTTCTGTACTTTAAGAAAAAAAATTTGTACAGAAAATTCAGGGTCGTTACACCTCCGTTGTATGGCAGAGGAGTAGTCTTCGTCTTGTTGAGCCTTCGATTTCTTCGGTCGACGAGGGTAGTTCTGATCAATCACGGCGTCCTGGACTTTTCGCCAAACCCTATGAATTTGTGAGGAGAGCCGCTGATGAGGATGATCCGGTTTTTCCTGCACTATAACTTCTGCAGACAGGGTGATTTCTTTAGCACCGCCATTGGAGAGTTCTTTTGCACCCTCTTAAGCGGATCAAAATTGTTCCCAGTTGGAACAGCAGCGTTAACTTCGTCCATTGGAGCTGGTGGGGTGAGCCAGATGGGTAGTTTCCCCAGCTTCTCTCACTCGGCGCCAGTGGCGACGTCGAGCGTGCCTTGTTGATGGGATCGTCTTAGTTTTGAAAGAGAATTCATCACGCCCCTGGTTTTGCTGAGGAGCTGCAATTGGTGTCAGTCTGTTGAAGACCAACGTCCTTATTAAAGTTTAGGGAAGGCCAGTCAATCTTTCGAAGACCGACTTTCTGTTGGGGGAAGCACTTTTGACGGATTCGCCTGTAACAGGAGTAAGGAGGGCTAGCCGTTTTGGGGTATCCCCTTCAGGTATCACGAGCTTCTTTGCGGGCCCGTTCGAGTTCTTGCTCAGCCTGTTGAAAACTGAGACGCCAGATTTAGACGTCCCGTTGAGAAGGGGCGTTGTGGTTGCCAATCAATCGAAGACTAAACTTTTAGGAGCTTCTTCTTGTGGCGCTGAGGCACCGAAATGCACAAGTAGGAGCATGGTCCCGAAAAACAATCCAGTAGTAGCTTGTGTGACTTGCCCCACTGGCAATGAGAAAATAGAGGCCGTGTTGGGCCTATAGGTCACTTCTCCAGTTGGGGTGGAGCGAGAGTTGTTGTTGCCTGCAGTGCATTGAGAAGCCATCGGTTTTCTGTATAGAAGAAAGACACCAAGTTTTAGTACCTCGAATCCAAGGGCAACCATAGCGAACCGTGATTTTGTTCGCAAAACACGACACACAAAGTGTGGAGTGAAAAGAAGAAAAGGTCCCACCGGGCGTACCAAAATCTGTTCTCTGCCGAAAAACCGGACCGAGACGTTAGGACATCTGGCCTGAATTTTGGGGGTAGATGTTATTTGGACTTATCTACCCACCTCTCCAAAAATACCAAATTGATTTATAGCACCATATATTGGAGGTTTGGATAGATGCGACCATTGTAGCAGACTTCATCAGATTCCCCCTCATTTGTGAAGGGTTTTTGATTGTAGGGATGCTCTTCCCTGCAGGAGAAAGCCCCTGCAGTTAATTACGTTATCGTGTTGCGATAACCACTTTGGAAGAAATAGGCATTAAATGGCTGACAGATCTGTTTAATAAGATTTGGTAGACAAAAAAATGCCAAATGATTGGAGAAAAAGTATCCTTGTACCTATCTACAAGAACAATGGTGACATTCAAATTTGCTCAAACAACCGTGGAATAAAAATTATGTGTCACACCATGAAACTTTGGGAGAAAGTGGTTGAACACGGTCTATGGAAAGATATTAAGGTAACAGAGAACCAGTTTGGGTTCATGCCTAAACGATCGACGACAGAAGCTATTCATTTGCTTCGTCAACTTGTCGAGCGTTTTCGGAAGAGGAGAAGAGATTTGCATATGATATTTATTGATTTAGAGAAATCGTACGACAAAGTACCTAGAGAGGTATTATGGGGGACAATGATGAAGAAGGGGGTCCCCGTCAAGTATACTGACATAATCAAGGATATGTACGATGGAGTAGTGGCAAATGTCAGAACTTGCGGCGGCCTAACGAGTGATTTTCCGATTACAATTAGTTTACATCAAGGATCTGCATTAAGTCCATTCCTATTTACCATCGTGATGGATGAGCTTACTAGAACTATCCAAGATGAGGTGCCTTGGTGTATGCTATTCGCTGATGATATTGTTCTAGTAAATGAAACGAAAGCAGGGATTAATGCCAAATTGGAATTATGGAGGCAAACATTAGAATCTTAGGGGTTCAGATTGAGCAGATCCAAGACAGCATATATGCATTGCAAATTTAGTAAACAGAGAAGTCAAAACCATATTGGTATAACATTGGAAGGGCAAGAGATATCACCGAGCGATCAGTTTAGATATCTAGGTTCCATCATCCAAAAAGATGTGGAGATCGATGGTAATGTTAATCAAAGGATCCACGCTGGTTGGTTGAAATGGAAGAGTGCAACAGGGATTTTGTGTGATCGTAACTTTCCGTTAAAATTGAAAGGGAAGTTTTATCAGAGCGTTATTCGGCATGCCTTATTATATGGTACAGAATGCTGGGCTCCTAAGAAGCATCATACACAGAAGATGCACGTAGCGGAGATGCGCATGCTTCGTTGGATGTGTGGTAACACTAGAAAAGATAAGGTGCGAAATGAGGATATTCGTGCAAAAGTTGGTGTAGCACCTGTGGAGGAGAAGATGCGGGAAAACCGGCTAAAATGGTTTGGTCATATGCGACGTAGACCTATAGAAGCACCGGTTCGACGAATAGATACTCTCGATATTGGCAATGGCAAAAGGGCAAAAGGGAGACTGAAGAAAACATGGATGGAGGTGATACGAAACGATATGGTTGCCAAAGGCCTCAATAAAAGTATATTGTTCGATAGGAGTGAGTGGAGGCGGAGGATTCATGTGCTGGACCCGGCGTGATTCTCATGTTGGTTCATGTAGCCTACCCCATATGCTTGGGATAAAAGGCTCAGTTGTTGTTGTTGTTGCGAAAACCACTTTCTCCTACTCCGGAAATTCATTTCGTATCGTGTGTTATTTTGTTTGTTTTGGTTTCCCGTGGATTGTATACGGAGACTAGTTTATGTCGTTGCCTGTAGGGCGCGGATCAGTCCAAATCCGTATATTTTAGATTTGGGTTTATTTTATTTAAGGAACGTTAATCTAGTTTGAGATTAAGATCAACTTAAATATATGTGCATTTAGGCTCAATTTATTTTAACAAAAGATACGTTAGTCTTATTTGAGACTAAGATCAACTTAGAAAAATTTTAAGGATCATTTAAGATCCAACAACAGAGCATTTGGGCTCGGCTGTAAGAAACTTTTCAAAGAGACTTAGCCAATTTGGGCTTAGCCTGCTCAGTCCTTTTTTTGTTCAACAGTGCTAAGCACTTATTTGGGCTATGTTTTTTCAGCCCCCCTTTCCCTTTATGCAAAAGTGCTAAGCACTTGTTTGGAGCTCTGACGCTCATATGGGTATCATGTGAATCCTTCAGTTATGGACGTTGCCCGATCAGTGCTAAACACTCAACCGTTTTGGCTGTATATGAAGTGCTAAGCACTTCTGTGTGGCGTCCGCGTGAGGCGCTGGGCGCTGCCCAATTCAGTGCTGAGCACTCAGCCATTTTGGCTGTATATGAAGTGCTATGCACTTTTGTATGGCGTCCACGTGAGGAGCACATGAGGCGCTGGGCGCTGCCCAATTAGTGCTAAGCACTCAGTCGTTTTGACTGTGTATGAAGTGCTGAGCACTTTTACTCAGCGCCCGTGTGTATTTCATGTGAGGCGCTAGCCTTCTGTTTTGGGCGCCCACGTGTTTTTCACGTGAGGCGCTGATTTCCTTTTTGTTTTTGGGAATCTTTTAGGTGCTCACATGTTTTTCATGTGGGGTGCTGAGATCTTTTTCCTTTTAGAGATTTAATCTCTGTTAATGGCATTTTGACCATTAATGATCACCAGGATCACTATTTTGAGGATTTAGGATCAGGTTCTTTAAGAACTAAGTTCTTAACTTGAAGGAACTAAGCTCCAGGAGTATTATGGACTCCATCTTCTTCATGTTATTTTTATCCATATTCTTCCCTGAATTTTTGATTCTTAAGAACAAAATCTTCCCGGTGAGAATTAAATTCTCAACTTGTAGGAGGCTTGCCTTGTGGATCTCAGATCCAGAGAAAGACTAAGTTCTTTGAGAAGGGTTGAACCCTTAGATATAGTGTGTTAGGTAAAGGAGATATTTTGATCTCTTCTTTTTTCTTTACCTAGGCTTTTTAGGAGGGAGATCTTCTTCTTTGAGAGAATTAAATTCCCTATTGTTTTGAGAACCTTATGGGGGGTTCTGTCTATATCCGAACGTGTATGTCTCTTTCTGTGTATCGTTGTGTTTTCCTTTTTTACTTTTGAGACTTGAAGTCTCGGATCCTTTATATAGTGGAGGCAAATTATTAATTAGTTTTGAGAAAATCTCTTATTAAGAGATTCCAATTGATTTAATTGGTCTCAAAATTTGCTTGGGGAATTTTACCCACCGTTGGATTTTTGATCCAACGATTTCTGTTTTACAGAATTAGGGAAATATTTACCCCATATATAGAATTTTATTCTGTCAAACGGTGATTTTTAATCACCATTGGATTTTTAATCTAAGAGCTCTCTATTTTATAGAGCACATCTTTCTTTATTTAGAAAGATATTGGGAAATATTTTCCCATTTGATTTTTGATCCAACAGTTTTCTATTCATTTAAAAAGATTAGGGGAATATTTTCCATTAATAGAATTTTATTCTATTATTTGATGATTTATCATCACCATTGGATTTTTGATCCAATGGCTCTTTTTAATTGAGAGTATCCCAGTTTTTAAGGAAATATTCCCCTGTAGAATTTAATTCTATTTGGTTTTAACTTGGACACCGGCACTCACGTGTTTTGCACGTGGACGCCACTTAAGAATTTAATTCTAGCCTCTCCTGTGCTTTGCACATTGGCGCCCACGTGAGGAACACGTACAGCGCCACCGTAGAATTTAATCCTACAAGATTGGCGCTGGTTGTTCACACCAGAATATTGCATTTAATACCGCACATTCTTCTGCTCGTTTGTTTATAGGCAGGTGTTTTTAATCCGTGTTTGCTATATATTTACAGGTTACAGGTTTCTAGTCCAAAATAACGCAAATCATACAAAATCTCCACAGTTATGCCAAAATCCAGAACATCAGCCACAGACAGATAAAATCCGGGTTCCGGTCATCCGCATCCATCCAATACCGCTTACCAGTTCATGAGACAAGACAAATAACAGTGGTCATTCGTGTCTCGGTCAAGCACAGACACGAGAGGGGCAACACAAAATTTCAATGGGTGCGCAGAGCTCGAGAGAGATAAAGGACAAATGAATTAAAAGTGAAGCCATTTTGGACTGTTGAATTTCTGAAGAAACTTTGGAAGTATTTTGCAATTTGGGACCTATAGAACAGAAGGAGAAAGCAACATGGAGAAGCCCAGAAAAAAGACAAAACAATTCCTCAAACACACCGTGGAACCGTGTCCAATAGGACATTTTTGCGGCGGTTCCGCGGCCAAGTCAAGTCTTCACCGGATCATATTTTGGGGGTAGTTTTGTAATGTGTTGGGGCTCAGAATTTGGCCATAGGGTTTCAGCTCTCTGCCTATAAATACTCCAGTTTTGAGCCATTATAGAGATTCCTTTTTATTTGTTAGGATTTAATGTAGTTTAGTTGTATTTTCTTCTTTTTCTTCATTTTTCCTCCATGAAAATTGTAGTGAGATCTCTTGAGTGGAAGATCAATGAAGATGAGGGTTTTTCTTAACTTGTATCTTTAATTTCCTATATTGTAATTTTAATTCCTAGTGTAATTTTATTTCTTGTTGTAAGTAGTTGTTATTCCTTATTTTGTTTTCCTTCTTTTCTTATCCATATTTTCAAGCCATGATACTCGATAGAGTCCCTTGTTTAGGTGAGAGCCCAAGTAGTTAGCTTGGTACCATTTATAAAACCATATTTTTCCTTTCTTTATTTTCTTCCTTCTTATTTTGTTTTTATTTTCATTTAAATGTGTGGATAATTCCACACTTGTTAGGGGCTGAGGAAGGTTAGTATGAGGGACGGAAAAATTCCTTGGACTTCTCTTCGCCAAACACCGAAAAATGAACCTAGACCAAACATACACAACCCCCTCCCTTAGGCGCACTGTACATGCCATATAGTCGCGACCTAAGTCGAGAAATCTTTTGGGCGCACTACAACGTGACATGTAATTGTGACTTAATTGGATACATGGTTGCGTATGTTTGGCCGAGAGTTTATGTAGCAGACGGACAAGGGGCACTAGAAATGGATTTAGCATTAGAAAGCTTGCCTAAATTCGCAAATCTCATTCCTATGTCCTCCTAATCCCCGCTACTTCCGATTATCCCAACATCAATTTAAGAATGGCAAAAGACAAGCACAAGACTACTCCTAACTCTACTAACCAATTTTAACCCCAACAAGCTTACTTGAACATAAATACGAGCACATAGAATAGAATTGAACATACTCATATACACTTTAATTAACTCATCTAAAATAAGAATGAACAATACGAACCATCTCTCAGTGGACGACTCGTACTCAACCGGCTAGCTACAAACGAAACCGACTTGATTGCGGTTAGTAGAGAACAAAGTAGAACGCATATCACAAAACATATCGTGGTTTTTCTGCTTCAATCAAATGGCGTCGTTGCCGGGGAGACAGTAACGTATTTCTTTCTTGTTATTCGGGTTAATATTTTTTTTGTATATATAAAAAATAAATAAATAAATATAATAAAAAAACATCTAGTTATTTTTGATATTTTTTATGTGGAAGTGTTGGGACCTCACCCGCGCGCGCCTTTACGGTTTTGAAAAGAAATGGTTTTAGAAATAGTGCGTATGCGGGCTCGGTCTCGTTTTAAAATTAATAAACCGCAAGTGCACGGCGCATTGTAGCAAGCTGGCAAGTACGGATCGATCTACAGGGAATTGATGATTAGGGATTGTTTCTTAAGGTTCGAGAAGAAAGAATTTGGGTTTTGTCACATAAAATGGAAAATACGGAAATATAGAACTAGTTAAAGAAAGTGGTTGTGGCTTTGATTCGGATGGTTGAATCCTGGCGATTTCTTCGACGCTCCCTTGATCATGAGTTGTCTGTCCTTGTGTTGATCCTGACGTGAAGCATGACTTGTCAAGGCGTTTGCGAAACACAAATCATCAAGTTATCGGAGTCCAGCGCAAGACACGAAACAAATCCGTCTTGTCTCACTTACCGTTTGTATGTCTAAACTTGAAGTATCAACACTAAGCACAAGAGTTAGCAAGTATACATCAACATCAAATACACAAATTAGTATGTGAGAGCAAATAATTTTAGCATTAAGTTTCCTAAGTGGAATGTGATAGTATAGGGTATATGAAACCAAGAAGTGTGTCAATCAACTTGTTAACAAAATACCATATCTAATACTTAGCAACCTTAACACTAAATTGATTCTAATCTTAACCTTGCAACATGGGGTTTTGGAGAGAATATGGTGTGTGATGAGATTACCAAGTAACCATAGAATTACATATCATATCAAACCAATCTAAGTTAGCAATCTTAAGGTTATAATCAAGAGTTGAGCACATTAAACATTCACAAGAGATGGAGGAAGGCAAAGTCATTCATCTCACATCCTTACCATCACCACAACCATTAGATTACTCACACAACATAAAAAGAAATGAAAATAACAAAAGAAGCAAATAACAAAGAAAGAACAATTGTATTAACAAATGAAGAAGTTGAGATACATGATATTGGTTACTTGTTCAACCTCCTTAATGAAGCCTTCAAATGAAAGCTTCAAGTGGGAAGAAGAAGAAGAAAACCAAGCTTGAGCTCCACACAACTCTCTCCAAGCTTAAAACTAAAACTAGGACTAAGGAATGAACTAGGTATATATTGGATATCTATCTTTAAATCTGTTCTGGTATTTATAGGCACCACGTTAAAATAAACAAACAATAAAAATAGGATAATGTGACGACTATAAATGACCAGAAGAAAATTGGGGTAAGTTGGAGCCAGTGGGGCCGGCGGCGCCGGGCTTTTTGAGGATCTCGTCGGTCGACTCAATGAGTGTGGGGCCCGTATTTGTATGGTGATTTTGTGTGCTCTCCATGAGATCTCTGGTGATGTTTGATTTGTCTATATAACCCTGATTTGTACTCAGTAGATTTGGAGGGAAACAATGGCTTTAAATCACATCATAACTTTTCCATTCAATCATCACACACCGACTTGACTCACAACTTGCACAAGTCATAATTTGAGTGTGCCCACTTGTGCAAGCCAGCCCCACCAAGGTTCATGAATCAAAGAGCTTGTGTTCACACTTGTATTGTATTGGACTATTTTGCATAAAATGTGTACACATTATTTGTTGCAAAAAGAACTCTTTGAATATCGATCGGTTTTCTGTTCTGGTCGGCTCATAAATGTCGTATCCATGCTTTTGAGTGTGTTTCCAGTGTTTTGTCATGAATACCTATAATCTGTATTTATTGAGCAGACACGGGTAAATAGTACCGATATATCTCAAAATTGATAATGAATGAGTGGTATTAAAATGCAGTTTTCTGTGATGAACAGCAAGTGTGCAGGCTATCTGGAGAAAGTACAGTAATCAAATAAAGAAACAGAGCCTGTTATTCTGATGTACAGAACAAGGAGAGTGCAGAGACCAAAGTTGAAGCCCTAATTTAATATTTCCACCTCGGAACAGCGGTCAATGCTAGGGTTTAGCGGCAGTTCCGCTGTCCTATCATGGCTTCTGAGCCCAAATTTTCTTTACACCCCTTCTACTTCTCTTAACACCTCTGTGAACTCCACTGAACTGTATTCCTTGCAGGTTTCTTTGCAAAGATTGCGCCGCCGCCAAATAAATTTTTTTTTGTTTTAGATTTTTTTTGTTTACCAATTTGCATATAATAATACGGACATTAAGGGGCTTGAACACAATTCAGATTGGGTGGGGATTTCATCACCCTTCCTAAGACCCCACAAATCACAAAAATCATACGCATTACCTTGAGTTAATAAAAAATATCTAGACCAAACCTATAAGGACTTGTCACGCTCATTTAGGACAAGTGAAGATTGCGGGGAATCGGTCGTTTATCTAAACTTGATTTCGTGGTGCCTAGGCTAGACAAGTGAGGAGGTAATTTTAAAAGGCCTGTCTCATGGTGATTCGTGAGCGGAACTCTCCTTACCTCACTTGTGCTTACCTGGCCACAATTGGCAGTGAAGAGGTGATTCGAGAGTTATTTTGTAACTTGTCGCTTGGAAATCTAGGAGCGGTCTAGTTGGACTTTAAAGACCCCAACTCTAGGTGTTGTTTGTGCATATTATGATTGTGATTGTGCTTATGTAAAGTTTAGTCCCATAATTCCGTATTCTCTCAAAAACCAACAAACAATTTCAAAAACTCCAAAAAAACAAAAAACAAAAAAAAATCAAAATTTATAAAAATTCACCCACCTTCCACCCTCCATACCTTTTCATAACATGGGTACCCTAAAACGACCAACTCTTGTTGAACTTTGGTACCCACAACCAGACATTTCTTCATACGGTTCTTACTTTGGCCGAACTTCGAACGATCCATCCATGCCCAAAATTTCATTGAGAGATCGGATAAACGCATCTAGGACAAACAATTGGACTCCGCAATCCACTTCATATCAACCATTTCAATCTCTCCCACCTTCTCATGTTGATACCCCATCTGAGAGTCATGGTGCGACTCCGAAACCCATGTCCATTGCTGACAGAATTGAACAATCCCGTAACCGATCTTTCACTCCTTTCACCAATTCGAATTCTTTTGATCAACGATTATAATCACCTTTTTATCATAATGTCGATCCTGATCCTGTCCAACCATTCGATTCCTATCAATCCTACCCGACTTTTACACCTTCTCTAGACATTTCTTCTGAACAGCCATTTGGGAGTTTCACGTATCCAAAAGAGTTTGAAT
The DNA here is from genome assembly GCA_030015575.1 of Agapanthus africanus. Lineage (NCBI taxonomy): Eukaryota > Viridiplantae > Streptophyta > Magnoliopsida > Asparagales > Amaryllidaceae > Agapanthus > Agapanthus africanus. The sequence goes on from CM057341.1 coordinate 185,271,751, forward strand.
CATTTACTGAAACCACTTCACAACCCATGTCTAGTCTTGAACAGTCATTAGAATAATTTCGGGTAGCGTCGTGCCAACAGATGATGGATTTGAATGCGTCCATGGCCACCCTCATACAACCTAACGAACCAGCAGCTAGTTTCCAACTAGCTCCGAATTTTCCAATGTATGATGGGGTGATAGGACAATTTGAGGATTTAAGTAATGAGAGTGAGCAGTGCACCCTTCCAAATTAAACCTACCCGTTTCAAATTGAATTCTACAACTCAAGTTTCAAAATTCTATCGTATGTCCTAAATGAATCACAAATTAAAGATAGAACGTTTGATGTGTTGTGCGACTTTGTAGTGTTTGATTTACCTGATTGTGAAGGGACCCTATCAAGTCAAACCACACCCAATCTCTTTGATCTCTACACCTCCATCATAGAACCACAATTGATTGAAATCCATGCTTTTGATGAGGTGTTTGAGAAATTTAACTTTCACTTGATTGAGGATATCGACGCTTGGAATATTTTGGATGATGAACCCGCAGTTTTGGATAAGTTTTTCTCACCAATTCATTATGTCATTTCACTTCCGTGTGGACATCATCCCGAACTATTAGCTGTTTTTACCGAACTCCATATGCATCTAGATATTGATGATGATAAATGCATGGATGAGCTAATTTTTTAGGAGAATTTTGAGGATATTATTGAGGATGAAGCAGTTTTACTTGATGAGTCGGATTTTCTTATTCATCATGTCCTTTTCATTGACTGTGGACACCCTCTTGAACCTTTAACCAATATCATTTCTCAATCACTTCCATCCATCCTTTCCATCGTTCCCACTTCGCAAGCCACCGTATCACCTTCGTTTTCTATGTTTGGTTTACCAAATTCGGTTGACCCATGTTTTCTTACGAATCCTAAGAGGTTTGACCCCATTTCTCGACATGTTGATAGATTAGTACAATCCATTTTTTTACATCGATCATTACAAATTGTACTAATTTATTCACTCCATTTCCACCCTCAAGTTCATATTCCATTTCTTTTTCCCCTCCGCCATTCATCTCCTCTACCAAGACCGGATACCGCTTCCATCCACACACGGTCACGCGTATTCTTCCTCTCTTTTCTCTACGCGTTCTTTCACCAGCCCGAGTATTATTGCGATAAAAATTTTGAATGGTTGGTGTTAACTTTTGGCTTGTGTAAGGCCTTGTATAGATTACAACTATTCTCTCTCCCCTAATTCTGAACTTTAACGCTCAAACAGTGGAAACACTGTTTCACCTAAGTTTGGGGAGACCCTTTTTCTGTATATATATTTTGTTTGCTTTTTCTTTTATAAAACAAAAAAAATTGGGGAGCACCGAAAATTTTGACCCCCTTGGTGTAGCATGACAGTGAGGGCACTGTCAAATTTAAGTTTGGGGGTGTGCTCGGTAAGCTTTCTACCTTTACATTCATGTGTATATTTTGCATTTGCATACTTTTTTATAAACCCACAAAAATCAAAAAAAATTTACAAAAATATAAAAACGTTGTCATCAAGTTAGCTAGTGGGGTAACTTAGATTTTTATTCCGAAAAGTTAGCTTGATAGGTTAGAAATAACTAAATCCTAAGTTTAGAAATTGAAAACCCTAAAAATAACCCTCCTTCTGTTAAACATTGGTAAATATACGTCCTTACAGTTTTTTTTAGAAGTAGGTAATCTTGAGTTCAGTTCTTAAGTTAAGTTAAGATGAAGGGAACGTATTGAAAGATTAATTGAAGGATAAGTTTGAAAAATAGTTTCTATTCTTAAATCCAAATTCAGAAAATATATACCCTACAAATCGCACTTACACGCACCTTGAAACTTGGGATAGTAGAGGATACCTAGAAATACTCTTGCCTAAAATCCTAGTATGAAAGAAAAAACGGTATTTAAAGCTAACCACCAAAAGAGCATTATTGAAAAATATTTCCGGTATTGAAAGGAAAAGAAAAATAAAAAAATAATAATAAAGTACAGGAAACTGCTATTTACGTTTTAAGCTCACACGTTCAGTAATCGGCTGTTAATATCTCAGGAAGCAGTAATAGTCGCATGAAAGGTGTGTGAGCAAATCCGTCCATCATTAATGAAAAGAAGTAGTATTGGGTATTAGGGTAAGGGTACTATAGCTTGAATTGAATTCTTAAATGTAGGGGTGAAAAATTACACACACGTACAGGTAGACGATCGATATTTGGAGGAAAGATAGGGGTGAAGAATAAGTCTTATGTTTTCCGTGAAAATGATACAAATTCCGGATTGGAGACTACGCTTTAGAAGGAAAACTCAAGAGAAAACGAGATCTTTCTAAACTGTAAAACGTATATGATCTTAGGTTGAATAAATAGGAGGTGTGAAAAATAAGAGATGGATATTTCTAATTTAGGATGATAGAATTTCTAACTTAGATGCTAAACTGTAGGATTAGAATCAACGTTAACTTATGAAACTAGCTTGACGGGATTTTGTGGGTAGTATCCGCTGAAAACCCTCAAGAGACAGCACCCCTCCTACTAGGGACATCTAAAGGTTTAACGGCTTATTGCACACACTAAGTGCAACCGTGATACCTACGAAAGTCAGCTTATGACTTTTTGTGAATAATTGGTTTTGCTCAGGACGAGCAAAAGATAAGTTTTGGGGTATTTGTTCACACCAGAATATTGCATTTAATACCGCTCATTCTTCTGCTCGTTTGTTTATAGGCAGGTGCTTTTAATCCGTGTTTAATACATATTTACAGGTTATAGGTTTCTAGTCCAAAATAACGCAAATCATACAAAATTTCCACAGTTACGCCAAAATCCAAAACATTTGCCACAGACAAATAAAATCCGGATTCCGGTCATCCGCATCCGTCCAGTGCTGCTTACCAGTTAATGAGACAAGACAAATAACAATGGTCATTCGTGTCTCGGTCAAGCACAGAGCACGAGAGGGGCAGCACAAAATTCATATGCGCGGAGCTCGAGGGAGATAAAGGTCAAATGAATTAAAAATGAAGCCATTTTGGACTGTTGAATATCTGAAGAAACTTTGGAAGCATTTTACAATTTGGGACCTGTAGAACAGAAGGAGAAAGTAACATGGAGAAGCCCAGAAAAAACGACAAAACAGTTCCTCAAACACACCGCGGAACCGCGGCCAATAGGCCACTTTTGCGGCGGTTCCGCGGCCGAGTCAAGTCTTCGCCAGATCGTATTTTGGGGGTAGTTTTGTAATTGTGAAGGGGCTCAGAATTTGACCCTAGGGTTTCAGCTCTCTGCCTATAAATACTCCAGTTTTGAGCCATTGTAGAGATGCGTTTTTCTTTGTTAGGATTTAGTGTGGTTTAGTTGTATCTTCTTCTTCTTCTTCTTCTTCATTTTTCCTCCATGAAAATTGTAGTAAGAGCTCTTGAGTGGAAGATAAATGAAGATGAGGGTTTTTCTTAACTTGTATCTTTAATTTCTTGTATTATAATTTTAATTCCTAGTGTAATTTTATTTCTTGTTGTTAAGTAGTTGTTGTTATTCCTTGTTTTATTTTCCTTCTTTTCTTATCCGTATTTTCAAGCCATGATACTCGATGGAGTCTCTTGCTTAGGTGAGGGCCCAAGTAGTTAGCTTGGTACCATTTATAAAACCGTATTTTTCCTTTCTTTCTTTTCTTCCTTCTTGTTTTGTTTTTATTTTCATTTAAATATGTGAAAAATTCCACACTTGTTAGGGGCTAAAGAAAGTTAGTATGAGCTACGGAAAAATCCCTTGTGCTTCTCTTCGCCAAACACCTTAAAATGAACCTAGACCAAACATGCACAACCCCCTCCCTTAGACGCGCTATACGTGACATATAGCCGCAACCTAAGTCGAGAAGTCCTTTGGGCACACTACAACGTGACATGTAGTTGTGACTTAATTGGATACATGGATGCGTATGTTTGGCCGAGAGTTGGAAATAAGAGCGGACGGACAAGGGGTACTAGGAATGGATTTTGCGTTGGAAAGCTTGCTTACACTCGCAAATCCCATTCCTATGTCCTCCTAATCTCCGTTACTTCCGATTATCCCAACATCAATTTAAGAATGGCAAAAGATAAGCACAAGACTACACCTAACTCTACTAACCAATCTTAAACCTAATAAGCTTACTTGAACATAAATACGAACACGTAGGATAGAATTAAACATACTCATATACACTTTAATTAACTCGTCTAAAACAAGAACGAACAATACGAACCATTTCTCAGTGGACGACTCGTAGTCAACCGGCTAGCTACAAGCGAAATTGACTTGATTGCGGTAAATAGAGAACAAAGTAGAACGCATATCATAAAACATATCGCGGTTTTTCTGCTTCAATCACTGGTGCTGGCGCCCTCGTGGGGAGCACGTGAGGCGCAGCCTCATTAAAATTTAACAGAGCTTAGCTCTTTTTATTATGTTTAAATATTGGGGGAACAGAGACCAATTAGTATACATCGTTTGTCGCTCTATTTTAAATTATTTTATTTAATTTTTTGTAAAAGAAAATTGAAGTTACGAATAAATACCATGGTTTTCTCATTCTCACATATGACATATCAATACCTTTACTTTTAAAATAGCTTTTAGAAATTAATTTTTATTTCTGGAAATTTCAAGAAATTTATCTATGATAGAATATATTATTTTGTACATGCTGTAAGAATTTCAGATCGAATCAAATAACGGTTTATAAGTTACGTAGTTTTTTTTCACTGTTTTTAAAATTAGAAAACTGTCATTAAAGGTCTTCTTCGAGAGACCATAACTTTATAATCGTTGATCCAAATTAAGTGTTTTCTGATGTTTTGAACATCTGCATCGAAAGATATAGATTTTCTTAGTTTTATTTTACTGAAACCGACGTAAAATATAGAAAACTGCGTTACAATATTAAGCGATGCATCTGGACAGAATCTGTCCTGATTCGCACACTGTTTTTAAATAGGACATAACTCGAATTCCCGATGTCCGTTCGTAACAAAATTTAGATATGTAGATGCACGATTGATAGAGTTATAATTTCCTATATATTAGATTACTTATAAATGCATGAAACAACCCGATATAGGTTTTGCAATATAACATATAGTTGCGGTCCAGAAATCTGAATTTCTGTTTTAAACGCTGATATTAAAATGATCATAACTAGAACTTCAGAAATCCAAATCGCGTGAATCTTATTGTTTTGGATAACTAAATCAAAAGATCTACAAATTTCTAATAATCTTCGTAACTTGAAACCTGGTGGAAATTGACTCAAACTATATTTTAAAAATATGCGACAGTGCTGGACAGATTTTGATATGTTCTGCGCAATGAAACGAAAATGGATATATCTCGCAAACCGGTAGTCGTATTTAGACGCGACTGGAAATCACGCGTGCATAACACTTAGGTCTATATTTTTTATATTCCTAATTTTATTGACTTGATTAATTAGTTGTACACAATATTTCTTTACAATATTGTTTATGGTCGTTATTTGAATAATATATTTGACTCATTTCATTCTATTTGAACATGTTTATCTTGTTTTTCTCGATTTTTGAATTGTTGCATGTACATGAAGACATAATTAGATATTATATATCTGACATAATCTAATTATATACTGACCATGAATTTAATTTGACATGAACTTGACAAGAATACATGATACAACTTGAATATGAACTTGTACTCTTTATATTCATGGATTCGGCCAAGACCTGTAACTTGAACTATACACTACAATACGCGGGGATAAGGGGTAGATTGGTACGGAACATATATCATGGCACGAGAGGTCACTTTAAAATACACCTACATGAATTCACGTGCCGTTGTCCCGTGGGTTATGCGGGGCCTTGTACTACATGTTACCTAGTTCACGGGGTAAGTTGGACTCCTCTCGTATACATGAATATTTTCTTTATCAAACTACAAATTACCACGTTAGAATAATCATATTTACACATTGGCATTCACTTCATGTTCACTATACATATACTACACAGCCATTTTTATACTTTTTTGTTATGCTCATGTTCCATTATCATACTTACATAGTTATTATTTACCATGTTATATAGAATTACTATGTTACATAGATTTGCCATGCTTATATTAGATGATCTGTTTAATGACCATATCACACTTAGTTCATTGCTTCATGATATCATTTTCCTACTTGTCACTATACCTTTATATTTTCCATTCATATTTTTTTGGGACTTACCGAGCGCTAGTTCGCTGACAAGCATTCCACCCATTTTTTGTTTCTTGGAATGTTCGTCAGGTGAATTTGGGACAGAGGATTTAGAAGCAATCAACGAGGAGTATTTTCATCTCACACCTTAAGTGGACGAATAGTTTTGTTAATTTTCGAGATTATTACAGCTTTCCTTTTAGTATACCACGTGTTTAGGCTCCTTACCTTCATCTTATATTTAATGTTCAGACATATTGTATCATTTAAAAATTATGAAATATTGAATGTAATATATCGATATTGGATTTTATTACTCTTGTTATTCTTGCACTTTATTATATTGCTTACTTACGCTTAATATATTTATTAAGAGAAACGACCTTCTCATAATAAATACGTTGTGGGCTTACCACGTCATCGTTTTCGTCTACTCGGAGGCGGGACGTGACAAAATATCCTAACCATCCTGTCGATGAATGATATCGGATCCTCTGATGCATCTATGCCAGTAAACACCGGAGGCTTCAACGGTTCAACCTCAAGAACTCGGGAAGCGACACATCTAACATCCCAATCACCGAAGGCATAACTGATCTCTGAGTACCTACTGTACCAAAATCTCTGGAGCTGGCTGTACAACGGCAGGCCCTTGGGTCCGAATAGTCTAAACTAACGACCCAAACGAACGATATAGATCAAGAATGCTCGTCTCCATATAAGAAATCCTATCAGAAATAAGAGGATCACCAAGTTCCAGTGTTACCGGAGTACCGTCCTGATCAATTCTCGTCTCGAACGAGCCTGCCCTGACCTCGTTACTAACTTCAACCCTCTCGGCCCGCACAGTCCCTGACGGCATGGTGACTGGAACAAGAAACAACAACAATCGGTCATCAGATCTCAACGAAATAGCAATGAAATGCTAACAGCTCAGGAAAGAAGGAAAGAGAATCCTGGAAGAATACGAAATATATCTCCTAAGGTCACTTAAGCGGGGTGTCGTATCGTAAATATACCGAGGAACATACGTACGGTACGTAACTCTACTTAAGCTACCTACTCCATCATAGCAAGAGTAGCCTATACGTCGAAAGGTCGGGTTTAAGACCCCCAATGTCAAGTTTAAGTTCCGCAAGGTTAAACCTAGGTCTCAGAAGATGATACCCTAAACTCCGCAGGGTCAAACCTAAACTCAACAAAGGAAAACGAAGTTCGGGTTTAATACCCCAAAGTCAAGTCTATGTTCCGCAAAGTTAGGCCTAAGTTTCAAAACATAATAACCTGGACCTTACATGGTTAAACCTAGATTCGACAGTGGTAAAACCTAGTGCTCTGATACCAACTTTGTCACGACCCCAAAAGGGCACATGGCCGGCACAAGGATTACATGAAGTCAAGTGAACCCCATCATAACCCAAGTGAGCCAAAACCAGGAATCTAAACTATATATATAAGGAAATAGATAGTAATAGGTAGAGGTGAAGTTTAGAAAAGTTTTTATAAGAAATAAAGCTTGTTTCGAAAGATTTAAAAAAACGGACAACACCTCCTTTGTAAATTTTGAACAAAATTGATACAATGACAAGTAAATAACAAGCATCCCCACATACGGGAGCTAAATCAACGCCCAAACGGCGGAATCAAAACCATGCAGTAATATACGATGCAAAACGGTGAAGGATCAATAAAGAGGAAAGTAAATAACATAAATATACATCAAGTCGACTTCCACACGAGTCTGACAACAACAAAATATACAATTCTAAGGTCTCGACAAAACTAGACTTGGTCTTTGATGAAGTACATCTAGATACAAATAGGTACAAGGTAAAAACCGATACAAAAAACACAACTCAAAAATGCGCAACCACGCCCAAAAAATAGCAAATGTGCCAAATCAGCGGCTATGAATCCAAGCGGTCGAACCTGCAAAAAACTATGGCATAACGGGGGTGAGTTGCCAATTCGTGAGTAGAATTATATAACAAGCTAAAAGTCGCATGGATAAGCGGTGAAGCAACTAAGTATGATAAATGTGTACATCAAGAAGGGTAAATAAGCACGTGCCGGAACTAGAGTTCGAGCGATGAGATAAAGTGCCATCATATACAACTCGTGTACCACTATCCTAACTTATAAAATATGAATAATTGTGTGGTTATCGTGTCAATATCAATTAATCGGTATCTGGCCCGGTATGGGCACAACATAACCACAAGCATCCGAAAGCATGTAAGTTCAGAAGGTAAATACAATACTGTGAAATAAAACGCTAACAACCATTAATATAACTCACTACATATAAATATATAACGATGTCATTCACGATCACCGCAGCCATAATGCAATATTTATAGCAGATTGATCGTCTTTCGTGTGTATATAAAATGTTTCACAACCAAAGAAATTTATACCGCAATCAATTAACAGTGTCGATGTAGCGCGTAAATGAATACGGATCGTCCACTGAGAAAGTGTGATTTGTTCGCAATCGTTTTAGTTGAGTTGAAAATTAAAAGATAAAAGAAATTGATTCAATATTCATGAGATTTTAGTTTCAAGAATCATAAGGAAATAGATCTAAAATCAAGAATTACTAAAGATCAAGAAATTGTCCCAATCGATTGAATTATTAAGATTTGAAGAATGGCTTGTAGGATCCGATTGAGTTAGTAGCTAATGATGAATCTAATAATTCATAATCTTATCTATTGAATATTTGTAGCTAGATTGATGATGATGATTGAAGATTAGGGATCAATTGAAGAAACTGTAGGGTTCCTAGGCACTCTCAAGGGGTCTCACAAGGCATCAACCATGCCAATTCACAATTTTAACGGTGCCGAGAAACCTAACAAGATCGTTGGCTAGAATTTTAGGCGACAAAGCAAACTAGTTAACACTTAACTACTAGAATACGGAAATACAACCTTTGTAGATCCGGTTCTCCACCTCCATAGCTCCGCAATGAAGTATCCTCGCTGTCCAAATGGAAACCCGGGCTCTAGCGTCGGCTTCATCAGAGAAATGGGCGGGCAAGGTCGTCGGCTTCGTGCCGAAGATGATCTACGTCGAGGCATCGCAAGATCAAGCTCCCACTTCACCAAGTCATGAAACTTGTGAAGAGAACACACTCTACTACTTGGCAAGAGGTAGAGGATGAAGAAATAGGAAGTGGGTAGAGTTTAAAATTGGATTTCTCACTCATTTCATCAATCCACCATTGATGAAGTCAAGCTTCTTCATGTGTAGAAGAAGAAGAAGAAGAAGGAATATTGTTATGATAAGTTCATTAGAATAATTGAAAAAGAATTATCCTTATCATAACTTGAACCATGGTTAGATGTAGAGAGTTAACTCAAGTTAGATGAATGGTTAGGGTTTGAAGAAGAAGACAAAAAAGGTTACATGAGTCAAAGTTGCATGAAGCTTCAAGAAGCTTCATGTAAGAATGCAACCTTTTTATTTTCTTTTCACTTTTTCTTTTAATCCAAATTAAAAGATAAATGAATGAATAAATGAATAAAAACCCTAACCATTTACTTAACCATGGTTTAACTCTTTACACAAACCCTAGCAATCATGTATCATCAAACATAATACAATCAAGTGCACAAAAATATATCACATATACAATGTGCACACCCGAGTGAGAAAATCCATTTAAAGTAAACCGATACTAGTTAATTCAAACTAATATATCAAATATATAATTATGCATTAAATCATTAAATCAACACTTGATTTAATGATCCGGTCATATCGCATATAACCGACTAATATAAACAGTAACAACTTATCGAATCAACACTTGATCCGATATCCCGGCTATATTGCATATAACCGATCAATGTCACAAATCGCGAGAATCGAATACAGTATCACATACTGGTATCATTCTCGGTCCCGCACATATCTCATATGCGCTCCTATTTCGTTTCGCTTGAGCCAGGAAACCTCTGTGTAGAACTCTAAAGACTCGTCAATACGCCGGCAGCAGATGATGATCATATCAAGCACCCACAAGCCGCAAGCGGTCTGCTAAACGTAACGGCCACCCGGGTATTGAGCGATCAGAAGATCGACGAGCAAGCCCGCTCACACTCCAGTGAATCCAACCAGTAACACTACCGTACAGTCCGGTATGATCGTCTGATATGTCGCATATCTTGCCTAGGGGTGGTAAACGTCAGACCCCAATAGCTCGATAAGTCGTGTCGATATGAGATCTATAACAATTCGAGAAACTACTGGTAACACTTACCAGTAAATCTCAGCAACCCTGGCCAGGGATTTCCGGTTATAGCCAATCGAACACAGCGCAACATCAACTCCCTATACCGGGAGAGACGAATCCCCTCCTATCGCTCATTGCCTCCATGTGATTCGGGACTGTACCCAAAAACCACCGTTTTGCACGCCCTCTTGGACGTGGTAAGGTGGAAATCAAAGCACAGTGGGAACCACACAAGACTCTATGACGATCTCGGGTCAACAGACTACTCTGTACCAGTGTCACTAGAGAACTGCCATCTGACGTAAGGTATAATACCATCTGGGAGTTCTCGGCGAGTCCGTCCAGTGTACCCAGTCTCTACTGAGCACCCGTATATCATCTCTGATGTCAAACACCAATGGATATGGGATCATCCATCGCCCATCTGTATGGGTCGAGAAGGTACACGCTAGTCTACTCTGGTATATCGATGCCCCGTCTCGATGCACCCACGACTAGGGACTTTGAAGGATGTACTTATGGACTACCATGTCCCCACTAGTATGATCCGCATCATAGTCCAGGTAGTCAAGCACACATCCTAAGGGCTTTACCAACATGTAATAAAGAGACAGCCTGTATACACGTTAAGGTAAAGATCAACCAGATAGCATACTATCATGTCGAGCAAGAAAGTCCTCCCTATATATGTCCCAGCATCCACTACAATATACATCCAGTGTACAGTAATGGCCTCTAGGGCATACATATAACTAACAATCTCCCACTTGCACTAGGGCCATCTGTAGCAGTGGTTGTAGTATCTCATACTCAACCATCCCATAAAAGTCTCTCTCTGGGAATAGGCCTTCGTGAGTGGATCCGCCGTGTTGTCCTCTGAGTCTACTCTCCTAACCTCGATCACCCTGGAGATCAACCATCTCCATGATCAGGTGATACTTCCTTAGAATAAGTCTGGATCACTGATGGGACCGGTGTTCCTTGGCATAAGCCACAACTCCATTGTCTCACAATGGTAGGAACGCAGTTCATCTCATGAACTAATATACACCCAAACAGCCTCTTTGGTAGCATCTTAAGTAGCGATGTATCCTGCCTTTATCGTCTAGTATGTCACGGTATCTAGCTTGGAACTCTTCCAATATACCGTCCCTTTACTGAGGGTAAAGACAATGCCTGTGACTGACACTCAGTCGTCTTTATCACCCTGGAACCCTTCCAGTGATTTTTCCCAGGATCAACTGATACCATCTCACTACAACTAGTGAGTATCCTAATATCCAATTAGATCTATCTCATAGATCCTAAACTCAGGATTTAGTAGGTATCAGTTCGATCCTATGTGGAGAATCATTGTGATAAGCGGAGATTGATCGAGCGTAGCATAGGAAACTCCTTCCTTATCAATAGTATGACATTCACGTACTCTACGAGGATCACCACCATACTCCCTACTACCTTTTTGTTTATACAAGGTTCATCTACCATTTTAATGATGTCAACTTCTTTGACTAATCCATCAAAACAGATGTTTCAACTCCGCGATGCCTGCTTTATCATATAAAGCATCTTGCACACGTTTCCGCTGCTCCCACTGTCTACGAGGCCCTCTGGCTGTGTACTTATAGACGCACTTTTCTAAAACATCATTTAGAAAAGCAGTCATGACACCCAACCGCCAGATATCATAGTCATGGTATGTAGCCGTGGCAAGTAGGATCCGGATGGACTTAAGCATAGCTACTTGAAAAGGTTTCATCATTATCCGCACCTGGTCAATGATGCAAACTTTTAACAAGTCTAGCTTTGAAAGTCTCAACTTTTCCATGTACACCAAGTAATCTTCTCAAGATATACTTGCTCCTGATGGGGATTTAACCCTTCAGATATAGCAACCAAAGTCCATACTTTGTTGGTGTATAAGGATTCCATCTCAGATCGATAAACATCCAGCCATTCTTACAGAGTCTCACTCCAGATGGCCAGCTCGAAACTAGTTGGATCATCATCTCATGATGCAATCCTCGCTCCCACTGTCATAGAGAAACCGAAGTATCTCTCAGGTGGGTGAGGAACCCTACTAGATCGGCGGAGAGGCTGAGGTTCGTTGGTATCTACTGAATCCTTTGGTTGTACCAAATCATCTGATGTAGTTTGCATAGCTGGAACCTTTCCAGTTCTGCATAACTGACCTTGCCTCGAGCTTGTCCGGATTTTGCTTTTAGACATAGGCCGGACAACCCCAAATCTTAACTAACTTAAGATATGGGCTCTTCCATTTCCATATCACATATGAAGCGGTAGGTAACTGATTTGATTCGAACCCTATTCAATAGGTATGCAGCTTCATAAGTGCATAACCCCCAAAAGAAAATAGGTAACTCAGTAATACTCATCATAGAGCACACCTTATCATATAGGGTGTGATTGCTCCGCCCCGATATACCATCGTGATATGGTGTATACGGAGGAGTAATGCTGAGAGAGAATCTCATTCTTCTTTAGAATAGTCCAGGATTTCCGTGCTCAAGTATTCTCCTCCCTGATCTCATCAAAGGACATAATACTTATACCCGTATTTTGGTTCTCTACTTCTAACTTATATTCTGTGAATATCTCAAAAGGTTCGGACTCATGTTTCAACAGGAACATATGACTGAATCTTGAGAGATTATCAGAGAATATGATGAAGTATAAAGAACAAGTCCTGGCATTTGTAGACAGGAGACCTTACATACAACATCATGTATCAGTCCCAAGAGTTCATTAACTCTTTCTCTGTTTCCAGTAAACGGAGCTATGGTCATCTTATCTTTGTGACATGACTGGCGAGTTCCACAAGATGTAAATTCAAACTAATTTAAATATGCATCTTTATGTAACTCTAGCTAGTCGGGTCACATTGATCTGACCTAGTCTACAATACCTCAAGAAGGAATGGTTCAATTCTGAACTCTTCCTCTTGTGTGTGATCCATATACTAAGAACTGTAGTTTGATTTAGAACATCAATGCTTTTAGAAAACGTGCCTGAACCGATCAACTTTTGATATAGGAAATGTTCAAAACATTATCCAACAATACAAAATTTTATCATTTCTTTACTAGTAAAGAGACTGATATGATTTTGTATATCAGGTTCGGTATCTAATAACATTCGTTCAGAATCAATGTATTGGTAATACAGGATGACAGTGACCGACAGACTTAGCTGCAACACTTGCCCCGTTTTCTGTCTCATGAAACTTATCACCCGTTCTCAGTTTTTCTACCCTTTTGTAGCCCTATGTAACAGATTACATATCTGGGATCCTGATCTGGTATCATATACCAAGGATGCGGAGGATACTGAGAAACAGTTCTGTATAATGAACACACCCGAAGATGATGCATCAACATGCACTCTCTTTGTTTGGGCGGCATGGGAATCTTGGTATTCCCCTATTTCCTGCTCTGTCTTATAACAATTATAAGTTGGAGCGGGACCAACGTTCCCCAGCTCAGTATAACAAGCGGGTTCGGTCAATAATCCGTTTTATTATCTTGATTAAGGCGTGATATGGTCGCTACCTGGAGAGAGAGAGAAGAAAACACTCAGCGTGCGCTCTTGCAAGAATAGATTGGTTATTATTTTATCTAATCAGGATGGCTCCCACTGCTTTTTATCAAATCTTCCTTCAAACCCTAAAAGGAAAGACTAGCCGGGATTAATTACACACTACAAGTTCGCCAATCTTTCAGCCAGGCCAGTGTCGGTACTTTGAGGGAGGTCCCCCGTGCTTTCGCACGAACCTAATTAATGTAAACCTCGTTTTCCCAGAGGCGTAACCTCGTTAACACCTTTCTAGACACCTACTTGATCGGCTAATTGTAATGTGTAAAACTCTCCCAGGAGTAACACTTACTCGCAGCGGGTATCGGGATCCAACTATCTCATAGAAGGTATGCAATCTCATTGCAAATTTCAACACTTGAAATTCCCGATAATATTCTGCCCCTAACGTGCTATGACCTTGACGAAAGCCAACAAACCATAGCCCGCTAGTCAAGTTCAACCCGTACATTTCTTGATTGAATTAAACCCACCCGCACGACCCTTGACGAAAGCCAACAAAGCCGCACGACTACCCTAATCCAATCGCATCGTATGCAGGCAGATAAGCAGCATATAGCTACCGCACACTGCACCTTGACGAAAGCCAACAAATGCAGCATGAATACTATATACAACTTATCTGAAATGACGGAGGGCTACGACAGGTTTTTCTGAAAACCTATTGCGTAATGAACTTGATATCGTTGTAGAATCAAATGATTTTGAAATGGAGTGCTTTTGAGGCTTTTCTAGTTTTGCTAAAGGAGTCACTCCCGGTGAAGGGATCGTCGGTCCTTTCCTCGTCGAATGAGGTGCGGGATATATCATATATATCTCTGTGCAAAGCATCTTAAAAGCAATCAAAAGACAAACCGAGTATGTAGCATCTGCCAGTTATTGCTAAAGGAGTCACTCCCGGTGAAGGGATCTCGGTCCTTTCCTCATCGAATAAGGTGCAGGATATATCACATATACCTCTGTGCAAAGCAAGAACTGTAGCTACCTGTTTTATTTTGAAATTCGATTCTACAACATCTTTAGGTTTCTTTTATTTCATTAATCACATTAATGAAGTCCCATCATTTAAGTACCTAAACATCACAGATAAATACGACGTACACTTATGCCATCCGCATTCGCCTCGATGTCCCCTCGTGCACCGTTAGGTTAGGTAACTAACGGCAGAGCGGGGCAGGGCTAGCGCGGGTGTAAAACATAAGTAACGCCTATATAATATATCATATATACTATATACTGTATCTATCACAGAACATCACATGATCACATCACAGATATCGCAGCAGAAGAAACATATGAAATATTGGATATACTAGGACGTCCGTGTTTTCAATACGAGCCAGTATAAAACACGGATTCCACGGTCGTGATGAATAGCCAAACCCACACCCCTAGACCCCTACGAGAGCGGCAAGCAACCCTACCATTTCTAGAGTTAAGAGACCCGGACTCGACTCCTCGAGTTGGTCTCTCACTGGACTCCAGAACCCGGTTACTTGTGCTCCCCTCCTTGGGTCTATCCTAGTGCGGAAAAGTAAATAATATACAAACGGTGACAACTTCCGCAACCTGGAAGCGCCCCAATAAAAGAATATTACATACAAGTTTTTACATGAATGAAAATGAAAAACACTCATCTCACATAAAAAAAACCCGACTATTCAAACACGACGATCCAATATAACATATCCAGCAACACATAACATCACATGTCATTAACGTAAGTAAATATGCGCATCCCAATTGTCGTTGACATATAGCAACGAAACCGGCGATATCACATATTACACTTACGGTCACAGAAAAGAAAGTGTAAAACTACAACAGTTGGAATCCGCAACCACCTCAGACATCACATGCCTGACCTAATGAATTACTTAGACATCGCATGCCTAACAATTATAAATCCCGCATTTTAGTCTCAAAATCGAAAACTCTTTTCAATATCAAGTCGGGCAATTCAACAAGATTCCCGACATCCTGATCGAATGCTCGTCGCAAACTTTAGTAGACGGCCACACCCCCGACGTCGTCGACGAAGTGCACCAAGGCGGAACACCGCCACCGCGAGCACCCGAACGGATGCTTTCGGCGAAGGGGTTCTCCTACAGTCACTTGGTCGGGGCTATGGAGTGAGGCTGTCTATTAAATTTATCCGGCGAGTATCCGCGTACGCTATGTGATTGCGACGGACTTTTGATCACATCAAAATTCCGTGGCAACCGATCAAGTGAGACTAAAGTGCTACGTTTATAACATTCATTCAGTTATCTCATAACTTGTTGTGAATTCCAATTATTGTATCCCATTCCGGATAAATAGAAAATGTTAAACTTTCCGATCGAACAATCGAACACCCAAGTTTTCCCGATACATATCAACACATGAAACAAGTCTAAAAACATTCAGTTCGTGCCTCAGTACCAACGGTCCAGCCGTAGAAGGGTCAAGCCAACGCCTCACATGTGGCACGCCGTACTGCCCCAAACCCGAAGGTTCAAAGGGCAGTTCAAGACGGTCACATAATCGAGTTAAGGTTTGTTGTCTTCTAGAGGGTCCATCGAGTTACTTGCACAACTTAGAACGTCTTTAAACTACGGAAAAATCCAACACTTGGAAATTTCCCGACAGGGGAAAAATTGGGTATTTATATCCGGTCGAACTTTTTAACATATTCTAAAATTTATCCGGAAAGCCACATAGACAAAATCTGATACCCCGATCGAAACACCGAATCCCCAAAACAACCCCAGAAAATTCAACTCTTGAATAAAATTTAAAAATACCCAGAGAACTCAGCACAGTTAAATAGGAATTACTGTGGAAATAGGTATGGCTGACGTCATCAAGTGGTGGCGGAACCGCCGCACGAGCAATGCTCGTGCCGCGGTTCCGCGGCTGTTTAAACTCCAAACAGTGTCGTATTTGCACAGTAATTCTTACAATTTACTGCTGAATTTTTTAGGAATTTTTAATTCACAAAAAAACCTGTTTTTGAAAAAAGTCCAGAGAGCATGTAAAATTGGGGTTTCGGGTTCGTTCGGGTTTCTAAATCTGTCTAGACTTCGCCTAAGGCTCTAGCTACGCTCTGATACCACTGTAGGGTTCCTAGGCACTCTGAAGGGGTCTCACAAGGCATCAACCATGCCAATTTACAATTTTAACGGTGCCGAGAAACCCTAACAAGATCGTTGGCTAGAATTTTAGGCGACAAAGCAAACTAGTTAACACTTAACTACTAGAATACGGAAATACAACCTTTGTAGATCCGGTTCTCCACCTCCATAGCTCCGCAATGAAGTATCCTCGTTGTCCAAATGGAAACCCGGGCTCTAGCGTCGGCTTCATCAGAGAAATGGGCGGGCAAGGTCGTCGGCTTCGTGCCGAAGATGATCTACGTCGAGGCATCGCAAGATCAAGCTCCCACTTCACCAAGTCATGAAACTTGTGAAGAGAACACACTCTACTACTTGGAAAGAGGTAGAGGATGAAGAAATAGGAAGTGGGTAGAGTTTAAAATTGGATTTCTCACTCATTTCATCAATCCACCATTGATGAAGTCAAACTTCTTCATGTGTAGAAGAAGAAGAAGAAGAAGGAATATTGTTATGATAAGTTCATTAGAATAATTGAAAAAGAATTATCCTTATCATAACTTGAACCATGGTTAGATGTAGAGAGTTAACTCAAGTTAGATGAATGGTTAGGGTTTGAAGAAGAAGACAAAAAAGGTTACATGAGTCAAAGTTGCATGAAGCTTCAAGAAGCTTCATGTAAGAATGCAACCTTTTTATTTTCTTTTCACTTTTTCTTTTAATCCAAATTAAAAGATAAATGAATGAATAAATGAATAAAAACCCTAACCATTTACTTAACCATGGTTTAACTCTTTACACAAACCCTAGCAATCATGTATCATCAAACATAATACAATCAAGTGCACAAAAATATATCACATATACAATGTGCACACCCGAGTGAGAAAATCCATTTAAAGTAAACCGATACTAGTTAATGCAAACTAATATATCAAATATATAATTATGCATTAAATCATTAAATCAACACTTGATTTAATGATCCGGTCATATCGCATATAACCGACTAATATAAACAGTAACAACTTATCGAATCAACACTTGATCCGATATCCCGGCTATATCGCATATAACCGATCAATGTCACAAATCGCGAGAATCGAATACAGTATCACATACTGGTATCATTCTCGGTCCCGCACATATCTCATATGCGCTCCTATTTCGTTTCGCTTGAGCCAGGAAACCTCTGTGTAGGACTCTAAAGACTCGTCAATACGCCGGCAGCAGATGATGATCATATCAAGCACCCACAAGCCGCAAGCGGTCTGCTAAACGTAACGGCCACCCGGGTATTGAGCGATCAGAAGATCGACGAGCAAGCCAGCTCACACTCCAGTGAATCCAACCAGTAACACTACCGTACAGTCCGGTCTGATCGTCTGATATGTCGCATATCTTGCCTAGGGGTGGTAAACGTCAGACCCCAATAGCTCGATAAGTCGTGTCGATATGAGATCTATAACAATTCGAGAAACTACTGGTAACACTTACCAGTAAATCTCAGCAACCCTGGCCAGGGATTTCCGGTTATAGCCAATCGAACACAGCGCAACATCAACTCCCTATACCGGGAGAGACGAATCCCCTCCTATCGCTTATTGCCTCCATGTGATTCGGGACTGTACCCAAAAACCACCGTTTTGCACGCCCTCTTGGACGTGGTAAGGTGGAAATCAAAGCACAGTGGGAACCACACAAGACTCTATGACGATCTCGGGTCAACAGACTACTCTGTACCAGTGTCACTAGAGAACTACCATCTGATGTAAGGTATAATACCATCTGGGAGTTCTCGGCGAGTCCGTCCAGTGTACCCAGTCTCTACTGAGCACCCGTATATCATCTCTGATGTCAAACACCAATGGATATGGGATCATCCATCGCCCATCTGTATGGGTCGAGAAGGTACACGCTAGTCTACTCTGGTATATCGATGCCCCGTCTCGATACACCCATGACTAGGGACTTTGAAGGATGTACTTATGAACTACCATGTCCCCACTAGTATGATCCGCATCATAGTCCAGGTAGTCAAGCACACATCCTAAGGGCTTTACCAACATGTAATAGAGAGACAGCCTGTGTACACGTTAAGGTAAAGATCAACCAGATAGCATACTATCATGTCGAGCAAGAAAGTCCTCCCTATATATGTCCCAGCATCCACTACAATATACATCCAGTGTACAGTAATGGCCTCTAGGGCATACATATAACTAACAGAAACTAGGGTTTCTCCTTCACTAACCCTTGTCTTTTCAATCATAATCATTCGGATCTAGCCTCTAGCAAAGAAAATCACCGATAGTTTGTTCCCTAATTTGTAACGAAATAATCAAGAAGTTATTTCGCTCCAAATTAGATCATCAATGATTCATGTTGCTAAGGTTCACAAATCTCATAAGAATTAAGAATTAGTATAAAGATTTAATCATCACTAGATCTATCAATTCTCTCGGATCTTCCACAAGCAGAGAATTTACTCACGCATCATCATAAAACAATCAAGATCGATGCATATCATAATGCGAGAATGAATAGAAAGCGAGAATAAAGATTTTCACCTTTAGTTAGATCTTCTTCAAATTACAACTCTCACTCAAGTTTACAAGACTAGCTCTAGCTCACACAATTGAGAAGGAATTTGGCGTCGATATTTACGTGGCTCGATCGTCGTGAGTCGCGGATCATCGTGGATCTCTTGCTCGGATGATGAACGGCGTTGCATATAGAGGATCTTCGGTCTTCGCTCGATCTTTCTTTCAATGGATCTTGAGTTGGTTCAAGTTGTGTCACCCTAATTTTGTATTGAATTGATGTAGAATGATCAGCAACCTTTATAATGAAGCCCTAGGTCCCTTTTTATAGTTTTTCCTTTAGCTTCCCCTAGAAGCTAGGTCTAGCTTCCCTTGGAAGCTTGGTTGTTATGGGGATTATATAGTAAGCTAGGTAGAAGTTTCTAGATTAAGGTAGTTAGCTAGCTTACATGAGAAGCCTTTCTGTTGGAGGGAAACTTCTAGAGATTTGAAGCGGCTTGAGGAACTTTTGCAGTTGAAAGGAGGCCTCTGAAACAAATACCAACCGCCGACGAGTCGACTCGGCCGCGGATCCGCGGCCGTTTTAGGTGATCTCTGCATGAAAATCTCTGGTTTGTTTCATGGTGGCTTTATGGCACTTTCCTGATGTCTGGAATATTTTTATACTTTCTTGTTTACTGCCAGATTTAAAGTCTTGGACTTGACGTATTTTATCAGCACTTTTAGCAGTTCCATCTCTTTTACCTGGAGAATTTGCTGCACACAATCTCGAGACAAGTGTTGATATACAAAAATCATGCGTGTAGTAATAAACACACAATTTCCCTCATAATGCTGGTTATAATGTATAACACATGTTATTTGGTATTTCACAGACGAATTGCTAATATGTGCTATATTTACACCAAACACCATTAGATAATTATAAAGAGTAGGGAAATTGATGTGTTAAGAATGCAATATTTTCGACTGATCAAATTCCCCCAAACTTAATTTTGGTCGTCTCGAGCAAACTTGTTTTATTTTTAAGAGAAGGAGAAAATATAAGAAAAACTAACTAGCACACTTTCGTAGGCAACACGATTGCACTGAGCATGTGCAACAAGCCTTTAAACCTCTAGGTGTCCCTAGTAGGAGAAGTGTTGTCTCCTGAGGGTTTTCAGCGGATTGCACCCACAAAATCCAATAATAAAAGAAAGACTGTGAAAGTTACATATAAAGATAAGAATTGTAAAAGAAAGACTTTGAAAATTAGAGTTTCCAACTATACTAGCTTTTCAGTTGTGATGGGCCCTATCTTAATAGTCATGAAAAGATGTTAGAAATCACATCATCCCTCAATAAAACATCGCCTTTATTCTTCATTTCTACCGTTCTTCCGAACACCGATCATATACCCCTAGTGTGTGTAAAAGACATCCCTACACTCGGAGAATTCAATTCAATCTATCATACTCTTGTCCATCTACCTCAGTACTTTTTAATCAGTGAATATTTAAATGGATTTGCTCACACATTTTCATGCGGACGTTAATACTTCTTGAGGTACTAACCGACCGATTGCTCATGTGCTTGCTGATTAGGTGTATTAGTATTTTTCTCGTCTTGCAACACCTAAGGCTTAGCAGTGACTCCCAAACCAGTTGGTCTAAGGCACTAGGTGATGAAGCACCCTTGCTATATTTTTTTATTGCTGCCTTGGCGATATCAAAACCAGTGTTCATTTTTCTATACCATTTTATCTTTTATTCATTTATTATTTCCTTCATACTTTGGATTTTAGACAAGAGCATTTCAAGGTATCCTCTACTATCCCGAGTTTCAAGACGTGTGTAAGTGAGTATAGTAGGGTATCAACATCCAAATATTTGGCTTCCAGAATAGGAACTATTTTTCAGACTTATTTTTATCCGCGGATTAGTGACTTCTTTCATCTTACAAACTCTTGGAACAACGGCTCATAACTACTTATTACTAGTTTCGTTTAAGAAAACTTCTAATTTTCTTGGTTTTCTTAAATTATTCTAATCTTTTGGATGTAATATTTCACTATCTAATCTTTTATTATCTTATTTATGTAGACAAATTTTATTTGTTTTTATATATGTTTTGTGCTTATGCAAAGTATTTATTATATGTTTTGTGCTTATGCAAAGTATGATGCAAAGTGATGCATAAATAAGCACAAACCTCCCCCAAACTTGTTTTCAACAGTGTCCTCACTGTTGTCATCTGTTTAAGCTCAGAAACCTGTAGACTTGGGAGGAAAAATTTGTTAAAGGGAACATGAAATATGATCGTGAAAATCTCCCCTAAACTTATTCTTTTATTTATGTACAAGAATTTTTATTGTTTTGTTTTGTATTTTTTTATTTTTTTATAAGATGTATGTACAAGTTGACTCACCTCCATTCTAAAGATGTGACAAAATTACCAAATCATGGAGGTGAGGTGGGGGAAAAATCAGTCATTATAAAGCGGCTCTTGTAAAAACAAGAGCTCCTCCGAGGGGTCAGTTGAAAAATACGGTTTTAGTCTATGTCCATTTACTTTGAAAATTGTACCGTTTTCAAAATTTTCAACCTCAACTGCTCCGTGCGGGTATACATACCGCACAACAAAAGGTCCTTTCCACCGAGATCGTAGCTTACCCGCATGAAGATGGGGTCGAGAATCATAAATAAGGACTTGTTGACCAGGTGTAAAAGTTTTTCTCAAAATGTTCTTATCGTGAAATACCTTAGTCCGATTCTTTATAATCACAGCATTATCGTAAGCTTCATCACGGAGTTCGCTTAGCTCGTTTAATTGCAGCTTCCAAAAGTTGCAGGCTTGATTTAAGTCAAAGTTAAGTTCTCTAATGGCCCACATTGCTTTGTGCTCAATCTCAACCGGAAGGTGACAAGCCTTTCCAAACACTAGTCTGTAAGGAGACATACCTAGATTGGTTTTATATGCAGTTCGGAACGCCCAAAGAGTATCCGTCAATTTGGTTGACCAATCTTTTCGATTTTTAGAAACAGTTTTCCCCAAAATTTGTTTGATTTGTCTGTTTGAAACCTCAGCTTACCCGCTCGTTTGGGGATGATAGGGTGTGGAAAGTTTGTGGTTAATTGCATATTTCCGCATCAAAGTCCCGAAAGACCGATTACAGAAATGCGTCCCGTTATCGCTAATGATAGCACGTGGGTGTCCAAATCGCGAAAAGATGTTTTCTTTTAAAAACTTGATGACAACCTTTTTGTCATTAGTGCGACAAGGAATAGCTTCTACCCATTTCGAGACGTAATCAACCGCAAGCAATATGTACAAATTCCCAAAGGAGTTAGGAAAAAGACCCATAAAGTCAATACCCTAAACGTCAAAAATTTCAACTACCAAGATGGGTTAAAGTGGCATCTCATTTCTCCGGGAAATCCTACCCGTGTATTGACACTGTGTACAGGTTTTGCAATGATCAAATGCATCTTTGAATAAAGTCGGCCAGTAAAAGCCGCATTGCAAAACCTTCTCCGCTGTCTTTCGAGGACCGAAATGACCCCCACATGCCTGATCATGACAAAAAGATAGAACACTCTTGAATTCATCGTTGGGGACACATCTGCGAATGATCTGGTCAGGACAAAACTTAAACAGATAGGGTTCATCCCAGTAAAAGTGTTTTACTTGGGATAGAAATCGATATTTGTCCTGTTTCGACCATTCGCGGGGAATAAGTCCCGTAGCAAGATAATTCACAATATCCCTGAACCAAGGTTCGTCGGATGCATTCAAGAGTTGTTCGTCTGGAAAAGAATCATTGATCGGCAGGGTCACAGGTGAAGAAGAGATGCGCGACAGATGGTCGACTACCACGTTTTCACATCCTTTCTTATCTTTAATTACAAGATCAAATTCTTGTAATAGAAGGATCCAACGTATTAACCTACCTTTAGCATCTTTCTTCGCCAAAAGATGTTTCAAGGCGGAGTGGTCAGTATACACAACAATAGGTGAGCCAATTAAGTAAGGCCTGAATTTTTCTAATACGAATACAACTCACAAAAGTTCTTTTTCGGTAGTTGTATAATTAATTTGAGCATCATTCAGGTTCTTACTTGCATAATAGATCACGTGTGGCATCTTTTCAATGTGTTGTCCTAAGACTGCACCAACTGCAAAATCTGATGTATCACACATAAGCTCAAAAAGGTGGTTCCAATCTGGAGATGATAGAACGGGGGCTGTAGTGAGAAAGTGTTTGAGTGAGTCAAATGCTGCCTCACAATCCGAGTCAAAGTGAAAGGTTGTGTTCTTGGCCAAGAGAAGAGTTAAGGGTCTAGCAATTTTGCTAAAATCCTTAATGAACCTCCGGTAAAAGCCTGCATGGCCAAGAAAAGATCATATATCCTTGACGCATTTGGGATGAGGGAGGTTTTGAATGACATCTATTTTAGCTTTGTCAACCTCAATGCCTTTCCGTGAAATGACATGTCCAAGCACAATTCCCTCTTGGACCATGAAATGGCATTTTTCCCAATTCAAGGTTAAGTTCTTCTCTTTACAACGAGTAAGAACTTCGTCAAGATGAGATAGGCAGTTAGCAAAAGAATCTTCGAATATCGAGAAATCGTCCATGAAAATCTCCAGAAAATTCTCGACCATGTCCGAGAATATCCCCATCATACACCGCTGAGATGTAGCGGGAGCATTGCATAACCCAAAGGGCATGCGTCTATAAGCAAAGGTACCAAAAGGACAAGTAAATATGGTTTTGTCTTGATCCTCTTTGGCAATAGGGACCTGGTTATAGCCAGAGTATCCATCCATGAAACAATAATATTCCCGTCCAGCTAAGCGTTCTAACATCCGGTCAATAAAAGGTAGAGGAAAGTGGTCTTTCCTCGTTGCGGCTTTGAGTTTTCTATAATCAATACATACACGCCACCCAGTTTGAGCGTGTGTCTGGATTAACTCATTTGCCTCATTTGTTATGACCGTAACGCCAGATTTCTTAGGGACTACATGAATTGGACTTACCCATTGGCTATCGGAGATTGGGTAAATGATACCACTGTCAAGGCATTTGACGATTTCTTTCTTCACCGCATCTTTCATGACGGGGTTCAACCATCTCTGTGGTTCTCGGGTTGGCTTGACTTCATCCATCAGATGTATATGATGTTCAACAATCAAGGGACTAATCCCTTTGATGTCAGCCATAGTCCAACCAAACGCCTGCCTATTAGATCTCAATACCGTCAAAAGCGTATTCTCTTACTCTGAGGCTAGAGAAGCGGATATAATCACGGGTAAAGACTCATTCTCACCTAAATATATATATTTAAGATGAGAAGGTAAAAGTTTGATATCTAATGTTGGCGGAGAAATTATAGAAGGTAGGGTTAGCGAATGATATTCGGAGTCACAAAGAAGCCCGTAGCCTACAAAGGATACAGACTCGGAAGGTGAAGAGTCAAGAGTGCCAGACTCAGGAGTGGAAAGAGTGTCCTCACTAAGATGTGCAAGATCAAACATTAATGTGCTGGTGTCATCGAGATCTTCAAAGCAAAGTTCATCAACTTCGCAGCTTTCGGGAGCAATCTCGTGGACAGAACAGACATCAAGTATGTGAGCAGAGGATTCAGACGGCTGACTTCCAATTTTATAGATGTTCAGTTCAATTGTCATTTTTCCAAAAGATAGGTTCATAGAACCGTTTCGATAATTAATGAAAGCATTGGAAGTGGCAAGGAATGGTCGACCCAAAATCACCGGAATTTGGTTCTGTGGGTTTGCTACAGGTTGTGTATCAAGAACAATAAAGTCCACTGGGAATATAAATTCCCCGACTTTAATCAACACATCCTCCAGTTCACCCCTAGGTTTGGTGATTGAACGGTCTGCCATTTGGAGAGTGCAATGAGCTGATTTCAACTCTCTAATCCCTAACTGCTCATAAACCGAATATGGAAGCAGGTTAACACTTGCGCCAAAGTCAAGTAAAGCATGGTTAATGTTTTTACCCCCAATAGAAATTGAGATTGTAGGACATCCTGGATTCTTACGTTTCTTTGGTAACTGTGGGGTAAAGGCAGTGCTAATATTATTAGTCATGAATACCTTTTTTGGCATTTGAGTCTTCTTCTTCCTAGTGCACAAGTCTTTGAAAATTTTCGCATAAGTGGGGACTTGTTGAATAGCATCGAGGAGAGGGATATTGATGTTAACCTGTTTAAACATTTCTATAATCTTCTCCATATGTGGACTTGATTTGTTACCCCTTAACCGATTCGGATAAGGAGCTTTGGCAATAAGAGCTAGGTCCAACATTGGAGAAGGTGGTGTGTGTGGAAGTGATCCCAGAATAGGAGTGGGGATCGTCTTTGGTGGACTAGAAGAGGTATGCTAAGGGTTCGAGCCTTGAGAAAAACGAAGAATAGACTTGCAAGAAGGTGGTGGGGTAGACGAACAAGGATCAGAAGTAGAAGTAGATGTGGAAAGAAAAGTGGAAGTGAAACCCGGGATGTTATTGATTAATTCTTCATAATTATCAATCTCTTCCCCAACTTGATTATTCAGCACTCTTCCAGATCTCAACGTTGTAATTGCATTCACATTGTAGTATTGTGAATGTCCAGGATTCGGTAGGGGTTGAGACGGAAGTTTTCCTTTTTCTCTAGCACTCATTTCGGCTTTTAATTGTGCAATTTGTGCTTCCATCGATTTTATACTCTCAGCTTGAGAGGCGGAGTTTTTTTTTATATCATCGACAGAAGACTGAACCTCAGCCGAAACTTGCATGAAATTTTTCAGAATCAAATTCATGGTTAGTGCGAGTGAAGAGGATTCATCAGTACCGGTCAACTGCAAAGGATTATACGGTGCAGGTGTGTTGACCGGATTTTGAAAGTTTTGAGATTGGTAGGGGTGCTGACTTATTTGAAGTGGTTGCTGTTGTGGTGGAGGACCCCACTGAAAATTGTTTTGATTTGGAACCGTATTTTGAGTTTGTGATTGGTTCCAAGCAAAGTTAGAGTGATTCCTCCAACCCTGATTATTAGTGGAAGAATACGGATCGTTTCTAGGTCTTTGCTGGAAAGCAGCATTGGTATGCTCTTGATCTTGAAACGGAGAATTTAAAGGACATTCTTCCGTAAGATGAGATGGATCATAACAGCATCCACAGACAGTTTTTGGGAGTGACATCTGATTTAGGGAGGCTGCTAAAAATTTATGTTCCATACCTTCGAGTTTCTTTTGCATTGCTGCCATTTCATCTCTAACTCCTATGGAAACATCAAGTTGATGAATACCACCCCTAGACGATGACTGGTTTACACTCTCCCACTGTAAAGTTCTTTCAGCGAAATCTTCTAAAAATCTCCAGTCTTCACCATCATCTTTATTCATGAAGGTGCCTTGACACATGGATTCAAGGGTCTGTTTTGTTGTAGGATTAATGCCCTCATATATGATTCTGCACAGATCCTATCTAGGAATCCGTGATGAGGACATTGAACTAACAGATCCTTGAAGCATTCAAAACACTTCGAGAATGGTTCATTTGGAAGCTGGGTAAATTGATTTATTTCGCTACGGACTCGAGCTGTCTTATGATTAGGGTAGAATTTCTTTAGGAAAGCTGTGACGAATTCTCCCCAGTTTGAAATAGAATGTGTGGTTGTGTTATAAAGCCACTTCTCGGCTATATCGCACAAAGTGAATGGGAGAAGACGTAATCACATAGCATCCACAGAAAGCTGTGAAGTACCTGATTGGTAGAATTAAAGTTAACCGCAATCAAGACGGTGTCGCTATGCAGCTAGCCGGTTGAGCACGGGTCGATCCACAGGGAGATGGTTGTATTTCCGTTCTTGTCTTAGACGAGTCAATAAAGAATGAGTATATGTTTGTTCAAGCTAACCTATGTGTATTATTTGCAAGTATAAAGTTGTTAAGAAGAGATACGAAAATGTAAGCTAAAGAAATCCGTACTCAAAACCTTTGAGCCGAGTCTTGACCAATTGAAGCTAGAGCAATCGGCAACAACGTGGATTAGGGGATTTAAGCACGGTATTCGTGGAATCCGTCTTATTTACCCTTGTCCTTCCATTCTTGTCTCTTGCTTTCGCCTCCGGCCAAACCGAACGCAACCGGTCGCGGTTAGGAATCACCGTTACCTTGTTAGGGTAGGGTGCCTAACGGAGCGCTTGCGTATCGTTTGGGCGGAGTTCAATGGAAAATACGGGAAAAGGAAATGAGCAAAGAAACGTTAACTTATAATATCGTATTTCTTCTTAACAATAATAATTACAATCATTCATAAAAAGAACCAAAAAGAGAGAACAAAAAGAACAAAGAAAAGAAAAGATTACAAGCAAGTAATTAAAGTGCATGTAATAAATTGCAAGTAATTAAAGACAAGAATGAAAAATGCAAGAAAATAATTACAAGAACCATAGAACTCAAAACAAGCATGGGATCAATAGCCAACCCTTAAACTTGCAAGCTCAATCAAGAGGTTGCAAGATCAAGAGAAGGGTAAAGAACTCATGTGAAATGAAGCACTAAACAGAGAACAAAATGATACAACCCCTTGAGATCAATGACCAAAGCTTAAACTTGCAAGCTCACTTAAGAGGTTGCAAGATCAAGTTAAGGTAGAGAGCTCAAGGGGGAAGCTAAGCAAAAAGAATAATACAAAAACCCTCATCTTCATTTCATCATCCACTCAAAAAGCTCTCACTACAATTTTCATGGAGGAAAGAATGAAGAAGAAGACTAAAACCTAACAAAAAGAGGCTAAAGAATTTTAACCCCTTGCTTGGCTCAGAACTGGGGTATTTATAGGCTGCTTACAGAAACCCTAGGGCAAGAATATGGCATAATATAAAGTACCCAAACTACCCATGAAAACTCAACAACTACGGAGCCCATAGAGCAGCGGAACCGCGGCCTAGACCCCATGTTGGCCGCGGTTCCGCAGCCATCTAGGTGAGTTGTGTGGTGCGATTTTGTGGGTTTGCCTGGTTTGTAGTTGTCTGCTGTTTGGTATATGACTTTTCTCAGAATCTCTTCACATTTCTTCCAGAATTTTAGTAGATCAAAAAGGTGATGTGATGTGGATCTTTTGCCATGATTTCCTCGAGTTCCGCGTAGATTTCTTGGATCTTGTGTTGACATTGAGCTTTGTGCATGACAATGACATTGATTTGTCATTTTGTCCCTTAAACTGGTGTGTGGCAACATACGGATAGAGAGCGGAGACCCGTGTTTTATCTGTTGTTGGCTGTAATCGGGAATTTGACGTACTTTTCATGAATTTCACTGTTTAGAGCTGAGAACCAGTATCCTGTAAATATGCAGCAAACACTGATTAAAAGCACCTGCCTATAAACAAACGAGCGTAAGAATGGGCGGTATAGAATGCAATATTCTGGTATGAACAAATACCCCCAAACTTAACTTTTGCTCGTCCCGAGCAAAACCAATTATTCACAAAATAACATCCTAACCGCACTTTCGCAGGGAACGCGATTGCACTGAGCGCGTGCAACAAGCCGTTAAACCTCTAGGTGTCCCTAGTAGGAGGAGTGTTGTCTCCTGAGGGTTTTCAGCGGATTACACCCACAAAATCCCGTCAAGCTAGTGTCATAAGTTAACATCGATTCTACTCCTACAGTTTAGTATTTACGTTAGAAATTCTATCATCCTAAGTTAGAAATATCCAACCCTAATACTTCACACCTCCTATCTATTTAACCTTAGGTCCTATACGTTCCAAAAAAGTTTAGAAAGATGTTGGTTCTCCTGAGTTTTCCTTCTAAAGTGCGGCCTCAAATCAGGGATTTTTATCAACTTTACAGAAAACACAAGTCTTATTCTTTATTTCTATCTTTTATCCAAACATCGATTGTATACCCCTACGTGTGTGTAAATTTGCACCCCTACACTTAAGAATTCAATTCAAGCTATAATACGCTTGCCCTAATACCTAATACTACTTCTTTTCATTAAGGATGGACGGATTTGCTCACACACCTTTCATGCGACTATTAATGCTTCTTGAGGCACTAACGGCCGATTACTGAATGTGTGAACATTAAAGCGTAAATAGCAGTTTTCAGGTCTTGACTTTATTCTATTTTTTTCTTTTTCTTTTTCTTTTTCAAGACCGGATATATTTTTCAATATGCTCTTTTGGTGTTTAGCTTTAAATACCGTTTTTTCTTTCATACTAGGCTTTCAGGCAAGAGTATTTCTAGGTATCCTCTACTATCCCAAGTTTCAAGGTGCGTGTATGTGCAGTTTGTAGGGTATATACTTTCTAAATTTGAACTCAAGAAAAGAAACTATTTTTCAGACTTATCCTTCAGTAAAGCATCAATACTTTCCCTTCATCTTGACTTAACTAAAGAACTGAACTCAAGATTACCTATTTCTCAAAAAAAAACTGTAAGGACGTATACTTATCAAGTTTAAACAGAATGAGGGTTATTTTTAGGGTTTTCAATTCCTAAGCCTAGAATTTAGTTATTTCTATCATATCAACTAAACTTTCGGAATAAAGATCTAAGTTACCCTATTAGCTAACTTGACGACAAAGTTTTTATATTTTTTGGAAAATTTTTGATTTTTGTGGGTTTTTATTAAGGTATGTAAATGCAAAATATACAAATGAATGCGAAGGAAGAAAGCTTACCGAGCACACCCCCAAACTTAAACTTGACAGTGCCCTCACTGTCAGGCTATACCAAGAGGGTCAAAATTGTCGGCGCTCCCTAAAAACAAATTATATACAACAAAGAAAACAAAAAATATATACAAAAAAAGGAGTCCCCCCCCCCAAACTTAAGTAAAGCAGTGTTTCCACTGTTAAGCGTTGAAGTTCAGGATTAGGGAGAAAGAACAGTATCAAGCTATACAAGGCCTTACACAAGCCAAAAGTGAGCACCAACCATTCAAAAATTTTGTCTCTATAATGTGCTGGTTGGTGAAAGAATGCGGAGAGGAAAGAAATGGAGAATACGCGAGACCGTATGGAGATAGAAGCGGGATACGGTCTCGGTATATAAGAAGAAGAATGGCGGAAGGGAGAAAGAAATGGAATACGAACTTGAGGGTGGAAATGGATTGAATAAATTAGTACAATCTGTAATGATCGATGTGAAAAGATGGATTGTATTAATCTATCAATATGGCGAGAAATTGGGTCAAATCCCTCAAGATTCGTAGGAAACCATAGGTACGCCGAACTTGGTAAACCAGACATATGAAATGAAAGTGAAACGGTTTCTTGCAATGCTGGAACGATGGAGAGGAGTGATCGAGGAGGGGTATCAGGTAAAGGTTCAGGAGGGTGTACACAGTCAATAAAAGGAACGGGATGAATTGGAAAATCTGACTCATCAATTATAACTGGTTCATCCTCAAAACTATCCTCAGAATTCTCCTCAAAGTTAAGCTCATCCATGCCTTTATCATCAATATCAATACGCATATGAAGTTCGGGAAAAACATTTAATGACTCGGGATGATGATTTGAAGAGAAAAACTCAGCCAAATCTATGGGTTCATCATCCAAAATATTCCCAGCGTCAATATCCTCAATCAAGTGAAAATCAATATTCTCAGACACCTCATCAAAAGCATGGATTTCAATCAATTCGGGTTCTAAGATGGAGGTGTAGAGGTCAAAAGGATTGGGTGTGGTTTCACTTGGCAAGGTCCCTTCACAATCTGGCAAATCAAACACTACAAAGTCGCACAACTCATTAAACATTCTATCTTCAACTGATAATTCATTAGGGACACTTGATAGACTTTCAACACAGAAGTTGTGGGATTCAATTTGAGACGGGTAGGTTTGATTTGGAAGGGTATACAGCTCACTTTCTCCACTCAAATTCTCAGCCTGTCCTACCGCCTCATCATACATTGGAAAATTTGGAGCTAGCTGGAAACTAGCTACCGGGTCAGTAGGTTGTATGAGAGCGGCCATGGATGCATTCAAATCCATCATCTGTTGGTATGACGCTACCCTAAAGTCTTCCAATGACTTTTCCAGACTAGACATAGGTTGGGAAGGGGTTTCAGTAAAAGATTCAAAGTTGTTTGGATACTGAAAACTCCCAAATGGCGGTTCAGAAGCAATGTCTAGGGAAGGTGCAAAGGTCGGGTAGGACTGGTAGGAATTGAATGGCTGGACAGGAGCAGGATCAACATTTGGATAAGAAGGTGAATGGAATTGTTGATCCCAAGAATCTGTAGTGGTGAAAGGAGTGAAAGATCGGCTACGGGGTTGTTCAATACGTTCAGCAATAGACATTGGTCTTGTGGCTACAACTGGACTTTCAAAAGGGGTATCAACGTAAGAAGGGGTGAATGTTTGAAACGGTTGATACGAAGTGGATTGCGGGGTCCAGTTGTTCGTCCTAGACGCGTCTATCCGATCTTTCAAAGAAATTTTTGGCATGGAGGGGTCGTTCGATGTTCGGCCAAAGCAAGAACCATAGGAGGTGATGTCTGGTTGTGGGTACCAAAGTTCGGCAAGAGTTTTGCGAGGTGGGGTACCCATGATATGAAGAGAAAGAAAGGTAGAGAAAAGGAGGGGAAAAGAATGTGATTTTTTTTTTTTAATTTTTTATTTAAAAAAATTAGTTATTAACAAAAGAATGAAATATACACAAAAAAGAATCTGGACAAAAACAATCACGACACAAAAATACCAAACACCTAATCGTTCTAGGGTTTACCTAGGTCAACTAGACCTGCTCCAGAACTTGATTGTCGAAGTAAAACTGTGTCGAGAAACGGGCTCAAGATACACTGATCACGAGACCAGGTAAGTGCAGAGATAAGGGGAGGTTTTCCAACGCTTTCGCGAAGTTCCTTAATTAAATAACCCTTTCTCTTTTGGCGGTTTCGCCGTTAACACTTTCCTAGACACCCCGTAAACAATATACCGTTAAGCGAGGTTCTAAACACAGTTAACTTCTCCTAGTGAGCGCGAAGTCCTTAAGGCTTAAAGTCTAATTTCTTTTAAAATTTGTGCGGGTAAACGTTATGCTCAAGTTCGTGATTTGTGGGCTACGGAAAAGGTGATGAAATCCTTTACCGTATGTTGTGGGGTTCGCTTGCCCTTAAGTCCGTATTAATGTATGCAATGCGCAATTCAATAAAAATTCTATAAAGAATCAAACAATCGTTTTTTATTTTAAGCACGGCACTGCAAAAAATACGGGTTAGTCAATTTTTAGCGTTTGCTAGCGAACTTGCAAAGAATCCTGCAAAGAATAGTATATTGGATGCGTCGGATTTGAGAAGAAGGTGTTAGTAAAGTACGTACCGTTAAGTTTTTTTTTTTGGGGTTAGGAAACCCCCGTTGAATCAAATCCGGTAAGCTTGAAAAGTTCGCTTGCGCGGGTCAAACTACCCAGATCTTTGGCACTGTACTTCGTAATCACCTTAACTTTGAACGTACACTTTGCTCCCACAATCGCAGTTTGCAAATACGCAAAAATCTGCACACTTGCCCACAAAAATTATCAAAAATAACAAAAAGATATATATATATATATATATATATTTTTTTAATATATACAAAAAGAATATTAACCCGGATAACAAGAAAGAAAATACGCTACCGTCTCCCCTGCAACGGCGCCATTTGATTGGTAGAATTAAAGTTAACCGCAATCAAGACGGTGTCGCTATGCAGCTAGCCGGTTGAGCACAGGTCGATCCACAGGGAGATGGTTGTATTTCCGTTCTTGTCTTAGACGAGTCAATAAAGAATGAGTATATGTTTGTTCAAGCTAACCTATGTGTATTATTTGCAAGTATAAAGTTGTTAAGAAAAGATACGAAAATGTAAGCTAAAGAAATCCGTACTCAAAACCTTTGAGCCGAGTCTTGACCAATTGAAGCTAGAGCAATCGGCAACAACGTGGATTAGGGGATTTAAGCGCGGTATTCATGGAATCCGTCTTATTTACCCTTGTCCTTCCATTCTTGTCTCTTGCTTTCGCCTCCGGCCAAACCGAACGCAACCGGTCGCGGTTAGGAATCACCGTTATCTTGTTAGGGTAGGGTGCCTAACGGAGCGCTTGCGTATCGTTTGGGCGGAGTTCAATGGAAAATACGGGAAAAGGAAATGAGCAAAGAAACGTTAACTTATAATATCGTATTTCTTCTTAACAATAATAATTACAATCATTCACAAAAAGAACCAAAAAGAGAGAACAAAAAGAACAAAGAAAAGAAAAGATTACAAGCAAGTAATTAAAGTGCATGTAATAAATTGCAAGTAATTAAAGACAAGAATGAAAAATGCAAGAAAGTAATTACAAGAACCATAGAACTCAAAACAAGCATGGGATCAATAGCCAACCCTTAAACTTGCAAGCTCAATCAAGAGGTTGCAAGATCAAGAGAAGGGTAAAGAACTCATGTGAAATGAAGCACTAAAGAGAGAACAAAATGATACAACCCCTTGAGATTAATGACCAAAGCTTAAACTTGCAAGCTCACTTAAGAGGTTGCAAGATCAAGTTAAGGTAGAGAGCTCAAGGGGGAAGCTAAGCAAAAAGAATAATACAAAAACCCTCATCTTCATTTCATCATCCACTCAAAAAGCTCTCACTACAATTTTCATGGAGGAAAGAATGAAGAAGAAGAAGAAGACTAAAACCTAACAAAAAGAGGCTAAAGAATTTTAACCCCTTGCTTGGCTCAGAACTGGGGTATTTATAGGCTGCTTACAGAAACCCTAGGGCAAGAATATGGCATAATATAAAGTACCCAAACTACCCATGAAAACTCAACAACTACGGAGCCCATAGAGCCGCGGAACCGCGGCCTAGACCCCATGTTGGCCGCGGTTCCGCGGCCATCTAGGTGAGTTGTGTGGTGCGATTTTGTGGGTTTGCCTGGTTTGTAGTTGTCTGCTGTTTGGTATATGACTTTTCTCAGAATCTCTTCACATTTCTTCCAGAATTTTAGTAGATCAAAAAGGTGATGTGATGTGGATCTTTTGCCATGATTTCCTCGAGCTCCGCGTAGATTTCTTGGATCTTGTGTTGACATTGAGCTTTGTGCATGACAATGACATTGATTTGTCATTTTGTCCCTTAAACTGGTGTGTGGCAACATACGGATAGAGAGCGGAGACCCGTGTTTTATCTGTTGTTGGCAGTAATCTGGAATTTGACGTACTTTTCATGAATTTCACTGTTTAGAGCTGAGAACCAGTATCCTGTATATATGCAGCAAACACTGATTAAAAGCACCTGCCTATAAACAAACGAGCGTAAGAATGGGCGGTATAGAATGCAATATTCTGGTATGAACAGTACCCATCATAGCGCATACATTTTCAAATTTGGTAATAAAGACGTATGCGTCTTCAGACTCGAGACCGTGATATTTTGGTAAAAGATTGATGTATTGTGGTTTTATTTCAAAGTTGTCCCCATTGGCTGGTGGAATGGTAAGACAGGTAGAAAGAGGATCTCGAATAGGGTAACATCTCTCTTGGAGAGAGATGCGGGGCGGATTTTGCGCACCTGCGGACGGTGGCAGAATGGTGTTAAAGAAGTTCGATGGAGAACCGTCCATCGAAGTGGGTGTGGTAGTGGGTGAAGAAAAAGAAGATGTAGAAATACTAACTTCAGAGTCGATAGGAGGAACGCGGACAAGACGGGCACTAGAATCCCGTGTCCAGCCGAGCATGCACTAAATGGTTTAGCACAAGTGGCAGCGTAAGTGATAATTAGGAGGAAGTTTGGATTGGTATTTGTTTTGAAAAAGACGGATTTTTGAAAAATTCACACAAACAATGCACAAGCAACCCTAAATCTAGTGGTCATCTAGGTCAAGTCTCTAGACCGCTCCTAGACTTCCAGAAGACAAGTCGCAAGATAGATCCTCTACTACCTCTTTGCCCCTTCTGCAGCCAGGTAAGTGGAAGGTTCTCCACTACGTAAGTAGTAGGCCTAATTAAGTAACCACTTGCCTTAGACACACTTGCTTTAGACACCACAAAAGAAACGTGGATAAGCAATAAATTACCTACGACCTTCTTGTGTCCTAAGTGAGCGCGACGGTCCTTAGAGTCATGTCTAGATATTTTTTTAGTTAATGAGGGTGATGCGGATGCAAGTTTGTGGTTTTTGGGGCTTAGGAAGGGTAATGAAATCCCTACCTAATCTGAATTTGGTCTTTGCCCCTTAATTTTCGTGTTAAAAATGCAAACAACCAAGATCAAACACGCAACAATTTTTCTTTTTGCGGCGCTGCGAATTTTTGCAAAGAATCCTACAGAAATTGGTTAATGGAGCAGAGCAGGGAGGAGATAAGAAAGACAGAGATTCACCTAGAAAATTTGGTGCAATGAATCCCTCAATTCACCGCGGATCCGCCGCTATATGCTACAATTGGCTGCAATTCAGCGGTCTGATGACGAGATCCCTGCACAAAAATTGGCACAAATGCTTCTGTTTCCTCACTGAGCTCCCTGAGATGCTCTGAAAATTTTTCCACTCGCTCCAAAGATTCCAGATCTCCTTGCAACAAATCACAACAAATTGTTAAGCTCTTGATGCGAATTTTGATCTAAAAATTCTGATGGAATAATAAATTTTTCAACTCAAATAACAAAAACGAATAAATTAGCACACGATCCCCGGCAACGGCGCCATTTGATTGATCGTCTTTCGTGTGTATATAAAATGTTTCACAACCAAAGAAATTTATACCGCAATCAATTAACAGTGTCGATGTAGCGCGTTAATGAATACGGGTCGTCCACTGAGAAAGTGTGATTTGTTCGCAATCGTTTTAGTTGAGTTGAAAATTAAAAGATAAAAGAAATTGATTCAATATTCATGAGATTTTAGTTTCAAGAATCATAAGGAAATAAATCTAAAATCAAGAATTACTAAAGATCAAGAAATTGTCCCAATCGATTGAATTATCAAGATTTGAAGAATGGCTTGTAGGATCCGATTGAGTTAGTAGCTAATGATGAATCTAATAATTCCTAATCTTATCTATTGAATATTTGTAGCTACGTTGATGATGATGATTGAAGATTAGGGATCAATTGAAGAAACTAGGGTTTCTCCTTCACTAACCCTTGTCTTTTCAATCATAATCATTCGGATCAAGCCTCTAGCAAAGAAAATCACCGATAGTTTGATCCCTAATTTGCAACGAAATAATCAAGAAGTTATTTCGCTCCAAATTAGGTCATCAATGATTCATGTTGCTATGGTTCACAAATCTCATAAGAATTAAGAATTAGTATAAAGATTTGATCATCACTAGATCTATCAATTCTCTCGGATCCTCCACAAGCGGAGAATTTACTCACGCGTCATCATAAAACAATCAAGATCGATGAATATCATAATGCGAAAATGAATAGAAAGCGAGAATAAATATTTTCACCTTTATTTAGATCTTCTTCAAATTACAACTCTCACTCAAGTTTACAAGACTAGCTCTAGCTCACTCAATTGAAAAGGAATTTGGCGTCGATCTTTGCGTGGCTCGATCATCGTGAGTCGTGGATCGTCGTGGATCTCTTACTCGGATGATGAACGGCGTTTCAAATAGAGGATCTTCGGTCTTCGCTCGATCTTTCTCTCAATGGATTTTGAGTTGGTTCAAGTTGTGTCACCCTAATTTTGTATTGAATTGATATAGAATGATCAACAACCTTTGTAATGAACCCCTAGGTCCCTTTTTATAGTTTTTCCTTTAGCTTCCCCTAGAAGCTAGGTCTAGCTTTCGTTGGAAGCTTGGTTGTTATGAGGCTTGTATAGAAAGCTAGGTAGAAGTTTCTAGATTAAGGTAGTTAGCTAGCTTGCATGAGAAGCCTTTCTGTTGGAGGGAAACTTCTGGAGATTTGAAACGTCTTGAGGAACTTTTGCAGTTGAAAGGAGGCCTCTGAAACAAATACCAACCACCGACGAGTCGACTCGGACGTGGATCCGCGGCGGATCGGCCTGACTCGGCCGCGGATCCGTGGCCATTTTAGGTGATCTCTGCATGAAAATCTCTGATTTGTTTCATGTTGGCTTTATGACACTTTCCTGATATCTGGAATATTTTTATACTTTCTTGTTTACTGCCAGATTTAAAGTCTTAAACTTGACGTATTTTATCAGCACTTTTAGCAGTTCCGGTTTTTTTACCTGGAGAATTTCCTGTACACAATCTCGAGACAAGTGTTGATATACAAAGATCATGCGTGTAGTAATAAACACACAATTTCCCTTGTAATGCTGGTTATAATGTATAACACATGTTATTTGGTATTTGACAGACGAATTGTGCTATATTTACACCAAACACCATTAGATAATTATAAAGAGTAGGGAAATTGATGTGTTAAGAATGCAATATTTTCGAATGATCAATAGCACATCACCAACCATAACACAATCAAGGCTATATATATATATATATATATATATATATATATATATATATATATATATATATATATATATATGCAATCATATAAATGTAGCCTGAAGATATATGTATATGAAATCTTTTCAAAATAGCCGTGTGATATATATATAGCGACACATGTAGGGGGCCTTGTTTTGTGAAGAAGGTATGCATCTCGTTTAAAGTATACGTCCCACCTTTTGAAAATGATTTATTTAAAAAGGGGTTTTCTTTTGTAAAAGTTTGTGTCGATACTAGACACGTGAAAAATAGTGAAATTATGGCTCCTTTGAAAACCTCTTTAGAATATATATCGATATATGAAATTAATATTCAGGTACTATCTCGTGGATTAGTCTTTGTCCAGCTATTATATATAGCATAATATATCTCATCAGTGCAGGGCATCTATATCGATCCCTCACATATATATAATAACCATCTCAGTGCGGGACATCTATATTGATCCCTCACATGTATAATATCCTTAGTGAAATCATGTGTCAACTACCCTCAATCACTCATGGATTGATCACACATATATTACCGGGCGACATCATGTCTCTTCCTGCCTCAATCCCTTATGGATTGATCGATCTCTCTCTCACACACACACACACCTCATGAATCCCCGGCTATATCCGCCGTGTCCGAATCATTTGTATCTTCTTATATATATATATATATATATATATATATATATATATATATATATATATATATAATCTCTTAGGATTGATATCATATCACATCATACCATAGTAATATAAATCTCGTCAAAACACGTACCCTTTTAGTCTGTGTGAACTAAGTATAGCACAGACTGGTAATATATCATAGCATAAGTAGTAATTTAAGTGTAGCGATATATCTTTTATATATATATATATGTATATATATATATATATATATATATCATTTTCCCATGCCACTGAGGTGTAACATCAACAATATATAACGCGTAGCGGAAATCATAAAGCGTACATGACTAAAAAGATAAATAAAGCGCGAGCGAATGACATGTAAAGTAAACGTAGCGTAAAAAAACACTAAATAGGCAATTCATTCTAATATTCCCACTTATATATTTTTAAAGTAGAACGAAACGTTGTTTGAAAATAAGGAGGTTGCGATATTTTTAAAACACACATACATACCCATTTGAAATCCTAGTAGCACATCTTTTCATTGACGCTTTTTAAAAATATCAAACGAATCGTTATTTTTAGAAAGTAGGTAATACCGACATATCAGTAAAATCTCCCAAACGGGTAAAATAGTAAGACTCCATGAGTCAAGTAAAAATGGGGCTATATCCGGCTAATCATCATCATCTATCCTCATCATATTATTCCGTATGGAATCTCACCTCGTATGATAACCATCAAATATTCCATCATTCATATCATAATAATAATCGGTACGGATATCTAATCTACGTTCCCAAACACATAATATAACTGGTACGGGCATCAAATCTACGTAAGTGCATAGCAATGGAATATCAATAGTACGAGCATCTAGTCATGTAAAAATATAGCACTGGTACGGACATCTTGTTCATGCACCTACTCAACGGTCGGTACGGAAAGCTCGTGTCACGTACACGCACGGCGACCAGTACGGACTCTAAGTCTCGTACGCGCATCCAATATGAATCGTATATACATTTTCCTACTATAACGTTGATATTACTACGGTACGTAAACATGGCAAGTTCTACATAACATGACAGTACTAATGATGTGTAGTATATATGCGAGTCTGTGATCGTACAACATGGCAATCATTAGTATTTGTACTAGTATTCTACCAAGTGTACCTACAATACGCCGACTAAGCGATACTAACATAATTATACTACATATCGAACAAGTCTGTCACGCCCCGCTTCTCAGTGTACGGCGAAGGGGACGCGACGAGGTCCGCTACGTATATATTCAGAAGTACATACGCTAAGCGTATCTAATCAATATAAAATAAGTACACAAGAGACAAGAAATAAAAAGAACAACAACTTTTATTTATTAACATTCTTTGTACAATACATGAAGGAAATACAACTGAAATAAAAAGATACCTAAACAGTGGCATAACAGGAAATGTAAAATACTGAATGGAAAAGTGTACAATGAACTAAAGTGCAGGGTCTTCGGCAAACTGCTCCAAGTCTTTTCGAGATGGCTCGATCTCCGCCGGGTCCAAACCACCTGACGACATTCAAAGAAGAAAGAAATAGAATGTCGTCAGCGAACAGGTCGCTCGGTAAGTCCCAAAGATATGGGAGAAATAGACAGAGAGTAGGAGAGAGAGAGTAGTTTTTAATATTATATTGTATTGTTGTAATGTTGTATTAACGTTGTTGTTTGTAGCTTGGTACAGAAGAATGCCAGTGTATACGAGAGGGGTCTCTATATGCTAGAGACCAGGGCAAACGGAATATAGAGTACAAGGCTCCGTTAGAAGGCCCGGAACAACGGCAATTGGATTCATGTTAGGTGTCTTAAGTCTGACCGTCTCGTGCCAATTTTAACATCTTCCGTACCAATCTACCCCTTAAACCCCGCGATATCTTGTTTGTATTGTTATCTTGTAAATTGTATTGATTGTAATATTGATTGACTGACTGACCGAAACCATGATATCAGGAAACGGTTGTAACCGTAGAGTCATGTAAATGGAATACTGAGAATCATGTAAAGGGAATATATATCCATGGTTCGGTTCGGTCAAATTGTATAAATTGATAATTGTATTCATGGATTCATGTGTTCATATTGAATTAGAATATTGTAGATTATAGATTGACTAGAATCATATTCAAGTCAGATTAATCAGACTCAAACCCGAGTCAGACAATCAGAAATGTGAATCGAAGTCTTATAATTGCTAGGGTCTTTAGGGTAATTTATAAAACTTGAGGGGGTTTATGTAAAATGCCTTTATATACTTTTTTCAAAATACACCTCAAGTATTTATTGTTCGTCTTTAGAGTTGTAATGAGGATGGATTTTATGTTGTGACATTTCTAGTGAAAATATTCTAGTTTTATATATAAGGGTATTTATCTGTAATATTGATTATTTGAAGTTCATGGTATTTTAGTGTAAAATTTATTCTTGTAATTTTTTAGAAAAAAGGTGGAAAATTTATATTATAATAAAATAGGTATTTAAATGATAGATATATATATATATATGTTTATACAAAAATAATTTTTAATAAATATTTTATATTTCAAAAATCTCATTTTCTTAAGATGTCGTATTTTAAACCTTTCGAGACCGAATGCTCCTTGCGGAGGTCTGAATCTCGCACTACTAGCCCGAGGGTGCGCGATAAACCGCACGATCCCGAACGGGTTCCCCAAAGATGGGTTTTAGCGGCGCTTTGCAAAAATTGTAAAATACTAATCCTTTAGAAAACGGTTTTATAAAGTAAAAGGTATTTATTTGCAAAAGTGTAATTTTCCATATTTTAGATTCTAGGGTTTCCTAAGTCAACTAGCCTATTTCTAAATGGTCTAAACGACAAGTCGTTAGAAGCCTCAAATCGCCTCTTCACCACCAATTGTGGCCAGGTAAGTACAAGTGAGGAGGGAGGGATCCGCTCACGAATCGTGAGACGGGCCTTTTAAAGTTACCTTTGCTCACTTACCTAGCCTAGACACCACAAAGTCAGGTTTAGATAAACGATCGATGTCCACAACTTATCGTGTTTCCTAATAAGAGGTATTTATTTAAAAGTGTATCAATTCTAAACTTTTAAGAATGGTTTTATTAAGAATGTGGTATTTAAATGAAAGTTTTGTTTTATCGTATTCTAAGTTCTTTGATGATTCGTTTAGGTTTGTATTTGCGTGTGTATGGAGGTAGGTCATTACCTCGTGCTCTACTTTAAATGTATAGCAAAGTTAAGGGGTTAAATGTGAAATCGAAACAACATGGTATTAAAGTGAAAAATACGATAGATTGGAAAGGTTATCATTTCATGTGAGAAAACTTGTTCAAATTATTCGTTGAATGTTTAATAGTCAACAATAAGATGTTTAAGCATGATTGAATTGATTAGAAGTGAAATTTTATAGAAGACCGAGTCGGAAATCGGATTTGTTCCGATTCCGTCAGGTTTCGTAATTTCGTATATTAGAGAAATAGAAAGGGGGATAGAATGGGACTTACGGGTTTCGATCTATACTAAGGAGTGCAGGGGAACTAAAGAAGTTGCCGAGGCGTTACTTCGTCGCCGGTTGTTTCTTAAAACGTCGCCGAAATTCCCGCCGGAATTTCGTCGGAGCTTCGCCGCGAACTTGTTTTCAAAGTACACACTTCTTGGAAATTTTTTGAGAGAGTGAGCCTAGGGTTTTGAGATGAGAAGGTAGAGGGTAGGGGGTGTATTTATAGGGTAGGGTAGGTGAAAGGTTTTTAATTAAAAAAATTGTAAAAATTATAGAAAATCATTAAAAATTATAGTAAATAGGGAATATTTAAGATTCGGGTACCGATCCAAATAAATGGTGTATGCAGGGGGGTTTGGAATACAAAAAGACAGATTTTTGGTGTTGACGACTCGGCCGTCCGGCCGAGTCCGGCCGGCGGCGCCGTGCCGAGTCGGCCGAGTCGGACCAAGTCGGAGGTCCGGGAGGTGGGGGGTCGTCAGGTGTAGCCTCTGGTATATTTAGTTTTTCAGGTTTAGTTCAAAGTTTGGGAGTTATGGTGTTTGGACTGTTGGGCTTCCAAAGGATTTAAAACAAAAACAATTTAAAAATAATGTGGGGTAAGGGATTTGAACTCTGGTGGCTTGGTTCAGCAGTGCAAGGTGTTACCAATGAGCTACAAGCTCTTTCTTGTAATTATTATGGGAAAATAAATACTTAAAGTGGTAACAGCAACATTAAATACCCCAAGTATACTTTAATTTTAAAACAATTTTATGTACACTAAAAATAGAGTTATTTAAAAACAAAATAATTACTTATATATTGTGCTCAGGTTAAAATACTCCTTTATGGATTTTGAAAAAAATTAATTTAAAAAAAAATTGTATAGAAAAGTGTATAGGAAAATTAGGGTTGTTACAAAGTCTAACGTACATGGCATGAATTCTAAGTAATTTCAATGATATAATAAAAGATATGTTTCACGGGGGTGCTATATGCTATCCACCTGATTCTCCACTTGTAGATATAATATACTCACAGTTTTCGATCGAGCTAGTCGTATCTTACGATCACCTTGCCCCTTATTGCCGCCTCGGAGGTCTCCGCAATCACACCTAGCATCCACATAATCATACACACATATAAGAATTCAAATTGATATTGATATAACGAACAAACACTCATAGGTTAGAACCTATGACCAACGTGAGCCATCCATGTGCTAACTACCACGAACTAACCCCGGACTCTCTGTTCTACCATAAAAGAACGTATCAAGAATACAAAATACGGATTATCAAGTTCAAAAACTTTAAAATATCGTCCATAAGCTAAGTAAAACACCTCAAGATTTTGACTCGGATAATCTGGGATAATTTAGCATATAAAAAGGGCATATATATCATATATAAGATCTACTGGACAAACCCCGACACCTAGATCAAAAATTGGACCGTCGGAAAATTTGTTTTTTCCGCAATTTGTGGCCAAGAATTAGAATTAGGGGCACGTGCTTCTTCTGGGATCTCCTAGTGGTCTAAATAGATCAAAATATATGCAGAATATTTTGTAGAGACCCCAAACTACTCCAGATTTTGTTTGAACACTAAAACTCGTAGTTTTTGAAAACTTAACCGATATTTGAAACTCTAAACACATGTAAAACTTGATAAAAGAAGGATTTTTACCTAAATAAAGAGATGAAGGAGAATATCAAAACTTGTAGGGAGCACTTGAAGAGATGAT
Source organism: Agapanthus africanus (assembly GCA_030015575.1). NCBI lineage: Eukaryota > Viridiplantae > Streptophyta > Magnoliopsida > Asparagales > Amaryllidaceae > Agapanthus > Agapanthus africanus. The sequence goes on from CM057341.1 coordinate 185,315,819, forward strand.
AGGGGCTTCCACTTGATCTAGATTGAGTTTAAAGTAGCTTAGGATGAGTTTGGAGCTTGGCTTATGCAAAGAGTTTGTATTTTGTGAGAGTGAAAGTGTGAGGGAGAGGAGGGGCAGTCATGAGGTGTGAGGGAATGAAGAAATGAGAAGAGGAAAGTATAAGGAGGAAAGTGTTTGTGAGATGAAAGAATGAGAAAGAATTAAACAAATAGGTATGGCATGGGTGAGCCCATACCTCCTCTCATGTCTTTCCTCTCTCCTAAAATCCTATTTTAAAAATACAAGAAAAAATGTAGCCATGCTATTTTCATAAAATAAGTAAAACCCTCATCTTATTTATAAATGAGATGAAAATATCAACTTAGAGATATAATTGCAATAACCCTACCATGGCATAATAATATATACCAAATCTCATTTAGAATTAACATAAAGAAATGCTTGATATGCCCAAAACTAAATGTTTAACCATAAAATGAAAATATTAGTTTTGCCATTCTAAATAGTTATAGATGTCTTTATATACCAAATCTTGATAACCCAATTCAATAATTGGTGTTAATATACCAAAACATATTATATTATTATTTTAAATTCCAAAATAATATTTCTCATTTTCTAAAATGTTACATATGTAACTTCTATGCCTAATTGTATTTTATTGATTTTTCCTTAAAAACTGAGCATTAAGTGTTCTAACCTAGCCATTTTCCCTCCAAATTCACCACTTTCCCCTCTAAAAAAACCTATACTGCCAACAGAACAAGAATTATCCTATTCATTTTCTCCATTATCCTTCTCTCAATTACTCCATTTTCATTTAAATTCTAATAACTTACATGCAATTTCTAATAAGAGGCATGTAAATTTTAAGAAGTTGCATGTAATTTCTAATAAGTTACTTGTAATATCTAATAATTTGCGTGCAACTTTTAATAAGCTGCATGTAACTTCTAAAGGAGAAAAAACCGAGGGAAACAAGGGAATCAAGCCAGTTGCTTTTGTTCAAATTTTTTCTTTCTGAGGGAATGTAACTGTAATTTATGCCCATGTTAAATTCAATCTTGTCATCCGGTTGGGTTTGAGGCGGTGAGCAAAATATTGATGGGTTGTGTTGGAAAAGGATGATGATGGGGGGAGCAAAATATTAATATGTTGTGTTGGAATTGCAAGAAGAAAAGAAAAAAGAAAAAAAAAGTAAAACGGAACGGATAATGGGAAATTAAAGAGAAGAAGTCTTGAGTTGTAAAGAGGAAGAAGAAGAGAGAGAATTTGGTTGTGTTGGAAAAAAATGATGATGAGGGGAGCAAAATATTGATGGGTTGTGTTGGAATTGCAAGGAGAAAAGAAAAAAATATAAATGAAAAGAAAGCAGAACAGATAATGGGAAATTAAATAAAAGAAGTTTTGAGTTGTAAAGAGAAAGAAAAAGAGAGAAAAATGTTGATATATTCTTGATGATGTTGAAGGTTACATGGAATTGCTTAGAAGTTAGCAAGTTATTAAAAGTTACAGGCAACAGCTTAGAACTTACAGGCAACTGCTTACAAATTACAGGCAAGCGCTTAGATATTACAGGCAATTGCTTATAAGTTGTAGCAATTGTCTTTAGTTCAATAGACGATGTATTCATCTATTTATATTTGACTGATGTTCGCCGATATTATTATTTGTTTTGAGTGAGAATAACAAATTACTTATATATTACTGGTTTGTCTAATTAATGTAACAAATTGTTGACGTATTTACTTTAATATCGTCGATATTGGCCGATATTGTGATAAAAATGATATTTTTGTTGATATTATCTATTTTATATAGCCGATATTGGATGATACTGTGATATTAATGATATTTTTGTTGATATTATCAGTTTTATATAACCGATTTTAGAAATTACGTGCACCTAATTAAAAGTTACATACAACTAATTAGAGGTTATAAGTAATTGATTACAAGATGCATGCAACTTATCAAAAGTTACAGGCAAATGTCTAGATATTACAGGCAATTGCAAATAAAGGGATTCATAAAACAGTTTCTAAATTTCATTCAGATGCATACTTAACCAAAAGAAAATTTATAGTAAAATTATAACGAATATCATAATGTTTTAGTACAAAAGATCCAAGAAGGGGCATGCATGCGCTCTCTATAGGCATCCTTTATCCCTTTGGGAACATTTCATTGTTACCCTAGAGCCATCGTTCTTTATGTAGTTGAAGTCGAATTGTTTCGCAATAGCAAATTGGTAAAGAGCCATCCTAATTTCGTAAGAACCATTAAATATTTGAGATGTACCCTGAATTACGTCATGCCACATAATTGGGATATTGTTACTCATTATTTGATCATCTTGCCCCACCGATGGTAAGTTTGACTCTAACCCATGTACTCGGTCATGCACAATTGCTGGAGCGGAAAACGATGATGCGTGTTGACTGTTACACAAAAAACGTTTTTGTTAATATATTATTACTTGCATTCATGTAGATATTACAAGCATATTAGATATTAAAGGCAAATCTTCTTAAATATTAGGTAAATGCAACTGTTTAGAAGTTACATGCAACTGCTTAGAAGTTATAAGCAATTTTTTTAGAAGTTACATGGAACTGGTTAGAAGTTACAGACAACTGATTAGAAGTTAAATGCAACTGCTTAAAAGTTACAGACAAGTTCTTACAAATTACAGGTAATTGTTTAGAAGTTGAGCCTATAAAGAGATTTTATAATGGTTTAAGACAACAACTTAACAAATTGTATGAATTGTGTAGAATCAACAGGAAAATTGTATAGAATTAGAAGATCTATTACCTTTGATCAGAAATCAAATTCATTATGTGTTCCGGTTGTGTTGATTTCTTTCTTTTGGATAAATAGTGAAACCTGAATGTGACTGGATACAATAAGCTCAGGTCATAGTTCAGCAGTTGAATCAACAAAAGAAAAATGGAATCTTTTTTGCAGTAATTTATGAAAATAAGAGTATGCCATGTTCAGTAAACAGGAATCAAAAAACAATTGATGGGGTTAGGATTTCATACATTTTTATATCAAGAGAAAATGATCCTATCACAAAAAGAAATTAAACTTGATTTCTTCCTTTTGATTTTGGGGGAAAACAAAAACCCCGCATTGCTTTCTTACTCCTCAACCCCAACAAACTAATTGATTCAAAACCACTAGAAACCCATTTCACAATCTCTAGTAAAAAAGCCATTTCAGCTACAATTCAAAAGCCCGTTGCTTTTTCCCAAAGCATCATCCTCTATTACTTGTAGTCTCATAAAAACTTGTGAACTTTCCTATCGAAAGACCAACATTTAAGGCTAAAAGAGAAGAAAACCGCATCTAAATCGCATTGAAATCCTCTCCTTTTTATGAATTGTTCATCTGAACATGTACAAACAGCATAAGAGTCGAGAACAAGAGAAAAATAAAGAAGAAGACACCCTTAAAAGTGCAAAGGGGCAAAAAAGAAAGAGGAAGAAACAACTATATATTCACTTGCCTGCAACTTGTAAGCAGTTGCCTATAACATCTAAGCACTTGTTTGTAACTTGTAAGCAGTTGCATCTAAGTTCTAAGCAGTTGCCTGTAACTTCCAACCATCTTGTTAAAACGAATGCATCCCAACAGAAACAAATACTTAAGTCAAGATGATATAAACATAAAGCAATTAATTCCACAACTCCAACATAACACAAAACTCTCTTTGGATTTTGCTCCAAAACAATCGCTCTATAAAAAATCTTTTCCTCCTTTCAGCTCTGCAGCCTTCCCCTTCCAAAAAAACTCACATATAAAAATCCAATATTTTCTCTTTAATCCATTCCTTAACCAACAATGAAAACAAACTACAGCTCCATGATTAAATGGCGGCAGCGACAGCATCAGCGGCCTCCTCTCCCCTCACAACGCCTCTTCTCCTGCCAACATCGACGCTCTTCAACGTCTCTTCGACAACCTTGCCTCCATCGTCAACCTCTAAAGCCTCGACCACTTTAGTGACGTCCGCATCTCCGTCAACGGCGGGAGTCGTCGACTTGGGAAGGCGAGGTTGCGGCGAGGGAGACGACTGCGACGAGAGGCGTGGGTTCTCTGAGGAGCTCGAGCGACAGTGAGAGTTCGAGTGACAGAGAGAGAGAAAGAGAGAATTTTGAATAGGGGCATTTTCATTCCTGCACCAAAATATAATACCCAGCCCTTGGGCCAAGGATGTTTACACCAAGTTTTTGAAGGCAAAACACCCGGGGCTTGTTCACTGGTTTTTCATGGGCCGGAGGCTTTTCAACAATTTACCCTAATCTTTTTCTCTAATTTTGCTTGCTCATAATAGCAATATTTAAGAAGGCGTCCTCTTTTCCTTACTAATTATTCTTCATTTCTTCTTGCATCACCAAATGGGGTCCACTATGAGTAAAGCCTTTGATCCCCCCTCATTAAAGACCCTCTCCTCTCCACTCTCTCTCTCTCTCTCTTTCCGGTCAAGCAATTAATGAGACTGCTCTCTCTGCTGTCCTAAACCAAGTTCTCTCTACTGAAGCTCCCACATTAAATACCCTCTCTCTCATTCTTTCCCTCTCTGTCTCTCTCTCGTCATAAACCCTCCTCTGTCTCTCTCTCTCTCTCTGGAGCTCTCATACTATTTAGTCCCCCATGGCCAAAGACCCCCATCTCCCTTCTCTCTTCTAACTCCACCTTTTCTCTCTAAAACCCCAAAGCCATGAAGAAGAACCCTTTCTCTCTCCTCTTCTTCTTCCTCCTCTCCCTCTCCCTCTCCCTCTCCCAGCCACTCAACCCCGACCTCCTCGGCCTCCTCGTCTTCAAATCCTCTCTCCTCGACCCAACCTCCTCTCTCTCCTCATGGTCCCAAGACTCCATCACCCCCTGCGGCTGGGCCCACGTCAGGTGCCACCCCAAATCCCAGCGCGTCTCCTCCCTCTCCCTCTCCTCCCTCTCCCTCGCCGGCAAGATCAACCGTGGCCTCCTCAACCTCCAGCTCCTCCAAGACCTCTCCCTCTCCGGCAACAACTTCACCGGCTTCTTGAACCCTTTCCTCACCCAGCTCCCCAATCTCAGAACCCTCGATCTCAGCGGCAACGGCCTCATCGGCGAGATCCCCCTCGACTTCTTCTCGCAATGCAGGGGGCTCGCGTCCCTTTCCTTGGCCGCCAACAAGTTCTACGGCCAGATTCCCAAAAGCATTGGCTCATGCGCGAGCCTCACCGCCCTCAACCTCTCGTCGAATCACCTATCTGGGTCTTTGCCTGATGAGATCTTTTGGCTGAAGAGCCTCCAAAGCTTGGATCTTTCCGGTAATTTCCTTGTGGGCGAGATCCCCATTGGGGTTGGTAGGTTGACGAATTTGAAAATCGTCGATTTTGGCCGGAATTTGTTGAGCGGGGGGCTTCCAGGATCAATGTGGAAACTGTGGCTGTTGAGTGAGTTGAATCTCGGGTCCAATTCCTTTTCTGGGCAGGTGCCGGATTGGATTGGCGATTTGAAATGGTTGAAGGGTTTGGATCTTTCTGCAAATGGGTTTGATGGGTCGGTTTCGGATTCGATTGGGAAGCTGAAATTCTTAGAAAGATTGAATCTTTCTGGAAATGGGTTTGTGGGGGGCTTGCCTGAATCAATGAGGAACTGCACTTCCCTGTTGGAGGTTGATTTCAGTAGGAATTTGTTGGTGGGGAATTTGCCTTCATGGGTTTTTGAATTGGGTTTGGAGAGGGTGTTGGTTTCGGGGAATAAGTTGAGTGGCAGCTTTCAGATTGGTGCATTTGAGGGTCAGGCTCTTTTGGAGTTGGATTTGTCGAGGAATGAGTTTTCTGGTGAGGTTCCAGTGGAGATTGGGAGGCTGTGGAGATTGGAGTTACTGAATTTGTCATGGAATATGTTTTCAGGACCAATTCCGGCGGGTTTGGGGGAGTTGAAGTCAGTGGAGGTGGTGGATTTGAGTGGGAATTGGTTGGATGGGAGCATTCCATTGGAGATGGGAGGAGCTGTCTCCTTGAAGGAGTTGAACCTTGAGAAGAACTTTCTCATTGGAGGAATTCCAACCCAGATTGAGAACTGCACTTCCCTGACTTCTTTGTAAGTCGACTTTCACTTGTACTGCTTATTTCATCATATTTCATTTTAGATACTTACTACTTTGGACTTTGGTGTTGGCTGGAATCAATGTGTCATTGTTATGTGTCATCTACGCTTGCTTGTTATAGATGCTTCATCATAAATTGGTTGAAATATGGGTGCCGCAGATATTGGTTTTGGTGTTCAAACCAACACAGTCTTCTTGTTTTTGTATGCATTTGTTTGTATAGAGTCCTAAGTTCAAATTTGGGCTTGATACTGCCTTAAACGTGTTAACTTAAATCTTCCTCATGTTAAGGCATACGCAAAGTCTAAATAATTCCAATTTGTTAATCATATTTATCTACAAAAATGTGGAAGGATGAAGTGTTGGAGCTACTCAAGTAGTGTAGATTGCATGATATGCCTAATCCTGGAAAAGATTTGGCCTGTGAACTTGATACTGCCTGAAATGTATTTAGTCTCACTTGGATTAAGAAAATAAAACTTAATTATTCATTTTGTCAAGGCATATGCAAGATCAAAATAATTCCAATTTGTTAATTATATTTGTATAAAAAAAATATGGAAGTAGGGGCTGTTAGGGCTACTCATTTAGTGTAGAAATAATGATTCCCGTGGCCCTTGCCATAAACAGAGTTTTGGTGTTGACACATTGACAGAGATAACTAGATGGTATCAGAGACACCCAAACCTCAAATTTTCTTGGCATTTCTTGGCATTTCAGATAATTAAAAAAGCAAAATCGAGATATTGAGAAGTTTGGAGCCAAACCCTAAAATATGTGGCGCCGAGGCAGAAACACAAAGTTACAGCATCTCCAGAAGGAGATTGCCCTTGGAAGCAAGGGATCTTAACCTGTTCCTTTATTTGGATCGACAATTTCCAAATGACATGTTTTTACTTTTCTTATATAGAGTGTGCATGCATGTATTTCATAACCAACATTGTTTCTTTAGTAGTTTCTTGAATTTATTGTATAAATTCTAACGGATTGAAATGACCTCGGCTTATATCTGAATTGCTAAAACAGGATACTATCAGTAAACAACCTGACAGGCCCAATACCCGCATCCTTAGCCAACCTCACTAACCTAGAGATCGTCGACCTCTCCTTCAACAGCCTCACAGGCTCCCTCCCAAGGAACCTCTCCAACATCCCCAATCTTCAATCCTTCAACATCTCCCACAATCTCCTCTCAGGACCCCTCCCTTCCGGAAACTTCTTCAACACGATCCCCATATCCTCCGTTTCTGGCAACCCTGACCTCTGCGGCTCTGCTGTCAACCGCTCGTGCCCCTCCGTTCTCCCAAAACCCATCGTCCTTAACCCCAATTCGTCCTCCTCCTCAATCAGTAACCCAAACCCTAACATCTCTTATCCTAACATGGGTACTCACAAAAAGATCATTTTAAGCATCTCAGCAATAATCGCCATAGGTGCCGCCGTCGCCATTGCTCTCGTTGTCATCACAATCACTGTCCTCAATGTGCATGCACGCTCCTACAACATTTCTCCCTCAGCTGCAGCTTTGACTCTCTCCAATGACTACTGTAGCCGCTCTCCTGCCACCACTGATGCTAACTCTGGCAAGCTCGTCATGTTCTCCGGCGACAACCCGGACTGTGCTTCATCTTCCGGCATTCTCAACAAGGAGTCGGAGCTTGGCCGTGGGGGTTTCGGCACGGTCTACAAAACAGTCCTCGGAGATGGACGCCCCGTGGCCATCAAGAAGCTCACCGTCTCGAGCCTGGTCAAATCCCAAGAAGAATTCGAGAGGGAGATCAAGAAGCTTGGTAAAGTTAGCCACCCCAATCTTGTGTCACTGCAAGGATATTACTGGACTCAATCGTTGCAGCTCCTCATATACGAGTTTGTCTCCGGCGAGAGCTTGCACAATGCTCTCCATGAGTGCAGAGACTCCCTCTCTTGGATTGAGAGGTTCGATATAATCCTGGGCACCGCAAAGAGCCTTGCATATCTGCATTGCAACAACATAATCCACTACAATTTAAAATCGAGCAATGTTCTGATCGATGGTTCTGGGGAGGCAAAGGTCGCAGACTATGGGCTGGCGAGGCTGTTACCTATGCTCGATCGATATGTGCTGAGCAACAAGATTCAGAGCGCATTGGGTTACATGGCACCAGAGTTTGCCTGCGGAACGACGGTGAAGATCACAGACAAATGCGACGTGTTTGGATTCGGGGTTTTGGTTTTGGAGATAGTAACGGGGAGGAGGCCAGTGGAGTACATGGAAGATGATGTGGTGGTGTTGTGTGACGTGGTGAGGGGTTTGGTTGAGGGAGGGCGAGCCGAGGATTGTGTTGATGCAAGGCTTATGGGTAGGTTTTCGGTCGAGGAGTTGGTGCCGGTGGTGAAGCTAGGGTTGATTTGTACATCACAAGTGCCATCGAATCGGCCTGAGATGGCTGAGGTTGTCAAGATATTAGAGATGATTCGGTGTCCCGGTCAAGATGAATTGAGTTCAGGCTGATAGAATCGATGATTGTGTTTTTTCTCTTCATATTTTTCCTTAAAAGAGAGCTGGTGAATGTGTGCCAAGGGAGAGTTTGTAGGGTGTTAGTTGTGGAAAAGAGATACAATGCTTGTTATGGAGAAGAGGTGAAAGAAATAGGCTGTAGTTTCAGAATGAATTGTTGAAATTTATCATCCCCAGTTGTGAGCTTCAGTCATCTTTTCCTTGTTCCAGTGTTAATTGGTATAGAGAATTGCATACAACATATTATGATGCTCGTCTTCTTTATGTTTTCTTAAGGTTCTTTGTTTGTGTTTGTGGCTCTTGGTGACAAATTGGTCAAATCGGAAACATTGTTTCACATAGAAGCTAGTGTTCCTTGGTATTACTATAAGGGTAAATTGTCAACCCCAGCACGTTTTACCGCTGTCAAAAACCTTCCGGGGGCTTGAAGCGGTTGTCGAAACCTTCCGGAAAATGTTCATGCGGTATCTGTATAGTTTCATGCGGTATCAAAATAGGTCATATAAATCACAGTCAACTGCATACATATCTCATAATAATATAGCAGGAAACTATATAGATATCGTAGGCAGTTTTTTTTTATTTTGACGACTGAAAACTTTTCCGGGGGGGTTTTGACAAGCGCTTTGGGGCCGGGGATCTTGAGCAGGAAAACCTGCTCTGGGTTTTTTGACAATTTGCCCTTGGTATGATATCCTATACTTCTTGTCTTTCATTTTCATGGACTTTTGTTTCTTCGTTACGTTGAAGTTGAAAACTAGCTCTAGTTCATATTTAAATAGAAATGAAGTCCCTATTGACTTCATTGTTTGAATTTGACTAGAGGTTTAATTTGGTAATTAAGTTGTATATATAATCAGTGAAGGTTAATTATAAAACATGATTAGTGAATGAATCACCCTCTCCCACATAATTCCCTATACCAACCTTCATGTGCTTTGTAATTGTTTCCACATGCATGCAGTCTACATGCACAATTTCAACCGGCACTGTCTTGATTCATTATAAAAGTATTAAGAGTCAGAAGCATTTATGGTTGAAAGCCTTGATGCAAAGATGATTATTTAAGCAATTAAAGAAAGCTTAAGGTAAAGATTCTCTAACAGCAGAATCAATATAATATTTGCAGTATTAAGCAGTGTTTCTCACTCCAATTACATTTTTCAAGGAAGCACCGTACAATTTATTTATTTTTTTTGCCTTCATCAACATTTTTTTCATTTTGTTTTTTCCCTTTTAGTTTTCACATTGAGATCAATAGAATCTGCATTTATGGCATGCTTGAGTTTTGAGGCCAGCAGCAGTATTATAACCAATCACAATACTCAAGACTCTCAAGAATTGACACCAGATTGCATTAGTCTCAATAAACATCCAAATTAAGTAATCAAGTTTTCATGTATTGATTCACATATATGCAGGTCAACAACGTTTGTGATGCATAGACTTTGAAGAACCTAACAATGTATGCAATCAGATTGGAGTGAGAATTAATCTTTATAATATGTCATGTCACTCAACAAGGATAATAAGTAATATTTTGCAAACAGAGAATTATAAGTAGTTGCTGATAGTATTTCGGAGATGTAGGACAGTCGAAGAAAAATAGTTATGAAACATATTTTTCTTAAAGAATCATGATAAACTCTTTAGCAATAAAACCAAAGGGGAGCATATATAGAGCACGTCTCCACAAAGCTCATAGAAATCCAATAGCTTCAATCATTTATTTATTCACTTCTAAGCCTTATAAAGAACAAGATAATCTTCTCTTAGGTTTCATTTATTTTGAAGAGAAACTAAAGGCACCAAATCCTAGGTAAGATGTAGAATAGAGCTCATATCTTTTTCCGTGAATGAAATGGTGGCGCTGGCTTTCTAGCAAATGTTGGGACGCTGGATGGTTTTATTGGGTTTAATGAGATGTCATTTCCGGAAGGCTTAATGCAGTTGGCCGTCAGGTTGCATCTTTGTTAGATCTTCTTGATTTAGTATCAAAAGAAGAAAAAAAGAACACATGTGAAGATGCCCATCCCACATTGTTCATTAAAGGAAGTGACAAAGGCCAGGTTTGGCATCTCTCTTTCTCTCTCTCTCTCTCTCTCTCTAAGTTATCAAAGTGAAGAAGATGCTTCACCAAAGCATTGGGCTTTGGAGTTTAAAGTAAGAGATTATACAGTCTACACATGATATCTTATACTTCCTTAATTGCAGTTTCTTAGGCTTTGTTAATTGAAGATTTAGCAGGGTTTTTTCTGAAGCAAAGAGATTCAGCAGGCTGACAAAACGCTACTATAAATTTACTTGTTTGTTCTTTTGCTAGGGCAAAGCAGATAGCATGTTAGAATTTTATAAGTAAATGACAAAGAAGTAAGTTTAAACACACATGTTAATGAAATAAATCCAAAATATAGTCAGTCTTTGTATTTTTCTATGGACTCTCCATGTGTTCCACTTCCTTTTTTTTATTTTCCTTCCAATTTTCCAGCATGAGACTTTGGGGTAGCTGATAACAAGTGGTTCATTTCTAATCGCAAATAAGCGCTGTCTTTATAATTTCAGGCAATCATTTAAAAATTTGCATGACAATTCATGTTTCATAGAATTTTGTATGTCTGATAATTTTATTTCGAAATTTACAATGCTGAACCCGCAAAAGACTTCATAGTTATGATGAAAGTGAAGAGATGTGTTTATTTTCTGCCCTTTTCCAATCGTTTATTTGATGGACACCTATTAACCTGTTTTGGTGCAGACTTAATTATTGATAGAATTTAAAGTTGCGATCATTCTCAGTATATAATCGGAAAAATTCTTCCATATAACAGGTGCATGTGCATGGTCAAGACTCGAGAGAGAAAGAAATAAAGATACGGGTCCGGAAAAGATGTCCGAAGATACCCGAAAAATCTCATCTCTTTCTCTCTACTGCCCGAGACGCATTTCACCCAGTATACCGAATAATTTATCCGGCCATCACATCCTAAAAATGCGAAATTTATTACACAAACCGAAATAAATTTATTTACAAAATTTAATTAACATTGGGCAGAAGCTGCAGAGAGGCAGGCTTTCCAGCCCATCATCAATGAAGCCGACAGCATCCCATTCAAACCTTTGCTTTTTGTGTGCCTCTTCCTATGCAAAATAAGCTATCATTTAAAGGTGGCTAAAGTGAGAAAAAAGAGGGTGAAAAATAATACCAGTGGATCCCAACATTACAGCTTTGTAGTAAAATATATAATAAAAAGAAGAGACAGCATCATATGGTCCCTTCACCTTTCACCACCACCATATGATGCAAATGTGGGATTTGGGTAGCACACTAATTATTTTGGGTGAAGTGTGAAAATGGATGCTTAAGCTAATGATGCGGCATTGTTGTGACCTTTTATTTACATTTAAAATTGGCATGCCAAGCTTTTTATGTGCTCGTATATAGACTCATGTATGCTTTACATGGGGTGATGATCATGGTGTGTGCAGTGCATGCTCCTTCATTATTCTTCCTACGGCTAAATGTAGGGCTAGGATTGGTCATTTTTGCTGATATATAGCCCGTCAATCTATCTAATTAATGTGTTAAGCGATGTGATTTTCATTGACACGTAAACATTGGTTTTGGAGAAAATTTTATCCAAGACTATGCTTTATTTTACTCATGATAATTGATGGCAGGAGTCATGATATATTTTAGATCGAAAGTTATATATCTCTATTAAAAGGGTTAATTTCTAAATAAAATCTGGAATTTTATCTGAAAAATAAATCTTGGATACTTCCTCTTAGATAAGGTGGTATGGAATTTCTCCCATCACACCTATATCTATGAAAGCAGCCTATAAGGAAGTGAACAGATCGATATGGAAGAGATATATAAATGTGTTATCGTATTTGTATTTGATAGCTATCGACGACTGCGGATACAGACATGAGTGTTTTTTATTTTAATATAAATGGTGGTAAGACCACCAAACTTCATTAATAGAGAGTAGATAATGAAACATGCATATATATAAAAATATAAGAGCACCATATGTCTGCTCTCTCCGACCATTGCTAAGAATAAGACTATGTGACTAGCTGACTGCATTTAGATCCTTATCAAGCAATTAGTCCCTAATTTGTTCTTCAGGCATTACCCTAACAGATGCGGGTTTTATTGTTCCTAGAATATAAGTTTAGGATGATTCCATGGTTGTGATTCTGCGGTTGATCGGCGGCTCATGTTATGTTTGAGAGAACCAAATCTTGGTATTATTAGAGATTCTGCTGATAGCCCATCGATCTACCTAATGGGTTAAACGATGTGGTTTTCGTTTGGTATAAATATCGGCTTGGAAATTTTTTTTATCCGATTGTTGCTCTATTTTCTTCCTGACTATAGATGGCAGGAGTAATAATATATTTTAGATTTAGTTTTTCCATAGTTATCAGGTTGCTAAATAAAATTTGGATTTTTATGTTAAAAATAAATTCTGGATTCTTTAGACAAGGTGGTATAGAATTTTTCCCATCCCACTTAGGTCTATAAAAGTTATGAAAGAGGCCTATAGGGATATGAATGGATTGACACAGCATGGATAAATGTGTTATCGTATTCATATTTGATTGTCATCGACGTTCTTTTTTAATATAAACGGCTGTAAGACCACCAAGCTTCATTAGGGAGTAGATAATGAAACATAGCAACATTCCATCACGTTATATCCGGGTATACCCATCCAATTCGAGCATAGATACAATCCCATGAAAATTACTATTTGTACTAGGTAAAAGTGATACGGATATAAAAAGACTATTATAGAAACTATATCTGCTAAACTTAAACGAGCATTACGATTTCCACTTTTTCATACCTTCATTCAAAAACAAATATGAAGCGGTGGTTTTATTATACCTAGATCCCGTGGTTGTTGACGGATGTAGATACAAATATGGATAGTTCATCGGAAATATAAATTACTATGTGTATTTGATAAGCATCATACGTAGATAGAGTGAGCTTGGATTATATGTTTTCATTTAAATCCCCAAGTTTATTTGGAACCGACCCTATGTTTATTTGCAATCACATGTTTTAATCGATTTGGAACCAAGGGCGGAGCCCAGTTATTTAATTACAAGCTAGTTCGTAAGTAATTAGAAGTGTCAAGGGTTCCATGTAATTTGGGCCACGTCAGTAATTTTCAAGATTTAAGATGGGTTCGGCCTATATTTAATAATGGAGGCGGCCCATACCGATGGCCTCCTCCATGAATCTCTATGTTGTTCGAGTCAACACCAAATCCTCCGCCCTATCCATCCTTCTTTTCTTTGATGTGGATAACCCGCACCCAACTTGCTGGATCCGATCTGCTCAAGTCTTGCGTAATTCACCTATTCATTACAGGAGAAATTATTTGGTGTACTGGATACGCTGTGTCTGGGAAAGCAAGAGAAAGAATGAAGCCTTTCGGGACATCCTTCGAGCAAGTTGGTGGGACCATTGGTTCTATTTCTTTCTCTCTCATGTCCGAACACATATATAGCCGGCACTCAAAAGAAACTTTTCCATTATAGGATGGGCTTTTAGTGTGAGTCCTTACTTCTATGTAATCGACAAAAATGTTGGTTTTAATTGAGGCTTGTGGTATGATCTGAACATGTTATGTAGAATAAGCTTAATATTTTCCAAATTCTACGGTTTCTATGTCTATAGTCTTATTTGTCTCTTTATAGTGACTCAAAATAGGTAACCTGCCATTAACGAAAGTTTGTTCTGCCCTTTTCTCTAATCGACTGCTAATCATAATAAGCAATGTTTGTTTGCTTTTTAGCTGACAACGATAAGGAGTTTCTTGGCATGCGTCTATAGAAAGAGCAAAGATGACAATAACGATAGGAACGACCATAGCAATCGTGGTCATGACAGTGGCCCGTCATACCTCTGGTATAAGATTCCCTCCAAGGAGGCTGATTAAATACTTGTCTATTGTAATGATTATAGATTTCCATCGTAGAGGTGTGTGTGTATAGAAAGAGAGAGAATGATAGAGGAAAGATGCCATCGAAGGGAATTTCCTTCTATTGCGTCATAAAAATACTCTCTCCCTCATTTTTTCCGACGATCGACACCCACCATCTTCGAAAAAAATGAGGAAGGGTGTATTTTTTCGACGCCATAGGAAATTCCCTCCTATGGCATCTTTCCTCCATTATTCTCATATATATATATATATATAGAGAGAGAGAGAGAGAGAGAGAGAGAGAGAATAATGGAAGAAAGAGGCCATAAGAGGGAACTGTTCCCCTCCGAATGGCGGCGCGATGAGAGACGTCTTGCTTGAGATTCGGGGCAGATGCTATTTGGTTTTATCCGTCCACCTCTCCGAAGACGCCAAGTTGATTTATGGCACCATGTATCGGAGGTTTAGACGGATACGGCCGATGTAGCAGACTTCGTCAGATTCCCCCTCGTTCGGAGGGTCTTTGATTGTGGGGACGCTCTTCCCTGCAGGCGCAAGCCCCTGCAGTTAATTACGCTACCGCATCGCAGTAACAACTTTCTCCTTCTCCAGCTGGTCACTTCGTGTCGTGGGTGTTTGTTTTGTTTGTGGTTGCCCGTAGATTGTATACGGAGACTAATTTATGTTGTCGCCCGTAGGACGTGGATTAGTCCAAATCCGTATTTTCTTAGATTTGGGTTTGAGGTTTTGGTTTAAGGACACGTTAGTCATATTTGAGGCTAAGATCAACTTAAACGTTTGTTAAGGATACGTTAGTCTAATTTGAGACTAAGATCGACTTAACGGAATCGTTTAGATCCGACAAAAGAGCATTTGGGGGCTCTATTGTTCTAGTTTAGGGACATAGTGGTCCATTGCCAGTTTAAAGACATGGTGGTCCAACATTTCCATTTTGGGGACGAATATTGGTTTAAGGACATCATAGTCCATGAGTTTAAGGACCTCACAGTCCGTAGCAATATATGGTTGTCGGGACCCGTCACCTCTCTGACGACGTTGAAGGATTACAACGACAAATATCAGAGGAGTTCAGAGATGTACCCTTGAACCGGGTGTAAATTGATTTGCGAGAGCGGTTGTGCTCAGTTCAATTTAATTTGAGAACTTATGGCCAGAATTGAGTTAAGTCCAGTTAGAAAATGTCTAACATTTTATTCACATTTGACCTGTTAGACCATTGATTGGGCTCTGCCCTCTTTTTTCTTTTATTATAATGCACATCATTTATTTTTGGTCTATTAGACCTTTAATTGGGCTCTGCCCTTTTTAATAATGCATAGCATTTAATATTCTGACAGTGCGCCACGTGGCTTGTTAGACGCTTTGCGCCAATTAATGAGCGCAAGGCGCCAGCGCATGTAGAGGTGACACATGTCACGCTCTGGTGAGCGCAAGTCTATGAGCGCAATGCGCTGCGCCAGTGCGCTGTGCTAGTGCGCTGCTGACACGTGGCGCGCTCTGGTGCAGTGTGCCAATCCAAGAGCGCAGCGCTCTATTTTTAGGAGCGCAAGACGCAGATTGACACGTGGCGCTCTCTGGCGACTTGCGCCAGTCCAAGGAGCGCAACAGCGCAAATCAGGAGTGCAAGGCACTGTTCAATAGCGCAGAGCGCATCTTGATCAAATTTAAATCAAAGAAAATGATCTTTTTAGAGATTCTACCTCAAGATTTAAGAACCGATGGTTCATTAAAAGGCAATGCCTTTATATAGATTAAAAGATCTAGTAAAGAAGTAAATTACTTCTTTTTTATTATTGGATCTTTTTTCTTTTATATTGAAGATCTCGATCTTGTTCTTAGATCTTTGATCTTTTTAGAAGAACTTCTTTTTTTTTTTAAAGGTTTACCTTTTTCTTTTCGAGTTCTTCTCAAAGTTTTTAGAGGAGTTCTGTATATCTGAAACTTGGAGTTTAGGGGCCTTTATATAGGGCCAATTGGTTTGTTACGTTAGTTACAGAGATCTTTCTCTGATTGATCTGGGGATATTTCCCCACCGTCAAATCTTTTATCTAAGGGCTCTGTTTTATAGAAGATAATCTTCTTGTTTTAACAAGATTAAAAAGATCTTTCTAGAATTTTAATTCTGATTAATTAAATAATTTATTATTTAAGTTTTAGAGCTGGCACAGTTGGCGCAAGTGCACCTGCGCTTGACACGTGTCAGCGCAGCTGCGCTATGGCAGTTGTGCTGCGCTCTGCGCTGCGCGACACGTGTCAGCGCAGTTGCGCTAGCGCAGAGCGCTGCGCGACACGTGTCAACGCAGGTGCGCTAGCGCAGTTTTATCTGAAGCGTTGCTTTCTTTATTATTACTTGAATTTTTTAAAACAGAGCTTTGCTCTGATTGGAGAAACAGAAGCGTTGCTTCATTTTCCGTCTTGGAATTTGAACAGAGCTTTGCTCTGATTAGGGGAAACAAATGCCCCCCCACCGTTGCGCTTACGTGGCCCCAAACGTGAGCGCAGCGGTGGCAGAATTCCAACCGTTGCGCCATCTTTTGGAAGTTGAAACGGCTCTTAATGCCTATAAATAGGACCTTTGGTCTCTTAGATGATTTTCATCTCTTCATAAGAATTTTTATTCAGAACCTTGCTCTTTTGTTCAAGCACTTTTAAGAGTTAAAACTCAAGAAAATTTTTAGGTAAAAATTAAATTAGATTAAATTAAATTAATTTTAAGAGCCTTACTCTCAATAGATCTCTGATCTAAAGAAAACCCATTTAGGGTTTTACTAGCAGAGTTTTGCTCTATAGGTCTAAAGGGATCTAAAGGGGACTAAAGAGAACCCTATTAGGGTTCCATTAATAGAGCTCTGCTCTCTAAAATGATTTTTCTTGTGTTTTCTTAATTCATTAATGGAGCTTTGCTCCTTCCAAATCATATAGAAAAACTCTTAAGAGTTTTTTTCCATAGATCTTAGAGGTTAAAGATGGCATTTTATTTTTTGATGAATTATATTATCTTGCTTAATCAGTCTGTCTGCTAATTTTGCTGATTTTCTTTTACAGGAGTAATGGACGCCCACATGTATGACCTTGATGAGATCATCTCTTATGGAAACATTCGTCGACTCGGCCGTTCTCAGAACCGAGAACTCACAAACGCCGAGTGTGGCGAAATTATGAGTCGTTTCGTCGCATATAACGGTCAACTGCTTTCTCGACGCTCCCCTCTCCTGAAGCTTATCGTGGGAGCAATTTGGGAAGCGCTTCCCCTATTCTTTACCGGCGTGCCGCTCAGGGCGTTAGATGTCGCCGGGGATAAGGTGCACTCGGTGTACCTGATGAACCTAATCTCGAAGAGACGGCGAGACAATCTTGTCGATCTCCTGCACCAGGCCTTTCAACAGTCCGCCATACTTGCTGCTTATCGGAGGGTGGAGGACATCAGTGGGGATCCCGACGCTCGTGCTCGCGAAAGAAAGCACACTAGGATGGTTCGCCAGGCTTGGAAAGTCTTGGACAAGGTCACTTTCGAGTTCCTCAATCCATGTCCTGGATTTGAGGTTTTGCCATTATAATGTTGTTTTTGTTTATTGTCTTTATTGATGTAAGAATTTTCCAAGTATAAATGACAAATCTTTTGCCTCCTTCCTTTCACTTTCTGCTTCGTTATTGGCATATTCCTTCAGTAAGCATAGCCTGTAGGTGATATAGAACATTCCGTCTTGAATACTTTGGGGAGCAGTGATGGCTTAGGAAGCAGGTTCAGATCTGCTACCTAAGGCTTTTCAACTTTATGAGCCGTGAGGGTCTCATAAAGACTTTTCTCCCTACGAGTTGAGAGGATCTCGTAGGTGTATTTTCTCCTTAGGGATCGTGAGGACTCCTAAGTGTGTTTTCTCTTGAGAGTCGTAAGGATCTCACTAGAGAATTTTCCCTCTTATAAGTCGAGAGGACTCATAGGTGGTTGTTTCCCTCCTTGTCAAGATTCGACTTTGGAGAGTGTGGCCCATGAATAGTCTGCAAGAGTCCATTTTAGGACGACTTGCAGGGTCCTAATGCTTAGAAAACAGGTTTTTTAATCCCCGCTGCCTAAGGATTTATCTCACAAGTCGAGACGAATCAAGCGGTTCTCGCAAAGACATTAATTTCCTCACGAGTCGAGACGAATCGAGCAGTTCTCGCAAGAATATCCTAACGTCACAGTTAACCTCTGCTCTTTACGACAGAGGTCCGTTAGGGTCTGTGGTACTTAGGGTTTTGTCCTTCGTACCGTCGCTCCGGCTGATGTATTCCTCGATAGGCAATCTTGCTGTTCGGGTTGCCTTGCGATTGTCGTGTCTCTGATCCCTTCTGGGCCTGGACAAGACGTCTTCAAGCAATCCTCCTAGGCAGTTTGACCGTCGGAAGAGCAAGCGTTAGGAATTTTGCCATGCCGCTTTTTACTTGAGGTTAGGCTCATTTTGGAGAGCCCCGATGAGTCATAACCACTCCGCGCTGGTGTGGGATGATCTCCGATAGTCTTTCAGGCTTTATATGACTTGCCGTTAAGACCCTGAAGCTAGGAATTTGGCCTTTGCTTCGTTTGCTGGCATTGCGTCTGTTGTATCGAGACGAATTTCGCGGTTGTCTCTAGGTTGCTGGTGAACCGTCAAGGTTTGGAACTAGGGATTTTGCCGTGGCTCCTTTTGGTGATATTGCGTCTGCTGTGTTGAGACGAACGTCGAGGTGGTGACCACTCCGCACTGGTGCGAGATGATCTCCGATTGTCTTTCAGGCTTTATATGACTTGCCGTTAAGACACTGAAGCAAGGAATTTGGCCTTCGCTTCGTTTGCTGGCATTGCGTCTGCTGTATTGAGACGAATGTCACGGTTGTCTCTAGGTTGCTGGTGAACCGTCGAGATTTGGAACTAGGGATTTTGCCGTGGCTCCTTTTGGTGATGTTGCGTCTGTTGTATCGAGACAAACGTCGAGGTGGTGACCACTCCGCACTGGTGCGAGATGATCTCCGATTGTCTTTCAGGCTTTATATGACTTACTGTTAAGACCCTGAAGCTAGGAATTTGGCCTTCGCTTCGTTCGCTGGCATTGCGTCTGCTGTATTGAGACGAATGTCGCGATTGTCTCTAGGTTGCTGGTGAACCATCGAGGTTTGGAATTAGGGATTTTGCCGTGGCTCCTTTTGGTGATGTTGCGTCTATTGTATCGAGACGAACGTCGAGGTGGTGACCACTCCGCACTGGTGCGAGATAATCTCCGATTGTCTTCCAGGCTTTATATGACTTGCCGTTAAGACCCTGAAACTAGGAATTTGGCCTTCGCTTCATTTGATTTGGCGTGTCCGAATCTCCGCTTTGTTTTGATACTGCACCTGCATCCTGTTGGATTGCGAAGGAACGTTGTAGTTGACATTGCGTTTATTGTAACGGGACGAATATCGTGGTGGAGCTGGGATTTTGCCGTCACTCCGCATTGTTTCGACCATGGGGTCTTTCGTTGACGTTGCATCTGCATCCTGCTGGACTGCGAAAAAACGCCATTGTTGACATTGCGTCTGCTGTAACGAGACGAATGCTGAGGTGGAGTTAGGATTTTGCCGTCACTCCGCTTTGCTGACCATGGGGTCTTTTATTGACGTTGCATCTGCATCCTGCTGGACTGCAAAGGAATGCTGTTGTTGACATCTCGTCTGCTGTAACGAGACGAATGCTGAGGTGGAGTTGGGATTTTGCCGTCACTCCGCTTTTCTGACCATGGGGTCTTTTGTTGACGTTGCATCTTGTTTCCCCCAATCAAAGCAAAACTCTGTTTGAATTTCAAAAATTCAAAAATTGAAGCAACGCTTCAGATCCCTTGCACTGCGCGCAGAGCGCCACGTGTCAAAAACAGACACGCCAGCGCAAGGGGCGCTGCGCCCAAGGCAGCGCACCCAATCAGAGCAAGGCTCTGTTTTAAAATAAAAATAAAAGAAGCAACGTTTCAGATGACTTGCGCTCTGCGCTGCGCGACACGTGTCAGCGCAGTTGCGCTGCATTCTGCGCTGCGCGACATGTGTCAAGCGCAGGTGCGCTTGCGCCAACTGTGCCAGAATTTAAATAATAAAATTTTGGAAAGATCTTTCTAATCTTGTTAAAACAAGAAGATTATTTTCTGTAAAACAGAAGCCCTAGGATCAAAGATCCAACGGTGGGGAAACATCCCCAAATCAATCAGAGAAAGATCTCTTTAACTGATTTAACAAATCAATTGGCACTATATAAAGGCCCCTAGACTCCAAATCTAAAACACAAAGAGAAAGAGATATAGAGAGCTCTTCTAAATAAACTTTGAGAAAAATTCAAAGAGAAAGAAAAAAGGTAAACCTTTGAATAAAAGAAGAATTTCTTCTCAAAAGATCAATGATCTAAGAACAAGATCAAAGATCCTCAATAGAAATAATAATAATAATAATAATAATAATAATAATAATAAAAGAAGTAATTTTACTTCTTTATTAGATCTTTCGATCTATATAAAGACATTGCCTTTTGATGAACCACTGGTTCTTGAAATTAGAGGTAGAACCTCTCTGGAAAAAGAAAAAACTTGTTTTCTTTGATCTAAATTTGATCAAGATATTAAACAGTGCCTTGCACTTTTGAAATTTGCACTGTTGCGCTCATTGGATTGACGCAAGCCACCAGAGAGCGCCACGTGTCAATCACAGAACAACTGCGCCTTGCGCTTCTAAAAAACAGAGCACTGCTCTCCTGGTTTGGCGCAAGTCACCAGAGCGCGCCACGTGTCAGCAGCGCACTAGCGCAGCGCACTGGCGCAGCGCACCGCGCTAACAAACTTGCGCTCACCAGCGCGTGACACGTGTCACCTCCACATGAATTTGCGCCTTGCGCTCCTCAATTGGCGCAAAGCGCTTGACAGGACACGTGGGGCACTGTCAGAACATTTAATGCAGTGCATTATTAAGGGCAGAGCCCAATTAAAAGGTCTATCAGACCAAATAAAAATGCAATGCATTATTAAAAAAAAGGGCAGAGCCCAATTAAAAGGTCTATCAGACCAAATAAAAAAAATGCAGTGCAGAGCCCAAATAAAGGCCTGGCAGGCCAAACACAAATAAAATGTTGAATATTCTCAACTGGACTTAGCCTAATTCTGGCCATAAGTCCTCAAATTAAATTGAAACCGAGCACAACTGCTCTTTCAAATCAATTTACATCCGGTTTGAGGGTACATCTCTGAACTCCTCTGATATTTGTCGTTGTAATCCTTTAACGTCGTCAGAGAGGTGACGGGTCCCGACAACCACAAACTGCTACAGACTGTGAGGTCCTTAAACTCATGGACTAATGCGTCCTTAAACCAATATTCGTCCCCAAAATGGGAATGATGGACCACCATGTTCCTAAATTGGTAATACGGACTGTGGGGTCCTTAAACTCATGGACTAATGCGTCCTTAAACCAATATTCGTCCCCAAAATAGGAATGGTGGACCACCATGTCCCTAAACTGATAACACGGACTGTGGGGGTCCTTAAACTCATGGACAAATGCGTCCTTAAACCAATATTCGTTCCCAAAATGGGAATGTTGGACCACCATGTCCCTAAACTGGTAATACGGACTGTGGGGTCCTTAAACTCATGAACTAATGCGTCCTTAAACCAATATTCGTCCTCAAAATGGGAATGATGGACCACCATGTCCCTAAACTGGCGATGGACCACCATGTCCCTAAACTGGTAATACGGACTCTGGGGTCCTTAAACTCATGGACTAATGCGTCCTTAAACTAATATTCGTCCCCAAAATGGGAATGTTGGACCACCATGTCCCTAAACTGGCGATGGACCACCATGTCCCTAAACTGGCAATGGACCACTATGTCCCTAAACTAGAACAATAGAGCCCCCAAATGCACTTTTGTCGGAACTAAACGATCCCGTTAAGTTGATCTTAGTCTCAAATTGGACTAACGTATCTTTAACAAATGTTTAAGTTGATTTTAGCCTCAAATATGGCTAACGTATCCTTAAACCAAAACCCCAAACCCAAATCTAAGAAAATACAGATTTGGACTAATCCACGTCCTACGGGTGACGACATAAATTAGTCTCCGTATACAATCCACGGGCAACCACAAACAAAACAAACACCCACGATACGAAGTGAAATTCTGGAGAAGGAGAAAGTTGTTACCGCGATGCGGTAGCATAATTAACTGCAGGGGCTTGTGCCTGCAGGGAAGAGCGTCGCCACAATCAAAAACCTCTCGAACGAGGGGGAATCTGACGAAGTCTGCTACATCGGCCGCATCCGTCTAAACCTTCGATACACGGTGCCATAAATCAACTTGGCATCTTCGGAGAGGTGGACGGATAAAACCAAATAGCATCTGCCCCGAATCTCAGGCAAGACACCCTTGTCTTGGCCGCCATTCAGAGGGGAACAGATTCTGGCACGCCCGGTGCGACCTCTTCCTCTTTCCACTCCACACTTCGTGTGTCGTGTTCACGAACAAATCGCGGTTTGTTGTGGTTGCCTGTGGATTCGAGGTACTTAGATTTGATGTCTTGCTCCGTGCAGAAAACAGAAGATCAATGGTTTCAAACTGCACTACCTGCAACTGCAACTCTCGCTCCGTCACTGCTGGAGGAGTGACTTACGGGCCGTAAGCGGCCTCTCTTTTCAAGATGCCAGTGGAGCAGGTAACTCAAGCCACCACTGGACTATTCTTCGGGACCATGCTCCCACCAACAAGCTTCAACGCTCCTATACCATCGCAAGAAGCTCTGAAGAAGTCGGTCTTTGATCGGCTTACAACTACTGCGGCCCCTCTCAACGGGTCGCCCAAGTCCAATGCCTCGGTTTTTAACAGACTGGGTCGAAGCTCAGATGGGCCTGTTAATAAGCCCACAATTCCTGAAGAGGTTATCCCAAAACGGATAGCCATTCCTACTCCTGAAGTCCCCAAGACGGCTTCTCCTGCTAAGGGGTCGGTCTTTACAAGACTGTCCGTTTTGGCTCCTACTCCACGTGAAGTCATGAAGGCTGTTTCCCCTGTTCGAAAGTCGGCCTTCGCAAGACTGACTACCCCCTCTCAAGGATGTCAGTCTTCGACATGCTAGCACCAATAATAGTTTCTCCTCAAAGCAGGGGGCATGAAGAAGCTTATCCAACAACGGAGGTGATCTCATCCGCACGACATGCTCGACGTCGCCACTGGCGCCGAGTGAGGAAAGCTGGGGGCAGCTCTCCCTCTGGATTTACTCCACCAGCTCCAACGGTGGGGATCGATGCTGCTGTTCCAACCGAGAACAGCTTTGAACTGCTCAACAAGGTGCGCAGAAACTCTCCTACTACTGTGCTGAAAAGATCTCCTTCACCTATGGAGAAATCCCCAAAGGCGAAGCTAGAGCAGCCTCCTCAGCGGCTGTCCTCTAAAATTTACAAGGTCTGGCATCAAGTCCAAGACTCCGTAACGGATCAAGACTATCTCCGCCGACAGAAAAAGATGAAGGTTCGGCAGGAGAAAGACTACTCTGTCAGGCCACAAAAAGCAACAGCTACTTGGGTGCCCACTACAACAGCCCCCTCAATTTCGACCGCTCAAAAGAAAAGGAGGCCGCAAAAAGCCCCTGTGAACATGGCGAACCGTGAAAGCGCTGAGCACAAACGCCCCAAGTCTGGGGGCATAGTGGTGTATACTGTTTATATGGCTTCCGAAAAGGAGGAAAGCCGTTCTTCGATGGGTCACCGACCGCTCACCCGATCCGTGACAAAAGCCCAGGAGCAGCAACAGAAGCTTCAGAAAATGATGACTACAATAGTTGTACTTACCGGGCCAAAAGAAAGCTCGGAGGCATCATCAGAACAGCGTCATGAGCAAGAAACCGATGCTGACTTCTTACGCAGAGTCCTCGAAAAGAAGGACAAAGAAGCCGCAGAGCAAGCGGCTAACATAAAACAAATGGCGCTCCTCTTCCAAGATATGGTAGGGATGATGTTACAGCCAGATCCTCCTGCTGAAGATCCTCCGATTGTCCTTGAAGATGACAAAGGAGAAACATCGAATCCTCCACCGGCTCTGTCAACAACCAAAGAGGAAACTATCTCTAAAGCTGCCCTGGATGAATATATAACTCAACAAATACGAGCTCACCAGGCGAATGAAGCGGCCAGCCAAGTCGTCAAAACTGGACGACCGTACCCGAGCTGGTATGACCAAATCAGTTACCCGTCGGGATATACGATCCTTAAGTTTCATGTATATAAAGGGACGGGGAATCCACATCAGCGTGTCGCTCAATTCAGGGCCTTATGCGGCAACACTGGGGGCGACGACAAACTGTTGCTTCGCCAATTCGTCGGCAGCCTAGCAGAAATAGCCTTTGAATGGTATTCGGAGCTACCTAACGACTCTGTCAAAACATTTGCGGAGATGGAGCTATTGTTTACACAAAGATTCATGAGTGCTAGTGAACGCACCCCGATAACAGCACTGATTAATGCCAGGGTAAGGCCAGGCGAGACTTGGGTTCAATATGCAATCCGATGGCGGAACTTGTGGTCGAAGTGCGAACAACGCATCGAAGAAGCGCCAACGGTAGGCATGTTCGTGGGCACCTTAGATCCTTATGCAACTATTTCACAGTTCATAATGTTCTTTAAACCGACTATGTTCCAGGCTTTAATTGATAAGCTAGCCCAGATGGACCAAATGGGTCACAGACCGTCTCCTCCGAAGCCGGAACCCCGAAACGACAAGGGTAAAGGGAAGGCGACCAAAAGAAGCAAAGCACTTTTTTTTAAAGTAACCTTCGTTGCGAACACCCAACAGCATCCCAGTGCCCCCAAGCTAGCAGATCAACTGGATGAGAGACAGCAGTATTATAATGAGAAAATGAAGCGCCCTTACTCATTCCCGGGGGATAAAACGAAGAGGCTGTTCGAGCTAGCGATGCGCAATAGGCTTATCTATCTCCCGAATCCAAGGAGACCACCACAACCCAGCGAGGTGAATAATCCTAATTATTGCCCTTACCACCAAATGGTAAGTCACCCGATCGAGGATTGCTTCGTCTTTAAGGGATGGATCGAGGATCAATACCTATAAGGCAAGTTCGCACTGTCCGAAAACTGGAAGATGAACCCGCCACAACCACATGCTCCGAAAAAGATGGACATGCCGGGGGCATCATGCTCATTCATAGAGAAAGCCCCACGGACCACTACGTCCTAAAACTAGCTGTTGACCGAGATGTCGATAAACTACGGTGAATTGAAACATCCCAAAGACGATTAAAAAGAAAAAAGAAAAAAATAAAGACGGTATGTCCATAAGTAAAGTGGGCACGGATGAAAACCCGAAAGGGCTCCGTGAGTAAAAACAGCAGGGCTACTGGTGAGTGTTCGTGAAAACCCGAAAGGGCGCGACCTCGTTAGAAAAAAAAAAGAATATAAAAAAATATTAAAAAAAGAAGAAAAGACGGTATGTCCATAAGCAAAAGTGGGCACGGATGAAAACCCGAAAGGGCTCCGTGAGTAAAAATAGCAGGGCTAACGACGAGTGTTTGTGAAAACCCGAGAGGGTGCAACCTCGTTAGAAAAGAAAAAGAGAATTAAAAGAATTAAAAAAAACGGTATGTCCATAAGCAAAATGAGCACGGATGAAAACCCGAAAGAGCTCCGTGAGTAAAAACAGCAGAACTACCGGCGAGTGTTTGTGAAAATCCGAAAGGGCGCAACCTCGTTAAAGGACACTTACAGGGTCCTCTCGACCTTATAAGGAGAAACCACCCGCGTGAGAGCCTTACGACTCACAAGGGAGCAACACACTTAGGAGTCCCCACGATTCTTAAGGAGAAAATACACTTGCGAGATCCTCACGACTCGTAAGGAGAACTCTCTTATGGTACTCTCACGGCTCGTAAGATTTGAAAGTCTTAAGTTACAGAGACCTGAACCTGTTCTTAAGCAACCCCCACAATCTTCGATATTGCCCTACAAGTGGCTCAATACCGACCCTTGTATACAATCCACGGGTGCGAATAAACATTTCCCCAGTAAAGTCCCACCCGTGACTAGGGATATGTCTATATGGTGAATAACCCTTGTAAGTCCTCTCGACTTATAAGGAGAAAACCCTTTTGTAAGATCCTTACGACTTATAAGAGAACATACACATAGGAATCCCCACGATTCCTAAGGAGAAAGCACACCTACGAGATTCTCACGACTTGTAGGGAGAAATACCTTTGTGAGACCCTTACGGCTCATGAAGTCAAAAGCCTTAGTCGACGGGATCCTAACCCTGTTTACTAAGCCACCTTTGTTCGACATCGACAGAGGCAAATGATGATTCGCTCCTGATAATATTCCAGTTGTAGCGATGCTGATGCCTAAACCGGTATCAAATTCCAAATCCTTTCATGGCAAATGATGATTCGCTCCTGGCAATATTCCAGTTGTAGCAATGCTGATGCTGAGATTGGCACAAGATTCCAAGTTCTACATTCGCAATAAAAAATCAGCGAGCTAAAAATGCATACGAAATAGCCGAAATGATGGGCCAACTTGCAACAAAATTAGCAAGTAAAAATGTATGCATGCAAAATAGCCGAAATGATTGGGCAACTCACAATAAAAAGCAGCGAGTAAAAATAAAATAAATAGCCGAAATGATTGGGCACCGCGAAAAATAGCCGAAATGATTGGGCAATCGTGACCTTCGCGATATAAAAGCTGAAATGATAGAGCATCGCGGAAAGAAATAAAAAATATATGATGAAATTTATGCCCTACAGGTGATATCACAGCAATCCCTGTATACAATCCACAGGCACAAACAAAGAAGGAAACACATCTTCCCTTCCCATGCTCCATCAGAAAATGGAGCCAAGTCTTAACGGTAACTTATATAAAACCTGAAAGATGATCGGAGATCATCTCACACCAACATGAAGTGATCACCACCACGACGTTTGTCTCGACACAACAGACGAAATGTCACTACAGTATCCTTCCTCCAACAGGATTCGGACACACCAAAGCAAACGAAGCGAAGGCCAAATTCCTAGCTTCAGCGTCTTAACGGCAAGTCATATAAACCCTGAAAGACAATCGGAGATCATCTCGCACCAGTGCGGAGTGGTCACCACCTCGACGTTCGTCTCGACACAGCAGACGCAACATCACCAAAAGGAGCTATGGAAAAATCCCTAGTTCCAAACCTCGACGGTTCACCAACAACCTAGAGACAACCGCGACATTCGTCTCGATATAGAGGACACAATGCCAGCAAACGAAGCAAAGGCCAAATTCCTAGCTTCAGGGTCTTAACGGCAAGTCATATAAAGCCTGAAAGACTATCGGAGATCATTCCACACCAGTGCGGAGTGGTTTCGACAGTCAAACTGCCTAAAAGGATTGATTGAAGACGTCTTGTCCAGCCCTAAAGGGATCAGAGACACGCCAATCGCAAGGCTACTCGAACAGCAAGATTGCCTATCGAGGAATATATCAGCCAACGCGACGGTACGACGGACAAAATCCTAAGTACCACAGACCCTAACGGACCTCTGTCGTAAAGAGCAGAGGTTAACTGTGACGTTAGGATATTCTTGCGAGAAATGCTCGATTCGTCTCGACTCGTGAGGAAATTAATGTCTTTGCGAGAACTTCTCGATTCGTCTCAACCCCAGGGAAATCAGTGTCCTTGGCAAATAGCTCGATTCAGAGAAATTAGCGTCCTTGACGAGAGCATCTTGATTCGCGTCGACCCGCAGAGAAATTAGTGCCTTTGCGAAAAATTCTCGATCCGTCTCAATTCCAGGGAAATCAGTGTCCTTGGAAAATATCTCGATTCCGGGAAATCAGCGTCTTTGACGAGAGCATCTTGATTCGCGTCGACCCGCAGAGAAATCAGTGTCTTTGCAGGAATACCTCGATTCGTTTCAATTCCGAGAAAATCAGTGTCCTTGGCAACCTCCTCGATTTAGGGAAATCAGTGTCCTTGACGAGAGCATTGTTCCCCTCCGAATGGCGGCCAAGACATGGGCGTCTTGCCTGAGATTCGGGGCAGATGCTAATTGGTGCTATCCATCTACCTCTCCGAAGATGCCAAGTTGATTTATGACACCATGTATCGAAGGTTTAAACGGATGTGTCTGATGTAGCAGACTTCGTCAGATCCCCCCGCGTTTGAGGGGTTTTTGATTGTGGGGACGCACTTCTCTGCAGGCGCAAGCCCCTGCAGTTAATTACGCTACCGCATCGCGGTAACAACTTTCTCCTTCTCCAGCTGGTCACTTCGTGTCGTGGGTGTTTGTTTTGTGTTTGGTTGCCCGTGGATTGTATACGGAGACTAATTTATGTCGTCGTCCGTAGGACGTGGATTAGTCCAAATCCGTGTTTACTTAGATTTGGGTTTGGGGTTTTGGTTTGAGGATACGTTAGCCATATTTGAGGCTAAAATCAACTCAAACGTTTGTTAAGGATACGTTAGTCTAATTTGAGACTAAGATCAACTTAACGGGATAGTTTAGATCTGACAAAAGAGCGTTTGGGCTCTGTTGTTCCAGTTTAGGGACATAGTGGTCCTTGTTTAATGTATGGCCGTCGGGACCCGTCACCTCTTTGGCGACGTTGAAGAATTACAACGACAAGTGTCAGAGGAGTTCAGAGATGTACCCTTGAACCAAAGTCGATTGGGGGATCTATAGTCCAATTTGGGACTAAAGTCTGTTTGAAGGTTTAAGGATACGTTAGCCGTATTTGAGGCTAAGATCAACTTAAACGGGATCGTTTAGATCCGACAAAAGAGCATTTGGGGCTCTATTGTTCCAGTTTAGGGATATGGTGGTCCATTGTCAGTTTGGGGACATAGGGATCCATGTTCCAGTTTAGGGACATAGTGGTCCATCGCCAGTTTAGGTACATGGTGGTCCATGTTCCAGTTTAGGGACATAGTGGTCCATCGCCAGTTTAGGGACATGGTGGTCCATGTTCCAGTTTAGGGACATAGTGTTAGTTTAAGGACGCATAAGTCCATGAGTTTAAGGACCTCACAGTCCGTATTAATGTGTGGTTGTCGGGACCCGTCACCTCTCTGACGACGTTGAAGAATTACAACGACAGATATCAGAGGAGTTCAGAGATGTACCCTTGAACTGGATGTAAATTAAGTGATCTGTAGTCCAATTTGGAAACTAAGATCAATTATTATATTATGAGCCCAATGACCCAGTTAAGTTTGAATTGAGGACTTATGGCCAGCTTGGGCTAAGTCCAATCATGTTTAGGATATTGGCCCTCTGTTGGTTCATTGAAGGAGAGGCTTTGCCTCGGGAAACTTAGCCAATTGGGCTAAAGCTAGTGTTAAACACTAGAGACCAACAGTGTTGAACACTGGGAATAAGATTAACAAGTTAGTGTTAAACACTAAAAGATAATCATTGTTGAACACTGGGAACAGAGTTTTCAAATTAGTGTTAAACACTAAGCAAATCAGTGTTAAACACTAGGGACGAAATCTCCAGACTAGTGTTAAACACTAGTCTGGAGAGAGGGGTCACGTGTGGTCACGTGAGAGCGCCCTGATTCCCCTTATTTTATTCAGTCAAATCAGGGTTTAACTCTTTTAATTCTGACGGCCATCACGTGTGAGCACGTGATGGAGGCCCCCGCTCTGGTCTGTTAGAATGCTCATTAGGGGTCACGTGATGACACGTGAGGGCGCCCTAGAGCTCTTTTCTGTTTCTTTTGTCTTTTTCTCTGTGTGCTTCAGGGGTCACGTGGGGACACGTGAGAGTGCTCTAAAGCTTATTTTCTTTTGTTTCTTCTTTCTGCATTTTGGGAGTCACGTGGGAGCACGTGAGGCATTGCCTCAAAGTTTCTTTTCTTCTGGAATCTTTTCAAGGGTCACGTAGGGGCACGTGACCCTAGTTCTTTTCATGAACAGAGATCTTTTAAGTCTCCTTATTTTAAGAATTGAATTCTCTGTAGGGTTAAACCCTAATTATGATTTTAGAGGAATTAAATTCCTATTGTGAAAGAATTAAATTCTTATTTAGGATAAAACCCTGATTTCTTTTTGAAGGAATTAAATTCCCAGATATGTAAAAGAATTAAATTCTTGATTAGGGTTAAACCCTAGTTTTGTTTTAGGAGAATTAAATTCTCAAAACTCAATTCCCCTTCTAAGTTTAGGATCTGCATGGCAGGATCTCGACCCGATGAGAATTAAATTCTCAACTTATGGGGAGATGTGCTCTGTGCAGATATTCAACCAGAAGAAGAACTAAGTTCTTTTTGTATAAGAGTTAAACTTTTGGATTTCGAGAATTAAATTCTCTATTTGAAGTTTTGATTCTCTTTTTTTCTCACCTAGGGTTTTCTTTGTTGAGAATTAAATTCTCCTTTCTTTTCTTCCCTCTTGAGAATTAAATTCTCCTCTCTCTGTTTTTCTCTCAAAAAAGTAGATCCCCTTCTCTTCTCTTCTTGGCTCCTATTTATAGGAGAAGGAAGAGAATCAATTTGTTTAGCAAATCTCTCATTGAAAGATTTGATTTGATTTCATAATTAATATGATCCTTTAGATCATTCGGTGAATTTTATTTACCGTTGGATTTTAAATCCAAAGATATTCTGTTTGTTATTTCTGGTGAGATAGGGGAAATCTTTCCTTGTATCAAATCTTTCCATAAATTGGTGATTTTTAATCACCCTTGGATCTTTAATCCAACGGTCCCCATAATCTTTTTCCATTTGGAAAGATTTAGAGAAATTTAGAATTTTAATTCTATTTCGAAAGATTTTAGAGAAATTTAGAATTTTAATTCTATTAAACTGTAAGGCTTTTAAAGCCTATCACGTGCTGGCACGTGACCCTTGGTCACGTGTGAGCACGTGACCCCCAATTGAGTCCTTTTCTCAACGTTTATTTATGCTTCAGTTTTAACCATCACGTGTCAACACGTGACCATTGGTCACGTGTGAGCACGTGATACCTCATTGAGCCATTTTCTTCAGCCATTTGTTTTTATTTCTGTTTTAACTATCACGTGTCAACACGTGACCATTGGTCACGTGTGAGCACATGACCCCCAATTGGGTCCTTCTTCAGACGTTTGTTATTTCATTTCTGTTTCGATTGTCACGTGTCAACACGTGACCATTGGTCACGTGTGAGCACGTGATACCTCATTGAGGTAATTCCTGATTTTTAATCAGGGAACAGTGCATAGCATATAACTTTTGATCCCGGATGAATTATGAGGCCCATAATACATCAAATCGAAGGGTTTTTCGAGATGCTTCCAATATCATCAGAATTTAGCTGTTTATCTTTCGGGAGTATATCAAAATACAGGCCGGAAGATACTGGTTCGCATTTCCTTAAGCGTATCGCTGCTATTTGATACCTTAGACTCTTCTGCGCAGAAATTTTTGGCGGGAACAAATGCCCCCCACTACTTTGCCCACATAAGTATATACGTGGGTGAAGTAGTGCAGAATAATGCATAGCGTATAACCAGTTTCAGGTTGGTATATAACTTTTGGAATCTTGATCTGAGAAGATAACGAGCGGACACAAGCGTCGTCATTTATCATTGACTCAAATCTCAACTCTTAAGGGATATAGTTCCAAACCCTCATCCCCATGAGCTGCACCCTTCCATTTCTTTATGTCTTACTCTGGCATGAAGTAGTTTTATATGCTCATGAGTAAGTTCTCCATTTCAGTGGCATATAGCTTTGGCAAGTGTGGCTCATAGATGGTCCATCTTGACCTCTTTGCAGGGCAGTGATGGCTTAGGAGACAGGTGTAAGATCTGCCATCTAAGACTTTTCAACTTTACGAGCTGTGAGGGTCTCATAAAGAATTTTCTCCCTACGAATCGTGAGGATCTCGTAGGTGTCTTTTCTCCTTAGGAGTCGTGAGGATTCCTAAGTGTGTTTTCTCTTGAGAGTCGTAAGGATCTCACAAGAGAATTTTCCCTCTTACGAGTCGAGAGGACCCGTAAGTAGTTGTTTCCCTCCTTGTCGAGATTCGACTTTGGAGAGCGAGACCCGTGGATAGTATGTAAGAGACCGTTTTGGGCCGACTTGCAGGGTCCCAGTGCTTAGGAAACAGGTTTCTTAATCCCTACTGCCTATGGCTTTTCCTCACGAGTCGAGACGAATCGAGCAGTTCTCGCGAAGACATCAATTTCCTTACGGGTCGAGACGAATCAAGCATTTCTCGCAAGAATATCCTAACGTCACAGTTAACCTCTGCTCTTTACGACAGAAGTCCGTTAGGGTCTGTGGTACTTAGGGTTTTGGCCGTCGTACCGTCGCATCAGCTGATATATTCCTCGATAGGCAATCATGCTGTTCGAGTAGCCCTGCGACTGCCGTGTCTCTAATCCCTTCGGGGGCTGGACAAGACGTCTTCAAGCAATCCTCCTTGGCAGTTTGACCGTCGGAAGAGCAAGCGTTAGGAATTTGCCATGCCGCTTTTTACTTGAGGTTAGGTTCATTTTGGAGAGCCCCGATGAGTCATAACCACTCTGCGCTGGTGTGGGATGATCCCCGATAGTCTTTCAGGCTTTATATGACTTGCCGTTAAGACCCTGAAGCTAGGAATTTGGCATTTGCTTCGTTTGCTGGCATCGCGTCTGCTGTATCGAGACGAATGTCGCGGTTGTCTCTAGGTTGCATATGAACCGTCGAGGTTTGGAACTAGGGATTTTTCCATGGCTCTGTTTGTTTGAGTGTCGCGTCTGAACCCTGCTGGAGGAAGAACGCTGGGGTAACATTTCATCTGCTGTATCGAGATGATCGTCGAGGTGGTGACCACTCCGTACTGGTGCGAGATGATCTCCGATTGTCTTTCAGGCTTTATATGACTTGCCGTCAAGACCCTGAAGCTAGGAATTTGGCCTTTTGCTTCATTTGCTTTGTCACGTCCGAATCATGTTGGAGGAAGAACGCTGGTGTGACATCACGTCTGCTGTATCGAGACGAACGTCAAGATGGTGACCACTCCGCACTGGTGCAAGATGATCTTCGATCGTCTTTCAGGCTTTATATGACTTACCGTTAAGACCCTGAAGCTAGGAATTTGACCTTTGCTTCGTTTGCTTTGTCACGTCCAAATCCTGTTGGAGGAAGAACGCTGGGGTGACATCACGTCTGCTGTATCGAGACGAACGTCAAGATGGTGACCACTCGGCACTGGTGTGAGACGATCTTCGGTTGTCCTTCAGGCTTTATATGACTTGCCGTTAAGACCTTGAAGCTAGGAATTTGGCATTTGCTTCATTTGCTTTGGCGTGTCCAGATCCTGTTGGAAGAAGGATGCCGTAGTGACATCTCGTCTGCTGTATCGAGACGAACGTCGAGGTGGTGACCACTCCGTGCTGGTGCGAGATGATCTCCGATTGTCTTTCAGGCTTTATATGAGTTGCCGTCAGGACCCTGAAGCTAGGAATTTGGCCTTTTGCTTCATTTGCTTTGGCGTGTCCGGATCCTGTTGGAAGAAGGATGCCGTAGTGACATCTCGTCTGCTGTATCGAGACGAACGTCGAGGTGGTGACTACTCCGTGCTAGTGCGAGATGATCTCCGATTGTCTTTCAGGCTTTATATGAGTTGCCGTCAAGACCCTAAAGCTAGGAATTTGGCCTTTTGCTTCATTTGCTTTGGCGCGTCCGAATCCTGCTGGGGAAAGAACGCTGGGGTGACATTTCATCTGCTGTATCGAGACGAATGTCGTTGTGGAGCTGGGATTTTGCTATTACTCCACTTGTTTGATGATGTTGTGTCTGCTGTGTCGAGACGAACGTCGAGATGGTGACCATTCCGCACTGGTGTGAGATGATCTCCGGTTGTCTTTCAGGCTTTATATGACTTGCCGTTAAGACTCTGAAGCTAGGCATTTGGCCTTCGCTTCGTTTGCTTTGGCGTGTCCGAATCCTGTTGAGGGAGGGACGCTGTAGTGACATCTCGTCTGCTGTATCGAAACGAATGCCGATGTGGAGCTGGGATTTTGCCGTTACTCCGCTTGTTGACCATGGGGTCTTTTGTTGACGTTGCATTTACATCTTGCTGGACTACGAAGGAACGCCGTTGTTGACATCTCGTCTGCTGTATCGAGACGAATGTTGAGGTGAAGCTGGGATTTTGCCATTGCTTCGCTTTGTTTTGACCGTGAGGTCTTTCGTTGACGTTTCATCTGCATCCTGCTGGACTATGAAGGAACGTCGTTCTTGACATTGCGTCTACTATAACGAGACGAATGCTGAGGTGAAGCTGGGATTTTGCCGTCGCTTCGCTTTGTTTCGACCATGGGGTCTTTCGTTGACGTTGCATCTGCATCCAGCTGGACTGCGGAGGAACGCCGTCGTTGACATCTCGTCTGCTGTATCGAGACGAATGCTGATATGGTCTCTAGGTTGTCTGTGAACCGTCGAGATTTGGAACTAAGGACTATGTCGTGGCTCCGTTTGATTGCGTAACATCTGTGTCCTGCTGGAATGAGGAGGCCCACTGTTGTTGGTCTCCAGGCTGCAAATGTGGCCATTGAGATTTGGAACTAGGGAGTTTGCCATGGTTCCGTTTCGTTGCGACTCTGAGGTCGATTGTTGACGTCACGTCTGCATCTGGTTGGAATGAGGAGAAACGCCGTTGGTGATCTCTAAGTTGTCGATATCGACGTTGAGACCCTGAAGCTAGGGATCTTCCTTTCCTTCATTTGTTGGCATTGTGTCTGCAATATTGCGACAAATGTCGAGATTGTCTCTAGGTTGTCTATGAACCGTCGAGATTTGGCTTCGCTTTCCGTTGGAGCCTGTCAGGAAGGTATGGTTCCCTCTTTGTTTGTGCCCCTGGATTGTATACAGGGATCGATGTGATCTCACCTGTAGGGCAAAAAGTTTCATTCTTTCATCATTTTTTATTCTTTCCGTGATGCTCTATCATTTCAGCATTTTATATCGCGAAAATCGCGATTGCCCAATCATTTCGGCTATTTTTCGCGGTGCCCAAGCATTTTGGCTATTTTTCTTTTTACTCGCTGCTTTTTATTGCGAGTTGCCCAATCATTTCGGCTATTTTTGTATGCATACATTTTCAGTTGCTGATTTTGTTGCACGTTGCCCCATCATTTCGGCTATTTCATATGCATTTTTGGCTCGCTGATTTTTTTATCGCGAGTGTGGAACTTGGAATCTGATACCAATCTTAGCATCAGCATCGCTACGACTGGAATACTGCCAGGAGCGAATCATAATTTGCCATTAGAGGACTTGGAATTTGATACTGATTTAGGCATCAGCAATACTACAACTGGGATATTGCCAGGAGCGAATCATCATTTGCCTCCGTCGATGTCGAAAAAAGGTGGCTTAGCAAACAGGGTTAGGATCCCATCGACTAAGGCTTTTGACTTCATGAGCCGTAAGGGTCTCATAAAGGTGTTTCTCCCTACGAGTCATGAGGATCTCGTAGGTGCTTTTTCTCCTTAGGGATCGTGAGGATTCCGAAGTGTATGTTCCCCTGTAAGTCGTAAGGATCTTACAAAAGGGTTTTCTCCTTATAAGTCGAGAGGACTTACAAGGGTTGTTCACCGTATGGACATATCCCCAGTCACGGGTAGGACTTGTTAGGGAAATGTTTATTCACGCCCGTGGATTGTATACAAGGGTCAGTATTGAGCCGCTTGTAGGGCAATATCGGAGGTTGTAGGGGTTGCTTAAGAACAGGTTCAGGTCTCTGTAACTTAAGACTTTCAAATCTTATGAGCCGTGAGGGTCCCATAAGAGAGTTCTCCTTACGAGTCGTGAGGATCTTGCAAGTGTAATTTCTCTTTAGGAATAGTGAGGATCCCTAAGTGTATTGTTCCCTTGTGAGTCGTAAGGATCTCACGCAGGTGGTTTCTCCTCACAAGGTCGAAAGGATCCTGTAAGTGTCTTTTAACGAGGTTGCGCCCTTTCGGGTTTTCACAAACACTCATCGGTAGCCCTGCTGTTTTTACTCACGGTGCCCTTTCGGGTTTCATCCGTGCCCATTTTGCTTATGGACATACCGTTTTTTTCTCAACAATTCTGCGCCCTTTCGGGTTTTCACAAACATCGCCGGTAGTCCTGCTGTTTTTACTCACGGCGCCCTTTCGGGTTTTCATCCGTGCCCATTTTGCTTATGGACGTACCGTTTTTTTTTACTACGTCAGCCTGAAGATGCCGCGGGTTGGTAGTAGTTTAATGACGTTTCGGTCATCAGCCAGTTTTAGGACATAGTGGTCCTTCGTTAGTTTAACGATGTTTCGGTCTATTGTCCAGTTTTAGGACGTAGTGGTCCGTTGGGCTTTCTCTATAAATGAGTATGCTGCCCCTGGCATATCCACCTTTTTCGGAGCATGTGGTTATGGCGGGCTCACTTTCCAGTTTTCGGGCAGCGCAAACTTGCCCTGTTGGTATTGGTCTTCAACCCAGTTTTTGAAGACGTAGCAATTTTTGAGTGGGTGGCCCATTACTCTGTGGTAGGGACAATAGGCAGGATTGTTAATGTCACCTGGCTGCAACGGACGTTTTGGATCTGGCAGAGTAATGAGCCCGCTGCGCACTGCTAGCTCGAACAATCTCTTTGTTTTATCTTTGGGAAACGAGTAAGGACGTTTCAAATTCTCATTAAGGTATCGCGGCTTGTTGTTTTGACGACAAAACGGTCTCGGGTTACTCGGCTGTTGTTGAGCGTTGGCGACGAAGGTCGCTTTTCCATCCCCCTTATCCCTTTTGTTTGATCTTTTGTTTGCGGGTCCGAGACTCTTTTCGGGCAGCGTGCGATTGCGCAGCTGAACGTTCTCGCAGCTCTTGTTTCGTTCCAGAGATGGATTCCTTCAAGAGAGGACCGTGGGCTACTTTTTCGTCGGAGTCGCTCCCGAAGGTGAGAACTCGCGATCCCCCGGGATCAACCCTATGACAATTGCCGGCAATTCTTTTACGCTCATTCATCGCATTTTTTCGCTGTCTACGAGTTTCACGCTTTGTCCTGTTGAAGTGTTGCCTGTGAGCGACATACCCTTGCCACCAACACTTAAAGGAGTTGCAGTCTTCAGTAGGATGTGCGATCCTCTGATGATATAAGCAGAAGTTAGGATGTACGTCCGTTTCATCAAGATGTATACCACCGGGAGAATTTTCTCTGAAAGAGGGCAGTCTCATCCCCATCGATATGGCTTTGGCGAATCGTTTCCTTATCTTGATCCTGCTTTCTTTTGCAGCGGATGTACTTTGATCTGGTGTGAGTGTTTCGACCCTTTTATCCAGTCGCCGGCGTTTGGCTTTCTCGAATATGGTCATCTCGCGCTCTCGATCAGCTTTGCTTTTAAGACGGGCTTCATTCAGGAATGCATCAATCATTTCGTCTATGGTCCTAGAAGTTCTGGCTCAGGATCTGCCTCCAGTTTCTCTGTGTAAGGAGCTTCTTCGTCATTTATTGACGAGTGATAGATCACATGGTAGCTTGCCACATCTGATGAGTCTTCTCCATCATTTTCGTCCCCGAGGACGTGGCTGAGGAACTCTTGGAGTGTGCTTGGAATCCGCGCCTTCTGGTTATACTCTTCCTGCGCGTCAATCTGTTTTTGCAAATCCGTGCGCTTGTCGCTAGGCTTCACGGGATTCTTGGGTTTCTTCTTGTTTTTCTTTGAAGATTTTGACAGCTAGGTGTGAGCGCTGGGGCCTTCACCATCGATCTTTGGAGTTGGGCGCGGCTTCAGCATCCCTTCGACGATCTGGGGTTCTAGCGAGTTCTTCCACCCGATCGCCGGGCATGTCTAGAGATCATTCAGCATCTTTTTGATTTTGGCTGACAGCACGACCTCCCACGGAGCTTCTTCAACAAAAGAATAAGTTGCCCCCGGTGTGTCCGTCTTCTTTGGAGTGTGCGGTTGTGGTGGGTTTATTTTCCACTTCTCGGACAGCGCAAACTTGCCTTGTAGGTACTGATCTTCGATCCATCCTTTAAAGACGAAGCAATTCTCGATCGGGTGACTTACCGTTTGGTGGTAAGGGCAATAATTGGGATCGTTAATATCGCCTGGCTGCAACGGACGCTTTGGACTCGGCAGATTGATGAGTCTGTTGCGCACTGCCAGCTCGAATAGTCTTCTCGTTTTATCCTGAGGAAACGAGTAAGGACGTCCCAGTCTCTCCTCGAGGGATGGGCGTGGACGCATATTGTTTTGACGGACAACCGGCTTTAAGTTGCTCGACTGTTGTTGAGTATTAGCGACGAAAGTTGCTTTCCCTTTCCTTTTTCATTCCGAGGGCCCGTCTTTGAAGGAGGTGATCTATGATCCATCTGATCCATTTGGGCTAACTTGTCAATCAAGGCCTGGAAAGTAGTTGGCTTGAAGAACATCATGAATTGCGAGATGGTCGCTTGCGGATCAAGAGTGCCCACGAACATGCCTACCGCAGGTGCTTCCTCGATGCATTGTTCGCATTTCGACCAAAATTTTCGCCAGCGTATAGCGTACTGGACCCACGTCTCGCCTGGTTTCACCCTGGCATTAATCAATGCCGTTATCGGGGTACGTTCGCTGGCGTTCGCGAATCGCTGAGTGAATAGCAACTCCATTTCCGCAAATGTTTTAACAGAGTCATTTGGGAGCTCAGAGTACCACTCAAACGCCGTTTCTGACAAGCTACCGACGAACTGGCGAAACAACAATTTATCATCACCGCCGGTGTTGCCGCAAAGCGCCCTGAACTGGGCAACGTGCTGGTGGGGATTGCCCGTCCCCTTGTAGACATGAAATTTTGGTATTGTATAGCCCGGCGGGTACTTGATCTGATCATACCAGCTCGGATATGGTCGCCCCGTTTTTACGACCTGACCGGCTGCCTCAGTCGCCTGATGCACCCGTATCTGCTGAGCTATGTATTCATCCAAGTCAGCTTTGGAGATCGTATCCTCTTTGGCTGTTGACAGAGCCGGTGGAGGATTTGACGTTTCTCCCCTGTCGTCTTCAAGGACGATCGGAAGATCTTCAGCAGGAGGATCTTGTTGGATCATCATACCCACCATGTCTTGGAACAGGAGGGCTATCCGCTTTATATTGGCTGCTTGTTCAGCAGCCTCTTTATCCTTCTTCTCCAGTATCCTGCGAAGGAATTCAGCGTCAGTTTCTTTCTCCTGGCGTTGATCAGAGGACGCTTCGGGGCTTTCTTTTGGCCCAGTGAGTGCGGCCATCGCGTTCATCATTTCTTGGAGCTTCTGCTGTTGCTCCTGAGCTTTGGTCACTGACCGTGTAAGCGGTCTATGACCTGTAGATGCACGGCTGTCCTCTTTACCAGGCGCCATGTATACCGTGTGCACCATGATGCCCCCGGACTTAGGGCGTTTAGGTTCACCGCCTTTGACATTTGCTGCGGGAGTGGGGACTTTCTCCGGCCTCCTTCTCTTTTGAGTAGTCGACGTGGAGGGAGCCGTTGTAGCAGGCACCTAAGTGGTTGTCGTCCATTGTGATTTGACAGGACGGTTCTTTCCTTCCTGGACTTTCACCTTCTTTTGCCGGTGAGAGTGATCTTGAATGATTACCGAGTCCTGAACCCGTCGCCAGACCTTATAAATTTTGGAGGACAGCCGTTGAGGAGGCCGCTCCGGCTTCGCTTCTGTAACACTCTCCGCAGGTGGAGGAGATCTTTTCAACGTGGCAGTCGGAGAGTTCTTGCGTACCCTCCTTAGCAGTTCAAAGCTGTTCCCAGTTGGAACAGCAGCATTAACTTCCACCATTGGAGCCGGTGGAGTTAGCCCTGAGGGAGAGTTGCCCCCGACCTTCCTTACTCGGCGCCAGTGACGACGTCGAGCGTGTCGAGCTGTTGGGGTTGGTCCGGGGATGGGGATGGTTTCGTCTTGCCCTCTGTCTGGATGAGACGCCGCTGGTGCCAGCCTCTTGAAGACTGATGCCTTTTGAGTAGCGGTATCCAATCTGTCAAAGACAGACCTTCGAGCAGGAACGGGAGCCGGAATAGTCAGTCTTG
Organism: Agapanthus africanus; assembly: GCA_030015575.1. Lineage (NCBI taxonomy): Eukaryota > Viridiplantae > Streptophyta > Magnoliopsida > Asparagales > Amaryllidaceae > Agapanthus > Agapanthus africanus. Next base: position 185,356,402 of record CM057341.1, read on the forward strand.
TGAAGACCGACCCTTTGGCAGGAGAAGCCGCCTTGATGACTTCAGGAGCAGGGATGGCTATCCTCTTCGGAACAACCTTTTCTGGTATTGTAGGCTTCTTCATGGGCCCACATGAGTTTTGGCCCAGTTCGCTGAAAGCTGAGGCATTGGGCTTGGGCGACCCGTTGAGAGGGGCCGCGATAGTTGTAAGCCGATTGAAGAACGACTTCTTCGGAGCTTCTTGTGATGGTAATGGGGTATTGAAGTTCATTGGTGGGATCATGGTCCTGAAGAATAGCCCAGTGGTGGCCTGAGTCACCTATTCCACCGGCATAGCGAAGATGGAGGCCGCTTGGGGCCCATAAGTCACTCCTCCAGCAAGGACGGAGCGAGAGTTGCAGTTGCAGGTAGTGCAGTTTGAAGCCATTGATCTTCTGTTTTCTGCACGGAGCAAGACACCAAATCTTAGTACCTCGAATCCACATGCAACCACAGCAAACCGCGATTCGTTCGCGAATACGACACACGAAGTGTGGAGTGGAAAGAGGAAGAGGTCCCACCGGGCGTGGCAGAATCTGTTCCCCTCCGAATGGCGGCCAAGACATGGGCGTCTTGCCTGAGATTCGGGGCAGATGCTAATTGGTGCTGTCCGTCTACCTCTCCGAAGATGCCAAGTTGATTTATGACACCATGTATCGAAGGTTTAAACGGATGCGTCTGATGTAGCAGACTTCGTCAGATTCCTCCTCGTTTGAGGGGTTTTTGATTGTGGGGACGCTCTTCCCTGCAGGCGCAAGCCCCTGCAGTTAATTACGCTACCACATCGCGGTAACAACTTTCTCCTTCTCCAGCTGGTCACTTCGTATCGTGGGTGTTTGTATTGTGTTTGGTTGCCCGTGGATTGTATACGGAGACTAATTTATGTCGTCGCCCGTAGGACGTGGATTAGTCCAAATCCGTGTTTACTTAGATTTGGGTTTGGGGTTTTGGTTTGAGGATACGTTAGCCATATTTGAGGCTAAGATCAACTCAAACGTTTGTTAAGGATACGTTAGTCTAATTTGAGACTAAGATCAACTTAACGGGATCGTTTAGATCCGACAAAAGAGCGTTTGGGCTCTGTTGTTCCAGTTTAGGGACATAGTGGTCCTTGTTTAATGTATGGCCGTCGGGACCCGTCACCTCTTTGGCGACGTTGAAGAATTACAACGACAAGTGTCAGAGGAGTTCAGAGATGTACCCTTGAACCAAAGTCGATTGGGGGATCTATAGTCCAATTTGGGACTAAAGTCTGTTTGAAGGTTTAAGGATACGTTAGCCGTATTTGAGGCTAAGATCAACTTAAACGGGATCGTTTAGATCCGACAAAAGAGCATTTGGGGCTCTATTGTTCTAGTTTAGGGACATAGTGGTCCATCGCCAGTTTAGGGACATGGTGGTCCATGTTCCAGTTTAGGGACATAGTAGTCCATCGTCAGTTTAGGGACATGGTGGTCCATGTTTCAGTTTAGGGACATAGTGTCAGTTTAAGGACGCATAAGTCCATGAGTTTAAGGACCCCGCAGTCCGTATTAATGTGTGGATGTCGGGACCCGTCACCTCTCTGACGACATTGAAGAATTACAACGACAGATATCAGAGGAGTTCAGAGATGTACCCTTGAACCGGATGTAAATTAAGTGATCTGTAGTCCAATTTGGAAACTAAGATCAATTATTATATTATGAGCCTATTGGCCCAGTTAAGTTTGAATTGAGGACTTATGGCCAGCTTGGGCTAAGTCCAATCATGTTTGGGATATTGGCCCTCTGTTGGTTCATTGAAGGAGAGGCTTTGCCTCGGGAAACTTAGCCAATTGGGCTAAAGCTAGTGTTAAACACTAGAGACCAACAGTGTTGAACACTGGGAATAAGATTAACAAGTTAGTGTTAAACACTAAAAGATAATCAGTGTTGAACACTGGGAACAGAGTTTTCAAATTAGTGTTAAACACTAAGCAAATCAGTGTTAAACACTGGGGACGAAATCTCCAGACTAGTGTTAAACACTAAGGAGAGAGGGGTCACGTGTGGTCACGTGAGAGCGCCCTGATTCCCCTTATTTTATTCAGTCAAATCAGTGTTTAACTCTTTTAATTCTGACGGCCATCACGTGTGAGCACGTGATGGAGGCCCCCGCTCTGGTATGTTAGAATGCTCATTAGGGGTCACGTGGTGACACGTGAGGGCGCCCTAGAGCTCTTTTCTGTTTCTTTTGCCTTTTTCTCTGTGTGCTTCAGGGGTCACGTGGGGACACGTGAGAGCGCCCTAAAGCTTATTTTCTTTTGTTTTTTCTTTCTGCATTTTGGGAGTCACGTGGGAGCACGTGAGGTATTGCCTCAAAGCTTCTTTTCTTCAGGGATCTTTTGAAGGGTCACGTAGGGGCACGTGACCCTAGTTCTTTTCATGAACAGAGATCTTTTAAGTCTCCTTATTTTAAGAATTGAATTCTCTGTAGGGTTAAACCCTAATTATGATTTTAGAGGAATTAAATTCCTATTGTGAAAGAATTAAATTCTTATTTAGGATAAAACCCTGATTTCTTTTTGAAGGAATTAAATTCCCAGAAATGTAAAAGAATTAAATTCTTGATTAGGGTTAAACCCTAGTTTTGTTTTAGGAGAATTAAATTCTCAAAACTCAATTCCCCTTCTAAGTTTAGGATCTGCATGGCAGGATCTCGACCCGATGAGAATTAAATTCTCAACTTATGGGGAGATGTGCTCTGTGCAGATATTCAACCAGAAGAAGAACTAAGTTCTTTTTTGTATAAGAGTTAAACTCTTGGATTTCGAGAATTAAATTCTCTGTTTGAAGTTTTGATTCTCTTTCTTTTCTCACCTAGGGTTTTCTTTGTTGAGAATTAAATTCTCCTTTCTTTTCTTCCCTCTTGAGAATTAAATTCTCCTCTCTCTGTTTTTCTCTCAAAAAAGTAGATCCCCTTCTCTTCTCTTCTTGGCTCCTATTTATAGGAGAAGGAAGAGAATCAATTTGTTTAGCAAATCTCTCATTGAAAGATTTGATTTGATTTCATAATTAATATGATCCTTTAGATCATTCAGTGAATTTTATTCACCGTTGGATTTTAAATCTAAAGATATTCTGTTTGTTATTTCTGGTGTGATAGGAGAAATCTTTCCCTGTATCAAATATTTCCATAAATTGGTGATTTTTAATCACCCTTGGATCATTAATCCAACGGTCCCCATAATCCTTTTCCATTTAGAAAGATTTAGAGAAATTTAGAATTTTAATTCTATTTCGTAAGATTTTAGAGAAATTCAGAATTTTAATTCTATTAAATTGTAAGGCTTTCAAAGCCTATCACGTGCTGGCGCGTCACCCTTGGTCACGTGTGAGAACGTGACCCCCAATTGAGTCCTTTTCTCAGCATTTATTTATGCTTCAGTTTTAACCATCACGTGTCAACACGTGACCATTGGTCACGTGTGAGCACGTGATACCTCATTGAGCCATTTTCTTCAGCCATTTGTTTTTATTTCTGTTTTAACTATCACGTGTCAACACGTGACCATTGGTCACGTGTGAGCACGTGACCCCCAATTGGGTCTTTCTTCAGCCGTTTGTTATTTCATTTCTGTTTCGATTTTCACGTGTCAACACGTGACCATTGGTCACGTGTGAGCACGTGATACCTCATTGAGGTAATTCCTGATTTTTAATCAGGGAACAGTGCATAGCATATAACTTTTGATCCCGGATGAATTATGAGGCCCATAATATATCAAATCGAAGGGTTTTTCGAGATGCTTCCAATATCATCAGAATTTATCTATTTATCTTTCGTGAGTTTATCAAAATACAGGCCGAAAGATACTAGTTCGCATTTCCTTAAGCGTATCGCTGCTATTTGATACCTTGGACTCTTCTGCGCAGAAATTTTTGGCAGGAACAAGCATCTTGATTCGCGTCGACCCGCAGAGAAATCAGTGTCTTTGCAGGAATACTTCGATTCGTTTCAACTCCGAGGAAATCAGTGTCCTTGGCAAATACCTCGATTCAGGGAAATCAGCGTCCTTGACTAGAGCGTCCTTGATGAGCATCGATCCGCAGAGAAATCAATGTCTTTGCAGGAATATCTCGATTCGTTTCAACTCCGAGGAAATCAGTGTCCTTGGCAAATACCTCGATTCAGGGAAATTGGCTTCCTTAACGAGAGCATCTTGATTCGCGTCGACCCGTAGAGAAATCAGTGTCTTTGCAGGAATACCTCGATTCGTTTCAACTCCGAGGAAATCAGTGTCCTTGGAAAATACCTCGATTTAGGGAAATCAGCGTCCTTGACGAGAGCATCTTGATTCGCGTCGACCCGCAGAGAAATCAGTGTCTTTACAGGAATACCTCGATTCATTTCAACTCCGAGGAAATCAGTGTCCTTGGCAAATACCTCGATTCAGGGAAATCAGCGTCCTTGACGAAAGCATCTTGATTCGCGTCGACCCGCAGAGAAATCAGTGTATTTGCAGGAATACCTCGATTCATTTCAACTCCGAGGAAATCAGTGTCCTTGGCAAATACCTTGATTCAGGGAAATCAGCGTCCTTGACAAGAATATCTCGATTCACGCTGACTCGTAGAGAAATCAGTGTCTTTGCAGGAATATACAATGTCAGCAAAGCGGTGCCACGGCAAAGTTCCCAGTTCTATGACTCGGCGGTGCACAGACAACCCAAAGTCAACCCTCGACTCCCTAAGCAATGCATTAACTCTGGAGTAGATCAACTCATCAATCACTTACGAGTCCTCTCGACTTGTAAGGAAGAAAATTCTCTTATAAGATCCTTACGACTTATAAGAGAAAACGCACTTAGGAATCCTCAAGATTCCTAAGGAGAAAATACACCTACGAGATCCTCTCGATCCGTAGGGAGAAAAGTCTTTATGAGACCCTCACGGCTCATAGAGTTGAAAAGTCTTAGGCAGCAGATCTGAACCTGCGGCCTAAGCCATCACTACCACCTGAAGAAGCCAATACAAGATACTCGCTCTATCATCTGTCAACCATGTTTACTAAGGTAACATGCTGATAATAAAAGAAGGGAGAAAGCGCAGAGATGACACGAGACATTGCAATAGAAAATGTATGTATCTTTATTCATGAATTCAATTAAGTACAAGGCGAATTGTATAAAACAATAAAGAATGTATACATATTATTCAAAGATTACAAGTGTATAATTGATACAAAGGCAGCTACTGAGAAGGAAGCGTCTTAAATAGCATCATTAATTGCTCACACACTTCCTTCGATGCCTTCTCCTGAGCGGCTGCCGCAGCCAACTCTGCTTCCACCTGGGCCCGCTGCTGCAGGTAGGATGAAAGCTGCTCCTCAACTGCCTGCTGGGCTGCCTCCTGATTTAGTGCATCCCGCTCGATGACGTCAAGCTGTCGCCTCAGTGTTAACCCGTCAGAGATGCATCGCAAAAGGCCTTCAAAGATAACCTTCAACTGTGCGGCATTTGCATCCACCTGAGCATGCAGTCGGGCAGATTTGCTCGAAGTCTCTCCACGCTCCTTACGCCTTAAAGCGACTTCTTGTTCCAGATGGCGGAAGTAGGAAGCGCTCTGCTCGATCCATGCCGCCCGTTGAGTACTCGCGGCCAAAATCTCGGGGGCAGGACGCATAAGATCCAGCTGATGCAGGCGGGCCTCGATCTCCCTGCAGTGATTAACCCAAGACTCGACGACGCCTTCATTATGAAAATTTGCAAGCGTCGCCAGCATCGGACTAATCTCCGTAACGAAATCTGCGGCAGATGGGGTAGCTTCTGCGTCAAGCTCTTCGATGCATTCGCTCAGCATACTCAAACTCATCGCAGCACCCTTTGAGGATGGACGCCTGGAGAATGGGCCTTCCGGCATTATGATGCGAGACTCGAAGAGGGCCGGAATCGGAATGACAGCTGAAAAACAAAACATAATCAGATGACGGTTCAAGAAATATAAGAAAGTCATCAATGAGGGTGTTTACCATACCAGCTACAGCAGGCGGCAAAGCCGGGAGGACCGGTGGCGCGGCTGATCTTACATCTCCTCCTTCGATCTGCAGCACTGCAATCAGGGAAAGGAAGAATCAGAAATAATTCCATTATTGAAAAAAGAAAGGGTATTAATTGAAAACTATACTCACCAGCGCCACTGTAGGAAGCAAGCTCCGACGGGAAGGAGAAGTGCGGGTGCAGCACCTGGTAAAGGTGTTCAAAAAGCACTCCTGCAAAGACGCAAAAGTATAACGTCTGCAGCCAAGATAAGACTGGTGGGTCATAAATCCATACCTTTCAACATTTGCGATGGTGCAAGAGAAGGTAGAGGGGTGGTCACCATCAGGACGGTAACCGACGGCGCTCCATCGAGTAAAGGGGCATCCGCACTAGCCGCACCTACGTTAGAAACAAGATAAGCCCTGTCAGAAAAGTTACAGAATAAAAAAAGGACGGTAACCCAAAATTTACCTGATGAGTCACCAGCCGAAACGGCTGCGTCTCCCTCCTCCATTGATATGGGTCCACCTCCTGTTGCCTCATCGCCAGACTCTACAGGAGCCGTCGTCGTGCTCGCAAGGCCAGGAGACGGCGGAGGACCGTAGGCTGGGAGAGCAATGATCGGAGCATTACCCGACTCTTGGGAAAGTGCGGCCGACTCGTACTCGGCAATCATGCCCGTCTCACCCGCTACCCCCTCGGGCTTGGCGGTAGCCGCCGTCTCGTCCACCGCTACCATGGGTGCATCGGTCGCAGTCACTCCATCCGCTACTGCCCCAGACTCTGCTGTAGCAGCCGTCTCATCTGCCGCTACCTCGGGCTCGGCATCGGCAACCTTCCCGGGCATAGTAGGCATGATTGTCTCGTCAGCCACTAGCTCAGGCCCGACGACTATGGCTGCACCGCCTATCGTCGCCTCTGGATCAGCTGCCACCTTCTCCACCGTCCCTTCAGGTTCGACGGTTTCCGCCGCTCCTTCAGTTGGACTTGGCCCTGCAGGACAAGATGTATAAGAACCGATAGTTGTACAACTTTTGCAACAAAGTCTTGAAAGACACATTACCTGAGGTGGATTGATCGTTGGCCTCCCGAGCTGCTCGCGCCGCCTGTCTATGAGCAGTAGACAAGGTGATTGGGGGCTCCTCGGAAGGAGAAGCAACGGGAATAACTGCGCTTGGGCCCGCTCCCACGGCCAAAGCAGCGCTGCGCTCCTTCGCTGCGCGCCTCAAGCTCTTCCTCTACTCCCGGGCCGTCGCGACGGACCTTTTTGAAGCCTCCTTAAGCAAGGCGTCGTCGTCCGCGTTCAGAGTTTCCTCCAGAGCCTTCAAGGCGTCCATCATCGGCTTTTTAAGCAGGGATTCTCGCGGTAGCCCCGAGGAGGCCGGGAGTTCGGTAGTTGACCCGGGGAGAATCCCCGCATTGGCTTGCGCAGTAGATCCCGCGGCCCCTACAAAGAAACAAAGAAAAGATTAGATTGGCCATAAAAAGGAGAATAAAAAAAACTCAGCGAGCCGAGACATACCAACACCCGATAGAGTGCGTTTCATCTTTTCCTCCTGGAAGGTTTTAAGGGAAGCAGCGATGGCTTCTTCGGTAGAAATGCCTGTTTAAAAAGAAAAGCATTAGTCAAAGACAATGATAAAAGTACGATGAAATGACGAAAAATGCAACTAATGATTACTTGAATGAGCAAGTTTAGCCAACCATGCTTCGAGCCTTGCTGATCGCTCAGAAGCCGCGATGGCGGCCGCCAGATCGGTGTCTTCTAGCTCTACCAAGAAACCCTCGTTGCTTCCGTACTCGCTTAGGCCTTCGGTGAGAGGGTCCTGAGGCTCTAAGCCGAGGACGGCATCGAGAGAAAGAACGAACTTCTTCTTCCTCTTCTGCGCGCGAACCCCGGTCGCCGCCAAAATCAGCTTACGCTTCGCGGGCACCTTGGGACGGCGGGTCCCGATGTCCGAGCCCACACCGGATTCAGGTGAGATCGCATTCACCATTTCCACCGGAACACGGAACGCTAGGGGCACGTCCACGGTATCACGAGGCAATCCACGCGGAGGGCTCAGCACGCGCGGTGGCTCAGCTCTAGCATCTCTTAGCGGAGGGACGACAGGAATCCTTGGCCTCAGGGGAACTTTGCGGTCACTGCCAGGGGGCGCACCCTTGCGATCAACCAACAACCGCTTCTCTTCCCGGATGACAGCACCCATTGCATGCGCGTACCAAACTACGTACACATGGAAGGCCCGGGGGACGCAGCTCGGCTCACTGATAAAGAAGTGGGATCCCGTGTTCAGCCACATAAAATGGTGCAACGTGCTCTGTATCCCCTCCCTAGTGACCGTGGGCTCTTCCAAAAACGCCTCCAGTGGGACCCCCTGGTTATAGCTTGATTGTTAGGCGAACCGATGGGGGTTGTACCTCATGAAGAGCGCCATGTCATTTTGCCTGAACACCAGGAAGCCTGGCCGGATGGAGTATAAGTGAAGAATCTCCCGGGATTTCAATACGGAGGCCCCGTCCTTGAAACCATCACGCAGCGCCAACACCGCCTTGGAGGTCTCCGGGCCAATGGTCACGACTTTGTCCATGAAAGAAATCCTCGCTCCGACCATGTGCGGACGAAGAAGCAACCCCCTAGCCTCCCGCGGAGACGGATTCACAATCGAGGCACCAATCAGCCGCATAACTCTTGGGAGTCTGCACTTCTCGAAAAACGCGGGGCTCTTATGAATGCCAAATACCCTGAGCACTTGCATTTCCATCCACGAAGTGAAGTAGTGCATCGGGAAATTGGCAGGTTGCACCCAGGTTCATTTGCGTCCGCCGCCACGCTGAGTCCATGGTATAGGTGAGCCGGCCCGGCGATTCCGATCGACAACTGTATACCAGCCACCATCCGATGCGCTGGGTAGAAGACAGACGGCCTCATGTAACGCGGGTGCATGGGGAGCGCGAACCAGCACAGCCACAACCCCAGAAACCCGAGGAAGAAGGTCTCCTCATCGATGCCCGGGGCGGCGATTTCTGATAAGGGCATGATGGCGGCATCGGGAAGGTAGAAACTTTTTTGGTCGTCCTCCAATACTGGTCAACGATCTAAGCCGAAGCCGAAGAGGTCGTCGAGCTTGGCGAACTTTTCACTCCGCTGCGATAGAATCTCCGGTCGAAGGAAGCGGGCGACAAAATCTGCAAAACCAACTCCCCGGACTCCCGATTCCAAATAGAGACCTTCATATATATATATTCAGCACCTTCACCAGGCTCAGAAACTGGTGCTGAATAGCATTCTTTGGTGTTAGGCCCATTACCAGTGGCTTGGTGGTGAAGACATACTTTTCAGGAGGAAGTAACTCTTCATAATGCTCTCCCCTCGCCGGCAGGCCGGAAATCTCAGCGAATTCTTCCAAGGGGATGGAGACTTCCCTGTCCGTCAGAAGAAAAGTATGGGTGGGGGTGTTCCATTGTTCCATGAATGCCTTAACCCACCACGTCGGAGGAGCAGGGTATTCAAAGAGCAAAGCGTAGACTGCGGGGTACAGACCAATCTTCATCAGATGCGTCTTCTTTGCTGACAAGATATACCTAGCCCACTGCAAATACCCGGCCGATTGTCGAGGGGTCAATCCGAGGTTATAAGCTTGTCCCCAAGGGCGCGCCTCATCTGGCATATGCGCCGCCCCAAAATGTCCACGGCTGCCGGCGGCTGCACGGGGATGGTAGCGATCGAAGGCTGAAGGAGATCCTCCGAGTTCCAATTTACAACCTCCACGGCATAGTTCACCGGAGGTGCATCCGCATATGGGATCGACGAGATTGGCTCAGACGGCGTCGCACATGAGAAGCTTCGGCGACCCTTAATGATTTCACTATACCATCTGCCCCATAGATGAACGTTCTTATGCTCCGGGTCGTGATCCTTAATCAGAGCGAGAACCTCCCGGTCCACTGGCGCCTCAGAGAAACCTTCCTCTGAGAAGAAGAATGGGAAAGACAGATCAGTAGACATGATTGCCTGCAAAAAAAAACGAAATTCAGCCGTCAGTATCAAAATTTAATTTTAAAAGCCTGACGCTTGATACTACACTGCAATGCAGTGTAGAGGGGACTAAAGAGGGACCCAGAAAATCCAGATGAGAATGCATCAGTCAATAAGATAGCCCCATCATTGCATGTGACTGTCAATTAATGAAGAGATCCTCAAAAGAATACTCTCATTAAATCAGAAATCCCGAGAGACAAGGAGAAAATCTCCCCTTTCAGAGCAAAGCTCTGTCACAGAGTGACACTTGTCAAACTCTGGTCTCAAGGGAATAAAATTCCTTAAAGAGCCTGGCTCTGTAATAATGATGGAAAAATCCTTCAAAGGGAAATTAATTCCTAAAAATTAAAAATCTGGGATCTTAAAGACCCATGAAAACTCTTAAGAGTTCTTCATTTTCAGATCAAAAGATCTATACTTTTTCCATGAGCAAAGCTCTGTTCATGGGTTAAGAAACCCTGAAAAAGATTCCTGAGAGCAAAGCTCTGTTTATGAAGCCCCAAAAAGGTTTTCTTTAGATCAAAAGATCTATGAGAGCAAGGCTCTATTAATTAAAATTAATTTAATTTAAGATTAATTTTTACCTAAAGTTTTTCTAAAAAGTTCTAACTTTGGAAAATGAGAGCAAGCTCTGAAGTTCTTGAAAATAAGAGCAAGGCTCTGAAAATCAAATTCTTGAAGATGATAAACATCTGAAGAGGACCAAGGGTCCTATTTATAGGCGCTTAAGCGCCCCTTCAACTCCTGAGTTGGTCTGACGGTTGGGATCTTGCCACCGCTGCAGTCACGTGTGTGCCACGTGAGCACAACGATGGGGGGGCATTTGTTTCCCCCAATCAAAGCAAAGCTCTGTTTGAATTTCAAAAATTCAAAAATTGAAGCAACGGTTCAGATCTCTTGCGCTGCGCGCAGAGCGCCACGTGTCAAAAACAGACATGCCAGCGCAAGGGGCACAGCGCCTAAGGCAGCGCATCCAATCAGAGCAAGGCTCTGTTTTGAAATAAAAATAAAGGAAGCAACGCTTCAGATGACTTGCGCTCTGTGCTGCGCGACACGTGTCAGCGCAGTTGCGCTGCGCGACACGTGTCAAGTGCAGGTGCGCTTGCGCCAACTGTGCCAGAATTTAAACAATAAAATTTTGGAAAGATCTTTCTAATCTTTTTAAAACAAGAAGATTATTTTCTATAAAACAGAAGCCCTAGGATCAAAGATCAAACATCCCCAAATCAATCAGAGAAAGATCTCTTTAACTGATTTAACAAATCAATTGGCACTATATAAAGGCCCCTAAACAAGTCTAAAACACACAGAGAAAGAGATATAGAGAGCTCTTCTAAAAAAAACTTTGAGAAGAATTCAAAGAGAAAGAAAAAAGGTAAACCTTTGAATAAAAGAAGAATTTCTTCTAAAAAGATCAATGGACTAAGAACAAGATCAAAGATTCTCAATAAAAATAATAATAATAATAATAAAAGAAGTAATTTTACTTCTTTATTAGATCTTTCGATCTATATAAAGACATTGCCTTTTGATGAACCACTGGTTCTTGAAATTAGAGGTAGAGCCTCTCTAGAAAAAGAAAAAACTTGTTTTCTTTGATCTAAATTTGATCAAGATATTAAACAGTGTCTTGCACTTTTGAAATTTACACTGTTGCGCTCGTTGGATTGGCGCAAGCCACCAGAGAGCGCCACGTGTCAATCACAGAACAACTGCGCATTGCGCTTCTAAAAAACAGAGCACTGCTCTCCTGGTTTGGCGCAAGTCACCAAAGCGCACCACGTGTCCGCAGCGCACTGCGCTAACAGATTTGCGCTCACCAGCGCGTGTCACATGTCACCTCCACATGAATTTGCGCCTTGCGCTCCTCAATTGGCGCAAAGCGCCTGACAGGCCACGTGGAGCACTGTCAGAACATTTAATGCAGTGCATTATTAAGGGCAGAGCCCAATTAAAAGGTCTATCAGACCAAATAAAAATGCAATGCATTATTAAAAAAAAGGGCAGAGCCCAATTAAAAGGTCTATCAGACCAAATAAAAAAAATGCAATGCAGAGCCCAAATAAAGGCCTGACAGGCCAAACACAAATAAAATGTTGAATATTCTCAACTGGACTTAGCCTAATTCTGGCCATAAGTCCTCAAATTAAATTGGAACCGAGCACAACTGCTCTTTCAAATCAATTTACATTCGGTTCGAGGGTACATCTCTGAACTCCTCTGATATTTGTCGTTGTAATCCTTCGATGTCGTCAGAGAGGTGACGGGTCCCGACAACCAAAAACTGCTACGGACTGTGGGGTCCTTAAACTCATGGACTAATGCGTCCTTAAACCAATATTCGTCCCCAAAATAGGAATGATGGACCACTATGTCCCTAAACTGGTAATTCGGACTGTGGGGTCCTTAAACTCATGGACTAATGCGTCATTAAACCAATATTCGTCCTCAAAATGGGAATGGTGGACCACCATGTCCCTAAACTGCTAATGCGGACTGTGGGGTCCTTAAACTCATGAACCAATGCATCCTTAAGCCAATATTCGTCCCCAAAATGGGAATGTTGGACCACCATGTCCCTAAACTGGTAATACGGACTGTGGGGTCCTTAAACTCATGGACTAATGCGTCCTTAAACCAATATTCGTCCTCAAAATAGGAATGATGGACCAGCATGTCTCTAAACTGGCAATGGACCACCATGTCCCTAAACTGGCGATGGACCCCCATGTCCCTAAACTGGTAATACGGACTGTGGGGTCCTTAAACTCATGGACTAATGCTTTCTTAAACCAATATTCGTCCCCAAAATGGGAATGTTGGACCACCATGTCCCTAAACTGGCGATGGACCACCATGCCCCTAAATTGGTAATGGACCACTATGTCCCTAAACTAGAACAATAGAGCCCCCAAATGCTCTTTTGTCGGATCTAAACGATCCCGTTAAGTTGATCTTAGTCTCAAATTGGACTAACGTATCCTTAACAAACGTTTAAGTTGATCTTAGCCTCAAATATGGCTAACGTATCCTTAAACCAAAACCCCAAACCCAAATCTAAGAAAATGCGGATTTGGACTAATCTACGTCCTACGGGCGACGACATAAATTAGTCTCCGTATGCAATCCACGGGCAACCACAAACAAAACAAACACCCACGATACGAAGTGAAATTTTGGAGAAGGAGAAAGTTGTTACCGCGATGCGGTAGCGTAATTAACTGCAGGGGCTTGCGCCTGCAGGGAAGAGCATCCCCACAATCAAAAACCCCTCGAACGAGGGGGAATCTGACGAAGTCTGCTACATCGGCCGCATCCGTCTAAACCTTCGATACACGGTGCCATAAATCAACTTGGCATCTTCGGAGAGGTGGACGGATAAAACCAAATAGTATCTGCCCCGAATCTCAAGCAAGACGCCCCTGTCTTGGCCTCCATTCGAAGGGGAACGGATTCTGGCACGCCCGGTGGGACCTCTTCCTCTTTCCACTCTACACTTCGTGTGTCGTGTTCGCGAACAAATCGCGGTTTGCTGTGGTTGCCTGCGGATTCGTGGTACTTAGATTTTGTGTCTTACTCCATACAGAAAACAGAAGATCAATGGCTTCAAACTGCCCTACCTGCAACTGCAACTCTCGCTCCGTCACTGCTGGAGGAGTGACTTACGGGCCCCAAGCGGCCTCTCTTTTCAAGATGCCAGTGGAGCAGGTAACTCAAGCCACCACTGGACTATTCTTCGAGACCATACTCCCACCAACAAGCTTCAGCACTCCTATACCATCGCAAGAAGCTCCGAAGAAGTCGGTCTTTGATCGGCTTACAACTACTGCGGCCCCTCTCAACGGGTCGCCCAAGTCCAATGCCTCAGTTTTTAACAGACTGGGCCGAAGCTCAGATGGGCCCGTGAATAAGCCCACAATTCCTGAAGAGGTTATCCCAAAATGGATAGCCATTCCTACTCCTGAAGACCCCAAGGCGGCTTCTCCTGCTAAGGGGTCGGTCTTTACAAGACTGGCTGTTTTGGCACCTACTCCACGTGAAGTCATGAAGGCTGTTTCCCCTGTTCGAAAGTCGGCCTTCGCAAGACTGACTACCCCCTCTCAAGGGATGTCAGACTTCGACATGCTAGCACCAATAACAAACTCTCGTCAAAGCAGGGGGCATGAAGAAGCTTATCCAACAACGGAGGTGATCTCATTCGCACGACATGCTCGACGTCGCCACTGGCGCCGAGTGAGGAAAGCTGGGGGCAGCTCTCCCTCTGGATTTACTCCACCAGCTCCAACGGTGGGGATCGATGCTGCTGTTCCAACCGAGAACAGCTTTGAACTGCTCAACAAGGTGCGCAGAAACTCTCCTACTGCTATGCTGAAAAGATCTCCTCCACCTATGGAGAAATCCCCAAAGGCGAAGCTGGAGCAGCCCCCTCAGCGGCTGTCCTCTAAAATTTACAAGGTCTGGCATCAAGTCTAAGACTCCGTAATGGATCAAGACTATCTCCGCCGAGAAAAAGATGAAGGTTCGGCAGGAGAAAGACTACTCTGTCAGGCCAGAAAAAGCAACAGCTACTTGGGTGTCCACTACAATGGCCCCCTCAACTTCGATCGCTCAAAAGAAAAGGAGGCCGCAAAAAGCCCCTGTGAACATGGCGAACCGTGAAAGCGCTGAGCACAAACGCCCTAAGTCTGGAGGCATAGTGGTGCATACTGTTTATATGGCTTCCGAAAAGGAGGAAAGCCGTGCTTCGATGGGTCACCAACCGCACACCCGATCCGTGACAAAAGCCCAGGAGCAGCAACAGAAGCTTCAGGAAATGATGACTGCAATGGCTGTACTTATCGGGCCAAAAGAAAGCTCGGAGGAATCATCAGAACAGCGTCACGAGCAAGAAACCGATGCTGACTTCTTACGCAGAGTCCTCGAAAAGAAGGACAAAGAAGCCGCAGAGCAAGCGGCTAACATAAAACAAATGGCGCTCCTCTTCTAAGATATGGTAGGGATGATGTTACAGCCAGATCCTCCTGCTGAAGATCCTCCGATTGTCCTTGAGATGACAAAGGAGAGACATCGAATCCTCCACCGGCTCTGTCAACAGCCAAAGAGGAAACTATCTCTAAAGCTGCCATGGATGAATATATAACTCAACAAATACAAGCTCACCAGGCGAATGAAGCGGCCAGCCAAGTTGTCAATACTGGGCGACCGTACCCAAGCTGGTATGACCAAATCAGTTACCCGTCGGGATATACGATCCTTAAGTTTCATGTATATAAAGAGACGGGGAATCCACATCAGCATGTCGCTCAATTCAGGGCCTTATGCGGCAACACTGGGGGCGACGACAAACTGTTGCTTCGCCAATTCGTCGGCAGCCTAGCAGAAATAGCCTTTGAATAGTATTCGGAGCTACCTAACGACTCTGTCAAAACATTTGCGGAGATGGAGCTATTGTTTACACAAAGATTCGCGAGTGCTAGTGAACGCACCCCGATAACAGCACTGATTAATGCCAGGGTAAGGCCAGGCGAGACTTGGGTTCAATACGCAATTCGATGGCGGAACTTGTGGTCGAAGTGCGAACAGCGCATCGAAGAAGCGCCAGCAGTGGGCATGTTCGTGGGCACCTTAGATCCTCATACAACTATTTCACAGTTCATGATGTTCTTTAAACCGACCACATTCCAGGCTTTAATTGATAAGCTAGCCCAGATGGACCAAATGGGTCACAGACTGTCTCCTCCGAAGCCGGAACCCCGAAACGACAAGGGTAAAGGGAAGGCGGCCTTCGTTGCGAACACCCAACAGCAGCCCAGTGCCCCCAAGCTAGCAGATCAACTGGAAGAGAGACGGCGGTATTATAATGAGAAAATGAAACGCCCTTACTCATTCCCGCGGGATAAAACAAAGAGGCTTTTCGAGCTGGCGATGCGCAATAGACTTATCTATCTACCGAATCCAAGGAGATCACCGCAACCCAGCGAGGTGAATAATCCTAATTATTGCCCTTACCACCAAATGGTAAGTCACCCGATCGAGGATTGCTTCGTCTTTAAGGGATGGATCGAGGATCAGTACCTACAAGGCAAGTTCGCGCTATCTAAAAACTGGAAGATGAACCCGCCACAATCACATGCTCCGAAAAAGATGGACATGCCGGGGGCATCATGCTCATTCATGGAGAAAACCCTACGGGCCACTACGTCCTAAAACTAGCTGTTGACTAAGATGTCGATAAACTACGGTGAATTGCAACATCCCAAAGCCGATTAAAAAAAGAAAAAAATAAAGACGGTATGTCCATAAGTAAAGTGGGCACGGATGAAAACCCGAAAGGGCTCCGTGAGTAAAAACAGAAGGGCTTCTGGCGAGTGTTCGTGAAAACCCGAAAGGGCGCGACCTCGTTAGAAAAAAAAGAATATAAAAAAAATATAAAAAAAAAGAAGAAAAGACGGTATGTCCATAAGCAAAAGTGGGCACGGATGAAAACTCGAAAGGGCTCCGTGAGTAAAAACAGCAGGGCTACCGGCAAGTGTTTGTGAAAACCCAAGAGGGCGCAACCTCGTTAGAAAAAAAAAGAGAATAAAAAGAATTAAACAAAACGGTATGTCCATAAGCAAAATAGGCACGGATGAAAACCCGAAAGAGCTCCGTGAGTAAAAACAGCAGGACTACCGGCGAGTGTTTGTGAAAAGCCGAAAGGGCGCAACCTCGTTAAAGGACACTTACAGGGTCCTCTCGACCTTGTAAGGAGAAACCACCCATGTGAGAGCTTTACGACCCACAAGGGAGCAACACACTTAGGAGTCCCCACGATTCCTAAGGAGAAAATACACTTGCGAGATCCTCACGACTCGTAAGGAGAACTCTCTTATGGGTCCCTCACGACTCGTAAGATTTGAAAGTCTTAAGTTACAGAGACCTAAACCTGTTCTTAAGCAACCCCCACAACCTTCGATATTGCCCTACAAGTGGCTCAATACTAACCCTTGTATACAATCCACGGGCGCGAATAAACATTTCCCCAGTAAAGTCCCACCCGTGACTAGGGATATGTCCATATGGTGAACAATCCTTGTAAGTCCTCTCGACTTATAAGGAGAAAAACCTTTTGTAAGATCCTTACGACTTATAAGAGAACATACACTTAGGAATCCCCACGATTCCTAAGGAGAAAGCACACCTATGAAACTCTCACGACTTTTAGGGAGAAGTACCTTTGTGAGACCCTTACGGCTCATGAAGTCAAAAGCCTTAGTCGACAGGATCTTAACCCTGTTTACTAAGCCACCTTTGTTCGACATCGACAGAGGCAAATGATGATTCGCTCATGATAATATTCCAGTTGTAGCGATGCTGATGCCTAAACCGGTATCAAATTCCAAATCCTTTCATGGAAAATGATGATTCGCTCCTGGCAATATTCCAGTTGTAGCGATGCTGATGCTGAGATTGGCACCAGAATCCAAGTTCTACCCTCGCAATAAAAAATCAGCGAGCTAAAAATACATACGAAATAGCCGAAATGATGGGGCAACTTGCAACAAAATCAGCAAGTAAAAATGTATGCATGCAAAATAGCCGAAATGATTGGGCAACTCGCAATAAAAAGCAGCGAGTAAAAATAAAATAAATAGCCAAAATGATTGGGCACCGTGAAAAATAGCCGAAATGATTGGGCAATCGCGACCTTCGTGATATAAAAGCTGAAATGATAGAGCATCGCGGAAAGAAATAAAAAAATATATGATGAAATTTATGCCCTACAGGCGATATCACAGCAATCCCTGTATACAATCCACGGGTACAAACAAAGAAGGAAACACATCTTCCCTTCCCATGCTCCATCAGAAAACGGAGCCAAGTCTTGACGGTAACTTATATAAAACCTGAAATATGATCGGAGATCATCTCGCACCAACATGAAGTGATCACCACCACGACGTTTATCTCGACACAACAGACGAAATGTCACTACAGTATCCTTCCTCCAACAGGATTCGGACACACCAAAGCAAATGAAGCGAAGGCCAAATTCCTAGCTTCAGGGTCTTAATGGCAAGTCATATAAAGCCTGAAAGACAATCGGAGATCATCTCGCACCAGTGCGGAGTGGTCACCACATCGACGTTCGTCTCGACACAGCATACGCAACATCACCAAAAGGAGCCATGGTAAAATCCCTAGTTCCAAACCTCGACGGTTCACCAATAACCTAGAGACAACCGCGACATTCGTCTCGATATAGAGGACGCAATGCCAGCAAACGAAGCAAATGCCAAATTCCTAACTTCAGGGTCTTAACAGCAAGTCATATAAAGCCTGAAAGACTATCGGAGATCATCCCACACCAGTGCGGAGTGGTTATGACTCATCTGGGCTCTCTAAAATGAGCCTAACCTCAAGTAAAAGGCGGCATGGAAAAATTCCTAACGCTTGCTCTTCCGACAGTCAAACTGCCTAGGAGGATTGCTTGAAGACGTCTTGTCCAGCCTTAAAGGGATCAGAGACACGACAATCGCAAGGCTACTCGAACAGCAAGATTGCCTATCGAGGAATATATCAGCCAACGCGACGGTACGACGGACAAAACCCTAAGTACCACAGACCCTAACGGACCTCTGTCGTAAAGAGCAGAGGTTAACCGTGACGTTAGGATATTCTTGCTAGAAATGTTCGATTCGTCTCGACTCGTGAGGAAATTAGTGTCTTTGCGAGAACTTCTCGATTCGTCTCAATTCCAGGGAAATTAGTGTCCTTGGCAAATAGCTCGATTCAGGGAAATCAGCGTACTTGACGAGAGCATCGTGATTCGCGTCGATCCGCAGAGAAATTAGTGTCTTTGCGAGAACTTCTCGATTCGTCTCAACTCCAGGGAAATCAGTGTCCTTGGCAAATACCTTGATTCAGGGAAATCAGCATCCTTGACGAGAGCATCTTGATTCGCGTCGACCCGCAGAGAAATCAGTGTCTTTGCAGGAATACCTCGATTCGTTTCAACTCCGAGGAAATCAGTGTCCTTGGCAACCTCCTCGATTCAGGGAAATCAGTGTCTTTGACGAGAGCATCTTGATTCGCGTCGACCCGCAGAGAAATCAGTGTCTTTGCAGGAATACCTTGATTCATTTCAACTCCGAGGAAATCATTGTCCTTGGCAAATACCTCGATTCAAGGAAATCAGCATCCTTGACGAAAGCATCTTGATTCGCGTCGACCCGCAGAGAAATCAGTGTCTTTGCAGGAATACCTCGATTCGTTTCAACTCCGAGGAAATCAGCGTCCTTGGCAAATACCTCGATTCAGGGAAATCAGCGTCCTTGACGAGAGCATCTTGATTCGCATCGATCCGCAGAGAAATCAGTGTCTTTGCAGGAATACCTCGATTCGTTTCAAATCCGAGGAAATCAGTGTCCTTGGAAAATACCTCGATTCAGAGAAATTAGCGTCCTTGACGAGAGCATCTTGATTCGCGTCGACCCGCAGAGAAATTATTGTCTTTGCAGGAATACCTCGATTCGTTTCAACTCCGAGGAAATCAGTGTCCTTGGCAAATATCTCGATTCAGGGAAATCAGCGTCCTTGACGAGAGCATCTTGATTCGCGTCGACCCGCAGAGAAATCAGTGTCTTTGCAGGAATACCTCGATTCGTTTCAACTCCAAGGAAATCAGTGTCCTTCGCAAATACCTTGATTCAGGGAAATCAGCGTCCTTGACAAGAATATCTCGATTCGCGCTAACCTGTTGAGAAATCAGTGTCTCTGCAGGAATATACAACGTCAGCAAAGCGGAGCGACGGCAAAGTTCCCAGTTCCATGACTCGGCGGTGCACAGACAACCCAAAGTCATCCCTCGACTCCCTGTTGAAGCAATGCATTAACTCGGGAGTAGATCAACTCATCAATCACTTACAAGTCCTCTCGACTTGTAAGGAAGAAAATTCTCTTATAAGATCCTTACGACTTATAAGAGAAAACACACTTAGGAATCTTCACGATTCCTAAGGAGAAAATACACCTACGAGATCCTCTCGATCCGTAGGGAGAAAAGTCTTTATGAGACCCTCACGGCTCATAGAGTTGAAAAGTCTTAGGCAGCAGATCTGAACCTGCGACCTAAGCCATCACTACCACCTGAAGAAGCCAATACAAGATACTCGCTCTATCATCTGTCAACCATGTTTACTAAGATAACATGCTGATAATAAAAGAAGGGAGAAAGCGCAGAGATGACACGAGACATTGCAAAAGAAAATGCGTGTATCTTTATTCATGAATTCAATTAAGTACAAGGCGAATTGTATAAAAGAATAAAGAATGTATACATATTATTCAAAGATTACAAGTGTA
The DNA here is from genome assembly GCA_030015575.1 of Agapanthus africanus. NCBI lineage: Eukaryota > Viridiplantae > Streptophyta > Magnoliopsida > Asparagales > Amaryllidaceae > Agapanthus > Agapanthus africanus. The sequence goes on from CM057341.1 coordinate 185,376,807, forward strand.
TAATTGATACAAAGGCAGCTACTGAGAAGGAAGCGTCTTAAATAGCCCCATCAATTGCTCGTGCACTTCCTTCGATACCTTCTCCTGAGCGGCTGCCGCAGCCAACTCTGCTTCCACCTGGTCCCGCTGCTGCAGGTAGGATGAAAGCTGCTCCTCAACTGCCTGCTGGGCTGCCTCCTGATTTGGTGCATCCCGCTCGATGACGTCAAGCTGTTGCCTCAGTGTTAACCCGTCAGAGATGCATCGCAAAAGGCCTTCAAAGATAACCTTCAACTGTGCGGCATTTGCATCCACCTGAGCATGCAATCGGGAAGATTTGCTCGAAGTCTCTCCACGCTCCTTACGCCTTAAAGCAACTTCTTGTTCCAGATGGCGGAAGTAGGAAGCGCTCTGCTCGATCCATGCCGCCTGTTGAGTACTCGCGGCCAAAATCTCGGGGGCAGGACGCATAAGCTCCAGCTGATGCAGGCGGGCCTCGATCTCCCTGCAGTGATTAACCCAAGACTCAACGACGCCTTCATTATGAAATTTGCAAGCGTCGCCAGCATCGGACTAATCTCCGCAACGAAATCTGCGGCAGATGGGGGAGCTTCTGCGTCAAGCTCTTCGATGCATCCGCTCAGCATACTCAAACTCATCGCAGCACCCTTTGAGGATCGACGCCTGGAGAATGGGCCTGCCGGCATTATGATGCGAGACTCGAAGGGGGCCGGAATCGGAACGACAGCTGAAAAACAAAACATAATCAGATGACGGTTCAAGAAATATAAGAAAGTCATCAATGAAGGTGTTTACCATACCAGCTGCAGCAGGCGGCAAAGCCGAGAGGACCGGTGGCACGGCTGATCTTACATCTCCTCCTTCGATCTGCAGCACTGCAATCAGGGTAAGGAAGAATCAGAAATAATTCCATTATTGAATAAAGAAAGGGTATTAATTGAAAACTATACTCACCAGCGCCACTGTAGGAAGCAAGCTCCGACGGGAAGGAGAAGTGCGGGTGCAGCACCTGGTAAAGGTGATCAAAAAGCACTCCTGCAAAGACGCAATAGTATAACATCTGCAGCCAAGATAAGACCGGTGGGTCATAAATCCATACCTTCCAGCATTTGCGATGGTGCAAGAGAAGGCAGAGGAGTGGTCACCGTCAGGGCGGTAACTGACGGCGCTCCCTCGAGTAAAGGGGCATCCGCACTAGCCGCACCTGCGTTAGAAACAATATAAGCCCTGTCAGAAAAGTTACAGAATAAAAAATGGACGGTAACCCAAAATTTACCTGATGCGTCACCAGCCGAAACGGTGGTGTCTCCCTCCTCTATTGACATGGGTCCACCTCCCGTTGCCTCATCGCCAGACTCTACAGGAGCCGTCGTCATGCTCGCAAGGCCAGAAGATGGCGGGGGACCGTAGGCTGGAAGAGCAATGATCGGAGCGTTGCCCGACTCTTGGGAAAGAGCGGCCGGCTTGTACTCGGCAATCATGCATGTCTCACCCGCTACCCCCTCGGGCTTGGCGGTCGCAGCCGTCTCGTCCACCGCTACCATGGGTGCATCGGTCGCAGCCGCTCCATCCGCTGCTGCCCCAGACTCGGCTGTAGCAGCCGTCTCATCTTCCGCTACCTCGGGCTCGGCATCGGAAACCTTCCCGGGCGTAGTAGGCGTGACTGTCTCATCAGCCACTAGCTCAGGCCCGGCGACTATGGCTGCACCGCCTACCGTCGCCTCTGGATCAGCTGCCACCTTCTCCATCGTCCCTTCAGGTTCGACGGTTTCCGCCACTCCTTCAGTTGGACTTGGCCATGCAGGACAAGATGTATAAGAACCGATAGTTGTACAACTTTTGCAACAAAGTCTTGAAAGACACATTACCTGAGGTGGATTGATCGTTGGCCTCTCGAGCCGCGCGCGCCGCCTGTCTATGAGCAGTAGACAAGGTGACCGGGGGCTCCTCGGAAGGAGAAGCAATGGGAATAACTGCTCTTGGGCCCGCTCCCACGGCCAAAGCAGCGCTGCGCTCCTTCGCTGCGCGCCTCAAGCGCTTCCTCTCCTCCCGGGCCGTCGCGACGGACCTTTTTGAAGCCTCCTTAAGCAAGGCGTCGTCGTCCGCGTTCAGAGTTGCCTCTAGAGCCTTCAAGGCGTCCATCATCGGCTTTTTAAGCAGGGATTCTTGCGGCAGCCCCGAGGAGGCCGGGACTTCGGTAGTTGACCTGGGGAGAATCCCCGCATCGGCTTGCGCAGTAGATCCCGCGGCCCCTGCAAAGAGACAAAGAAAAGATTAGATTGGCCATAAAAAGGATAATAAAAAAAACTCAGCGAGCCGAGACATACCAACACCCGATAGAGTGCGTTTCAACTCTTCCTCCTTGAAGGTTTTAAGGGAAGCAGCGATGGCTTCTTCAGTAGAAATGCCTGTTTAAAAAGAAAAGCATTCGTCAAAGACAATGATAAAAGTACGATGAAATGACGAAGAATGCAACTAATGATTACCTGATTGAGCAAGTTTAGCCAACCACGCTTTGAGCCTTGCCGATCGCTCAGAAGCCGTGATGGCGGCCGCCAGATCGGTGTCTTCTGGCTCTACCAAGAAACCCTCGTTACTTCCGTACTCGCTTAGGCCTTCAGTGAGAGGGTCCTGAGGCTCTAAGCCGAGGACGGCATCGAGAGAAAGAACGAACTTCTTCTTCCTCTTCTGCGCGCGAACCCCGGTCGTCGCCAAAATCAGCTTACGCTTCATGGGCACCTTAGGACGGCGGGTCCCGATGTTCGAGCCCACACCGGATTCAGGTGAGACCACATTCATCGTTTCCACCGGAACACGGGATGCTGGGGGAATGTCCACGGTATCACGAGGTAATCCGTGCGGAGGGCTCAACACGCGCGGTGGCTCAGCTCTAGCATCTCTTAGTGGAGGAATGACAGGAATCCTTGGCCTCAAGGGAGCTTTGCGGTCGCTGCCAGGGGCGCACCCTTGCGATCAACCAACAACCGCTTCTCTTTCCGGATGACAGCACCCATTGCATCCGCGTATCAAGCCACGTACACATGGAGGGCCCGGGGGACGCAGCTCGGCTCGCTGATAAAGAAGTGGGAGCCCGTGTTCAGCCACATAAAATGGTGCAGCGCTCTCTGTATCCCCTCCCTGGTGGCCGAGAGCTCTTCCAAAAACGCCTCCAGTGGGACCCCCTGGTTATAGCTTGATTGTTGGGCGAACCGATGGGGGTTGTACCTCATGAAGAGCGCCATGTCATTTTGCCTGAACACCAGGAAGCCTAGCCGGATGGAGTATAAGTGAAGAATCTCCCGGGATTTCAATACGGAGGCCCCGTCCTTGAAACCATCACGCAGCGCCAACACTGTCTTGGAGGTCTCCGAGCCGATAGTCACGACTTTTTCTATGAAAGAAATCCTCGCTATGACCATGTGCGGACGAAGAAGAGCCTCCCACGGAGACGGATTCACAATCGAGGCGCCAATCAGCCGCATAACTCTTAGGAGTCTGCACTTCTCGAAAAATGCGGGGCTCTTATGAATGCCAAATACCCCGAGCACATGCATTTCCATCCACGAAGTGAAGTAGTGCATCGGGAAATTGGCAGGTTGCACCCCAGGTTCATTTGCGTCCGCCGCCATGCTGAGTCCATGGTATAGTTGAGCTAGCCCGGCGATTCCGATCGACAACTGTATACCAGCAACCATCCGATACGCTGGGTAGAAGACAGATGGCCTCATGGAACGCGGGTGCATGTGGAGCGCGAACCAGCACAACCATAACCCCAGAAACCCGAGGAAGAAGGTCTCTTCATCGATGCCCGGGGCGGCGATTTCCGATAAGGTCATGATGGCGGCATCGGGAAGGTAAAAACTTTTTTGGCCGTCCTCCAATACTGGTTGACGATCTAAGCCGAAGCCGAAGGGGTCGTCGAGCTTGGCAAACTTTTCACTCCGCTGCGATAGAATCTCCGGTCGAAGGAAGCGAGCGACAAAATCTGCAAAACTATCTCCCCGGACTCCCGATTCCAAATAGAGACATTCATATATATATTCAGCACCTTCACCAGGCTCAGAAACTTGTGCTGAATAGCATTCTCTGGTGTTAGGCCCATTACCAGTGGCTTGGTGGCGAAGACATACTCGTTAGGAGGAAGTAACTCTTCATAATGCTCTCCCCTCGCCGGCAGGCCAGAAATCTCAGCGAATTCTTCCAAGGGGATGGAGACTTCCCTGTCCGTCAGAAGAAAAGTATGGGTGGGGGTGTTCCATTGTTCCACGAATGCCTTAACCCACCACGTCGGAGGAGCAGGGTACTCAAAGAGCGAAGCGTAGACTGCGGGATACAGACCAATCTTCATTAGACGCATCTTCTTTGCTAACAAGATATACCTAGCCCACTGCAAATACCCGGCCGATTGTCGAGGGGTAAAATCCGAGGTTATAAGCTTGTCCTCAAGGGCGTGCCTCATCCTGGCATATGCGCCGCCCCAAAATGTCCACGGCTGCCGGCGGCTGCACGGGGATGGCAACGATCGAAGGCTGAAGGAGATCCTCCGAGTTCCAATTTACAACCTCCACGGTATAGTTCACTAGGGGTGCATCCGCATATGGGATCGATGAGATTGGCCTTGACGGCGTCGCACAGGAGAAGCTTTGGCGACCCTTGACGATTTCACTATACCATCTGCCCCATAGATGAAGGTTCTTATGCTCCGGGTCGTGATCCTTAATCAGAGCGAGAACCTCCCGGTCCACTGGCGCCTCAGGGAAACCTTCCTCTGAGCGGAAGAATGGGAAAGACAGATCAGCAGACATGATTGCCTGCAAATAAAAACGAAATTCAGCCGTCAGTATTATAATTTAATTTTAAAAGCCTGACGCTTGATACTACACTGCAATGCAGTGTAGAAGGGACCAAAGAGGGACCCAAAAAATCCAGATGACAATGCATCAGTCAATAAGACAGCCCCATCATTGCATGGGACTGTCAATTAATGAGGAGATCCCTAAAAGAATACTCTCATTAAATGAGAAATCCCTAGAAACAAGGAGAAAATCTCCCCTTTCAGAGTAAAGCTCTGTCACAGAATGACACTTGTTAAACTCTGGTCTCAGAGGAATAAAATTCCTTAAAGAGCCTGGCTCTGTAATAATGATGGAAAAATCCATCAAAGGAAAATTAATTCCTAAATATTAAAAATCTGGGATCTTAAAGACCCATGAAAACTCTTAAGAGTTCTTCATTTTTAGATCAAAAGATCTATACTTTTTCCATGAGCAAAGCTCTGTTCATGGGTTAAGAAACCCTAAAACAGATTCCTGAGAGCAAAGCTCTGTTTGTGAATCCCCAAAGGGGCTTTCTTTAGATCAAAAGATTTATGAGAGCAAGGCTCTATTAATTAAAATTAATTTAATTTAAGATTAATCTTTACCTAAAGTTTTTCTAAAAAGTTCTAACTTTGGAAAATGAGAGCAAGGCTCTGAAGTTCTTGAAAATAAGAGCAAGGCTCTGAAAATCAAATTCTTGAAAATGATAAACATCTGAAGAGGACCAAGGGTCTTATTTATAGGCGCTTAAGTGCCCCTTCAACTCCTGAGTTAATCTGACGGTTAGGATCTTGCCACCGCAGCACTCACGTGTGCGCCACGTGAGCGCAACGGTGGGGGGGTATTTGTTTTCCCCAATCAGAGCAAAACTCTGTTTGAATTTCAAAAATTCAAAAATTAAAGCAACGGTTTAGATCTCTTGCGCTGCGCGCAAAGCGCCACGTGTCAAAAACAGACAAGCCAGCGCAAGGGGAGCTGCGCCCAAGGCAGCGCACCCAATCAGAGCAAGGCTCTATTTTAAAATAAAAATAAAGGAAGCAACGCTTCAGATGACTTGCGCTCTGCGCTGCGCAACACGTGTCAGCACAGTTGCGCTGGGCTGCGCGACACGTGTCAGCGCAGTTGCGCTGCGCGACACGTGTCAAGCGCAGGTGCGCTTGCGCCAACTGTGCCAGAATTTAAACAATAAAATTTTGGAAAGATCTTTCTAATCTTGTTAAAACAAGAAGATTATCTTCTGTAAAACAGAAGCTCTAGGATCAAAGATCCAACGGTGGGGAAACATCCCCAAATCAATCAGAGAAAGATCTCTTTAACTGATTTAACAAATCAATTGGCACTATATAAAGGCCCCTAGACTCCAAGTCTAAAACACACAGAGAAAGAGATACAGAGAGCTCTTCTAAAAAAAACTTTGAGAAAAATTCAAAGAGAAAGAAAAAAGGTAAACCTTTGAATAAAAGAAGAATTTCTTCAAAAAAGATCAATGATCTATGAATAAGATCAAAGATCCTCAATAATAATAATAATAATAAAAGAAGTAATTTTACTTCTTTATTAGATCTTTCGATTTATATAAAGACATTGCCTTTTGATGAACCACTGGTTCTTGAAATTAGAGGTAGAACCTCTCTGGAAAAAGAAAAAACTTGTTTTCTTTGATCTAAATTTGATCAAGATATTAAACGGTGCCTTGCACTTTTGAAATTTGCACTGTTGCGCTCGTTGGATTGGCGCAAGCCCCCAGAGAGCGCCACGTGTCAATCACAGAACAACTGCGCCTTGCGCTTCTAAAAAACAGAGCACCGCTCTCCTGGTTTGGCGCAAGTCACCAGAGCGCGCCACGTGTCAGCAGCGCACTGCGCTAACAGACTTCTGCTCACCAGCGCGTGACACGTGTCACCTCCACATGAATTTGCGCCTTGCGCTCCTCAATTGGCGCAAAGCGCCTGACAGGCCACGTGGGGCACTGTCAGAATATTTAATGCAGTGCATTATTAAGGGCAGAGCCTAATTAAAAGGTCTATCAGACCAAATAAAAATGCAATGCATTATTAAAAAAAAAGGGCAGAGCCCAATTAAAAGGTCTATCAGACCAAATAAAAAAAATGCTGTGCAGAGCCCAAATAAAGGCCTGACAGGCCAAACACAAATAAAATGTTGAATATTCTCAACTGGACTTAGCCCAATTCTGGCCATAAGTCCTCAAATTAAATTGAAACCGAGCACAACTGCTCTTTCAAATTAATTTACATCCGGTTTGAGGGTACATCTCTGAACTCCTCTAATATTTGTCGTTCTAATCCTTCAACGTTGTCAGAGAGGTGACGGGACCCGACAACCACAAACTGCTACGGGCTATAGGGTCCTTAAACTCATGGACTAATACGTCCTTAAACCAATATTCGTCCCCAAAATGGGAATGATGGACCACCATGTCCCTAAACTGGTAATACGGACTGTGGGGTCCTTAAACTCATGGACCAATGCGTCCTTAAACCAATATTCATCCCCAAAAAGGGAATGGTGGACCACCATGTCCCTAAACTGGTAATGCAGACTGTGGGGTCCTTAAACTCATGGACTAATGTATTCTTAAACCAATATTCGTTCCCAAAATGGGAATGTTGGACCACCATGTCCCTAAACTGGTAATACGGACTGTGGGGTCCTTAAACTCATGGACTAATGCGTCCTTAAACCAATATTCATCCTCAAAATGGGAATGATGGACCACCATGTTCCTAAACTGGCAATGGGCCACCATGTCTGTAACACCCGAGCCCAATGCTACTAATTTCCGTTACCGTTTGAACGTAGTGTGGCACGTATTTCATTTATCTTGCTTGATTGTTACTTATTGTAATTTTTCCCCCGTCAGTTCATTTCTGCATATAACAATTTCTGGTATCTAAAATAAAATTAAAAATATTCATCTTGGCCTACTTGACACCCCTAATTCTGTTGTAGCGTCCGTGTATCGTGTTCTCGTCCCGTTCAGTGAAACGGGCGAGTTTGGATGGCTACGTGCACGTACGTATGTCCGTTTGGGGGGGTATGCTTTTTGATCATAAAATACTTCATTTTCACTTTTGGATCCCGCTTAAAATTCTATTATTTCAATTTCAAGTTTTTTGACCCGACCCGGGCGCAATTTGGAAATGTTTTACTTTGCGCCAAAATCCCAAATTTTAATATTTCTAAACCATTCGTATATTCAAATTCTTTAACAATCTTATATATTTTTTTAACTGTTTAAGATTTCTAATATTCTTAAATCTTTCTCAATTAACTCCCCTCAACCAATCAGCACTCCCCTTTATCCCGTGGGCCCCACTCCTCTCCCTATCTCTCTCCTCTCTCCTCTCCCCTGTCTCTCTCTCTCTCTCATTATATATATATATATATATATATATATCTCTCCCCGATAACTCTCTCTCTCCTCTATATATAAAAACCCCCGTTTCCTCCTTTTCTTTTTCAAAGAATGCAGAACCCAACCCCCAGCGAACCCTAGCCGCGCACCTCCTCGCCGCCGCAGCCCCAACGCCTGCGATCTCGTTTCCCCCTTCGACCACCATCTTTCTCGTCTCAACCACAGATCCAAAACTTTGCACCCAGCTTCAACGACCGTGCCCCTGCACCAGCCACGGCCACCTGCACACACCCTGTGCGCGTTGCACCGCCGTGAGTCGCCGCCGGTGACCCTCGTTCCCGTAGCCCCGACCCTCGCGCACACTCCTCGGTGAGTTTCACCTCCCCTCCTATTTTCCTTTCTCCTTCCTTTTCTGTTGATACCTTCTTGATCGGCTGTTGCTTGTCGCTGTCGTCGTAGGCCACCGCCGGAGCTCCGTCGACGAGGTCAACCGTCACCACCCGTCCCACAGATCATCGTGAGCATCCCCTCTCAGATCCTACTTCCTTTCTTCAATGTTTTCCTCTTCTCTTCTTGTTTACATGTATTGATAGTTCACTGTTCTTTCATCGGCCAGAATCCGACGATGCCGACGACGTGACCCAATATTCCAGCGAGGTACCCCGACCCGTGTGGTTCCATTGTTCATCGTTTGGGTTCATTCCGTGAACCGTACGCCCGTCGCGAGTTTCTCCGCCGACGTTTTACGTTCCGTTTTTCTCGGTTCGCGACCCGTCAAGACAAGTACCCTTTACTACATGCTATACAATATTTACATATATATTATGACACCCTAAACCTGTAAATTTAACTTGGTACGATCATTTCTCATTTTCATGTACAATATTGTTATATATCATTTTATCTTTAAACTTGGAACTTACAGTTTGCAATTGAACCTAATAACTACATTTACCGTTTAATCACATTTTTAATATTGACATAGCTTATGGCATTTATCTCTATAGTTTTGTCCCATTCGGACACTCGTGTGCATTTTAACCTGTAATAGCTGTATTGAATTTTTATATAAATCATTGCACCTCTAAAGTTCATAAACTTGTTAACGTGATTAAAAGGCCATAATTGCCATACTGCATTCGCATAACATTGAAATCATCTCTGTGACACAACTGATAGTTGTACTGCAAATTGAGTAAATCTGCCTGTTGCTTAATTCATTGCTTATATCATGTCGATGATAACCATGCTTGCTTGTATAACTGACTGTGAACACACCCATGATATTGTTTACATCTTGATCTGACTTGCTACATATATATTGATCTATCCGACATGGTACCGTATACTGCTTGACTTGATCTGATGTACCATGACCTGACCCATTACCTGATCTTATGTCTAATGCCAACAAACCTGACATGTAGTCCTCATGGACCGTTCCTGTTGTCTATCTAGACAAACCTGCTTACCTGATCTTGTGTTGGCATTAGTTTCTTGATTTCGGGATACCTGACCTGACTTACACATATAACTTGGGGGTATGGGGAAATCAAAGGTGAAACCTGACTTGTAACTCAACAGTTCACTACCTGTACTGATCAGTTTTAGAGGCCAGGCCCGCCTCGTGACGATGCTGCTGACATCGTTGGTCTTTATCCTTTCCCTGTTAGTGCCTAGCGGCACGTCTCGGTTTCAGCCCGAGAGTCTTAGACCGTAGTCCCGGGCATGCACGGGATACTATTGAGTTACATCGATGATTCATCAATTGATTTCAAAGACTTTAGAATAGAAAACCTGATAGAACGGTTAGTTTACCTACTGCACATTACCCTGCACTGCTCTGACTTATATTATTGTTACTCTTGTTTTATTCATGTTTATATTGCATTGCCTGCTACACTGTTCATATTATATTACTGGATGACATGACGCGCTGACGTCTGGGTTTTGCATGGCCCAGATTCCGTACCACCGTTGCAGTCCGAGCAGGAGTACTTCAGCCAGCAGGCTGAGCTGTGAGGTGTCAGTATTAGTTAGTTTTTCTTTCCTGCATTTTATTCCTGATGTGAGCCCGCATTATGGGACATACATTCCAGTTATTTGTATTGGATCTTTCACTTCCGCATTTTATTATTCTTGACTCATGTTATATTGGATTATGGACATGTTTAGATAGTTTTATTTTGTTCTTGATATCTCTACAGCCGTAATGTGACTGTGGATGGATACTTCCTACCCACAGGTAGCATGGTTGGCTATGTCACGTGCCCATTTTAGCGTACTCTGGGAAGCGGGGCGTGACATGGTTCTTTTGGTATCAGAGACAGGTTAGTCGGGTTGATTCTTTTGTAGTTGGGTATTGTACCCAATACACGAATCAGAATACCCGTGTTTAGGAAACATGTCCTGCCACCTTGCCGTTTTACCGTTCTTGAATCAAATTCTTCATGATTATATCTTTTACGATGTGCAAACTTTCTTTGCATATCGACTCGAAAACCTGATTCCTTGTTATCTCTAGGACTTAGACGACTTGAGTAGAGTTATGTAATTGTGGCTATGATACCGCGGCATAGTTACAATGCAGCACTCTATTTAAGTATCTTGGAGTTCTAGCCTTAATCTATATTTTGAATTTATCATCATGCTAATGTTGGGTATTTTGATTCCAGGAATATGGCCGGTAAGAATTTGAAGATGTTCCAAAGACGTGCGGACAAAGCCGCCATGCGTAGAGTGATAAGGGGATTACTGGAGAATCTAAAGAGACAGACCGAGCTGAAACCGACGTCTGCACTGAACCAAACGTCCGTACGTAAAAGTGTTCCGGTGAACAGACGCAGCATAGCACCAATGAAGAAAACAATTGTGGTTGATCGGAAAAGGAGCGTGATTTGTAACTACTGCCATGTACACGGACATGTGCGAAAGGATTATCGAAGGAGGCTGGGACTCTGTTTTGGTTATGGAGCGGCAGATCACGCCGTTAGTGCTTGTCCGTCAAAGCTTCGTACAGGGGATGATATTCAGAAGCCTCTGCAGAAACCGTTTCAGGGACAGAAGCAGCTGACTCAAGGACCTAATCAGGCTCGAGCTTTTACCTTGACAGCTGAGGAAGCTAAGGCGTCAGGAGAAGTTGTTTCAGGTACTCTACTCGTTCATGGTTTCCCCGCATTAGTGTTATTTGATTCTGGTGCATCCCATTGTTTTATGTCATCCAAGTTTTTAACTACACACTCGATTGACTACACGACCCTGTCTAGTTTCTGGGACATACACACCGGGAATGGGAAAATCATAGCTAGTAGGGAATGTAAAGAATGTACAGTTGTTATGTGCGGACGGGAGCTTTTTGCAGATTTCTTGGTGATTGATACGGGCAGCTACGAAGTCGTCTTGGGAATGGATTTTCTTGGCACTTTCCACGCTCACATTGATTATAGGGCAAGAAAGGTAATTTTCCAGATTCCCGGACATCCCGAGTTTAGCTTTACTGGAGGAAGCAGTTCTGTCGGGCCAGTCGAGTTTAGGGCTAGGCCGACAAACAGTATTCTTGCAGCAATGAAAGTTGATGAAAGTGAAGAGCCGGTTGTTGTTCATGATTTTATGGACGTGTTTGAAGATACATCAGGATTACCGCCGAAGCGAGACGTGGAGTTCGCAATTGATCTTATTCCTGGTGCAGCGCCAGTATCTAAAGCGTATTATCCTATAGCACCAGTAGAGTTGGAAGAAGTCAAGAAACAGGTTGCTAAATTGCTTGAAAAATGTTGGATTAGGAGCAGTAACTCGCCTTGGGGAGCTCCAGTTCTTCTAGTAAAGAAGAAGGATGGCACAAGAAGGATGTGCATCGACTATCGAGAATTAAACCGGGTGACTATTAAGAACGAGTACCCGATCCCTCGCATTGGCGAACTTTTCGAGCAGCTTAGTGGCGCGAGGGTATTCTCGAAGCTGGATTTGCGATCCGGATATCATCAGGTCTGAGTGAAAGAAGAAGATATTTTCAAGACGGCGTTCCGAACTCGGTATGGACATTACGAGTACTTAGTGATGCCCTTCGGAGTAACGAATGCGCCGGCAGTATTCATGGACTTGATGAACCGAATGTTTTCACCGTTCTTGGACCAGTTTATTGTGGTATTCATTGACGATATTCTGGTTTACTCGAAGAGTTTTGAGGAGCATGCTGAGCATTTGAAGATCGCACTGCAAACGTTGAGACGAGAGAAGTTGTATGCGAAGATGAGTAAGTGCGAGTTTTGGCTGGAGGAAGTAAAGTTTTTGGGGCATGTTGTGTCTGGCGATGGAATTGCCGTCACTCCAGAAAAGATTGCAGCAGTACGAGATTGGCCGATTCCAAAGAATGTTGCAGAGATAAGAAGTTTTTTTGGACTCGCCGGGTATTACAGAAGATTCGTGGAGAACTTTGCTCGTCTGGCGGAGCCGTTAACCAAGCTTACGCGCAAGGAGGTACCTTTTGTATGGACGGACAAATGCGCGTTAGCTTTTGAGACGTTGAAGCAAAAGTTGATAACCGCCCCTATTCTGACCGTGCCAGACAATTTCGGAGGATTGGTGATTCACAGCGACGCATCTGGGAAAGGATTGGGATGTGTTTTGATGCAGCATGGGAAGGTTGTAGCGTACGCATCAAGACAATTGAAGACCCATGAGAAGAATTATTTAACTCATGACTTGGAACTTGCAGCTGTGATTTTCGCTTGAAGATTTGGAGACACTACCTTTTGGGCGAAAGGGTCGAAGTTTTTTTTACTGATCATAAGAGCTTGAAGTATGTGTTCGTACAGAAGGAGTTTAATATGAGGCAGCGTAGATGGTTGGAGCTGATGGCTGACTACGACCTTGATCTTAAGTACCATCCGGGGAAGGTTAACGTCATGCCGGATGCGCTTAGTCGGTTACCAGCAATTCAGATGTTAACTACGCATAAGGAGATCGTTGCAGATTTTCAAAGATTTGGCTTGGAGGTTGTGCTACCGCACTCTACGGGACAGTTGATGCAGCTGCAAGTACATTCATCGTTGATCGAGAATATTAAAGTAGCATAATTGCAGGATTCTAGACTGCAAAAGTTTCGAGGACAGGTTGAAGCCGGACTACGAACAGATTTATTGATCCACAAAGATGGTTCGTTGAGGTATGGTAACCGTTTGTGTGTGCCAAAGGGAGATATTCGTGAAGAGCTTATGAAGGAGGCACACAGTTCAGCTTATTCTGTAAAGATGTCCCGAGATATTCGACAGCATTTCTGGTGGGAAGGCATGAAACAGGAGATTGCTCGCTATGTGGCAAAGTGCTTGGTGTGTCAGCAAGTTAAGGCTGAACATCAAAGGGTTGCTGGTTTATTGCAACCACTTCCGATTCCTCAGTGAAAGTGGGAACATATAACCATGGATTTCGTGACGGCTTTACCGCAGAGTCCAAAGGGCAACAATGTTGTATGGGTGATTGTCGATCGATTGACCAAGGCAGCTCACTTTATTCCTTTTCGGGTTGGTCAATCAACAGAGACCTTGGCAGAGCGGTACATGCAAGAGATTGTAAGATTGCATGGAGTACCGGTGAGCATCGTGTCCGATCGGGACACTCGGTTCTTATCACACTTTTGGCGGAGTTTACAGGAAAGTTTGGGGACTCGATTGAAGTTTAGCACAGCTTATCATCCTCAAACTGATGGTCAATCGGAGAGAACGATCCAAACTCTTGAAGATATGTTGAGAGCATGCATGTTGGACTTCAAGCATTCATGGGAGGATCATCTACATATGGTGGAGTTTTCTTACGACAACAGTTTTTAGGCAACTATCCAGATGGCTCCATTTGAAGCATTGTATGGTCGTAAGTGTCGTTCACCTGTTTGCTGGGACGATGTCGGTGAACGAAGTTTATTGGGACCAGATTTGGTTGTGCAGACAGTTGAGAAGGTTAACACTATCAGAAATCATATGAAGGCATCACAAGACAGACATAAGAGTTGGGCGGATACGTCTTGGGCGGATACGTCGAGAAGACCTCTAGAGTTTGCCGTGGGTGATTTGGTATTCTTGAAGATATCACCGACTAGAGGGGTGATTCGTTTTGGAAGTCAAGGAAGCTTAGTCCTCGATTCGTTGGACCCTTTGAAGTCTTGGAGCGTGTGGGTGAGGTAGCGTATCGTTTGGCGTTACCGCAGTCCTTGGCGAATGTGCACGATGTGTTTCACGTATCTCAACTACGAAGGTATGTTCGAGATGAAACGCACGTATTGGATCATTCGGAGCTAACAGTACGAGAAGACTTGACTTTTGAGGAACGACCAATTGAAATCGTGGATTGAAGGGAAAAGGTTCTTAAAAACAAGGTGATCCCTCTTGTGCTTGTTTCTTGGGGTAATCGCTCGCATGGAGAATCCACTTGGGAACGAGAAAATGAAATCCGACAGAAGTTTCCTCACCTTTTCTTGTAGTTTTCTATCTTTGTATTCTGGGAATTTCGAGGACGAAATTCTTTTTGTAGTTGGATATAATGTAACACGCGAGCCCAATGCTACTAATTTCCGTTACCGTTTAAACGTAGTATGGCACGTATTTCATTTATCTTGCTTGATTGTTACTTATTGTAATTTTTCTCCCGTCAGTTCATTTCTGCATATAACAATTTTTGGCATCTAAAATAAAATTAAAAATATTCATCTTGGCCTACTTGACACCCCTAACTCTGTTGTAGCGTCCGTGCATCGTGTTCTCGTCCCGTTCAGTGAAACAGACAAGTTTGGATGGCTACGTGCACGTACGTATGTCCGTTTGGGGGTATACTTTTTGATCATAAAATACTTCATTTTCACTTTTGGATCCCGCTTAAAATTCTGTTATTTCAATTTCAAGTTTTTGGACCCGACCCGGGCGCAATTTGGAAATGTTTTACTTTACACCAAAATCCCAAATTTTAATATTTCTAAACCATTTGTATATTCAAATTCTTTAACAATCTTATATATTTTTTTAACTGTTTAAGATTTCTAATATTCTTAAATCTTTCTCAATTAACTCCCCTCAACCAATCAGCACTCCCTTTTATCCCGTGGGCCCCACTCCTCTCCCTATCTCTCTCCTCTCTCCTCTCCCCCGTCTCTTTCTCTCTCTCTCTCATTATATATATATATATATATATATATATATATATATATATATCTCCTTTATTTCTCTCTCTCCCCGATAACTCTCTCTCTCCTCTATGTATAAAAACCCCCGCTTCCTCCTTTTCTTTTTCAAAGAACGCAGAACCCAACCCCCAGCGAACCCTAGCCGCGCACCTCCTCGCCGCTGCAGCCTCAATGCCGGCGATCTCGTTTCCCCCTTCGTCCACCATCTTTCTCGTCTCAACCACAGATCCAAAACCCTGCACCCAGCTTCAACGACCGTGCCCCTGCACCAGCCGCAGCCACCTGCACACACCCTGTGCGCGTTGCACCGCCGTGAGTCGCCGCCGGTAACCCTCGTTCCCGTAGCCCCGACCCTCGCGCACACTCCTCGGTGAGTTTCACCTCCCTTCCTCTTTTCCTTTCTCCTTCCTTTTCTATTTATACCTTCTTGATCGGCTATTGCTTGCCGCTGTCGTCGTAGGCCACCGCCGGAGCTCCGTCGAAGAGGTCGACCGTCACCACCCTTCCCACAGATCATCGTGAGCATCCCCTCTCAGATCCTACTTCCTTTCTTCTCTATTTTCCTCTTCTCTTCTTATTTACATGTATTGATAGTTCACTGTTCTTTCATCGGCCGGAATCCGACGATGCCGACGACGTGACCTGACGTTCCAGCGAGGTACTCCGACCCGTGTGGTTCCATTGTTCGTCGTTTGGGTTCATTCCGTGAACCGTGCGCCCGTCGCGAGTTTCCCCCCCGACGTTTTACGTTCCGTTTTTCTCGGTTCGCGACCCGTCGAGGCAAGTACCCCTTGCTACATGCTATACAATATTTACATATATATTATGACACCCTAAACCTGTAAATTTAACTTTGTACGATCATTTCTCATTTTCATGTACAATATTGTTATATATCATTTTATCTTTAAACTTGGAATTTACAGTTTGCAATTGAACCTAATAACCACATTTACCGTTTAATCACATTTTTAATATTGACATAGCTTATGGCATTTATCTCTATAGTTTTGTTCCATTCGGACACCCGTGCGCATTTTAACCTGTAATAGCTGTATTGAACCTTTATATAAATCATTGCACCTCTAAAGTTCTTAAACTTGTTAACATAATTAAAAGGCCATAATTGTCATACTGCATTCGCATAATATTGAAATCATCTCTGTGACACAACTGATAGCTGTACTGCAAATTGAGTAAATCTGCCTGTTGCTTAATTCATTGCTTATATCATGTCGATGATAACCATGCTTGCTTGTATAACTGACTGTGAGCACACCCATGATATTGTTTACATCTTGATCTGACTTGCTACATATATATTGATCTACCCGACATGGTACCGTATACTGCTTGACTTGACCTGATGTACTATGACCTGACCCATTACCTGATCTTGTGTCTAATGCCAACAAACCTGACATGTAGTCCTCATGGACCGTTCCTGTTGTCTATATAGACAAACCTGCTAATCTGATCCTGTGTTGGCATTAGTTTCTTGATTTCGGGATACCTGACCAGACTTACACATATAACTTGGGGGTATGGGGAAATCAAAGGTAAAACCTGAGTTGTAACTCAACAGTTCACTACCTGTACTGATCAGTTTTAGAGGCCAGGCCCGCCTCGTGACGATGCTGCTGACATCGTTGGTCTTTATCCTTTCCCTGTTAGTGCCTAGCGGCACGTCTTGGTTTCAGCCCGAGAGTCTTAGACCGTGGTCCCGGGCATGCACGGGATACTATTGAGTTATATCGATGATTCATCAATTGATTTCAAAGACTTTAGAACAGAAAACCTGATAGAACAGTTAGTTTACCTACTGCACATTACCCTGCACTGCTCTGACTTATATTATTGTTACTCTTGTTTTATTCATGTTTATATTGCATTGCCTGCTACACTGTTCATATTATATTACTGGATGACATGACACGCTGACGTCTGGGTTTTGCATGGCCCAGATTTTGTACCACTGTTGCAGTCCGAGCAGGAGTACTTCAGCCAGCAGGCTGAGCTGTGAGGTGTCAGTATTAGTTAGTTTTTCTTTCCTGCATTTTATTCCTGATGTGAGCCGGCATTATGGGACATATATTCCAGTTATTTGTATTGGATCTTTTGCTTCCGCATTTTATTATTCTTGACTCATGTTATATTGGATTATGGACATGTTTAGATAGTTTTATTTTGTTCTTGATATCTCTGTAGCCGTAATGTGACTGTGGATGGATACTTCCTACACACAGGTAGCATGGTTGGCTATGCCACGTGCCCATTTTAACGTACTCTGGGAAGCGGGGCGTGACAATGTCCCTAAACTGGTGATGGACTACCATGTCCCTAAACTGGTAATACGGACTGTGGGGTCCTTAAACTCATGGACTAATGCGTCCTTAAACCAATATTCGTCCCCAAAATGGGAATGCTGGACCACCATGTCCCTAAACTGGCGATGGACCACCATGTCCCTAAACTGGCAATGGACCACTATGTCCCTAAACTAGAACAATAGAGCCCCCAAATGCTCTTTTGTCGGATCTAAACGATCCCGTTAAGTTGATCTTAGTCTCAAATTGGACTAACGTATCCTTAACAAACGTTTAAGTTGATCTTAGCCTCAAATTTGGCTAACGTGTCCTTAAACCAAAACCCCAAACCCAAATCTAAGAAAATATGGATTTGGACTAATCCACGTCCTACGGGCGACGACATAAATTAGTCTCCGTATACAATCCACGGGCAACCACAAACAAAACAAACACCCACGACATGAAGTGAAATTCTGGAGAAGGAGAAAGTTGTTACGGAGATGCGGTAGCGTAATTAACTGCAGGGGCTTGCGCCTGCAGGGAAGAGCATCCCCACAATCAAAAACCTCTCGAATGAGGGGGAATCTGACGAAGTCTGCTACATCGGCCGCATCCGTGTAAACCTTTGATACACGGTGCCATAAATCAACTTGGCATCTTCGGAGAGGTGGACGGATAAAACCAAATAGCATCTGCCCCGAATCTCAGTCTAGATGCCCCTGTCTTGGCCGCTATTCGGAGGGAACACCTCTGCATCCTGCTGGACTGCGAAGGAACGCCGTTGTTGATATTGCGTCTGCTGTAACGAGATGACTGTTGAGGTGGAGTTGAGATTTTGCCGTCACTCCGCTTTGTTTCGACCGTAAGGTCTTTTTTGGCGTTGTATCTGCATCCTGCTGGACTGCGAAGGAACGCCGTTGTTGACATCTCATCTGCTGTAACGAGATGAATGCTGAGGTGGAGTTGGGATTTTGCCGTCACTCCGCTTTGCTGACCATGGGGTCTTTTGTTGACGTTGCATCTGCATCCTGCTGGACTGCAAAGGAACGCCGTTGTTGACATTGCGTCTGCTGTAACGAAATGAATGCTGAGGTGGAGTTGGGATTTTTCCGTCACTCCGCTTTGCTGACCATGGGGTCTTTTGTTGACGTTGCATCTGCATCCTGCTGGACTATAATGGAACGCCATTGTTGACATCTCGTCTGCTGTAACGAGACGAATGCTGAGGTGAATTTGGGATTTTGCCGTCACTCCGCTTTGCTGACCATGGGGTCTTTTGTTGACGATGCATCTGCATCCTGCTGGACTGCAAAGGAATGCCGTTATTGACATCTCGTCTGCTGTAACGAGATGAATGCCGAGGTGGAGTTGGGATTTTGCCGTCACTCCGCTTTGCTGACCATAGGGTCTTTTGTTGACGTTGCATCTGCATCCTGCTGGACTGCAAAGGAACGTCGTTGTTGACATCTCGTCTGCTGTAACGAGACGAATGTTGAGGTAAAACTAGGATTTTGCCGTCACTCCACTTTGTTTTGACAGTGAGGTCTTTTGTCGGCGTTGTATCCGTATCCTGCTAGACTGCGAAGGAACGTCATTGCTGATTCTTAGGCTGTAGATATTGCCGTTAAGATTTGGAACTAGGGACTATGTCGTGGCTCCGTTTCGTTGCGACTCTGAGGTCGGTTGTTGACGTCATGTCTGCATCTGGTTGGAGTGAGGAGAAACGGCATTGGTGATCTCTAAGTTGTCGACATCGACGTCGAGACCCTGAAGCTAGGGATCTTCCTTCACTTCATTTGTTGACATTGTGTCTGCAATATTGCGACAAATGTCGAGAGTGTCTCTAAGCTGTCTATGAACCGTCGAGATTTGGCTTCGCTTTCTGATGGAGCCTGTTGGGAAGGTATGGTTCCTTCTTTGTTTGTGCCCCTGGATTGTATACAGGGACCGGCGTGATCTCACCTGTAGGGCAAAATTTTCATTTTTTATATTATTATTTTATTTCCGTGATGCTCTATCATTTCAGCTTTTATATCGCAAAGGTCGCGATTGCCCAATCATTTCGGTTATTTTTCACGGTGCTCAATCATTTCAGCTATTTTTCTTTTTACTCGCTGCTTTTTTACTGCGAGTTGCCCAATCATTTTGGCTGTTTTTTTTTTATTTTACTCGCTGCTTTTTATTGCGAGTTGCCCAATCATTTCGGCTATTTATTTTATTCACTCGCTGCTTTTTTATCGCGAGTGTGGAACTTGGAATCTGATGCCAATCTCAGCATCAGTATCGCTACAACTGGAATATTGCCAGGAGCGAATCATCATTTGCCATGAAAGGACTTGGAATTTGATACCGGTTTAGGCATCAGCATCGCTACAACTGGGATATTACCCGGAGCGAATCATCATTTGCCTCTATCGATGTCGAACAAAGGTGGCTCAGTAAACAGGGTTAGGATTCTATCGACTAAGGCTTTTAACTTCATGAGCCGTAAGGGTTTCACAAAGGTATTTCTCCCTGCGAGTCATGAGGATCTCATAGGTGTGTTTTCTCCTTAGGAATCGTGGGGATTCCTAAGTATACGTTCTCTTATAAGTCGTAAGGATCCTACAAGAGTGTTTTCTCTTTATAAGTCGAGAGGACTTACAAGGGTTGTTCACCATATGGACATATCCCTAGTCACGGGTGGGACTTGGTTAGGGAAATGTTTATTCGCGCCCGTGGAATGTATACAAGGGTCAGTATTGAGCCACTTGTAGGGCAATATCGAAGGTTGTGGGGGTTACTTAAGAACAGGTTCAGGTCTCTGTAACTTAAGTCTTTTAAATCTTATGAGCCGTGAGGGTCCCATAAGAAAGTTCTCCTTACGAGTCGTGAGGATCTCACAAGTGTAATTTCTCCTTAGGAATCGTGAGGATTCCTAAGTGTATCGCTCCCTTGTGAGTCGTAAGGATCTCACGCAGGTGGTTTCTCCTTACAAAGTCGAGAGGACCCTGTAAGTGTCTTTTAACGAGATTGTGCCCTTTTGGGTTTTCACAAACACTCGCCGGTAGCACTGCTGTTTTTACTCACGGAGCCCTTTTGGGTTTTCATCCGTGCCCATTTTCCTTATGGACATACCATCTTTTTTTTTATTCTTTTTATTCTTTTTTTTAAACGAGGTTGCGCCTTTTCAGGTTTTCACAAACACTCGCCGGTAGCCCTGCTGTTTTTACTCATGGAGCCCTTTCGGGTTTTCATCCGTGCCCACTTTGCTTATGGACATACCATTTTCTTTTTTCCTTTTTTTTTGTTTTTGTTTACCACGTCAGCCTTGGGATGCCGCGAGTTGGTAGTAGTTTGATGACGTTTCAGTCATAGGTCAACGTATGATTACGCAGCTAAATTTTGCCGCAAATCTTCACATGTTTTGTGCCGGAGGTAGATTCCTTGAAGAGAGGGCTAAGGGCAACTTCTTCGTCAGCGTCGCTTCCAAACGTGATAACTTGTGATCCCTTGGTGTCGGCTATGTGACAGTTGCCAACAGCTCTTTCACGATCATCTGTCGTGCTTTCCCGTTCCCGATGAGCCTTCCGCTTCACTCGTTGAACGTGTCGTCGATGGGCAACATATCCCTGCCACCAGTTTTTAAAGGCTATGCACTCCTCGGTGGGGTGTGAAATCCTCTGATGGTATAGGCAGAAGTTAGGATGTATGTCTGCTTCATCAAGACGTATATTGCCAGGGGAATTTCCTTTGAGAGAGGGCAACTTCATTCCTATTGCCAGGGCCCTAGCGAATTGATTCCTTACTTTAAGCTTGCTTTTGCTGGCGATAAGGACGCTTTGCTCCATTCGGGGCATCTCGACCTTTTCCTCCAGTCGTTGGTGTTTGGCCTTTTCAAATATAGCCAGTTCACGCTCTCGATTGGCTTTGCTTTCCTGACGGGCTTCGTTTAGGAATGCATCAATCATTTCGTCTGATGGTCCTAGAAGTTCTTGTTCGGGACCTGCCCCTAGTTTCTCCGTGCAAGAAGCCTTTTCATCGTCTGTAAACGAGTGAGAGATCACATGACAACTTGATACGTAACCCTCAGATTCATCCGACGAGCTTTCTCCATCATCTTCCTCCTGAAAGACGTGACTGAGGGACTCTTGGAGCGTGATGGGAGTCCGCGCCTTCTGATTATATTCCTCCTGCGTGTCGATCTTTTTTTGCAGACTCGTGCGCTTGTCACCAGGCTTCACGACCTTTTTGTACTTCTTCTTCTTTTTCGAAGATTTTGACGGCTGAGTGTGAGCATTTTGGCTATCACCAATCTTTGGAGTTGGGCGCGACTTCAGCATCCCCTTGATGATCTCAGGTTCCAACGGGTTCTTCCATCTGATCGCCGGGCATGTCTGGAGATCATTCAGCATCTTTTTGGTTTTGGCGGAAAGCACGATCTCCCATGGAGCTTCTTCAACAAAAGAACAAGTTGCCCCCGGCATGCCCGTCTTCTTTGGAGTGTGCGGCTGTGGTGGGTTTACTTTCCACTTTTCAGACAGCGCAAACTTGCCTTGTAGGTACTGATCCTCGATCCATTCCTTAAAGACAAAGCAATCCTCAATCCGGTGACTTACCGTTTGGTGGTAAGGGCAATAATTGGGATTATTCACCTCACTGGATTGCGTTGGTCTCCTTGGATTCGGGAGATTGATAAGCCTATTGCGCATCACCAGCTCGAACAGCCTCTTCGTTTTATCCCGCAGGAATGAGTAAGAGCGCTTCATTTTCTCATTATAATACCTCCGTCTCTCTTCCAGTTGATCCGCTAGCCTTGGGGCACTGGGCTGCTGTTGGGTGTTCGCAACGAAGGACGCCTTCCCTTTACCCTTGTCGTTTCGGGGTTTCGGCTTCGGAAGAGACGGTCTGTGACCCATTTGATCCATCTGGGCTAGCTTATCAATTAATGCCTGGAACGTGGTCGGTTTAAAGAACATGATGAACTGTGAGATGGTCGCTTGCAGATCAAGAGTGCCCACGAACATGCCTACCGCAGGTGCTTCTTCGATGCGTTGTTCGCACTTCGACTATAAGTTTCGCCACCGTATTGCGTATTGAACCCACGTTTTGCCTGGCCATACCCTGGCATTAATCAGTGCTGTTATCGGGATGCGTTCACTAGCACTCGCGAATCTTTGTGTAAACAATAGCTCCATCTCCGCAAACGTTTTGACAGAATCGTTAGGTAGCTCCGAATACCATTCAAAGGCCGTTTCTGCTAAGCTGCCGATGAATTGGCGAAGCAGCGGTTGTCGTCACTTCCAGTGTTGTCGCATAAGGCCTTGAATTGAGCGACATGCTGATGTGGATTCCCCATCCCTTTATATGCAGGAAACTTAGGGATCGTATATCCCGGTGGGTAACTGATTTGGTCATACCAGCTCGGATAGGGTCGTCCAGTTTTAACAATTTGCCCAGCCGCTTCACTCGCCTGATGAGCTCGTATTTGCTGAGCTATATAGTCATCTAGTGCGGCCTTGGAAATGTTTTCCTCCTTGGCTGCTGAAAGAGCCGAAGGAGGATTAGATGTCTCCCCTCTATCGTCTTCAGTAATGGTCGGAGGGTCTTCAGCTGGAGGATCCTGCTGTAACATCATTCCTACCATATCTTGGAAGAGAAGCGCCATTTGTTTTTTATTAGCTACTTGTTCTGCTGCTTCTCTGTCCTTCTTTTCGAGGACTCTGTTGGATATAGTGCCCTCAAAGTCAATTATTGGATCGCAGTCACTTGATTGCAATGATTGAGGAGGACCTATGCCGGTAGGACAGTCTTACTCGAGATGATAGTATGCTATCTGGTTTGCCTTTATCAGTCGTGTATAGGTTCAGGTGACTGATCACGATTACACTTTGATAGAGCCCTTAGGATCTTGCTTGACTACCAACAGTATGAGGGTGATCATATAAGTGAGAGTTGGGTGGTCTATAAGCATATCCTTAATAGTGGTCCCTAGTCGTGGGAGTTTCGAGACAGGGCATCGATACTCCGGAATAGACTAGTGTATACAGTCGAGACCCCGACGAGGGGCGGTGGCCGGTCTCACAAGCCACTGGTGTCAGTTGGTTCACCTAAGATGTATACAGGTGCTCATTGGGTTATGAGTACACCGGACAGGACTCGCCGGGAATCTGCTAGTTGGTATTATACATATCGTCAGATAGCAGTTCCCTGGTGACATGTATACAGGTTAGTTCATCGACCTGGGGACGTCATTTGTCTCGTGTGAGTTCCCACTGTGCTTTGATTTCTACCCTACCACGGCTCAAAGGAGTCGTGCAAACAGGTAGTTTTTGGGTACAGTCCTGAGCCACATGGAGGCACGTGAGCGGATCGGCAGGGGATTCGTCTCTCCCGGTATTGGGGGTGGAGGTCGCGCTGTGTCTAGGAAAGCCATTACACCAAGTCCTTGGCCAAGGCAGGTGAGATTTACTGGTAAGTACTCCAGTAGTATCTCAGGGTGTTCAGGGCTTGTCTCCGATTCGACTTATACAGCTATTGGGGGTCTGACGTTACTAGCCCCCTAGGCCGGATATGCGATACTCATAGACGAACGGACCGGACTGTATATACATAGTCACTGTTAGGCTTAGTAGGGTTTCTGGATGAGTTCGCTCATCAGCCTCCCTTGAGGTCAGTCCATGGGCAGCCGTTATGCACAGCTAGTGCCGCTGACGACTTATGGTTAAACCCACTGCCAGGGTACTGACGAGTCATTAGAGTCCCCCACAGACAGTTTCCCAAGTTCGGGCGAAACGTTGTAGAGGCCATATGGTTTTATGGCAGGGTTCGGAAAATGCACGTGTGTTTACGCACGTGTCATATTTCGGACAGATAATACTGGTGGGCTTTGGTTTAAGCCGGATCCATGTATTATACAGAATAGATATAATATCTTTGTCTCAGTTTCATTTGTATTCGGTCGTAATACAAATGCAGGTATATTTATATAGTTACGGGGTTATCCTGAAATTCGTTTCGGGATCACTTTTGGAAGTTGCCAGTTTCCAGTTTTCTATCAGTCGTATTTAATATTTGGTTAAATACGGATTTATCTTTTCTTGAGATGAGTGTGGAAGCTTCTAGAAGGTTCTAGAAGTGGTGAGGTGTTTAGTGACTCATGGTTGCATTTAATGATTCCATTAATGCATGATGACTAGGTTAATGATTCATCATTTTATTAATTGTGTTCACACTTTGTGTTTACACTTGATATTTTCTTATTGTCACCTCCCCCTCTCCTACACTCACCCCCCCACCTCCATATATGTGGCCGGCCCTCCTCCTCTCTCATTGACTCACTTGATTTGTTTCAGTTGGAAAAAAGATGATAGGTTTCGGTGTATGGAATTTCACAGCTCATTTCATTCCATCACCCGATTCCCATGGCAACTTCATTAACCGTTCATCCATGGCTTTGGACGAAGCGAGACAAAGTATTCCACTCATTCTCTACATCAATCTTGGTCGTCTCTTTTAGCAAACTTGACGACCGAGTTGCCTCGAGTCAGAGACGGGAGCCCGTTTAAAGATCCGATGACGTGGTGCCACCTGGACGAGGAGATCGGAGATCGACGAGATCGGAGCAGCCACAACGGAGCGTGGGATGATGGTTAAAGAACGACGGACTCGGATCGTTCGGTATAACCTTTCTTCCCTCTTTGTAGATTGTTAGTTTAGCGTTAATGGCAGATCCGGGTTACAGTTTGCGATAGCGCCAGTTATAAAAGTTTTTTGTTCCGCATTTTGGCGTCTGAAAGACGGCCGGGGCGCTACCGTAGACTTACATGGTATCAGAGCCACGCCATTAAGCTTTACTAACTTGTGCTAACGCATTTAAAAGATCGATCGAACGGATTTTCGAAAATCGCAATTTTTCAAGTTTAAAGTTTCTGTTGAATTTAAATCTGGTCTAAAATTTTTTTTGAGCATCTCAGAAATTCAAGCAGGCTTTTTAAAGAACACAGAAAAAATTCGACCCACTGATCCGACCGTACGGCCACGGAACCGCCGCCAAAGCCATGCTTTGGCAGCGGAACCGCGGCCGTCTAGGTGAATCAGTGGACCATCTTTCTTCTGTGGATTCTACTTGGGAAATTGTGGTTTCTGGAACTGTTCATTTGGGCCCAGAGTTTTTTACTGCACAGCAGATTTGCGTGGGGCCCACTTCGGGAAATTTAGTCGATCGAAATTTAAAACGTGTCAGTTTACAGTACTTACATTATATCTCCGACCGGGAATGTCATTTGATCGGTAAACCATGTCTGATTGCTATAGTTCTTTTAGACAGGTTTGCGAATATGACATTCGCGTTGATATTATGTGTTGTGCTGTGATGTTGCGGATTTGTCGTGGTGGATAGCAGTGTACAATGGTAGTGCAGTTTGAGTTTATTTGTACATTTGATATTGCGGGGCGAGCGTCCAACATGTGGACTGCCGTCACTGCCTGTTGTATGATATTCTTTTGGGATACAACCAGGTTGAGGTCGATGTACCCGTTGTATATATTTTTCATTTCTGTACTAGGTTTTGCCCCGTGACGGAGTGCACGGATAGCCGGGTTCTGGGGGGCAACGGGTCCGCATCTCATGGCTTTGAGAGGCAGAGGGGCCTCACTCTAGAATTGGCAGACTATTCGCCGTACTCGTAGGGGGTACAGGTTGACCCAAGGAGGGGTGCTCAAGATTACCGGATTCCGTGAAGTGCCGGGTGACCCATTCACTATGCTGTAGGGGGCTGCCTCGCTTTAGGTTTTGGCGGGTAATTTGCCGCACCCGTAGGGGTCTAGGTTTCATTGCACAGGCTATCCACACGACAGGGGAACGTCGGGTTTCAGCAGCGGCTCTGTGAAACTCGAGGATCCCAGATTATCTGTATTGTTCTGTGATGCTTATTACTTTTCTGTAATGTTGTATATTATCACGCCTGGAGCGATTATTGTATATTGGTTTATATACTATTAGATGTTGTATATGTTTTACACCCGCGCTAGTTCAGTCCCCGCTCTGTCGTTAGTTAAGTAACCTAACGGGTGATGACGGGACCCAGTGACGAATGCGGATGGCATATACGTATATTTTATTTTCGTTCTTTTCTGGTATGATTATTTGATGGGACTGCGTTGATTCTGATCAATGCAAAGTAAAACAAACCTGTTTGGATGTTGTTGGAACAATTTAAAAAGTGTTATTACAAAGACGTTTCCTTTTGTTTTGCACAGTGGTATTCGGTTGGAATATCCTGCACCTCATTCGATGGGGCAAGGGCCGATATCCCTTCACCGGGACTGACCCATTGGGCAGAAGTTTGCGTCAGGGTAATAACTTCACTATAGTCGATTACATGTTGCTTTGCATCACGGTATTCAGTGGAATATCCTGCACCTCATTCTACGAGGAAAGAGCCGAGATCCCTTCACCGGGAGTGATCTCTTTAGCAAAGGTTTTCGCCACTATATTTTTATAAAAAGCGATCAGGTTCCTTCAACGAGATTAAGTTCATTACGTTAAAGGTTTTTCGCCAAAAACCAGCCGTAGTCCTCCGTCATTTCATATGAATGGTCAGTAGTATTCAAGCTATGTTGGTCTGGCCCTTAGCTAGGACATAGTGATTGGTAGCTGCTGGGGTGTTCATATGTTGCATAGATAGATGCGTTGGTTTGGGACAGTCGTACAGCCTTGTTGGCCCTTAGCCAAGGGCGAGTACGAGTGGGTTCAAATTAACAAGATAATGATGGAAGAACTTGACATGTGACTTATGATGGGTTGGCCCTTAGTCACGATCATAAGAGCATGGGGTAAAAATAATATCGGGAGTTTCTAAAGAAACTGAAACTTGCCAGGCATGCGCATACCTTCTGGAGTGTGATAACGCGAGTGGATTCCGTCACGTTATCATGCGATGAGAGTTGGATCCCGATTCCTACTGATGAGTTGGTTTACTCTTCGGGTGATCCCGATTGATTCTTCATTTAGGTTTGGAGGAGAATTTGACAGTACAGTGGGAGGTTTCCGGATTAGATAAAGTGATAACCATTCTGATCTAGGTTAAAGTGCACGCAGAGTGTTTCTTTTCTCTCTCTCTCTTTTGGCAGCGACCTTTGACCGACCCTAGACTATGATTCAGTGACCAAGTTGACCGAATCTTCTTAAAATACTAGCTTTTTGGATTGTCTGAGTTGCATAAGTCATTGCCACTCCTTCTTTTACCCTTTGCATTTCTCAGAACACCCCGTATTACTACGGACATCCACTTCCATTGGATAGATCCATCGTATGGTTATATACGAACTCGAAGGGACTTCTTCGAGGATGGATCAAGGTTCAGGAGAAATAGAATTGGTTTATTCAGTTGTCTTTTATTATCACCTTCTCTCAGGTTGCGAGGGCTCCTTGGTTGAGGAGAGTACACCTATTACGCTTATTGGATAGTCTTATTCCAAACCATAGGCAGGTGCCGAAAGGTAGGGAATAAAGAAAACCAATTAGCCTAAGTAGGGTGTGCAGAAGGTAATATGTAAAGACAAAATAAAGGGATTAGAAAGTGGGAAAAGTAAGTTGCGACTGTTATCATTCACGACTAAACCGCGTACTTCATCGCCACTCCTATTTCACCTTTAAAGGAATAAGGTATTATTCAGTTGTCTTTTATCATCACCTTCTCTCTGTTGCGAGTACTCCTTGGTTTAGGAGGGTACACCTATTATGCTTACTGGATAGTCTTCTTCCAAACCATAGGCTGGTGCCGAACGGTAGGGAAGTAAGAAAACTATTTAGCTTAACAATGGTGTACAGAAGGTAACGACTAAAGACAAATAAAATGTATTTGGAGAGATGGCAAAGAAATATACGGTTAGAGTCATGAATTGGATTATGGAAGAGGCATTACTATGAATACCAGGATACCCCTACGAAACATTTTCATGTTTCAGTGCATTGTTAATGGAAAACTATTTTCCCGATTAGATACTTACTCCAGGGTGTATATTCACCAGGTTTCATTCTCATATCTGTATGGTTTTACAGATGATGAGTGGGAGGAAGTTATTGGGAATTAGGTGATCATCCTCATTATATCGGAATTCGTTGTAATTGGTGATATTTGAGGAAATCGCCTGGGTACAGTTTTCAACCTACGGCGCACAGGTTTTGAGTTATTCAACTCAGCGGACTTATACAGAGTATTGTATGTTGTCCAGTGTCCATCAGGACAAAGGAGTAGGTCCTCGTACTATGTTCTGTTTACTTATGATTTCTCTAGTTTTTAGACAAGTGTTTCGTAGAAATACAAGGTCTAAGTTTTGAGAAGTTGTGGGTATAAGAATAAAGAACCAGTGTCGCAAGTATCGGGATTCTTCAAAGAGATCGAAGATGTAGATACATGTGATTGGTATTCAGATGATAGTAAAAGTTTTGAGAAACTTGTTTCTCTTTCGGGTTACTCATAATTGGATGGATTCCTAAGTTGAGTAATGATGATTAGCCTCTCTCCATTAAGTTGATATGCACTGGAAACAGCTGCATGATTAGAATCTGCTTTCAATTAAATAAGTGCCAAAGTTTCTATATTGGATATAGAATGGTTCATATCTTAACGATGTTAAGGTACGGGAAGTTGTCCGGCTTATGCTTAAAACCAGACTCTGGATAACTTGGGGCACATTTCTGTAATGGCTGTTTGTGGGTTGGCCCAGGCTATGACGAGGGTTGACTTTCTACCATCTGGGAGATCAATAGTGATATTGTTCTTAACTCGCCACAGTTTTAGTAAAATGGATTTTTTTTCAGAAAAACAGTAGTGGGAGTATGGTAGAACTGGAAGTGATTCCAGAACCACAAACGATTACGGAAAATTTAATAGGACCTACAGATTCAATCAGGTTTGACATTCCATTAGCCACTCCGCAGATATGGTGGGTAACCTCAAACACCCGAGAGGTACTCCGGTAGCCTCAAGGACGGTGACAGAGAGGTTCTTATCTACCCAAACTTGACACTACTGTTGTTCCAGGCTATGAGACCCGGTAGGAGGGTTGTTATGGTCAGTGGGAGCAGCAGAAGTATAGTGGGCAAGTAGCTTATGTCTATTTATAGAATAGAGCAGTTATAGCGGAGATTGATCATCTAATTTTGATGTGACAGTCATGGATTTGACTTCATCAGAATAGGGGATGGATCAGTTAAGAAGGTAGTAGGGTGTGATGTCTTGGTTTTTGGATGACATACACATAGTAGGAAGTAAAATTCCTATACTACGATCGGTTGTACTTTGGTCGTCATACAGTTGTTTCTCCAGACAGGATATGGATATAATATCTAACATTCTGGTTTCTAGATCTATGGTTTTAGATCTGGAGTTGGGCAGTTTCCCAATATGGGTACTTTGACAGTATTCTAATGGTTTTTAGAATAGATGACTCATGGCACGGTGGTGTACCTGCAGGTGATGGAGTCACCCTCTCTAAAGGTGTCTTACAGACTAAAGAGGAGAGGGATGTACATGATTGGCAGATCACTTTCTTAGGCAATTGAGTCAATCGTGAGATGTCAAGTACCATACCAGATGTTATTTTTGCACTAGATGCGATAAGTTTGTATTAATCCAATCCTGTAGAAACATAAGGAAGCAGTTTTATAACATAAGTGGATGTTCTACGGATTTGATGACGGCAGCCTTCTTCGGGAGACGGTCATCATTCCAGGCTTCAAAGGTGACATAGATGACATAGTGATTGTCAGAGTTATAGTTTTCTCTCTGACGAAGAGGGACAGTATTATGGACAGGTGGTCCAAGAGGATACTGTGGGAGGCATGGTGTCGGATACTGATTAGGTTCAGTTGTCGATACAGTCTAAGAAGTTTGGATTTGGAGTTCATTTATGAACTAGGTCCCATCATATATCCAGACATATTCTAAGACAGGTATTACTCGATTCGGGAGATGGCTTTCTCCGCGAAATTGAGATTAAGAGAGACATAGAAAGAAACATCAGGGCGGATCCACTCACTGAGGTTATTTCTCGAACACAATAGTTTTACAAACGGGCTTTGTGAAACTGATTAGTAGAGGAGTTGGGTGTTGGTTTCACACGGGCTGTGAGTACGCGACATCGCAATAATTAGCCTTAAGTGCAAGTGGGAAATTGTTGGATATAGTGCCCTCAAAGTCAATTATTGGATCGCAGGCACGTGATTGCAATGATTGAGGAGGATCTATGCCGGTAGGACAGTCTTACTCGAGATGATAGTATGCTATCTGGTTTGCCTTTATTAGTCGTGTATAGGTTCAGGTGACTGATCACGATTACACTTTGATAGAGCCTTTAGGATCTTGCTTGACTACCAACAGTATGAGGGCGATCATATAAGTGAGAGTTGGGTGGTCTATAAGCATATCCTTAATAGTGGTCCCTAGTCGTGGGAGTTTCGAGACAGGGCATCGATACTCCGGAGTAGACTAGTGTATACAGTCGAGACCTCGACGAGGGGCGGTGGCCGGTCTCACAAGCCACTGGTGTCAGTTGGTTCACCTAAGATGTATGCAGGTGCTCATTGGGTTATGAGTACACCGGACAGGACTCGCCGGGAACCTGCTAGTTGGTATTATACATATCGTCAGATAGCAGTTCCCTGGTGACATGTGTACAGGTTAGTTCATCGACCTAAGGTCGTCATTTGTCTCGTATGAGTTCCTACTGTGCTTTGATTTCTACCCTACCACGGCTCAAAGGAGTCGTGCAAACAGGTAGTTTTTGGGTACATTCCCGAGCCACATGGAGGCACGTGAGCGGATCGGCAGGGGATTCGTCTCTCCCGGTATTGGGGGTGGAGGTCGCGCTGTGTCTAGGAAAGCCATTACACCAAGTCCTTGGTCAAGGCAGGTAAGATTTACTGGTAGGTACTCCAGTAGTATCTCAGGGTGTTCAGGGCTTGTCTCCGACACGACTTATACAGCTATTGGGGGTCTAACGTTACTAGCCCGTAGGCCGGATATGCGATACTCATAGACGAACGGACCGGACTGTATATACATAGTCACTGTTAAGCTTAGTAGGGTTTCTGGATGAGTTCGCTCATCAGCCTCCCTTGAGGTCAGTCCATGGGCAGCCGTTATGCACAGCTAGTGCCGCTGACGACTTGTGGTTAAACCCACTGCCATGGTACTGACGAGTCATTAGAGTCCCCCACAGACAGTTTCCCAAGTTCGGGCGAAACGTTGTAGAGGCCGTATGGTTTTATGGCAGGGTTCGGAAAATGCACGTGCGTTTACGCACGTGTCATATTTCGGGAAGATAATACTGGTGGGCTTTGGTTTAAGCCGGATCCATATATTATACAGAGTAGATATAATATCTTTGTCTTAGTTGCATTTGTATTCGGTCGTAATACAAATGTGGGTATATTTATACAGTTACGGGGTTATCCTGAAATTCGTTTCGGGATCACTTTTGGAAGTTGCCAGTTTCCAGTTTTCTATCAGCCGTATTTAATATTTGGTTAAATACGGATTTATCTTTTCTTGAGATGAGTGTGGAAGCTTCTAGAAGGTTCTAGATGTGGTGATGTGTTTAGTAAGTCATGGTTGCATTTAATGATTCCATTAATGCATGATGACTAGGTTAATGATTCATCATTTTATTAATTGTGTTCACACTTTGTGTTCACACTTGATATTTTCTTATTGTCATCTCCCCCTCTCCTACACTTACCCCCACCTCCATATATGTGGCCGGCCCTCCTCCTCTCTCATTGACTCACTTGATTTAATTCATTTGGAAAAAAGATGATAGGTTTCGGTGTATGGAATTTCACAGCTCATTTCATTCCATCACCCGATTCCCATGGCAACTTCATTAACCGTTCGTCCATGGCTTTGGACGAAGCAAGACAAACTATTCCACTCATTCTCTATATCAATCTTGGTCGTCTCTTTTAGCAAACTTGACGACCGAATTGCCTCGAGTCAGAGGCGGGAGCCCGTTTAAATATCCGATGACGTGGTGCCACCTGGACGAGGAGATCGGAGCAGCCGCAACGGAGCGTGGGATGATGGTTAAAGAACGAAGGACTCGGATCGTTCGGTATAACCTTTCTTCCCTCTTTGTAGATTGTTAGTTTAGCGTTAATGGCAGATTCGGGTTATAGTTTGCGATAGCGCCAGTTATAAAAGTTTTTTGTTCTGCATTTTGGCATCTGAAAGACGGCCGGGGCGCTACCGTAGACTTACAGACTCTGTGTAGGAAGTCAGCGTCGGTTTCTTGTTCATGACGCTGCTCTGATGATGCCTCCGAGCTTTCTTTTGGCCCGGTAAGTGCGGCCATTGCAGTCATCATTTCCTGAAGCTTCTGTTGTTGCTCTTGGGCTTTGGTCACGGATCGAGTGAGCGGTCGGTGACCCATGGAAGCACGGCTTTCCTCCTTTCTGGAAGCCATATAAACAGTATACACCGTTATGCCCCCAGACTTTGGGCGTTTAGATTCAGTGTCTTTGCGATTTGCCAAAGATGCAAGGATCTTCTTCGACCTCCTTCTTTTGTGAGCGGTCGAAGTTGAGGGGGCCATTGTAGTGGGTACCCAAGTAGCTATCGCTTTTTATGGCTTGATAGAGTAGTCCTTCTCCTGCCGAACCTTCATCTTTTTCTGTCAGCGGAGATAGTCTTGATCCATCACGGAATCTTAGACTTGACGCCAGACCTTGTAAATTTTAGAGGACAGCCGTTAAGGGGGCTGCTCTCGCTTCACCTTTGGGGCATTATCCACAGGTGTAAGAGATCTTTTCAATATGGCAGTGGGTGAATTCCTGCGCACCCTATTAAGCAGCTCGAAGTTGTTCCCAGTTGGAACAGCAGCATTGACTTCCACCATTGGGGCTGGTGGAGTTAGCCCAGAGGGGGAGTTGCCCCCAGCCTTCCTTACTCGGCGCCAATGGCGACGTCGAGCGTGTCGTGCCGACGGTGTTGGTTCGGTGATGGGAATGGCTTTGTCATGCCCCCTATCCAAGTGAGGGGCTGTTGCTGGCGTCAGCCTCTTGAAGACTGATGTCCGTTGAGAAGCAATATCCAACCGGTCAAAATCAAACTTCTGAGCGGGGACGGGAACCGTAGTGGGAGTCGGAACAGTCAGTCTTGTAAAGACCGACTCTTTAGCAGGAGAAGCCGTCTTGACGAATTCAGGAGCAGGGATGGTTATCCGCTTCGGGATAACGCCTTCTGGTATTGCAGGCTTCTTCATGGACCCGTTGGAGCTCTGGTTTAGTCTGTTAAAAACTGAGGCAGTGGAGTTGGACGACCCGTTGAGAGGGGCCGCAGTAGTAGCAAGCCGATCGAATATCGACTTCTTGGGAGCTTCTTGCGACATCATTGGGGCATTGAAGCTCATCGGTGGGAGCATGGTCCCGAAGAATAGTCCAGTGGTGGCTTGAGTTACCTGCTCCACTAGCATCTTGAAAAGAGAGGCCGCTCGAGGCCCGTAAGTCACTCCTTCAGTAAGGACGGAGCAAGAGTTGCAGTTGCAGGTAGTGCAGTTTGAAACCATTGATCTTCTGTTCTCTGCACGGAGCAAGACACCAAATCTAAGTACCTCGAATCCACAGGCAACCACAGCAAACCGCGATTCGTTCGTGAACACGACACACGAAGTGTGGAGTGGAAAGAGGAAGAGGTCCCACCGGGCGTGCCAGAATCTGTTCCCCTCCGAATGGCGGCGCGACGAGAGACGTCTTGCCTGAGATTCGGGGTAGATGCTATTTGGTTTTATCCGTCCACCCCTCCAAAGATTCCAAGTTGATTTATGGCACCATGTATCGGAGGTTTAGACGGATGCGGCCGATATAGCAGACTTCATCAGATTCCCCCTCGTTCGAGGGGTTTTTGATTGTGGGGATGCTTTTCCCTGCAGATGCAAGCCCCTGCAGTTAATTACGCTACCGCATCGCGGTAACAACTTTTTCCTTCTCCAGCTGGTCACTTTGTGTCATGGGTGTTTGTTTTGTTTGTGGTTGCCCGTGGATTGTATACGAAGACTAATTTATGTTGTCGCCCGTAGGACGTGGATTGGTCCAAATCCGTATTTTCTTAGATTTGGGTTTGGGGTTTTGGTTTAAGAACACGTTAGCCATATTTGAGGCTAAGATCAACTTAAACGTTTGTTAAGGATACGTTAGTCTAATTTGAGACTAAGATCGACTTAACGGAATCGTTTAGATCCGACAAAAGAGCATTTGGGGGCTCTATTATTCTAGTTTAGGGACATAGTGGTCCATTGCCAGTTTAAGGGCATGGTGGTCCATTGCCAGTTTAGGGACATGGTGGTCCAGCATTCCCATTTTGGGGACGAATATTGGTTTAAGGACATCATAGTCCATGAGTTTAAGGACCCCACAGTCCGTAGCAATATATGGCTGTCGGGACCCGTCACCTCTCTGACGACGTTGAAGGATTACAACGACAAATATCAGAGGAGTTCAGAGATGTACCCTTGAACCGGGTGTAAATTGATTTGAGAGAGCAGTTATGCTCAGTTCAATTTAATTTGAGGACTTATGGCCAGAATTGGGTTAAGTCCAGTTAGAAAATGTCTAACATTTTATTCACATTTGTCCTGTTAGGCCTTTGATTGGGCTCTGCCCTCTTTTTTCTTTTATTATAATGCACAACATTTATTTTTGGTCTATTAGACCTTTAATTGGGCTCTGCCCTTTTTAATAATGCATAGCATTTAATGTTCTGACAGTGCGCCACGTGGCTTGTCAGGCGCTTTATGCCAATTAATGAGCGTAAGGCGCTAGCGCATGTGGAGGTGACATGTGTCAAGCTCTGGTGAGCGCAAGTCTGTTAGCGTAATGCGCTGCGCTAGTGCACTGCTGACACGTGGCGCGCTCTGGTGCAGTGCGCCAATCCTAGAGCGCAGCGCTCTGTTTTTAGGAGCGTAAGGCGCAGATTGACACGTGGCGCTCTCTGGCGACTTGCGCCAGTCCAAGGAGCGCAACAGCGCAAATCAGGAGTGCAAGGCACTGTTCAATAGCGCAGAGCGCATCTTGATCAAATTTAGATTAAAGAAAAGGATCTTTTTAGAGGTTCTACCTCAAGATTTAAGAACCGATGGTTCATCCAAAGAAAATGCCTTTATATAGATCAAAAGACCTAGTAAAGAAGTAAATTACTTCTTTTTTATTATTGGATCTTTTTTTATCTTTTTTCTTTTATATTGAAGATCTCGATCTTGTTCTTAGATCTTTGATCTTTTTAGAAGAACTTCTTTTTTTAAAGGTTTACCTTTTTCTTTTCGAGTTCTTCTCAAAGTTTTTAGAGGAGTTCTGTATATCTGAAACTTGGAGTCTAGGGGCCTTTATATAGGGCCAATTGGTTTGTTACGTTAGTTACAGAGATCTTTCTCTGATTGATTTAGGGATATTTCCCCACCGTCGGATCTTTGATCCAAGAGCTCTATTTTACAGAAGATAATCTTCTTGTTTTAACAAGATTAAAAAGATCTTTCTAGAATTTTAATTCTGATTAATTAAATAATTTATTATTTAAGTTTTAGAGCTGGCACAGTTGGCGCAAGTGCACCTGCGCTTGACACGTGTCGCGCAGCGCAACTGCGCTAGCGCACCTGCACTGACACGTGTCGTGCAGCGCAGAGCGCAAATTATCTGAAGCGTTGCTTCCTTTATTATTACTTGAATTTTTTAAAACAGAGCTTTGCTCTAATTAGGGGAAACAGAAGCGTTGCTTCATTTCCCGCCTTGGAATTTGAACAGAACTTTGCTCTGATTGGGAGAAACAGGAACTTTCTCCTATGACGTCGAAAAATGCAACTTCCACCATTTTTTCCAACGATCGGCACCCATCATCATCATCGTTATCATCTAAGATGTACATACACCAAATTTCATGTGATTCCACCACTTTTCACCATTGAATTAGCAATGTAAAAAGTCATATTGTCGGCAAACCATTAATTTTGCATCAACTAAATCAACGGTGAAAAATGGTATAATCACATGAAATTTGGTGTATCCACATCTTAGATGATAAAAATGTGACGTGACCTGGATCACGCCAAGATGTTACCTTCCGTTGATCTGCTGATGGCGGCGATAGACGGTTGAGATTGGATCTGGAGACAGGCTCCTGAAGCGTGTGAATCTCAATGGGTTTGAGGTTGGTTGTTGCCGAGCTACCTGCAAAGAAGTCCCAGGGTGGTTGTACCACCGAGGATCCTCCGACGGTCAAGTTAGAGAGGAAATCCGAGCAAAGTAACGGCTTAGTGGAGTAAAAATGACTTACTTGAACCGTCTGAAGAAGGGGTTTATATAGCGGTGGCAGCAGGCAGGGCAGGCGTGAGAATCACGCCGGCCGTTACGCTCCCGACGTCACGCCCGCGTGATGAGAGGGATCTCCTATTAATGGTGAGACAGGCTCGTTAATGGAGGATCGTGATGGCATGGAACGAGGGATGTGGCCGGCGGATATCTCGCGCATGGCGAGATTCACGGAATGGCGGTTGCGCCTGTGAGCGGTGCCGTTGGTCGGTCGATAAGACCGAGGAAGATGTCCTCGGCGGGAGAGCTCGCGGATGAGCAGGAGAGCTGAGGTATCTTGGTTCTGCGGTAGCCCGGAGACGAGCTGTAAGCCCGAGGAGGCCAATTGTGCAGGGGGCTCGGAGGTGAGCCAGCGTTTGTTTGTGGGACGGGCATAGGGCTGGTCTGGTCGGCCACCGTAGGTCCTTTCTTGCATGCTCTGGGATACATCATCCACCACGTGTCATGATCTAGGAGATCGTCGATATCGAGCATCATCATTAGCCCCCCACTCTCGTCCCGACCAGCTGACGGGTCAGGTCGAGAGTGGTCTGCCGGGTCACCCGAGGTGAGCTCCTTTTCGAAGATATCATCGGGGCGTGTCCCCTGGCAATCTGTTGTATTTTCTGGATGACGCCGGCGAATCAGGGATGGGATCTTTGCATTAAAGAGGGTGTGCTGGATCGTGTGTACTTTCGCTGAAGCGACAGCCCACGTGTCGGGCGCTGGTTGGCTGACGCGACGGGCCGCAGACCTCTAGCGTCTGATAGGATTCGGCCAATGCACGTGTGGCAGGTGGAGCACTCGTGGCCGTCGAATGCATTGAGCCGTTTCGGTGGGAGATGACTGTCGCCGTAGGATGTGCACGCTGGCAGCTATAAATAGAGGTGGGGTCCACTTCGAGGCCCATATCTCTTCATATTTTCCTCATTCTTGATCTTGTAAGCTCGGTGCTCTCCTCTTTAGGTCGGATCTCTGTGTTTTCTCTTCCTGAGGACTTCTCTTCATCAGGTTAGATGTCTTCTTTTGAGGAGTCTGTAGATTTCGTTGGGGTAGATTCTAGGGATTCTTCCACTAAGTCGGAGTCTTCCTGGGGAGTTAGGGTCAGATCTTCTTCCCGGGGTCGCACGACAGGGGCCGTTCCCAGAGCGGAGGTGGTGGGCGCCCCTAGTATGCCGTCCTTGGTGAGGTATGAGAACGAGCTTGCCACCGCTCGGGCTCGTTTCCATATCCTCTCCGGTTATACGCTCCGTTTGGCCGAGAAAGGAAAGAGGGCAGATCAGGTACAGGGTAAAGAGATTGCTTTGTACCTGGAAGCCTTTTGGGCCAGAATGCGCCTGCCTTTCTCTCCTGAGATTGTTGGAGTGCTAAATTACTTTGGGTTAGCCCCGGGCCAGCTAGTATCGAACTCCTGGAGGATTCTCCTTGGGTTCCTGGTCCGCTTGAAGTTGCAGATGATCCATTTCGGTCTGTCTATCCTTGCCTCCTCTCTCATTTACAAAGGTCACCCCGGCACTCGCGCGGGTGACCCAAGGTGGGTTTACCTCTCCTTTAGGAAACGACAGGGGAGTGCAGCCGGGTCAGGAGTCGTCGTCTTGCCTTCTTCCATTCACGATTAGAAGAAGAAGTTTTTCTTTGTTGGGCCGTCAGAAGGTGAGGACTAGCCCGTACCCACCCAGTGGTCTAGGGATAGGTGCCGGCGGGGAAGCCCATCCAACGATCCCGACACGGTGAGAGTGGCGGAATGGGAGCCCATTCCTCGGACTGACATTCTGCTTTCTGAGCGGGCCCTTAGTTGGGCTGGGCTCAGCCCCGCACAGTTCGTCGGTAAGTTGGGAGCTTGCAGGCGATCTGTTAGGCTTGCGTTTGTTTTCATTTTTTTGTGTTGCAGACTCCATTGTATCTTGTTTTGTGTAGAACCCATGGACTTGAGCCACCTTCGAGCGGCCATGCGCAAGCCGAAGAAGGGATCGAAGGCTGGAGGTGCCAGCTATTCTCGTCCGACGTCGGTCCCGGCTCCCCCGGCAGCTGTCCCACTGTTTCCCCCAATCAGAGCAAATCTCTGTTTGAATTTCAAAAATTCAAAATTTGAAGCAACGGTTCAGATTCCTTGCGCTGCGTGCAGCGCGCTACGTGTCAAAAGTTGGCATGCCAGCGCTGCGCCCAAGACAGCGCACCCAATCAGAGCAAGGCTCTATTTAAAATAAAATTAAAGGAAGCAACGCTTCAGATAATCTGCGCTCTGCGCTGCGCGACACGTGTCAGCGCAGTTGCGCTGCGCGACACGTGTCAGAGCAGTTGCGCTGCGCTCTGCGCTGTGCGACACGTGTCAAGCGTAGGTGCGCTTGCGCTAACTGTGCCAGCACTAAAACAGAATTAAAATTCCAGAAAGATCTTTCTGATCTTATTAAAACAAGAAGATTATCTTCTGTAAAACAGAAGCCCTTGGATCAAAGATCCAACGGTGGGGAAAATCCCTAAATCACTCAGAGAAAGATCTCTTTAATTGATTTAACAAATCAATTGGCCCTATATAAAGGCCCCTAGACTCCAAGTCTAAAAGACACACAGAGAAAGAAAAACCAGAGAATTCCTCTAAAATTTTGAGAAGAACTCAAAGTGAGAAAAGGTAAACCTTTGAAAAAAAGAAGAGTTTCTTCTAAAAAGATCATTGATCTAAGAACAAGATCAAGATCTTCGATAAAAAATAATAATAATAATAATAATAATAATAATAATAATAATAATAATAAAAAAGAAGAAGTAATTTACTTCTGTATAAAGGCATTGCCTTTTGATGAACCACTGGTTCTTGAGATTTGAGGTAGAACCTCTCTGGAAACAAGAAAAACTTGTTTTTTTTGATCCAAATATTAAGCAGTGCCTTGCACTTTCAAAGTTTGCACTGTTGCGCTCCTTGGATTGGCGCAAGCCACCAGGGAGCGCCACGTGTTAATCATAGAACAGCTGCGCCTTGCGCTTCTAAAAACAGAGCACTGCTCTCTTGGTTTGGCGTAAGTCATCAGAGCGCGCCACGTGTCAGCAGCACGCCAGCGCAGCGCGCCAGCGCACCGCGCTGCGCTAACAGACTTGCGCTCACCAGAGCGTGACACGTGTCACACCCACATGAGTTTACGTCTTGCGCTGGCGCAAAGCGCCTGATAAGCCACGTGGCGCACTGTCAGAACAATAAATGCTTTGCATTATTAAAGAAGGGACATAGCCCAATTAAAAGGCCTAATAGGCCTAATGAAAAAATGCAATGCATTATTAAAAAGGGGCAGAGCCCAAATAAAGGTCTAACAGACCAATTTAGATGATGTGCATCATTTAAAAAGGGTAGAGCCCAATCAAAGGCCTAACAGGCCAAATGTGAATAAATGTTAGACATTTTCTACCTGGACTTAACCCAATATTGGCCATAAGTCCTCAAATTAAATTGAACTGAACACGACTGCTCTCTCAAATCAATTTACACCCAGTTCAAGGGTACATCTCTGAACTCCTCTGATATTTGTCGTTGTAATCCTTCAACGTCGTCAGAGAGGTGACGGGTCCCGACAACCACACATTGATACAGACTGTGGGGTCCTTAAACTCACGGACTAATGCGTTCTTAAACCAGTGTCCTTCCCCAAAATGGGAACGTTGGACCACCATGTCCCTAAACTGGCAATACGGACTGTGGGGTCCCTAAACTTATGGACTTATGCGTCCTTAAACCAACACTCGTCCCCAAAATAGGAACAATGGACCACTATGTCCTTAAACTGGCAATGGACCACTATGTCCCTAAACTGGAACAATAGAGCCCCTAAATGCTCTTTTGTTGGATCTAAACGATCCCGTTAAGTTTATCTTAGTCTAAAATTAGGCTAACGTATCCTTAACAAACGTTTGAGTTGATCTTAGCCTCAAATATGGCTAACGTATCCTCAAACCAAAACCCCAAACCTAAATCTAAGAAAATACGGATTTGGACTAATCCACGTCCTACAGGCGACGACATAAATTAGTCTCCGTATACAATCCACGGGCAACCACAAACAAAACAAACACCCACGACACGAAGTGAAATTCTGGAGAAGGAGAAAGTTATTACCGCGACGCGGTATCGTAATTAACTGCAGGGGCTTGCGCCTACAGGGAAGAGCGTCCCCAGAATCAAAATACCCCTCAAGCGAGAGGGAATCTGACGAAGTCTGCTATATCGGCCGCATCCGTTTAAACCTCCGATACACGGTGCCATAAATCAACTTGGCATCTTCAGAGAGGTGGACAGATAAAACCAAATAGCATCTGCCCCGAATCTCAGGCAAGACGTCCCTGTCCTGGCAGCCATTCGGAGGGGAACAGATTCTGGCACGCCCGGTGGGACCTTTTCCTCTTTCCATTCCACACTTCGTGTGTCGTATTCGCGAACGAATCGCGGTTTGTTAATGGTTGCCCTTGGGTTTCAAGTTACTAAGATTTGGTCTCTTGCTTGGCACAGAAATCAAACAGCAATGGCATCCAACTGCTCGAACTGCTCCAAATGCAAATGCAACCGACGCTCCGCCTCACCTGGAGGTGTAGCCTATAGGCCTCAGGCGGCATCACTATTCAGGATGCCGGTGGAACAAATCACCCAGGCTACGACTGGACTATTTTTCGGGACCATGCTCCCGCCAGCAAGCTTCACCATCCCAGTGCCCATACCCGAAGCTTCAAAGAAGTCGGTCTTCGATCGACTTGCTACTCCCACGGCCCCTCTCAACGGGTCGTCTAACTCCTCGGTCTTCACCAGGCTGAGCTCAAGCTCCAAAGGGCCTACCAAGAAGCCCATAATACCTGAAGTGGCCATCCCAGAGAAGATTATCATCCCTGCTCCTAAAGTCGTCGAGGCGGCTTCTCCTGCAAGAGGGTCGGTCTTCGCAAGGCTGACTTCTCCCAGTCCCGCTCCCATTCAGAAATCTGTTTTCGACCGGCTGGACACAGCTTCTCAATGGACGTCAGTCTTCAAGAGGCCAACACCCACGACAGCCCCTCACCTCAACAGGGGGCAAGACACAGCCGTCGCTGAACCAATACCGACAACTCGTCACGCCCGACGTCGCCACTGGCACCGGATAAGGAAGACTGGGGGAAACTCCCCTTCTGAGCTAACTCCACCAGCTCCAACGGTGGAACTTAATGCTGTTGTTCCAACCGGGAACAGATTTGAGCTGCTGAACAGGATACGCAGAAATTCGCCAACTGCGGTGCTCAAAAGATCTCCTCCACCGGTAGATGCCGTCGTGGAAGCAAAACC
This sequence comes from Agapanthus africanus, assembly GCA_030015575.1. Classification (NCBI taxonomy): domain Eukaryota; kingdom Viridiplantae; phylum Streptophyta; class Magnoliopsida; order Asparagales; family Amaryllidaceae; genus Agapanthus; species Agapanthus africanus. The sequence goes on from CM057341.1 coordinate 185,419,088, forward strand.
AGAAGAGCTAGAGCAGTCTCCTCAACGACTGTCTTCCAGGATCTACAATACTTGGCGACGAGTCCGAGAATCGGTGATTGATCCGAATTTCTCTCGTCGGTATAAGAAGTCGAAAGTCCGGTAGGAAGAAAATCCCCCTGTCAAGCAACGGAAGACGACGACCACCTGGGTGCCCAAAGCGACGGCCCCCTCAACTTTGACGACCTACAAGAGAAGAAGGCCGGAGAAAATCCCCACGCCTGCGGCGAATGTCAAAGGCAGTGAACCCAAACGCCCTAAGTCCGGGGGCATTGTGGTACACACCGTCTACATGGCGTCCGGGAAAGAAGACAGCCGTATATCCACGGGTCATAGACCGCTTACGCGGTCGGTGACTAAAGCTCAGGAGCAACAGTAGAAGCTCCAAGAAATGATGACTGCGATGGCTGCACTCACTGGGCCAAAAGAAAGCCCAGAAGCATCCTCGGATCAGCGCCAGGAGCAAGAAACCGACGCCGAATTCCTTCGCAGGATACTGGAAAAGAAGGACAAAGAGGCTGCAGAACAAGCAGCCAATATAAAACGAATGGCCCTTCTGTTCTAGGACATGGTGGGTATGATGATCCAGCAAGATCCTCCTGCTGAAGATCCTTCGATCGTCCTTGAAGATGACAGAGGAGAAACGTCGAATCCTCCACCGGCTCTGTCAACAGCCAAGGAGGAGACAATTTCCAAAGCTGCCCTGGATGAATATATAGCCCAGCAGATACGAGTTCACCAGGAAACTGAGGCAGCTGGGTAAGTCGTTAAAACGGGACGACCATATCCGAACTGGTATGATCAGATCAAGTACCCGCCGGGCTACACGATCCCAAAGTTCCATGTCTACAAGGGGACAGGCAATCCCCATCAACATGTTGCCCAGTTCAGGGCTCTTTGTGGCAACGCCGACGGCGATGATAAGCTCCTGCTTCGCTAATTCGTCGGCAGCTTATCGGAGACGGCGTTTGAATGGTACTCCGAGCTTCCGAACGACTCCGTCAAAACTTTCGCTGAAATGGAGTTGTTGTTTACCCAGCGTTTCGCTAGCGCCAGCGAGCGTACTCCAATAACAGCTTTGTTCAATGCAAGAGTAAAGCCGGGCGAAACTTGGGTTCAGTATGCGATCCGATGGCGGAACTTGTAGTCGAAGTGCGAACAGCGCATCGAAGAAGCGCCAGCGGTGGGCATGTTTGTGGGCATCTTAGATCCTCATGCAACTATTTCACAGTTCATGATGTTCTTTAAACCGACCACGTTCTAGACCTTGATTGACAAGCTAGCCCAGATGGACCAGATGGGCCATAGACCGTCTCCTCCAAAGCCGGACTCTCGAAATGAGAAGGGGAAAGGAAAAGAGATCATCGTCGTCAATGCTCAACAACAACCGAGCAACTTGAAGCGGTTGTCCGTCAAAACAATATGCGTCCACGCGTACCCTTCGAGGAGAGGCTAGGACGTCCTTACTCGTTTTCTCAAGATAAAACAAGAAGACTGTTCGAGCTGGCATTGCGCAACAGACTCATCAATCTGCCGGATTCAAGACGTCCGTTGTAGCCAAATGACGTCAATGATCCCAATTACTGCCCCTACCACCGAGTATTGGGTCATCCGATCGAGAATTGCTATGTCTTCAAAAACCGGATTGAAGATCAATATCAGGAAGTCAAGTTCGCGTTATCCGAAAGATGGAAGGTGAACCCGCCGCAACCTCATACCCCTAAAAAGGTGAATACGCCGGGGGCAACGTGCTCCCTTGTTGAAGAAGCTCCGTGGGAGGTTGTGCTATCAGCCAAAATCAAGAGGATACTGAATGATCTCCAGACATGCCCGGCGATCAGGTGGAAGAACCCGCTCGAACCCCAGATCATCGAAGGGATGCTGAAGCCGCGCCCAACTCCAAAGATCGGTGGTGATGGCCCAAGCACTTGTACCCAGTCGTCGAAATTTTCAAAGAAAAAGAAGAAAAGATCCAAAAAGCCCGTGAAACCTGGAGACAAGTGCACGGACTTACAGAAACAGATTGATGCGCTGGAGGATATAATCAAAAGGCACGGACTCCCATCTCGCTCCAAGAGTTCCTTAGCCACGTTTTTCAGGAGGAAGATGATGGAGAAAGCTCGTCGGATGAATCAGAGGGTTACGTGGCGAGTTGTCACATGATTTCCCACTCGTTTACAGATGATGAGAAAACTCCTTGCACTGAGAAGCTGGGGGTAGATCCTAAACCGGAACTTCTGAGGCCATCAGATGAAACAATTGATACATTCCTCAACGAAGCTCTTTTGAAAAGTAAAGCTGATCGGGAACGCGAGACGGTCATATTTGAAAGGGCCAAGCGCCGGCGACTAGACGAAAGAGTTGAGACACTCCCGTCAAATCAAAAGACATCCATTACGGATAAAAACAAATTCAAGATGAGGAAAAGATTTGCTAAAACCATATCAATGGGGATGAAGCTACCACCCTCTGAAGGAAACATTGCCGGCAGAGCAGAAATGCACCATTTCTATTGCTTATATCATCAAAAGATTTTGCACCCCACCGAAGAGTGCAAAGCTTTCAATAAATGGTGGCAGGGGTATGTTGTTCACCGGCAATATTTTAAGCGGGAGAAGCGCAAAACTCGTCGGGAGCGGAATGTAAGTCGATGTACAACACCCCACGACTTGCGGGGAGGCGGAAAAATGAAAAACGATCTTGTTCTTTGCATAAACATCGACTAACCGAGAATCTTTGCTAAACTATAACTAACAAGTATCATAGAAGTTAACAACTCTTATGAAAAGTGATTATACCTAATGAACCGTGTCCTTCGTCTTTTCGTTCTCCACCTCCTCCTCGGCCTTCTCCAAGTAGTAGACGATCCACCCGAGAGCTTTACTTCAAGCTTCACCTCAAACTAGAGGTAACTAGGTTTCTTAAAGTGCTAATCTAAGTAACCTAGGTGATATAGAGAAGGGTTATGGATTAAGTAGTCTAATCTAATCCTTGATCTCAACACATGAGAGGGGAGGATTAGGGTTTGAAGAGAGAGAGCTTGAGGAGAGAGAAGGTGAGCATGAGCATGAGATGAGATAATGATCTATCATAATATATATCAAGCATTATCATTTATCCAATAAAAGAAAATAAAGGATAAATAACCATTCTTCATGAATATAAGAGGGTGATTCATCTCCATGAGTCATTAAGCATTTATGATGCATTAATGACATGGATGAATCACTCATATGACTCACTAATCTCATTTAATGCATATGCCACCTTAACCCCCAAGTCACCATCTTCTAGAAGCTTCTCGCGTAATTACGAGAACGCCCCTCCAATCCGTGAAAACACGGAAAAACTTTAGACTGTATAAATCCAATAACCGGATACTAGAAACTGGCTTAAACCAAAGCCGGCTAGTAAAAACTGTCCGGATGTCGTACATGCGTAAACACACGTATGCGTCCGAAACCTTGTCGTAAAACCATACGACCTCTATATCGTTTCGCCTGGAGTAAGGAAACTCTCTGTGTGGGACTCTAGAGACTCGACTACTATGCTGGCAGTGGGTTTAACCACAGACCGCAAGCGACACTAGCTGTACGTAACGGTCCCCAGGTAGATGTCGATAAGAAGGACGATGAGGAAACCCATCCGAACTCCTACTGAGTCTGATGTGACAATCTCCGTACAGTCCGGTCTGTTCGTCTAAGACTATCGCATATCGGGCCTAGGGGCGGCAAGCGTCAGTCCCCTAATACCGGTATAAGTCGTGTCGGAGCGAAGCCCATTACACCCTGAGAAACTACTGGAACCTACCAGAAAATCTCGCTTGCCCTGGCCAGGGACTTTGCGTAATGGCTCTCTGACACAGCGCGATATCAACTCCCAATACCGGGAGAGACGAATCCTGTCTAACCACCACTGCCTCCAAGTGCTCGGGACTGCACCCAACTGCTACCTGTTTGCACGACTCCTTTGAGCCGTGGTAGGGTAGCAATCTAAGAACAGTGGGACACACTCGAGGCGAAGTAGCAGTGTCAAGTCTGCGGACTAAGCTGTACTCATGTCACCTGGGAACTGTTAACTGACGACTGGTATAAAACCCAACCAACAGTTCCCTGCGAGTCCTGTCCGGTGTACCCGTAACCCAACAAGCACCTGTATACTATCTCCAGTACGACGTACTGACGGCTGTGGGACAGACCATCTCCTCAACTGGGATGAGAAGCGTATACACTAGTCTACTCCGGAGTATCGATGCCCTGTCTCGATAATCCTAAGACTAGGGACCTGAATAAGGATATGCTTGTAGACTACCCAGACCCCACTAGTATGACTGCCATCACAACGCTGGTAGTCAAGCAAGATCCTAAGAGCTCTATCAATACGCATACTCACATATTAAGATAGAAAAACCAAGTAGCATACTACCATGTTTAGCAAGACTGTTATATACATGTGAATATCCCAAGCTTCCATTAAGTAATATACAAACTAGTATGATACAATAATGGCCCCTAAGGCATATACACTAACAATCTCCCACTTGCACTAGGGCCATGTACTAGAGTATCGAAGACCGGTGATCTCGAGTAGCCTCTCGAACTGAATCTGAGGTAGGGCCTTCGTGAATGGATCAGCAATGTTCTCTTCAGTAGCAACTCTCCGAACCTCGATCTCTCGACGATCAATGATCTTCCTGATCAGGTGATACCGCCTTAATATGTGTATGGACTTCTGATAGGACCTTGGTTCCTTCGCTAAAGCTATAGCTCCGTTGTTGTCGCAATACAGAGGTATTGGATCAATAATGGTAGGAACCACCTGAAGTTCTGTTAGGAACTTCTTCATCTAGACCGCTTCTTTTACGGCATCGCAAGCAGCAATATACTCCGCTTCCATCGTCGAGTCAGCAACGGTGTCCTGCTTAGAACTCTTCCAGCACACTGCCCCTCCATTGAGGGTAAAGACATAACCTGACATGGACTTGGAATCGTCCATATCACTCTGGAAGCCGGAATCAGCAAAGGCCTCCATCTTGAGGTCGTTTCCGCCGTAAACCAAGAACACTTGAAGAAGTTACCCTCGCAACTCAGTATTCTCGATGCCCTGTTACTATCAAAAGAAGCAAGAGAATCATTGATCAAGGCGCTACAGGAGCCAGAGCAATTCCAAGCTTTTCTCGCCGAAGAAAAGATGAAGGACGAGCTGGAAGAAGTGCACACAGCCGATGTCACTTTCGGTGATGAAGACCTCCTCCTTAGGACATGCGAACACAATCGGCCCCTCTATGTCTCAGGGTACTGCCACGATATAAAGATAGGCAAAATCTTGATTGACAATGGGTCTTCCGTCAATCTCCTCAATGTACGGGTATTGAAGGAAATCTGCATGAGCGTCCAGTACCTCGCTCGGGACAAGATCACCATCTCCGGGTTCGATTCTCAATCATCACGAACTCTCGAGTCCGTGATACTGACGTTACGCTTTGGGTTACTCATCACGGACATTAAATTCCATGTCATAGACTCCAAGACATGCTATAATGCTTTGCTTGGCCGATCCTAGTTACACGAGTACAACATCATCCCTTCTACATAGCATCAGTGTATGGAATATTTCAAGGATGGTCTCGAGTATACCGTAACAGGAGAGTTGAACCCATTCTCCGTGAACGAAGTCCGCAAATATGAAGATGCAAAATACTTCTTACCGAATTTCGAAGACACGGAGAGGTGTCACAAGCTGGAGAACAAAGTTAATGCCACCATTCCGGTCTTTGGGAGCGATACCGAGGAGGACGAAGAGATAGTCTATTCCGGTCCACCCCAATACAATAAGCCGGGACCATCCGCTCCTACGTTGATCTTTGGCAGTGACTCGAAAGATGAAGTTCATGCTATATTTTCCGTTCGACCTTCCATACAAACATTCGTTGACAAAGAGCAAAGTCTGCAAGTCGCCATGGTTCCACTTAAACATCATAAAGAACTAGACACGCTTGATACCTACAGTGTAGAAGAGCTGCAGACGTTCTATGTCCCTCCCAGGAGAGAAAGTGAAAAGTCGATTCTATTCTACCGCTCCGGGGAAACCAAAGTAGAAAAAGAAATCTGGCACGGTGCGGATCCTACGCTTGACAGGCTCCAGCCTATCCGTTTGCCCAGATACTACACGGACGGACTAAAGAGACTCTTGAAGCGCCAAGGGATATCCTTCAAACAGACCGCTCGAAAAGCTAAGTTCTATGATAGGATCTGGAACGTTCCCGGAACTCAGCACAAATTGCCTAACGGGAGAATGGAAGCAATCGGGCTTGGATATGTTCGGTCCAAGAAACGGGAGCTACTCCGCGACTGCTATGTTGTACATGACTTCAATGAAGAGGGAGATGCTCAATGGGAAGATGCTAACCCTGAGCCAGAAAAAGTCCCCGGCGTAAAAATGCCCAGTCCGTCGTTCGAAGAACAAATGAACAAGCTTATAAGGGAAGCTGGTCAAAAAGTTCGAGACGACCATAACCGTGAAATGGCAATCTATGAGAAAGCTAGGACGCAACGCCTCCTCCAACAGGCTGTGAAAGAAGAAAATGTCTCTCCCTGTCAACCAGTTGTAAAAAAGGCCCGACGTAGAGGCAAAAACAAGCCGAAAAGCGGAAAAGGCATTCAACAACGACAAAGTGAGAACAAGAAGCCACGCAGTCAGGAATCGAACGGTCCGGATTTGTCCTTTATGAAGAAGATGAGTCGAGCGTACTCTTTTTCCCAAGACAAGGTGAAGGAGATACTTGACCTAGCCATAAAGCACCAAATGCTTACACTGCCGGAGTCTAAACACCCCGAACAAGCAGGCGAAGTCTCACACCTGAACTATTGCTCTTATCATAGGTAATAGGACACCCTCTCGAAGATTGTTTCACCTTCAAGAATTGGGTCGAAGACCGGTATCAGCTCGGCAAGTTCGCTCTATCTGATAGCTGGAGGGTAACGCCGCCATAGAAGCATGAACCCAAAGCCACGAGAGCAGAACCAGACCCACATCGATCTTGGAACCGAGCTCGTACTTGTCATATGATAACAATATTAAAAGAAGACCCTGAGGGTATGGATGATCTTCCCTGGTGCTTCGAAAACAGCGATGCCGAGGTGATCTCAGAATTTCCACCAGCGCCGAAAGAACTGGAAGATGGAATACACACCACTGCGGATAACCTCAAGAAAATTGAGTTGGGGACGGCAAACGACCCGCGACCCACGTTCGTTAGTGAGCTGCTATCTGAAGAATGAGTGGCTTCATTAAAAGACGTGCTTATGCAGTATAAAGATTGCTTCGCGTGGAACTATTCCGAAATGCCGGGACTAGATCCAAAAATTGCTGTGCATAAATTGGCGATATCTCCGGACGTTAAACCAATCAAACAAGCACCGAGAAGAATGCGGCTCAAGCTTGAGATGAGCATTAACACCGAAGTCAAGAAGCTGATCGACTCTGGGTTTATCCAAGAAGTTCAGTATCCCGATTGGATCGCCAACATCGTCCCGGTGATGAAGAAAAATGGGACGGTGCGCATCTGCGTAGACTTTCGGGATCTCAATAAAGCCTACCCGAAGGACGACTTCCCAGCACAGAGCTGATGATAGATAACACGTCCACTCACGAGGTTTTCTCCTTCATGGACGGCTCATCAGGATATAATCAGATAAAGATGCATCCCGAAGACCAGAAGCACACTGCTTTCCGGACCCCTTTGGGTATATTTTGCAACAAGGTAATGCCCTTCGGTCTAAAGAACGCCGGTGCCACCTATCAAAGGGCCATGACAAAGATCTTCGATGACCTTATACATGAAATCGTCGAATGCTATATCGACGACCTCGTGGTTAAGAGCAAATCATACGAGGAGCATTTAGAGCATCTGAAGACCGTGTTTCAACGCCTTTGACAATATAACTTGAAGATGAACCCCCTCAAGTGCGCATTCGGAGTTTCCTCAGGCAAATTCCTAGGATATGTCGTCCGACACCGAGGTATTGAGATAGATCCATCAAAGATCAAGGCGATCATGGAAATGCCTCCGCCAAGGGCTCTCAAGCAATTGCGGTCTCTCTAAGGGAAGCTTGCGTACATCCGGCGATTTATAGCCACCCTGTCAGGCAAGTGCCGCCCTTACAGTCATCTGATGAAGAAGGGAACCCCTTTCGTTTGGGATCACAAATGCCAGAGCGCACTAGACGAAATCAAACAATACCTGCAGAATCCGCCAGTGTTGGCCACTCCGGTCAAGGGAAAGCCTCTCATTCTTTATACAACCGCCCTCGAAGGTTCCTTAGACGCATTATGGGCACAAGAGAACGACCAAGGGAAAGAAAGAGCTCTTTATTACTTAAGTCGAGTTCTCCTGGGGGCAGAAAGCAACTACTCCCCCATCGAAAAACACTGCCTGGCGTTGATCTTCGTGATAACAAAGCTCAGGCACTATGCGTTGGCGTATGAAGTCCGTCTCATTTCAAAGGTGGACCCTCTTAAATATTTAATGTTGAAGGCCATATTGACAGGGAGACTTGCTAAATGGGCCTTGCTTTTAATGGAGTTTTCGATAACCTATCAGCCTCTTAAAGCAGTGAAAGGCCAGGCCATCGCCAACTTCCTCGCTGAGCATCCGATACCGGCTGATTCCCCTTTGAATTGCGAGCTGCCAGACGAACATGCGTTTGACGATAGTGATACCCGATGGGAACTCTATTTCGATTGAGCGTCTTCCATGAAGAAGCGCAAACAAAGCACCCCTATAATCAAATCGGGGGTGGGCCTCGTCTTCGTAACTCCACATGGAGGGATAATGCGCTTTGCTTTCTCCTTAACAGAGCCGAGAACGAATAATGAAGCCGAATATGAAGCTTTGATAGCAGGCCTCGAGATCGCTATAGGCATGGGAATCGAAAACCTTTTTATATACGGAGATTCTCAACTGGTCGTTAGTCAAGTAAATGGCGACTACCAAACGTGCAAACCCGAACTGGTAAAGTATGGCGAGAGAGTACAGCAATTACTGACTCAAATCCCCTCCTATATGCTGGAAAGCATACCGTGCGCGGAAAACAGCAAAGGAGATGCACTAGCTAAGCTCGCTAAAGAACTGGCCGATGAGAACCTTGATGACGTAAAGATCGTGGTACAAAGCCGTCGGGTGCTTGCCCCCGCAGAAATATCTCCGGAATCATCCGAAGAAAAGGGACAGACTGAGCAAATGGCTATGCAAATAAAAGACCAGGAAAAGGCTGAGGATTGGAAAGAAGTCTTTGTGGACTGCTTCAAATCCAGTCGAACGCCTGAAGATGCGTCCTCAAGACATCAGCTCATGAAACGAGCTATGTCTTTTGCCTTCGTTAATGATACTCTGTACAAGAGGTCATTTGATTCTCTGTGGATGAGATGTCTGGAACCTGACGAAGCAAAAAGAGTCGTTCAGGAAGTTCACGACGGACTCTGCGGTTCTCACCAAGCAGGCCCGAAGATGAAGTTGAAGATTAAACGGATGGGCTACTACTTGCCCACGATGATTCAGGACTGCCTCGAATATGCAAAGCAATGCCACTCATGCCAGATTCATGGGGACTTCATCCATCAGCACCCAAATCCACTATATCCAATGTTGGTTAGCAGGCCGTTCGAAATGTGCGGACTGACGTAATCGGCCCCATCGAACCAGCATCGTCCAAGGGACATCGATTCATCTTGGCGACGACTGACTACTTCTCCAAATGGGCAGAAGCAATACCGCTGAGGGAAGTGAAGACGGAGAATATCCTCCACTTCTTCAAAACACACGTCATTTATCGGTTTGGAACTCCGCGACGGATCATCTCCGATAACGGGCCAGCCTACAGAAGCCACAAGATCAGCTGCTTCGCGCAACAACACAACATAGACTGGAGATATTCCTCAGTTTATAATCCCCGAGCTAACGGTCTAGCTGAGGCTTTCAATAAGACCTTGATGAAGATCGTGAAGAAGACGGTGTCCCGAAATAAGAAGGACTGGCATGAGAGACTGCAAGAAGCTCTCTGGGCGTATCGAACTACATTCAAGACGGCCACGAACACAACGCTGTACGCGTTGGTATTCGGTACAGAAGCAGTACCCCCCCTCGAAATAGAATTACCCTCTCTACGAGTGGCAATCTACTACGAGCTGACGGACGAAGAAAATGCTCACCTTCGGCTTGAGGAGCTTGATGCCCTTGATGAAACCTGGCTCATAGCGCAACAAAATCTGGAGGCTTATAAAGCAAAGATGACGCGCTCATATGAAAGATTGATAAGGCCGAGGACATTACGCCAAGGTGAACTCGTGCTAGTGGTCAAAAGACCTATGATCCCCAATCGCGCTAAGCGGGGAAAATTCGAGCCGAACTATGAAGGCTCGTACATCATAGATAAGGTCTACCAGGGTGGAGCCTATCTACTCATGGATATGCACGGTGAAAGGCCTTTCAGGCCAATAAACGGTCGCTTCCTAAAGAAATACTACGCTTAATAAGTCACAGCCTAGGTCAATGATAGATGATGATGACTATGTTCGCACGCTATCTTCCTAAGCCCAAACTCTATAAGTAGTAACTGGCCTTCTTCAGCGGTGGACCGAAACGTCCTTAAACTAACGACGGACCACTACGTCCTAAAACTAGCTGATGACCGAAACGTCTTTAAACTACTACCGCAGCATCCTCAGGCTGACGCAATAAAAAAAAGGAATAAAAAATAAATAAAAACGGTATGTCCATAAGCAAAATGGGCACGGATGAAAACCCGAAAGGGCTCCGTGAGTAAAAACAGCAGGGCTACCGGCGAGTGTTTGTGAAAACCTGAAAGGGCGCAACCTTGTTTAAAAAAATAAAAATAAAAATAAAAATAAAAATAAAAAGAATAAAAAAAACAGTATGTCCATGAGCAAAATGGGCACGGATGAAAACCCGAAAGAGCTCCGTGAGTAAAAACAGCATGGCTACCGGCGAGTGTTTGTAAAAACCCGAAAGGGCGCAACCTCGTTAAAAAGACACTTACAGGGTCCTCTCGACCTTGTAAGGAGAAACCACCCGCATGATATCCTTACGACTCACAAGGGAGCAACACACTTAGGGATCCCCACGATTCCTAAGGAGAAATTACACTTGCGAGATCCTCACGACTCGTAAGGAGAATTCTCTTATGGGACCCTCACGGCTCATAAGATTTGAAAGTCTTAAGTTACAGAGACCTGAACCTGTTCTTAAGCAACTCCCACAATATTCGATATTGCCCTACAAGTGGCTCAGTACTGACCCTTGTATACAATCCACGGGCACGAATAAACATTTCCTTAACCAAGTCCCACCCGTGGCTAGGGATATGTCCATATGGTGAACAACACTTGTGAGTCCTCTCGACTTATAAGGGGAAAACACTTCTGTAAGATCCTTACGACTTACAGGGGAACATGCACTTAGGAATCCTCATGATTCCTAAGGAAAAAACACACCTACGAGATCTTCATGACTTGTAGGGAGAAATACCTTTGTGAGACCCTTACGGCTCATGAAGTCAATAGCCTTAGTCAACAGGACCCTAACTGTAACACCTTAGGGTTTGTTTAGTGACTAAATATATTTAAATAATGGGTTTTAATAAAAAGTTTACCAAATTGTGTTTCAAATATTTTTCCTAATTTAATAAATATTTTTCTAAAATTTTCCTAGGCTTGCACACACATGTGCATGTAAACTAGGGTTTTTAAATTGAGTTAATACCATGATTATTAACGATGGTGGGTTAATCATGGGATTAAGTCTTTTGGGTTTTAAGTGGGTTAATTAGCTAATTAAAAGCTACTTTAAATTAAATTGTTTTAGGTGTTGACTTGTGAGAGAGAGGGAGGGTGCATCATGGTTCAAGCCATGCTTGCATTAAATGAAGAGAGAGAGATGAGGGTTGACACTTGAGTGTTAGTTGTTTTTCTCTCATTTCTTTGCTTCTCTCAAACTCTCACACACTCACCCACCCACTTACCTCTCAACCCCTCAGCTCCAGAACAAAGTAGCAGCAGCAAGCATTCAGCAGCAGCAGCAGAGGCCAGCAGCAGCAGCAGCAGAGATCAGCAGTAGCAGCAGTGAGCACCAACAGCAACAACAGCAACTGCAGCTTCTTCCCCTCATTTCTTCTGCTTCCTTCAGCTACCTAGGGTTAAGTAGGAGGTATAATTCCTAAACTTACTCCCTAGCTTGCTTAGTTAGTGTAGTTTTGCATCGGTTAATGGTTTTTAGTGCATTTTAGTGCGATATGGGGTGTTTAGGGGGAACTTTGTGCTATTGTGATGTGTTATGGTTTCAGTAGGTTGTTAGTGGGTTGCTGAGACCATATTAGCTTAGCTTAACCCCTATTACACTAAAATACCACCAGTTTCCCTAATTTATGCAATTTATCGTATTTGTGCAAAATTTGAGTTTTCTGGAACTGCTATTGACCCGGTGAGTTCAGAATAAATTTGAGAAGACTGCAGTATAGTGGAGATGTGCCGACCCCCTAATTGCTACAGTAGGCCGCCGATTTTCTCTTTCTGGCCGCCAATTGCGGCCAGATGGGTAGGGTTTGGGTTGGTGTTTGGTCCTGTAGGTGTCTGCTAGTGTGTAGGGTGTTGTTATATATATAGTTTTGTAAGTTTAGTTCTGTATAGAAATCTGGGACCAAATACCTATTTTGCCGTTTTTCTAAACCTTCGCGGCACGCGTGATACGTGAGTAGGTTTGGGGTTTTTGCGTATCGCGACGCGTCGGGGTAGTTTCAGGCGCGTGACCACACGTTTTAGCGTATCGCGCACACGCGCGATTGGTTTGCGACGCGGGTTTCTAGTTGGACCGTAATGTCGCGTTTCTGTGAAATTGATCTTATGTGTGATATATGTTATATGATTCTAGGTTCGCAGGCCAGTGAGACGGACGCTGCGAAGAAGGGCAAGCAAGTTGTTGGATACACTTAGCGCGGGATTTCTATGAGTAGATTTCACATCTACGGGGATATCGCCCGCATGGCGTTATGCGTCAGGGCTGATAGGACCTTAGTTTATATTTTGCATTTACCCCATGGACTATCATTGCATATTGCATTTCCCTGCTATGTGTTTGTATATATATATGCTTAGAACTGATAGAACACCGCACTATTACTAACGGTTTATGTTGCACGAGCACTATTTGCATGCTACACACACACCGTTAATAATTGCCATGTCACACTCACTGTAGAGCTGCCATGATTATATTGATGTATATTGCTGTAGATCATCTTACATGTGATTGGTTATGATTTCTTGGAAATTGGGAGCCGCATGACATCTTTAAAAAAACGGAAACTATTTTAAAAAGCGGTTTTTCCCTTATACACCTACCATGGATTTATTACATTGTACCTCGCATTGGATTTATTTATTAGCGATGGATTTTCATGTGATTTCTGGTTTTGAGGACCGTGGAATTATTTAAGAAAAGATGCACTATTTTGAAAAACCCGGTACCTCGTGATATGATATTTTGGTGCGTCCACCACGCGTTTTCTCGGTGCTGAGACGTGTGCTTGAAACCCGATTCGAGGAGTGGATGTTCCGTTTGCGGGTTCGTGGTTGGCCCGGTATGGTTCCCCTCGGCGAGATGATCGATGGGTTTTGCCGATTGAGCCTGGAGGCGGGCGAGTACCTACCGGTGATTGGTTGGACCTGGCAGTTGTCCGGAGGATACTGGCCAGAGTCGAGAAATGGATGCGGGATGATCCGTACTGCCGGGGCCGAGGGCCGATACCGCAGATGGACCCCATGGGGCCGATCCGGACTGACGGAGCCCGATATACGAGGATTTGCGTGTCGATGCTGGACACGAGTATTTTATGTTATTTTGGGTGCCGATGTTGGGCACTCGTGATTTCTCAGAGATGTACAGGATTTGAGGGCCGATGGGTGTGCCGGCGCCTGAGTGTATTTGGGATTTGGGTGCAGCCTGAGGCACCGATTATTGTTTTCCATGTTGACATAGTCCATGTAGATGTTATTTATCCCATACTCGGTAGTGACTACTATATATCTCATCCTGTAGCATTTACCTGTTAGAGTACTTGCATTACTATTGCCTCCACTGTTTGGCATGCGTTGATATCATCTACTGGCATTAGTAGAGCCACGCTATATGTGCATGCTCGCGATCACCTTTATATGTTATCTCTATTCACGAGTTGGCAACTCACCCCCGTTGTGCCACAGTATTTGCAGGTTGCCCTTGGGAGTAGTCGCGGCTGGCTGTTTACCGCATCTTTTGGCACAGATACCGTTGCGGAGGCGAGTTAGCCTTTTGTTGTTAGGTGGGTTTTTGTACGGTATCTGTTATCTTTCAGTTGTATATTGATGTATCTAGTACTCTCCATCTACCTTTCTGTATTGACTTAGAGACAGTTGTGAGGACGATGTGTATGATTTTATACTCTGGTGTCGAGCTCGTATGTGAGCCGGCTTTATTTTATGCAGTCTTACCTTTTGTGATATTGTCCTTGCTTTACTGTGTATTCTTCGCTACGGCGTCGTATATCATATTGGGATGCTTTATTTATTTCACTTGTTATTTCTGCTACACCTTGCTTTTACCCGACTTACGGGACAAATGTTTAAAAAGGAAATGTTGCCAAAATTATAAAAGTTATAACTCTTGAACTTAAAAGGATTTCTACTAAATTAATAAAATGTTTTTCGGACATGCATGACTGTTTTTACGAAATGTTTTAAATCACTCTATATTTATTGGTTTTGAGTTCTGGGTTCGGCTTACTTAGCCGCGTTACGCCTGTAGACGTTGCGTGGTTAAGTGCCGGTCACGAGTCGAAACTCTCGGGTCGTGACAAAGTTGGTATCAGAGCGTAGGTTTTACCTTCGGAGTGTAGGATGACCCTGGTATGATGGAGTAGGTAGCTGCAGCAGGGTAGCGTAGCGTGTGTATGTTCCGCGGCATACTCACGACACGGTACTCCGCCTTCGCGACCTTAGGACTTGTTGATTTAAATTCCTTTCTGAATACATGCATTCTTGCGATTCGATTTCCGTGTTCTTATCGAATCCAAATTTTCTTTCAGCCATTATGCCGCCTAAGACTACGAGGGCACAGAGAGCGGCCGCGAGGGCCGAGATTCGTGTTGACTCGTCCGAGACGAGGACTGATCCGGGCAGTGCACCCGTTGTACCCGAGCAGACTGTTCCTCCTGTGACAGATCAGATCGCCACGCTAGGGGCTGGTATGCAGGAGATGCGCCAGACGGTGGGATCTAGCATGCAGAAGATGCGCCAGATGATAGGATCGCTAGTTGAGACGCTTTGAGCGCAGCGACCAGAGGTAGCTCCACCTGTTCCAGAGACCGCGATGGTACCTACCGCACAGCCAGTTGCCCCTGCAGCTACGGAGGTGATTACAGTATCGCTATCAGAGTTCATGAGGCTGAAGCCTCCGGTCTTCACAGGCACCGACACAGCCGAGGACCCACAGTCTTTCATCGACAGGATGGCCAGGATATGCCGTTCCCTCAGATGCGCAGATGCGAGATGGGTCGAGTTTGCGAGCTTTCACCTGGAAGGTCTTGCGCAGAAGTGGTGTGATTCAGGGGAGAAGGGCAGAGCAGCAGGTCTTCCTCCTATGACCTGGACGGAGTTCGTGACCATATTTTTAGCCCGTTTCCTTCCCCAGAGTGTTAGGGATGCCCGAGCACGCAGATTTGAATCCTTGCGCCAGACGCCAGAGATGACAGTGGCAGAGTATGACGTGTTGTTTACAGAGTTGGCAGTCTATGCCCCATATTTAGTGGCTACCGAGGAGTTGCGAGTCAGGAGATTTGTTCGGGGCTTGCTTACACCATTGTTCCTTGCGATCAGTGCGCAGCACTACGAGACCTATGCAGCAGCTGTAGACGCAGCCCTAGTAGTCGAGGAGCACCTTGCTGAGACTTCGGCAGTTCCAGAGCCGAAGAGAGTTCGTACTGGCATATCCGCACGGAGACAGTCGTTCAGACGCCGCGACAGGTATCGTTCTGGTACGAGGAGTAGCAGAGATTCGGGACGAGGCCGGATGTTTAGTTCGTATCCCCAGGAAGGTCAGCAGTCGCCGCGGGGTTGCTTCAGATGTGGCAGCCTACTTCACCTCGTTCGAGATTGTCCAGAGACACACCGGAGGGAGGCGGTAGCACCGCATGTTACTTTACCACCTTCACCACCCCAGAGGGCGTTGCCCATTGCACCTACCATTGCTCCGCGCCAGACTCACACAGAGAGAGGTCGTGGGCGGGGAGGAGTGGCTCGGAGAGGACGAGATGACCGAGGCAGAGGACAGTCAGTTACAGGTGGTGGACAGGCGAGGGTTTTTGCTTTGATACATCAGGACGCGCAGGCGTCCAATGCAGTGGTTTCAGATATCCTTCCTGTATGTTCAGTTGATGCACATGTACTGTTCGATCCCGGATCCACACACTCGTACGTATCCACACACTTTGTGCCGAGTTTGGGTAGAGAGTCCGGTTTGCTTGATCAGCCGCTTGTGGTGACTACTCCTGTGGGAGAGTCGTTTGTTGCTAGGCACGTGTTCCGATCCTGTACCGTCTGTATTGGCGAGAGAGAGTTGCCTGTCGACTTGATCCTTCTGGAGATGTTGGACTTCGACGTTCTTTTGGGTATGGATTGGTTAGCCACGTGCTATACTTCTGTGGACTGCCGTGAGAAGACAGTTAGATTCTGCTTTCCCGGTGAGTCGGTTTTTGTTGTGTTGGGGGACCGTGGTGCCGCCCCTCACAGTGTGATTTCTTCTTTTCGCGCTGGACAGCTTTTGAGGAAGGGATGTCAGGGATTTCTCGCCTATGTTTGCGATGCTAGTGCTACACAGGTTCCATTGGATCAGGTTCTGGTTGTTAGCGAGTTTCCTGATGTGTTCCCTGCCGAGCTTCCAGGGTTGCCGCCCGAGCGCGACATTTCCTTCTGTATTGATTTGGTTCCTGGCTCGGGGCCTATTTCCATACCACCTTATCGGATGGCCCCGGTGGGACTTCGAGAGTTGAAGGGTCAGTTGCAAGATTTGCTGGATAAGGGACTTATTCGACCCAGTGTTTCTACTTGGGGTGCTCCAGTCCTGTTCGTCAAGAAGAAGGACGGCAGTTTGCGTCTGTGTATCGACTACCGCCAGCTGAACAGGGTGACAGTGCGGAATAGGTATCCTTTGCTGCGTATCGACGATTTGTTCGACCAGCTTCAGGGGGCAGGGTACTTTTCGAGGATCGACTTACGATCGGGCTATCATCAGCTGCGGGTTCGACAGGAGGACATTCCCAGGACAGCTTTCCGTACGCGCTACGGCCATTACGAGTTTTTGGTGATGTCGTTCGGACTCACCAATGCGCCAGCAGCCTTCATGGACTTGATGAACCGCATTTTCCGGCCTTACTTGGATCTGTTCATTATAGTCTTCATTGACGATATCTTGGTGTATTCCCGGAGTAGTGAGGAGCACGAGCAGCACCTGCGGATTACATTGCAGACCTTGAGGGAGCACCAGCTTTATGCGAAATTCTCCAAGTGTGCTTTTTGGCTGGACAGCATAGACTTCTTGGGACACGTGATTTCACGAGACGGTATATGTGTAGACCCGAGGAAGATCGAGGCCGTTCAGCGTTGGCCCAGACCCACATCGGTGACGGAGATTCGCAGCATTTTGGGGTTGGCCGGTTACTACAGACGTTTTGTGCAGGACTTTTCCCGTATTGCTACACCGCTGACCGGGTTGACCCGGAAGGGAGTTCCTTTCGATTGGACGGAGGAGTGCGAGCACAGTTTTCAGCAGTTGCGGACTTGGCTGACGACGGCGCCGGTGTTATCTTTACCTTCCGGATCGGGCGGATTTGTGGTCTTTTGTGATGCCTCTCGAGTGGGGCTAGGGTGCGTTTTGATGCAGCATGACAAGGTGATCGCGTATGCCTCGCGACAATTGAAGAAACATGAACAAAACTACCCCACTCATGACTTGGAGATGGCTGCAGTGGTCTTCGCACATATGATCTGGCGACATTACCTATACGGCGAGTCGTGCCAGATATTTACGGATCACAAGAGTCTGAAATACATATTCCAGCAGCGGGACCTGAACCTTCGACAGCGCCGATGGATGGAGTTAGTGAAGGATTACGACTGCGAGATCTTATTTCACCCGGGCAAGGCAAATGTGGTGGCGGATGCTTTGAGCAGGAGGCCCGGGAGTAGTCTATCTTGTTTGAGCGCAGTACAGGGGCAGTCGTCAGCAGATTGACAGATATTATGCGACAGCCGAGTACAGTTCGAGTTCACGCCGATTGGAGGACAGATAGCGCATGTCCGTGCACGCCCACAGTTGATCGATCGTATACGTGAGGCACAGCTCAGTGATGACCGATGTTCAGAGATCATGGCACAGATTGGACAGGGCAGATTTTCCGAGTTCATGATCGATGGTCAGGGGATACTACGATTTGGAGTCAGACTGTGCGTACCAGATGCCGAGGGACTGAGACGCGAGATTCTTGAGGAGGCACATCGATCGGTGTATAGCGTCCATCCCGGTTCCACCAAGATGTATCATGATATGAGAGATGTTTATTGGTGGGACGGAATGAAGAGGGACATCGCAGATTTCGTGTCGAGATGCCTGACTTGTCAGCAAGTCAAGGCTGAGCACCAGAGGCCCGCGGGAGAGCTATAGCCGTTACCCATTCCGGAGTGGAAATGGGAACAGATTTCGATGGATTTCGTTGTGGGTCTACCCAGGACTAGTCGGGGGTATGACTCCATCTGGGTGATCGTGGATCATTTGACAAAAGCGGCCCACTTCCTACCGGTGAAGACGACTTTCGGATTTACTCAGTATGCCCAGATCTACATCGACGAGATTGTGCGACTACACGGAGTCCCGACTTGTATTGTGTCCGACAGAGGCACCCAGTTTACCAGCCGATTATGGCAGAGGCTTCAGGAGGCTTTGGGCACTCGCTTGAGTTTCAGCACAGCGTTTCATCCGCAGACCGACGGCCAGTCAGAGCGGACCATCCAGACTCTCGAGGACATGCTCAGAGCTTGTGTATTAGATTTCGGAGGTAGCTGGGATCATCATTTGCCCTTAGTAGAGTTCTCCTACAATAACAGCTACCAGGAGACCATTCAGATGGCACCGTTTGAGGCTCTTTATGGGAGGAGATGCAGGTCGCCCGTCTGTTGGACAGAGCTCAGTGAGAGCAGTATCTTAGGGCCACAGATCGTTGAGGAGACGACAGCGAAGATCCAGTTGATTCGTGATAGGATGAGAGCAGCCCAGAGTAGGCAGAGATCTTATGCGGACCGTCGGCGACGCAGACTTGAGTTTTCTGTTGGTGATCATGTTTTCTTGAGGGTCTCCCCGATGAAAGGTGTGATGAGGTTTGGGAAGAAGGGGAAGCTTAGTCCCAGGTATGTGGGCCCCTTCGAGATCCTCGAGCGTGTTGGTACAGTAGCCTACCGTTTAGCCCTTCCGCCCAGCTTTCCAGATGTGCATCCCGTATTTCATGTCTCGATGCTCCGCAGATATCTTCATGATCCTTCGCACGCGATTCAGCACCCGACGATCCAGCTGGAGCGCGACCTTTCCTATACAGAGCAGCCGGTGATGATCTTGGATCGACAAGTGAAGAAATTGAGATCGAAGGACATCGCATCAGTTAAGGTACTTTGGCGTGGTCAAAACCGTGAGGAGGTCACTTGGGAGACCGAAAGCGAGAAGATGAAGACGTATCCCCATCTTTTTGAAGGTACGTGTAGTTAGATTTTTGAAATTCGGGGACGAATTTCTTTAAGGGGGAGAGATTGTAACACCTTAGGGTTTGTTTAGTGACTAAATATATTTAAATAATGGGTTTTAATAAAAATTTTACCAAATTGTGTTTCAAATATTTTTCCTAATTTAATAAATATTTTTCTAAAATTTTCCTAGGCTTGCACACACATGTGCATGTAAACTAGGGTTTTTAAATTGAGTTAATACCATGATTATTAACCATGGTGGGTTAATCATGGGATTAAGTCTTTTGGGTTTTAAGTGGGTTAATTAGCTAATTAAAAGCTACTTTAAATTAAATTGTTTTAGGTGTTGACTTGTGAGAGAGAGGGAGGGTGCATCATGGCTCAAGCCATGCTTGCATTAAATGAAGAGAGAGAGAGAGGAGGGTTGACACTTGAGTGTTGGTTGTTTTTCTCTCATTTCTTTGCTTCTCTCAAACTCTCACACACTCACCCACCCACTTACCTCTCAACCCCTCAGCTCCAGAACAAAGTAGCAGCAGCAAGCATTCAGCAGCAGCAGCAGAGGCCAGCAGCAGCAGCAGCAGAGATCAGCAGTAGCAGCAGTGAGCACCAACAGCAACAACAGCAACTGCAGCTTCTTCCCCTCATTTCTTCTGCTTCCTTCAGCTACCTAGGGTTAAGTAGGAGGTATAATTCCTAAACTTACTCCCTAGCTTGCTTAGTTAGTGTAGTTTTGCATCGGTTAATGGTTTTTAGTGCGTTTTAGTGCGATATGGGGTGTTTAGGGGGAACTTTGTGCTATTGTGATGTGTTATGGTTTCAGTAGGTTGTTAGTGGGTTGCTGAGACCATATTAGCTTAGCTTAACCCCTATTACACTAAAATACCACCAGTTTCCCTAATTTATGCAATTTATCGTATTTGTGCAAAATTTGAGTTTTCTGGAACTGCTATTGACCCGGTGAGTTCAGAATAAATTTAAGAAGACTGCAGTATAGTGGAGATGTGCTGATACCCTAGATTTAACCCGACCCCCTAATTGCTACAGTAGGCCGCCGATTTTCTCTTTCTGGCCGCAAATTGCGGCCAGATGGGCAGGGTTTGGGTTGGTGTTTGGTCCTGTAGGTGTCTGCTAGTGTGTAGGGTGTTGTTATATATATAGTTTTGTAAGTTTAGTTCTGTATAGAAATCTGGGACCAAATACCTATTTTGCCGTTTTTCTAAACCTTCGCGGCACGCGTGATACGTGAGTAGGTTTGGGGTTTTTGCGTATCGCGACGCGTCGGGGTAGTTTCAGGCGCGTGACCACACGTTTTAGCGTATCTCGCACACGCGCGATTGGTTTGCGACGCGGGTTTCTAGTTGGACCGTAATGTTGCGTTTCTGTGAAATTGAGCTTATGTGTGATATATGTTTTGTGATTCTAGATTCGCAGGCCAGTGAGACGGACGCTGCGAAGAAGGGCAAGCAAGTTGTTGGATACACTTAGCGCGGGATTTCTGTGAGTAGATTTCACATCTTCGGGGATATCGCCCGCATGGCGTTATGCGTCAGGGCTGATAGGACCTTAGTTTATATTTTGCATTTACCCCATGGACTATCATTGCATATTGCATTTCCCTGCTATGTGTTTGTATATATATATGCTTAGAACTGATAGAACACCGCACTATTACTAACGGTTTATGTTGCACGAGCACTATTTGCATGCTACACACACACCGTTAATAATTGCCATGTCACACTCACTGTAGAGCTGCCATGATTATATTGATGTATATTGCTGTAGATCATCTTACATGTGATTGGTTATGATTTCCTGGAAATTGGGAGCCGCATGACATCTTTAAAAAAACGGAAACTATTTTAAAAAGCGGTTTTTCCCTTATACACTTACCATGGATTTATTACATTGTACCTCGCATTGGATTTATTTATTAGCGATGGATTTTCATGTGATTTCTGGTTTTGAGGACCGTGGAATTATTTAAGAAAAGATGCACTATTTTGAAAAACCCGGTACCTCGTGATATGATATTTTGGTGCGTCCACCACGCGTTTTCTCGGTGCTGAGACGTGTGCTTGAAACCCGATTCGAGGAGTGGATGTTCCGTTTGCGGGTTCGTGGTTGGCCCGGTATGGTTCCCCTCGGCGAGATGATCGATGGGTTTTGCCGATTGAGCCTGGAGGCGGGCGAGTACCTACCGGTGATTGGTTGGACCTGGCAGTTGTCCGGAGGATACTGGCCAGAGTCGAGAAATGGATGCGGGATGATCCGTACTGCCGGGGCCGAGGGCCGATACCCCAGATGGACCCCGTGGGGCCGATCCGGACTGACGGAGCCCGATATACGAGGATTTGCGTGTCGATGCTGGACACGAGTATTTTATGTTATTTTGGGTGCCGATGTTGGGCACTCGTGATTTCTCAGAGATGTACAGGATTTGAGGGCCGATGGGTGTGCCGGCGCCTGAGTGTATTTGGGATTTGGGTGCAGCCTGAGGCACCGATTATTGTTTTCCATGTTGACATAGTCCATGTAGATGTTATTTATCCCATACTCGGTAGTGACTACTATATATCTCATCCTGTAGCATTTACCTGTTAGAGTACTTGCATTACTATTGCCTCCACTGTTTGGCATGCGTTGATATCATCTGCTGGCATTAGTAGAGCCACGCTATATGTGCATGCTCGCGATCACCTTTATATGTTATCTCTATTCATGAGTTGGCAACTCACCCCCGTTGTGCCACAGTATTTGCAGGTTGCCCTTGGGAGTAGTCGCGGCTGGCTGTTTACCGCATCTTTTGGCACAGATACCGTTGCGGAGGCGAGTTAGCCTTTTGCTGTTAGGTGGGTTTTTGTACGGTATCTGTTATCTTTCAGTTGTATATTGATATATCTAGTACTCTCCATCTACCTTTCTGTATTGACTTAGAGACAGTTGTGAGGACGATGTGTATGATTTTATACTCTGGTGTCGAGCTCGCATGTGAGACGGCTTTATTTTATGCAGTCTTACCTTTTGTGATATTGTCCTTGCTTTACTGTGTATTCTTCGCTACGGCGTCGTATATCATATTGGGATGCTTTATTTATTTCACTTGTTATTTCTGCTACACCTTGCTTTTACCCGACTTACGGGACAAATGTTTAAAAAGGAAATGTTGCCAAAATTATAAAAGTTATAACTCTTGAACTTAAAAGGATTTCTACTAAATTAATAAAATGTTTCTCGGACATGCATGACTGTTTTTACGAAATGTTTTAAATCACTCTATATTTATTGGTTTTGAGTTCTGGGTTCGGCTTACTTAGCCGCGTTACGCCTGTAGACGTTGCGTGGTTAAGTGCCGGTCACGAGTCGAAACTCTCGGGTCGTGACAAAGTTGGTATCAGAGCGTAGGTTTTACCTTCGGAGTGTAGGATGACCCTGGTATGATGGAGTAGGTAGCTGCAGCAGGGTAGCGTAGCGTGTGTATGTTCCGCGGCATACTCACGACACGATACTCCGCCTACGCGACCTTAGGACTTGTTGATTTAAATTCCTTTCCGAATACATGCATTCTTGCGATTCGATTTCCGTGTTCTTATCGAATCCAAATTTTCTTTCAGCCATTATGCCGCCTAAGACTACGAGGGCACAGAGAGCGGCCGCGAGGGCCGAGATTCGTGTTGACTCGTCCGAGACGAGGACTGATCCGGGCAGTGCACCCGTTGTACCCGAGCAGACTGTTCCTCCTGTGACAGATCAGATCGCCACGCTAGGGGCTGGTATGCAGGAGATGCGCCAGACGGTGGGATCTAGCATGCAGGAGATGCGCCAGATGATAGGATCGCTAGTTGAGACGCTTTGAGCGCAGCGACCAGAGGTAGCTCCACCTGTTCCAGAGACCGCGATGGTACCTACCGCACAGCCAGTTGCCCCTGCAGCTACGGAGGTGATTACAGTATCGCTATCAGAGTTCATGAGGCTGAAGCCTCCGGTCTTCACAGGCACCGACACAGCCGAGGACCCACAGTCTTTCATCGACAGGATGGCCAGGATATGCCGTTCCCTCAGATGCGCAGATGCGAGATGGGTCGAGTTTGCGAGCTTTCGCCTGGAAGGTCTTGCGCAGAAGTTGTGTGATTCAGTGGAGAAGGGCAGAGCAGCAGGTCTTCCTCCTATGATCTGGACGGAGTTCGTGACCATATTTTTAGCCCGTTTCCTTCCCTAGAGTGTTAGGGATGCCCGAGCACGCAGATTTGAATCCTTGCGCCAGACGCCAGGGATGACAGTGGCAGAGTATGACGTGTTGTTTACAGAGTTGGCAGTCTATGCCCCATAATTAGTGGCTACCGAGGAGTTGCGAGTCAGGAGATTTGTTCGGGGCTTGCTTACACCATTGTTCCTTGCGATCAGCGCGCAGCACTACGAGACCTATGCAGCAGCTGTAGACGCAGCCCTAGTAGTCGAGGAGCACCTTGCTGAGACTTCGGCAGTTCCAGAGCCGAAGAGAGTTCGTACTGGCATATCCGCACGGAGACAGTCGTTCAGACGCCGCGACAGGTATCGTTCTGGTACGAGGAGTAGCAGAGATTCGGGACGAGGCCGGATGTTTAGTTCGTATCCCCAGGAAGGTCAGCAGTCGCCGCGGGGTTGCTTCAGATGTGGCAGCCTACTTCACCTCGTTCGAGATTGTCCAGAGACACACCGGAGGGAGGCGGTAGCACCGCATGTTACTTTACCACCTTCACCACCCCAGAGGGCGTTGCCCATTGCACCTGCCGTTGCTCCGCGCCAGACTTACACACAGAGAGGTCGTGGGCGGGGAGGAGTGGCTCGGAGAGGACGAGATGACCGAGGCAGAGGACAGTCAGTTACAGGTGGTGGACAAGCGAGGGTTTTTGCTTTGACACATCAGGACGCGCAGGCATCCAATGCAGTGGTTTCAGATATCCTTCCTGTATGTTCAGTTGATGCACATGTACTGTTCGATCCCGGATCCACACACTCGTACGTATCCACACACTTTGTGCCGAGTTTGGGTAGAGAGTCCGGTTTGCTTGATCAGCCGCTTGTGGTAACTACTCCTGTGGGAGAGTCGTTTGTTGCTAGGCACGTGTTCCGATCCTGTACCGTCTGTATTGGCGAGAGAGAGTTGCCTGTCGACTTGATCCTTCTGGAGATGTTGGACTTCGACGTTCTTTTGGGTATGGATTGGTTAGCCACGTGCTATGCTTCTGTGGACTGCCGTGAGAAGACAGTTAGATTCTGCTTTCCCGGTGAGTCGGTTTTTGTTGTGTTGGGGGACCGTGGTGCCGCCCCTCACAGTGTGATTTCTTCTTTTCGCGCTGGACAGCTTTTGAGGAAGGGATGTCAGGGATTTCTCGCCTATGTTTGCGATGCTAGTGCTACACAGGTTCCATTGGATCAGGTTCCGGTTGTTAGCGAGTTTCCTGATGTGTTCCCTGCCGAGCTTCCAGGGTTGCCGCCCGAGCGTGACATTTCCTTCTGTATTGATTTGGTTCCTGGCTCGGGGCCTATTTCCATACCGCCTTATCGGATGGCCCCGGCGGGACTTCGAGAGTTGAAGGGTCAGTTGCAAGATTTGCTGGATAAGGGACTTATTCGACCCAGTGTTTCTCCTTGGGGTGCTCCAGTCCTGTTCGTCAAGAAGAAGGACGGCAGTTTGCGTCTGTGTATCGACTACCGCCAGCTGAACAGGGTGACAGTGCGGAATAGGTATCCTTTGCTGCGTATCGACGATTTGTTCGACCAGCTTCAGGGGGCAGGGTACTTTTCGAGGATCGACTTACGATCGGGCTATCATCAGCTGCGGGTTCGACAGGAGGACATTCCCAGGACAGCTTTCCGTACGCGCTACGGCCATTACGAGTTTTTGGTGATGTCGTTCGGACTCACCAATGCGCCAGCAGCCTTCATGGACTTGATGAACCGCATTTTCCGGCCTTACTTGGATCTGTTCATTATAGTCTTCATTGACGATATCTTGGTGTATTCCCGGAGTAGTGAGGAGCACGAGCAGCACCTGCGGATTACATTGCAGACCTTGAGGGAGCACCAGCTTTATGCGAAATTCTCCAAGTGTGCTTTTTGGCTGGACAGCATAGACTTCTTGGGACACGTGATTTCACGAGACGGTATATGTGTAGACCCGAGGAAGATCGAGGCCGTTCAGCGTTGGCCCAGACCCACATC
Organism: Agapanthus africanus; assembly: GCA_030015575.1. Classification (NCBI taxonomy): domain Eukaryota; kingdom Viridiplantae; phylum Streptophyta; class Magnoliopsida; order Asparagales; family Amaryllidaceae; genus Agapanthus; species Agapanthus africanus. Next base: position 185,445,149 of record CM057341.1, read on the forward strand.
GGTGACGGAGATTCGCAGCATTTTGGGGTTGGCCGGTTACTACAGACGTTTTGTGCAGGACTTTTCCCGTATTGCTACACCGCTGACCGGGTTGACCCGGAAGGGAGTTCCTTTCGATTGGACGGAGGAGTGCGAGCACAGTTTTCAGCAGTTGCGGACTCGGCTGACGACGGCGCCGGTGTTATCTTTACCTTCCGGATCGGGCGGATTTGTGGTCTTTTGTGATGCCTCTCGAGTGGGGCTAGGGTGCGTTTTGATGCAGCATGACAAGGTGATCGCGTATGCCTCGCGACAATTGAAGAAACATGAACAAAACTACCCCACTCATGACTTGGAGATGGCTGCAGTGGTCTTCGCACTTAAGATCTGGCGACATTACCTATACGGCGAGTCGTGCCAGATATTTACGGATCACAAGAGTCTGAAATACATATTCCAGCAGCGGGACCTGAACCTTCGACAGCGCCGATGGATGGAGTTAGTGAAGGATTACGACTGCGAGATCTTATATCACCCGGGCAAGGCAAATGTGGTGGCGGATGCTTTGAGCAGGAGGCCCGGGAGTAGTCTATCTTGTTTGAGCGCAGTACAGGGGCAGTCGTCAGCAGATTGGCAGATATTATGCGACAGCCGAGTACAGTTCGAGTTCACGCCGATTGGAGGACAGATAGCGCATGTCCGTGCACGCCCACAGTTGATCGATCGTATACGTGAGGCACAGCTCAGTGATGACCGATGTTCAGAGATCATGGCACAGATTGGACAGGGCAGATTTTCCGAGTTCATGATCGATGGTCAGGAGATACTACGATTTGGAGTCAGACTGTGCGTACCAGATGCCGAGGGACTGAGACGCGAGATTCTTGAGGAGGCACATCGATCGGTGTATAGCGTCCATCCCGGTTCCACCAAGATGTATCATGATATGAGAGATGTTTATTGGTGGGACGGAATGAAGAGGGACATCGCAGATTTCGTGTCGAGATGCCTGACTTGTCAGCAAGTCAAGGCTGAGCACCAGAGGCCCGCGGGAGAGCTATAGCCGTTACCCATTCCGGAGTGGAAATGGGAACAGATTTCGATGGATTTCGTTGTGGGTCTACCCAGGACTAGTCGGGGGTATGACTCCATCTGGGTGATCGTGGATCATTTGACAAAAGCGGCCCACTTCCTACCGGTGAAGACGACTTTCGGATTTACTCAGTATGCCCAGATCTACATCGACGAGATTGTGCGACTACACGGAGTCCCGACTTGTATTGTGTCCGACAGAGGCACCCAGTTTACCAGCCGATTATGGCAGAGGCTTCAGGAAGCTTTGGGCACTCGCTTGAGTTTCAGCACAGCGTTTCATCCGCAGACCGACGGCCAGTCAGAGCGGACCATCCAGACTCTCGAGGACATGCTCAGAGCTTGTGTATTAGATTTCGGAGGTAGCTGGGATCATCATTTGCCCTTAGTAGAGTTCTCCTACAATAACAGCTACCAGGAGACCATTCAGATGGCACCGTTTGAGGCTCTTTATGGGAGGAGATGCAGGTTGCCCGTCTGTTGGACAGAGCTCAGTGAGAGCAGTATCTTAGGGCCACAGATCGTTGAGGAGACGACAGCGAAGATCCAGTTGATTCGTGATAGGATGAGAGCAGCCCAGAGTAGGCAGAGATCTTATGCGGACCGTCGGCGACGCAGACTTGAGTTTTCTGTTGGTGATCATGTTTTCTTGAGGGTCTCCCCGGTGAAAGGTGTGATGAGGTTTGGGAAGAAGGGGAAGCTTAGTCCCAGGTATGTGGGCCCCTTCGAGATCCTCGAGCGTGTTGGTACAGTAGCCTACCGTTTAGCCCTTCCGCCCAGCTTTCCAGATGTGCATCCCGTATTTCATGTCTCGATGCTCCGCAGATATCTTCATGATCCTTCGCACGCGATTCAGCACCCGACGATCCAGCTGGAGCGCGACCTTTCCTATACAGAGCAGCCGGTGATGATCTTGGATCGACAAGTGAAGAAATTGAGATCGAAGGACATCGCATCAGTTAAGGTACTTTGGCGTGGTCAAAACCGTGAGGAGGTCACTTGGGAGACCGAAAGCGAGAAGATGAAGACGTATCCCCATCTTTTTGAAGGTACGTGTAGTTAGATTTTTGAAATTCGGGGACGAATTTCTTTAAGGGGGAGAGATTGTAACACCTTAGGGTTTGTTTAGTGACTAAATATATTTAAATAATGGGTTTTAATAAAAATTTTACCAAATTGTGTTTCAAATATTTTTCCTAATTTAATAAATATTTTTCTAAAATTTTCCTAGGCTTGCACACACATGTGCATGTAAACTAGGGTTTTTAAATTGAGTTAATACCATGATTATTAACCATGGTGGGTTAATCATGGGATTAAGTCTTTTGGGTTTTAAGTGGGTTAATTAGCTAATTAAAAGCTACTTTAAATTAAATTGTTTTAGGTGTTGACTTGTGAGAGAGAGGGAGGGTGCATCATGGCTCAAGCCATGCTTGCATTAAATGAAGAGAGAGAGAGAGGAGGGTTGACACTTGAGTGTTGGTTGTTTTTCTCTCATTTCTTTGCTTCTCTCAAACTCTCACACACTCACCCACCCACTTACCTCTCAACCCCTCAGCTCCAGAACAAAGTAGCAGCAGCAAGCATTCAGCAGCAGCAGCAGAGGCCAGCAGCAGCAGCAACAGAGATCAGCAGTAGCAGCAGTGAGCACCAACAGCAACAACAGCAACTGCAGCTTCTTCCCCTCATTTCTTCTGCTTCCTTCAGCTACCTAGGGTTAAGTAGGAGGTATAATTCCTAAACTTACTCCCTAGCTTGCTTAGTTAGTGTAGTTTTGCATCGGTTAATGGTTTTTAGTGCGTTTTAGTGCGATATGGGGTGTTTAGGGGGAACTTTGTGCTATTGTGATGTGTTATGGTTTCAGTAGGTTGTTAGTGGGTTGCTGAGACCATATTAGCTTAGCTTAACCCCTATTACACTAAAATACCACCAGTTTCCCTAATTTATGCAATTTATCGTATTTGTGCAAAATTTGAGTTTTCTGGAACTGCTATTGACCCGGTGAGTTCAGAATAAATTTAAGAAGACTGCAGTATAGTGGAGATGTGCTGATACCCTAGATTTAACCCGACCCCCTAATTGCTACAGTAGGCCGCCGATTTTCTCTTTCTGGCCGCAAATTGCGGCCAGATGGGTAGGGTTTGGGCTGGTGTTTGGTCCTGTAGGTGTCTGCTAGTGTGTAGGGTGTTGTTATATATATAGTTTTGTAAGTTTAGTTCTGTATAGAAATCTGGGACCAAATACCTATTTTGTCGTTTTTCTAAACCTTCGCGGCACGCGTGATACGTGAGTAGGTTTGGGGTTTTTGCGTATCGCGACGCGTCGGGGTAGTTTCAGGCGCGTGACCACACGTTTTAGCGTATCGCGCACACGCGCGATTGGTTTGCGACGCGGGTTTCTAGTTGGACCGTAATGTCGCATTTCTGTGAAATTGAGCTTATGTGTGATATATGTTATGTGATTCTAGGTTCGCAGGCCAGTGAGACGGACGCTGCGAAGAAGGGCAAGCAAGTTGTTGGATACACTTAGCGCGGGATTTCTGTGAGTAGATTTCACATCTACGGGGATATCGCCCGCATGGCGTTATGCGTCAGGGCTGATAGGACCTTAGTTTATATTTTGCATTTACCCCATGGACTATCATTGCATATTGCATTTCCCTGCTATGTGTTTGTATATATATATGCTTAGAACTGATAGAACACCGCACTATTACTAACGGTTTATGTTGCACGAGCACTATTTGCATGCTACACACACCGTTAATAATTGCCATGTCACACTCACTGTAGAGCTGCCATGATTATATTGATGTATATTGCTGTAGATCATCTTACATGTGATTGGTTATGATTTCCTGGAAATTGGGAGCCGCATGACATCTTTAAAAAAACGGAAACTATTTTAAAAAGCGGTTTTTCCCTTATACACCTACCATAGATTTATTACATTGTACCTCGCATTGGATTTATTTATTAGCGATGGATTTTCATGTGATTTCTGGTTTTGAGGACCGTGGAATTATTTAAGAAAAGATGCACTATTTTGAAAAACCCGGTACCTCGTGATATGATATTTTGGTGCGTCCACCACGCGTTTTCTCGGTGCTGAGACGTGTGCTTGAAACCCGATTCGAGGAGTGGATGTTCCGTTTGCGGGTTCGTGGTTGGCCCGGTATGGTTCCCCTCGGCGAGATGATCGATGGGTTTTGCCGATTGAGCCTGAAGGCGGGCGAGTATCTACCGGTGATTGGTTGGACCTGGCAGTTGTCCGGAGGATACTGGCCAGAGTCGAGAGATGGATGCGGGATGATCCGTACTGCCGGGGCCGAGGGCCGATACCGCAGATTGACCCCGTGGGGCCGATCCGGACTGACGGAGCCCGATATACGAGGATTTGCGTGTCGATGCTGGACACGAGTATTTTATGATATTTTGGGTGCCGATGTTGGGCACTCGTGATTTCTCAGAGATGTACAGGATTTGAGGGCCGATGGGTGTGCCGGCGCCTGAGTGTATTTGGGATTTGGGTGCAGCCTGAGGCACCGATTATTGTTTTCCATGTTGACATAGTCCATGTAGATGTTATTTATCCCATACTCGGTAGTGACTACTATATATCTCATCCTGTAGCATTTACCTGTTAGAGTACTTGCATTACTATTGCCTCCACTGTTTGGCATGCGTTGATATCATCTGCTGGCATTAGTAGAGCCACGCTATATGTGCATGCTCGCGATCACCTTTATATGTTATCTCTATTCACGAGTTGGCAACTCACCCCCGTTGTGCCACAGTATTTGCAGGTTTCCCTTGGGAGTAGTCGCGGCTGGCTGTTTACCGCATCTTTTGGCACAGATACCGTTGCGGAGGCGAGTTAGCCTTTTGCTGTTAGGTGGGTTTTTGTACGGTATCTGTTATCTTTCAGTTGTATATTGATGTATCTAGTACTCTCCATCTACCTTTCTGTATTGACTTAGAGACAGTTGTGAGGACGATGTGTATGATTTTATACTCTGGTGTCGAGCTCGCATGTGAGCCGGCTTTATTTTATGCAGTCTTACCTTTTGTGATATTGTCCTTGCTTTACTGTGTATTCTTCGCTACGGCGTCGTATATCATATTGGGATGCTTTATTTATTTCACTTGTTATTTCTGCTACACCTTGCTTTTACCCGACTTACAGGACAAATGTTTAAAAAGGAAATGTTGCCAAAATTATAAAAGTTATAACTCTTGAACTTAAAAGGATTTCTACTAAATTAATAAAATGTTTCTCGGGCATGCATGACTGTTTTACGAAATGTTTTAAATCACTCTAGATTTATTGGTTTTGAGTTCTGGGTTCGGCTTACTTAGCCGCGTTACGCTTGTAGACGTTGCGTGGTTAAGTGCCGGTCACGAGTCGAAACTCTCAGGTCGTGACACTAACCCTGTTCGCTAAGCCACCTTTGTTCGACATCGACAGAGGCAAATGATGATTCGCTCCTGGCAATATCCCAGTTGTAGCAGTTTTGATGCCGAAATCGGTGTCTAATCCCAAACTTGCGGCGAAAAGGCAGCAAGTCACACATGCTTACGGAATAACCGAAATGATGGAGCAATTTGCAATAAAAATCAGCAAGTAAAAATGTATGCATGCAAAATAGCCGAAATGATTGGGCAGCTCACAATAAAAAGCAGTGAGTAAATATAAAATAAATAGCCGAAATGATTGGGCAACTCGCAATAAAAAGCAACGAGTGAAAATAAAATAAATAGCCGAAATGATTGGGCACCGCGAAAAATAGCCGAAATGATTGGGCAATCGCGACTTTCGCGATATAAAAGCTGAAATGATAGAGCATCGCGGAAAGAAATAAAATGAAAAATATATATATTGAAATTTATGCCCTACAGGCAATATCACAGCAATCTCTGTATACAATCCAGGGGCGCAAACACAGAAGGAAACATATCTTCCCTCCCCATGCTCCATCAAAAAACGGAGCCAGGTCTTAACGGCAACTCATATAAAGCCCGAAAGACAATCAGAGATCATCTCACCCCAGCGTGGAGTGATCACCACTTCGACGTTCATCTTTGCACAACAGACGAAATGTCACTACAGCGTCCTTCCTCCAACAGGATTCGGACACACCACAGCAAGCGAAGCAAAGGCCAAATTCCTAGCTTCAGGGTCTTGACGGTAACTCATATAAAACCTGAAAGACCACCAGAGATCATCTCAATCCCAGGGAAATTAGTGTCCTTGGCAAATACCTCGATTCAGGGAAATCAGCGTCCTTGACGGGAGCATCTTGATTCGCGTCGACCCGCAAAGAAATCAGTGTCTTTGCAGGAATACCTCGATTCGTCTCAACTCCGAGGAAATCAGTGTCCTTGGCAAATACCTTGACTCAGGGAAATTAGCGTCCTTGACGAGAGTATCTTGATTCGCGCCGACCCGCAGAGAAATCAGTGTCTTTGCAGGAATACCTCGATTCGTCTCAACCCCAGGGAAATCAGTGTCCTTGGCAAATACCTCGATTCAGGGAAATCAGTGTCCTTGACGAGAGCATTTTGATTCGCGTCGACCTGCAGAGAAATCAGTGTCTTTGCAGGAATACCTCGATTCGTCTCAACCCCAGGGAAATCAGTGTCCTTTGCAAATACCTCGATTCAGGGAAATCAGCGTCCTTGATGAGAACATCTTGATTCGAGTCGACCCACAGAGAAATCAGTGTCCTTGCAGGAATACCTCGATTCGTCTCAACTCCGAGGAAATCAGTGTCCTCGGCAAATACCTTGACTCAGGGAAATTAGCGTCCTTGACGAGAGCATCTTGATTCGCATCGACCCGCAGAGAAATCAGTGTCTTTGTAGGAATACTTCGATTCGTCTCAACTCCGAGGAAATCAGTGTCCTTGGCAAATACCTCGATTCAGGGAAATTAGCATCCTTGACGAGAATATCTCGATTCGTCTCGACTCGTGAGGAAATTAGTGTCTTCGTGAGAACTTCTCGAATCGTCTCGACTTGTGAGATAAAGCCTTAGGCAGTGGGGATTAAAAAACCTGCTTCCTAAGCACTGAAACCCTGCAAGTCAATCCAAAATGGACTCTTGCACACTATTCACGGGTTACACTCTCCAAAGTCGAATCTCGACAAGGAAGGAAACAACCGCTTACGGGTCCTCTCGACTCGTAAGAGGGAAAATTCTCTTATATGATCCTTACGACTTATAAGAGAAAACGCACTTAGAAATCCTTACGATTCCTAAGGAGAAAATACACCTACGAGATCCTCTCGATCCGTAGGAAGAAAAGTCTTTATGAGACCCTCACGGCTCATAAAGTTGAAAAGTCTTAGGCAGCAGATCTGAACCTGCGGCCTAAGCCATCGCTACCTCTTGAAGAAGCCAAGACAGAATGCTCGCTCTATCATCTGTCGACCATGTTTGCTAAAGTAACATGCTGGTAATAAAAGAAAGAAGAAAGCGGAGCAATGACACAAGACATTATGAAGAATGTATATCTTTTATTCATAAATTTGATTGAGTACAAGATACATTGTGTTAAAGAATAAAAGAAACAAATACATTTTTATTTACAATTACAAATGATACAAAATGTTCATGGAGAAGGAAGTGTCTTCAACAAATCCGCGAGCTGCTCTTGCACTTCCTTCAACGCCTCCTCTTAAGCGGCTACCGCGGCCACTTCTGCTTCCACCTGGGCCCGCTGCTGCAGGTAGGATGAAAGTTGCTCCTCAACTGCCTGCTGGGCTGCCTCCTGATTAGGTGCATCCCGCTCGACGACGTCAAGCTGCTGCCTCAGTGTTAACCCTTCGGAGATGCATCGCAGAAGGCCTTCAAAGATAACCTTCAGCTGTGCAGCGTTTGCATCCACCTGAGCATGCAGTTGGGCAAATCTGCTCGAAGTCACGCCGTGCTCCTTACACCTTAAAGCAACTTCTTGTTCGAGATGGCGGAAGTAAGGAGCGCTCTGCTCGATCCATGCCTCCCGTTGAGTGCTCGCGGCCAAGATCTCGGGGGCAGGACACATAGATTCCAGTTGATGCAGGCGGGCCTCGATCTCCTTGCAGTGATTAACCCAAGACTCGACGACGCCTTCATTATGAAAATTTTCAAGCATCGCCAGTATCGGATTAACCTCCATAGCGAAATCTGCGGCAGATGGGGGAGCGTCTGTGTTAAGCTCTTCAACATATCCGCTCAGCATGCCCAAACTCATCGCAGCACCCTTTGAAGATGGACGTCTCAAGAAAGGGCCTGCCGGCATTGTGAGGCGAGACTCGAAGGGGCCCGGAATCGGAACGTCGGCGAAGAAACAAAACGCAATTAGATGACGGTTAAAGAATTATAAGAAAGTCATCAATAAGGGAGTTTACTATACCAGCTGCAGCAGGTGGCAAAGCCGGGAGGACCGGTGGCACGTCTGATCTCTCATCTCTCCCTTCGATCTGTAGCACTGCAATCAGGGTAAGGAAGAATCAGAAACAGGTTCATTGTTGGAAAAAGAAAGGGCATTAACTGAAAACCATACTCACCAGCTCCATTGGAGGAAGCAAGCTCCGACGGGAAGGAGAAGTGCGGGCGCAGCACCTGATATAGGTGATCAAAAAGCACCCCTGCAAAGATGCAATAGTACAACATCAGTACATAAATTATGCAATAAAGATAAGACTGATGGGTCACGAATCCATACCTTCCAACATTTGCGATGGCGCGAGAGAAGGTAGAGAGGTAGCCACCGTCAAGGCAGTAACTGATGGCGCTCCCTCGAGCAATGGAACATCAACACTGGCCGCACCTGCGTTAGAAACAAGATAAGCCCTGTCAGGAAAGGTTGCAGAATAAAAGAAGGACGGTAACCCGAAATTTACCTGATGATGATCCGGCCGAAACTGTGGCGTCTCTCTCCATTGACCTGAGACCACCTCCCAACGCCTCATCGCCGGACTCTACGGGAGCCGTCGTCGTGCTCGCGAGGCCAGGAGACGGCGGAGGACCGTAGGCGAGGAGAGCAATAATCGGAGCATTGTCAGACTCTTGAGAAAGAGCGGCCGGCTCTTCCTCAGGAATCGTGCCCGTCTCACCCGCTACTCCCTCGGGCTTAGTGGTTGCGGCCGTCTCGTCCACCGTTGCCATAGGGTCGTCGGTCTCAGCCGCTCCATCCGCTGCTGCCCCAGACCCAGCTGTAGCAGCTGTCTCATCTGCCGCTACCTCGGGCTTGGCATCGGCGACCTTCTCAGGCATAGTAGGCGTGACCATTTTGTCAGCCACTAGCTCGGGTCTAGCAACCCCGGCTACGTCGCCCACCGTCGGCTCGGGTTCAGCCAGTACCTCCCCCGCTGCCCCCTTAGGCTCGACGGTTTCCGCCGCTCCTTCAGTTGGACTTGGCCCTGCAGGAAAAGATGTATGAGAACCGATAGTTGTACAACTTTTGCAACAAAGTCTTGAAAGACACATTACCTGAGGTGGATTGATCGTTGGCCTCCCGAGCTGCGCGCACCGCCTGTCTATGAGCAGTGGAAAGGGCGACCGGAGATTCTTCCGAAGGAGTAGCAGCACGAGGAACGGCGCTTGGGCCCGCTCCCAAGGCCAAAGCAACTCTGCGCTCCTTCGCCTCGCGCCTCAACCGCTTCCTCTCCTCCCGGGACGTCATGACAGACCTCTTCGACGCTTCCTTCATCAAGGCGTCTTCGTCCGTGTTCAGAGTTGCCTCCAGAGTCTTCAAGGCATCCCTTATTGGCTTTTCGAGTTGGGTCTCTCACGGCAACCCGGAGGAGGCTGGGACTTCAGTAGCTGGCCCAGGAAGAGTTCCCGCATCGGCTTGCACGGCCCATGCAAAGAGATAAAGAAAAGATTAGATTAGCCATAAAAAGGAGAATAAAAAAAACTCAGTGAACCGAGACATACCAACGCCCAATAGAGTGTGTTTCCTTTCCTCCTTTTGGAAGGTTTTCAGGGAAGCAGCGATGGCTTCTTCGATAGAAACGCCTTTTTTAAAAAAAAAAGAGGGAAAACATTAGTCAAAGATAAAAGTACGATGAAAGGACGAAGAATGCAACCAATGATTACCTGATTCAGCAAGTTTAGCCAACCACGCTTTAAGCCTTGCCGATCGCTCAGAAGCCTCAATGGCGGCCGTCAGGTCAGTGTCTTCTGGCTCTACTAAGAAACCCCCGTTGCTCCCGTATTCGATCAAGCCTTCGGTGAGAGGCGCCTGAGGCTCTAAGCCGAGGATGGCATCCAGAGAAAGAACGGACTTCTTCTTCCTCTTTTGCGCGCGGGCCCCGGTCGCCTCCAAAATCATCTTACGTTTTGCAGGCATCTTAGAGCGGCGGGTCCCAATGTCCGAGCCCACGCCAGGCTCAGGCGAAACTACATTTGCTGTCTCCACTGGAGCACGGGGCGCTGGGGGCACGTCCACGGTATCACGAAGCGGCAATCCGCGCGGAGGGCCAAGCACGCGCGGTGGTCCAGCTCCAACATCTTTCAGCGGAGGAATGACCGGGGTCCTTGGCTTCAGGGGAGCCTTGCGGTCGCTGCCGGGAGGCGCACCCTTGCGGTCAACCAACATGCGCTTCTCTTCACAGATGACTGCACCCATGGCATGCCCATACCAAGCCACGTACACATTGAGTATCCGTGGGACGCAGCTCGACTCACTAATAAAGAAGTAGGAGTCCGCGTTCAGCCGCATAAAGTGGTGTAACACGCTCCGTATCCCCTCCCTGGTGGCCGCGGGCTCTTCCAAAAACGCCTCCAGCGGGACCCCCTGGTTATAGCCTAGTTGCTGGGAGAACCGATTGGGGATGTACCTCATGAAGAGCGCCTTATCATCCTGCCTGAACACCAGAAAGCCCGGCCGGATGGAGTATAAGTGCAGGATCTCCTGGGTTTTTAATATGGAGGCCCCGTCTTTGAAGATATCGCGCAGCGCCAACACTGTCTTGAAGGTATCCGGGCCAACGGTCATCACCTTGTCTTGGAAATACATTCTCGCTCCGACCATGTGCGGACGGAGAAGCAACCCCCTAGCCTCCCGCGGAGATGGATTCACAATAGAAGCGCCGACTAACCGCATGACTCTCGGGAGTCTGCATTTATCGTAAAAGGAGGGGCTCTTATGAATCCCGAATACTCCTATCACTTGCAGTTCTATCCATGAAGTAAAATAGTGCATCGGGAAATTGGCGGGTTGCACCCCGGGTTCATTCGCGTCAGCCGCCACGCTTAATCCATGATACATGTGAGCCAGCCCGGCGATTCCGATTGACAATTGTATACCAGCCACCATCCGGTGCGCTGGGTAGAAGACGGACGGCCTAATGTAGCATGGGTGCATGGGAAGCACGAAACAGGACAGCCATAATCCCAGAAAGCCGAAGAAGAAGGTCTCTTCGTCAATGCCTGGGGCGGCGATTTCCGATAAGGGCATGATGGCAGCGTCCGAAAAGTAAAAACCCTGTTGGTCATTCTCCAATGCTGGTAGGCGATCTAAGCCAAAGCCGAAGGGGTCGTCGAGCTTGGCGAACTTTGCATTCTGCTATGATAGAATCTCCGGTCGAAGAAAGCGGGCAATAAAATCTGCAACACTAACTCCCCAGATTCCTGATTCCAAGTAGAGACCCTCATATATATTCAGTACCCTCACCAGACTCAGAAACTGGTGCTGAATAGCATTCTCCGGCGTCAAACCAAATACCAGCGGCTTGGTGGCAAAGACATACTCATCTGGAGGAAGTAACTCCTAATAATGCTCCCCCCTCACCGGCAGACCGGATATCTCAGCAAATTCTTCCAGGGGGATAGAGACTTCCCTGTCCGTCAAGAGAAAAGTATGAGTGGGGATGTTCCATTGGTCCACGAATGCTTTAACCCACTACGTTGGAGGAGCAGGGTACTCAAAAAGCGAGGTGTAGACGGCAGGGTACAAACCGATCTTCATCAGATGCGTCTTCTTCGCTGACAAGATATACCTCGCCCACTGCAAATATCCGGCCGATTGTCGAGGGGTCAATCTGAGGTTATAAGCCCGTCCCCAAGGACGTGCCTCACCCTGGCATATGCGTCGCCCCAAAATATCCACGGCCGGCGGCGGCTGCACGGGAATAGCAGCAATCGAAGGCTGTAGAAGATCCTCCGAGTTCCAATTCGCAACCTTCACGGCATAGTTCACCAGGGGTGCATCCGCATACGGGATCGACGAGATTGGCTCTGAAGGCGTCGCATAGGAGAAGCTTCGGCGACCCATAATGATTTCATTATACCATCTGCCCTACAGATGAAGGTTCTTATGCTCCGGGTCGTGATCCTTAATTAGAGCGAGAACCTCCCGGTCCACTGGCGCCTCAGGGAAACCTCCCTCTGAGCGGAAGAACGGGAATGACAGATCAGCAGACATAATTGCCTGCAAAGAAAAACAAAATTCAACCATCAGTGTCATAATTTAATTTTAAAAAGCCTGACGCTTGATACTACTCCGCAATGCAGTGTAGGGGGGACCAAAGAGGGACCCACAAAATCCAGATGACAATGCATCAGTTAACAAGACAGCCCCATCATTGGATGGGAGTGTCAATTAATGAGGAGATCCCCAAAAGAATATTCTCATTAAATGAGAAATCCCTTGAGACAAGGAGAAAATCTCCTTTTTCATAGCAAAGCTCTGTCACAGAGTGACACTTGTCAAACTCTGGTCTCAAAGGAATAAATTTCCTTAAAAGAGCCTAGCTCTATAATAATGATGGAAAAATCCATCAAAAGAAAAAATTGACTCCTAAAAATTGAAAAATTTTGGGATCTTGAAGATCCAAGAAAACTCTTAAGAGCTCATCATCTTTGGATCAAAAGATCTTTATTTTTTGTCCATGAGCAAAGCTCTGTTCATGGGTTAAGAAACCCTGAAACAAGATCTCTTTAGATCTATGGATCCTTAAGAGCAAGGCTCTGTATGTGAAACCCCAAAGGGGTTTTCTTTAGATCAGAAGATCTATGAGAGCAAGGCTCTGTTGGTTAAGATTGATTTAAATTAATTTAATTTAAATTAATTTTACCTAAAGTTTTTCTAAAAAAGTTCTGACTTTGGAAATGAGAGCAAGGCTCTAAAGTTCTTGAAAACAAGAGCAAGGCTCTGAAAATCAAATTCTTGAAGATGATGAACATCTGAAATGGACCAAGGGTCCTATTTATAGGCGCTTAAGCGCCCCTTCAACTCCTGAGTTGATCTGACGGTTGGGATCTTGCCATCGTTGCACTCACGTGTGTGCCACGTGAGCGCAACGGTGGGGGGGCATTTGTTTCCCCCAATCAGAGCAAAACTCTGTTTGAATTTCAAAAATTCAAAATTTAAAGCAACGCTTCAGATTCCTTGCGCTGCGCACAGCGCGCCACGTGTCAAAAGCTGACACGTCAGCGCTGCGCCCAAGAAAGTGCACCCAATCAGAGCAAGGCTCTATTTAAAATAAAAATAAAGGAAGCAACGCTTCAGATGATCTGCGCTCTGCGCTGCGCGACACGTGTCAGCGCAGTTGCGCTGCGCTCTGCGCTGCGCGACACGTGTCACGCGCAGGTGCGCTTGCGCCAACTGTGCCAGCACTAAAACAGAATTAAAATTCCAGAAAGATCTTTCTGATCTTGTTAAAACAAGAAGATTATTTTCTGTAAAACAGAAGCCCTTGGATCAAAGATCCAACGGTGGGGAAAAATCCCTAAATCACTCAGATAAAGATCTCTTTAACTGATTTAACAAATCAATTGGCCCTATATAAAGGCCCCTAGACTCCAAGTCTAAAAGACACACAGAGAAAGAAAAACCAGAGAATTCCTCTAAAATTTTGAGAAGAACTCAAAGTGAGAAAAGGTAAACCTTTGAAAAAAAGAAGAGTTTTTTCTAAAAAGATCATTGATCTAAGAACAAGATCAAGATCTTCGATAATAATAATAATAATAAAGAAGTAATTTACTTCTGTATAAAGGCATTGTCTTTTGATGAACCACTGGTTCTTGAGATTTGAGGTAGAACCTCTTTGGAAACAAGAAAAACTTGTTTTCTTTGATCCAAATATTAAGCAGTGCCTTGGACTTTCAAAGTTTGCACTGTTGCGCTCCTTGGATTGGCGCAAGCCACCAGGGAGCGCCACGTGTCAATCACAGAACAGCTACGCCTTGCGCTTCTAAAAACAGAGCACTGCTCTCTTGGTTTGGCGCAAGTCATCAGAGCGCGCCACGTGTCAGCAGCGTGCTAGCGCAGCGCGCTGGTGCAGCGCACTGCGCTAACAGAATTGCGCTCACCAGAGCATGACACGTGTCACACCCACATGAGTTTGCGCCTTACGTTGGCGCAAAGCGCCTGACAAGCCACGTGGCGCACTGTCAGAACAATAAATGCTTTGCATTATTAAAGAAGAGACAGAGCCCAATTAAAAGGCCTAACAGGCCTAATGAAAAAATGTAATGCATTATTAAAAAGGGGCAGAGCCCAAATAAAAGTCTAACAGACCAATTTAGATGCTGTGCATCATTTAAAAAGGGCAGAGCCCAATCAAAGGCCTAACAGGCCAAATGTGAATAAATGTTAGACATTTTCTAATTGGACTTAACCCAATATTGGCCATAAGTCCTCAAATTAAATTGAACTGAGCACGACTGCTCTCTCAAATCAATTTACACCCGGTTCAAGGGTACATCTCTGAACTCCTCTGATATTTGTCGTTGTAATCCTTTAACGTCGTCAGAGAGGTGACGGGTCCCGACAACCACACATTGATACGGACTGTGGGGTCCTTAAACTCACGGACTAATGCATCCTTAAACCAGTATCCTTCCCCAAAATGGGAACGTTGGACCACCATGTCCCTAAACTGGCAATACGGACTGTGGGGTCCCTAAACTCATGGACTTATGCGTTCTTAAACCAACACTCGTCCCCAAAATATGAACAATGGACCACTATGTCCTTAAACAGGCAATGGACTACTATGTCCCTAAACTGTAACAATAGAGCCCCTAAATGCTCTTTTATTGGATCTAAACGATCCCGTTAAGTTGATCTTAATCTAAAATTAGGCTAACGTATCCTTAACAAACGTTTGAGTTGATCTTAGCCTCAAATATGGCTAACGTATCCTCAAACCAAAACCCCAAACACAAATCTAAGAAAATACGGATTTGGACTAATCCACGTCCTACGGGCGATGACATAAATTAGTCTCCGTATACAATCCACGGGCAACCACAAACAAAACAAACACCCACGACATGAAGTGAAATTCCGGAGAAGGAGAAAGTTGTTACCGCGACGTGGTATCGTAATTAACTGCAGGGGCTTGCACATGCAAGGAAGAGCGTCCCCACAATCAAAAAACCCCTCAAGCGAGGGGGAATCTGACGAAGTCTGCTACATCGGCCGCATCCGTCTAAACCTCCGATACACGGTGCCATAAATCAACTTGGCATCTTCGGAGAGGTGGACGGATAAAACCAAATAGCATCTGCCCTGAATCTCAGGCAAGACGTCCCTGTCTTAGCCGCCATTCGGAGGGGAACACCCACCCCAGTGTTCGAGTGCGGACCATACCCCGGAGCCCAGCCAGGCGCCGAGCCGAAAGCGGGTTCGAAGACAGGAGACCCAGGCCTCGAAGATTGAGATCGGCTCTCCGTCCTCGCCTCTCAAGTAGTTCCCCCGAACGGTTCCGTGGACCATGGCCTCCCCGATCTTGGTGGACGAGGGGAACCTCCACTTTGAGGTGCCTTCGGGGCTTTCCATCGCCGACAGCTTGCTGGCCGACATGGAGAGATCGGCCGGGGGCATGGTCCCTCGGGGGACTCTGAAGGCGCAAATAACTTCCATCGCCCAAGAGGCCGTGCAGGTTAGTGCTCACACCTCACTTGATTTTTAACTCAGCGTCTCATCATTCGCGAGATTTGGTGCTCCCATTTTCTTTCTGACCATCCTCTGATTTCTTCTGGTCCTCCAGCACGTTACCCTCGTCGTCCAGATGGAGGAGGATGAAATATCCCCGGCGATGCGAGCCGTGGGCGAGCTCTCCTCGCTGGAGGAGAGCTCAAAGTTGGAGCCGGAGACGGCGATGGCGAGGGTTACTACCCTGGAGGGCGAGGTGGTGGCCGGGAAGCAGGAGATGGTGGCCGCAAAGCAGGAGGTGGCAGCCGGGAAGCAGGAGGTTACCAGGTTCCTCGAGGCCCCCGAGGCCAAGCTTCAGGACTCCAAGGTGCTCGTAGGAACCATGAAGAAGTCGGCGAGCACCCTTCGGAAGGAGCTGGAGGCGGCGGTAGAGGGGGCGAAGCGAGCCGAACTCAAAGCGGCGAAGGCGGTGGAGAACTACCAGAAGTCGAAACATTTTTACACCGTCCTAGCCTCGGCCACTACCGCCATCTAGAATGAGGCCCTCGACGCCGTCAAGGTTCGGATGCCGGAGTTCGATGACGAAGAGCTCAGAGCCGAATATCCTCGCGGGGATGACGAGCAGGGGGACGACCCCGGGGGCGAAGCCGGGGAAGAGATTCCCGGCAAGGGCGATGCCGAGGCTGATGTGATAGGCGCTGAGCCCCCAGACGCCGCCCGAGCCGTGGTAGATGCTGAGCTTCCTGGGGTTGCGCCTGTCCCTAAGGCCTGAAGCCCCTTGTCTTCTTGTTTCTTTTCTTTTGTTGCATCGAGAATTTTGTAGGCCTCCGGGCATTTTGTAAGGCCGGGGAGCCTACAATACCCTTGTAAAGACTTTGATTTTGTGAATAAAGACTTTTTGCAGTCATATTTGTACGCGTATTTTCCTTTGTCGGTAAACACTTGTATTTGCACAGTACTGCTTTCGTGTTGTGTCGGTTCTTCGTCTAGCGATTACGCATCGAGTTGAATCTGTTCATTTGCCAAGTGTGTAAAGACCGCGAGAAGACGGTATCTCCATGGCCCCGAAGTTGAGGTGGAGATCGCGCAAACGTAGATAGACCAGATGCCTCTTGGTGAGGTCATGTTCCTTAGCGTGAAAGGCTCGGAGAGGCATGCTAAGGATAGACCGAGCAGGGTAACTGCCCGGTGTCTCTAGGTGAGTGTTTCGATCCCTGGCATTGTAAGGGCCGTACAAGGCTTGCTAGGGATGGGCCGAGCAGTGAAGCTGCTCATTTGCCTCTTGGCGAGGGCTTAGATCCCTGGCATTGTGGGGTAGTGAATTACCGGCCGGGGATAGCCGAGCAGGGTAGCCGCTCGGCCGTCTCTTGGTGAGAGCTTTGATCCTTAGCGTGGGAGGGGCCGTGCAAGGCCTGCTAAGGATGGACCGAGCAGTAAAGCTGCTCGATTGCTTCTTGGCGGGGGCTTTGATCCTTAGCGCGGGAGGGGTCGTAAGGGGCCTGCTAAGGATGGGCTGAGCAGGGTAGCTGCTTGGTCGCCTCATGGCGAGGGCTTAGATCTTTGGCGTTTTGGGGTAAGGAGCTACTGGCCAGGGATAACCGAGCAAGGGCGGTTCCGGTTGCCTCTTGCGAGGGCTTTTGATCCTTAGCATGGAAGGGGCCGTAAGAGGCCTACTAAGGATGGGCCGAGCAGGTTTACTGCCCGGTGCCTCTTGGCGAGGGCTTTGATCCCTGGTGTGTTGGGGTAGGGAGCTACCAGTCAGGGATAACCGAGCAAGGGCGGGCCCGGTTGCCTCTTGCGAGGGCTTTTGATCCTTAGCGCGGGAAGGGCCGTGAGGGGGCTACTAAGGACGGGGCTGAGCAGGGTTGCTGCCCGGTGCCTCTTAGCGAGGGCTTTAATCCCTGGTGTGTTAGCGTAGGGAGCTACCAACCAGGGATAACTGAGCAAGGGCGGGCCCGGTTGCCTCTTGCGAGGGCTTTTGATCCTTAAGGACGGGTCGGGCAAGGTTGCTGCCCGGTGCCTCTTGGTGAAGGCTTTGATCCCTGGTGTGTTGTTGTAGGGAGCTACCAGCTAGGGATAACCGAGAAAGGGAGAGCCCGATTGCCTCTTGCGAGGGCTTTTGATCCTTAGCGCGGGAGGGGCCGTAAGAGGCCTACTAAGGACGGGCCGAGCAGGGTTACTGCCCGGTGCCTCTTGGCGAGGACTTTGATCCTTAAAGATGGCCGAGCAGGGTTGCTGCCCGGTGCCTCTTGGCGAGGGCTTCGATCCCTGGCATTGTGGGGTAGTGAATTACCGGCCAGGGATAGCCGAGCAGGGTAGCTGCTCGGCTGCCTCTTGGTGAGGGCTTTCATCCCTGGGGTTGTGGGGTAGGGGAGCTACCACCCAGGGATAGCTGAGCAGGGTAGCTGCTGGGCTGCCTCTAGGTGAGGGCTTGGATCCTTAGCACGGGAGGGGCCATAAGTGGCCTACTAAGGATGGACCAAGCAGTGATGCTGCTCAGTTGCCTCTTGGCGAGGGCTTTGATCCCTGGCGTTGTGTAGTAGAGAACTACCAGCCAGGGATAGCCGAGCAGGGTAGCCGCTCGGCTGCCTCCTGGTGAGGGCTTAGATCCCGGGCGTTGCGAGGTAAGGAGCCACCGGCCAGGGATAGCCGAGCAGGGTAGCCGCTCGGCTGCCTCTTGGTGAGGGCTTCGATCCTTAGTGCTGGAGGGGCCACGAGAGGCCTGCTAAGGATGGATCGACAGTGAAGCTGCTCAGTTGCCTCTTGGCGAGGGCTTCGATTCCTAGCGTTGTAAGGGCCGTACAAGGCCTACTAGGGATAGACCGAGCAGTGAAGCTGCTCAGTTGCCTCTTGGCGAGGGCTTAGATCCCTGGCGATGTGGGGTAGTGAATTACCAGCCGGGGATAGCCGAGCAGGGTAGCCGCTCGGCTGCCTCTTGGTGAGGGCTTCGATCCTTAGCGCGGGAGGGGTCGTGCAAGGCCTGCTAAGGATGGACCAAGCAGTGAAGTTGCTCGATTGCCTCTTGGCGAGGGCTTTGATCCTTAGCGCGGGAGGGGCCGTAAGGGGCCTGCTAAGGATGGGACGAGCAGGGTTGCTGCCCGGTGCCTCTTGGCGAGGGCTTTGATCCCTGATGTGTTGGGATAGGGAGCTACCAGCCAGGGATAACCGAGCAAGGACGGGCCCGGTTGCCTCTTGTGAGGGCCTCTGATCCTTAGCGCGGGAGGGTCCGTAAGTGGCCTACTAATGACGGGCCGAGCAGGGTTGCTGCCCGGTGCCTCTTGGCGAGGGCTTTGATCTATGATGTGTTGGGGTAGGGAGCTACCAGCCAGGGATAACCGAGCAAGGGCGGGCCCGGTTGCCTCTTGCGAGGGCTTTTGATCCTTAAGGACGGGCCGGGCATGGTAGCTGCCCGGTGCCTCTTGGCGAGGGCGTTGATCCCTGGTGTGTTGGGGTAGGGAGCTACCAGCCAGGGATAACTGAGCAAGGGCGGGCCCGGTTGACTCTTGCGAGGGCTTTTGATTCTTAGCGCGGGAGGGGCCGTAAGAGGCCTACTAAGGACGGGCCGAGCAGGGTTGCTGCCCGGTGCCTTTTGGCAAGGGCTTTGATCCTTATGGATAGCCTAGCAGGGTTGCCGCTCGGTGTCTCTTGGCGAGGGCTTTGATCCCTGGCGTTGTGGGGTAGGGAGCTACCAGCCAGGGATAGCCGAGTAGGGTAGCTGCTCGGCTGCTTCTTGGCGAGGGCTTTGATCCCTGGCGTTGCGGGGTAGGGAGCTACCAGCCAGGGATAGCCGAGCGGGATAGCCGCTCGGCTGCCTCTTGGTGAGGGCTTAGATCCCGGGCGTTGCGAGGTAAGGAGCCACCGGTCGGGGATAGCCAAGCAGGGTAGCCGCTCAGCTGCCTCTTGGTGAGGGCTTCGATCCTTAGCGCTGGAGGGGCTGTGGGAGGCTTGCTAATGATGGACCGAGCAGTGAAGCTGCTTAGTTGTCTCTTGCGCGAGGTTCTGTCCGTCCTCCCTGGTGTGAGTACTGGGAAGAGGGACTGTCGCTAGCGACACGTATCATGATCGCGTGGGGAATGCGAAGCGCCGGAGTGGCGTCGTTTCGATTTCGCATCGAGCGGCGCGATATCTGCTGCGTGGCGGCACAGTTGCGGGTGAAACGGGCGACCGTTGAACTCCGAGGGCGTTGTGGGCTATAAAACGGAGGGAGTGTTGATTACTCCCTTCCTTACACCCGAAACGTAAGTATGGAGGATTTCCCTTTCACCATCCCCGAGATCATAAACTTCAAGGACCTGTACCTCTACAATCAGTACTGTACTGACGACACGGTGCAGTTGGTGATAGGCCGCATTGAGGATCATTTTGGCCGATTTCTCCCCCAGCGCTCCCCCTACTTCAGCTGTTGATGTACTCCATCTGGAGGGCGTCGTCGGGGCTCTACAACCCCTTGTCCGAACAGCTGAAAGACGAGGCCGTTGGCAAGCTGAGATCTCTGAGGCGCTTCGGCCTGATCTCTGCGAGTCGGCTAAATCGCTCGGTGGCACTCATTTTTGAGTGCTACCAATTGAGGCACGATGCCGACGTTCGCGAGGGGCATCGAAGGCAGAGGTTAGATGCCGCGAGGGCTCGGCTGGTGGAAATATCCTCAGAGTACCACGAGCAGTGTTTTCTGCACCCCATTCCTCCGCTATTGTAATTTTTCTTTTTCTTTTTTTTGATGTACGGCTGAGGAGCCCACAGTACCTTTTGAATAAATAAGATTCTTTTTCTTTTTTGCAATGCTTTATTGATCCCTTTTATTATATAAACAAAAAGATCTCAAGAAAGGTGTACATTGCTTTAAAAGGAAATACATGCTAGTAGATGTTCTTATTCATGCAGCTTGAGCCCCTCGGATGTCTATTGGCCTCTATGCCCGGCATAAGGTACTGAGCTTCGTGGGTACCAGACGTATCCCCCGTTGACACGACCATGATTTGGCCGATGGTCAGCTCGGCGGGAGGAGGACGCTGCTCCTGCTCGCGGTCAGCTTGTCGCTTGTCCCTCAAGTACGCTGCGAGGTGTCCCGAACGGATGAGCTCCTCGATGTAGTCTCGGAGCTGCTTACAGCTCTCCATAGAGTGTCCTAGCGACCTGTGGAAACCGCAGTAGGGGTCCCGGGTTCGCTTTGAGGCCATGCGCGAGATTGGGGGAAGCTTGAAGAACCCCTCGCCCTTAGCCTCTTCTAGTAGCACTGTCTGGGAAACGTTGAGCGGGGTGTACTCCTGAAACTTCAGGAGATAGGGCTTTGGCCACTCAGGTCCCTTTCTCTCATCCCTTGCCCTCTTCTTTTGGTCGGTTTGCTCTGCCCCGGGAAGGTTGGCATTCACCTCGGACTCGAGCTGGACTTCGCGCTCGATCCAAGCCTTTACCTCGGCCATGGTCATAGGTTGCGCTAATGCAAAGGAGCGTAACCACTCCTTGTGCCTAAGACCAGACCTCAGTGCTGTGATGACCGTCGCGTCCCGGTGTTCTGGGACCTCGAGAAGGGCGTTGTAGAAGCGGGTGACGTATGCTTTGAACATCTTTTTGCCCCCGCTCTTGATCGTGAAGAGATGGTCAACCGTGCGTTTTTGCCGCCTATTCCCAACCAAGTGGCCGAGGAATTGGGTGGCCAGCTCGTCGAAAGTTGAGATCGAGCGAGGCTCGAGTCCTCGGAACCAGTCTCATCCGGAGCAGATGAGAGTGGCCGGGAAAGCTCGGCACTGGGCGGCGTCGGAGTTGTCTTGGAAGCTCATTCCCGCGGTGAATGCATCCAAGTGGTCTTTCGGGTCAGATTTACTGTAACACCCTGGTTCATTTTTATCAGTTTTATTTTGGGTATTTCTTTATTTATGGCTATTTTTTGATTTATTGTGTTTTGGGTGCGAATAATGTAATTGGTATTTGTATTTGCATCCGACCCGACCCGCTTGCTGGAAACCCGTCTTGATTCCTGTTTATGATTTATCCCGGCTAGTTATGATAATCCGTGCATTTTCATGTAGTTTATACTGCATATTGCATTATATCTGGCATCTGCATTTTTTAATAAAACAAATAAAGTCAAATAAAATATTTTAAAAATATCTAGTATGGCTTGCATATGACCCCTGACCCTGTGGTAGCATCCGCGTATCTTGTTCTCGTCCCGTTCAGTGAAACGGACTCGTTGGATAGCTACGTGCACATTGCATGCATTCGTTCTTGGGGGTATGCTTTTTCGTTACCCGGATATCTTGTTTTGATTTTGGTTGACACGTATATTAACCGTATTTTCAAACCATAATTTTAGATCCGATTCGGACGTGTTTTGGACTATTTTTATATTAGCCAAAATCTCAAAATTTAACTAATATTTTATTCTTACTGTTTTAACTATTAAAAATCATATTAGTATATTTTTTTTGTTTTAAATATTTCTTCTGTTATTTTTTTCAGCGGCCTCTCTCCCTCTCTCCTCTGCATATATATATATATATATATATATATATATATATATATATATATATATATTCTTAACCCTATTTTTAACCCCTACACGTCTCTCTCTCTCCTCTATCTTCTTCTTCTTCTTTATTTCTTTTCCCGCCTCTCTGCACTATAAAACCCGACCCTGCAACCTTGTCGCCATCACCGTCTAACTCTCGACCTCGCCTTCGCCTCTCCCTCTAACCTCCTCTCCGACTTTACCACCACCTCTTCTCCTCCTCCCCTCTCTGCAACCCATGCATTTCCCCGCACGAGAACCCATCCCCGACCCTGCAACCTCGTCGCCGTCGCCGCTTCCACCCGTGCCGGCATCCCCATATCCCAACCTCGTCTTCACCCTCGTCTCCCTCTTCGACAACACCACCTCTCTCTTCTACCGCCTAACCTACAACCCCGCGATGAACCCATCACCGAGCAACCCATGCTCCCGCCGCCGCCGATCTCGTCATCGCCTCACCCTTCACCTTCATCATCACCTCTCTCTTACCCGACCTCCCGACACCACCATCACCTTCACCCCTCAACAACCCTGACTCACCTCCCTGCATAGCACCCGACCCCAACAACCAAGAACCCTAGCACTGCCTCGCCGGCAAACCCCATCGCCGGACCCAATACCTGAGCACCTTGAAACCCCAGCCCTTCTCCTTTCTTTCTATCTTTCTTCTTCTTTCTTTCTTCTCTTTTCTTGGATTCCGTTTTTCGGTCATCACCGGAGCCGTGCCGTCGCCGAAGATCCGGGCAACCCAGTGGACGTTCCCAGCCAGCGTGGTCGTGTTCTTATTTTTCCTGGTCCTATCCTATGCGCATGTATGGTTATTGCGACGTTTACCCGATGTCGGACGTGCCGTACGCACCCGTCGTGAGATCCGATCAGAAAAGTTCACCTTACTACATGCTATGATACATATTTTGCATCCATATGAATAAAAGTATCACATGTTGATTGCATTGTACATGCATATTAATGTTTTGCTGTTTTCGGATACCCGTATGCATCCATATCATTTATTATATATGTAGCTGCATCTACAGATCATATTATTTCATGTTACTGTTGTATTAGTACCCCATGCTTGATAATGTGCATCCTACATAGTCATGGAGCTGTAGATGTAATCTCTGATAGATATTTGTGCATCCGTGTTTTATTGTGTATCCATACCATTAATTCTATATATCTAGTTGCATGCCATGTCATATTAATTCATATTACTGTTACATTAGTACCCCATGCTTGATAATG
Organism: Agapanthus africanus; assembly: GCA_030015575.1. Taxonomy (NCBI): domain Eukaryota; kingdom Viridiplantae; phylum Streptophyta; class Magnoliopsida; order Asparagales; family Amaryllidaceae; genus Agapanthus; species Agapanthus africanus. Next base: position 185,468,848 of record CM057341.1, read on the forward strand.
TGCATCTTACGTAGTCATGGAGTTGTAGATGTAACCCCTGATAAATATTTGTATATCCATGCTTTTACCGTACATCCGTACTGTTACCATGCACCCTGTTGTCCCGATACACTGTGCATCCTGACATGACCTGATGCACCACTGCTTGACTTGAAACCTGATCCTGTTCCTAATGCCGACATTCCTGACTTGTTGTCCCGATGGACATATCATGTTGTCTATTTTAGACAAACTTGTACCTGCTTGATCCTGTGTTGGCATTAGCTCCAGATTTATCAATACCTGACTTGAACACATAACTTGGGGGTAAGGGGAAATCAATGATGAAATCTGACTTGTAACTCAATAGTTCGACGCTTATACTGATCAGTTTTACGGGCTAGACCAGCCTCGGAATGATGCTACTGATATCATTCGTCTGTACATGTTACATGTTTACTGCCTAGCGGCACGTCTCGGATTCAGCCCGAGAGTCTTGACCGTGGTCCCGGGCATGCACGGGATACTATTGAGTTACATCGACAATTCATTAAATTGATTTCAAAGACTTGAGAGTAATTAATCCAGTATCATAGATTACTCACCGCATGCACATACACTTCACTGTTCCATATTCATGTTACTATTATACACTCATTACTATTCATGCTCATGCCTGCATATCTTGTTAGCTCCTGATTATATTTTATTGTTTGATATTATGACGCACTGACGTCTGGGTTTCGCATGACCCAGATCCTCTACCTTTGTCGCAGGCTGACCAGGAGTATTTCAGCCGACATGCCGAGCAGTGAGGATCCTGTTAGTATCTAGTTTAGTTTAGTTTAGTTTTATTTTCGTACTTTCATTTCCTGATGTGAGCCCATTTGGGACGTACTTTCCATATTGTTATTGTTATTTGGATCTATTGCTTCCGCATATATTATTTCTTGACTCGTTTATTCTGGCATATAGACATGTACTAGATAGTTTATTTTATTTCCACTGTTCTTGATATCTTATAGACAGCCGTAATGTGACTGTGGAGGGATGTTTCCTAGCCACAGGTAGCATGGTTGGCCCTGTCACGTGCCGATCTTATCGCACTATGGGAAGCAGGGCGTGACATTTGCCGTCGAAGAGGGAGACCTTTAGGGGCTTGTTGCAGGAGGAGACGTGGACGGCGAGCAGCTCCTCGGTGAACGGTTGGTGAGCGAGTCGGCGGCGTATTTAGCCCCGTCGCTTGAGTGGTGACCTTCCCGATGCATACCCCCGATCTTCTTCTCAAAGGCGTCGAGTCGGCCGTGGTACCCTAACGATTCGGCACATTCTGATCCCTGGCCTCTGCTGTTGGAGGCCTGCGTTTAGCCCCGGCCTCGGTTCCTCTTAATGAGGTTCCTTAGATCCCCCGACGAGGTAGTCTTCGAGCTGCCGTGGCGAGTCCCATCCGCGCGGCCCCGTCGAGGGAGGGGGTGTCGGTCATGCCTGGTAACAGGCGAGCTGACCGACATCTCCTCGGGAGGGACAGGTGCGCGAAAGATCTCGGGACAAGGTGCTCTGGCAACGGACCTCGGTGTTGAACTATGGGACGCCCAGCGGGTCTCAGAACGTATTGGCCCGGGAGATCTGCGGCCTTGGGAAGTAGTGAGGCGGTGGTTGGTAGTGCCGACACGAGCGGAGTCTTCTCTCCCCCTGTAGGGGTTCCGGTCCCGAGGAAGGGGAGCAGTGACCAGGGGGTCTTGCCCTGCCGTTTGGACACGGATGAGCGCCTCCACGACGGACGCGAGCCGGTCTATCCGGCCAGCAAGGGCGTTGATGGCATTCGGTGGAGGAGGTTCGTCCGCGCCTCCGTTGAGGGGGATGCAGCGGCTAGTGCCTGGATCGTCATGATGATCGCTCGCCATTGGATTGGGATTGGAAGATGAACTTTTGTTTTTATGGAATTAAAGAGTTCCCATAGACGGCGCCAGCTGACGTGACCTGGATCATGCCAAGATGTTACCTTCCGTTGATCTGCTGATGGCGACGATAGACGGATGTGATTGGATCTGGAAGCAGGCTTCTGGAGCATGTGGATCTCAATGGGTTTGAGGTTGGTTGTTGCCGAGCTACCTGCAAGGAAGTCCCGGGGTGGTTGTACCACCGAGGACCCTCCGACGGTCAAGTTAGAGAGGAAATCCGAGCAGAGTAACGGCTCGGTGGAGTAAAAATGGCTTACTTGAACCGTCTGAAGAAGGGGTTTATATAGCGGTGGCAGCTGGCAGGGCAGGTGCGAGAATCACGCCGGCCGTTACGCTCCCGACATCACGCCCGCGTGATGAGCGGGATCTCCCATTAATGGCGAGACATGCTCGTTAATGGGGGATCGTGATGGCGTAGAATGTGGGATGTGGCCGGCAGATATCTCGCGCATGGCGAGATTCACGGAATGGCGTTTGCGCCTGTGAGCGGTGCTATTGGTCGGTTGATGAGACCGAGGAAGATGACCTCGGCGGGAGAGCTCGCAGATGAGCGGGAGAGCCGAGGTATTTTGGTTCTGCGGTAGCCCGGAGACGAGCTGTGAGGCCGAGAAGGCCAATTGTACAGGGGGCTCGGAGGTGAGCCAGCGTTTGTTTGTGGGACGGGCACATGAGTGGTCTGGTCGGCCACTGTAGATCCTTTCTTGCATACTCTGGGACACGTCATCCGCCATATATCATGATCTGGGAGATCGCCGATATCGAGCATCATCAAGATGGAAATGATGTATGCCGATTGTCGAAAAAAATCATGGAGCATGTATTTTTCCGACGCCATAGGAGAAAATTCCCTCTTACGGTACCTTTCCTCCATTAACTTTATATATATATATATATATATATATATATATATATATATATTATTAGCTATTGAAGTACCTACCTACTTGAATCCCAAGCGAGACCTAGACCCCCTCTCTTATAAGTCTTGCGCTTTGCAAACTCCACAAAGCCCTATCTCTTAATCGTAGTTATATTATACTTGTAAAATCCTTACTCTCATTGACCTCAACTTTGCCCAACGGAATTGAAGAATAAACAAGAGTATATTGCTTAAAGATAAACATGTAGTTGCGCTCATCCACAGCTACGTAGGAGTAGGTGTCACAACATAAACAGGAATGGTGTTTGCCGTTTTGACCCGCCTCATTTGTATCACACTACCACACTACGGCACCTACAACTACATGTAACTCTTAGTTTAAAACCACTGCTAAATAGAGTTCAATTTAGGTCGCAAAACTTCGAATCATTTCATCATTGATGCAAAAGACTGAATTGCTTTTCAGGTCACAAGATTTTGAAAGAATTCAAAAAATCATAACCGGCTATTCAAATCTTCTTAAAATTTTGACGATGTTTATTAAGATGTCTAATTGTAACCTTCTCAAATCCTTGTTGATAATGTTAATACATACATGCAGAACGATATTGGAAATAAAAACACTACATAATATTTTGCTGAAAAACACCATTAGAAAATAAAAACATTACACAATAGTCTGCTGAAAAAACCTGCTTTCAGTGAGCTTATTCATTTTCACACTTATTTTTATTACTCAATTGTTTAGGTGGCCTCTTCATGAGGAAGAGGTTCCAAGTTTGTACTTCACGAGTGGAATGCCGCGGGATTTCATCGAACTTGTAGTATTGGGGGTGGGAGGATGACTAATTTATTCCACATATTATCTCAAAAACTATCAAAATTAAGATACCTACCGAAAACACCATCCACGATGATAGTTTAGAGATAAAAACAACCTTTAAAATATTTACTGTTAGCGAAAAACCATACCGCATAATCGTTTTTTGCTAACATTGTATGCTAGTGTGGTAATTCGCTAACAGAAAAACCACGTGGTGGTTTCTCATGAAAAACCGCAGTTTTTGTTAATTAATCAAGACCAAATCAAACTTATAAACCGCACAAGATCAGAAACAAATCTAATCTTTTTGGATAAGAATCTTATGAGTGAAAGTTAAATTACTGTTTACACTATTTATACTTTGAGATAAACATTTAAAAACCACCTATAATTCTCTCAAATCTTAAATTTCATCAAATTTGGACGGCGAAGATTATTAGCCAAAAGACTTTTAGTTTACACCGACCTTTCCAAAAAGCTCGTGATTTCCAAAGGGAATTATTAACCCTGAAAAAAGCATCCAGTTCTCTACAATAAACCCTAACAAATATCAAGAGATTAAAGTTGGTGAAATTGATCAAAACCCCAAATTTTGATGTGGGTTCTTGTTCAAAATTTGTTTGATTGATTAAGATGAGAGGAAAGCTGTGGTTTTGTTGTGTGTGGGCGTTGTTGATTTTATGGGGGTCTTGTGGTTGTCTGGGGAAGTTTTTAGTGGAGAAGAACAGCTTGAGGGTGACATCGCCTGAATCATTGAAAGGGGTTTATGAGTGTGCAATTGGGAACTTTGGGATCCCTCAATATGGAGGAACCATGGTTGGAGTTGCCGTTTATCCGAAATCGAACAGGAAAGGTTGCAGCGATTTCAACGTTTCGTTCAAATCGAAGCCCGGAGGGTTCCCGACGTTTGTTCTGGTTGATAGAGGAGGTGAGATTTTAGGTTCTTGTTTGAATACAATGAATTATGTTTGTAGTGCTGTGATATTTTTGTTACTTGCATTGGCTACTTGACTCTGTTTCTGCCTTAGCATGTGTCACATTAAGGGAACTGCATAAAACAAGGATATACATACAATGGTTACCCGATTAAGATCGAGCGCGAATTAATTGCTACTCGTGTTCCTAAAAAAAGAGCTATTATGTATTTGTAGATCTCATGATTTGAAACTTGTTTGATTCACGCTTGATATTTATGGGAACCTGACAATGTACAGCAACACAAACAACGGCAGTTTTATATCCCAAACTTTGGAGTTGGCTAGATGAATCCGTTCTTCCATTCTGCCGGTTAAGGGCAATCACCTCAATTAGATTGAATAGTAACATATATTCTCTGACATCCTAGTTCCATAGCTAACTAGGACTTTGTCATTTCTCTTAATTGGAGCGTTCATTGGCCTCTGTTGCATATGTTGAAACCATCTCATCTCAGTCAGTTCACCCTAATTTAATCATTAATGGAAGCTATTGCTAACTTGATATGAATACATGCATTCTTTATACTATCTTTTACAATATTGCAACTCATCCATATCAACATTTTTATTTCGGCTCCATTCATTTTTGGGCATGTTTCTTAATCGCATAATATTCTGATCCATGAAGCAATAATGGTCTTGTAGCTGTTTTATATACTTGTCTTTTCAAATTTTAAAGTATCTTATAATCACAAGATACTTGTGATGAACTTCTCCACTTCAACTATTCTGCCCTGATCCCATGAATTACATCCTCCATGATCTTACCATAATTAATATAAATTCTAAGTGACAAAAGGGTTATATCTAAATATTTAGTTGCCATCAATTTGCTATGTATGCTTGCTTCCTAGCATTGTTCCAAAGTTAGATTTTACAAATTTTGTTTTTGTTCTACTGATTCTAAATCCCTTGAATTTAATGAACCTTCCTTCTTTCTATTTTAGAAACCATCTATTCTTAGATTACCCTGCCAAAACAATATCATTGCCAACAACATATATCATATTACATCATTTTGAATATGTCTAATAAGTTCATTCGTAACTAATAAAAAGGACAAGGAGTTGATATTGACCCTTGTGCAAGCCTATGGTGATAGGTTCTGTCTCTTCTCCAATCATTCTCACTTTACTGTCGCTCCATCACACATATCTTTAACTACATAGATACAAGTATCATACATTAGTTCGTAACTGACCACGTTATTTTCTAAGGTTCCCCATCACATGTCTTTTCCAAATAAATTAAAACCGCACGTAGATCTCTCTTCTCTTTGTACTTCTCAATCACTCGTCAAATAACTGCCACGGCGAACCTTTCAGGTACAAAACTAAGGCGCTTCTCAGATACAAATGTTTCTAAGTTTCTGTTATTAACCTGCGTCCGATAATGCCCCACAATTTTATAGTTGACTCAAAGCTTGAAACCTTAATTCTCTACTAGTCTTAAAACACACACACACACACACACACACACACACACACTTGGATATGCTTATAACCCATCCGTCGAGCATTTTCTTAGCATCTACGATTTTATCAAATAACTTAGTTAACCATGCTAGTCTTCTATCTCCAAACACTTTCAAACTTCAGTATGAACATCATCGGGACCTACAACATTTCCCATTTTAATCTTATTTAAAGCATCTTTCATTCAAGTATGCCTAATCTTATGATAATACATAATGTTTCTATCATAAAGTAGATTGTTTGTTTCTAGTTCTAGACTTAATTATTATTCTTATTAAACAATTTATTAATGTAGCTCATCCATATTTGTTTATTTTTATTGCCTTTTACTAATCCAACGAACCTTTATAGGTTGCTATAGTTTCCTTTCAACATTTTTACAGATTACTATAAATATACGTGTAAACATTCTTTACTCAAGATGAAGTCATAGTCCATCGGTAGTGACATTGTGTTATGGATCTAGATGTCATAGGTTCGAGCCTAGATGGTTGTGCGGCCTAGACGTCATAGGTTCGAGCCTAGATGGTTGCATTTATTTATTTATTCTTTTTTGGAGGCTACAAGTTTGGTACTTTTCCAAATATTTATAATCCTCTGGAAACTTTTAAAGTTTTAGGAGTTAGTGTGAAGTATATATTTAATAGGATATCTTTGGCTTTGATAGATTTATTTCAACTATAAATACTATATTATCAAATAAATAAAGAATATGTAGATGACAATCCATTGGGAATAATATATTAATTCAAGTTAGTTAATAATTTAGACACGACTAAATCACTTATGTTTGGAATTATTATTTTACTTTGAAAAATGTAGATAAACGGTATGTAGGTTCTTTGAATTTGAAGCCTTACAATTGAAAAACATTGGAAAAATAGAAAAAGGATAAGCACACTAATCTAAAATGGTTTTAAAAAAATGTTTGGTAAAATTTTCAAGTATATGAACATGTTTTCTAGTAAAGAATTTGTTTTTAACACCCCCCCCCCCCAAAAAAAAAACGCACGGCCCAAATGATATTTTCTGGCGCTGCCCCTCTTTATGCACATAGACTATCCCCCTTCCCAAAATGGATTAATGGTTCATCGTTAGATTGTAAATATTGGGTGAGCCTAAATATAGTCAAAAGGTGTTGTTAAGCCGGATGTGTTCAAGTACATAAATATGTAGTTTTGCGTATATTTGATCCTTAATTGAATTATCATTTGACTTTCCGACATTTTCCGACCCAAGCTGACAACACCTGATCCATGCACCCAAAGTAATTTAAAAACCTATTATTAGTCAAATTATGATATATCATGTGAAGCTTCTGATAAAGTCACTCGAAACACATAAGCCTAAAAATCACATATAAAATAAAAATGATAATATCATAACAGAATAAACTTATAAGTTCACAATACCCTAACATATACTATTAATATATATTTTTTGGTTTGAAGTTTTTTCAAATAATGTCTAACAATACCCTAACATTTTTAAAATTAACCCATGGCATGAAAAATTCTTACTTGAAAAACCGTAAAGAATGGATGAAATTATAAATGAAGATTGGCTTCCTATTCTGTAAGTAAATGTGAAATCATAAAATATGTATTATAATTCATAGGAAAGCTGAAAAACATCAGCTTTATTTTCTTTTGACTTGAGGATACGTTAGAAAAGTTTCTATTTATGATACATCAGCTAGATTTTCATTGAAGCATATTTTTAAAAAATAAATTCAAAACTCTATCAGTGTTGAAATGTATATGTTAATGTTTCTAATTATTTTTATCACCATTAAAAGCTTTCATTTGATTTTAAAATTCTTAAACATCAGGCCAAACATCTGATACCTCCAATCGCGGCGCGAATTTGAAAAACAGCCGCATGATTTTTATAATTGTTTTGTTCTAATTCATCCTTTTACTTCTTGCTTGTTTTACCTAACTAAATATCACATGTACTCTGTATATATTTTTACAATCACTTGTACCCACAACAACAATTTGCGGGTATGTATCTATCTCTATCATCAAGCCTTCTTGTTAATTGATTTCTTTAATCAACACACACATTATTTGCAGATTGTTTTTTCACGACGAAGGCATGGAATGCACAGAATGCTGGCGCTGCTGCGATCCTTGTTGCTGATGACAAGGAAGAGCCTTTAATCACAATGGACACACCTGAAGAAGACAATGGAAGGGCTGATCATTTACAGAACATTACCATTCCTTCAGCACTGGTGAGCAAAAGCTTTGGCGACAGCCTTAAGAAAGCCCTAGAGGATGGCAATATGGTAAATGTTAACTTGGACTGGCGAGAATCTCTACCCCATCCGGATGAGCGTGTGGAGTATGAGTTTTGGACAAACAGCAATGATGAATGTGGCGCGAAATGCGACAGCCAAATAGAGTTTGTAAAAGATTTCAAAGGAGTGGCTCAAATACTTGAGCAAAAAGGTTATACCCAGTTCACCCCTCATTATATTACTTGGTATTGTCCTGAAGCCTATATGTCAAGCAAGCAGTGCAAGTCACAATGCATCAACCATGGGAGATATTGTGCCCCGGATCCTGAACAGGACTTCACCAAAGGGTACGATGGTAAAGATGTCGTGGTCCAGAACCTGCGTCAGGTTTGCTTGTATAAAGTCGCTAACGAAAGTGGGAAGCCTTGGCTCTGGTGGGATTATGTAACCGACTTTTCAATTAGATGCCCCATGAAGGATGAGAAATACACTAAGGAATGTGCTGAAGGAGTAATCCGATCTTTGGGTGAGTTTGTATATAGATGTTATTAATTACCCACAGCTATATTGTCCTTTAATCAATCTTATTATAAACTTTATTTAATCTGACAGGGGTTGATCTCCGGAAGATAAATGACTGTATAGGGGATCCTGCAGCAGATGAAGACAATCCAGTGCTTAAAGCCGAGCAAGATACACAGGTTAATATAGTTTCTGTGATAGCTTACTGTTTCCCTTTAGCTTAAACTGTCAGAGATCACTTATCTCTTCAATTTTTTTGAACCCTGATATTTATAGATCGGTAAAGATTCTCGTGGGGATGTAACCATCTTGCCCACTCTTGTTATTAACAACAGGCAATACAGAGGTGAGGTCCTTATTAGTTTATGGATATTAAGTGATTTATAAACTATTTGGATCATATTGTGATTGTTTTTTTTTTCTTTTTCTGTTTGTGTAAAGGCAAGCTGGACAAGGGTGCAGTTCTCAAAGCAATATGTGCAGGTTTTGAGGAGACCACTGAGCCAGCTGTGTGTTTGAGTGATGGTCGGTGAATTATCTATCCTTTTCAATGCGATTCTTGATTGTCTTATAGTTTTTATTTCATTATTTAAGTTTGTCTAGGAGAAAAGCTTAAATATTTATATCCGTCAATACTTGTAACTGTAGGCATTCAAACAAATGAATGTTTGGAAAAAAATGGTGGATGTTGGGAAGATAAGGCTGCTAATATAACCGCGTGCAAGGTATTTTTTGTGTGTGGATGCTCTTATAATAATGCCTGAGATAACATCATTGTTGTTTATATTCTTGACTTTTCCATTGCTGTACAGGACACATTTCGTGGAAGAGTATGTGAATGCCCTGTTGTTCAGGGTGTAAAGTTCGTTGGTGATGGATATGCTCATTGTGAAGGTATGCCTTTAATCACAAGTTATAGAAGCTTCTTATGCCGTAGAAAGATAAAGGTTCTGTCACGCAATGGTAAAAATTTGCCACTTACCCGAGACAGAATCGAATATACTTTACCATCTAAATCTGAAGTGCTCTTCTCAGTTCTCAGGCATGATTGAAGCTGGTTCTTAAATGACAAAACATTCTCTTTAAGAACTTCCAGATGGAATATTTCTATTAGGCTTAATTCCCAAAAACTACCAAAAACTTAGGGTCAATGACAAGTACCTAAATTCTTTGAAAATTACAGAAAACTACCAAAGAGTATGGACATCCTTAGACTCTTGTAAACTAGTTTGGTAGCTTATTGAATATTTACTAAATAAGTTTGGTAGTTATTGAACATTTACTAAACAAGTTTGGTAGTTTATTGTTTATTAATCTTATAAGTTTCGTACACTTAGTAGTTTCCAGTAATTTTCAAAGAATTTGGTAGTTGTCACATGCCCTAAGATTTTGGTAGTTTTTGAATCAAGCCTTTCTATTATATGGATAAAACTGGGCAATTTTATAAGTAATGTTGACTAGAAAGAAAGAATTTTTACTTAGAATTTGTTAGTTATTCATCATATTGGATGTAAAGCTTATTGAAAACTAGCGCATTTGTTAATTGCGGTGATATTTATTAATGTGAATTAAGGTTGCGGTTGGTACGTGGAATTGAAGATTACCGGAAATCCTTACATGCTTGGGAATGGGATGACCGGGTATTTAATTCCAAGGAATCTTGCATTAACGTGTTTGGTATATTTTAATTATTTCCGGTAATATATGTATGCGCAACCGTCAACCGGCGGCGAGATCAAAGAGGGGCTGGTAAATGGCAGCTAGGTCGGCGACGAATGCCTGATCGGCGGCGTGCCGGCAAGCTTCCGACAACGGCCGGCGATGAATGTCCGATCGGCGGTCGGACGGCCGGTGAACCATCGGTGATAACCGGCGGCGAACGAACGACTGACGACGGACCGGCAACGGTCGGCATACTACCGGTGACTAACGTCTGATCGATGATGACCGGCGGCAGGTCGGCAAGCGTCCAGCAACGGCCGGCGGGGTTGGCCGGCGGACGACCGGAGACTAACGTCCGATCAGCGGAGGGTGGTCAGTGAACAATCGGTGATGACCGGCTGGCGGCGAACAGCAGATCGGCGGCGGGCCTCCCGGAGAACGACCGACGATGGCCAGCGGGGCCGGCGGGCGGGCGGCGAGGAAGGCCGACGGTGGATGGTCATAGCTCATGTCATGTTAGGCGGGAATATTTCATGGTAATTTAGGATAGACGCATGTTTTGAGAATAGGATTACCATGAAATAGTGTTATTTGATTCCATGGTTATCCTATATTTCCAGGAATATCTTTTACATCCAAACAATCGTGGTAATATTTCATGTAATCTAGGATTACCTCCAACCAAGCGCATCCTAAGCTTATTGTCACTATAAGTACGTACCTTTATTACTAGGGTGTGCTAATGCTCATCATTGGGATTGAATCTCACCTCTTCCTTGAGGAAGATGTCATGCCAATGGACTGACAAGGCTGGTAAAATTAGAGATCGTGCCTATTAACCATCCGTCCTTTAGGTATTTTTTTAAGGAGATATCAGTGAACCAAAAAATTTGTTAAACAGGAGATGCATATTCTGGATCTTTTGCTACTTTTATCCCTGCTAGGTATACATAAACTCAATGTTGAAGAGATGGATGCCATCTTATGCTCATCTGAATATATGCAATTTCATGGTACCGTACTTTTAGACTTACAATAAAATACGTTTTCTAATTCTTATGTGGAATTAAAGCATAATTGTTTATAATTCAATATCTATGTTTCTTAGGCTCTTAGTTAGAGCTGTCTATAAAATAAATACTCCATGCGTACTTACTATATATTCTTTTCACATGGAACTTGTTCAAGCAGAAACTAAAAGAAATTATAATAGTCTATTCTTTACATGTCATGAGTAGAGGTATGGAAATAATCTAGATTTTACATATTACTTACCTATTTGTGCTTTCAAACTTGGTTAGTCTTATATATATTAGATTTTGAAAACTAGGAGAATCCTACTAGTTACTTATTGAGCAATATTGTATAAATAAAAATTGTAATAAACTTAACATTACGATGGAAATAACCAATTGGTGAACCCAATACCGATTACCAAAGTTTAAAATCTTGGTATGGGTCTCGTTATTGGAATGGAATTGGCCATTTCGAGTCTGGATCGGCCAAGATTTCAAACATGGATCTAGCTACTTGAATTTAATATGCAACATGCCCACTTTCTTAGTCAGCTTTAAGTGCATGGGAAATAAATTAACCAACATTTTTGAATTTATATTTTTCTTTGAAAAGTATTAGCATTTTAAATCTGATATCAACAGGCGTATCATGATCATGCTAGTGGATTTTGATTTCATGTTACCTATAGCAATTTAGTTGAAATCCTTATCAAGTGCATGAGTGCTCTCATATATAGGGTTTTGTGTCTTAACATGCATAACTACCCTACAATCCTAGCATGCAATGACCACAAAAATTTAATGATGCATGGAAATTGCAACTCCATATTCTCGACCTTGATTAATAGAAATTAAACAACATAGTAATCAGAACGCGATGAGTAAATCAATCACATATGCATGCTATCTATCTATTATATCATGGTATAAAGCTGGGTAGAACAAAAGAAATGCACCATTTTTCTTGTTTTCTTGTTTACCCCTGAGCTTATCATTTCCTTATATGTCCACAAACATTGTCGCTGAGAATACATGTTTTCCCTTTCTTTCTCCGGTAGATAAAATCAACAGAACCTACTTTCCCTTGCTCTTCATTTGTGCCTTTCTCTTCTTCCTTTTCATCACGTCATTTGATCGAATATCAAAAAATACCAATTTGTTTTTCCAAATTGGGGACCAATAATAAAATCACTCATAAATAATGATATTAGTGACAAGCTTCCCCAAATTTCCACTCAAATTCATTGTAAAGCAAGCTACAAATTTGTAATCAGCTCATGGTTTTATTAAATCACTAGATTTTGACCCCATGTGTAACGCGTGAGATCATATATCTAAAATATTTATAGCTAAATCTCTACATTACATATAATCGCTACAACTTAACATGTAAGCAATATGGGATAAAAAAATGTATAGATCCAGCTTTTTCTAGCTCAAAATAATCTTCATGAATTAAAATTTATATAAATTTTGATATTTGTTCATAAATATTGCAGCTTTGGAAAAACTAATAAAGTCGACATTTATATTTAGTTTCGTATATATTATAAGTATATTATTATTTTTTGATGGCAAAATAATTATTGAATTGTAATTTAAAAAAATAATTATATACCTATATACTATGCATTATAAATAATTTAATTTGATTTAAACTAAAACTCTTAAAAATGTTTGTGAATATGCATATAATAAACTTTCGGTAAATCTTCTTAAATGATTTTTTTTATCATATTATAGAAATGAGTAATGGTCAATTAATAAGCAGAAAGGTAACATTGAAGAAAATATATGTATTTGTCTAGACAACATTGATAATTTTTAAATCTTACTTTAATTTAGACATGATTTTCTTCATTAATTTTTAATTTTCTAAATAGTTTGCCTCTTTAGTATATGATTTTTTTCCTTATAAGAAATATCATTGGACAACTTAGATCTTAGTTTAACATTTTATAATTGTATAAAACCTAAATTTCACTTAAATACCAAAAGTTTTTGGCATTTTTAAAATATAAATACCATATACTTTATGACTTATAAGCAGATTCTAAGAACAATCATGATGCCTAAATTAAATACCGTGTTTTGATGTATTTCGATTTATAATTACAAATACAAATATCAAGTTATATCATGCATTGTTGTGGTTATGAACCAATACAAATAAATTATGTCAATATTTTAGCTAAATTTTTTTTTTCCGTGAAATTCATTACCTGCTAAATTTCTTAAATAATGATAGTTATTTGAACCATGAAATTTTAGCATCAACTTTATATCAAGCATAGTTTCTACAACCAAATATAAAACAACTATTATTATTTTACACATTAATTTTTGGTTTCATATGTTTTTAAAAGAGATATATGATATTAATTGTTTTTTTAGATACAAATATTATTCATTCTTTTTTTTTATTCCAAATACCCATCAATTATTATTAGCCATAGGATCCTAGCATAGATTAAGGGAATATGAATAAATCCAAGGGCAAAAGTGGAAAGGCAAAAAATAGTTTTTTGATTTGCAAAAGATTTCTTGACCAACACAACTTTGTATTAGTGTAATAGATTGCCAAATTTGACCAATATCCATAGCAAAATGGAAATTTAAGAAACTCCATTATCTTCTGCCCATAATGTAAAATCAAGTTTTGATTCTTAAAATAACCTGAACTTATATTTTTTTTATTTGTATTATTTCCTTATCTATTTGTGATTAACTTTTATAACTGAGCGATATCAAGGGAATAAAAAATTGAACGAAACAAAATAAGTTAATGGTTGTTAAAATAGAGGGTAGATAGAGGTTTTTAAAACAGCGGTGGCGATTTTTCCTTTTATTTTTTAAAATAGCCTCTTATGTTCTAATATGCCCCATAGGCTCCGAGCCTTTTTCCGGTGACTGAAAATAGTGGTTTTTTTGCATAGATGTTCGTCCTCTTTATAAATGCATGCCGGTAGGATTTGAATTGGGATTTTCTCTTCGTCACTACATTGAAGCTTTGATGAGGAATAGGATATATTTTTATATTACGTAATTATAGGATATAGTTGATAGCTACCCTCTTTCCCAAAAGTTCAGTGCTTGTTTTTTTTCCATGTAGAATGTCCTTAATTTTGTGAGTGATGTACTATTAATTTGTAAAACTAAACGAACTATTTATTAGCAGTCAAACAAACATTCATCTCCTGGACAATATGCATGCTATTATTCAAAGATATTAATAGGAGGTAACAGCTTACTTTCTTCTGCAGGTTCGGGATCCGGTCGGTGTGAATATAACAATGGAGGCTGTTGGAAGCAAACTAAAGATGGAAGGACATACAGTGCCTGTCTTGTAAGTGATTTGATTAGAAGAAAAGTTTCCTTATTGCTCATTAACTCCGTTTCTGAAAGATTCTAACAATGCAATTTCTCTTTTGTAGGAAGATCATTCGATAGGATGCAAGTGTCCACTAGGCTTCAAGGGTGATGGTGTCAACTCATGTGAAGGTATGAACGTGATGCTTACTGCGCCTATCTACCATTCTGAATTTTAGGCGCATTCAGGTAGTATATTGGATAAGCGATAGAATTAACTGCTATTGATTTTCATTACGCTCACTAATTTCTTAGAAATCCAAGAGAGAGGATTTACTCTTCACAACGTGTGCCGTATTCCCTTCGGAATAAACTGTAGGATACTCCACTTTTTTCTGCCCGTACAGCAGGGTTCCACCTTGCCCCCCCCCCAGCAGAATTATTACCGTACTTTGCACATTATTAGTCTTTTTGCTCTTTTTCGGCAACTATTTATTTCCAAAATACCCTCGGAGAAAGTATTAAATACGTAAAGTCAGTGAAGAAGTAAAGTCAGTGAAGAAGGCGTGACCCAGGAGAATTTTGCAGAAAACAGGAAAACAAAATTCTGTTTGAGTAGAGGCTTCAGCGTGTGACATTTGATAAAGAGAGAAGGGGTGGGGGTGGGGGGTCTTTCTATAATCATACAATATAGCCTTGTGTTTACCGTATCATATACCTTTCTTTTCAACCTGTTTCCAGATGTCAATGAATGCAAAGAGAAGACTGCTTGTCAGTGCTCAGACTGCCGATGTAAGAACACATGGGGAAGCTATGAGTGCGGCTGTCGGGGTAATCTGTTATACATGAAAGAACATGATACATGCATAAGTGAGTGTCTTTTGATTCTTCTTCTTCCCACTTTGATCTTATATGAACTGGAGTTCTTGTAGCAAGTGTATGACCATATTATTCTGAGATAAATCTCTAAACTTTAAGATGCAGCTGAAGTGCCTGGTTTTCCCTAGTTTGATATTTAAAGTTTTATAGGAAAAAGAATGATATTGATGGTTTTAGACATGCACTTGTTATTAAAGGGCATATATTGTTACATTGATTGTGTAGCAATCCACACATAAGAAAGTTGGCCACCAGAGCAATTGGAGATATTTAAGTTAAAAATGCAATAGTTAAGTTATATATCAAACAATTTGAAGTTATCCTATTGGTTTCAGAGATATGATGTGTGAAATTGAAGGTAGACTTAGGTTTACATCTTCCTCCAGCATTCTTCCCTTGTGCGTATTTTTGCCTTTGCATGATATTATAATACGAGTCGTGACTAAGAGACCTTTTATAGTGAATTTTGCCCCAACTAACATAAAATATTGGTGCAACGATTGCTCATTTCATTAAGGGGAGGTGTTGATGTTACATCTGGTTTTTTTTAATCGCAGGTAAGGAAGCAACCTCAGAGGTTGGCTGGAGCTTTTTATGGGTTATTTTCCTTGGCCTTTTGGCAGCTGGAGTTGGTGGCTATGCAGTCTATAAGTACAGAATTCGGGTACGGCTTTCTTTCTCAATATCTTGACACTCTTTTTCTTTATCTTTCTTATATTTTCCCCTAACGTATATTATTGTGCTCCATGATGCATCTAAGTCGCAATACATAAATTTCTAATCATACCTTGTTGTTCCTGTTACAAAATGCATACTTAATAAAGCACATATCATCTTATTAGCCTTTTCCTATCAAAATAGGTCAACTATGAACATTAATCCATGAAATTTCAACTTAACTCGATGTAAATTCTCTTTAGTTATGGTCAAAATTTTTGGTCGAGGAAATTATGGACAAGAAAGTGGTTGCCATAGTTCTAAATGGCTGGTTGATTTAGTCTGAAGGGGGATACAAGGAGAAGGGAAAATATGTGGAATTTCTACATAGGAAATTATGGGTTAAAGGTTTATTGTTGTTTGCTACATAGAAAGTTATGTTTGTATGCCATTTTAGAATCTAATCTATGAACTTTGATATATTAGTTAGTCGCAAGCCATTAAAAAATGGTATATATGAATTATAAATTGAGTATAGTGGAAGCTGACATGTTAATGCTAGAATTAACATTTTAGATTCTTTGCTTGTAATATATTGAAAAACTATGAGTAGTTTTTGATCTCTAGTTCACCTTGCATGCTCTCTAGAGTGCATAATCGACCTCTGTTGGCCCTCGTTGACGCTGCCATGCCCCTCTAATCGCCATTGTCATTCCATGCCTAACTCTTAATATTCTCGACTCAAATTTTGTATGGAATTAAAGATCAAACAACTGTCATTTTGAGTGTGAGAAGAATTTATTGAAATGACAGGCATTTCGTTTTTAAATTCTGAATTTTAGATTTTAGAATTACTTAGAACAAACACCCTTTTAAAGGCAGTGTTAGTCACAGGTCATCATTTTTATAAGGTTTTATAAATGAAGTGGTAGTGGAACCTACAATTTGCGGTGCTAAAATAAGAATTGAACACTTGTTACTTGAATTGTAGTAGGGGATGAAAAATGGTTTCATTCTCAAATTCATCTCAAACCTTCTCAAGTTAAAAGTTTCGAAGTGTACATGGTCGACCATTGCCGCTGTCATGGACCCTCATTGTTGTATCCGTCGATCCTTGTCACTGACCATCTTGACCGTCGTCAAAATGATAATCATTTTATTTCAAAATTCTAATTCGTGAAATTACTTGGTATTCTCAAATAGAACCATGAGTGAAACATAATCCTACTTCTGAGCGCGTGCGCGGACACACTATTCATAATGGTCAACTTGAACATAATCAAAATAGTGGAGTATCTCAAAATGTTAATGATCAATTGTTTCCGACTATGTACTCTTTTTTTTGGGGGGGCTAATAACCGTAACTGGTTTATACATTTTCGTCATTTCCAGAGGTACATGGACTCGGAGATCCGTGCCATCATGGCTCAGTACATGCCGCTAGACAACCAAGCAGAAAACCCGAATCATATCCATCATGCGGAAATCTGAAGCCTATAATAACGAAAGCAATTAGCAATAGCAGTGAGGTTCTCTGAGTTAATTTGTTAGCATGCCAACTGAATTTTGGTAATGTATGTTTTATTTCAGTTTCATTATCAAGAAAATAAGGATTTAAGTATTTAAGGTATCTATCTGTCCATATTTGGGCTCGGTGGTAAATGATTAAATTTTAGCATGCATTTTGGCTGAAAATGCGAGTTTTGAGAGAAGCAGCTTAAATGTTTTGAAGTGCTTTTATGTTGGATTAAATTCTTCCCGCACTGCCAATGAGCAGTAGCTCAGTTGTTGCTATGGGCACTTCCTCTCTTGGTAAGAGTGCGGGGTTCGAACTTCAGAAACCAAACCCCAAGGAAATGGCCACCAATTAACGTTTTCAGGGCAAATTCGTGGTCTACTGGCAGCATGTGTTATGTGGTGTGTTTGTGTGCTTAGGATTACAGGCCAATGCAAAAGAAAGAAAAAAATCTTCTAGCACAAGCAGTTGGGTGTTGAAAAAGAAATCAAATTATTTTTTTTAGTACTTCTCTTCTGACAGCACGTGTCTGGTGTGTTTGTGTGCATAATGGTTTATGGGCCGATGCAAAAAAATAAAAATAAATTCTTCCAGCACAAGCAGTTGGGTGTTACCAATGAGCAGTAGCTTGGTTGGTATAAGCACAAAAATAAATTCTTCCAGCACAAGCAGTTGGGTGTTACCAATGAGCAGTAGCTTGGTTGGGTGTTACCAATGAGCAGTAGCTTGGTTGGTATAAGCACTTGTCCATTTGGGGGTGTGAGGTTTGATCTTTAAGAACCCCATCTTAAGAGAGGAAGAGAGGGAGTTACTTTAAATTAAAATTAACGTCTTTGAGGGCAAATTCGTGGATCAGTGTATGTTTGTATGGATAGGTTTGTATGGATAGGATAGGCCTTATGGCGAATGCCAAAAATAAAAAATAAAAAAATCTTCCAGCCCATATAGTTGAATGTTGAAAATGAAGTCATTATTTTTTATATAG
This sequence comes from Agapanthus africanus, assembly GCA_030015575.1. Classification (NCBI taxonomy): domain Eukaryota; kingdom Viridiplantae; phylum Streptophyta; class Magnoliopsida; order Asparagales; family Amaryllidaceae; genus Agapanthus; species Agapanthus africanus. The sequence goes on from CM057341.1 coordinate 185,487,734, forward strand.
GTGCTTCTCTTCTGACAATCTTCTGCCATCTCTTCCCTTTTTTTTCCCTCTAACTTATTTTTTTCTTCACGGGCTACACTACATGAATGTACGATAACATTTTATGGTTAAATCAATCATGTAAATTTGAGGAGGAAACGGGGACTACAACGGCGTTGCAGTTCGGACCCTTGCGGTGATGAATGAAGGCTCGGGGTTTCCGCAAAACATTTTTGCAGAAACCCACCCGGGGGTCTTACAGAAACCGCTCATCCCATTCATTACTGCAGGAGAGTGGGGGTGCAGTCGGCGTGGGCAAACTTGATCAAATCGAACGAACCTACCGAAACCGAACCGAATCGAGTCTTGATTCGGTTCATCTAAAATAAAATTTTGGTGAACCGACCGAAAAATCTACACACTATTTTTTTTTTCTATTTTTCTTAATGCATGCACACACAATTATATAATCAAAATATATATGTAAATATGTGATAGGTATTTAGTTTTATATTGTGGTATAGATTTTGTTTAGAAAGAATAATATCTCAATATTTTACAATAAATTCATCTTCAACTTGTCTATTCCTCTTCCTTATTGTTAATTAATATTTCTATTATAGGAATTAATCAATATTTTTATAATATTTTTATTATAGAAATTAATCAATCCGGTAGTTTGATAGGGATAGAATTACTATCTCAATATTGTGCAATAAACTCACCTTCAACTTGCCTATTCCTCTCAAACTTATTGTCAACCAATATTTCTAGAAAATAATCAATATTTTTTCATTTTTCTTATATAAAATTAGAAAACCGAAATTAAATCGAAACCGAACCGGAAAATTTGGTTCGGTTCAAAAAATTCCCTAAAAAACCGAAACAGAATCGTGCTTATCCTGAGTGTGCAGTGTTACTGCAGCAGGCCCATTTGCATAGTTTGAAAATGAAATTCTAAGATGTCTCTAGAAACAAGAAAGAATGACTTAATTAGTATGGTTGAGAGATTGATGTTTCCAGAAATAAAAAGGGATGGGCTAAATATCATCATTCTTAAAATACTAAATCTTTATTATTATGACTGGAACTCATCGGGACATGACAAAAAGTTTATCGTTTTTTCATTAAATAAATTGAAAAAAATAAAAAAAATCCATATGAGGAATTTAATCAAGAACATGTCATGTAATTCTCTCATATACGTGTAATTACCTTTATACTTTTCAACAAATTTTAATACAAAATGTCTTTTCTTTAGTAAATGAACAAACTCAGTCAAAAGTACTTAAACCAATGACCATCAAGAAATCATGACACATGATAAGTTTTTTTCTCATCACACACGTGCATAGCACGTGCATGTTCGTATCTTCATTCATTCCGTTTACCATTTTTTTTCTCCAATTAAATATTATTCCATGGAAAGATTGAATACAGTGGGCTGGGGTCATGACTAGGTCTTCCGTGCATTCTTTTCTTATATTATTTATTCTCTTATATGAAGAATTATCTATCAACTGACTAAATTTCCCCACTCTCATTCATTGACTCGTGGTAAAAAACAATCATCACTCATCACATAGTCCTTGCATAATGCAAAATTCAAGAAATATGAGATTCAACAAAAATAAATAATAGCATTAAATCTATGTGATGGTATTTTTTTTCAATTTTAATTGTCCGTGTATTTGGAGTTCGACAGGTCAGAAAATCACAACAAACTATCCCTACAACTTTACAGATATGCTGCCCACGTCATGATATCTCCGACAATCACCACCCAACCACTCATCAAGCGGGGCCCACCTCCTGGTGCCCACGTGACGCGCACGCGCTCGCTAGCCGGGCCCCACCAGATATTTTCATATCGTCCCTTCTCTTGGGTGGGACACGTGTACCATTCCGCTTGGCCCACCAATGAGAAAAAAGCCCTCTCTCTTTCGTTTCTCTGATGCTCGCCGAATCTCTTTCTCCACTCAAAGAGACGCGAAATCGAAGCTGAAGAGAATCGAAGCTCGAAGAGGCCTCTCTTTGATTGATTTTGGTTTTGATCAAGCTTGCATCTTTGAATGAGAAAAGTAGGATTTTGTGAGATTTTTCTTTTCTTTTGTTTGGGGAAGTGAATTCACGCCAAGTTGCAGTTTTCAAATGACACACGAGATGTTGTTGTGAAATTCAAATCAAGAAGAGGGTTGTAATTGGACTTTGAAAGGAAAAAAAAATGAGTTGTTGTGATGGTGAGGAGTTTATGAGGCCAGGGCCAAATAAGGTAGCCGCAGAATCGGACGACTCTGCGCTGCAGCTCGGGAGGCACTCGTTTGGAATGAATGGGTTGAAACATGATGCAACATCTATTCAAACTTTCTCGTCGAATGCGAGCACTCAAAGTTCAGCATGTGAGATTGATGACCAAGTATTGATCGATCCGAGGTTGCTATTTATTGGAGCCAAGATTGGGGAGGGAGCTCATGGGAAAGTCTATGAGGGGAAGTAAGTTTGATTATTATTATTATTATTATTATTTTTAGTCTAATCAATGGATTGAATGTTTCTTTGTTTATGGTTATGTCGCTTGCTTGTGCTCATTTTTTGTGATGCTGAAATTAGTACATGGGATTCGAACTGATGCATAAATAACATAACTTAGTATGTTATTATCGGTAGGGAAAGTGACATTGCCTGCTGGGAATTTTTTGAAATTCTGAAAGTATTAAAATTGCGTTATTCAAAATTACCAAGGAATACTTTTCCAATCAAATACCGAATCATTTTCAAAGTAAGCCTATTTTGATGCCCCGTGTCCGCATCCTCGTCCGATCCGTGTCTGTGTCCATAGTAGTGCATGATGGATACTTGGATGCACTTATTTTCAGAGAATCCCGCTTGCTTTGAAATATTTCATACGCGATGCTTCAAAATTTAGACTTTTTTGGACATGTCGGACATTCGAATATTTGAGGATGCATTTGAAACAACCAATGACACTTTCAAAATCAATAACTTTGTAGGTTCCATTGGAAGATTCAATGGTTTTATATGCAAGGCAGGAAGCTTAAACTGTAGGGGTTTTTACCCTTAGCCCCCTACTTCATATTTTTCTGGTTTCCTGCAAACTTACTATTTACCACCTCCTCCGTAACTTTAAGTTGCTTTGCTTAAATTCCTAACCAACTAAAGTGACATCACTCAAGAAATTTTTGTTAGAAGCTAACAGAAATATTTCAATTTTGGTGTTTCAAGTAAAATTTAGGGGTTGTCTCTCTTTCTTAAACGTAGTCAGGGGATAAAGATGAAAAATAAAAGATGAATTTTGGGATTTTAGGATTATTTGATATTGAAGATGGAAAGGAAAAAAAATGTTAGCTTTTAAGGTTTGTTTTTGAAGGTAGAAGAAGATGAGTGATGCGAGAGATTTTGAGAATTTAGGATCATTAGATGTAGAGCATAGAAAGAGAAAGAAAGATTATCGGGTTTGGAGGTAGAAGATAAAGATATTGAAGATGATGAGAAAATTTGAAGAATGATAATTGGGTTTCAATGTTCTGGATGTGGAAGAGCAGAAATTGAAAATAAAAATTGAAGGGTTTAAGTATTCAAGGTTCTGAAAGTAGAAGATGAAACATTTTAAGAATGTTGAGTTTTTGGGTTTTAGATATGGAAGATAAGGTATAAAAGATGAAAATTTAAAGATTTCGAACGTAGAAAATGAAAGAAAAATTGAAAAATGTTGTTGGTTTTTAAAGTTTTGGATGTAAGAAATGAGGAATCAAAGTGGAAAATTTGGGCGTCTAGGATTTTGAATGCCGAGGATGCGGAAATTTTAAGAAATGTTGGTGGGTTTTAGAGTTATGGATATGGAAAATTAAGAAATTGAAGTTGAAAATATGGGAATGTAGGATCTTTAAGGTAGAAGATAAGAATTTGAAGAATGGTTGTTTGCCGTAAGGTTATGGACGTGAAAGTTGAGAAATTAAAGTTAAAATTTGGGGTAAATGCACATAACCCATGTACTATAAGAGGTCAAGCATTTATATTCTCTCCACGATCATAATGGACACTTACACCCCTTTAATTGAAACTATTTTTATTTTCCTAATTTCTATTTACCCCTTTCTTCTTCCTCCTTAACCCTAAAGTACCAATTTTTGCCCTAATCTAAAATCTCAATGATGTTTTCTCATCCTCCACCACAACTCTAAGCCTTTTTATTGCAATCTTCCAAGACCTCCCGTCTTTGTTGGTCACGCCTTCAATTGCTTCTAAGACGAGTGCTTTTCTATTTTTATTGCATTGTGCTTTTCAATGGCTTCTAACTTTATGTTCTCTCTTTTAATTGCTTCTACACTGAGTTCTTTTGCTAGGGATTTTGTTTCCATTTGACTTGCAAGATTACCGTTATGAATGGTTGAAGATAACGAAGAGGGTAAAATAGGAATTATGAAAACACTTTTTTAAATACCCGTGTCAGCCCGTATTTTATGATAGATGAGGTGGCATAAGTGTTCAACCCTATATTGTTGGAGAGATATATGCAGTGAACCTCTAAAAATTTGGGGTTTCAGAGTTTCAATAATTGATGAGATTACGGTTTAGAGGATTATAGATTATGATTTTTGATATGGTTTTTGATTAATAAACATTGAATTAATGGATGTGAAACGTTACGAGAGCCTAAAAGTGGCAACTTAATTTTTTTTTTGGCGCTGGGGTAGGTTGTTTGTTGGGGGGGGGAAGAGAAGTTTGGTGGCGGGAACAGAAATACAGGGAAATTTAGGTGGGCCTAAAAGTTTACAAAAAAAACCTATATAGTATTAGGTAGGATTAAATTTAATGGCACTATGATGGAATAATTGGTTAAGTAAATCTTATTACATGCAAATCCAATATTTGCTTGCATGCACATATGCGAAGTAAAGATGTGTTGTGTTGAGTGTTACAAAGATTCCAGTGTCACTCACTCCAAGAAACAATGCAGCCAGGAACACTGTTGAGATATATCCCCGACTTTTAATTCTCAGATTGATGCTTGAAGATTTCACAGACCCACTACATAGGGACAGCTACAGACTAAGCCAAAGGCGATAGTGAAGTCGAGAGAATAAAAAACTCTCTCTTGTTGACAAAGCTAAGCTGATGAGAGCCTTTTGCAGTTCTTAATTCTTTTCGAGCTTACATTTTCAATAGATTTTATGGTCCAGAATTTAGTAATTTGATAATGACACTGGCTTTCGGATTAATTTATTAGGATTCTTTGTTTTTCCTTAATTTAAAGCTCCTAATTGATTGTATACATAGAGTCACCTATATGGATGTCATAGGATTTCCATTTTTAAGTATAAATCTGTCGAAATCATTGTAATTCTGCAAGGATTTCTTATATTCAAAGTATTTGTGCTAATTAAAATAATTGATGTAAGCTCTATTTTCGCTTTACACCTATTCTTAATCAGGTATGGCGATCAAATAGTAGCAATCAAAGTTCTCAAAAGTGGCGATACTCCTGAAGAAAAGTCCACTCTTAGAAGCTGTTTCATTCGAGAAGTAAATATGATGTGTCGCGTGAAACATGAAAACCTTGTCAAGGTGTTTTTCCTACCTCGCAGTTGGTCCTACACTAAATACATGAAAAAGTGATCTCAATGCGCTTGCTGTGATCTGGGACGCTTTTGAGTGTAAACTATCTCATGGTTATTGCCATATATATGACGAATTTATTTGCACACTTTTACAAAAGACATCTTTAATCACTTTCCTGATCATTGGTGCAGTTCCTCATTGTTCCCCTCATCTTGCAGTTTATTGGTGCTTGCATGGACCCTTTCATGGTGATTGCCACGGAGTTGCTACCGGGGATGTCATTGAAAATTTATTTGAACAGTATTCGTCCTAACCAACTTGATCTTCGAACAGCAACTAGCTTCGCACTTGATATCGCCCGCGCAATGGATTGCCTGCATGCTAATGGAATTATACACCGAGATTTGAAACCTGGTATGGATCTCCAAATGCATTGTAAATATGATAATGTACTCTATTGGTTGAAATCCTTCACGAATTTAGTGAAGATGAGCAGACTATGTCTGATTTTCACAATCAGTCAATTTAATACTTGTGGGTGTTTTAGTTGTACAAATAAGCTACTAACTCAAGTAATGTCAAATGTGCTTTTGTTTCATATGCTTTCTAGAGTAAAATGTAATATACAAAAGCGATAAATGTTCCTCATATTCATATTCTGTATTGAATAATTTCTATTTATGATTTGACATTGAGTGAGTGCCCTTAAGAAATTATAGGCAGTCTTTTAGCCTGAAAGATCAAAGTGAAAATAAACAAACAGTAGAATAAAGAAGAAGAAAACAAGGGGTTTGGAAGGAAATTGCATGCAAAACATAATGTAAAGGTATAGTAATTTTATAAGCTATTAACCATTCAATCTTAAAGTCATATGACGTCAGAAGGAGATCGTTAAAGCCATGTTTTTATTAGCATATAAATTACCTTTTGTATCAAAAACTGATTGTCAAAGGCAAAATCTCAGCTTATTTGTGAGCTATATTTCTTGCCGAGACTCCGCCGTTGAAATTCTTAAATGTCTTATTCTTTCCCTACATGTCCTAAGCTAGGATAAAGGAGGATGGTTGCGCTGGGTAGCCGACAGCCATCATAAAACATAATTGGATGGGGGTAGACCTAAACAAACATTGATAGAACTAGTTAAAAGCCATGTGTTAATTGTCAATTTAACGGAGCAGTGGGCCCTTAACAAAGCAGAATGGAAGCAACATATTCATATAACTCTAACTGACGCCAAAATTTGGGATAATAAAGGCTTGTTATTTCTTTCTGACTATCAATGATTTTTTTTTTAAAACGTTGATGGCCTTATTAGTTCTTTCAGATAAATGAATGGCATGTGCCGTGTAAACTGTCAGGTTTCTATGTTGCTTCTAGTTTCCTTTGATTTCATTTCATCTTCTTGAAAACATAGGATGTCCAGGAGCTCAGGATTATTTTTTCTGAGTTGAAATATCAAAGTGACATATTCTCAAGATTTCTTTCTACCTACAATTTCAATACTTATCAGCGGGTTAATTTCGTAAAATCTTCTTTTAAATTGGCTCTACCCATTAGTGTGGTGACCAAATGATTTAGGGGCTAAACTTAAATAAAGGCTTTGTTATGTTTTTTGTTATCGCCAGGTGGAAGTTTAACATCTTTACAGAAAAATTCAGTCATCCTTTGTTGAGGGAAAAATCTGCCTTTTTTAGAATCCTCAAGGCCAAGGTGGTAAAAAAACCGCTACAGATTTAACTGGAAATGTTCTTCGCAGAAAGTTGTGTATTCAAATGTTTTGCTGTGGTTGCTGTAAGTGATAGTGCCCTAGAAGAAAACAAGGCTGCTAGACTCTTTCCGGATAGCATTTTTTGAGCCGTTTGTTTTTTAATAGATATTCCTTATATTTGTACATTGTCTTTCATACATAGACATGAGGTTGATAAATGCTTGGTGCCATGTAGGAGTTTCTTGGGTGCATTACGAAACAAACATGCACCTTTCCTTTTTGCGGTTATTACGTTTTCTGTTAAGGTTTCCTTGCTGATGTTTATTTGTTGCACAATATATGCTTTCTTACGAAGAATATCCAATTTTTCAGATAACTTATTACTCACAGCTAATCAGAAGAACATTAAGCTTATTGATTTCGGACTTGCAAGAGAAGAAACTGTAACTGAGATGATGACTGCTGAAACTGGGACTTACCGTTGGATGGCCCCTGAGGTAGAATGTCACCAGCTATTTTCATTTATTTGTATGTATAATCACATTTTACTCTCTCTATCATTTCATATATTAAGCCAACTGATGGCAATTTAATGACCAACTCAATCTAGTCCTAGGGAGTGATGTTGCTCACTGAATATATAAATTATCTATATCTATATGGTTTAGTGTCGATTACTTTCTGAAACCCAATATATTGGAGTAAAAACTAATATACATTGAAACTGTGTTATAGTTATAATACTACGTTCATTTACATGGATACTAGTGTTGTATTATGCAAACACGGTGTTCCACACTGCGATTCACCAAATACATGAGGACATGGCTATAATATTTTGTGGTCATTTCTGTATATGTTTGAGTTTATGTTGATATATGAAAGAATTACAATATTCAATATGTTACAGTAGTTGCAGTTGTAGAACAGGGCATAACACAATGCCACTCTTCATTTACTTCATACTTTTAGGAAAATTTTAACAATTTTTGAAATTTTTTACAATTACATTATCACTAACGGAAGTTTTTTTTATAACAACTAATCTGAGAAAGATTATAAATTCAAATCCGAACTAAAATATATGCAACTCATCAAAAAATAGTATCGATTTGGTCGAATCAAAATAACTTTGTATAAGAAAGCTAGTAGAGTATCCAATATTCCGATCAAAGAGAGGCAGCTGATATTAGCGAGACAAGTCGATAAGTCGATACCGGTATAGCTATCGAACACCATTACTATTCCCAAGTTTTCAAATCTTGTTAAATCAATCAAAAACTTAGTAGATCTTTCTAGAAACTTGCTTCATAATCTATCCCATTTTGTGTGAAAGGTTAGAGAGGAAGTTAAGAAGTTTCATTTCGGCCATCATGTTTAGTACCCTATTCATTTGGATTTACACTTTAAGCTTGCCTATTATCCATTCTCCATACACGTACTTACAAAAAGAGCATTTATTTGTGTTATTCAACACACTGTATTGATATCCTAGTTTGTTTTTTCACCTTCAAGGATTTGTTATATCAGGATGTGCATTATGTGCTGTATCCAAGTTCATGTCACATAGTGGATATGTTGGTATGTATTCTGTCTGACACCATGGACACAGCATGTTAGGCATATTTTGGACAAAAGAATATTCAGTTAGGAAATGCCTTTACGAATAATTCCGTGTTTATTGGAAGATAAAAAGTTGTTTTACATAACCATGAGAATAAATAATTGTTGATATTTGGGTGGAGATGTCTCTTATATATCATACATGTAGTGAAATCACAACGCCAAAGTTCGGCTTGATCTAATGCTGAAATAGAAAAATACTCTCCTTTCTAGCAATGTTTTCAGAACTGAACCGACATCAGAATATATAGTCTCTTGCTTATGTACACTCTAGGTGATTGTATTCCGCTAAAGATGTTCTCTTTCCATTGACAGTCCTTTCATCACAGATTTGAGCCTCATTCACAAACATTTTTCTTTAATAAACCCGACGGGTGACTAACCGATTCACTTCCGAATTAACAATATTGCTGTCTAGAAACCTGCATTTTCTTATACAAGGCACAATTGAAATTCGTCACTGTAAAGTGTTTTTCGTCACCCCATAAAGATGGATGCGCTCATGTTTCGGGCTTGTATAGATCCCCTGCCCAATTGTAGGCATGTGTTTATTGATCGTGGGGATTCTAATCTCCGGCAGCCGCAGACAAAGCTTCCGTTAATTATCCCTCGTTTTAAGATGATGGAACCTTCGATTAACGGGTCATGCGGATCATGCGAACTCAATGTGAAATATGCGTTTTGCTTGAAGACAATTTTAGGCCTCTTTGAACATATCACACGGGGAAAGTGTTTTGAGTGTGTTCGAAGAGTTCTCAACAAGGGAAAGTGTTTTGAGTATGTCTGAAGAGTTCCCGACAAGAGGGAAAGGAGAGAGCTTTGGTGGCCTCCCGGGTTCGGGACGCTTCCCGAGGCAGACAAGATCCCTTTGGGCAGGGTCCCGAAGCGAGGGACCCTCTTTGGGAGGAGTCCCGAAGGTGATGGACCCCATGGGGGGCCCGGAGATAAAAGCCCCTTTGGGGGGGTCTCGACAGCGGGAGCCCCTTTAGGGGGGTCCCAAAGGCAGGAACCCCCTTGGGGGGTTCAGGAACAGGGACCCTAAAGGGGGCCCCGAAACAAGGAACCCCTCGGATGGGATTCCGGATCCCAGAAAGGATCCCCAAACTGGACACGGGTGTGTCCCGTGTTCATTATCGATGGGGAACATGGGTTGCGACCCATGTTCCTATGGATCTCGTGGGGAGCGTGGAAGAAGTTCTATAGGGGAAAGTTATGAGCGTTCATCCCAAAATCATCGATTTTATGAGTTAGAGAGTGAAACCCATGGGTATCACCATAGTTATTCCATGGTGTTTGCTTGGGGCTTTCACCCCAAGAGTTCTTTTACTTTCCTTTTTTCGAGATTTGATGAAGAAAAGCGGCTTTTCTCTTGTTTTGGGTTTTAGAGTGATCTTGTTTAATTTTAGAGAAGAAAAGAGCTCTTTTATGGATTTTGTTGAGGAAGAAGATGAAGAAAGAGACTTGCCGCTTTCTTTGACGGAGGCTTAAAACCTTAACCTTTTTGTGGGAGAAAAATTTGTTCATTTCTTCTTTGGGTGGGTTTAAATACCCTTTACATTTTTGATTTGAGCCCTTAGGTTTTATAAATTGGCTTTTTGTCTCTTTTCTTTACCCATATGCACACTTTTAGCAAATTAGCCATTGGCTTTACAAAAATTGGTCTTTTGCCATGTTTTGTTACATTTTCCTAATTATTTATACAAACTAATTTTTTACGCTTTATTTCTCTCTTCTTGGCATGGAACCGGCCTCTATGCTTGAGCTTGGACCGGGCTTGGGCCTACTTGACTTAAGCTCGGGCTTAGGCCTATTTGACTTAGGTTTGGGCTTTGGCTTACTTGTTTGCGGTTTGACTTTGACTTTTGGTCAATAAGGTGTAATTTTCGACCCTAATAAAGTGCCCTAATCAACAAGTGCATATCATATGTGTGGGTCATGTGCTTGAGATTGATGGATTTTCCTTCATGGAGAGGTTGGTTTGATTCCCTTTTAGCGACGTGGAGGTCAATATCTCGAGGCGGAGCTCGGTTCCAACAGAGAGGTCATTGGTTGTCTTGATTTCAAGACGGAGCTTGGTTTCGACGGGGAGGTCATTGGTTGACTTAATTCCGAGGCGGAGCTTGTTTTTGACTTGGGGGTCATTGGTTGACCTGATTTGATCTGGGAATGGATCCGACGTCTCTTCTCGTTTGCCACCCGATGTGGTTCATTGTCATCATAGACGGTTTGTTTAACGTCTACTTAGACGGGAGCTCGGTTTAACGTCTACTTAGATGGGAGCTCGATTTAACGTCTATTTAGACTAGAGCTAGGTTTAACGTCATCTTATACGGAGAGTTTAACATTATTATAGACATAATGTTTAACATCTTCATAGACGAAAGAGGTTTAACGTCTACATAGACAGAATGTTTAACGTCATCATAGATGGAAGAGGTTTAACATTATCATAGACGACATGTTGTCGTCATAGATGTAAGGGGTTTAAAAGTTTGAGTTCATGATCGATATATCATCTCCACTTGGAGGATTTGAGTTAGGGATATGGTTTAGAATTTGTACCTTTCCAGTTGGAGAGATTTGAATTTGAGTTGAGATTTGAATTAGGTCTTAAAGGTCCAAATTTTTGGAGTTGAAATTTTGACCGTGTCTAGATTTTAACTAGGATTTGGATTGAGTTGGATTGGAAGTTAGAGGGTTTTGAATAAAATTTGGATTTTGGACTTGGAATTTAGATTTTTGATTGGATTTTGGAGTTGGACTTTGGATTCTAGGTTGGCATCAGCGTGGCTAATACTGGAGCATGGGTGCTAGGAGCAATTCATCATTTGCTGTTGGGAAATTTGGGGATTTGAATTTTTGTTGGCGTATCTATCGCTACTCCGGAGTAGGGCCTCAGAAGCGACTCATCATTTACCATTGGAGGATTTGGAATTTAGACTTTAGTTAGCGTCTGCATCGCTATACTGGAATAAGATACCAGGAGCGACTCATTATTCGCCGTTGGAGGATTTAGGACTTGTGCTTTGGTTGGTGGCTGCATCGCTATACTGAAATATGGTGTTAGGAGTGACCCATCATTCACCTTTGGAGGATTTGGATTTTTGTTGCCGTCTGCATAGCTCTACTGGATTATGGTTTTAGAAACGACTCATCATTTGCCTTTGGAGGATTTGGATTTTTGTGGGCGTCTACATTGCTACACTGGAGTAGGGTCCCAAGAGCAACTCATCATTTGCCGTTGGAGGATTTGGGACTTGGACTTTGGTTGGCGTCTGCATTGCTATACTGGAGTAGGGTATTAGGAGCGACTCATCATTCGTCTCTGGAGAATTTAGGACTTGGATTTTTGTTGGCATCCGCATCGCTACACTGGAATAAGGTGTCGGAGTAACTTATCATTCGCCTTTGAAGGATTTGAGGATTTGGATTTTTGTTGGCGTCTGCATCGCTGCACTAGAGTAGGGTGTTAGGAGCGACTCATCATTCACCTTTGGAGGATTTGAAGATTTGAGGTTTTGTCGGCGTCTGCATCGCTATACTGGAATATGGTATCAGAAGCTACTTATCTTTCGTCTTTGGAGGATTCGTTTGTTCCCAGTTTAACGACCTAGGGGTCATTTATTTTGTTCTTAGTTTAACGACTTAGGGGTTATCTGTTTCCAGTTTAATGACTCAGTGGTTATCTATTCCCAGTTTAACGACTTAGGGGTCAATTATTCCCAGTTTAATGACTTAAGGGTCATATATTCCCAGTTTAATGACTTAAGGGTCATATATTCCCAGTTTAATGACTTAGAGGTCATGCCGTATGTTATTTAGGGTTTATAAAAGGTGTGTGTATGTGTGTGAAGAGTAATTGGGGGAAATGAAATTGGATAATATTAGTTTAAGCCTAATCATACTCTTTATATAGGCAAAACCATTTTACTATTATATTCCTATTAAGCATCTAATTATAAATAATAAATCCTTGTTGGGTATTTTAACACTCCTTTTAAGATGGAGCATACATATCAAACATGCCCAGCTTGTTACAAATAGACTGTACTTTATTCCTTCCTAAGGGCGTTGTAAATAAATCTGCTAATTGATGAGCAGATTGAACACAATAAGTATCGATGATCCATCTTTAACCTTCTCTCTCATGAAGTGGCAATCTATCTCAATGTGTTTCGTTCGCTCATGGAACACAGAATTAGAGGTAATATAGATTGCAGCCTTATTATCATAACATAGCCGCATAGAGGAAGTGGGCTTAAACTAAGCTCTCTCAACAGAAAGTGAATACATACAAGCTCACAAGTGGTATTCTCCATAGCCCGATACTCTGACTCGGCGCTGGAGCAGGACACTACGTTTTGTTTCCTACTCTTTCAAAAGACCAAATTACCTCCTACAAACACATAATATCCTGTAGTAGATCTGCGATTGGATGGAGACCCGGCCCAATCTGCATTAGTAAAGCCAACTGTTGGGGTCAAAAATTACACCCCGGTTGACCAAGTCAAAATCAACCTCAAGTAAACGGGCCCAAGCCCACATCAAGTGGGCCCATGCCTAAGTCGAGCCCCGCGGCCAGCCTCCCCCATGCTAATATGAAAATTATGTAATAAATAATTTTGATATAATTTTTATGAATAAATGTAAGAAAAATGGGCATAAAGCGAAATTTTTGTAAAGCCCATGGCTCATATGCAAAAGAAATGAGCACATGAGGCATGAGATGGGCAAAAATGCCATTTTGTAAAGCCCAAGGGGCTATATGTAAATTTATAAGCCTATATAAGGCAACATGATAATGAAATGAAAGAGAATAATTGATTTCTTTCAAAATCTAGGGTTTCTGTGCCTCCTCCTTCCTCATGGTTCTAAACCTTCTTCTCTTTTCTGAATTAAATCAAGAGTTTAACTCTTTCTTTTCCAAAAAGAAATAGTTTTTCGCCATAAAACCAACAAAGGGAAGTTCAGATCTCCTATCAGATCTCTAAAAAGGAAGATTTTTGAATCTCACCCCCCTTTCCTCCAAGATCTTTGCCAACAGAGAGGAGGAAGAAGAAGACCCATCTCCCAAAATCCCATTTTGGGAAGATCCAAAACTCAAGAGAAGATCTAGGGCTCAAAAGAAAAGAAAGGAGTCCCCTTTCACCATCTTCGAAAATATCTTGGAAGTTTAACTCCACAAAAAAATAAAAATAATATATATATATATATATATATATAATAAATCTTTCTTTTTGGGAGTACAACTCCCAGTATAGAGGCTAAGCCCCTTTTTCCCGCTGGCGCCCAGCGCCCCCCATGTCCTTTGGACGCTATTTCCCCCCTTTTTATATACACTCCACAACGCTGCCCCTCGTTAGAAAAAATTTCTAACGGGGCGCTATCCCACACCCCGCAAGGGGCTGCTAGCCCCATTGACCCCGAGCCCGCTATCCGAGTAGCGGGACCTCCGTAAACTCTGCGAAGCCCCCGATATATCCAAGACCCTTCAAAACACAACACACGCATACTACACATTGAGTTCGCTTGACCAGTTTGACCCGTCAATCAGAGGTTCCTTCGCTCCAAAGACGAGGGGTAATTAACGGCATGTTAGTCCGCGGCTGCCGAAGATTCGGATCCCCACAATCAATAAACCCCCGTCTACCTCAGGCAGGGGGAATCTGTAATGCGCCTGATAAGCGACGCGTATTCTCATCTCAATGGGGTGACGAAAAACACCCTACACCTACTACTCGAGAATGTCTATGATCCGAGTACAGTTGACCCTTCCCTGGAGCATTCTTCAAATAACGAAGTATTCAAATTACCGCATCCCAATGAACCACTCGATGATCGACCTTGAATTGGTTCACAATGCTAACTGGGTATGAATTATCAGGTCGAGTGACGGTGAGTTAATTCAATTTACCGACCAACCGTCGGTATCTTCCGCGGTCTTCAACTAAGTTACCTTGTCCTGGAAGTATTTTAGTATTAGGAACCATTGGAGCCTCTATGGGTTTGCACCCTAACATTCCTGCTTCAGTTAGTTTATCAAGTACATACTTCCGCTGTGAGATGTAGATGCCATCCTTCGACCGAGCAATTTCGATACCCAAAAAGTATTTTAGGCTTCCAAGGTTAGTCTGAAACTTTGTTTGAACGTGGTGCTTAAGCTGTGCAATACCAGCCGCATCATCGTCAGTAATCATTATATCATCGACATATACCACCAAAAGAATGCAAAGGCTATCGATGTTATTACGTTAGAATACTGAATGGTCACGTGCACACCATCTGAGGCCAAACGAAATAACCACCTCAGTAAATTTCCTAAACTACGTTTGAGAAGACTGTTTCAAGCTATACAATGACTTCAATCGGCAAACTAGACCAGACTCTTCCTGAGCAACAAAACCAGGTGGTTGCTCCATATAGATCTCCTCGACCAAAGATCTATGAAGAAACGCATTCTTCACATCAAGCTGATGCAGTGGCCAATGATGGGTAGCCGTAAGAGACATAAATAGACGAACATAAGTCATCTTGGCCATCGGAGAAAATATCTCATAATCAATGCCGTAAGTCTGCGAACTCTCTGGCAACCAAATGTGCTTTCAAGCGGAAAAGGGTCCCATCATGGTGAAAGTTCACAGTGTATACCCAGCAACACTCTACAACCTTCTTCCCAGCCGGAAGAGGAACCGGATCCCACGTCTGATTCAGTTCGAGGGCAAGCATCTCATCAATCATAGCCTCGGTCCACCCTTTATGAGACAATATCAGAAAGAGACTTAGATAGAGCATAAGAGTCGTGGGAGGAGATAAATGCTCGATATGCCGAAGATAAGTGAGAAGTGGCCATATGATGAGCTATAGGGTGAGAAGTGCAGCTCCGGGTGTCTTTTCGTAAGGCAATAGGAAGATCAATGTCAGCCTCTGGTGGAGTTGGAGACTCGAGAAGCTCGGCAGCAGGAGTTGAGGAGCAGCAGTTAAACGTTCCTTTCGAACATAAACTCTCGTAACAGGTGGTGGAGGGCCCAATGATGGTGAATCAGGAATCAGTTCGATAATAGGAACTATATGGGAGATTTCAAAAACCGGGTGTCTTTTCACTCACTTAAATACACATTTTGTACACTTTAGACATGGGGTAATGACCTACTCTTTTTATTTACTGTTAATTCGTAATTAGACGCATGTCGATATGTTGCCCAATTCTAAAACCCAGAAAACATTGTTTTACAAGTTGAAATAGTGAACTTTCAACTAATTTAATCCATGAAATATATTCTAAACTACCTTGTTACACTAAAAGTACCCTATGGTTTCGAAAACCGAATTTCACATTGATACTCTAAAATTTCAAATGTAGTATTTTCAAATTAATACCCTGAAGTTTCGGGAACCGTTATCTATTGAGCTTCGGGGAGCCGGAGATAAGGCATCTCTAAAATACCTTGAACTTTTACAAAACCCCGTTATACCTATTTCCATATTGACTGATCAACTGGAATTGAATCATAACTTGTTTTGCTTGATCGGTTATGCGTGAGCGCATGGATGCTAGACATGGGTGGAAATGAAGGGACCCGATTCGGAATGATACGTGTTTTCCATGTCTTGTTGGTTCCGTGTGACAACTGACAACTGATAACTCGACTTAAATTTATTGATGTAAGGTTTAAGGTAGTTTGGAGAAGGAAATCGAGATCGTGTATATTAGGAGTGCCCTTGTCTAATTGTCATGATTCCGAGCATATACAAAATACTGATTTTCGTGTTACCGTGATTCCGGGAATATTCATAATAATCTATTATACCCGAAGATCTCTTTCGTTACTCAAACTCCTAAACCAAAACATTTCAAAATCTCTTAAATGACATAATACACTTGGATAAACTCGCATGCCATAACGCTACACCGTTCTTCACTTCTACACTGCACACATACACTTGCAGCATGACCTTTCATCTTTTTGCACAATCTCTCGAGAATCCTACTCGAGTTTAATTCGCTGACGGACGTTTCTTTTTCTTTGTTTCTTCCGAAATGTCCGTTAAAGATAGGAGAAGAATAGGACTGGATGGCAGAGGTTGAAACTACGGAGGAAGATTATGCATCCCTTTCGCCTCGCTATTAGAGTTTAGTCCTCTTTATTTTCTTTCGCCCATCTGTTTAAGGCTTGCTTTATTTTCCTTGCTTAATGATGTAATAAACCATGTGGATCTCGCTGTAATAAATGTTGGTTAATGAATAAAGTTGATTTTATTTATCTGGCTTCTGTGTACTCTTGTATTACTATACGCTTAGCGTAATTGTATCGGGAAGAGTCTACTTCTCGATATAGTTATGTTGCGGCCTCGTCGCGTCACCGCTTCCATATTTTGGGAAGCGGGGCGTGCACTTGTTTTCCCAGAAATTTGACATATGTTAGTTTAAAGTCATTTCGGACGTAAACTTATGGAGCAAGTATGTGAAGCGGTTCTTTGTTAGCATCCAAACACAATGTAGAAGTGAAGAACGGCGAACAGAACCTGATCGTCATCCGTTATTTGCGACTAACAAGCATTCAAAATGCCATTGTTGTTGATTATTGTTGAGAGTTGTTTGTTAATGGTTGTTGGCCTGCATGAGAGTATGATTGAGTACGTACAACAATGTATGCCTTGATTGAGTTCGCTTGATCGCTTGACCTGAAATATGAGAGAAGAGACTGGTCCCACCGGACGTGCCAGAATTTGTAGAGTGTTTTTCGTCACCCCATGCAGATGGATGCACTCGTGTTTCGGGCTTGAATAGATTCCTCCTACCTTATGGTAGGTAGAGGTTCATTGATCATGAAGATTCTAATCTCTGACAGCCGCGGACAAAACCGTTAATTACCTCTCGCTTTAAGACGAGGGAATCTCTGATTAACGAGTCATATGGATCGTGCAAACTTAATGTGAAATATGCGTTTTTCTTGAAGACAATTTTAGATCTCTTTGAACATATCATGGGCCATCATACGGGGGAAGTGTTTTGAGTATACTCGAAGAGTTCCCGACAAGGAGAGTGTTTTGAGTATGTCCGAAGAGTTTTCGACAAGGGGAAAGAGAATTTTGGTGAACTCCCAAGTTTGGGAGAACTCCCAAGTTTGGGAGGCCTCCCAAGGCTGTCGGGACCCTTTTGGGGAGGGTCCCGAAGTGGGAGACCCTCTTTGGGAGGAGTCCTGAAGGTGGATCCCCATGGGGGTTGATTGGATGATTTTCCGATTGTGTAGTGTTTTGAGAAAATAGATTTTAGAAATCACAACCAAAAATTATTTTGACCGCAATCAATAACGGTGTCGGATGTAGCGCGTTAGTAAGTTGCGGATCGTCCACAGGGAAAGTGAGTTCCGTTCAATTCTTGAATTAGATGAGTTGAAAATTTAGGGCAAAGAAAAGAAAACAATTCATGATTTGTAATTGTAGATCAAAAAGTAAGAAAAATCTAGATCTAAAAGAAACATTAAAGAGCAAGAATAGGGATGAGAGATAATTTCCAACCAACAATCAAGACTAGAAGTAAGGCTCGTAGGAGTGGATCGGATCTATAGATGTGATGAGATCTAAAGATTACTAATTCTTATCCATTAATAAATTGATACTAGATCGATGCAAATTCATCGAGGGTTAAGGATCTTTGCGAGAAAATTAGGGATTTCGCAACTCATCCTTTGTCCTTTCGATGGATCGCATTCAAATTCTAGCTTCTAATCAATCAAATGTTTAATAGTTGTTCCCTAGTTTCGAGTGAACACGATCAAGAAAGCATCTCGAAGCTAGGTTATTAATCATTTGATTCACTAGAATTTCCAAACATTATAGGATTTAAGAATTGTAAAAATATCTAAATCATCATCATCTAAAGATCGTCACAACTCCTACACGAGCGGAGATTACTCAAACATCATGATCACAAACACAATCACAAATTGAGATCTAATCATTATGCTTGAATCAAAAGAGAAGCAAGAATATAGAAAATTCACCTTTATTTATCGACAAATTTCGTTACAACTCTCTTGAATTTACAAAAGGAAGGAACTAGATCGTCGATTTCGGCTTCGCTCGGCTCCTTGAGTCGCGGATCGGCGTGGATCTCTTGCTCCGTTGGAAATCCGGCGTCACTTGCTAAAGGTTGAAGGCTCTCTTGCTCAAATTGATCTCGGGATCTTGATCTTGATTTTGAATTGGAGATGGGAATTTGAATTTGGCACAAGCTTTTGTCACTAAACTTGTGGGTAGAAGATGGTGATAATTCTTGAACAATTTCCCCTCTAGATCTAGGCTCCTTTTTATAGACTTTTCAAATTCTAGATCTAAGATTTGAAATTTGAATTCCCCCCACAAGTTAGTTAGCACCAAATTTAAATTTCCCTCCAAAAAGTTTGTTAAGACTAAAATTTGAATTTCCCTCCAAGAGTTAGTTGAGCCGAGCCTTCTAGATGAGCCACGTGGAGCTTCTAGGGCCTTCTGGAAGCTTTGGCCGTTACAAAGAGACATGTGATGAAATTGGGCGCAATGATCTCTCTACATGGCCGCGGATCTGCCGCGCCAAGGGGGCTTGGGCCGCGGATCCGCGGCCCTTTGCTGGACTTGGAGCTTGAGGTTTCTGCTGTGGGCTGGTGATGATATATGGGCCTTATTCTGATGTGTTGAATTTTATTTGGCCTTCTACATTACTACTAGATCTTCAGCCTTTGAATTGGTGTGTCTTTAATCAGTTCATTTCCCAATTAGGCTCTGCTTCTGGAATTTCCTGCACAATTTCACCGAGACAAGAGTTGCGCAATACAAGGATGATGCAATGCCATGAAACACACAATTTCCCTAAAAGTGCTGGTTTTAGTGTACAGTACAAGTAATCCAATATTTTACATGTGTTTTGCAAATATGAGTGATATGAATACCGGATAGCTTTACTTGACTGCAAAAGGTAGGGAAATTGCCGTGTTAGAAATACAGTATTTTCGACTGATCAGGGGTCCCGGAGGTGGGAGCCCCTATTTTTTTGGGGGGGGGGGGGGGGTCCTGACAGCAGGAGCCTTGCTGGGGGGTCTTGAATCAGGGAACCCCTTTGGGGGGTTTCGAAGGCGGAAACCCCCTTTGGGGGGTTCCAGAACAGGGATCCCAAAGGGGGGTCCCAAAACAAGGAACCCCTCGAATGGGGTTCCGAAACGGGGATCCCAGGGGATCCTAAAACTGAACACGAGTGTCCCGTGTTCATATTTGATGAGGAACATGGGTTGCGACCCATGGACCTCATGGGGAGTTCCGGCGCCGGAGAAGTTCTATAGGGGAAAGTTATGAGCTTTCATCTCAAAGTCATTGATTTTATAAGTTAGAGAGTGAAACCTAAAACCTTTAGGTTTCACCGTAGTTCTTCTTCCATGGTGTTTGCCTTGGTGAAAGGCACGAGCTTTCACCCCAAGAGCTCTCTTACTTTTCCTTTTCTTAGATTTGATGAAGAAAAACAATGGTTTCTCTCTTATTTTGGGTTTAAGAGTGATCTTGTTTAGTTTTAGTGAAGAAATGAGCTCTTTTTATGTATTTTCTTGAGGAAGAAGAGCCTTTTTCTTTGATGGAGGCTTAAAACCTTAATCTTTTTGTCGGAGGAGAAAAATTTGTTCATTTCTTTTTTGGGTGGGGTTTAAATACCCCCTACATTTTTTGTTTGAGCCCTTGGGCTTTACAAATTGGCTCTTTGCCTCTTTTCTTTATCCATGTGCACACTTTTTGCACATTAGCTATTGACTTTACAAAAATTGGCCTTTTGTTTATTTTTCTTGCATTTTCCTACTTATTTATAAAAACTAATTTATTACGTTTTATTTCCCTCTTCTTGGCATGTGGTCGGCCCCCATGCTGAGCTTGGACCGGTTTGGACCAGGCTTGGGTCCACTTGACTTTAGTTCGGGCTTGGGCCCACTTGTTTGCTGTTTGACTTTGACTTTGACTTTGACTTTGACTTTTGGTCAATAGGACGAGTTTTCGACCCCAACTGTCACCTACCTCCATTTGCCGGTTTGCTGTAAGAATAATTCTTTAGCTGTAAACTATCAAATAAACATTAGTAGGTGAGAAAATAAATGGAGACTTGGATTATTGTTTTACACATCATAGAAAAGGTAGTGCTTTTCTAACCAATTAAAACTTACCAATTGTGCTTTGATTGAATAAACCATTGCACTATACTTGATTCTTTTATTATTTCAATGATATCCTGGTGTTCAAATTCATTCTTCAAGTTTCCTTTCTCTTGTTACTTGCCAAGACCATGCTTTTGTGTATTACCCCACATTTTGTTTCTTAAAGATATATCTTTTGCACTTCCTTTCTTTTCCAATCTTACCTTATTAAAGTATTATGTAACTGCAGTTATACAGCACTGTAACTCTGCGTCGTGGTGAGAAGAAGCATTATACAAACAGAGTTGACGTCTATAGCTTTGGCATAGTTTTGTGGGAGATATTGACCAACCGCATGCCATTTGAAGGCATGTCCAACTTGCAGGCTGCATATGCTGCTGCTTTTAAGGTGAACGCCCTCAACCATCTATTCTGTTGCCATTGTCAACTGCAGAACATATTACTACAATATGTTTCTAATTCCTAATAAATTTCAGGCCTTTCATTTGCCGCTATAAATTTTTACTTTATCATTTTGCTACAGATTGCTTTAACCGTCCTCGATTGAGTGACCAATTAATTTTTTAAGGTTATGCCTGTTATAGACCTCAGTAATTATCCGTCCAAATTGTTTCTACATCTTATGCTTATGGTGATTTTAGACTGCTACTATCTATCAAATTTCACTGCCTGTTGCTATTCAATATGTGCACACGCACATGTGCACACATAAGGTGCTACGCGTGCGTGCATGTGCACGCATAAGGTGCTAGAATGACAATGGTATTAAGTTTCCTTATGTTTCCTCTCTCACTGTATGCACGCGCGTCCATATAAATTTTGCTGCAATCGCACAAAATTTGTTAGTTGACCAAAATCATAGGCACCTCAGTTCCATGAGTCTTCCAAATGATCAGGTGAAGTGTATTATTTGTTGATTTTGCATACGGATCACATGGATGTAAGGCGGGAATCTTACAAAACTACAGGGTGTTAGTTCTGTATACAAGGTTAAAACAGCTACCAGGTCATTCAATAATGGGTGTCACCGCTTCTTAATGGCGGAAGGCAGCCATTATGAATTATGATGATTGATGATGAATATAAAAATAACCAGTATTTTCCTCATTGAATTTCAACCCACTACAATTTTCTAAGGAGACGGACCCTTGATAAAGCTGATGGAGAGAAGAAAAAATAAAAAATTGCTGCCCTATAAAAATTGCCATGAAACACTATTGTGTCATAATAATAGACACAAACCTATACGTTTTTATTTATTTACATGATGCACTTGCATACATTAGCAGTAAGATCCTATCAAACTTCCTAAAAGAATATATCACCATCAGCCAATTACATATTTGCCTATGTCAGTTTCCATTTTGATGTTTCATCTACATTGTTACATGCCACAGTAAAAATACAGAACGTAATGTTTGTACTCGTGTATATTATGATTTGACAAGGTAAAGAATGACCTGACTTGTATGTAGTTTACTCTGACTAGGTCCTAACATATTGAAACTAGAAATTGATTGATTTCCTCCTAAGTAGCATGGATTCAGATACGGGATACTACATGTGTCATATTCACGGGTTCGCAATGTTCAGGAAATTGAGGATATGATTCATTGGGATACACTAAGTTTTTGTTGTATAGAATGTATTTGCATAACAACAAGATGCCATCATATTAGAAAATCTAACCTTAAATTACAAATATGGTTAGTTTTGATGCATAGATAGTTGATGTTTTAGTCATTCATACAAGTTCTCTACATCTAGAACATAATGCAAGTATGAGGATGTGCCAAAAAGAAATCAACAAGCATCCTTGGTGAACCGATATGGATATGACTCCGATAGGAATCCTATTCATCCCATCATCAATGAATCCGTGTATAGAATTTTCTCTGTAAACTACCACTTTGTCAGGCTACTTAAACTATATGCACCACGTGATTTGATATCACTGCTCCTAGTCATATTTTCCTTTAATTTCATAATCTTTTTTCCCAACTGACTTATTTTTCATCATTTGGGAAATCTCAAAAGCAAGTACGGCCTGTTCTGCCAGAAGACATGCCCCCAGAACTAGGGTTTATCGTGCAATCGTGTTGGGTTGAGGAGCCAAATTCGCGGCCAAGCTTCAACCAGATAATACGCATGCTCAATGCCTTTCTTTTCACCCTCCCGCCATCATCTCCTCCACAACCCGAGGCTGCCCCTTCTCTTGTGATGAGCACTGGAGCTGGCATGATCACAACCACTTCATCTTCATCTCCCCGCAAGGGACACAAGCTTGCTTTCCTCCGTCAGCTCTTTGCGGCAAAAAAAGCGGTGAATAATAAAACTTAAATAGTATGCTAGATATGTCTATACCCAGAAATCGTGCTTGTTTGTTAGAAAACCGACTGTTGCAGCCTGGTTCTTTTTGAAAAATGATTATAAAGAAAGCATTAAAAATGAAGGAAAACTGACTGTTGCAGCCTGGTTCTTTTTGATTTTGTACTATCAAATTTGCATCCACTAGTCATTATGTCATGGATTACCATGATATCTGTATATGTTGGGCTCAATTTTTATTTTTTATTTTTTGATAACTTGAGAATTTTATAAAATAAATTTGTTTAAGAATTCCTCCAAAATCTGAAGCAATGTAGAAACATTAGAAGTAGCAATCCTGCTTCAACAGTTGGTCCTATCCATGGGACCTACGGACTCCTTACATGGTGGCCTTGGATGTTTACATCCCCCCCCCCCCCCCCCCCCTGAATTTCTTAGCTAACTAATTAATAAAAAAAATTAAAATTTTTTTGGATGAAAGATCTATGTTTTGCTTGTCTCATTAATGTAAAGAAATCAATTTCTATAAGAATTCAATACATAGATAACTACAGTGAAACATAGCTAGAAGTGGGTGCCGCTGAATAGTCTAGTGGTAAAACCAACTTGCTGTTGAGCAAGAAGTCGGGTTCGAACTTTGTTTGCATCAGGTTAGCGCATCTGTTATTCAAAATAAAACAAAAACAAAAACTAGTAATAGCCATGGTGGCTGACCAGACCCTTTTTGATAGCAAATATTAAGATTTTATGAACTATATTGCTATAAGTCAAATTAATTCAATGCAAGGACTTATATTGGGAAAACACTACCACTGTCTTCGACAAGCAAGCGATTGCCATCAGTGGAGGACCAGACCCTTTTTCTGGGAAATCAAGTAATGGAAAGCTTTTCAATATTTATAGCATCCAAGTGGAGAAATATTAAAAAATTTAGTAAATATTAAGCAACAAGCATCCTATTGATTATATTATTTATTCATCACAATATATATTTTTAGAATTTTCTTTGTTCATCACAGGGATTGAGAGAGCAAGTGAAACCAAAAAAGCCACCTCCAAAATGGGAAAGGTAATCCTCATACCAAAGATACCTTTTATACAAACTTCTGAACCAATCGAAACAATATCGATCGACTCGGTCCCATGTACTTTCTCCAATCAAGTTCTATGATGAACTAAAAACTCTTCTTTGTTCTAAATCAAGAATAGAGAAGAAGTTACTTGGGCCTAAAATTGAACCTCATTTATGTGCTCCACATGGAGAGGCATTTTATTTGAATAGTGCACTGACTTGGTAGCAATAAAGTATCCGTGCATGTGCACATGCAGGCGCACGCGTGCGCACACACATGCAGCTTCTGAATCACTGCTCTACATCCATGTATACAGGAACCCACACACACAACAGGTACGCGTGTGCAGACACACCGAAGAGGTCAAGTGCTAGTATGAACTGGGATAAGCTATTCATTGTTGTATTTTGGTTTAAAAGTAATCGTTGCATTACTCTGTTGCAATATATATCCAATATGAATCCTATGTGAATTGTTTGAACTTGGGTCAGAGCAGGATTCCTCTATGAAATAATTATTTTTTCGGCTTGCCCTTCTGCTGATTTTTACTGATTACTTGAGTTTTACACTATTACTAGGGGTAAACCCGACATGATCCCACACTATGCGATGCGTGGGAGTTTTGGATAACTTTTTGGCATTTTTTGAAGTAGCAGGGAGGAAATATATGAGAAATAAGAAAAAGGAAGTTAACATCCAGGATTTTCACTTTATCAAAGAAACCTTCTCTTCATTCTTTTATCTCTATCCCTTTATCCCTATCTTATTTACTATAAATTCTTATATCTCTAGTGGTGGGCCTCATTTGTCTTGGACCCTCTCCTCCGCAGTCATAGGGCCCACAACCTATTTAGGTGCTGCTTCTGCTGCATAATATTCTCTAATGGAAAATGCCGTAAATACCATATAACATTTCCTAAATACCAACTGAATGTAAGAGGATATAGACAGATATGTAAATAATTTCAATAAGGAATAGGAAAAATATTTTAAAAATCAGCAGCTTAAAAGGTTCCATTCTATATCTAGCTTTTGGTGTGTGCACTCTTGTAAAGGAGTATATGTTTTGTATCGTGTCTTTAAATAAAATTAGTTTACAATACTCTGTTGTAATTTTATTCATGGATAGATGTCCTTGGGTGGGATTAGTATTTAAAAAAAGGTATGATTTGAAGATGCATATTTTACTTAAAATCTCTGATGTTGTTCTTCCTTATCCAAAGAAATTTGAGTAAGGTTACATTGGTGAATTCCGGTTATGGAATTTACTGGACGACTAAAACGATCTTCAGACCGAATGTTAGTAGTCTAGCCATAATGCTTACCTCTCCAAAGTGAGAGGGTACGGGTTAGAGTCCGAAGAGAAAAATCAACAATCTTTTATCCCAGAATTTTAAGGTCTATTGCTCAACGTCTTATTTAATTAGTTTCATCTTATTCATCGATGGCCAATTTGACTACATTCAAGACTATTTTTTCATTTCTCTTAACAGGCACATTTAACGGCCAGTAAGCATTTACCCGTACAATAATCATAGGTTATACCTTTAATATTTTTGATACAATTCTCATAGAATTTAGAAATACAGATGTTTAAGTTGATGAAACGATTTTGCTATGTTCTTGGAGCATTTAAAAATTTAAAATCAAGATTATAAACAAACACCAATTCAAGAAGTAACACGTTAAGAATAATTAGATTTAATTAGATTAGTATGGTTTAGATCCCATTAGATTTGATTAGATTATTTGTATTTTCTAATATTAGAAAAGCAATAATATATATATGAGGTAGAGAGAATTCTCTAGCCACCTCATAATTTTCCTTAATTCTCTGATAACATGGTATCAGAGCTAACTCTATCTCCTAGCCATCATCCTTCTTCACCATCAACTGCCCCTCACCTCTGATCGCATCTCATTGCCACCGCTTGTTAGTTATATGTATGCCCTAAATGCCATTATTGTACATAAGATGTATATTATAATGGATACTTGGACATATATAGGGAGGACTTTCTTACTCGACATGATAGTATGTTATCTGGTTGCTCTTTATCGTAACATATTCACTTGTATAAGTGATGCTGTCTTACTCTCACATATTGATAAAGCCATTAGGATGTGTACTTGACTACCAGGACTATGATGGAGATCATACTAGTGGGGCCAAGGGTAGTCCACAAGTACACTCTATAATTGTTCCTAGTCGAGTGTGTATTGAGACAGGGTATCGATATTCCAGAGTAGACTAGCGTATACGCATCTTGACCTATATGATGGGCGATGGATGATCCCACATCCATTGGTGTTTGACATCAAAGATGGTATACAGGTGCTCAGTGGAGACTGGGTACACTGAACGGACTCGCCGAGAACTCCTAGCTGGTATTATACCTATTGTCAGATAGCAGTTCTCTGGTGACACTGGTACATGTTAGTCTGTCGACCCGAGATCGTCATAGAGTCTTGTGTGATTCTCATTGTGCTTTGATTTCCACCATACCACGGTCAAGAGATCGTACAAAAAGATGGTTTTTGGGTACAGTCCCGAGTCGCATGGATGCAATGAGCGATAGGAGCGGATTCGTCTCTCCCGGTATTGGGAGATATTGCGCTATGCTCGATTGGCCATAACAGGAAATCCCTGGCCAGGATTCCTGAGATTTACTGGTAAGTGTTATCAGTAGTTTATCAAACCGTTATGGACCTTGCATCGGCATAACTTATCAGGTTATTGGGGTATGACGTTATACCACCCCAGGCTGCGATATGCGACATATCTGATGAAGAGACCGGACTGTACGGTAGTGTTACTGATTGGATTCGCGGGAGTATGAGCAGGCTTGCTTGTTGATCTTTTGATCGCTCAATACCTGGGTGGCCGTTACGTTTAGCAGACCGCTTGCGGCTTGTGGGTGTTTGATATGATCATCACCTACTGCCGGTGTATTGACGAGTCTTTAGAGTCCTACATAGAGATTTTCTGGTTCATGCGAAACGAAGTAGGAGCACATATGTGATATGTGCGGGACCGAGATTAATGCGCGTATGTGATACCGCATTTTATTCTCGCGATATGTGATATCAGTCGGTTATATGAGATATAACCGGGCTGTCGAATCAAGTGTTGATTCGACAAGTTGTTACATTTGATATTAGCCGGTTGTATGTGATATAGCCGGATTATTAAATCAAGTGTTGATTTAATGATTTAATGTATAATTATATATGCGATATATTAATTTATAATAACTAATATTAGCTCACTTAAACATTTCTTTTTCTCACTAATGTGCATATAGTATATATGTGATATATATTAATGTACATGAATTTGTGTCATGCTTGATGCCACATGCCACATGGTTGTATGAGACTCACACCATGCTTGATATAATGAATGATTTTATTTATTTAAAGTTAATCAAAATTAGATGGAATTAAGTCATATGATTGAAGCTTGTAGAAGCTTGTGGAACCATTGACCAAGTCCACTAATTTTGTTTTACTTGTAGATATTTATTAACCTAACCATTATTGATTAGCCATGGTTTAATCTCTACATAAGTTAGTGTATGACACTAACTCACCCATGGTTGCTATTCTCACATCATGAGTTTCATTCTCATGTTCTTCTTCTTCATTTTAGAGAAAGCTTGCTAGCTTTTCTCAAAGTGAGAAAATATTGTGAGAAAAATAAATCTAAAGTGAGCCCACTTCCTACTTCATCAGCCTCTACTATATTAGCCATTTAGTTTAGGGTGTTTGCTTCACTAATCTACCATTAGTGAAGAGGTAGCATGAGCTTGATTCTTCTCGACGTAGATCATCTTCGGTTTCGAAGACTTCGAGCAAGCTTGTTCATTTCTTCATGTGAACCCTTACTAGAGTTCGGGTGTTCACTACTTGGGGCGAAGGGAGTACTATACGGAGCTTTAGAAGTGAAGGACCGGTCTACAAAGGTTGTATTCCTCATTCACTTAGATGTAAAGATGTTTGCATCTTAGTTTGTTTAATTCTTTAGTTAAGATTCTAGGGTTAGGGTTCTTTAGTACGGCAAAAATTTGAAATTGGCATGGACGATACCTCCCGAAACCCTGCTGCCGCGTTAGGTAACCCTACAGTGGTATTAGAGTCATGCCAGAGAATTAGACGATATTTGTTAGATTACGAAACCGAAACTACTCCGAAACTTAAAACAACGAAATTCAGTTTCTGTCGAATTTTAAATGGCCTCTAAAATATTTTTAAGCAATTGCAGATGTTGCATAAGATGTAACATGACCATAAAAATTTCAGCCCTCATCGCCGGAATATGGCCGGCCACAACCCTATAAAATCCGGCCAGATCGTTTCTACAGTGGAGTTATGGGTTGAAATTTCTAGGGTGTTCCAGTCTCTGGGTTTTGGTGTTTCAGGTGTTGCTTGTTTTTGCTAAATTTGCATGTGATGTTAACTTTCTGCAAAGGCAATTCGGAGTGTTTCGTAATCGTAATTCTAACATCTATTCGGGTTATTTAGACGACGTTAAAAAGTTCGAACGGATATCAATAACCCATATTTTCCCTCGCTGGAAATTTTCCAAGAGTTGGATTTTTTCCAAGTTTAAAATCTTCAGAAAATCATGCAAGCGATTCTGTGGACTCTCTAGAAGAACGATACCCAAACTCGACTTTTTGGATCGCGGAACCGCGGTCATACCCTAGGGTTTGCCGCAGTTCCGTGGCGACATGAGTGAGACATGGGTCGGCCCTTCTATGGATGGTTCATAGGTGCTGTGGCATGTTCTGGGTACTTTTTAAACTCCACTCAAGTGTTGAGCTCTTTGGGAAATTTTGGGTGTTTGTTTATTCGATCGAAAAGTTTAATATCGTCTAACTATCTGTGATTGTGATACAATATTTGGAATTCACAAAATTAGTTATGTGATAACTAGTTTGAATTTTATAAATTTAGCAGTTCAGTCTCATTTGATCGGTTGCCACGGAATTTTTATGTGGATCAAAAGTTCGTCGCAATTACGTAGTGTACGCGGATACTCGCCGGGTAATTTTACTAGATAGCCACGCCCCATAGCCCCGACCAAGTGACTGTAGGAGAACCCCATCGCCAAAAACATCCGTTCGGGTGCTCGCGGCCACGGTGTTCCGCCTAAGTGCACTTCGTTGACGGCATCGGGGGTGCGTCCATCTACTAAAGTTTCCGACGAGCATTCGATCAGGTTATCGGGAATCTTGTTGAATTACCCGACAGGTTCTTGGAAAGTGTTTTCAATATCGAGACTAAAATGCGGGGTTTATAATTGTTAGGCATGTGATGTCTAAGGAATTCATTTGGTTAGGCACGAAATCCAAAGTATGTGATACATTGGGTTTATGATGTCTAAGGTGGTTGCGGATTCCAATTGTTGTAGTTTTTCACTTTCTTTTCTGCGACCGTAAGTGTAATATGTGGTGTATCGCCGGTTTCGTTGCTATATGTCAACGACAATTGGGATACGCATATTTACTTACGTTGATGACATGTGATGTTATGTGTTGCTGTGATATGTTATATTGGATCTTCGTGTTTTGAATAGCCGGGGTTTTTTTTTATGTGAGATGAGAGTTTTCATTATCATTCATGTAAAAGCTTGTATGTAATATTCTTTTATTGGGGCACTTCCGGGTTGAGGATGATGTCACCATTGATGTATATTATTTACTTTTCTGTATTAGGATAGACCCAAGGAGGAGAGCACAAGTAACCGGGTTCTAGGGTCCAGTGGGAGACCATCTCGAGGAGTCAAGACCGGGTCTCCTAACTCTAGAATTGGTAGGGTTGCTTGCCGCTCTCGTAGGGGTCTAGGGATGTTGGTTTGGCTATTCATCACAACCGTGGAATCCGCGTTTTTTTACTGGCTTAATCTAAAACACGGAATTCCTAATATATCCAATATTTCATATGTGTTCTTCTGCTGCTGATATTCTGTGATGTGATCACTTGATATGTTGAGACGATTGCTTATATAATATATATGAGATATAATAAATATTGATGCTTTTGTTTCTTATGTGATGCTTGGGAAGCATAATTTGATGGGACTTCATTAATGAGATTAATGAAATAAAAGAAACCTAAAGATGTTGTAGAAACTTGTTTTAAAAACCGGTAGCTCTAGTTCTTGCTTTGCATAGTGGTATTCCTTGTAGAATATCCAGCACCTTATTCGATAAGGAAAGAGCCGAGATCCCTTCACCGGGAGTGACCTCTTTAGAGAAACTGGCAGATGCCACAACCCACTCGGTTTGTCTTTTGATTGCTTCTATAGTTTTTGCTTTGTATAGTGGTATTTGTGAAATATCCCACACCTCATTCAATGAGGAAAGAGCCGAGATCACTTCACCGGAAGTGGCCTCTTTAGCAAAACTAGTAAAAGCCTCAAAAACACTCATTTTAAAATTCACTCGATTCTACAACGATATCAAGTTCATTACGCAAAAGGTTTTCTTAAAAACCTGTCATAGCCCTCCGTCATTTCAGATAAGTAATTTTTAGTATTCGTGCTATGTTTGTCGACCTTAGCCAAGGCGTAGTGTGCGGTAGCTAATTAGTGCTTATCTGCAAGCATATGATGCGATTGAGTTAGGGTAGTCGTACGACTTTGTTGACCTTAGCCAAGGGTCGTACGGGTGGGTTTAATTCAATCAAGAAATGACGGGTTGAACTTGGCTAGCGCTTATGATTTGTTGACCTTAGCCAAGGTCATAAGTTGCTAGGGGTAGAAGATTATCGGGAATTTCAAGAGTTGAAATTTGCAATGAGATTGCATTCTTTCTATGAGATAGTTGGATCCCGATACCCACTGCGAGTAAGAGTTACTCATGGAAGAGTTTTACATATTACAATTAGCCGATCAAGTAGGTGTCTAGAAAGGTGTTAACGGGGTTACGCCCTTGAGAAAACAATGTTTATTTTAATTAGGTCCGTGCGAAAGCGCGGGGAACCTCCCTCAAAGTACCGACACTGGCCTGGCCGAAATACTGACGAACTTGTAGGGTGTAATTAATCCCGGCTAGTCTTACCTTTTAGGATTTGAAGGAAGATTTGATAAAAACAGCGGGAGCCATCCTGATTAGATGAAATAATAACCAATCTGATCTTGTAAGAGCGCACGCAGAGTGTTTTCTTCTCTCTCTCTCTCCTGGTTGCGACCATGTCACGCCTTAATCAAAATAATAATATGGATGTTTTGACCGAACCTGTTTATTATACTGAGCTAGGGAACGTTGGTTCCGCTATATCTTATAATTGTTATAAGTCCGAGCAGGAAATAAGGGAATATCCGGATTCCACGCAATCCAATCGAGGAATAAGCATGTTGATGCATATTCTTCGGGCATGTTCATTACCGAGAACTGTTTCTCAGTATTCTCTACGTCCTGGGTATGTGATACCGGATGAGAATTTCATAAATGTAAGAGTTACATTGTAACATTTCAGAAAATATAAAATATTATTTTTGGAATTTAATATTAAAATAATATATTTCGCGAAAACTACCCGATTTGCGAATTTGGAGTTTTCGTAAAATGATATAAATATATACCAATATTTGTGAAATAATTCGAGATTAAAATGATTTATTCATTTAAAAATATATTTATTGGATTAGGCATTTTAATAATTAATTATATGCAGTTTAAATAAAAATTGGTTAGTTCACTACTAATCGCGATTAAGCCAAATCCGTGTTTCTACAGTTTTCCACGGTTAGTGCACCATGTCATGTTGCATTTTGTTGCATGTTGTTTCATTTGTGTTGTTTTATTGATATTTGGTTTTAAAGAAAAAAGAGAAGAAAAAGGAGACAATTATTGGAGAGAGAGAGTGAGACATGAGTTTTGAGAGGGTGAGAATAAGAAAGAGAGAGAGAGGGGGCAGCCATCATTTTCCCCCCCCATTTGTTTCCTTCATCTTCCTCATCCTCATGTTCCCTCTACCTCCATCTCCAAGTATCATCTCAAAATATTCATCAAAACCCTATACTCCCTTCATTAAAAATGATCCACACCTCCCCCTCAACACATTGGACCAATCAAAGTTGGATTTTGAAGACTTCGAGCAACTCAAGAAAATTCTTGAGTTGCCAAATGGGTATATCTCCTTTCATTTAGTTTAGTTTTAAGTTTCCTAGCATCCTAGTTTAGTTTAGAGTTAAACTTGTTTAGATTAGTGATGTTTGGAAAATTCCAAGAGAGGGTTTGGGGGATTGTGGACTTGTGATGTTTAGGAGCTGTTACAAGACCTTAGTGTTGATTTTACTGGCCAAGACCCGAGATTAGAACCAAACTACGAACTTAAGATTTGTTCCGTGTCGGTTTTGTATTGGTTTTTAGCCTACAGGGAATCTGGAGTAACCTGGGCCACTTATGAGAAAATCTAGCAAGTCCAGTGACCTAGCTTAACCACTAGAAACCCACAACCCAAATACGAGCCCATTCCTCCCCAATATGGCCGGCGAGCTCGGAGGTTAGGGGGTTGTCGCCGTATTTTTGGTGGTGTCTGGAGTTGGGTTTTTTTTCCTGTAGCTCACACTCCCTGTAACCTATCTCCTGCACTTGCTTGTTTAGTCCCACTTGACCTGAGACAAAATTTGGGAGCTGTTGTGAGTGCTTTGGCCATGTTTTTCCCGATATTTGAATTTGTGTTTTGGTATTTGATATTGTATTGGGTCGTTGGATGTTTGTACGTCAACGACGAAAGTTGTTTGGTTGTTTTTGCATGCGTAGGCTATATGTTCTAACCTATGAGTGCACCGTGTGCCGTATTGGTTTTTCCGGACTTGATTTTAATAGCATGGAGATTGTGTATTTATTGTAGATACCTTCGCGTGGATTCCGAGACGACGAAGCACATCGACTACGGCTGAACAAGGAGTTCCGCAGGTGAGTAGATTTATATCTACGGAGGAAGTCGGGTGGATGGCGTATAGCACCCCCGCAATTTATAAAATGAAAACCGATATATAGAATATAGTTGGAGAAACCGATACTAGGAACCTATGGATGGGATTAAAGGTTTTAGTGTGAAATGATATGATTGATAAGGATGTCTCGAATTGATTTGTGAGGATATGAAATGTGAATCGCGATATATATATATATATAGTTGCAAGAGAATCAGTATGAGATTTATAGTAGTATGATATGAGATCGATAAGTACGCACGAGATTAATAAGATAGAATGTGTATGTAAGATGATTTGATGTGAGATATTGATGTGATGAAAAGAGTATACGATGAGATATGATGACTTGGTTGATATGTCGTTATACGGATGCGAGTCGATATGAGATTATTGATACTTTTGCCGGTCCCATGATATGAGATTGATACGAATGTGACCTGAGAGATAGGTATATATATATATATATATAATGTTGTGAATAATGAGTGATATGCCGTACGAGAAGTTAGGTCCGTACCTTCATTGACATATAGGTTGATAGGATCCCTAATTGTGTAATGCCGCCGTACGATGGATTACCGTACGTGATGAGTTTATCTGATGATTGATCCATACCCATGACTAGAGGATGCCGTACGATGGATTATACCGTACGTGATGTTGTGAGGCTGGATGCCGATTGATAGATTCATCGATTCGGATATGTTGTAGATACGTATACTTTATAGCATTGAGCTTACGATGTACTTTATGCTACGTTCATGTTATTCTCATTGCATTATATATACCTGTGCTAGTACACCTACACCATTATCGATGATGCGTATGTTACACTTACACAGATTGCCGGCTCACACACTTTCATCATCGATAATTGCTATGACACTTACACAGTAGAATTGCCACATCATTATGATATATTGCATGATATACTGATATGCTCACATCACCATTCTATGTTGCATGATATATTGATATGCTCACATTTCTGTTATATGTTTGCATACATCATGCTTTATGATTATATGCATTGAGATGCTGTTTTCGTGTGATTCTGGATTTGAGAACCGTGGTTATATTTCAAAGGAAATTATGTATTGTTTTAAAAACCCGGTTTTTCTTGATATGATATTTCGAGACATCCACCATGTGTTTTCTCGGTTATGAGTTATGTGATACCCGATTCGAGGAGCTGGATGAGGCCGTTTGCGGGTATATGGTGGACCCAGTATGGTATCCCGGGGAAAGAAATGTATGTTGTGCAGTAGATGAGCCTAGCAGAGGGACCACTACCTACCGGTGATACTATTTGGGCTCGGCGGTTATCCGGAGGATACCGACCGGAGTCGTGAGATGATATGGGCCAATCCGGACTGACGGAGCCCATGGTCCAATCTGGACTGACGGAGCCCGAGATATGAGGATTTACGTGTCGATGTTGGACACGGTTTTCATGATGTTTCGAGTGTCGATGTTGGACACTCAGGTTCCATGATTTTGATGTGTCGTTGATGAACACACGTTGATTGATATCCTCATATTTACATGCATATACTTTCATGATATTTACATGCATGATATTGTTGTGTCATTGATGGACACGTAGAGGTTATCCACATGCTGATAGGCATTGATTATATTGTTGGCATATATGCAGATACGGCCACCCTAGATATCATAGTATTACCTTTATGATATAGTTGACCTAGGAAATCGTTGTTTTATTCGACTTCTACCTAATGATGTTTTCTACTCACGAGTTGGCAACTCACCCCCGTTGTGCCACAGTTCTTGCAGGTTGACCGCATGGATCAGTAGCGGCATCGCTGGCACACAGCTTGCATTCGGGTGATTTGCTTTGGTAGGCGGTACATATTGGATCATGCCACTCTTGTATTATTATTCCTATTGTATCTAGTCAACTCCATCAATCAAAACTAGTATTTGTATAAATAGTAAGACTTAGAAAGACTTATGGTTGCGAGAATTAGAGCGATGGGTTATATGTTCGCTTGGTGGGTTTGATGTCTTGCTTTACATTTTCCTTTTATGTTGATCTTCGCCGTTAGGCGTCGTATACTCATATTTCTGTCTTGCGTGTTGTGATTCCGCCGATTGGCAAAGAGCTACCTCCCGCTTGAGGATGACTTTTATATTATCTTGTATATGTAGTTTTGGATCAAAATATACAAGGGAGGTGCTGCCCAAATTTTTAAAAGACGAAACATGTTTTCCAACTAATAAAATCCACTTGCATTTTTCATGTTCCATTATCTGTGCATTTAATAAAACTTTTGATCTCATCATACCTTTATTTCAAAACTTCACATCTTTTATTTTCTTTAAAAGGTTTAGATTTCTGGGTTTCGGCTTACTTAATTTACGTTACGCCTTCAGACGTGGCGTGATTTAAGTGTCGGTCACGAACTAAATTTCGGGTCGTGACAGGGCTACAGAAAGGTAGAGAACTGAGAATAGGTGGTATATCTCTAAGTGTAGAGAATGGCGCAAGTGTTGCAGCCAAATCAGTTGGTAAATATCACATTGTATTAAAATATTGATTCTAAACGAATGTTATTACATACCGAACCTGATATACAACATTACATCGGTTTCTTTAATGAGTTAAAGAAGAATATAATTCTGTATTGGAGGATAATGTTGTGAACATTTTCCTGAATTAAGAGTTGATTGGATCAGGCACGTTATATAATAGCATATACGTTCTAAATCAAACCACAGTTCAAAGTATCTAGAACACACATAAGAGGAGTAGTTTAGAAATAAACGAATCCTTCTTGTGGTATTGTAGACTAGGTCATATCAATGCGACACGACCAGCTAAGTTACATAAGGATGAATATGAGAATCTGTTCAAATTTTCATCTTATGCTACTTGCCAGTCTTGTCTAAAAGGTAAAATGACCAATACTCCGTTTACTGGAAACAGAGAAAGAGTTGCTGAACTCTTGGGACGGATACATGTCGATGTATACGGTCCTATGTCTATAAATGCCTGGGAAGGTTCTTTGTACTTCATTACATTCATCGACGATCTCTCAAGAATCGGAAATATGTTCCTGCTGAAACACAAGTCTGAAACTTTTGAGAAATTCAAGGAATATAAGCTTGAAGTTAAGAACCAGACGGGTAGAAGTATTAAAGACCCATGATGAGATCAAGGAGGCGAATACTTGGGCACGGAGTTCCTGGATTTTCTAAAAGGAGAATGTGATTCTCTCTTCGAATACACCACAGCACAACGGTGTATCGGGACGGAGGTATCGCACCCTATGAGATATGGTACGCTCTATGATGAGTACTGCTGAATTACTTGTTTTCTTTTGGGAGTTATGCACTTAAGAAGTTGCATACCTATTGAATGGGGTTCCATTCAAATCAGGGCCTACCACTACATATGAGATATGGATTGGGAAGAGACCATGTCTTAAACGAGTTAAGATATAAGGTTGTCCGGCTTATGTTGAAAAGAAAAATCCGGACAAGCTCGAGGCTAGGTCAGGACTGTATAAGTTTGTTGGATATCCCAAACATCTGCAAGGGTATATCTTCTACCTAACTGAGGAGCAAAAGGTGTTTTGTTTCTCAGCATGCCCCCTTTTTAGAAAAGGAATTTCTTGTGAAGAAATTTGTGGTCATGAGGTAGAACTGGAAGTTGTTCCAGCTTGACAAACTAACAGCTGATGATTTTGTGGAATCAAAGGATTCAATAGTCTTCAACAAACCTCAGCCTTTCCGTGAATCTAGTAGGGTTTCTTATCCACTTGAGAGATACTACGGTCTTCTCGGTGACAGTGGGAGCGAGGATTACATCATGGTTGATGATGGCCCAACTAGGTTCAGGCAGGCCATCACGAGTGGGGACTCTGTGAAAAAGCTGGATGCTTGCGATCAAAGATGGAATCCATGTACACCAACAAAGTATGACTTTGAATATTATACCTGAAGGGGTAAAACCTATTGGGAGCAAATAGATCTTGAGAAGATTCTTGGTGTAAATGGAAAAGTTGAGACTTTCAAAGCTATGCTTAAGTCCATCAGGATTAAAGCAAGCATCGTGGAGATGGAACATCTGTTTTGATGTGGCAGTCAAAGAGTTTGACTTCATCAAAAGGTAGATGAACCTTGTATATACAAGAAGGTTGTAGAGAGTAAGATTGTCCTTTACGTATTGTACGCAGATAATATACTCTTGATAGGAAATGGTTTCCTATGCTACACTCGGTCAAGCTCCTCTTATCACGAGGATTCTCAATAGAAGATCTGGATGATACCTACTACATCTTATGGATAATGATCTATGGTAATAGATCTAAGTGGATGTTGGGAGTGTCCCAAATCCAGGTACATTAATACCGTACTAAAGGGGTTTAGTATGGATGATTCTAAACGTGGTGGTTCGCCCACTTACTCATGGATCACTCTCTCCAAAAAGAAGTCTTCCAAGACTGATTTGGAGAGAGCTCGCGTGCAAGGGATACCTTATGCTTCGGCAGTAGGCTCTATCATGTATGCGATATTATGTACCAGACCAGATGTAGCTAACTCACTGGGTGTAGTGATCAGGAATCAATCGGATCTTGGGAGAATCACTGGACAACTATAAAGGACATTCTTAAGTACTTGAGAAGCACTAAAGAGATGTTCTTGGGGTTTTGGTAATGGTAAACTCCAGTGGGAGTCCTTACCAATTCGAGCCTCTAGAGTGATAAGGTCGACTGAAAGTCAGTCACAGGCTTTATTTTTACCTTCAATGGAGGGACGGTATGTTGGAAGAGTTCCAAGCTAGATACCGTGGTATACTAGACGATAAAGGCTGAATACATCGCTACCAACGATGCTGCTAAAGTGGCTGTCTGGGCATTTCTTGTTCATGAGATGAACATGGTTCTTACCATTGAGCGTCCAATAACTGTTATTGTGAATTCAATGGAGTTGTGGTTTTGGCCTAGGAACGCCGGTCCCATCAGCGATCCAGACATATTCTGAGGCAAGTATCACCTGATCAGGGAGATGGTTGATCTCCAAGGGATCGAGGTAAGGAGAGTAGATTTTGAGGTTAGCACGGCGGATCCACTCACCAAGGCCTGCTTCCCCAAATACTATTTGAGAGATTTTGGGATGGTTGAGTATAGGATACTACAACCACTGCTATATTGTTGGGTATTGGATACTACAACAGATGACCTTAGTGCAAGTGGGAGATTGTTAGTTATATGTATGCCCTAGAGGTCATTATTGTACATGAGATGTATATTATAATGGATGCTTGGACATATATAGGGAGGACTTTCTTACTCGACATGATAGTATGCTATCTGGTTGCTCTTTATCTTAACATGTTGACCTGTATAAGTGATGCTGTCTTGCTCTCACATGTTGATAAAGCCCTTAGGATATGTACTTGACTACCAGGACTATGATGGAGATCATACTAGTGGGGCCAAGGGTAGTCCACAAGTACACCCTATAATTGTTCCTAGTCGAGGGTGTATCGAGACATGACATCGATATTCCAGAGTAGACTAGCGTATACGCATCTTGACCCATATGATGGGCGATGGATGATCCTACGTCCATTGGTGTTTGACATCAAAGATGGTATACGGGTGCTCAGTGGAGACTGGGTACACTGAACGGACTCGCCGAGAACTCCTAACTGGTATTTTACCTATCGTCAGATAGGAGTTCTCTGGTGACATTGGTACAGGTTAGTCTGTCGACCCGAGATTGTCATAGAGTCTTGTGTGATTCCCACTGTGCTTTGATTTCCACCATACCACGGTCAAGAGATCGTGCAAAAAGGTGGTTTTTGGGTACAGTCCTGAGTCACATGGAGGCAATGAGCGATAGGAGGGGATTCGTCTCTCCCGGTATTGGGAGTTGATGTTGCGCTATGCTCGATTGGCCATAACAGGAAATCCCTGGCCAGGGTTCCTGAGATTTACTGGTAAGTGTTATCAGTAGTTTCTCGAACCGTTATGGACCTTGCATCGGCATGACTTATCAGGCTATTGGGGTCTGACGTTATACCACCCCCAGGCTGCGATATGCCACATATCTGACGAAGAGACCGGACAGTACGGTAGTGTTACTGATTGGATTCGTGGGAGTATGAGCAGGCTTGCTTGTTGATCTTATGATCTCTCAATACCCGGATGGCCGTTACGTTTAGCAGACCGCTTGCGGCTTATGGGTGTTTGATATGATCATCTCCTATTGCCGGCGTATTGACGAGTCTTTAGAGTCCTACACAGATGTTTCCTGGTTCATGCGAAACGAAGTAGGAGCACATATATGATATGTGCGGGACCGAGTTTAATGCACGTATGTGATACCGCATTTTATTCTCGCGATATGTGATATCGGTCGGTTATATGAGATATAGCCGGGTAGTCGAATCAAGTGTTAATTCGACAAGTTGTTACATTTGATATTAGCCGGTTGTATGTGATATAGCCGGATTATTAAATCAAGTGTTGATTTAATGATTTAATGTATAATTATATATGTGATATATTAATTTACATTAACTAATATTAGCTCACTTAAACATTTCTTTTTCTCACTAGTGTGCATATAGTATATATGTGATATATATTAATGTACATGAATTTGTGTCATGCTTGATGCCACATGCCACATGGGTGTATGGGACCCACACCATACTTGATATAATGAATGGTTTTATTTGTTTAAAATTAATCAAAATTAGATAGAATTAAGTCACATGGTTGAAGCTTGTAGAAGCTTGTGGAACTATTGACCAAGTCCACTAATTTTGTTTTACTTGTAGATATTTATTAACCTAACCATTATTGATTAGCCATGGTTTAATCTCTACATGAGTTAGTGTATGACACTAACTTACCCATGGTTTCTATTCTCACATCATGAGTTTCATTCTCATGTTCTTCTTCTTCATTTTAGAGAAAGCTTGCTAGCTTTTCTCAAAGTGAGAAAATATTGTGAGAAAAATAAATCTAAAGTGAGCCCATTTCCTACTTCATCATCCTCTACTATATTAGCCATTTAGTTGAGGGTGTTTGCTTCACTAATCTACCATTAGTGAAGAGGTAGCATGAGCTTGAGTTTCCTCGACGTAGATCATCTTCGGCCTCGAAGACTTCGAGCAAGCTTGTTCATTTCTTTATGTGAACCCTTACTAGAGTTTGGGTGTTCACTACTTGAAGCGAAGGGACTGCTACACGGAGCTTTATAAGTGAAGGACCGGTCTACAAAGTTTGTATTCCTCATTCACTTAGATGTAAAGATGTTTGCATGTTAGTTTGTTTAATTCTCTAGTTAAGATTCTAGGGTTAGGGTTCTTTAGTACGGCAAAAATTTGAAATTGCCATGGACGATGCCTCCCGAAACCTTGCTGCCGCGCTAGGTAACCCTACACCGCTGCCCCTCACTTCTGATCGCTGCCTCCTCATGTCTTCGGTCATCCCCCCTCACCTTGCTGCCCCCACGCCCCTCTCCACTTCCCATCGTCGCCTCCTGCATCGCCTCCTCCCTCATCACCTCCCATCCCCGCCCTCACTTCCAGATCCACGCCCGTGCCTGGCCCTGGTCCATTCTCCAGACCTCCTCACCCACGAAGCCCTCGTCCTCACCCATTAAGCCCTTACCCTCGAAGCTGCAGCCCTCGTCCAAGCCTTCGAAGGCCCTCTTCTACTCAATCGATTGTTGCCATCGATCTGTATTGGTGATCACTGTCCTCGTCTAATGACTTTTTTAGATTTGTAAAAAAAAATCCGTCTCCTCCACTTGACTCCTACGCCAATGCCCCATGTCGTTGTCGGCCACCATCGAGGGTATTATTTCTTAACTCTTATGGATTAAGAGTTAGATATTTGATGTGATTTGTATTGGTGATTGCTTGGTGATCCGGGATAGAAAATTGTCGTCTTTTTTATTATTGTGAAGTTGTTAGCACTCTTTGATTATGAGTGATAAAGAGAAAGTATTTGAAAGGTACAGTAATGTTTCATATGCTAATTTTATTACAAGAACCGGATTGAACACTGGCAACCATCCTCGATGGAAACAGGCAGTGGAAATGTTTTTTAAGGAGCATAGGTTAATGAAGAATAAATATCTACATATCATATGTCCAAACTGCCACAATAAATAATAACGAGAAAGATAGCAGAAACAAATAAAAATCCAAAAATAAATAATATCCTAATCTCGTCCCTTATAGGATCACAACGACAAAACCATAATTAGAAAATAAATCAAAAATATCACTAAACTAAATCAATAGAAACCTCTTCACTGCTCAACTTTCCTGTCAAAATATTCTTGATTTTCCTGCGATAAGATTAAAGGAACCGGGCCATGCAAAATCCAGACGTCAGTGCGTCATAAATATCATCATCATAATAATAAACTAAACAGTGTGCTATATAGGATGTCACATGCGAAAGTGAGGTATGAGTATGAACAAAATCAAACGCAGGTGTTATAACAGCAGGCTATAGGCAGTCAAACATGTCATACGTATTCTAAGATCTGTGTTTCTAGGTTAACTATCTTACAGGTATTTGAAACCAATGAATGTAGTTCTCCATGTAACTCAAAAGTATATATCCCGTTACCCTCAGGACCACGGACACAAGATATATCCTGTTACCCCCGGGATCACGGATGCAAGATGTATGAATCAAGAATGATTCTATTCTGTTACCCCCGGGAACCACGGAAATATGCAATATCCTTTAAGTTACATTTCAGTTACACTTTTGATTTCTTATTTCCCCCAGGTTCCGTTTTTCAAGTCAGATATGAATATAATATCTACTTAATACCAACATAGGAACAAGCTACATGTTATGTCTATCTAGACAACATGTCATATCTATCAGGACAATAAGTCAGAATTGTTGGCATCGGTAAGTATTACAGGTAATAGGTATTAATATGATAAAAAAATAATAATAGTCTGGCAGGTTACAAGTATGTCAGTGATAATGTATTTAATTAGATAAAGTGTTTATTTGTAATAACGTCGTGCAAACAGGTCATGATGAAATACGGTTGTAACCGTTATCTAGGTGCGATAAATAGTGTAACGAAAAACAACTATATTACTTCCTACACTTCGATTTATCGATTGACCAAACTAGAATAGTTTGTTATAATTTCTAGTTATAGATTTAATTTGCATAACCATTATTACTGCAATTATAAACTTGTTATTGTTAATAATTATTGATATACGGATTATATATATAAAATGGTATACTAATAATAAATAATGTTACGATAATGCATATATTTATATAATTTTACGTAGACAATAGCATGTAGCAAGTTATAAACTTGCCACGGATACGAAAACATGAACAGAACGATAATGAAGACACGAAGCACAACTCGACTTGACACACGATCACGTCTATATCTTGGGCCTGGTTAAATATTTGCTCGAGACAATGGTCACGATGAAGATGGATGCAGTCATGGTGATGCGGCAGCGAAGTGATCGGTGTGGCAACTGCGACTAGAACTCCCATGACGACAATGAAGTGATGGCGAAGATGAAACGTTGCTCGGTGGTTGCTTGGCCGAGGGTGTGGTGTGGGGTGAAGGTGCGGCGGTCAAAGGAAGGGCATAGGATGATTGGTTGTAGAGAAGGTGATGAATGAAGATGAAGATGGCCAGAGTTTGGAGTCGAGGGCTGGAGCTCAGAGGGGATGAGTTCAGTTTCGGTGGGGTTTGGAGTCAGGTTGAGGTCGGAGATGGGGTCTCGGGGATGAAAGAGGTGGAGACGATGGAGGCGAGGATGATGGCTACTGTCGGCGACGAGGTGTTGGGTTATGGGTTGTTGGCTAGAGGAAGACGGCTGCGGCTAAGAGTAGGCGCTCATGGTTAAAGAAGGGTAGCGACAGTGGTGGAATCGAGGTCGTGAGTTGAGGGAATGTGGCTGCGTTGAGTTAGATGCCAGCGACAGTGAGGGTTGAAGGTCCGGCTGGTGATGGTGGGTTTCGATGGTGATGGTGACGAGGGTGAGGAGGAAGATGAAGGCGAGGATGGCGATAGGGGTCTCGATTTCGAAGAAGAAGTGGCTGTTGATGGAGAAGGAGAGAGGAAGAGAGACAGAGGGAGAATGTCACGCCCGCTTCCTAGTGTACGGGGAAGAAGACATGGCGGGCCGCGACATATTTACTCAGAAGTAAACACGTTAAGCGTAAATAAGCAATATAAATATAAAGCACAAGAATGACAAGAGATGTAATAAAACAACAACTTTTTATTGATAATCATTCTTTACATACAACTGAAAAATAAAGTATAATGATAGAAAGCGATGCCTAAACAATGACATATGAACTGAAAAGAAAATAGTACAAGTAAGGCCTAAAATTCTGCCTCCTCTGTAAACTGCTCCAAATCGTCCTGGCTGGGCTCGATCTCCTGAGAGTCGGGTCCTCCTGACAACATTCCAAAGAAAGAAGAAACATGAATGTCGTCAGCGAACTAGCGCTCGGTAAGTCCCAAAAGATAGAATGTAATAGATAGGTAAAGAGAATAGAATAGGTAAAATATGTGTTTGTTATGCTAACGTAGTTGTTTATAGTTTGGTACAGAATGTATCAGTGTATACGAGAGGAGTCCAACTTGCTCCGTGAAATAATGTAATATGTAAGTACAAGGCTCCGTCAAAACCCAGCAGATAATGGAACAGGATGTTCATGTAGGTGTATTTTAGTGACCATCATCATGCCACTTTTAACACATTCCGTACCAATCTACCCCGTTAAAATCCCGTAGTATATATTGTATTAAATTAGGGTTATCAGACTTGTCGAGACCATGGTATAAGTTGTTCATGTAAACTGATTTAGGATGTAAACAGTAGTCATGTAGTCAAGTTCAAGATATAGCCATGGTTCGGTCAAGTCAAGTTATATTGCATGTTAGATATTGTTCTGGTATTCATGTTTAGATTCATGTTGACTTGGATTCAGATTAGGCTGAGACTCAGATTGAGTTAGACACTTAAACAGATTTGGATCCTGAATTAGATTTTGGTGTTATCGGTAACTACTGTACATGGACGGCAGGATTTGTGTCTTTTTCCAAGACAA
The DNA here is from genome assembly GCA_030015575.1 of Agapanthus africanus. Classification (NCBI taxonomy): domain Eukaryota; kingdom Viridiplantae; phylum Streptophyta; class Magnoliopsida; order Asparagales; family Amaryllidaceae; genus Agapanthus; species Agapanthus africanus. The sequence continues at coordinate 185,532,262 of CM057341.1, forward strand.
TTACCATTGATAACCCCGTTTTAGTTTTCTACCTTATATGGGCAAGCACCCACTTTCTCCGGCTCTCTGAGGCTCAAGAGAATTGGTCCCGTTTAAACCTATATTTATTAGGGTCCTTATTGTAATTTAATATAACTTGAGTGGTTTTTATGAAAAATATTTTTAGTATACTTTCAAAATAAACCTCAAGTATTTATTTATGTTATTTAGGATTTTCATGGATGTAAATTTTTAAAGAATGAAGTGTATTAGTGAAACTTGAATAGTTCAAGGTATTTTAGTATAAAATTTGACTTGTATTGATTCTTGATAGTATTTTCATGAAACTTGTAATTCTTTTATTTTGTTTAGAAAACATGAAGTTTAATAATATCTTAAAAATATGTGGTTTGCTAATATTTATATAATTATTAAAAAATAAGTTTTTATTATTAAATAGAAATCCTCGTTTTTCTTAAAAATTGTATTAAAATTCCATCGAGATCGTATGCTCCGTAGGAGGTCTGCATCTTGCTCTATTAGTCCCGAGGATGTGCGATAATCCGCACCATCCAAACCAGGTTCCCCAAAATGGGTTGTAGAGGCATAATCACAAAGAATTAAGTAACACAATTTAAAGAAATCCGGGTTTTTAATAGTTTAAGGTATTTTGATAAAAAGTCGTATTTTGCCACAAAAATATTGTTCAAGAGAATCGTGCTATGTCAAGATGTGTGTATGTGAGAGGTAGGTCATTATCTCGTGAGGTTTTCTAAAGGTAATATTAAGCAAAACAATTAAAAGATGTTGTATGTAAACTTCATGGTATTTAAATGTAAAGCTTAATTAAAGTTATTTAATATGGAGTTATGGAGTGAAATTGGTTTCTAAATATTAGTTAAATGATTACAAGTAAGGTATATACATGAGTACAAGTGATTCTTAAGAAGAATTGTTGTTTTCAAAAGTTTTAGAAACAAATGTCGATATACACTTAACGACATGTTTTGAAAAAGAGAAGTTTTATAGTAGAAAGAGAAGAAGAAATATGGGACTTACATGCTAAAAGAATAGAGGGGAGGTAGAGGAAGAGAAGGGTAGCCTTCGTGTAGTCGCAGGGTCGCCGGAATTGTCTCGAATTCTCGCCGGAAATTGACCTAGGGCTAACTCCACTTGTACTATTCTTAGACTTTGAAATTTTTGGAGAATTTTGGCAATATATTTCAGAATGAAGAGGGCTAGGATATGGGGTTGTATTTATAGTGTAAAATTAAGGTTTTGGAATTGAAGAAAGAGTTGAAAAGCAATTAAAATTGGATTTAAAACTTCATTTTAATTCTCTGTTAATTTCCAGGGAAATCAAACAGAACAGGGGTAGTGGGGTAGGCCAAGGGGTTTAGTGGGCAAAACACGGAGGGTATGCCCTACGGGAAGACCGTCGGCGCTGGGGATTTGGCCGATCTTGCCGGCCACGTGTGTGAGGTGAGGGCTTGGATTCTTGCCATGTGTCCTAACTGGTGTTAACTCTAATTTGCACATGTTTGATTTTCTGTGACTCTTCATTTTACGTGTATTGTACGTGTAAACTTTTGGGCTTTCAAAAAGTTTAAAAGAAAAATCAGTAAAAATATATGTTGCTGATGAGATTCGAACACAGGGGCTACGTCACAGCAGTGCAAAACTTTACCAGTGAGCTACAAGTTGTTTCTTGCTATTTTTAAATAAAAACAACATTTAAAGTATACCCAGGCTTGCAAACTCCATTTTGTACATTAACTTTAAAAAAAAATTGTACAATAAAAACAGAGTCATTACATTCTACCCTCCTTATAAGAATTTTGTTCTTGAATTTTACAATTATATAAGGACTAATTTACAAATAGAAAATGGTATCCTGCACGCATGTCGTATTCACATTCCCACATTGATTCTCCTGGTGAATCTTTTCTCCACATCACTCGGACCAAGTTTACTTCCTTGTTCCTTAGTGACTTTACTTTTCGGTCCATAATTTAAATGAGTTGCTGCTCACAGGATAGATCTGTATGTACAGTGAGCTCGGAGTGATCAAGGATGTGGCTTGGGTCGCTCACATATCTTCAAAGCTGGGATATGTGGAACACGTTGTGCACTCCTTCCAATGAGGGTAGTAGTGCCAAACGGTATTCCACTTCTCCGACTCGTTCGAGTATGTCGAACGCTCCAATATATCTGGGACTGAGCTTATCCCTCTTGCCAAAGCGAATTACTCCACGGTTTGGAGAGATCTTTAAGAACACATGATCTCCCGGCTGGAACTCCAGGTGTCGGCGCTTTGCATCAGCTCAGTTCTTTTGTCTGTCTTGGGCTATGCACATTCTTTCCCTGATCATGCGAATCACGTCCACAGTTTCTATGATCATCTCTTGTCCAAGAAGTTCCCTATCTCCGATATCCCAACTTAGTGGTGAACGACACTTCCTTCCATATAGAGCTGCAAAGGGTGCCATTCCAAGACTCGCTTGGTAGCTGTTGTTGTATGAAAACTCCACAAGATATAGGTGATCTTCCCACGATCCTCCGAAATCTAACATACACGCTCTTAGCATATCTTCAAGGATCTTAATCGTTCGATCAGATTGTCCATCTGTTTGTGGATGGTAAGTTGTGCTGAAGTTCAGATTCGTTCCCAAGCTAGCTTACAGACTCTGCCAAAACTGCGATCGGAATCTGGTGTCACGATCGGAGACAATGCAAATTGGTACTCCATGTAATCTCATGATCTCCTGTATGAGTTCATGGGTATCAGAGATAGTACACATTGAAAAGTTAAATCTTACTTAGATTCAGACTTACCTCCATGTACTTCTTTGCTAGTGTCTCGGTAGATTGGCTAACTCGAAATGGGATTGTAACGACCCCGTTTTAATGTACAGAAAATTTGTTTAAAAATTAATGTACAAATGGAGCATTTGCAATCCTGGGAATGCTATAATTATTTAATTTACTTTTGAACAACAAGAAAACACTTGTAGCTCATTGGTAAATCCTTGCACTGCTGTGTCATAGCCCCTGTGTTCAAATCCCCTCAGCCATATATATTTTTTTGCAGATTTCTTTTAAACTTTTAGAAGTTCAAAAGTTTACACGTGCAAAATACGTAAAAATGAAAGGTCTCAAAAATCAAACATGTGCACTAAGATATATGAGATGACTCCGATACGTTGCACAAATCCCACACCCCATCTCAACCAAACGACCGGCGAAGATCGCCCCAAGACCGACACTGCCGGGTGAAACCGTGGGTAATGCCTCTAATTTTTTCCCTAACACCCCTAGGCTTCCCCCACTACTCCTATTCTGTTTGATATTTCTGCATATTAACAGAGAATGTTAATTAACCTCTTTAATCCAAATTTTTAATGCATTTTTAATTCCATTCTTCATTAGCCTAAACCCTAATTTCTCCTATAAATACCACCCTACATTTTGGCCCTTCTCATTTTGATATTTATTGCCAAAACACTCTAAAATTCCTAAGTCCAAAAATTGTACAAGTGGAGTTAGCCAAGGTCAAAGTTCCGGCGATGATTCGGGACAAATCCGGCGACGACGCGACCCCACGACGCCTTCAAAAGTTCCCTATACCTCCCCTCTCTTCTCCAAATCAGTAAGTCCCTTCTCCCCTCCTCTCATTCTAATCTAAAACACTCTCATTTCAAAACTCGTCGGAAGCGGAGTTATTCCGACTTCCGATTCTCTTTTCTTTAAAAACCTAAATTTTCTTAAGAACAAACCTACCAATTCTTTATATATTGTTTAGTAATCATAAACAAACACTTTAGAACAAGTTTCATCTCAAAATAACATGTTATGTAACTTTTATCACATTTTTACGATTAAATACGACAAACTTTACATTCTACATATTTCATCACATTCCTTTGTATTAGATTTAGAAAACTCACGAGGTAATGAACTATCTCATCACAACACTCATTCTTGATATAGCACGATGGCTTTTGGAATTTTAGTTTGTGGGATAATTACAAGTTTACAATAAAATACCCTAAACTATTACAAAACCGTATTTTAAAAATTTTCTTATTTAAATTCCATACGATTAGGTCCTTACAACCCATTTTGGGGAATCTGACTTAGTTGGTGTGGGTTATCGCACATACATCGGACTAGTAGGATGAGATACAGACCTCCTCATGGAGCATACGATCTCGATGGAATTTGTATTACAATTTTAAGAAAAACGTGATTTTTATTAATAAATAAATTCTATTATATATATATTATCAAAATATCTACTTTAAATATATTATATATATTCCATGTTTTTTTTTAAATCAGAAGAATCACAAAAGATTATGAAAGTACCATCACATTCAATACAAGTCAAATTACAAGAAAATACCATATACTATTCAAAGTTAGGTTTATATCCACTAGAATATTTTATTTTATAAAAATTACAACTATGAAAACCCTAAAGACGATAAATAAATACTTGAGGTTTATTTTGAAAATATATCAAAACAATTTTTCATAAAATCCCCTCAAGTTATATTAATTTACAATAAGGACCCTAGTAAATATAGGCTTAAGCGGAACCAGTTCTCTTGAGCCTCAGGGTGCCGGAGAATATGGGTGCTTTCCTATCTAAGGTAGACAACCTAAAAACGGTGTTATCAATACGGTAATTGTCTTGGAAAAAGACACAAATCCTGCCGTCCATGTGCAACAGTTACCGATAACTCTAAAGTTAATTCAAGACTTCAATTCTGTTTAAGTGTCTGACTTAGGCAGAGTCTCAGTCTAATATGAAATCAATCAATCTATTCTTGAATATGATTCAAGTATAACTCCACTTCAACATGAATCCATTTATACCAGAATTCAATCCATATCAACATGAACATGATTTGACCGAACCATGGATATACAATTTGACTGGTCTACATGACTATCTGTCTATATCTTTTCCATTTACATGAACTACTGATATCATGGTTTCGGCAAGTCGTACATCTATTAAACAAACAATATACATCAATACATAATACATTATGGGGTTTTAAAGGGATAGACTGGTACGGAATGTGTTAGAAGTGGCATGAAACGGTCACTTTAATACTCCTAACCTGAATATCCATTGTTGTTGTTCCGTGTCTTAACGGTTCTTTGTGCCCCGTATACCTTAGTCCACGGAATAGTTGGACCCCGCTCGTATACACTGGCATATTCTGTACCAAGTTACAAACAACCGCGTTAACATAACAAACTCACAATACACTAGTTATATTGTCATATATGTCTATTCATCTGTCTATTCTATTCCTACTTTTCTTTGGGACTTACTGAGCGACTGTTCGCTGACGACATTCCTTCTCTCTTCTTTCTTTGGAATGTTGTCAGGTGGATCCGACTCACTGGAGATAGAGCCCAGTTCAGAGGACTTGGATCAGTTCAGTGAGGACCCCGAGCTCTAGACTCTTGTATATACTTTACTTTCATGTTCATACCATTGTTTAGGCATTGCTTTCATCATTGTATTTACTTTTTAGTTGTATTGTAAAGAAATGTTTAATAAATAAAAGTTGCTATTCATTTACATTTCATGTCTTCTTATGTATATTTACATTATATTGCTTAGTTACGCTTGCCGTGTTTACTTCTGAGTAAATACGTAGCAGCCAGTCAAGTCTCATTACCTGTACACTGGGAAGCGGAGCGTGACAGGTTTTGTTGGCGGTCCATGCAGGTCAGTTCTGTATGGACATGCAGGTCAGTTCTTTATGGACATGCAGGTCGGTTCTGCATGAAGTCCTAAGCAATATAACACAAGAATTAGCAACTAAAAACATTATTTACATTTCATATTGCTTGAATCTTACAATTTCATATTCTTTGAATCTATCATAACCATATTTTTTCTTTCAAGGTTATAGATTCTCCAAACAATACCAGCACAAATATCAACAACACACCACCACCTCCTCTTCCACTTACACCTACCGTTGTAGCTCCGATCAACGAGCAAACGATATCGATTGAGGCAATCCGAAGCCTCCTGGAAGGACAGCAGCAACAGACTGCTATCTTATTGAACCACCCAGAACCGGAAGCACCCGGAGTGAAGCAATTCCGGGTATTGCACCCGAAGCAATTTTCTGGGAAAGAGAGCCCTTTAGAAGCTGAACAATGGGTTCAGAGCATTGTGGACGATCTGGCAGCAGCACAAGTGCCATAGATCACTTGGGTACGGGTTGCAAAGTTACAACTCACCGACAACGCCCGAGTATGGTGGAAGGCGAAAGAAAGCCGTCTTGTCCAGCTTATCGAATGGAAAACTTTTTGCGACATGTTCGACGCGAGGTATTTTCCCGAGACTGCCTGATTCGACATGGAGCAACAATTCATCCACTTACAACAAGGTTCTATGTGGAGCAAATCGATTGATGGGTATGATGCTGAGTTCACTATGTTGAGCAGGTAAAGATATGTCTCAAATATTTGATTTTCTAATATCACATACTACACAGCTAACACAAGACCGTAACAGGTTCGCAGCACACCGCATACCGACGGCTGAGGTCACAGCTAGACGATTTTAGCAAGGGTTAGACCCAGAGATCCAAGCTGCCTTAGCTACAGAGGATTTTCCAACACACGATCTCGCTCTGAAAGCTGCCCGCCGATATGAGGCAGTAGTGAAGAAGAAGAGCAGGCCTCACTCTGCCGGTATGAAGCGCCCTGCCACACAGATGGCAGGAGGAACCTCTTCAAGGCCACTTTTTGTACCCAGGATACTGGGAGTACCATTCAACCGGCCCAGTTCAGCCTTTTGCACCTACTGCAGGAGGGATGGACACCTAGCGAAGGATTGTAGGCGTGCTAATCGCCTTTGCTTAGTCTGTGGCTCATCCACACATGATATTGGGTCTTGTCCTCATAGACTCAATCCAAATGCTACACTCAGACCAGCAATTACCTATCCGCAGCGGCAAGCTATCCAGGCACCTGCACCACGTCTTGCTCTCCCAGCTCCACCTCTTCGTAGACCGACTGCACCTCTTCCTCGTCAGTTCCATCAAGCACAAAGGAACTTACCTCAAGTACAGAGGAACGGACAGAGGAATGCTCCTCCAGTAAGGAGGAATGTACCGAGGCGACAGGCTTTCATAATGACTGTGGAAGAAGCTGAAACCACTGGCCAAGTCATCACTAGTAACTCTTTTCTTTCAAGATTTCTTTCAATCTTTATACATACCCATATATCTTTTCTTATACCTAAACCTATCCTACATAAATTAGGTACGATCTTAGTAGCCTCACTTCCTGCACTAGCACTCTTCGATACTGGAGTATCTCATTTCTTTATATCGCAACGGTTCGTCCGAACTTATGCGATTCCAGTCAAACCACTTGTATCCAGCTGGAATGTCAGTTCAGGGAACGGCGTTCTAAAGGCAATAATAGCATACGAGCTGTGTCCAGTGGTCGTCTGCAGCAGAGAATTCTATGCTGATTTCAATGTGCTGGACATACCGAATTTCGATGTCGTTTTGGATATGGATTGGCTAGGAACATTCTATGCTACCATTGACTGTCATCAAAGGAGGGTAGTGTTCGAGATTCCAGAACATCCGGTCTTTTATTTCAAAAGTGGAGATCGTACCCTGGAGCCAAGCACATACAAAGCAAAACCGAAGAAGGCAGCAGTTGCAACACTTCAAGCAGAGGAACGAACGAAGCCAGAGGTAGTTCGAGAGTTCGATGATGTATTTCCTGAAGACATATCAGGTTTTCCTCCCGATCGAGCTCTTGAATTCAGCATTGATTTAGTACCTGGAGCACAACTGGTGATCAAAGCTCCATATCGCTTGAGTCCCAAAGATTTGAAAGAGATCCGAACTCAGTTGGACGAATTATTGAAGAAAGGATGGATTTGTCCCAGCACTTCAAATTGGGGATCGCCAGTTCTGCTTGTGAAGAAGAAGAAAGGTTCATATCGAATGTGCATTGATTATAGAGCTCTGAACGAAGTAACTATAAAGAACAAGTATCCACTTCCACGCATCGACGATCTGTTCGATCAGCTAAGTGGGTCTTGCGTTTTCTCCAAGTTTGATCTTCGTTCGGGATATCATCAGGTGAAGGTCAAAGAATCTGATATTCCTAAAACGACATTCAGAACTCGTTATGGGCATTACGAATACCTTGTGATGCCATTTGGAGTGACCAATGCACCAGCCATATTCATGAACCTGATGAATCAAGTTTTCCGAGAGTACTTAGACAGGTTTGTTGTCATATTCATCGACGACATTCTGGTGTATTCTAAGAGTCGGAAAGAACATGCCAAGCACTTATGAATTGTCCTGGAGACTTTGTGACAACATTAACACTATGTCAAGTACAACAAGTGCGAGTTTTGTCTAGATCAAGTCGGTTTTCTCGGACATATTGTATCAGGCGATGGAATCTCTGTAAATCCAGCTAAGGTATCAGCAGTAAGAGAATGGCCGACACCGAAGTCAGTGAAGGACATTCGAATTTTCTTGGGTTTAACAGGATATTACAGAAGATTCATTGAAGGATTTTTGAAGATTGCAACACCCATGACTAAGCTCACGCGTAAAGATGAAGAATTCGTGTGGTCAGAAGCATGCGAACAAGCTTTCGTAGAACTCAAGTCAAGATTGACATCATCGTCCATTCTTATAATACCGGACCAATCTGGAGGTTTTGCAGTGTATTGCGATGCATCCGGTTAGGGATTAGGATGCGTTCTACATCAGCACGGTAAAGTTGTAACTTATGCATCAAGACAGCTGAAGATTCATGAGCGCAACTATCTGACGCATGATCTGGAGTTGGCAGCTATTATCTTTGCTCTTAAGATTTGGCGCCATGATCTTCTTGGAGAAGGATAGATATCTACATAGACCACAAGAGTCTGAAATATGTGTTAACTCAGAAAGAGTTGAATATGCGGTAGAGAAGATGGTTAGAACTCATGGAGGACTTCGATATCAACCTACAATATCATCCGGGGAAGGTGAATGTAGTACCTGATGCACTTAGTCGCCAACCACTATCAATGAATCTCACCGCACAGTGGAAGCTTCAACAATATTTGCATCAGATGGAGATAGAAGTGGTCATGCCAGGTAACGCTTCAAGTTTGATGAACTTACAAGTTCAGTCTACAATTGTCGATCAGATTAAAACAGCTCAAGCAAGTGATGCCAAGTTGCAAAAGATCAGAGAATAAGTAGAAAGTGGACTTAGAACAGACTTCATCATCCATGAAGAAGGATCTTTGAGATACGACAATAGATTGTGTGTACCATAAGGTTCTGTTCGGAAAGAATTGATGAAAGAATCTCACAGCTCTCCCTACTCAGTAGACCCTGGTGGTACAAAGATATACAAAGATCTGCGACAACATTACTGGTGGCATGGAATGAAGCGTGAAGTAGCCAGAAGCGTCGCTAAATGTTTGGTGTGTCAGCAAGTGAAAGCTGAACATCACAGGACTGCTGGTTTACTTCAACCGTCACCTATTTCAGAATGGAAGTGGCAACACACTACCATGGACTTCATGACTGCTCTTTCTCGCAGCACGAAAGCTAACGATGCGGTATGGGTTATTATGGATCGACTCACAAAGTCGGCTCACTTTATTCCCTTTCGAATTGGCCAATCTACCGAGACATTAGCAAAGAAGTACATGGAGGTAATTAGAATCTAAGTAAGATTTAACTCTTCAATATGTACTATCTCTGATACCCATGAACTTATGCAAGAGATCGTGAGATTACATAGAGTACCGGTTTGCATTGTCTCCGATTGTGACACCAGATTCCGATCGTAATTTTGGCAGAGTCTGCAAGCTAGCTTGGGAACAAGTCTGAACTTTAGTACAGCTTACCATCCACAAACAGATGGACAGTCTGAGCGAACTATTCAGATACTTGAAGATATGCTAAGAGCTTGTATGTTAGACTTCGGAGGATCATGGGAAGATCACCTACATCTTGTGGAGTTTTCATACAACAACAGCTACCAATCAAGTATTAGAATGACACCCTTTGCAGCTCTATATGGAAGGAAGTGCCATTCACCATTAAGTTGGAACGACATCGAAGATAGAGAACTCTTTGGACCTGAGATGATAGTAGCAACAGTGGATGTGGTTCGCACTATCAGGGAAAGAATGCGCATAGCCCAAGACCGACAGAAACACTGGGCTGATGCAAAGCACCGTCATTTGGAGTTCCAACCGGAAGATCATGTATTTTTGAAGATCTCACCAAACCGTGGAGTGATTCGCTTTAGAAGGCGGGGTAAGCTAAGTCCGAGGTACATTGGACCGTTCGATCTACTAGAACGAGTCAGAGAAGTGGCTTATCACTTGGCACTTCCACTCTCATTGGAAGGAGTGCATAATGTGTTCCACATATCCCAACTCAGAAGGTATGTAAGTGATCTCGGTTACATTCTTAATCACTCCGAGCTCACTGTACAGACGGATCTATCTTGTGAACAACAACCCGTTGAAATTCTGGACAGAAAGGTGAAGTTACTTTGGAACAAGGAAGTAAATTTGGTTCGAGTGATGTGGAGAAAAGACACATCAGGAGAATCAACGTGGGAAAGAGAAGACGACATGCGTGCAAGATACTCTCACTTGTTTTTAAATTAGTCCTTAAAATAATTGTAAATTTCGAGGACAAAATTTTTGTAAGGAGGGTAGAATGTAACGACTCTGTTTTAATATACAAAAAATTTGTTTAAAAGTTAATATACACATGGAGTATTTGCAATCCTGTGTATGCTATAAGTATTTAATTTGTTTTTGAACAGCAAGAAAACACTTGTAGCTCATTGGTAAAGTCTTGCACTGTGTGTGACATAGCCCCTGTGTTCAAATCTTCCCAGCCGCATATATTTTTTTGCAGATTTTTCTTTTAAACTTTTAGAAGCTCAAAAGTTTACAAGTGCAAAACACGTAAAAATAAAAGGTCTCAGAAATCAAACATGTGCACTGAGATATATGAGACGACCCCGACACGTGGCACAAATCCCATACCTAACTCAACGAAACAACCGGTGAATATCTTCCCAAGACCGGCGCCGCCGGGTGAAACCGTGGGTAATGCCTCCAATTTTTGCCCTAACACCCCTTCGCCTCCCTCAACTACTCCTATTCTGTTTGATTTTTCTGCACATTACCAGAGAATATTAATTCACCTCTTTAATCGAAATTTTTAATGCATTTTTTATTCCATTCTTCACTACCCTAAACCCTAATTTCTCCTATAAATATCACCCTCCACTTTAGCCCTCTTCATTCTGAAATCCATTGCCAAAACTCTCTAAAATTCCTAAGTCCAAAAGTTGTACAAGTGGAGTTAGCCAAGGTCAAAGTTCCGGCGACGATTCGGGACAAATCCGGCGACGACGCAACCCTACGACGCCTTCAAAAGTTTTCTCTACCTCCCCTTTCTTCTCCAAATCAGTAAGTCCCTTCGCCCCTCCTCTCATTCTAATCTAAAACACTCTCATTTCAAAACTCGTTGGAAGCGGAGTTATTCCGACTTTCGATTCTCTTTTCTTTAAAAATCCAAATTTTCTTAATAACAAACCTACCACTTCTTTATATATTGTTTAGCAATCATAACCAAACACTTTAGAATAAGTTTCATCTCAAAATAACATGTTATGCAACTTTTATCACATTTTTACGATTAAATACCACAAACTTTACATTCTACATATTTCATCACATTCCTTTGTATTACCTTTAGAAAACACACGAGGTAATGACCTACCTCATGACAACACTCATTCTTGATATAGCACGATGGCTTTTGGAACTTTAGTTTGTGGGATAATTACAAGTTTACAATAAAATACCCTAAACTATTACAAAATCGTATTCTTTAAATTGTCTTATTTAAATTCTATACGATTAAGTCCTTACAACCCATTTTGGGGAATCCAACTTGGTTGGTGCGGGTTATCGCACATCCATCGGACTAGTAGGGAGAGATGCAGACCTTCTCACGGAGCATACGATCTCGATGGAATTTGTATTACAATTTTAAGAAAAACGTGATTTCTATTAATAAATAAATTCTATTTATATATATATATATATATATATTAGCAAAATATCTACTTTAAATATATTATATATATTCCATATTCTTTTTAAATCAGAAGAGTCACAAAAGATCATGAATGTACCATCACATTCAATACAAGTCAAATTACAAGAAAATACCATATACTATTTAAAATTAGGTTTATATCCACTAGAATATTTCATTTTATAAAAATTACAACTATGAAAACCCTAAAGACGATAAATAAATACTTGAGGTTTATTTTGAAAATATATCAAAACTATTTTTCATAAAACCCTCTCAAGTTATATTAATTTACAATAAGGACCCTAGTAAATATTGGTTTAAACGGGACCGGTTCTCTTGATTCTCAGGGAGCCGGAGAATATGGATGCTTGCTTATCTAAGGTAGACAACCTAAAAACGGTGTTATCAATACGGTAATTGTCTTGGTAAAAGACACAAATCCTGTCGTCCATGTGCAGCAGTTACCGATAACTCCAAAACTAATTCAGGACTTTAATTCTGTTTAAGTGTCCGATCCAGGCAGAGTCTCAGTCTAATCTGAAATCAATCAATCTATCCTTGAATATGATTCAAGTATAACTCTACTTCAACATGAATCCATTTATACCAGAATTCAATCCATATCAACATGAACATGATTTGACCGAACCATGGATATACAATTTGACTGGTCTACATGACTATCCGTCTATATCCTTTCCATTTACATGAACTACTGATATCATAGTTTCGGCAAGTCGTACATCTATTAAACAAAACAATATATATCAATACATAATACATTACGGGGTTTAAAGGGGTAGACTGGTACGGAATGTGTTAGAAGTGGCACGAGACGGTCACTTTAATACACCTAACCTGAATATCCATTGCTGTTGTTCCGTGGCTTAATGGTTCCTTGTGCTCCGTATACCTTAGTCCACGGAATAGCTGGACTCCTCTCGTATACACTGGCATATTCTGTACCAAGTTACTGTAACACCCGAGCCCAATAATACTATTTCTATTGCTAGTTGAGTGTTATACATTGCTCATTCCAATTATCCTGACTGTTTGGTGTTTATTGCTAAATTCTAACCGGTTAAGTCATTTTGGCACATAACAAATTTTAACTCCTAAAATGAAATTAAAAATATCCATGTTGGCCTACTCGTCGCCACTAGTCGCGTGGTAGCGTCCGCGTGTCGAGATTTCTTCCCGTTCGGCTAAACGGGCAAGTTTGGACGGCTACGCGAGCGTGCAAGTGTCCGACTTGGGGGCATGCATTTTAATCATTAAACACCCCTTTTCAAAATTTGGAACCCGCTTAAAATCCTATAATTTGAATTTGGAGCATTTGGGCGCAACCCGGGCGCGATTTGGAAATATTTCATTTAGCGCCAAAGATGCCCGTTTGATTAAATATATTTAAAACTATAATATATATATTTCCGTTACTATTTTAACGTTAAAATCTCTTTTTAAAATCTTTTAAAATTTTATTTTTACCTAACCCCCCTTTCCAGCCAATCACGAGCTCATTTTTTCCCTCGTGGGCCCCCGATCTCTCTCTATCTCTCTCTAATCTCTTTCTCCCTCTCTCTCTAAAATCTTTCTCTATCTAACAATCTCTCTCTCTTCCTATATATTTTTTCGCAGCCGCCTCCTTCTTCTCCATCACGAGAAAACCCCACCCCCCCGAACCCTAACCCTAGCCTCCTCGTGCCTGCGCCGTCGACCTCCCCGCGACCTCGCCGTCGCCGTCCTCGCCTCCACAGCATAGCCGCACCCCTACCTCCTCTTCTCCAGCCTTCCACGCCTGCAACCCAACCCCCGACGCCACCACCAGCCGTAGATCTCGCCGCCGCCGCCGCCTCCCATCGCCGACGACACCAGAATCCTCCTCCCTTCACCCTCGTCCCGACCTCGTCGTCGTCTTCCTCCTCCCCTCGCCGGACCACCACAGAACCCAAAACTGCAACCCTACCACCCTCTTCAGTTCGCCGGAAAAGCCGCCGTCGACCCTCGTCGTCGTCGCCAGCACACCGACGACCACCTCCTCTCATCCCTACAACCTAGACCAGGCCAGTACCTCCCCATCATCGCTGCATCACCCGATCCAGCCAAGTCAGCCCTTGTCGCGCCTACTGTTCATCGCCGCCGGCGTCCCATCGCCGTCGAGCCCGTCGTGGTTGCCCCTGGTGCTTTCCTGTAAGAATCTCTTTAACTTCCATTAATGCTAGAACCCTCTCGCTGGTCCTTGTTTACGTATATCGTATGGTTGCTAACTTGTCGTCGTTTTGGCTTTTCGCCGGACTCCGGCCGTGCCGTCGCTTGGACCCGACGCTCCAGCGAAGTATTCTGGTCCATGTGGTCCCGCTGTTCGCTGTTAGGACTCGACCCGTAGCCCGTGCACCCGTCTCGTGTTTTCTGCCGACATTGCATCCGTGCTTTCCGGTTTGCGAAACCGTCGAGGCAAGTATCCGAATACTTGCTTTAACATGTTAGTACACAAGATCAAGTCTTGCTATACACTTAATCATCATATTATTCATTATAACCACACAGCTATTGTAATATCGATATTATTCTATAACTTAAAATTGAAGGTCACAATTATTCTTAACATTGAATCGGTATAGTAGTTCTCGAAATTAATCGGTCTGCTATCAATCCACACTTTAACTAACTAAACCAAGTAGATCGTCCTCGCTTCATTTGTTAAATCACCCATGAGACAATTATTATGCTTAGTTTAAATTCATGTAGCTTCATTACTTTATGTTGATGATATTGTTCACCTTGTGACTACTGCACCCCAAGAGTGCTTGAACCTGTTAATAAAGATAATACAAAGCACCATTGTGATTAAGTGAACCGTTATTGTTAATTACTTTAATTCTTGCTGCTGTTTATTGTGATTGTGTACCTGTTGTGAGCACACACTTGATCACAGTACATATTGACTCGACCCTGCTACACCTGACACGTATACTGATACACCAGACATGACACCCTGTACATATCGACTCAACCTGTTGAAACATGACCTGACCTGTTACCTGATTTCATGCCTAATGCCAACGAACCTGACTTGGGGCCCTCATGGACCATTTCTGCTGTCTATCCAGACAGACCTGCTTTTACCTGATTCTGTGTTGCCATTAGTCCTTGACTACTGAATACCTGACCTGACATACATAACTTGGGGGTATGGGGAAATCAAAGGTGAAACCGACTTGTAACTCAACAGTTCGATACCTGTTCTGATCAGTCTTACGGGCTTGGCCAGCCCCGGAGTGATGATGCTGACATCACTCGCCCATCCTGCTACCTATTACTGCCTAGCGGCACGTATCGGATTCAGCCCCGAGAACCTTGACCGTGGTCCCGGGCACGCACGGGATACTATTGAGTTACATCGACGATTCATCAATTGATTTCAAAGACTATAGAGTAGAAACCTGATTGGACAGTTTAGTCACCACTGCACATTACCCTGCTCTGTTATTTCTTAGTACTGCTTTATTCATGTTCATACCTGCATTGCTTATTACCTTGTTTATATTATATTTTTGGTTGACATGACGCGCTGATGTCTGGGTTTTGCATGGCCCAGATCCCTTACCACTGCAGTTGACCGAGCAGGAGTACTTCAGCCGGCAGGCTGAACCGTGAGTTCCTTAGGGTTTAGTTTATTTATTTCATTTCATTTCCAGATGTGAGCCCGCATTATGGGACGTACTGTTTATTTATTGTATTGGATCATTTGCTTCCGCACTTATTGTTTATTAATTCTTGTTATTATGGATTTGGACATGTATTAGATTAGTTATTATTTTGTTCTTGATATCTCTACAACCGTAATGTGACTGTGGATGGATATTTCCTACCCACAGGTAGCATGGTTGGCTATGTCACGTGCCCAATCTTGCGTACTCTGGGAAGCGGGCGTGACAGTTACAAACAACTGCGTTAACATAACAAACTCAGAATACACTAGTTATATTCTCATATCTGTCTATTCATCTGTCTATTCTATTCCTACTTTTCTTTGGGACTTACCGAGCGACTATTCGCTGACGATATTCCTTCTCTCTTCTTTTTTTGGAATGTTGTCAGGTGGATTCGACTCACTGGATATAGAGCCCAGTTCAGAGGACTTGGATCAGTTCAGCGAGGACCCCGAGCTCTAGACTCTTGTATATACTTTACTTTCATGTTCATGCCATTATTTAGGCATTGCTTTCATTATTGTTTTTACTTGTCAGTTGTATTGTAAAGAAATGTTTAATAAATAAAAGTTGATGTTCATTTACATTTCATGTCTTCTTGTGTATATTTACATTATATTGCTTAGTTACGCTTAGCGTGTTTACTTCTGAGTAAATACGTAGCGGGCCAGTTACGTCTCATTACCCGTATACTGGGAAGCGGGGCGTGACAGGGATGAAGTGAGCCGACTTGGTGAGTCGATCCACAATAACCCATACTGCATCATTACCTTTCGTGCTGCGAGGAAGAGCATTCATGAAGTCCATGGTGATGTGTTATCATTTCCACTCTGGAGTAGGTAACGGTTGAAGTAAACCAGCAGTTCTGTGATGTTCAGCCTTTTCTTGCTGACACACCAAACATTTTGCTACACTTCTGGCTACTTCGCGCTTCATGCCACGCCACCAGTAAATTTGCCGTAGATCTTTGTACATCTTTATACCACCAAGGTGTACTGAGTATGGAGAGTTGTGAGCTTCTTTCATCAACTCTTCCTGAACAGGACCTTGTGGTACACACAATCTGCTTCCATATCTCAAAGATCCGTCTTCGTGGATGATGAAGTCGATTCGAAGTCCACTTTCTACTTGTTCTCGAATCTTTTATAACTTGGTATCATTTGCTTGAGCTGCTTTGATCTGACTGACAATAGTAGACTGAACTTATAAGTTCATCAAATACGAAGCGTTACCTGGCATAACCACTTCTATCTCCATTCCGTGCAAATCTTGTTGTAGCTTCCACTGGGCGGTGAGATTCATTGTTAATGGTTGGCGACTAAATGCATCAGGAACTACATTCACCTTTCCTGGATGATATTGTAGGTTGATGTCGAAGTCCGCAATGAGTTCTAACCATCTTCTTTGTCGCATATGCAACTCCTTCTGAGTAAACACATACTTCAGACTCTTGTGGTCAGTGTATATGTTCACTCATTGTCCAAGAAGATAGTGGCGCCAAATCTTAAGTGCAAAAATAACGGCCGCCAACTCAAGATCATGCGTTGGATAATTGCGCTCATGAATCTTCAGCTATCTTGATGCATAAGCTACAACTTTTCCATGCTGGTGTAGAACGCATCCTAATCCCTTACCGGACGCATCGCAATGCACAATGAAACCTCCAGATTGATCCGGTATTATGAGAATAGGTGCTGATGTCAATCTTGACTTGAGTTCTACAAAAGCTTATTCACATGCTTCTGACCACACGAATGCTTCATCTTTACGTATGAGCTTGGTCAAGGGTGTTGCAATCTTCGAAAAGCCTTCTATGAATCTTCGGTAGTATCCTGCTAATCCCAAGAAACTTTGAATGTCCTTCACTGTCTTTGGTGTCGGCCATTCACTTACTGCTGATATTTTAGCTGGATCTATGGAGATTCCTTCGCCTGAAACGATGTGCACGAGAAATCCGACTTGATCTAACCAAAATTCGTACTTGCTGTACTTGGCATAGAGTTGATGCTGTTGCAAAGTCTCCAGGACAATTCGTAAATGCTCAGCGTGCTCTTTCCGATTCTTTGAATACACCAGGATGTCGTCGATGAAAATAACAACAAACCTGTCTAGGTACTGTCGGAAAACCTGGTTCATCAGATTCATAAATATTGCTGGTGCATTGGTCACTCCAAATGGCATCACGAGAAACTCATAATGACCATAGCGAGTCTTGAATACCATCTTCGGAATATCAGACTTTTTGACCTTCACCTGATAATAACCCAAACGAAGATCTAGTTATTAGAAAATACAAGACCTACTTAGCTGATCGAACAGATCGTCGATGCGCGGTAGTGGATACTTGTTCTTTATCGTGACTTCGTTCAAAGCTCGATAGTCTATGCACATTTTGTATGAACCTTCCTTCTTTTTCACAAGCAAAATTGGAGATCCCCAACTTGATGTACTGGGATGAATCCATCCTTTCTTCAAAAGTTCGTCCAATTGAGTACGGATCTCCTTTGATCCTTCCGGACTTAAGCGATATGGTGCTTTGATCAACGGTTGTGCACTAGGTACTAAGTCAATACTGAATTCAAGAGCTCGATCGGGAGGCAAACCTGAGATATCTTCAGGGAATACATTCTCAAACTCTCGAACTACCTCTGGCTTGTCTTCTTCCGCTTGTATTGTTGCAATCACTGCCTTCCTTGGTTTTGCTTTGTAGGTGCTAGGTTCTAGGGTACGGTCTTCACTCTTGAAATAAAAGACCGGATGATCTGGAATCTCGAACACTACCCTCCTTTGATGGCAGTTGATGGTAGCGAAGAAAGTTCCTAGCCAATCCATCCCCAATACTACGTCGAAGTTCGGTATGTCCAGCACCTTGAAGTCCGCATAAAATTCTCTGCTGCAGACGACCACTGAACACAGATCGTATCCCAGAGTTGCCTTTAGAACGCCGTTCCCTGAGCTGACATTCCGGCTGGATACGAGCGGTTTAACTGGAATCGCATGAGTTCGGACGAACCGTTACAAAATAAAGCAATATGATGCTCCAGTATCGAAAAGTGCTGGGGCAGGAAGGGAAGCTACTAAGATTGTATCTAAGTTGTGTGGAATATGTTTAGGTATGGGAAAAGATATATATTGATGTATATAAAGATTGAAAAGGTTTTGAAGAGTGGGAGTTACCAGTGATGACTTGGACAGTAGCTTCAGCTTCTTCCACAGTCATTGTGAAAGCCTGTCGCCTAGGTACATTCCTCCTTACTGGGGGAGCATTCCTCTGTCCGTTCCTCTGTCCTTGAGGTAGGTTCCTTTGTGCCTAATGGAACCGACGAGGAGGCTGTGCAGGAGGTCCACAAGGAGGTGGAGCTGGGAGAGCAAGACGAGGTGCAGGTGCCTAAATAATTGGCCGCTGCGGAAAAGTGGGTGCTGGTCGGGGTGTAGGAGCTGGGATGAGACGATGTGGGCAATCTCCAATAGAATGAGTGGATGCGCCACAAACTAAGCACAGGCGGTTAGCATGCCTGCAGTTCTTCGCCAGGTGTCCATTCCTCTTGCAGTAGAACTAAAAGTCTGGACTGGACCGGTTAAATGGTACTCCCGGTCTCCTTGGTACAAACAGTGGCCTGGAAGAGGCTCCTCCCGGTATCTGAGTAGCAGGGCGCTTCACACCGGCAGACTAAGGTCTACCCTTCTCCTTCACAACTGCCTCATATTTTCGGGCAGCCTTCAGAGCAAGATCGTGGGTTGAGAAATCCCCTGTAGCTAATGCATCTTGGATATCCGGGTCCAACCCTTGCTGAAATCGTCGTGCTCTGATCTCAGCAGTCGGTATGACATGTGCCGCAAACCTGTTTTGTGTTAGCTGTGTAGTATGCGATATTAGAAAATTGAATATTTGAGACATATTTTACCTGCTCAACATGGTGAACTCAGTATCATACTCATCCACAGATTTGCTCCATATAGAGCTTTATTGCAGGTGGATGAATTGCTGCTCCATGTCAAAATGGACAGTCTCGGGAAAGTACTTCGCATCGTACATGTCGCGAAATGTCTTCCATTCAATCGGCTGGACAAGACGGCTTTCTTCAGCCTTCCACCATACTCTGGCGTTGTCAGTTAGTTGCAGCTTCGCAATTCTTACCCAAGCAATATCTGGTACTTGTACTGCTGCCAGATCGTCCTCAATCGATTGAGCCCATTTTTCCGCTTCCAGGGGGCTCTCTTTCCCATAGATTGTTTAGGGTGCAGTGCCTGGAATTGTTTGACTCCGGGTGCCTCAGTCTCAGGGCTGTACAATAGAATAGCAGTCTGTTGCGGCTGTCCCTCCAAGAGGCTCTTGATCGCCTCAAGCAATACCGTCTGCTCATTGAGAGGAGCTGCTACGGTAGGTGGTGGTGGTAGAGGAGGTGGAGTGTTTCCATTCACGTTGGTGCTCGTGTTGTTTGGGAAGTCCATAACCTTGAAAGAAAAAGAAGGGTTAGGATAGATTCAAGGAATTGAAATGTAAAGAATGTATAGTTGCTGATTCTTATAAAACTTGTGATATATTGCTTAGGTTTCCATGCAGAACTGACCTGCATGGGCCACCAACAAAACCTGTCACATCCCGCTTCCCAGTGTACGGGGAAGGAGATGTGGCGGGCCGCGACGTATTTACTCAGAAGTAAACACGTTAAGCGTAAATAAGCAATATAAATGTAAAGCACAAGAATGACAAGAGATGTAATAAAACAACAACTTTTTATTGATAATCATTCTTTACATACAACTGAAAAGTAAAGTACAATGATAGAAAGCGATGCCTAAACAATGACATATGAGCTAAAAAGAAAATAGTACAAGTAAGGCCTAAAAGTCTGCCTCCTCTGTAAACTGCTCCAAATCGTCCTGGCTGGGCTCGATCTCCTGAGAGTCGGGTCCTCCTGACAATATTCCAAAGAAAGAAGAGACATGAATGTCGTCAGCGAACTAGCGCTCGGTAAGTCCCAAAAGATAGAATGTAATAGATAGGTAAAGAAAATAGAATAGGTAAAGTATGTGTTTGTTATACTAACGTAGTTATTTGTAACTTGGTACAGAATGTATCAGTGTATACGAGAGGAGTCCAACTTGCTCCATGGACTAAGGTAACATGTAAGTACAAGGCCCCGTCAAAACCCACGGAAAAACGGCACAGGATGTTCATGTAGGTGTCTTTTAGTGACCATCATCGTGCCACTTTTAACACATTCCATACCAATCTACCCCGTTAAAACCCCGTAGTGTATATTGTATTGAATTAGGGTTATCAGACTTTCCGACACCATGGTATAAGTTGTTCATGTAAACTGATTCAGGATGTAAATTGTAGTCATGTAGTCAAGTTCAAGATATAGCCATGGTTCGGTCAAGTCAAGTTATGTTGCATGTTTGATATTGTTCTGGTATTCATGTTCAAGTATTCATGTTTAGATTCATGTAAACTTGGATTCATGTTTGGATTGGATTCAGATTAGACTGAGACTCAGATTGAGTCAGACACTTAAACAGATTTGGATCCTGAATTAGATTTTGGTGTTATCGGTAATTGCTGCATATGGACGGCAGGATTTATGTCTTTTTCCAAGACAATTACTATTGATAACCCTGTTTTAGTTTTCTACCTTAAATAGGCAAGTACACACTTTCTCCGGCTGTCTGAGGCTCAAGAGAATTGGTCCTGCTTAAACATATATTTACTAGGGTCCTTACTGTAATTTAATATAACTTGAGGGGTTTTTATGAAAAATATTCTTAGTATACTTTCAAAATAAAACTCAAGTATTTATTTATTGTATTTAGGGTATTCATGGATGTAAATTTTTAAAGAATGAAGTATATTAGTGAATCTTGAATAGTTTAAGGTATTTTAGTGTAAAGTTTGACTTGTATTGATTCTTGATGGTATTTTCACGAAACTTTTAATTCTTTTATTTTGTTTAGAAAACATGGAGTTTAATAATATCTTAAAAATATGTGGTTTGCTAATATTTATATAATTATTAAAAAATAAGTTTTTATTATTAAATAGAAATCCTCGTTTTTCTTAAAAATTGTATTAAAATTCCACCGAGATCGTATGCTCCGTGAGAAGGTCTGCATCTCGCTCTACTAGTCCCGAGGATGTGCAATAATCCTGACCATCCAAACTAGGTTCCCCAAAATGGGTTGTAGAGGTATAATCGCAAAGAATTAAGTAACACAATTTAAAGAAATCCGTGTTTTTAATAGTTTAAGGTATTTTGATGAAAAGTCGTATTTTTCCACAAAAATATTGTTCAACAGAATCGTGCTATGTCAAGATGTGTGTATATGAGAGGTAGGTCATTACCTTGTGAGGTTTTCTAAAAGTAATATTAAGCAAAACAATTAAAAGATGTTGTATGTAAACTTCATGGTATTTAAACGTAAAACTTAATTAAAGTTATTTAACATGGTGTTTTAGAATGAAATTGGTTTCTAAACATTAGTTAAATGATTACAAGTAAGGTATATGCATGAGTACAAGTGATTCTTAAGAAGAATTATGGTTTTCAAAGGTTTTAGAAACAAATGTCGGTATAACTCCACTTACCGACATGTTTTGAAAAAGAGAAGTTTTATAGCAGAAAGAGAAGAAGAAATATGGGACTTACTTGCTAAAATAATAAAGGGGAGATAGAGGAAGAGAAGGGTAGCCTTCATGTAGTCGTGGGGTCGCCGGAATCGTCTCGAATTCTCGTCGGAAATTGACCTAGGGCTAACTCCACTTGTACTCTTCTTAGACTTAGAATTTTTTTGAGAATTTTGGCAATAGATTTCAGAATGAAGAGGGCTGGGGTATGGGGTTGTATTTATAGTGTAAAATTAGGGTTTTGGAATTGAAGAAAGAGTTAAAAAGAATTTAAAATTGGATTTAAAACTTCATTTTAATTCTCTGTTAATTTTCAGGGAAATCAAACAGAACAGGGGTAGTGGGGTACGCCAAGAAGTTTAGTGGGCAAAACACTGGGGCTATTCCCTACGGGGGAACCGTCGGCGCCGGGGATTTGGCCGATCTTGCCGGCCACGTGTGTGAGGTGAGGGCTTGGATTCTTGCCACATATCCTAGCTGGTGTTAACTCTAATTTGCACATGTTTGATTTTCTGTGACTTTTCATTTTATGTGTATTGCATGTGAATTTTGGGCTTACAAAAGGTTTAAAAGAAAAATCAGTAAAAATATATGTGGCTGATGAGATTCAAACACATGGGCTACGTCACAGCAGTGCAAATCTTTACCAGTGAGCTACAGGTTTTTTCTTGCTGTTCTTAAATAAAAACACATTTAAAGTATACTCAGGCTTGCAAACTCCATTTTGTACGTTAACTTTAAAAAAAATTGCACAATAAAAACAGAGTCATTACAGAGAAGGAGATATATGCGAGAGAGAGAGGGGGGGGGGGAGAATTGTGAGACAGAGAGAGAGATAGTTTCTTTATAAATATTTTTATTTTATATATTAGGTATATGTTTATGTTATATATATAGATAGATTTATATATAACTAAATAACTAAATAATATTATATAAAGATATTAAATCCCTGATCCGTCTCTACTAAATCTAAAAAATATATTAGAATTTATCTACACATACGTATCCCATTTAAACTATAAATCTGATAGTTAAATTTTTTTATTCTAATCTAACATATCATACAAAATATTTCAGAATGTTTAGAATTTAGGAGTAATAGATAATAGTCAATAAAATAACATGAGATATTTAAATAAGATAAAACATACAGACAATTAATATATAAAATTATCCATAGCGTATGGCTACCAGAAAATATATATATAGATTTAAATATTGTATATTTATTATCTGTGATTCATATAGATTTAGTTTACAGATAAATATTAATAAAAAGATACTTTAGCACCTAAACGGATTTCACGCAAGCATGTCAGATCCGATAAATATATATACTATTCAAACCAATCACAACCCAAACAATAATTATTAAAGAAATTCAAAATACTAATTAATATTGTTAAATAGCGTATGATCGTACTAGGGTGTTATATTATACCCAACTACAAAAAAAATTGTCCTCGAAATACATGAAACATGAAAAGATAAGAACAATGAAGATACAGATCTAAGAAAGAGATGTGGAAACTTTTTTCGAATTTCGTCTTCATGTTCTTCAGTAGATTCTCCATGCGAATGATTTCCCTACAAAAAAAGCACTAGAGGGATCACTCTATTCTTGAGAACATTTTCTCGTCGATCCACAATAGCCATCGGTTGCTCTTCATAAGTCAAATCATCCGTCACTATCAATTCCGAGTGGTCTAAGACGTGTGTCTCATCTCTAACATACTTATGAAGTTGAGATACAAGAAATACGTCATGAACACCCGCCAAGGATGGTGGTAATGCCAATCGATAATCCGTTTCTCCAATACGCTCAATAATATCGAAAGGTCCCACGAATCGAGGACTAAATTTGTCTCAACTATCAAACTGGATTACTCCCCTAGTCGGTGATATTTTCAAGAACACATGATCACCAACATCAAACTCTAGTAGTCTTCTTCTAGTATCTGCCCAACTTTTCAATCGATTTTGTGCAACCTTCATATGCCTACGAATACAGTTGACTTTCTCCACAGTTTGCAGAATCAGTTCCAGTCCCAACAATTTTATTTCTCCAATATCGTCCCAACATACTGGGGAGCGACATTTACGACCATACAATACTTCAAATAGAGCCATCTGTATAGTTGCATGAAAACTGTTATTGTACGAGAACTCCACTAAATGTAAATGATCCTCCCACGAACCCTTAAAGTCTAATATGAAAGCTCTCAACATATCTTCAAGAGTTTGGATCGTTCTCTTGGACTGTCCATCTGTCTAAGGATGATAAGACGTACTAAACTTCAAGAGAGTTCCCAAACTTTCTTGTAGACTCCTCCAAAAATATGATAAGAACCGGGTGTCACGATCAGAAACAATACTCATTGGTACTCCATGTAATCTCACAATCTCCTGCATGTTCCTCTCTGCTAAAGCCTCCATCGACTGACCGACTCGAAATGGTATAAAATGAGCTGTCTTGGTCAGTTGATCGACAATCACCCATACTGCGTTATTGCCATTTGGACTCCGTGGTAATACTGTCACGAAATCTATGATTATATATTCCCACTTCCATTGGGGAATCGGAAGTGGTTGTAATAAACCAACTACCCTTTGATATTCAGTCTTGATTTGTTGACACACCAAGCATCTCGACACGTAACGAGCAATCTCTCTTTTCATGCCTTCCCACCAAAAGTGATGTTGCAAGTCTCTATACATCTTCGTGCCTCTTGGATGTACCGAATATGCAGAACTATGAGCATTCTTCATGACTTCTTCGTGAATTTCTCCTTTAGGCACACACAAATGATTTCCATACCTCAAAAAACCATCTTCATGAATCAATAAATCCGTTCGAAGTCCTGCCTCTACTTGGTCTCAAAATTTCTGCAATCTAGGATCGTGCAACTGCGCTGCCTTAATGCATCAATCAACGATGACTATACTTGCAACTACATCAACTGTCCCAAAGAATCTAGTAGTACGAGCTCCAACTCGAATCTCTGAAAATCTGTTATAATCTCTTTCTGCAAGGTCAACATCCGTATTACTAGTAACCGACTTAAAGCATCCGGTACTACATTAATTTTTCCCGGATGGTATTTTAAATCAAGATCATAGTCGGTCATTAGCTCCAACCACCTACGCTGCCTCATGTTGAGCTCTTTCTACGTGAACACATAATTTAGGCTCTTGTGATCAGTAAACACCTCGTTCTTTTCGCCCAATAAGTAGTGTCTCCAAATCTTTAGCGCAAAGATAACTGCTGCTAGTTCCAAGTCGTGAGTTGGGTAATTCTCATGAGTCTTCAACTATCTCGACGCATAAGCTACAACCTTTCCATGCTGCATCAAAACACATCCCAAGCCTTTTCCAGATGCGTCGCTGTGAATAACTAATCCCCCGGGACCATCTGACATGGTTAAAATAGGAGCGGATGTCAACCTTTACTTCAGCACCTCAACAGCTAACGCACACTTCTCGGACCAAACAAACGGCATCTCCTTTCGTGTTAGCTTGGTTAAGAGTTCTGCTATCTAAGCGAAGTTCTCCACAAACCTTTGATAGTATCCAGCAAGCCTAAGAAAACTTCTGATCTCCCCTATATTGTTTAGAGTCGGTCAATCGTGAACAGCTGCAATCTTTTTCGGGTCAACTGCATTTCTATCTTTGAATATAACATGACCCAAGAACTTCACTTCATCGAGCCAAAACTCGCACTTGCTCATCTTAACATACATCTTTTCTTGTCTTGACATCTGTGCGATTCTTAAGTTTTCTTCATTCTCTTCTTTGTTCCTCGAGTAAACCATAATATTATCGATGAATACCACCACGAACTGATTTAGAAATGGTGAAAAGATCTGATTCATCAAGTCCATAAATATCGTCGGTGCATTAGTAACTCCAAATGGCATTCTAAATACTCGTAATGCCTATATCGAGATCGGAATGCCGTCTTGCAAATTCTTCTGTTTTCACCCAAATTTGGTGATAATCCGATCGCAAATTCAACTTCGAGAATACTCTCGCGCCACTGAGTTGATCGAATAATTCACCTATGCAAGGAATTGGGTATTTGTTCTTAATGGTCACTCGATTTAGCTCTCGAAAATTAATGCACATTCTCCACGTTCCATCTTTCTTCATGACCCAAAGAACTGGAACTCCCTACGGTGAACCGCTGCTGCGAATCCAACCCTATTCTAGTAACTCAGAAACTTGTTGTAGGGTGTTTTTCGTCACCCCATTGAGATTGTAGGGAATGCGCGCACGCTTGTCAGGCGTACTACAGATTCTCCCTGCCTAGGGTAGGCGGGAGTTTAATGATTGTGGGGATCCGAATCTCCGGCAGCCGCGGACTAAGCTGCCGTTAATTACCCCTCGCCTTTGGAGCGAGGGAACCTCCGATTGACGGGTTAAACTGGTCATGCGAACTCAATGTGCAGTGTACGTGTGTTTTTTTTGGAGGGGGCTTGGATATATCGGGGGCCCCGCAGAGTTTTTACGGGGGTCCCGCTACTCGGATCGCGGGCTGGGGGTCAAGGGGGCTAGCAGCCCCCTTGCGGGGTGCGGGACAGCGTCCCGGCCCAAATTTTTTTTTGAAGGGGATAGTATTGTAGAGTATGTGTGTGTGTATATATGTAAACATATGTATATATATATATATGTATATATATATAAAAAAGGGGGAAAAGGCATCCAAAAGATGCGTGGGGCCAGCGCCAGCGCTTTGAGCGCAAGACCGCTAGCGCTTTGAGCGCTAGCGCACCACGTGGGCACTCGGGCGCTAGCGCTTTGGGCGCTAGCGTTCAGAGCGCAAGAGTGCTACCGCTCAGAGCGCTAGCGCGCCACGTGTCAGCACGTGGGCGCTCGGGCGCTAGCGCTTTGGGCGCTAGCGCTCTGAGCGCAAGAGCGCTAGCGCACCATGTGGGCGCTCGGGCGCTAGCGCTTTGGACGCTAGCGCTCTGAACGCAAGAGCGGTAGCGCTTTGAGCGCTAGCGCACCACGTAGGCGCTCGGGCGCTAGCGCACTACGTGTCAGCACGTGGGCGCTCGGGCGCTAGCGCTTCGAGCTCAAGAGCGCCACGTGTCAGCACGTGGGCGCTCGAGCAGCAAAAGGGACTTGGTCCCTGCAATGGGAGTTGTACTTCCAGAAAGGAGCACTTATTATTCTGTGTGTGTGTGTGTGTGTGTGTGTGAGGAGTTAAACTCCTAGGATGTTTTGAAGCTGATGAAGGGCTTCTCCCCTTGAGCCCTAGTTCTTCCCCAAAGTGGGGTTTCTGGAGATGGGTCTCCTTCTCTTCCTTTGTTGGCCGGATCTTGAAGATCAAGAAGTAGGAGATTTTAAAAATCTCTCCTTTTTGAGATCTGATGGGAGATCTGAGTTCCCCTTTGAGGGTTTTGTGGTGGAAAACTACTTAGTTTTGGAAAAGAAAGAGTAAAACTCTTGATTTAATTCAAAAGAAATGAGAAGGTTTAGGACCTTGGAGAAGGAGCAGGAGGCACAAAGAACCCTAGTTTTTTTTGGGGGAATGAAAAAGTATATTAGATATTTTCATCATGTTGCCTCTTATAGGCTTACATATTTACATATAGCCCCTTGGGCTTTACAAAATGGCATTTTGCCCATCCCATGGCTCATGAGCCATTTCTTTTTGCACATAAGCCATGGGCTTACAAAAAATTGGCTTTATGCCCATTTTGCATACATTCATGCACAAAAATTACATCAAAATTATTTGTTACATGATTTTTTTTATTTTGGTATGGCGGAAGGCCGGACGCTTCATGTTCGGGCTCGACCTGGGCATTGGCCCACTTGCTTGGGCTTGGGCCCACCTGGCTTGGGGTTGACCTTGACTTTGACTTGGTCAACCGGGGTGCAAATTTTGACTTCAACAAAGTGCCCCCATCAATAAATGCACACCACACATGTGAGTCGTGTGCATGAAATTGATGGATCTTCTTTCGCGTGGAGGCGACTTGCTTTGGTTCCCACTTTTTAGGATGCATTGCCCTTTTTACG
The DNA here is from genome assembly GCA_030015575.1 of Agapanthus africanus. Lineage (NCBI taxonomy): Eukaryota > Viridiplantae > Streptophyta > Magnoliopsida > Asparagales > Amaryllidaceae > Agapanthus > Agapanthus africanus. Next base: position 185,560,767 of record CM057341.1, read on the forward strand.
ACATGGATGGTCGACGCTTGACGCGTCTCCGAGATGGAGTGTCTGTGGTAGACGTTTCTATGGCCCAGAGTGATTTGGTAGACGTGCCCCAGGCATGGAGTGTCGCTGGTCGACGTTTCCCCGAGGCGGAGTGTCTGTTGGTTGACGTGTCCCCGGCACGGAGTGTCGTTGATGTTCGACTTGTCCCCAGCACGGAGTGTCGTCGTTCGACTTGTCCCCGGCACGGAGAGTCGCTGATGTTCGACTTGTCCCCGGCACGGAGTGTCGCTATTCGACTTTTCCCTGGCACGGAGTGTCGCCGATCGACTTATCCCCGGCACGGAGTGTCGCTGCTGTTCGACTTTTCCCCGGCACGGAGTGTCGCTGTTCGACTTGTCCCCAGCACGGAGTGTTGCTGATCGACTTGTCCCCGGCACGGTGTGTCGCTGATCAACTTTTCCCCGGCACGGAGTGTCGCTGATGTTCGACTTGTCCCCGGCACGGAGTGTCGCTGTTCGACTTTTCCCCGGCACAGAGTGTCGCTGATCGACTTGTCCCCGGCATGGAGTGTCGCTGCTGTTCGACTTTTCCCCGGCACGGAGTGTCGCTAATGTTCGACTTGTCCCCGGCACGGAGTGTCGCTGATCGACTTGTCCCCGGCACGGAGTGTCGCTGTTCGACTTGTCCCCGGCATGGAGTGTCGCCGATCGACTTGTCCCCGGCACGGAGTGTCGCTGCTGTTCGACTTGTCCCCGGCACGGAGTGTCGCTGATCGACTTGTCCCCGGCACGGAGTGTCGCTGCTGTTCGACTTTTCCCCGGCACGGAGTGTCGCTGTTCAACTTGCCTCCGGCACGGAGTGTCGCTGTTCAACTTGCCTCCGGCACGGAGTGTCGCTGGTTGATTCCGAGTCGAAGCATAATTCCGACAGGGAAAGCAGATACACCTAGACGAAGTATGATTTCGACACGGGGTATATTCTGGGACGAAGCATGATTCCGCCGCAGAGATTGTTGGTTTGATTTGGGTTGGCATTAGCATCGCCATACTGGAATATGGTACCAGAAGCGAATCATTATTTTCCATGAGAGGAATTAGGGATTTTGTTTTGGTTTGGCATCAGCATTGCTGCACTGGAATAATGCTAGGAACAACTCATCATTTGCCCCGAGAGGATTTAGGAATTGGTTTTTGCTTGGCATCAGTATCGCTACACTGGAATATGGTACCAGGAGCGAATCATCATTTGCGCTTGCTTATCAGGAAGCGATGGCTTAGGAGACAGGTTTTAGGTCCCTATCACCTAAGACTTTTCAATTTTGTGAGCCGTAAGGGTCTCACAAAGCATTTTCTCCCTACGGGTCGTAAGGATCCCGTAGTTGTATTTTCTCCTTAGGAGTCGTGAGGACCCCCAAGTGTGTTGCTCCTTTGTGATTCGTAAGGATCTCACACGGGAATTTTCTCCTCACAAAGTCGAGAGGACTTTGCGAGTGCATTTCATCTCTTTTTTATGAGTTTGCGCCCTTTCGGGTTTTCACAAACTCGCCGGCAGTCCTGCTGTTTTTACTCACGGAGCCCTTTCGGGTTTTCATCTGTGCCCGTTTTGCTTGTGGACATACCGTTTCCCCCCTCCTTTTTCTTCTTTTTTTTGGTGGGACTTTAAAAGTAGTCTCACCGGCAAGACTTGGGAGAGATTTGAATTGTTTTACGCCCGTAGATTGTATACGGTTTTGCAGGATGTATGATCCAGACCGTAGAGCCGGAAAAATTTCGGGACTTTGTTGGCGTCTGTATCGCTGCACTGGAACATGGTACCAGGAGCAACTCATCATCCGCCGTTGGGATATGGGATTTGGAATTTGGTTGGCGTCTGCATCGCTACACTGGAATATGGAACCAGGAGCGACTCATCATCCGCCGTTGGGGTATGGGATTTAGAATTTGGTTGGCGTCTGCATCGCTGCACTGGAATATGGTACCATGAGCGACTCATCATTCGCCACTGGGGTATGGGAGTTGGAATTTGGTTGGCGTCTGTATCGCTGCACTGGAATATGGTACCAGGAGCGACTCATCATTCGCCACTTGGGGATTTAGGGAGCGATGGCTTAGGAGACAGGTTTAGATCCCCATCACCTAAGGCTTTTCAATTTTACGGGCCGTGAGGGTCCCATAAAAGCATTTTCTCCCTACGAGTCGTAAGGATCCGCAGGTGTATTTTCTCCTTAGGAGTCGTAAGGACTCCTAACTGTGTTTTTCCTTTATGAGTCGTAAGGATCTCACAAAGGTTTGTTCTCCTCATGTATTGTGAGGACACATGAGTGGGTCTTCTCAATGGAGCATAGTTCCAAGGGCGGAAACCAGCCGCATAATTGGTGATTACGGTGGGGCATGGGTATGATGAGAATTATTTAAGCCCGTGGATTGTATACGGTAGTCAATTTGGGGACTGGCCGTAGGGCTGGGAGAATTTTGGGAAATTGGATTTTGGTTGGCGTCTGTATCGCTGCACTGGAATATGGTACCATGAGCGACTCATCATTTGCCGTTGTTTTTTTTTGTTTTGTTTTTGTTGTTTTTTTTACCGCGATTGCTCTATCATTTCAGCTTTTCTTATCGCAAAGATCGCGATTACCCTATCATTTCGGCTTTTATTCGCGGTTGCCCAATCATTTCGGCTTTATTTTCATCTTTATTTTACTCGCTGATTTTTATTGCGAGTTGCCCCATCATTTCGGCTTTTCTTTATTTTTCTTTTATTTACACATTTTTTTTGTTTATTTGCATATATATTTTTTCTACATTCCCAGTTTAACGACTTAGAGGTCGGTTATTCCCAGTTTAATGACGTGGTGGTCGATTATTCCCAGTTTAATGACGTGGTGGTCCTCTTTGCTTATCCTAGCCCCTTGAACTTTGATCTTGGCGGAGCTGTGTTGATGACCGTAGCTCTGTGGCTTGCCGATGCATCCGAGGAATGTGAGGTTTTTCCAAGCTTGTATTGGTTCTCCACCCAATCTTTGAAAATATAGCAGTCTTCGATGGTATGACTTACCATTCTATGATATAGGCAGTATAAGGGATTGCCGGTCATGTTCATTTCATGTGGCCTCTTTGGAACAGGCAGTTGCAGACCGTTGTTCAAGGCGTCCACGAATATTTTGCGGACTTCATCCCTTCTGAAGGAGTATACCTTCTTCTTTCTCTCCATTGGAGTAGGTGCCTTTACTGATGCTGGTCCTCGAGGCCGATCTGTCTTTGGTTCGCCCTTTTCAGATAATGGCACATGTCCGGGAGGATTAGGTTCCCGAAAGGCTTCGGTCTCCATTTGCATGAAATCGGCGGTCGTAGCTTGACTGTTTGCTAACACGCCTTTAGACAGTTCTATCTCTCCCGTCTTGTATTGCCTTTCGACCCAATCTTTGAAGACGAAGCAGTCCTCAATGGCATGACCTATCACCCTGTGATAGGGGCAATATTCTGGGTCGTCGTTCATATTCACTTCTTGCGGTCTCTTTGATTCTGGCAGTTGTAGACCGTTTCTTAGGGCGTCCCTGAATATCTTGTGGACTTTTTCCCTTTTGAAGGAATAGGCTTTTTCCAGTTTCTCTTTCAGAGGCGATTCCCCCCCGGCGTATGTATCGGAGGGACTGGAGGCTGATTGCGGCCGTTTTCCGCGAAGGCGCTCTGCTCTTAGGTTGAAGGGGGTATCAGTTGGCTGCCTCCGGGTATCAATCCCTGGCTCATGAACCAAAATTTGATTCCGCTGTAATTGCAATCGGGCGACCTGGGTCGCGAGATCTGCCGCGACGTTTGCCAATTCATCGACCTTGGACTATACCTTGGCTAACTTCTCGTCCCTGTCCAGAAGCTGCCTCTGAAGCCATCGGAATAACGCTTGTTCTGTAGTTCCGGCTATGACAACCGGGTCGTCTTTATTGCCTGAGCTCAATTCCGCAGGAACCACGGGCTCCTCTGGCTTATCAGCCTGAGCGGGCTCTTCATCACTTAGATCGAGCCAATGCTGGGTAGCGTCAATCATATCATCACCATGGCTGTGAAGAAGAGGAGGACTCGTTTCTTCATGTCCGACCATGTAGACAGTGCGAACCACATACCCAACCATCTCTTTATCTTTGGCGGCTGATTTCGCGGAGCAGTCCGAGCTTTGGAAATTCATAAATTTTAACATGGCCAGAGCCCTAGCCCTTTTGTTGGCTCTGTATCTGAGCCGCTTCTGCCTCAGCTTCTCTGCCTTGAGCGCTTGGCAAGCTTCTGCTCTTCGGGAAGTCGCCATAGGCTGAGTGATGGGGAGGCTTGTGAAGACACCCAATCGAGCAATTGTCAGAGGCGCCGCTGGAGCTTGCCCAAGATGCCTTGTTGCTTTGTTGGTGTTGATGGCCTTGCCCCCAGCTGGAGCGATGGAGAGACGTTCGGAAACGGATTTGCGTTTGGGTTGGGGCACCCTCGAGACCACCACATTTGGCCTCATGCCCTTCGAGACCGGTTTGTCTGTCATCGGGGCTTGAGGAGCTGGGATGGCGTTAGCTGACACGAACATGATAGAGCCGAATGGTAGCGGCCCCTCCTCCCATTGTCGCCCGAGACTGGTTGGAAGGACCGTCTTGGAGTCCATCTTCATCGTGTAGAAGATGGAAGCTGAGTTCATCTTTGGAGACATTGTTGAAAGGTGATTGTTTGAAAACCTGCATGAAAGAGCATTATTTTAGTATAAATATAGACATGTATATTGATTGAGCTCGCATGAACGTTTAACCCGAAATATGGGAGGAGAGACTGGTCCCACCGGGCGTGCCAGAATCTGTAGGGTGTTTTTCGTCACCCCATTGCGATGGGAATGCACGCGCGCTTGTCAGGCGTACTACAGATTTCCCCTGCCTAGGGTAGGTGGGGGTTTAATGATTGTGGGGATCCGAATCTCCGGCAGCCGCGGACTAAGCTGCCGTTAATTACCCCTCGCCTTTGGAGCGAGAGAACCTCCGATTGACGGGTTAAACTGGTCATGCGAACTCAATGTGCAGTGTATATGTGTTTTGTTTTGGAGGGGTCTTGGATATATCGGGGGCCTCACAGAGTTTTTACGGGGGTCCCGCTACCTGGATAGCGGGCTGGGGGTCAAGGGGGCTAGCAGCCCCCTTGCGGGGTGTGGGGCAGCGCCCCTGCCCAAATTTTTTTTGAGGGGGATAGCGTTGTAGAGTATGTGTGTGTGTGTATATGTATACATATGTGTATATATATATATATATATATATATATATATATATATATATATATATAAAAGGGGGAAAATGCATCCAAAGGATGCGTGGGGCCAGCGTCAGTGCTTTGAGCGCAAGAGCGCTAGCGCACCACGTGGGCGCTCGGGCGCTAGCGCTTTGGGCGCTAGCGCTCTGAGCGCAAGAGCGTCAGCACGTGGACGCTCGGGCGCTAGCGCGCCACGTGTCAGCATGTGGGCGCTCGGGCGCTAGCGCTTTGGGCGCTAGCGCTCTGAGCACAAGAGCGCTAGCGCACCACGTATCAGCACGTGGGCGTTCGGACGCTAGCGCTTTGGGCGCTAGCGCTTTGAGCGCAAGAGTGCTAGCGCTTTGAGCGCTAGTGCACCACGTGTCAGCACGTGGGCAGTCGGGCGCTAGCGCTCCGAGCGCAAGAGCGCTAGCGCGCCTCGTGTCAGCACGTGGGCGCTCGAGCAGCAAAAGGGACTTGGTCCCTGCAATGGGAGTTGTACTCCCAGAAAGGAGCTCTTATTATTCTCTCTCTCTCTCTCTCTCTCTGTGTGTGTGTGTGTGTGTGTGTGTGTGTGAGGAGTTAAACTCCTAGGGTGTTTTGAAGCTGATGAAGGGCTTCTCCCCTTGAGCCCTAGTTCTTCCCCAAAGTGGGGTTTCTGGAGATGAGTCTCCTTCTTCTTTCTTTGTTGGCCGGATCTTAAAGATCAAGAAGTAGGAGATTTTAAAAATCTCTCCTTTTTGAGATCTGATGGGAGATCTGAGTTCCCCTTTGTGGGTTTTGTGGTGGAAAACTACTTAGTTTTGGAAAAGAAAGAGTAAAACTCTTGATTTAATTCAAAAGAAATGAGAAGGTTTAGAACCTTGGAAAAGGAGCAGGAGGCACAAAGAACCCTAGTTTTTTTGGGGGGAATGAAAAAGTATATTAAATATTTTCATCATGTTCCCTCTTATAGGCTTACATATTTACATATAGCCCCTTGGGCTTTACAAAATGGCATTTTGCCCATCCCATGGCTCATGTGCCATTTCTTTTCGCACATAAGCCATGGGCTTACAAAAAATTGGCTTTATGCCCATTTTGCACACATTCATGCACAAAAATTACATCAGAATTATTTGTTACATGATTTTTTTTATTTTGGTATGGCGGAAGGCCGGACGCTTCATGTTCGGGCTCGACCTGGGCATTGGCCCACTTGCTTGTGCTTGGGCCCACCTGGCTTGGGGTTGACCTTGACTTTGACTTGGTCAACCGGGATGCAAATTTTGACTTCAACACTTGTCTCTTTATCTTTTTCAGTTCTATTGGTGACATTGGATATAAGCCTTCAAATTGGCGCTGTTACAGGAATAAGATCAATCACGAACTTCATATCTCGTTTAGACGATAAACCCGAGATGCCCTTGAACACCTTCATGAATTCCCGAACAACTATCGGTGCTTTATCTGCAACTTGTTCATGAACCTCACCTTTCGGCACACACACAAATTGTTTCCTTCGTCATGAATTTACAAGTCTGTTCTAATACTTGTGGGTTATCAGCCAACCACACTTCCGCTGTGCTACTCTGATAAACTAAGACGGGTCTGTCAGAACTTCTTCAATCAAACATCTTATATCTGATCGGCCTTGAAACGGTTTGTACCAGCTCCCGCTGGGGTCAATCTCGAACCACCGCAATCATCATATGCTCTCCGTGTTTCCCCTTGTTTTTCAAAACGTAGAAGAATTGGTCACTACGGGATAAGGGGAATGATATAATACGGTTGTTGGATTCAAGTTCGCGATAAGATATAAATTCATAAGCAATGAAACTGAGAGAAAACAAAGTAGTACAATGAACATAAGTCAAGAAAAAAATGAATCGAAATAGGACTCCATGTTACCTAAATAGAGTACCGCATTGTAATCATACTGCGGTACATAGTTACAACCACATAACTCCATCCAAATCACCCAAATCCTACTATCAAAATCGAAGGAAAAGAGGGGAGAAACAATAAGGAATCAAGAGAATTCCAAGCTGAGATTCAACGTCATTTCCATATCGTCGAGATAAAAGAGTTTAAGTGAAAGATAAGATTCAAGAATTTGAATGACAAGAAATAATGTGGCAGAACATGTTCCTAAAATTCTAGGTCTTAAGGACAATGTATTGGGTGCCATACCCAACTACAAATTGAACCAAGCCCAGCTAATCTAAACCTATGCTCTAATACCAACAAAACCTTATCACGCCCCGCTTCCCAAAATACGTAAATACGGAACGTGATAAAACCAACCATACTACCGATGGTGAGAAAATATCCTTCCATAGTCACATTACGGCTGTCAATCAGAAAACAAGAACAGTAAATAAATATCTACCTATCACATATCCAAACTGCCACAATAAATAATAATGAGAAAGATTGCAGAAACAAATAAAGATCCAACAAGAAATAATATCCTAGGCTCGTCCCTTATGGGATCACAACGAAAAAACCATAACTAGAAAATAAATCTAAAACATCATTAAACTAAATCAGCAGAAAGCTCTTCACTGCTCTGCTTACCTGTCAAAATATTCTTGATCTTCCTGCTATAAGGTTAAAGGAACTAGGTCATGCAAAACCCAGACGTCAATACATCATAAATATCATGATAATAATAATAATAAACTGAATAGTGTGCTATATAAGATGTCACGTGCAAAAGCGAGGTATGAGTATGAACAAAATCAAACACAGGTGTTATAATAGCAGGCTATAGGTAGTCAAAGATGTCATGCGTATCCTAAGGTCTGTGTTTCTAGGTTAACTATCCTACAGGTATTTAAAACCAATGGTCCATATAACTCAAAAGTATATATCCCGTTACCCCCAGGACCACGTATACAAGATATGTCCCGTTAGCCCCCGGGATCACGGATGCAAGATGTATGAATCAAGGATGATTATATTCCGTTACCGCCCGGAACCATGGAAACATGTAATATCCTTTTAAGTTATACTTCAGCTACACTTTTGATTTCCCCATTTCCTTAGGTTCCGTTTTCCAAGTTAGGTATGAATATAATATCTACCTAATACCAATACAGGAACAGGCGGGCACAAGTTATGTCTATCTAGAAAACAGGCCACGTTTATCAGGACAACAAGTAAAGATTGTTGGTATCGGTAAGTATTACAGGTAACAGGTATTAACATGATAAAAAAAAATAGTCTGGCAGGTTACAAGCAAGTCAGTGATAGTGTATTCAATTAGATAAAGTGTTTATTTATAATAACGTCGTGCAAACAGGTCATGATGAAATACGGTTGTAACCATTATCTAGGTGCGATAAATAGTGTAAAGATAAATAACCATATTACTTCCTACACTTCGATTTATCGATTGACCAAACTAATATAGTTTGTTATAATTTCTAGTTAGAGATTTAATTTGCATAACCATTATAACTGCAATTATAAACTTGTTATTGTTAACTAATTATTGATATACGGATTATATATATAAAACGGTATACTAATAATAAATAATATTACGACAATGCATATATTTATATAATTTTACGTAGACTATAACATGTAGCAAGTTATAAACTTGCCTCGGATACGAACACATGAACGAAACGATAATGCAGACATGAAGCACAACTCGACTTGACGCATGATCACGTCTATAACTTGGGCCCGGTTAAATATTTGCTCGAGACAACGGTCACGAAGACGATGGATGCAGTCACGGTGACACGGCAGCGAGGCGATCGGCACGGCGACTGCGACTCGCGCAACGAAATTGCAGCGACGAAAATGAAGTGATGGCGAAGATGAAACGTTTGTCGGTGGTTGCTTGGCCGAGGGTGTAGCTGTGGGGTGAAGGTGCGGCGGTCGAAGAAAGGACAGAGGATGATTGGTTGCAGAGAAGGTGATGAATGAAGATGAAGATGGTCGGAGTTTGGGGTCAAGGGCTGGAGCTCAGAGGAGATGGGTTCGGTTTCGGTAGGGTTTGGAGTCAGGTTGAGGTCGGAGATGGGGTCTCGGGGACGAAAGTGGTAGAGATGATGGAGGCGAGGATGATGGCCGCTGTCAATGACGCGGTGTTGGGTTCTGGGTTGTTGGCTAGTGGAAGACGGCCGCGGCTAAGAGGAGGCACTCATGGTTAAGAAAGGGCAGCGACAGTGGTGGAGTCGGGGTCGTGAGTCGAGGGAAGGTGGTTGCGTTGGGTTAGATGCCAACGACGGTGAGGGTTGATGGTACGGCTGCTGATGGCGGGTTTCGATGGTGACGGTGACGAGGGTGAGGAGGAAGATGAAGGCGAGGGCGGCGACAGGGGTTTCGGTTTCGAAGAAGTGGGTGTTGATGGAAAAGGAGAGACGAAGAGAGAGACGAGGGAGGGAGAGATATATGCGAAAGTTAGAGAGAGAGAGACGAGGGAGGGAGAGATATATGCGAAAGTTAGATATATGCGAGAGAGAGAGAAATAGTTTCTTTATAAATATATTTATTTTATATATTAGGTATATGTTTATATATATATATATATTATATAACTAAATAACTAAATAATATTATATAAAGATATTAAAGCCATGATCCGTCTCTACTAAATCTAAAAAATATACTAGAATTTATCTACACATATGTAGCCCATTTAAACTATAAATCTAATGGTTAAAATAATATATTCTAATCTAACATATCACACACAATATTTTAGAATTTTTAAGATTTAGGTGTGATAGATAATAGTCAATAAAATAACATGAGATGTTTAAATAAGATAAAATATACTGACAATTAATATATAAAAATATCCATAACGTATGGCTATTAGAAAATATATATATAGATTTAAATATTGTATATTTATTATTTGAGATACATATAGATTTAGTCTATGGATAAATATTAATAAAAAGATACTTTAGCACCATAACGGATTTCACACAAGCGGGTCGCGTCCGATAAACACATATACTATTAAAACCAATCACAACCCAAACAATAATTATTCAAGAAATTCAAAATACTAATTAATATTGTTAAATAACGTACGATCGTGATAGGGTGTTACACAAGTTTTCAAATACTCAAACGGTTGCTCTATTTGGAGTTATGTGACAGAGATATTTGAAGGAAAATTTAATACTAATAGGGCTTTTCATACTTGGAGAGATCTAAATAAACTTGAGTAAGGGAATAAATCTTTCTCCTTTTATTAAGATGAAATCAAGAAGCTTGAAACAGAATTCCTTTCGATTTATCTTATTGGTAGTGAAGAGAATAGATGGAAGATATATCATGATCATATGACGGTGATGACATTTCTTGCTGATTTTGGTCCTGAATTTGATAGTATATGTACACAAATTTTTGGAGGATCAGAGGCTCCCTCTCTCGCGGATGTTTATGGGGCTGTTCTTCGCGTCTATCCTTCTTCTGTTGTTGAAGGTATTATTGATCCTGTTGCAAAAGACGGTGAAGACAAATCTGTCCTTGTTTCTTCTTATGGTTGTAGAGGATGAGATAGAGGTAGTCCTCGAGGAGGTTGAGGACCTTTTGGAGGAAGGGGACGAGAAGATGATCGTTTCTGTTGATATTGTGAGATGACTGGCCACACTAAGGATAATTGCTATTCGTTTCATCCGGAGCTCCGACCTCAGTAAGCTGCTAGAGTAGTTACTTCTGATATGACACTTACTACTTCTACTTCAATTGGTGCTTCTGGACTTTCTGAGGAGGAGATATTGCAGCTTATGTCTCTCCTTGCAGGATCTATTTTCTCAAGCTCCACTACTATTCTGGCTAAAGATAATACATGTTTTCCAACACATACACATTATCCTCATGGATTATTGATTCGGAAGTATCAGATCATATGATTAGAACATCAGGTGTTTTCTCTGTCTTATCTAAAATTTCATATACCGGTGGTATTACACTCGCCGACGGTACAATCTTTAAAATAGAGGGTATTGTTCTATTTCTCTTACCCCATCTCTATCTTTATCATCAGCATTATATGTCCCTTTTATTTCCTTTTAGCCTGTAAGTAAATTTGTTCGTACCTTGAATTGTTCAATATCTTTTTCTCCTTCCGGTTGTGTCATGCAGGATTTGAAGACGAAGAAGATGATTGGTTTAGAACATGAACTTGGAGTCTTTTATTACTTTGATGGACAACTACCAAAGGTGCTTACTTAACAAATAATGATCTACTAATTAACCATTGTCTCTTAGGTCATCCAGATTTATCTACTTTACAGAAATTAGTTCCTTCTTTATCCAGTTCGTCATCGTTTGTGAGATGGGAATGCACGTTTGTGCTTCTTATCAGTCTAGAGTCAATAAACGTGCTGAGAAACTATTTGATTTAGTGCATTATGATATTTGGGGGCCATGTCCCATTACGTCTTACCGTGGTTTTCGATATTTTGTTATTTTTATTGATGGTTTCGAGTGATATGGATATATTTTTTGAAATCTAGAACTTAAGTCTTTGATACCTTTAAATCATTTGTTATCGAGGATTACTTTACTAAAAATTTGCTCAGTTTCTTGACACCTTTGATATTATATATCAATCCCCATGTCCCTATACACCTCAACAAAATGGTGTTTCTGAATGAAAGAATAGACATCTGTTAGAGGTCACACATTCTCTTTTGTTCCATATGAATATTCCTAAACGTTTTTGGGATGATGCTATTCTCATTGCTTGCTATCTTATCAATCGTCTACCAAGCTTAGTCTTGGGAGGAGAAATTCCAATCCCTATTTTATTTCCCTCTAAACTTTTATTTTCTCTTCCTCCACGTGTTTTTGGTTGTACTTGTTTTGTCTACAATCATCAACCTGGCTTATCAAAGCTCGATCCCAAGTTCATTAAATATGTTTTCTTAGGATATCTTTGGAGTTAAAAGGGATACAAGTATTATAGCAAAAAATTCGATAAAGTCTTCGTCTCTACTAATGTGACCTTTCATGAAAGTACCCATTTCTTTGGTACTTATGTAATACCCCAATCACTTAGAGGGGATTTTCCTATTAATGAAAATGATGTTCTTGTTGTCGAATTCTCTCCAGCCAATCTTCTTGTCTCAGCAGAACCAAATACTTCAGAACTAGATGATCACTTAATTGAGCAACCAACCCATGTAGAAGAAAACGAGAAAGAGGGGTTACTAGTCATTGAAGAATATACACCTGTTCCAGACTCAAATCCGATTTAGACCGATCTTGATCTTCCAATTGACCTTCTCAAAGGTACTCATACCACTAAACCTCTCTATCCTCCATTAGATTATGTCACATATGCTAGACTTTCTCTCTTGTATAGAAAATTTGTTGCTGCTGTTGATTCCTATGTTATTCCTTCTTCTACATCTGATGCTCTGGCACATCCCGGATGGAGGAAAGCCATGGAAGAAGAAATGTTAGCCTTACACCTAAATGGTATGTGGAGGCTTGCCCAGTTGCCGGTTGGAAAGAGAGCAGTTGGTTACAAATGAGTATATACCATAAAACTTAATCCAGACAGCTCATTAGCTCGTTTTAAGGCCAAATTTGTTGCCAAGGGCTATTCCCAGACTTATGGAGAAGATTATGATGAGACTTTTTCTCCTGTGGTAAAGAAGTCGTCTGTACGTATATTCCTATCACTTGCAGTTACGTACAATTAGGCTCTACATCAGCTTGATGTGAAGAATGCATTTCTTCACAGTGACTTGAAGAAGAAGTATATATGGAGTAACCGCCTGGTTTTGTTGCTCAAGAAGAGTCTGGAAAAGTCTGCAAACTTCAGAAATCTTTATATGGCCTCAAACAGTCTCCTCGTGCTTGCTTTGGGAGACAAACTAGCGTTGTTCGAGCTTTTGGGTTATGCAGAGCAGCAATGATCATTCTGTTTTCTTTAGAAATCTAGAAGGCTGCAGGATTTTGATGGTTATTAATGTTGATGATATTGTGACCACAAGCGACGATGCAAAAGGTATTATTGAGTTAAAATCTTATCTTTATAAGAAGTTCAACAGTAAAGGCTTAGGAGAGTTGAAATAGTTCCTTGGTATTGAGGTGACACGTTCTTCTCCTTAGGGCAGTATCTTTGTAACTCGAAAGAAGTATTTTCTTGATATGATTAAGAAAGTAAAGAAGTCCGACTGTAACCTTATTGACTCGCCTATGGATCCTAATGTCAAGTTAAATTTAGAATACGGGGAGCCACTACCGATCCAGGACGATATCGTAGATTAGTTGGTAAGTTTAATTATTTGACTGTGATAACGATTGACATCTCTTTTCCTATTAGTATAGTTAGCCAGTTTATGACGGTTCCTAGAGATTCACATTGGAGTGTAGTAATGCGTATCCTTCGCTATTTGAAAACTACACCAAGGAAAGATATTATGTATAAGAACTTTGGGTATTCTAAAGTTACAAGGTTTACAGATGTATATTGGGTTGGATCGTCAAGTGATCGAAAATCAACTACAGGTTTTTGTGTGTTTGTTGGAGACAAATTGGCCTTGTGAAAAAGCAAGAAACAGAATGTTGTCTCACATTCAAGTGCTTAATCAGAATATAGAGTCATGGCTAATACTACGAGTGAGCTAGTGTGGGTAGTTTCTTTTTTTTTTTCGAGAACTTGGTTATCAATCTAAGAAGCCGGTAAAACTTTAATGTGACAACAAGGCTATCATTTATATTTCCAACAATCCGGTTTTTCATGAACGAACAAAGCACATCTAACTAGATTGTCATTTTGTTCGAGAAAATGTTGAAGAATGGATTATTGATACAGTCGACGTGAAAACCGATTATCAATTAGCAGATCTATTCACCAAGCCTTTGGCAAGGAGTTGAGTGCAGTTTATTTGTACCAAGATGTGCATGTGTGATATATACGCTCCAACATGAGAGAGAGTGTTAAAAATAAGATTTAGATTTAATTATATCGATAAGATTTAATTTAATTAAATTTAATTAGGTTATTTGTATCTCCGAAAATCAATAATATATATATATATATATATATATATATATATATATATATATATAAAAGGTAGAAAGGACTTTCAATCCATTTCATAATTTTCCCTAATTCTCTCGTTACAAAGTAACTCATCAATCTCCTTTAATTTCTTTATTAATTGAGTGTTTTTCCTTCACATGTACAGCTCAAAAAAGCACTTCCAAGAAAAAAAAATTCCATTAATCTTTTTCACCATAATCTTTTTCATCCTATAAAATCCAGATATCATCACCAAAGCCTTATACATTTATCAGTTCCAGAATTGCTTCCCCTCAAATGTTTGCCCAAATTTCCAGCCTTGAGGCACAACATTCCAGCTTGTGACACTGTTTCCATCGCTAGTTTTGACGGCGAACGTAAGGCCTTGGCCATCAAGGTAGGCGTTCCCTTGCCAGTTCTGGCCCCAGTTTCGTGACATTTGACTCCACCCAGTATTTGTCCCCTTGTACCAAACTTCGCTCATGTCACCGGCACCACCAACGTTGGTGATAAGCACGAGGTTAAAGTAGGAGAAAACCATTTATAGTGAACCTGATCCCGCCCTTCTTCACGCAAGGCACCCTGCAACAATACATATGTAGCAAACTTAAAAATATATTTCTCAACCTTGACAATAGCTTTCAGGTTTTGATGCAATGATAGAACTACTAAAATGGTATATTAGAGCTTTATATTGAAAATATGACTTTTAAATTTGTCACCCAAAAGTCTAGATTTTTTCCCCTATAAGGATGATTCTCACCTTCGGTAAGCAACATGGACAATTCTAGCACAATACTGTGCGATTTGAAGGACGGCTGGCTGAGAGAGATCAAAATGCTGAAGAGGAGGATTGCACCGACAGCCATTGTTATTCGGAAGGGCATAGTTTGGAGGGCAGAAGTTGGTTGCAGTGTCGAAGATAGAATTTAGAAGGCACCATTGCGGACGTTCATGCATTTTATCTCGTAGCATGCGCCGCAAGTGAAACCCTTGTTGAAGAGTGCCGTGCTTAAGGCGGCATTGTTGAGGCCATAGCCCTGGCTATACAAATTGCCGTACCCACAAGCGCCTCCTATAAGGGAAAAAACAAAGAACATATAGAGAGAGAGAATAATTGAGGAAAGAGCCCCAGGAGGCTTTTTCGTCAAATGGTGTCAAAAAACTTAACCCTTCATCGTTTTATTCGACGATCGGCATCCATCATCTTCATCTTTATCATCTAAGATATGGATACACCGAATTTCATGTGATTTTACCATTTTTTTCACCGTTGAATTAGCAATGTAAAAAGTTCTATTGTCGGTAAACCGTTAATTTTGCACCCACTAATTCAACGGCGAAAAGTGGTATAATCACATGAAATTCGGTGTATTCATATCTTAGATGATAAAGTTGAAGATGATGGGTGCCGATTGTTAAATAAAACGGTGGAGGGTTAAGGTTTTTGACGTCCCCGACGAAAAAGTCTCCTAAGGTCTCTTACCTTCACTATTCTCATATATATATATATATATATATATATATATATATATATATATATAAATTTCTTATATCTTTTCTTTCCTTCTCATTTTATACACTTGAAGAGGGTATACTTGGCCAAATGTGTACACCATGTGCATGCATTCTCTTTTGGAAACATACACAAGAAGAAAGACATTTTACTTGAAGACCCAATAAAAAATCTTTATTTGCATAAGATCAATTAGTCTAAACTTTTACGATATATGATAAAGCTGACAATACAAAGCACAGTTTAATTATTGTGCAATGGTTGGCTACTTTTAATTCATAACTAAACTCCAATGTCTTGAAATGGCTTAAAATTTTCAATAAAATTTGAAAACGCAAAACATTAAAAGTTCCATATGACGTCTATCCAAAATGTGTCCCTCGCAACGAAGGATAATTATATAAGATTCAAGTCTAAACTCACCCATTGTGCCTGAGCCATCGCTTCTGCCATAGAAAGTTGCATGGGCATTCTGCCACCCTCCGGAAACGAAGTCCTCAGAGATTACCCATGCGAAAACCAAAAAGAAAAGAGAACAAAAAGAGCGTAGGCAAGGCTACTTTGAAAATGCCATCAAAGGCAGAGGAAAGAAACAGAGGTAGAGAGACCAAGAGTTTTCTGATGACGTGAGTTGGAGGAAGAGGAAGGACAATGTATAAATAGAGGAGAAATAGAGGGTTAAGAGATAATTTTTTATTAAGATATTCCTTTAGTAGAGAATGGTTGCAAGTGACAGTGAGAAGGGAAAAAAAGGAAAAATTAAAAACTGTGCTAAACGGTCAACCACGCAATACACAATAAACAATAAAAAATAAAACAATGCAAGAATAAAAGAATCAAACCAGAGAGAGACACGGTATTTGTTTACGAGATTCATTCACCGTATGGATAGTCTCCGGCAGAGTGGAATCTGCAAAACCGCTACTAGATATTTAGTCAAGAATATACCAAGAGCAAACCCTAGGAGATTTCTTTCAAATCTCTCTTAACCGTCACCCTCTCTCTATACAATTTAATAGCCTTTCTCAATAGCATTATAGCATCATATTTAATCTCTCATGAGAAATCTTATGAGAAACCCTGTTTATAGCCAAACCCTAATTCTATTTAAATTAGAATTAAACGGTACTACCAAAATATCCGGTACGCAAAGAAAACCTGCGTCCGATGACTTTGAGCCAGCTCAACATAACTATGAGCCGTCTCAAAATGAAGAAACTCCACGATATCAATATTCTCCCACTTGGAGATTCTTCCATCTTGACTCCCAAGAAACTAATAGACTTCACACGATTCCGCTATCTGCTCTCAACTCATCAAATCTTCTCGGAGAGATTCACTAACCTGCAATAGAGATCCGGCTTATCTCTGACTATAACGTTAGTGAACATATGTGCAGGATTCTTCTCTCCTACGATCTTCTGCAATGTCAACTCACCATTTTCCAACGATATATGTATGAAATGATACCGCACTTTGATGTGTTTTGTCCCAGAGTGATATGCAGCATTCTTGGCCATATGTATTGCACTTTGACTATCGCTCCACAAGGTATCGAACTCATGTTTCCTACCCAATTTTTCGAGTAATCCTTATAACCATATCATCTCTTTGCTGGATTCCGTGATGGCCACATATTCGGCCTCTATCGTTGACAACACAACAATTTTTGCAACTGGAAAATCCAATTGACTGCTGTTCCCCCAACCGTGAATACATACCCTGTTGTGTTTCTCCCACCAGAGTGGTCTGCATCAACATAACTTTGCACATTGAGTGTATTACCCCAGAAACATAAACAATGAGCGGATGTTCTCTTGAGATATCTCAATATTCACTTCATTGCATTCCAATACTCTTTTCCCGGATTTTGCATGTACTTGCTTGCAACTCCCACTACTTATGAAATATCTGATCGTGTACTCACCATTGCATACATGAAACTCCTAACCGCCTATGCATATGGCACTCGTGCCATGCTATTCTTCTGCTCTTGAGTTGTCGGGAACAACTCTTTACTGAGTTTGAAATGCTTCGCTAAAGGCGTACTTACGGGTTTTGGTTTGACCATATTGAACCGTTTCAAAAACTTCTCCGCATAGTCCTGTTGCGACAGCCACATTATTCGTTGCTGCCTATCTCTAACGATCTTCATGCCCAGAATTTGCTTGGCTGCTCCCAAATCCTTCATGGAGAATTGTTCATCCATCGGTTTCTTCAGACTTTAAATTTTCTTGAAATTCGGACCTGCCACCAACATATCATCAATATAGAGTGATAAAATAATGTAGTCGTCATCCTTAAATGTATGAATGTAAACACGGTGATCTGAGTCATATCTCACAAATTCTAACTCCAACATGAATCAATCAAACTTGAAATACCACTGCCTTGGAGCTTACTTTAGGCCATACAAATTTTTTCGCGGTCTACAAACCAAATTTTCCTTCCCCTTAATCTCGTATCCTAGTGGCTGCATCATATAAATTTTCTCCTCCAAATCTCCATGAAGGAACGTTGTTTTCACTTCTAACTGTTCTAAATGCCAATCTTCCACTGCCACCATACTAATTATAACTCGAATTAAAGCCATTTTCACCACTGGAGAAAATATTTCTTGATTGTCTATTCCATGCCGTGGCGCATATCCTTTCACTACTAATCAAGCTTTGTACCGCTTCATACCATCGCCCTCATCCTTGATTCTGTACATCCACCTATTCAGAAACGTCTTTCGACCCTTGGGTAGATTCATAGATCCCATGTACGATTCTTTTTCAATGAATCCATCTCTTCATCCATGGCTTGCTCCCACTGCTTGCTAGCACTGTCCCATGTTGCTTCTGTGAGAGATTCGGGTTCTCCCGAATCAGTGTACAATATAAAGTCGGTAAAAAATCTTTCAGGAAGTGTCCTTTCTCGTGTAGATCTTCTCAGAATTGGGATATTTGGTTGCTGAACCTGGTCTTCAACCGGTTCCTGAACCTGATCCTGCACTACAGTGCTTGTCTCCTTTATATTCTGATTTACACCTGTAGGCACCTGACTATTCTCATGAGTTTTATCTAACTCAACGAACTCAGATACTGTACCATTGTTAACAGTAGCTTACTTTGCTTCCATGTTCAAGTGTTGCTCATCAAAGACGGCGTTCCGGTTTCGTATTATCTTCTTGCTTGAATAATCCCACAGCCGATATTTGAACTCATCTCCTCCATAACCGATGAATGCACACTTCCTAAACTTGAAGTCAAGCTTACTCTTTTTCGCCTTATCTATCAGCGAATAAACAATGCAACAAAAAACTTTAAGTTACAAGTAATTTACTGGTTTACCTGACCAAATTTCTTCCGGAATTCCTCCATTAAGTGCACTTGCCGAGTTCGATTGATCAGATACACACCAGCATCGATAGATACCACCCATAGGAATTTGGGCACATCTGCATCCAAGGTCATGCTCCTTACCCGCTCTAGAATCGTCAAGTTCATCTTTTCAGTGATATCGTTCTGTTGCAGTGTCCCCGGTACCCTCTTTAACTAATGTATACCCTTCTGTAAGAAAAACCCTTCGAACTCTTGTGTGCTATATTCTCCGCCATTGTCGGACTTTAGGCACTTAACATTCGTCCATGTTTGGTTCTCCACATGTGTAATCCGGTGTTTGAAGTGACCAAACACATCGAACTTCTTCTTCATTGCATAAACCCAGGTCTTCCTGCTTCCATCATCAATGAACGTAACGAAGTACCGATTTCCACCATAAGACTCTACAAATGCCGGTCTCCATACATCCGTATGCACCAACTCTAGCTTCTTAGTCTTTTTTACTACACCGCCAATCTGAAACCTGAGTGCACTTTATTTTCCACAAACACAACTCTCACAGAGTCCTAATTCTACCCTCTTCAGCTCAGATAAAAGCTCCTTAGTCTGAAAAATCATCATATTCTTCTCGTTAAGGTGCCCCAATCTCTAGTGCCACAATGAATTCTCAGAATCTGCTTCTGAACCCGTCGTCAATGCAACCGAAACGCCACTGCTCCTATTAAAGGAATACAATGAACCGATCAATTTTCCTGTAACGACTCTGAAATCCTTGTACAATAATTTCTTGTTTATTGCATAGAAAAGGGTATTTAAGCATGTGTAAGAGTTATAGGTTATGTTTGTTTAATAAAAACAAGAAACAACTTTTACCTCACCGATAAAGCCTCTACACTGCTGTGACATTGCCTGTGTGTTCGAATCCCATCAGACCCAATTATTTTTTAGATTTTTCTTTTTAATTTTTCGGAAGCCTAAGAGTTGCATGTGCAATTCACAGAGAAATGAAAAGTTTCAGAAAAATCAAACATGCGCAAAAAGAAGTAAACTGTGACTAAATCACATGGCACAAATCTCGAGGCGATTGCTCAAGATCCGACGGCCCGTTTTCAAGATTTGGCCGACGCCGACGGTCCCGATGTATCCAATTCCCTCCGTACTTTGTACACACACTCCTTCAACTCCCCTGCACTGTTTGATTTCCCTGCAATTAAACAGTGACCCTTCAATTCATCATTTAACACCAATTTTAATTCTTTTAATCCAATTTTTAATTCCCAAACCATAAATTCGTCACAATAAATACCACCCCATACCCTAGCTCCCCACTATTCTGAAAATTTCTATCAAAATTATCCCAAAAGTTCTAAGTGCAAGTGGAGTCAAGTGGAGTTAGCAACCAAGCTCTTTCTGTCAAATATCGAAGTCGTTTCCGGAGTTTCTACGACGCTACAGAACCCCCTCTTTCTTCTTTAACCTTTTCCCAACGCTACACAACGAGTAATTCCCTCTTTTCTCTTCTTCTTTCAACTCAAATTATATTCTAAAAATATAACGGTAAAGTGGAGTTAACTCCGATATGTGTGATTTTAACCTTTGTACTCCCCACTTTAAAGCAAAATAGGTCAAACTAACTTTCTCACACTGCTTGTAACTTTATTTACAATCATTTAGTCTTTAGTTTAACCAAAATTTTCATGTGAAACAATCATATAACAAACTTTTCATTAAAATACCATGAAGTTTAGTATAACCCTTACTTCGATAATTGTTAAAAATACGTTTAGGAAAACTTCATGGGGTAACGACCTACCCTACACGCACACTATGGTTTCATAGCACGGTATTCTAAATATATGGTTTATACAGGTTTTACATTAAAATACCACACCTTTTCAAAACAGATTTCTTTTAATCGGTATTTTTGGAATCCTTGGCAATTACGCCTCTACAATCCTCGTTAGGAAACCCGCTAATGGATGTTGCTGATTATCGCACATTCTGGGGATAGTAGAGCGAGATACAGAACTCCTCATGGAGTATTCGGTCTCGAAAGGAAATAAAAATACGGTTTTTAAGAAATACGACTTTTTTAAACAAACTAAAGTTTGGAAAATTATATAAAACTATAAATCCGTATTTTTAATAAAGATATATTATGAACCTATATTTTTAAAATGAAAGATTAGAATTTTTAATAAAATACCATCAAGTTTCCAAAAGAGCTAATTTTTATAAAAGTATCATAAACTTTCAAAAGGCTAGGTTTTATCACTAAAATACATATTCATAAAAACTCTAAATATTATAAATCACTCTCGAGGTTTATTTTAAACAATATTAAAGTATTTTCCATAAAACCCCCTCGAGATATGCAAACAATACTTAAGGACTTTAAATTAATATAGGTTTAAGCGGGATCAATTCTCTTGAGCCCCGGGGAGACGAAGAAAGTGAATGCTTGCCTATTTAGGTTAGACAACTTAACGGAGCTATCAATGAAAATTGTCTTGGAAAAAGACACAAATCCTGCAGTCCATATGCAGTAGTTGTCCGATTTCTCTCGAACATAAGATTTTTAACAGTTTAAATCAACTCATATGAAAAAGACTTGTCACGCCCCGCTTCCCAGAGTACGCTAAGATCGGCACGTGACAGAGCCAACTATGCTACCTGTGTCTAGGAAACATCCCTCCACAGTCACATTACGACTGTCTATAAGATATCAAGAACAGTAGAAATAGAATAAACTATCTAGTACATGTCCACATGCCAGAATAAACGAGTCAAGAAATAATATGCGGAAGCAATAAATCCAATAAATAGTAACAATCTGGAAAGTACGTCCCAAATACGGGCTCACATCAGGAAATGAAAATGCGGAAAGAAAACTAAGCTAAAATACTAACAGGATCCTCACTGCTCGGCATGTTGGCTGAAATACTCCTAAACGGCCTGCGATAGAGATAGAGGATCTGGGCCATGCAAAACCCAGACGTCAGTGCGTCATAATATCAAATAATAAAATATAATCAGGAGATAACAAGATATGCAGGCATGAGTAGTAACAGTAATGAATGTATAACAGTAACACGGGTGTGAACAGTGAAGTGTATACGTGCGGGTTGTAACAACTCCAATTTTCGTATACAAAATTTTTGCTTTAAAACTAGTGTACAAGTGGAGTCTTACTGTTGCTGGAAACAACTTAAATACCTAAGTCCTTACAATAATTACAAGAAGGAGCTTGTAGCTCATTGGTAACACTTTGCAATGCTGACCCAAGCCACCACAGTTCGAATCCCATACCCCACATAATTTTTACAATATTTTTGTTTTATTTTTCTTGAAAGTCAAAGAGTCAAACCCTCATAACTCCAAATTTATTGAGAATCTGACAAAATAAAGTATCCTATGCTTTCCCCCTGACCGGACCCGACCCAACGCCGCCTGACTCGGCCGGAACCGAGTCGACTCGGCCGGCGCCGCCGGCCGGACTCGGTCGGTGGGCCGAGTCGTCAACACGAAAAATATTCGTGTTGACCTGGTCTGTTCACCTGCACAATTGATTTTTATTGTACTGTTACAGAATTCTTATTAAATCCATTTTAAAGCCAAAAGTTAATGATTTTTATTAAATTTTTATTTATTTCTACATTTTTTCTAAACCCTAACCCTAACCCTAGCCTACCCCTATATAAAGACCCTACCCTCTACCTTTCCTCTTCACAACTCTAAGCATACTCTCTAAAACTCTTGAGAATTGGTGCAAAGTACGAGAAGCGAAGCTCTGCCGAAACCGACGAAGGAATCCGGCGACCGGATCAAGACCGACGTGACGTTCCCGACGAATCGGCAACCACCACGCCCTTTAGAACGTTTAACTTGTCAAAACCCGTAAGTCCCAACCCTCTACTTCTTTTTCTATAATTGTGAAAAAAATACGATTTTTGGAACCCGACGGAAATCGGACAAAACGATTTCCGATCCGGCTTTTTCTTAAAAAATTCCACTTGTCACCTAATGTATATTATCAACCCTCTTGCATGTTGACTATTAATCACCCTTAAATCAAATTCAATTGTACTTTTCCACATGAAATGACAAGTTCCTTACAAAACCGTATTTCTTGCATAAAAATACCATCAAGTTAAATTTTAATGTTCTATTTGGATACACCACTCCTAATCATGTTTATTTTGATAACAAAACTTGTTTCATTCAATTTGGATGAAATTACACACATGAAATGATAACGTTTATGAAAACCGTATTCTTGCACCTTAATACCCTTAACTTTAACATAACTCATTTCACCTTGAAACTTCACCAAAACTTAATATAAGTCACGGGGTAATGACCTACCCTTACACACACTCATTATAACCCTAATTGCTAAATAACAAAATACAGAATACGATATTATAGGACTTTTCACTAAAATACCATAACCTTTATAACTTTTAGTTTAATCTTTAAATTGTAAATTCTTTTTAAATAAAACTTATACAAAATGAAAGCACGATTGGTCATGGACATCGATCGTATCTAAACTGTCTCGTGTGACTAGGCAAGTGTGTCTAAGGCTAGTGGTTTTTAATTAGGCCCACGACGTGGTTCCTTCCCACTTACCTGGCACTTACCTAGCCGCATTCGACGATGAAGAGGCGATTTGAGGCTCTAATGACTCATCGTTTAGACCATAGAAAATAGGTTAGATGGTCTAGGAAACCCTAACAACTAAAATACGGAAAACTATACTTTTACAAATAAATACCTTATATTTAGAAAACCTTTTCCCTAAATTAAAAGTATTTATAAAACCTGAGCAAAGTGCCATTACAACCCATTCGTGGGGAACCTGATAGGGATAGTACGGTTCATCGTGGACCCGCAGGCTAGTAGTGCGAGATTCAGACCTCCGCAAGGAGCATTCGGTCTCGAAAGGTTTAAAATACGATATTTAAGGAAAGTGACATTTTTTGTAAATAAAATATTCATTTAAAAATTAGTTATGTGTTTAATTATATAATTATCATTTAAACACTTATTTTGTTATAAAATAAAGTTTCCATTTTTTTTTCTTCTAAAATTCATAGATTAAAAGTTACATTAAAATACCACGAATTTCTAATAAATAATTAATTCTTCTATTAGGATTTATTCACTAGAATAACACAAATAAAATCCACATTCATTATAATAATAAAGACGAATATTAAATACTTGAGGTGTATTTTGAAAACTATACAAAGGTACTTTTTACATAAAACCCCTCAAGTTTCACAAATTACAATAAGGCCCCTAGCTAATACTGAATTTCAAATTATCTTCTTTTAGTCTGACTCGGGTTAGAGTCCGACTATTTCTGACTTGAATATAATTCAAGTCAATCTATATTCAATCATATTCCAGCACAACTTGAATACATGAATCCCTGAATACAGTTAACAACATATTCATTTTTGATTGAATCAAACCATGGATATTCCTCCATTATCTCAATATTCCATTTTCCTGATATTACAGTTGCAACATATTACTGATATCATGGTTTTGGTCAGTCACACAATTTACATATTCCATTACTACAACATTGTTAAAACACCACGGGGTTTAAAGGGGTAGATTGGTACGGAAGATGTTAAAAGTGACATGAGGTGGTCAGATTAAGACACCTAACCTATATTCAGTTGCTGTTGTCCCGTGGCATAAACGGTTCCTTGTACTACACGTGCCCTTAGTCTCTGGCATATAGAGACTCCCTTCGTGTACACTGGCATCCTTCTGTACCAACTACAAACAACTACGTTAAACAATATTCCATATCATACTGCAGCATAATACCTTAGAAAATACTTTACTCTGTCACTCTCATTCTTCATTCTTCTTTGGGACTTACCGAGCGATCTGTTCGCTGACGACATTCTATTTCTCTCTTATTTGAATGTCGTCAGGTGTGTTGGACCAAGTTGAGACCGAGCCTACAAGTGAAGATTTGGAGCAGTTTCAGGAAGACCCAGAGCTCTAGACTTTGTACTTATCCTTCCAGTATTTTCTTTTTATTATTATGCCACTGTTTAGGCATTGCTTTATCATTCCAGTTGTACTTTCATTTCATGCATTGTATGAAGAATGTTATTAATAAAAGTTGCTGTTATTTCAATTTCTTTCGTCTCTTGTGATTATTTTATATTGCTTAGTTACGCTTAGCGTATGTACTTCTGAGTACATACATAGCGGGCCTCGTCACGTTCACTTCGCCGTATACTGGGAAGCAGGGCGTGACAGGTTTTGTTGGTGGCCCATGCAGGTCAGAGCTGTATGAATCCCTGTCATGCAGTTCTGGTCTGTGTGAACAACCTAAGCAATATAACACAAGAAACAGCAACTAAAACATTCTTTACAATTCATGTTATTTGAATCTTACAAGTCTTTATTCCTTGAATCTTATCATTTCATGTATTTGAATCTGTCCTAATCCAAATTTTTCTTCAGGATTATGGATTCCCCAAACAATTCCCCGAACAACACCAGCACCAATGTCGACAATACTCCTTCAGCACTACCTCTCACTCCAGTTGTTCCCGCACCATCCACCGAGCAAAGCATGCTTTTCGATGCGATCCGCAGTCTGCTAGAGGGACAACAACAACTTTTGAGCCGTCCTGAGGGAGATACACCGGGAATAAAACAGTTCAGAGCTTTACACCCGAAGCAATTCTCGGGAAAAGGGAGCCCTCTCGAAGCAGAAGAATGGGCGCAAAGTATTGTAGATGATCTGGCAGCAGCTCAAGTGCCAGATAATGCTTGGGTCCGTGTAGCTAAGCTACAGCTCACGGACAACGCTCGAAACTGGTGGAAGGCAGAAGAAACCCGTCTGACCCAGCCGATTGAATGGAAAACGTTTCGCGAGAAGTTCGACGCGAAATATTTCCCTGTGACCGCCAGGTTCGCGATGGAACATCAATTTATTCACCTACAGCAAGGATCAATGTGGGAGAAATCTGTAGATGAATATGATGCTGAGTTTACTATGTTGAGCCGGTAAGATCTGTCACAGTAGTTCAATTTCTAATATCACATACTACACAGCTAACACAATCTTTAAACAGATTCGCGGCACACCTGATACCGACGGACGAGATCAGAGCCCGTCGTTTTCAGCAAGGTTTGGACACCGAGATCAAGGCTGCTCTAGCCACCGGGAAGTTTTTGACTCATGAGGAAGCCCTTGAAGCTGCCCGCAGTTACGAGGCAGTGATAAAAGAGAGGGGAAGACCTCACTCTGTAGGAGTCAAGCGTCCTGCCAACCAGATGGCAGGTGGAGCCACGTCCAGACCACCCTTCATGCCGAGGCGACCCGGAGTACCAACTCATCGTCCTAGTCCAGCTTTTTGCAACTACTGCAAGAGATCTGGGCATGCAGTGAAGGATTGCCGTAGAGCCAACCGCCTTTGCTTGATCTGCGGTTCAGCCACTCATGACATTGGATCCTGTCCTCAAAGGCAGAACTCGGTTGCTGCAACCCGGCCAGCAAATAACTATCAGCAGCGACCAGCTCTTCCAGCACCTGCTACCAGACTTGCACTACCTGCACCACCTAGAGGACCACAAGCTGCACCACCTCCTCGACAGTTCCATCAAGCACAAAGGAACGTTCAGAGGAATGCTCCTCAAGCCAGGAGGAATGTGCCGAAGCGTCAGGCTTTTATGATGTCCGTTGAAGAAGCTGAGGCTACTGGCCAAGTCATTACTGGTAAATTTCCTTCCCAAATTTATCTTCTAGTTTTGGTTATCTACACACTTTCCCTATACCTAAAACCTATCCTATATACCTTAGGTACAATCCTAGTAGCTTCACTACCTGCACTTGCACTGTTTGATACTGGAGCATCCCACTGCTTTATGTCGCAACGGTTTGTCCGAACCCATGCGATTCCAGTCTCACCGCTTGTATCCTGCTGGAACGTCAGTTCTGGAAATGGTGTTCTAAAGGCAACTATGGGATACAGCATGTGTCCAGTTATCGTCTGCAGTCGAGAATTTTACGCTGACTTCAAGGTACTGGACATACCGAACTTCGATGTGGTTCTAGGAATGGACTGGCTTGGAACTTTTTATGCTACCATCGACTGTCGTCAAAGGAGGGTAGTATTTGAGATTCCAGATCATCCGATCTTTTACTTCAAGAGTGGAGACCGTACATTGGAGCCAAGCACTTACAAAGCAAAGCCAATGGAAGCAGTAGTAGCAGCAGCTCATGCAGAAGAAGAAACAAGACCGGAGGTAGTTCGAGAGTTCGAGGACGTATTCCCTGACGATATATCAGGTTTGCCTCCTGATCGAGCTCTTGAATTCAGTATTGACTTAGTACCAGGAGCACAACCAGTGATCAAAGCACCATATGGACTAAGCCCAGAAGGTTTGAAGGAAGTACGAACACAGTTGGACGAATTACTGGCGAAAGGATGGATTCGTCCCAGCACTTCGAGTTGGGGAGCACCTGTACTACTGGTGAAGAAGAAGGAAGGTTCATATAGAATGTGCATCGAATATAGAGCCTTGAACGAAGTTACTATTAAGAACAAATATCCACTTCCGCGTATTGACGATTTATTCGATCAGCTAAGTGGATCTTGTGTCTTCTCTAAACTAGATCTTCGTTCAGGTTATCATCAAGTGAAGGTCAAGGAAGCTGATATTCACAAAACAGCTTTCAGAACTCGTTATGGACATTACGAATTTTTAGTAATGCCATTCGGAGTGACCAATGCACCAGCAATCTTCATGAATCTTATGAACCAAGTTTTCCGGGAGTATTTAGACAAGTTCGTTGTCATCTTCATCGACGACATCCTGGTATATTCAAAGAATCGGAAAGAGCATGCGGAGCACTTACGAATTGTCCTGGAAACTCTACGTCAACATCAGCTTTATGCCAAGTACAGTAAGTGCGAGTTTTGGCTAAAACATGTTGGTTTTCTTGGACACATCGTATCAGGAGAAGGAATTTCTGTGAATCCAGCAAAAGTCTCAGCAGTCAGCGAATGGCCTACACCAAAGTCCGTGAAGGATATTCGGAGTTTCTTGGGTTTAGCTGGATATTACAGAAGATTCATTGAAGGCTTTTCGAAGATAGCAACACCCCTGACCAAGCTCACACGAAAAGATGAAGAATTTGTGTGGTCAGAAGCATACGAGCAAGCTTTCGTAGAACTTAAGTCGAGGCTGACTTCTGCACCTATTCTGGTAATACCGGATCAATCTGGAGGATTTGAAGTGCATTGCGATGCATCCGGTAAGGGATTAGGATGTGTTCTACATCAGCACGGTAAGGTTGTGGCTTATGCTTCAAGACAACTGAAGACTCATGAGCGCAATTACCCGACGCATGATCTAGAGTTGGTAGCCGTTATTTTCGCTCTCAAGATTTGGCGCCACTACTTACTTGGTGAACGAGTGAACATCTACACAGATCACAAAAGTCTGAAGTATGTATTTACTCAGAAGGAGTTGAATATGCGGCAGAGAAGATGGTTAGAACTTATGGCGGACTTCGACATCAATTTGCAATATCATCCAGGGAAGGTGAACGTGGTACCTGATGCTCTTAGTCGCCAACCATTAGCAATGAATCTCACCGCCCAGTGGAAGCTTCAGCAAGACCTACATCAGATGGAGATAGAACTAGTCATGCCAGGTGATGTTTCAACTTTGATGAATCTACAAGTTTAATCAACTATTGTCAATCAGATCAAAGCAGCTCAAGCCAGCGATGCTAAGTTGCAAAAGATCAGAGAACAAGTGGAGAATGGACTCAGAACAGATTTCATCATCCATGAAGACGGATCTTTGAGATACGGCAGCAGATTATATGTACCAAAGGGTCCTGTTCGGGAAGAGTTAATGAGAGAAGCTCACAGCTCTCCCTATTCAGTACATCCTGGAGGTACCAAAATGTACAAGGATCTACGTCTGAATTATTGGTGGCATGGTATGAAGCGTGAAGTAGCCAGAAGCGTCGCAAAATGCTTGGTGTGTCAGCAAGTAAAAGCTGAACATCACAGGACTGCTGGATTACTTCAACCGTTACCAATCTCTGAATGGAAGTGGCAGCACATTAGGATGGACTTTGTAACTGCTCTTCCTCGCAGCACAAAAGGTAACGATGCGATTTGGGTCATTGTGGATCGACTCACAAAGTCGGCCCACTTCATCCCATTTCGAGTTGGCCAAACAACTGAGACATTAGCGAAGAAGTACATGGAGGTAATAATCTAAATTAGATTTAAAATCTCTTCATAAAGTACTATTCCTGATACCATGAACTCATACAGGAAATCGTGAGACTTCATGGAGTACCAGTCTGCATTGTCTCCGATCGTGACACCAGATTCCGATCACAATTTTGGCAAAGTCTGTAAGCTAGCTTGGGAACAAGTCTGAATTTCAGCACGGCTTATCATCCACAAACAGATGGTCAGTCGGAACGAACCATTCAGATCTTGGAGGATATGCTCAGAGCATGTATGCTCGACTTCAAGGGATCGTGGGAAGATCACCTGCATCTTGTGGAGTTTTCGTACAACAACAGCTACCAAGCAAGCATGGGAATGGCACCTTTTGCAGCATTATATGGAAGGAAGTGTCGATCGCCATTAAGTTGGGACGACATCGGAGATAGGGAACTCCTTGGACCTGAGATGATAGTAGCGACCGTTGATGTGGTACGTACTATCAGGGAAAGAATGCGCATAGCCCAAGATAGACAAAAACATTGGGCTGATGCGAAGAGACGACACTTGGAGTTTCAGCCAGGAGAGCATGTATTCTTGAAGATATCTCCGAACCGCGGAGTGATCAGATTCGGAAGACGGGGAAAGTTGAGTCCGAGATACATTGGACCGTTCGATATACTCGAACGAGTCGGTGAAGTGGCATACCGATTAGCACTTCCACCCTCATTGGAAGGAGTACATAACGTGTTCCACATATCTCAACTCAGACGGTATGTGAGTGACCCCAGCCATGTACTTGATCATTCCGAGCTTACTATACAGCCTGATTTGTCCTGTGAACAACAACCTGTGGAGATCCTGGACAGAAAAGTGAAGACACTTCGGAACAAAGAAGTTAATTTGGTCCGGGTGATGTGGAGAAAAGACACTCCAGGAGAATCCACGTGGGAAAGGGAAGATGAGATGCGTGCAAGATATCCGCACCTTTTTGTAAATTAGTCCTCAAATAAAAGTTGTAAATTTCGAGGACGAAATTTTTGTAAGGAGGGTAGATTGTAACAACTCCAATTTTCGTATACAAAATTTTTGCTTTAAAACTAGTGTACAAGTGGAGTATTACTGTTGCTGGAAACAACTTAAATACCTAAGTCCTTACAATAATTACAAGAAGGAGCTTGTAGCTCATTGGTAACACTTTGCAATGCTGACCCAAGCCACCACAGTTCGAATCCCATACCCCACATAATTTTTACAATCTTTTTGTTTTATTTTTCTTGAAAGTCAAAGAGTCAAACCCTCATAACTCCAAATTTATTGAGAATCTGACAAAATAAAGTATCCTATGCTTTCCCCCTGACCGGACCCGACCCAACGCCGCCTGACTCGGCCGGAACCGAGCCGAATCGGCCGGCGCCGCCGGCCGGACTCGGTCGGTGGGCCGAGTCGTCAACACGAAAAATATTCGTGTTGACCTGGTCTGTTCACCTGCACAATTGATTTTTATTGTACTGTTACAGAATTCTTATTAAATCCATTTTAAAGCCAAAAGTTAATGATTTTTATTAAATTTTTATTTATTTCTACATTTTTTCTAAACCCTAACCCTAACCCTAGCCTACCCCTATATACAGACCCTACCCTCTACCTTTCCTCTTCACAACTCTAAGCATACTCTCTAAAACTCTTGAGAATTGGTGCAAAGTACGAGAAGCGAAGTTCTGCCGAAACCGACGAAGGAATCCGGCGACCGGATCAAGACCGACGTGACGTTCCCGACGAATCGGCAACCACCATGCCCTTTAGAACGTTTAACTTGTCCGAACCCGTAAGTCCCAACCCTCTACTTCTTTTTCTATAATTGTGAAAAAAATACGATTTTTGGAACCCGATGGAAATCGGACAAAACGATTTCCGATCCGGCTTTTTCTTAAAAAATTCCACTTGTCACCTAATGTATATTATCAACCCTCTTGCATGTTGACTATTAATCACCCTTAAATCAAATTCAATTGTACTTTTCCACATGAAATGACAAGTTCCTTACAAAACCGTATTTCTTGCATAAAAATACCATCAAGTTAAATTTTAATGTTCTATTTGGATACACCACTCCTAATCATGTTTATTTTGATAACAAAACTTGTTTCATTCAATTTGGATGAAATTACACACATGAAATGATAACGTTTATGAAAACCGTATTCTTGCACCTTAATACCCTTAACTTTAACATAACTCATTTCACCTTGAAACTTCACCAAAACTTAATATAAGTCACGGGGTAACGACCTACCCTTACACACACTCATTATAACCCTAATTGCTAAATAACAAAATACAGAATACGATATTATAGGACTTTTCACTAAAATACCATAACCTTTATAACTTTTAGTTTAATCTTTAAATTGTAAATTCTTTTTAAATAAAACTTATACAAAATGAAAGCACGATTGGTCATGGACATCGATCGTATCTAAACTGTCTCGTGTGACTAGGCAAGTGTGTCTAAGGCTAGTGGTTTTTAATTAGGCCCACGACGTGGTTCCTTCCCACTTACCTGGCACTTACCTAGCCGCATTCGACGATGAAGAGGCGATTTGAGGCTCTAATGACTCATCGTTTAGACCATAGAAAATAGGTTAGATGGTCTAGGAAACCCTAACAACTAAAATACGGAAAACTATACTTTTACAAATAAATACCTTATATTTAGAAAACCTTTTCCCTAAATTAAAAGTATTTATAAAACCTGAGCAAAGTGCCATTACAACCCATTCGTGGGAAACCTGATAGGGATAGTACGGTTCATCGTGCACCCGCAGACTAGTAGTGCGAGATTCAGACCTCCGCAAGGAGCATTCGGTCTCGAAAGGTTTAAAATACGATATTTAAGGAAAGTGACATTTTTTGTAAATAAAATATTCATTTAAAAATTAGTTATGTGTTTAATTATATAATTATCATTTAAACACTTATTTTGTTATAAAATAAAGTTTCCATTTTTTTTTCTAAAATTCATAGATTAAAAGTTACATTAAAATACCACGAATTTCTAATAAATAATTAATTCTTCTATTAGGATTTATTCACTAGAATAACACAAATAAAATCCACATTCATTATAATAATAAAGACGAATATTAAATACTTGAGGTGTATTTTGAAAACTATACAAAGGTACTTTTTACATAAAACCCCTCAAGTTTCACAAATTACAATAAGGCCCCTAGCTAATACTGAATTTCAAATTATTTTCTTTTAGTCTGACTCGGGTTAGAGTCCGACTATTTCTGACTTGAATATAATTCAAGTCAATCTATATTCAATCATATTCCAGCACAACTTGAATACATGAATCCCTGAATACAGTTAACAACATATTCATTTTTGATTGAATCAAACCATGGATATTCCTCCATTATCTCAATATTCCATTTTCCTGATATTACAGTTGCAACATATTACTGATATCATGGTTTTGGTCAGTCACACAATTTACATATTCCATTACTACAACATTGTTAAAACACCACGGGGTTTAAAGGGGTAGATTGGTACGGAAGATGTTAAAAGTGACATGAGGTGGTCAGATTAAGACACCTAACCTATATTCAGTTGCTGTTGTCCCGTGGCATAAACGGTTCCTTATACTACACGTGCCCTTAGTCTCTGGCATATAGAGACTCCCTTCGTGTACACTGGCATCCTTCTGTACCAACTACAAACAACTACGTTAAACAATATTCCATATCATACTGCAGCATAATACCTTAGAAAATACTTTACTCTGTCACTCTCATTCTTCATTCTTCTTTGGGACTTACCGAGCGATCTGTTCGCTGACGACATTCTATTTCTCTCTTATTTGAATGTCGTCAGGTGTGTTGGACCAAGTTGAGACCGAGCCTACAAGTGAAGATTTGGAGCAGTTTCAGGAAGACCCAGAGCTCTAGACTTTGTACTTATCCTTCCAGTATTTTCTTTTTATTATTATGCCACTGTTTAGGCATTGCTTTATCATTCCAGTTGTACTTTCATTTCATGCATTGTATGAAGAATGTTATTAATAAAAGTTGCTGTTATTTCAATTTCTTTCGTCTCTTGTGATTATTTTATATTGCTTAGTTACGCTTAGCGTATGTACTTCTGAGTACATACGTAGCGGGCCTCGTCACGTTCACTTCGCCGTATACTGGGAAGCGGGGCGTGACACGGGTGAAATGCGGTAAATAATCTAAACTGTGCTACTGGGTTTTCTATTCTAAATTTATTCGAAATTAATTGATGTACTCCTCATGTAACTCAAAGAATATGTCCCGTTACCCCCCGGGACCATGGATCAGGAATATGTGAACCATGAATGGTTCTGTCCCGTTACCCCCTGGGACCACGGATCAAGATGTAAGAGTCACGAATGACTCTGTCCCGTTACCCCCCGGGACCACGGATCAAGATGTAAGAGTCACGAATGACTCTGAACCGTTACCCCCCGGGACCACGGATCAAGTAATACCCTTTTAAGTTACACTCGTTTACACCTTTGATTTCCCCATACCCCCAAGGTTATGTGTTCAAGTCAGGTATTGAAAATCTGGAGCTAATACCAACACAGGATCAAGCAGGTACAGGTTTGTCTATATAGACAACAGGATACGTCCGTCAGGACAACATGTCAGGATTGTCGGCATTAGTAACAAGATCAGGTAACAGGTCAAGTAGCGATATAACAGGTAGTGCACATGTATCAAGCGGATGCTCATAATAAAACTGTAGCAAGTACGGATGCACGGTAAAAGCATGGATGCACAAATATTTACCAGGGGTTACACCATGACTAAGTAGGATGCACAATATCAAGCATGGGGTACTAATGTAACAATAATATGAGTTAATGTAATATGGTGTGCAACTAGGTATGCAGAATTAATGGTATGTATACGCAAATAAATATGGATGCTCAAATAACTATCATGGGTTACAACTACAGTTCCATGGCTATGTAGGATGCACATTATCAAGTATGGGGTGTCAATATAACAGTAATATGAAATAATGTGACATGGCATGCAACTAGATATATAATTAATGGTATGGATACACAAATATCGATCAGGGGTTACATTTACAGCTCCAAGACTAAGTGGGATGCACATTATTAAGCATGAGGTGTTACTACAATAATAACATGAATTAATATGATCTGTAGATGCAGCTACATGAATATTAAATGATATGAATGCATACGGGTATCCGAAAACAGTAAAACTTAATATGGATGTACAATTCAATCAACATGTAATATTTTTATTCATATGTATGCAAGATAAGTATTATAGCATATAACAAGATAAACTTGCCTCGATTGGATCACACGACGGGTACGTACGACACGTCCGACGTCGGGTAGACGTCGCAACGCACACACAACACGCGGGACGGATCCAGGCAAAGCAAGAAAGTAACCACGCTGGCTGGGGATGTCTACTGGGTTTGCCTGATTGACAGCGATGAGCATGGCTGCCGAGATGATCGGAAAACACGGATCAAGAAAAGAAGAAATGAAAGAAGAAGGAGAAGAAAGAAGAGATCTGGTGCTCACTGGGTTTTGTGCTCTGGATTCAGAGGTGAGGTGAGGGAGTCGTCGACGATGATGGGCCATTGACGGCGAGGTTGCAAGCGGGTTTTCCGGCGATGCCAGGAGTTGCGGGTTTTCTTGAAGTCGAGTGAGGGTTGGTGCTCTGGGGTCAGGGGTTTCTGTGCAGGGAACATGAGATGAGAGAGAAGAGAGGTGGTGCAGAGGGTGTGGGGGCGACGACGGGGTGTGGAGACGACGACGAGGTCGAAGCTCCGGTGAGGCGAGGGTGTGCAGGGGATTCTAGGGTTCACGGGGTTTTTAGGGATGGTGGTGGTGGTGGAAGTTTAAGAGGGAGGCGAGGAGACGGGAGGGGATGAAGTCGAGGCTCAGGCGAAGGGAAGATGAAAGGCTGGGGTTAGGGTTCGTCGTGGGGATCTCGTTCTCGTGGCGGCCTGCATGGGTTTTTAAAAAAAAAGAAAGAATGAAGGAGGGTGACGCTAAAGGAGAGAAGGGAGGTGAGTGGATCCCTCGTGAACAGAAACCGCGAGAGGAGAGAGAAGGGAGAGAGGGAGAGAGAGAGAGAGAGAGAGAGAAGGGGGAGAGAGAGAGACTTAAAGAAAATCTTATGTAACAGTTAAAATTTATTAGAATAAAATATTAGGAAATTTGAGTTTTCTGGCTAATACAAAAATAGTCCAAAACATGCCCGGGTCGGGTCTAAAAATCCAGTTTTAAAATACGGAAAATATACGTGTCAACCAAAATTAAAACATGATATCCGGATAACGAAAATGCATACCCCCAAGAACGGATGCACGCACATGCATGTAGTCATCCAAACAGGTCCGTTACACTGAACGGGACGAGAACAAGGTGTGCGGATGCTACGACGGGGTTAGGGGTATCATGCAGACCATGTTATACATTTTAAAAATATTTTATGTGACATTATATGTTATATTAAAAAATACAGATGCCAGATATAATGCCAGTATGCAGTATATAAAATATGAAAGTGCACGGATCCATATAACAAGCAAGGATAAATCATAAACAGGAATCAAGACGGGTTTCCAGCAAGCGGGTCGGGTCGGATGCAATACAAATGTTAAAAACACTATTCGCACCCCAAACACAATAAATTAGGAAAATACCATAAATAAAGAAATACTTGAAATAGAACTGGTATAAATGAACTAGGGTATTACATTATACCCAACTACAAAAAGAATTTCGTCCTCGAAATTCCAGGAACAAGAAAAGATAAACAAACATGAATCTACAAGAAGAGATCTGGAAACTTCTGTCGAATCTCGTCTTCTCGTTCCCAAGTTGATTCTCCGTGCGAGCGATTTCTCCAAGAAACAAGTACGAGCGGGATAACCTTGTTCTTGAGGACCTTTTCTCTTCGATCAACAATCGACATCGGTCGTTCCTCAAAGGTCAAATACTCCCCTACAGTCAGCTCCGAATGATCTAGCACGTGTGTTTCATCTCGAACATACTTACGGAGTTAAGATACATGAAACACGTCATGAACATTCGCCAAAGATTGTGGTGATGCCAATCGATAAGCCACTTCTCCAACACGCTCCAAAATTTCGAAAGGCCCCACGAATCGAGGACTAAGCTTTCCTCAACTCCCAAAACGAATCACTCCTCTAGTCGGTGATATCTTCAAGAATACTAGATCACCAATAGCGAACTCTAGAGGTCTTCTCAATGTGTCGGCCCAACTCTTCTGCCGATCTTGTGCTGCCTTCATATGATTTCGGATAGTATTAACTTTCTCCATGGTTTGCACGATCAAATCCGGTCCCAACAATTTTCGTTCTCCAACATCGTCCCAACAAACAGGTGAACGACACTTGCGACCATACAATACTTCAAATGGAGCCATCTGAATAGTCACCTGAAAGCTGTTATTATAAGAAAACTCCACTAAGTGTAGATGATCCTCCCACGAACCCCTGAAGTCTAACATGCAAGCTCTCAACATGTCTTCAAGAGTTTGAATCGTTCTCTCCGACTGGCCATCTGTCTGGGGATGATAAGCGGTGCTAAACTTCAATCGCGTCCCCAAACTTTCCTGTAAGCTCCTCCAGAAGTGCGATAAGAATCGGGTATCACGGTCGGAAACGATGCTCATAGGCACTCCATGCAATCTCACGATCTCCTACATGTACCGTTCTGCTAACGCTTCCGTTGAGTGACCAACTCGAAACGGAATGAAATGAGATTCCTTGGTCAATCGATCAACAATCACCCAAATTGCATTGTTGCCCTTTGGACTCCGAGGTAAAACTGTCACGAAATCCATGGTTATATGTTCCCACTTCCATTGAGGAATCGGAAGTGGTTGCAATAAACCAGCTACCCTTTGATGTTAAGCCTTGACTTGCTAACACACCAAGCACTTCGCTACAAAGCGGACGATCTCTCTTCTCATGCCTTCCCACCAGAAATGCTGTCGTAGATCACGGTACATCTTCGTGCCTCCTGGATGTACGGAATATGCGGAACTGTGCGCCTCCTTCATAAACTCTTCGTGAATGTCTCCTTTTGGCACACACAAACGGCTACCATAACGCAACGAACCATCTTCATGAATCAACAAGTCTGTTCGAAGTCCTGCTTCTACCTGTTCTCGAAACTTCTGCAATCTTGGATCATGTGACTGCGCTGCTTTAATACTTTCGATCAACGACGACTGTACTTGCAGCTGCATCAACTGTCCTGAAGAATGCGGTAACACGATCTCCAACTCGAATCTCCGAAAGTCTTCGATAAGCTCCTTCTGTGCAGTCAACATCCGAATTGCTGTCAACCGACTAAGCGCATCCGGCACTACATTAACTTTCCCCGGATGATACTTGAGATCAAGATCATAATCAGCCATCAGCTCCAGCCATCTACGCTGCCTCATGTTAAGCTCTTTCTGCGTGAACACATACTTTAGGCTTTTGTGATCGGTGAATACTTCGACCCTTTCACCCAATAAGTAGTGTTTCCAAATCTTCAAGCTCCAAATCACTGCTTCAAGCTCCAAATCATGAGTTGGGTAATTCTTCTCATGGGTCTTCAACTGTCTCGATGCGTAGGCTATAACCTTTCCATGATGCATCAAAACACATCCCAAACCTTTCCCAGATGCGTCGCTGTGAATCACCAATCCTCCGGAACCGTCTGGTACGGTCAAAATAGGAGCGGTTATCAACCTTTTCTTCAATACCTCGAAAGCTGACGCACACTTATCTGTCCATACGAACGGTACTTCTTTGCGCGTAAGCTTGGTCAAAGGCTTAGCCAAACGAACAAAATTCTTCACGAACCTTCTGTAATATCCGGCAAGTCCAACAAAACTTCTGATCTCCGTTACATTCTTCGGATCGGTCAATCTTGAACTGCTACAATCTTCTCGGGGTCAACGGCGATTCCATCTCCGGATACGACGCGGCCCAAAAAATTCACTTCTTCAAGCCAAAATTCGCACTTGCTTATCTTCGCATATAATCTTTCTTGCCTCAATGTCCGCAGTGCGATCCTCAAGTGTTCTGCATGCTCTTCTATGCTCCTCAAGTAGACCAGAATATCATCAATGAACACCACTATAAACTGGTCCAAGAACGGTGAAAAGATTCAGTTCATCAAGTCCATAAATATCACCGGTGCATTCGTGACTCCGAATGGCATCACTAAATACTCGTAATGTCCATATCGAGTTCGGAACGCAGTCTTGCAAATATCATCTGATTTAACTCGAACTTGATGATATCCGGACCGCAAATCCAGCTTCGAGAATACCCTCGCGCCACTGAGTTGCTCGAATAATTCGCCAATGCGAGGGATCGGGTACTTGTTCTTAATAGTCACCCGGTTCAATTCTCGATAATCGATGCACATCCTCCTTGTGCTATCTTTCTTCTTGACTAGAAGAACTAGAGCTCCCCAAGGTGAATTACTGCTGTGAATCCAAACCTTCTCAAGCAATTCGGTAACCTGCTTCTTTACTTCTTCCAACTCTACTGGTGCCATCGGATAGTACACCTTTGAGATTAGCGCTGCACCAGGAAAAGATCGATTGCGAACTCCACATCTCGTTTTGGTGGTAAACCCGAGATGTCCTCGAACACGTCCATGAACTCTCGAACTACAGCTGGCGCTTCCTCCTTATCAACTTCCATCGACGAAAGAACACTGTTTGTCGGCATAGCCCTAAACTCGACTGGCCCGACAGAACTGCTACCTCCAGCAAAAACAAACTCCGGATGTCCGGGAATCTGGAAAATCACTTTCTTTGCCCTACAATCAATGTGAGCGTGGAAAGTGCCGAGAAATTCCATCCCCAAGACAACCTCATAACTGTCGGTATCGATCACCAAGAAATCTGCAAATAACTCTCGTCCGCAAATAACAACAGAACAATCCTTGCACTCACTACTAGATATGATCTTCCCGTTCCCAGTGTGTATGTCCCAACAACTAGACAGGGTCATGTAAGAAATCGAGTGTGCAACAATAAACTTGGAAGAAATAAAACAATGGGATGCACCAGAATCGAATAATGCTAATGCGGAAAAATCACGAACAAGTAGGATATCTGAAACAACTTCATCTGAAGCCTTGGCCTCTTCAGCCGTCAGGGTAAAGGCTCGAGCTTGATTAGGTCACTGAGTTAACTGCTTCTGTCCCTGAAATTGTCTCTGTGGTGGCTTCTGAACATCATCCTTCAAACGAAGCTTCGACGGGCAAATACTGATAGTATGATCAGTTGTTCCACAAACCAAACAAAGTCCAAGCTTCCTCCGACAATCCTTCTGCTGATGTCCGAGTAGATGGCAAAAGTCACAAAACATCCTTCCTCTCGGCTCAATTGCGACGGTCTTCTTCATCTGTACTACGCCACGTCGGTTCACCGGAATACCTCTGCGTATAGGCGCTCGGTTCGGCGTAAATGCTGGCTTCCGTACCACAACTGCCTGTTGCTGCGTACCCCCAGTCTTCACCAATAAGCTCTGCTGCTCTCTGGCTGCTTTAAGAACTTGCGAGAAAGTGGTCAATCCTAGAGATATAATGTGCCTTTGGATTTCCACGTCCAAACTGCGCATAAACCTTCGTGCCCTATTAGCTTCTTTGGCCATAAAAGGTGCAGCGAATCGAATGAGCCGTGTCTACTCACCCGCATGCGTATCCATGGATCCGCCATTCTGCTTCAGACTGATAAACTTTTTTTCCATTTCTTCCCATGCAGTCTGCGGAAAGAACTTCTCCAAGAAACTCTGCGAGAAAGTTGACCAACTGATCGGCTTGGGCAAACGGGTCTCTTCGACCAGCCACCACTCACGGGCATAGTCCACCAATTGGATGCGTACAACATCCACTTGTTTCCTGATTTAAAATCAGGAAAGTTTACGGAGGAGGCATCACGTGCTAGCACGTGACCAGCAGTCACGTGTTGGCACGTGACATTTAAAACAGCAGCAAAGGCACATCGGTCCCCTGACTAAATCAAAGAAAAGGCTCCGGAAAGGGTCACGTGCTCACACGTGACCAGGGGTCACGTGTTGGCACGTGACGGTTGAACAACGGCTAGAAGACAGAGCGCAGAAAGGAGAAGAAAGCTCGTTACAGGGGGTCACGTACCTACACGTGACCATGGGTCACGTGCCTACACGTGACCAAGGATCACGTGGCTACACGTGACCGGCTTTCAAAGCCTATCTATTTAACAGAATTAAATTCTGAACAGCATTCAAATCTTTCCAAAGGAGAATGATTATTTGGAACCGATTGGATTAAAGGTTTAAAGGTGATTAAATATCACCTATCTATGGAAAAATCTTGAACTTGGAAAGATTTCCCCTTAAAATCTAACCGAAATAATAAAGGAATATCTTTGGATTTAAAATCCAATAGTGAATAAAATTCACCTAATAATCCGGGCGTCCAAATGAATGATGAATGCAAATCAAATCTCTAATGAATACAAATCAAATCCCTCAATGAATGATTCACTAAAACTAATTGATTCTACCCCTTCTCCTAGAAATAGGAGCCAAGAGATACACAGAGATATATACAGAGACATAGAGAGGAAAAGAAATAGAGCCTTGAGACTTTGGAAGAATTTGATCTGCTGCAGAAGAAAACCTTAGGTAAGAAAGGGAAGGCTTTTAAAAAGAGAATTTAATTCTCAAAAGAGTTTAACTCTTA
Source organism: Agapanthus africanus (assembly GCA_030015575.1). Taxonomy (NCBI): domain Eukaryota; kingdom Viridiplantae; phylum Streptophyta; class Magnoliopsida; order Asparagales; family Amaryllidaceae; genus Agapanthus; species Agapanthus africanus. The sequence goes on from CM057341.1 coordinate 185,601,861, forward strand.
TATTAAAAAGAAGAACTTAGTTCTCTCTTTAGTAGAGGATCTGCAAAGTGCACATCTCCCTATGAATTGAGAATTTAATTCTCATTGGGTTGAGATCCTTCCATGCAGAGCCAAAGCATAGAGAGGGAATGGAAGTTTGAGAATTTAATTCTCACGGAACTATAGGAATTTAATTCCTTTGAAATAAAATTAGGGTTTAACCCTATGTTATAGGAATTTAATTCCTTCAAAATGAACAGAACCAGGGTTTAACCCTAGTTAAGAACTTAATTCTGTCAAAATAACAGGAATTTAATTCCCTTAAGAAAGCAGAAATTAGGGTTTCACCCTATGACAGAACCTAATTCCTCACATATATGGGAATTCAATTCTTACAGAAGACAAATTAGGGTTTAACCCTATCTAAGAGTAATTCTTCAGAAGAAAGTGGGAATTTAATTCCTCTAAAGTTATTATTAGGGTTGAACCCTATGATAGAATCCAGTTCTTCGCATATATGAGGAATTTAATTCCTACAGAAAAGAAGTTAGAGTTCAACTCTATCTAAGAATATAATTCTTCAAGAAAGTGGGGATTTAATGAAGAATTTGATTCTTAAGCAAACATGCAAAGAAGCAGGGTCACGTGCTACCATGTGACCCCTGAAAAGCTCCACAGGGGAGGGCGCCCTCACGTGCTACCACGTGACCCCTCTTGCCTTAGTGTTTAGCACTAAATTGGAACCTCTGAGTCCAGTGTTTAACACTGATTTACCTTAGTGTTCAACACTAATCGAAGAACTTTACTTGCAGTGTTTAACACTGAATTTCTTAGTGTTTAACACTAAATTAAATCTCTGTTAACAGAGTTTAACATTAATTTTCTCTGTGTTCAACACTAAATTAAAATCTTTGTGACCAGTGTTTAACACTGATTATCTTAGTGTTTAACACTAATTTGAGATCTCTGTTGCCAGTGTTTAACACTGATTTGTTTTAGTGTTTAACACTAATTTGAAAGACCCTGTTGCTGGTGTTTAACACCGACTATCTTTTAGTGTTAAACATTAACTTGTCAATCTCATTCCCAGTGTTCAACACTAGTTGGCCTTTAGTGTTTAACACTATCTTCAGCCTAATTGGCTAAGTTCTAGAGGCAAAGCCTCTCCTTCAATGGACCAACAGAAAGCCAATATTCCAAACATGATTGGACTTAGCCCAAGATGGCCATAAGTCCTCAATCCAAACTTAACTGGGCCAATGGGCTCATAACGTAATTGATTGGTCTTGGTCCCAAATTGGGCCAAAGACTATTTAATCTACCTTGGTTCAAGGGTACATCTCTTCACTCCTTTGATGTTTGGCGTTGTAATTCCTCAACGTCTTCAAAGAGGTGACGGGTCCCGATGACCACACATTGATACGGACTGTGGGGTCCTTAAACTCATGGACTATGACGTCCTTAACCTTGACCGGGATGTCTTAAAACTAACATCGGACTGTGGGGTCCTTAAACCCATGGACTATGACGTCCTTAACCTTGACCGTAATGTCTTAAAACTAACAACGGACTATGACGTCCTTAACCTTGACCGGAATGTCTTAAAATTAACAACGGACTATGACGTCCTTAACCTTGACCGCAACGTCTTAAAACTAACATTGGACCGCAATGTCCTTAAACTACCTATGGACCGCAATGTCCTTAAACTACCTATGGACCGCAATGTCCTTAAACTACCTACTGACCGTGATGTCACTAAACTAAACAACAGGGCTCCCTTAATTGCTCTATTGTTGGATCTAAACGATCCCGTTTAAGTCGATCTTAGTCTAAAAACTAGGCTAACGTATCCTTAACAAACGTTTAAGTTGATCTTAGTCTCCAATGAGGCTAACGTATCCTTAAACCCAAACCCCCAAACCCAAATCTAAGATAATACGGATTTGGACTAGTCCACGCCCTACGGGCGACGACATAACTCAGTCTCCGTATACAATCCACGGGCAACTAAACACAAAATAAACACACACGACACGAAGTGACCATCTGGAGAAGGAGAAAGTGGTTACCGCAGTGCGGTAGCGTAATTAACTGCAGGGGCTTACGCCTGCAGGGAAGAGCGTCCTCACAATCAAAAACCCCTCAAGCGAGGGGGAATCTGACGAAGTCTGCTACATCGGACGCATCCGTTTAAACCTTCGATATACGGTGCCATAAATCAACTTGGCATCTTCGGAGAGGTAGATGGATAGCACCAATTAGCATCTGCCCTGAATTTCAGGCGAGACGCCATCTTTCGGAGGGGAACACCACTCTCTTGACCTCCGGAATTTGTGCTGCAACGAGTAGATTCTCCCTATCGACCAGCCACTACACCGCTGGCAACGGCTCCTCCAACCCAGTGAAAATGGATGGACCAAGTCTCCTAAAATCCACCATGGTACCCATACGTTTTACTGGTTTGGCCGCAACATTGTTTACGGACTGCTGGACGGTCCGCAAACCTTCCTGAAAAGCTTCGGCTTGCCGCTGGTTCAGCTCGGTTTGCCGCTTCTGGTTCTCCAGCATCCCACGAATTACTCCAAGCAATGCGGCGTCATCAACACGCCTCTGGTACGATCACAGATTTCTATCCGCCATGATCCTGAAACCAAGACACCGAAGAGGATTAGTATGATAAACAGGATTCAAAACTTGCGATAAAATATGAACTGGAAATCAAGAGAAGCAAGGCAAAATAATGACCCAAAAATCAAGGATATGAATCAAGACTAGGACTCCAAGTTACTCAAATAGAGTACCGCATTGTAATCATGCCGCGGTTCATAATTACAATCACATAACTCTGTTCAAGTCGCCCAAATCCTAGAGAGAAACAATAGGGAACTAAAAGTTTCAAGTCGAGATGCAAGGTTGTTTGTATATCATCAAGACATGGGTCAAGAGAAAGATATGATTCAAGAATTACGATAACCAAGTGGTAGGGCATGTTCCTAATTACGGATTTTCCGATTCGTGTATTGGGTCCAATACCCAACTACAAAAGAATCAAACCCGATTAATCTAAATCCTATGGCTCTGATACCAAACAAACCCTATCACGCCCCACTTCCCAGAGTGCGCTAAGATCGGCACGTGACAGAGCCAACCATGCTACCTGTGGTTAGGAAACATCTCTCCACAGTCACATTACGGCTGTCTATAAGATATCAAGAACAGTAGAAATAGAATAAACTATCTAGTACATGTCCACATGCCAGAATAAACGACTCAGGAAATAATATGCGGAAGCAATAAATCCAATAAACAGTAACAATCTGGAAAGTACGTCCCAAATACGGGCTCACATCAGGAAATGAAAATGCTGAAAGATAACTAAGCCAAAATACTAACAGGATCCTCACTGCTCGGCCTGTTGGCTGAAATACTCCTGAACGGCCTGCGACAGAGATAGAGGATCTGGGCCATGCAAAACCCAGACGTCAGTGCGTCATAATATCAAACAATAAAATATAATCAGGAGATAACAAGATATGCAGGCATGAGTAGTAACAGTAATGAATGTATAACAGTAACACAGGTGTGAACAGTGAAGTGTATACGTGCGGGTGAAATGCGGTAAATAATCTAAACTGTGCTACTGGGTTTTCTATTCTAAATTTATTCGAAATCAATTGATGTACTCCTCATGTAACTCAAAGAATATGTCCCGTTACCCCCGGATCAGGAATATGTGAACCAAGAATGGTTCTTTCCCGTTACCCCCTGGGACCACGGATCAAGTAATACCCTTTTAAGTTACACTCGGTTATACCTTTGATTTCCCCATACCCCCACGATTATGTGTTCAAGTCAGGTATTGAAAATCTGGAGCTAATGCCAACACAGGATCAAGCAGGTACTAGTTTGTCTATGTAGACAACAGGATACGTCCGTCAGGACAACATGTCAGGATTGTCGGCATTAGTAACAAGATCAGGTAACAGGTCAAGTAGTGGTATAACAGGTCATGACAGGTAGTGCACATGTATCAAGCGGATGCTCATAATAAAACTGTAGCAAGTACGGATGCACGGTAAAAACATGGATGCACAAATATTTACTAGGGGTTACACCATGACTAAGTAGGATGCACGATATCAAGCATGGGGTACTAATGTAACAATAATATGAGTTAATGTAATATGGCGTGCAACTAGGTATTCAGAATTAATAGTATGTATACGCAAATAAACATGGATGCTCAAATAACTATCAGGGGTTACAACTACAGTTCCATGGCTATGTAGGATGCACATTATCAAGTATGGGGTGTCAATATAACAGTAATATGAAATAATGTGACATGGCATGCAACTAGATATATAATTAATGGTATGGATACACAAATATCGATCAGGGGTTACATTTATAGCTCCAAGACTAAGTGGGATGCACATTATTAAGCATGGGGTGTTAATACAATAATAACATGAATTAATATGATCTGTAGATGCAGCTACATGAATATTAAATGATATGGATGCATACGGGTATCCGAAAACAGTAAAACTTAATATGGATGTACAATTTAATCAACATGTAATATTTTTATTCATATGGATGCAAGATAAGTATTATATCATGTAGCAAGATAAACTTGCCTTAATTGGATCACACGACGGGTACGTACGGCACGTCCGACGTCGGGTAGACGTCGCAACGCACACATGGCACATGGGACGGATCCAGGCAAAGCAAGAAAGTAACCACGCTGGCTGGGGATGTCTACTGGGTTTGCCTGATCGACAGTGACGAGCACGGCTGCCGAGATGATCGGAAAACACGGATCAAGAAAAGAAGAAATGAAAGAAGAAAGAGAAGAAAGAAGAGAGCTGGTGCTCACTGGGTTTTGTGCTCTGGATTCAGAGGTGAGGCGAGGGAGTCGTCGACAACGATGGGCCGTTGACGGTGAGGTTGCAGGCGGGTTTTTCGGCGAGGCCAGGGGTTGCAGGTTTTCTTAAATTCGGGTGAGGGTTGGTGCTCTGGGGTCAGGGGTTTCTGTGCAGGGAACAGGAGATGAGAGAGAAGAGAGGTGGTGCAGAGGGTGTGAGGGAGACGACGGGGTATGGAGATGACGACGAGGTCGAAGCTCCGGTGAGGCGAGGGTGTGCAGGGGATTCTAGGGTTCACGTGGTTTTTAGGGATGGTGGTGGTGGTGGAAGTGGAAGAGGGAGGTGAGGAGACGGAGGGGATGAAGTCGAGGCTCAGGCGAAGAGAAGATGAGAGGCTAGGGTTAGGGTTTGTCGTGGAGATCTCGTTTTCGTGGCGGCCTGCATGGGTTTTTAAAAAAAAGAAAGAATGAAGGAGGGTGACACTAAAGGAGAGAAGGGAGGTGAGCGGATCCCTCATGAACAGAAATCGCGAGAGGAGAGAGAAAGAGAGGGAGAGAGAGAGACCGTGCATTATTATTTTTTTTGAAATCTTTTTAAATATTTAGTTTGTTAAATAAAATCTTATGTAACAGTTAAAATTTATTAGAATAAAATATTAGGAAATTTGAGTTTTCTGGTTAATACAAAAATGGTCCAAAACATACCCGGGTCGGGTTTAAAAATCTAGTTTTAAAATACGGAAAATATACGTGTCAACCAAAATTAAAACATGATATCCGGGTAATGAAAATGCATACCCCCAAGTACGGATGCATGCACGTGCACGTAGCCATCCAAACAGGTCCGTTACACTGAACGGGACGAGAACAAGGTACGTGGATGCTACGACGGGGTTAGGGGTATCATGCAGGCCATGCTATACATTTTTAAAATATTTTATGTGATATTATATGTTATATTAAAAAATGCAGATGCCAGATATAATGCCGGTATGCAGTATATAAAATATGAAAGTGCACGGATCCATATAACAAGCCAGGATAAATCATAAACAGGAATCAAGACGGGTTTCCAGCAAGAGGGTTGGGTCGGATGCAATACAAATGTCAAAAACACTATTCGCACCCCAAACACAATAAAGCAGGAAAATACCATAAATAAAGAAATACTTGAAATAGAACTGGTATAAATGAACTAGGGTGTTATAAGACTTGAACTCGAATACAAACTCGAAACTTGAATCTAAACTCGAAATCTAACCTAACTCGAATCTAAACTTGAACACGAACTCGAACCCAATATACTCGAACAAACTTGAATCGAACCAACATTGCAATTGTCATGACTTGAATATTACTCGACTCACTCTACTTCATTCTACATCTTTTGCAATCTATGGTTTCGAACAAGACATGTCATAATCAACCAATCAAATCAATTAAGGCTATTTTACAATTATAATATATATTATACTCGGGATGCTTGGGATAGTTTCTTGTGTGAATCCAACGGAGTTTCAGGAGTCCCGTATTAACGACTTTTTTTTAATTTTACTCGAATATCAGTTGGGTTGACTCATCCACAGCCTAGAGCCCCAATGCTAACACATTAAATGGGCCCGTGTTTTCTTGCTTCTGTGCCCCCCTCTTGAGCTTGTGAATACTTCTACGGCTGTGTTGAAATTCACACTTGGAACTTAACGTTAACATAGTGACCATATAGAAACCTATAGTATATACTTACCCATGAACATATACTCTTACTCATTATATATATTCTACAATTGGCATTTTCTTTATTCTTACTTATCCTTGAGACTTACCGAGCGCTAGTTCGCTGACGGGCATTCCACCCATTTTTCTTCTCTTGGAATGTTCGTCAGATACAGTCGAGATGGAGAAAGTGGACGCCACGGAGAAGTACTACAATAGGATCGCTCCATAGGATTAGCCTGGCTTCACTTTTATTCAGTTTATGTATACCACTTGTTTAGACATTTTCCTTATTGTATTTACTTTCCAGTTGAAACTCATATACTTGTAAATATTGGAAGTTGAATATAAATAAAGATATTTGTTGAAAAATTTTACAGTCTCCATTTATTCTTGCATTGTGTAATATTGTTTCAATACGCTTAGTATATTTATTTAGGGAATGACCTTCTCTGGATAAATATGCCGCGGGCATGCCACGTCACCGTTTCCATCTTGCGACTACCAACGATCCTTTGGAAATCTTCTACTGATAATTCCCAAATACCGTAACATACACTTCGTTCTCCAGCTGACTTATAGATATTAGACTCTTCTTATAATCTGGTATGTGTCTAGCGTTCTTTAGCTTCATCTGATCTCCTCCTGACGGATGCAACATAATCGTCCCTTTTCCAACGCTTTTGCATAACTGACCGTTTCCCACCGTCACATGCCCATGATCCCCTTGAACATAATCGCTAAAATGATGCAGACCTGAAGTACAGTGAAAAGATGCCCCCGAATCTAGAAACCATGTATCTCACTTTTTGCTCTCGCTCGCCAAAAGACAAAGTCCATGTTCCCATTATTCATGTGTAGACACCACATTGCTTACTTATCATCTGACTTTTTATTTGAAACTTTTTCTTTTTTCAAAAGTCTACAGTCCTTCTTCTTATGACCCTTCTTTCCGCAGTTCCAACAGTCAACTTGGATATATCCTTTAGACTTTCCTCGGCTCTCTGACTTACCATTTTCCCGTTTCCATTGTCCTACCGTGATTTTCTACCGAGAGTGTATAAGTTCTCGAACTTCCACTCACGATCTTTTTGCTCATCTCATCATTTAATATGCAACTCGCCGCATCATTAAATATGAGAATCCCTGAGATCGAATTGCTGACCGTCATAACCAGATTTTCCCAACTCTCCGGCAACGAATATAGAAACAATAGGGCTCGAATCTTATCTTCAAACATGCTTGAGACTAATTCAAATTGGCTTGTCATGCTGTTGAACTTGTTCAGATGCTCTTTCACTGAACCGTTTTCTGCCATCTTCATATTAAAAAGCTTCTCCATCAGAAATATCTTATTTGACGTTAAAGGCTTCTCATTCAATTTTGCTACTGTTGTCATTAGCCTTATGGGTTTTTTCTCCTTCGAAATATTAAAGGCTACTTACAGAGTCAACGATAACCTAATCATTTCCAGGGATTCCTATCTAATAGATTTTATTCCTCATTAGACATCTTCTCAGGCTTGTCGTCCAATAATAGAAGATACAAATATTTCTGATATAGGTAGTTTTCCATCTGAATACGCCGCCAACTATAGTTATGACCATTAAACTTCTTGATTCTAATCTTATTCTCAGCCATCTTTCGTTTACCGCCGTAGCAAACTTAACTTTCTCTCTCGGATCTTTGAACAAACACCTTCGAAATTACAATCTAAGAAGATGGGGAGCGGATACAAATGTCGTCACCCACAGTAAACTTAGATCATAGAATCGAAGACACTTCGGTTCTCTACACTCTGATACCACTTTGTTGGGAGAAAAAATCGGGGAGAATCAAGAACTATGCTAAATGGCCAACCACGCAATACACAATAAACAACGTAAGAATAAGAGAATCAAATTAGAGAGAGACACGATATTTGTTTACGAGGTTCACTCACCGTATGGCTGGTCCTTGACAAAGTGAAATCTATAAAACTTCTACTAGATTTTTAGTCAAGAATATACCAAGAGCAAAACCTAGGATATTTCTTTCAAATCTCTCTAATCTCTTTTAGCCGTCACCCTCTCTCCATACAATTTAATAGCCTTTCTCAATAGTATCATAGCATGAAACCCTATTTATAACCAAACCCTAATTCTATTTAAATTAAGATTAAACGGTATTAACAAAATATCCAGTTCGCACAAAAAACCTGCGTCTGATGATTTTGAGCCGGCTCAACATAACTATGAGCTGTCTCAATATGAAAAAACTCCATGATATCAACAGTAAGTTAGCATTTTCCTTGTTAGGGCTTCTAATGTATATATATTTAAATAAGGAGGAATCAACATTCAATGGGTGATATTTATGCTTATGTGCTGTATCCAATGAATCTTACTTCAAGAAAAGTGCATTGAAGTATAATCATGTTCATCCGACCAGCAAGTTAGATGAATATGATCATAATAAAATGCATTCCACCTAGTTCTATAAATATGGTTATAGGAAATGAATTGAATGAATTCACAGTCCCTTTGAAAGGTAGTGACAATAGTGAAAGGATTGTGGTGGGGAAGAATATGAATGAAAATTCTTAACTCAATAAGAAATTATTCGGTGTGCTGGATGTAATTTATACTAATATATCCAGACAAAAGAGAAAAAGATGGAAAATTTTAGTCACCATTCAGATAAAACATGGTGGGTGATGATGCTCAATATCGGTGATGTCTCAGATCATGACACGTGGCAGATGGTGTGTCCCAAAGTTCACAAGAAAGGACCTACAGTGGCCGACCAGACCACTTCTGTGCCCGTCCCACAAACAAGCGCTGGTTCACCTCTGAGCCCCCAGCACAATCGGCCTCCTCGGTCTCACAGCTCGTCTCCGGGCTACCACGGAACGAAAATACCTCGGCTCTCCCGCTCGTCCGCGAGCTCTCCCGCCGAGGTCATCTTCCTCGGTCTCATCGACTGACCAACGGCACCGCTCACAGGCGCAACGGCCATCTCGCGAATCTCGCCATGCGCGAGATATCCGCCGGCCACATCCCACATTCCACGCCATCATGATCTCCCATTAACGAGTCTGTCTCGCCATTAATGGGGATCCCGCTCATCACGCGGGCGTGACGTCGGGAGCATAATGGCCGGCATGATTCTCGCGCCTGCCCTGCCTGCTGCCACCGCTATATAAACCCCTCTTCCAGACGGTTCAAGTAAGCCATTTTTACTCCACTAAGCCATTACTCTGCTCAGATTTCCTCTCTAACTTGACCGTCGGAGGGTCCTCGGTAGTACAACCACCCCGGGACTTCCTTGTAGGTAGCTCGGCGCAAGCAACCTCAAACCTATTGAGATCCACACGCATCAGGAGCTAGCCTCCAGATCAAATCTCAGCCGTCCATCACCGCCATCAGCACATCAACGGAAGGTAATATCTTGACGCACGGATCCACATCGCGTCAGCTGGCACCATCTGTAGGAATCCTTGATTCTACAAAAACAAAAGTTCATCTTCCAATCTTACTCTAATGGGGAGCGATCATCACGACGATCCCAGCACCAGCCGCCGCCTCCCCCTCAACGGAGGCGCGGAAGAATCTCCTCCGCCGAATGCCATCAACACCCTCGCCGGCCGGATAGACCGACTCGCGTCTATCGTGGAGGCGCTCATCCGTGTCCAAACAGCAGGGCAAGTTCCCCAGGTCGCCGCTCCTCCACCTCGAGACCGGGACCCCTACAGGGGGAAAGAAGACTCCGCACACGTCGGCACTGCCGACCACCGCCTCGCTACATCCCATGGCCGCAAATCTCCCGGGCCAGTACCTTCTGCGACTGGCTGGGCACCCCACAGTTCAACACCGAGGTCCGTCGCCAGAACACCTCACCCCGAGATCCTTCGTGCACCTGTCCCTCCAGAGGAGATGTTGGTCAGCTCGCCTGTTACCAGGCATGACCGACACCCCCTCCCTCGACGGGGTCGCGTGGATGGGACTCGCCACGGCGGCTCGAAGACTACCTCACCGGGGGATCTAAGGAACCTCATTGAGAGGAACCAGGGCCGCGGCCAGACACAGGCCTCCAACAACAGAGGCCAGGGATCAGAATGTGCCGAGTCGTCGGGGTACCACGTTCGACTCGACGCCCTCGAGAAGAAGATCGAGGGTATGCATCGGGAAGGCCACCGATCGAGCGACGAGGCTAAGTACGCCGCCGACTCGCTCACCAAACCATTCATTGAGGAGCTGCTTGCCGTCCACGTCTCCTTTCGCAACAAGCCCACGAAGGTCTCCCTCTTCGACGGTAAATATGACCCGAAGGACCATTTGGACGCGTTCACCGCGGGAATGAGCTTCCAAGATAACTCCGACGCCGCCAAATGCCGAGCTTTCCCGGCCACTTTCATCCGCACCGTACGAGACTGGTTCCGAGGACTCGAGCCTCACTCGATCTCAACTTTCGACGAGCTGGCAACTCAATTCCTCGGTCACTTCGTCGGGAACAGGCGGCAAAAACGCACAGTTGACCACCTCTTCACGATCAAGAGCGGGGACAAGGAGATGTTCAAAGCATACGTCACCCGCTTCTACAACGCCCTTCTCGAAGTCCCAGAGCACCGGGACGATACCGTCATCACAGCACTTAGGTCTGGTCTTAGGCACAAGGAGTGGTTACGCTCCTTTGCATTAGCGCAACCTAAGACCATGGCCGAGGTAAAAGCCTGGACTGAGCGCGAGGTCCAGCTCGAATCCGAGGTGAATGCAAATCTCCCCCGGGCAGAGCAAGCCGACCAGAAGAAAAAGGCAAGGGAAGAGAGAAGGGGACCTGAGCGGGCAAAGCCCTATCTCCCGAAGTTTCAGGAATACACCCCACTCAACGTCTCCCAGACAGTGCTACTAGAGGAGGCCAAGGGCGAAGGATTCTTCAAGCTCCCCCCGATCTCGCGAATGGCCTCAAAACCAACCCGGGGCCCCTACTGCGGTTTCCACAGGTCACTAGGCCACTCCACGGAGAGCTGCAAACAGCTCCGTGACTACATCAAGGAGCTCATCCGTTCTGGACACCTCGCAACGTACTTGAGGGACAAGCGGCAGGCTGACCGTGAGCAGGAGCAGCGTCCCCCTCCCGCCGAGCTGACCATCGGCCAAATCATGGTCGTGTCAGCGGAGAATAAGTCCGGTACCTACGAAGCTCGGTACCCTATGCCGAGCATAGATGCCAACGGACATTCGAGGGGCTCAAGCTGCACGAATAAGAACATCTACTAGCTTGTATTTTCTTTCCAAAGCAATGTACACCTTTCTTGAGATCTTTTGTTTATATAATAAAGGGATCAATAAAGCATTGCAGAAAAGAAAAAGAATCTTATTCATTCAAAAGGTACTATAGGCTCCTCAGCCGTACGAAAAAAAATTATTACAACAGCGAGGGAATGGGGTGCAGAGAGCACTGCTCATGGTACTCTGAGGATATGTCCGCCAGCCGAGCCTTCACGGCGTCTAACTTCTGCCTTCGATGTCCCCCACTAGCGTCGGCATCGAGCCTCAATTGGTAGCACTCAAGGACGAGCTCCTCCGAGCAGTTCAGCCAGCTCGCAAAGATCAGGCCGAAGTGCCTCAAAGACTTTAGCTTACCAACGGCCTCGTCTTTCTGCTGCTCGGATAAGGGGTTGTAGAGCCCCGACGATGCCCTCCAGATAGAGTACCTCAACAGCTGCAGTAGGGAGGAGCGCCGGGGGAGCAATCGGCCGAAATGATCCTCGATCCGGCCTATCACTAAATGCACTGTTTCATCAGTACAGAACTGATCGTAGAGGTACACGTCCTCGAAGTTTATGATATCTTGGATGGTGAAAGGGAAGTCCTCCATTCTTGCATTTTGGGTATGAAGAAAGGAGCGATCGACGCTCTCTCCGTTTTATAGCCCACAACGCTCCCGGAGTTCAACGGTCGCCCGTTTCACCCGCAACCGTGCCGCCACGCGGCAGACATCACGCCGCTCGATGCGAAATCGAAACGACACTCCGGCGCTTCGTGTTCCCCACGCGGTCATGAAACGTGTCGACAGCGACTATCCCTCTTCCCGGTCTTCGCACCAAGGAGGATGGGCAAAGACCTCGCCAAGAGGCAACCGAACAGCTTTACTGCTCGATCGGTCCTTAGCAGGCCTCCGTTGAGGGTCCCCGCTCGGATATCACTGGCTGGTAGCTCCCCTACCCCCACAATGCCAGGGATCGAAGCCCTCACCAAGAGGCAGCCGAGAGGCTACCCTGCTCGGCTATCACTGGTTGGTAGCTCCCCTACCCTACAACGCCAGGGATCAAAGCCCTCGCCAAGAGGCACCGGGCAGCAACCCTACTCGGCCATCCTTAAGGATCTAAGACCTCACTAAGAGGCAGCCGAGTGACTTCACTGCTCGGCTATCCCTGGATGGTAGCTCCCCTACCACGCAACGCCAGGGATCAAAGCCCTCGCCAAGAGGCAACCGAGCAGCTTCACTGCTCGGTCAATCCTTAGCAGGACTCCCATGGCCCCTCCAGCGCCAGGGATCAAACCCTCACCAAGAGGCAGCCGAGCGGCTACCCTGCTCGGATATCCCTGGCTGGTAGCTCCCTTACCCCATAACGCCAGGGATCAAAGCCCTTGCCAAGAGGCAACCAAGCAGCTTCACTGCTCGGTCGGTCCTTAGCAGGGCTCCTACGGCCCCTCTAGCACTAAGGATCTAAGCCCTCACAAAGAGGCAGCCGGGCGGCTTCACTGCTCAGCTATCCCTGGCTGGTAGCTCCCCTACCACGCAATGCCAGGGATCAAATCCCTCACCAAGAGGCAACCAAGCAGCTTCACTGCTCGGTCGATCCTTAGCAGGCCTCCCATGGCCCCTCCAACGCCAGGGATCTAAGCCCTCACTAAGAGGTAGCCGAGCAGCTACCCTGCTTGGCTATCCCTGGTTGGTAGCTCCCCTACCCTACAACGCCAGGGATCAAAGCCCTCACTGAGAGGAAGCCGAGCAGCTACCCCGCTCGGCTATTCCTGGATGGTAGCTTCCCTACCCCACAATGCCAGGGATCGAAGCCCTCACCAAGAGGCAGCCGAGCGGCTACCCTGCTTGGCTATCCCTGGCTGGTAGCTCTCCTACTCCACAACTCCAGGTATCAAATCCCTCATCAAGAGGCACCGGGCAACAACCCTGCTCGGCCATCCATAAGGATCAAAGCCCTCGCCAAGAGGCACCGGGCAGAAACCCTGCTCGGCCATCCTTAGTAGGCATCTTACGGCCCCTCCCGCGCTAAGGATAAAAAGCCCTCGCAAGAGGCAACCGGGCCCACCCTTGCTCGGTTATCCCTGGCTGGTAGCTCCCAACCCCAACACACCAGGGATTAAAGCCCTCGCCAAGAGGCACCGGGCAGCAACCCTGCTCGGACCATCCTTAAGGATCAAAGCCCTCGCCAAGAGGCACCGGGCAGCAACCCTGCTCGGCCATCCTTAGTAGGCCTCTTACGGCCCCTCCCGCGCTAAGGATAAAAAGCCCTCGAAAGAGGCAACCGGGCCCGCCCTTGCTCGGTTATCCCTGGTTGGTAGCTCCCTACCCTAACACACCAGGGATCAAAGCCCTCACCATGAGGCACCGAGCAGCTACCCTGCTCGGCCCGTCCTTAGTAGGCCACTTACGGCCCCTCCCGCGCTAAGGATCAAAGCCCTCACTAAAAGGCACCGAGCAGCTACCCTGCTCGGCCCCGTCCTCAGCATGCCTCTCCGGGCCTCCCACACTAAGGAACATGACCTCACCACGAGGCATCCGGTCTGTCTACGTCTGAGCGATCTCCACCTCGACTTAGGGGCCATGGAGATACCGTCTTTGCACACTGGGCAAATGAACAGATTCAACTCGACGCGTAATCGCTAGATGAAGAACCGACATAACACAAAGGCAGTACTATGCAACTACAAGTGTTTACCGACAAAGGAAAATACGCGCGCAAATACTACTGCAAAAAGTCATTATTCACAAAGTCAAAGCTTTTACAAGGGTATTGTGGGCTCCCCAGCCCTACAAAATTCCCGGAGGCCTACAAAATTCCCGATACTACAAAGAAATAAAACAAGAAGACGAGGGGCTTCAGGCCTCAGGGCCAGGCGCAGCCTCTGGAAGCTCGGCGCCCATCACAGGAGCCTCGGCGTCGCCCTCGCTGGGAATATCTTCCTCGGTCTCGCCCCCGGGGCCGTCCCCTTGCTCGTCATCCCCATGAGGATATTCAGCTCGGAGCTCGTCGTCAACGAACTCCGGCATCTGAGCCTTGACGACATCAAGGGCCTCATGCCAGATGGCGGTAGTGGCCGAGGCTAGGACGGTGTAAAAATGTTCCGACTTCTGGAAGTTCTCCACTGCTTCGCCGCTCTGAGGTCGGCTCACTTCACCCACTCTACCGCCGCCTCCAGCTCCTTCCGGAGGGTGCTCATCGACTTCTTCAAGGTGCCGACGAGCACCTTAGAGTCCTGAAGCTTGGCCTCGGCGGCCTGGGCGGCCTCGCGACACCTGGCAGCCTCCTGCTTCACTGCCGCCACATCCAGCTTCGCGACCGCCATCTCCTGCTTCCCGGCCGCCACCTCGCCCTCCAGGGAAGCGACCATCGCCATCGCCGCCTCCAGCTCCCGCTTTAAGCTCTCCTCCAGCGAGGAGAGCTCTCCCGCATCTCGGATCGCCGGGGTAATCTCTTCATCCTCTATATAGATGACGGGGGCGACGTGCTGGAGAACCTGAAGAAATCAGAGGGGGGGTCAGGAAGAAAGGAGAGGCACCAAATCTCACGAATGGTAAGAAGCTGAAGCAAAAGTCAAGTAAAGTACGGACACTAACCTGCACGGCCTCTTGGGCAATTGACGCCATCTGTGCCCTGAGCGTCCCCCGAGGGATCTTGCCCCCGGCCGACCTCTCCATGTCCGACAGCAAGCTGTCAGTGATGAAAAGCCCTGAGGGCACCTCAAAGCGGAGGCCACCCTCGTCCACCAAGATCGGGGATGCTGAGGTCCGTGGAACTGTTCGGGGGAACCTCTTGAGGGGCGACGGCGGAGAGCCGGTCTCCATCTCCGAAGCCTGGGCATCCTTTCCCCGAACCCGTTTTCTGCTCGGCGCCTGGCTGGGCTCCGGAGCTCGGCCCGCAGTCGAACGCTGGGGTAGGACGACTGCCGGGGGAACCGGGACAGACATCGGCCGAGAAGAGCTGGCACCTCCAGCTTTCGAACCTTTCTCCGGCTTGCGCATGGCTGCTCGGAGGTGGCTCAATTCCATGGGTCTGCACAAGACAAAATACAATGGAATTAGCAACACAAACAGAAATGAAGACAAACACAAGCTCCTAACTTACCGACGAACTGGGCGGGGCTGAACCCAGCCCAACTAAGGGCCCGCTCAGAAAGCAGCACGTCAGCCCGAGGAATGGGCTCCCACTCCACCACTCTCACTGCGTCGGGATCGTTGGACGGACTTCCCCGCCAGCACCTATCCCTAGACCACTGGGTGGGCATGGGCCAGTCCCCACCCTCTGGTGGCCTAACAAAGAATAACTTCTTCTTCCAACCATGGATAGAAGAAGGAAAGACGACGACACCCGATCCGGATGCACTCCCCCGTTGTTTCCTAAAAGAGAGGTAAACCCACCTCGGGTCGCCCGCGCGAGTGCTGGGGTGACCTTTGTAAATGAGGGAGGAGGCAAGGATGGACAGACTGAAGGGGATCATATGCAACTTCAAGCAGACTAGGAACCTGAGGAGAATCCTCCAAGAGTTCGGCATTAGCTCGCCCGGGGCTAGCCCTAAGTAATTTAGCGCTCCAACAAGCTCGGGAGGGAAAAGCAGGCGCATTTCGGCCCAAAAGGCCTCCAAGTACAGGGCAATCTCCTTGCCCCATACCTGATCTGCCCTCTCCCCCTCCCCGGCCAAACGCAACGTGTAGCCGGGAGGAATATGGAAACGAGTCCGGGCATTGGCAAGCTCCTCCTCGTGCCTCACCGTAGACGGCACGCCAGGCGCATCCGTGACCTCCACTCGGGGGGCCGCCCCCGTCGCGCGACCCTGGGAAGGAGACCTAACCCTAGCTTCCTAGGATGACTCCGGTCCAGAAGAAGAAGAAGAAGAAGAAGAAGAAGAAGAAGAAGGGGAAGAAGATGAACACTCTACAGAGGGCTCTACAGAGGGCTCTCCAGACTCTACACCAACTACATCTACAGAATCCTCAGAGGAAGACATCTAACCTGATGAAGAGGAGTCCTCGGAAAAGCAAAGGCGGAAATCCCGACCTAAAAAGGAGAGCGCCGAGCTAACAAGACCAAAGACGAGGAGATTATGAAGAGGAATGGGCCCTCACGTGGGCCCCACCTCTACTTATTGCCACTAGCGTTCTCATCCAATGGTGACAGTCATCTCCCGCCAAAGCGGTTCAGTACACTCGACGGCCACGATCACTCCACCTGTAGCATGCACATTGGCATATCCCCTCAGACGCTAGAGGTCTATGACCTGTCGCATCAGCCAACCAGCGCCCGACACGTGGTCTGTCACTTCAGCAAAAGTACGGCCAATCCGGTGCACCCCCTTTAATGCAAAGATCTCGCCCTGATTCACTGGCATCATCCAAAAAATACAGCAGGTTACCCGGGGACACGCCCGATGATATCTTTGAAAGGAGCTCACCTCGGGTGACCCGGCAGACCACTCTCGACCCGACCCGTCAGCTGGTCGGGATGAGAGTGGAGGGCTAATGATGATGCTCGATATCGGTGATCTCCCAGATCATGACACGCGGCAGATGGCGTGTTCCAAAGCTCACAAGAAAGGACCTACAGTGGCCGACCAGACCACTCCTGTGCCCGTCCCACAAACAAGCGCTGGCTCACCTCTGAGCCCCCGGCACAATCGGCCTCCTCGGCCTCACAGCTCGTCTCCGGGCTACTACGGAACGAAGATACCTTGGCTCTCTCGCTCATCCGCGGGATCTCCCGCCGAGGTCATCTTCCTCGGTCTCATCGACCGACCAACGACACCGCTCACAGGCGCAACCGCCATCCCGTGAATCTCGCCATGCGCGAGATATCCGCCGGCCACATCCCACGTTCCACGCCATCACGATCCCCCATTAACGAGCCTGTCTCGCCATTAATAGGGATCCCGCTCATCACGCGGGTGTGACGTCGGGAGCATAACGGCCGGCGTGATTCTCGCGCCTGCCCTGCCTGCTGCCACCTGATCCCACCAACAAGTTTCAACGTCCAGATGCCGTCACAGGAAGCTGCGAAGAAGTCGGTCTTTGATTGGCTTACAACCACCACGGCCCCTCTCAGCGGGTCGTCCAACTCCACTGCCTCAGTCTTCGACAGGCTGGGTCAAAGCTCAAATGGACCTATAAAGAGGTTCGCAGTACCAGAGAAAGACACTCCAACTCCTGCTCGAAGGTCGGCTTTCGACAGGTTGACCGTTCCCTCTCAGCGGACGTCAGTCTTCGACAGGCTAGCACCAACAGCAACCCCTCATCAGAACGGGGGGCATACAGAAGCTCATCCAATAGTGGGGATGATCCCGGCCGCATGACATGCACGACGTCGCCACTGGCGCCGAGTAAGAAAGGCTGGGGGCAGTTCCCCTTCTGGACTGACTCCGCCAGCTCCAACGGTGGAAGTTGATACTGCTGTTCCAACTGGAAACAGCTTTGAACTACTTAACAGGGTTCGCAGGAATTCGCCAACTGCCGTGCTAAAAACGTTTCCTCCGCCTGTTGAAAAGATCACAAAGATGAAGCCGGACCAGCCCCCTCTGCGGCTGTCCTCCAAAATTTACAAAGTTTGGCGACAGGTCCAAGACTCGGTGATCAACCAAGACTACTCCCGCCGATCGAAAAAGATGAAAGTTCGGAAAGAGAAGGACTACCCTGTCATATCGCAGAAGGTATTGTCTACTTGGGTACCCGCTGCAACGGCCCCCTCAACTTTGAAAGCCCATAAAAGGAGAAGGCCGGAAAAAATTCCCGCGGCTGCGACGAGTCTAAAGGGTGCTGAACCTAAACGCCCTAAGTCTGGGGGCATGATGGTCCACACTGTTTATATGGTTTCCGGAAAAGAGGAAAGCTGTGCTTCTACGGGTCACCGACCGCTCACCCGATCAGTAACAAAGGCTCAGGAGCAACAATAGCAAAAGCTCCAAGAGATGCTAACGAAAATGGCCGCACTCACTAGGCCAAAAGAAAGCCCGGAAATATCGTCGGAGCAGCGTCAAGAACAGGAAATTGATGCCGAATTCCTCCGAGGAATGCTCGAGAGGAAAGACAAAGAGGCCGCGGAACAAGCGGCCAACATAAAACAAATGGCGCTTTTATTCCAAGATATGGCCGGGATGATGATACAGCCGGATCCTCCAGCTGAAGACCCCCCGATTATCCTTGAAGACGACAGAGGGGGGACATCAAATCCTCTGCCGGCTCTGTCAGCAGCCAAGGAGGAGACCATCTCCAAATCCATGCTCGATGGTTATATAGCTCAACAAATACGAGCTCATCAAGCGAATGAAGCAATCGGCCAAGTCGTCAGAACTGGGCGACCATATCCAGGATGGTACGATCAGATAAAGTACTCGCCAGGATACAAAATTCCTAAATTCTATGTGTATAAGGGGACATGCAATCCCCATCAACATGTCGCTCAGTTCAGTGCTCTCTACGGCAACACTGGAGGGGATGATAAGCTACTATTTCGCTAATTAGTCTGCAGCTTGGCGGAGACGGCGTTCGAATGGTACTCAGAGCTTCCCAACGACTCCATCAAAACTTTTACGAAGATGGAATTGCTATTCACCCAGCGTTTTGCGAGTGCTAGCGAGCGCACTCCGATCACCGCACCAATTAACGCTAGAGTGAAGTAGGGAGAAACCAGGGTTCAGTACGCAATACGGTGGCGGAACCTATGGTCGAAGTGCGAACAACGCATAGAAGAGGCTCCTGCAGTAGGCATGTTTGTGGGAACCCTCGATCCGCAGGCGACCATATCCCAGTTTATGATGTTCTTCAAGCCGACCACTTTCCAGGCCTTGATCGACAAGCTGGCCCAAATGGACCAGATGGGCCATAGACCACCCTTTTCAAAGACGGAGCTTCGAAATGAAAAAAGCAAAGGGAAAGCGACCTTTGTCGCCAACGCTCAACAACAACCAAGTGGACCGAAACCGGTTGTTCGCCAAAGCAACAAGCGACAATCTCTTGATGAGAAGTTGAGACGTCCCTACTCATTCCCCCCGAGATAAAACAGGAAGACTGTTCGAACTAGCAGTGAGCAACGGGCTCATCACCCTACCGGAGCCGAGACACCCACTACAACCGAACGATGTCAACGATCCCAATTACTTCCCCTACCACCGAGTATTGGGCCATCCGATCAAAGACTGCCACGTCTTCGAAAATTGGGTTGAAGACCAGTATCAACAGGGCAAGTTCGCGCTGTCCGAAAACTGGAAGGTAAATCAGCCACAATAGCACACCCCTAAAAGGGTGGACACGCCGGGGGCATCATGCTCATTTATAGAGGATGCTCCATGGGAAGTTGTTCTTTCGGCAAAAACTAAAAGAATGCTGAAAGATCTTCAAACATGCCCGGGGATCAGGTGGAAAAACCCGCAAGAGCCGGAGATCATCAATGGGATGCTGAAACCATGCCCAACATCAGGAGTTAGTAGCAATGGGAAAAACACTCAGGCCCGGCCGTCAAAGTCTTCGAAGAAAAAGAAAAAGACCAAAAATCCTGTGAAGCCTGATGATAAGCGCATGGACCTGCAAAAACATATTGACGCGCTGGAAGAATATAACCAGAAGGCGCGAACCCCGGTCACACTCCAAGAGTTCCTTAACCACATCCTTGATGACGGAAATGATGACAATGATGAGGGAGAAAACTCGTCAGATGAACCTGAGAACTATGTGGCGAGCTGCCACGCGATCTCTCATTCATCAATAGATGGTGAAGAAGCTCCTGATGCAGAAAAACTGGGGGCAGATCCTAAGCAGGAACTCCTAGAACCGTCAGACGAGATGATTGAAGTATTCCTGAATGAAGCTCTTCAGAAAAGCAAAGCTGACAGAGAGCGGGAAACGGTCATATACGAAAGGGCCAGACGTCGGTGTCAAGTTAAAGAAGCTCCGGTAACGGGAAGCCATAGAATACTCCGATCGGATCGAAGCATCCCTATATCCAGCAAAGGCAATCTTATAGCAAGGAAACGATTCGCTAGGGCCCTGTCAGTGGGAATGAAGGTGCCCTATTTCAAAGGAAATACTCTTGGCAACATACACTTTGACGAAGCGGATGCACATCCAAATTACTGCTTAAACCATCGGAGGATCACACACCCTACCGAAGAGTGCATGGTCTTTAAAAACTGGTGGCAGGGATATGTTGCCCACCCACAACACGTCCAGCGAGTGAAGCGCAAGGCTCGTCGAAACATAGAAGCACGACAGATAAGCGCAAAAGAACTGTCGGTAACTGTCACAAGGTTGACACAAAAGGATCACAAGTTATTACCTTTAGAAGCGACTCTGACGAAGAAATAGCCCTCGGTCCTCTCTTCAAGTAATCCACCTCCCACACAAAAGATGCAAAGACTTGCGAGGACATCTAGCTGCGTAATCGTACGTTGCCCGGGAAAAATCCCAGACCTACGAACAACTGACCGAGACGTCTATAAACTACTACGGACCGTAGCATCCCAAGGCTGACAAAAAAAACGGTACGTCCATAAGCGAGATGGGCACGGATGAAAACCCGAAAGGACTCCGTGAGTAAAAACAGCAAGGCTACCGGCGAGTTTGTGAAAACCCGAAAGGGCGCAATCTCGTTAAAAGACACTTACAAGGTCCTCACGACCTTGCAAGGAGAAAATACCTGCGTGAGATCCTTACGACTCACAAAGGAGCAACACACTTAGGGATCCCCACGATTCCTAAGAAGAAATTACACTTACGAGATCTTCACGAATCGTAAGGAGAACCCTCTTATGAGACCCTAACGGCTCATAAGATTCAAAAGCCTTATGCTACAAGGATCTGAATCTGTTTTTAAGCCATCACAATCCCCAGATTGCCCTACAAGCGGTTCAATATTGACCCTTGTATACAATCGATGGGCGCAAATAATCATTTCCCCATCAAGTTCCACCGATGACGTGAAATGTTCTCATTTGGTAAATGGCACTTGTAATTCCTCTCGATTTATAAGGAGAAAACACTCTTGTAAGATCCTTACGACTTATAAGAGAACATACACTTAGGAATACTCACGATTCTTAAGGAAAAAACGCATCTACAAGATCCCCACGACTTGTAGGGAGAAATATCTTTATGAGACCCTTACGGCTCATGAAGTCAAAAGCCTTAGTTGACAAGATCTTAACCCGGTCTACTAAGCCACCTTTGTTCAAACTGACAAAGGCAAATGATGATTCGCTCCTGGCAATATCCCAGTTATAGCGGTGCTGATGCCTAAATCGGTATCAGATCCCAAGTCTCATACATGCGGCAAGAAATCAGTGAGCCATAAATGCATATGAAATAGCCGAAATGATTGGATAACTCGCAATAAAAATCAGCGAGTAAAATATATGCATACAAAAATAGCCGAAATGATTGGGCAATCGCGACTTTCGCGATATAAAAAGCTGAAATGATAGAGCATCGCAGAAAGAAAAAAAATAAAAAAAATGAAATTTCTGCACTGCAGTTAAGTCCATACTGGTCCCTGTACACAATCCATGGGCATAAACGAAAGGGAACCACATTTCCCCACCAGACCTTGTCAAAGGGAGAGTCAGATCTCGACGGCAACATCTGCATCCCAGAAGAACAACAACAGCGTTCCTCCTCATTCCAGCATGATTCGGACGCGACGTCAATAAAGCGGAGCCACGGCAAAGTCCCTAGTTCCAAGACTCTACGGTCCACAGACAACCTAGAGTCAACCAATGACTACCACGCCGGATCAACGCTCCGTCTCGGAAACAAGTCAACCAACCCCTGGGAAATCAGCGTCCTTGGAAAATACCTCGATTCAGGGAAATCAGCATCCTTGACGAGAGCATCTCGATTCGCGTCGACCTGCAAGGAAATCAATGTCTTTGCAGGAATACCTCGATTCGTCTCAACTCCGAGGAAATCGGTGTCCTTGGCAAATACCTCGATTCAGGGAAATCAGCGTCCTTGACGAGAGCATCTCGATTCGCGTCGACCCACAAGGAAATCAGTGTCTTTGCAGGAATACCTCGATTTGTCTCAACTCTGAGGAAATTATTGTCTTTGAAAAAACCTCGATTCATGGAAATCAACATTCTTGACGAGAGCACCTCGATTCACGTCGACCCGCAGAGAAATCAGTGTCTTTGCAGGAATACCTCGATTCGTTTCGACTCCAGGGAAATCAGTGTCCTTGACAAAACCTCGATTTAGGAAAATCAACGCCCTTGACAAGAGCACCTCGATTCGCGTCGACCCGCAGAGAAATCAGTCTCTTTGCAGGAATACCCCGATTCGTTTTGACTCTAGGGAAATCAGTGTCCTTGGAAGAACCTCGATTCAGGGAAATCAGCGTCCTTGACGAGAGCACCTCGATTCGCGTCGACCCGCAGAGAAATCAGTGTCTTTGCAGGAATACCTCGATTCGTCTCAACCTCGGGGAAATCGGTGTCTTTGGCAAATCCTTGATTCAGGGAAATCAGCGTCCTTGGCATGAGCATCTTGATTCGCATCGGCCCGCAAGGAAATCGGTGTCTTTGAAGGAATATCTCGATTCGTCTCAACTCCGAGGAAATCAATGTCCTTGGCAAATACATCGATTCAGGAAATCAGCATCCTTGGCGAGAGCATCTCGATTCGCGTCGACCCGCAAGAAAATCAGTGTCTTTGCAGGAATATCTTGATTCGTCTCAACTCCAAGGAAATCAGTGTCCTTGGCAAATACTTCGATTCAGGGAAATCAACGTCCTTGACGAGAGCATCTCGATTCACGTCGACCCGCAAGGAAATCAGTGTCTTTGCAGGAATACCTCGATTCGTCTCAACTCCGAGGAAATCAGTGTCCTTGGCAAATACCTCAATTCAGGGAAATCATCGTCCTTGACGAGAACATCTCGATTCGCGCAGACCCGCAAAAAAATCAGTGTCTCTGCAGGAATATACGACATCAGAAAAACGGATCCATGGCAGAGTCCCTAGTTCCAAGTCTCGACGGCAACATCTATAGCCTAGATATCACCAACAGCGTTCATCCTCATTCCAGCAGGATTCGGACGCGACAATCAATCTCGGAGCCACGGCAGAGTCCCTAGTTCCAAGTCTCGACGGCCACATCTATAGCCTGCAGACCGACAACAACGTTCCTCCTCATTCCAGCATGATTCGGACGCGACAATCAATCTCGGAGCCACGACGGAGTCTCTAGTTCCAAGTCTCAACAGTCGCATCTACAGCCTGGAGACCCACAACAGTGTTCCTCTTCATTCCAGCAGGATTCGGACGCGACAATCAAGCGGAGCCATGGAAAAGCCTCTTGTTCCAAATCTCGACAGTTCACAGACAACCTAGAGACCACCTCGACATTCGTCTCGTTACAGCAGACGCAAAGTCAGCAAAGCGGAGCAATGGCAAAGCCCCTAGTTCCAAATCTCGAAGGTTCACAGAAAGCCCAGAGACTGTCTCAGAGCCGCGGCAAAGTTCCCAGTTCCATGGCTCGGCGGTGCACAGACAACCGAGAGTCAACTCCTGACCCCATATGGCTAAAGTCAATCCTGACCCTGTGGAACACGGCCAAAGTCAATCCTGACCCCGTGGAACACGGCCAAAGTCAATCCCGACACCGTGGAACACGGCCAAAGTCAATCCCGACCCTGTGGAACACGGCCAAAGTCAATCCTGACCCCGTGAAACACGACCAAAGTCAACCCTTGACCTCCATGTTGAATCAATGCTTTGACTCGGGAGTAGGTCAACTCATCAATCACTTACGAGTCCTCTCGACTTGTAAGGAAGAAAATTCTCTTGTGAGATCCTTACGACTCTCAAGAGAAAGCACACATAGGAATCCTCATGATTCCTAAGGAGAAAATACACCTACAAGATCCTCACGACTCGTAGGGAGAAAAAATCTTTATGAGACCCTCACGGCTCATAAAGTTGAAAAGTCTTAGGTGGCAGATCCTAACCCTGTTTCCTAAGCCATCACCACTATACAAAGAGTCCAAGATGGACAGCTACATCTATCTACAGGCCACACTTGCTAAAATCACATGGCAACAACACAACAAAGAGAAGAAAGCAACAGTTGGAGAAGAAGAAAAAATGTGTATTTTTTATTCATGAATTCAATTGAGTACAAGACAAATCATATAAAAGAATAAAAATGGATACATGTTATTCAAACATTACAAATGTTTAATTGATACAAAGGTAGCTACTGAGAAGGAGGCGTTTTCAATAGGTTAGCCAGTTGCTCGCGCGATCCTCTCAGCCCCTTTTCTTGGTCAGCCGTTGCGGCCAGCTCCGCTTCGACTCGAGCCCGTTGCTGCAAGCCAGACGAAAGTTTCTCATTGATTTCCCGTTGAGAAACTTCGCGATTCCGCGTAACCAGCTCCAGAAGGTCGAGCTTTTGCCTTAGTGCTAGTCCGTCCGAAATGCATTGTCGCAAATTGTCAAAGACAACCCTCAATTGCGCAGCGTTTGCTTCAACTTGGGCGCGCAGCTGGGCGGATTCACCTGAAGCCTCCTCGCATTCCTTCTTCCTCAGGGTCGCTTCTTGTTTGAAATGGCGGAAGAAGGGAACGCTCTGCTCAACCCAAGCAGCCCGTTGAGAATTCAAAGCCAACATTTCTGGAATGGGACGCCTGAGCTCAATCTTATTCAGACAGGCCTCGATCTTCCTGCAGTAGTTTACCCAAGACTCGACAACACCCTCACTATGGAAGTTCACGAGCATCGCCAACATGAGATTAACTTCAGCGGCAAAATCTGCAGCAGATGCAAAGGTCTCGGCGTCAAGGTCCTCGACGAACTCACTTAACATCCGCAGGCTATTCGCAGCACCCCTGGAAGAAGGGGCATTTAGCAAAAGGCCCTGTCGGCATAGGAATATGAGACTCGAAAGGAGCTGGAGTCGGTGTGATTGCTGCAAAACAAATCATAGTCAGACATCGGTTTAAGAGACAGAAGATGCAAGGGCGGTGAAGGCTACTATACCGGCTATGACAGATGGTAGAGCTGGGAGTATTGGTGGCGCGACAATCCTTTCGTCCCCTCCTTCAATTTGTAGTGTTGTAATCAGTTTACAGTTAGCAATGGCAGGGTCATCCGTTAAAGAAAAGAAAAGACATCGGTTAGAAAAGATACTCACAGGCACCAGCAGCTAAACTAATTTCCGACTGGAAGGAGAAGTGCGGGTTCAGCACTTGATACAAATGATCAAAGAGAACTCCTGCAAGGTTACAATGATACATGGTCAGTACACGAAAGACGCTATCCTTGATTTAAATTAAACCACAAACCCATACCTTCCAGCATTTGAGAGGACGTGAGAGAAGGCGAAGGGTCGGCGACCGCCAGAGCGGTAACCGACGATGCTTCTTCGGGTGACACGACCTCAATGCTCACCAAACCTGCATTAGAAACAAAATAAATGTCGTCAGAAGGGATTGTAAGGGATTGCGGAATAAAAAAGGAAAACAGTGACTCAAAATCTACCTGATGATTCGCCAATCGAAACCGCGATAAGAGCATCATTAGGCGCAGCGACTCCTTCGCTCTCCTCCATTAGAAGGGTTTCGGCACCAGTGGCTTCATCCCCCGATTCTACGAGAGCCGTCATGACACTCGCAATGCTGGGCGATAGCAGGGAACCGTAAGGGGAAAGAGCGGCAATTGGAGCAGTCCCGGACTCCTGGGAGAGAGTAGCCATTTCAGGCTCAGCGGTTGCCGTTATCTCACCTGCTGCCTCATCACCAAGACTTAGCCCTGCAGGATATGATATATGAGAATCTGAAGATCAAACTTTAATAAAAGGTCCCAGTGTTACGTTACCTTGAGGCGGCTTTTCGATTGCCTCTCGAGCCGCGCGCAAAACCTGTCTACGAACGGTAGAAAAGGCGGCTGGAGCATCTTCGTAGGAAATAGTGACGGATGGAATAGCGCTTGAGCCTGCACCTATAGCCAAAGCGGAATCATGTTTCTTAGTTGCGTGCTTTCTATGCTTCTTGTCGGCCTTGGAAGAGAGAAGCGACCTTCTCAAAACCTCCGTCAAGGAGATGTCATCATCCGAACCAAGTTCTACCTCTAGAGCCTCTACGGCGTCTGTCATCGGCTGTTTAAGCGAAGCTTATTTCGGTAATACTGGGGGAGCTGGGACTTCGGCAGCCGGCCTTGGGAGCGTCGCCGTGTCACCACTCGCGATCGACACTGCACTTGGGATAACCTGAGTCAAGGTAGTCCTTGCAATAAGATGGAAAAGAAGAGTTAGTTTACCCATAAAAACGGGAATGAAGGCACAGTGAACCGAATTGTACTAATGCCTAAGGAAGCACGAAGCCTTTCCTCCTCTTCAAAAGTCTTGAGAGAAGCCGCGAGAGCTTCTTCAGTGGAGATGCCTGTTGAAGAAGAAGTGTCAGTCAAAGCATGATAATAAAAACGTAACAGTGAAAAGATACGACTGAAGTCTACCTGACTGTGCAAGGGTGACCAGTCCTACTTTGTGGCTAGCTAATCGCTCGGAAGCTGCAATAGCAGCCTCTAGATCAGTATCATCCAGTGCCATGAATAAGCTTTCGTTGGTCCCGTATTCACTTATGCCCTCGCTGTAAAGAGCATGAGGCTCCTGGCCAAATACAATGTCTGCAGAGTGTATTGACTTCTTTCTCTTTTGCGAGCGAGTGCTGGTAGCTGCTAGCACAAGTTTACGCTTGGTGGGCACCTTTGGACGACGAGTCCCGATCTCCGAACCCACGCCAGACTCGGTAGATGCTACTGCCACCGCTCCCATGGGAGCACGAGGAAGAGGAAGCTCAGATATGGCGCGTGGGACCACAATCACAGCATCCTCTCTCAAGGGAGGATGAACGATGGTCCGCTGCTTTAGAGGAACGGTCGGATTACCAGCCGGGGCTGCACCCTTATGATCAAGCAACGGTTGCTTCTCCTCCTTGATAACAGCACCCATCGCGTGTTGATACCATGCCACGTATATGTTCAGGGATTTCGGAACACATCTCGGCTCACCGATGAAGAAATTGGACCCTGTGTTTAGGCGCATGAAGTGGTGCAAAGCGCTCCGGATCCCCTCTTCAGTATTAACCGGTTCTGCCAAGAATGCCTCGAGTGGGACGCCCTGATTATAACTTGATTGCTGGGAAAAACGGTGGGGGTTATATCTCATGAACAAAGCCGAGTCGTTCTGCCTGAACACCAAGTAGCCCGGCCTCATCGAGTACAAATAGAGAATCTCCCGAGCTTTCAAGGTAGAAGCTCCGTCCTTAAAAGTGTCCCGCAGCGGCTGCACCGTCTTAGCGGATTCCTTACCGATGGTCATAACCTTATCAACAAAGGTGATGCCGTCCCCGACTGTACGTGGGCGAAGAATCACACCCCAAGCATCTCGCTGACTTGGCTCCACAGTGGAAGCATCGACCAGCCGCATGATCCGTTGAAAATTGCACATTTCATAGAAATGGGGCCGCTTGTGCACCAAAAGCACCGAGCACATGCAGCTCGAGCCATGAAGTAAAATAATGCATCGGGAAGATCACGGGCTGCCCCCCCGGTCGAGTAGTGTCGACCGCCAAGCTAAGGCCGTGATACAAATGAGCCAGCCCGGCAATCCCAACAACAACCTGTCTTCCTTCAACCATCCGATGAGCTGGGTAGAAGACAGATGGCCTCATGTAGCGAGAGTGCATGGGAAGCGCGAACCAGCTTAACCACAAACCAAGGAACCCTAAAAAGAACGCTTCTTCATCGATGTCCTGAGCGGCGATTTCTGAAAAGGGGATGACCGCGACGTTTAGAAGGAAGAAACTCTTTTGATCGGCTTCCGTTATCGGCCGGCTATCCAAGCCAAAACCGAAAGGATCATCAAGTTTGTCAAACCTTTCACCTTGTTGCGATAAAGCTTCTGGGTGGAGAAAACGGGCGATGAAGTCCGCAAAGCTAACCACATGGCTTCCAGATTCAAGAAATAGGCCCTCGTAAATGTTTAGCACCTTGATCAAGCTGGGGAATCGGTGCTGAATGGCATTCTCTGGAGTTAGACCCGTCATCATCAGTCGGGTAGCGAAAATATACTCGTCAAGGGGCAAGATCTCCTCATAATGCTCCCCTCTGACAGGCAAGCCGGAGATAACCGCAAACTCCTCCAAAGAGATGGAAACTTCCTGATCTAGCATAAGGAAGGTGTGAGTTGGAACATTCCATTGTTCCAAAAAGGCTTTGACCCACCATGCTAGAGGTGTGGAATACTGGAACAGAGAAGCATAGATCGCGGGGTACAACTCGAGCCACATCAGCTCTGACTTCTTTGCCGATAAGATGTATCGGGCCCACTGCAAATATCCAGCTGAGTGACGGGGAGTCAAGCCTATGTTGTATGGCTATCCCCAAGGGCGCAACTCGCCCTGGCATATACGCCGCCCTAGAATGTCCAAAGCCATCGGCAGAATACAGAGACGGAACCGCGTAGGTTCGTCTTGCCTGAATTTGGGGGCAGATGCTATTTGGTTTTATCCGTCCACCTCTCCAAAGATGTCAAGTTGATTTATGACACCATGTATCAAGGTTTAGACGGATGCGACCGATGTAGCAGACTTCGTCATATTCCCCCTCGTTTGAGGGGTTTTTGATTGTGGGGACGCTCTTCCCTACAGGCGCAAGCCCCTGCAGTTAATTACACTACCGCATCGCGGTAACCACTTTCTCCTTCTCCAGATGGCCTCTTCATGTCGTATGCGTTTTTTTTGTTTTTGGTTGCCCGCGGATTGTATACGGAGACTAATTTATAGGGTCTCCCGTGGGGCGTGGATTATTCCGAATCCGTATTTTCTTAGATTTGGGTTTTGGGTTGGGTTTAAGGATCGTAAATCTCATTTGAGACTAAGATTAACTTAAACGTTTGTTAAGGATACGTTAGTCTAATTTTAGACTAAGATCAACTTAACCATTTGTTAAGGATACGTTAGTCTAATTTTAGACTAAGATCTACTTAACAGGATCATTTAGATCCAACAAAAGAGCATTTGGGCTCTATAAGTTTAAGGAAGTCATAGTCCGTGGAGTTTAAAGACATCATAGTCTAGTTTAGAAACATCATAGTCTGTAAAGTTTAAGGATATCATAGTCCATGAGTTTAAGGACCCCACGGTCCGTGGATCGTCTGGTTGTTGGGACCCGTCACCTCTCTGAAGACGTTGATGGATTACAATGATAAATATCAGAGGAGTGAAGAAATGTACCCTTGAACCATTATTGGTTGGGAAATATGTAGTCCAATTTGGGACTAACATCAAAGATTTGTGAGCATATGGGCTCGATTGATCTGAAGTAGGGATTTGTGGCCAACTTGGGCCCGGCCCATTCAGTTAAAATGCTAAGCATTGGTTCTGACAATTGTTTTTGTCTTTTACTAAGTGCTGAGCACTCATCATAGCTCTGGGCTTTATCATTTAAAGATCAATTTATGTTCTCTCAGCGCACACGTGAGGAGTACGTGGCGCGCTTAGCGTTGAGCGCCAGTCAATGAGCGCAGATCGCTTCTGTTAAGTAGCGCACACGTGAGGAGCACGTGGCGCGCTTAGCGCTATGCGCCAGACAATGAGCGCAGAGTGCTTCTGTTAAGTAGCACACACGTGGGGAGCACGTGGCGCGCTTGGCGCTGAGCACCAGAAAATGAGCGCAGAGCGCTTCTGTTAAATAGCGCACACGTGGGGAGCACGTGGCGCGCTTGGCGCTGAGCGCCAGACAATGAACGCAGAGGGCTTCTGTAAATTTGGAGCGCTAAGGCTCTGCAGCGCTGTGCGCTAGATTTGGAGCGCTGATGCGCCTCTTTAAACCTGAAGCGCTAAGGCTCTTTTTAGGAAGTTTTGCGCTCTCTGAGAATTAAATTCTCTCTTATAAGAGACTTTGTCTCATGGATCTAAGAACAAAGTTCTTATTTTACAGGAGATGTTTCAATCTCTTACGTTTTTGGTGAAAGGCTTTGCCTTTGTGGATCTATGATCCTAAGAGAATTGAATTATTCTCCTCCACTATTTTTATAATGAGATGTTATGATCTCTTTTGTGAGAGACAGTTTGTTTTAAAGATCTATGATATAGCATAAGAACTAAGTTCTTTTCCTGATGAGATTTTTTATTTCTCTGTTTTTACCTTGAAAAAATTCTTCTTCTGCTAAGAGTTTGGCTCTTCTCTCTGAACTTTCTCAAAGTTTGTGGGGGGAGGGGTTCCTCTCTATCAGACTTGAAGTCTTGGGGCCTTTATATAGGGCAAGCTGATTTGTTGAATCAGTTGAAGAGATCTTTTCTCTAATTGATTTGGGGATTTTCCCACCGTTGGATCTTCGATCCTAGGGCTTCTGATTTACAGAAGGCAATCTTCTTGTTTTTTAACAAGATTGGGAAATCTTTCCCCACACAGAATTTATTCTGTATTTTAGTGATTTTTAATCACCATTGGATCATTGATCCGACGGTGCTCTGATTTACAGAGCAAAATCTTTTTGTTTGGAAAGATTCTGAATAATGTTTTCTTAACAGAATTTCATTCTGGTAACTTGATGATTTATTATCTTTGTTGGATCTTTGATCCAACGGTGGGGAATATTTAGTTCTATCGCTAGCGCACTCGTGCTTTGCACGTGAGCGCTGGAGCGCTGGCGCTCGTAGCGCGAGCGCACTCGTGCTCTGCATGTGAGCGCTGCTTCAGAGCGCTGGCGCTCTTAGCGCTAGCACACCCGTGCTTCGCACGCGAGCGCTGCTTGCTGACGCTTTTATGAAGTGCTGCTTCATTTCAAATTTTAAAAATTTGAACAGAGCTTTGCTCTGATTGAGAGAAACACCACCGCTATATAAACCCCTCTTCCAGACGGTTCAAGTAAGCCATTTTTACTCCACTAAGCCGTTACTCTGCTCGGATTTCCTCTCTAACTTGACCGTCGGAGGGTCCTCAGTAGTACAACCACCCCGGGATTTCCTTGCAGATAGCTCGGCGCAAGCAACCTCAAACCCATTGAGATCCACACGCATCAGGAGCCAGCCTCCAGATCAAATCGCAGTCGTCCATCGCCGCCATCAGCAGATCAACGGAAGGTAACATCTTGACGCGCGGATCCACACCGCGTCAGTGGGATATGTATTCTTACTCCTTTCTCTTTCATGATCGGAATAGCCAAGCAACTTTACAAATGATTCCAAAATTATCTGTTTTATCTTGGAAGGAGTGTTATTTTTAAGGGATAATCGTCAAAAAGCTCCTGGCCCGCTCATGAGTTGTCTAAAAAACCCTGATATTTTCAAAATTGTTGGGAAGGGCCTACAGTTCAAAATCTTTGTGAAAAAACCCCGGGCTATATTTCATTTAGGCCGTATATTCTATTTTAAATGCAATTACAAAAATATCCCTCCTTTCCTTTAGGCGGTGCTTAGATATTACAAGCAACTCATGCAACTACTTAGATATTATATGCAATACTTAGTTATTACATGCAAATGCAAGTTACTGTGAATACAAAGGGGAAACACAAGCATTTGGTTCATGAAAAGCAAGTTTTTTTTTGAGAAAAATGGCTCAGGTCAAAAAGGCCAGATCATGAAAAGCAAGTTACTGTGAACCAATTGTTGTTGAAGGCTATACATCTTGGAGCCATAACAAATTTCTTTTATCATCACTATAAGAAACTGAGGCCTAATTCAACGGGAGGCCAAATGCGACGCTTTAATCGAGTCAAATTGGACAGCGTAGATTTAAAATTTTGTTGACTTTGGTCAACATTTAATTCGACTAGAGCCACGCGTTGAATTAGATGTTGACCAAAATCAACAACCCTAGCCCCCTTTTCCCCCTAAACAATTACTTCCCCTAAATCAAAAATTTTTCAGGAAAAATCTCCGCTCCCCTCTCCACCTCCTCGTCTTCGCCTCCGCCGGCGCCTTTTCGTCATCGTCGTCGCCGCCTCTTCATCCTTGTTCATTCTCGCTTCCCTCTCCTCCTCACCTCCTCGTCCCCCTTCTTCGATCCCCTCCTCCTCCTCCTCCTCGTCACCGTCCCCGCCTTTACCTCTTCGTCTTCCTCGTCTCCTCCTACTCATCATCACCGAGGTTCCCAATTTTACCTCCTCCTTCTCTTTATACCCGAGACCCCATCTTCATCCTCCTCCTTCAACCGATCCACCTCCTCTGACTTCATCGATCCCTTCCTCCTCTTCATACCCGAGACCCCCTTCTTTATCCTCCTTCAACCGATCCACCTCCTTCGACTTTATCGATCCGGTTCACTAGCTATCTCGACGTGGAATCAGCGAAGAATAATCTAAATAAATTTTATAAACTTTCAATTTTCAAAGTTTATTTGTTATTAATTTTAGTTAATTTCGTTATATTGGAAGATTAGTGTAGAAATATAAAGACAGAGTAATTAAAATTTTTGTGTGATTGTAGGATTAATGTCGGCGTGATTGCTCGCTCTTTCTTTGCCTTCAATATACACCGCTCTCCAGTACACCACTCTACCCATTTTAATTTTTAACTACTAAAATTAGACTAAGCTACCATATCTCGATATACGTCGATTCTGGTACACCGTCTACACCCTTTAATTCTTAACTATATACTAAATCTAGATTAAATCACAAATTAAACCAAAAACCACGTTGTCATAATCTACATAGTAAATAATCAATTAACTTTATGGCCATTTAATCCTAATCTAGATACTTGACGTGCCTTAAACCAATTAGCTATATGCATACTTTCTTTCATGGGTTTCAAATCAATTACTTATTATTTCTTAAACAAACAGTCAATATCGGGATCTTCAACCACACCCTCAAGAGGCCATGGCTCCTCATCTGCAGGATTGCTTTCAATCGATGATATCCAGAGGAGTATCCCTTACACCGTAGTGAAAGTTGAATTCACGAGGATAGAGTATGAAGGTTACGAAGGCATTCTCTATCGATTACGGGAGGTATGAACTGGTTGATAAAGATCAATGACGCCATCCTTCGGTTCTTTCACTTAACCGTATTGGATGTGCTCCCGTCTCCTCCTAAAGAAGCAACCCATTGTTTACCGCCGAAAACTGGGAAGACAAACGTCTTGCCTGAATTTGGGGGCAGATACTATATGAAACATATTCATCCACCTCTCCAAAGATACCAAGATGATTTATGGCACTGCCTATCAGAGGTTTGGATAGATGGGACCGTTTTAGTAGACTTATCAGATTCCCCATCATTTGAGGGTTTTTTGATTGTGTGGACGCTCTTCCCTGCAGGCACAAGCTCCTGCGGTTAATTACGTTATCTTAATGCGATAACAACTTTCTCCTTCTCCGGTATGTCACCTCTGTAAGTCCACATTACCCACCCCGGTGCTTACGGGAGACGGAATAGGTAAAAAACGATTTTTAACATAAGGTAATATGGACTAGAACTAGAGGATCTTTGCTAAACAAAAACTAACAAACTAACTACAAGTTTAACTACTCGGTTAGAAGGTTATACCTAGGTCTCGAACTCCTTCTCTTCTTGTAGTGGTCCTCCTCCTTGCTTTCTCCTTGGAGTGGTGTAGACGGCTCCTCCTCTTCGTCTTCTCTTTGCCGAAGAAAGATCCACCCGAAGGCCTCTACCTTAAGCTCATACCTCAACCAAGAGGCAACTAAAGTGCTTGGCTTGCTAAACCTAGAACCCTAGAAAGAGTAGAGAGTAGTTTTGATGGTTTTAGCTCAAAAGCTCATGGTTCTCAACACATGAGAGATGAGAGCTTTGAGAGGAAGAGGGAGAGCTCAAACATATGAGAGAGAAAGAGCAAGAGAGAAAATGAGAGACCTTTTTTTTTGCAACCATACTCTCATATGAGAGAATTATGAAATAATAATAATAATTAAAGAAATTGTGATGGTTCATTTGGAATGACCATTATCATTTTGTTGGAGATAATGCCCTCAGAGTCAATTATTGGATCACAGGTACGTGATTGCAATGATTGATGGAGGACCTATCCAGGTAGGACAGTCTTACTCGAGATGATAGTATGCTATCTGGTTTACCTTTATCATCGTGTACTGTTTTAGTTGACCTGACACGTCGCTATTACACGTTGATAGAGCCCCTAGGATTCTATGCTTGACCACCAGCAGTATGAGGGCGATCATATAAGTGGGAGCTGGGAGTCTATAAGCATATCCTTAAATGGTCCCTAGTCGTGTGAGTTTCGAGACAGGGCATCGATACTCCATAGTAGACTAGTGTATACAGTCGAGACCCCGACGAGGGGCGGTGGCCGGTCTCACAAGCCACTGGTGTCAGTTGACTCACCTAAGATGTATACAGGTGCTCATTGGGTTATGAGTACACCGGACAGGACTCGCCGGGAACATGCTAGTTGGTCATATACCAGACGTCAGATGGCAGTTCCCTGGTGACATGTGTGCAGGTTAGTTCATCGACCTGGAGATCGTCATTTGTCTCGTGTGAGTTCCCACTGTACTTTGATTACTACCCTACCACGGCTCAAAGGAGTCGTGCAAACAGGTTTTAGTTGGGTACAGTCCCGAGCCACATGGAGGCAGTGAGCGTATCTTCAGGGGTTTGTCTCTCCCGGTATTGGGGGTGAGGTCGTGCTGTGTCTAGGAGAGCCATTACACGAAGCCCTCGGCCGAGGCAAGGAGATTTACTGGTAGGTATTCCAGTAGTATCTCAGGGTGTTCTGGGCTACACTCCGACACGACTTGTACCGCTTTTGGGGGTCTGACTTTTACCAACCCCCTAGGCCCGCCATGCGATGCTCATAGACGAACGGACCGGACTGCACGGATATTGTCACTGACAGGCTCAGTTGGGTGTCGGGGTGAGCTTCCTCATCGACGTCCCTTTTGGTCAATAGCTG
Source organism: Agapanthus africanus (assembly GCA_030015575.1). NCBI lineage: Eukaryota > Viridiplantae > Streptophyta > Magnoliopsida > Asparagales > Amaryllidaceae > Agapanthus > Agapanthus africanus. Next base: position 185,637,573 of record CM057341.1, read on the forward strand.
GTGGTCCGTCACGTATTGGCATATACCTCTGACGTGCTAGTGGTTAAATCCACAACCATAGTATTGACGAGTCTTTAGAGTCCACCACACTTTCAGTTACTCAGCTTTCGGGCGAAAGGTTGTAGAGGCCGTATGGAGATATGGCAAGGTCCGATCAGATACGTGCGGTATTGCACGGATCAGGATCGGACAGTTTGTACTATAGGCCGTATGGTTATATGGCAGGGTTCGATCAGATACGTGCGGTATTGCACGGATCAGGATCGAACAGATATTACTAGCCGGCTTTGGTTTAAGCCGGATCCTAGTATAGTACAGTGAAGACTTTGTCTCATTGCATTTGTATTTCGGTCGAAATACAGATGCGGGTGTGTATGCACAGTATCGGGGTTTTCCTGTAATTTATTACGGGACCAGTTTTCTGGAGCTGCCAGTTTGCTTTCCGTTTCGGCCAATTTCCATTGTTCCGTTCATTGGCCGAAGATTGGTGGAGGAGGGTTTATTTGCATTGTTGCAAATAGGCATTTGTGGAGGGGGTCTTTGCTTTTTGTAGCATCATGATAGTCTTCATGATGGTGCACCATCCATTGACTTGCTTGACTTTGTTAGCATGATGGTTGTGTGGAGTGTTGGCATTGCTTTGTGATCATGGTTGATTATGATAACCATCCCTCTCTCTTTTTCTTGCATGATTGATATGGTCACTCCCCCTTGACTTTTTCCTCTCTCCTTTTTTCCTACATGGGCCGGCCACTTTAGGGTGGGGTTGATGAGATTTTTTTTTTGGTGTGGCATTTTTGTTCATATTGTGCTAAGAAAAGAGCTCTCTAGTTGATCTCCAAAAATCCTTTCTTTCCTCCACCAAAAATGGCACCTCCACTACCCCAAAAATGAGACACAAGTTCTACTACATATTCTACAGCGAATCTTGGGCACGTCGAGTAGCCGGCTTCGTGCCCGAGTTGCCTCGGCATTGAGGTGGGAGCCCGTAAACGATACAGGCGACGTGGTGCACTTCCGGCGACGTGGAGGAGACGGACGGAGATCCCGCGAGGAGATCGGAGTGGAGATGAAGACCGGAGGACTTGGATCGTCGGTATATCTCTAACCCATCTTCTAGTAGCTTAGACTTGTTAATGGTAACGATCCGGGTGTTTAGTGCGCGGTGGTACCGATTTGCTAAGTCCGCAAAATCAAAGTTATTCACCGTTTCCGCATTCCGGCGTCGGATTGACGACCGGGGTGCCGCCGTGCACTTACAGTGGTATCAGAGCCTCGCCATTAACTTAGTCTAGCTTTGTGTAATGTGTTTTTCTGTTTCGATCGATCGAATGTTCCAAAACTGCATTTTAGTTCGAATCAGTTTCTGTTGAAAATTTTTGGTCTCGAAAAATTTTTCAGGTTGTAAAATATTGATGTACTGGAAAATCTAAGAGTTCTGTAAAAATTTGACGATGTAACTCCACAGTTGGAGCGCGGATCCGCCGCGAAACCCCACCTCGTGCGGCCCTTCCGCCGCGCACTATTCACATCACATCACCAAATTTTTCCAGAGGCCTTCTGGGCTTAAAATATGGGTTTTGGAATATTAAAATTGGGCCCAGGATTTCTGTGAGTGCTACAGTTTTGATTGGGGGCCCACTTGTTAATTTTTGATCGATCGGATATTTTAAACACATTTTTCACAGTATTTACATTATATCTGCGACCGTGAATGTCACTCGATCGGTAAATCCTGTCTAACTGCTATAGCCCGGTTAGACGGATTTGCGAACGTGATTTTCACGTTGATGTTCTATGTTTATGCTGTGATGTTGCGGATCGGTCGTGGGGATAGCCTGGATGCAATGCTAGTACTGTGTTGTTGTATTATGTACATTTGATATTGCGGGGCGAGCGTCCGACATGTGGACTGCCGTCACTGCCTGATTGTATTATTCTTTTGGGGCACGACCTGGTTGCGGTCGATGTACCCGTTGTATGTATATTTTACTTTCTGTACTAGGATTACCCCGCGGTGGGGTGCACGGATAGCCGGGTTCTAGAGGGAAACAAGCCCGCATCTCATGGTATTGAGACGGAAGGGGCTTCACTCTGGGATTGGCGGGCTATTCGCCGCACTCGTAGGGGGTACAGGTTGACCCAGGAGGGGTGCCCAAGTTACCGGATTCCGTGAAGTGCTGGGTGGTCCATTCACGGTGCTGAAGGGGGCTGCCTCGCTTCAGGTTTTGGCGGGTGACTTGCCGCGCCCGTAGGGGTCTAGGTCTTCATTGCACAGGCTATCCACACGACCAGGGGAACGTCGGGTTTCAGCAGTGGCTCTGTGAAACCCGGGGATCCCAGATATCTGTATTGTTTCTGTGATGCTGTACATTTCTGTGATGTTGCATATTATTCACGCCTTGAGCGAAATATAATATATTGGTATATATATTAGTAGATGTTGTATATGTTTTTCATCCGCGCTAGTCCAGTCCCCGCTCTGTCGTTAGTAAGCTAACCTAACGGGTAATGACGGGACCCAGTGGCGAATGCGGATGGCATATACGTACATCAGTATATTTTCGTTCTTTGTGGTGTGATCAATTGATGGGACTGCATTGATTCGGATCAATGCAAGTTAAAAACAAACCTAATCTGATGTTGTTGGAACACTTTTCAAAAAGCTGTTATTGCAAGGACGTTCACTTTTGTTTTGCATCGTGATATTCAGTTGGAATATCCTGCTCCTCAGTCGACGAGGCAAGGGCCGAGATCCCTTCACCGGGAGTGACCCCTTGGACAAAAGTTTGCGTCGGGGCATTAACTTCACTATAGCCGATTATTTTTGCTTTGCATCGCGGTATTCATTTGGAATATCCTGCACCCCATTCTACGGGGAAAGAGCCGAGATCCCTTCACCGGGAGTGACCTCTTTAGCAAAGATTTTCGTCACTATATTTTAAAAAGCTATCCGTTCCTTCGACGATATCAAGTTCTTTACGTTAAAGGTTTTCGCCAGAAACCATTCGTAGCCCTCCGTCGTTTCATATGGGTAGTCAATAGTATTCAAGCTGTGTTTGTTGGCCAAAGTCAAGGCACAGTGTTTGGTAGCTGTTGGTTATTCATATGCAGCATAGATAGATGCGTTGGTTTGGGACAGTCGTATAGCCTTGTTGGCCAAAGTCAAGGGCTTGTGCGGGTGGATTCGAATCAACCTGGAGAATGACGGGTAGAACTTGACATGTGACTTATGATTTGTTGGCCAAAGTCAAGGTCATAAGAGCATGGGGCAGAAATCACATCGGGAGTTTCAAAAGAACTGAAACCTGCCAGATATGCGCATACCTTCTGGAGTGTGACACCGTGAGCGGATTCCGTCACGTTGTCATGCGATGATAGTTGGATCCCGATTCCCACTGATGAGTTAGTTTACTCCTCGGGTAACCCCGACTAATTCTTCTTTCAGGTTTGGAGGAGAATTTGACGGTACAGTGGGAGGATTCCAGATTAGATAAATTGGTTACCATTCTGATCTAGGTTAGAGTGCACGCTGAGTGTTTCTTTTCTCTCTCTCTTTGGCAGCGACCATTGACCCGACCCTAAGACTTTGACTCAGAGACCAAGTTGACCGAACCTTCTTAAACACTGGCTTTTGGATTGTCAGAGTTGCAAACCTCATTGCCACTCCTACTTTTACCCTTTTCTCCAGGACACCCCGTATTGCTACGAACGTCCACTTCCATTGGACAGAACCATCGTATGGTTAGATACGAACTCGAAAGAATTTATTCGAGGATGGTTTCAGGTTCTGGAGAAAACGGATAGGATTATTCAGTTGTCTTTTCCTTTTACCCTCTCTCAGGTTATGAGTACTCCTTGGTTTCGGGGTAGTACACCTATTACGCAAATTGGATAGTCTTCTTCCAAACCATAGGCAGGTGCCGACCGGTAGGGAATGAAGAAAACCAATTAGCCTAACAATGGTGTACAGAAGGTATTGAGTTAAGACAAAGTAAGGGATTAGTAAGAGGGCAAAGTAAATTGCAACAGATATTCACGACCAAACCAAGTATTTCTTCGCCAATCCTAAATCACCTTTGTATTTCTCCAGGACACTCCGTATCACTACGAAGATCCACAGTTTATTGGATACTCCATCGTATGGTTATATACGAACTCGAAAGGAACTTGTTCCAGTTCGGGGATGGATTCTGGTTCAGGAGAAATAGGAATAAGATGTATTCGGTTGTCTTTTATCTTCACCCTCTCTCATTGCGAGTGTTCCTAGGATCGGGACAGTACACCCATCATGCTTATTGGATAGTCTTCTTCCAAACCATAGGCTGGTGCCGAACGGTAGGGAAGGAAGAAAACCATTTGGACTAAGGGGTGTGCAGAAGGTAATGACTAAAGACATATGAAGGGATTTTGAGAGGTGGAAAAGAATTACACGGTTACAGTTGTGAATCTGGATAATGGAAGAGGCATTACTAGGAATACCAGGATACCCTATCGAAACATTTCGATGTTTCAGTTTCACTGTGTAATGTTAAAAGAAAACTGATTTCCCGATTAGATACTTACTCCAGGGTATGTATTTACCAAGTATGATTCTCACATCTGTATAGTTTTACAGATGATGAGTGGGAGTAAGTTATTGGGAATTGGGTGATCATCCTCATTATATCGGGATTCGTTGTAATCGGTGATATTTGAGGAGATCACCTGGGTTGTTTGCCGGTCGGCAAATATTTGGTTTTGAATATCCGCTGTTATGCACCAATTTCAAATTGATATATCTGTACGTCTAGTTTCATAGAGTGAGATATACCTTTCTGAAATTATGTCTACGACATTTACCTATATCAGTGGATGGTTAGGTAAGGAGCATTAAACATCGGTGTAATTCTTCTTAACCATAAGTACAGTTTTCAACCTACGACACACAGTGAATGAGTTATCAGACTCATGGAACTTATACAGAGTATTGTATGTTGTCCAGGGTCCATCAGGACAGAGGGGTTGGTCCTCTTACTATATTCGGTTTACTTATGACTTCTCTAGTTTTTAGACAGGTGTTTCGTGGAAACACAGGGTCCGAATTTTGAGAAGTTATTGGTATTTGAATAGAGTAGAGAACCAGGTGTAGCAAGTATCGGGATTCTTCAAAGAGATCGAAGATGTGGATACTTGCGTATGGTATTCAGTTGATAGTAGTGATAAAGAGATCTTGCTTCTTTTTCAGATTACTCATAATTGGAAGCATTCCTAAGTTGAGTAATGCTGATCGGCCTCCTTCCATTTAGTTGACATGCACTGGAGATAGCTGCATGATTTGAATCTGGTTCAATTAAATCAGTGCCTCTGGTCCTATATGGGATATAGAACAGTTCGTATCTTGACGTTGTTAAGGTACGGGGAGTTGTCCAGCTTATGATTAAAACCAGACTCTGGATAACTCAAGGCACGTTTTCTGTAATGGCTGTTTGTGGGTTGACCCAGGCTATGACGAGGGTTGACTTTCTACCATCTGGATGAACAATAGCGATATTGTTCTAGACTCGCCACAGTTTTATTAAAAATGGATTTTTTCAGAAAACAGTAGTGGGAGTATGGTAGAACTGGAAGTGATTCCAGAACCACAAACGATTACAAAAGATTTGATAAGGAACCTAAAGATTCAATCTGGATTGACATTCCATTGGCCACTCCGCAGATAAGGTGGGTAACTTCAGGCACCCGAGAGGTACTACGGTAGCCTCAAGGACGGTGACAGGGAAGTTCTTGTTTACCCACAATTACCATTGCTGTTGTTCCAGGCTGCGGGACCCGGCGGGAGGATGAGTATAGCGTCGTTCTGAACTCGCTTCAGAAGTGTACGTGTATATGACTCTGCCAGAGGGTTGTCGTAGACAGTGGGAGCAGCGGAAGCATTGGTGGACAGGTAGCTTATGTCTATTTATAGACTAAAGCAGATGTAGCGGAGATAGATCATCTATTTCTGACGTGACAGTCATGGGTTTGACTTCATCAGAATAGGGGATGGATCTGTTGAAAAGGTAGTAGGGTGTGATATCCTGGTATTTGGATGACATACACAGAATAGGAAAGGAAACTCCTATACTACAATCGGTTATACTTTGGTCGTCACACAATGGTTTCTCCACAAAGGAAATGGATTTTATATCTGACATACTGGTTACTAGATCTATGGTTTTAGATCTAGATTTGGGTGGTTTCCCAATCTGGGTACTTAGACAGCATTCTATGAGTATTTAGGATGAACGACTCCTGGCACGGTAGTGTACCTGCAGATGATGGAGTCACCCTCTCTAAAGGTGTCTTATAGACTAAAGTAGAGAGGGATGTGCATGATTGGCAGATCACTTGCTTAGGCAATTGAGTCAATCATGAGATGTCAAGTACCACACCAGATGTTGTTTTTGCACTAGATGCAATAAGTTGACATTAATCCAATCCTGGAGAAACAGTCGGAAGCAGTTTTAGAACATAAGTGAATGCTCTAGGGATATGATAACGACAGCCTCATTCGGGAAACGGTTATCATTCCAGGCTTCCAAGGTGACATGGACGACAAGGAGGTTGTCAGAGTTATAGTTTTCCCTCTGACGAGGGGCAGTATTTTGGACAGGTGGTCCAAGGCAATACTGAGGGAGGCATGGCGCAGGATACTGATTAAGTTCAGTTGACGATACAGTCTAAGAAGTTTGGATTTGGAGTTCATTTATGAGCTATGTCCCATCAGACATCCAGACACATTCTGAGACAGGTATTGCTCATTTCGGGAGATGGGTTTCTCCGCGAACTTGAGATATAGAGAGACATAGAAAGCGACATCAAGGCGGATCCACTCACTGAGGCTATTCCTCGAACGCAATAGTTTCGCAAACGAGCTTTGTGAGACTGACTAGTAGAGGAGTTGGGTGTTCGGTATCACACGGGCTGTGAGTATGCGACATCGCAATAATTAGCCTTGAGTGCAAGTGGGAGATTGTTGGAGATAATGCCCTCAGAGTCAATTATTGGATCACAGGTACGTGATTGCAATGATTGATGGAGGACCTATCCAGGTAGGACAGTCTTACTCGAGATGATAGTATGCTATCTGGTTTACCTTTATCATCGTGTACTGTTTTAGTTGACCTGACACGTCGCTATTACACGTTGATAGAGCCCCTAGGATTCTATGCTTGACCACCAGCAGTATGAGGGCGATCATATAAGTGGGAGCTGGGAGTCTATAAGCATATCCTTAAATGGTCCCTAGTCGTGTGAGTTTCGAGACAGGGCATCGATACTCCATAGTAGACTAGTGTATACAGTCGAGACCCCGACGAGGGGCGGTGGCCGGTCTCACAAGCCACTGGTGTCAGTTGACTCACCTAAGATGTATACAGGTGCTCATTGGGTTATGAGTACACCGGACAGGACTCGCCGGGAACATGCTAGTTGGTCATATACCAGACGTCAGATGGCAGTTCCCTGGTGACATGTGTGCAGGTTAGTTCATCGACCTGGAGATCGTCATTTGTCTCGTGTGAGTTCCCACTGTACTTTGATTACTACCCTACCACGGCTCAAAGGAGTCGTGCAAACAGGTTTTAGTTGGGTACAGTCCCGAGCCACATGGAGGCAGTGAGCGTATCTTCAGGGGTTTGTCTCTCCCGGTATTGGGGGTGAGGTCGTGCTGTGTCTAGGAGAGCCATTACACGAAGCCCTCGGCCGAGGCAAGGAGATTTACTGGTAGGTATTCCAGTAGTATCTCAGGGTGTTCTGGGCTACACTCCGACACGACTTGTACCGCTTTTGGGGGTCTGACTTTTACCAACCCCCTAGGCCCGCCATGCGATGCTCATAGACGAACGGACCGGACTGCACGGATATTGTCACTGACAGGCTCAGTTGGGTGTCGGGGTGAGCTTCCTCATCGACGTCCCTTTTGGTCAATAGCTGGTGGTCCGTCACGTATTGGCATATACCTCTGACGTGTTAGTGGTTAAATCCACAACCATAGTATTGACGAGTCTTTAGAGTCCACCACACTTTCAGTTACTCAGCTTTCGGGCGAAAGGTTGTAGAGGCCGTATGGAGATATGGCAAGGTCCGATCAGATACGTGCGGTATTGCACGGATCAGGATCGGACAGTTTGTACTATAGGCCGTATGGTTATATGGCAGGGTTCGATCAGATACGTGCGGTATTGCACGGATCAGGATCGAACAGATATTACTAGCCGGCTTTGGTTTAAGCCGGATCCTAGTATAGTACAGTGAAGACTTTGTCTCATTGCATTTGTATTTCGGTCGAAATACAGATGCGGGTGTGTATGCACAGTATCGGGGTTTTCCTGTAATTTATTACGGGACCAGTTTTCTGGAGCTGCCAGTTTGCTTTCCGTTTCGGCCAATTTCCATTGTTCCGTTCATTGGCCGAAGATTGGTGGAGGAGGGTTTATTTGCATTGTTGCAAATAGGCATTTGTGGAGGGGGTCTTTGCTTTTTGTAGCATCATGATAGTCTTCATGATGGTGCACCATCCATTGACTTGCTTGACTTTGTTAGCATGATGGTTGTGTGGAGTGTTGGCATTGCTTTGTGATCATGGTTGATTATGATAACCATCCCTCTCTCTTTTTCTTGCATGATTGATATGGTCACTCCCCCTTGACTTTTTCCTCTCTCCTTTTTTCCTACATGGGCCGGCCACTTTAGGGTGGGGTTGATGAGATTTTTTTTTTGGTGTGGCATTTTTGTTCATATTGTGCTAAGAAAAGAGCTCTCTAGTTGATCTCCAAAAATCCTTTCTTTCCTCCACCAAAAATGGCACCTCCACTACCCCAAAAATGAGACACAAGTTCTACTACATATTCTACAGCGAATCTTGGGCACGTCGAGTAGCCGGCTTCGTGCCCGAGTTGCCTCGGCATTGAGGTGGGAGCCCGTAAACGATACAGGCGACGTGGTGCACTTCCGGCGACGTGGAGGAGACGGACGGAGATCCCGCGAGGAGATCGGAGTGGAGATGAAGACCGGAGGACTTGGATCGTCGGTATATCTCTAACCCATCTTCTAGTAGCTTAGACTTGTTAATGGTAACGATCCGGGTGTTTAGTGCGCGGTGGTACCGATTTGCTAAGTCCGCAAAATCAAAGTTATTCACCGTTTCCGCATTCCGGCGTCGGATTGACGACCGGGGTGCCGCCGTGCACTTACACATTTCACATTAAATGAAATTTGCAAGAATCAAGAAGCATCTTTCATGTGAAATGATGATGGTCAAATTGTCAACATAAGTCAACCGATCAACCAAAGTCAAAAAGTCAACATAAGTCAAATGGTGAACCTAACCATGGCACAATTATCTTTAATTAATATCATTAATCATATTTCTCATTTTCATTAGGGTTTGGAAAAATTCAACGGTCAACAACCCTAATGAGAATCCTCTGCCTCTGTTAACTGTGCATACACACCCGCATCCGTGTTTTGAGGAACACGAATACAATGAGAAAAAACCAATCCCAAAACAAATACTAGGTTCTAACTTAAACCAAAGCCCACTAGTAATAACTGCCTGGACACCAAACGTGCACAAGTGCGCGGATGTGAACGAACCCCGTCGCAAAACCATGCGACCTCTACTCTGTTTTGCCCAAAGGCGAATAACCCTCTGTATGGGACTCTAAAGACTCGACACTACGCTGGTAGTTGGTTTAACCACAGGACGCAAGCGGTACTAGCTGTACGTAACGGTCCCCAGGTAGATGCCGATAAGAAGACTGATGAGGCGAACCCATCCGAACTCCTATTGAGCCTGAATGTGACAATCTCCGTACAATCCGGTCTGTTCGTCTGAGAGTATCGCATGGCGGGCCTAGAGGGGCGGTAAACGTCAGACCCCTAATAGCGGTACAAGTCGTGCAGGAGTGTAGACCAGAACACCCTGAGAAACTACTGGAAACACTTCCAGTAATCCTCGCTTGCCCTGGCCAGGGACTTGATCAGTCGAAAATACTGTATATTTTAGCAGGCAATTTCCTTAACATCTGCATACATATAGGAGAGTACGGTATTCATAATTCACATATTAGCTAATCGGTCGCAAAATATCAAATTACATGTATTCGACCTTTAAACCGGAAATTCTAGGGAAATTAACTGCATTGCATTACATAGCATATTTTCTATATCTTGCAACTCCTATTTTTGAAGTCTATGCAGGAAAAGAGATACTTGCTCGATCAATACATTGCTCGACCATTACAATTGCTCGTAAACTCATTGAAAGCAAATCTGGTATCAATATAGAAGGGCAACTGCAACTCTAAACATCAAAGAATAACCAATACAGAAGTACCAGACCACAGCAGAAAGCCCAATGCCCAAGCCCACCAATGCGCGGCGGAAGGGCGGCCTAAAGGCACCTCACGCGGCGGTTGCGCGGCGGTCTGAGGGAGTCAACTCTTCAAATTGCACCACAACTCCTGTGTTAGTACCTTCAGCTCAAAAATGCATACAGAAGTCCAGAAGAGTCCAGACACTTCCACCAGATCATCAAGCTCCTAAACTAGCCTAAAACTTCTAGAACTTTCCCAAACCCTTGCTTAAACCCTAAGCTAAACCCCAACAAACTTGGCCAACAAACTTTGGGAGGGAAAGTCTAATTCAAACCTAAACCTAGGTCTATAAATAAGACTCTAGGCTCTCTCATTTCTCATCTTGGAAAAATTGGAAAATCTTGATTCAATCTTGGAGAGTGATAGATTCAACCCATTTTTAGTTTAGCCATTCTCTTTCTCCATCTTCTTCTTCCTCAAGATTAGTGAGAAATCTTGTAGGAAACCCTAACCCTAGATCCAACCACAATTCAAGATCTTGAGTGCAAGCCAAGCAAGATTCCTTCAATCCTTTTATGAGCCGAGCCGATCTTCCATCGGGCAAGAGATCAAAAGTAGATCCACGATCCACGGAGTCGAGCGAAGCCGAGTCAACGATCGATTTTCTTTCTTCTTGTAGATCTTGAAAGATTGTATTGAAATTGTTGATGAAATAAAAGGTGATATTTTCTTCTATCTTGTTTCTTTTAAATTCCGCATCATGTTATCTTTACTGTTCTTGAACATTGTCTATGTGGTGATGCGCGAGTAAAACTCCGCTCGTTAAGGAGTCGAAAAGATCTTTAGTATGATGATGTAGCAAATTTGTAATCAATTCTTGAATCCCACGAGATTGTAAACCCTAGCAAGTTCAAGAATCGACAACCCAATTCGATTCGATGCTTTCTTGATCAACATCGCTCGAGATTGGGGTGATCCGATCGATTCTTGAAATTGCTAGAGACTAGAATATAATGGTATCCTCGAAAGAGCAAGGGTTAAGAGATGAAACTTTGATTTCATCAAGAAAACCCTAACTCTCGCCGATAACCATTGATCTAGCATCAATTCTTCGAAGGACAAGAATACGAAATATTGTAGACTACAACACATCTAAAGATCCTATCGATTCCTACGAGCCTCTTTATCATTCTTGATTGTTGTTTGGAAAATACCATTGAAACCGATTCTTGTTGTTTATAGTTCTTGAATCTTTAGAAAAGATTAGTGACACACGAATACAAATCAATCAATTGAATCGTGTTTTCTCTTATTGTTGCTTAACTTTTCATTTCAAACAAATAAAAGTAAAAACGAATCTCGAGATCCCTGAGGACGATCCGCACTCATTCATTAACTTCAACTGACACCGTTGTTTGATTGCGGTCAAATATTTTTGGTTGTGATTTCTTTACTAGTTGATTCGATAAACACATCCACGAAAATAATCAGATCAAAATGGCGCCGTTGCCGGGGATCGCGCGCTAATTCGTTTACATTTTATAGTTTGAAGTGAAAGAATTATTACGTTTCATTTCTTGAAATCAAAATTCGTACAAACTCTTATACGTGTGTTGTGAATTGATTGCAAGGTGATCTGGAGCATTCTGAGTTGTGAAAAAATTATTTGGGATATACCAGAGAGCTGGAGATAGCAAAAGGAAGCAGTTGTTGAAATCTGGTACAGTGAACCCACTGTTGGACCGCGGAAGGGCGGCGGAAACATGCTTTGTGCGGCGGAAGCGCCGCAGTCTTGAGGGTTCTCTGGAAAATTTTCCAGTAGGTGATTTCTCTCTCTCTCCTCTCTCCCTTTTTAGCTCCAACTAATCCTTTCTGCAGGATTCTTTGCAAACAATAGCTGCGCCGCAAAAGCAAATTAAAATTGTGCGTGATTTTGTTTTTCTTGGTTGTTTAGCATATTAAATACGGAATTTAAGGGGCACGGCCAAATCCAAATTAGGTGGGGATTTCATTACCCTTCCTAGGCCCCGAAAACCACCAAACTTGCATCCACATTTACCCCCATTAACTAAAAGAAATCTAGAGATGACTCTAAGGACTGTCGCGCTCATTTAGGACAAGAGAGGGCCGTGGGTAATTCATTGCTTATCCGCGTTTTCCTGTGGTGCCTAAGGCGAGTGTGTCTAAGGCTAGTGGTTATTAATTAGGTCCACTGTAGTGGTGGTTCCTTCCCACTTACCTGGCACTTATCCGGCCACAGGGGGACAAAGAGGCAGTGGAGGATTGATCCTGCGACTTGTCTTTTGGCAGTTAGGAGCGGTCTAGAGCCGGACCTAGGTGACCATTAGATTCTAGGGTTTGTGTTGCTGCATTTGGTTGTCGCATCATTTTTTCAAAATCCGTCCCTTTTCAAAGCAAACACCGAATTCATTTTACCCCTAATTATAAAGCCAACGCTGCCACTTGTACTAACCCTTTTTAGTACAAGATAGGCTGGACACGGGATTCTAGTGCCCGTTTAGTCCGCGTACCTTTTATCGACTCCGAAGTCGATAATTCTCCATTTACCTTTTCTTTACCTACTACCACACCCACACCGATGGATCCGAATCCATCAAACTTCTTTAACCCCAATCTGCCACCGTCCGTTGGTGCGCAGAATCCTCCACACATTTCTCTTCAGGAAAGATGCTATCCACTTAGAGGTCCTCTTTCGACCTGCTTATCCACACCACCAGCCAACGGGGATAATTTTGAAATAAAGCCCCAGTATATCAACCTTCTACCTAAGTATCACGGACTCGAGACCGAGGACGCTTACGTTTTCATTACCAAATTTGAAAACGTATGTGCTATGATGGGTACGTCTCAACTTTCTGTGGATGCGATGCGTCTACGACTTCTTCCTTTTACCTTGTGCGATATAGCCGAGAAGTGGCTATATAACACCACCGCACACTCCATCACAAATTGGGAAGAATTCGTCGCTGCATTCCTAAAGAAATTTTACCCAGTCCAAAGAACGGCTCGAATTCGGAGCGAATTGAACCAATTTGCCCAGCTCCCTACCGAACCATTTTCAAAGTACTTTGAACGTTTCAAGGATTTAATGGTTCAATGTCCTCATCACGGCATCCCGAGATGGGAGCTTTGCCGAATCATTTATGAGGGCAGTAACCCTAGCACGAAACAAAGCCTTGAGAATATGTGTCAGGGTACATTTATGACTAAAGACGATGGGGAAGGCTGGCGATACTTAGAAGAGTTCGCTGAAAAATCACTAATTTGGGAGAGTGGAACCCAACCATTGAATAGGGGTGGCGTACACCAAGTAGATGTGTCCATAGGTGTTAGAGCAGAAATGGCAGCAATGCAAAAGAAGCTCGACGCTATGGAACACAAATTTGCAGCAGCCTCCCTAAACCCGGTATCACTCCCCAAAACTATTTGCGGGTGCTGTTCTGATCCGTCACACTTAACGGAAGAATGTCCTTTAAACTCGGCGTTTCCAGGTCAAGAGCATTCTAATGCCGCATTTCAACGACCTCGAAACGACCCATATTCTTCCACGTATAATCAGGGTTGGAGGAACCACCCGAATTTTGCTTGGAACCAAAATCAATCTCAAAACACGGTTCCAAACACAAATAACTTTCAAAGGGCTCTTCCTCCACCACAACAGCAACCCCTTCAACTCACTCAGCACCCCTACCAGTCACAAAATTTCCAAAACCAGGGCAACACTCATGCACAGTCTAATCCTATGCAGTCCTGTTCTGACGATTTCTCTCAATTTACTCAAACCATGAAATCACTTTTATCAAATTTCATGGAGGTTTCAACTGAGGTTAGATCTTCCGTCAATGAAATAAAGAAAAACTCAGCGTCACAAGCTGAGAGTATCAGATCGATGGAAGCTGAAATCGCACGCCTCAAAGCTGAAATGAGTGCGAGAGAAAAAGGGAAACTTCCCTCTCAACCCCTGCAGAATCCTGGGCATTACAATGTAAATGCCATTACCACGTTGAGATCGGGAAGAGTGCTGAATAATAATGTCGGGGAAGATATTGATAATACTGAAAATCATGTCAAAACCCCGGCTGAGACCTTTCCACATACACACACTTCTCCTTCTGATCCTTCTTCTTCTACCAAACCATCTTCGCACGAGCCTATTCTCCAGTTCCCTTTAGGCTCAACACCTTCACCCAACCCTTATAGTTCTCCACAGACGGTCCCCACACCTCTTTTGGGATCTCGTCTACCCCCCTTTCCTTCTCCTATGATGGACCCCGCGCTTATCGCGAAAGCACCTTACCCTAACCGGTTAAGGGCTAACAGAACGAGTCCTCATATGGAGAAAATTTTAGAAATGTTCAAACAGGTTAACATCAATATCCCTCTCCTAAATGCAATTCAACAAGTCCCCGCTTATGCGAAGATTCTAAAGGACTTGTGCACTAGGAAGAGGAAGACTCAGGTGCCGAAGAAGGTCTTTATGGCTAATAATATCAGCACTGCTTTTATTCCCCAGCTGCCAAAGAAACGAAAGGACCCAGGATGTCCTACAATATCGATTTCGATTGGGGGTAAAAACATAAATCGTGCTCTTTTAGACCTTGGCGCGAGTGTTAACCTGTTACCTTATTCTGTCTATGAGCAACTAGGAATTGGAGAGCTGAAACCTGCTCATTGCACTCTCCAGATGGCGGACCGATCTATCACCAAACCAAGGGGTGAATTAGAGGATGTGTTAATAAAGGTCGGGGAATTTGTTTTCCCGGTAGACTTCATTGTGCTCGACACACATCCTGTAGCAAACCCCCGGGGCCAAATTCCGGTGATTTTAGGTCGTCCTTTCCTTGCCACTTCCAACGCTGTTATAAATTGTAGAAATGGTTCAATGAATTTATCATTTGGAAATATGACCATTGAACTAAATATCTACAGAGTTGGGAGTCAGCCATCAGAACCTAGTGCTCATATTTTAGATGTGTGTTCTGTCCATGAGATCACTCCCGATAGTTGTGGAGCAGAGGAACTTTGCTTTACTGATCTCGATGACATTAGCACATCTCTGCTTGATCTTACACTTAGTGAGGACACTACACTTACACTTGAGTCCTGCACTTCTGACTTTTCTCCACCCGAGTCTGTATCTTTTACAGGCTCTGAGCTTCTTTGTAAATCCAAAAATCATTCTATGATCCTTCCTTCGATCATTTCTCCGCCTGAATTAGATCTCAAGGTCTTACCTTCTCACCTAAAATATGCATATCTTGGTGAGAACGAAACTTTACCGGTTATAATTTCCACTTCTCTTGCATCAGAGCAAGAGAACGCACTTTTATCGGTATTAAGATCTAATAAAGAGGCGTTTGGTTGGAGTATGGCGGACATCAAAGGGATCAGTCCCTTGATAGTTGAACATCATATACATGTGATGGATGATGCCAGACCGACCCGAGAACCACAGAGACGGTTAAACCCCGTCATGAAGGAAGCTGTCATGAAAGAGATCGTCAAATGCTTAGATAGTGGTATTATATACCCGATCTCCGATAGCCAGTGGGTAAGTCCTATACACGTCGTTCCTAAGAAATCCGGCATCACTGTGATCACAAATGAAGCGAATGAGTTGATTCAGACACGCACCCAAACTGGGTGGCGTGTATGCATCGATTATAGAAAACTCAACGCTGCTACGAGAAAAGATCATTTTCCTCTACCATTTATTGATCAAATGCTGGAACGCTTAGCGGGACGACAATACTATTGTTTCATGGACGGTTACTCAGGCTACAATCAGGTCCCCATCGCCAAAAAGGATCAAGATAAAACCACTTTTACTTGTCCTTTTGGTACCTTTGCTTACAGTCGCATGCCCTTCGGGCTATGCAATGCTCCCGCTACCTTTCAGCGGTGTATGATGGGGATATTCTCTGATATGGTAGAGAATTTCCTGGAGATCTTTATGGACGACTTTTCGATTTTTGGAGACTCTTTTTCTGAATGCCTAGCGAATCTGGACGCTGTTCTTACTCGATGCAAAGAGAAGAACTTGACTTTGAACTGGGAAAAATGCCACTTTATGGTCCAAGAAGGAATAGTCCTTGGACATGTCATTTCACAGAAGGGCATTGAGGTTGACAGAGCTAAAGTAGATGTCATTCAAAACCTCCCTCATCCCAGAAGCGTCAAAGATATTCGCTCTTTCCTTGGCCATGCTGGATTTTATAGGAGATTCATAAAGGACTTTAGCAAAATTGCTAGACCTTTAACACTACTCCTGGCCAAGGATACAACCTTCCACTTTGACTCGGATTGCGAGACAGCTTTCGACTCACTTAAACACTCACTCACTTCAGCCCCCGTTTTATCATCACTAAACTGGGACTACCCCTTTGAGCTGATGTGTGACGCATCTGATTTTGCAGTAGGTGCTGTCCTTGGACAACACATTGAAAAGATGCCACATGTGATTTACTATGCTAGTAAGACCCTGAATGATGCGCAAATCAATTATACAACCACAGAGAAAGAACTATTAGCGGTTGTGTTCGCATTGGAGAAATTCAGGCCTTACTTAATCGGCTCACCTATTGTTGTATATACTGACCATTCCGCTTTAAAACATCTGTTGGCGAAGAAAGATGCCAAAGGTCGACTAATACGTTGGATCCTTCTTTTACAAGAATTCGATCTTGTTATCAAAGATAAGAAAGGATGTGAAAACGTAGTAGCTGACCACCTTTCACGCATCGTTTCTTCCCCTGTGACCCTGCCGATCAATGACTCATTCCCTAATGAACAACTCTTGAGCATATCCTCTGAACCATGGTTCAGGGATATTGTGAACTATCATGCCACGGGATTGATACCGAGCGATTGGTCTAAACAGGACAAATACCGCTTTCTTTCCCATGTAAAACACTATTACTGGGACGAGCCTTATTTGTTTAAATATTGTCCTGATCAGATCATTCGCCGGTGCGTCCCAAATGAAGAGTTCAAGAGTATTCTTTCATTTTGTCATGATCAGGCTTGTGGGGGTCACTTTGGTCCAAGAAAAACAGCGGAAAAGGTTTTGCAATCGGGATTTTATTGGCCGACCTTATTCAAGGACGCATTTGAACATTGCAAAACCTGTACACAATGTCAGTATACGGGTAGAATATCCCAGAGGAATGAAATGCCTCAGCAACCCATTCTGGTTGTTGAAATGTTTGATGTTTGGGGCATAGATTTTATGGGTCCTTTTCCCAACTCCTTTGGGAATCTGTACATATTGCTGGCGGTTGATTATGTCTCCAAGTGGGTAGAAGCCATTCCAAGTCGCACTAATGACAAGAAAGTTGTCATTAAGTTCTTAAAAGAGAATATCTTCTCGCGATTTGGACACCCACGCGCTATTATTAGCGATAATGGGACACACTTCTGCAACAGATCTTTCGAGACTCTGATGCGGAAATATTCAATCAACCACCGTCTTTCTACACCCTATCACCCCCAAACAAGCGGGCAGGCTGAGATCTCAAACAGACAAATCAAACTTATCCTGGAGAAAACTGTTGCCAAAAATAGAAAAGACTGGTCGACCAAATTGACGGATGCTCTTTGGGCATTCAGGACTGCATATAAGACCGACCTAGGAATGTCTCCATATAGGATAGTTTTTGGTAAAGCATGTCATCTACCTGTTGAGATAGAACATAAAGCATTGTGGGCTATAAAGGAAATTAATTTTGATTTAAACCTTGCTTGCAACTTTCGGAAGCTGCAACTAAACGAGCTAAGCGAACTCCGCGATGAAGCTTATGATAATGCTGTAATCACAAAGAATAGGACTAAGGTTTTTCACGATAAAAACATTTTGAGGAAAACATTTTTACCTGGTCAACAAGTCCTTCTTTATGATTCACGATTACACCTTCATGCAGGTAAGCTCCGATCTCGTTGGAAGGGACCTTTTGTTGTGCGGTCTGTATACCCGCACGGGGCAGTAGATATTGAAAATGTTAAAAACGGCACTGTTTTCAAAGTAAATGGACATAGATTAAAGCCGTATTTTTCCACTGACCCCACGGAGGAGCTCTTGTTCTTACAAGAGCCAGTTTATCTTGATTAAAGTTCCTCCGTCTCACTTTCATGTCCAGTATATCATTGTATCATATTTTGAGTGAAGGTGAGTAAATAAAACAAGTTTGGGGGAAGTTCTTCACTTATATATTTTGCCCCCACTAATAATTCCTCCCAGATTTACAGATTTTTGTAGGTATAACTGTCGGCAACAGTGAGGACACTGTTGAAAACAAGTTTGGGGGAGGTTTGTGCTTATTTTTGCATCATATCATCTGCATAAGCACAAAACATTTCTTTTAAAAATCTATAAAAATTGAAAAATTTTTAAAAACCCATAAAAATTTAAAAAATTTCAAATATAAAAATAATTTTAATATTTACACTTTTTTTGTATATAAATAAGATAATGAAAGTGTAGACAGTGAACAATTACATCCATGAGATTGGAAAAATTTTAGAAAACTAAGAAAATTAGAAGTTTTCTTATACGAACTAGTAATAAGTAGTTATGAGCCGTTGTCCCAAGGGTTAGTAAGATGAAAGACGTCACTAATCTGAGGATAAAAATAAGTCTGAAAAATAGTTTCTATTCTGGAAGCCAAACATTTTGAACGTTGCTACCCTGCTATTCGCACTTACACACGTCTTGAAGCCTGGGATAGTAGAGGATACCTTGAAATGCTCTTGTCTTAAAGCCAAAAGTATGAAAAAGAAAAATATGTTTTAAAGTGGTGAGAAAAAAATGGATACTGGTTTTGTTATCACCAAAGGTAAGAAAAATATATAGCAAAAGGGTGCTTCTTCACCTAGTGCCCCAAGGTCAACTGGTCTGGGAGTCACTGCTATGCCCGAGGTGGTGCAAGACTAGGAAAATACACCAAGTTAGCAAGCACATCAGTAATCGGTCGGTTAGTACCTCAAGAAGTATTAACGGTCGCATGAAAGTGTGTAAGCAATCTCGTTTGCCAAGAAGTACTGAGGTCGATGGGCAAGAGTATGATAGCTTGAATTGAATTCTCCGGGTGTAGGGATGTCTTTACACACACGCAGGGTGATATGATCGATGTTTGGAATAAAGATAGGAATGAAGAATAAGACGATGTTTTATTGAGGGAGGACGTGATTTCTGACATTTTTTTCATGACCATTAAGATAGGGCTCATGACAACCGAAAAGCTAGCTTAGTTGGAAACCCTAATTTTCAAAGTCTTTCTTTTACTATTCTTTTCTTTAAATGTAATATTCATGATCTTGCTTTTATTTTTGGATTTTGTGGGTGCAATCCGCTGAAAACCCTCAGGAGACAACACTCCTCCTACTAGGGACACCTAGAGGTTTAAAGGCTTGTTGCACGTGCTCAGTGCAATCGTGTTGCCTACGAAAGTGTGCTAGTTAGTTTTTCTCTTTCTTTGTTTTCTCCTTCTCTTTTTAATAAAACATTCTCTCGAGACGATCGAAATTAAGTTTGGGGGTATTTGATCAGTCGAAAATACTGTATATTTTAGCAGGCAATTTCCTTAACATCTGCATACATATAGGAGAGTACGGTATTCATAATTCACATATTAGCTAATCGGTCGCAAAATATCAAATTACATGTATTCGACCTTTAAACCGGAAATTCTAGGGAAATTAACTGCATTGCATTACATAGCATATTTTCTATATCTTGCAACTCCTATTTTTGAAGTCTATGCAGGAAAAGAGATACTTGCTCGATCAATACATTGCTCGACCATTACAATTGCTCGTAAACTCATTGAAAGCAAATCTGGTATCAATATAGAAGGGCAACTGCAACTCTAAACATCAAAGAATAACCAATACAGAAGTACCAGACCACAGCAGAAAGCCCAATGCCCAAGCCCACCAATGCGCGGCGGAAGGGCGGCCTAAAGGCACCTCACGCGGCGGTTGCGCGGCGGTCTGAGGGAGTCAACTCTTCAAATTGCACCACAACTCCTGTGTTAGTACCTTCAGCTCAAAAATGCATACAGAAGTCCAGAAGAGTCCAGACACTTCCACCAGATCATCAAGCTCCTAAACTAGCCTAAAACTTCTAGAACTTTCCCAAACCCTTGCTTAAACCCTAAGCTAAACCCCAACAAACTTGGCCAACAAACTTTGGGAGGGAAAGTCTAATTCAAACCTAAACCTAGGTCTATAAATAAGACTCTAGGCTCTCTCATTTCTCATCTTGGAAAAATTGGAAAATCTTGATTCAATCTTGGAGAGTGATAGATTCAACCCATTTTTAGTTTAGCCATTCTCTTTCTCCATCTTCTTCTTCCTCAAGATTAGTGAGAAATCTTGTAGGAAACCCTAACCCTAGATCCAACCACAATTCAAGATCTTGAGTGCAAGCCAAGCAAGATTCCTTCAATCCTTTTATGAGCCGAGCCGATCTTCCATCGGGCAAGAGATCAAAAGTAGATCCACGATCCACGGAGTCGAGCGAAGCCGAGTCAACGATCGATTTTCTTTCTTCTTGTAGATCTTGAAAGATTGTATTGAAATTGTTGATGAAATAAAAGGTGATATTTTCTTCTATCTTGTTTCTTTTAAATTCCGCATCATGTTATCTTTACTGTTCTTGAACATTGTCTATGTGGTGATGCGCGAGTAAAACTCCGCTCGTTAAGGAGTCGAAAAGATCTTTAGTATGATGATGTAGCAAATTTGTAATCAATTCTTGAATCCCACGAGATTGTAAACCCTAGCAAGTTCAAGAATCGACAACCCAATTCGATTCGATGCTTTCTTGATCAACATCGCTCGAGATTGGGGTGATCCGATCGATTCTTGAAATTGCTAGAGGCTAGAATATAATGGTATCCTCGAAAGAGCAAGGGTTAAGAGATGAAACTTTGATTTCATCAAGAAAACCCTAACTCTCGCCGATAACCATTGATCTAGCATCAATTCTTTGAAGGACAAGAATACGAAATATTGTAGACTACAACACATCTAAAGATCCTATCGATTCCTACGAGCCTCTTTATCATTCTTGATTGTTGTTTGGAAAATACCATTGAAACCGATTCTTGTTGTTTATAGTTCTTGAATCTTTAGAAAAGATTAGTGACACACGAATACAAATCAATCAATTGAATCGTGTTTTCTCTTATTGTTGCTTAACTTTTCATTTCAAACAAATAAAAGTAAAAACGAATCTCGAGATCCCTGAGGACGATCCGCACTCATTCATTAACTTCAACTGACACCGTTGTTTGATTGCGGTCAAATATTTTTGGTTGTGATTTCTTTACTAGTTGATTCGATAAACACATCCACGAAAATAATCAGATCAGGACTTCGTCTAATGGCTCTCCTAGACACAGCGCGATATCAACCCCCAATACCGGGAGAGACGGATCCGATCTAACCGCTACTGCCTCCAAGTGCTTCGGGACTGCACCCAACTACTACCTGTTTGCACGACTCCTTTGAGCCGTGGTAGGGTAGTAATAAAATTACAGTGGGAACACACTCGAGGCGAAGTAGCCGTGTCAAGTCGACGGACTAAGCTGTACTCCTGTCACCTGGGAACTGTTATCTGACGATAGGTATAGTACCAACCAACAGTTCCCGACGAGTCCTGTCCAGTGTACTCGTAACCTAACGAGCACCCGCATACTATCTCCAGTACGACGTACTGATGGCTGTGGGACAAACCATCTCCCCTACTGGGATGAAAAGCGCATACGCTAGTCTACTCCGGAGTATCGATGCCCCGTCTCGATAATCCTATGACTAGGGACCTGTATAAGGATGTGCTTGTAGATTACCCAGCCCCCACTAGTGTGACTGCCATCACAATGCTGGTAATCAAGCAAAGATCCTAAGGGCTCTACTAATATTTATAAGCGATATGCTAAAAGAAACACATGCACATATTAAAGTAGAAACAAACCAAGTAGCATACTACCATTTTGAGAAAGATTGTCTATACAACTGTGAATATCCCAAACTTCCATTAAGTAATATACAAACTAGTATGATACAGTAATGGCCTCTAGGGCATATACACTAACAATCTCCCACTTGCACTAGGGCCATGTACTGGCGTATCGAAAACCTATCATCTCGATTAGCTGCTCAGACTGAGTCTGGGGTATGGCCTTCGTGAATGGATCTGCAGTGTTATTCTCTGAATCTACTCTCTTCACCTCGATCTCCCGGCGATCTACGATCTCCCTGATCAGGTGGTACCGCCTCAAAATATGCCTGGACTTCTGATGGGACCTGGGTTCCTTCGCTAAAGCTATAGCGCCGTTGTTGTCACAATACAGCGGTATTGGATCAAAAATGGTAGGAACCACCTGAAGCTCCGTGATGAACTTCTTCATCCAGACAGCTTCCTTTGCGGCATCGCAAGCAACTATGTACTCCGCTTCCATAGTTGAGTCAGCAACGGTCTCCTTCTTGGAGCTCTTCCGGAAAACCGCCCCCTCATTGAGGGTAAAGACATAACCCGACATGGACTTGGAGTCATCCTTGTCACTCTGGAAGCTGGAGTCAGCAAAGGCCTCGATCTGGAGGTCTTTTCTGCCACACACCAAGAACATCTCCTTAGTCCTTCTCAGGTATTTGAGAATGTTCTTTACTGCTATCCAGTGTTTCTCCCCTGGGTCCGACTGATACCGGCTTACAACGCTTAATGCGTATGCTACATCTGGTCTGGTACATAACATCGCATACATTATAGAGCCTACCGCAGATGCGTAGGGTATAGATGACATGCGAGCCATTTCCAAATCAGTCTTGGGAGACATCTCTTTGGAGAGGGTGATTCCGTGACAAGCCGGTAGATTACCGCACTTTGAATCTTCCATACTGAATCGTTTCAGTATGGTGTCGATGTACCTGGACTGCGAAAGTCCCAACTTCCTCTTAGATCTATCACGATAGATCTGGATCCTCAGAATGTAGTTAGCATCGCCCAGGTCCTTCATGGAGAACCTCTGTGACAAGAATCCTTTGACTGACTGTAGCATAGGAATGTCATTTCCTATTAGGAGAATGTCATCCACGTACAAGACGAGGAATACCACAGTTCTCCCTACAATCTTACTGTAAATGCAAGGTTCATCCGGATTTTTGATAAAGTTGAATTCTTTGACAGTATCATCAAAGCAGATGTTCCAACTCCGCGATGCCTGCTTCAGTCCATAGATGGACTTAAGCAACTTGCACACTTTACCGCTGCTCCCACTCTGAATGAAACCCTCCGGCTGATCCATATAGACGCACTCTTCCAAATTTCCATTTAGGAAAGCCGTCTTTACGTCCATCTGCCAGATTTCATAATCGTGGAAGGCAGCAATGGCAAGAAGGATCCGAATGGATTTGAGCATAGCCACTGGAGAAAAGGTCTCATCATAGTCCAAACCAGGTCTTTGACGAAAACCCTTTGCAACAAGTCTAGCTTTATAGGTTTCAACCTGCCCATCTACACCAATCTTCTTTCTGAAGATCCATTTGCAGCCTACGGGTTTTACCCCTTCTGGAGCAATGTCCAAAGTCCAAACTTTGTTAGTGTACATGGACTCCATTTCGGTCCGCATTGCATCCAGCCATTTTACTGAGTCACCGCTCTGAATGGCTTGCTGGAAGCTAGTAGGCTCATCATTTTCAATGACGCAATCCTCTTGATCCCCGTCTATGAGAAAACCGTAGTATCTCTCGGGCGGATGAGACTGCCTACTACTCCTGCAGAGTGGCGCTGGGATGTCCGGTTCTCCTGAAACTTCTGGTTCTACCAAGCTTTCAGTAATAGCTTGTGGTTCTGGAATTTCTTCCAGTTCTACTGCGCTCCCACTTGTTTCTTTTTCTAAAAACTGATGTTCCAGAAAGTGGGCATGACGAGAAACAAAAACCTTTTGTTCCTCTGCGTAATAGAAAAGATACCTCCTGGAGTTCTTTGGGTATCCCACAAACTTACACAGTACTGAGCGTGCCTCGAGTTTGTCCGCATGCTGCTTTTTAACAAAAGCTGGACATCCCCATATCTTCAGATATTGAAGTTGGGGTTTCTTCCCACACCACATCTGATATGGTGTGGTAGGCACAGTCTTGGAGGGAACCTTGTTCAAAAGATATGCAGCTGATTCTAGTGCATAACCCCAGAAGGATCGCGGTAACTCAGCCTTACTCATCATGGAACGAACCATATCCAATAGAGTTCGATTCCTTCTTTCAGATACACCGTTGTGTTGTGGTGTGTATGGAAGAGTAAGCTGAGAGAGAATTCCATTCTCTTTTAAGTAGTCCAGAAACTCGGCACTCAAGTATTCACCACCTCGATCAGATCTCAGTGTCTTTATACCCATGCTTGTTTGTTTTTCAACTTCATTCTTGTATTCTCAAAATTTCTCAAAGGCCTCGGATTTATGCTTCATCAGAAAGACATGTCCATACCTAGAGAAATCATCTGTAAAAGTAATGAAGTATGAATAACCATTTCGCGCATGTGTAGACATTGGACCACACACGTCACTGTGTATGAGTCCCAAGAGCTCGCTCACTCTTACTCCGTGTCCAGTGAACGGAGTCTTTGTCATCTTTCCCATGAGACAAGATTCACAAGTATCATAAGACAGATACTCGAACGGATTCAAGTATCCCTCTTTATGTAACTTTGTAAACCGTGTCTCATTGATGTGACCCAGTCTACAATTCCATAAGAAAGCCTGATTTAATTCCGGAGACTTTCTTTTAAGCGTGTTCTGGACATTGAAAACCTGAGCTTGATTCAGTACGTATATTCCGTTTTCTAATGTACCTGATCCAATCAGAACTCGATTTAGGTGAATGTGGACCACATCGCTTACAAAAGTAAAATCATATCCTTCCTTAGAAAGTAAGGATACTGATATGATATTACAAGCCATACTAGGTACATACAAACAGTTACGCAGAATCAATATCTGCCCACTTGTCAATCCAAGGTGATATTCCCCTACGGATGCAGCGTCCACGCTCATTCCGTTGGCAACCCTGAGAGTCATATCACCTATCCTGATAACTCTACGATTTCTCAGAGCCTGTAATGAATTACAGATGTGAGATCCTGATCCGGTATCCAATACCCAGGAAGTAGGGTTAATTGACATACAGTTCTCTATTACGAACACACCCGAAGCCGAAGCCACAACATGGTTCGAATCCTGGCTACTGGCTTTGCTAGCCCTGCAATCCTTCTGCCAATGTCCTTTCCCGTGACAATAAGAACGTCCCTCTTTTACTATATCTAGTCCCGAAACTTTTGCCCTTCCCTTTCCCCTTTCTTCCCTGGTTTCCTTCAGGATATAAGTAGAGGGCAGAGACTGTAGAATCAAGTCAGTATTTGACCCGTTCTTCAACGTGGTCTTCAGATCCGTGAGCTCATCAAAACAGCTAGTCTCTGTAAGGACGTTGTCCCCTACAGATGACCCGAAAGCTAACCTCGCTTGAAGCAATTCGTTCGAGGTATCATATCTTGCGATACGAGATTGCTCTCCATATAAATCTTTGTTATGGAGGAAGATAGAAACTGAGTCCATCTTCTCGTGCTGCCTCTAGTATGCACCATCAACTGAGGCCAACACGAGGCACTTGCCATTCGTACAGTCTTTTTCCGATGTCTTACGGATATCAATATCCGTGACAGGGGAAACTGGTCCTGAGACGGCAGGGGTTTGATTAGTTAGGGGGTGTCCCAGCTTGTCATGGGTAATGGACATCTGGACAGACCTTTGCCAGTCATAACAGTCAGATTCAGTCATTTTGTTATCTAGATGTAACCTATGTCTGGTCACTGGATCGCTGCAATTAAGAGAGAGAGAAGAAAATACTCAGCATGATGCTCTTGCAAGTTTAGATTGGATTTTAGTTTATCTAAACAGGATGGCTCCCACTGTTTCTCGAATCCTTCCTCAAACCATAAAAGAAGAATTAGTCGGGATCAATCTCACCGTACAATACTTGCTTAACCGTTCAGCCAGACCAGTGTCGGTACTTTGAGGGAGCTTTTATGACGCTTTCGCGAAGTTCCTTAATTAAATAACATCTTTTCCCTGTGGGCGTAGCCCCGCTAACACCTTTCTAGATACCTACTTGGTTTATAGCATTGATCGTTAAGTGAAAAGTTTCCCGAGGAGTAGCGGATACTCACAGTAGGATCGGGATCCAAATATCATTGTGAGATAATGCTGAAGGAAACCTACCAACATTATCAAACTCCAAATGGTATGCAGCACTAGCAAGTTTCAGTATCTTTAGAAACTCCCGATGTGGATTTTTGCCCCATGCTCTTATGACCTTGACGAAGGCCAACATATCATAAGTCACATGTCAAGTTCTACCCGTCATTATCCAGGTTAATTTGAACCCACCCTTACATACCCTTGACGAAGGCCAAAATAGTAATACGACTGTCCCAAACCAACACATCTATCTATGCTACAGATAAATATTCAGCAGCTACCAATCACTATGCCTTGGCGAAGGTCAAAATACATAGCTTGAATACTACTGAATATTTAACTGAAATGACGGAGGGCTACGAATGGTTTTGGCGAAACCGTGGACGTAGTGAACTTGATATAATCGAAGGAACGTGATAGCTTTTAAAAGGAGTGGTTCAAGCTCCGCGTTTTAAAAAGTTTTCTGTTTTGAAAAGAAACCGAGTGGTTTTGAAATTGTTCCAACGACTTAACTTTGGTTTATTTTCTTGCATTAATTTAATGCGTCCCATCAATTAATCCTACCATTGCAGAAAACAACGAAAATATGACGTACGCTTATGCCATCCGCATTCGTCACGGGGCCCCGTCATCACCCGTTAGGTTACTTAACTAACGACAGAGCGGAGGCTGGACTAGCGCGGATGCAAAACATAAGCAACGCCTACTAAATATCATATATAGATATATACATTCGTCAGATGCAATGATAGCCATTCCAGATCACAGATGAACACATTGGATATACTAGGAATTCGCGTTTCGTTCGAGCCTGCAACGAAAGACGGATTACACGGTCGCGATGAATAGCCAAACCCCACCCTAGACCCCTACGGGTGCGGCAAACTACCCGCCAAGTATCCGAAGTGAAGCAACCTCCCTCAACAATGTGAGTAGGCCACTCGGTACTTCAAAGTACCCGGTAGTTTGTGCACCCCACCTTGGGTCTATCCTAGGAGCAAAAACAGTAAAAGAAATAATATACAATGGCGGCTACAACCTCATCCCGGATGTGCGGCCATAAAAATAATATTACATCAATTTACATATTACATCAAATGAAAGATAAAAAAACTCTCATCTCACAAAACCCCGGCTATTCATCCGCGACAATCCAACAAGTTCATATACACAATCCAACAACATTACAGATCACAGACATGCACAACCCCCACTAATCGACGTATAGCGATTAGTCGACGTTCAGTGCATATATCACATTACAGATATAACCATTTAGCAAAAGTTTGTAGAACATCGATCAAAATACCAATTTGTAACTACACAAACACAACATTGTTCTCTGGATAATCTGGGTAGAAACAAAATATCTAAAAAATTACAGAACACTAAACTGAGAATACTGCATGAAAAACGAGTCGCGACCGAGTCAACTCGGCCGCGGATCCGCGGCGAAACGCCTGGTTTCGCCGCGCTTCCGCGGCGCGTTGACCGAGTCATAGGCACTTTTTTCTTGCCTGTTCCTAAAATTCCCTGCACGAATTTTTAAAGTATGTGGAAATATTTTTAGGGCTGTTTTAAAAATCGGCAGAAAGTATAGGTTTTTGACATGTTTCGCGATTTTTTTCGGATCGAAGTTCCAAATACTTTGCTAACATGCTAGTTGTTGTTTAGCCAGGCTCTGATACCACTGTAAGTCCACGTTACCCACCCCGGTGCTTACGGGGAGGCGGAATAGGTAAAAAACGTTTTTTAACACAAGGTAATATGGACTAGAACTAGAGAATCTTTGCTAAACAAAAACTAACAAACTAACTACAAGTTTAGCTACTCGGTTAGAAGGTTATACCTAGGTCTCGAACTCCTTCTCTTCTTGTAGTGGTCCTCCTCCTTGCTTGCTCCTTGGAGTGGTGTAGACGGCTCCTCCTCTTCTTCTTCTCTTTGCCGAAGAAAGATTCATCTGAAGGCCTCTACCTTGAGCTCCTACCTCAACCAAGAGGCAACTAAAGTGCTTGGCTTGCTAAACCTAGAACCCTAGAAATAGTAGAGAATAGTTTTGATGGTTTTATCTCAAGAGCTCATGGTTCTCAACACATGAAAGATGAGAGCTTTGAGAAGAAGAGGGAGAGCTCAAACATATGAGAGAGAAACAACAAGAGAGAAAATGAGAGACCTTTTTTTTGCAACCATACTCTCATATGAGAGAATTATGAAATAATAATAATAATTAAAGAAATTGTGATGGTTCATTTGGAATGACCATTATTATTTCACATTAAATGAAATTTGCAAGAATCAAGAAGCATCTTTCATGTGAAATGATGATGGTCAAATTGTCAACATAAGTCAACCGGTCAACCAAAGTCAAAAAGTCAACATAAGTCAAATGGTTAACCTAACCATGGCACAATTATCTTTAATTAATATCATTAATCATATTTCTCATTTTCATTAGGGTTTGGAAAAAGTCAACGGTCAACAACCCTAATGAGAATCCCCTGCCTCTGTCAACTGTGCATACACACCCGCATCCGTGTTCCGAGGAATACGAATACAATGAGACAAAACCAATCCCAAAACAAATACTAGGATCTGGCTTAAACCAAAGCCCACTAGTAATAACTTCCCGGACACCAAACGTGCACAAGTGCGCGGATGTGAACGAACCCGTCGCAAAACCATGCGACCTCTACTCTGTTTTTCCCAAATGCGAATAACCCTCTGTGTGGGACTCTAAAGACTCGATGCTACGCTGGCAGTGGGTTTAACCGCAGGACGCAAGCGGTACTAGCTGTACGTAACGGTCCCAGGTAGATGCCGATAAGAAGACTGATGAGGCAAACCCATCCGAACTCATACTGAGCCTGAATGTAACAATCTCCGTACAGTCCGGTCTGTTCGTCTGAGAGTATCGCATGGCGGGCCTAGGAGGGCGGTAAACGTCAGACCCCTAATAGCGGTACAAGTCATGCCGG
The DNA here is from genome assembly GCA_030015575.1 of Agapanthus africanus. NCBI lineage: Eukaryota > Viridiplantae > Streptophyta > Magnoliopsida > Asparagales > Amaryllidaceae > Agapanthus > Agapanthus africanus. The sequence continues at coordinate 185,667,156 of CM057341.1, forward strand.
AGTGTAGCCTAGAACACCCTGAGAAACTACTGGAAACACTACCGGTAATTCTCGCTTGCCCTGGCCAGGGACTTTGTGTAATGGCTCTCCTAGACACAGCGCGATATCAACCCCCAATACCGGGAGAGACGAATCCTATCTAACCGCTACTGCCTCCATGTGCTTTGGGACTGCACCCAACTACTACCTGTTTGCACGACTCCTTTGAGCCGTGGTAGGGTAGTAATCAAAGTACAGTGGGAACACACTCGAGGCGAAGTAGCAGTGTCAAGTCGACGGACTAAGCTGTACTCCTGTCACCTGGGAACTGTTATCTGACGATAGGTATAGTACCAACCAACAGTTCCCGACGAGTCCTGTCCAGTGTACTCGTAACCTAACGAGCACCCGCATACTATCTCCAGTACGACGTACTGATGGCTGTGGGACAAACCATCTCCCCTGCTGGGATGAGAAGCGCATACGCTAGTCTACTCCGGAGTATCGATACCCCGTCTCGATAATCCTACGACTAAGGACCTGTATAAGGATTTGCTTGTAGATTACCCAACCCCCACTAGTGTGATTGCCATCACAACGCTGGTAATCAAGGAAAGATCATAAGGGCTCTACTAATATGTATAAGCGATATGCTAAAAGAAACACATGCACATATTAAAGTAGAAACAAACCAAGTAGCATACTACCATTTTGAGCAAGATTGTCTATACAATTGTGAATATTCCAAGCTTCTATTAAGTAATATACAAACTAGTATGATACAGTAATGACCTCTAGGGCATATACACTAACAACCGCGTGTCGTGTTATATATTTTTTATTATGGGGTTGCCCTTAGATTGTATACGGAGACTAATTTTGTTGCATGTAGGGCGCGGATTAGTCCAAATTCGTAAATCTCATAGCTGGGATGAACTTAGGTAATTTTTATCATCAATTTGAAGGGTTTAAGGATCGTTAATCTAGTTTTAGATTAAGATCGACTTAAAATGTGATTAAGGACTATTAATCTTGTTTTAGATCAAGGTCGACTTAAAATATGTATGATCATGATTGATTTTCCTTTGAAAATTAAAGAAATTTGAAACTTCAGAGAGTTAGTATAATTTTAGACTAAATGTCGAGCCTTATTACCCAACAGTGCTAAACACCAGGCCAAATTTTATTTTGGGCTTTACATAACCCAATAGTGCTAAGCACTGGACCCAGAAGCTTAAGCTTCAGAGAGATAATTTAGCCAATATTAAGCTAAGAAACACGTGTGTAAGGCTTAGGTGAATGTATATGGGGTCCCCATGACCACTGGTGCTTATAGGGATGGCCTTGCCATGTGGCGCTTTGCTACTGACTCTGAAATTCTTGTATTTGGGCCGCTGGCGCTTAGAACTTAAGTTCTTTTATTGCATATGTCACGGGCACTTCTACCGCCGGCGCTTCCCACATGGCGCATGCCCATTGCCGTTTCTGCCTCTGGCGCATTCCCGCAGGCACTTTCCTTTAGAGATTAATCTTAATCCCTTTGTCTTTAGAAACTTAAGTTTTATGAAGTTTAAGCTTCTGTTAATGATTATATCACCATTACCGACCACCAAAATCATTACTTTAATGATCTGGGATCATATATTCTATAAAGAATCTATCTTTTTGGTTCCTTGTTCGTCATCTGTGCGCCATATTTTATGCGAAGGGTTCGATTCTTTTCTCAAAGCCTAGATCTTAAGATCAAAACGATTCTTTTATGAAACTTAAGTTTCTTATGAAAAAGGAACGATCTTGATTTAGAGATCGTAGGATCTGAGAAAAGAACTTAACTTCTATCAATGAAGGTTAACCTTCTTATGAACGAGGCTTAAGTCTTTAAAATGGAGTTCAATCTCCTATTTACCTCGGTTGTATGGAGGAAGAAGAAGAAACTCAAAGGCAGAGAACTTAAGTTCTTGATGAAAGCCTATGAGATCGATTGCTTCTCGTATGTATGTGATCTATATCTGATGTCAAATTTTGACCTCTAGGTTCCCCTATATAAGATGTGAATATTGTTAGGCAAGTAGAGACAATCTATTTTTGAGATTTCTTTGATTGATCTTAAGATCAAGCCCGGGTGCATAAACACCGTTGGATTTTAAATTTAAGAGTTATCTGTTGATATGATTAACATCTTTCTTATTCAAATAAGATAATCAATCGATTCTTTTGATTTAAGAGAATATATGAAAAGAGCTAAAATTAGCTCGGGTGCTTAAGCACCTTTGAATTTTAAATCCAAGGGTTAATATTAACTAGTATTATTTTGTGAGATTAATTTCTTATTATTGATTTTGATCTTTCTTGTTTGAGAAAGATAAAGAAAATATTTTCTCAAAATAGCTTAAACTATTCGGTTTTATCAATTAATAATATCCTTCTGTTTTAAGAAAGATTTTCGAAGCTTAAACTTCTGTTGATATATCTTTCTATTTAAGAAAAGATATGGGAAGTTAATTTCCAAATATAGCATAAGCTATATGGAGCGAGAGCTTCGAACATTATCAGCGCCAAAACTTCTTGGCACATGTTAGCGTGAGTTGCAAGTAGAAGAGTGCCGAGAATCTTCTAGCGCTTGGACTTAAGTCCACATTGACCAATTTTATTGGTGGGAACTTCTTGGTGCATGTCCATATGATTTTCACGTGGAGGAGCGCCGAGGATATTCTGGCGCTTTATCTTAAGTCCATTTTGACCAATTTTATTAGTGGGAACAAATGCCCCCCCACTAGAGATGCTATGTGCATATAACATGGGGGCTCTAGTGCCAAATCATGGCCCTTAAATTCTCTCAAGATTTAGGGGGAACCCAACCGATGTTGATCCCCTATAAATAAGACTTAAGCCTTTGAGAAATGATCCGCTCTCTTATCTTCTTGAATCTTTTTTTTTAACTTAAGTTTTCTTTCTTCTCAGGGCTTAAGCTCTTGTTTCTTAAAGCTTAAGTTTCGGTTTCTTTCCTTGTCACATCAAGGGAAACCTTTGCAAAAAAAATTTTGCAACGTCCGAACGAATTTAGTGAGAATTAAAATTCTCTTTTCAAACTTAAGTTTGATCCAAACATTAACATTGAAACCCTAATTTGGGGGTTTCTCAGGATTAAGCCTAATGGCGCATGTGCCTTTTCTAATTTTGGGGATTTAGAACTTAAGTTATATAGGAAAAATATTTTATTTACTATAGAAATTGTTCTTGCGCCTGCAGCGGCTATTTTAGAACTTAAATTCTATAGAAAATCATATTATTTCTTATAAGAACCGTTCTTGCGCCCGTTGAAGCTGTTTTAGAACTTAAGTTCTATAGAAAATCATATTGTTTTTTATAAGAACTATTCTTGCGCCAGCATAGGTTTTTTAAGTTCAAAGTTCCATAGAAAATATATATTTTCTTAAGAGAACCCATGTGGTTGCACCCAATAATTATTTAAAGGGGTCAAGATCCAACTTTTGGACCTGGTGGGGTCTTTAGCTTTTTAGCTAAAAGTTCCATCTTGTTTTAATTTGTAATGCTTGTTCTTTTGTTGAGGGAGTCTATCTTTTCCTTCTTCAGGTATCATAGCTGGTCGTTTGTATGATATTGAGAAAATTGTTTCCTACGACGAGATTCGCATTCAGGATCGCCTTCAAGGCCAAGAGTATACTGTGTTAGTTGTATGTATGCCCTAGAGGCCAATATTGTACAGATGTTGTATATTATATTGGATGCTTGGACATATATAGAGATGACTTTCTTGCTCGATATGATAGTATGCTATCTGGTTACTCTTTATCTTAACATGTATACTAGTCTCTTTAAACTGTCTTATGGTTACATGTTGGTAAAGCCCTTAGGATGTGTACTTGACTGCCTGGACTATGATGCAGATCATACTAGTGGGGACATGGTAGTCCATAAGTACATCCTTCAAGGTCCCTAGTCGTAGGTGTATCGAGACGGGGCATCGATATACCAGTGTAGACTAGCGTATACGCTTCTCGACCCATGAGATGGGCGATGGATGATCCCATATCCATTGGTGTTTGACATCAGAGATGGTATACGGGTGCTCAGTGGAGACTGGGTACACTGGACGGACTCGCCGAGAACTCCCAGATGGTATTATACCTCACGTCAGATGGCAGTTCTCAGGTGACACTTGTGCAGGTTAGTCTGTAGACCCGAGATTGTCATAGAGTCTTGTGTGATTCCCACTGTGCTTTGATCTCCACCTTACCACGTCCATGAGGGCGTGCAAAACGGTGGTCTTTGGGTACAGTCCCGAGTCACATGGAGGCAATGAGCGATAGGAGGGGTTTCGTCTCTCCCGGTATTGGGGGTTAATGTTGCGCTGTGCTCGATTGGCCGTAACAGGGAAGTCCCTGGCCAGGGCTGATCAGAGATTTGCTGGTAAGTGTTACCAGTAGTTTCTCGACCCGTTATGATCCTCACATCGGCACGACTTATCGGTTATTGGGGTCTGACGTTTACCACCCCTAGACTTGATATGCGACGTATCAGACGAACAGACCGGACTGTACGGTAAGTGTTGCTGGTTGGATTCACAGGAGTGTGAGCGGGCTGGCTCGTCGATCTTCTGATCGCTCAATACCCGGATGGCCGTTACGTTTAGCAGACCGCTTGCGGCTTGTGGGTGCTTGATATGATCATCATCTGCTACCGGCGTATTGACGAGTCTTTAGAGTCCTACACAGAGGTTTCCTGGCTCAAGCGAAACGAAATAGGAGCGCATATGAGATATGTGCGGGACCGAGAATAATGCGTGTATGTGATACCGTATTTCATTCTCGCGATGAATGTATCGATTGGTTATATTCGATATAACCTAGATATCGAATCAAGGATTGATTCGATGAGCCGATACATAGGATACTAGTCGGTTATATGCGATATGACCGGATCGTTAAATCAAATGTTGATTTAATGATTTAATGTATAATTATATATTTGGTATATTACTTTGCATTAACTAGTATTGGTTCACTTTAAATGGATTTTCTCACTTGATGTGCAAGAAGTATATGTGATATACTTTTGTGCACATATTTGTATCATGTTTGATGATACTAGATCATGTGGTTAAGTGTAAAGGATTAAACCATGGTTAAGAGATGATTAGGGTTTTGCTTTTTCATTTATTTATTTGTTTGTTTATTTGGAAAAGGTTTAGATGAGAATGGTGGCTTTCTTTGTCTCTTATTGAAGCTTCATGAAGCTTTGACTTATGCAACCATTCTTATCTTCATGCTTAACCCTAACTCATCCAAGTAACCATGGTATATTCTCTACACTTAACCTTAGTTAGGATATGATAAGTATTGTTTTCTTTTTGATTTTAAATCACTTATCATATTCTTTCTTCTTCTTGATCATCTTCTTCTTCAAGAAAAGCTTAAGTCCATCAATGGCAACTTGAGCAAAAGTGAGTGAAATCCAATTCTAAAGTGAACCCACCTCCTATTTCTTCACCCTCTACCTCTTGCCAAGTTGTTTTGGGTGTTTTCTTCACAAGTTTCACAACTTGGTGAAGTTGGAGCTTGAACTTGTGCAACCTCGACGTAGATCATCTTCGGCACGAAGCCGACGACCTATTCCGCTCATTTCTCCGATGAAGCCGATGCGAGAGTCCGAGATCCGACTAGGACAGCGAGAGGACATGTACGTGGAGCTAAGGGAGTGGATAACCGGATCTACAAAGGTTGTAGCCTCTTATCTTTAGTTAAGATGTTAACTAGTTTAATGTTTCGCCTAGAATTCTAGCCGACGATCCGTATTAGGGTTTCTCGGCACTCATAAATTTTTAAATTGGCATGATCGATGCCATGTGAGACCTCATTAGCGTGCCTAGGAACCCTATAGTGGTATCAGAGCCTAGCTAGAGCCTTAGGCGAAATCTAGACGACGTTTGAAACCCGATCGAACCGAAACCCAAACCCTAAAATGCTCTCTGTACTTTTTCTGAAATCGTGGATTTTTGTCAATTAAAAATATGCAGAAAATTAAGAAGGGTGTTATTTGAATTACTGTGAAATACGAGGGCCTAAGTCGACTTTTCCACCACGGAACCGCGGCACAAGCTATGCATAGTGCGGCGGTTCCGCGGCCGTACTGTTCCCTTGTATGATGATTTCTGCACAGTAACTCATATAATTTAATGCTATATTTTCTGGGGTATTTTTATTGTGACTCTACAGAAGAGTATTCTGGGGTTGTATTGGGAATCAAAGATTCGATCGGATTATCAAATTTTGTCTGTGTGTTTTCCGGATAATTGTTGAATATGTTAAAAAGTTCGACCAGATATAAATACCCAACTTTTCCCCTGCCGGAAAATATCCAAGTGTTGGATTTTTGTGTGGTTTAAGGACATTCTGAGTAGTGCAAGTAACGCGACGGTCCCTCTAGAAGACAACAAACCTTAACTCGATTATGTGACCGTCTTGAACTTCCCTTTGAACCTTCGGGTTTGGGGCAGTACGGCGTGCCACATGTGAGGCGTTGGCTTGACCCTTCTACGGCTGGACCGTTGGTACTGAGGCATGAAGTGAATGTCTTTGAACCTATTTCATGTGTTGGACTGTATCGGGAAAACTTGGGTGTTCGAATGTTCGATCGGAAAGTTTGATATTTTCTATTTATCCGGAATGGGGTACAATAATTGGAATTCACAAACAGTTATGAGATAACTGAATGAATGTTATAAATCTAGCGGTTTAGTTTCATTTGATATTGAAAAGAGTTTTCGATAATGAGACTAAAATGCGGGGTTTATAACTGTTAGGCATGTGATGTCTAAGTATTTCATTTGATTAGGCATGTGATGTCTAAAGAGATTGCGGATTCCAACTGTTGTAGTTTTACACTTTCTTTTCTGTGACCGTAAGTGTAATATGTGATATCGCCGGTTTCGTTGCTATATGTCAACGACAATTGGGATGCGCATATTTACTTACGTTGATGACATGTGATGTTATGTGTTGCTGGATATGTTATATTGGATCGTCGTGTTTGAATAACCGGGGTTTTTTATGTGAGATGAGTGTTTTTCATTTTCCTTCATGTAAAAACTTGTATGTATTATTCTTTTATTTGGGGCACTTCCAGGTAGCGGAAGATGTCACCCTTTGTATATTATTTACTTTTCCGCATTAGGATAGACCCAAGGAGGGGAGCACAAGTAACCGGGTTCTGGGGTCCAGTGGGAGACCAACTCGAGGAGTCGAGTCCGGGTCTCCTAACCCTAGAATTGGTAGGGTTGCTTGCAGCTCTCGTAGGGGTCTAGGGGTGTGGGATTGGCTATTCATCACGACCGTGGAATCCGTGTTTTATACTGGCTCGTATTGAAAACACGGACGTCCTAGTATATCCAATGTTTCATAGGTTTCTTCTGCTGCGTTATCTGTGATGTGATCATGTGATGTTCTGTGATAGATACAGTATATAGTATATATGATATATTATATAGACGTTACTTATGTTTTGCACCCGCACTAGCCCTGCCCTGCTCTGTCGTTAGTTACCTAACCTAACGGTGCACGAGGGGACATCCAGGCGAATGCGGATGGCATAAGTGTACGTCGTATTTATCTGTGATGTTTAGGTGACTTAAATCATGGGACTTCATTAATATGATTAATGAAAGAAAAGAAACCTAAGATGTTGTAGAATCAAATTTTAAAACAAAATAGGTAGCTACAGTTCTTGCTTTGCACAGAGATATATATGATATATCCCGCACCTTATTCGATGAGGAAAGGACCGAGATCCCTTCACCGGGAGTGACTCCTTTAGCAGTAACTGGCAGATGCTACACACGCGGTTTGTTTTTGATTGCTTTTAAGAGTTTATGATTTGCACAGCGATATATATGATATATCCCGCACCTCATTCGACGAGGAAAGGACCGAGATCCCTTCACCGGGAGTGACTCCTTTAGCAAAACTAGAAAAGCCTCAAAATCACTCCATTTCAAAACTTCATTTGATTCTACAACGATATCAAGTTCATTACGCAATAGGTTTTCAGAAAAACCTGACGTAGCCCTCCGTCATTTCAGATAAATCCTACTTAGTATTCGTGCTACGTTTGTTGACCTCCGTCAAGGCGTAGTGTGCGGTAGCTAACTAGTATTTATCTGTTTATGCATGTGATGCAGATTGGATTAGGGTAGTCGTACGACCTTGTTGACCTCCGTCAAGGGTCGTGCGGGTGGGTTTGATTCAATCAAGAAATGACGGGTTGAACTTGACTTGCACCCTGTGGTTTGTTGACCTCCGTCAAGGTCATAGGATGCTTGGGGCAAAATATTATCGGGAATTTCAAGTGTTGAAATTTGCAATGAGATTGCATACCTTCTATGAGATAGTTGGATCCCGATACCCACTGCGAGTAAGAGTTACTCCTGGGAGAGTTTTGCACATTGCAATTAGCCGATCAAGTAGGTGTCTAGAAAGGTGTCAACGAGGTTACGCCTCTGGGAAAACGAGGTTTACATTAATTAGGTTCGTGCGAAAGCACGGGGGACCTCCCTCAAAGTACCGACACTGGCCTGGCTGAAAGATTGGCGAACTTGTAGTGTGTAATTAATCCCGGCTAGTCTTTCCTTTTAGGGTTTGAAGGAAGATTTGATAAAAACCAGTGGGAGCCATCCTGATTAGATAAGATAATAACCAATCTGATCTTGCACGAGCATACGCTAAAGTGTTTTCTTCTCTCTCTCTCCAGGTAGCGACCATTTCATGCCCTAATGAAGATAATAATATGGATGTATTGACCGAACCCGCATGTTATACTGTGCTGGGGAACGTTGGTTCCGTTCCTTCTTATAAGAGTTATAGGAATGAACAGGAAATAGGGGAATACCAGGATTCCCATGCCACCCGATTGAAGAAAGTACATGTTGATGCATTTTCTTCGGGTGTGTTCGTTACAGAGAACTGTTTCTCCATTTGCTCTACGTCCTGGGTATTAGATACCGGGTCAGGATCCCATATATGTAATCAGTTACATGGGCTAAGGAAAGGTAGAGAACTTGGAGAAGGTGATAAAGACATTAGAGTTGGAAATGGTGCAATTGTTGCAGCTAAGACTGTCGGGGAATATCACCTTGTATTACCAACTGGTAATACATTGGTTCTGAACGAATGCTATTACATGCCGAACCTAATATGCAACATTATATCGGTTTCTTTGTTGAGTAAAGAGGGATATAATTTTGTATTACATGACAATGTTATGAACATTTTCCGTAACCAAAAGTTGGTTGGATCAGGCACGTTGTGCAATGGCATTTATGTTCTAAATCAATCAACAGTTCTGAGCATAACAAACACACACAAGAGGAAGAGTTCAGAACTGAACGAATCCTTCTTGTGGCATTGTAGACTGGGTCACATCAATGCGACACGACTAGCTAAGTTGCATAAAGATGGATATTTAAATCCGTTTGAATTTTCATCTTATGACACTTGCCAGTCATGTCTCAAAGGCAAGATGACCAAAACTCCGTTTACGGGACACGGAGAAAGAGTTACCGAACTCTTGGGACTGATACATAGTGATGTATGCGGTCCCATGTCTACTCATGCCAGGGATGGTTCTTCGTACTTCATTACATTCACTGACGATCTCTCTAGATTCGGATATGTATTCCTGATGAAACAAAAATCAGAAGCTTTTGAGAAATTTAGAGAATATAAACAAGAAGTTGAGAACCAAACCGGAAAAAGTATTAAAATCCTACGATCTGATCGAGGAGGAGAATACTTGAGCATTGAATTCCTGGACTTCCTAAAAGAGAATGGGATTCTCTCTCAGCTAACTCCTCCATATACACCACAGCACAACGGTGTATCGGAGCGGAGAAACCGCACCCTATTAGATATGGTGCGCTCTATGATGAGTGTAGCTGAGTTACCTGTTTCCTTCTGGGGATATGCACTGGAAACAGCAGCATACCTTCTGAACAGGGTTCCCACCAAATCTGTGCCTACCACACCATATGAGATATGGGAAGGAAAGAGACCATATCTTAATTTTATAAAGATATGGGGTTGCCCGGCCTATGTCAAAAGACAAAAACCGGACAAACTCGAGGCAAGATCTGTTTTGTGTAAATTTGTTGGATATCCCAAACATTCGCGAGGGTATATCTTCTACCACAGTGAGGAACAAAGAGTATTTGTTGCTCAACATGCCACCTTTTTAGAAAAGGAATTTCTTGCAAAAGAAATTAGTGGCTCTGAGGTAGAACTGGAAGAGGTTCCAGCTGAACAAAACACAACAGAAGATTTAGTGGAACCAGAGCATTCAGTAGCTTCCGACGAACCTCAGCCTCTCCGCCGATCTAGTAGGGTTCCTCGCCCACCTGAGAGATACTACGGTTTTCTCATGGATGGTGGGAGCGAGGATTGCATCATGGAGGATGATGACCCAACTAGCTTCGAGCAGGCCATCACGAGTGGGGACTCAGTGAAATGGCTGGATGCTATGCGGTCCGAGATGGAATCCATGTACACCAACAAAGTATGGACTTTGGAAGTTGCTCCTGAAGGGGTAAAACCCATTGGGAGCAAGTGGATCTTTAAGAAGAAACTTGGTGTAGATGGGAAAGTGGAGACTTTCAAAGCTAGACTTGTTGCGAAGGGTTTTCGTCAAAGACCAGGTGTGGACTATGACGAAACCTTTTCTCCAGTGGCTATGCTTAAATCCATCCGGATCATGCTTGCCATCGCTGCATATCATGATTACGAAATCTGGCAAATGGATGTTAAGACCGCCTTTCTAAATGGTGATTTAGAAGAGTGCGTGTACATGACTCAGCCAGAGGGCTTCGTAGACAGTGGGAGCAGCGGAAAGGTGTGCAAGCTGCTTAAATTCATTTATGGATTAAAGCAAGCATCGCGGAGTTGGAACATCTGCTTTGACGTCGTTATCAAAGAGTTTGATTTCGTCAAAAACCCAGATGAACCTTGTATCTACAAGAAGGTGGCAGAGAGTAAGGTTGTCTTCCTCGTATTGTACGTGGACGACATACTCTTGATAGGAAATGATATTCCTATGCTGCAATCGGTCAAGCTCTTCTTATCACAAAGATTCTCAATGAAAGATCTTGGTGATGCCTCATGCATATTGGGGATTAGGATCTATAGAGATAGATCCAAACGGATATTGGGATTGTCCCAATCCAGGTACATTGACACCATACTAAAGAGGTTTAGTATGGAAGAATCCAAGCCTGGAAACTCACCCACGATCTCTGGAGTCACTCTCTCCAAAAAGATGTCTCCCAAGACTGATTTGGAGAGAGCTCGCATGCAAGGGATACCCTATGCTTCGGCTGTAGGCTCTATCATGTACGCGATGCTATATACCAGACCCGATGTTGCATACTCACTAAGTGTAGTGAGCAGGTATCAAGCTGATCCTGGAGAGAGTCACTGGACAGCTGTGAAGAGCATTCTCAAGTACTTACGAAGGACTAAAGAGATGCTCTTGGTGTATGGTAACGGAGAACTCCAAGTGGAGTCCTTTACCGATTCGAGCTTCCAGAGTGATAAGGAAGACTCTAAGTCACAGTCGGGATTTGTCTTTACCCTTTACGGAGGGGCGGTTAGCTGGAAGAGTTCCAAGCAGGAAACCGTGGCAGACTCGACGATGGAGGCTGAATACATCGCTGCCAACGATGCTGCCAAAGAGGTTGTCTGGATCAAGAAGTTCATTACTGAACTTGGAGTGGTTCCATCCATTGAGCATCCAATACCTTTGTATTGCGATAACAATGGAGCGGTGGCTTTGGCCAAGGAACCCAGGTCCCATCAGCGATCCAGGCATATTCTGAGGCGGTATCACCTGATCCGGGAGATAGTTGATCGCCGGGAGATCGAGGTCAAGAGAGTTGACACGAAGAACAACACGGCGGATCCACTCACGAAGGCCATTCCCCATATACAGTTTGAGAGACTCTTCGGGATGCTCGGTATGCGATACTACAGCAGCTGGCCCTAGTGCAAGTGGGAGATTGTTAGTTGTATGTATGCCCTAGAGGCCAGTATTGTACAGATGTTGTATATTATATTGGATGCTTGGACATATATAGAGATGACTTTCTTGCTCGATATGATAGTATGCTATCTGGTTACTCTTTATCTTAACATGTATACTAGTCTCTTTAAACTGTCTTATGGTTACATGTTGGTAAAGCCCTTAGGATGTGTTCTTGACTGCCTGGACTATGATCCAGATCATACTAGTGGGGACATGGTAGTCCATAAGTACATCCTTCAAGGTCCCTAGTCGTAGGTGTATCGAGACGGGGCATCGATATACCAGTGTAGACTAGCGTATACGCTTCTCGACCCATGAGATGGGCGATGGATGATCCCATATCCATTGGTGTTTGACATCAGAGATGGTATACGGGTGCTCAGTGGAGACTGGGTACACTGGACGGACTCGCCGAGAACTCCCAGATGGTATTATACCTCACGTCAGATGGCAGTTCTCAGGTGACACTTGTGCAGGTTAGTCTGTAGACCCGAGATCGTCATAGAGTCTTGTGTGATTCCCACTGTGCTTTGATCTCCACCTTACCACGTCCATGAGGGCGTGCAAAACGGTGGTCTTTGGGTACAGTCCCGAGTCACATGGAGGCAATGAGCGATAGGAGGGGTTTCGTCTCTCCCGGTATTGGGGGTTGATGTTGCACTGTGCTCGATTGGCCGTAACAGGGAAGTCCCTGGCCAGGGCTGATCAGAGATTTGCTGGTAAGTGTTACCAGTAGTTTCTCGACCCGTTATGAGCCTCACATCGGCACGACTTATCGGTTATTGGGGTCTGACGTTTACCACCCCTAGACTTGATATGCGACGTATCAGACGAACAGACCGGACTGTACGGTAAGTGTTGCTGGTTGGATTCACAGGAGTGTGAGCGGGCTGGCTCGTCGATCTTCTGATCGCTCAATACCCGGATGGCCGTTACGTTTAGCAGACCGCTTGCGGCTTGTGGGTGCTTGATATGATCATCATCTGCTACCGGCGTATTGACGAGTCTTTAGAGTCCTACACAGAGGTTTCCTGGCTCAAGCGAAACGAAATAGGAGCGCATATGAGATATGTGCGGGACCGAGAATAATGCGTGTATGTGATACCTTATTTCATTCTCGCGATGAATGTATCGATTGGTTATATTCGATATAACCTAGATATCGAATCAAGGATTGATTCGATGAGCCGATACATAGGATACTAGTCGGTTATATGCGATATGACCGGATCGTTAAATCAAATGTTGATTTAATGATTTAATGTATAATTATATATTTGATATATTACTTTGCATTAACTAGTATTGGTTCACTTTAAATGGATTTTCTCACTTGATGTGCAAGAAGTATATGTGATATACTTTTGTGCACATATTTGTATCATGTTTGATGATACTAGATCATGTGGTTAAGTGTAAAGGATTAAACCATGGTTAAGAGATGATTAGGGTTTTGCTTTTTCATTTATTTATTTGTTTATTTATTTGGAAAAGGTTTAGATGAGAATGGTGGCTTTCTTTGTCTCTTATTGAAGCTTCATGAAGCTTTGACTTATGCAACCATTCTTATCTTCATGCTTAACCCTAACTCATCCAAGTAACCATGGTATATTCTCTACACTTAACCTTAGTTAGGATATGATAAGTATTGTTTTCTTTTTGATTTTAAATCACTTATCATATTCTTTCTTCTTCTTGATCATCTTCTTCTTCAAGAAAAGCTTAAGTCCATCAATGGCAACTTGAGCAAAAGTGAGTGAAATCCAATTCTAAAGCGAACCCACCTCCTATTTCTTCACCCTCTACCTCTTGCCAAGTTGTTTTGGGTTTTTTCTTCACAATTTTCACAACTTGGTGAAGTTGGAGCTTGAACTTGTGCAACCTCGACGTAGATCATCTTCGGCACGAAGCCGACGACCTATTCCGCTCATTTCTCCGATGAAGCCGATGCGAGAGTCCGAGATCCGACTAGGACAGCGAGAGGACATCTACGTGGAGCTAAGGGAGTGGATAACCGGATCTACAAAGGTTGTAGCCTCTTATCTTTAGTTAAGATGTTAACTAGTTTAATGTTTCGCCTAGAATTCTAGCCGACGATCCGTATTAGGGTTTCTCGGCACTCATAAATTTTTAAATTGGCATGATCGATGCCATGTGAGACCTCATTAGCGTGCCTAGGAACCCTACATACTGCTGCTCAATGTGCTGACGTGATACCTCGCTTTCATGATCACAATGGCCGATTGCTCACTCGTCGCTCTGCCCTTTTGAAGATCGTTATCGGGTCGATCTGGGAAGCTTTACCTCGGTTTTTTAGGCTATGCCGCTCCACGCACTCGATGACGTTGAGGACAAGGTGCATTCAGTATATCTGATATGCCTGATCTCGAAGAAACGAAGAGATGATCTCTTCACTATTTTGCATTGCATCTTCCAGCAGAAAGCAATAATATCCTCGTACCAGGGGATGGAGGATATTAGTGGTGATCCCGAAACTTGCATCCGAGAGAAGATGCATAAGAAGATAGTCGATGAGACTGAAGATGCTTTGCTCAAATTTGCCTTTGATTTTAAGAATTTAACGTTTTGACACTGTAAATCCTGAATGATGTAGTAGCGCTTGCTTTTAATCATCTCTTTTGTTTCCTTTGTAGTCATCCTCAGCTGACAATATGTAGTTACGTTTTTCTAAGTATGAATGAAAAGCATCTTTTCCTTTCATATCTGCACTTTTCTTTTCTTTTTGTGCGGAAATGGCTTAGCTTAGTTTATATACTAATTCCGGAGCGTTCAGTTTTTCCTTCCCTTAGGTATGTGGATAAACTCATCCTAACGTAAAACATACATAACCCCTATCGATATAGGCGTCCATTAGGTTTGTGGTGCTGGGTTAAGTTCATCGCACCCTTACTTCATTAGATATCATCTCGATCCATGTCCACTAGGTTGCTGGTTTCAAGTAGCCACATACTTGCTGTATCACTGAACCCTACCACTGCAGGATACAACGTCTCAAGTAATCTTCTTAGGCCGGTATGTCTGTATTGTCGTCAGATGGTTCAGCGTTAAGCGCACAATGTCGATTTACCTTAAGGTCAAACTCCCTTCTTTGAGGAGTCCCATGGATTTAGAGTCGCATCCGTCCGAGATGGGTTAACATCCAATGGACTTTAAGCTTCGCCTGTATTGCCATCGAGATCCGAAGCTAAGAATATGCTGCCACTTAGCTTCATCTTGGACCCTTTGGTCCTTGTCAACGTTGCGTCTACAACCTGCTGGAATGAGAAGGACGTCGAATTGGTTTTTAGGCCGCTGATTGACAGGGCAGAATACCCGTGATATGTGTTATGATATGCGTTCTAGTTTGTTTTCTACTTACCTCAATCAAGATGGTGTCGCTTTACAGCTAACCGGTTGAGTACGGGTCGTCCGCAGGGAGATGGTTCGTATGTCCGTTTTTGTTTTAGACGATTCAATGAAAATGTATATGTATATGTTCAATTCTATCCTATGTGTTCGTATTTTATGTTCAAGTAAATTTGTTAGGGTTAAGGTTGGTTAGTAGAGTTAGGATTAGTCTTATACTTGTCTTTTGTCGTTCTTGAAAAGATGTTGGGATAATCGAAAGTAGCGGGGATTAGGAGAACTTAGGAATGATATTTGCGAGTTTAAGCAAGCTTTCCAACGCTAAATCCATTCCAAGTACCTATTGTCCGTCCACTACATGCGCTTATTTCTAACTCTAGGCCAAACATATGCAACAATGTCTTCAATTAAGTCAAAACTACATGTCACATTGTAATGCGCCCATAGGAATTCTCGACTTAGGTCGTGGCTATATGTCACTTATAGCGCGCCTAAGTGAGGGGGTTGTGTTTGTTTGGTCTAGATTCATTTTAAGGTGTTTGGTGAAGAGAAGCATAAGGGATTTTTCCATCCCTCATACTAACCTTCCTTAGCCCTAACAAGTGTGGAAATTATTCATACATTTAAAAGAAAAATAAAACAAGAAGGAAGAAAAAAAAAGAAAGGAAAATACGGTTTTAACAAATGGTAGCAAGCAAACTACTTGGGCCCTCACCTAAGCAAGGGACTCTATCGAGTATCATGGCTTGAAAATACGGTTTAGAAGAGAAGGAAAATAAAACAAGAAAAGAAAACCAACAACTACTTAACAACAAATAATAAAGTTACACTAGGAATTAAAATTATAATACAAGAAAACGAAGATACAAGTTAAGAAAAAACCCTCATCTTTATTAATTTTCCACTCAAAAGCTCTCACTACAATTTTCATGGAGGATAGATGAAGAGGAAGAAGAAGATACACACTAAACTATACTAAATCCTAGAAAAGAAAAGCATCTCTAATTTGGGTCAAAACTGGAGCGTTTATAGGCAGAGAAATAAAACTATAGAGTCATATTATAAGCCCCTATACAATTACTCAACTACCCCTAAAAGATGATCTGGAGAAGATATGACTAGGCCGCGGAACAGCCGTCCAAAAGGCTTATTGGTCGCGGTTCCGCAGTCGCTTGGAGGGTTTAGCATATCGTTTTTCCTGGACTTTCTCATGTTGCTTTTTCTTCTGTTTAACAGGTCCCAAATTACAAAATGGTTCCAAAATATCTTCAGATTTTCAATAGTCAAAAATGGCTACTCTTTTAATTTTTTTGACCTTTATCTCTGTCGAGCTTCGCGCACCTCTTGATCTTTGTGCTACCCATCTCGTGCATTGTGCTTGTCCGAGACACGAATGACCACTGTTATTTGTCCTGTCTCTTGAACTGGTAAGCGACATTGGACATGTGTAGATGACCGGAACCCAGATTTTATCTGTTTTTGGTAGATATTCTGGATTTTGGTATAACTGTAGAGATTTTGCATGATTTGCGTTATTTTGGAATTGGAACTTGTAACCTGTAATCATATAGTAAATACGGATCAAAAACACCTACCTATAAACAAATGAACAGAAGAGTGGACGATATTAAATGGAATATTCAGGTGTGAATAGCCGCATAGATTGTCATCGAGACCTGAAGCTAGGATTTTTCCATTTCCCCGCCATAGCTTTGGATCCTTAGAGCTTCATGATGTCACGTCTGCACATTGCTAGAGGGACGTTGAGATAATCTTTAGGCTATAGATATTTCCATCGAGATCTGGATCTAGGATTTTACCATCACTCCACTTTGATTTGACCCTTTGGTCCTTACTAACATTGTAATCGTATTTCAGCGGAGTGAGTTGGACGTCCGTGAATTACCTACAGAAGTCGAAATTCGAACCATCTACAGGACAGAAAAATTTTATTTTATCATTTTTCTATCATTCATTCATATATTTTTATTCTCCACGATACTCTATCATTTCAGCTTTTCATATCGCGAAAGCCGCAATTACCCAATCATTTCGGCTATTTATCTCGGTGCCCAATCATTTCAAATATATATTTTTTATTTTTACTCGCTGCTTGTTATTGCACGTTTCCCAATCATTTCTATTATTTTTATATTCATTTTTTTAGTCTGATACCAATTTTGGTATCAGTATCGCTACAACTGGAGTAGTGCCAGGAACGACTCATTATTTACCATTGTCCTTCTTGGGTAGAGGTGGCTTAAAAGACGGGGTTAGGATCCCATCAACTAAGGATTTTCAATGTTTACAAGCCGTGAGGGACTCGTAAAGCTATCTTCTCCCTATGAGTCGAGAAGATCTCATAGGTGCCTTTTCTCACTAGGGATCGTGAGGACTCCTAAGTGAATCTTGTAAGTCGTAAGGATCCTATAAGAGTATTTTTCTTCTGTAAGTCGAGAGGACTTACAGGTGTCATCCACCATATGGAACTTGGGTTTGATTATGTTTATTTGTGCATGTGGATTGTATACAAGAGTCGAGGTAGAACTACTTGTAGGGCTATTTTAGAGGGGTATATGATGGTTTAGGAACATGTTCAGATCTGTAACCTAAGACTTTTGAATTCTATAAGCCCAGATGGTCTCATAAAGGGGTATTTTCTTCTTACAAGTTGAAAGGATCTCGTAAGCATATATACTCCATAGAAATCGTGAGGATTCTCTAGTGTCTTTCGCCTTTGTGAGTCATAAGAATCTCACTTAGGTATTTTCCTTGCAAATCAAGAAGGCTTTGCAAGTGTATTATTATTAGTTTTTTACGAGTTTGCGCCCTTTCGGATTTTCACAAGCTCGCCGGCAGTCCTGCTGTTTTTACTCACGGCGCCTTTTCGGATTTTCATCCGTGCCCCTTTTGCTTATGAACATAACGTTTTTTTAAGGACTGCACCATCGGTAGATCTTCATAGCCGGCGGGACTTCAGGTGCAGCCTTGCAGGTGGGACTTGAGTTGCAATCTTCGCCAGTAGGACCTAAGTTGCAATGTCGATCTTAAGAAGCATATAAGTTTAGGGACATCACTGTCAAACATTCCCTTGTTCGGGGCATATACTAGTTTAGGGACATTTCGGTCCAACATTATCATACATGGCGTAACACATTAGTTTAGAGATATTGTGGTCCAATATCATCATGCATGGGGGAACATATTGGTTTAGGGACATCTCGGTCCACCATTCCCGTGTTAAGAACGATATACTAGTTTAGAGACATTTTGGTCCAATATTCTTATGCATTGCACAGTGTATTAGTTTAGGGACATCTCGGTCCAACATTCCCTTGTTCGGGATGATATACTAGTTTAGGGACATTTCAGTCTAACATTTCCTTATTCGGGACGATATACAAGTTTAGGGACATTTCGGTCCGACATTTCCTTGTTCGGGAAGATATACTAGTTTAGATACATTTCAGTCCAATATCCCCGTGTTTGGGGTGAAGTGGTTGGCTCTCAGAGTTCTGACTTAGGAAGATAAGAAGCGGAAATAGGCGTCATCATTTATCATTGATCTTGTAACGACTCTGAAATCTCTGTACAGAAATTTTCTTGTTAATGTACAGAAAAGAGTATTACAGCCTGTATAAGAGTTAAAAGTTATTTCTATTAAATAAAAGCAAGAAACAACTTGTATCTCACCGGTAAAGCCTTTGCACTGCTGTGACGTAGCCTGTGTGTTCGATTCTCATCAGACACAATTATTTTTTTTATTTTACTTTTTATTTTTAGAAGCCCAAAAGGTTGCACGTGCAATACACGGGAAAATGAAAAGTTCAAAAAAATCAAACATGTGAAAAATGATGTAAACACAGAATTAATCTTGTGGCATGAATCTCGAGGCATTTGCCTCGGATTCGACAGGAGGAAATAGCCCTAAAGCCGGCGAGGATGGTTGGATTATCTCCAATGAGCTCCGTGTTTTTCACACTCGTCTCTTCAACTCCCCTCAACACCTCTGCACTGTTTGATTTCTCTGTAATCAAACAGAGACCCTTCATTTCACCAATTAACACCATTTTAATACTTTTTAATCCACATTTTTAATTCCCAAACCCTAATTCTCCCCTATAAATACCACCACATGCCCTAGCTCTTTACCATTCTGAAAATTCTAGCAAAAATTCTCTCAAAATTTTCCTAAGTGCAAGTGGAGTAAAGTGGAGTTAGCGAGCAAGCTTCTTCCGCCAAAGATCGAAGCCGATTCCGGAGCTCCCGTAACACCACGAAGTTCATCCCCTCTTCCTTAATCTCCTCTTGATATATTCAAACCGTAAATCCCTCCCAGCTCTCATCCTTTTCATTGAAATTCATCTTTAAATCTTATATCGGTAAAGTGGAGTTATTACCGATACTCTTTTCTAAACCCTAGAAACTCCCTTTTTCCTTTATATATTGATCAACCTAATTTTACCACATTAATTGTAACCTTATATACCAATGTTTAGAATTAAGTTTAATCAAAACAACCATAATTGAAATTTTCATTAAAATACCCTGAACTTTATTATCACATCTTTTCGTTTTTTTAAACTATACTTTTAGGAAAAACTTCACGGGGTAACGACCTACTCCACACATACACTTTGGTTTCATAGCACGATACCTATTTGTATGTATATTCGTTTCAAAGAATAATCTTTACAATAAAATACCACATACTTTAAAACCGGGTTTGTTTTAAAATGGTATTTTGTATTCTTTTACAATTATGTATCTACAACCCTCGTTAGGGGACCTGCTAATGGATGTGTGGATTATCGCACATTCTGAGG
This sequence comes from Agapanthus africanus, assembly GCA_030015575.1. Classification (NCBI taxonomy): domain Eukaryota; kingdom Viridiplantae; phylum Streptophyta; class Magnoliopsida; order Asparagales; family Amaryllidaceae; genus Agapanthus; species Agapanthus africanus. Next base: position 185,687,414 of record CM057341.1, read on the forward strand.
ATATTAGAGCGAGATGCAGCACTCCTCACGGAGTATTCGATCTCGAAAGGATATAAATACGGTTTTTAAGAAATGCGAATTTTCTAAATAAAACTAATTTTCTAAAAATTAAAAAATTATATAAATCTATAAATTCGTATTTTCATTATATTATGAAATAATATTTTTTTAAAAATGAAAGATTAAAAAAATGTTAATAAAATACCATCAAGTTACTAAAAAGGGCTAGTTTTCAATAAAATACCATAAACTTTTAAAAACTAGGTATTTATCATTAAAATACCTCAATACTTAAAACACATGCTCATGAAAACCCTAAGTAATATATATCACCCTCGAGATTTTATTTTTAATCTATATTAAAATATTTTTCATAAAACCCCCGCGAGATATACAAAATAATATTTTAAGGACTTTAGTAAATATAGATTTAAGCGGGATCAATTCTCTTGAGCCCCAGGGAGCCGGAGAAAGTGAGTGCTTGCCTATTCAGGTTAGAAAACTTAACAGGAGTTATCGATGGCTATTGTCTTCGAAAAAGACACAAATCCTGTCGTCCATGTGCAGCAGTTGCTGATAACTCCTGAACCTAAGATTCAAGAATTAAATCGGTTTACAAGTGTCTGACTCAGTCTGAGTCCAACCTCAAACCTGAATCCAAAATCAAACACGAATACTTGATCATGAACATAAATACTCGAAGTCAAACATGTATACTTGTCTTAACTTGACCGAACCATGGTTATAACTTGATATGAACTTGACATGACTACTTGAATACATGATTACATCCTGAATATGAACCTAAACATTTTGTATCCACGGTTTCGGCCAAGACTTGTAAACATAATCTATACAATACATTACACGGGGATAAAGGGGTAGATTGGTACGAAACGTATATCGTGGCACGAGAGGTCACTTAAAAGACACCTACATGAATTCTCGTGCCGTTGTCCCATGGGTTATGACGGGGTCTTGTACTACATGTTACCATAGTCCACGGGGTAAGATGGACTCCTCTCGTATACATGAATATCTTCTTTATCGAACTACAAACAACCACGTTAGAATAACTATCATATACCCGTAATCGGTCATATACAACTTTACCTGTTCATTTCACTTTATATACAATCTTCTCTTTCTTATTTTGGGACTTATCGAGCGTTAGTTCACCGACGACATTCCTTTCTGTTTCTTTCTTGGAATGTTCGTTAGGAGGACTGGACTCTGAGGAGATAGAGCCGAGCCAGGAGGACTTGGACCATCTTACCGCTCAGCCTGAGTACTAGTTCCTATGCACTTACTTTCAGTATGCCATTGTTTAGACATTTGCTTTTGATTATTGTATCTTTTATTTCAAACAGTTGTATCTAAAGTTGAATGTAAATAAATTCGCTGTTTCATTTTATTCTCTTGTCATTCTTGTTCATTTTTATATATTGCTTAATTACGCATAACGTATTTATTTCATAGTAAATACGTTGCGGCCTGCTACGTCACCGTTTCCGTCTACTGGGAAGCGGGACGTGACAGGTTTTGTTGGTAGCCCATGCAGGTCAGTTCTGCATGAAGTCTTATCTAATATATCACAAGAATTATAAGAATCAGCAACTATACATTCCTTACATTTCTAATTTCTTAAATATATCCTAATCATTTCTTTTCTATCAAGGTAATGGATTCGTCCAACAACACCAGCACTAACGTCAACGTCAATACCCCACCGCCTACTCTACCATCACCACCTACCGTTGCAGCTCCTATCTGTAAGTCCACGTTGCTCACCCCGGTTCTTACGGGAAGGCGGAAACGGCGAAAAACAATTTTTTGGCCCAAAGGCAACATGGACTAAAAGCCGGATCTTTGCTAAACTAGAAACTAGCAAACTACTAGAGGCTTTAACTACTATGCCGTAGAAAATATACCTCACGAAACCGGTCCTTCGGGTCTTCTCTCCGCTGTTCGGCTCGTCCATCCACGCTCCGAGGGTCGATCCGGATCTTGGTCACCTCCGCGGCCTTCTTGAGTCGAAGACGATCCATCCGAGAGATGTACACCGAGCTCCACCTCGAGCCGAGGCAACTAGGGCAACGGGATCGCTAGTCTAGATGCCCTAGGTAGTGTAGTAGAAATATATGGAAGTGTTTGTCTTTGTGGGATCTTTTTCTCTCAACACATGAGATCAAAAGAAGAAATCAAGAGGAGGAAGAAGGAGGAGCTAGCAACTATGAGAGCTTTTCTTTTCTTCTCACAAGAACAAGAGAGAGAAATGAAAAATGAATTATGAGCTAAAGAAATGAACCATGGTTGCAATAATGCAAAACTATCATCATTACCAATCCTTTCATGATAAAGTTGATGGCTACTAATTGAATTGACCATTTTCATAATCCAAAAGAAAAAGAAAATCCAAAGAAGAGTGTAGACCTCTCATGAAGGTCAATGGTCAACACCGGTCAATGGGTCAACAAAGTCATGGTGGTCAAATGGTCAATGCAATTAGCCATCACAAAATTATCACAAAAAGGATTAGTAAAATAATGTCTCCGGCGAATAATGGTTTTGACCGAACGAATTGTCAAAACCCTAATGAGCCTGCCACATAATGGTTTTGGCCGAACCAACTGCCAAAACCCTAATGGGGCATCTCCTCCTTTATCGCTCCTCAAAACTGTGCATACACACCTGCATCCGCATTCCGTAGAATGCGAATGAACAGAAGACAAAACAAATCCATCCGTGCAATACTAGGATCCGGCTTAAACCAAAGCCCACTAGTATTTCCTGCCCGAACAGCATACGCACACAAGTGCACGTAAGTGATCGCAGCCCTGCCGTAAAACCATACAGCCTCTACACGTTTCGCTCAGTGCAGGGAAACTCTCTGTGTGGGACTCTAAAGACTCGACACTACGCTGGCAGTGGGTTTAACCACTGACCGCAAGCGGCACTAGCTGTACGTAACGGTCCCCAGGTAGATGTCGATAAGAAGGCCGATGAGGTAAACCCATCCGAACTCCTACTGAGCCTGTATGTGACAATCTCCGTACAGTCCGGTCTGTTCGTCTGATACATCGCATGGCGGGCCTAGGGGGATGGTGAACTTCAGTCCCCTAATAGCGGTACAAGTCGCGTCGGAGTGTAGCCCAGAACACCCTGAGATAATACTGGAAACCTACCAGTATATCTCGCTTGCCCTGGCCAGGGACTACTCGTGTAATGGCTCTCCTAGACACAGCGCGATGTCAACCCCCAATACCGGGAGAGCCGAATCCTGTCTAACTGTCACTGCCTCCAAGTGCTTCGGGACTGCACCCAACTACTACCTGTTTGCACGACTCCTTTAAGCCGTGGTAAGGTAGTAATCTAAGTACAGTGGGAACACACTCGAGGCGAAGTGACAGTGTCAAGTCAGCGGACTATGCTGTACTCATGTCACCTGGGAACTGATAACCGACGATAGGTATAATACCAACCATCAGTTCCCGACGAGTCCTGTCCAGTGTACTCATAACCTAACAAGCACCCGCATACTATCTCCAGTACGAGGTACTGATGGCTGTGGGATAGACCATCTCCCCTGCTAGGATGAGAAGCGCATACGCTAGTCTACTCCGGAGTATCGATGCCCCGTCTCGATAATCCTACGACTAGGGACCTGTATAAGGATGTGCTTATGAATTACCCAGCCCCCACGAGTGTGACTGCCATCATAACGCTGGTAATCAAGCAAAGATCCTAAGGGCTCTACTAATATGTATAAGCGATATGCTAAAAGAAACACATGCACATATTGAAGTAGAAACAAACCAAGTAGCATACTACCATTTTGAGCAAGATTGTCTATACAACGGTGAATATCCCAAGTTTCCATTAAGTAATATACAAGCTAGTATGATACAGTAATGGCCTCTAGGGCATATACACTAACAATCTCCCACTTGCACTAAGGCCATGTACTGGTCTATCGTAGACCTATCATCTCGATCAGCCGCTCGAACTGAGTCTCGGGTAGGGCCTTCGTGAGTGGATCTGCAGTGTTATTTTCCGAATTTACTCTCTTCACCTCGATCTCCTGGCGATCTACGATCTCCCTGATCAGGTGGTATCGCCTCAAAATGTACCTGGACTTCTGATGGGACCTGGGTTCCTTCGCTAAACCTATAGCGCCGTTGTTGTCACAATATAGCGGTATTGGATCAACAATGGTAGGAACCACCTGAAGCTCCGTGAGGAACTTCTTCATCCAGACAGCTTCCTTTGCGGCATCGCAAGGAGCTATATACTCCGCTTCCATAGTTGAGTCAGCAACGGTCTCCTGCTTGGAACTCTTCTAGCAAACCGCCCCTCCATTGAGGGTAAAGACATAACCCGACATGGACTTGGAGTCATCCTTGTCACTCTGGAAGCTGGAGTCAGCAAAGGCCTCGATCTGGAGGTCTTTTCCGCCATACACCAAGAACATCTCCTTAGTCCTTCTCAGGTACTTGAGAATGTTCTTTACCGCTATCCAGTTTTTCTCCCCTGGGTCCGACTGATACCTGCTTACAACGCTCAATGCGTATGCTACATCTGGTCTGGTACATAACATCGCATACATTATAGAGCCTACCGCAGAAGCGTAGGGTATAATAGACATGCGATCCCTTTCCAAATCAGTCTTGGGAGACATCTCTTTGGAGAGGGTGATCCCGTGACAAGCCGGTAAATTACCGCACTTGGAATCTTCCATACTGAATCTTTTCAGTATGGTGTCAATGTACCTGGACTGTGAAAGTCCCAACTTCCTCTTAGATCTATCACGATAGATCTGGATCCCCAGAAAGTAGTTGGCATCGCCCAGGTCCTTCATAGAGAACCTCTGTGACAAGAATCCTTTGACTGACTGTAGCATAGGAATATCATTTCCTATTAGGAGAATATCATCCATGTACAAGACGAGGAATACCCCAGTTCTCCCTACAATCTTACTATAAATGCATGGTTCATATGGGTTTTTGATAAAGTCGAATTCCTTGACAGTATCATCAAAGCAGATGTTCCAACTCCGCGATGCCTGCTTCAGTCCATAGATGGACTTGAGCAACTTGCACACTTTACCGCTGCTCCCACTCTGAATGAATCCCTCCGGCTGATCCATAAAGACGCACTCTTCCAAATTTCCATTTAGGAAAGCCGTCTTTACGTCCATCTGCCAGATCTCATAATCGTGGAAGGCAGCAATGGCAAGAAGGATCCGAATGGATTTGAGCATAGCCACTGGAGAAAAGGTCTCGTCATAGTCCAAACCAGGTCTCTGACGAAAACCCTTTGCTACAAGTCTAGCTTTATAGGTTTCAACCTACCCATCTACACCAATCTTCTTTCTGAAGATCCATTTGCAGCCTACGGGTTTTACCCCTTCTGGAGAAAAGTCCAAAGTCCAAACTTTGTTGGTGTACATGGACTCCATCTCGGTCCGCATTGCATCCAGCCATTTTACCGAGTCACCGCTCTGAATGACTTGCTGGAAGCTAGTAGGCTCACCATAATCCATAGTGCAATCCTCTCTATCCCCGTCTATGAGAAAACCGTAGTATCTCTCGGGCGGATGAGACTGCCTACTACTCCTGCGGAGTGGCGCTGGGATGTCCTGTTCTTTCGAACCCTCTGGTTCTACTAAGCTTTCAGTAATAGCTCGTGGTTCTAGAATTTCTTCCAGTTCTATTGCGCTCCCACTTATCTGGTTTTCCAAAAACTCAGTTTCCAAGAAGCGGGCATGACGAGAAACAAAAACCTTTTGTTCCTCTGCGTAATAGAAAAGATACCCCTTGGAGTTCTTTGGGTATCCCACAAACTTACACTGTACTGAGCGTGCCTCGAGCTTGTCCGCATTCTGCTTTTTGACAAAAGCTGGACACCCCCATGTCTTAATGTGATTAAGATAGGGTTTCTTCTCACACCACATCTAATATGGTGTAGTAGGCACAGTCTTAGTTGGAACTCGGTTCAAAAGATATGCAGCTGTTTCTAGTGCATAACCCCAGAAAGATCGCGGTAACTCAGCCTTACTCATCATGGAACGAACCATATCCAATAGGGTTCGATTCCGCCTTTCCGATACACCGTTGTGTTGTGGTGTGTATAGAGGAGTAAGCTGAGAGAGAATTCCATTCTCTTTTAAGTAGCCCAGAAACTCGGCACTCAAGTATTCACCACCTCGATCAGATCTCAGTGTTTGATACTTTTGCCTGTTTGTTTTTCAACTTCATTCTTATATTCCTGAAATTTCTTAAAGGCTTCGGATTTTTGCTTCATCAAGAAGACATGCCCATACCTAGAGAAATCATCTGTGAAAGTAATGAAGTATGAATAACCACTTCGCGCATGTGTAGACATTGGACCACACACATCACTGTGTATGAGTCCCAAAAGCTCGCTTGCTCTTTCTCCGTGTCCAGTAAACGGAGTCTTTGTCATCTTTCCCATGAGACAAGATTCACAAGTGGCATAAGACTGGTACTCGAACGGATCCAAGTATCCTTCTTTATGTAACTTTGTCAACCGTGTTTCATTAATGTGACCCAGTCTACAATGCTATAAGAAAGCCTGATTTAATTCCAGAGACTTTCTTTTAAGTGTGTTCTGGACACTGAAGACCTGAGCTTGATTCAAAACGTATATACCGTTTTTCAATGTACCTGACCCAATCAGAACTTGATTTAGGTGGATGTTTACTACATCGCTTACAAAAGTAAAATCATATCCTTCCTTAGAAAGTAAGGATACAGATATGATATTACAAGTCGCACCTGGTACATAAAAACAGTCACGCAGAATCAATATCTGCCCAGTTGTCAGTCCTAGATGATATTCCCCTACGGATTCAGCATACATGCTCATTCTGTTAGCAACCCTGAGAGTCATATCACCTTTCTTGATAACCCCACGGTTTCTCAGAGCCTGTAACTAATTACAGATATGAGATCCTGATCCGGTATCCAATACCTAGGAAGTAGGGTTAACTGACATACAGTTCACTATTACAAACACACCCGAAGCCGAAGCCACAACATGCTTCGAATTCTGGCTACTGGCTATACTAGCCCTGCAATCCTTCTGCCAATGTTCATTCCTGTAACAATAGGAATATCCTTCTTTTACTACATCGAGTCCCGAAACTTCCGCCCTTCCCTTTCTTTCTACTTCCCTGGTTTCCTTCAGGGTAGTTGGTAGAGACTGTTGAACTAAGTCAGCATCTGACCCGCTCTTCAACGTGGTCTTCTGGTCCGTGAGCTCAAAAGAGCTGGTCTCTGTAAGGACGTTCCCCCCTACAGATGACCCGATAGCCAATCTCGCTGGAAGCAATTCGTTCGAGGTCTCATATCTTGCGATACGAGATTGCTCTCCATATAAATCTTTGTTATGGAGGAAGATAGAAACAGAGTCCATCTTCTCGTGCTGCCTCTGGTTTGCACCATCAACTGAGGCTAACACGAGGCACTTGGCTTTCGCACAGTCTTCTTCCGATGTCTCGCGGATATGAATATCCGTGACAGGGGAAACTGGACCTAAGACGGCAGGGGTTGGATCAGTCAAGAGGTGTCCCAGCTTGTCATGGGCAATGGACATCTGGACAGACCTTTACCAATCATAACAGTGAGATTCAGTCATTTTATTATCTAGATGTAACCTATGTCTGGTCACTGGGTCGCTGCAATTAAGAGAGAGAGAAGAAAACACTTTAGCATGATGCTCTTGCAAGTTTAGATTGGTTTTTAATTTATCTAAACAGGATGGCTCCCACTGTCTCTCGAATCCCTCCTCAAACCATAAAGGAAGAATTAGTCGGGTTCATTCTCACCGTACAATACTTGCTTAACCGTTCAGCCAGGCCAGTGTCGGTACTTCGAGAGAGGTTTTCCAACGCTTTCGCGAAGTTTCTTAATTAAGTAACCTCTTTTCCCTGTGGGCGTAGCCCCGCTAACACCTTTCTAGACACCTACTAGGTTTATAGCATTGATCGTTAAGTGAGAAAGTTCCCGAGGAGTAGCATATACTCACAGTAGGATCGGGATCCAAATATCATCGTGTGACAAAACTGAAGGAATCCTACCAGAATCATCACACTCCAAATGGTATGCAGCGCTAGCAAGTTTCAGTTCTTTTGAAACTCCCGATGTGGATTTTTTCCCCATGCTCATATGACCTTGACTTTGGCCAACAAATCATAAGTTACATGTCAAGTTCTACCCGTCATTATCCAGGTTAATTTGAACCCACCCGCACATACCCTTGACTTTGGCCAACAAGGCAGTACGACTGTCCCAAACCAACGCATCTATCTATGCTACATATGAATACCCAATAGCTACCAAACACTGTGCCTTGACTTTGGCCAACAAACACAGCTTGAATACTATTGACTATCCATACGAAACGACGGAGGGCTACGAATGGTTTTGGCGAAACCGTGAACTTAGTGAACTTGATATAATCGATGGAACGAGATAGCTTTTAAAAGGAGTGGTTCAAGCTCCGTATTTAAAAATCTGGTTTTTGAAAAGAACCGAGTGGTTTTGAAAGTGTTTCAACGACTTTTACTTGGTTTATTTTCTTGCATTAGTTTTAATGCGTCCCATCATTTAATCCTACCATTGCAGAAAACAACCAAAATATGGTGTACGCTTATGCCATCCGCATTCGCCACGGGGCCCCGTCATCACCCGTTAGGTTACTTAACTAACGACAGAGCAGGGGCTGGACTAGCGCGGATGCAAAACATAAGCAACACCTAAATAGATATCATATATAGATATATAGCAATGATAGTCAATCCAGATCACAGATGAACACTTTGGATATACTAGGAATCCGCGATTCGTTCGAGCCTGCAACGAAAAGCAGATTACACGGTCGCGATGAATAGCCAAACCCTACCCTAGACCCCTATGGGTGCGGCAAACTACCCGCCAAGTACCCGAAGCGAAGCAACCTCCCTCAATACCGTGAGTAGGCCACTCGGCACTTCGAGATACCCGGTAGTTTGTGCACCCTACCTTGGGTCTATCCTAGGAGCAAAAACAGTAAAAAGAAATTATACAATGACGGCTACAACCCCGACCCGGTTGTGCGGCCAAAAAAATAATATTACATCAATTTACAAATTTTACAATGAATGAAAGAAAAAGAAACTCTCATCTCACATCCACCCCGGCTATTCATCCGCGACAATCCACCGAGTTCATATACACAAACCATCAACAATACAGATCACAATATGTATAACCCCCACTAATCGACGTATAGCGATTAGCGGACGTTCAATACATATATCACATCACAGATAATATCCATTAGCCAAAGTCTACGGAATATCGATCAAAATACGGATTTGTAACCACCCCAAAAGTCATTTTATTCTCTGGAAAATCTGGGTAGAAACAACATGTACCAAAAATCCTAAAACAGCCAAATAAAAACACTGCAAAAAACCCGGTCCACTACCGAGTCAAATCGGCCGCGGAACCGCGGCAAGAAGCATGTTCTTGCCGCCGAACCGCGGTGGTTTGATCGATTCAGTGGACTATTTTTGTGCTGTGTTATTACAATACCCTGAGCCGAATTTTCATGTATGTTAAATCATTTTTAGAGCAGTATAAAAATTCGACAGAAACATGGTTTTTTCCGGACTTGTTTTGCGACTTTTTTCCGATCGATATTCTAAATACTTTGCTAACTTGCTAGTTTATGTTTAGCTAGGCTTTGATACCACTGTAAGTCCGCGTTGCTCACCCCGGTTCTTACGGGGAGGCGGAAACGGCGAAAAACAATTTTTTGGCCCAAAGGCAACATGGACTAAAAGCCGGATCTTTGCTAAACTAGAAACTAGCAAACTACTAGAGGCTTTAACTACTATGCCGTAGAAAATATACCTCACGAAACCGGTCCTTCGGGTCTTCTCTCCGCTGTCCGGCTCGTCCATCCACGCTCCGAGGGTCGATCCGGATCTTGATCACCTCCGCGGCCTTCTTGAGTCGAAGACGATCCACCCGAGAGATGTACACCGAGCTCCACCTCGAGCTGAGGCAACTAGGGCAACGGGATCACTAGTCTAGATGCCTTAGGTAGTGTAGTAGAGATATATGGAAGTGTTTGTCTTTGTGGGATCTTTTTCTCTTAACACATGAGATCAAAAGAAGAAATCAAGAGGAGGAAGAAGGAGGAGCTGGCAACCATGAGAGCTTTTCTTTTCTTCTCACAAGAACAAGAGAGAGAAATGAAAAATGAATTATGAGCTAAAGAAATGAACCATGGTTGCAATAATGCAAAACTATCATCATTACCAATCCTTTCATGATAAAGTTGATGGCTACTAATTGAATTGACCATTTTCATAATCCAAAAGAAAAAGAAAATCCAAAGAAGAATGTAGACCTCTCATGAAGGTCAATGGTCAACACCGGTCAACGGGTCAACAAAGTCATGGTGGTCAAATGGTCAATGCAATTAGCCATCACAAAATTATCACAAAAAGGATTAGTAAAATAATGTCTCCGGCTCATAATGGTTTTGACCGAACGAATTGTCAAAACCCTAATGAGCCTGCCACATAACGGTTTTGGCCGAACCAACTGCCAAAACCCTAATGGGGCACCTCCTCCTTTATCGCTCCTCAAAACTGTGCATACACACTTGCATCCGCATTCCGTAGAATGCGAATGAACAGAAGACAAAACAAATCCATCCGTGCAATACTAGGATCCGGCTTAAACCAAAGCCCACTAGTATTATCTGCCCGAACAGCATACGCACACAAGTGCACGTAAGTGATCGCAGCCCTGCCGTAAAACCATACAGCCTCTACACGTTTCGCTCAGTGCAGGGAAACTCTCTGTGTGGGACTCTAAAGACTCGACACTACGCTGGCAGTGGGTTTAACCACAGACTGCAAGCGGCACTAGCTGTACGTAACGGTCCCCAGGTAGATGTCGATAAGAAGGCCGATGAGGTAAACCCATCTGAACTCCTACTGAGCCTGTATGTGGCAATCTCGGTACAGTCCGGTCTGTTCGTCTGATACATCGCATGGCGGGCCTAGGGGGTGGTGAACATCAGTCCCCTAATAGCGGTACAAGTCGTGTCGGAGTGTAGCCCAGAACACCCTGAGATAACACTGGAAACCTACCAGTATATCTTGCTTGCCCTGGCCAGGGACTACTTGTGTAATGGCTCTCCTAGACACAGCGCGATGTCAACCCCCAATACCGGGAGAGACGAATCCTGTCTAACCGTCACTGCCTCCAAGTGCTTCGGGACTGCACCCAACTACTACCTGTTTGCACGACTCCTTTAAGCCGTGGTAAGGTAGTAATCTAAGTACAGTGGGAACACACTCGAGGCGAAGTGACAGTGTCAAGTCAGCGGACTATGCTGTACTCATGTCACCTGGGAACTGATAACCGACGATAGGTATAATACCAACCATCAGTTCCCGACGAGTCCTGTCCAGTGTACTCGTAACCCAACGAGCACCCGCATACTATCTCCAGTACGACGTACTGATGGCTGTGGGACAGACCATCTCCCCTGTTGGGATGAGAAGCACATACGCTAGTCTACTCCGGAGTATCGATGCCCCGTCTCGATAATCCTACGACTAGGGACCTGTATAAGGATGTGCTTATGGATTACCCAGCCCCCACGAGTGTGACTGCCATCACAACGCTGGTAATCAAGCAAAGATCCTAAGGGCTCTACTAATATGTATAAGTGATATGCTAAAAGAAACACATGCACATATTGAAGTAGAAACAAACCAAGTAGCATACTACCATTTTGAGCAAGATTGTCTATACAACTGTGAATATCCCAAGCTTCCATTAAGTAATATACAAGCTTGTATGATACAGTAATGGCCTCTAAAGCATATAAACTAACACTATCAATGAGCAAATGGTACTGCTTGAGGCCATCAAGAGTCTATTGGAGGGTCAGCAGCAACAGACTGCTATCCTCATGCACCGTCCTGAAGCCGAGGCACCCGGAGTCAAGCAATTCCGGGCACTGCATCCAAAACACTTCTTAGGAAAAGGGAACCCAATTGAGGCAGAAGAATGGGCACAAGTGATTGAAGATGATCTGGCAGCCGCTCAAGTGCCATATGTTGCCTGGATAAGAGTTGCTAAGTTTGAACTGACTGGCTATGCAAGTATCTGGTGGAAGGCTGAGGAAAGCCAACTCACACAGCCAATTTAGTGGAAGACGTTTCGCGATCTGTTTGATGCGAAGTTCTTCCCTGAGACTGCCCGTTTCGAGATGGTGTTGGCTATAGTGCCCTCAAGGCAATTATCATAGTCGCGGACTTGTGATTATGATGATTGAGTGAGGACCTATACCGATAAAATGGTCTTACTCAAGATGATAGTATGCTATCTGGTTTTTCTTTATCATCTTGTTGATAAAGCCCATAGGATTCTTGCTTGACTGCCAGCATTATGATGGAGATCATATATGTGGGAGCTGGGGTCTATAAGCACATCCTTAAATGTCCTTAGTCGTAGGAGTATCGAGACCGGGCATCGATACTCCATTGTAGACTAGTGTATACTGATCGAGACCCCGACGAGGGGCGGTGGCCAGGTCTCACAAGCCATTGGTGTTAGTTTGTTCACCTAAGATAGTATACAGGTGCTCATTAGGTTATGAGTACACTGGACGGACTCGCCGGGAACCTGCTAGTTGGTATTATACCTATTGTCCGATAGCAGTTCCCAGGTGACATGTGTACAGGTTAGTCTGTCGACCTGAGATCGTCATTTGTCTCGTGTGAGTTCTCACTGTGCTTTAATTACTAACCTACCACGGCTCAAAGGAGTCGTACAAACAGGTTTTAGTTGGGTACAGTCCCGAGCCACATAGAGGCAGTGATCGGATCGTCGGGGATTCGTCTCTCCCGGTATTGGGGGTTGATGTCGCGTTGTGTATGGATGGCCATCACCATAAATCCGTGGCCATGGTGGATGAGAATTGTAGGGTTCCTAGGCACTCTTGTGAGGGTTCATAAGGCATCAACCATGCCCAAATTAAATTTTAGACGTGCCGAACAACCCAAAGCCGGGATCTTTGCTAGATTATTAGGGTTTAATATGCAAGTAAACATCTGTACAACTAAGTGTGAGGGATTACAACCTTTGTAGTCCACTCCTTCGCTTCATAAGCTCCGAGTAGAAGTCCCTTCGCCGCGATCCACGATCTCCCGGACTCAAGAGAGGCTCCACGACTCGAACGATCCATGCTAGCTTGTAGTGTTCCTTTTCTCCGATGATCTACGTCGAAGTTGCTATAACTCAAGCTCTCTCACTCTAATGAGGTGAACACCCTAATCTAATCGGCTAGATTAGATGAGGATGATGGAGTAGTATTTATGCTTTCTCTTTATATCAAATTCTCACATGAAAACATCACAAAAGGAAAACCTAGTAAGCTTTCTCAAAGCTCAAGGTTGAAGATGAAGAAGAAATAATGCATAATCCTTTTGTGATGAATAATGAAAAGAATATATGATTAATCATGGAACCATGGTCAAGGATGACAAGGATAACCTTTGTAGAGAATTAACTAGGGCTAGGGTTTTGTTTGGGTTAAAGAATGAGTCATGAGAAAATATCAACAATAATATCTTAAGCATGACAAAAGAAATTCCTTCTAGAAGGTGCAAGAAGAAACTAACCCAAATCAAACCCTAACCTTGTTTAATCTCCACTAAACATGTTTCATCATTAATCATATCATGTTACAATAATATATATCACATATATATTATATATTTGTAACAAAAGAAAATAATACAATTAACATATATCGCATATATATTAATGTATTACCCGGTGAGAAAATGAAATAATAAAGCGAGCCAATATTAGATAATGTAATACAATATATCATATATATTATTATACATTAAATCATCGAATCAACACTTGATCCGACAATCCGGCTATATCGAATATAACCGACTAATATATCATGTACCGATTCATCGAATCAACACTTGATCCGATGACTCGGCTCATATCTAAATATCGCGAGAATATAATACGGTATCTCATATCGCATTATCCCGGTCCTGCACATATCACATATGTGCCCCTTGTTGGGGTAAAAAGTTACACCCCGGTTGACCGAGTCAAAGTCAAGGTCAACCCCCATGCTAGGTGGGCCCAAGCCCAGGTCAAGCGGGTCACGCCCAAGTCGAGCCCGCGGCCAGCCTCCCCATGCCAACAACAAAACCATGTAATGAATAATTTTTTATGTAATTTTTTATACATGAATGTATACAAAATGGGCATAAAGCCAATATTTTGTAAGCCCATGGCTTATGTGCAAAAATGAAATGGCACATGAGCCATGGGATAGGCAAAATGCCATTTTGTGAAGCCCAAGGGGCTATATGTAAATATGTAAGCCTATAAAAGGCAACATGATGATGAATAAAGTAAGACTTTTTCATTCTCTCAAAAACCTAGGGTTTGTACATCTTTCCCTTTTCTGAAGGCTTCAAACCTTCTTCTTTCTTTTGAATTAAATCAAGAGTTTTACTCTTCCTTTTCCAAAACTAAATAGTTTTTCACCACAAAACCCACAAAGGGGAACTTGGATCTACCATTAGATCTCAAAAAGAAGAGATTTTTAGATCTCACATCTCTTGATCTTCAAGATCCAGCCAACAGAGGAGGAACAAGAAGAACCCCTTTCATCAACCAAAACATTTTAGGAGTTTAACTCCACTCTAAACCTTATTTCTGGGACTAAAATCCCATTTTTCTCGCCAGCGCCCTACGCTCAAGTGCAAAGCGCCCACGTGCCGACACGTGGCGCGCTTGCGCCCAAGCGCCTAGCGCTCAAGCGCAAAGCGCCCACGTGCCGACACGTGGCGCGCTTGCGCCCAAGCGCCCAGCGCTCAAGCGCAAAGCTCCCACGTGCCGACACGTGGGGCGCTTGGGCCCAAGCGCAAAGCGCCCACGTGTCGACACGTGGCGTGCTTGCGCCTAAGCGCACAGTACCTAAGCGCACAGCGCTCGAGGCGCTGGCCCCACGCATCCTTTGGATGCATTTTCCCCCTCTTTATATATATATATATACATATGTGTATATATATATATATATACATATGTATACATATGTACACACACATTCCCCAACACTGTTCCCCTCAAAAAAAATCTGGCCGGGGCGCTGCCCCGCACCCCGCAAGGGGGCTGCTAGCCTCCTTGACCCCCAGCCCGCTATCTGGGTAGCGGGACCCCCGTAAAAACTCTGCGAGGCCCTCGATACATCCAAAAACCCCTTTCAAAACACATCACACGCACACGGCACATTGAGTTCGCATGACCAGTTTAACCTGTCAATCGGAGGTTCCCTCGCTCCAAAAGCGAGGGGTAATTAACGGCAGTTTAGTCCGCGGCTGCCGGAGATTCGGATCCCCACAATCTTTAAACCCCAGCCTATCCTAGGAAGGTGGAATCTGTAGTACGCCTGACAAGCGCGCGCGTATTCCCATTTCAGTGACGAAAAACACCCTACAGATTCTGGCACGCCCGGTGGGACCAATCTCTCCTCCCATATTTCGGGTTAAACGTTCATGCGAACTGAATCAATGTACATATCTGTATTTATACTAAAATAATGCTCTTTCATGCAGGTCTTCAAGCAATCACTTTTCAACAATGTCTCCAAAGATGAACTCAGCTCTCAGCACGGCTCCTGTCTCCTACACGATGAGGATAGACTCTAGGACGGTCCTCCCGGCCAGTCTCGGGCGACAATGGGAGGAGCCGCTGCTACCATTTGGCTCTATTATGGTCATGCCAGTTGGCGCCATCCCAGCTCCTCAAGCCCCGGTGACGGACAGACCAGTCTCGAAAGGCAGGAGACCAAATGTAGTGATCTCGAGGGCACCACTACCCAAACGAAAGTCGGTGTCTGAACGACTTTCCTTGGCCCAAGCTGGGGGCAAGGCCATCAACACCAACAAAGCTACAACGCGTCTTGAGCAAGCTCCGGCGGTGCCCCGAACAACTGCTCGATCGGGTGTCTTCTCTAAGCTCCCCGCTAATCGACTCACAATGGCTTCCCAGGAAATGGATGCCCGCCAAGCCCTTAAAGCTGAGAAGCTAAGGCGGAAAAGGCTCAGGTATAGAGCCAACAAAAGGGCTAGGGCTCCTGCTAGGCTGAACCTCATGAGGTTCGAAGAACAGGGTTACCCCGCCGAAGATGAGGAAATGGCTGGGTATATGTTCCATAATGTCTACACGGTGGGCACGCGTAGCAAAAGAAAGGACGGGGCCACCACATCTCGAATCCAATCTGGCTTGAATGTGGTTGCCGCTTCCCAAGAACAGCCACCTCCGCTGGGTGATGAAAACCCTCTCGATGAGAATGATAGGTGGAAAGACCCTTCGGTCCATGAGGAGTCGGGCTCGGAAAGCGAAGAAGAGCTGACTTTCCGCCCCAGGACCGCGGAGCAAGAGCTACTTCAAGAGCTCCGAAAGCAGCTCAGAAACAAAGACAAGGAGATGGACAAGCTCTACTCAAAAATTGACGACTTGATAAATGTCGTCCTACAGCTCACGGCCCAACTTGCCTCTCAGCCGCCCAATCAGGCGCAGGGCTCTCATGAATCGGGAAACGGTGTCCCGAAACAGCCGACACCCGTTCCCTCAAATCCAAAAGTGGGCGAACTACATGAAAATCAGTCGCATCCTATCTCGGGAAATGTCTTGGCTACCGATGATAGTAGCCCGCTAACTCAAGATCAAATCATGGATTTGGTTGCCAGCAAAGTCAAAACATTGGTGGCCGAAGCCGAAGCGCAAAAAGATATCAGCAGTAGTGGGAGACCATATCCTACTCAGTATGATCTGGTAGAATTTCCTAGCGGCTATGTCATCCCCAAATTCGGAAGATTCGATGGGACGGGAAATGCGAATCAGCACATCGCCCACTTCAAAGCCTCATGCGGGAATACTGGGGGCAATGATGCGCTTCTCCTCCGCCAGTTCGTTAATAGCTTGACCGATGTTGCTTTCGACTGGTACGCGAGCATACCGGATGGCTCCATTACTACTTTCGTCCAAATGGAATCTTTGTTTCGACAAAGGTTCATGAGCGTCAGCGATAAGATCACCATTGCCGAGCTCATAAGGACCAATCCCAAGAACAACGAAAGCAGCACGGATTTTATAACCCGATGGCGCAATCTCTCCGTCAAATGTGAACCGCCGATAGAGCAGGACCAATCTGTCAGTCTCCTTGTCGGGAATCTCAACAACTGGATGGCCCCGTTTCTATGTACCGCGGGTCTCAAAATATTCTAAGAGCTGACCAAAAAGGTCCAAACGTTGGAACGCTCAAAGCCCGAGTCCGCTCAGGATCTTTAGTTCATAAACAGACCGAAACCTTGGAGGGACGACAACCGAAAAGGCGGAAGTTCTAACAGCACCGATTCTCTAAATAAGCAGAGAACGGGCGGAGCAAAAACTGACCAGCCTCGAGAGCCAACTTTGAAGGAAAGAAGAAATAAGGTCTACTCATTCCGAAAGGACAAGGTCCATAAAATTTTTAAAGATGCTCTGAAGAATGGCCTGCGGCTACCAGAACCAAAAAGGCTAAGTGAAGCGAACAGGACTGATCATCCTAACTTTTGCCCATACCACCGAGTGCTGGGACACACTATTGAAGACTGTTGCATCTTCAAGGATTGGGTCGAGAAACAATATAAGGCGGGAGAAATATCATTGTCCCCTGGCGTGTTAACAAACAATCAAGCAGCGACCGCCAATTTCATACAAACGGGGACCGAAGTCCTTCAGGGACCTGATTCTCTCAAACATCTGCCTTTCTCTAAAAAGAGCGGACTAAGGCAACAAGCTAAGAGCCAACCAAGCAACATTGCCAATGAAGAAGCAATAGATGGGTACACAACCCATACGGTGTACATGATGGAGCTCAGAGGAGCAAGTCCTCCTACGCCTTATAACCGTGACAATGACGCGGTTGTTGCCATCCAACATCGGCCCGATCCAAATGATGAAGATCTCGCTCAGGCCATTGAACCAAAAGAACCCGTGGTTCATGCTGAATCAAGTTCAGGCGGTAGGGATGACCCCGTTGTCATACCCGGAACTGTAGAACAAGCATTATTCCAATGGCTTCAAAGGCAACTTCAGGATAGGGATGAGAAGATGTCCAAGGTCCATTCTAAAGTCGACAAGCTGGCAAGTGTCATAGCGGATCTCATGACCCAAGTCGCCCAATTGCAATTACAGCAAAATCAAATTTTGGTTCATGAGCTGGGTCTTGATATCCGGAAGCAGCCGACCGATGCTTCCTTCAACCTAAGAGCAGAACACCTTTGTGAAAAACGGACGCGATCAGCCTCCAGTCCCTCCGATGCGTACACTGAACTTGGTAAGCGGACAGTAGGAGAGCCAAAGACTAGTCATCCTCGGGGTCCGTCATCAGTAAGGGCACCCACTCCAATAGAGAGAAAGAAGAAAGCATACTCCTTCAGGAGGGATAAAGTCCGCGAAATATTCGTGGACGCCTTGAACAACGGTCTTCAACTGCCTACTCCAAAGAGGCCACAGGAGATGAACATGACTGGCCATCCCATATACTGTCCATATCATAGAATGGTGAGTCATACCATTGAAGACTGCTATGTTTTCAAGATTGGGTGGAGGACCAATACAAACTCGGGAAAGCCTCACAGTCGATAGATGTACCGAAAAGCCACAGAGCTACGGTAATCAACACAGCCCCACCAAGATCAAAGTTCGAGGAGCTGGGATAAGCACACAACTGACCACCAAGTCGTTAAACTGGGAACGACATACCACCATGTCATTAAACTGGGAATAAATGACCACCACGTCGTTAAACTGGGAACCATCGACCTCTAAGTCGTTAAACTGGCAATGTATATATGTGTGTGTGTGTGTGTGTGTGTAAATAAACAAAAAAAAGTGTAAATAAAAGAAAAATAAAGAAAAGCCGAAATGATGGGGCAACTCGCAATAAAAATCAGCGAGTAAAATAAAGCCGAAATGATGGGGCAACCGCGAATAAAAGTCGAAATGATAGGGCAATCGCGATCTTCATGATAAAAAAAAGCTTAAATGATAGAGCAATCGCGGTAAAAAAACAAAAAAAAAACGGCGAATGATGAGTCGCTCCTGGTACCATATTCCAGTGTAGCGATGCAGACGCCAACCAAAATCCAGTTTCCCAAAATTCTTCCAGCCCTACGGCCAGTCCCCAAATTGACTACCGTATACAATCCACGGGCTCAAATAATTCTCATCATACCCATATCCCACCGCAATCACCAGTTAAGCGGCTGGTCTCCGCCTTTGGAATTATGCTCCATTGAGAAGACCCACTCATGTGTCCTCACGATACATGAGGAGAACAAACCTTTGTGGGATCCTTACGACTCACAAAGGAAAAACACACTTAGGAGTCCTCACGACTCCTAAGGAGAAAATACACCTGCGGGATCCATACGACTCGTAGGGAGAAAATGCTTATATGGGACCCTCACGGCCCATAAAATTGAAAAGCCTTAGGTGACAGGGACCTAAACCTGTCTCCTAAGCCATCGCTCCCCAATCCCCAAGCGGCGAATGATGAGTCGCTCCTGGTACCATATTCCAGTGCAGCGATGCAGACGCCAGCCAAATTCCAAATCCCAACGGCGAATGATGAGTCGCTCCTGGTACCATATTCCAGTGCAGCGATGCAGACGCCAACAAAGCCCCAAAATGTTTCCGGCCCTACGGTCTGGATCATACATCCTGCAAAACCGTATACAATCCACGGGCGTAAAACAATTCCAATCTCTCCCAAGTCCTGCCGGTGAGATTACTTTTAAAGTCCAAAAAAAAGGTATGTCCACAAGCAAACGGGCACGGATGAAAACCCGAAAGAGCTCCATGAGTAAAAACAGCAGGACTGCCGGCGAGTTTGTGAAAACCCGAAAGGGCGCAAACTCGTGAAAGAAAGATGAAATGCACCCATAAGGTCCTCTCGACTTTGTGAGGAGAAAATTCCCGCTTGAGATCCTTACGACACACAAAGGAGCAACACACTTAGGAGTCCCCACGACTCCTAAGGAGAAAATACACCTACGAGATCCTTACGACCCGTAGGAAGAAAGTGCTTTGTGAGACCCTTACGGCTCACAAAATTGAAAAGTCTTAGGTGATAGGGACCTAAAACCTGTCTCCTGAGCCATCGCTTCCTGATAAGCAAGCGCAAATGATGATTCGCTCCTGGTACCATATTCCAGTGTAGCGATACTGATGCCAAACAAAAACCAATCCCTAAATCCTCTCAAAGACAGATGATGATTCGCTCCTGGTACCATATTCCAGTGTAGCGATGTTGATGCCAACTCAAATCAAACAAATCAAACCAACCAATTCCAACATCGACATCTGCGTCAAACAACAGACACTCCGTCTCGGGGACACGTCAACCAGCCTATACTCCGCCTCGAGGAAACGTCAAACAGACACCCCGTGCCGGGGGCACATCGACAACAGACACTCCGTGCCGGGGAAACGTCACCTACAGACACTCCGGATCGGGGAAACGTCCGACAACGACACTCCGTAGTGGGGAAACGTCAAGCAGACACTCCGTCTCGGGGAAACGTCCGACACAGACACTCCGTACCAGGGAAACGTCCAACAGCAGACACTCCGTAACGGGAACACGTCGACCAGCGACACTCCATCTCGGGGAAACGTCCAACACAGACACTCCGTACCGGGGAAACGTCCAATAACAGACACTCCGTCTCGGGGAAACGTCCAACACAGACACTCCGTACCGGGGAAACGTCCAACAGCAGACACTCCATGCCGGGGACACGTCAACCAGAAGACACTCCGTCTCGGGGATACGTCAACCAGCGACACTCCGTGCCGGGGAAACGTCAAGCAGACACTCCGTGCCGGGGACACGTCAACAAGCGACACTCTGCATCGGGGATACGTCCAACACAGACACTCCGCATCAGGGAAACGTCCAACAGTGACACTCCGTAACGGGGAAATGTCAAGCAGACACTCCGTCTCGGGGACACGTCAACCAGTGACACTCCGTGCCGGGGAAACGTCAAGCAGACACTCCGTGCCGGGGAAACGTCAAGCAGACACTCCGTGCCAGGGACACGTCAACAAGCGACACTCTGCATCAGGGATACGTCCAACACAGACACTCCGCATCAGGGATACGTCCAACAACAGACACTCCGTGCCGGGGACACGTCAGCCAGCAGCCACTCCATCTCGGGGAAACGTCCAACACAGACACCCCGCGTCGGGGTCACCTCAACTAAATCACTCCGGGCCAGGGAAGCGTCTACCACGGACACTCTGTCTCGGAAACGCGTCAAGCGTCGACCGTCCACGTCGTAAAAAGGGCAGTGCATCCCAAAAAGTGGGAACCAAAGCAAGTCGCCTCCACACGAATGAAGATTCATCAATTTCATGCACACGACCCACATATGCTGCGTGCATTTATTGATGGGGGGTAATTTGTTGGGGTAAAAAGTTACACCCCAGTTGACCAAGTCAAAGTCAAGGTCAACCCCCAAGTTAGGTGGGCCCAAGCCCCGGTCAAGCGGGTCCACGCCCAAGTCGAGCCCGCGGCCAGCCTCCCCATGCCAACAACAAAACCATGTAATAAATAATTTTTTATGTAATTTTTTATACATGAATGTATACAAAATGGGCATAAAGCCAATATTTTGTAAGCCCATGGCTTATGTGCAAAAATGAAATGGCACATGAGCCATGGGATAGGCAAAGTGCCATTTTATGAAGCCCAATGGGCTATATGTAAATATGTAAGCCTATAAAAGGAAACATGATGATGAATAAAGTTAGACTTTTTCATTCTCTCAAAAACCTAGGGTTTGTACATCTTAACCTTTTCAGAAGGCTTCAAACCTTTTTCTTTCTTTTGAATTAAATCAAGAGTTTTACTCTTCCTTTTCCAAAACTAAATAGTTTTTCACTACAAAACCCACAAAGGGGAACTTGGATTTACCATTAGATCTCAAAAAGAAGATATTTTTAGATCTCACATCTCTTGATCTTCAAGATCCAGCCAATACAGGAGGAAGAAGAAGAACCCCTTTTATCAACCAAAATATTTTAGGAGTTTAACTCCACTCTAAACCCTATTTCTGGGACTAAAAGCCCCTTTTTCTCGCCAGCGCCCTGCGCTCAAGCGCAAAGCGCCCACGTACCGACACGCGGCGCGCTTGCGCTCTAGCGCCCAGCGCTCAAACGCAAAGCGCCCACGTGCCGACACGTGGCGCGCTTGCGACCAAGCGCCCAGCGCTAAAGCGCAAAGTGCCCACGTGCCGACGCTCGAGGCGCTGGCCCCACGCATCCCTTGGATGCCTTTTCCCCCTCTTTATATATATATATATATATATACACACATATATATACATACATATGTATACAAATGTACATACACATTCCCCAACACTGTTCCCCTCAAAAAAATTTGAGTTCGCTGCGAGGCCCCCGATACATCCAAAAACCCCTTTCAAAACACATCACACGCACACGGCACATTGAGTTCGCATGACCAGTTTAACCCGTCATTCGGAGGTTCCCTCGCTCCAAAGGCGAGGGATAATTAAAGACAGTTTAGTCCGCGGCTACCGGAGATTCGGATCCCCACAATCATTAAACCCCGGCTTACCCTAGGCAGGAGGAATCTGTAGTACACCTGACAAGCGCGCGCGTATTCCCATCTCAATGGGGTGACGAAAAATGCCACGCCCTGCTTACCAGAGTACGCTAAGATGGGCACGTGACATAGCCAACCATGCTACCTGTGGGTAGGAAGTATCCATCCACAGTAACATTACGGCTGTAGAGATATCAAGAACAAAATAAAACTATCTAAACATGTCCATAATCCAAGATATCATGAGTCAAGAATAATAAAATGAGGAAGCAAAAGATCCAATACAAAATAACTGGAATGTATGTCCCATAATGCGGGCTCACATCAGGAAATAAATGCAGGAAATAAAAGAATTAACTACTGCTAACACCTCACAGCTCAGCCTGTTGGCTGAAGTACTCTTGCTCGGACTGCAGCAGCGGTACGGAATCTGGGCCATGCAAAACCCAGACGTCAGCGCGTCATATCATCAAGTAATAAAATATTAACAGGGTAATAGGAAATGCAATAAAAACATGAATGAAATGCAGGTGTAACAGTAATGTAAGCCAGGGCAGTGTAGGGTAGTGTGCATCGAGTAAACTAAACTGTTCTATCAGGTTTTCTGTTCTAAGACTTTGAAATCAAAATGATGAATCATCGATGTAACTCAATAGTATCCCGTGCATACCCGGGACCACGGTCCAGATTCTCGGGCTGAAACCGAGATATGCCGCTAGGCACTAAAACAGGAATTGTATAGATGAATGATGTCAGCAGCAGCATCCCAAGGCTGTCCTAGCCTCTAAAACTGATCAGAACAAGTAGCGAACGGTTGAGTTACAAGTCAGGTTTCACTTTTGATTTCCCCATACCCCCAAGTTATATGTGTATGTCAAGTCAGGTATTCAGTAATCAAGAACTAATGCCAACACAGGATCGGATGAGCAGGTTTGTCTGGATAGACAACAGGAACGGTCCGTGAGGACTACATGTCAGGTTTGTTGGCATTAGACACAAGATCAGGTAACGGGTCAGGTCATGGTACATCGGGTCAAGTCAAGCAGGATACGGTACCATGTCAGGTCAATTAAGATGTATGTAGCAAGTCATGTCAAGATGTAAACGATATCATAGGTGTGCTCTGTTTACCCCAATCAGAGCAAGGCTCTGTTTGAATTTTGAAAATTCAAATTTTGAAGCAACGCTTCGGTTCCCGTGCGCTGCGCGCAATGCGCCACGTGTCAGAAGTTGACACGGCAGCACAACGCCCGAGGCGGTACGTCCGATCAGAGCAAGGCTCTTTAAAAAACATAAGCAACACTCAACTGCGCAAGCGCACGGATGTGCGATACGTGTCTGCGCAGTTGCGCAAGCACAACTGCGCAAGCGCACGGCTGCGCGACACGTGTCTGCGCAGTTGCGCAAGCGCTGTTGCGCAAGTGCTTGGCTGCGCGACACGTGTCTGCTCAGTTGCGCAAGCACAACTGCGCAAGCGCACGGCTGCGCTACACGTGTCTGCGCAGTTGCGCAAGCGCTGTTGCGCAAGTGCTTCACTGCGCGACACGTGTCTGCGCAGTTGCGCAATCGCTGTTGCGCAAGCGCTTCACTGCACGACACGTGTCACTCACTGGGAGAGTTGCGCAAAACAGAATAAATCTTGTTAAAACAAGAAGATTTTCTTGTATAAGGCAGGAGCCTTTGGATCAAAGATCCAACGGTGGGGAAAATTCTCTAAATCACTCAGAGAATGATCTCTTTAACAAACTTTAACTAATTTATGGGCACTATAAAAAGGACCCTAGACCTCATTTCAAAGGAGGAAGATCTGGTTTTAAAAAAAATGAAGAAAGAAAAGAACTCTTGAGAATTTCTGGAGAACACAAAAAAGAAGGTAAAAACCTTTGAGATAAGAGAAAATTCTCTCAAAGAATAGATCATTGATTTAGAAAACAAGATCAGTGATCTTCAATAAATAAATAAATAAATAGATAAAAATAATAAAAATAGTGCCTTGCACTTGCTATGAACCTTTGGTTCTCTGAAACAGAAAGAAAGAAAAGATTTCTTTCTTTTCTCTGATCTAAATTTAGATCAAGAAATTAAAAAGTGCCCTGCACTTCTTTTTTTGAATCTAAAAGATTCTTGGTGCTCTGCACAATTGTAATGCATTTCCTAAAGGGTCGGGCCCAAATCAAAAATACCTAGCAGGCCAAAATAAATTGCAAAGCAATAAAAGGGCTGGGCCCAAATCAAATTGATGCTCTGCATCATTTATAAAGAACAGAGTCCAAATAAAATTGATGCTCTGCATCCTTTCTGGGCAAAGCCCAAATAAAAGTAAAAAAAAATGCAAAAGCAATGTTGGACATTTTCAACTGGATTTAGCCCAATCATGGCCATAAGTCCTTAAATTAAATCGACTGAGCAAAATTGTTCTCCCAAATCAATTTATCTCCGGTTCGAGGGTACATCTCCGAACTCCTCTGATATCTATCGTTGTAATCCTTCAACGACGTCAGAGAGGCGACGGGTCCCAACGATCACACATGAATATGGACTGCGGGGTCCTTAAACTCGTGGACCGAAACGTCCCTAAACTAATATCGGACCGAAACGTCCCTAAACTAATATCGGACCGAAACGTCCTTAAACTAATATTGGACCGAGACGTCCCTAAACTAATATTGGACCGAGACGTCCCTAAACTAATATTGGACTGGACCGAAACGTCCTTAAACTAATATCGGACTGGACCGAAACGTCCTTAAACTAATATCGGACCGGAACGTCCCTAAACTAATATCGGACCGGAACGTCCCTAAACTAATATTGGACCACCACGTCCCTAAACTGGAATATGGACCACCACGTCCCTAAACTGGCACAATAGAGTCTAAATGCTCTTTTGTTGGACCTAAACGGTCCCGTTAAGTTGACCTTAGTCTCAAACTGGACTAACGTATCCTTACCAAACGTTTGAGTCGATCTTAGCCTCAAAAATGGTTAACGTATCCTCCAAACAGACTTTAGTCCCAAATTGGACTACGAATCTCCCTAAACTGGAACAATAGAGCCTCCAAATGCTCTTTTGCCGGATCTAAACGGTCCCGTTTAAGTTGATCTTAGCCCCAATCACGGCTAATGTATCCTTAAACATTCAAATGAAATATAAAACCCTAAATCAACTTCGGTTCGAGGGTACATCTCCGAACTCCTCTGACACCTGTCGTTGTAATCCTTCAACGACGTTAGAGAGGTGACGAGTCCCGACGGCCATATATTAAATGAGTCACGTTTAAGTTGATCTTAGCCTCAACGAGGCTAACGCATCCTTAAACTAAAACATCAAACCCAAATCTAAGTAAATACGGATTTGGACTAATCCACGTCCTACGGGCGACGGCATTACTCAGTCTCCGTATACAATCCACGGGCAACCACAAACAAAACAAACACACGCGACACGAAGTGAAATTCTGGAGAAGGAGAAAGTGGCTACTGTGATGCGGTAGCGTAATTAACTGCAGGGGCTTGCGCCTGCAGGGAAGAGCGTCCCCACAATCAAAAACCCCTCAAACGAGGGGGAATCTGACAAAGTCTGCTACATCGGCCGCATTCGTCTAAACCTTCGATACACGGTGCCATAAATCAACTTGGCATCTTCGGAGAGGTAGACGGGTAAAACCAAATAGCATCTGCCCCGAACCTCAGGCACAGACGTCCTAACGTCTCGACCGTCTTTCGGAGGGGAACATGCTCATAATCCGTTACATAATCAAGCATGGTTATCAACAACATGATCTAAGCAATGAATTAAGCAATAAGTAAATTCAATTAACTAGCTGTACAGTTATCAGTGGTGTTTAACAGATAGTGTCAGCATTATGTGAATACAGTATGATAAATATGAATGCAGAAAAATGTGTTAATAAATCTGGATGCGACGACATGTATAATCTGTGTAATGGATGCAGTTGTAATTAGACCGGTTTGAGTTGCACATGGATGTCTGATAGGCTAAACTGGATAAAGGGGATCATGGCAATAACAATGTGATCTATCATGTACAGGTAATTGTTAGTCATAACTAGTCAGGTGCAAGATTAAGCTTCAAGTCCGGAATTATAAAAGGTGTAACGGCACTTTATACGGTTAATCTTGAAATCTACTTCTAGCAATTCTAATTAGGGTTTTAACAGAAAATAATTAATTTAGCATATGAATAGTTTAAAATAGCATGTAGCAAGTTTCACTTGCCTCGACGGGTCGCGAATCGGGAAAACGGAACGTTACACGTCGGCGGGGAAAACTCGCGACGTGCGCACGGTTCACGGAATAAGTCCGAACGACAAGCAGTGGAACCACACAGGTCAGAATACCTCGCTGGATCGTCGGGACACGTCGCCGGTACGGGCGGATTCCGGCGAACCCAAAAACAGTGAATACACAATATTTAAAATGTATGAAAAGATAAAAGAAGAATCAAGAAGAAAGAAGGGAAGGAGGATGGAGAAGAGGGTGCTCACGATGATCTGTGGAGGGGTGGTGATCGTCGACCACGTCGACGGAGTTCCGGCGGACAGCCTACAGTGACAGCAACAATTTCACAGATCACAAAAAAATACGAACAGAGAAGAAGGAAGGAAAGAAGAAGAAAGAAGAAGAGGAGAGGGATGCGTAGTGCTCACCGGGGTTGCACGAAGGCCGGGGCACGAAGGCGAGGCCGCCGCCGGCGACAGATCCGGCGGTGCAAAAGTGCAGGGCGCGGCTGCAGTTGCAAGGTGCTCAGGAAAGGAGGAAGGAAGACGAGGTGGAAGCGACGAGGGCGAGGAGGCGACGAGGTTGGCGTCGACGTTGGGGCGACCACGAGAGGAATGGAAGGCGGCTAGGGTTTTATCGAGGGGTTGGGTTCTGTTAAAAGAAATCAAGGAAGGAGAAATATATATAGGGGGGAGAGAGATAGACGGGGAGAGAGAGAGAGACGGGTAGAGAGAGAGAGAGAAAGATTGCGAGAGGAGAGAGATAGAGAGGAAGTGAGAGATCGAGAGGAGAGAGAAACGGGGAGGAGAAAGAATTTCGTCGCGATGTGAGGAGAGAGGAAGAGAGAAGAGAGAGAAAGAGAAAGGGAGAGAGAAAGATAAATTGTGGGGCCCGGGGAGGTAAAGAATGATGGGGATTGGTTGTTAGTAAAATATTGTGAAAGATTTAAGGAGAAGGGTAGCGTGGGGTTTAAAATTGTAAAAAGATTGCAGGGAAAAGGAAATATATATATTCTGGGGTTATACATTATTTTTCTTGGTTAAAGAAAATATTAGAAAATAGAATTTGGCGCAAATGCAAAATATTTCCAAATTGCGCCCGGGTCGGATCCAAATATTTGAAATTGAAATAAGAAAATTATAGGCGGGATCCAAAATTTAAAATGAAGTATTTTACGATCAAAAAGCATACCCCCAAAACGGACACACGTACGTGCGCGTAGCCATCCAAACACGTCTGTTTCACTGAACGGGACGAGGACACGATGCAAGGACGCTAGCACAGGGTTAGGGGTGTCGAGCAGGCTATGTCGAATATTTTTAATTTTATTTTAGATGCCTTAAATTGTTATATGCAGCATTAGGATTGTCGGGGTAAATTTCAACAAGCAACAGTCAAGTAGGATCAATGAAAAAAATACCATACACCATTCATACGGTAACAGAAACTAGTAGCATTGGGCTCGGTTGTTACATTATACCCAACTACAAAGAGAATTTCGTCCTCGAAATTCCAAGAATACAAGGATAGGCGAAAACAAACAACTACAAGAAAAGATGAGGAAACTTCTGCCGGATTTCATCTTCTCGTTCCCAAGTGGACTCTCCATGCGAGTGATTACCCCAAGAAACAAGTACAAGAGGGATAACCTTGTTCTTAAGAACCTTTTCCCTTCGATCCACAATTTCAATCGGTCGCTCCTCAAAAGTCAAATCTTCACGTACCGTCAGCTCCGAATGATCCAATACATGCGTTTCATCTCGAAAGTACTTATGGAGTTGAGATACGTGAAACACATCGTGCACATTCGCCAAGGACTGTGGTAACGCCAAACGATACGCTACCTCACCGACACGCTCCAAAATCTCAAAGGGTCCAACGAATCGAGGACTGAGCTTTTCTCGACTTCCAAAACGAATCACCCCTCTAGTCGGTGATATCTTCAAGAATACCAAATCACCCACGGTGAACTCTAGAGGTCTTCTCGACGTATCTGCCCAACTCTTCTGTCTGTCTTATGCTGCCTTCATATGATTCCTGATAGTGTTAACTTTCTCAACTGTCTGCACAACCAAATCTGGTCCCAACAGTCTTCGTTCATCGATATCGTCCCAACAAACAGGTGAACGGCATTTACGACCATACAAAGCTTCAAATGGAGCTATCTAAATAGTCGCCTGGAAACTATTGTTGTAAGAGAACTCCACCAAATGTAGATGATCCTCCCAAGAACCATTGAAGTCCAACATGCATGCTCTCAACATATCTTCAAGAGTTTGGATCGTTCTCTCCGACTGACCATCAGTTTGAGGATGATAAGCTGTTCTAAACTTCAATCGAGTCCCCAAACTTTCCTGTAAACTCCTCCAGAAGTGTGATAAGAACCGAGTGTCCCGATCGGACACGATGCTCACCGGTACATCATGCAATCTTACAATCTCCTGCATGTACCGCTCCGCCAAAGTTTCTGTTGATTGACCAACCCGAAAAGGAATAAAATGAGCTGCCTTAGTCAAACGATCAACAATCACCCATACTGCATTGTTGCCTTTTGGACTCCGCGGTAGAGCTGTCACGAAATCCATGGTTATATGTTCCCACTTCCACTGAGGAATCGGAAGTGGTTGCAATAAACCAGCAACCCTTTGATGTCCAGCCTTAACTTGCTGACACACCAAGCACTTTGTCACAAAGCGAGCAGTCTCCCGTTTCATGCTATCCCACCAGAAATGCTGTCGAATATCTCGGTACATCTTCGTGCCTCCTGGATGTACGGAATAAGCTGAATTGTGTGCCTCCTTCATAAGCTCTTCACGAATATCTCCCTTTGGCATACACAAACGGCTACCATACCTCAACGAACCATCTTCGTGGATCAATAAATCTGTTCGTAGTCCGGCTTCAACCTATTCTCGAAACTTTTGCAGTCTAGGATCCTGCGATTGCGCTGCTTTAATACTCTCGATCAACGACGAATGTACTTGCAGCTGCATCAACTGTCCCGAAGAATGCGGTAGCACAACCTCCAAATCAAATCTTCGAAAGTCTTCAACGAGCTCCTTCTGCGTAGTCAACATCTGAATTGCTGGCAACCGACTGAGCGCATCCGGCACGACATTAACCTTCCCCGGATGGTACTTAAGATCAAGATCGTAATCAGCCATCAGCTCTAACCATCTACGCTGCCTCATATTAAGCTCCTTCTGCGTGAACACATACTTCAAGCTCTTATGGTCCGTGAAAACTTCGACCCTTTCGCCTAAAAGGTAGTGTCTCCAAATCTTCAAAGCGAAAATCACAGCCGCAAGCTCCAAGTCATGAGTTGGGTAATTCTTCTCATGGGTCTTCAACTATCTTGATGCGTATACTACAACCTTCCCATGCTGCATCAAAACACATCCCAATCCTTTCCCAGATGCGTCGCTGTGAATCACCAATCCTTCGGAATTGTCTGGCACGGTCAGAATAGAGGCGGTTATCAATTTCGGCTTCAACGTCTCAAAAGCTGACGCACATCTATCCGTCCACACAAAAGGTACCTCCTTGCGCGTAAGCTTGGTCAACGGCTCCGCCAGACGAGAAAAGTTCTCCACAAATCTCCTGTAGTATCCGGCCAGTCCAAGGAAACTTCTTATCTCAGCAACATTCTTTAGAATCGGCCAATCTCGAACTGCTACAATCTTTTCTGGATCGACGGCGATTCCATCGCCAGACA
The DNA here is from genome assembly GCA_030015575.1 of Agapanthus africanus. Lineage (NCBI taxonomy): Eukaryota > Viridiplantae > Streptophyta > Magnoliopsida > Asparagales > Amaryllidaceae > Agapanthus > Agapanthus africanus. Next base: position 185,718,135 of record CM057341.1, read on the forward strand.
CAACATGCCCTAAAAACTTTACTTTCTCCAGCCAAAACTCGCACTTACTCATCTTCGCATACAACTTCTCCTGTCTCAACGTCTGCAGTGCGATCTTCAAATGCTCAGCATGCTCTTCAAAACTCTTCGAGTAAACCAGAATATCGTCAATGAACACCACAATAAACTGGTCCAAGAATGGTGAAAAGATTCGGTTCATCAAGTCCATGAATATCGTCGGCGCATTCGTCACTCCGAAGGGCATCACTAAGTACTCGTAATATCCATACCGAGTTCGGAACGCCGTCTTGCCAATATCTTCTGCTTTCACCCGGACCTGATGATATCCGGATCGCAAATCCAGCTTCAAGAATACCATCGCGCCACTAAGCTGCTCAAAAAGTTCGCCAATGCGAGAGATCGGGTACTTGTTCTTAATAGTCACCCGGTTTAATTCTCGATAGTCGATGCACATCCTTCTTGTGCCATCTTTCTTCTTAACTAGAAGAACTGGAGCTCCCCAAGGCGAGTTACTGCTTCGAATCCAACCTTTCTCAAGCAGTTCCGCGACTTGCTTCTTGACTTCTTCCAACTCCACTGGTGCCATTGGGTAATACGCTTTAGATACTGGCGCTGCACCAGGAATAAGATCAATTGCGAACTCCACGTCTCGCTTTGGCGGTAATCCCGATATGTCTTCAAACACGTCCATAAAATCACGAATAACAGCTAGTTCTTTACCTTTATCAACCTCCATTGATGTAAGAATATTACTTGTCGGCCTAGCCCTAAACTCGACTAGCCCGACAGAACTGCTTCCTCCAGTGAAGGCAAATTCAGGATGTCCGGGAATCTGGAAAATTACTTTCTTTGCCCTAAAATCAATGTGAGCGTGGAAAGTGCCAAGAAAATCCATTCCCAGGATGACTTCGTAGCTACCCGTAAGAACCTGTGAGAAAGTGGTCAAACCCAGAGAGACAATCTGCCTCTGGATGTCCACATCCAAGCTGCGCATAAACCTCCTTGTCCTGTCTGCATCGTTGGCAACTAAAGGTCCAGCGAATCTACTGAGCCGTGTCCACTCAACTGCGTGTACATCCACGGCCGTGCCATTCTGCTTCAAACTGATGAATTTCTCTTCCATTTCCTCCCGTGCAGTCCGCGGGAAGAACTTCTCCAGGAAACTCTTCGAAAAATCCGCCCACTTGATCGGCTTGGTCAAGCGGGTCTCCTCCACAAGCCACCATTCACGGGCGTAATCCACTAACTGAATGCGCACAACATCAACTCTTTTATCGTCTGGAATCTGTGCCGCAATAAGCAAATTCTCCGTGCCAACTAGCCACTGCTCTGCTGGCAACGGCTCCTCTAAACCGGTAAATACAGACGGACCCAAACGCCTGAAATCTGCTACTGTCCCCATACGGTCAACTGGTTTAGCCCCAACATTGTCTACAGTTTGATGAACGGTCTGCAAACCTTTCTGAAACGATTCAGCTTGCTGCTGGATCAGCTCGGTCTGCCTCTTTTGATTCTCCAGCATTCCCCGAATTACTCCAAGCATGGCGGCTTCGTCAACACGCCTTTGGTACGTCTTCAGATTCTTGCCTGCCATACTCCTGAAATCAAAACACCCAAGATTAGCAGGATAACAAATTTACAATATAGATCAAGGCTAGAACTCCAAGTTACTTAAATAGAGTGTCGCATTGTAACTATGCCGCGGTATCATAGCCACAATTACATAACTCCACCCAAGTCACCTAAGTCCTAGAGATAACAGGGAATCAGGTTTCGAGTCGATATGCAAAGGAAGTTTGCACATCGTAAAAGATATAATCAGGAAGAATTTGATTCAAGAACGGTAAACGGCAAGGTGGCAGGACATGTTTCCTAAACACGGGTATTCTGATTCGTGTATTGGGTACAATACCCAACTACAAAAGAATCAACCCGACTAACCTATGGCTTTGATACCAAAAGAACCATGTCACGCCCCGCTTACCAGAGTACGCTAAGATGGGCACGTGACATAGCCAACCATGCTACCTGTGGGTAGGAAGTATCCATCCACAGTCACATTACGGCTGTAGAGATATCAAGAACAAAATAAAACTATCTAAACATGTCCATAATCCAAGATATCATGAGTCAAGAATAATAAAATGCGGAAGCAAAAGATCCAATACAAAATAACTGGAATGTATGTCCCATATTGCGGGCTCACATAAGGAAATAAATGCAGGAAATAAAAGAATTAACTACTGCTAACACCTCACAGCTCAGCCTGTTGGCTGAAGTACTCTTGCTCGGACTGCAACAACGGTACGGAATCTGGGCCATGCAAAACCCAGACGTCAGCGCGTCATATCATCAAGTAATAAAATATGAACAGGGTAACAGGCAATGCAATAAAAACATGAATGAAATGCAGGTGTAACAGTAATGTAAGTCAGGGCAGTGTAGGGTAGTGTGCATCGAGTAAACTAAACTGTTCTATCAGGTTTTCTGTTCTAAGACTTTGAAATCAAATTGATGAATCATCGATGTAACTCAATAGTATCCCGTGCATACCCGGGACCACGGTCCAGATTCTCGGGCTGAAACCGAGACATGTGATCAGTCGAAAATACTGCATTTCTAACACGGCAATTTCCCTACCTTTTGCACTCATCTAAAGGTATCCGGTATTCATATCGAATATATTAGCAAAACACATGTAAAATACTAGATTACTTGTACTGTATACTAAAACTGGCACTTTTAGGAAAATTGTGTGTTTTTCATGGCATCGCATCACCCTTGTATTGCGCAACTCTTGTCTTGGGGTCTAATGCAGGAAATTCCAGAAGTAGAGCCCAAATTGGAAAAAAGAACTGATAAAAAAATACGCCAACTCAAAGATGAAAGATCTAGCAGTGATACAGAAGGTCAGATGAGATTTCACATATTGTATAAAGGCCCACCAGGAAGCCCAATAGTTACCATAAAAAAATAAAGCACCAAGGCCACTAAAGGACCGCGGATCCGCGGCCCAAACCCCCTTGGCGCCGCGGATCCACGGCTCTATGACGTCAGCAGCGCTTCAATTTTCTGCACGTGCCTATTTATAACCTCCCAAGCTTCCAGAAGACCCCAGAAGCTCCGTGTAGCGCATCTAGAAGGCTCGGCTTAACAAACTATTTCTAGAAGGCTCTCTTAACAAACTTTTGGAGGGAAATTCAAATCTTTTGCTAACAAACTTTTGGAGGGAAATTTAAATTTCAAATCCTAGATCTAGAATTTGGAGGTCTATAAAAGAGAGCCTAGATCTAGAGTGAAGTTTGTTCAAGAATCACCATCATCTTCAACCCACAAGTTGAGTGACACAACTTGTGCCTCAAATCCTAACCCCAATTCCAATTCAACCTCAAGATCAAGATCCCGAGAGCAATTCAAGCAAGAAAGCCTTCAACCTTTAGAAGCGACGCCGGATTTCAACGGAGCAAGAGATCCACGCCGATCCGCGACTCAAGGAGCCGAGCGAAGCCGAAATCGACGATCTAGTTCCTTCCTTTTGTAAATTCAAGAGAGTTGTAACGAAATTTGTCGATAAATAAAGATGAATTTTCTATATTCTTGCTTATATTTTAATTCAAGCATAATGATTAGATCTCAATTTGTGATAGTGTTTGTGATCATGATGTTTGAGTAATCTCCGCTCGTATAGGAATTGTGACGATCAATAAAATGATGATGATTTAAATCTTTTTACAATTCTTAAATCCTATAACGATTGCAAATTCTTGTGAATCAAATGATCAATGATCTAGTTTCGGGATGATCCTTTCTTGATTGTGTTCACTCGAAACTAGGGAATAACGATTGATCATTTGATTAACTAGAAGTTAGAATTTGAATGAGATTCATTGAAAGGATAAATGATAAAACGAGGAAACCCTAGCTTCTTCGCAAGATCCTTAACCTCGATGAATTATCATCGATCTAGTCTCAATTCGTTAAAGGATAAGAACATGAAATCTTTAGATCTCATCACATCTATAGATCCGATCTACTCCTACGAGCTACACTTCGAATCTTGATTGTTGGTTGGAAATCATCACAAATTACCACTTCTTGATTTTAATGCTTTCTTAGATCTAGATATTTTCTCTTTCTTGAATTGCAATTACAAATCATGAATTGTTTTCTTTTCTTTTCTTTAAAGTTTCGACTCATCTAATTCAAAAGACGAACGATTACACTTTCCCTGAGGACGATCTGTACTAACTAACGCGCTACATTCGACACCGTTATTGATTGCGGACAAAATATTTTTGGTTGTGATTTCTATATACAATTTTCTCAATACCGACACATCCTAAAAATCATTCAATCAAAATGGCGCCGTTGCCGGGGACTGTGCGCTAATTGTTCGTATTTTGAAATTTGAGTTGAAAAGTTTATTCCATTACAATTTTTTAGATCAAAATTCACGCAAACACTAATACGTGTTGTTGTGATTTGATTGCGAAGAAATCTGGAATTATTGGAGCTGGATAAAAAAATTTCTGATATTTCCAGAGAGCAGGAAAGGTGAACAGAAGCTCACTGGAAAAAATTTGGAGCAGTGATCAAGTCACCCCACCGCGTTTCCGCGGCATTAAGCTTCATCCACCGCGTTTCCGCGGCGCTTCAGGCAGATCTCTGTGCCAATTTTCTCAGGTGACATCTACACTTTCTTATCTCTCCCCTCATCTGCTCCAAATAACATTTTGTACAGGATTCTTTGCAAAAAATCGCAGCGCCGCGCAAAAAGCAAAATTAAATTGTGCGTGTTTTGATATTTTGGTTGTTTGCATATTAATACGGAAATTAAGGGGCACGGCCAAATCCAGATTAGGTGGGGAGTTCATTACCCTTCCTAAGCCCCAAAAATCACAAACTTGCATCCGCATTACCCTCATTAACTAAAAAAGATCTAGAGATGACTCTAAGGACCGTCGCGCTCACTTAGGACAGAAAAAGGCCGTGGGTAATTCATTGCTTATCCGCGTTTCTTTTGTGGTGTCTAAGGCAAGTGTGTCGAAGGCTAGTGGTTACTTAATTAGGCCCACTACTTACGTAGTGGAGAACCTCCCACTTACCTGGCACTTACCTGGCCACAGGAGAGACAAAGAGGCAGTGGAGGATTTATCCTGCGACTTGTCTTTTGGCAGTTAGGAGCGGTCTAAAGCCTGACCTAGGTGACCACTAGATTTTAGGGTATTGCTTGTTGCATTTGTTGTGATCACATCATATTTCCAAAAATCCGTATCATTTTTCAAAACAAACACCAACACTTCATTTCCCCTAATTATATCTACGCTGCCACTTGTACTAACCCTTTTTAGTGCAAGATAGGCTGGACACGGGTTTCTAGTGCCCGTTTAGTCCGCGTTTTCACCGATCGACCCTAAAGTCGGTATTTCTACATTCACCTTTTCTTTACCCGCCACCACACCCACATCGATGGATCCGTCTCCATCGAACTTCTTTACCACTACTCTGCCGCCATCCGTTGGTGCGCAGAATCCACCTCGCATCTCTCTCCAAGAGAGGTTCTATCCTATACGAGGTCCTCTTTCCACCTGTCTTTCCATTCCACCAGCCAACAGGGAAAATTTTCAAATAAAACCCCAATACATCAACCTTCTACCAAAATTTCACGGTCTCGAGACTGAGGACGCATATGTCTTTATCGCCAAATTTGAAAATGTATGCGCAATGATGGGTACCTCACAGCTTTCTATGGATGCTATGCGTCTTCGTCTTCTCCCATTTACCTTGTGCGATATAACCGAGAAGTGGCTGTATAACACAACCGCACATTCCATTTCAAACTGGGGAGAATTCGTCAAAGCATTCCTTAAGAAATTCTACCCACATCATAAAACAGCTCGAGTCCGTAGCGAAATATATCAATTCACCCAGCTTCCAAATGAAACATTTTCACAATGTCTTGAACGCTTTAAGGATCTGTTAGTTCAATGTCCTCATCACGGAATCCCCAGGTGGGAACTGTGCAGAATCATTTATGAGGGCATTAATCCTAACACGAGACAGACCCTTGAATTAATGTGTCAAGGCAATTTCATGACCAAAGATGATGGAGAAGCCTGGAAATTTCTAGAAGACTTCGCTGAAAAATCTTTACAGTGGGAGGGTGTGAGTCAATCGTCTAGGGATGGCAATAATATTTCCATAGGAGTTAGAGCTGACATTTCTGCTATGCAAAAGAAACTCGAGACTATGGAAAACAAATTTTTAGCTGCCGCCCTAAATCAAATGTCACTCTCCAAAACTGTATGTGGATGTTGTTCTGATCCTTCTCATTTGACGGAAGAATGTCCACTAAATTCTCCGTTTCAAGGTCGCGAGCGTACCAATGCCGCATTTCAAAGACCTAGGAACGATCCATTTTCTTCCACATATAATCAGGGTTGGAGGAATCACCATAACTTTGCTTGGAACCAATCACAATCTCAAAACACGGTTCCAACCCAAAACAATTTCCAAAGGGTCCCTCCACCACAACAGCAACCACAACTTCAATTGAGTCATGATTGATAAAGTATGTGCGTGTTCAAGTCTTAGTTTAAATACCGCAATCAAGACGGTTTCGCTTGTAGCTAGCCGGTTGAGTACGGGTCGTCCGCAGGGAGATGGGAGTCTTTTTCTATGTGCTTTAACGAGTTAAGTCCGGTTTTTCAGATTTAGTTGTGGTTATCTAAGTGTTAAGTTGATGTTTTAAAGAGAGCTTGTTAGGGTTAGGATTAGGTAAGTTTGAGTTAGGAGTCTCCACATTTTTCGTTGCCCCCTCTTAATATCAGTGTTACGGTAATCGGCAACAACGGGGATTAGCACGACTAGGAAGGAACTTGCGAGTATAAGCTAGGCTTTCCAACGCATAAGTCCTTCCTTTTGGTGCTTGTCCGTCCGTTCTTGGCTCTTAGCCATAACCTCCGGTTAATTCAACCACAACCGGTCTCACTACGGAATCACCGCTATCATGTAGGATAGGGTGCCGTAAGGAGCGGATTGTGGTTCAATTAACGGGAGTCGATTTAAGCTGTTGGGCAAGGAAAGAGTGAGAGAGATTTCCTTCTCTCAAACTTCCCTTATCCTACCCTAACAAGTATAAACTACTCACACATCATGATACGGAAAAATAAAACAAAACAAAAGAGGAAGATAGAAAGAAAGAGATTAGAAGAATACGACTAGCTATTTGCGACCTCACCTTGGCGAGGATCGAGCGTAAGCATCATTGTCGTATGTAAGGATAAAGAAAAAGAGAGAAGAAAGCAACAACAAGAATAACAACAACTACTTAACGAATTAAAAGTTACAACAATTATAGTAAAAGTAAGACAAGCATGATAATAAAATGATCTTCTTTATTCATCACTCTTCACTCACAAGCTCACTACAAGTTTAATGGAGAAGAGGTGAGAAGAGGAAGAAGAAACACACTAAACTTAGCAAAAATGAAAATACAAGAATGGACCCTTTCCTTCACAAAGTTCTGGGCTATTTATAGGCTGGAGAATGAAAACCTAGGGCAGAATTCTGGACCCTTATAAAATTACCCAACTGCCCCTGAAAAATCCACATCTGCCGCCACTATACGGCCGGGGATCCGCGGCCTAGACCCCCCTTTGGCCGTGGATCCGCGGCCATATAGATGGGTTAGGGTGTGGGATTTTTGGTACTTTCCTGGTCTTCTGTGCACTTCAGTATGGCATATGTGTTTTCTGAAAATACCTCCACATTTCTTCCAGAATTTCTGTTGAGGGAAAGGTGGACTTTTTGTCAAGATTTGGAATGATTGCCTCAAGCTCCGCGTAGATTTTCTTGGATCTTGTGCTGCCATTGAGCCTTGTGCCTGAAAACGACATTGATTTGACATTTCGTCTCCCTAAACTGGTATCTGGCAACATACGGATGAAGAGCGGAGACCGTGTTTTATCTGTGGTTGGCAGGAACCCGGATTTTGTCGTGTTTTCCATGAATTTCACCGTTTTAGAACCGAGAACCTGTATCCTGCAATTGACTAGCAAACACGGCTCAAGAGTATCTACCGATATGCAATGTGATAAAAATTGGGCGGTATGAAAATGCAAAAATCTGATATGAACAAGTCAGCACCCCTTCCAATCACAAAACCTCCAAAATCCGGCCAACACTTTTGCACCACATGAAAACTCTTTGCAATTGACCGGTACAGATAACACCTCTGCACTAGCACAAACCTTGGATACTTTCATGAAACAATCCATCCAAGGGACGGCAAGTTTGCAATCTTCCATCGAGAATGTGATGAAGATCATTGTCTCTCAAAATGAGAATATCAAATCGATGGAAGCACAAATTGCACAACTAAAAGCCGAAATGAGTGCAAGAGAGAAAGGGAAACTTCCAGCTCAACCTTTAACCAATCCTGGCTATTCACATCATGTGGATGCAATCACGTTGAGATCTGGAAGAGCGCTTGACAACCACGTTGGGGAACAGTTTGATGACACTGATAGATCTATCAATGATACCCCGGCTGAGACCTTTCCTTCCACTTCTACTTCCAATTCTGACCCCAGTTCTTCTACCCCACCGCCTTCTTGCGAGCCTATTCTTCGTTTCCCACAAGGCTTGCCACCTCAGCCCATCTCTTCTAGTTCACAGAAAACGATCCCCACTTCTATTTTGGGATCAGGTCCACACACACTTCCTTCTTCTATGATGGACCCAGCGCTTATTGCTAAAGCACCTTATCCTAATCGGTTAAGGGCTAACACATCGAGTCCACATATGGAGAAGATTATGGACATTTTTAAGCAACTTAACATCAACATCCCTCTCCTAGATGCTATCCAACAAGTTCCGTCCTATGCGAAAACTCTTAAGAACTTGTGCACTAGGAAGAGGAAGACACAAGTGCCCATGAAGATATTCATGGCAAAAACAGTAGACACGGCTTTCCCCCAACAATTACCGAGGAAACGTAAGGATCCTAGATATCCTACCATTTCCATTTCTATCGGGGAAAAACACATTAACCGTGCTCTACTAGACCTTGGCGCTAGTGTTAACTTGCTTCCATACTCGGTTTATGAGCAACTAGGTATCGGAGAGTTGAAGCCAACCCATTGCACTCTCCAGATAGCTGACCGATCAATCACCAAACCTAGGGGTGAACTGGAGGATGTGTTAATAAAAATCGGGGAATTCATATTCCCTGTGGACTTTATTGTAATTGATACACAGCCTGTAGCGAACCTACGGAACCAAATTCCGGTGATTTTAGGTCGCCCCTTTTTGACCACTTCCAATGCTATTATCAACTGTCGTAACGGTTCTATGACCCTATCCTTCGGGAATAGGTCAATAGAGATGAACATTTACAAGTTGGGAAGTGTACCCTCCGAACCTACTGCTCAGGTCTGTTCTGTCGACTTAATGGATGTCGACAGCAGCGAATTTGATGATCCTCATGATACTGATCTTGACTCTTTTTATACGTTTTTGTTTGACCCAATTATGTATCATACACATACGGACTCTTCCACCGAGATGTCCGGGTCAACAACTAACACCGATTATGAACTGCTTTTAGAGTCTGAAGATCACCCCGCACTTTGTGATGACATTATTCATCGGGGTATAGATGGAACTTTTGAGGAGATCTTCGCTGATGAACTCGCATTTTTGAATGACACGGGTGTTGAGATGAATCATCTCCCAATCAATGAAATTGAACCTCCACCCCTTCTGCTGAACTGTAAAAAGAATGCGAGCAATCCATCACATTCACTGTATCGTCTCTCCAAAATGAGACGCACCCACATTCTATTCCACCACTTACCCTTTCCCCACTTCTTCTTCCACCAACCAGAGCACTGCATTGATAAAATTTTTGAATGGTTGGTGTTAACGTTCGGTCTTTGCAAAGCTTGGCATCGACCAATGATTTTTGACCCCCTCATGTGATTTTCAAAAGCTTAATATTACATAACTCAAGTTTGGGGGGGTATGATCGGGCTCTTGAAAAGAAAATTTTTACAAAATAATGAGCCAAAAATAAGTTTGGGGGAGGATCTTCACTTATATATTTTGCCCCCACTAATAAATTCCTCCCAGACTTACAGGTTTTGTAGATATAGCGGTTGGCAATAGTGAGGACACTGTTGAAAACAAGTTTGGGGGAGGTTTGTGCTTAGTTTTGCATCATTTGCATATCATTTGCATAAGCACAAAATATTTCTTTAAAAAAAACCCATAAAAATTTAAAAAATTTTAAAACCCATAAAAAATTTTGTGTAAATATTTTGGCTCATCAATTTTTGTAAATAAATTTTCAAAACCCATTAAAACCTATAAAAATTTAAAAAATTTCAAAATATAAAAATATTTATGATAATAAAAGATTAGATTATGAACAATTACATCCATGAGATTAGAAAAATTTAAGAAAACTAAGAAAATTAGAAGTTTCCTTATACGAACTAGTAATAAGTAGTTATGAGCCGTTGTCCCAAGGGTTAGTAAGATGAAGGAAGTCACTAATTTGAGGATAAAAATTAGTCTGAAAAATAGTTTCTATTCTGGAAGCCAAACATTTTGAACGTTGATACCCTGCTATTCGCACTTACACACGTCTTGAAGCCCGGGATAGTAGAGAATACCTTGAAATGCTCTTGTCTTAAAGCCGATGTATGAAGGAAATAAAAAAAATGAATAAAAAAATATAAAGTGGTGAGAAAAATGGACACTGGTTTTGTTATCACTGAGGGCAATAAAAAATATATAGCGAAGGTGCCTCTTCACCTAGTGCCCTAAGGCCAACTGGTCTGGGAGTCACTGCTATGCCTAAGGTGGTGCAAGACGAGGAAAATACACCAAATAAGCAAACACATGAGTAATCGATCGGTTAGTACCTCAAGAAGTATTAATGGTCGCATGAAAGTGTGTGAGCAAATTCGACTAAATGTTGAGGCTGATGGACAAGAGTATGATAGCTTGAATTGAATTCTCCGGGTGTAGGGATGTCCTTTACACACACGCAGGGTGATATGATCGATGTTTGGAAGAAAGATAGGAATGAAGAATAAGAAGATGTTTTATTGAGGGAAGACGTGATTTCTGACATCTTTTCATGACCATTAAGATAGGGCTCATGACAACCGAAAAGCTAGCTTAGTTGGAAACCCTAATTTTCAAGGCTTTTCTTTTACAATTCTTTTCTTTAAATGTAATATTCATGATCTTCCTTTTATTATTGGATTTTGTGGGTGCAAACCGCTGAAAACCCTCAGGAGACAACACTCCTCCTACTAGGGACACCTAGAGGTTTAAAGGCTTGTTGCACGTGCTCAGTGCAATCGTGTTGCCTACGAAAGTGTGCTTTTCTCTTTCTTTATTTTCTCCTTCTCTTTTTAATAAAACAGTTCGATCGAGACGATCGAAAATAAGTTTGGGGGAATTTGATCAGTCGAAAATACTGCATTTCTAACACGGCAATTTCCCTACCTTTTGCACTCATCTAAAGGTATCCGGTATTCATATCGCACATATTAGCAAAACACATGTAAAATACTGGATTACTTGTACTGTATACTAAAACTGGCACTTTTAGGGAAATTGTGTGTTTTTCATGGCATCGCATCACCCTTGTATTACGCAACTCTTGTCTTGGGGTCTAATGCAGGAAATTGCAGAAGCAGAGCCCAAATTGGAAAAAAGAACTGATAAAAAAATACGCCAACTCAAAGATGAAAGATCTGGCAGTGATATAGAAGGTCAAATGAGATTTCACATATTGTATAAAGGCCCACCAGGAAGCCCAAGAGTTACCATAAAAAAATAAAGCACCAAGGCCACTAAAGGACCGCGGATCCGCGGCCCAAACCCCCTTGGCGCCGCGGATCCGCGGCTCTATGACGTCAGCAGCGCTTCAATTTTCTGCACGTGCCTATTTATAACCTCCCAAGCTTCCAGAAGACCCCAGAAGCTCCACGTGGCGCATCTAGAAGGCTCGGCTTAACAAACTATTTCTAGAAGGCTCTCTTAACAAACTTTTGGAGGGAAATTCAAATCTTTTGCTAACAAACTTTTGGAGGGAAATTTAAATTTCAAATCCTAGATCTAGAATTTGGAGGTCTATAAAAGAGAGCCTAGATCTAGGGTGAAGTTTGTTCACGAATCACCATCATCTTCAACCCACAAGTTGAGTGACACAACTTGTGCCTCAAATCCTAACCCCAATTCTAATTCAACGTCAAGATCAAGATCCCGGGAGCAATTCAAGCAAAAAAGCCTTCAACCTTTAGAAGCGATGCCGGATTTCAACGGAGCAAGAGATCCACGCCGATCCGCGACTCAAGGAGCCGAGCGAAGCCGAAATCGACGATCTAGTTCCTTCCTTTTGTAAATTCAAGAGAGTTGTAACGAAATTTGTCGATAAATAAAGGTGAATTTTCTATATTCTTGCTTATCTTTTAATTCAAGCATAATGATTAGATCTCAATTTGTGATTGTGTTTGTGATCATGATGTTTGAGTAATCTCCGCTCGTATAGGAGTTGTGACGATCAATAGAATGATGATGATTTAAATCGTTTTACAATTATTAAATCCTATAACGATTGTAAATTCTTGTGAATCAAATGATCAATGATCTAGTTTCGGGATGATCCTTCCTTGATTGTGTTCACTCGAAACTAGGGAATAACGATTGATCATTTGATTAACTAGAAGCTAGAATTTGAATGAGTTCATTGAAAGGATAAAGGATAAAACGAGGAAACCCTAGCTTCTTCGCAAGATCCTTAACCTCGATGAATTATCATCGATCTAGTCTCAATTCGTTAAAGGATAAGAATATGAAATCTTTAGATCTCATCACATCTGTAGATTCGATCTACTCCTACGAGCTACACTTCGAATCTTGATTGTTGGTTGGAAATCATCACAAATTACCACTTCTTGATTTTAATGCTTTCTTTGATCTAGATATTTTCTCTTTCTTGAATTGCAATTACAAATCATGAATTGTTTTCTTTTCTTTTCTTTAAAGTTTTGACTCATCTAATTCAAAAGACGAACGATTAAACTTTCCCTAAGGACGATCCGTACTTACTAACGCGCTACATTCGACACCGTTATTGATTGCGGTCAAAATATTTTTGGTTGTGATTTCTATATACAATTTTCTAAAAACCAACACACAACGGAAAATTTATTCAATCAACATGCCGCTAGGCACTAAAACAGGAATGTGTACAGATGAATGATGTCAGCAGCATCATCCCAAGGCTGGCCTAGCCTCTAAAACTGATCAGAACAAGTAGCGAACGGTTGAGTTACAAGTCAGGTTTCACTTTTGATTTCCCCATACCCCCAAGTTATATGTGTGTGTCAAGTCAGGTATTTAGTAATCAAGAACTAATGCCAACACAGGATCGGGTGAGCAGGTTTGTTTGGATAGACAACAGGAACGGTCCGTGAGGACTACATGTCAGGTTTGTTGGCATTAGACACAAGATCAGGTAACGGGTCAGGTCATGGTACATCGGGTCAAGTCAAGCAGGATACGGTACCATGTCAGGTCAATCAAGATGTATGTAGCAAGTTATGTCAAGATGTAAACGATATCATAGGTGTGCTCATAATCCGTTACATAATCAAGCATGGTTATCAACAACATGATCTAAGCAATGAATTAAGCAATAAGCAAATTCAATTAACTAGCTGTACAGTTATCAGTGGTGTTTAACAGACAGTGTCAGCATTATGTGAATACAGTATGATAGATATGAATGCAGAAAAACGTGTTAATAAATCTGGATGCGACGACATGTATAATCTGTGTAATGGATGCAGTTGTAATTAGACCGGTTTAAGTTGCACATGGATGTCTGATAGGCTAAACTGGATAAAGGGGATCATGGCAATAATAATGTGATCTATCATGTACAGGTAATTGTTAGTCTTAACTAATCAGGTGCAAGATTAAGCTTCAAGTCCGGAATTATAAAAGGTGTAACGGCACTTTATACGGTTAATCTTGAAATCTACTTCTAGCAATTCTAATTAGGGTTTTAACAAGAAATAATTAATTTAGCATATGAATAGTTTAAAATAGCATGTAGCAAGTTTCACTTGCCTCGACGGGTCGCGAATCGGGAAAACGGAACGTTACACGTCGGCGGAGAAAACTCGCAACGTGCGCACGGTTCACGGAATAAGTCCGAATGACAAGCAGTGGAACCACACAGGTCAGAATACCTCGCTGGATCGTCGGGACACGTCGCCGGCACGGCGGGATTTCGGCGAACCCAAAAACAGTGAATACACAATATTTAAAATGTATGAAAAGATAAAAGAAGAATCAAGAAGAAAGAAGGGAAGGAGGATGGAGAAGAGGGTGCTCACGATGATCTGTGGAGGGGTGGTGATCATCGACCACGTCGACGGAGCTCCGGCGGACAGCCTACAGTGACAGCAACAATTTCACAGATCACAAAAAAATACGAACAGAGAAGAAGGAAGGAAAGAAGAAGAAAGAAGAAGAGGAGAGGGATGCGTAGTGCTCACCGGGGTTGCACGAAGGCCGGGGCACGAAGGCGAGGCCGCCGGCGGCGACAGATCCGGCGGTGCAAAAGTGCAGGGCGCGGCTGCAGTTGCAAGGTGCTCGGGAAAAGAGGAAGGAAGACGAGGTGGAAGCGACGAGGGCGAGGAGGCGACGAGGTTGGCGTCGACGTTGGGGCGACGACGAGAGGAATGGAAGGCGGCTAGAGTTTTATCGAGGGGTTGGGTTCTGTTAAAAGAAATCGAGGAAGGAGAAATATATATAGGGGAATGAGAGAGAGAGAGAGAGACGGGGAGAGAGAGAGAGAGAGAAAGATTGCGAGAGGAGAGAGATAGAGACGAAGTGAAAGATCGAGAGGAGAGAGAAACGGGGAGGAGAAAGAATTTCGTCGTGATGTGAGGAGCGAGGAAGAGAGAAGAGAGAGAAAGATAAATTGTGGGGCCCGGGGAGGTAAAGAATGATGGGGATTGGTTGTTAGTAAAATATTATGAAAGATTTAAGGGGAAGGGTAGCGTGGGGTTTAAAATTGTAAAAAGATTGCAGGGAAAAGGAAATATATATATTCTGGGGTTATACATTATTTTCGTCGGTTAAAGAAAATATTAGAAAATAGAATTTGGCGCAAATGCAAAATATTTCCAAATTGCATCCGGGTCAGGTCCAAATATTTGAAATTGAAATAAGAAAATTATGGGTGGGATCCAAAATTTAAAATGAAGTATTTTACGATCAAAAAGCATACCCCCAAAACGGACACACGTACGTGCGCGCAGCCGTCCAAACACATCCGTTTCACGGAACGGGACGAGAACACGATGCAAGGACGCTAGCACAGGGTTAGGGGTGTCGAGCAGGCTATGTCAAATATTTTTAATTTTATTTTAAATGCCTTAAATTGTTATATGCAGCATTAGGATTGTCGGGGTAAATTTCAACAAGCAGCAGTCAAGTAGGATCAATGAAAAAAATACCATACATCATTAATACGATAACAGAAACTAGTAGCATTGGACTCGGTTGTTACAAAAAACACCCTACACCCCTGCTCCATTTTGCCTGAGTCAAGAAACCTCTGTGTTGGACTCTAAAGAATCGTCAATACGCCGGTAGCAGGTGATGATCATATCAAACACCCACAAGCTGCAAGCGGTCAACTAAACGTAACAGCCACCCAGGTATTGAGCGATCAGAAGATCAATAAGCTAGCTTGTCCATTCTCCTGTGAATCCAATCAGTAACACTCTCGTACAGTCCAGTCTCTTCGTCTGATATGTCGCATATCAAGTCTAGGGGTGGTATACGTCAGACCTCAGTAACCGATAAGTCGTGTCGATGTGAGGCTCATAACGGGTCGAGAAACTACTGGTAACAGTTACTAGTAAATCTCTATATCAGCCCTGGCCAGGGACTTCCAGTTATAGCCAATCGAACACAGCACAACATCAACTCCCTATACCGGGAGAGACGAATCCCCTCCTATCGCGCATTGCCTCCATGTGATTCGGGACTGCACCCAAAAGCCACCGTTTTGCACGCCCTCTTGGACGTGGTAAGGTGGAAATCAAAGCACAGTGGGAATCACACAAGACTCTATGATGATCTCGGGTCTACAGACTACCCTGTACCAGTGTCACCGGAGAACTGCCATCTGACGTGTGGTATATCACCATCTGGGAGTTCTCGGCGAGTCCGTCTAGTGTACCCAGTCTCCACTGAGCACCCGTACACCATCCTTGATGTCAAACACCGACGGATATGGGATCATCCATCGCCCATCATATGGCTCAAGATGCGTATATGCTAGTCTACTCTGGTGTATCGATGCCCTGTCTCGATATACCCTCGACTAGGAACAGTTATAGGATGTACTCATCGACTACCGTGGCCTCACTAGTATGATCTCATCATAGTCTCAGTAGTCGAGTACAGATCCTAAGGGCTTTATCAACATGTGAGAGTAAGACAGTAAACCAATACAAGTCAACATGTTATGATAAAGTGAAACCAAATAGCATACTATCATGACGAGCAAGAAAGTCCTCTCTATATATATCCAAGCATCCATTATAATATACATCATATGTACAATAATGGCCTCTAGGGCATATACATAACTAACAATCTCCCACTTGCAATAAGGCCAGCTGTTGTAGTATCTCATACCTAGCATCCCGAATAATCTCTCAAACTGTTGGCCTTCGTGAATGGATCCGTAGTGTTATCTTTCGTATCTACTCTCCTGACCTCGATCTCCCGGCGATCAACTATCTCCCTGATGAGGTGATACCGCCTCAGAATATGTCTGGACTTTTGATGGGACCTGGGTTCCTTAGCCAAAGCCACAGCTCCATTGTTATCGCAATACAGAAGTATTGGATACTCGATGGATGGAACCACACCAAGCTCACTAATGAACTTCTTTATCCAGACAAGCTCTTTGGCAGCATCGTTGGCAGCGATGTATTCAGCCTCCATCGTCGAGTCTGCAACGGTATCCTGTTTGGAACTCTTCCAACATACCGCCCCTCCATTGAGGGTAAAGACAAATCCCGAGTGCGACTTAGAGTCGTCCTTATCACTTTGGAAGCTGGAATCGGTAAAGGACTCCACCTAGAGTTCTCCGTTACCATACACCAAGAACATCTCTTTAGTCCTTCGTAAGTACTTGAGAATGTTCTTCACAGCTGTCCAGTGACTCTTTCCAGGATCTGCTTGATGCCGGGTCACTACACTTAGTGGGTATGCTACATCGGGTCTGGTACATAGCATCGCATACATGATAGAGGCCACTGCCGAAGCATAGGGTATCCCTTGCATGTGAGCTCTCTCTAAATCAGTCTTGGAAGACATCTCTTTGGAGAGAGTGAGTCCAGAGATCGTGGGTTGGTTCCCAGCTTGGATTCTTCCATACTAAACCTCTTTAGTATGGTGTCAATGTACCTGGATTGGGACAATCCCAGTATCCGTTTAGATCTATCTCTATAGATCATGATTCCCAATATGCAGGAGGCATCACCTAGATCTTTCATTGAGAATCTTTGTGATAAGAAGAGCTTGACTGATTGCAGCATAGGAATATTATTTCCTATCAAGAGTATGTCATCCACGTATAATACGAGGAAGACAACCTTACTCTCTGCTACCTTCTTATAGATACAAGGTTCATCTATATTTTTGATGAAGTCAAACTCTTTGACTACAACATCAAAACAGATGTTCCAACTCCGCGATATTTGCTTTAACCCATAGATGGATTTAAGCAGTTTGCACACCTTTCCGCTGCTTCCACTATCTACGAAGCCCTTTGGCTGAGTCATGTACACGCACTCTTCTAAATCACCGTTTAGAAAGGCGGTCTTAACATCCATTTGCCAGATTTCGTAGTCATGGTATGCAGCAATGGGAAGTAAGATCCGGATGGACTTAAGCATAGCCACTGGAGAAAAGGTTTCATCATAATCCACACCTGGTCGTTGACGAAAACCCTTTGCAATAAGTCTAGCTTTGAAAGTCTCAACTTTTCCATCTACACCAATTTTCTTTTTAAAGATCCACTTGCTCCCAATGGGTTTTACCCCTTCAGGAGCATTTTCCAAAGTCCATACTTTGTTGGTGTACATGGATTCCATCTCAGATCGCATTGCATCCAGCCATTTCACAGAGTCACCACTCGTGATGGCCTGCTCGAAACTAGTCGGGTCATCATCTTCCATGATGCAATCCTCGCTTCCACCATCAATGAGAAAACCGTAGTATCTCTCAGGTGGATGAGAAACCCTGCTAGATCGGCGGAGAGGCCGGGGTTCGTCGGGTACTACTGAATCATCTGGTTCCACTAAATCTTCAGTTGCAGTTTGTGTTGCTGGAACCTCTTCCAGCTCTACCTCAACGCCACTAATTTCTTTTGCAAGAAATTCCTTTCCTAAAAAGGTGGCATGTTGAGCAACAAACACCTTTTGTTGTTCACTATGGTAGAATAGATATCCATACGAATTGCTTGGATATCCTACAAACTTGCAAAAAACTGATCGTGCCTCGAGCTTGTCCGGATTTTGCCTTTTGACATAGGCCGGACAACCCCATATCTTAACCCGTTTAAGATACGGTCTCTTCCCACTCTATATCTCATATGGTGTGGTAGGTACAGATTTAGACGGAACTTGATTCAATAGGTATGCCGTTGTCTCAAGTGCATAACCCCAGAAGGAAATAGGTAACTCAGCATTGCTCATCATAGAGCGTACCATATCTAATAGGGTGCGATTCCTCTGTTCCGATACACCGTTGTGCTATGGTGTATAAGGAGGAGTAAGCTGAGAAAGAATCCCATTTTCTTTTAGATAATCTAGGAACTCATTGCTTAAGTATTCACCTCCTCGATCAGATCGAAGAATTTTAATACTTTTGCCCGTTTTGTTCTCTACTTCGTGCTTATATTCCCTGAATTTCTCAAAAGCTTCAGACTTGTGTTTCATCAGGAACACATGTCCAAATCTTGATAGATCGTCAGTGAATGTAATAAAGTAGGAAGAACCGTTCCTGGCATGCGTAGACATGGGACCGCATACATCACTATGTACCAGTCCTAAGAGTTCCGTAACTCTTTCTCCGTGTCCACTAAACGGAGCTTTGGTCATTTTGCCTTTGAGACATGAATGGCAAGTATCATAAGATGATAATTCGAACGGATTCAAATATCCATCCTTATGTAACTTAGCTAGTCGTGTCGCATTGATATGACCAAGTCTACAATGCCACAAGAAGGATTCGTTCATTTCTGAACTCTTCCTCTTGTGTGTGTTTTGTATATTAAGGACTGTATTTTGATTGAGAATGAATTTGCCATTATGTAACGAGCCTGATGCAATCAACTTTTGATTTAGGAATATGTTCATAACATTATCCTTTACTACAAAATTATATCCTTCTTTACTTAATAAAGAAACCGATATAATGTTGCACATCATGTTCGGTATATAATAGCACTCATTCAGAATCAGTGTATTACGACTTGGTAATACTAGGTGATATTCGCCAACTGCTTTGGCTGCAATACTTGCACCATTCCCTACTTGAACGGAATGATCACCTTTTCCCAGTTCTCTACCTTTACGTAGCCCACGTAACAATTTACATATGTGGAATCCTGATCCGGAATCTAATACCCAGGACGTAGGGTGAACTGAGAAATAGTTCTCAATAACTAACACACCCGAAGAAGATGCATCAGCATGCATGTTCTTAGTTTGGGTGGCATGAGAATCCAGATATTCTCCTGTTTCCTGCTCAGTCTCATAACTCTTATAAGAAAGAACGGGACCAACGATCCCCTGCTCAGTATAATAAGCAGGTTCAGTCAATACATCCATATTATTATCTTGATTAAGTCCTGACACGGTCACTACCTGGAGAGAGAGAGAAGGAAACACTTTAGCGTATGCTCTTGCAAGATTAGATTGGTTATTATCTTATCTAATCAGGATGTCTCCCACTGTTTTTATCAAATCTTCCTTCAAACCCTAAAAGGTAAGATTAGCCGAGATTAATTACACCCTTCAATTTCGCCAATCTTTCAGCCAGATCAGTGTCGGTACTTGAGGGAGGTTCCCCGTGCTTTCGCACGGACCTAATTAAAATAAACCTCGTTTTCCCAGAGGCATAACCCCATTAACACCTTTCTAGACACCTACTTGATCGGCTAATTGTCCTGTGTAAAACTCTCCCAGGAGTAACTCTTACTCGCAGTGGGTATCGGGATCCAACTATCTCATAGGAGGTATGCAGTCTCATTGCAAATTTCAACACTTAAAATTCCCGATAATACTCTGCCCCTAGCGATCTATGACCTTGACAAGGTCAACAAACCATAAATCGCAAGTCAAGTCTAACCCGTCATTTCCCGATTGAATTAAACCTACCCGCATGACCCTTGACAAGGTCAACAAGGCTGTACGAATACCCTAATCCAATCACATCTCATGTTTTAGTAGATAAACATTAATTAGCTACCGTACACTATGCCTTGACAAGGTCAACAAACGCAGCACGAATACTAAGTAAGATTTACCTGAAATGACGGAGGGCTACGCGGGTTTTTCAGAAAACCATGAGCGTAATGAACTTGATATCGTCGTAGAATCAAGTGATTTTGAAAAAGGAGTGTTTTTTAGGCTTCTAGTTTCGCTAAAGAGGTCACTCCCGGTGAAGGGATCTCGGCTCTTTCCCCATTGAATAAGGTGCAGGATATATCATATATAACGCGGTGCAAAGCAAGAACTATATAAGCTGTCAAAAACTAAACCGCGAGTTTGTAGCATCTGCCAGTTTCGCTAAAGAGGTCACTCCCGGTGAAGGGATCTCGGCTCTTTCCTCATCGAATAAGGTGCAGGGTATATCATATATACCGCTATGCAAAGCAAACCCGTAGCTACCTTTTTTATAAAGTTTTGATTCTACAACATCTTTTAGGTTTCTTTTCTTTTTATTAATCTCATTAATAAATCCCATCAGCATATGCTTCCTAAGCATCACAGAAGAAACGAAAGCAGTAATATTTATATATCAGCATATATATATATAGTATAAGCATTCGTCTCAGGCAGTAATATGATCTCATCACAGAACATTGCAGCAGAAGAACATATATGAAATATTGGATATACTAGGATGTCCGTGTTTTTAATACGAGCCGGTATAAAACACGGATTCCACGGTCGCGATGAATAGCCAAACCCACATCCCTAGACCCCTACGAGAGCGGCAAGTAACACTGCCAATTCTAGGGTTAGGAGACCCGGCCTCGACTCCTCGAGATGGCCTCCCACTGGACCCTAGAACCCGGTTACTTGTGCTCCCCTCCTTGGGTCTACCTAATGCGGAAAAGTAAATAATATACACTGGTGACATCAACTTCATCCCGGAAATGCCCCAATAAAAGAATATTACATACAAATGAATTTTACATTAATGAAAATAAAACCCTCATCTCATATAAAAACCCCGGCTATTCAGAACACGACGATCCAATATAACATATCACAGCAACACATAATATCTCATATCATCAACGTAAGTAAGTATGCATACACCGATCGTCGTTGATGTATAGCAACGAAGACCAGCAATACAACTATATACTTCACTTACGGTCACAGAAAAGAAATTGTAAAACTATAACATTTGGAATCCATAATCTCTTTAGACATCATAAATCCGAAATATCACATACTTCGCATTTCATGCCTAACTATACGAATTCCACATATTGTATCACATTCCAGATAAATAGACAGTATCAAACTTTTCGATCGAATAATCAAATACCCAAGATTTCCTAAATAGCTCAACACTTGAGCGGAGTTCAAATAATCCCAGAATATGTCACGGTACCAATGGTCCAGCCGTAGAAGGGTCAAGCCAACGCCTCACATGTGGCACGCCGTACTGTCCCAAACCCTAAGGTTTAGAGGCGGTTCAGACGGTCACATAATCGATTTAAGGTTTGTGTTCTTCTAGAGGGACCACCACGTTACTTGCACGTTTTTCCGAAAGATTTAAACCCAAGAAAAATTCAACACTTGAAAGTTTTTCGTGCCGGGAAAAAGTGAGTTAATGATATCCGTTCGAACATTTTAACAGTTTCTAAATATCCGGAAAACATAACGAAATTAAATTTTCCGATCGAATCTATGATTACAAAATAAACCCCAGAACACTCAACACTTGTGTCAGATTAAAAATACCCAGAAAATATAAATAACAGATACGGATATTACTGTTGCAAAACAAAAGCCCAATTCTACAGTACGGCCGCGGATCCGCGGCCCAAGCTAGGTATGGCCGCGGTTCCGGGGCGGTCCGTACGAATTGCGGGCTCGTTTTCAACAGTAATACTTATATTTCCCTGCTGAATTTTTTAAGTATTTTTAATTTCGAAAAAATCACATTTTTAGAAATTGTCCAGAGAGGGGTTCAAATCGTCGTTTCGAGGTTCGATCGGAGTTTTAACTTCGTATACACGTCGCCTAATGCTCTAGCTAGGCTCTGATACCACTGTAGGGTTCCTAGGCACTCTTGTGAGGGTTCATAAGGCATCAACCATGCCCGAATAAAATTTTAGACGTGTCGAACAACCCAAAGCCGGGATCTTTGCTAGATTATTAGGGTTTAACATGCAAGTAAACATTTGTACAACTAAGTGTGAGGGATTACAACCTTTGTAGTCCACTCCTTCGCTTCATAAGCTCCGAGTAGAAGTCCCTTCGCCACGATCCACGATCTCCCAGACTCAAGAGAGGCTCCACGACTCGAACAATCCATGCTAGCTTGTAGTGTTCCTTTTCTCCGACGATCTACGTCGAAGTTGCTATAACTCAAGCTCTCTCACTCTAATGAGGTGAACACCCTAATCTAATCGGCTAGATTAGATGAGGATGATGGATTAGTATTTATGCTTTCTTTTTATATCAAATTCTCACATGAAAACATCACAAAAGGAAAACCTAGTAAGCTCTGTGTAGGACTCTGTGTAGGACCCTAAAGAATCGTCAATACGCCGGTAGCAAGTGATGATCATATCAAACACCCACAAGCTGCAAGCGGTCAGCTAAACGTAACAGCCACCCAGGTATTGAGCGATCAGAAGATCAACAAGCTACCCTGTCCATTCTCCTGTGAATCCAATCAGTAACACTCCCGTACAGTCCGGTCTCTTCGTCTGATATGTCGCATATCAAGTCTAGGGGTGGTATACGTCAGACCCTAGTAACCGATAAGTCGTATCGATGTGAGGATCATAACGGGTCGAGAAACTACTGGTAACACTTACCAGTAAATCTCTATATCAGCCATGGCCAGGGACTTTCAGTTATAGCCAATTGAACACAGCACAACATCAACTCCCTATACCGGGAGAGATGAATCCCCTCCTATCGCTCATTGCCTCCATGTGATTCGGGACTACACCCAAAAGCCACCGTTTTGCACGCCCTCTTGGACGTGGTAAGGTGGAAATCAAAGCACAGTGGGAATCACACAAGACTCTATGACGATCTCGGGTCTACAGACTACCCTATACCAGTGTCACCGGAGAACTTCCATCTGACGTGTGGTATATCACCATCTGGGAGTTCTCGGCGAGTCCGTCCAGTGTACCCAGTCTCCACTGAGCACCCGTACACCATCCTTGATGTCAAACACCGACGGATATGGGATCATCCATCGCCCATCATATGGGTCAAGATGCGTATACGCTAGTCTACTCTGGTGTATCGATGCCCTGTCTCAATATACCCTCGACTAGGAACAGTTATAGGATGTACTCATCGACTACCGTGGCCCCACTAGTATGATCTCATCATAGTCCCAGTAGTCGAGTACATATCCTAAGGGCTTTATCAACATGTGAGAGTAAGACAGTAAACCAATACAAGTCAACATGTTAAGATAAAGTGAAACCAAATAGCATACTATCATGACGAGCAAGAAAGTCCTCTCTATATATATCTAAGCATCCATTATAATATACATCATATGTACAACAATGGCCTCTAGGACATAAACAAAACTAACAAGAATTACCGATTCAGGATCAATAGTTTCTCAGGTGGCGATGGGTTTCATACCGACACTAAATATCGCGTTGTTGGGGGTCTGACTTTATCCACCCTCCTAGACTCGATATGCGATACTCTTAGATGAACAGATCGGACTGTACGAATATTGTCACTGACAGGTTCAGTAGGGGTTCAGGATGAGTTTGCTCGTCGGCCTCCCTTTCACTCAATACCTGGGTAGCCGTTACGTACAGCTAGTGCCGCTGACGTGCTTGTGGTTAAACCCACTGCCAGCATATTGACGAGTCTTTAGAGTCCCACAAAGAGGGTTTCCCTAGTTCTGGCGAAATGATGTAGTAGCCGTATTGGATACGTACAGGGTTCCGATCGATTGATGTACATTGTACTCGGACTTTCGATTGGACAGTTGATAATACTAGCCGGCTCGGGTTTGAGCCGGATTATTAAATCAGGTATTGATTTAATAATTTACATATATGTATTTCGGTACGTATATTCTAGTATTATATTCTTTGTGTTATGCTATCTTTTAGGGTATTCGTATTTCGGTACGAATGCAGATATATTTACAGGTGAATGTAATCCGTATTTTTTACCGGATAACATTCTAGAAGGTGCCACCTCGTTTCTTGATTTGACCATTTTATTAAAATGGTAAATGAGGTGGATATTAGCATGATGAGGTGTGGAGACAACCATGCTTGCAATAGTGCACACAAATGAATTGTTAATTCATTTGTGTTCACTATTCAAGTATGGTAGGATTTTAAAATTGAAAAAATGCATTTTAAAAAACCTTGCATGCTATTTTCTCTTTCCAAGGGAAGCTCATTTTTGAAGCATGAAGGTTTTGTTCATTGTTTTTCTTCTTGAGCTCCTCCTTCACCATTTGTGTTTCACCTCCACTAGCTTTCATGCTTTGCGTCCACCTTCATGAATTGAGATAGCTAACACTAAGAAATATTCACACTACATCCTAGGCTCTCTATGGTAGCATCCTAGAGACCCTAGTTGCTCCGTATGCATCATGTCGTGGAGCTAGAGCCGGAGTTATATCCCTCGGGTGGATCATCGGAGATGGAGGAAGACCGGCAACCAAACATCATCAAAGGATCAAGAGGAGCTTGGAATGAAGACCGAAGGACACGGATCAACTCGGTATAACGATTCTAACCTCTTCTTAGTTTGCAAGTTTAGGGTATAAGGTCGATCCGGGATTCGGGTAACGGTAGCGCCGGTTTAGAAAATTTTTGTTCCGCATTTTGGCCGCGTTTCGATGGTCGGGACGCTGCCGTGACCCTTCAAGGTATCAGAGCCACCCTTTTAACCCTACTAGCTTATTTAAACGTGCTTAATAGATCGATCGACGGAAATTTACGAAATCACGATTACATTTTCACAGTTTCTGCCGATTTTCAAAAGTGTTCAAAAATTATTTCCAGAGGCTTAAAAATCCGTGCAGGCGATTTTAAGGGTACAGAAAAAATTTGGGCTCCTAATTCCGCCAAGTAGCCGCGGAACCGCCGCAATTACCTCCTATTGGCGGCGGATCCGCGGCCATTTAGTGGCGACGGGCTTCGAAATTTTTCCTGTAGCCCCCTGACTTGGAATTGTGATTTTTGACATATACTGTCTTGGCCCAGGTTTCAGTGATGTGTTGTTTTTGCTATTGGGGCCAATTTGGAAATTTATCGATCGATAATTTAAGTGTGCGTTTATCATTACATACATTATAATCTGCGACCGTGAATGTCACTTGATCGGTAAACTCGTCTAATTGCTATATGTCTTTTAGACGGGTTTGCGAACGTGACATTCACGTTGATGTTCTGTATTGTGCTGTGATGTTCGTTGGATTGTTGTGGTGGATAGTAATGGTGCAATGATAGTATATTTTTATTTCATTTGTACATTTGATATTGCGGGACGAGCGTCCGACATGTGGACTGCCGTCACTGCCAATTTGTATATTATTCTTTTGGGGCACGACCGGGCTGAGGTCGATGTCACCCTTGTATATTATTTTATTTTCTGTACTAGGATTACCCCGAGGTGGAGTGCACGAATAGCCGGGATCTAGAGGGCAACTGGTCCGCATCTCAAGGCATTCAGATGGAGGGGGTCTTACTCTAGAATTGGCGGGTTATTCGCCGCACTCGTAGAGGGTATAGGTTGACCCACGGAGGGGCGCTCAAGTTACCGGATTCCGTGAAGTGCCGGGTGGCCCATTCACATTGTTGAAGGGGGCTGCCTTACTTCTGGTTTTGGCGGGTAACTTGCCGCGCTCGTAGGGGTCTAGGTTTCATTGCACAGGCTATCCATACGACAGGGAACGTCGGGTCTCATTTGCAGCTCAAGTGAAACCCGAGGCTCCAGACTATCCACCATTCTGTGTTGTTTCTGTGATGCTTCTGTGATGTTGCTTTATATCATTCCTGGGACGATTGTTATATATTTATATATATATACTAGTAGATGTTGTATATGTTTTGCACCCGCGCTAGCCCAGTCCCCGCTCTGTCGTTAGTTAAGTAACCTAACGGGTGATGACGGGACCCAGTGGCGAATGCGGATGGCATATACGTACATTTTATTTTTGTTCTTTTCTGGTGTGATTAATTGATGGAACTGCGTTGATTCTTATCAATGCAAGGATAAAACAAACCTATATATATGATGTTGTTGGAACCAATTTTTTAAAAAAACTGACATTACAGACGTTCTCTTTTGCTTTGCACCGTGGTATTCAGTTTGGAATATCCTGCACCTCATTCGACGAGGCAAGGGCCGAGATCCCTTCATCGGGAGTGACCCCTTGGGTAAAAGTTTGCGTCAACGTAATAACTTTACGATAGTCGATTATTTTTGCTTTGCATCGTGGTATTCAGTTTGGAATATCCTGCACCTCATTCTACGAGGAAAGAGCCGAGATCCCTTCACCGGGAGTGACCTCTTTAGCAAAAGTTTTCGCCACCATATATTTATAAAACCACTTGGATTCCTTCAACGATATCAAGTTCATTACGTTAAAGGTTTTTCGCCAAAAACCAGTCGTAGCCCTCCGTCGTTTCTTTCAGGTGGTATCTAGTATTCGTGTTGCGTTTGTTGGATTTTTTCAAGGCGTAGTGTGCGGTGGCTAGATATTGCTTGTCTGTTGCATTGAGTTGCGATTATTTAGGACAGTCGTATAACCTTGTTGGCCTTTATCAAGGGTTTGTACGGGTGGGTCTAGAGTAATCCAGGATAATGACGGGTTGAACTTGACTTGTGGTTTATGATTTGTTGGCCTTTGTCAAGGTCATAAACCACTTGGGGTAAAAATCACATCGGGGGTTTCAAACATACAGGAAACTTGCCAGGCTTGTGCATACCTTCTGGAGTGTGGTGACTTGAGTGGCTTCCATCAAGTTATCATGCGATGATAGTTGGATCCCGATTCCCACTGATGAGTAGGATTACTCCTCGGGTGATTCCGACTAATTCACTTTTTGGGTTTGGAGGAGAATTCGACGAAACAGTGGGAGCCATCCAGATTAGATAAAATGATTAACCATTCTGATCTAGGTTAGAGTGCACGCTGAGGGTTTCTTTTCTCTCTCTCTGGCTGCAACTATGACCCGACCTTTGACTAAAACTCATGAAACCAAGTTGACCGAACCTTCTTAAAACACTTTGGGTTTTGGAATGTCAAGGTGTCGCATACATCATTGTCACTTCTATATCACCTTTGCATTTCTCCAGAACACATCGTATCACTACGAACGTCCACTTCCATTGGATAAATCCATCGTATGGTTATATACGAACTCGAAAGAACTTTTACGAGGATGGATTCTGGTTCTGGAGAGAATGAATATGATTATTCGGTTGTCTTTTCTCTTTACCTTCTCTCAGGTTGTGAGGGCTCCTAGGATTAGGAGAGGGTACACCTATTGAGCTTATTGGATAGTCTTCTTCCAAACCAGAGGCAGGTGCCGAACGGTAGGGAAGGAAGAAAACCAACAAGCTTAACTGTGGTGTACAGAAGGAAATAAGTAAAGACATATAAAGGGATTAGAATAATGCCAAAGGAAATTGCAATCACCATCATTCACGACAAAGACCGTGTATACCCCTGCCACTCCTACATCCACTTTACTTTTCTCTAGAACACTCCGTATCACTACGGATATCCACTTCCATTGGATAAATCTATCGTATAGTTACATACGAACTCGAAGGAACTTTTTCGAGGATGGATTCTGGTTCTGGAGAAATTGGATAGGATTATTCAGATGTTTTTCTTCTTTACCTTCTCTCAGGTTGCGAGGGCTCCTAGGATTAGGAGAGTACACCTATTATGCTTATTGGATAGTCTTATTCCAAACCTTAGGCTAGTGCCGAAGGGTAGGGAATGAAGAAAACCAATTAGCGTAAAGGAGGTGTACAGAAGGTAATAAGTAAAGACATAATAAAGGGATTGGAGTGAGGGCAGGTAAGTATATGGTCACTGTCATGATTCAGGATAATGGAAGATGCGTTACTAGGAATACCAGTTAACCCTTTTGAAATATTTTCATGTTTCAGTTTGACTATGCGATGTTAATTGAAAACTATTTTCCCAATTGGAATCTAACTCTAGGGTATGTACTTACCAGATCAGTTCTCACATCTGCATGCTATTGCGGATGGTGAGTGGTAGTAAGATATTGGGAATTGGGTGATTAGATCCTCATTATATCGGAATTCGTTGTAATTGGTGATATTTGAGGAAATCATCAGGATTTTGCCGGATGGCAAATATTTGGTTTTGAATATCCGTTGTTATGCACCAATTTCAAACTGATATATCTGTACATTTATTTTATAAAGTGAGATATAACTTTTTGATATTGTGTCTATGACATTTACCTATATCAGTTGGTGATTAGGTAAGGTGCATTCAACAGCGGTGTAACTCTTCTTAACCAAAGTACAGTTTTTCAACCTACGACGCACGGAGTTTGAGTTATTGAACTCAGGGGACTTATACAAAGTATTGTATATTTTCCAGTGTCCGTTAGGACAATGGAGTTGGTACTCGTACTATATTCTGTTTACTTGTGACTTCTCCAGTTCTGGACAAGTATTTCGTTGAAATGCAAAGTCCAGATATTGAGAAGTTATATGTATAAGAATAAAGTAGAGAACCATTTGTTAGAAGTATCAGGATTCTTCGAGGAAGTCGAAGATGTAGATACTTATGTTTGGTATTCCATTGATAGTAATGATTTTGAGAACTTGCTTCTCTTTCGGGTCACTCATATATGGATGCACTCCTAGATGAGTAATGTTGATTGTCCTTTTTCCATTTGGTTGATATGCACTGGAGACAGCTGCATGATTTTGAATCTGGTTCAAATTAAATTAGTTCTTTTGTTTCTATATTAGATATATAGAATCAATTTATATCTTAACGATGTTAAGGTATAGGGAGTTGTCCGGCTGATGCTTAAAACCAGAATCCGGATAAACTCAAGGCAAGTTTCAGTAATGGTTGTTTGTGGGTTATCCCGGGCTTTGACGAGGGTTAACTTTCTACCATCAGGAAGATCAATATTTATAATGTTCTTGACTCGCCACAGTTTTAGTAAAATGGACTTTTTCAGAAAACACAAGTGGGAGTATGGTAGAACTGGAAGTTATTCCAGAACCACAAACGATTACTGAAAATTTAATAGAACCTAAGGATTCAATTGTATTTGATGTTCCATTAGCCACTCCACAGATTTTGTGGGTAACCTCAGTCACCCGAGAGGTACTTCGGTCTTCTCAGAGACAGTGACAGGGAGGTTCTTGTTTGCCCAGACTTGCCATTGCTGTTGTTCTAGACTATAAGACCCGGCAGGAGGATAAGTATAGCGTCGTTCTAAACTAGCTTTAGAAGTGCACATTCTATATGACTCTGCCAGAGGGTTGTTGTAGTCAGTGGGAGCAGCGGAAGCATAGTAGGCAAGTAGCTTATGTCTATTTACAGACTAAAGCAGGTATAGCGGATATAGACCATCTATTTTTTGATGTGACAGTCATAGGCTTTGAATTCATCAGAATAGGAGATGATCAGTTAAGAAGGTAGTAGAGAGTGATGTCAAGGTATTTAGATGACATGCACTTGATAGGAAGAGATATTCTTATACTACGATCGGTTATACTATGGTTATCACAAAGTAGTTTCTCCACATAAGATATGGATATAATATCAGGTATTCTGGATACTAGATCTATGGTTTTAGATCTAGATTTTGGATGTATCCCAATTTGGGTACTTTGACATTATTCTAAAGATATTTTAGAATGGACGACTCTTGGCATGGTGGTGTACCTGCAGGTGATGGAGTCACCCTCTCTAAAGGTGTCTTACAGACTAAAGGGGAAAGGGATCTGCATGATTATCATATCACTTGCTTAGGCAATTGAGTTAATCATGAAATGTCAAGTACCACAACAGATATTGCTTTTGCACTAGATGCAATAAGCAGATATATTAATCCAATCCTGGAGAAACATTGGGAAGCAGTTATTGAGCATAAATGGAAGTTCTTGCGAAATGATTAAGGCATCCTTCTTCGGGAGACGATTATCATTTCAGGCTTCCAAGGTGACCTGGATGACAGAGTGTCTGTCAGAGTTATAGTTTTTCCCCCTTTTGAGGGACTGTATGTTAGACAGATGGTCCAAGCGGATACTGTGGAAGGCATGGCGCATGTTACTGATTAAATTCAGTGGACGATATAGTCTAAGTAGTTTGCTGGATTTGGAGTTCATTTGTGAACTGGGTCCCATCAGATATCCAGACAAATTCTAAGATAAGTATTGCTCATTTCAGGAGATAGTTTTCTCCACGAAGTTGAGATATAGAGAGATATAGAAAGAAACATTGGAGCGGAGCCACTCACTGAGGCTATTTCTCGAACGCAATCATTTTCGCAAACGGGTTTTGCAAAACTGATTAGTAGAGAAGTTGGGTGTTCGGTATCACACGGGCTATGAGTATTCGACATCACAATAATTGGCCTTAAGTGCAAGTGGGAGATTGTTGGCTATAGTGCCCTCAAAGCAATTGTCATAGTCGCGGACTTGTGATTATGATGATTGAGTGAGGACCTATACCGATAAAACGGTCTTACTCAAGATGATAGCATGCTATCTGCTTTGTCTTTATCATCATGTTGATAAAGCCCATAGGATTCTTGCTTGACTGCCAGCATTATGATGGTGATCATATATGTGGGACCTGGGGTCTATAAGCACATCCTTAAATGTCCCTAGTCGTAGGAGTATCGAGACCGGGCATCGATACTCCGGTGTAGACTAGTGTATACTGATCGAGACCCCGACGAGGGGCGGTGGATAGGTCTCGCAAGCCATTGGTGTTAGTTTGTTCACCTAAGATAGTATACAGGTGCTCATTAGGTTATGAGTACACTGGACGGAATCGCCGGGGACCTGCTAGTTGGTATTATACCTATTGTCAGATAGCAGTTCCTAGGTAACATGTGTACAGGTTAGTCTGTCGACCTGAGATCGTCATTTGTCTCATGTGAGTTCCCACTGTGCTTTGATTACCACCCTACCACGGCTCAAAGGAGTCGCGCAAACATGTTTTAGTTGGGTACAGTCCCGAGCCACATGGAGGCAGTGATCGGATCGTCGGGGATTCGTCTCTCCCGGTATTGGGGGTTGATGTCGCGTTGTGTACGAATGGCCATCACCATAAATCCGTGGCCACGGTGGACGAGAATTACCGATCCAGGATCGATAGTTTCTCAGGTGGTGATGGGTTTCATACCGACACTAAATATCGCGTTGTTGGGGGTCTGACTTTATCCACCCCCCTAGACTCGATATGCGATACTCTTAGACGAACAGACCGGACTGTACGGATATTGTCACTGACAGGCTCAGTAGGGGTTCAGGATGAGTTTGCTCGTCGGCCTCCCTTTCGCTCAATACCTGGGTAACCGTTACGTACAGCTAGTGCCGCTGACGTGTTTATGGTTAAACCCACTTCCAGTGTATTGACGAGTCTTTAGAGTCCCACACAGAAGGTTTCCCTAGTTTTGGTGAAATGATATAGTAGCCGTATTGGATACGTGCAGGGTTCCGATCGATTGATGTACATTGTACTCGGACTTTCGATTGGACAGTTGATAATACTAGCCGGCTCGGGTTTGAGCCGGATTATTAAATCAGGTATTGATTTAATAATTTACATATATGTATTTCGGTATGTATATTCTAGTATTATATTCTTTGTGTTATGCTATCTTTTAGGGTATTCGTATTTCGGTACGAATGCAGATATATTTACAGGTGAATGTAATCCGTATTTTTTATCAGATAACATTCTAGAAGGTGCCACCTCATTTCTTGATTTGACCATTTTATTAAAATGGTAAATGAGGTGGATATTAGCATGATGAGGTGTGGAGACAACCATGCTTGCAATAGTGCACACAAATGAATTGTTAATTCATTTGTGTTCACTATTCAAGTATGGTAGGATTTTAAAATTGAAAAAATACATTTTACAAAACATTGCATGCTATTTTCTCTTTCCAAAGGAAGCTCATTTTTGAAGCATGAAGGTTTTGTTCATTGTTTTTCTTCTTGAGCTCCTCCTTCACCATTTGTGTTTCACCTCCACTAGCTTTCATGCTTTACTTCCACCTTCATGAATTGAGATAGCTAACACTAAGAAACATTCACACTACAACATAGGCTCTCTAGGGTAGCATCCTAGAGACCCTAGTTGCTCCGTATGCATCATGTCGTGGAGCTAGAGCCGGAGTTCTATCCCTCGGGTGGATCATCGGAGATGGAGGAAGACCGACAACCAAACATCATCAAAGGATCACGAGGAGCTTGGAATGAAGACCGAAAGACACGGATCAACTCGGTATAACGATTATAACCTCTTCTTAGTTTTCTAGTTTAGGGTAGAAGGTCGATCCGGGATTCGGGTAACGGTAGCGCCGGTTTAGAAAATTTTTGTTCCGCATTTTGGCCGTGTTTCGATGGCCGGGGCGCTGCCGTGACCCTTTAGATGGAACAACAGTTCCACCTACAACAAGGTTCTATGTGGGTAAAATCGGTGGATGAATATGATGCTGAATTCATCATGCTTAGCAGGTAAAGAACTCGTATCAAATAATGTTCTATTAAAACACATCTTTATCCTGACATCAATATCTTATCAGGTTCGCGGCGCATTTGATTCCGACCGATGAGATTCGGGCTAGACGATTCCAACAGGGCTTAGACCCGGAGATTTAGGCAGCATTAGCCACAGGCGATTACCCGACTCATGAACTCGCCCTGAAAGCAGCTCGTCGTTACGAAGCTGTAGTCAAGAAGAAGGGTAAGCCCCAAACGGCTGGAATCAAATGCTCTGCCACACAGATGACAGGAGGAGCCTCTTCTAGGCTGACCTTTGCACCCAGGAGGTCAGGAGGATCGTTTAACCAGTCCAGTCCAGATTTCTATTTTTACTGCAAGAGGACTGGACACCTAGCGAAGGACTGTAGGCGTGCAAATGGCCTGTGTTTGATTTATGGCGTATCCACTCATGCTATAGGAGCATGCCCATATCGTTTTAACACTGCACCAGCACCCAGACATATAATCACAGCCCCGCAGCGGCCAGCCATTCAGGCTCCTGCACCCCGCCTAGCTTTCCCTGCACCAGCTCCACATGGACTACCTGCACAGCCTCATCGTCAATTCCATCAAGCACAGAGAAACGTGTCTCAAGGGCAGAGAAACGTGCCCCAAGGACAGAGGAATGTGCCTCCAGCAAGGAGGAATGGACCAAGACGTCAGGCTTTTACAATGACGGTAGAGGAGGCCGAAACCACAAGACAAGTCATCACTGGTAAATCCCCTATCCTTTTAATTTTTCAATCCCTGTGTATCACCATACTTTTCCTATATCTAAACCCAAACTCACACAAATTAGGTACTATACTAGTATCCACCCTTCCTGCACTCGCACTTTTCGACACTGGAGCATCACACTGCTTCATGTCACAACGATTCGTGAGGACGCATGCGATTCCCATGAAGCCTCTCATTTCAAGCTGGAATGTCAGTTCCGGGAATGGAGTCTTGAAAGAAACTATGGGATTTGATCAGTGTCCAGCGGTAGTTTGCGGATGAGAATTCTACGCAAATTTTAAAGTAGTGGACATACCAAATTTCGATATTGTGTTGGGAATGGATTGGCTGGAAGTATTCTATGCTACTATTGACTGCCGTCAAAGGAGGATAGTATTTGAGATACCAGATCACCCAGTCTTCTATTTCAAAAGTGGAGATAGAACTTTGGAACCATGAAACTACTATGCTAAACTGAAGGATGCAGAAGTGTTTTCTCTACCGGCAAAAGAGAAAAACCCAAAGTAGTTCGAGAGTTCGAGGATGTGTTCCCTGAAGACATATCAGGTTTGCCTCCCAATCAATCTCTTGAGTTTATTATTGATTTACAATCTGGTGGGCAACCTGTAATCAAAGCTCCATACCGGTTAAGTCCAAAAGGATTGAAGGAGATCCGCATTCAGTTGGACGAACTCCTGAAGGAAGGTTGGATCCGACCCAGTACTTCAAGCTGGGGATCTCCGGTATTATTCGTGAAGAAGAAGGAAGGGTCATACTGGATGTGTGTGGATTATCGAGCTCTGAATGAAGTGACGATCAAGAACAAGTATCCACTACCACATATCGATGATCTTTTCGATCAATTAAGTGGGTCTTGTGTATTTTCAAAGCTAGATCTTCGTTCGGGTCATCATCAGGTGAAGATCAAAGAGTCTGACTTTCTGAAGACGGCGTTTAGGACTCGTTGTGGTCATTATGAATATCTTGTAATGCCATTTGGAGTGACCAATGCACCTGCCATCTTTATGAACCTGATGAACCAAGTTTTCCGAGAGTACTTAGATAGGTTCGTTGTCATTTTCATCGACAACATCCTGGTGTATTCAAAGAATAAGAAAGAACACGCCGAGCACTTACAGATTGTCCTGGAGACATTGCGACAACATCAGCTCTACGCCAAGTACAGCAAGTATGAATTTTTGCTAGATCAAGTCGGATTTCTCGGACATATCGTTTCAGGCGAAAGAATCTCAGTAGATCCAGCTAAGGTATCCGCTGTCAGTGAGTGGCCGACACCAAAGACGGTGAAAGATATACGAAGTTTCTTGGGATTAGCAGGATACTACCGACGATTCATTGAAGGCTTCTCAAAGATTGCAGCACCGCTGACTAAGCTCACACGTAAAGATGAAGCATTCGTGTGGTCAGAAGCATATGAAAAAGCTTTTGTAGAACCCAAGTCAAGATTAACCTTTGCTACTATCGTCGTAATACCGGATCAATCTGGAGGATTCGTGGTGCATTGTGATACGTCCGGTAAAAGATTAGGATGTGTTCTACACCAGCATGGAAAAGTTGTGGCTTTTGCATCAAGACAACTGAAGGTTCATGAGCGCAACTATCCAACATATAATCTGGAATTAGCAGCCGTCATCTTCGTACTTAAGATTTAGCGCTACTACCTCTTGGGAGAACGGGTGGATATATACACTGACCACAAGAGTCTGAAGCATGTATTTATTCAGAAGGAATTAAACATGCGGCAGAGAAGATGGCTAGAACTCATGGCGGACTTTGACATCAACCTATAGTATCATCCTGGGAAGGTGAACGTAGTTCCTGATGCACTTAGTCGCCAGCCATTAGCAATGAACCTCACCGCTCAGTGGAAGGTACATCAAGAATTGCACAGATTGGAGATCGAAGTAGTTTTTCCAGGTAACATTTCATATTTGATGAACTTACAAGTCCAGTCCATTCTTGTCAATCAGATCAAGGCAGCTCAAGCAAATAATGCCAAGCTACAAAAGATCCGAGAACAAGTAGAAAGTGGACTTCGAACTGACTTCATCATTCATGAAGATGGATCATTGCGATATGGAAGTCAATTATGTGTGCCAATTGGCCCTTTTCTAGAAGAGTTGATGAAAGAAGCTCACAGCTATCCTTATTCTGTACACCCCGGTGGCACAAAACTGTACAAGGATCTACGGCAACACTATTGGTGGCATGGAATGAAGCGATAAGTAGCTAGAAGCGTAGCCAAGTGTTTGGTGTGTCAGTAAGTGAAGGTTGAATATCATAGAACTGCTGGTCTACATCCGCCATTACCAATCCCGGAATGGAAATGGCGGCACATTACCTTGGACTTCGTGACTGCCCTTCCTCACAGCACGAAAGGTAACAGCGCAATATGGGTTATTGTGGATCGACTCACCAAGTCGGCTCACTTTATTCCATCTCGAGTTGGACAGTCAACCGAGACGTTTGCAAAGAAGTACATGGAGGTAAGCATAAATCTAAAGTAAGATTTCAACCTTCAAGATATACCATATTTGATACCCATGAACTCATGCAG
Organism: Agapanthus africanus; assembly: GCA_030015575.1. NCBI lineage: Eukaryota > Viridiplantae > Streptophyta > Magnoliopsida > Asparagales > Amaryllidaceae > Agapanthus > Agapanthus africanus. The sequence continues at coordinate 185,754,765 of CM057341.1, forward strand.
GAATCATGAGATTATATGGAGTACCTGTTTGCATCGTCTCCGATCGTGATATTAGATTCTGATCACAATTTTGGCAGAGTCTGCAAACTAGCCTGGGAATTAGTCTGAACTTCAACACGACTTATCATACACAAATGGATGGACAATCCGAGTGAATAATTCAGATTCTAGAAGACATGCTAAGAGCTTGTATGTTAGACTTTGGAGGTTCATGGGAAGATCACCAACACCTTGTGGAGTTTTCATACAACAACAGCTATCAGGCAAGCATTGGAATGGCACTATTCGCGGCACTCTACAGACGGAAGTGTCGTTCACCGCTAAGTTGGGACGACGTTGGAGATCGTGAACTCCTTGGATCAGAGATAATCATGGCAACTGTGGAAGTGGTTCACACAATCAGGGAAAGAATGCGCACAGCCCAAGACCAACAGAAGTATTGGGCAGATTCAAAGCGTCGACATCTGGAGTTCCAACCTAGAGACCATGTATTCCTAAAGATATCTCCAAATAGAGAAGTGATCCATTTTGGCAAGAGGGGTAAGCTCAGTCCAAGATATATAGGACCGTTTGACATACTCGAACGAGTTGGAGAAGTGGCATACCGTTTAGCACTACCATCCTCATTGGAAGGAGTGCATAACGTGTTCCACATATCCCAGCTACGACAATATATGAGTGACCCCAGCCACATACTTGATCACTCAGAGCTCAAAGTACAAACCGACTTAACCTGCGAGCAACAACCAGTTGAGATCCTGGACCGAAAGGTGAAGACATTGCGGAACAAGGAAGTAAACATGGTCCGAGTGATGTGTAGAAATGATTCGCCGGGAGAATCAATATGGGAACGAGAAAAAGATATGCGTGCACGATACCCTTACCTCTTTGAAAATTAGTCTCTATGTAATTGTAAATTTCGATGATGAAATTTTTATAAGGAGGGTAGAATGTAACGACTCTGAAATCTCTGTACATAAATTTTCCTGATAATGTAAAGAAAAGAGTATTACAACCCGTGTAAGAGTTAAAAGTTATTTCTATTAAATAAAAGCAAGAAACAACTTGTAGCTCACCGGTAAAGCCTTTGCACCGCTGTGACGTAGCCTGTGTGTTCGATTCCCATCAGACACAATTATTTTTTTTCTGATTTTTCTTTTTATTTTTGGAAGCCCAAAAGGTTGCACATGAAATACACGTGGAAATGAAAAGTTCAGAAAAATCAAACATGTGAAAAATGATGTAAACATGGAATTAATCTTGTGGCACGAATCTTGAGGCATTTGCCTCGGATCCGACCGGTGGAAATAGACCTACGGCCGACGGGGACGGTTGGATTAGCTCCAATGAGCTCTATGCTTTGCACACTCCTCTCTTCAACTCCCTTCAACTCCTCTGCACTGTTTGATTTCCCTGCAATCAAACAGAGACCCTTCATTTCACCAATTAATATCATTTTAATACTTTTTAATCCACATTTTTAATTTCCAAACCCTAATTCTCCACTATAAATATCACCACATGCCCTAGATCTTCACCATTATGAAAATTCTAGCAAAATTTATCTCAAAATGTTCCCAAGTGCAAGTGGAGTAAAGTGGAGTTAGCGAGCAAGTTTCTTCCGTCGAAGATCGAAACCGATTCCGGAGCTCCCGCGACACCATGAAGTTCATCCCCTCTTCCTTAACCTCTTCTTGATATATTCAAACCGTAAGTCCCTCCCAACTCTCCTCCTTTTCATTGAAATTCATTTTTAAATCTTATATCGGTAAAGTGGAGTTATTACCGATACTCTTTTCTAAACCCTTAAAACTCCCTTTTTCTTTTATGTATTGATCAACCTAATTTTATCACATTACTTGTAACCTTAAATACCAATGTTTAGAATCAAGTTTAACTAAGAATCTCATGTGAAACAACCATAATTGAACTTTTCATTAAAATACCCTGAACTTTATTATCACCTCTTTTCGTTTTTGTTAAAACTATACCTTTAGGAAAAACTTCACGGGGTAACGACCTACCATGCACGTACACTTTGGTTTCATAGCAGGATACTTATTTGTATGTATATTCGTTTCGAAGAATAATCTTCACAATAAAATACCACATACTTTAAAACCGGGTTTCTTTTAAAGTGGTATTTCATATTCCTTTGCAATTATACATCTACAACCCTTGTTAGGGGACCCGCTAATGGATGGTGCAAATTATCGCACATCATGAGGATAGTAGAGCGAGATGCAGCACTCCTCACGGAGTATTCGATCTCGAAAGGATATAAACACGGTTTTTAAGAAATGCGAATTTTCTAAATAAAAATAATTTTCTAAAAATTAAAAAAATTATATAAAATAATAAATCCGTATTTTTATTATATTATGAAACTATATTTTTATAAAAATGAATGATAAAAAAAATGTCAATAAAATACCATCAAGTTACTAAAAAACTAGTTTTCAATAAAATACCATAAACTTTTGAAAGCTAGATATTTATCATTAAAATACCTTAACACTTAAAACACATGCTCATGAAACTCCTAAGTAATATATATCACCCACGAGGTTTTATTTTTAATCTATATTAAAATATTTTTCATAAAACCCCCTCGAGATATACAAAATAATATTTTAAGGACTTTAGTAAATATAGATTTAAGCGGGATCAATTCTCTTGAGTCCCAGGGAGCCGGAGAAAGTTAGTGCTTTCCTATTCAGGTTAGAAAACTTAACAGGAGTTATCGATGGCAATTGTCCTGGAAAAAGACATAAATCCTGTCGTCGGAAAAAGACACAAATCCTGTCGTCCATGTGCAGCACTTGCCGATGACTCCCGAACCTAAGAATTCAAAAGTTAAATCGGTTTACAAGTATCTGACTCGGTCTGAGTCCTACCTCAAACCTGAATCCAAAATCACACACGAATACTTGATCATGGACATGAATACTCGAATTCAAACATGTATACTTGACTTGACTTGACCGAACCATGGTTATAACTTGACATGAACTTGACATAACTACTTGAATACATGATTACATCCTGAATATGAACCTGAACATTCTGTATTCATGGTTTCGGCCAAGACTTGTAAACATAATCTATACAATACATTACGCGGGGATAAAGGGGTAGATTGGTACGGAATATATATCGTGGCACGAGAGGTCACTTAAAAGACACCTACATGAATTCACATGTCGTTATCCCGTGGGTTATGATGGGGCCTTGTACTACATATTACCATAGTCCACGGGGTAAGATGGACTCCTCTCGTATACGTGAATACCTTCTTTATCAAACTACAAACAACCACGTTAGAATAACTATCATATACCAGTAATCGGTCATATACAACTTTACCTGTTCATTTGACTTTATATACTATCTTCTCTTTCTTCTTTTGGAATTTACCGAGCGTTAGTTCGCAGACGACATTCCTTTCTGTTTCTTTCTTGAAATGTTCGACAAGAGGACTGGACTCTGAGGAGATAGAGCCGAGTCAGGAGGACTTAGACCAGCTTACCGCTCAGCCTGACTACTAGTTTCTCTGCACTTACATTCAGTATGCCATTGTTTAGGCATTTTCTATTGATTATTGTATCTTTTATTTCAAACAGTTGTATGTAAATAAAGTTATTGTTTCATTTTATTCTCTTGTCATTCTTGTTCATTTTTATATATTGCTTAATTACGCTTAACGTATTTATTTCATAGTAAATACGTTGCGGCCTGCCACGTCACCGTTTTCATTTATTGGGAAGTGGGGCGTGACAGACCTAAATCGTAACCCCTTAAGCATAATATTTCTTAAGGAATCGACCGTTTATTGGTCGATATATTCTTTCTCCGTACATATCCATGAGTTGGTAAGCTCCACCTTGGTAGAATTCCACTATAACATACAGGCCTTCGTAATTTGGCTCGAACTTTCTACGCTTTGCACAGTTAGGGATCATAGGTCTTATGACAACCAGTACAAGTTCTCCTTGGTAGAATATCCTCGGTCTGGTCAATCTTTCATATTCTTGGGTCATTCTCGGTCGATAGGCTTCCAGACTTTACTGTGCTGTGAGACGGTTTTCATCGAGCGCATCATGTTTCTTGAGTCGGAGGTGAGCGTTATCTCCATCTGTAAGCTCGCGGTGAATTTCCAACCTTAACGAGAGGAATTCTATTTCCAGCAGGAGTACTGCTTCAACTCCGAACACCAAGGCATAAGGTGTTGTCTTTATAGCTGTCTTGAACGCTGTTCAGTAGGCCTTGAGAGCTTCATGCAGCCTTTCGTGCCAGTCCATTTTATTATTGGACACCATCTGCTTTATGAGTTTTGTCAACGTCTTGTTAAAGGCTTCAGCTAGACCATTGGCTCGAAGGTTATAGACGGAGGAATATCCCCAATCTATCTTGTATTTCTTAGCGAAACGGCTTATTTTTTTTCTTCTATAAGCTTGTCCGTTGTGTAGGGTGTTTTTCGTCACCCCATTGAGATGGGAATGTGCGCGCTTGTCAGGCGCATTACAGATTCCCCCTGCCTAGGATAGGTCGTATTTATTGATTGTGGGGATCCGAATCTCCGGCAACAGCGGACTGAGCTGCCGTTAATTATCCCTCGCCTTTGAAGCGAAGGAATCTCCGATTGACGGGTCAAACTGGACATGTGAACTCAATGTGCCGTATACGTGTGTTGAGTTTTGAAGAGTTTTGGATATATCGGGGGCCTCGCAGAGTTTACAAACGTGGGAGGTATTTTTAGTGTGGAGTGTATGAAAAAAAGAAAGAAGAAAAGAAAAAAACATGAGTAACGTCCTGAGAACGTGTGGGCGCTGGGCGTCGGCGCCTCACGCGCCCGGCACGTGGGCGTCGACGCCTCACGCGCCCGGCACGTGGGCGCCGGACGCATGCAGAAAAAAGGGGCTTAGTCCCAAATTGAGGAGTTGAACTCCCGATAAGGATTTTTATTTATGGAGTTAAACTCCAAAATATTTTGAATAGAGTTAAACTCCTAAAAGGGTTTTATTTGTGGAGTTAAACTCCAAAATATTTTGAATGGAGTTAAACTCCTAAAAAAGGGTTTTATTTGTGGAGTTAAACTCCAAAAGATCTTGATAAATGGAGTTGAACTCCCAGAATTCTTTGGAGATGATCAAAGGGGGCCCCTTTCTTCTCCCATTTAGTGTAACATTTCAGAAAATATAAAATATTATTTTTGGAATTTAATATTAAAATAATATATTTCGCGAAAAATACTAGAATTACGAATTTGGGGTTTTCATAAAATGGTATAAATATATACCAATATTTGTGAAATAATTGGAGATTAAAATGATTTATTCATTTAAAAATATATTTATCGGATATGGCATTTTTATAATTAATTATATGCAGTTTAAAATTAAACCTGATTAGTGCATTACTAATCTCGATTACGCCAAATCCGTGTTTCTACATTTAACCATGGCTGGTGCACCATGACATGCTGCATTTTTGTTGCATGTTGCTTCATTTGTATTTTATTGATATTTGGCTTTAAAAGAAAAAAAGAAAAGAAAAGGAGACAATTATTGGAGAGAAAGAGTGAGGCATGGGCTTGTGAGGGGGTGAGAATAAGAGAGAGTGAGGATAGGGGAGAGAGAGGGCTGTCATCATTTTCCTTCCCCATTGTTTTCCTTCATCTTCTTCAACTCTCCCTCCATCACTTCTACCCCCCTGGATCATCTCCAAAACCTTGCCAAAACCCTACAACCCCTTCATTAAAAAGATGCACAACCTCTATACAAACTCAATGGATGCTTCAAAGTTGGATTTTGATCACTTTGAGCAACTCAAGAAAATTCTTGAGTTGCCAAATGAGGTATATCTCCTTTCATTTAGTTTAATTTTAAGTTTCCTAGCATCCTAGTTTAGTTTAGAGTTAAACTTGTTAGATTAGTGATGTTTGGAAATTCCAAGAGAGGGTTTGGGTGATTGTGTGGATTTGTGATGTTTAGGAGCTGTTTACAAAACCCTAGTGTTGATTTTATGGCCAAGAACTGAGAATATAACCCAAATTACCAACTTAGAAATTTACCCGTGTCGGTTTTGTGAAGTATGTTGGCCTACAGGGAATCTGGAGCAACTTGGGAAGTTTCTGAGAAAATCTAGCAAGTCCAGTGACCTAGGTTAACCACTAGAAACCCACAACCCAAATACGAGCCTATTTCCTCCTAGTATGGCCGGCGAGCTCGGGTCCTAAGGTGATGTCGCCGAATTTTTTGTGGTGTCTGGACTTGAGTTTTTGCCTGTAGCTCACACTCCATGTAACCTATCTTCTGCACTTGCTTGTTTAGTCCCATTTGACCTGAGACAAAATCTGGGAGCTGTTGTGAGTGCTTTGGCCATGTTTTTCCAGATATTTGAATTCTTGTTTTGGTATTTGATATTGTATTGGGTCGTTGGATGTTTGTACGTCAACGACGAGGGTTGTTTGGTTGTTTTTGCATGCGTAGGCTATAGGTTCTAACCTATGAGCGCACCGTGTGCCGTATCGGTTTTCCGGATTTGGTTTTCATAACGTTGCGATATGTGTTGATTTGTAGGTACCTTCGCGTGGATTCCGAGACGACGAAGCACATCGCCTACGGCTGAACAAGGAGTTCCGCAGGTGAGTGGATTTATATCTATGGGGGGAGTCGGGTGGATAGCGTATAGCACCCCCGCTAATTATAAATGGAAACCGATATATAGAATATGGTTAGAGAGACCATGTTAGAAACTTATGGATATGGTTAAGGAATTAGTAGGAGGCAAGATATGCCACGACCTAAGTTATAGTTAATGGTTTTAGTGTGAAATGATATAATAGAAAAGATGTCTCGAATTAATATATATGGATATGAAACGTGAATGTGAATCACGATATGTATACGTAGTTGCAAGAGAGTAAGTACGAGATTTTAGTGGCTTGTTATGCGAGTAATAAAATGACTTGATGTGAGAGATAGATGTGATGAAAAGAGTATACGATGAGATATGATGACTTGGTTGATATGTCGTTATACAGATACGAGTCGATATGAGATAATTGATACCTTTGTCGGTCCCCTGATATGAGATTGATATGGATGTGACCTGAGATATAGGTATATATATGTGATTATGTAGATATTGAGTGATATGTCGTACGAGACTTTAGATCCATACCCTTATTGTTGTATAGGTTGATAGAATCCCTAATTGTTTAATGCCGTCATACGATGGATTACCGTACGTGGTGAGCTTTATCTGTTGATTGATCCATACCCTTAACTAGAGGATACCGTATGATGGATTATACCGTACGTGATGTTGTGAGGCTGGATGCCGATTGATAGATTCACCGACTCGGTTATGTTATAGATACGTATACCTTATAGCATTGAGCTTACGATTTACTTGCTGCTATGTTCATGATATTCTCATCTTATTATATATGTACCTGTTCTAGTACACCTACACCATTATCGATGATGCGTATGTTACATTTACACAGATTTGTCGGCTCACACACTTTCATCATCGATAATTGATATGTCACTTACACAGTAGAATTGCCACATCATTATGCTATGTTGCATGATATACTTGCTATGCTCACATCATTATGATATGTCGCATGATATACTGATATGCTCACATCACTATTCTATATTACATGATATACGGATATGCTCACATTTCTGTTATATGTTTGCATACATCATACTTTAAGATTATATGCATTGAGATGTTGTTTTCATGAGATTCTGGATTTGAGAACCGTTGTTATATTTCAAAATAAAGTAGGTATTGTTTTAAAAACCCGGTTTCTCTTGATATGATATTTTGAGACGTCTACCATGTGTTTTCTCAGTTATGAGTTATGTGATACCCGATTCGAGGAGCTGGATGAGGCCGTTTGCAGGTACATGGTGGACCCCGTATGGTACCCCGGGGCAAGAAATGTATGTTGTGCAGTAGACGATGAGCCTGGCAGAGGGACTACTACCTACCGGTGATAGTATTTAGACTCGGGGGTTATCCGGAGGATACCGACCAGAGTCGTAAGATGGTACGGGCCGATCCGGACTGACGGAGCCCGTGGGCCAATCCGGACTGACGGAGCCCGAGATATGAGGATTTACGTGTCGATGTTGGACATGGGTTTCATGATATTTCGAGTGTCGATGTTGGACACTCATGTTCCATGATTTTGATGTGTTGTTGATGGACACACGTTGGTTGATATCCTCATATTTACATGCATATGCTTTCATGATATTTACATGCATGATGTTATTGTGTCATTGATGGACACGTAAATGTTATCCACATGCAGATAGGCATTGATTATATTGTTGGCACATATGCAGATACGGCCATCCTAGATATCATAGTATTACCTTTATGATATAGTTGACCTAGGAATCGTTGTTTTATTCAATTTCCACCAGATGATGTTTTCTACTCACGAGTTGGCAACTCACCCCCGTTGTGCCATAGTTCTTGCAGGTTGATCGCATGGATCAGTAGCGGCATCGCTGGCACACTGCTTGTATGCAGGTGATTTGCTTTGGTAGGTGGGACATATTGGATCGTGCCCACTCTTATATTATTATTCATGTTGTATCTAGTTAACTCCATCAATCAGAAACGAGTATTTATATATGTAGTAAGACTTAGAAAGACTTGTGGTTGCGAGACGTAGAGTGATGGGTAATATGTTCGCTTGGTGGGTTGGGTGTCTTGGTTTCATTATCCTTTTATGTTGATCTTCGCCGTTGGGCGTCATATACATATATTTCTGTCTTGCGTGGTTTCGATTCCGCCGATTGGCGAAGAGCTAGCTCCCGCTTGGGGATGCCTTTTATATTATCATGTATATGTGGTTTTTGGATCAAAATATACAAGGGAGGTGCTGCCCAAATTTTTAGAAAGACAAAACATGTTTTTCAACTAGTAAAATCCACTCGCATTCTTTCATGTTCCATTATCTATGCATTTAAGAAAATATTTGATTTCATCATACTTTATTTCAAAACTTCATATCTTTTATTTTCTTTAAAAAGGTTTAGATTTCTGGGCTTCGGCTTACATAAGTTACGTTATGCCTTTAGATGCTGCGTGATTTAAGTGTCGGTCACGAACTAAATTTCGGGTCGTGGCATTTAGCCCTGTATCTTATTTTGAGTCTTGGATCTTCCCGAAATGGGGTTTTTGGAGTTGGGTTTTCTTCTTCCTCCTCTCTGTTTGCTGGATCTTGGAGAAAAAGGGATGAGACTTAAAAATCTCCCCTTTTGGGGATTTGATGGAAGAACCGAACACCCCTTCAAGGGTTTTATAGTGAAAAACTATTTTTTTTAGAAAAGGAAGAGTTAAACTCTTAGTTTAATTCAGAAAAGAAAAGGAGGTTTAGAACCATGAGGAAAGAGAAGGAGGCACAAACCATAGTTTATTGAGGGGAATCAATTATTGTCTTTCATTTCATCATCATGTTGGCTTATATAGGCTTACAAGTTTACATATAGCCCCTTGGGTTTTACAAAATGGTATTTTGCCCATCACATGCCTCATGTGTTTATTTCTTTTGCACATGAGCCATGGGCTTTACAAAAATTTAGCTTTATGCCCATTTTCCTTACATTTATTCATAAAAATTACATTAATTATTACATAATTTTCTTCTTGACATAGGAGAGGAGGCCTCTTCATGTTCGGGTCCAACTTGGGCATGGGCCTACTTGATTTGGGCTTGGGTCCACTTGGCTTGGGGTTGACTTTGACTTTGACTTGGTCAACCAGGGTGTGGTTTTTGACCCCAACACGTTGTCTGAGATTATGCGGCGTGGAACTCCGCACCGGTATATCACATGGGTTTTGAAGAAGTAGAGGATATTCTCCATTTTTACTTTTCTCAGCGGGATCGCCTCTGCCCGTTTAGAATAGTAGTCGGTTGTCGCCAAGATGAAGCAATGCCCTCTTGATGACGCCAGTTCAATAGGGCCGCTGATATCGGTTCCCCACATCTCAAACGGCCAGCTGGCTACGGTCGAATGCAGCGAATCAGGGTGCTGATGTATAAAATCCCCATGTATTTAGCATAAATGACATCGCTTCGCATATTCGATACAATCTCGAATCATCGTGGGCTAGTAGTAACCCATACTTTTAATTTTCAATTTCATCTTAGGGCCCGCTTGCTGGAACTCACAAAGACCGTCGTCGATTTCCTGGACGACCTTTTTGGCTTCCTGAGGACCAAGACACCTCAGCCATACAGAGTCGAAGGATCTCTTGTATAAGGTGTCGTTGACAAAGGCGAACGACAGAGCTCGTTTCATGAGCTGATGTCTAGATGCGGCATCTTCAGGAGTTCGTTGGGACGTGAAGTAGTCTATAAAGACTTTCCTCCAATCTTCATTTTCTTCTTCTTTTGTGGTTTGGAGAACCTTCTCTCCAAGTATCACTTCTTTTTCTTCGGGCATTTCCACTGGAGGCTCCGAAGGAAATTCGGCTGGCGATAGGATCCTGCGGCTTCGGACATTGATCCTTATATCATCGAGGTTTTTATCTGCCATTTCTTTCGCAAGTTTTGCTAGCGCGTCTGCTTTGCTGTTTTCCGCTCGCAACACACTTTCCAGTATACAAAAGGGAATCTGTGTTAGCAGTTATTGTACTCTTTCGTTATGCCTTATTAGCGCTGGCTTAATCGTTTTGTAGTCGTTGTTCACTTGATCGATGACTAACTGTGAGTCTTTGTATATGAAAAGATCTATGATCCGCATGTCGATCATGATTTCGAGACCGGGAAAGAGAGCATCATATCCAGTCTCGTTGTTGGTTCTTGGTTCCATCAACGAGAAGGCATAGTGGAGTATCCCGCCTTACGGGGTCACGAAGACAAGACCTATCCCGTCTTTGATTATTGGGGTATTTCTCTTCTGGGCCTTCATTGAAGATACTCCATCGAAGTATAGTTCCCAACGACCCTTACCGGTTTCTTCTATCTCTTCATTTATGATGAATGCATATTCATCCGGTAGCTCTCTATTTAACGGTATTTAACGGAGAATCGGCCGGAATCGGATTTTCCTCAAAGAAGTCAACAATGGCCTATCCTTTTACCGTCTTGAGGGGACGATAAATAATCGTGACTCCATCAATAGAAGGGCCCACTTGGCGAGCCTCCTGGTCAGCATAGTTTTAGACATGAGGTACTTGAGGGGATCCACTTTCGATATGAGATGGACTCATGCGCCAGGGCGTAGTTTCTGAGCTTTATGACTGCAAAGATCAACGCCAGGAAATTCTTTTCGATAGGAGAGTAATTGCTTTCTGCTCCTAACAGGACTCGACTTAAGTAGTTTAAAGCCCTCTCCTTTCCTTGGTCATTCTATTGTGCCCACAGAGCGCCTAGAGAACCATCAAGGGCGGTTGTATAGAGAATAAGGGGCTTTTCTTTAACCAGAGCAGCCAAGCTGGAGGATTCTGTAAATATTGCTTGATTTCCTCCGGCGCCTGTTGACATTTCCGATCCCATATGAATGAGGTGCCTTTCTTCATCAGATGGCTGTATGGACGGCATTTTCCAGAAAGGTTGGTGATGAACCGTCAGATATAGGTGAGCTTTCCTTGGAGAGACCGTAGTTATTTGAGATTCCTTGGAGAGGCATTTCCATAATTTCCTTGATCTCGAAGGGGTCGATTTCGATCCCTCGGTGGCGGATTATAAAACCCAGAAACTTTCCAGACTCCGAAGGCACATTTCAATGGATTCATTTTCAGGTTGTATTTTCGAAGGCGCTTGAAAACTGTCCTCGGATGCTCCAAGTGTTCTTCATACGACATGCTCTTGACTACGAAATCGTCGATGTAGCATTCAACGATGTCATGTATCATTTCGTCGAATATCTTAGTCATTGCTCTTTGATATGTCTCCCTGGCATTCTTTAGTCCGAAAGTCATAACTTTATAACAGTATATGCCTAATGGTGTGCGGAAGGTCGTATGCTTCTGATCTTCGGGATCCATCTTTATCTGATTGTATCCCGACTATCTGTCCATGAAGGAGAAGACCTCACGGGTATAGGTATTGTCGATGATCAGTTCTGTGACTGGCACGGGGAAGTCATCTTTTCGACACGCCTTATTGAGGTCTCGAAAGTCCACGCAGATCCGAATAATCCCATTCTTCTTCATCATGGGGACGATATTGGCGATCCAGTCGTGGTACTGGACCTCCTAGATGAAGCCAGAGTCTATGAGCTTCTTAATTTTTGCGTTGATACTCATCTCAAATTCAAGCCGAATCCTTCTTGGCACTTTCTTGATAGGCTTTGTTTCTGGCGATATGGCCAATTTGTGAATTGCTACATCTGGATCGAGACCTGGCATCTCGGAATAATTCCATGCGAAGCATTATTTATACTCTATGAGTACTACTTTTAAACCAGCTACTTGTTCATCTGAAAGCAGCTCGCTGACGAACGTGGGTTGCGAATCTTCTTTGGTTCCCAAATTTATCTATTTTAATACATCAGCGGTGGTATGGACCCTTTCTTCTAGTTATTTTGGAGCTGGCGGGAGCTCCGAAATTTCCTTTTCTTCATTGTTGAAGCGATCGAGGCACTGAGGAGTATCTTCATCCTCCTTTTCGTTAAAGAGTCTTGTCATGTGACAAGTGTAGGTGAGCTTCCGCACCTTGGGCTGGTTACGCTTGGACTTGACGGGGTTCTCTCACATTGGCTCATGCTTTTGTGGAGCTTCCACTTTCCAGTTGTCACTCAGCGTGAACTTGCTTTGCCTATACTGGTTTTCCTCCCAATTCTTGAGGATGAAGCAATCTTCGATCGAATGACTAATGACCCGATGGTAGGGACAGTAGTCAGGATGATCCTGAGCATTAGCTTCATGAGGCCGCTTGCACTTGGGCAGCGTTAACATCTGGTGCTTCATGGCGAGGTTAAATATTTTCCACGCCTTGTCCCGGAGAAAGGAATATCATCGTCCTATCTTCTCTTCAAGAGGTATGGCTGAGCGATATTGTGGCTTGGACGTGGATGGCGTCCTATCTTCAATGTGGCCACCTTAAACTCCTTTATTTTTAAAGAAAGGTATGGACGGCTGTCGAGGATGAGGATTATGGCTCATCTCACTCATAGACTGCCTGCTTGGGTGTGATCTTCCGGCTATTTCATAAAAAGCTGTTTCACCCATTTGATAAGCTTCACTTATCAGCCTCTCAGTCAGGTCCACTCTTGGTAGAGTCGCAATGTTTTTCGAAACTTCATTATATCGCCTGCTCGGGGGTAATTGTACGACCTTTTTGCATAGGGCCATTATATCAAATTCCTGAACCACTTCTTTTATCATCGGCCTGAGCGGCAATTCAGATGATTCGGATGAAGTACTTCGCGAGGTTTCTTCAGCTTGCTCAGCTGAGTTGTTTGCCATCCAAGCATCTTTCTTTTTGTTTAAAATGCAGCAACTGTGAGCTTGCTTCTTCTTCTTCCGTCGGACATAGCCTAAACCAGTAGTATCGTGTTAGGAATATGTATGCCCTAGAGGCCATCATTGTATATTGATGTATATTATAGTGGATGCTTGGACATATATATAGAGGACTTTCTTTCTCGACATGATAGTAAGCTATCCGGTTACTCTTTATCTTAATATATAGACTGGTATTATTATACTATCTTTCTCTTACATGTTGATAAAGCCGTTAGGATATGTAATTGACTACCAGGACTATGATGCAGATCATACTAGTGGGGCCAGGGTGGTCCACAAGTACATCCTTTAAACAGTTCTTAGTCGAGGGGATATCGAGATAGGGCATCGATATTCCAGTGTAGACTAGTGTGTATGTTTCTTGACCCTGTATGAGGCGATGGTTGATCCCACAACCATTGGTGTGTGATGGTACACAGGTGCTCATTAGAGAATGGGTACTCCGAACAGGACTCGCCGAGAACTCCTAGTTGGTACTATACCTATCGTCAGATAGCAGTTCTCTGGTGACACTGGTACAGGTTAGTTTGTAGACCCGAGATTGTCATAGAGTCTTGTGTGGCTCACACTGTGCTTTGATTTCCTCCATACCACGGCTCAAAGGAGTCGTGCAAACAGGTGGATTTTGGGTACAGTCCCGAGTCACATAGAGGCAATGATCAATAGGAGGGGTTTCGTCTCTCCCGGTATTAGGAGTTGATGTTGCGCTATGCTCGATTGGCTATAACTGGAAGTCCCTGGCCAGGGCTGTAGGGTTCCTAGGCACACTCAAGAGGTTCCACAAGGCATCAACCATGCCAAACAAAAATTTTCCGGTGCCGAGAAACCCTAAACTAGATCGTTAACTATCCAGCCATTCTTACAGAGTCCCACTCCTGATGGACAGCTCGAAACTAGTTAGGTCATCATCCCATGATGCAATCCTCGCTCCCACTGTCATAGAGAAACCAAAGTAACTCTCAGGTGGGTGAGGAACCCTACTAGATCGGCGGAGAGGCTGAGGTTCGTTGGTGGCTATGGAATCCTTTGGTTCTACCAAATCATCAGCTGCAGTTTGTATAGCTGGAACTCTTTCCAGTTCTACCTCATGTCCACTAATTTCTTCACAAGAAATTCCCTTTCACAAAGGTCGCATGCTGAGAAACAAAACATTTTTGTTCCTCGGTTAGGTAGAAGATATTCCCTTGCGTATGCTTGGAATATCCAACAAACTTCCACAGATCTGACTTTGCCTCGAGCTTGTCCGGATTTTGCTTTTTAGACATAGGCCGGACAACCCCAAATCTTAACTGACTTAAGAGATGGGCTCTTCCCTTTCCATATCTCATATGAAGTGGTAGGAAACTGATTTGATCGGAACCCTATTCAATAAGTATGCAACTTCATAAGTGCATAACTCCCTAAAAGGAAATAGGAAACTCAGTAGTACTCATCATAGAGCACACCATATCACATAGGGTGTTAATGCTCCGCCCCGATATACCATCGTGCTATGGTGTATACGGAGGAGTAATGCTGAGAGAGAATCTCATTCTCCTTTAGAATAATCCAGGAATTCCGTGCTCAAGTATTCTCCTCCTTGATCACATCAAAGGACATAATACTTATACCCGTATTTTAGTTTTCTACTTCTAACTTATATTCTGTGAATATCTCAAAAATTTCGGACTTGTGTTTCAACAGGAACATATGTCTGAATCTTGAGAGATTATCAGAGAATGTAATGAAGTACAAAGAACCGGTCTTGGCACGTGTAGACAGGGGACCTTCATACATCAGCATGTATCAATCCCAAAAGTTCACGAACTCTTTCTCTGTTTCCAATAAACAGAGCTATGGTCATCTTATCTTTGTGACATGACTGGCAAGTTTCACAAGATGTAAATTCAAACTAATTTAAATATGCATCTATATGTAACTTAAGCTAGTTGGGTCGCATTGATATGACCTAGTCTACAATACCTCAAGAAGGATTCGTTCATTTCTGAACTCTTCCTATTGTGTGTGTTCTGTATACTAGGAACTATAGTTTGATTTAGAACATCAATGCTTTTAGATAACGTGCCTGAACCGATCAACTATTGATATAGGAAATGTTCAAAACATTATCCAACAATACAAAATTGTATCCTTCTTTAATAAATAAAGAGATTGATATGATTTTGTATATCAGGTTCGGTATCTAATAGCATTTGTTCAGAATCAATGTATTGGTAATACAGGGTGACAGTGACCAACAGACTTGGCTGCAACACTTGCACCGTTTTCTGCCTCATGAAACTTATCACCCGTTCTCAGTTCTCTACCTTTCTGTAGCCCATGTAATATATTACATATGTGGGATCCTGATCCGGTATCAGATACCCAGGACGCAGAGGATACTGAGAAACAGTTCTGTGTAACGAACACACCCGAAGATGATGCATCAACATGCACTTTCTTCGTTTGGGCGGCACGGGAATTCTGGTAATCCCCTAATTCCTGCTCTGTCTTATAACAATTATAAGTTGGAGTGGGACCAACGTTCCCCAGCTCAGTATAACAAGCGGGTTCGGTCAATATATCCGTTTTATTATCTTGATTAAGGCGTGACATGGTCGCTACCTGGAGAGAGAGAGAGAAGAAAACACTCAGTGTATGCTCTTGCAAAATCAGATTGGTTATTATTTTATCTAATCAGGATGGCTCCCACTGTTTTTATCAAATCTTCCTTCAAACCCTAAAAGGAAAGACTAGCCGGGATTAATTACACGCTACAAGTTCGCCAATCTTTCAGCCAGGCCAGTGTCGGTACTTTGAGGGAGGTTCCCCGTGCTTTCGCACGGACCTAATTAAAGTAAACCTCGTTTTCCCAGAGGCGTAACCCCGTTTACACCTTTCTAGACACCTACTTGATCGGCTAATTGTAATGTGTAAAACTCTCCCAGAAGTAACTCTTACTCGCAGCGGGTATCGGGATCCAACTACTCATAGAAGGTATGCAATCTCATTGCAAATTTCAACACTTGAAATTCCCAATAATATTTTGCCCCAAGCGTCCTATGACCTTGACAGAGGTCAACAAACCATAGGCTGCTAGTCAAGTTCAACCCGTCATTTCCTGATTGAAGTAAACCCACCCGCACGACCCTTGACAGAGGTCAACAAGGTCGCACGACTACCCTAAATCAATCACATCATATGCTTATACAGATAAGCACAAATCAGCTACAGCACACTACGCCTTGACAGAGGTCAACAAACGCAGCACGAATACTAACCAGTACTTATCCGAAATGACGGAGGGCTACGACAGGTTTTTAAGAAAACCTTTTGCGTAATGAACTTGATATCGTTGTAGAATCAAATGATTTTAAAATGGAGTGTTTTTTAGGCTTTTCTAGTTTTGCTAAAGGGGTCACTCCCGGTGAAGGGATCGTCGGCCTTTTCCTCGTCGAATGAGGTGCAGGATATATCATATACATCGCTGTGCAAAGCAAGAACTATAGGAGTAATCAAAAGACAAACCGAGGGTTGTAGCATCTGCTAGTTATTGCTAAAGGAGTCACTCCCGGTGAAGGGATCTCGGTCCTTTCCTTATCGAAAAAGGTGCAGGATGTTCTACAAGGAACACCGCGATGCAAAGCAAGAACTGTAGCTACCTATTTTTGAAAATTCGATTCCACAACATCTTTAGGTTTCTTTTTCTTTCATTAATCATATTAATGAAGTCCCATCATTTAAGTTACCTAAACATCACAGATAAATACGACGTACACTTATGCCGTCCGCATTCGCCTCGATGTCCCCTCGTGCACCGTTAGGTTAGGTAACTAACGGCAGAGCGGGGCAGGGCTAGCGCGGGTGTAAAACATAAGTAACGCCTATATAATATATCATATATACTATATATAGTATTTATCACAGAACATCAAATGATCACATCACAGATATCGCAGCAGAAGAATCATATGAAATATTGGATATACTAGGACGTCCGTGTTTTCAATACGAGCCTGTATAAAACACGGATTCCACGGTCTCGATGAATAGCCAAACCCACACCCCTAGACCCCTACGAGAGCGGCAAACAACCCTACCAATTCTAGAGTTAGGAGACCCGGACTCGACTCCTCGAGTTGGTCTCCCACTGGACTCCAGAACCCGGTTACTTGTGCCCTCCTCCTTGGGTCTATCCTAGTGCAGAAAAGTAAATAATATACAATGGTGACATCTTCCACAACCTGGAAGTGCCCCAATAAAAGAATATTACATACAACAAATTTTACATGAATGAAAATAAAAACCCTCATCTCACATAAAACCCCTGGCTATTCAAAACGCGACGATCCAATATAACATATCCAGCAACACATAACATCACATGTCATCAACGTAAGTAAACATGCGTATCCCAATTGTCGTTGACATATAACAACGAAATCGGCGATATCACATATTACACTTACGGTCATAGAAAAGAAAGTGTAAAACTACAACAGTTGGAATCCGCAACCCTTTTAGACATCACATGCCTAACCAAATGAATTCCTTAGACATCGCATGCCTAATAATTATAAACCCCGCATTTTAGTCTATATATCGAAAACACTTTTCAATATCTGTTCGGGCAATTCAACAAGATTCCCGACATTTTGATCGAATGCTCGTCGCAAACTTTAGTAGGCGGCCGCACCCCCGATGCCGTCGACGAAGTGCACTAAGGCGGAACACCGCTGCCGCGAGCACCCGAACGGATGCTTTTGGCGACGGGGTTCTCCTACAGTCACTTGGTCGGGGCTATGGGGCATGGATGTCTATTAAGTTTACCCGGCGAGTATCCGCATACGCTACGTGATTGCGACGGACTTTTGATCGCATCAAAATTCCGTGGCAACCAATCAAGTGAGACTAAACTGCTATGTTTATAACATTTATATTAGTTATCTCATAACTAATTGTGAATTCCAATTATTGTATCACATTCCGGATAAATAGATAATGTTAAACTTTCCGATCGAACAATCAAACGCCCAAGTTTTCCCGAAACAACTCAACACATGAAATAAGTTTAAAAACATTCACTTCATGCCACAGTACCAACGGTCCAGCCGTAGAAGGGTCAAGCCAACGCCTCACATGTGGCACGCCGTACTGCCCCAAACCCTAAGGTTCAAAGGGCAGTTCAAGACGGTCACATAATCGAGTTAAGGTTTGTTGTCTTCTAGAGGGTCCATCGCGTTACTTGCACTACTTAGAACGTTTTCAAACTACGGAAAAATCCAACACTTGGAAATTTCCCGGCAGGGGAAAAATTGGGTATTTTTATCCGGTCGAACTTTTTAACATATTCGAAATAATCCGGAAAAACACAGACAAAGTTAAAGATTCCGATCGAATCGTCGAACTCCCAATACAACCCAGAAAAACTCAACTGTTGAGTATAATTTAAAAATTCCCAGAAAACTCAGAAGCTACACAAATAAGTTACTGTGCAAACCACATGGCCTAACTCACCATTATGGCCGCGGAACCGCCGCGGAAGCCAGGGTGGGGCCGCGGTTCCGCGGCGCTTTGGTCGAGTTGGAGTCACGTGCTGCACAGTAACTCATACAATTCCCTGCTGAATTTTTTGGATATTTTTAATATAGAAAAATCCATATTTTCAGAAAATGTACAGAGAAGGGTTTGAGTTAGGGTTTCGGGGTTCGATCGGATTTCTAATATCGTCTACACTTCGCCTAAAGCTCTAGCTAGGCTCTGATACCACTGTAGGGTTCCTAAGCACACTCAAGAGATTCCACAAGGCATCAACCATGCCAAACAAAAATTTTCCGGTGCCGAGAAACCCTAAACTAGATCGTTAACTAGAAGTAAAGGAGAAACTACAAGCAAGCAAACAACTTTGCTAATAAGTGAAAGGGATTACAACCTTTGTAGATCCGGTCCTCCACTTCTTTAGCTCCGTGTTGACGTCCCTTCGCTGCGATCATCGGGATCCTGGACTCTAGCGATGGTTTCGTCGGAGAAATGATCGGGCTAGGTCATTGACTTCGAGACCGAAGATGATCTACGTCGGGGGGGCTCAAACTCAAGCTATTCCTTCACTTGGTCAAAAACTTTGTGAAGAGAACACCCTATACTACATGGCAAGTGGTAGAGGATGAAGAAATAGGAAGTGGGTTCACTTTAGAATTGGATTTCTCACTCTTTTTCTCATGGCACCATTGGAGCTCTCAAGCTTTTGTGAGCTTGATGAAGATGAAGAAGAAGAAAGAATCCTATGAATAATTATCCAAATGAAACCTTTTCTAAGTAGCTATGCTTAAGTCCATCCAGATCCTACTTGCTATGGCTACATACCATGACTACGATATCTGGCGGTTGGGTGTCTTGACTGCTTTTCTAAATAAAGATTTAGAAGAGGTAGTCTATAAGTACACAGCCAGAGGGCTTCGTAGACAGTGGGAGCAGCGGAAATGTGTGCAAGATATTTTATAGGATAAAGCAGGCATCGCGAAGTTGGAACATCTGTTTTGATGAGATTAGTCAAAGAGTTTGACATCATCAAAATGGTAGATGAACCTTGTATATAAAAAAAGGTAGTAGGGAGTATGCTGGTGATCCCCGTAGAGTATGTGGATGACATACTCTTGATAGGGAAAAAGTTTCCTATGCTACGCTCGGTCAATCTCCGCTTATCACAAGGATTCTCCATATAGGATCAAAGTGATACCTACTAAATCCTGGGTTTTGGATCTATGAGATAGATCTAATTGGATGTTAGGATACTCACTAGTTGTAGTGAGATGGTATCAATCGATCCTAGGGAGAATCACTGGAAAGGTTCCAGAGTGATAAGGACTACTGAATGTCAGTCGCAGGCATTGTCTTTACCCTCAGTAAAGGGATGGTATGTTGGAAGAGTTCCAAGCTAGATACCGTGACATACTAGACGATTAAAGGCAAGATACATCGTTACCAAAGATGCTACCAAAGAAGAAGTCTGGGTGTATATTAGTTCATGAGATGAACTTTATTCCCTCCATTGTATGACAATGGAGTTGTGGCTTATGCCAAGGAACGCCCGTCCTATTAGTGATCCAGACATATTCTTAGGCAGTATCACCTGATCGTGGAGATGGTTGATCTCCAGGGGATCGAGGTTAGGAGAGTAGACTCGGAGGACAACACGGCGGATCCACTCACAAAGGCCTTTTTCCCAGAGAGAGACTTTCATGGGATGGTTGAGTATGAGATACTACAACTACTGCTATCAGATGGCCCTAGTGCAAGTGGGAGATTGTTAGTTATATGTATGCCCTAGAGGCCATTACTATACATAGGATGTATATTGAAGTGGATGCTTGGACATATATAGGGATGACTTTCTTGCTCGATATGATAGTATGCTATCTGGTTACTCTTTACCTTAACGTGTACACTGATTGTCTCTCTGTTACATGTTGGTAAAGCCCTTAGGATGTGTACTTGACTACCTGGACTATGATGCGGATCATACTAGTGGGGACATGGTAGTCTATAAGTACATCCTTCAAAGTCCCTAGTCATGGGTGTATCGAGACAGGGCATCGATATACCAGAGTAGACTAGCGTGTAGCTTCTCGACCCATATAGATGGGCGATGGATGATCCCATATCCATTGGTGTTTGACATCAGAGATGATATACGGGTGCTCAGTAGAGACTGGGTACACTGGACGGACTCGCCGAGAACTCCCAGATGGTATTATACCTTACGTCAGATGGCAGTTCTCTGGTGACACTGGTACAGGTTAGTCTATAGACCCGAGATCGTCATAGAGTCTTGTGTGATTCCCACTGTACTTTGATTTCCATCATACCACGTCCAAGAGGGCGTGCAAAAAGGTGGTTTTTGGGTACAGTCCCGAATCACATGGAGGCAATGAGCGATAGGAGGGGTTTCGTCTCTCTCGGTATAGGGAGTTGATGTTGCGCAGTGCTCGATTGGCTATAACAGGAAGTCCTTGGCCAAGGCTGCTTTAGGGATTTACTGGTAAGTGTTACCAGTAGTTTCTCGACCCGTTATGAGCCTCATATCGACACGACTTATCGAGTTATTGGGTTCTGACGTTTACCACCCCTAGGCGAGATATGCGACATATCAGACGAACAGACCGGACTATACGGGAGTGTTACTCGTTGGACTCACAGGAGTGTGAGCGGGCTTGCTCGTTGATCTTCTGATCGCTCAATACCCGGGTGGCCGTTACGTTTAGCAGATTGCTTGCGACTTGTGGGTGTTTGATATGATCATCACCTACTGCCGGCGTATTGACGAGTCTTTAGAGTCATACACAAGGGTTTCCTGGCTCAAGCGAAACGAAATAGGAGCGCATATGAGATGTGTGCGGGACCGAGAATAATACCAGTATGTGATACTGAATTCTATTCTCGCGATTTGTATCATCGGTCGGTTATATGTGATATAGCCGGGTTACTGAATCAAGTGTTGATTCGATACATTGATACACTTGATATTAGTCGGTTATATGCGATATGACCGGATCGTTAAATCAAGTGTTGATTTAATGATTTAATGTATAATTATATATTTAATATATTACTTTACATTAACTAGTATTGGTTCACTTAAGATTGATTTTCTCACTTGAATGTGCACATTGTTTATATGTGATATATGCAAGTGTACATGTTTGTATCATGTTTGATGATACATACAAGATGTGTGTATGAGACTCATACCAAGATTAGGGTTATTGTTTCATCTTAAGATTTAACAAAAGGGTTTAACTTAGTCAAAGTTATCAAGCTTGAAGAAGCTTGGAGAAGCTTTGACAAAGTCCACTCTTTTGTCATTTCTTTTGATATTCTTTAACCTAACCTTTAACCTAAAGCCTTGGTTAATTCTCTACATGAGTTAAGCATGAGGGCTTAACTCAACCATGGTGCCATTATTCATTTGGATAAGTTTTCATTTGGATAATTATTCATGGGATTCTTTCTTCTTCTTCATCTTCATCAAGCTCACAAAAGCTTGAGAGCTCCAATGTTGCCATGAGAAAAAGAGTGAGAAATCCAATTCTAAAGTGAACCCACTTCCTATTTCTTCATCCTCTACCACTTTCCATGTAGTATAGGGTGTTCTCTTCACAAATTTTTCAACCAAGTGAAGGAATAGCTTGAGTTTGAGTCTCCCCGACGTAGATCATCTTCGGCCTCGAAGTCAATGACCTAGCCCGATCATTTCTCCGACGAAACCATCGCTAGAGTCTGGGATCCCGATGATCGCAGTGGAGGGACGTCAACACGGAGCTAAAGAAGTGAAGGACCGGATCTACAAAGGTTGTAATCCCTTTCACTTATTAGCAAAGTGGTTTGCTTGCTTGTAGTTTCGTCTTTACTTCTAGTTAACGATCTAGTTTAGGGTTTCTCGGCACCGGAAAATTTTTGTTTGGCATGGTTGATTCCTTGTGGAACCTCTTGAGTGTGCCTAGGAATCCTACAAGGGCAGCTGATGAGATTTACTGGTAAGAGTTATCAGTAATTTCTCAAACCGTTATGAGCCATACATCGGCATGGCTTATCAAGTTACTGGGGTCTGACGTTACCACCCCTAGACTCGATATGCGACATATCAGACGAAGAGATCGGACTGTACGGTAAGTGTTACTTATAGGCCAATACCTGGATAGCCGTTACGTCCAACTAGCACCGCTGACGGCCTGTAGGTGACTGATGTGATCATCACCTACTGCTGGCGTATTGACGAGTCTTTAGAGTCCCACACAGAAATTTTCTGGTTCAAGCTAAACGAAGTAGGGTACATATGCTGATATGTGCAGGGGGCCTGATTAAATACAAGTATGTGATACCGTATTTTAATCTGGCGGTTATTTGTTATCAGTTAGATTATATGAGATATAACCGGATTATCGAAACAAGTATTGATTTGATAATGTGATATACAGATAAATGATATTAGTCGGTTATATGTGATATAACCGGATTATTAAATCAAGTGTTGATTTAATATGATATATATTATATTTGATATAATTATATCTTAACTAATATTAATGCTCACTAAATATTTTCTTATGTATTAATATATATATATATATATATGAAGCATGGCATGGATTTTCTATTTTTAGAAAATAGAAAAGAGGTGGAAAATGAGGAGCATGGGTGAAGCATGGCTTTTATAATTATTCTATTGGTCTTGACTCGCTATTGAGGCATGCTTGCTTTTGTTTATTGATGGAAATTGGATGCTTCAATTATTGTGAGAATTGATAAGCCATTCTTCACTTCATTCTTCATGGGTTTTTCATTTTATCTTCACTTGAGCTCATATGCTCTCTATCTTTTCATCTTCCATCTTCATCTTCTTCCAAGCTCAATCCCTCACATATGTTGTGAAACTTTGAGGTTATGAGAAGCCTGGTGAGCTTTAGAACCCCTAATTCACCATCCCACATTAGATTAGCACTTTGGTGTGGTGTGTTTCCTTTACTAAAATGTTTAGTGAAGAGGTAGCTTGGATTGGCGGATTTCGGGTGGATCATCTTCGGCACGAATTTCATCAGAGGAAGCTTGCACCTTCTTCAAGTGGAGCCTAGTGGAGTCGCGTGGACTACTACTCGGAGCATTAGAAGAGAAGGACACGGTCATCAAAGGTTGTAGCCTCCTTCCCTTCTCTTAGTTTATTATATCATCATTGTTAAACCCTAATATTCTAGTTAAGATCTTGTTAAGTGTTCATTAGCACCACGAATTTGAAAATTGCATGTGTGATGCCCGTTTAAACCACGTCGCGGTGCAAGTAAACACTTTCATGGTATCAGAGCCAAGCTAGAACATTTTGGTAGGTCTTTACGGTGTTAAAGTGTTCGATCGATTTTTCGAAGCCACAAAATATCATGTTTCTGTTGATTTTTCAAAAGTTAGAATTTTGGTGATTAAAAATATGCAGAAAATCATGCAGGGTATTCTATGGAGCCCCAAGAAATTTGAAGCCCCAATTCCTTTAAAGCGCCGCGGAACCGTGGCCCAAACCCTAGTTTGGCCGTGGTTCCGCTGCCATTTTGAGTTAGTATGGGGTCATGTTTCTTGTGCTACTCCATAGTTACATTTCGCACTTTCTGGGTGTTTTTAATGATTCTCAAGTTGTTGAGGTCTCTGGAATTTATGGGTGTTTGTTAAATCGATCAAAATGTTTAACGTCGTATAGATCTTGATGATATGTGATGCAATTGTTAGAATCCGGAATAATTAGTTTTGTGAAAACTAGTTAGTATATTATAAATCTAGCCGTTTAGTCTCGTTTGATCGATTGCCACGGAGTTTTGATTCGGATCAAAACTCCGTCACAATTGCGTATAGTACGCGATCACTTAGTCGGAAATCTTGTTAAATTATCCGACAGCTTATTGAAAAGAGTTTTCAATTTGAGACTAAAATGCAAGGTTTATAAGTTAGGCATGAAATCCGGAATATGAGATATTCCGGGTTTATGATGTCTAAGGATATACGGATTCTAATTATTGTAGTTTTTTATTTCTTTTCTGCGACCGTAAGTATAATATGTGGGGTATCCCAAATCTCGTTGCTATATGTCAACGGAATTTGGAATACGCGTATTTACTTACGTTGATGACATGTGATATTATGTGTTGCTGTGATATGTTATATTGGATCATCGTGAGTGAATAGCCGGGGGTTTTATGTGAGATGAGAGTTTTTCAATTTTCATTCATGTAAAATTTGTATGTAATATTCTTTTATTGGGACACTTCCGAGTTGAGGATGAGGTCTTTATATTATTTACTTTTCCGCATTAGGATAGACCCAAGGCAGGGAGCACAAGTAATCGGGTTCTAGAGTCTAGTGGGAGACCATTTCGAGGAGTCGAGACCGGGTCTCCTAACTCTAGAATATGTAGGGTTACTTGCCTCTCTTGTAAGGGTCTAAGGATGTGGGTTTGGCTATTCATCACGACTGTGGAATCCGTGTTTTTCATTACTGGCTGAATTTAAAACACGGAACTCCTGGTATATTCAATATTTCATATGATGACTTCTGCTGCTTGGTTCTGTGATGTGATCATATAACTGCGTGAGACGAATGCTATATATATATGATATATATAATAAACGTTGTTTATGTTTTGCACCCGTGCTAGTTCAGCCTCCGCTCTGCCGTTAGTTAAGTAACCTAACGGTGCATGACGGGTCCCGTGGCGAATGCGGATAGCATAAGGGTACGTTCTATTTTTGTTTCATTTTCTGTGATGTTTAGGAAATATTAAATATTGGGACTTCATTAATGAGATTAATGAAAAGAAAAGAAACCTAAAGATGTTGTAGAATCAAAAGTTTTTAAAAGGTAGCTCTAGTTCTTTCTTTCCATAGTGGTATTCCTTGATGAATATCCAGCACCTCATTCGATGAGGAAAGAGCTGAGATCCCTTCACCGGGAGTGACCTTTTCAGCAAAACTAGCAAATGCTACAACCCACTCAGGTTTTATTTTCATAGCTCTTCTAGTTCTTGCTTTGCATAGTGGTATTCCTTGATGAACATCCAGCACCTCATTCGATGAGGAAAGAGCCGAGATCCCTTCACCGGGAGTGACCTCTTTAACGAAACTAGCAAAAACTACAAAAAAAACACTCATTTTCAAATCACTAGAGAACTTGATAAATTTGTATGTAAAATAAGTACTATCAAGTTCATTACGTTAAAGGTTTTCTTAAAAATCAGTCGTAGCCCTCCATCATTTCAGATAAGTACTATTTAGTATTCGTGCTACGTTTGTTGGCCTTCATCAAGGCATAGTGTGCGGTAGCTGATTAGTGCTTATCTGCAGCATATGATGCGATTGGATTAGGGTAGTCGTGCGACTTTGTTGGCCTTTGTCAAGAGTCGTGCGGGTGGATTTAATTCAATCAAGAAATGAACGGGTTGAACTTGACTAGCGGCCTATGGTTTGTTGGTCTTCGTCAAGGTCATAGGACTTTAGGGGTAAAAACAATTATTGGGAATTTCAAGTGTTAAAATTTGCAATGAAATCGCATACCTTCTATATGATAGTTGGATCCCGATATCCACTGCGAGTAAGAGTTACTCCTGAGAGAGTTTTGCACTTTACAATTAGCCGATCAAGTAGGTGTCTAAGAAAGGTGTTAACGGGGTTATGCCCCTGCGGAAACGAGGTTATTTAATTAGTTCCATGCGAAAGAATGGGGAGACTCCCTCGGAGTACCAATACCTGCCTGGCCGAATGATTGGCGAACTTGTACGGTGTAATTAATCCCGGCTAATCTTACCTTTTATGATTTGAAGGAAGATTTGATAAAAAAGGTAGGAGCCATCCCGATTAGATAAGATAATAACCGATCTAATCTTGTAAAGAGCGCACGCTAATGCGTTTCCTTCTCTCTTCAGGTAGCGACCAATGACACACCTTAATCAAGATAATAATATAGATGTATTGACCGAACCCACTTATTATACTAGGGTAGGTTCCGCTTTATCTTATGACTATCATAAGTCTGAGCAAGGAATAGAGGAATACCCGGATTCCCACGCCACCTGAACGAAGAAGGAGCAAACTGATGCATCTTCTTCGGGTGTGTTCGTTACCGAGAACTGTTTCTCAGTTTGCTCTACGTCCTGAGTATTGGATACCGAATCAGGATCCCACGTATGTAATTTGTTACATGGGCTAAAGAGAGGTAGAGAACTGGGAAAGGGTGATAAGTCTCTAGTAGTAGGGAATGGTGCAATTGTTGCAGCCAAAACAGTTGGCGAATATCAGCTGGTGTTACCAACTGGTAATACATTGATTCTAAATGACTGCTACTATATACCAAAGATGATTTGTAATATTATATCAGTTTCTTTGCTAACTAAAGAAGGATATAATTTCACATTAAAGGATAATTTTATGAACATTTTTCTAAATCAAGTGTTGATTGGGTTTGGTACATTGTGTAACGGTATATACATTGTGAATCAAACTACAGTTCTAAACGTACAGAACACACACAAGAGGAAGAGTTCAGAAATGAATAAGGCCTACTTGTGGCATTGTAGACTAGGTCATATCAATGCGACAAGATTAGCTAAATTACATAAAGATGGATATTTGAATCCGTTCGAATTTACATCTTATGAAACTTGCGAGTCATGTCTCAAAGGTAAAATAACCAAAACTCTGTTTACTGGACACAGAGAAAGAGCTACTGACTCTTGGGACTGATACATAGTGATGTATGCGGTCCTATGTCTACGCATGCCAGGAATGGTTCCTCATACTTTATTACATTCACCGATAATCTTTTAAGATACGGACATGTGTTTCTGATGAAACACAAATCTGAATCTTTTGAGAAATTCAAGGAATATAAGTGCGAAGTGGAGAACCAAACGGGTAAAAGTATTAAAATCCTTCGATCTGATCGGGGAGGAGAATACTTGAGCACGAAATTCCGTGATTATTTAAAAGAGAATAGGATTCTCTCTCAGCTTACTCCTCCGTATACACCACAGCACAACGGGGTATCGGAGTGGAGGAATCGCACCCTATTAGATATGGTGCGCTCTATGATGAGTACTGTTGAGTTACCTATTTCTTTTTGGGGTTATGCGCTTGAGACAGCCGCACACCTATTGAATATAGTTCCCACTAGATCTGTACCTACCACTCCATATGAGATATGGAAAGTGAAGAGACCATGTCTTGGTTTTATTAAGATATGGGGTTGTCCGGCTTATGTTAAAACGCAAAATCCGGACAAGCTCGAGGCAAGATCAGTTCTGTGTAAATTTGTAGGATATCCCAAAAATTCGCGAGGGTATATTTTCTACCACACCGAGGAACAAAAAGTGTTTGTTTCTCGACATGCCACCTTTTTAGAAAAAGAATTTTTTGTGAAAGAAATTAGTGGCAATAAGGTAGAACCGGAAGAAGTTCCAGCTACACAAACTATAACTGACAATTTGGTAGAACCGGAGGATTCAATAGTTCCCGACGAACCCCAACCACTCCGCGGATCTAGTAGGGTTTCTCATCCGCCTGAGAGATACTACGGTTTTCTCATTGACGGTGGGAGCGAGGATTGCATCATGGAAGATGATGACCCAACTAGTTTCGAGCAGGCCATCACAAGTGGAGACTCTGTGAAATGGCTGGATGCTATGCGATCAAAGATGGAGTCCATGTACACCAACAAAGTATGGACTTTGGAAGTTTCTCCTAAAGGGGTAAACCCCATCGGGAGCAAGTGGATATTTAAGAAGAACATTGGTGTAGATGGAAAAGTTGAGACTTTCAAAACTAGACTTTTAGCGAAAGGTTTTCGTCAACGACCAGGTGTTGACTATGATGAAACCTTTTCTCCAGTGGCTATGCTTATGTCCATCAGGATCCTACTTGCCATTGCTGCATACAATGACTACGAAATCTGGCAGATGGACGTCAAGACCGCTTTTCTAAATGGTGATTTAGAAGAGAGCGTGTACATGACACAGCCAGAGGGCTTCATAGACAGTGGGAGCAGCGGAAGTGTATGCAAGCTGCTTAAATCAATCTACAGATTAAAGCAGGCATCGTGGAGCTGGAACATCTGTTTTGATGAAGCTGTCAAAGGGTTTGACTTCATCAAAAACGTAGATGAACCTTGTATATACAAGAAGGTTGTAGAGAGTAAGGTTGTCTTTCTTGTATTGTACGTGGATGACATACTCTTGATTGGAAACAATGTTCCTATGCTACACTCGGTCAAGCTCTTCTTATCACACAAGTTCTCCATGAAAGATCTAGGTGATGCCTCCTACATCCTGGGGATAAAGATCTATAGAGATAGATCTAAACGGATGTTGGGATAGTCCCAATCCAGGTATATAGACACCATACTAAAGAGGTTTAGTATGGAAGATTCTAAGCGAGGTAATTTACCCGATTGCTCAGGAATCACTCTCTCCAAAGAGATGTCTCAAAAGACTGATTTGGAGAGGACTCACATGCAAGGAATACCCTATGCTTCGACAATCGGGTCAATCATGTATGTGATGTTATGTACCAGACTGGATGTAGCTTACTCACTAGGTGTAGTGAGTAGGTATCAATCAAATCCTGTGGAGAAACACTAGACAGCTGTGAAGAACATTCTTAAATACTTGAGAAGGACTAAAGAAATGTTCTTGGTGTATGGTAACGGTGGAGTCCTTTACTGATTCGAGCTTCCAAAGTGATAAGGACGACAGTAAGTCGGTCTTGGGTTTTGTCTTTACCCTCAATGGAGGTGCGGTATGTTGGAAGAGTTCCAAGAAAGATACCGTAGCAGACTCGGCGATGGAGGCTGAATACATCGCTACCAAAGAGGCTGTTTGGATGAAGAAGTTCATAACTGAACTTGGTGTGGTTCCATCCATTGAGCATCCAATATCTGTGTATTGTGATAACAATGGAGCTATGGCTTTAGCCAAGGAACCCCGGTCCCATCAGCGATCCAGACATATTCTTAAGCAGTATCACCTGATCAGGGAGATAGTAGATCACCGGGAGATCAAGGTCGGGAAAGTTGACACGAAGGATAACGCTGCGGATCCACTCATGAAGGCCCTCCCCCAGACGCAGTTTGAGAGACTTTTTGGGATGTTGGGTATGAGATACTATAACACATGGCCTTAGTGCAAGTGGGAGATTGTTAAGAATATGTATTTCTTAGAGGCCATTATTGTACATTGATGTATATTATAGTGGATGCTTGGACATATATATATATAGGACTTTCTTGCTCGACATGATAGTATGCTATCTGGTTACTCTTTATCTTAATATGTAGACTGGTATTATTATACTCTCTTTCTCTTACATGTTGATAAATCCCTTAGGATATGTACTTGACTACCAGGACTATGATGCAGATCATACTAGTGGGGGCCAGGGTGGTCCATAAGTATATCCTTTAAACAGTTCCTAGTCGATGGGATATCGAGACAGGGCATCGATATTCCAGTGTAGACTAGGGTGTATGTTTCTTGACCCTGTATAGGGCGATGGTTGATCCCACAACCATTGGTGTATGACATCAAAGATTGTACACAGGTGCTCATTAGAGAATGGGTACACTAAACAGGACTCGCCGAGAACTTCTAGTTGGTACTATACCTATCGTCAGATAGAAGTTCTCTGGTGACACTGGTACAGGTTAGTCTGTAGACCCGAGATCGTCATAGTGTCTTGTATGTCTCCCACTGTGCTTTGATTTCCTCCCTACCACGGCTCAAAGGAGTCGTGAAAACAGGTGGATTTTGGGTACAGTCCCGAGTCACATGGAGGTAATGAGCGATATGAGGGGTTTCGTCTCTCCCGGTATTGGGAGTTGATGTTGCGCTATGCTCGATTGGCTATAACTGGAAGTCCCTGGCCAGGGCTGCTGATGAGATTTACTGGTAAGAGTTATCAGTAGTTTCTCGAACCGTTATGAGCCATACATCGGCATGACTTATCAAGTTACCGGGATCTGACGTTACCACCCCTAGACTCGATATGCAATATATCAGACGAAGTGACCGTACTGTACAGTAAGTGTTACTTATAGGCTTCATAGGAGTTTGGACAAGCTTGCTTGTTGATCTTCTAATCGCTCAATACCTGGATAGCCGTTACGTCCAGCTAGTACCGCTGACGGCTTGTGGGTGACTGATGTGATTATCACCTACTGCTCGTGTATTGACGAGTCTTTAGAGTCCCACACAGAAGTTTTCTGGTTCAAGCGAAATGAAGTAGGGCACATATGCTGATATGTGCAGGGGGGCTGATTAAATACGAGTATGTGATACCGTATTTTAATATGACGGTTATTTGTTATCAGTTAGGTTATATGAGATATAACCGGATTATCGAATCAAGTGTTGATTTGATAATGTGATATACAGATAAATGATATTAGTCGGTTATATGTGATATAACCGGATTATTAAATCAAGTGTTGATTTAATATGGTATATATTATATTTGATATAATTATATCTTAACTAATATTAATGCTCACTAAATATTTTCTTAAGTATTAATATATATATGATATATATATATAAATATATATATATGAAGCATGGCATGGATTTTCTATTTTTGGAAAATAGAAAAAGAGGTGGAAAATGAGGAGCATGGGTGAAACATGGCTTTTATCATTATTCTATTGGTCTTGACTCGTTATTGAGGCATGGTTGCTTTTGTTTATTGATGGAAATTGGATGCTTCGATTATTGTGAGAATTGATAAGCCATTCTTCACTTCATTCTTCATGGGTTTTTCATTTTATCTTCACTTGAGCTCATATGCTCTCTAACTCTTCATTTTCCATCTTCATCTTCTTCCAAGCTCAATCCCTCACATGTGTTGTGAAACCTTGAGCTTGTGAGAAGCCTAGTAAGCTTTAGAACCCCTACTTCACCGTCTCACATTAGATTAGCACTTTGGTGTGGTGTGTTGCCTTCACTAAAGTGTTTAGTGAAGAGGTAGCTTGGATTGGCGGACTTCGGATGGATCATCTTCGGCACGAAGGTCATCGGAGGAAGCTTGCACCTTCTTCAAGTGGAGCCTGGTGGAGTCGCGTGGACTACTACCCGAAGCATTAGAAGAAAAAGACATGGTCATCAAAGGTTGTAGCCTCCTTCCCTTCTCTTAGTTTATTATATCATCGTTGTTAAACCCTAATATTTTAGTTAAGATCTTGTTAAGTGTTCATTAGCACCACGAATTTTTGAAAATTGCATGTGTGATGCCCGTTTAAACCACATCGCAGTGCAAGTAAACACTTTCATATTGAACTTCCAATGGGACGCTGGTTGGCCGGTCCCTGGAATTTCCCAGATCTTCTTGAAATACTGAGCCTGACGGGCAGTCTGCTCGAACGGTACTCCCTACTAATGAAGGAGTTCTTTTAGGCTCTTTGTATAGTATCTCGGCATAAGTATTGGTTGCAACCTATCGAGACTCGACTCGAGTCCATGCCAAAAAAAATTTCACCTTGATTTCTTTTGACTTATAAAAGAGAATCACATTTTTCTCTTTTACGTCTGGGAAGCATGTGGAAGGTTATTAACTCCTGCATGTTGTAGGTGCTGAGTGCATCAAGCTCTTTGTAGTGATGCAGTGGAGCCATTGTAATATGCAGGGCTCGATCGGCTTCATCGGGGACCTTCACCTGCGGATGAATAGTGAAAACTATATCAGCTTCTTCCTCCGAGTCACTGCCGAAGATCGGAATAGGAGCTGACGAGCTTGGTTTATCAGTTTCCTTTAGAGGTTGACATGTGAGTACTATTTCTTCCTCCGAGTCACTTCCAAAGATAGGGATGATCGCCGCTTGAACTTATTTGTCCTTAGGCTTGCCGCACTTCTTTGTATCTTCATAGTCCAACGAGAAGTATTTCGCATCTTCATATTTT
Organism: Agapanthus africanus; assembly: GCA_030015575.1. Classification (NCBI taxonomy): domain Eukaryota; kingdom Viridiplantae; phylum Streptophyta; class Magnoliopsida; order Asparagales; family Amaryllidaceae; genus Agapanthus; species Agapanthus africanus. The sequence continues at coordinate 185,787,727 of CM057341.1, forward strand.
CGTACTTCATTTACTGAAAACGGGTTGAGCTCCCCTATAATGGTGGGCTCCTGGCCATCCTTGAAATACTTCATACACTAATATTGTGTAGAAAGGATGATGCCATACTGGTATAGCCAAGGTCTACCCAGTAAAGGTTTATAGCAGGTTTTGCCTTCAATGACCTGAAATTTGACGTCTGTGACGAGTTGTCCAAAGCGGAGTGTCAACACTATAGACCCCACTGCTCTTGAAGATTGGGAGTCGAATTCGGAGATAGTGATTTTCTCTCGGCCAAGGTATCGTACATCCATAGACAGATGCTTGAATACCTTAACATTAAGGAGGTTGACCAAAGATCCGTTGTCGACGAGGATTTCATTTATCTGATCATCGCAGTACCCGAAAATGTAGAGCGGTCGATTATGCTCGAACGTCCTTAGGAGAAGATCTTCTTCACTGAAGAAGATGCCGGCCATGTATACTTCCGCCATTTTATCCTTCATCGCTTCCTTTGCAAAGTGTAATTGGAAGAGGTCCGGTTCTTCAAGTGCTTTAATTAAAGTCTCCCGCAGTTCCTTAGACAAGAGCAGAGTATCGTATATGCTCAAGTGCGAGGGTAACTTCTTCAAGTGGGCTAACACATTGTAGTTCACCTTATTTTTCTTGGGAAGATCCTTGGCGGCGATTTCTTTAGCCACCTCTTCATCAAGGGTGATCGCTTTGGGCATTTTCCCTTTACCGTTATCTTGATTCTTGGGAGAATTATTTGCGGGCTTGAGATTATTCTAGGGGAGCATACAGTTCCGCAAGCGAATATTGTCGCAATCCTCTGCCTTTTCTTCGTCTCTTGATAAGAAGCTTATATAAGGGAGATCGACAGGAAGTTCATCTTTTGAATCACTTCTGAACATCAGGACTACCGAACTTCTTCATTCCAAAGTCTGAGTCTTGATCATATAGCAACTTTTGGTGATCATCCTTACTTGGCCGTTTGCCTTGGGACCATAATATTGGGGCAGGTGAGTCTTGGCCATCCACTTCTTTGTTTTCGAATGCCTATTATGGAAGACGTATTTTCGCCTCTATTTCCCGAACGCCTTACATTCGTCGATGGGATGGCAGACCCTCCGGTGGTAGATACAATATTTTAGATGTTCTTTTCCACCTTTGAAGTCCACTACCCTTGGGGAACATATCTTTAAGGGCTGTAGTTACATCTCTTTGGATAGGGCCTTGGTGAAATGTTTCTCGGCCTTTCCTTTCTTCAGCAGTATCTTATGCTTCAGTTGCGTATTCTGCTACAAATGGAGAGCTACATAACTTGCCTCTTCTGCTGCTTCCCTTTTTAGATGTTGTTGTCTGGCTTTCTCGTAGATAGCCAGCTCACGCCTTTGATTTTCCCGGCTTCTTTGAAAGGCTTCCCTTATTAGCTTCTCAATCGGGCCCTATCGTGGCGAACTCGGAGCTTCAGGCATAGATTCTCCCCCCTGCTCGTCTGAATCATTTTCGGACGCAGGTGGAGCCTCATCATCACAGATGGAGGAGTGAGAGACCATGCGGCAGCTTTCCACATGGTCTTCTATTCCCTCCTCTGAGTCGTCGTCCTTATTATCTCTATTATTTTCGAAGATGTGTTTGATAAACTCCTCAAGAGTAACAAGCGAATGCGCTTTCTGATTTTATTCTTCTAGCACGTTGATGTATTTTTGGATGTTTGTACGGCTGTTCTGATGCTCAGATGGCTATACAGGCTTTTTCGCCTTCTTCATATTTTCTTTTTGGAAGACTTCTTGACCTTGGGGCTTTTCCCTTTATCAATAGCCTTTGGAGTGGGACTTTCAACATCCCTGGTGTGATCTTCGGTTCAAACGGACTTTTCCACCTAATCACAGGGCATGCTCGGAGATCCTTTAACATTTGCTTTGTTTTGGGAGACAACATCACCTCCCATGGGGTTTCTTCAACGAGCGAGCAGGATTCCTCCTATTTATCGGAGATGATGAACTTGTCGTGTTTATACCGGTCCTTGACCCAGTTCTTGAAGATGTAATAATCTTCGATCGGATGACTTACCACCCGATGATATGAGTAATAAGTTAGGCTTTTGAGATCATGGGCTTGGGCATGTCGCCGTGATTCGGGAAAAGTTAGGAAGCCCTGCTTCATTGTGAGGTCGAATAATTTCCTCGTTTTGTTATGAGGGAAGGAATATTCCCGTCCCATTCTTTCTTCAAGAGTGGGTCTCGTGCGGTTGTTATTTTTGACGACCAGACACCTTAGGACCGTTCGGCTACTGTTGTGTGTTAGCGACAAACGCTGCCTTACTCTTGCCCTTGAAGTTCCGCGAATCTCCATTGGAATAGGGAGATCCCTGGTTCATCGCATCTAGCCGAGCCAACTTGTCGATGAGTTATTAGAAGGTCATTGGGCTGAGAAGGGCCAGATATGGGAACAGTTGCACTTTCTTGTCGAGAGTGCTCATGAACATACTTAAGGCTGGAGCTTCAGCGATCCTTTATTTGCATTTGGACCAAAGGTTCCTCCATCTCATCATGTATTGGACTCATGTCTCAGTTGATCTGGGTCTCTCGTTGACCAAGACGGTCACGATAGTGCGCTCGCTTGCACTAGCGAATCTCTGGCAGAAGAGGAATACCATCTCGTCAAAAGTTTTGATCGAATTATTAAGAATCTCCGAGTATTATTCGAATGCTACATCCACTAGATAGTTAACGAACTATCGCAGGAGTAATACATCATTACTCCCAGTATTGCTGCACTTGGACCGGAATTGGGTGATGTGCTACTTCGAATTCCCGGTTCCCTTATTATGGAGAACGTCGAGATTGTATATCCTAGCGGGTACTGTATTTGATCGTAACACACCGGGTAGGATCGGCTAGTCTTTGTCAACTTGCCGGCAGCTTTGCTGGCTAGGTGAGCCTTGAACTGCTGGGCAATGTATTCGTCCAGCTGTGACTTGGAGATGACTTCCTCCTTGGCCGTTTATGAGATTTGGAGGGGATTGGAGGTCTCTCCTTTGTCTTCGATGACGACCACTGGCAATCCATCTGCTGGTGGTTCGGGATGAGCAATCATCCCGAGTAAACTTTGGAACAAATGGGCTATCTTGTCCATTCGGGCCTCCATTTCTGCAACTTTTTTCCCTTCTTTTGGAGCATGTGCTTCAGGTAGTCCATATCAGACTCCTCCGCCCTTTCCTAAGAAGAGTTGTCCAGATTTGCACCCGTTGGAGGACTTATAATTTCTTTTGTCTGAGCCATCAACTCCTGTAGCTTTTGGGGATCCTTTGTTACAGACCGTGTGATCGATTTGTGGGAGACGAAAGTCTTTCTTTCATCCTTGGAGTTTACCATATCGACAATGTGAACTACCAAGCCTCCAAATTTGGAGCGCTTGTTGTGTTGACTCTCGGAGTTTGCCTTGGGCTTTTGCATCTTGTCTAACCTCTCTCTTCTGTGAGAGGTCGGCTTCATAGGAACCATTATAGCAGGATCCTCTTTTGGTTGATAGGAAGAACGTTTACCATGGCTCTTCAACTTCTTGGATCGAGAAGAGTAATCCTTATTGATCACTGACCCCTGCACTTCCTTTCAGACCTTGTGAATGGCCGAGAAAAGTCGCTTCACTAATCGAACCAGTTTCGGCTCGTCATTCCTCTCAGTAGGAGATGGAGTTTTCTTCAATACAGGAGTTAGAGATTGCACTTCACTATGTTCAACGCCTCCCGATTGGAAAAGCAGCTTGCGCCATTGGAGCTGGCGGGGTTAGCCCAGATGGTGAACTGCCCCCAGCCTGTCTTACTCGGCGCCAGTATCGACGTCAACCATTTCTATAAATAGGAGCCTCATGTATTTGCCTCTTGTATTGGTCTTGTCCTTCAGCAGGTGCCAGTCGTTTGAAAGTCGATTGTCTCGGCAGAGTATGAGAAGTCGGTCTGTGGAAGACAGTAGGCCTGGAGGTGAAGCACTGTTTGGTGCCTCGGAAGTAGCATGGGTTGCAGGCGTCATTCTCTTAGCGACAATCTTCCTTGGAATGGCCGGGACGGTTGGAGCGTCTGGAGCAGCAAAGCTAAGCCTCTTGAAGACTGATTTCTTCGGGATCATGGGCTTCTTAACAGGGCCTACAGATCTTATGGTGATCCTCTCGAAGGCCAAACCTTCAGACTTGGCAAGTTTTTGGGAAGGGCCTACAGAGGTGGTTGTCAGCCTGTTGAAGACTGGACTTGTTGGTGCTTTCTCCTTTGGCATTGAGGCACCAAAGGTGAAGGCTGGGGGCACGGTCCCAAAGAAAATCTTCACCATATTTTGAGTGGTGAGGACATTCTTGTGATTCATATTGGACCCTGCCAGATAGGGTGGAATCGGCATGAGTGTTGTTGTAATTGTTGCAAAAGAAGGCCATTGGAACTGGACGAAAGTGAAACACCAAACTTTAGTATTCTAAACTCCAAGGGAAACATAAACATAATATACCGCGATTGGTTCATGAAACACGACAAACAAAATGTGGAGTGGAAAGAGAAAAAGATCCCACTAGGCGTGCCAGAATATGTTTACCGCCGAAAACTGAAAAAACAAATGTCTTGCCTGAATTTGGGGGCAGATGCTATATGGAACATATACATCCACCTCTCTAAAGATACCAAGTTAATTTATGTCATCATCTATCGGAGGTTTGAATAGATAAAACCGTTTTTGCGTACTTATCAGATTCCCCCTCATCTGAGGGGTTTTTGATTGTGGGGATGATCATCCCTGCAGGCGCAAGCCCCTGGAGTTAATTACGTTATCGCAACGCGATAACAACTTTCTCCTTCTCCAGTATGCCACCTTGTGTCGTGTTATATATTGTTTATTATAGGGATGCCCTTGGATTGTATATGGAGACTAATTTTGTCGTCCGAGGGCGCGGATTAGTCCAAATCCATAAATCTCATAGTTGGGATAAACTTAGGTAATTTCTACTATCAGTTCGAAGGGTTTAAGGATCGTTAATCTAATTTTAGATTAAGATCGACTTAAAATGTGATTAAGGACCATTAATCCTGTTTTAGATCAAAGTCGACTTAAAATATGTATGATCATGATTGATTTTCCTTTGAAAATCAAAGAAATTTGAAACTTCGGGGAGTTGGTCTAATTTTAGATTAAATTTCGGGCCTTTTACCCAATAGTGCTAAGCACTAGTCCATAGTTTATTTGGGCTTTACATAACCCAATAGTGTTAAGCACTGGGCCCAGAAGCTTAAGCTTCAGAGAGATAACTCAGCCAATATTGAGCTAAGAAACACATATGTAAGGCTTGGGCACATGTATATGGGGTCCTCATAACCACTGGCGCTTATAGGGATGGCGCTAGCCACGTGGCGCTTTACCACTGGCTCAGAAATCCTTATATTTGGGCCGCTGGCACTTAGAACATAAGTTCTTTTATTGCATATGCCGCTGACACTTCTGCCACTAGCGCTTACCACGTGACGGATGTCCATTGGTGCTTTTGCCTCTGGCGCATGCCTGCAAGAGCTTTCCTTTAGAGATTAATCTTAATCACTTTGTCTTTTGAAACTTAAGTTTCATGAAGCTTAAACTTCTGCTAATGGTTATATCACCATTAACAACCACCAAGATCATTACTTTAATAATCTGGGATCATATATTCTATAAAGAATCGATCTTTTTGGTTCCTTATTCGTCATATGTGTACCATATTTTATGAGAAGGGTTAGATTCTTTTCTCAAACCCTAGATCTTAAGATCAAAACGATTCATTTATGAAACTTAAGTTTCTTATGAAAATGAACGATCTTGATTTAGAGAACCTAAGATCTGAGAAAAGAACTTAAGTTCTATAAATAAAGGTTAACCTTTTTATGAACAAGGTTTAAGTCTCTAAAATGGATATCGATCTCCTATTTACCTCGGTTGTATAGAAGAAGAAGAAGAAGAAACTCAAAGACGGGGAACATAAGTTCTTGATGAAAACCTATGAGATCGATTGCCTTTATTATGTATGTGATATGTATCTGATGTCAAATTTTGATCTCTAGGGTATCTTATATTGGGTGTGAATATTGTTGGGCAAGTAAAAACAATCTCTCTTTGAGATTTCTCTAATTGATTTTAAGATCAATCCCGAGTGCTTAAGCACCGTTGGATTTTAAATCCAAGGGTTATCTGTTGATATGATTAATATCTTTCTTATTCAAATAAGATATTCAATCGATTATTTTGGTGTAAAAGAATATATGAAAAGAGCTAATATTAGCTCGGGTGCTTAAGCACCGTGGATTTTAGATCCAAGGGTTAATATTAACTAGCATTATTTTGTGAGATCAATTTCTTGTTATTGATTTTGATCTTTTTTGTTTTAGAAAGATAAAGAAAATATTTTCTCAAAATAGCTTAACCTATTCGGTTTCATCAATTAATAATATCTTTCTGTTTTAAGAAAAAAATTCGAAGCTTAAGCTTCTGTTGATATATTTTTCTTTTTAAGAAAAGATATGGGACGTTAACTTCCAAATATAGTATAAGCTATATGTAGCGAAAGCTTCGAACATTATCAGCGCCAAAGGTTCTTGGCGCATGTCTACGTGAGTTGCACATGGAAGAGCGCCAAGAGTCTTCTGGCGCTTGGACATAAGTGCGCTTCGACCAATTTTATTGGTGGGAACTTCTTGGAACATGTCCACGTGATTTGCAAGTGGAGGAGCGCCAAGGGTATTCTGGCGCTTGATCTTAAGTCCATTTTGACCAATTTTATTGGTAGGAACTGAAAGTGTGTTCTAGAACCACCACTAGGTATTTACCAGCATCAAGTATGCAATTTTAAAATTTCTGGGGTGCTAAGCTACACTAACCTAGGATCTAACTAGAGTATTAGGGTTTAAGCATGAATAAAACAAATTTTACTCTAAGTGATGGAGACTACAACCTTTGTAGACCAAGTCCTTCTCTTCTCAAGCTTCGAGTAGTAGTCCATACGACTCCTCTTAGCTCCACTTGAAGAAATGAACGAGCTTGCTTCGCGATCTTCGAGGCCGAAGATGATCCATCTTGAAACTTCTCTAGGTCAAGTGACCTCTTCACTAATCATGCGTTAGTGAAGGAAACACCCTAATCCAAATGGCTAATCTAGATTAGGATGATGAAGTAGGTGTTTTGGCTCACTTGGAATTTTCTAAAGCCCTAGGGTTCACAACTCATGTGAGGGTTAGGGCTTGGAGGAGGAAAATGAAGAAGATGGAGAGAGCAAGCAAATGAGCTTGGATATTTTCACAAGTGAAGAATGGCTCTCTTCACATCTCACATATTGAAGTATAGAATTAAAAACCAATAATAAGTACAACCATGCTTCTATAGTGATGGCAAACTAATAAAATAATGAACAAAGCCATGCTTCACCCATTCCTCAAATATCTCCCCATTTTCCACCTCATTTTTTATTTTCTTAAAATAGAAAATCCAAATATATATATATATATCACATATATATATAAATATATATTATGAGAATATAAACTTTAAGTGAGCTTAATATTAATTAATATATAAATATATGAAATATAAATATATATCAAATTATTAAATCAACACTTGATTTAATAATCCGGTTATATCATATATAACCGACTAATATCATTTATCTGTATATCACATTATCAAATCAACATTTGATTCAATAATCCGATTATATCACATATAACCTAACCGATATCAAATTTCGCCAGATTAGAATACGGTATCACGTACTTGTATTTAATCAGGCTCCTGCGCATATCAACATATGTGCCCTACTTCGTTTCGCTTGAGCTAGGAAACCTCTGTGTGGGACTCTAAAGACACGTCAATACGTCAGTAGTAGGTAATGATCACATCAGTTACCCACAATCCGTCAGTGGTACTAGCTGTACGTAACGGCTACCCAGGTATTGAGCGATTAAAAGATCAACAAGCAAGCTTGTCTAAACTCCCATGAAGCCTATAAGTAACACTTACCGTACAGTCCGGTCTTTTCGTCTGATATATCGCATATCGAGTCTAGAGTTGGAATCGTCAGACCCCAGTAACTTGATAAGTCATGCCGATGTATGGCACATAACGGTTCGAGAAACTATTGAAAACACTTACCAGTAAATCTCATCAGCCCTGGACAGAGACTTACTGTTATAGCCAATCGAGCATAGCGCAACATCAACTCCCAAAACCGGGAAAGACGAAACCCTTCCTATCGCTCACTGCCTCCATGTGACTAGAGACTGTACCCAAAATCCACCAGTTTGTACGACTCCTTTGAGCCGTGGTAGAGAGGAAATAAAAGCACAGTGGGAACCACATAAGACACTATGACGATCTCGGGTCTACAGACTAACTTGTACCAGTGTCACCAGAGAACTGCTATCTGACGATAGTTATAGCACCATCTAAGAGTTCTCGGCGAGTCATGTTCAGTGTACCCATTCTCTAATGAGCACCTGTGTACAATCTTTGATATCAAACACCAGTGGTTATGGGATCAACCATCGCCCCCTACAGGGTTAAGAAACGTACACACTAGTCTACTCTGGAATATCGATGCGCTGTCTCGATACTCCCTCAACTAGGAACAGTTAATAGATGTGCTTGTGGACTACATAAGTCCCAGTAGTATGATCCGCATCATAGTCCTGGTAGTCAAGCAAACATCCTAAGGGCTTTATCAATATGTATCAGAGAGACAGTATAATAATACAAGTGTACATGTAAAGATAAAAAGCAACCAGATAGTATACTATCATGTCGAGCATGAAAGTCCTCTATATATACGTCCAAGCATCCACTATATCATACAATAATGGCCTCGATGGCATACATATTCCTAACAATCTCCCACTTGCATTAAGGCCGCTTGTTGTAGTATCTCATACTCAACATCCCAAAAAGTCTCTCAAACTGCGTCTGGGGGAGGGCCTTCATGAGTGGATCCGCTGTGTTATCCTTCGTATCAACTCTCCTGACCTCGATCTCCTGCCGATCTACTATCTCCCGGATCAGGTGATATCGTCTAAGAATATGTCTGGATCGCTGATGAGACCACGGTTCCTTGGCCAAAGTCACAGCTCCATTGTTATCACAATACAAAAGTATTGGATGCTCAATGGATGGAACCACACCAAGTTCAGCAATGAACTTCTTCATCCAGACAACCTCTTTGGCAGTATCGTTGGCAGCGATGTATTCAGCCTCCATCGTCGAGTCTGCTACGGTATCTTGTTTGGAACTCTTCCAACATACCGCCCCTCCATTGAGGGTGAAGACAAAACCCGAGACCGACTTACTGTCGTCCTTATCACTTTGGAAGCTCGAATCGGTAAAGGACTCCACTTGGAGTTCACCGTTACCATACACCAAGAACATTTCTTTAGTCCTTCTCAAGTACTTAAAAATATTCTTCACAGTTGTCCAGTGCTTTTCCCCAGGATTTGATTGATACATGCTCACTACACCTAGTGCGTAAGCTACATCCGGTCTGGTACATAACATCGCATACATGATAGACCCAACTGCAGAAGCATAGGGTATCACTGTCATGCAAGCCCTCTCCAAATCAGTCTTAGGAGACATCACTTTGGAGAGGGTGATTCCTGAACAAACAGGTAAATTACCACGCTTAGAATCTTCCATACTAAACCTCTTTAGTATGGTGTCTATGTATCTGGATTGGGACAATCCCAACATCCGCTTAGATCTACCTCTGTAGATATTTTATCCTCAGGATATAGGAAGAATCACCTAGATCTTTCATGGAGAACTTTTTGTGATAAGAAGAGCTTGACCGAGTGTAGCATAGGAACATCATTTCCTATCAAGAGCATGTCATCCACGTACAATATGAAGAAGACAACCTTACTCTCTACATCCTTTTTGTATATACAAGGTTCATCTACGTTTTTTATGAAGTCAAACTTTTTGATCGCTACATCAAAACAGATGTTCCAGCTCCGCGATACCTTCTTTAATCCGTAGATTGATTTAAGCAGCTTGCACACCTTTCCGCTGCTCCCACTGTCTACGAAGCCCTCTGGATGAGTCATGTACACGCTCTCTTTTAATTCACTATTTAGAAAAGTGGTCTTGACGTTCATCTGTCAGATTTCGTAGTCATGGTATGCAGCAATGGCAAGTAGGATCCTGATGGACTTAAGCATAGCGACTGAATAAAAGGTTTCATCATAATCGACACCTGGTCGTTGACGAAAACCTTTTGCTACAAGTCTAGCTTTGAAAGTCTCAACCTTTCCATTTACACCAATTTTCTTCTTGAAGATCCACTTTCTCATGATGGGTTTTACCCCTTCAGGAGCAACTTCCAATGTCCATACTTTGTTGGTGTACATGGATTCAATCTCAAATCGCATAGCATCCAGCGATTTCACAGAGTCCCCACTTGTGATGGCCTGCTCAAAACTAGTTGGGTCATCATCTTCCATGATGCAATCCTTGCTCCCACCATCAATAATAAAACCGTAGCATTTCTCAGGTGGATGAGGAACCCTACTAGATCTGCGGAGTGGCTGAGCTTCGTCGGGGACTACTGAATCCTCCGGTTCCACCAAATCATCAGCTATTGTTTGTGTAGCTGAAATTTCTTCCAGCTCTACCTCATAACCACTAATTTCTTTCACAAGAAATTCCTTTTCTAAAAAGGTGGCATGTTGAGAAACAAACACTTTTTGTTCCTCAGTATGGTAGAAGATATATCCATATTATTATCTTGATTAAGGCGTTTCATGGTTGCTGCCAAGAAAGGGAGAGAGAGAGAAGGAAACGTTTTAGCGTGCGCTCTTTGCAAGATCAGATTGTTTATTATCTTATCCAATCGGTCAGCCAAGCAGGTATTGGTACTCCGAGGGAGTCTCCCCATGCTTTCACATGGAACTAATTAAATAACCTCATTTTCACAGGGGCATAACCCCGTTAACACTTTTTTTAGACACCTACTAGATCAGCTAATTGTAAAGTCAAAAACTCTCTCAGGAGTAACACTTACTCGCAGTGGGTATCGGGACCCAACTATCTCATAGAATGTATGCAATCTCATTGCAAATTTCAACACTTGAAATTCCCAATATCTGTTTTTACCCTTGCAACTTATGACCTTAACTATGGTCAACAAATCATAAGTGCTAGTCAAGTTCCAACCGTCATTTCGTGATTGAATTAAACCCACCCGTACGACCCTTGACAGAGGCCAACAAGATCGTACGACTACCCTAATCCAATCGCATCACATGCTGCAGATAAGCACTAATCAGCTACCGCACACTTCGTCTTGACGGAGGCCAACAAACGCAGCACGAATACTAAAATAGTCCTAATCTAAAATGACGGAGGGCTACAAATGGTTTTGAAGAAAACCTTTAGCGTAATGAACTTGATATCGTTGTAGAATCTAGTGATTTGAAAAGGAGTAGTTTAAGCTCCGCTTTTAAAATCGATTAGTTTTCAAAAACAAACCATGTGGGTTGTAGTATTTGCTAGTTTTACTAAAGAGGTCACTCCCGATGAAGGGATCTAGACGCTTTCCACATCGAATGAGGTGTTGGATATTCATAAAGGAATACCGCTATGCAAAGCAAGAACTAGAGCTATCTTTATGAAAAGTTTGATTCTACAACATCTTTAGGTTTCTTATCTTATCATTAATCTCATTAATGACGCCCAACAGACTCAAACCCGAGTCAGACAATTAGAAATGTAAGTCGAAGTCTTGATTATTTCTTAAACCTATAATTACTAGGGTCCTTGGGGTAATTTATAAAACTTGAGAGGGTTTTATGTAAAAATATTTTTATATACTTTTCAAAATACACCTCAAGTATTCATTATTCGTCTTTAGAGTTATAATGAATGTGGATTTTATATTGTGATATTTCTAGTGAAAATATCCTAGGTTCATAATTAAAGGTATTTATTTATAATATTGATTTATTTGGAATTCATGGTATTTTAGTGTAAAATTTGTTCTTGTGATTTTTAGAAAAAAGGTGGAATATTTATATCATAACAAAATAGATATTTTATTGATAAATATACATATATTTATACCAAAAATAATTTTAATAAATATTTATATTCTAAAAATCTCATTTTCTTAAGATATCGTATTTTAAATCTTTCGAGACCGAATGCCCCTTGCGGAGGTCTGAATCTCGCACTACTAAGCCCGAGGGTGTGCGATAAACCGCACCATCCCGAACAGGTTCCCCAAAATGGGTTGTAGCGGCGCTTTGCAAAGATTGTAAAATACAAAATCCTTTAGAAAACGGTTTTATGAAGTAAATGGTATTTATTTGTCAATTTTCCGTATTTTATGTTTTAGGGTCTCCTAAGTTAACTAGACTATTCCTAACTGGTCCAAACGACAAGTTGTTAGATGCCTCAAATCGCCTCTTCACCGCCAATTGTGGCCAGGTAAGTACAAGTGAGGAAAGGAGGGATCCGCTCACGAATCACCGTGAGACGGGCCTTTTAAAGTTACCTTCTTACTTGCCTAGCCTAGACACCACAAAATCAGGTTTAGATAAACGAACGATGTCCACAACTTATCGTATTTTAGTAATAAATGGTACTTCTTTAAAAATGTATCAAAACTAAATCTTTTTAGAAATGGTTTTATTAAGTATATGGTATTTAAATGCAAATGTTTGTTTTCTCGTATTCTAGGTTCTCGGGAGTGTTGCATATGAGTGTGTGAGGAGGTGGGTCGTTACCTCGTGATTTACTTTAAATGTATAACAAGTTTGATGGGGTTACATGAAGGATTGAAACAATGTGGTATTTAAGTGAAAAATACGATAAATTGAAATAGCTATCATTTCATATGACGAAACTTGATCAAATTGTTTGATTAGTGTTTAATAATCAACATTAGGAAGTTTAGGTATGATTGTATTAGCGAGAAGTGAAATTTTAAAGAAAACCGAATCGGAAATCGGATTTGTTCCGATTCCGTCGGGTTTTGTAATTTTGTATTTTAAGAATGGAAAAGAGAGATAGAAAAGGGACTTACGGGTTTTAGAGTACACAATAGAAGGAGAGGGGACTAAGGGGGTGGCCGATGTGTAGCGTCGTCGCCGGTAGTTCCAAAAATGATCGCCGGAAATTCCGCCGGGAATTCGTCGGAGCTTCGCTTCGAGCTTGTTTTCAAAGTACACGATGCTTGGAAATTTTTTTGAGAGAGTGGGCACAAGATTTTGGGGTGAGAGGGTAGAGGGTAGGGGGTGTATTTATAGGGTAGGCTAGGATTAGGGTAGATGAAGGGTTTTTTAATAAAAAATTGTAAAAATATAGAAAATTCATTAAAAATTGGAGTAATTAGGTGTTAATTGGCATTCTGGAACCGATCCAATAAATTAGAGTGTGCAGGGGGTTAGAGAAGGCGAAGATATCTCCGAACGAGTCGGTGAAGTAGCATACCGCTTAGCGCTTTCACCCTCATTGAAAGGAGTGCATAATGTGTTCCACATATCCCAACTCAGAAAGTATGTGAGTGACCCCAGCCATGTTCTTGATCATTCCGAGCTCACTATACAACCCGACTTGTCTTGTGAGCAACAGCCTGTGGAGATCTTGGACAGGAAAGTGAAGACACTTCGGAACAAGGAAGTTAACTTGGTCCGGGTAATGTGGAGGAAAGACACTCCAGGAGAATCCACTTAGGAAAGGGAAGATGAAATGCGTGCAAGATATCCTCATCTCTTTGTAAACTAGTTCGGAGATATCTTCAAGAATACGTGATCTCCTGGCTGGAACTCCAAGTGTCGTCTCTTCGCATCAGCCCAGTGTTTATGTCGATCTTGGGTTATACGCATCCTTTCCTTGATAGTACGAACCACATCAACGGTCGCTACTATCATCTCTGGTCTAAGAAGTTCCCTATCTCCGATGTCGTCCCAACTTAATGGTGATCGACACTTTCTTCCATACAATACTGCAAAAGGTGCCATTCATATGCTTGCTTGGTAGCTGTTATTGTACGCGAACTCCACAAGATGCATGTGATCTTCCCACGATCCTTTGAAGTCTAGCATACACGCTCTGAGCATATCCTCTAAGATCTGAATAGTTCATTTTGACTGACCATCTGTTTGTGGATGATAAGCCGTGCTGAAGTTCAGACTTGTTCCCAAGCTTGCTTGCAGACTCTGCCAAAATTGCGATCGGAACCTGGTGTCACGATCGGAGACAATGCAGACCGGTACTCCATGAAGTCTCACAATTTCCTGTATGAGTTCATGGGTGTCGGAGATAGTACATTATGAAGAGTTTAAATCTTAAATAGATTATTACCTCCATGTACTTCTTTGCTAGTGTCTCAGTTGATTAGCCAACCCGAAATGGGATGATGTGAGCCGACTTTGTGAGTCGATCCACAATGAACCATATAGCATCGTTACTCTTTGTGCTGCGAGGAAGAGAAGTAACAAAATCCATCGTGATGTTCTGCCACTTCCACTCTGGGATTGGTAACGGTTGAAGTAGTCCAGCTGTCCTGTGATGTTCAGCCTTTACCTGCTGGCACACCAAGCATTTTGTGACGCTTCTGGCTACTTCACGCTTCATTCCATGCCACCAATAATTCTGATGTAGATCTTTGTACATTTTGGTACCTCCAGGATGTACTGAGTAGGGAGAGCTGTGAGCTTCTTTCATTAACTTTTCCCGGACAAATCCTTTTGGTACACACAATCTGTTGTCGTATCTCAAAGATCCGTCTTCATGGATGATGAAGTCTGTTCTGAGTCCATTCTCCACTTGTTCTCTGATCTTTTGCAACTTAGCATCACTTGCTTGAGCTACCTTGATCTAATTGACAATAGTTGATTGAACTTGTAAATTCATCAAACTTGAAACGCTACCTGGCATGACTACTTCAATCTCCATCTGATGCAAGTCTTGCTGAAGCTTCCACTGAGCGGTGAGATTCATTGCTAATGGTTGGCGACTAAGAGCATCAGGTACTATGTTCACCTTCCCTGGGTGATATTGCAAGTTGATGTCAAAGTCCGCCATGAGTTCTAACCATCTTCTCTGCCGCATATTCAACTCCTTCTGAGTAAACACGTACTTCAGACTTTTATGATCTGTGTAGATGTTCACTCGTTCACCAAGTAGATAATGGCGCCAAATCTTGAGAGCAAAGATGACGGCTGCCAACTCCAGATCATGCGTCGAATAATTGCGCTCATGAGTCTTCAGTTGTCTTGAAGCATAAGCCACAACCTTACCGTGCTGATGTAGAACACATCCTAATCCCTTACCGGATGCATCACAATGCATTTCGATTCCTCCAGATTAATCCGGTATTACGAGAATAGGTGCTGATGTTAACCTTGACTTGAGTTCTACGAAAGCTTGTTCGCATGCTTCTGACCACATAAATTCTTCATCTTTACGTGTGAGCTTGGTCAGGGGTGTTGCTATCTTTGAAAATCCTTCAATGAACCTTCTGTAATATCCAACTAAACCCAAGAAACTTCGAATGTCCTTTACTGACTTTGGTGTAGGCCATTCGCTAACTGCTGCAACTTTCGCTGGATCCATAGAGATTCCTTCTCCTGATACGATATGTCCAAGAAAACCAACTTGCTTTAGCCAAAACTCGCACTTGCTATACTTGGCATAGAGCTTATGTTGTCTAAGAGCTTCCAGGACAATTCGTAGGTGCTCCGCATGTTCTTTCCGACTCTTAGAATACACCAGGATGTCGTCGATGAAGATGACAACAAACCTGTCTAAGTACTCCCGGAAAACTTGATTCATTAGGTTCATGAATATTGTTGGTGCATTGGTCACTCCAAATGGCATCATTGGAAATTCGTAATGTCCATAGCGAGTTCTGAAAGTTGTTTTGTGAATATCAGCTTCCTAGACCTTCACTTGATGATAGCCTGAATGAAGATCCAATTTAGAGAACATATAAGATCCACTTAGCTGATCGAATAAATCATCGATGCGCGGGAGTGGATACTTGTTCTTTATAGTGATTTCGTTCAAGGCTCTATAATCGATGCACATTCTGTATGAACCTTCCTTCTTCTTCATAAGTAGTACAGGTGCTCCCCAACTTGAAGTGCTGGGACGAATCCATCCTTTCGCCAATAATTCGTCCAACTGTGTTCGGACTTCCTTCAAACCTTCCGGACTTAATTTATAAGGTGCTTTGATCACCGGTTGTGCTCCTGGTACTAAATCAATACTGAATTCAAGAGCTCAATCGGGAGGCAAACCTGATATATCGTCAGGAAATACATCGTCGAACTCTCGAACTACCTCTGGTCTTGATTCTTTCTCCGCTTGAGCTGCTGTAACTATTGCTTCTCTTGGCTTCGCTTTGTAGGTACTTGGCTCCAGGGTACGGTCTCCGCTTTTGAAATAGAAGACCGGATGGTCTGGAATCTCGAATACTACCCTCCTTTGACGACAGTCGATGGTAGCATAAAAAGTTCCAAGCCAATCCATTCCTAGAACCACATCAAAGTTCGCTATGTCCAGTACTTTGAAATCAGCATAAAACTCTCTGCTGCAGACGACGACCGGACACAAGTTGTATCCCATATTTGCCTTTAGAACGCCATTTCCTGAACTGACATTCCAGCTGGATACAAGCGGTGAGACAGGAATCGCATGGGTTCGGATGAACCGTTGCGACATAAAGCAGTGCGATGCTTTAGTATCAAACAGTGCTAGTGCAGGTAGTGAGGCTACTAAATTGTACCTAAGGTATGTGGGATATGTTTTAGGTATAGGGACAGTGGGTAGGTAAACAAGACTAAAAGAAAAGTTTGAGAAGAAAAGTTTACTAGTGATGACTTGTCCAGTGGCCTCAGCTTCTTCCACTGACATAGTGAAAGCCTGGCGCCTTGGTACATTCCTCCTGGCCTGAGGAGCATTCCTCGTAACATTCCTTTGAGCTTGATGGAACTGACGAGGAGGTGGTGCAGTTTGTGGTCCTCTGGGTGGTGCAGGTAGTGCAAATCTTGGAGCAGGGGCTTGGATGGCTGAGCGTTGTGGGTAATTGTTTGCTGGACTGGGTGCAGTAACTGGGTTTTGCCTTTGGGGACAAGACCCAATATCATGAATAGCTGAGCCTCATACTAAGCAAAGACGGTTGGCTCGCCTGCTGTCTTTCATCATATGTCCGGCTCTCTTGCAGTAGGTACAAAAGGCTGGGCTGGGACGATGGTTCGGTACTCCGGGTCGCCTTAGCACAAAAGGTGGCCTGGACGAGGCTCCTCCTGCCATATGGTTGGCAGGGCGCTTAACTCCAGCAGACTGAGGTCTGCCCCTTGCTTTTATCACTGCCTCATAACTGCGGGCAGCTTCCAGAGCTTCCTCATGAGTTGGAAATTTCCCTGTGGCTAGTGCAGCCTGGATTTTCGTGTCCAAACCTTGTTGAAAGCGACGGGCTCTGATCTCGTCCGTCGGTATCAAGTGTGCCGCGAATCTGTTTAAGGATTATGTTAGTTGTGTAGTATGTGATATTTTAGAAATTTGAAATACTGTGACATATCTTACCAACTTAGCATGGTGAATTCAGCGTCATATTCATCCACTAACTTGTCCCACATCAAACCTTGTTGTAGATGAATGAACTGCTGCTCCATGGCAAACCTGGCAGTCACAGGGAAGTACTTCGCGTCGAACTTCTCGCGAAAATTCTTCCATTCAACAGGCTGTACAAGACGGCTTTCTTCCGCCTTCCACCAGTTGCGAGCATTGTCCGTGAGCTGCAGTTTCGCCACACGGACCTAAGCTATGTCTGGCACCTGTGCTGCCGCCAGATCATCCTGTATACTTTGTGCCCATTCCTCAGCTTCAAGTGGGCTTCCCTCTTTCCGGAGAACAGCTTGGGATGTAAAGCCCTGAATTGCTTTACCCCAGGTGCGTCAGTCTCGGGACGGTTCAGGAGTTGTTGCTGTCCCTCAAGAAAGCTGTGGATCGCCTTAAGTAGCATTGTTTGCTCGGTGGGTGGCGCAGGAACAGCAGGAACGATTGGTAGTGGAGGTGTGTTGTTGACGTTAGTGCTGGTGTTGTTCGAGGAATCCATAACCTTGAAGAAAAATTTGGGTTAGGACAGATTCAAAGTACATGATTCAAAGAATAAGAAATGATGGGATTCAAGGAACATGATTGTAAAGAATGTTTTAGTTGTTGGTTCTTGTGCTATATTGCTTAGGTTGTTCATGCAGAACAGAACTGCATGAAAGGGTTCCATACAGCTCGGACCTGCATGAGCCACCAACAAAACCATGTCACACCCCGCTTCCCGGTGTACGGCGAAGGGGACGCGACTGGTCCGCTACGTATATACTCAGAAGTACATACGCTAAGCGTATCTAAGAAATATAAAATAATACACAAGAGACAAGATATAATAAAAACGGCAACTTTTATTTATTAACATTCTTTTGTACAATGCATAAAAAGGAAATACAACTGAAATAAAACGATGCCTAAACAATGGCATAACAGGAAATGAAAAGTACTGAATGGAAAATGTACAATGAAAATAGAGCTCTAGTTCTTCAGCAAACTGCTCCAAATCTTCTGCAGATGGCTCGATCTCTGCCGCGTCCAAACCACCTGACGACATTCAAAGAAGAAAGAATAGAATGTCGCCAGCGAACAGGTCGCTTGGTAAGTCCCAAAGATAAGAGGAAAGTATAATAGACAGAATAAGAAGGTATCTTTTAAAGTTGTATTATCTTGTAGTAATGTCGTGTTAACGCTGTTGTTTGTAGCTTGGTACAGAAGGATGCCAGTGTATACAAGAGGGGTCTCTATATGCTAGAGATCAGGGCAAACGGAATGTACAAGGAACCGTTAAGGCACAGTACAACAGCAACGGAATATAGGTTAAGTGTCTTAATCTTCCCGCCTCGTGCCACTTTTAACACCTTCCGTACCAATCTACCCCTTAAACCCCGTAGTGTTTTATTTGTATTGTTTTGTACTGTAAATTGAATTGAGTGTATAATTGAAAGACTGACAGAAACCATGATATCAGTAAACGGATATAACCGTAGAATCATGTAAATGGAATAATTGGAGAACCATGTAAATGGAATGTATATCCATGGTTCGGTTCGGTCAAGTCGTATAGATTGATAATTGGATTCATGGATTCATGTTGAAAATTGTACATTGTAGATTGTACTTGAATCATATTCAAGCCAGATTAATCAGACTCAAACCCGAGTCAGACAATTAGAAATGTAAGTCGAAGTCTTGATTATTTCTTAAACCTATAATTGCTAGGGTCCTTGGGGTAATTTATAAAACTTGAGGGGGTTTTATGTAAAAATACTTTTATATACTTTTCAAAATACACCTCAAATATTCATTATTCGTCTTTAGAGTTATAATGAATGTGGATTTTATATTGTGATATTTCTAGTGAAAATATCCTAGGTTCATAATTAAAGGTATTTATTTATAATATTGATTTATTTGGAATTCATGGTATTTTAGTGTAAAATTTGTTCTTGTGATTTTTAGAAAAAAGGTGGAATATTTATATCATAACAAAATAGATATTTTAATGATAAATATACATATATTTATACCAAAAATAATTTTAATAAATAATTTATATTCTAAAAATCTCATTTTCTTAAGATGTCGTATTTTAAATCTTTCGAGACCGAATGCCCCTTGCGGAGGTCTGAATCTCGCACTACTAAGCCCGAGGGTGTGCGATAAACCGCACCATCCCGAACGGGTTCCCCAAAATGGGTTGTAGCGGCACTTTGCAAAGATTGTAAGATACAAAATCCTTTAGAAATCGGTTTTATGAAATAAATGGTATTTATTTGTCAATTTTCCGTATTTTATGTTTTAGGGTCTTCTATGTTAACTAGATTATTCCTAACTGGTCCAAACGACAAGTTGTTAGATGCCTCAAATCGCCTCTTCACCGGCAATTGTGGCCAGATAAGTACAAGTGAGGAAATGAGGGATCCGCTCACGAATCACCGTGAGACGGGCCTTTTAAAGTTACCTTTCTTACTTGCCTAGCCTAGACACCACAAAGTCGGGTTTAGATAAACGGCCGATGTCCACAACTTATCGTATTTTCATAATAAATGGTACTTCTTTAAAAATGTATCAAAACTAAATCTTTTAGAAATGGTTTTATTAAGTATATGGTATTTAAATGTAAATATTTGTTTTCTCGTATTCTAGGTTCTCGGGGGTGTTGCATATGAGTGTGTGAGGAGGTAGGTCGTTACCTCGTGATTTACTTTAAATGTATAACAAGTTTGATAGGGTTAAATGAAGAATTGAAACAATGTGGTATTTAAGTGAAAAATACGATAAATTGAAATAGTTATCATTTCATGTGACGAAACTTGATCAAATTGTTTGATTAGTCTTTAATAGTCAACATTAGAAAGTTTAGGTATGATTGTATTAGTGAGAAGTGAAATTTTATAGAAAACTGAATCGGAAATCGGATTTGTTCCGATTCCGTCGGGTTTTGTAATTTCGTATTTTGATAATGGAAAAGAGAGATAGAAAAGGTACTTACAGGTTTTAGAGTACACAATAGAGGGAGAGGGGACTAGGGGGATCGCCGATGTGTAGCGTCGTGGCCGGTAGTTCCAAAAATAATCGCCGGAAATTCCGCCGAGAATTCGTTGGAGATTCGCTTCGAGCTTGTTTTCAAAGTACACGATGCTTGGAAATTTTTTTGAGAGAGTGGGCTCAAGATTTTGGGGTGAGAGGGTAGAGGGTAGGGGTGTATTTATAGGGTAGGCTAGGGTTAGGGTAGATGAAGGGTTTTTTAATAAATAAAAATATAGAAAATTCATTAAAAATTGGAGTAATTAGGTGTTAATTGGCATTCTGGAACTGATCCAATAAATTAGAGAGTGCAGGGGGTTAGAGAAGACAAAGAGACACAAATTTTGTATTGACGACTCGGCCGTCCGGCCAACGGCGCCGGCCGACTCGGCCGAGTCGGGGGTCGAGAAGGTGGGGGGTCGCCGGGGTAAGACACTGGTATTTTTAGTTTTTCAGGTGCAGTTCAAGTTTTGGGAGTTATGGTGTGTGGACTGTTGGGCTTCCAAAGAATTTAAAACAAAATAATATAAAAAATAATGTGGTGCAGGGGATTTGAACTCTGGTGGCTTGGTTCAGCAGTGCAAGGTGTTACCAATGAGCTACAAGCTCCTTCTTGTAATTATTGTGTGAACTAAATACTTAAAGTGGTAACGGCAACATTAAATACCCCAAGTATACTTCAAATTTAAATCAAATTTATGTATACTAAAAATGGAGTTGTTACAGAGCAGGGTAGCTGCTGGGTTGCCTCTTGGCGAGGGCTTTGATCCCTGGCGTTGTGAGTAGGGATGCTACCGGCCAGGGATAGCCGAGCAGAGAAGCTGCTCGGCTGCCTCTACAGAGGACTTTGATCCTTAGCGTTGGAGGGGCCTTAGGAGGCCTGCTAAGGATAACCGGGCAGTGAAGCTGCGCGGTTGCCTCTTGGCGAGGGCTTTGATCCCCGGCGTTGCGAGTGGGGAAGCTACCGGCTAGAGATAACTGAGCAGGGTAGCGGCTCGGCTGATTCTTCATGAGGTTTCTCCTGACCATCCAGTTGCAGGTATGGGGAACAGGAACGGTCGTGGTGAACGTGCGCGTTGCACGCGCATCGATTGTGCGGGGGGGAGGGGGCGAAGCGCCAGAGTCGCGTCGTTTCAATTCCGCCAGAGGAGGCTCAATGATCGTCCAGCGGATGAGTATCGGCCCGTGAGATCTGTGGCCATGGGACGTAGCCTGCCGGTGGTCAGTCGTGCCAACGAGGGAAAAGTCTTCTGGAGGCGGAGGAGGGGCGATCTGGGTCCCCGACCTGGCCGTTTGGACTGTAGTCGGTCTATTCGGCCGACGAGGGTGTTGATGACGGTCGCCGGAGGGGGTTCATCCGCTCCTCCAATGAAGGGGAGGCGACGGCTGGTACCTGGATCTTTAGGGTGATCGCACGCCATGTGGATGGAGATCGGAAGGCCAACTTTTGTTTTTATGGATTTTTTTTCCCACAGACGGCGCCAACTGATGGAGGTCCTTTTCGGGTCTCCTTCAGATGTTGTCTTCCGTCGATCTCCCGATGGATTTTGAAGGTGATCTCCTGTTGCGTGGGGGTCTCAATGGGTTTTGAGGAGATTGGTGATTTGAGGAGTTTAGCGCCGAGTACCTGTAAAGAAGTCCCGGGGTGGTTTGGTACCACCGAGGACCCTCCGACGATCAAGTTAGCACGAGATCCGAGCAAAGTAACGGCTAAGTGGAGTAAAGAATGTCTTACTTGACCTCTCTGTGATGGGGGTTTATATAGCGGCGGCAGCAGGCGCGAGAATCTTGCCGGCAGTTACGCTCCTGACGTCACGGTCGCGTAAAGAGCGGATCGTCCATTAATGGGGATCGTGATGGCGTGAAACGTGGGGTATTACTGGCGGAGAATCTGCGTGTGGCGAGATTTGTGGAGCGGCGGTTACGCCTGTGAGTGGTGGAGTTGGTCGGTCGAAGGGACCGAGGAAGATGGCCTCGGTTAGGGAGCTCGGAGACGAGTAGGAAGGCCGAGGAGTCCTGGTCCTGTGGCAACTCGGGGCGAGCTGAGGGGCCGAGGAGGCCAATTTGCAGGGGGCTTCGAGGAGGGCCAGCTTGTGCTTGCGGGTCGGGTACAGGGGTGGCGTGGTCGGCCCCTTTGGACCCTTTCTTCTGATCTCGGGGACACGTCATCTGCCACGTGTCCTGATCTTAAAGATCGCTAATACTGAATATCATCAGAACCTGAAATCATTCCCTCGATCACTTCCGTATCCACAACGACCACTACCATTGACCAGGGAAATTGAAGGAACAAGGCGTTATGTTTCACATGGAGAAACATATACACAATATGGAATAGTCTCATAACCAAAAAAAATAGAGAGAGAGAGAGAAAGAGAGGTACATGACCTTGAAATATAGATGTGAAAAGGACAAGTCTTTTGGATGGATTTCTAAATATATCCAAAACCAAAAAAGCTCACCAGTCCAAATATGTCCAGATTGACAGTACACGGTATATTAAGAAAAATAATAGATATACATGAGTATAATTAAAATATAGATGAACACCACACCAAAATGTTGTAAGTCTTTTGAATGGAAACTTAAACATATGGGAAGTTCATCCACTCTCATAGAAGGCCCAACACTCCAAATTCTTAAAATCATGACACTAACAAAAAGTTGCTATGGGCACCACACCAAAAGTCTATAAATCTCTTGAATGAAACCCTAAATATTTCGAATGGCCGTTTACTCTCATAAAAGCACAACAACAAAATCAATTAGAGGAAATGTTCGGTCAATTCATATGGGTTGAAGATATTCTAACAAGCTCTCATAACCGCATCCTATGATAAATAAATTTTTTTAGTAGGACACCAAGGAACCTTTTAAAGGTGAAAAGAAAAAAACCATATCGATTCCTTTTTTTTGCATTGGCTCGTAAACCCTAACTTATGCATAAAACACATACAACATACCCCATGCACGCACGCATCTCACACACACACCTAGGGGAAAAAACATTCCCTGTGTCGGTTGTATACTCCCGGACAAAAGAGAAAAGAAATAAAAGCGTGGACCCCACACGTTGCCTGGGGCTGCCCGGTGGGGAAAGCTCTCTCTCTCTCTCTCCCCGTGCCGAGTGTATTATATCTGGAATAAGGAATAATTTCTCCATTCAATAGACCCCAAATTTATCCCGAAAGCGTTAAATTTTGGAGGGGGTGTTTCCTAAGTTCTATTAGGTTTTTGAAATTATCCGTGCATAAATAATTTGCAATTCCAAAATAATTAGTGAATTAACTCCCAGCCATAACGCGTCCTATGTATGCCTCAGAAAATTAATGCAGAGACGACCTTTTATTTGGTTTGGTTTTTGTACTTTTGTGGATTTAAGAAGGTGGGCCCACTGGGGTTGGCCGTTACCCCGTCATGTTCTGTTTTAGAAAAGGTTCTCGCTGGGGTCCAGCTTTTCAAATGGAGCCACAATGCAGATGCAGTACAATGGACAATTTCTAGCCTTCTAGGTATTAACGGATTGTTTAAAAAAATGTTTTTTTTATATACACCCCTGAAAGACCAGATATTTTGAAAAAATATCCCAAAGATCAAAAATTTCAACAAAAAAACCCTCAAAAATTGGTCGTTCATTAAATACAACCCTCCATTACACTTATTCATGTTTGACCCTAGTTCACGATTAACCATGATTATTTAGGGTAAATGTATGCCCCCTCTCACCCTCACAGCAAAAGCCATAGCTCGAACTTTATTCTTCGATTTTTCGACTTCTTCAATCTCCGAAGTTTGTCCCAGCCAATCTCACATCCTACCACGCAGATCCGATGCTAATGTAGAAAACCCTAATTTCTAAAAAACGAGAGTTAAGATAAAATTCGTGAAACAAATGATGTCTTTGGTTCTTTTATGTTGTTTACGGTCTTTTTTGAGTCCAAATCTAGATGTTACCCTGATTTTCCCTAGATTTTATGTTTTGTTCTAACTATTCTAAACTATGTGATTTATGTTCTTCAACTATCTCCAATTTCATTAATTTGTTGATTTCCTTTAGCGATTTAGTTCAAAAATCATTTTTCTGCATGTATACTAAGTTATTTTGTAGGTTTTTTCTAACTATTCTAAATTATGTGATTTATGTTCTTCAACTATCTCCAATTTCATTAATTTGTTGATTTCCTTTAGTGATTAAGTTCAAAAATCATTTTTCTGCATGTATACTAAGTTATTTTGCAGTCAATGCTTCAAGAATGAAGCATTGAGTTTAAATAGTAGAATTGGGATTTTCCTTTAGTCATTAAATTAACTCAATTTGTTGCAATTGCAAAAGGAGATGAAGTTGCAAGGGAGATAGGGAGGTGAAGTAAAGATGAGTGGGTTTGGGTGATGAGTGCTTGGGTTGTATAGCCTTATTACTAGCCGTTGAAGTGTAGAAGGGTCTTTTAACATCTCTAAGGGCTAGTACTGATAATGTTAGTCACTAAAAGTAACCGAAATGTTGTATTTAGTTAACTTAAAATCTTTGAGGTTTTTTAAATTTTTTTTATCTTTAGGGATGTTTTTTCAAAATACCTGATCTTTCAGGGTTGTTGATTGATGTGTTCTTATGTGTTCTATGAAATTCTTGAATACCGCAATCGCATAAGTTAGTCGCGATGAGTACAAGCCGTCCACAGAGAGATAGTATGTCATTTTTCTTATTTTAGACGAGTTATGTGATATGTCCGAGGGTGTTCTTTCAAACCTATGTGATATGTATTATGTCAAACGACAGCTTGTTAGGGTTTTGGATTAGGTAGTTTAAGTTAGGAATTCTGTATTATTTCTTTTATGCCAATTTTAGAATTGATGCTAGAATAATCGGAAACAACGTGGATTATGGTGCTTTAAAAGGGTACTTACGAGTTTAAGTTACGCTTTCCAAACGCTAAGTCCGTTCTAATTGATTCTTGTCCTTCCGTTTTTTGCTCTTAGTTCTAGCCTTCTATTAAGAAAATGCAACGAGTTTTCGATTAGGACCATAATTATCATGTAGGATAAAATGCCTAAAAGAGAGGGTTGCGTTTCCTTGGGTCGAAGTTTAATCTAAATATGTTGGGCAAAGATAAGAACTGGGGATTTTTTCATCTCTCAAACTACCCTCTACTTAACCCTAACAAGTGAGAAATTACTCACCTATTATTAAAAATAAAATGATAAAAAGAGAAAGAGAAGAGAAAATTGGTGAAGATAATGAAAGCTAACTGCTTGGGTTCTCACAATAGCTAGTAATATCCATTGAGTATCATCGCTTCAAAAATGAGATTAAGGAAGAAGGATAAAGAAAAATCAAGAAAACCAACAGCTAATTATTACAATAAATTACAACTTACTATAAATTTATCTCAAGAATTTAGAAACAATACAAGATAATAAAATTAACTATTACAAGTAAATAAGAAAGACAAGAAAAGAATCATTCTTCTTCATTCATACTCCAAAAAGTTTCTCACAATTCTTAATGGAAATAACAATGAGGAAGAAGAATCGACTAATCTAATTCTAATCTAAAACTAAAACTAAACTAAACACTAGATAGCTCCCTATTTGCTATGATCCGGGGTAGTTATAGGCACTGGAATGAAAGGATAGAGGTGTTTTCTGAATATACATAAGATTACAAAAAAGAACCTGAAAATCGTCATGGATGACGCAAGTTGTGCGGCGGATCCGCCGCAGGAATTTGGAGTTATGACTCCATTTTTTCTGCTGTCTTCCGATGTTTTTTCTTCTCATTTTCATAATTGCATTTGCAAAATCTCTTATAAGTTTTCTCGAATAAACAGAAATCCAAGATGATGACTGTTTTTGTCTTCTTCTCACTTCACTGTTCTCTTATGAAAAATAAATAATAAATAAAAAGCAATGGAAAATTCCCCAAATGGAGCATCACGTGCCCACACATGATGCGTCTTGGAGCCAAGATTACAGGCATTGCACTTAACAAAGAAGGCTGAAACTGAGCCTCACGTGCAAGCACATGTGCATCTGTATACAAGATATATAGGCGCTTTCTTAAAAAACAAATAATTGGTAAAAAGAAACTCAAGTGTTAGCACGTGATGCTCTTTGTTGGGCTTGACTTTGTGGAGTCACGTGCTGCACGTGAGGGCTTCTAATGCCTTCTAAGCCGATAGAATTAAATTCAAAATGATAAAGGGATCAGAGCCCTATTTGGAAAATATTTTCTTAGATCTTTCCAAACAAAAAAGATTACACTCTGTAAAACAGAGCACCGTTGGATTAAAAATCCGATGGTGATTAAAAAATTTCCAAATTACAGAATAAGCTCTGTGTGGAAAAATATTTTGCCAATTTTGTTAAAAACAAGAAAAATATCTTCTGTAAAACAGAAGGCCTGAGATCAAAGATCCAACAGGGGATAAAATCCCCAAATCAGTTAGAGATCTCTCAAATGAGAGATTTCCTTAACCAAATCAACAAATGTGCCTCCACGATATAAAGGACCCAAGACTTCGAGTCTGGGGGAGAGATACAGAGAAAGAGAGAAAACCCCCTGGTAAGCTAAAAAGAAAAAAGAATTTAATTCTCTAGAGAAAAGAAGATCTCCTCAAAAAGAAAAAGAAACCCTAGGTAAGAGAAAAAAAGAAACACAGAGAACATTTTACCTCTTCTTCACCTCCACAACAGTTGAACTCTTCTAAAAAAGAACTTAGTTCTTCCTCTGGTTGAGATCTGCAGAAGTAGATCTTCCCACAAGTTGAGAATTTAATTCTCATCGGGGAGATTCTGTTATGTAGATTCAAACTTAGGGGAAAGAACTAAGTTCAAAGAATTTAATTCTTACAAGAACATATAGGAATTTAATTCCTCTAGTAAAAATAGGGTTTAACCCTATATAAGAATTTAATTCTTATAAAACAATGGACTTGAAAGTCTCAAAACTCAAGATCTCCATGCACGTAGAAAGATTAGCACCTAACATGATAATGGCATATCATGTGCTTACACGTGAGCACCCTTGATGAACAAAAGAGAACAACTGAGAGCAGGTCACGTGTCTCCACGTGACAAGCACTTATACAAAAAAGAAAAAGGGTATAAACCCAAAGACAGTTACCATTTTTAGGGCGCCTCACATGATCCCACATGACCCCCTAAAATATGCTTGGCACTTCCAAAAGAAAAAGGGTATAAACCCAAAGACAGTTACCATTTTTGGGGCGCCTCACGTGATCCCACGTGACCCCCTAAAAGTGCTTAGCACTTCCAAAAGAAAAAGGGTATAAACCCAAAAACGGTTACCATTTTTGGGGTGCCTCACGTGATCCCACGTGACCCCCTAAAAGTGCTTAGCACTTTCAAAAGGAAAAAAGGAATAAATCCAAGATAGTTCCCATTTTGGGGGCGCCTCACGTGAAAGCACGTGATCCCCAATAGGGCTTAGCATCTATAAAAGGAACAATGGAGTAGCGCCAAAGAAGCAGCACCAATTTTCAAGCGCCTCACGTGCCACACGTGAGCGCCCCAGATTTCAGTGTTTAACACTGTTTTAAGGCCGCACGTGGGGGCACATGAGTGCTGAGCATACATTAGTGTTTAACACTATAAGGAACCAACTTCAACCACAAATCGGTTAAGTTCCTCCTAAGATTAAATCTCCAAGCAAATCGAGCCTCTATGCTCAGAATTGATAACTCCTCGATTTGGGATTTGGTTCAAGGGTACATCTCTCCACACCTCTGATACATGTCGTTGTAATCTTTCAACGTCTTCAGAGAGGTGGAGGGTCCTAATAACCAATAACTCTTGGCACACCCCCAAACCAATGAGCCAAAACAATATGGACTGTGATATCTTCAAACCCAATGGACCGCAACGTCCCTAAACTAAACTCTATGGACTATGATGTTCTTAAACCCAATGGACTGCAACGTCCCTAAACTAAAACCATAGAGCCCAAATGCTCTTTTGTTAGATCAAAAAATGATCCTGAACCCTCGTTAAGTAGATTTTCGTCCAACATCGGATTAACGTATCCTTAACAAGCATTTAAGTCGATCTTGATTTCAAACGAGCTTAACGATCCTTAAATCAAACCAAATCCAAATCTAAGAAAATACGGATTTGGACTAATCCTCGCCCTACAGGCGACAACACAAATTAGTCTTCATATACAATCCACGGGCAACCAAAATAAAACAAACACACATGACACGAAGTGAACTTCTGGAACAGGAGAAAGTGGTTACCGCGATACGGTAACGTAATTAACTGCAGGGGCTTGCGCCTGCAGGGAAGAGCGTCCCCACAATAAAAAAATCCCTCGCAAACGAGGGGGAATCTGACGAAGTCTGTTACAACGGCTGCATCCGTCCAGACCTCCGATACACGGTGTCATAAATCAACTTGGTATCTTCGGAGAGGTGGACGGATAAATCCAAATAGCATCTGCCCCCAAATTCAGGCAAGATGTTTGTCTTCCCGGTTTTCGGCGGTGAACATTCACATCTCCTGTAAATCTTCTTGAACTTTGTGTACGCCTCCCTCGTGCTCCGCACAGCCTCCCTCGTATTCCATGCCGTCCGAGACATGAATGACTGCTGCTTTTATCTTGTCTCTTGCACTGTTAAGCGGCATCTGATGGATTTGAGTGGCTGAAATCCGTATTTGTCTGTTTGTCAGCCGTCTGTTCTGAAAACATCTTTTTTGTAGAGAATGTGTAGGATTTGTGCTGTTCTGGACTGGATGCTTCTGAAAACCTGTAACCTGATATCATGTAGCAGACACGGATCAAAATCACCTATCTATATACGAATGTGTATAAGAATGAACGGTACCAAATGCAATATTTTGATATAAACAAATATCCCCAAACTTATCTTTTGCTCGTCCCGAGCAAAACCATTTTATTTTTAAAGGAAAAAAGTCCTAAGCTTATTTTCGTAGGCGTCACGGTTGTACTTAGTATGTGCAACAAGCCGTTAAATCTCTATGTAGCCTTAGAGGAGGATTGTTGTCTCATGAGGGTTTTCAGCGAGTTATACCTACAAAATTCCGTCAAGCTAGTTTCGTAAGTTAACTGTCGATTCTAATCCCAAGATTTAATATTTAAGATAGAAATTCTATTATCATGAGTTAGAAATATCCAACCCTTATTTTTCACTCCTCGCTTTTTATTTAACTTAAGCTCTTATACGTCTTTACGTGCTCGTGCGATAGCATTGTTTTGCCTCAAGAGTTTCGATTAAAGCCCTTATGCCTTTCATAAAGATTTCAAAAGTATCTCGCCAGTTTGTAAGGTCATAAGCTCTCTTGAGATTACATCCTACAGTTTGGTCTCGAATCTAGGATTTTTATCATCTTTAACAGAAAACTAAGTCTTATTCTTCATTCTACCTTTCACTTGTTTTTGTTTCATACACACTTTCGTAATCATGCGCAATAGTCTTTTAATCTTGTAGCTTCAATTTAAACTTTCATATCTCCGTCAGCTGCGTTTTTGCACTTGAAACTCGTCGCAGCCAAGATTATTCTCCCACAAAGAACAGCGAGAACTTTTAACTCGGAGAGAACACTTACTTGTCTTGTTTTATTAGGTTTTATGCAACTTAGCTTGCTTTGGGTCAATGACTCCCAAGCAAGATGGTTTTAAGGTATTAGGTGTAGAAACGCCCCTAAGAATTTAATTACTCAAGTAACCTAGACCCCAAAACAAAGACTTATTATAAAAAAATTCAGAAAGGACACCAACGGAGATACTTCAAGTTACGCTTTTTATCCCAAGATTTAAGACGTATTTGTGTATATTAGGTGTGTGATTACTCCAACTAAACTCAAGATGGGTTATTTTTCAGACCTAGCCTCCATTAAGACTTTAATACTCTCCTTTCATCTAAACATCTCTCATGAACCATACTCAAGATTACTTACTTCCAAACAAACTAACTCGATCTCAAGAAAATATTTCTATAATTTTTTAAATATTTTGAACTCGTCATCTAATTCTCAAGACTGATGACGCGTGTAGTGTAGTGCAAAGACGTATATTTGCCACAGTTAGACTCAAGGAGTGTTATCTTTTGGGTTTTCCATTTCTAAATCTAGGATTTAGTTATTTCTAACCTATAAATCTAAACCGTTGGATTCCAAGTCTAAGTTTTCCACTAGCTAACTTGACGATAAAGTTTTTATATTTTTGGAATTTTTTTTTGATTTTTTATGGTTTTAAGGTTTTGCGATTTTTTTAGATTTTTAATATAAATGCAATGCAGAAATTTAAACATGATGCAATGCAGAAATTTAAACATGAAAAAAAAGAAAAATTGCAGAAAGGGAAATGTGCTAATGTATGCGAAAAATAAATATGAATATAAAGATAGAAAGCTCACCGATACCCCCAAACTTAAACTTGACAGTGTCCTCAGTGTCGTGCCACAAAAAAAGGTCCCAAAATTGTTGAGGTTTCAAAATTATCGGAGAGTTTTTTTTGTTCTTTTTTTTATGTTTTTTAAGGGAATTCCACCAGACAAGAAATTTTTCAAAGGCAGACAAAATATATACATAAAAATGCCCTTCTAAACTTAAGTAAAACGGTGTTTCCACTGTTAAGTATTGAAGTTCAAAGTAAGGTGGGAAAGAATATCATCAGTATACACCATAGTCACATAATTCGCGAATTATTCGGTGAATTTGTGAATTTTTGATCGACCGATTAATTCTCCGATTTAATCGCCGTTGTCGAATGCTCCGAATAATTCGCGAATTATTCACAAATTATTCACGAATAATTCAAAATATCAGTGAATAATTCACAAAAACGGCGAATAATTAGCAACATCAAAACCCAGCGTCTTGTGTATTAATTTCTTCCTCGAAATCCTTACCGAACATTTCCCGAATACCTGCCGATTATTTCCGAATACCTGCCGATTTTTTTCCGAATAGTTCTTCGAATTTGAATTTTCGACCTCGCCGAATTAATCGCGAATTTATGACTATGGTATACATAAGGTTTTATAAAGACCAAAAGTCAATACCAACCATTTAAATATTCGATCATGATGAGACCATGGTTGGTGAAAGAAAGTGTAGAAAAAAAAAGTGAAAGATACACGAGACTGTATAGGGAAGGAAGTGGTATGAAATCTCGATGAACAAAATTGAGAAGAATAACAAAAAGAACAAAGAAATGAAGTGGGTGAATGGAACGGAGTATGCACTTAAGGTTTTAAATCGGTTGAATAAATTGTGCAATCTTTAATGATCGAAGTCAAAATCTAGAATTTTCCAACTGTACTAATTTATCATCATTTTTAGAAATGGGGTCAAAATTCTCAAGATTCGTAAGAAAATGGGATGACAAAAATCGTTGAACCAGATGTGAAGAATGAAAGTGAACTATTTTCTTACAATTTGGAATGATCAATGGAGAAGATGGGAGGAAATAATTGGAGAGTAGAATCTGTTGAAGTCTCAGGAGGATGATCGTATTCAATGGAAGGGATGTAATGAGTCAGAGAAGCCAACTCATCCAATAAAACGAGTTCATTCTCAACAATGTCCTTAAAATTACCCTCAAGCTTAAGCTCATCCATATATTCAGTCAAATCTTCATCAACAATATCCAAAAGCAAATGAGGTTCGGGAAAAATAGTTAAAAGTTCAAGATGATCCCCATATGAACTCGTGGGTTCATCTTCAAAAATTTTCCCAACATTGATGTCATGCCCCGCTTTCCAATAGACGGAAACGATGACGTGGCAAGTTCGCGGTATATTTATCCAGAGAAGGTCATTCTCTAAATAAATATACTAAGCGTATTGAAACAACAATACACAATGTAAGAATAAATTGAGACTGTAAAAATTTTCAACAAATATTTTTATTTACATTCAACTTCAAATATGTATAAGTATATGAGTTTATGCTGGAAAGTAAATACAATAAGGAAAATGCCTAACAAGTGGCATACATAAACTGAAGAAAAATGAAGTTGAGCTAGCCCTGAGGAGCTATCTGGTCGTAGTCTTCCTCTGTGGCTTCAACTTCCCCTGTCTCGACAGTATCTGACGAACATTCCAAGAGAAGAAAAATGGGTTGAATGCCCGTCAGCGAACTAGCGCTCGATAAGTCCCCAAGATAGGTAATAGTAAAGAAAATGACAAGAGTAGAATATATATATATATATATATATATATATGATGAATAAGAGTATATGATCATGGGTAAGTATATACTATAGGTCTCTAGGTGGTCATTATGTTAACGTTAAGTTCCAAGTGTGAATGTCAATGCAGCCGTAGAAGTATTCACGGGCTCAAGAGTGGGGCCCCAGGAGCAAGGAAACACGGGCCCATTTCATGTGTTAATATCAAGACTCTAGGCTGTGGATGAGTCAACCCGACTGATATTCGAGTAAAATAAAAAAAAGTTTAATACGGGACTCCTGAAGCTCCGTTGGATTCACACAAGAAACTATCCCAAGCACTCCGTGTATAATATATTACAACTGGTTAATAGACTTATTTGATTTGATTGATTGATTGACATATCTTGATCAAAACCTTAGATTGCAAAAGGTGTAGATTGTATTCGAATGAATCGAGTAATGTGCGAGTCATGACAATTGCAATCTGGATTCGAGTCAAGTTGATTCGAGTATATTGTATTCAAGTACACATTCGAGTTTAGATTAGAGTTCGAGCTTGTATTCGAGTTTGAGTTCGAGTTCAAGTATAGATTTGAGTTTGGATTTGAGTTCATGTCTTTTCATGTAAATTGATGTAAATTGTTAAACTCTTATGTTCAGGAGAAATTGGCAACTGCTATGTTCAGGAGAAATCGGCAACTGCTGCATATGGACGGCATGATTTGTGTCTTTTTCCAACACAATTGCCATTGATAACTCCGTTAAGTTGTCTAATCTGAATAGGCAAGTACTCACTTTCTCCGGCTCCATGGAGCTCAAGAGAATTGATCCCGCTTAAATCTATATTTATTTAAAGTCTTTAAAATATTGTTTGCATATCTCAAAGGTTTTTTTTTGAAAAATATTTTAATATAGTTTGAAAATAAATCTTAAGGGTGAATTATAATATTTAGAGTTTTTCATGAACATGTATTTTAATTGTTGTGGTGTTTTGGTGATAAAACTTAGCTTTTTGAAAGTTTGTGGTATTTTTATGAAAGCTACTACTTTTGGAAACTTGGTGATATTTTATTAACCAATTCTAATCTTTCATTTTAAAAATATAGTTTCTTAATTTGTTTTTATTGAAAATACGGATTTCATAATTTTATATAATTTTTCCAAAAATTAGTTTTTATTAGAAAAAGTCGTGTTTCTTAAACCCGGTTTTTTTTATTCCTTTCGGGACCGAATACTCCGTGAGGAGTTCTGCATCTCGCTCTACTATCTCAAGGATGCGCGATAATCTGCACCATCCATTAGCGGGTCCCCTGACGAGGGTTGTAGAGGCGTAATTGCCAAGAATTTCGAAATACCGATTTAAAGAAACCCGTTTTGAAACGGTGTGGTATTTTAATGAAAAAGTTCTTATTTTGAATTACCCATATGCTTAGAATATCTTGGTATGAAACCATAGTGTGCGTGTGGGGTAGGTCATTACCCCGGAAGATTCTAAGGTTTGGGTATACTAGATATCGAAAAGGCGTTACACTAAAGTTCAAGGTATTTTAATAAAAAAAAGTTTCTTATATGCTTGTTTCATATGAAAATTTGTTACAATTAAAAAACTAATTGATGTGAATAAGGTTAGGATTAGTGTAGCATATTAGTTTGATCTCGTTTGCTTATCACATGGCTTACAAATGTTAAAAGAAAACTATATCGGAGACAACTTCTTTTTTGTCGGTTTGTTTTAAAAAGTGGTTTTGAGATGGAAGAAAAGAGGAGAAGAGGGACATACCATTTTTAGAAGGTTAAGAAGAGTTTGAAGAAGCTCTCGGGGTCGTGGTTTCGTCGGAGATTTGGCTCGCTACTCCACTTGAGGGGCTTAATTCCACTTGGCACTTAGATAGTTTTGAGAGAATTTTTACTAAAATTTCAGAATGGGAGAGACCTATGGCATAGGGTGGCATTTATAGTGAAGAATTAGGGTTTGGAAATTAAAATTTTGGATTAAAATGCATTAAAAAGGTGTTAAATGGTAAAATGAAGTGTCTATGTTTGATTGCAGGGAAATCAAACAATGCAGAGGAGTTCAAGGGAGTCGAAGGGGTGTGTGTGCAAAGCACAGAGCCAATTGGGCTCATCTTGACCGTCGGCGCCAGCCAAATGAGGAGAATGGGCGGCCGGATCTTGAGGTTTTGCCTCGAGATTCGTGCCACGTGGGTATATCTGTGTTTACTCCATTTTCCGCATATTTGATTTTTCTGAAACTTTTCATTTCCCCGTGTATTGCACGTGCAGCTCTTGGGCTTCCAAAAATTAAAAAGAAAAATCAGAAAAAAATAATTGTGTCTTATGATAATCGAACAAACAGGTTATGTCAAAGCAGTGTAAGGGCTTTACCAGTGAGCTACAAGTTGTTTCTTGCTTTTATTAAACAAATCTAACTTATAACTCTTACACATGTTATAATACTCTTTTCTGTACAGCAACAAGAATTTTCTGTACAGTGATTTCAGAGTCGTTACAATTGATATTCTCAATTAAGTCAAATTTAAACTTCTCAGACACCTCATCAAAAACATCGAAAGGGATGGTATCGGTTTCACTCGAAAGGGTCCCTTAACAATTGGACAAATCAAACATTTCATACTCACACAACTCATCGAACGTGTTGTCATCAATCGGTCGATCATTTGGTTCACTCGACAGGTTTCCAGAATTTAAGATGCGGAGTTCAATCGGAGAAGGACAGGTTTGATTCGAAAGGGTGCATCGTTCTCTTTCACTATTCAAATCATCATTTTGTCCTGTTTCCATAACATGCATGGTAAAATCTTTAGCTATGTCCTTTTGGGAACTAGCCGATGGTTCGGTAGGTTGCGTGAGTGCGACAATGGATGAAGTCAATTCCTCTGTTTTTCGACAAGTTTCTTGAAATTCTTCCAATGCTATTTCTAAACTAGACAAGATTGTGAATGAGTTTCAATAAAAGATTCAAATTCATTTGGAAACATGAAATTTCCTATTTGATGTTCAGAGGCAATGTCTAGAGAAGGTACAAAAGTTGGATAGGATTAGAAAATGTTGAATTGTTAGCTACGGGTTTTTTCAATGTGTTCTGCAATGGTCATAGGTTTATAATTTGCTACATCAGCCTTAAGAGAAATATCAATATGAGAGGGTGTGAAAGTTTGGTACCGTTGATAAGAATTGGATGATTGTGTCAAATGGACAGGATTATGATCAGCACTTTGATAGAAAGATAATTGGAATTGTTGACCTAAAGAATTCGGAGTGGTGAAAGGTGGGAAAGATCGGCTATGGGCTTATTCAATACGTTCAACAATGGACATGGGTTTAAGAGTCGCCATATTAGCCTCAGAATGAGTATCAACATAAAAATATGTAAAAGTTTGATGTGGTGTCCAACTGTTTTTTCTAGAAACCTCTATCCTATTCCTCAAAGAAATTTTGGGTATGAATGCATCGTTGAAAGTTTTACCAAAGTAAGAATGATACGACGAAATATCTTGTTGAGAGTACCAAAGCTCGGTAAGAATTGATCGTATTGGGTTACCCATGATAGGAGAGGTGAAAAGAAGAGGGTGAAAGTAGAGTTTTTTATGTTTTGTTTTTCTCTCTTTTTAAAATTTTTGTTTTGTTTTGAAAGAATGGGAAAACGGACTCGACTTAATTAATCATAGTCAAAAATGCACAAGCAATCCCTAGAACCAGGTTCACTTAAGTCCGATATTAGACCGCTCCTAGACTTCCAAGGGACAAGTTGTGGGATAAATTCTCTACTGTCTCTTTACTAACCAAGTGGCCAAGTAAGTGCAAGTGAGGAAGGGAGGTTTTCCAAGGCTTTCATCAAGTTCCTTAATTACGAAGAACCTTCTCACTTTGCAAGACTTTCGTCTCTAAACACATTCCTAGACAACACAAGATTAGTGCGGATAAATGATAGATTACCTATAACCTTCCCTTGTCCTAATTGAGCGCGAATGTCTTTAGGAGGTTTTAGTCTAGATTTTTTTTAGTTAATGAAGGGTAAATACTTATGCTCGTTTTGTGATTTTTGGGGCCTAGGAGGGGTGACGAAATCCCCATCTAATCTTAATTTGGGTTTTTTGCCCCTTAAATCCGTATTATTTATACAATGCAAGCAAACACTCAAAAATATAAAACAATAAAAGTTTTATTTTGGCAACGCAGTTTACAAAGAATCTTGCAAGCAAAAACAGTTTATTGAAGCTTCATCGGGGGGCTAATGAAGAGAGAAAGCTTACCAGAAAAATTGGAGGCAAGAAGCCAAAAATTGGCCGTGGATCCTTCGTGACTATAGTTCAAGTGGCCTCAGTTTCACGGTGTAATATGGGAAAAACTTCCCACAATTTTGGCACTGAACTTCTATTCTCCTGTGTTTTTGGTTGAAGGCCCCTGGTTCTCTATTTGGTCACTCCAGTAACTTCAGAATTCCCTGCACACTTGCACAAAACTTATTAAAAATAACAAGATGGATTTTTATTGTTTATATTTTTTATTTTATAGTTTTTTAGTTTTATAACTAAATACAAAAATAACCTGAATAACAAGAAAAAATATGTTGCCGTCTTCTCGGCAACGACGCCATTTGATTGATGTGTTCTTATGAGCTCTATAAAGTTCTAAATACCGCAATCAGGACGGTGTCGCATAAACTAGCCGCGATGAGTATGGGTCGTCCACAGAGAGATGATATGCCCTTTTTCTTGTTTTAGACGAGTTATGTGATATGTCCAAGGGTGTTCTTTCTAACCTATGTGTTATGTATTATGTCCAAAGAAAGCTTGTTAGGGTTTCGGATTAGGTAGTTTAAGTTAGGAATTTTGTATTCTTTCTTTTGTGCCAATTTTAGAATTGATGCTAGAGTAATCGAAAACAATATGGAATAGGGTGTTTTAAAAGGTACTTGCGAGTTTAAGATATGCTTTCCAAACGCTTAGTTCGTCCTAATTGACCCTTGTCTTTCTGTTCTTTGCTCTTAGTTCTAGCCTTCTATCAAGAAAACGCAACGAATCTTCGATTAGGATCATAATTATCATGTAGGATAGAGTGCTTAGAAGAGAGGGCTGCGTTTCCCTGGGTCGAAGTTCAATCTAAATATGTTGGGCAAAGGGAAGAACTAGGGATTTTTCCATCCCTAAAGTTATCCTCTCCTTAACCCTAACAAGTAAGAAATTACTCGCCCATTATTAAAAATAAAACAATAAAAAGAGAAAGAGAAGTGAAGATTGGTGAAGATAATGAAAACTAATTACTTGGGTTCTCACAATAGCAAGTAACATCCATTGAGTACCATTACTTCAAAAATGAGATTAAGGAAGAAGGATAAAGAAAAATCAAGAAAATCAACAACTAATTATTACAAACAAATCACAACTTACTACAAATTTATCTAAGAAATTTAGAAACAATACAAGGTAATAAAATTAACTATTACAAGCAAATAAGAAAGCCAAGATAATAAAACTCACTCTTCTTCATTTATACTCCAAAAAGCTTCTCACAATTTTTAATGGAAATAACAATGAGGAAGAAAAACTAACTAATCTAATTCTAATTCTAATCTTAAACTAAAACTAAACTGAACACTAGATAGCTCTCTCGTTGATGTGATCCGGGGTATTTATAGGTTCTGGAATGAAAGGATAAGAGTATTTTCTGAATATGCATAAGATTACAAAAAAGACCTTGAAAAATCGTCATGGATGACGCAAGTTGTGCGGTGGATCCGCCGCGTTGCACTTGGAGTTATGACTCCATTTTTTGCTGTCTTATGATGTTTTCTTCTTCTCATTTTCATAGTCACATTTGCAAAATCTCTTATAAGTTTTCTTGAATAATCAGAAGTCCAAGATGACGACTATTTTTGTTTTCTTCTCATTTCACATCTCCCTTAAATCTTCTTGAACTTTGTGTATGCCTCTTTCGTGCTCCGCACTGTCTCCTTTGTGTTCCGTGCTATCCGAGACACGAATGACCGCTGCTTTTGTTTTGTCTCTTACACTGGTAAGCGGCATCCGACGGATTTGAGTGGCTGAAATCAGTATTTGTTTGTTTGTCAGCCGTATGTTTTGAAAGCGTCATTTTTGTAGATAATGTGTGGGATTTGCGTTATGCTGGACTGAATACTTTTGAAAACCTGTAACCTGAAATCATGTAGCAGACACGGATAAAAAACACCTATCTATATGCGAATGTGCATAAGATTGAGCGGTATCAAATGCAATATTCTAATATAAACTGTTGTATATAAAAATAAAAATAAACTTAAAAAGGCATATTTCTTGTAAACACCCTTATGATTTGGCTTAATTCTTGAAAATCTACTTAAGCTTTCTTTTTTATCCAAGTCCCCATTGTACTTTAATTTTGTTACTTATTAACCCCTTACCGTTAAATCCCAACCAAAAGACATATTCGCCCTTCCCCAAAATTGAAAAAGTGTGTTTTTTTATAAAAGTTGTGGAGTAATTATAGGTTGTCACAATTTCAAAATTAGGGCACCTGCTTGCAATTCGAGCAACAACACACACCCCAGTCCCTTATAGTTGTCAGCGAGTGGTGGATGTTTCAGACCTATAAACACAAACAAAGCTCACATCTCAATTCATATAAGTATTTTATAAAACATTTAATTCCTTCCCAGTCGAATGAGAGGACCTACGCCAAGAATTTACCATCACTTGGGCCATCCTACAACATAAAACACTAAAGAACAAAGTTTTAGTTTGGGGTAGAAGGATGGGAAACAACTTTAATGGGTATAGGGGCAATATTGGAAGGAAAAAAGAAAAATATAGTATACAGACGTTACATGTGATTCATTTTTCATTTTTTTTCACAAAACTTAACAGAATAAAAGTACAGAGGGTTATGAGGTAACATAACTAAAGTACTGGGGGTTATTGGATAACAGAGAAAGCTCAAGTAGGTATTCAAGAATTAAAAACCAAACTACAAGGGTGTTTACAAGAAATAAGCGAAATAAGCAAAAAAAAAATAGTAAAATGGTGTTGGGAAAAAAGTATTTAGCAATATGGTGTTTGTGGGGTTATTAGGACAGATTAGGGTTTTTTAAAAACTAAAACCGCATATTTAAAGTGTCGTTTCACAAGATCTGGAATTAATTAAAGAAAAACCACACTTGACCGGTACGGTTCTTAATGAAACCAAACCAACATCCCCCATCCCCCTCTCCAACCTCCAACCAAACCTTAAAAAACCCTAGAATCCAAACCGAACACAATCTTTATCTCGAACAATTGCCCTAAACTCATCTACAAACTTACCGGCTACATGATCGGAAACACCCTTGGAGAAGACAAAGACGATGGAATCGGTCTTGAGGGCGGTGTCGGAGCGAGCAACGGTGAGGATCTTCTTGAAATGAGGCTTGAGATTTGGCCAGAGGAGGTGGCTAGGGTTTCGATCGGAGATGAGGAACTAGGAGGGGGAGTGCAGACGATGTCGACATGGACGACGGTGATGAACTTGCAAAGGCTGGAGACGTTGCGGACGGGTGCAGGACGACGACGAGGACGGATTCGAGGTATCCGAGGTTGAGGCTGATGGGGGATGATGATGATGATGAGAGGCGGGAGAGGAAGCAGAGCTCGGAGGAGAGGAGGCATTGGAAATAAATTCCATCCACAACCGCGCTGGTAAAGTGCGATTTTAGTTAAAACCTCCTAATTCGTCCTACTAACCCCATCAACACCATATGGTAAAATATTTTTTTTCCAACACCATTTTATTGATTTTTTTAAAAATCCATTAATTTCCAAAAATCGTCGGCAGTACAACTCCTCCTCTTTTTTTTAGGGTGAAAGGTAAATTTCAGATTCAAAGTGCTTGCTATTATCACACATCTCTACTATAAAGAACTATTACATCAAACGTCAATGAACTTGCAAGCTTTTTAGATCGACTACATAAATATCCTTTTTATCCATTCTACTCTAATATGAAGCACTATCTCAATTAAATTGACATCCAACAAAGCCTTTTTCATCCGTTTAGGTATACTTTGAGTCCTTTTTGCAATATTAATTATAACTTCTTTTTCCAAATGAAGCATTTAGCCGCCTTTGTTGGAGAGGAAAGTAGTCAAGTCAGCTATGTCTGAATCGAGGGAAAAGAACCCATTGGTATCTTTGTTATGCCACCAGAGACTTCGGGGAAATCGGAATATTTTATTTACTACGGGAGTTGCCTTCAATTTCTTATAACTGTATTTTTGAGTATTTTGACTCATCCATCTGAACATTTATTTCGTGGAGATGTTGTCGTCCGATATTAGATTCATAAATCAATGATGGTTCTATAGCTCTCTTATATGAGCTATTGGAAGATTTTCTTGAGTATGATGTTCTTACATAATTCTTCTATGGTAATATTCTTTATCTCCGCCATCTTACTTGATTCTATGAGCCGCAACTTTATCAATCTTGTCATCAGCATTAACTAATGATCCTTAACCGCGAAAATGTTGATCAATTTATTTTTATATTCATCAATTTATTCTAAATATGTATTTTCTTATAATTTTACCAAAGTAAAATTTGATTTAATGTTATATATTGTCATGTTAGTCCTAAATCAGATAGGTTCTAAAACATATATCTTTCTCTCAACTTTGTAAATTATCTATTATTTTTCTTCAAAAAATTCAGTGTATATTATCTATTTTCTCATAATTAGAAAGGTGTTAATTAACTAATTACTTTTATATATGCACAGAGGCGTTACTCATAGGGTGTTGACTATTATAGAAAAAAACTCTTTCCATTCTATCACGGTACAATGTACCAGGGTGTCCTGATAAATAAATAAATAAAATAGAAAGAATAAATAAAAATCTCATTGAAATTTTCACCAAACTTTATACTTCAATCACTTGAGCGTTGAGAATAACCAAAACAAATTTTGTTTTGCACTATTTCAATAGTCCATAAAGAGATATATATCTAAGATTTTATTTCATATTTGCCAATCTACATATCCTTAAAAAATCGCATGCAGCACCCTAACAACTTCAGAACATTTTGCTACTTTCAGAAAGATAAATTATGGGGTCAACATATTCTATGGATGTAAAATCCTATAGTTTGTACGCTGCATATTTGAAAATGAAAAATGTCTATTCTATTATTTAGAATCTTAAATAGATATTTTGTGATTAATTAAGGATTTCTATGTCGCAAAATATTTAGACATTTTATAATAGGAGTATTGCATACAAATATATATTCTGGTTATATGTTGTTGGATGATCATTAGCTTCCGTGTTTATCAAATAGTAAGACCTAATGTAATTTCTGCATTTTCTTGACAGGGTTGGAAAGGCATTTTCTTGTCTTAGATATTTTTTCTACACAAACCTTATTAGACAAGATAGCTAGGCAATATCGCTCGTCACTAGGCAAGTTAATATTA
The DNA here is from genome assembly GCA_030015575.1 of Agapanthus africanus. NCBI lineage: Eukaryota > Viridiplantae > Streptophyta > Magnoliopsida > Asparagales > Amaryllidaceae > Agapanthus > Agapanthus africanus. Next base: position 185,829,961 of record CM057341.1, read on the forward strand.
AACCGGATAAGTAGATAACCCTAACAACATGTTAATTGTTTGATGTAAGAAACTTGAAAATGAAAAATATGAACGAAGTTGAGGATGGAATATAAAGGTTACCTACAATGCTGTTTTTGTAAAGAAGGGAGAGTTTGCGGTGCATTTTCGGAAAAACATAAATAAAAGAGTTGATTTAATTAAAGCCACAAGTAACAATTTTTTTCTGCTCGATTCCACTGAAACCGTTTTCGCAGACACTACATTACAAGATTACAGATTGTGAATATAATAGGGCCATGCCCTGGTTGCCACCTGGCATGGAGACAAATCAGATGCCGTTAAATGCGGAAGCATGCTTTATCAGTATATGGATGTACGGTAATAGTGAACACTTAATATGGCCAGAAATAAAATAAGAAGATCTTTTTACGCGCATATATCGGATATACCAAGCGGACATTTAATTGGAAAAAGTCCTATGCATATACAACCTACTTATAACTTGATATCTTTATTTATCTCAGTTTTTGTTTATGCATATACAATGCAATCTAAAAGATATTAATCACCATATTATGATAAATAATCAAACAATTAAAAAAAATTAATGTTTAGCATTTTTGAAATGTAATTGTAGCTACAAAACCTTGCTACTTTCATTAAAAACTTGTATAATGCTTCTCTCCACAAATAATCTTGCTCTTCAACCCCATTTTTAGATGATATACTCATGGTCAGCTTAACATATGACCATGGACACAAACATTAGTGTGAAAGAATATTTTATTTTCATTTAGAATCTTCTTAATATTCCCTCCCAACATTTAATAATTGACCCTTTCAAAAATGTGTATTTACAAGCTTGAGACCCAAAGTAATATTTAATCTAAAATCCCAATTCAAATCATGTGTCAAAATAAAAAATAAAAAAATTGTAAATAATGGAAAAAAGAAAGAAAAGAACAATTATATTTGTAAAGTACATGCGTGGTGACATGTCAAGACCCCAGGGTGAAATCATTTGGGTTATTACATGTGAAGGGACAATTTAACGCAAAGAGTTGTTACAAATTCATCCCTCCCCTCTCTCTTCACCTCTCTCTCTCTCTCACTCCTGTGTCCTTTTTTCCCCCAAAATCCTCAAAAAACTCAGATCAAAACCCAAACCCCTTCAAAAAAAATCCTTCAACAGCCTCCCCTTCCTCTCTCCTCCCCCTTTTTGATCGACCCATCAAAGACCCAGATCAAAATCTCCTCTTAAACCCCCATTACCCAATCTCTCATTCATGGCTTTGAGCCTGTCTTGGATCGACCCAGATGAGGTTTTTCACTAGAAAAGCTACAATTCTCGTGGGTCTTGAAGAATTCTCCTAGGTTTTATTGTTTCTTGAGTTGGGGATTGGTGATGATGGGGGACTTGCAGTCTGGGGTCCCTAATCAAAATGGGTTCTTGGCCGATTACAATCCGTCGGTATCGTCATTGTCTCCTCCTTCGAACCCTCGCCCTTCGGAGATCGGCGCAGAGAACTGGAGGCTAGCTGAGATGGCCGCACAGGGAGTGATTGAGAGCATTCAGGCGACGGCGGCTTCCGAGAATAGGAGACAGGCGGTCATTGAGTATGTGCAGAATTTGATCCGAAGCCATGCTCACTGCGAGGTGAAGATGTGATCTTTTATCTCATTTTCGTTTGCTTTGATATGTCCTGTTTGTTTGTCTTGCTAGAAATGATCCGAAGATTAACATGCATAGAAACATACATTAGTCAATCAAATTGAAGGAAAGAAACATTAGGAATGATTAGAAAATTAGAACTAACACGTTAGGTTACCAATGTCCCTTAGTAGGTAGAGGTATTTCGACGACAATCTTTGCATCCAGTTACTTAGATCTTCGATGACAAACTTTGCATGTAGTTAGTTATTTTCATGGCCGGAGATAATTTGTTTGTTCAATATGATATTTTTTAATTCAACATTACTTAATTTTATTGTTTGAATATGTGATTTTTTTACATTGCTTACTTTTGATGGAGCTAATTTTTCTTATTAGGGTTGGGAAAATCACATTTCTAAAAGTAGTATTGTTTACTTACTATAAAGGAAATACTTGTGCTCGATCAAGTTAGTAATTGTTTTTTAAAAATCATATATTTATCTTGTTTCCTTTTTTTTCACAATGGTGTAAATGAGGCTATGAATTCATGATCTTGCAGTTTACAAATTTGCGAATTAGTGAAAGGGTATATCTGTTAAGGAATGCTCCCACGAAGCGTTATTTCCTGTTGTTTGGAATTGTATATTACTCTATCCATATTGGATGAATGTCAATTATTTGTTGCTTATGATAGAGTAAATTTTATATTGAGACTAAAGGAATGCACATCAAGGGTACACTTACTATTTTAAGCCATCGAGTTTAGGAAGAAACAAGTAGCTCCTATAATCAAGGAGCCAAAATTGATGAGCAATGATTGGCATTTTGATCTACTAATAATCTTTTGAAAACTCCATTCCCTTGCTCATCTACAGTACACTCGGTAAGAAAGTTGTCCCTGTTGAAAAGACTAACATAGGGTTCATGCTCCTTTTGCCTCCTTACTCCGTTAGATTTTAAGTTTGAGGCGACAAGAATGACATTGTTTATGGAATTAAATTGTTTCACTTTGATTTTAAGTTAACTTCTATATTTATGTATGCACGCGCGTTAGCATGCAGTTAATAAATTGTTAGTGTTGACTTAATATTTTACTCTTTATAGCATTAGCCATTAGTTTGGTGACACTTGGATGTCCTTAGATTTTACTAGTTGACTTGTTTAATAAAGTTTGCCCCACAGTGGCGGAGGGAGGGAGAGTATGATGAGTTGGCTCCACCAAGTTTTTTTGTAATCCGCCATTTTATTTCCTTTGTTTAAGTCGTGCATGGCCCCCATCAATGTTTGAAATGGTTTAGTTTTTTGCCATGCATTTTTGATGATTTTTCTATTGCTTTTATTTAAGGGCTATAAGGGGCCTGCATGGACACTGCATGCCCATAACAGCAGTGTCCAAACTGCATGCCCATAACAGCAGTGTCCAAACTGCAGGCCTCATGGAACCCAGGGCCTATGTGTAAAAAAGCCTATGGCCCCATTGGGCCTGGAGCCTGGACACTGCAGTTATGTGCTTGCAGTTTTAGAGTGTTTTTTGTCATCCTATTGAGATAGGATTGCGCTCGCTTATCAGGCGTTTTACAGATTCCCTCCGCCTAAGATAAATATGGGCTTATTGGTTGTGGGGATTCTAATCTCCGGCAGCCGCGGACAAATCTATTATTAATTACCCCTCGCTTTGAGTAGATGGAACCTCCGATTAACGTGTCGAATAGGTCATGCGAACTCAAAGTGCAATGTGTGTGTGTCAGAAGAATCCCCGACAAGAGGAAAGAGAGAGAAAAAGATTTTGGTGCCTCCCGAGGCAGCGGGGACCCTTTTGGAGGGTCCCGAAGCGAGAAACCCCCTTTGGGGGGTTCCCGACAGCGGGGACCCTTATGGGGCCCTGAGAGAGGGAACCGCCTTTGGGGGGTCCCGAGGTGGATAGTCCCCTCCCGGAGGTATCCGAAGCGGGGATTCTCGAGTGTGGAAAGTCTCCTTGCAGGGTTTCCTTGAGCGTGCAGTAATGAAAGTTCATGGCTTTTATCGGGTTCTCCATGCTCGGGGTTTGCTTGCTCGAAATCTTTGTTTGCCGGGGGTGAAAGCCTCGGGCTTGCACCCCAAGAATTCTAACTTTCACTTCTTCAAATTTGATGAAGAATGCTTGCTCGTTTATTTAATTTTGATCTTGAGTTTTGAGATGAGTTTTCTTCTTTAAATGATGGGTTCTCTTCCTAATGAAATATTTTGGGGGAAGAAGACGGGTGAGAGTGATGAGAGAAACCCAAAGGAGCTATCTTTTCCTTTGGATCTCTCTGTTGAGGAGGAAGAAGAAGAGAGAAACTTGCCTCTTTTGGATGGAGGCACCAAAACCCTAGAAAGATTAGGGGAAAAGTTCATTTCATCATATTGTTGGGTTTAAATTCCCTTACATATTTGCATATTAGCCTTTGAGTTTTACAAAATTGGATTTTTGCCTATTTCTTTACATTTTGCATATTTATTTAAATATTACATTTATTATACTCTATTATTTTCTTGGCATGGGGGCCGACCCCATGCTTGAGCTTGGACTGGTTTGGACTTGGGCCCATCTGCTTGGAATTGGGTTCGGGCGTGGGCCCGGCTTGAGTTCGGGCGTAGGCCCAGTTGCTTGGGGTCTGAACCGGGTTAGTTGGGCTTGGGCCCACTTGCTTGGGTGTTGACTTTGATTTATTGATCTCGACTGTGGGGTGTAATTTATGACCCCCAACAAAGTGTCCCCATCAATAAGTGCACGCCACATGTGTGCATCGCGTGCATGAAATTGATGAATTTTCTTTCGTGGAGAGATCAACTTGGTTCCCTTTTAGTGACATGGAGGTCAATGTCTCGAGGTAGAGGCATATATTCTGAGGCGGAGCTTAATTCCGACGCTGGGCACATTCCGAGGCGATGCATGATTCCGACACGGGGGTATATATTCCGATGCAGAGCATGGCTCCGACGCGGGGCTTGATTTACTTGGCTTCTGCACTGCTCGGCGGGACCTTTTGAGCTTGGTATCATTGCCGAGTAGGACTTTAATTTGATTTGTTTGATTCCTGTCCTGTTCAGTGGGACCTTTGAGCTTGGAAGCACTGCCAAGTGGGACTTGGAATTTGGATTTTTGTTTGGATTGGACTGTGAAAATTTTGACGAGAATTTGGATTGAAAGTTTGGAATTTTAGGGTTGGGGCTGGCATCAGCGTTGCTCACACTGGAACACGGGTGTCAGGAGCAATTCATCATTTGCCGCTGGAGGTTTTAGGGATTTGGGTTGTTGGTTGACATCAACGTCGCTAATACCAAAGCACGTTTTTAGGAGGGATCATCATTTGTCATTTGGAGGTTTTAGGAATTTGGATTTTTGGTTGACATCAGCGTCGCTAACATTGAAGCATGGTTTCTGGAGCGAATCATCATTTATTGTTTGGTGGATTGAGAATTTGAACTCTTGGTTGACATCTGCATCGCTACACTGGAATATGGTATCAGAAACTACTCATCATTCGCCGTTGGAGGATTTGGAGACGTGGATTTTGGTTGGCGTCTGTATCGCTACACTTGGATATGATACCAGAAGAAACTCATTATTCTCCGTAGGAGGTTTTTTTGTACGAGTTTGTGCCTTTGCGGGTTTTTCATAAGCTCGCCGGTAATCTCGCTGGTTTTACTCACGACGCTTTTTCAGGTTTTCATTCGTGTCCCTTTTACTTGTGGAGTGACCCTTTATATTTTTAAAAATATTTTTAAATATTTTCTTTACCTTTTCTTTACTTTCCAGTTTAACGACTTAGGGGTCAAAAGTGAGCTTATTCTTTGTTTGGCCTTGTTGGCACCTTACTGCAAAGTTATTTGAAATTCTCGGATTTTGAATGTGATGGAGTCGAATCGATGGCTGTGACGGTGGGCCTTGTTTGATTCTTTCATTTGATCATTGGCTCATTACGAAGCAACTTCAACATTTTCTTCGTCCTTTAGCCAAGCGTATATCCTATAAAGGCTGCGACAGGTCTGAGCCTTTCCTTGGAGTGGACGATTGAGTTGTTTGCTCCCGGAGAATTTCGACATTCGTTTGTATAATGTTGGCAGTCATGGTTTGATTGCCCGTCAGCACGCCGGAAAATAGTGAAATTTCTCCCGTCTTGTACCGTTCTTCGATCCATTTTTTGAAAACATAGCATTCTTCGATTGTATGCCCCCAACACTATGTGATATGAGCAGTAATTGGGGTCATTGGTCATATTTGCTTCATGCGGTATTTTTGGCACCGGCAGCTGCAGACCGCTCTTCAGGACGTCCTCAAATATCTTGTGGACTTTATTCTTTCTGAAAGAGTAGATTTTATTCAACTTCTCTTCCAGAGGTGATTCTCCTCATAATATTGACTTTTGAGGCCGATCGGTTTTGGGTCCGCCTGTTGCTTGCCTGTCCCGGTCAGCAGACGTATCGAAGGAGTTGGTATCGCCGGAACTTCCGTCTCCACGGCTGTTGTCCTTCGGTACCCATATTTGTTATTAGTTTGGAGGTCCGGGATGGAATCGAGATTTACACGCGCCATCATCTGGACCTTTTCAGTCGGGCCCCGAAGAGTTTTGGGATCTGCCGTGCATAAGGAGAGAGTTATCTAGTTATCGACATTTTCCCTGATAAGACTGATGGATTGCCCCTGTTCAATTGTTCGCATTTGATGCGATAATTACACTCGTGGTTTACATGATCAGTAATGCTATCATTTTTATCCCGTTTATCTTCACGAGGTCAGCTATAAATGATTTTATCACCGACACTAATGAATCTTTGTTTGAACAGGGATTCCATTTGAGCAAATGTCTTGACCGAGTTGTTTGGTATACTTGTGTACCGGTGGAAAGCAAAGTCGGTTAAACTTTTGACGAACTGTCCGAGGAGCAACACATTATTGCCTTCTCGGTTTTCGCATGGCGCTTTGAAGTGCGTAATATGTCGATCGACGTTTTATATCCCGTTGAACTTTTCGAAATTAGGGATAACATAACCAAAGGGATATTCCACAAGATTGTATTTGGCGGGGTAGGGCCCTCCATTATTGGTGCGGCCTTTATATACTTCGGCTTCGACCATCGATAATTTGTCTTTGATCTTGTCCTGTGTCAATTTGCCAAGTCAAGTGTTAGAATTTTCCTGGAACCTGGTTCCCGTTGATTTTCATGAAGATCTCCCACCCTCGGGCTGGAGGGAATAGTTGTTGATTGTTTCGAGACGTCACTTCTTGGTTCATATACAGAGCCTTGATTTTGCTACGACCGCATCCGAACGACTTGGGTTGTGACGTTCGCTACGACGTTTATCAAATCGTCGATTTTGGAATAGGTCTTGGTCAACATCTTGTCTCTGTCATGTAGCTGCTTCTGAAGGTCCTGGAATAATGTTCGCTTCGTGTTTTCGGGGAGAAGGGCCAGGCTATCATTGTTGTCTGACCCCTCAGGAAGTGATTTCTTTTTGCTTAACATCCTGAGCCGAGGCTTCAACATCGTTCGAACCGGGCTAGGATTGGACAGCAGCAACATCTTTATCATTGATTGTGAAGCCTACAAGGACTTGTTCTTCTGGATCCCACCATGTAGACTATATGGATTGTGTATTCGACTATTGCCTCGTCATTCGATATTTGCGGGACTTTTGGATCATTGTCGCGGTCCGCTCCTTTTAGGGAAGGAAAAACAACTGAGAGCGGTCTCTAAAAACCTTTGGTCTCTGTTTGTATAAAATTGGCAGTTGCAGCTTGATCGTTTGCCAACATGCCTTTAGACAACGAGATTACCCTCTCCTTGTATTGTTTTTCAACCCAATTCTTGAAAACAATGCAGTCTTCAATGGTATGACTCACCACTCTGTGATATGGGCAATATTTGGGGTCGTCGGTCATATTCGCTTCTTGCGGTCTTTTCGATTCTCGCAATTGTAGACCGTTACTTAGGACGTTCTTGAATATTTTACGGACTTTTGTCCTTTCTGAAGGAATATACTTTATTCAACTTCTCTTCCAAGGGAGATTCTCCTCTCTTTCAACACTGATTTTCGAGGTTGGTTGGTCTTTGACTCGCTCGTTCCTTGCTTGCTAAAAGAATTAGGTGGATCTTTCACCTTTGCGGTTGTCGTCCCTCTGATTCTTTGGCTTGTTAGTAAATTGGAGGTCCTGAGTGGACTTGGGCCTTGAGCGTTCCAACATCTGAACTTTCTTGGTCAGTTCCAAAAATGTTTTGAGACCAGCTGTGTATACGAAAGGAATCATCCAGTTGCCGAGATTTCCTATAAGAAGGCTGACAGATTGGTCCTACTCTAACGTCGGCTCGCACTTGACGGTGAGATTACGCCATCGGGCTATAAAATCCGTGTTGCTTTCGTTGTTTTCTAGTTTGGTCCTCACGAGATCGGCAATGGTGATTTTATCGCTGACACTCATGAATTTTTGCTTGAACAGAGATTCCATCTGAGCGAACGTTGTGACCGAGCGTCTGGTACGCTTGCATACGAATCGAAGGCAACATCGGTCAAGCTGTTAACGAATTGCCGGAGGAGAAGCACATCATTGCCCCCGGTATTTGCACGATGCTTTAAAATGAGCAATGTGGTGGCTTGAATTTCCTGTTCCGTCAAACCTTTCGAATTTAGGAACAACGTAGCTGCTGGGAAACTCTACGAGATCATAGCGTGCAGGGTATGGTCCTCCACTGCTACCGACGTTTTTCCACGCTTCGGCTTCGGCCACTAATGTCTTAACTTTGTTGGTGACCAAGTCCATTATTTTGTCTTGAGTTAACACGCTTCTGTCGTCGAGAGTCAAGACATTTCGTGAAGCTGGCTGTAGTCGACTTTCATGCGGTTCGCCCACCTTTGGACTTAGGGAGACGGGCGTTAGCTCCTTCGGGTCGTTGTCTCCCGGATCTTGAAAAGAGCCTTGTGCCTGATTGGGCTGCGGCCGAGAAACTTGGGTCGTGAGTTGCATTATGACATTCGTCAAATCATCGATCTTGGAGTAGAGTTTGCTCATTTCCTTATCTTTGTTTTTGAACTGTTTCCGGAGTTTTTGGAGAAGCTGTTGTTCTGCGGTCTTAGCGAGAAAAGTTGGTTCCTCATCGCTTTCTGAGCTCGAGTCTTCATGAATTAGAGGATCTTTTTGCTTAGCAGCCTCACCAAAAGGTTTTTCATTGTCTTCCAGAGGTGGCTGGGCCTGAGAAGTGATAGCCACATTCAAATCAGATTGGGCCTGGGAAGTGGCAGCCCCATCTTTGCTCTTGCTGTGAAGGTTGTCACTGGGGCACGTGCCTCCTATATAGACCGTATAGACCGTGCATCCGGCTAAGCCTTCACCATTGTCAGCAGCATTTGCCGAGCCGTTGGTCCCTTGCTTCGACCCGTTTTTCTTAGGAAAGGATAGGGGGCTGAAGACAGTTAATCTGGCTGGAGCTTCGGATAAAAATGGTACCCTCTGCTCGAACTCTCTCGTTGGCCTTCGCGCGGCGGTGAGAACTTGACACACTCTTGATGAGATCGTATCGTGCTTTCGATTTTGGGGCCTAGACGCACCTCTTTGCACGACTCTTCGGATCGCCTTCTTATTTATTCTCGCGGTCGCAATATTCTTCTGAACTAGTTTCAATGGTTCAAAAGAGATATCGAGCTTCACGGCCGGCCCGTTTTGTGTCGCGGGATAACCATCCTTTTGGAACCTCACGAAATCTAGCTGCGTAGGAGCCCTAGACTTTTTGTTGGCGCTGTATTTGAGCCGTTTTTGCCTTAACTTCTCAATTTTCAGGGCCCGGCGGGCATTTGCCTTCCTGGAAGCCGCCGTAGGCCGATTGACAGAGAGTCTAGAGAAAACATTCGAGTGTGCGGTTGTCACGGGCATCGCTTGCTTGGGCTTTCCCGGGACGTCTTGTGGCCATCTTTAAGTCGATGGCCTTGCCCCAGGCTGGACCGATGGAAAGCCGTTCGAAGACATATTTTCACTTGGGCTCAGGTGCCCTTACAACCATAACATTCGTCCTCCTCTCGAGACCGGTTTGTCTATCGGGTTTAGTGGAGCCTCCACGGTAGGAGCATTGAAGGCTGAAGAAAATATGATGGAACCGAATTGAAGCGGCGATTCCTCCAATTGCCGCATAAGGTTTGACGGGAGAATCACTCGAGCAGTCGTCTTGATTGTGTACGCGACTGGGGTTGCATCAGAAGCTGAGTTCGTCTTCGGAGACATTGTCGAGTGATATTTATTGTTGTTTGTTGCTGAAGATTGATAATCTGTATGAAAAAGTATAATTTTAGTACAAACAACGATATCTATGTTGAATGAGTTCTCATGCTTGTTTGACCCGAAATATGGAAAGAGAGATAGGTCCCATCAGGCGTGTCAGAATCTGTAGAGTATTTTTTGTTATCCTGTTGAGATAGGAATGCGCTCGCTTGTCAGGCGTTTTAAAGATTCTTCCTGTCTTAAGATATACATGGATTTATTGGCTGTGGGGATTTTAATCTCCGGCAACCGCGAACAATGCTTCCGTTAATTACCCTTTGCTTTGAGATGAGGAAACCTTCGATTAACGGGTCGAATAGGTCATGCGAACTCAAAGTGCAATGTGTGTGTCTGAAGATTCCACGACAAGAGGAACGAGAGATTTTGGTGCCTCCCGAGGCAGCGGGGACCCCTCTCGGGGTCCCGAAGCGAGGAACCTGCTTTGGGGGGTCCCGGACAGTGGGGACCCCTGTGGGGGTTCTGAGGTGGATAGTCTCCTCGCGGGGGTGCCCGAAGCGAGAGATCCATTCTCGGGGATCTCCGAGTGTGGAAAGTCCCTTTGTGGGGTTTCCTTGGGCGCGCGGTGATGAAAGTTCAAGGCTTTCATCGGGTTCTCCATGCTCGGGGTTTGCACGCTCGAAATCTATGTTTGCATGGGGTGAAAGCCATGGGCTTTCATCCCAAGAATTCTTCCTTTCACTTCTTCAAATTTGATGAAGAAAGCTTGCTTCTTTATTTCATTTTGATCTTGAGTTTTGAGATGGGCTTTCTTCTTTAAATGATGGATTCTCTTTCTAATGAAATATTTTGGGGGAAGAAGATGGGTGAGGGTGATGAGAGAAACCCAAAGGAGCTCTCTTTTCCTTTGGATTTCTCGGTTGAGGAGGAAGAAGAGAGAGAAACTTGCCTCTTTTGGATGGAGGCTCCAAAACCTGAGAAAGATTGGAGAAAAGTTGTCCATTTCATCATGTTGTTGGGTTTAAATACCCTTACATATTTGTATATTGGTCCTTAGGCTTTACAAAATTGGATTTTTGCCCATTTCTTTACATTTTGTACATTTATTTAAATATTAGATTTATTATACTCTCTTATTTTCTTGGCATGGGGCCGGCCTCATGCTTGAGCTTGGACCGGTCTGGGCTTGGGTCGGTCTAGGCTTGGGCCCACCTGGTTGGACTTGGGTTCGGGCGTGGGCCCAGTTGCTTGGAGGACCTGAGTTATTTGGGCTTGGACCCACTTGCTTGGGTGTTGATTTTGACTTTGACTTGTAGAGTTGTTGATTTTTTGACCTCGACCGTGGGGTGTAATTTTTGACCTTGACTGGTCTCTGCAGGTCCCGTTTCCTCTTATTTAAGAGGGTCTTCGATGTAAAATTTAAAGGAAATTATTTTATTTGTATTCTTGTTCCGAAAATGATACATCTACTGTATCATTTCCCTACCTTAATACATAAAGAGGGTTTTTTTCCCCTTGATTTGCCTCTTTTTAGAAACCAAAAGGCTTAGAGGTCAAGATATTGAGAAAATATAAAAGATATTAACATAGGAAATCATTTTAGCTTGCAACCACAAATCCAATAGTATATGGTGGATTCCTTTTACTTTGGTGATATTATTTATAGATTCTACCCTTGATAATAGTGACTTTTCATGTGTTTGATGTTATACCATTGGAATATTTTTTGTGATGGGTTGTTCTCAGTCAGCTGGTTACTTAATTAGGATCTCATAACCAAGTAAAAGTTGACAATTTTATTTCCAAAATATCCATGGTGTTTTTAGTTGAGTTATGACGACATTCATGTGATAACTTGATATGCATTAAAGTTTAAATTTTATGGAATGAAAGTTTAAATTATTAAATAAAATTGAGGGTTACATATGCAACATAAGTTTTGGCTCTCTATAGAGAAGAAAACCTAGACTCCACCGTTCGTCCCACATGCACAAATTATTTATCCTATTTTGACACGCGGACACTTTTTCTTTCACTATTGTTCATATCGATAAGTTCATAGGAGAGTGCATGGTATGTGAAGATTGCTTAATCTGCTTGAGGACGTGATAAAAGTTATTGAAGCAAGGCCGAACTAGTTTGTTTTTGGTCGGGAGAGGGGACATATTCTTTACTTCAAAGAACAAATTGTTGATTAGTTAGTGATTGCATCTTTTGAATTTTATCTCAGATAATATATTTGTCTTGACTCGATTCACTATTTTTAGTGAGGAGATTGATTGCATACTTGAAATCAGTATTAAAGAAGCTATCATTTATAATCTATATTGGGAAGGTAAGAAAGTTAATTCATTAGGACACTTTCTTCGAGCATATATTGGCTACGATCGGGATCAGTATATTATCACTATATTAATAAATTTGCAGAGTAAAAAATGTAGCTCATTAAGACATGCTTTCATCGAGCGTTGCTGGTCTACAATTGGAATGGATATATTACTATATCTCATAGAAGATGAATAGCAATTACTTGTTTCTTTGTCTAGAGGATCTACTGAGAAAAGGAGTACATATTGATGGCTACATTAACCGCATAAGATTTATAGTTATGTAGCTGCACTAAGAATTGAAATTTAGAAAGCTTTTATTTTAAGAAATAGAAGTTTGCATGTAGTAAATTATTTTATGTTGTTTGAGAAGATTTGTCTGTTTGATTAGGATATTTGAGCGTTACTTGTACATGAATATGTCAAAAACAGTGACATTCTTACTTTCAATGCTTTTGCATGACAGAGCCATTTTGTCGGGAGTGGGGCAAACTACATTTATAAATAGTAATTAGTATTGTTTACTATGAAGAAAATAATTGTATATCGAGTTTATTAATTGCATTCTAAAAATCATCACACATACATATATTTATCTCGTTCCCACTATAATAATCGTGCAAATGATGCTATCATAGAAGTGATCATTTTGTAAATTCTAAATTTCCTAAATAATGTGAGATACGTCTACTAACCGATGGATTCACCAAGCGTTAATTGCCTATTATTTGGAATTAATATCTTACTCTTATCGCTCTATTCATGTTGGATGAATGACAATTTATTTGTCGCTTTTAATATAGTGGATTTCTAATGAGAATAAATGAGTGCATAACAAGGTCTAAATGAACTATATATGATTTTTGAACTATCAAGTTTAGGTAGGCAAAGCTAGCTCGTGTGTGTAAGGAGCCAAAATTGGTAGGCAGCATTTGGCATTTCGGTCTATTGTACAATTAACTACCTAGCTTATCTATGACATGTTAATACAATTGGCTTTATTGGAAGGACTGAAATATGGTTTATTCCTTGTTACTTCCAATCCCAGATCTTTGGGTATCATGGCATTGACGTGTAATATGATATTGCTTTAGAGGAAATCAATCGTTCCGTCTGTTATAGGTTAACATAGATATAAATAAGTTTGCATGCAGTTAACTCACTGTTTGTCTTGGTTTATATTCAACTCTATCTTGCGTTAGTTTGATGATTATTGGCTATAACAGATTTCATTCTTTGGCTTCTTTTATAAATTCACATCCCATGTCCACCAATTAATATTTCTACTTTGCCATGAGGCCATGTCTTGTCATAATAATTATATTAGAGAGTGCTTGAGTATGTGAACGCTGCCTTAAGTGCTTGAGGATACGAATTTTTTTAATCTTAGTATGGGTAGAGCCAATTTTTTTTTCTTCCCCAAGGTAGAGCGTAGTCGTAAAAAGAAATTGTTTACTATAAGGATTTTACCTATTGTAAAAGTTGGTGCTTGGTTCTTTGAAATCATAACCAAGAATATATTTGTCTTGCTTCCTGTTTTATAATGGGACAATTGATTAATACTCGAATCCAATTATTAAAGAAGCTATCATATGTAATTTACAAATTTGTGAATAAAGAAAGATACTTCAGTTAAGGAATACTTTCATTAAGCATAAGTTGTCTATTAATTGGAAATTGTAATTGATATATTATTCTATCTCACTTGGATAAAATGACTATTATTGTTTTCCCAGAGCAATATTAGATCTCATATTGACGAGGATTTATTTTCTGGTCTAAAGGTACAGCGTAAGATTTAGAGCTACCAAGCTGTCATTATGTCTCAAGTGTAGAAAGACACGCATAGCTTTTATTTCGAAGAAAACAAAATTATTACATAATGAATCAAAATTTGATTTACCATTAGACTTGTTTAAGATCCATTCCAATATGTGTATGCTTTTATCTATGGTACATTTGGGTAGACAACTGGAAATATTAACATACTATCATATAAAGAATAATAACTTTTTGCTGCCCCCAATTTACGTCCTCTGATATGTTGAATATCTTGTAAGCGATATTGTTTCATATTCAATTGTTCCACTTTTGTTGATGTAGCATAGATATAAGTTTGCAGTTAATTATTTGTTTGTCTGGGTTCGATATTCAACTCTATATTGCATTAGATTGTTGATACTTGGACATCATTTGATTTTATTGGTCAAATACATTTTTTGCTGGGTAGTTCATTGGATTGGGAATTGTGGCACTTTTCCGTTTTTGCTTGTGCGCTTATATCTTATGACTTATGAGGTAATAGGTATAAATAAAGAGTTTAAGTGCAACCGACCCTTAATATTTTATTGCATTAGTTTCATAGATTCCTAGACTCATGTTTGATCAACTGTTGTATGACAAATTTGTACCTTAATATATTCGTTTAATTCTTATATAAGAACATTGCTCTTTTGCATTAATGATATACTACATTCGGCAGTGATTCGAAATGATTTTTCTTTCAATTTTTTAGTCCTTTCAGGATAGGATATTAATCTAATCACTTTTGATTTCTTTTTGTTGAAATAAATGCTTTCTTTTGGTCGTTATGTAGTATGTGGGCTTCTACGTTGCAATATTTACATTTAATATATCATCTCTATTTTTGGAGCAAGGTACAGTAATTTATCTTGGTAGTTTCCTATTTATTTTAAGTCTATATTCAATAAATTTCCCTTTTTGGTATTGTTACATTTAGTTTGATTTACTGGCTTCTGCTTGAAATGATTTTGTTTAAATAATGGACAACTTACGTTACTGTTATAAATGTTTGAAAATATGCACATTACCAATTTGCATTAGTTTCGTAAAAGCTTAGACATGATTAGGTCATTTAGAATTATTTATTATTTACATCATATTACTCCCAAACACTGTAAAAATTTAAGTGCATATTCGGTAAACTGTTTGTTTTAATGTGATAGAAGAGTTCTCACCAGTTCTCATGATATATCATTCACATGTGACTTGAACATTGGTGGTATTTAGACACCGTTGTGAACGATACTCTTAATCCTACTATGTGACACAAGACATGCTCCTGTGCACAAAATTTCAATAAGGGATATACTAGAATGCCTTATTTAGTAAAGTATATATACTAGATTTGGCTTTGTAGAAATTCTAAATCCTACGTAAAGAGCTCATTTATAACACTTATATCTCTTTATTGTAGAAAACAAATGGTTATTTTTATAACAGCAAAAATATAGATGCACACAGTAATTGGTTTCCTTGGCATTTTGTTTACCACGATTCAGGGATTATTATTGTTACTTGTGTATGTGGATACACCTGTTTGTGTAGACTCAACACAGACTCCAGTATTTTGTGTACTTGGTGCATGTATTAAAGAACGATAACTCCGTATAGACATATATGTATACATATACATTACGTTCTGGCAATATAACAAAAAGGAAACCCCCTCCCCTTACCAAATGCACACCCACTACATGCAATGGGCACACTGATTGTTACAATACATATTTTTTCTTTCCTTGTTTGTCCTATTATTTGGAGCCTATGGCACCTCAGATCCATTAACACCTCTCTCTCTCTCTCTCTCTCTCTCTCTCTCTCTCTCTCATACGCGCGCACACACACAAGATGGTTTGACTTGGATGCTATCTGTATGATTTGCATTTTAGATCATATTAAATGGAAAATTCATGTTAACTATCAAATTTTATTATTTATCTATTTAGATGTGATCTACAGTTTCTATGTAGGCTAAATACAGAAACCCATATGATTTGAAGAGTATTTATCCATTGGTCAACACCTATCATAATGAGCGGCTTAAAATAGTGTGTTTTCATGTCATTTTTTAAGGCGACCAATGCTAAGTATCAGATCATATTTTTTTTGTATCTATCCTAGTCAGATAATTTAAGTTTTTATGTCTGAACATATATCGCCACTTGGTAATTTAGTAAATGCACTATGATGTAATTTGGATCTGATCTAAAGATATTGGGAACGGTAGATATTGGTATGTCTCTGGTTGTAATTTTTTTTATTGAAATGCCCTTTGCCAACTTGTGAAGACTCACCAATTCTGCAAATTTAAAAATAGTGATCAATGTCATAATTAGATCAATAGTTCTCTAGGTCAAAAACAAATAGAAGCGTTGCACTATTTGTAAAAGATAGTCCCTACGCGACACGTCACTGTTGAACAGAGAGTTATCTTTATGTTTCGTGTCTCTAGAGTAATTTTTTTACTGCTTTTACTTTATTATATACATAAAACAATCTGTGTACATGTCATGTGCCTTCTCTTACATCTATCGAATCCATTTCCTTTATATTCAAATTATGGAACAGGTGTTTCCCTTTGGTTCTGTACCATTAAAAACATATCTTCCTGACGGAGATATTGATCTTACGGCAATGGGCTCCCCAAATTCTGAGGATGTATTGGCTAGTAACGTTCGTCATGCCCTGGAAAGCGAAGCAAAAAACAATGACACAGAGTTCGAAGTGAGGGATATTCAGTATATTCATGCAGAGGTTTGTCCCCCCCCCCCTCCCGGCGCGTGCGGCCTTTTACGTTTTTCATCCACGAGCAAAATTTGTTAAAGACTTCTCCTTCAAAGTCTTATTTGCCTTCAGTTATCTGCATATAATTTTTTTTATAACGAATTAGTAGTTTTATACATCACAAATCTCGATATCATGTCTATTTTGTTAGAATCACTGGTGGAAAGGTAATCAACAATCCAACCAATCATCATTATTTAAATAACATCAGAATAGATTTGCAAGAATGATGAATGCAATGTGAAAATCAAGAAGGTGATGATGAATAATGATGTAAGATGTATATAGTAATGCGTGCTGGTCTCACATAAACCCTAAAGTTAAGGAGCCTAGATAGATACAAATTAATGCCACAAGCATTAAACTAATGCGACAGCTGTTAAATAGATGAATCAAACACAGAAGTTCCATCAATAAATACTTGGTATTATATACTACGACAACAACAACTGAGCCTTTATCCCAAGCATATGGGGTAGGCTACATGAACCAACATGAGAATCGCTCCGGGTCGAGCAGATGAATCCTCCGCCCCCACTCACTCGTATCAAACAATATGCTTTCATTAAGACTTTTGGCATCCATAGCTTTTCGTATTGCCTCTATTCACGTTTTCTTTGGTCTCCCTTTTGCCCTATTGACTTGGCCTAAATTGAGAATATCCGTTCGTCGAACCGGTGCTTTCGTAGTTCTGCGTCACACATGACCAAACCATTTTAAGCGGTTTTCTTGCATCTTCTCTTCTACATGTGTTATACCAACCTTTGCATGATATCTTCATTTCACACCTTATCTTTTCTAGTGTTACCACACATCCAACGAAACATGCACATCTCCGCTATATTCATCTTCGGTATATGATGGTTCTTAGGAGCCCAGCATTCCGTACCATATAATAAGGCAGTCCGAATAGCGCTTCGATAAAATTTCCCTTTCAACCTTAACGGAAAGTTACGATCACAATACTAAATGTTAGTTTCTGTTCACAATGAAACCAGGCTTCAATTTCGGGGTTTAAGGGTTCACAGCCTATGGTTAGAGACTACAAAGTCAACCAAATGTCTATAACAGAGATCTAGGTATCGCATGAATTTCAAGATGAATTCAGACGGTTTAGCCTTCAAGTATTCAATTAAATTAGAAAGATCAAAACCCATGATAACTTATAAGCTCATGCAAGCCAAGCTACAAGATCAGTTAACCCTGTCTTTAGAATTTGATCAAACGGGCCCAATTTTTTTGACCAAAACATTGGCGGCAACATGGATTAGACAATGGCTGGAAACAAGGGGTAGGATTATCATCTAAGGAATCAGCTACATGGTTTCACATGATTCTCATTCAATACCAAGCAGGGGTAGGCAAGCTGTCAAAGACGGCGTCTAGGAGAATGAATGCCAATTACGGTTGGGAATAGAGTAGAGAACACTTGATTGATTTGCCTATTCAACAACTCTCACATTGGAGTAATGTGGTGATGTGCAGGGTGGTTGTATTGAGTTTTGGTGCATGCCTATGTGCCAAGCTGAGCCTGTAGATAAGTCCATTGGCAAATTGTGTGAAACAGATGATTTCACACCCTGCATTTGTTAGGGTTCAGCCCTCATGCTAATTGTTCCCACCATAGCTAGCTCTTCTTGGGCCTCGACTTAAAGAATAGAGAATGA
Source organism: Agapanthus africanus (assembly GCA_030015575.1). Lineage (NCBI taxonomy): Eukaryota > Viridiplantae > Streptophyta > Magnoliopsida > Asparagales > Amaryllidaceae > Agapanthus > Agapanthus africanus. The sequence continues at coordinate 185,848,405 of CM057341.1, forward strand.
AGTGCTACTTGGTGCCTTTCTAATATGTGATAAAATCTAGAAGAAAGGAAAGATGATAGGTTTTCTAAATTGAATTTACATTCAACTCGTAGGCATGTTATTTTAAATGTCCTCGATGAGTCCAACATGTTTCTCACGATGTCTTATTTGAGGACAGGAGGCCATGACATGCAAGCAAATTTAGTCCATAACTTTTGTCGGTCAATTTCCCGACTTGTTGTGTTTGAGCCGGCATATTGCTTGAGATATTTCCCAATGTATCTTCATCGAAGTATGAATATATATTAAAATAGTTTTGCTATTCTTTGTTTATTTGTTTTCTTTTTTGGTTATCGAATTGTTTGATAGCAATTAAGTACACAACATATATATACATGTATTTTTCCTTCAAAATTATGATTTTTAAAAATTAAATTGTATGTTTATGTCGCTAATTACGATGTGATTATTAGTTGCACATTTCATGCTAATGTGATTTCCCTGGTTTTATGTATATTCAATTAGATTAATGATGTTTAGGGTATTTAGTGAACGCAGAAGTTTGTAAGGTCACGTTATGACACACAGCTTTCATATACCAGGGGAGGCTTGCAATTTTACCGGCCAACATTGAACTGACATATAACATTTATTGCTTAAGCCAAGAGCCAAAACGAAACATATTCCAATTCTTGTTTCTTAAGCAAAATGCACTGGGCTGAGCTGATATCATCCATAGAAGGTGGTTTTCAATAGTCACATAAAATTGTTAGGGAAATGGTTTTTATGACTTAGTGGTATTTCTGGGACAAAGTTGAAAGGTCCCATTTTCTATTAAGATGTTGCAAACAGCCAACCACCCCTTGTTTATATGGCTGTATCTATATATATCTGATACCTTTTTGTTCTATTAATAGTTTGTGTTGCTTTTCGGCAGTTTATAAGCCATATACACTATTGCATTTGATATTTGGTTTTGAAAAGACATCTATTAAAGTGCTTTGGTGTATAATTAAAGTGCATCATTTATGGGATAAAGTAGATGCTAAAATCATCGATATTTCATGATTTGGCCTGATTGGTGTTTACCTATTTATTATGTGCATTGCTTGTTTGATCGATAGGTATCTTGTTGTCTATATAACTAAATTTGCTTTGATTATTTTTCTTAGGTCAAACTTGTTAAGTGCCTTGTTCAGGATATTGTAGTAGATATCTCGTTTAATCAGAATGGTGGTCTGTCTGCCCTATGTTTTCTAGAACATATGGACCGTGTGATTGGAAAAGATCATCTTTTTAAGCGCAGTATTATATTAATTAAAGCTTGGTGCTATTATGAAAGCCGCATACTTGGTGCTCATCATGGCCTCATCTCTACATATGCATTGGAAACATTGGTCCTGTATATCTTTCATCTCTTCAATTCTTCTTTGGATGGCCCTTTGGCGGTGAGTGCTATATGGAATCATCTGCTAATATCTATATTCTTTTAGCTTTAAATAATTCATGTGAATAATGTCTCTTTTCTTTAATAGGTTTTGTACAGGTTCTTAGATTATTACAGCAAATTTGATTGGGATAGATATTGTATTAGTCTGTATGGTCCTGTTTTGGTATCATCTCTACCAGAAATCGTGGGTAAGTTATAGCTATCCCAAATTTGATTGGGATTAACTGTATTATTATTTCTCTATCTGCTGAAACTATCTTTTTTTTTACATGACCAGCCGAGGCACCGGAAAATGATGGGGGTGATTTATTGTTCACGAAGGAATTTCTAAAGAAATGTGTTGACAGCTTCTCGGTTTCCAGGGGCTCCGAGAGTCCCTCTAGAAATTTCCCTCCAAAGCATCTAAACATAGTTGATCCGCTGAAGGAAAATAATAACTTGGGGCGCAGCGTAAGTAAAGGTTAGTCTTTCCCAGATCACATATGTTTTTATCACTACCTTATTTGAATTTCAATATTTTTACAAATACATGCATATGTGTAGGTAACTTCTACAGGATTCGTAGTGCCTTTAGCTATGGTGCTAGAAAACTCGGGCGGATACTTCTATCATGTCGTGAAAGTACTGCAGCAGAGCCCAATGTATTCTTTGCAAACACTCTTGATCGACATGGAAGTGGAGAAAGGCCAGATGTGCGAGATTCACTTCCCAATTGCACCGAAAGTTCACGGGTCTATCAAAATGGCACCGACTTACAAACCGCTGATTCCAATGGGCGACTTTGTGAGGAGATGAATGCTATTAATCTTTCATGTTCGGAGAAGGGATATGGTAGCAAAACTCCTAGCGAAAAGAACAACTTACTTAATGCAAAACCTTGCTTTGTTCCTCCTCATTTCTTTTGTTCCGAGGCCGAGTCATCAACAAGATTGAAGACTGAACAGTTACAAAACTCACAGGCCAGAGAGCCAGCAAGATTTAGTGGAAGTTCTACATCAAAAAACTTGGCTGACCTCGCTGGGGATCATTTTACGCATAATAGAAACCTGCATTATGTTCAATGGTGCCAAGATTGTATTTCGGGCAACTTTGTCCCATATTATCCTCAGGTACCTTCTTACCAGTATCAGAACCAGAACTCTTGGGATCCTCGGTGGCGTGGCTCGTTTCCTCTTATGAATGCAATTGGAGTTGCCACCGGACCGCCATTTCCAGCATCAGGGAATTATCATCTGGTAATGCCGCCTATTATCTCTGGTGCTTATGCCATTGAAGATCTACCGAGGACTCGGGGGACGGGAACTTACATTCCGAATACGGTATATTTCATTGGACTGTCATTACATTTTTCGCAAAAAATATTTGCATCTGCTTTTGACAAGTTATTGGATGTCTTCCCTATAGGGAATATTTCTGGTCACATTTGTTTCCAGAATGCATCACTTCCATTTTCATATGTCGAATCATACACCATTTCCATTTTTGTTTGACGGTTTGTCTTCAAACTCTCCATTTTTAATCTCAAAGATTTTATCTCTCTTCAAGGCTGATGCTGCGCTGCATAAAAACTCCAAAGATATAACAAGGAATAAGGTATTTATTTTTTATATTCCATCATGCCCCCAAGCCTGCAGGTTGAACGTCCTTTGTGGTCTACAATGTGGGCATTTGCAGTTTTGCACTATAATATTTTCTTAATTTTCTTTTTCCTTTTGCTACATGCATCTAAGGCAGTATTTGAACATAGGTTGCCCCTAAACCACATCAACAGCCACCTAATGCAAAATCTTTAACTATTGAGTTGTGGATTTACTTTTGATATCAATCTAATTCAACTCCTAACGTTTTCCACATTTCAGAATCTCAAAATGTTTGTTCCTGGGTTTATGCAGAACTATCAAGCATATAGAGAGCGGTATTCACCAGGGAGAGGAAGACACTTTGGACCGTCCAACCATTTCTCAAGATACCGTAATAATGGCCGAGCAGAGATTTCTCAAGATGCTAACTTGGAGGAGAACGGAACTCGCGAGCCACCTCCGCAGTTGCAGCTCCCTGTTTTCATTGGAAATGAACATGGAAAGACAACCAATTGGGATGCATCCAACTCACCGCGCCCTTGCTTGAATGAGTCTTCATCTTCCAATTCTTTTGTGTTTCCTCCACCTGAAGGGGAAATTAAGTTTGGATCCGTTCCGGCGGGAGCTCCCTCCTCAGAGCCATCTAGAAGGTTAGATTTTGTTAGCCCTCGCGCTCAGGGATCTGGACCCATGATCCATGCATCTACTTTGCAAAGACCTTCAATGGGTTCAAATCCCGAAAGGTAACTACTATTAATTGCCTTTTGAAATTTCATCAGAAGGTTTTATTTGTAATTATACCTCTTTATTTTTAGAGTAATACTTTTCCTACCCATATGGTAAAGTCCACATATGTTACCGGGCCTCTCATTGGATACAAGTTAGGGTAGAGGGCGCAATTACCTAGGTAGGGGATATCATGCCACACTTTCTACCCAATGAGGCAATGAGAATCCCGATAGCCTACATGGAGGTGGGTGGAAAAAAAAACGTCTCTCTTATTTTTATAAGAAACACAGCATGCCAGTATTAGGTTTCCCATGTGTAATGTGTTATTATTTCACCTTTCAGTTTGCGACGATATTTTATTTAATTTCATGGTATTAGGTTAGGGTTTCCAACCGAATTCTTATGTGAACGGTTTGTGAAGGAGGAAAAACACTAGATTTTAGTCACTAACGAGCTGAACTCGAGTTTATATGATATGGCTTGTAATCGTAGTTGTTTTCTTCTAGACTTTTTCCATAGTGTACTGGATCCTGATACTAATTAGGGTTATGGCAAATTCCTCTCATGTTATAGTTTTGTAAATTTCGGATCCGACACTAATTAAGAGAGGGTCAACGTCAAGTTTACAGTTGATGGTAAAACTGTCTAATCTTTTGCGATATTTTACTTCATAGCCGACCCCATTTTATTTTATTGGTGAAGGCTTAAATTATGATGATTAGGGGTGGCTAATATGCATATGCTTATTTAGTCCAAATTTTTTGCATATGGTTATATATAAAGCAGACTGCTGCTATTATACAAAAATACCATCGAATTTAATAATTAATTCCTGATTTCTCTTATAGCCGACTTAATACCAGCTATTACTGATAAAAGAAAATGCAACTATACCGTGACAAAATAACTCAGTTGTGGTGGTTCCCTATCCCAATTCATTCTCAATTATTCTGATCAGAACCCTTGGTGGTTCCCTATCCCAATTCCCAACCGCATGTTGCTTCCCCAAAAGAATGCTCCCTATTTAGTTGAGGGTCCAAGACATCAAATTAAACTTGAAAAGATAGTATCTCAGACCATTGTGAATCTCTTCGAGCTCAGCTCCATATTATTTGACCAAGGCTTGAAGTCTCGAAATTAAAGATTTGGGTCGATACTGGTGTTTGAAGTAGTCTGCGATTATATAAACCTGAGCTGAAGTGCTGCCTGGTTTGATTTTTATTGCTTGCAGTCATCATGTTATTCGTTTTGGGGCTACCATGAAATTCAGGCTTTTACTCTGTGCATTGACCTCCTTTATTACTTTTATTTCCTTGTATCTTGTTTTGATCAAGGATATCACATCAAGGAAAAGTTATCCTAATCATTTTGTAAGAAAACTTGTCTTTACATGCAGGTCGACTCAAGGCTATCAACTGAAAGATGAAGGAGACTTCCCCCCTCTATCGGGCTGAGCATGCATTTTGCGTAGTTTTCTATACATGCAGGAGAAAGGGGGGAGAGAGAGAGAGAGATACTAAACAAACCATTGTAGGATGTAAAAGCTGAGAGAAGAAACAAAGAGACTCTAACTAGATATCGTCTCAATCGGCACCTTAGAGGTGTAAAATCGAAAGGGAGAATTCTTCCTCATTGTTGTTGTGTTTTTCTGTACATTTGAATAATACCCCGTCCCTTCCCCTCACCAAGCCCTTCAATTGGGTTATAAACAGGGGTTTAATGGTGATTAGAACTTGTGCTCATCTTTGTTCTGACTCTGTGTTTTTCAAAATCCCAAAATGTTTTGGGTGGTGACAACAGTGACCTTTGTTGTATTTTAATTTTGCAGATCTTAAACTTTTTAGGGGAAAGTATGTTGGTTTTTATCATATATTAATAGCATATATAGTGATAAGTACAATTCTAGACTTTGTTCAGTTGCTATATTGTAATATGGCTTCTTGAAGGTCTGTGTCTGGATTTTGGACTAGAAACTCCGCTTTTAGTTCCTGCTATTTTCCCTGCTGTTATTGCTTCTCAGCCATACATCAAAGCAGCTATGGGTCTTTCTGTTTAACCTTTACCTTCACATATGGGAGCAGTAATAGAGAGGAAATAACAGCAGGGAACTCTGAATCCATGGTATACTCATCTGTTTCTTTCTTTACAAGCGAAAAATGGGAAGACTTCTGGTGCTTTTTATGATTATTTGCTTTGTGATGGCACATATGCTGATACAAACATGTATGCATCACTAGGTTAATACAGGCCATTTTTGAGAAAAAGAAACATTCAAGCAAAATGAATTACAGAAATAGATGGAGTCTTTGATGGGTTGGACCTCATTTGGCAAAAGGCGATGGTTTCCGAAACCAGAGGTTAGCCGTGTTTCGAGCCTAAACTCAGAAGACTCTGTGACTGAGGTCTGTTTGGTAATCAAAGTAGAGTTTTTCGATCCGTCTATTAGACAAAGTTTCAAGCTTCAAGCTGCTCTCTTTTTTGCTCTCTTTTTTAAACGTTATATCTAAACATACATCTAAATGGAACCTTGATTTCAAACTACATTATCAAAATGAGCCTAAACTTTGCTAAACTGCGGTTTTCATTAACCTAAACGTAATAAGGGTTTCTGAAACCTTGTTACCAAACTAGGCCTTGGAAACTACTTGGATAAAAACGTTTTTAAAGGGCCGAGTCATGACAGGACCCAGCATATTATTGTTCTAATTAAGGATGTAAACCGATTGGATATGCCATATCCATCTTCAAAAGTCGTAGGTAAATTCGAATACGGATATAAATAGCTATCTAAAATAAGAATTACTATTCATATATAATAAAGGTTGAATATGGATATAAAATGAATATTAGAGAATATATAACTGATAAAGTAAAAAAAGAGATTACTGTTTCTTTTTTAGCTTGGATATGGATACAGAAGGGATGTAGGTGCTACCTTATCCGGTGACTAATGGTGGATGCAATACGGATAGTCATCGGAAATGATAATTATTGTCCTAATAAAAATCAGATCCAGATATGGAGTTGGCTCGGATTATCCATATCCATTTACACCTCTAATTCTCGAATTTCTTTCAAGCCAGCAAGTGGACCTTTCTTTCTTCACTAGTCAACGCCGCAGTGAAGTTAACTCTATAGGCATCTTCAAGCATGCTATTGTAACGGTTAATGGCTTCTTTACTGAGAAATACTGTAATATCCAATCCTTTTTAATTATTTCCGCATTTCAAACAAGATTACAAATTTTTATGTACTTATATACCTCTATTTCTCCCAATTAATTTTCACCTAATTTTCCTAACCCTAACTATTAAACCCTAACCCATTCTATTTATTTTCCCAAACTATTTCTAATGAATTAACCCAAACCCTAACTCTCCATCTTCCCTTCTTAAATTTCCAAGCTGACCCACTCTTCTCTACTTTTCCTATTTTTATTTATTCCCAAATCCGGCCCAATTCCCTTTTCCTTATCTTCTTTCCCTTTTCTTTTTCCAGCCCAACAGAAACAAAGTGTAAACCAAGTAATTAAATATCCCTTTTTAAACCAAACCCAAAACCTTTAAATCCCTTTTTATCTTTTATATTTCCCAGCCCATGCTCCTCCGGCCCACCTTTCCCCTACCTCTTTTATTTTTATTAAAATCCCACTCGGCCCAGCCCAATCCCCTTCAAAGCCCGCGCCTATACCCAAAACGCCAAACGAATCCCCTCGCGCCCGACCCGACCCGTTTTCTCCTTCTACCCCACGTAAAATGTTTTCCCGCTCCTTCCTTCGCCACGAGCCCACGTCGCCGCCCACGACGCGCAAGTCCCCAAGCCCGCTCCCCGTCGCGACCACGTCTCCGCTCCCTTACCCACGACCGCGCGCGCGTTCTCACTTCCATTTCCCCATAGACCTCGTCACTCTCTCTCCCTTCACACCCCCCTGCACCCGCGATCGACAAACCCCGCCTTGCCTCCTCCATCACTTACCCCCATCGCCGACGAGCTACCTTGCCTCTTCCACTTCACCCCCTCCTTTTACTCCGACGAACCCCGAGCCCCCTCACTTCAATCCTCTCCCCTCACTGCACCCCCTCGCCGAGCTTCCCCACTGCCCCTCACCTGCTCGCCGGCGCACCCTATTGCCGCTGCACTCACCTCCGACGAGCCCACCTCAACAACCCAAGGTCACCTCACTGCAACCCCCGAGCTCTCTCTCTCTCTCTCTCTCTCGTTTCCCCCTCATCACCACCGAGCACCATCGCTTCTCCGACCTCGTCGTCGTCGGCCAACAACATCGCCGGCTGCCTCCTTCCACTGCGAGCTTCCCTCTAACCCAGCTCCGGTCGTCCCAGGCTGCAACTCCAGGCCAGCCTCCCATTCCCAAAGCCAAACCATCACCGACGGCCACCCTCTCTATAACCGAGCCCCTGCCACCTCCTCTCGACGCAAGCGAAGCCATCAAGACCCCAGCGACCAAGCCTCCGCTGCCCAGAACCCTTTGGACGAGCACCCCTTGCAACCGCCGAGCCATTAAGCAATATCGAGCTCCATCGCCGAGGCCATGCTCGAATCCCAGCCGCGTGTAGCCGTGTGCAGGTCGCTGTGCTAAACGTGCCGTCGCCGCAGGCTGCCGCCATCACCGCCTCCGTGACCATCGAGCGTCTCCAGGCAAGTTACCTACTTGCTTCATGCTATTTGTTTTACTAAAACTTGAAGTACCGTTAGATTCCACATAAACACTTAGTGCGACCTAAAATAGTGTATGTGTTCGATGCAAAACTCGAACAAAAACCTTTCTTTAAATTGACGGAACTCGATTGCATATGCTGGCCCGTCTGGCAATGAACATTGTGTAGAAATTTGACTGAAAAATGTGATTGTTACTGGCTTAAACGATCACCCCCAATTACACCCGTAAAAACTGAGAATTTCCCGCACCTGAAACTTGTTAAAATCATAATTAATCGCGTACATATTGAAATGATGCGTTCGAGGGCTTGAATCGAAGCCGACTCGACGACCGGGAATCATATATAAGTTTTTAATTGTTTCTGTACTGAAAATATGACGAGAACTGGTCCGGAGAGCGGCTCTGGACTGCAGTCCAGAGCAGCTCTGGTTGTTGTTTTCTGTCTCGTAATGCTCACTACCTTGCTTCCTGAACTTTTATGTTGCGGAACCCTACATTTTATTGAAGATGAATCTGTTAGCTAAATAACGCAAGTGATTTCACCTCTTTTTATCGTCGTTTACTATTTAAACTGCAATTTAAAAGAACGGGACGTATAGCAGTCCCAAACAGAACCAGAACTGATACCCTAGTGATGAACAGTGCATAACTTCTGACGTAGAGACGCGATTGAGAATCCGTCTGTTGCGTTGGAAACCTTATTGAAAACCCTAAATTTCATTCAACTGCAGTGTCGCTAAATTCTGATTCCAACTGAGATTAAAATGCATTACGAAACGGACTTCCGATTCTGAAACCGGATTTCCAGCAGTGAACGCTTAAAATGAAATGGCCATATCTAGTGATTCTGAAACCCGATTAACGTGAAACAAATTTTGATGGTTAGATAATTAAACATACTATTTACCCCCCTTTTCATTGTTTTGCTAAATTTTGCACGTATGCTTTATGATAAATTATACAAGTGGTAGGACATCGACTTATGACATCCTCATCATGCCTGAATTATCGTCTTCTCATCACATTACATATATGTTTTTGCATCGGTAACCTAGACATCATGTGCATTACCCAGTGTTGGTTGTAGCGTTTGATTGTGGCAAGTACGTTAGTGTTTAAGTATGAATGAATAAGTGAAAGTGACACGTACTTGTACACAATCAGTGGACCCAATTGATTTATTGCATTGTTGACGTCCGTGGGACGTGTATAAGTGTGACTATAATTGGTATGGGACAATTATTGGAGCACTTGTATGGGTGTCACAGGTAAGACACCAAACACTGTCCATTTATCTTGAGTATCAGTCGGGACATGCTTGATGGAGATCCTGTCTCCAGTTCTCGCGCAGACTTGTCATGGACCGACCGGTATTTGATTTTATGGTTGGCGTTTGATGTAAACCACGGGGTGTGGGACAGTTTGAGTGTGAGTTCAATAGAATCTCGGGAGTCCCATGCCGGCACATATGGAGATATATGGAGATATACAGGGATATCACCGATTATTAGCGAGCGACTCGGGCCCGTGTTCCCTTGCCCTTGTGTAACACCCGAGCCCAGTGCTACTAATTTCAGTTATCGTTTGAACGTAGTGTGGTACTCATTTCATTTATCTTACTTGATTGTTACTTATTGAAATTTTTACCCCATCAATTCAATTCTGCATATAACAATTTATGGCATCTAAAATAAAATTAAAAATATTCATTTTGGCCTACTTGACACAACTAACCCTGTTGTAGCGTCCGTGCATCGTGTTCTCGTCCCATTCAGTGAAACGGGTGAGTTTGGATGGCTACGCGCACGTACGTGTGTCCGTTTTGGGGGTATGTTTTTTGATCATAAAATACTTCATTTTCACTTTTGGATCTTGCCTAAAATTCTATTATTTCAATTTCAAATTTTTGGACCCGATCCGGGCGCATTTTGGAAATGTTTTACTTTGCGCCAAAATCCTATTTTCTATTATATCTTTAACTACCGTATATTTATATATTAACCTAATAAAATTCTTATACGTTAAATCTTTGATTTAATCTTTTCCTAAAACCCACAAATTTCCATCTCAACCAATCAAAACCCTTATTTCCGTGGGCCCCACACCTCATTATCTCTCTCTCTCTATCTCCCGTCGCTCTCTATCTCTCTCTCTCTCCCCATCCTTCTCTCTCTCCTCTATATCTTTCCCTCCTGTTCTTTTCTTTCAAAAGGCAGAAACCCATCGCGTAAACCCCCCTGCCGAGTACCTTTCGCTGCCGCGGCCCCAACACCGACGACACCCTCGCCGGCCTCCTCTCCCTCGACCAATCCACTACGCATCCTTCCTCCTCTCCCTTCTTCCCGTGCACCCTGCACCTTCACCGCGGCCACCTGCACCCCTGCACGCGTTCGCGCCACCGTGAGTCGCCGCCGGTGACCTCGTCCCCGTGCCCCCGGCCTCACAGGCACCCCCTCGATGAGTTCCACATCCCCTCACCTCCTCCTTTCTTCTTTTTCCTTCGCTGATCTGGTTCTTGATCTGAAAACTTCTTGTCGCTGTCGTCGTAGGCCACCGCCGGAGCTCCTTCGACGAGGTCGACCGTCACCACCCGTCCCACGGATCATCGTGAGCACCCCTTCTCCGATCCTCCTTCCTTTCTTCTCTGTTTTTCTTTTCTCTTATTGTTTACATGTCTTGATCATTTACTGTTCATTCCTTGGCCGAAATCCGACGATGCCGACGACGTGACCCGACGTTCCAGCGAGGTACCCGACCCGTGTGGTTCCATTGCTCGTCGTTTGGGTTCATTCCGTGAACCGTGCGCCGTCGCGAGTTTCCCCGCCGACGTTTTACGTTCCGTTTTTCCCGGTTCGCGACCCGTCGAGGCAAGTACCCCTGCTACATGCTAAACAATATTTACATATATATTAATGACACCCTAACCTATAAATTTAACTTTGGTACGATCATTTCTCTTTTTCGTGTTCAATATTGTTATATAACATTTTATCTTTCAAACTTGGAACCTATATATGTAAATACCATTGCACCCATGAAGTCTTAACCTGGTAACATGATTAAACGGCTATAATTGTCTTACTGCATTCTTATATTGTTGAAATCATCTCTGTGACACAATTGATAACTGTATTGCTAATTGAATGAATCTGCCTATTGCTTAATTCATTGCTTATATCATGTTGTTGATACCTATGCTTGATTATATAACTGATTGTGAGTACACCTATGATATCGCTTTCTTCTTGACCTGTCTTGCTACCTACATATTGATTGACCCGACATGGTACCGTATACTGCTTGACTTGACATGATGTACCATGACCTGACCCGTTACCTGATCTTGTGTCTAATGCCAACAAACCTGACATGTAGTCCTCATGGACCGTTCCTGTTGTCTATCCAGACAAACCTGTTTACCTGATCCTGTGTTGGCATTAGTTTCTTGACTACGAGATACCTGACTTGACATACACATATAACTTGGGGGTATGGGGAAATCAAAGGTGAAACCTGACTTGTAACTCGACAGTTCACTACCTGTCCTGAGTGTACACATTCCTGTTTGGTGCCTAGCGGCATGTCTCGGTTTCAGCCGAGAATATTGTGGCCGTGGTCCCGGGTATGTACGGGATACTATTGAGTGTACACATTCTTGTTTGGTGCCTAGCGGCATGTCTCGGTTTCAGCCCGAGAATATTGAGGCCGTGGTCCCGGGTATGTACGGGATACTATTGAGTTACATCGATGATTCATCAATTTGGTTTCAAAGACTTTAGAACAGAGAACCTGATAGAACAGTCCAGTTTACCCACTGCACACTACCCTGCACTGCTCTGATTCATATTATTGTTACCCTTGCTTTATTCATGTTTATATTCGCATTGCCTATTTATTATGTTATTACTTGATGACTTGACGCGCTGACGTCTGGGTTTTGCATAGCCCAGATTCTGTACCGCTGTCGCAGCCCGAGCAGGAGTACTTCAGCCGACAGGCTGAGCTGTGAGTATTAGCAGTAGTTAGCTTTTCTTTACTGCATTTTATTCCTGATGTGAGCCCGCATTATGGGACATACATTCCAGTCATTTTGTATTGGATCTTTCGCTTCCGCATTTATTTATTCTTGACTCATGTTATCTTGGATAATGGACATGTTTTAGATAGTTTTATTTTGTTCTTGATATCTCTACAACCGTAATGTGACTGTGGATGGATACTTCCTACCCACAGGTAGCATGGTTGGCTATGTCACGTGCCCATTTTAGCGTACTCTGGGAAGCGGGGCGTGACATGGTTCTTTTGGTATCAGAGCCATAGGTTAGTCGGGTTGATTCTTTTGTAGTTGGGTATTGTACCCAATACACGAATCAGAATACCCGTGTTTAGGAAACATGTCCTGCCACCTTGCCGTTTTTCCATTCTTGAATCACATTCTTCCTGATTATATCCTTTACGATGTGCAAACTTCCTTTGCATGTCGACTCGAAACCTGATTCCTTGTTATCCCTAGGACTTAGACGACTTGGGTGGAGTTATGTAATTGTGGCTATGATACCGCGACATAGTTACAATGCGGCACTCTATTTAAGTAACTTGGAGTTCTAGCCTTGACCTATATTTTGAATCTATCATCATGCAAATGTTGGGTGTTTTGATATGGCCGGTAAGAATTTGAAGACGTACCAAGGCGTGTGGACGAAGCCGCCATGTTTGGAATGATAAGAGGAATGCTGGAGAATCAAAAGAGACAGACCGAGCTGATCCAGCAGCATGCGGAATCGTTTTAGGAAGGTTTGCAGATCGTTCAGCAATCTGTGAACAGTGTTGGAGCTAAACCAGTTGACCGAGTAGGGACCGTAGCAGATTTCAGGCGTTTGGGTCCGTCTACATTTACTGGTTGGAGGAGTCGTTGCCAGCAGAGCAGTGGCTAGTTGACACAGAGAACTTGCTTGCGGCACAGATTCCAGATGAGAAAAAGGGTTGATGTGGTACGCATTCAGCTAGTGGACTACGCCCGAGAAGGGTGGCTTGTGGAAGAGAACCGCTTGCCCAAGCCGATCAAGCGGGCGGATTTTTTTTCAAAGAGTTTCCTGGAGAAGTTCTTCCCGCGGACTGCACGGGAGGAAATGGAAGAGAAATTCATCGGGCTAAAGCAGAAGGGAGCACCCGTAGATATGCATGCAGCAGAATGGACAAGACTCAGCAGATTCGCTGGACCATTAGTTGCCAACGATGCAGACGGGGCACGGAGGTTCATGCGCAGCTTGAACGTGGACATCCAGAGGAAGATTGTCTCCCTGGGTTTGACCACTTTCTCACAAGTACTTGCGGCAGCCCAAGAGCAGCAGAGTTTATCTGGGTTGAAGGGGAGTTTGCAACAGACAGCAGTTACGGTAAGGAAGCAGCCGTTCTGTCGGGCCAGTCAAGTTTAGGGCTAAGCCGACAAACAATATTCTTGCATCAATGGAAGTTGATAAAAGTGAGGATCCGGCTGTTGTTCGCGATTTTATGGACGTATTTGAAGATATATCGGGTTTACCGCCGAAGCGAGACGTGGAGTTCGCAATTGATCTTATTCCTGGTGCAGCGCCTGTATCCAAAGCGTATTATCCAATGGCACCAGTAGAGTTGGAAGAAGTCAAGAAACAGGTTGCTGAATTGCTTGAGAAAGGTTGGATTCGAAGCAGTAACTCGCCTTGGGGAGCTCCAGTTCTTCTAGTAAAGAAGAAGGATGGCACAAGAAGGATGTGCATCGACTATCGAGAACTAAACCGGGTGACTATTAAGAACAAGTACCCGATAACTCGCATTGGTGAACTTTTCGAGCAGCTTAGTGGCGCGAGGGTATTCTCGAAGCTGGATTTGCGATCCGGATATCATCAGGTCTGAGTGAAAACAGAAGATATTTGCAAGACGGCGTTCCGAACTCGGTATGGACATTTCGAGTACTTAGTGATGCCCTTCGGAATAACGAATGCGCCGGCAGTATTCATGGACTTGATGAACCAAATCTTTTCACCATTCTTAGACCAGTTTATCGTGGTTTTCATTGACGATATTCTGGTTTACTCGAAGAGTTTTGAAGAGCATACTGAGCATTTGAAGATCGCACTGCAAACGTTGAGACATGAGAAGTTGTATGTGAAGATGAGTAAGTGCGAGTTTTGGCTGGAGGAAGTAAAGATTTTGGGGCATGTTGTGTCTGGCAATGGAATTGCCGTCGATCCAGAAAAGATTGCAGCAGTACGAGATTGGCCGATTCCAAAGAATGTTGCGGAGATAAGAAGTTTTCTTGGACTCGCCGAGTATTACAGAAGATTTGTGGAGAACTTTGCTCGTCTGGCGGAGCCGTTAACCAAGCTTACGCGCAAGGAGATACCTTTTGTATGGACGGACAAATGTGCGTTAGCTTTTGAGACGTTGAAGCAGAAGTTGATAACCACCCCTATTCTGACCGTGCCAGACAATTCCAGAGGATTGGTGATTCACAGCGACGCATCTGGGAAAGGATTGAGATGTGTTTTGATGCAGCATGGGAAGGTTGTAGCGTACGCATCGAGACAATTGAAGACCCATGAGAAGAATTACCCGACTCATGACTTGGAACTTGCGGCTGTGATTTTCGCTTTGAAGATTTGGAGACACTACCTTTTGGGCGAAAGGGTCGAAGTTTTTACTGATCATAAGAGCTTGAAGTATGTGTTCACACAGAAGGAGCTTAATATGAGGCAGTGTAGATGGTTGGAGCTGATGGCTGACTACGATCTTGATCTTAAATACCATCCGGGGAAGGTTAATGTCGTGCCGGATGCACTTAGTCGGTTACCAGCAATCCAGGTGTTAACTACGCAGAAGGAGCTTGTTGAGATTTTCGAAGATTTGACTTGGAGGTTGTGCTACCGCATTCTACGGGACAGTTGATGCAGCTGCAAGTACAGTCATCGTTGATCGAGAATATTAAAGCAGCACAATCGCAGGATCCTAGACTGCAAAAGTTTCGAGGACAGGTTGAAGCCAGACTACGAATAGATTTATTGATCCACGAAGACGGTTCGTTGAGGTATGGTAGCCGATTGTGTGTGCCAAAGGGAGATATTCGTGAAGAGCTTATGAAGGAGGCACACAGTTCAGCTTATTCTGTACATCCGGGAGGCACAAAGATGTACCGAGATATTCGACAGCATTTCTGGTGGGAAGGCATGAAACGGGAGATTGCTCGCTTTGTGGCGAAGTGCTTGGTGTGTCAGCAAGTTAAGGCTGAACATCAAAGGGTTGCTGGTTTATTGCAACCACTTCCGATTCCTCAGTGGAAGTGGGAACATATAACCATGGATTTCGTGACGGCTTTACCGCGAAGTCCAAAAGGCAACAATGTTGTATGGGTGATTGTTGATCGTTTGACCAAGGCAGCTCACTTCATTCCTTTCCGGGTTGGTCAATCAACAGAGACTTTGGCAGAGCGGTACATGCAAGAGATTGTAAGATTGCATGGAGTACCGGTGAGCATCGTGTCCGATCGGGACACTCGGTTCTTATCACACTTTTGGCAGAGTTTACAGAAAAGTTTGGGGACTCGATTGAAGTTTAGCACAGCTTATCATCCTCAAACTGATGGTCAGTCGGAGAGAACGATCCAAACTCTTGAGGATATGTTGAGAGCTTGCATATTGGACTTCAAAGGTTCATAAGAAGATCATCTACATTTGGTGGAGTTTTCTTACAACAACAGTTTTCAGGCAACTATCCAGATGGCTCCATTTGAAGCTTTGTATGGTCGTAAATGCCGTTCACCTGTTTGTTGGGACGATGTCGGTGAACGAAGATTATTGGGACCAGATTTGGTTGTGCAGACAGTTGAGAAGGTTAACACTATCAGAAATCATATGAAGGCAGCACAAGACAGAAAGAAGAGTTGGGCAGACACGTCAAGAAGACCTCTAGAGTTCGCCGTGGGTGATTTGGTATTCTTGAAGATATCACCGACTAGAGGGGTGATTCGTTTTGGAAGTCGAGAAAAGCTTAGTCCTCGATTCGTTGGACCCTTTGAGATCGTGGAGCGTGTTGGTGAGGTAGCGTATCGTTTGGCGTTACCGCAGTCCTTGGCGAATGTGCACGATATGTTTCACGTATCTCAACTCCGTAGGTATGTTCGAGATGAAACACACGTATTGGATCATTCGGAGCTAACAGTATGAGAAGACTTGACTTTTGAGGAGCGACCGATTGAAATTGTGGATCGAAGGGAAAAGGTTCTTAAGAACAAGGTGATCCCTCTTGTGCTTGTTTCTTGGGGTAATCGCTCGCATGGAGAGTCCACTTGGGAACGAGATAATGAAATCCGGCAGAAATTTCCTCATCTTTTCTTGTAGTTGTTTGTTTATCTTTGTATTCTTGGAATTTCGAGGACGAAATTCTTTTTGTGGTTGGGTATAATGTAACACCCGAGCCCAGTGCTACTAATTTCAGTTACCGTTTGAACGTAGTGTGGCACTCATTTCATTTATCTTACTTGATTGTTACTTATTGAAATTTTTACCCCGTCAATTCAATTCTGTATATAACAATTTATGGTATCTAAAATAAAATTAAAAATATTCATCTTGGCCTACTTGACACCCCTAACCCTGTTGTAGCGTCCGTGCATCGTGTTCTCATCCCGTTCAGTGAAACGGGCGAGTTTGGACGGCTACGCGCACGTACGTGTGTCCGTTTTGGGGGTATACTTTTTGATCATAAAACACTTCATTTTCACTTTTGGATCCCGCATAAAATTCTATTATTTCAATTTCAAATTTTTGGACCCGACCCGGGCGCATTTTGGAAATGTTTTACTTTGCGCCAAAATCCCATTTTCTATTATATCTTTAACTACCGTATATTTATATATTAACCTAATAATATTCTTATACGTTAAATCTTTGATTTAATCTTTTCCTAAAACCCACAAATTTCCATCTCAACCAATCAGAACCCTTATTTCCGTAGGCCCCACACCTCATTATCTCTCTCGCATCCTTCCTCCTCTCCCTTCTTCCCGTTCACCCTGCACCTTCACCGCGGCCACCTGCACCCCTGCACGCGTTCGCGCTGCCGTGAGTCGCCGCCGGTGACCTCGTCCCCGTGCCCCCGGCCTCGCAGGCACCCCCTCGGTGAGTTCCACATCCCCTCACCTCCTCCTTTCTTCTTTTTCCTTCGCTGATCTGGTTCTTGATCTGAAAACTTCTTGTCGCTGTCGTCGTAGGCCACCGCCGGAGCTCCTTCGACGAGATCGACCGTCACCACCCGTCCCACGGATCATCGTGAGCACCCCTTCTCCGATCCTCCTTCCTTTCTTCTCTGTTTTTCTTTTCTCTTCTTGTTTACATGTCTTGATCATTTACTGTTCATTCCTTGGCCGGAATCCGACGATGCCGACGACGTGACCCGACGTTCCAGCGAGGTACCCCGACCCGTGTGGTTCCATTGCTCGTCGTTTGGGTTCATTCCGTGAACCGTGCGCCGTCGCGAGTTTCCCCGCCGACGTTTTACGTTCCGTTTTTCCCGGTTCGCGACCCGTCGAGGCAAGTACCCCTGCTACATGCTAAACAATATTTACATACATATTAATGACACCCTAACCTATAAATTTAACTTTGGTACGATCATTTCTCTTTTTGTGTTCAATATTGTTATATAACATTTTATCTTTCAAACTTGGAACATATATATGTAAATACCATTGCACCCATGAAGTTTTAACCTGGTAACATGATTAAACGGCTATAATTGTCTTACTGCATTCTCATAATGTTGAAATCATCTCTGTGACACAATTGATAACTGTATTGCTAATTGAATGAATCTGCCTATTGCTTAATTCATTGCTTATATCATGTTGTTGATACCCATGCTTGATTATATAACTGATTGTGAGTACACCTATGATATCGCTTGCTTCTTGACCTGTCTTGCTACCTACATATTGATTGACCCGACATGGTACCGTATACTGCTTGACTTGACATGATGTACCATGACCTGACCCGTTACCTGATCTTGCGTTTAATGCCAACAAACCTGACATGTAGTCCTCATGGACCGTTCCTGTTGTCTATCCAGACAAACCTGTTTACCTGATCCTGTGTTGGCATTAGTTTCTTGACTACGGGATACCTGACTTGACATACACATATAACTTGGGGGTATGGGGAAATCAAAGGTGAAACCTGACTTGTAACTCGACAGTTCACTACCTGTCCTGAGTGTACACATTCCTGTTTGGTGCCTAGCGGCATGTCTCGGTTTCAGCCGAGAATATTGTGGCCGTGGTCCCGGGTATGTACGGGATACTATTGAGTGTACACATTCCTGTTTGGTGCCTAGCGGCATGTCTCGGTTTCAGCCCGAGAATATTGAGGCCGTGGTCCCGGGTATGTACGGGATACTATTGAGTTACATCGATGATTCATCAATTTGGTTTCAAAGACTTTAGAACAGAGAACCTGATAGAACAGTCCAGTTTACCCACTGCACACTACCCTGCACTGCTCTGATTCATATTATTGTTACCCTTGCTTTATTCATATTTATATTCGCATTGCCTGTTTATTATGTTATTACTTGATGACTTGACGCGCCGACGTCTGGGTTTTGCATGGCCCAGATTCTGTACCGCTGTCGCAGCCCGAGCAGGAGTACTTCAGCCGACAGGCTGAGCTGTGAGTGTTAGCAGTAGTTAGCTTTTCTTTACTGCATTTTATTCCTGATGTGAGCCCGCATTATGGGACATACATTCCAGTCATTTTGTATTGGATCTTTCGCTTCCGTATTTATTTATTCTTGACTCATGTTATCTTGGATAATGGACATGTTTTAGATAGTTTTATTTTGTTCTTGATATCTCTACAACCGTAATGTGACTGTGGATGGATACTTCCTACCCACAGGTAGTATGATTGGCTATGTCACGTGCCCATTTTAGCATACTCTGGGAAGCGGGGCGTGACACCTTGGGTCCTACCCTTGGGTAGGGGATACTCACGAGTGGTTGACTCTCACACTTGGACTGACGATAGGTTTAGTGACCTGTACAGTGAGACTTAGAGACTGATAAGGATAGTGACATTGACATGTATTGCTTACTGATTCAACATCCCTGCCATGTTGTTTACTGCTTTACCGTTTGCCTGCTCTATTAGATACCTGCATTGGCTACTTCCTGTTCACGTCTTACTCTTTTGATTACCGTTACACATTCATTATTATTACACGAGTTACTTTTCGTACCCATATATATATTGCTACCGTGTCGCTCTGACGACCTGAGTATGCATGCTCAGAGTGAGAAATGGATCTAGCATGGACCGGGACCTGACGTACCTCGAGGGTATCGCGGACATCTTGATCAGCGATTCAGAGCTATACTCATTGATCTCCACCTGATTAGTTCTTTTGTATTTGTTTTGTTTTAGTTACTGCATTTCTCATTACCTGTGCAACGTAAAGCTAGAAGCCGAAATGTGACTACGGAGAGATATTTTCTCGACCGTAGGAGCATGGCTGGCCTCGTCAGCCCCTCGTATTCCGTATTTTGGAAAACGGGACATGACAAATACCAACACCTTTGATAGTAAACTATCAACATCTTTAGAGAAAAAACTATCATGCCTTAAGAATCAAAGATTGGTCAACTTTAACAATGTCAACTATTCAATTCAAATGGGCATCTTGTCCTTTTTATAAACATAATTAACAAATTATTAATTATTTAATTAATATAATAAAATATTAATTCGACAATTAATGATGACGGTGGATCGAGGAGAAGAGCGGAGACGAGAAGAGCAGAGACCACGATCGAGGAGATGAGCGGAGACGAGAAGAGCGGAGACCACGATCGAGGAGATGAGCGGAGACCACGGCAGTGGCTGGAGGAGGATGAAGTTGCTGATGGCGAGAGAGGATGCCGGAGGTGATGAAAAGAAGTTGAAGAAGAAGATGATGATGTGGATGATGAAGGAAGGAGGAGCAAATAAATCCTGGTATAAATGTTCTAAAAGAAAGCTATTCCACACGCGCTTCACATTAAGTACCTCTTCTTCTCAGTCACTTGTGAAGAATGACGATGGCCTAGATACATACTGTCTCATCAACTTTTAAGAACACTGCTGCGCTTGTTCGCAGCAATGTTAAAATAAGTACTAAAGAACAAGAACAGTAACTAATTTATTTTTACGAACAAGCAAAGTTCGTTACAAGAAACACCAAGGCATAACCACTGCTACTCAGGTCATTTTACAACTCAACTTTTTTTTTCTCTACAAAGGTTGGTCAGAAGACCGATCAAACATGCCGTGTTTCTTTTGATATATGAAGCTGGATATAGATGATAGATACACATGGTGAACTGGTTCACATTACAGAAACAGGTTCTGGAGTGAGGATGTACATTTTGCAGTCGTGAGCGTCGACTTTACTTTCAAGGGCTCCCACTATGTTCTCCATGAGTTCTTCATGCTGCACGACAACAGAACATTAGAGTCAGATCACAAGTTCCTTGTAAGTCAACACCCTTTTTTTAGGTGGTAAACTAGGGGATAGTATCTGTATTTGTTGGAATGGATTTGTGTGCAAATGTATGCACAAGCTGCCTCATTTGAGACATTCATCTTTTAAAAGAGAGAGGAAATTACACGTCTAAGAGCCTGCAAGCTCTAATCATTATGGTGATAGTGTTGTGAGATCAGTGGCCATTCGAATTTTCTAGAAATACTAATTATGCAATCCAGTAAAAAAAATATCAAATATAGAATCAGAAGGTTGTTTCTTTCTTAAAAATATGCACATTCTTGTCAGATGCTAATTTTCACATGCATCCCCATGCGCACATAATATTTTTAGTTTCGTTATTCGTTGTTCCTAAGATATCAGGTCAGATTTACAATATCAGGACCTGCATAAGATTTAATTTTATATAGCAGTTTATTATATTAGATTATTCTATATAGGACCAAAAAAAGTTATCTGGTGCACACTCTTTCTGAAGATTCCCATTTTCACATTCATGTACTAACAATCAAGATTTTGCCTACAAAATTTCCAAAATCATCCTATACATTTCCAGAGTTTTTCAATCTTCTAGAAGTTCACAAATTTTTAAAATTCAGTTAAATCATATTCGATCAGTTCTTTTATTTTAGGATTTCACAAATAATCCCCTATAAACAAATCATTTCCCTCACATCAGAAATATTATTTTTTATCAATTGCAATATTGCACCTCTATAAAACTAAAATACTCTTTTATGTCATCTATATGATAAAACAAATTCTTAATGGGGTCGTGCAGTTGAAAACATCAACTTCTCATGCTGTGATATAGATACATGTTGCACAACATACATGTGATAGAGAGAGAGAGAGAGAGAGAGAGAGAGAGAGAGACCAAACCTTTTGCTCGATAAGATGTCTAGAAATTTCAGGTTGCTCATTATTCCTATTGTGTACTACATTAAGTTCATTGTCATATTTATTTTTAAACAAACACCTGTCCACATGCTCCCAAATTTTAGAAGTGAAAAATGCCATGCTATCTCTATTTTATTACCTCTACATATATACCCCACTAGACTTAATTTTTGGCCCTGACTGAATATTTATGGATCAAATATTCATTGTGTCAATCTCCAATACTTCAAATGCTAGCATGTTCCAGTATTTGGGCTTAAATTCAAATGTAACCAGTTGATGATTAAGGATTAGCCTGTATGGCCCTTGAACCTGAGTAATTAAGCAACAAGCCATTCCAATTATCAAAAGGCATAATCATGGTTTGAGAACTCGGTCGAAACCCTGCGGGGTTTCGGCCGTTTTGGACCAGTCCTAAACAACCCCAAATATCTTGGTTTCGCCTGGTATAGTGGTTTCGGGAAGATAAGTCACATTTCGGCCGTAACGATGTATTTACAGGTGGGTATCGGTCCTACAGTGCCCAAAATATCAGTGTAGGAATTTTATCAAGGAGAAAGGCCTACATGGCACTTGAAAACTTCAAGCATCTAGTTACCCTTTGTACTCCTGTCCAAAAAATATGAAGCAAAGAATGAAGGTAAAGGAAGAAGAAAGAATGAAGCAGCAGCAGGGGCAGTGACGAAATGACAGAAAAAAAGTTGATGTGATGTGGTGTGGCGACAGTGGTGTGAACTGAAAAGGAACACTCATCCTCTATTTTTCCTCCCTCACGTAATTGCATAAAAACCACTTTTTTCTGTGTCTTGAATATGTGCTTTTTCTTTAGGTTTGTTAAACTGCAGGTACATAAATGGGCAACACATCTTACCTGTAGGCTGTAGCATTAATATTCACTTTCTGGGATTTTCTGTTGGATACCTTAGAGCAGCATTTCAACTTGCTATATTAGTAATAATAATAATAAGAAGAAGAAGAATAGCTACAATTAAAGGAGTGGGCCGACTGCGTTCCTCAAGTACATATTTGTAACTGCTAATGATGGCGGGATAGGAAAAGTAAAATCATGAAATTCATTTGAAGGAATGTTCAACTTGATTAATTTGACTATCTCACCTTCCACAGATCTCTGACAGAAACAGTGGTGGATGTGTTAAGGCCAAGCACCTCCCATTTTGCCGTAACTGTCACTACTTTAGAACACCGATTCCATAAAGCAACTACCAGTCGATATCCCGATAAAGGTCCTGCCCAAACCTATAAATTCAAAGGCCATGGAAGCAGCTATCAGTACTTCAGAGTATTGACTTCTAGGATTAACATGGGTATCATTGAACGGAGTGTTTAAGCACCAAAGCCTAGAATGCTGATATTTATGCATATAAATAAAATGTCAGGCTTACGCAAGCACATCTTCAAGCAAGGATATGAATAAATGACATAAATAGCAAATTTTGCCTTCATATTATTCAGTATGGAATCATTAAGTTTACTTATTAGATACACACATGAACTCTTGGCACTAAAGCGCATGCACAAGTGCGTAAATGGAGTTGGATGCGTGGATGGCTAATGATGTAGGAAGGCGCATTGAAATCTTGTCGTCCTAAAAGCTACACGTCCAACATGAACAAAGAGCTTATATCTTGTTGTTCTCATCTCCTCCTCCTACCTTACCCATTGCATAATTTCCTTTATATATAACCTTCTTTTAGATCAATTCATGCAGTGCCATGAGAAATAGGGTCTAACCGCTATGCATCTATATCCATGTGACTTCAAACATATGGTAGGTTATGCTTATACAATGACCATCTCTCTATTTTTTTTGGAGGAATTTAACTACTCACATCCTATAAACTAAAACAAAATTATTCTGCACAATTACCATAAGTAGACCCTCACAAAGGACCAGCTCCATCTCTTCACTGAAATCCTCTGCTTAGTTTCTTCCTACCTCTCTTCTCCTATGTATTACTCTGACATACATATCGCAAAATCCTTATACAAAGTTCTCAGTTTTTATTATCTCGTTCATTAGCTCTATTTCTCTTCCATGATTAAGAAATAAACCCAAAAGGGGTTTTGTGTAGTATATTTATATTGAATTTCTTAGGGACACAATTTTTTGCTGTGATATGTTTGACTGATTTGGTGATCAGTATAACCTAAAAAAGCAAAAGATCAGAACAAACGATAAGTTATATTGTTTTAGGATTTTCATGTGCTATATCATTTAAAATATTGGGAAGTGAAGAGATCAGGTTTATTTTGAGATTTCTAAAAATTTTACGATTTTTGTTTGCAAGCAAAATGTTGAAAAACTGGAAAAAAAAGAAGAAGAAAATTATGGGATTATGGAAAATTGCGATTTTCAAGCTCTATATAAAAAGCAAAATAAAATAACCGAAGAAATAGGAAATTTTGAGATTTTAGAAATTTCACGATTTTCGTGTCTAGCATACAAAAAATTGAAAAACCTAAGAAAAGAAATCGATTGAGATTTTTTAAATTTAGCGATTTTTCGTGTGTGATGAGAAGCAAAATATTGAAAAAATGGAAGAAAACAAAAAAAAATGATATTTTTGAAAAGTTCGCGATCTGTGTACTAGCGAGCAAAATATTGAAAAACCGAATAAAATAAAAAATATTAAGATTTTTTATAATTTCACGATTTTCGTGTGTTAGCAAGCAAAATATTGAAAATTTATATAAATCAGAAAATTTGTGAAATGTTGCGATTTTTGTATGACATGCAAAATATTGACAATTTGAAGGAAACAAAAAAATTTGGGATTTTTAAAGATAAAGCGGTTTTCGGGTGCTAGCAAGCTATATATTGAAAAAAATTAAGAGCACGAATTTTTTTGTTGAGATTTTTGAAAATTTCGCGATTTTCATGTGATATAACATGCAAAATACTGGAAAAACGAAAAAAAAAATTGAAATTGTTTTAGTTTCTAATTTCATGATTTTCTTGTTTTATAGAAAACAAAATATTGAAAAAACCAAACAAAATGTAAGAGCTTGGGATCCTAGAAAATTAAACTTTCATATGATGACGTGAAGAATATTGTAAATTTATTGCAAATTTTGTGATTGGCATATGCTAAAAAATCTAATAAAACATTTTTTGAAAAATTTGGGATGAAGGCTAGATGTTGTTTGGAAAGTTTTATGATTTTCATATGCTATATAGCGTGCATAATATTTAAAAAAGGAAAAAACAAAAATTCTAAAGGTTTCCAAAATTTTGTTATTTGTACTATTGAAAAACCAAAGAAAAAATAATATTTTATTTTTGAAAATTTTACGATTTTCTTGTGCTATAGCAAGAAAAATAGTTGAAAAACGAAAAAACAAAAATGTTGATATTTCAAAATTTCGCCATATTCGTATACTCTCCAAAATGTTAAAAATTGAAGAAAACAAAAATTTTTGGGACTTTTGTACATTCCGTGATTCTCATATGTTATAACAAGAAAAATATTTAAAAACAGAAGAACAAATTTTTGTTGTTGAGATTTTCAAAAAAATTCGCGATTTTCGTATAGCATGGAAAGGAGGAATGGAGGATATTGAAAAGTTTTAAAAATCATAAAATGCTGAAAATTCAAAGAAAACAAAAAAAAATTGAACTTTTAAAAACACGGGATTTTAGGATGCTATAGCATGTAAAATATCAGAAACAAAAAAAATTTGGGATTTTTAAAAATAACGTTTTCGTGTGTTGCATAGCGAGCAAAATATTGAAAAAAACAAATAAAACTGAAATTTTTGAGATTCTTAAAAATTAAGCAATTTTCATATGGTAGTATGAAAAATATTGTAAGATTAAAAACATATAATTTTGGTTTTTAAAAAAAATTCGCAATTGCTATGTGCTTAAAGAACCCGAAGAAAGCAAAAATTTGAGATTCTTGAATAATTCATCATTTTCGTGTTCTATCGCGAGCATAATATTGAAAACAAACAAAAAAAAAAAAATCTAAGATTTTTATTTTGCGATTTTCGTGTGCTATATATATCATAGAAAAAAAATTATACCCGAAAAAATTTAAAATTATTTTATTTTTTGAACTTTCATGATTTTCTCCTGCTATAGCAAGAAAAATAATGAAAAAAAGAAAACGAAAATTTTGAGACTAATATTTTGACATATTTGTGTGCTAAGCGTGCAAAATGTTGAAAAATTGATGAAAACAGAAAATTTTGGGATTTTTGTATATTCCGTGATTTTGGTGTGTGCTATATAACAAGAAAAATATTGAAAAACCGAAAAAAAGGAAATTTTCAGATTTTTAAAATTTTCGCGATTTTCGTATGCTATATGGCAAAGAGGATGTTGAAAATCTTTTTAAAATTCCAAAATATTGAAAAACTTTATAAAAAGAAAAAGAAAAAAATTTGAATTAAAAAAACATGATTTTAGTGTGTTGTTGCATGTAAAATGGTGAAAATTTGAAGGAAACATGAAATTTTGAGACTTTTGAAGATAATGTGGTTTTCGTGTGCTAGCAAGCAAATATTGAGAAGCCTTTTGAAAATTTCGCGATATTCATAAGCTGTATGAATATTGAAAAATCTGTAGCAAATAAAACAGAAAAGTTTGAGATTATTGAAAATTAAGAAATTTTCATATGGTAGCGTGAATATTGTAAAATTGAAAATATATAATTTGGGTTTTAAAAAAGTTTTACATGTGCTTAAAAAATCATTTTCGTGTTCTATAGCAAGCATAAAATTGAAGAAAGAGAGAATAAATATTCTAAAATTTTTGAAAATTTTACGGTTTTCGTGTGCTATATATATCATGGAAAATATTGACAAACTAGAAAAACAAAAAATATTTTATTTTTTAAACAATAGAAAGAAAAATATTGGAAAGACGAAGATAACAAAAAAGATATGAGATTTTAAAATTTCTCCATATTCGTGTGCAATATATATGGTGCAAAATGTTCAAAGATCGAAGAAAATGTTCAAAGATCGAAGAAAACAAGAAATTTTGGCATTTTTGTACATTATGTGATTCCCGTGTGCTATAACATGAAGAATATTGAAAAACCAAAGAACAAAAATGTTTTTGAGATTTTTAAAATTTCACGCTTTTTTTATGCGTGAGGACAATGAAAAGCTGAAAAATATTCCAAAATGTCGAAAAAATTAAAATAGAAAAAATGTATATTTAAAAACATGATTTTCGTGTGCATCATTGAAGGAAAATATTGAAAATCCGAAGAAATCAGTGTTTTACATTTTTAAATTTGATTATTTTCTCATCCTACAGCAAGCAAAATATTAGAAACCGAATAAAACAGGAATTTTAAGATTTTTAAAATTTCACCATATTCATGTGCTAGTGTGCAAAATGTTGAAAATTTGAAGAAAATAAAATTTTTGGGACTTTTGTACATTCCGCAATGCAAAATATTGAAAAACCTGAGAACAAAGGAAATTTTGAGATTTTTAAAATGCCAGCAAGGAATATATTGAAAAACTAAAGAAAAATTCTAAAATGTTGAAAATTTAAAGAACATAAACATTTGAATTTTTAAAATTCCCTGATTTTCGCATGCCATATGGTGCAAAATATTAAACCCACCGTTGCCGGTCCCAAGTCCGGATGAGAAAGGGTGAGGGTTGTGGTAGGCTTGTGACAGCCAACGTAAAACTTTGTCACATTCTATGACATGAACCAGAATCAGAATATCGTTGGGGCGTCCCCTACTCAGCGACGCGCTACATCGCATCCCGGGTGTAGTGTTAAATATGCAAGGGCTTGGTCGTCGTCCAGATGCGGCGCGCTACATCGGACCCCGGGTGTAGTGACAAATAAGCAAGGGTTTCATAGGATCCGTCTAGCTTCCTGGAATATAGGTTCCCTTACGGGTAGACTAATAGAATTAGTGGAGGTGATGATTAGAAGGAGAGTTGGTATTATGTGTTTGCAAGAAACTAAGTGGGTAGGTGAAAAGAGTAGAGTTATAAAGCCTTGGGGTTATAAGCTTTGGTATACGGGTAGAGATAAAAATCGTAATGGGGTAGGTATAATCATAGATAGACGGTTGCTTGAGGATGTAGTTGAGATTAGGAGAAAAGGTGATAGAATTTTACTGGTTAAGCTTATTCTAGGTGGAGAGATCTTTAATGTTATTAGTACTTATGCACCACAGATAGGTCTTGATGACGCTAGTAAGCGTCTATTCTGGGAGGATTTAGACGAGGTGGTGCAAAGTATACCTAGTGGAAAGGAGTTATTTATTGGTGGTGATCTTAATGGACATGTAGGTACTAGTCGTAGTGGGTTTGATACTATCCATGGAGGTTTTGGTTTCGGACAAAGGAATGAAGTAGGTGACTCGATTCTAGATTTTGCTTTATCTTATGAGTTGATTTTAGCAAACACCTGGTTTAGGAAAAGAGAGTCCCACCTTATCACTTTTAGGAGCGGATCAAATGCTAGTCAAATAGACTTTTTTCTGACGAGAAGAATAGATAGAGGTTGTTGTATCGACTGTAAGGTAGTGCCAGGTGAGAGTGTAACTACTCAACATAGACTTTTAGTTCTAGATTTTCGATTTAGAAGAGAACCTAGGAAGATTAGACGTAAGGTAGAGCCTAAAATTAAATGGTGGCGATTGAAAGAAGGTAATCAAAAGACTTTTATAGATCGTGTAGTACAAGAAGCGGATTGGCAGTCGGAAGATGATCCAGACAAAACATGGAACAAAATGGCTAGTTGTATCAAGAAAGTAGCTAGAGATCTACTTGGTGAGTCGAGAGGTGGTGCTCCACCATCTAAGGACATATCATGGTGGAATGAAGATGTAAAGGCTGCTATTAAAATTAAAAGAGATTCTTATAAAGATTTGAAGAAAAGTAGAGATGTGGAGAGATTTGAGAAGTACAAAATGGCTAAAAAGGAAGTTAAGAAAGCTGTTCGGGAAGCTAAATCTAAGGTCTACAAGGAGGTGTACGAGAAATTAGACACTAAAGAGGCTGCAAATGATATATACCGGATTGCTCGAATGCGGGAAAGGAAGACTAGAGACTTATGTGCGGTGAAGTGTGTCAAAAATGAAAATCAGAAGGTTTTAGTTCGAGATGAGGATATCAAGGAAAGATGGAGAGATTATTTTGACAAATTGTTCAATGAGAGCTTTACTAAGAATTTGGATGGACTTGTCATTCAATCTCAAGATATAAATCGTGATTTCATGCGTAAAATAAGACTTACTGAGGTTAAAGAAGCTTTGAACAGAATGGGTTTAAGAAAAGCGGTTTGTCCTGACGGGATTCCTATCGAGATTTGGAGATGCTTAGGAGAAATAGGCGTTAAATGGCTGACAGATCTGTTTAATAAGATTTGGCAGACAAAAAAGATGCCAAATGAATGGAGGAAAAGTATCATTGTACCTATCTACAAGAATAAGGGTGACATTCAAAGTTGCTCAAACTACCGTGGAATAAAACTAATGTGTCACACCATGAAACTTTGGGAGAGAGTGATTGAACACAGGCTAAGGAAGGATATTAAGATAACAGAGAACCAATTTGGGTTCATGCCTGGACGATCGACGACAGAGACGATTCATTTGCTTCGTCAACTTGTCGAGCGCTTTCGAGAGAGGAGAAGAGATTTGCATATGATATTTATTGATTTAGAAAAAACGTACGACAAGGTACCTAGAGAGGTATTATGGGGGACAATGATGAAAAAGGGGGTCCCCGTCAAGTATATTGACATAATCAAGGATATGTACGACGGAGTAGTGGCAAATGTCAGAACTTGCGGTGGCTTAACAAGTGATTTTCCGATTACTATTGGTTTACATCAAGGATCTGCATTAAGTCCTTTCCTGTTTACCATCGTGATGGATGAGCTTACTAGAACTTCCAAGATGAGGTCCCTTGGTGTATGCTATTCGCTGATGATATTGTTCTAGTAAATGAGACGAAAGCAGGGGTTAATGCCAAATTGGAATTATGGAGACAAACATTGGAATCTCGGGGATTCAGATTAAGCAGGTCCAAGACAGCATATATGCACTGCAAATTTAGTAGCCAGAGAAGTCAAAACCATATTGGTATAACATTGGAAGGGCAAGAGATATCACTGAGCGACCAGTTTAGATATCTAGGTTCCATCATCCAAAGGAATGGGGAGATCGATAGTGATGTTAATCAAAGGATCCAAGCTGGTTGGTTGAAATGGAGGAGTGCAACAGGGATTTTGTGTGATCGTAACTTTCCGTTAAAATTGAAAGGGAAGTTTTATCGGAGCGCTATTCGACCTGCCTTATTATATGGTACAGAATGCTGGGCTCCTAAGAAGCATCATACACAGAAGATGCACGTAGCGGAGATGCGCATGCTTCGTTGGATGTGCGGTAACACTAGAAAAGACAAGGTGCGAAATGAGGATATTCGTGCAAAAGTTGATGTGGCACCCGTGGAGGAGAAGATGCGGGAAAACCGGTTTAGATGGTTTGGTCATGTGCGACGCAGACCTATGGAAGCACCGGTTCGACGAATAGATACTCTCGATATGGGTAATGGCAAAAGGGAGACCGAAGAAAACATGGATGGAGGTGATACGAAACGATATGGTTGCCAAAGGACTCAATGAAAGTATATTGTTCGATAGAAGTGAGTGGAGACAGAGGATTCATGTGCTGGACCCGGCGTGATTCTCATGTTGGTTCATGTAGCCTACCCCATATGCTTGGGATAAAAGGCTCAGTTGTTGTATATGGTGCAAAATATTAAAATTTGAATACATAAATTTTTGGGATTTTTGAAGATAACGCGGTTTTGCGATGCTATAACAAGCAAAATATTAAAAAACAGAAGAGCATAGAATGCCGAATATTGAAATTTTAGGTTTTTAATTTCGATATTATCGTGTGTTATAAGCAAATATTGAAAAGCCGAACAAAAACAGAAAAATATGAGATTTTTGAAAATTTCATGATTTTTTATATACATGCATAATATTGAAAATGGGAAAAAACAAAATGTTTTTGAGATTTTTTTGAAGTTCTCTATTATGAAAAATATAGAAAAACCAAATAAAAACAAAAAAATATTTTATTTCTGAAAATTTCATGATTTTCTCATGCTATAACAAACAAACAAAATATTGGAAAATCGAAGAATACAAAAATTTTGAGATTTTTAAGAAATTCACGATTTCTATATGCTAGAAAGGAAGATATTAAAAAGCTGAAATATTCAAAATTTAAACAAAACAGAAATATTTAGAATTTTAAAAAATTCACGATTTTTGCTAACTACAGCAACCAAATATTAAAAAAAACTAGAGCACGGAAAATTTTGAGATTTTTGAAAAATTCACGACTTTAATTTAGCGATTTTCATGTGTCGTAGTAAGCAAGTTATTGAAAAAAACGCACAGAATATAGAACTTTGTTATTCTTGAAAATTTCACGATTTTCCTCACCTATATAGCATGCATAATGTTGGAAAAAGGAAAATCAAAATTTTTGAGATTTTTGAATATTTTTTGTACAATATATCATAGAAACATAGAATAAGCGAAGAAAATAAAAAATATTTTATTTTTTAAAGTTTCATGATTTTCTCGTGCTATAGCAAGCAAAATATTGAAAAATCGAAAAAAAAAATTAAGATTTTTTAAAATTCGTCTTATACGTGTGCCATAGCGTTCAAAATATTGAAAATTTTGAAGAAAAAAAATATTGGGATTTTTATACACTCCTTGATTCTCGTGTGCTACAAGAAAAAGTGCAGAATTATAATTTTATTGGCATTTTTTAAAATTTCGCAAATTTTCGTATGCCAAGGGAGATATTGAAAAGCTGATGAAAAATTTTAAATGTTGAAAATTGAAAGAAAATGTTAAAATTTTGAATTTTAAAAATTTCGCAATTTTCAGGCGTAACATGTAAAATATTGAAAATTCGAAGTAACAGGAAATTTTGGGATTGTTTAAGATAACGCGGTTTTCGAGTGTTATATATAGCATGCAAAACATTAAAAAAATCGGTTTTACTGTGCTATAACATGCATAATATTGAAAAGAGTTTTTTTTGAAAAACCAAACAAAACAGAAAAATTTGAGATTCTTGAAATTTTCATGAATTTAGTTTTCTATAGCATGCATAATATTGAAAAGAGGAATAAAACAAAAAAAATATGAGATTTTTTGAAAATTTTACGATTTTTGTTGTATTGAAAAACCGAAGAAAACAAAAAATATTTTATTTTTGAAAATTTCATAATTTTCGCGTGCTACAGGCAAAATATTAGAAAACTGATGAAAATGTACGTAAAACGAAAAATTTTGGTATAATAACAAACAAAATATTGTAAGTCGATAATTTTGTACATTTTGTGATTCTCGTGTATAATAACAAACAAAATATTGAAAAACTAAACGACAAAAATATATTGACTTTTAAGAATTTCGCAATTTTTGTATTCTAGCAAGGAAGATATTGAAAAACTGATGAAAAATTCCAAAATGTTGAAAATTAACAGATAAATTTTGAATTTTTAAAAAATTCACGATTCTCACATGCAAAATACTGAAAATTTGAAGAGACGGACATTTTGGGATTTTAGAAGAAAACTCGATTTTCGTGTGCTAGCAAGAAAAATAGTGAAAAAATCAAAGAACGGAGAAAATTTTGACTTTTGGAACTTTCGTGATTTGCATGTACGATAGTATGCAAAATATAAAAAAATCAAAGAAAACTGAAATTTCAAGTTTTTTATTTCGCGATTTTCACTTGTTACAAGCAAGATATTGAAAAACTGAACAAAAGAGAAAAGTTTGAGATTCTTGAAAATTTCATGATTTTCATGTGCTTATACCAAGCACAATATTGAAAAAGGAAAAAAAAACAAGAAAAAAGATTTTTGAATATTTTGCGATTTTCATGAGCATATACATGAAAAATATTAATAAACCATAGAAAACAAAAAATATTTTATTTTTGGAGAACTAAAGAAACATAAATTTTGATAGTTTTAAAATTTCACCATATTCGTGTTATAGCCTGTATGAAAATTTGAAGAAAACAAAAAACATTGGATTTTTTTAGATTCGTGATTCTCGTGTATTATAACAAACAAAATAAAGAAAAGATGAAGAAAGAAGATATAGAAAGGCTAAAGAAAAATTGCAAAAAATTGAAAATTAAAGAATACAGAAAATTTTGAATTGTAAAAACACAAAATTTTGAATTGTAAAAAAATCATTTTCATGTGCTATAACAAGCAAAATATTGAAAAACAGAATTTTTTGGGATTTTTTATGATAACACGTTTTCCTCGTGCTGTAACAAGAACAAGAAAAATATTGAAAAACCCGAAAAGTAAGTAAAATTTTGAGATATTTGAATATTTTGTGATTTTTGTGCACTACATATCATGAAAAATATTGAAAACCGAAGAAAACAAAAAGTAATTTATTTTTCAAAATATCATGATTTTCTCATGCTATAACAAGCAAAATATTGAAAAAGAGATTTTAAAAAATTTTCGTGCGCACAAAATATTGAAAAGTGGAAGAAAAATTCCAAAATGTTAAAACTTTAAAGAAAACAGAAAAAATTTAAAATTTTCAAGATTAACGATTTTCGTGTGCAGAAAATTTTGGGATTTTTCGAAGATAACGTGATAATCGTTTGCTATAGAAAACAAAATATTTAAAAAATCGAAAAGAAAAGAAAACTTTTGAGATTTTTGAAAATTTTGCTATTTCCGTGTGCACATGCAAAATATTGAAAAATCAAAGAAAACTGAAATTTTGAGTTTTTAATTCATGATTTTCGTTTGCAAAAATATTGAAAAAGCGAAACAAAATGAAAAGTTAGAGATTCTTGAAAATATCATGATTTGCGTGTGATATATAGCATGCATAATATTGATAAAATGAAAAAATAATGATTTTGAGAATTTTGCGATATTCATTTCCATTATATCATGGAAATATTGAAAAACTCAGAAAAACAAAAATATCTTATTTTTGAAAAATATTGCTAGCAAAATATTGGAATACCGAAGACAACATAAATTTTTAAAATTTCGCCTTATTCGTGTCGAAAAGTTTAAGAATACAAAAAATTGGATTTTTATACATTCCGTGATTCTCGTGTGTTATAAGCAGCAAAATATTGAAAAATCGATGAATAATGAAAGACTTGATTCCAAACCCAAAGATTTTAGCTAAACTACGAGAAACTCCCAAAAACTTTTAAAATTACGAGAAACTACCATGGTGTAAAAAAATTCAGTTTTTTGGCAGTTTCGTGCAATTTATTGCTGATGTGGCACCTTATTTCCGGTAGTTTTTCATAGTTTTTGAAAGTTTTGCGGTAATTTCTTATGTATTTTGAAAGTTTTGTGGTAGTTTCATGTATTTTAAAACTTTTTTGGGGTTTCACATAGTTTAGCTAAAAAGTTTGGGTTTTTTTTGGAATTAAGCCTCTATAATTTTCAAAATGTAAACAAATGTATATGGAAAAGAAAATTTTGAATTTTTAAAAAAAGCCACGATTTTCGCATGCGAAATTTTTTGGTTTTTTTTAGAAGAAAACACGGTTTTTTTTGTAATATAGCAAGAAAAACATTTTAAAAACCGAAGAGAACGGAAAATTTTTGAGATTTTTGGAAATTTCGCTATTTATATTGAAAAACCAGACAAAACAGAAAAGTTTAAGATTTTTGAAATTTAAAAGATTTCCATTATGGTAGCATGCAAAATATTATAGATTTGAAGAAAACAAATAATTTTAGGATTTTTGTAAATTTCGTGATTGTCTCGTGCTAAAAAACCGAAGAAAACATAAAATGTTTAGATTTTTGAAAATTTCATGATATTCGTGTGATATCATGAAAAATATTGAAAAGAGGAAGAAAACGAAAAAATGAGATTTTTGAAAATTTTACGATTTTTGTTTGCTTTATGTCATGAAAAATCGAGAAACTGAAGAAAACAAAATATTTTTTTGTTGAAAATTTGATAATTTTCTGATGCTATAACAAGCAAAATATTGGAAAACCGAAGAAAACAAAATTTTTGAGCTTTTTGAAATTTCACCATATTCATGTGCTTGCGAGCAAAATGTTGAAAATTTGAAAGAAAAAAAATTAATATTTTTGCATATTTCTGGATTCTTATATGTTATAACAAGCAAAATATTGAAAAAAAATGAACGTTTTTTTTTTTGAGATTTTTAAAAAGTTCATGATTTTCATATGCAAAGAAAACATTGAATATTTTACATATGAAGTTCAAAAATATGATATTACAACTTACAAATCATATAACAATCGACTTTTAAATTAATATGATTTTTTTAACTTTCGACTTCGTACCCACGCATTGCACAAGGGCTTTGCTAATGATAAAACAAATTGAGATAGAGTATCAATGGTGTCATTAATGTTGTGATTCACCTCAGGTCCCAACTCTCATCTCTCATCTAAGCAATTTTATATGCATCTTTTTTCCCTTCCTTTGTTTCCAACTTTCCATATAAATTATCATAAGCTTTAGATTTAGCTTCACTAACCGTCTTTTTAGCGTTTTTTTTTGCTAATTCATATTATATGAAGTTTTCTTCATTTTTACATGATCTAGTAGACATACAAAAAAAATTCAAGCAGCATCCAGCTTAATCAATGAGACTCAATACCATTATCACATAAAATCAGCGCTAAGCGATTCAAATAAGTCGTGAACAAATAGAAAACTGATGAATATGCTAACCTGGCTGCAGCCATCATTTTCTGCTACAGAAACCTTCCTTCCTTGAACACCAAGGGGATCTGCAATGATGAGAGCATGCCAATTTATTATGAATGCTAAGGATAAAAATCTTTCGGACTAATATCCATCATTGAGGGAGGATATAAAATCTTTTGGACTGATATCCGTCATTGAGGTAGGCACGATATGATTTTAATGTAAAGAAACAGGTGAACGCATGATATATATGATGCTTTATGCTGGAGATACTACTTTAAAGGTTACAGAATTATAAGAATTTAACCAACTGAATTGCCATAATAAATTAAATTTTCAAAATTTATAACATATACACAAAAATATATTCATCTGAAATGGACATGCATAGTGCAGAATGTTTTGCACTACTTCAACATGAAACTGAGCCCTTTTCCGGTAATTGTAGTGTAGAGGATCTCTACCATATAAAACTAGACATCTAATCCAAGCAGTGAGGAATATGGCTTTTTCTTGCATCAATAGCTAATAGCATATTGAAATCCCAATTGCTCCATTCTTCTTTGTATCTACAAACGCAGTTCCTAACCAGTCTAAATCATTTTTACTAAGGAATCCCAAGAAGGGGCCGTTCAATGTACACCACAGTAGCCAGAAAATGGTAACAAATTTAAGCACCAGTAGCTTAAGATTATCCAGGTTTTTACCAAGTCATGTTACTCTTAAGGTTGATCATGTATCCACACGCTTAATAATCCTGAGTGTCGCCCACACGACACTAGATGGGGAAATGCAAGACCGTCTAATTTTCCATGATGGGGCACACAAGCTAATTTAAAGAATTGATTAGAAGGCTTTTTTTTATATTAGTGAAAAAACACATCATATGAAATCAGGACAAAGAAGACAAACAAGGTCAAATGGAATAACTAACAAAGTTGATGGATGAGGATAAATGGGATCCATGGACTCCAATGAAATACCAAATAAATTTGAGGTGTGTGTGTGTGTGTGTGAACGCTTAAAAGGTGTTACCTTGATTTACTGCAATGACCTCCTTATTGCTTAAAATCTCAAAAGTTTCAGCAGTCATGTTTCGAATGTCGCAACCGATCAAAAGAGGGGCCTTAAAAACAGAAGGAAAAAAATAGACATTATTAACATCTAAAACACACATATCTAGATGACTTAAGTTTGTTTGTCAAGAATGAGGCCTGATGCTCATACAACAAAGCAATTGGAAAACATTTCTTCCAACAAAACCATCTGCTAAAAGCTTAAGAAGGTCTTATAACTTCCATTTCATTCTCTAAGTTTC
Organism: Agapanthus africanus; assembly: GCA_030015575.1. Taxonomy (NCBI): domain Eukaryota; kingdom Viridiplantae; phylum Streptophyta; class Magnoliopsida; order Asparagales; family Amaryllidaceae; genus Agapanthus; species Agapanthus africanus. The sequence goes on from CM057341.1 coordinate 185,885,329, forward strand.
CCAGATTGATAAACCGAAGAAGATATGAGTGTGATCATGTGAAGTAATCTTCATTAAGTAGGTTTAACTTCTAGATTAAGCATATCATAGGACATGAAGGTGGACGGAGAAGAGCCTACTCTTCAAATCTAGGCATATGTTAGCTCTACAAGTTATTATGAGGATATCAAATCAAGTTGAGTAACTTTACAAATTATACACTGCCAACCTCTTGTATTTCCCCCTTTTTCATTGGAGAAATTGTACGAAGCGATAGTAATGTTAATGGCACTATTTGATGCAACTATTAAAAAAATATTTTTTCATGAATGATTTGACTAACTATAGTTTGTGCATTTTTCTATGTTGTACATGATAAACCAGTTGCAACTTAAACCTCCCACAGGATGTTCTGCCAATGAGATTAATGTTTCGGTGTAACTTGATGGCCTCAAATTGTCATATTTTTTCAACAAATTTTTTAAATTTCCGTTTTGCATTTTCTCGGTTACTAACAGAGGTTATTTTTGAGAAAGGATCTATAAAATATTATCTGATTGAGATTCGATCTCTATTTACCTACTCTCAAATGACTATCTTTACAAACAGCCGATAAAGTTTGGTTATAATAAAGTCTAAGTTCCTGAATCAGTCAAATAATAACTTCCCACGTTTCTCATCATTCTCATCCCATTCACATAAAATGCCATTAGTTTATTCTCCTTATCCTTGAGCATCCTTCGTCATTTAGACCTAATGTTCCGTGAGCTTCATTAGTCCTCACCCCATCTAGAGGATTTTGTATACCGATTTGTAGTGTGTGTTTGTGGCTCCTTTGATGAAGAAATTGGTGAATTCATAAACAAGCACAGTTATAATCATTTTGGTGAAGTTCTCCAGACATTCCCTATCAAAGAATCCAAGTTTCTAGTGTCCATCTCTCTGAACTAAATGGCTAATAAACGAAGTTATATTGATCCATTCTAATTGTTAGAGAGAAACAAAGGCTATTACGTTATAACAAAAGACACTATTTTTGTTACCCTCAAATTACATTTAATGTTGCATCTGCACTTTTGAACATTTTCCATCCATGATTATTTACGTTTATGACCATTGATGTGGGGCTCACTGAGAACGCTCTTTGAACTGAAAGCAAGCATAATTCTAATCCAACAGCATGATAATGATTCAACAAGATATCAGCAAGTAAAGATAACCCCCATCACGGAGCCATCAATTTTATAATTATCTTTTCTATTTGTAGACTAACAAAGATATTTGAAAATAACAAAACTATATTCCATGCTTTGAATACCTGCCTACATGCACAAAAAGGTAACATTGTATTAACAACAGAAAATGTGTGATATTGTTGATATTAAAAGCACACCTTCATCAAAGCCCAGATACTGAAATGTGCACGATATTCCTCATAAGTCATACCACCATTGCCGACCTCTAACATATCCGGGTCTACCAAAAGTTATCAATATATACTTGCAAGTCAATATCCTCCAAAAAAAAATCCTAATTCCATGTAAAATTAGGCAGACAATTTGCATGGGGGTTTGCATTACTAAGCAGAGAACTGTGAAAAGATTACGATACCATTCCATCCACCAGGTCCTGCATATGATGCCCACTTATCATTGAGATCTGCAATCGCCGTCATGCTAAAGAAAATGGAAATTGATCAACACATTTGATATGGTATTATGAGATGATTTACACAAAAAATATACAAATTTAAAAATAAATTCTGACCTAGCCCATGTATCATTTATGTCATCTGTTGTCCGCCAGCTATTACCAACACTGCCAGCCCATAACGCAGGATCATCTACACCCCTATACAGAGGGATGAGGATCAAAATTCTTTTTACAGGATCCACTGATGAAAATAGTTAAATATATTAACATTTAAAATTACCATTCACAAAGAGAGTAAAAAATGACTCGGCCAGTCGAATTTAATGCATCCCGCATTGGAGGATAGCTGTGGTTTTCGAGGCACGGAGAGAGTAAAATTGATGTAATGATTCAGACAGATAACCTGGTTTTGACACTTAGCAGTAAAGAAGATGAGAAAGTACCGCTTCTCTGGTTTGATGCCCAAATTAAAACAATTATCATACTTCAAGTAGTCAACACCCTGAAGAGGGGGGGGGGGGGGATCAACAGATGAAACTGAAACACTGTAACAAGTACATCTACAAAAATATAAAGTGAAAGTTAACATTCAAATCCCATTCTGTGCATAAATATAGCTATCATTACCCAAGATGCAAAAAGCTCAGCATCATCAGTTTCATGGTAGAGGGATCCTGGTCGAACTTGGCAAGTAAATGCCCTGAATTTTTTATAGTTAAAACAAAAGAATTGCTGGTTAAATTAAAATGAAAAGTTCTTTATGTTGTGTAAGCTAAAAGGAAAGCATTTCATACAAAAGTATTGACATTGGATAATTTGAAATCAAAATATTGCTTAACGTGCACATGAGCGGCAACTTGGACCATCAGTTTTGACTGAAGTTACAAAATTTCTTAACCTCAAAAGCCAAATATTTACTTTACAGTATAACAGATTCCCTACCCAGCATCGGAATAAATACCAAGCTTGAGGCCCTTTCCATGTATGTAATCTGCAAGCGCTCTGATGCCAGCAGAAAATGTCTTCGGATCAGGTACCAATTTACCCTGCAGACCCACGCATCCACAAATAAGGTTTCTCTCAAAGATTTCACATACAGTAGAATAAAGTGCAGAATATAAATATTGTATCTAATTATCTATCAAAAACCTTGTGAGATAACCATAGAATTTGGGCACAAATATAATTAGAATGATAAATTCACCCAACTACATGTGAATCTATGAGACATTAAAAGCCTAAAAAAGAAGTTGCATCTATGAGTCTTTCACACATGCATAAAACACAATAAGCATCTAAAGAAGCAACGGAATAAACAGGTTATGTAGGGACTGAGTATGGAATTCAAGTTATTCTTTGGTCGAAATATATACAAATTATATAGTCATAAATATAAAGCAATCGCATCTACGATATAAGCAATCAATATAGTTTTCCAAAAATTAAATTTCTTGATGCTTGGTACAATTAAAATATTTACTTAATAGGGACTGTTTTAAGCCGACTCATTCACCATAACTATTTTTTAAAAAAAAGAATCCTTGCATTTTGAAGTCTTTCCATGGAATGGAGTTGGGACCAAGGTTCGAGAACTCGGTTTCGGTTCCGGTCTCTCATAATTTTATTAGTTTCGCTGGGTTTCGGATAGTTTTGCTAATCTCAGTTCGGGTTTCGGTTTTGACGGTAATACAATATACATAAGTGTGGATATATTAAATATTTAAATTTATGGTTCTGTATTACAAGACAATAATCCTAGTGTTTAAAAATCCAGCCGTGATGCAAAATATATTGAAAAGTGTACCTAAGATAAATATTAATATAGGGTTTGGGTTAACTTTTTTGCGGTTTTCTAACAATGAAGGCCTACAATGATCACAATGACGGTAAAAATGGTATTAAAAAAATAAGTTTTAAAAGGTTTCAGCCGAAACGATATTGTATGGTTAGTTGCGTATCGGTTTCGGGTTGGGTATCCGTCTCCAACAAAACCGATACGAAACCACCACGTATCGGTGGTTTCGGCCAAAACCTCGAACCTTAGTTGGGACCTCTTGTTTTTAGGATTAACAAGCCTGATCCAATAAGCTTGGTATGCCTAACAGAGATTAAAAAATTTCAGTTTGCTAAGGAACATTTGGATGGTACATCTGTGCATTTGTTTGTTTTTCTCTTTTTAAATATACCTGATAAATCAATTTATATCTTGGGTTATTGTAGGCACTTAAATGTTCACTCTTTTACCTTAAAAAATTTCATTCTTCGTTCTCTTCTCCTAACAATTTCATGGAAATTGAGAAACTAGATTTTCCTGATCACCAAGGCCATTCAGTATTAAATCCTCCGAGTCCGAACAAGTATTAGATTTCTGACAATGGACGAAAGCATTTTGATTACTTTCTTGTTTGTACCTAAGAGATGGATGCAAAATTTTAAGTAATTCACAAACACTTCCAACATGGTGTGATGTCTATGAACAATATGTATTATACACAGACAGTTTCCCAAAAAGTGTCAGATCGTACCTAGGTACACCATATATGAGGCGTGTGTGTGTCATATGCAGTCATATGCAAGACCCTAATAGAATAACATGTTAGCATCAAATTGATTCATGTATGCATCTAGTAGACATTTTTTAATTTATTCATATATACCTATAGTTGATAACTTGATGTCCTTAAATTAGGTTGTAATTCAATAAATTATCAACTTTTTAGCTTTAATAATTGATGTATTTGTCACTCTTTATAAGGACGATTCTCTCTTTTGGTTAACGTCTCAATTAGGTAGATTTCTTATTTTATATGTAGATGTATACACTGCTATGATCTTCATTGACCTACAATTCTAGTTTTCTGGTTGTACCTGTTAATAACTTGATTGTTATGTATTACGGCATAACTGCTGATACTTTAAAAGTTGATAACAATATATATAAATATTGTTGTCAAAGTAGTCAAATCGTGATATGAATCATAAATCGTTTTTCTTGTGAATCGTATCATAAATCGTAAATCGTAAGATATGATATTCGTTGGTGTAAAACTTAGAAATTAGACATCTAAATATATGTTTAACAATTATATGACTAGATTTAGCAATATAGGACAATGCATTAGAAAAGATATAGTGTTTAGTCAATTGCCCGTCGCAGTCGCACATCTGACATGTCACATAATTAATACTTACATAAATATCAATATTACAGTGTGTGTGTGTGTGTGTGTGTGTGTGTGTAAAAGACAGCAAGGACAAGGTATGCATGATCGAGGGAGAGGCGGCGAGGAAGACTCGAGCGCAGGAGGACCGAGAAGAGAGATTATGGATTTTTGTTTTGCGGCTTTTGCCAATTTTGGGGCAAGGAAGGGTTCTCCAGTAGATCTTAAACTATTGTAGGGCAGGGCCAAAAATATTTAAACCCGGCCAAATAGCTTGACCGATTCGAATCGCGAATCGTTAAAAACGAATTGAACCGTATGATTCAAATCGTGAGTCGTACGAATTGTCACGATTCGATGATAAATCCGATCCGTCCATGCGATTTGTATCAGAAACTGTCTGAAGCGTATCAAATCGTACGATTCGAATTGTGAATCGTACGATTTTGATAACTATGGTTGTAGTATCATCATGTTTTTTCTTATTAATAATTTGTTGTGCTGCCCTATCAGTGCCATGGTGTATCTATGTCCATGCTTCATAGACGGTAGCATCTATGCTTTTCCATTGGAGTTTTAGCAGTCTAGGGAATTTAGTGGCTTGCATTGCACTAATTCTAGATATCATGGCAAGGTTCTCTATTCCATGGTTCTTTTAGAGTTCGGGTCAAATGTGAAAAATATTGATATCAGGTTGATTTCCAGTAACGAAATCTAGACTTTGTTTGTAGTTATTGTAGTTACCAGGACCTATTTGTATAGCATACTAATGGTTCAGTGAAACCTAATAATTAGAAACGACAGGGATCAACACAGTTTAATGTCTCCAGGGATCAACACAGTTTAATGTCTCCATATAAAAGTCTGAATAATTGAGACCTAGAAAGGCAACATATGAATAGTCTTAGTTCAATCATTCACATGAACAATGTTGGATAATTCATTCACTACACAGAGATGCAACATACCTTCAGATTACGTAATAAAGAAGACCAACAATCATCTGCAATGAAATGAAAATCAAATAAATGTACAAAACAGTACATAATCCAATAGCAATTTTATGCATTACCTATATTAACATAGATGTAGCCTAAATCAGCTAGACCAGTAGAGACGAGTGCATCAGCTGTCAACAGAAAATAAAAGGTTACAATCTTAAAAAAGTACGCAAAGCTAAACTAGAAATTATCTTCTGAACTCAGTAAGTAAAAGCACAACTATTGCACTCTTAAGTTGTTATAATCATGTTTTCTATTCTCCATGTAAATACACAAAGTTACCATGAAATAAACCAATAAAGTTTGTTAATCATGTTTTCTGTTTTCCATGTAAATACACAAAAGCAATCATGATAACTGCCATTCAATAAGAAAGATAGCTGGCGCTAAAATCCCATAGACTGTTGTTGCCGTAAGACCGATCGGCAATGCAGCGAAAAACCTTATAGACGAATAACAAAAGAAAACCAGATGCAAACCGTAATAAAAATAACAAAAGAGATTTGAGGGGAAACGGGAAGAACCTTTATTAAAACTTGCGACGAAGAAAACCTTTCGGAGAATTATCACACCCTTTCCTTATGATCTCTAACGAGATCTATCTCCTTCTATAAATTCCCCTTCACCTTCGATAGCCTAGATTCCTTATGGAGACGCCGTTTACTCCTTATACTTTATGATATAAAACTATCCAAAATTCACCTTAATTCGATGATCTTGATTCCTTATGGAGCAACGATCCTTTTAACATTATGATAAAAAAAACATCAACCCTAATTAATAACCCTAAGATCCTATATATAGCCTCTATAATTTAAGATCTCATAAATTACAAAACTGTCACCAAAAACTTGATTTTCGAGTTAAATCTCGAATCAAATATTCCCAGTAATTGTTGAACCGGCGTCTATCAATCTAGGGCAGACATCTGTCGGCATCTTTGACAGAACGTTAAAAGTTCTACCAGACATTTGTCCCCCTGTGGTGGACGTCTGGCCAGATTAACCACGAGTTTCTAGGGCTCAGGCCAGACATCTGTCCCTCTGTGGTAGACGTCTGGTGTCTGATCTGGGCTCTGAACCTTAATTGATAGACATGTGTCCCCTGTGGGCAGGCGTCTGTCCCTTCTTTGATTTCGGAGTCTTGAGCAAAATACGACACCTTCACAATAATCTCCATCTTGCCTCATATTTCCTTATAGCCATCTTGAAAACTTATTGCGCTTTGTCTTGTATCCCTTTAGAGTTGCTTAGTTGTTCTCTTGTTTCCCCCCAATGGCACAATCTTTCTTCAGAATTGCGAAACTGATGTCGTCACCGTTTTTAATCAGAACTGAGAAACTGGTTTGCGATCCTCCTACCGAGATCGTCCTTCCTCACATTTGAGTACTTGAATAGAAGTCAAGGCAGACTAGAACTTCTCTGCAGGAATGACCTTCGTTAGCATATCTATCGGATTCACCTTAGTATCGATCTTTATTAAGTCGATCTCCTTTTCGGTTCACTCTCTTATCTTGTGATACCACACGTCGATATGCTTAGTTCTACTGCGGTATACTTGATTCTTCACCAAGTGAATGGTGTTTTGACTGTCGCAAAATAAAGGAACTAACCCCTTATCAAATCCGAACTCGTCAACCAGGCCCTTTAACCAAAAGACTTCCTTAGATGCTTCCACTGCCGTCATGTATTCTGCCTCCGTTGTTGAGAGCACCACGGTATCCTGAAGTGTCGATCTCCAACTGATAGGAGGTTCTGCAACTGTATATACATAGCCTATAAGAGATCTCTTGTTCAAGTCCTTAGCATAATCTGCATATACGTATTCTTGCAACTGGCTCGATTTATCTTCTGACTTGTGAAAGAATAAACCGAGATCTTTAGTTCCCTTTAGATACCGAAGTATCCACTTTACCGCTTCCCAATGAAGTTTTCCTGGATTTGACATGTACCGGCTAACCAAACTTACCGCATAGCATATGTCTAGAAGTATGCATAGCATATGTCTAGAAGTATGCATACCATATCGTACATCAGCGATTCCACCACACTTGCATATGGTACTCGAGACATCTTTTCTTTTTCCACCGCTGATTTTAAACACTCCTTCGAGAATAACTTGAAATGACCGGCGATAGGGGTACTCACCGATCTAGAGATCTTCACGTTGAATCTCTCCAACACCTTTTCTATATATCTGACTGGGGACAGCCACAGCTTTCCAGCCTTCATGTCTCGAATAATTTCCATCCTAAGAATCTTCGCTTCACTTAAGTCTTTCAGTCAAATTTTGCGCTCAACGGAGGTTTGATCACCTTTAGTTCCGCAATACTCTCTGTCACGATCAACATGTCATCAACATCTAGGAGTAGATATATCGATGACCCATCCATAAGCCGCTTCGAGTATACACAATTGTCATACTCACATCGAAAGTAATTGGTCTTCCTCATGAACGAATCGAAGCGCTTGTTCTACTGCCTGGGAGACTGCTTCAACCTATATAAAGACCGTTTGAGTTCACATACATGATCCTCCTTGCCGGGCTCTATAAATCCTTCAGGTTGTTTCATGAAGATCGTCTCTTCCCCATGCAGAAATGCCGTTTTCACGTCCATTTGCTCCAATTCAAAATCTTGAGTAGCTACTATCGCCAACACTCGAATAGACGTATGCTTGACTACCGGCGAGAAAATCTCGTTGTAGTCAACCCCTCCTTCTGAGCAATAACCTTCACAACTAAACGTGGCTTATATTGCTCGTTTTCCTTTTTTCTATATACCCGCTTGCAGCCAATAGCCCTTTTACCTTTCGGCAGCTCTGACAATCTCCATGTACTATTCTTTCGAAATGACTCCATCTCCTCTGTCATCGCCACAATTCATTGATCATTATTCTCTTGTTCAATGGCCTCCTGATAAAGAGTTAGGATCTCCGGTTTCGATGACTAGAGCAAATGCAACCATATCTTCGAAATTGTAGCTGGCAGGGGCCTTATGAGTACGTATCGATCTCTTTAATGCCATTGTATGTGGCTCCTGTTGGGGTTAACTCTTCACCTTCTGTCTCCGAAATCTGCCCGACTACCTCCGCATCAATAGACTTTAATTGTGCTTCAGTGTTCATAACCTTATGAGCGCCAGATAACTCCACCTCCACCGAATTATTGTTCCTTAATGCTCCACTTATTATCTCCAGTCACGTCTATCAACATGGAATCATCATCGAAGATCACATCTCGGCTAGTGAACGCCCTTTTGTTTTCGAGATCTTATAACTTGTAACCTTTAACACCAAGTTTGAATCCCAAGAAAACACAACTTTTAGACTTTGATTCCAGTTTGGTTCTATCCTTCCAATTGACGAGCGAATAAGCTTGGATCTAAAGATTTATGGCCGTTGATGGAGACATGTTGACGAAATAGCATGCCTGACTCACCGGCTCTGCCCAGAAGTCCTCCGAAAGTCCGAATTGTAAACACATACTTCTGGCTCTCTATAGTAGTGTCATATTCATGCACTCTGCTACCCTATTTTGCTCTGAATGTCCTGGAACAGTCCATTGCCGCTGTAAGCCCTGTTCTTTACAAAAGTTCGTAAACTCCTTCAAGGTGTGTTCGCCTCCTTTATCTGTCTGCAAATACTTCATTGGTCGCCCCTTTTGCTTCTCCACGGCTGCTTTCCACTCCTTAAACCTGGTAAACACATCTGATTTGTGTTTGAGGAAGTAGATACATACCTTCCGTGAGAAATCGTCAATGAAGTGACATAATACATGGCACCTTCCTTTAATGCAAACGGCGATGGCCCCCAACGTCTGAGTAAATGTAATCGAGGAGTCATTCGGTCTTGTGCATGGTTTGCTTGAAGCCGACTTTATGTTGCTTCCCCGTCGTATAAAATTTGCAGAAATCTAACTTGCACGAAGTAACTCCTTTCAGCACCCCCTTTTGTGCAACTCACGAAACCCCCCACTCATGTGGCCAAGACGCATATGCCACAGTTTTGCAATATCCTCCACCTGTTTCTCCGTAGCTACGGTCGAACCACCAGTCATTGCACTGCCGTCCAAAACAATATATATTCTTTAGTCGTTGTCCCTTTATAACCACTAGGATACCATTGACAACCTTTAATACTCCATCTTGACCAACGAATTTATATTCTGCCGAATCTAATGCTCCAAGAGAAATCATGTTTTTCTTTAAATCTGGAACGTGTCGCACGTTCACAAGTGTCCGTACCACCTCACCAAACATGCAGACTTTGATGTTTCCTATGCCAACGGCTTTGCACGCCACATTGTTCACTATGAGAACACTGCCGCCATTGAACTCTTTATAGGTGTCGAACAGCTTCTTCAGGCACATGTGGTATGAACATCCAGAATCAAGAATCCAAGTATCAGAATTTGCCTCCCCCATATGTACTGCTACTACATCATATAAATCTTCTTCTGCTTCGATCGCAATACTGGCTTGATCCGAATCCTTTGAATTAGGACCTTTACCTTTCTTCTCTAACCACTGCTTATACCTTTGGCATTGCTTCTTTGGATGCCCTGACTGTTTGCAAAAGAAGCATGGTTCGCTATCTTGTCTGGATGATTTGAATTTCCCCTTATGCTCTTGTCTCCGTCTCTATTCTTTGATCTCCCCCTTTCACGGCGAACAAATCCGATGACTCCTCCGATAGATTTGATTTTCTCATGATCTCATTGTTTAAAAGAGTCGTTACCTCCTCCATCTCAAGAGCCTCCTTCCTATAAAGGATCGTTGTCACCAAGTGTTCATATGAATTTGGAAGTGAAGATAGGAGCAATAGCACTTGGCCCTCCTCCTCTAACTTGACTTCAAAGTATAAAAGATCACACACCATCTGATTTTGTCATGTACAAGCTCTCCGGCTTCAACCACAAACTTGCTGCAAAAGTCTACTTCATCACGTTATCTTCCAAACAAAGTTCTATCGTGCAGTGTCGTCTGATATAATTTTGGCCACGCGGCATCTGTCATGTCGGTAGGTTTACTACTGCCAAGTACCTTAAACAGACCTTCCTTCACCAGAAATGCCTTCACCCTTCTCTAACATATAGAGAAGGCAGAGAAGTTCTGTTTCCCATTAAATTTCTCCACCTCAAAGTTTGTGCTATTTACTATATTATCCGTCATTCTTAATTCTAAAGAAAATACCTCTCTCGGATCCTTACGAACCACTATCAATATAATTACGATCTAAAAAGTAGGGAGCGGACACAAGCGTCGTCACCAACCGTAAACTTAATGTAACGACTCTGAAATCTTAGTACGGAAATTCTTCTGTTAAAATACAGAATAGAGTTTCACAGCCTGAGTACAAGTTATAAGTTAGTTTTTGTTTAAAAACTAACTTGTAGCTCACTGGTAAAGGCCCTTGCACTGTTGTGACATAGCCCCTAGTTCAAACCCTATCAGACACATTATATTTTTCTGATTTTATTTTTTAAACTTTTTGGAAGCCCAAAAGTTTACACGTGCAATGCACATAAAAATGAAAAGACAGAGAAAACAAACATGTGCACAATGTTGTAAATACTGGCATGAACACGTGGCACCAATCCATCGGCCCCCTCACCAAATCGACCGGCGAGATTGCTCCTAGGGCCGGTACCGACGGTCTGCCTGTGGCAAAAGATGCCCGGGCTTTGCACACTCGACTCTTGGCCTACCCCTAACTCTCCTGCACTGTTTGATTGCTCTGCGATCAAACAGAGACCCCTTAATTCCCCATTTATCATCTTTTTAATGCATTTTAATTCATTCTTTTAATTCCAAAACCATAATTCCACATTATAAATACTACCTTAGGCCCTAGCCCTTCATCATTCTGAAAATCCCTAGCCAAAATTCTCAAAATTCTCTAAGTACAAGTAGAGTTAACAAGAGATCAAGTTCCGGCGAGGATCAAGGCAAATTCCGGCGACCCCGCGACGACCACCCTCCATCCTTCTGCCTTCTCTTCATCTATCTAGCTAGCAAGTCCCTTCCAATCTCTCTCATTCTTCTATGAAAGTCTCTTTTCAAAATATATGTCGAACGTGGAGTTAACACCGACATCTTCTTTTAAACCTCTAAAATTCCATTTTTTTCATACATATTTTTCATCCATATTCTTACACTGTTTGTAATCATATAACCAATACTTAGAACCAATTTTTAATCAAAAATATCATGCAGAATTGCTCTAACTTAACTTTTACACTAAAATACCATGAACTTTACATATCACATTTTAGTATGTTGTTAATACTTTATCTTTAGAATACCACACAGGGAAATGACCTACCCCTCATAAACACACATGATTCCATAGCACGATACTCTTTGAACGTATTTTTTTGTGATGAATACAATATATTACATTAAAATATCTGTTACTATAAAAACGGTTTTCTTTGGAATTGTATTTTAAAATTCCTTTGCAAATAAGCCTCTACAACCCTTTTTAGAGGACCCACTAATGGTGCGGATTATCGCACATCCTTAGGCTAGTAGAGCGAGATGCAGACCTCCTCACGGAGCGTTCGGTCTCGAAAGGTTTTAAATACGGTTTTAAAGAAAAACGCATTTTCTTCTTTAATAAAATTTAATTTTTAATAATTATATAAATATTACAAATCCATTTATTTTTCAAAAAATAATAAACTTACATTTTTCTAAAAGATGAAAGTTCACAAGTTTCATCAAAATACCATCAAGATATCAATACAAGACCGGCTTTACGGTAAAATACCATGAACTTTCCAAGCTAAGTTACTATCACTAAAATACCTCAAATCTTTAAAATTCACATCCATGGAAACCTTAAATAATATAAATAACTTCTCAAGATTATTTTGAAACAATATTAAAAATATTTTTTATAAAACCCCATCGAGTTATATAAAATTATATTTAAGGACTTTAGTAAATATAGGTTTAAGCGGGATCAATTCTCTTGAGCCCCAGGGAGCCGGAGAAAGTGAGTGCTTGCCTATTTAAGATAGAAAACTTAACGGTGTTATCAATAGTAATTGTCTTGGAAAAAGACACAAATTCTGCCGTCCTGTGCAACAGTTACCGATAACTCCTGAACCTAATTCAGGATCTAAATCAGTTTATAAATGTCTGACTTAAGTCTGAGTTTAACTTAAGTCTGAATCCAAACTCAAACCTGAATCTAAAACCAAACATGAATACTTGAATTCAAACATCAAAAGCAAACATGTATACTTGACCCTTGATCATGAATCGGAATACTTGAACTTGACTAAAGCGAAACATGAATATTTGAACACTATGACTTGACCCGAACCATGAATACAACCTGACATGAATACATGAATACTTGAAATGCATACTTGATATATACATGAACTCAATCTTGCAACTTGATGTATTCATGGATTCAAGCAAGGCTGGTAATTTTAACCGTAACGTAGAATACACGGGGTGTTGGGTTAATTCATGCGTGAATCCAACAAAATCTCAAGAGTCCCACTAGATCATGAATCCATATCTACTAACACAAGCAAGCTATCATAAGGGCCCGTATTTCCTTGCTCCTGGATTACAGCCTGTTGAGTTTGGAATACTTCAACACTAGGTTGAAGTCTCGTTACTAACACTTGATTCGGGCATGTGGTTCCTTACCCCTGGATTACAGCCTGTTGGGTTCGAGAACACTCTTGAGATTGGTTGACATTCTACATTAAATTAGTGTACCCAAGTAGAAACCTGTTAAGACACTTACATTCACTGCATGTTCATCATACCTACACTACGCGGCCATGTTATATTTGTTTGCCATGCTCATGCTATACTGCCATATTTACCTACTTATCATATATATTACCATACTTGTTCACATATATTACGAAAGAACTGTGTGCTCAATAAAATTGCCGTATTTACATAAAATGACATGCTGAGACACCATACCTCATAATCAATTGTTCATGATATACGCTTCCTTTATCATTATACTTTATATTTCACTTCATATCTTGCGGACTTACCGAGCGAAAGTTCGCTGACGGGCATTCCATCCACCTTTGTTTTCTTGGAATATTTGTCAGATACTGTGGAGACTGCGGAGATAGACATCTCAGAGGAGGAGCACGATCAGATCGCAACCCAGGCCTAAACCAGTTATCTTCTTCTCAGTTTATGTATGCCACATGTTTAGGCATTTCTTTTCTTGTATTTCCTTTCAGTTGAAATCATATATTATAAATGAATCAAGTTGAATGTAACTAAAGTTGTTGAAGTTTTAATCTCATGTTAATTTCTTATCATTTTATATTGCTTCTTTTACGCTTAGCGTATTTATTCCGGTAAATGACCTTCTCGAAATAAATACGACGCGGACCTCGTCACGTACCTGCTTCCGTCTACTAAGAAACGGCGCGTGACAGTTAAATCATAAAAGTACGGAACGTAGCTCTAATACCAATTGTTGCTACCGCAAGACCGATCGGCAACACAGCGAAAAACCTAATAGACGAATAACAAAAGAAAACCAGATGTAAACCGCAATAAAAATAACAAAAGAGATTTGGGAGTAAATGGGGAAACTTTTATTAGAACTTGAGAAGAAAACCTAATAGAGAATTATTACATCATCTCCTTATAATCTCCAATGAGATCAATCTCCTACAAATTCTTTTTCACCTTTGATAGTCTAGATCCTTTATGGAGACGCTGTTTATTCCTTATGCTTTATGATCTAAAACTATCCAAAGTTCATCTTAATTCCATGATCTTGATCTTTTATGGAGCGACGACTCTCTTTAACCTTATGATAAAAAACATCAACCCTAATTAATAACCCTAAGATCCTATATATAGCCTCTATAATTTAAGATCTCAGAAATTACAAAACCGTCACCAAAAACCTGATTTTCGAGTTAAATCTCGAACCGAATATTCGCAGTAATCATCAAAAAGACGTCTATCCTTCTGGGACATACATCTGCCTGCATCTTTTGACAGAACGTCAAAAGTGCTACCAGAGGTTTGTCCTTCTGTGGCGGACGTCTGGCCCAGTTAACTGCGAGTTTTCAGGGCTCAAGCCAGATGCCCGTCTCTTTGTGGCCCTCTGTGACAGGCCCTCTGTGACAGACATGTGGTGTCTGATCTTGAGCTTTGGACCTTAATTGACAGGCGTCTATCCCCTGTTGGCAGACGTCTGTCCCTCCTTTGGTTTCGCAGTCTTGAGCAAAATACGACACCTTCACAACATAGACTTGTATTATCACTATGCTATAATTAAACATAAACAAAGTAATATTAGAAGGAAACAGCTCCCCGAAATTTAGTGTCAGTTAAATGTCAGTATTTTTCACATCTGTACCCATAATTGTGTTTGAATAGGTTTGAGAATGTGTTAAGTGGAAATTTGAGTAATTTACGTAATTGAGTAAAATTGTGTAAAATTATCTATGCAGGCTTTTATGAAGAAAACCAACTCAATATCTTTACATATATAAGAGCTGACTATGTTGTTAAACATAAACCTTTCACAGAATATATATCAGCCAATAATATGTAACTAGAGCTATGGTCATGGCAGAGGCTAGGGGTGCTAGTTGAACTGAGCCAGGGTTCGGCTTGCTATGAACTCGTTCAAATTCATTTTGTGTGTTAATAAGACGAATTTGAACCGAAAAAATTGGCTTTTTTAGCTAGTGAGCCGAACTCAAGGCTCAAGCTGACCTTGGCTCTTTCGTTTACATTAATATTATATGTATTTAGAATTTAAACCCATTGGATCGTTAGCTTAACTTAATAATGCAATAACTTTCTATCAAATAAGTCATACCAATATCCAAGTATTCAATAACCCAACCCCAAGTATTTCTCCCACTGACTATGTTGCATGGATTCATCATTGAGAACATATATCCGTATCCCATATTGGATTCGTCGAGGATACTTGAAGGATTATTTTTTATACATCCTAAAATTATACTTTATTCATATCATTTGTATTGAATGACTAAAACACTAACATTCTATGCATAAACACTGACAAATTATTTGTTTGTTAGTTAAGATTTGCGAAACTTGCAACTTTTTTGTTATTATATATAAACAATGAAAATTTAGCTTTTATCCCAACGAATCATTTCCTACATTTTGGAAAACTGTGAATCGAAGAATCCAACTAGTATTGTGACATGAATATGTATCCAAATACATGCTACTTAGCCTGTCGTTCATAGCCCCAAAGATTTCAAGATACGTTTTGAACCGCAATCCTCAATTCTCTCAATCCTTCTAGACTATGATGCCAATTAGCCGGTTAAGGGTCTGGTTGGGCTCGTACGTTAATGAGGCAAAATTGAACCATAAAGGTAAGCTTGTTTAGCTAATGAATCGAACTTTATCCGGACCAAAACAAACAAGCTAAGCTTGATTAGAGGTCAACTCATATGTATTCATCTCGTATAGCGCCCCTAGCAGAGGAGGGGGCGAAGCAGTAGTTGGGCGCTCTCACTGGATAAAACTCTCTAGATAGAACCCTAAATCTCCCTCTCTTCTTTGTAGCCGGCCACCCCCTATTCCTAATCCTCGCTAGCATGCCGAACCCTCTCAGAAGATCCAAAAAGAAATTCTGGCAAGCATGTGGTGAATCAATATAATGAGAGGATTGTGTGCCCTACAGCATTCAGTAAGTCTATTGGCAGTGGTACACGCCAAGTTGCCAATGATTCTTGTACAACACAAGGGGCATTTTTTTTTCATGGATGCGGAGACGTTCGCTGCCAATGCTATCATGTGATTCACTTTAGATAGAGAAGAAGAAAATCCATGTGTCACTAGATATCCTAAAATATTTATCATCTTATATTCAGATTACAGAAGAAACATAACAGGCTTTGAGGCATTTAGCATGATGAAAATAAGAGCACGACATGCACAAACTATATCGAAGAAGTTAGTCACAGCAAGAAGAACAAACCTGTTTCTTTAATAACTGTTTCATTGATATTACATGCAAAAAAATTCCAGCTATTCCATCTGCATTAACAAAACCATGCGGTTTAGATAATTAAATATTAAATTTCTTTGTGGTTTTTTCTTGGACCCTCCAAACTTCCATATTTTCAAAAAAGACACTCCAAACTTGGTATTTTCAAAAATGGCACCCCAAACCTTCTCCGTTAACCAAAAAGGCCACTTCTGTTAGTGTGGTGTTAGTTTAGGGGTTTAGTTAAGTTAACTAATGTTAAATTAAATATGTAGTTTCATTTATCCCATCTTCTTCCTCCCATCATTCTCTCTCCTCACTTTCTCCCCCGTTAAAACCTCCATGGCCTCCTCCTCCTATCCTCTCTCCCCATTAAAACTCTCTCCTCTCCATCACCCCCCTCTTCTCCCCATTAAAACTTTCTCACCCTCTTATTCCTCCTCTTCTTCCCTCACCCTCTTCTCTCCTCACCCTAACCCCCAATCTCATCCTCACTACCTTCTCCTCCAATCATCATGCACCTTGCTCCACCTCCTCCCCACCGCCGTCGCCGGAATCACCTCCTCCACCAAAACCCCCTCATCTCTCCTCCTCCACTTCTCCTCGTCCACCATGCCCTAACCCTCGCCCTCCTCTTCTCCACCGCCGCCCGCCACTTCTCCCCCACCTCCCCCCATCCATAAGTTTGAATTGGATATTAATCCACAAGTAAAACAACCATAATGACAATGATTATATCTAATTGATAGGGTTTGGATGTTAACTGCATGTCAGTTAACTAGGGGATCTTTTTAAGTTAACTTTAGCGGTTTGGGTCTCCTTTTTAGAAAAACTGAGTTTGGGGTATCTTTTTTGAAAATATGGAAGTTTGGGGAGGGGGTCTAAAATAATTTTAAAAAACAATTTCTTTACCTGAAATCAACAAAATTAGTGAAAGAATGGCAATAAGAAAACAAACACTCAAGCAGAACCTCACCTCCATAAGCAAATTTCAAACAAAGAATCAAGATGGCATGAAAGCACAAACAATATATGTCAAAATTTTATTATACAGTCAAATTTACAAAGTATGTCAGAATATAAACCTCATAATGTTGCAAAATTGCAGCCCCTCTCTAACCTCTAATATTATTACTAGAACATGAATGGACTTTGGTTGTTTGTGAAATTGACTCAAGCGACTAAAGTACCTAACCATCAATTAAATATTAATACAAAAGGAAACCATAAAATTAGCATCCATTTAATTAAGGTTCGGAAAAGAAACCATTGAGATTAGAATCTCACACTAACAGCAAACCAATAGCTCTGTCACTATCAGTTCAAGATGTTTCTCTTTTTTAGAGTGACTAGCACTATGATGATAGATCTCTTACCGGTTTAGATGTACGGAAAGTGACCACAGTTGTATTGGTCCACGATTAAAATACTTGCATATGCATGTTCAATAATTAGCAAGTTATAATATGTGACATGGACGGAGCCGGGGGGCATGCAGGGGCGGCTGCCCCCCCCCCCCCCCGGTCACAGAAAAATATCGAGAGCAATGAAATTGCATGCCAAAATCAAAAGTTTCGATTAATTTCCCCTTGAAAATAGGGGATGATTTGTTTTACACTAGCAAAAAATAACCGCTTCTCCATAAATTTAACCTCGAAATACTCATTTTCGCAGCTTATTAATGAATGAGATTACATTAAATGTAGAAACTAACTCAATTATAATTAATAGCCGGCCATTAATTTATATTAGTGACCTGAAATCCATCTCTCTAATATAGATGACATGTAGACATGGAATATTTGGTATTAGCTAGCATATACCTTCAAAAGAGTTCAGTCATTGATAAGTCCATATATATATTTTTATTGATTGATTTGTTTCATTTTTCTTTGAATTTTGATATGTTTCAGCATCTAAGTCGCGAAGTGTGATATATCGGTTCTAATACCACCCCCTAAACATCAAATCTTGGTTCCATCCCTGTATGTGAGTGTTCATATAGCATGGTCGTAACCATAGTTGTTAATATCATATGATATAGAATACATAACATACGATATGATACAATACAAGTGGTTTTTGATACATATCGGTGATTTTTATCGGAGAAACAATCGAATCGTCCGATATACAACACATATCACATGATACAATACATTGTGGTACGATATGGGATATAGAAGATGCAATATTAAGGGGACCAAATTGTTGTTGGATTCCTCTCAAGTCAGGTTTGAAGGCCAAAAGAATATAACAAGCCTCGACCCAAATTTTCTGTCCTAAGTTATTGAACCCCGAATCGAAGCACCACTCGAGCTCACCTCACCTTAGGATACTCCTTCGAAACCCCAAATACGAAGCCCCAAATATTTTGAATTTCAAAGCTCCAAATTTTTTGTGTCGGTTGCACGGCTGGCGATATACTAAACATATATTTCTTTTAATATATCGTTCTATGTTGCTAATCATATAATTGTAAATTATAAAGTTATATGTGTAATTGCTTGTTATTACACAAGTGAATATCTTGCCTTATGATATACGATGTTAGGAAAACTCCACTCAAAAGGCATATTCTTTGTTATCTAAGGAAGTGTGTGAATAATGCATGGTTAACAATACATGATTGTCATAAGGAACCATATAAAGACACGTGGATTTTGATTAACGGCGGGGATTCCTAAAGTTTTACCATTTTGGGAAAACTGTCTTTAACCCTCTAAAGAATGCAAGATAAACAATCTTGAAGACGATACGTCGGCCAAACTCGCTACATCCATGGGGCAAACACAAGGATTCCTTATCATAAAGAAGAATGCAAGGAACACCACTCAATATCCTCCAATCACCCATCTCCCCTCTCTTGATCTCACCTCTTGAGAGGATTTACAACCTTTATATCGTTAGTTACTACATATTGCATCTCTCTCCGGCCTTGCCTTTGCCTTGCCAACGAAAGCCCCTATTTTCAAGGATGGAAGCAGGATTTGATGTTTAAGGGGACGGTATTAAAACCGATATAACACACTTCTTGAATTAGATGCTGAAATATATCAAAATTCAAAGAAAATGAAGGAAAAAAAGAAACGAATCAATCAATAAAAATCTATATCTTGACTTATCGATGAAAAAACTCTTTTGAAGATATATGCTACCTAACACCTCATATTCCATATGTCTGCAGGTCATCCATATTAGAGATTCTAGGTCATCTAAATGTGTGTGTGTGAGAGAGAGAGAGATTTCAGGTCACTTATATAAATTAATTGCCGGCTATCAATTTTAATTGAGTTAATTTTTACTTTTAATATAGTCTCGTTCCTTAATAAACCGCGAAAATGAGTGTTTCAAGGCTAAAATTGGGAAGAAGCAATTATTTTTTGCCAGTGTATAACAAATCATCCCCTACTTTTCAGGGAAAATTAATCGAAACTTGTGATTTTGGCATGCAATTTCACCGCTTTCCATATTTTTCTGCGACCTTGGGAGGGCAGCCGCCCCTGCATGCCCCCTTGGCTCCGTCATTTTCCTACTCCTAGTTAGATAAAAAAATCCCTTTTCCTAATCAAATTAAGACTCTTCAGCCTTATCTTAATAAGACTCTTTTCCTTTATCTAATATAACTCCTTCCCTTATTTAAATTGAAACCTTCCCAGTAATTTTAAAAAAAGGATCTTTCTTGATTCTTAATAACTAACAATTTAAATCTGAACTAAAAGGTGGGAGATAGCTATAGTTGCCCAACATATAACGGGTTGCTTTAAATCGTAAGAGACTACCATAAAAATCGGTAACATCATTATTGGGACTATTAAAATTACACACATCACTCTATTTCTAATTTTGTTTTGATTTCGGTTTCGGCTGAACATGCATTAATTTCCCCAAAAGAAATTAAAGAAGAAATCAGTAACGGCATTAATGATTAGTGGGAAGATTAGTGATTAGCATCCAGTCTTGATGTTTTATTTTTCATATGTCACCAGCTGACCAGCACACACTCTATGATGAAATGGCTGGCACACGAAATAACTCTCTTTTAGGATCAACGCAAATCATTGATTCAATAATCAATCAACCAACAACAGGCTTGTTTCTTCTTGTCAATTTGCATAGAACTATGAACAAAACTAAAAACACAACAATTAACAGAAGCGGTGAATGAAAAAAGGAAACAAACCCCATTTGAGGAGTGAGAGCCAATCCATTGTTGAGCTGCAACTTCCCATAGTTGGAAGTGTCGAATGCGCTGACGATTCTAGAGATGGGGTTTTTGGGTTCTTCGATCAACGAAGAGAATCTTGCTGAATTTGACAGAGAAATCGATGGTAAAAGAGCGAGAACGAGGAAGAGGGAGAGAGAGGAGGAAGAGGGGGCCATTGAAGTTTGCGCTGGTTCCAGTCACCGCCCCCTGCGCCTGTGAGATTTAAATAGGATCGTGGGCCAAGGCTTGCTAACCATGGCCCAAGCCCAACGTCTAGGATGCTCGGATGAAAATGATTAGGGTAAATTATTGAAAAAACCCCGGCCCAACGAAAACTTGTTAAAAAGTCTCCGGTATTCTCAAAATAGAAGGTAAGGACCGATTTTTTAAAAACTTTGTGGAAAACCCCCTTGGCCCATTACAAACCTGGCTAGTTAGGATTTTATAGGGAGAGTGGCGAAAATACCCCTTCTCAAATCACTGCATTCAAATTTCTTCTCTTCTAACGTAACACCTCGCTCCTTCTCGAAAACCCTAACCTTCACATCATCGTCGTCTATCCTTGCCATGCCCTTCGTCGCCTTCTCCTCGATCATCAGCCCAACTCGTTGCCCCATCTCGCCGCACCATCATCGCCCTCTCCTTGACCACCTCAATAGCCGACCCAATTCGCCCCTCAACTCGTTGCTTTAACTCACCACCCCATCTCGCCGCACCATCATCGTCCCGTCAAACCGCCTAATCGACTATCTATCGATTCCCCACATCATCGTCCTTGTGCCCATCGATCTCTGCGGCTCTGGTCACCTTGCCGCCGGTAAATACTGCAGGAGTTATTATGGATGTGAGTTTTCAATCATTTTCCTCTATCTCTTAACTGTGATGGGAGGAAACTAGTGGGGGGAAATGAAATTTTGATGCATTTTATAGCTCAATTTTAAGGGATGAAAATGTGTTTCTTGCTAAATTGCATGCTTTTTTTGTCGTCATTTTTGTTAACTTAATAGTGTACAATTTAATCAATTGAAATTTTGGGTTGCTATAATTGTTAGGAATATGTATGCCCTAGAGGTCATTATTGTATATTATAGTGGATGCTTGGACACACACACACACACACACACACACACACACACACACATATATAGAGAGAGAACTTTCTTGCTCGATATGATAGTATACTATCTGGTTGCTCTTTATCTTAACATGTACACTTGTATTATTATACTGTCTCTCTGATACATGTTGATAAAGTCCTTAGGATATTAGCTTGATTATCAGGACTATGATGCAGATCATACTAGTGGGGCTTGTGTAGTCCACAAGCACATCCTTTAAACAGTTCCTAGTCGAGCGAATATCGAGACAGGGCATCGATATTCCAGTGTAGACTAGTGTGTACATTTCTTGACCCTGTATGGGGCGACGGTTGATCCCACATCCATTGGTGTTTGACATCAAAGATTGTACACAAGTGCTCATTAGAGAATGGGTACATCGAACATGACTCGCCGAGAACTCTTAGATGGTACCATACCTATCGTCAGATAGCAGTTCTCTGGTGACACTTGTACATGTTAGTCTGTAGATCCGAGATCGTCATAGTGTCTTGTGTATTTCCTACTGTACTTTGATTTTCTCTCTACCATGGCTCAAAGGAGTCGTGCAAACAGGTGGATTTTGGGTACAGTCCCGAGTCACATGGAGGCAGTGAGCGATAGGAGGGGTTTCAGCTCTCCCGGTATAGGAGTTGATGTTGCGCTATGCTCGATTGGCTATAACAGCAAGTCCCTGGCCAGGGTTGATGAGATTTACTGGTAAGTGTTATCAGTAGTTTCTCGAACGGTTATAGGTCACACATCGGCATGACTTATCAAGTTACTGGGGTTTGACGATACCACCCCTAGACTTGATATGCGACATATCAGACGAAGAGACTGGACTGTACGGTAAGTGTTGCTTATAGGTTTCACGAGAGTTTGAACAAGCTTGCTTGTTGATCTTCTATTCGTTCAATACCTGGGTAGCCATTACGTCCAGCTAGTACCGCTGACGGCTTATGGATGACTGATGTGATCATTATCTACTCCTGGCGTATTGACGAGTCTTTAGAGTCCCATATAGAGGTTTCCTAGCTCAAGCGAAACGAAGTAGGACACATACGGTGATATGTGCGGGAGCTTGATTAAATACGAGTATGTGATACCGTATTCTAATCTCGCGATATTTGATATTGGTTTGGTTATATGTGATATAACCGGATTGTTGAATCAAGTGTTGATTCAACGATATGTTATATGTATATATATTTGATATTGGCCGGTTATATATGATATGACCGGATTATTGAATCAAGTGTTGATTTGATATAGTATATTGAATGTTGTCGGTTATATGTGATATGACCGGGTTATTGAATCAAGTGTTGATTTGATAATTTGATATACATATAAATGATATTAGTCGGTTATATATGATATAACCGGATTATTGAATCAAGTGTTGTTTTAATAATTTGATATATATTTATATTTGATATATTTATATATTAACTAATATTGATGCTCACTAATGATTTTCTTCGCTTGTTATATATAATGATATATATATGATATATATATATATTTATTTATATATAAAATACTATTGTGTCATGGTGGATGATACATAGAACATGGGTGTATGAGACTCACACCAAGACTAAAGATAATTAGGGTGATTATTTATTAAGAGGAAAATTAAAATGAGTTGAAAATGAGCATGGCTTAGATGCTTGTAAAAGCATGTAGAAGTCATGACTCATCTCACTAATTTTGTTTTACTCTAGATATTTTCTCACCCAACCCTTATCTTTAGCCCATGATTAACTCTCTCATTCTCACTTAAGATATTTTCTTCACCCAAGTTCATCTGCTTCTTCCTCAAGAGCTCACTAGGGTTTTTCTTGAGTTAGAAATAAAAAGAGAAATAGATTTCTAAAGTGAGCAAAATTCCTACTTCATCAACCTACACTTTACTAGCCCTTTAGTTTAGGTTGTTTACTTCACTAATTTCTTGATTAGTGAAGAAATAGCTTGAGTTAGAGAGACTTCAAGGTGGATCATCTTCGGCTCCGAAGACATCAAAGCAAGCTCGATCCTTTCTTCAAGTAGAGCCAAGAAGAGTTCTAGGAGCTACTACTTGGAGCTAACAGACTACTACTTGGAGGTTTAGAAGTGAAAGACTTGATCTACAAAGGTTGTAACCCTCTTCACTTAGTTTAGAACTTGCTTACAAACCCTAATTCTCTAGTTCGATTCTATGTTAGTGTAGCTTAGACCTCTAGATTTTTTAAAATTGCATACTTGATGCATGTGGAAATCAAGTGGAGGTGCTAAGACACACTTTCATGGTATTAGAGCCAAGCTAAAGCATTAGGCGAGGTCTTGACGATCTTAAAGTGTTCGATCGAAGTTCAAAAACCCGCATTTTTATAGTTTCTGTCCATTTTTTCAAAAGTTGATATTTTGCAGATTAAAAATTCTTAGAAAATCATGCAGGTTTTTTGATGGAGCTCCAAGAAGTTCGAGTCCCCAACTCCATCAAGTTGCCGCAGAACAGCCGCCAAACGCATGGTTTGGTCACGGTTCTGTCGCAGTCTTGAGGGGTTGTTGGTTTTTTTTTTCTTGTGCTGCTCTATCTTGTTATTTGAAAATTTCTGGGTATTTTTAGTGAGGCTCAAGTTGTTGAAGTCTCTGTGATTTGTGGGTGTTTGATTAATCGATCGAAAAGTTTAACATCGTCTAGATTTTTATGATATGTGATGCAATATTTGGAATCCACATTAATTAGTTTTGTGAAAACTTTGTTGTCTGTAAATCTAGCATTTTATTCTTTTTTGATCGATTGCCGCGGAGTTTCGATTTGGATCAAAACTCCGTCGCAATCTAATATTGTACGCGAATAGTCGCCGGAAAACACTACTAGATAGCCACGCCCCATAGCCCCGACCAAGTGACTTTAGGAGAACACCGTAACCAAAAACATTCACTTGGGTGCTCACGGCCGCGGTGTTCCGCCTAAGTGCACTTCGTTGACGGCATCGGGGGGTGGGGGTAGGGGTGGCAATCTGCTAAAGTTCCCGACGAGCATTCAATCATTATATCGGGAATCTTGTTGAATTACTCGACTGACTATTGAAAAGTGTTTTCAATTTGAGACTTAAATGCAAGATTTATTGGGTTAGGCATGAAATCCGAGATATGAGATATTTCGGGTTTATGATGTCTAAGGTTTGATGCGGATTCTAATTATTGTATTTTTCATTTCTTTTCTGCGACCGTAAGTGTAATATGTGATATATCCCCGATCTTGTTGCTATACGTCAATGACATTACGAATACACATATTTACTTACGTTGATGACATATGATGTTATGTGTTGCTTGTGATATGTTATATTGGATCGTCGTGAATGAATAGCCGGGAGTTTTTATGTGAGATGAGAGTTTTTCTATTTTCATTCATGTAATTTTTGTATGTAATATTCTTTTATTGGGACACTTCCGGGTTGAGGATGATGTCACCATTGATGTATATTATTTACTTTTCCGCATTAGGATAGACCCAAGGCGGGGAACACAAATGACCGGGTTCTAGAGTCCAGTGGGAGACCATTTCGAGGAGTCGAGACCGGGTCTCCTAACTCTAGAATTGGCAGGGTCACTTTCCGCTCTCGTAGGGGTCTAGGGATGTGGGTTTGGCTATTCATCATGACCGTGGAATCCGTGTTTTTCATTATTGGCTTAATTTAAAACACGGATCTCCTTATATATCCTATATTTCATATATTTGTTTCTGCTGCCCGAGTTCTGTGATGTGATCATATAACTGCGTAAGACGAATGCTATATATATATGATATATATAATAAACGTTGCTTATGTTTTTGCACCCGCGCTAGTCGAGCCCCCGCTCTGCCGTTAGTTAAGTAACCTAACGGTGCATGACGAGGCCTCGTGGCGAATGCGGATGGAATAAGCGTACGTTCTATTTTCGTTTCTTCTGTGATGTTTAGGAAACATAAATGATGGGATGCCATTAATGAAATTACTGAAAAGAAAAGAAACCTAAAAAATGTTGTAGAATCAATTTTTTCAAAAGGGTAGCTCTAGTTATTGCTTTGCATAGTGATATTCCATTATGAATATCCAGCACCTCATTCGATGAGGAAAGAGCCTAGATCCATTCACCGGGAATGACCTCTTTAGCAAAACTGACATATGCTACAACCTACTCGGTTTGTTTTGAAAACTACTCGATTTTAAAAGCGGAGCTTAAACCGCTCCTTTTTCAAATCACTAGATTCTACAACGGTATCAAGTTTATTACGTTAAAGGTTTTTCTTCAAAACCAGTCGTAGCCCTCCGTCATTTCAGATAAGGACTATTTAGTATTCGTACTGCGTTTGTTGACCATAGTCAAGGCGTAGCGTGCGGTAGCTGAATAGTGCTTATCTGTAGCATATAATGCGATTGGATTAGGGTAGTCGTATGGCCTTGTTGACCATAGTTAGGTCGTGCGGGCGGGTTTAATTCAATCACGAAATGATGGGTAGAACTTGACTAGCACTTATTATTTGTTGACCATAGTTAAGGTCATAAGTCGCTAGGGGTAAAAACAGATATTGGGAATTTCAAATGTTGAAATTTGCAATGAGATTGCATACCTTCTATAAGAATGTTGGATCTCGATGCCCACTGCGAGTAAGAGTTACTCCTGGAAGAGTTTTCCACTTTACAATTAGCTGATCCAGTAAGTGTCTAAGAAAGGTGTCAACGGGGTTATGCCCCTGCGAAAACGAGGTTATTTAATTAGTTCCATGCGAAAGCATGGGGAGACTCTCTCGGAGTACCAATACCTGCATGGCTGACCGATTTGCGAACTTTTAGGGTGTAATTAATCTCGACTAATCTTACCTTTTAGGGTTTGAAGGAAGATTTGATAAAAACAGTGAAAGCCATCCTGATTAGATAAGATAATAACCAATCTAATTTTGCAAGAGCGCATGCTAATGTGTTTTCTTCTCTCTCTCCCCAGGTAGAGACCATGACACACCTTAATCAAGATAATAATATGGATGTATTGACCGAACCCACTCATTATACTGAGCTGGGAACGTTGGTTCCGCTCTATCTTATGACTGTCATAAGTCTGAGAATACATGGATTCCCACGCAACTCGAACGAAAAAAGAGCATGCTGATGCATCTTATCCGGGTGTGTTCGTCATTGAGAACCGTTTCTCAGTTTGCTCTACGTCCTGGGTATTAAATACCGGATCAGGATCCCATATTTGTAATCAGTTACAAGGGTTAAGAAGTAGGGAACTGATAAAGGGTGATATGTCTCTCAGAGTAGGGAATGGAGCAATTGTTGCTACCGAAATTGTCGACGAATATCACCTAGTATTGCCAAATGGTAATACATTGATTTTGAATGACTGTTATTACGTACCATCGATGATGTGCAACATAATATCTGTTTCTTTATTAGATAAAGAAGGATATTACTTTGCACTAGAGAAAAATGTTATGGACATTTTCCTAAATCAAGTGTTGATTGGGTTTGGTACGTTATGTAATGGTATATACATTCTTAATCAAAATACAGTTCTAAATATACAGAACACACAAGAGGAAAAGTTCAGAAATGAACGAAGCCTTCTTGTGGCATTGTAGACTTGGTCATATCAATGCGACAAGACTAGCTAAGTTGCATAAAAATGGATATTAGAATCCATTTGAATTTACATTTTATGAAACTTTCCAGTCATGTCTCAAAGGCAAGATGACCAAAACTCCGTTTATTGGACACGGAGAAAGAGCTACTGAACTCTTGGGACTGATACATAGTGATGTATGCGGTCCTATTCTACACATGCCAGGAACGGTTCCTCGTACTTTATTACATTCACCGATGATCTCTCAAGATTCGGACATGTGTTCTTATTGAAACACAAATCCGAAACTTTTAAGAAATTCAAGGAATATAAGTACGAAGTTGAGAACCAGACGGGTAAAAGTATTAAAGTCCTTCGATCTGATCGAGGAGGAGAATACTTGAGCACGGAATTCCGAAACTATTTAAAAGAGAATGGGATTCTCTCTCAGCTTACTCCTCCGTATACACCACAACACAATGGAGCATCGGAGCAGAGGAATCGCACCCTATTAGATATGGTGCGCTCTATGATGAGTATTGTTGAGTTACCTATTTTCTTTTGGGGTTATGCACTTGAGACAGCTGCATATCTATTGAATAGGGTTCTAAACAAATCAGTGCCTACCACTCCATATGAGATATGGTATGGGAAGAGACCATCTCTTAAACGAGTTAAGATATGGGGTTGTCCGGCCTATGTTAAAAAGCAAAATCCAGACAAGCTCGAGACAATGTCTGTTCTGTGCAAGTTTGTGGGATATCCAAAGAATTCATATGGATATACCTTCTACCACACTGAGGAACAAAAAGTGTTTGTTTCTCAATATGCCACCTTTTTAGAAAAAGAATTTTTTGTGAAAGAAATTAGTGGTAATGAGGTCGAGCTGGATGAAGTTCCAGCTACACAAACTACAACTGATGATTTGGTAGAAACGGAGGATTCAATAGTCCCCGACGAACCTCAGCCACTCCGCAGATCTAGTAGGGTTCCTCATCCACCTGAGAGGTACTATAGTTTTCTCATAGACGGTGGAAGTGAGGATTGCATCATGGAAGATGATGACCCAACTAGTTTCGAGCAGGCTATCACAAGTGGGGACTCTGTGAAATGGCCGGATGCTATGCGATCTGAGATGGAATCCATGTACATCAACAAAGTATAGACTTTGAAAGTTGCTCCTGAATGGGTAAAATCTATTGGGAGCAAGTGGATCTTTAAGAAGAAAATTGGTGTAGATGGAAAGGTTGAGACCTTCAAAGCTAGACTTGTAGCAAAAGGTTTTCGTCAACGACCTGGTGTCGACTATGATGAAACCTTTTCTTTAGTAGCTATGCTTAAGTCCATCAGGATCCTACCTTCCATTGCTGCAAACCATGACTACGAAATCTGGTAGATGGACGTCAAGACCGCTTTTCTAAATGGTGATTTAGAAGAGAGCGTGTACATGACACAGCCAGAGGGTTTTGTAGACAGTGAGAGCAGCGAAAAGGTGTGCAAGCTGCTTAAATCGATCTACGGATTAAAGCAGGCATCGCGAAGCTGGAACATCTATTTTTATGTAGCGGTCAAAGAGTTTGACTTCATCAAAAACGTAGATGAACCTTGTATATACAAAAAGGTTGTAGAGAGTAAGGTTGTCTTCCTCGTATTGTATGTTGATGATATACTCTTGATAGGAAATGATGTTCCTATACTACACTCGGTCAAGCTTTTCTTATCACAAAAGTTCTCCATGAAAGATCTGGGTGGTTCCTCTTACATCCTGAGGATAAAGATCTATAGAGATAGATCTAAAAGGATGTTGGGATTGTCCCAATCCAGGTACATTGACACCATACTAAAGATGTTTAGTATGGAAGATTCTAAACGTGGTAATTTACCCGCTTGTTCAGGAATCACTCTCTCTGAAGAGATGTCTCCCAAGACTGATTTGGAGAGGACTCGTATGCAAGTGCTACCCTATGCTTTTGCAGTTGGGTCTATCATGTACGCGGTGTTATGTACCAGACCAGATGTAGCTTATGTACTTAGTGTGGTAAGCAGGTATCAATCAGACCCCGGGGAGAAGCACTGGACAGCTGTGAAGAACATTCTTAAGTACTTAAGAAGGACTAAAGAAAGGTTCTTGGTGTATGGTAACGGAGAAATCCAGGTGGAGTCTTTTACTGATTCGAGCTTCCAGAATGATAAGGACGACAGTAAGTCGGTCTCGAGTTTTTCCTTCACCCTCAATGGAGGGGCGGTATGTTGGAAGAGTTCCAAGCAAGATACCGTGGCAGACTCGACGATGGAGGCTGAATACATCGCTGCCAACGATGCTACCAAAGAAGCTGTCTGGATGAAAACGTTCATTGCTATACTTGGTGTGGTTCCATCCATTGAGGATCCAATACCCTTGTATTATGATAACAATGGAGCTGTGGCTTTGGCCAAGGAACCCCGGTCCCATCAGTGATCCAGACATATTCTTAGGTGGTATCACCTGATCCGGGAGATAGTTGATCACAGGAAGATCGAGGTCAGGAGAGTTGACACGAAGGACAACACAGCGGATCCACTCACGAAGGCCCTCTCCCGATGCAGTTTGAGAGACTTTTTGGGGTGTTGGGTATGCGATACTACAACAACTGACCTTAGTGCAAGTGGGAGATTGTTAGGAATATGTATGAACTAGATGCCATTATTGTATATTATAGTGGATGCTTGGATATACACACACACACACAACACACACATACACATACACACATATATATACATGTATATATATATACATATGTATATATATACATGTATATATATACATTAGGAATTTCTTGCTCGACATGATAGTATGCTATCTGGTTGCTCTTTATCTTAACATGTACACTTGTATTATTATACTGTCTCTCTGATACATGTTGATAAAGCCCTCAGGATGTTAGCTTGACTACCAGGACTATGATGCAGATCATACCAGTGGGGCTTGTGTAGTCCACAAGCACATCCTTTAAACAGTTCCTAGTCGAGGGAGTATCGAGACAGGGCATCGATATTCCAGTGTAGACTAGTGTGTACGTTTCTTGACCCTGTATGGGGCGATGGTTGATCCTACATCCATTGGTGTTTGACATCAAAGATTGTACACATGTGCTTATTAGAGAATGGGTACATCGAACAAGACTCGCCGAGAACTCCTAGATGGTACCATACCTATCGTCAGACAACAGTTCTCTAGTGACACTTGTACATGTTAGTCTGTAGACCCGAGATCGTCATAAAGTCTTGTGTGGTTCCCACTGTACTTTGATTTCCTCCCTACCACGGCTCAAAGGAGTCGTGCAAACAGGTGGATTTTGGGTACAATCCCGAGTCACATAGAGGCAGTGAGCGATAGGAGGGGTTTCGTCTCTCCCGGTATAGGGAGTTGATGTTGCGCTATACTCGATTGGCTATAACAGCAAGTCCCAGTGTCACGATCCGAAATTGGCACGTGACGACCCTAATACTACGCACGTCTACAGGCGTAACGCAGTAAAAAAAAGCCAAAAACCCAGAAATCTAAATCATCAAAAGTAGTAAGAAATAAGAATTTTTTTAAAACCCTTGAAATCGCAACCTAAATTCTTTAAAAATCCAACTTTATTTCCTTTAAAATTTTGGCAGCACCACCTTTGTAAAAACTAGCCCCAAAAATGGGTACAACATAAATATAAGTAAAGCATTCCCAAACGGGAGCAAAAACACTCCCAAAGGCGGAAAACAACCATCACAACAGATATACGACAACATAGCGAAGAAATAAAGGACGATAAAAAGGAAACTGTATAAAAGACAACCAAGTCACAAGATAATATATAATATCGTCCTCACATCAAGTCTCTAAGTCAACATGAAAGTAGTAGATGGAGAGTATAAGGATACAAAGAATATACAACACAACAACGAATAACCACAAAACCCACCTAAAGCAAAACTGCACAATGTGAGCCGATGCGGTATCCGTAGCAAAAGATGATAAGATAGATGAATAGCCTGCCTCGAATACTCTGGAGAGCAACCTGCAAAACAAACTGTAGCACAACGAGGGTGAGTTGCCAACTCGTGAATAGTAAATAACATATGCAGGTAATCGCAAGTATGCACGTACAGCGCGAATCTAACATGTGCAATTAATAGCAATAAAAGGTCATATGAATGCAATAATCATGAAAGGTACACTAACGGTTACTACAAATACATGAAGCAATAATATGACAATCGGTATGCAATAATGATATGAATGTGTATATATGCAACAATCATGAAAGGTACGCTAGCAGGTACAACTAACACATGAAGTAATGCATATAAAATGAGTATGTAAATGCAACAATCATGAAAGGTACGCTAACAGGTACTACTAATACATGAAACAGTGCATAAACAATAAATGTGGAGTATGGAATGAAATATGTCATTTCCACGGAATCCTGACATCGTGGTAGGATCAAAATCCATCAAGACAATCCAAATCCCAATTCCTCAAATCAACCCCCAAATTGGCTCTCATATCATATAAGTCTCACAAATCCTGAATGTACAATATCAAGTGAATCTCATATATCCTTTATGTACAATATCAAGTAAGCTCAAGTGTCCTAAATCCAATATCAAGTGAATCTCTTATAACCTAGGTATATTTGCATGAATAAATATGATGAAATATATGAATTATATGTATATATATATATTAGCGTCCCACTCCACTAATATATATATATATATATATATAAATATATATGCATATATAACAGCATCCCATTCCACTGTTATATATACTTAGGAGTAAAATATCATGAAAATAATGTGTCAAGCATCGACACAGAAATGCTGATCTATCAGGTGCTGTCACTAAGACTGGCACCCTGATAGGTACGTATCACACGCTATCCGAAAAGCACGAGTGCCTAGCTCTGACCCTCGTCTTTCCACGTATCCATACGTACATGACTCCCATCGGTATCCCCATGATAACCGCCGAGTCATTGGTAATGTCACCGGATGGTATGATTCCCCTGTCAGGCTCAATCGGCAAGGTCCATCAATCGTTTTCCTCGGGGTACCTCCGGGGCCCACCATGTACCCTCATACGGCCCACGACTCCTCCTCGCATGGGGTATATATATATCAGAACCAATAAATCTCATGGTGGATGCTGAAATATCATATCAAGGGAAATCAGGTTTTTCAAATAATGCATAATTTCAGGAAACTACCACGGTCCCAAAATCCAGAAAACATCATGAAAAATCCATATCTCAATGTGAAAATCCATGAATAAAATATATGCAACATAAAACTGTAATGTAAGCATATAAAGGAAAAGCCGCTAATTAACTGCAACAAATTAATATAATTATCATGCGGATTCCTAATTTCTCCAATTCTAAATAACATCAAGTAAAGGTAAACATGTAGCTATAACTGATATATGTGAAAACATAAAGGTATAGCAAGATATAATATCTACCTATCAGAAATAATGTAATATAACCCCAGGTATAAGTGAAGTATGTATGCAAAGTATACAAGTAGCTATGTTATTATGGTGTATGTACCTATCACTAATGGTACAATACTCTATAGGTATATAGGTAACTAGCATGTAAGTATGTCAAGACATGTGTGTAAGCATGTAGGTATACAGGTATGGTATATATCATATGCGATAGGAAATATGAATCAATGTCACAATGTTCCTAACCAAACTATATATATCTATAAGTGGGTTGTGCGTGTCATGACAATTATTGACGGTGTGTGTGGCATACAATCAGTGCTCGTGTAACATGAGCCGTCAATAATAGTACAGTGTCCTAAGGATACTAGTCCAAGCACAAAAATTAACTAAGCAGTAGGGTAAATGCGCAATTCTAAATATGAAATAGAATATGCGACAAGTCAATTCATTTCTAGCCCAGACGCATAACGCCAAGCGGGCGATCTCCCTATAGATGTTAAATCTACTCACCAACGCTCCTGGCTAAGTGAAGCCTACCACTTGTTTTCCCTTTGTCGCAGCGTCCGAAGTCCCCGGCTGCGAACCTGTAACATACAATAATATAACAGAATTGTATTAACAATAGACCCAAAACACGTACAATCTACACGGACCAACACGACACACATACGTACTCTAAAGGGTTCGTGTTGTAGATAACATGTATAGAGACACTACGAAACCAACTCAGAGCAACAACAACACAGAACACGCACCGTATCGGATAACGTATCGCGTGAAACGAAACACAAGAAATATGCAAAGTGGTCCCAGATTTTTCTGTACCAACAATTTGTAAAAATTGCAAGTACCATGAGATCACAAATAACCCCAGAGACCCCTACCCAAAAACCCAAACCCCAACTCCCCAGTCTGGCCGCAAATTGCGGCCAGAAGCAATAAATCTGCGGCCAGTTCATGATGGAATTGGTTCGTATTTTGAGAGTAGGTTCTAGGTCACTACACTAGGTTACTGTGATATGAACTTTTGCAGCAATTACCTGGTTTGATAGCAGATCACCCGAGACCCCAAAACAACACTAAAATACGATATTTACTCGAAACGATACGATACGCGATAAAAACTGAAACTAACAAGCTAAGCTACACAAAAGCACCTAAAGAACAGAAGAGGTCATTACCTACATAAAAGAACTCAAAAATCCAAGCTTTGCAAACTCCAAGGCATCCAAGAGGAAAAAGGTGATCAAAGTTGCGATTTTTATGAAATTTGTGAAGTTTTTGATATGGTTTTGTGATGGAAATGAGAGTGTTCAGTTGTGAGGTGAGAGATATGAGAGAATAAAAGAGAGAGTGTGTGAGGATAAGAGAGAGGGAGGCGAGTGTAGGGTAAGGTTTGAGGTGAGTATAACCTTGCATTAATTGACCATTTAATGCTTTCACACCTCACTTGCCACCTCTTCACTCAACAAAAGAAATATCTTTCTCTCACACAAAAGATCTAGGGTTTTAGGTTAAGGATTGGATTAGGGTTAAAGCAAAGATTAGATTAATGGTTAAGTTGTCATGGTTGCTAAGAACTAAATTAACACAAACAAACCCTCACATTAGCGTGCACACGTGCGTGCATACTCATAACAAATAATAATAAATTATTAATTAAATGTTATAAAATGTGAGGAATCCGAATTGGCAAACTTTTTACAGTAAACCCGCATTAACGTCTAAACGAACACTAACCGAAATCTAAGGCGTTACAATCTCTCCCCTTATAAAAATTCGTCCCGAATTTAAAATTTTTACTAAGCGTACCTTCAAGGAGAAAATTACAAAACTCGTATATCTCGCTCGTGGTCTCCCAAGTGATCACCTCACTATACGGCTACGTCCAAGAAAACCCTTCACAGATGGCAAGACCCTTGACCGAAGTTTCTCCACCTGCCGAGCCATTAACACAATTGGCTGCTGGTGAACGAAAGATCGCGTCCAAGCTAAATGGTCTGATGCTGAATAATGTGAGAAAGGTCATGAAGGTAATTGCAAGGTATCGACACAAGGAAATACGGGGTGAATACTCAATAATCTGGGCGAAAGTGCCAAGTTAAAGGCAACGAAACTAACTCACCTTAAGGATCTTAAAAGGACCTACAATTCTGGGATAAGCTTTCCAAAACTCAACACGTCATTCATCGGAAAAATCCGTAGGAATACATGATCTCCCACTGTGAACTCAAGCCTGCGACCACCATGGTCGGCATAAGACCTCTGTCCGCAATGGACTACTCTCATCCTGACCTGAACCAACTGGATTATCTCCGAGGTCTCTAGACTAGCCGGGGTCCAAAAATCCTACTACGCAGAGTCAGAAAAATAGACTGGAGATCGACACGACCTAACAGCTAAACTTAAAGGTTGCCAATTGGAATGTCTCCTGATAACTGTTATCAAAGGAGAACCCTAACAATGGCAAGTGACGATCCCAACTGCCGACAACAATTAATACGTACAGACAAGCATATCCTCCAGAGTCGGTATAGCCCGCTCTCACAAAACCATCATCCTGCGGATGGAAAAACGGAGCTAAAGCTCAACCAGTACCCAAGGTTTCCTGAAGCTCTTGCCCAAGACGGCAAGCGAACAGGGTGCCTTCATTGGATACGACCCATGAAGGAACTCCGTGCAATGCATACCTTAACAAAGAACAACTGAGCAAACCGAGTATAACCGGACGACAAACATCCAAATGGAGTCACACCCTGACTAAACCTGGGTAGACGCCATAACGAAATTCGTGGAGATCTGCTCCCATTCCCACTTCGGAACGGTTAAAGGTTGCGACTCTCCAGCCGGTCTCAGATGCTCAACCAAAGCACACAACAAGACAGACACCTTGAAACGAAATCCGAACTTCTCTTTACATCCCTGCCCACCCGTAACTATCTCACAAGTCACGTCAAATGCTGGTGGAACTTGAATGAGTGCAGAGAGTTGACAGATGTGCCTGCTCTAGGATTTCGCGTCTCTACCCAATAGTATCAGGTACACAAACGCGTCCCTAAACTTAGCACACCCTTGTCACAAATCAAGGACTCCGAATCATTACCCAGCCGAGTATGCTCAAGAATCTCTGACGAACGAGCATCGACGGGCAGTGCCTCGTGAAAGCGATTAAGGAAAAGTGGACGGGCGCGGACATGAGCAAGCCGTCCCCTCAGTAGAGGCGAACTTAAGCTGTACTCAACGATCGCACAAGAACTGTAAATCTGCAGAAGACTATCTCAACAATCAAAACCCGCTGCAGGAAGATGTACATTAAGCTCTGGTGGTCCGTGAAAATCTGACACAACTTTCCAAACCAGTAGTGTTTCCAAATCTCCAAAGCAAGACCACCGTGGCCATCTCCGGATCATGAGTGGGATATCCTGCTAGTACTTCCTCCAAATGTAAGAAAGCAAAAGCGATAACTCTATAATGCCTCATCAACGCAAAATCGAGCCCCACTCGCGAAACATCACAGTTAAACAACAAAGTCGCCCGAACCATAAGCAAAGAAAGAACTGATGCAGTTGTTAACTGAGTCTTCAACTGCTGAAAAACTCCGCACGCATGCCTCAGTCCAAAGAAAAGAAACCTCCTTTCCGGTCAGTCCAGTCAACGGTGCAGTACTACACTAGCAATACTGCACGAAACGGCGGAAAAAACCTGCTAAGCCCAAAAATCTGCTGACCTCCGTCCCATACACAAGTTTGGGCCAAAGCTGTACGGCCTCGATCTTCCTCGGAACCATACAAAACCGTCTCCCGCAACTACAAGACCTAGGAGTCAACAAAAACAAGCCTGAAGGAACACTCCGAGAATCTATCAAACCGTTGGGGCTCTCCCAATGTCTGCAAAACAAATCCTCAAGTACTACTCATGTCCCTTACGACACATTGAATAGACCAGAATGTCGTTAATAACACAACAATAACTGGTCGAGGAACGGCCTGAAGAAATCTGGTTCATCATATCTACGAATGCTGCTAGGGCATTGGTGAGTCCAATGACACCACCAAAACACACAAAGCCCGTAGCACGCACAAGGCGGTCTTCTGAATGTCATCATTCCGAACCCGCAACAATGATGACCTGATCCCGAACAAACTTAGAAAAAGTCTCGCACTCGCGAGTTGATCAAGAAATCGTCAATGCGAGGTAAAGGATACCTATCCGCACTCTAAGCCGGTTCAATTGAAGATCAATCGATACACAATCTCAACTGCCGTCCTTCTCCTTGACGAACAGAAATAGGAGCTCCCCAATGCGAAACACTCAGACGCACAAGCCCCCCAACAAACAACTCTGCAGATGATCTTTAAGCTCCCTGAGCTTCGCCGGCTCATCTGGAACAATGTCGGAAAACTTTCGCACGAAGGAACCCGGTCCAACAAACCCACTGTGGCTCCGGTATCACGAATGAACGCCAAGAATCCTCGACATTCTCTCCTAAAAAGCCGACTAGCGAAAACGCTGAATTCAAGCTGTGAGAGGCGGCACCACTGTCCTCCTGCACAACAAGAACTGACTTGCCAGGAAAACAAAACCTGACTGTTTCCTCACGGTAGTCCACAGATGCCTAGCACGTAGCTAACCAGTCCGTGCCCAGGAGAACGTCAAATCCAACATCTCTAGAAGGATCAAAACGAAGGATGAATCTCTATCTCCTATCCGATTAGCACACGACTGAAATACGTGTCGCGCAACAAAAGAATCGCCGACAGAAGTTAACACAACAAACGGCTGATCTACCTAACACGACTCTCCTCCCAACCACGACACAAAGTGTATAAAACAAACAAGCACTTCAAAAGAACATACGAATTTAGAATACCTGAAAACTCTGCATTGGACGCCCGCGCATCCTGATGAGTAGAAGCAAACTCTCGTGTCTGCCCCCTACCCGCAACTGACTGAAATCCTCCTCTGCCAACCTGTCCCCTCTGAGCGAACCTTCCGCATCCACGACCTCTCTGAATACGAGTCTGACGCGGTGCTAAGGAACAATGTCGGACCAAGTGTTGAAGGCTCCCGCATCGAAAACATCCACGCGATGACTGCTGACCCTCCTGGGGATGAGAGCTGAACGACTGCCCTCGTCCTAAGCCTCTGCTACTCCCGCGACGGTCACGAAATCTGTCTCGACGACTAAGCCTCTGTTTCTGGGCCGGTACGCCGGTACGAGTCCTCCACGGTTCCGGAACTCTCAAAGTCTCTGGAATACATGTCTCGTCAACTGGGGCTACATCCACTGGTGCTATGTAGGTGACGGAATGCTGCATGCTGGTTGCAAGGAACAACTGAGTAACAGGGGTGACAACCTCTTTCCACTGCGCTCGAACGGCCTCAACCAATGAACTCGTAGTCTGGCGCATGTCCTGCATCTCTGCCATAAGCCTAACGACACTATCTGTCGAAGGCGGATCCATGTGCACCTGTGCAACGAGCGTGCCATCCCGGTCAGTCATCGTCCCACCCGAACCAACTCTGACCTCGGCCCTCGCTGCATCACTCTGAGTCCCCATAGTCATCGATGGCAAAGCTATAAATGGAAATGAGATTCGATAAGAACACAGAAATCAAACCACAAGGATATGAATCATCAAGGAAGAAATTTCAAGCAATTTGTACTTAGGTCACTTTGGGCAGAGTACCGCATTGTGAGTATGTCGCGGACATACACACACTACGTTACTCTGGTTAAGCTACCTACTCCATCATACCAAGGTCATCCTATACTCCGAAAAGTAAAACCTAGAGCTCTGATACCAACTTTGTCACGACCCGAAATTGGCATGTGACAGCCCTAATACTACGCACGTCTACAGGCGTAACACAGTAAAAGAAAGCAAAAAACCCAGAAATCTAAACCATCAAAAGTATCCTTTGTAAAAACTAGCCCTAAAAATAGGTACAATATAAATATAAGTAAAGCATTCCCAAACGGGAGCAAAAACACGCCCCAAGGCAGAAAACAACCATCACAACAGATATACGACGCCATAGCAAAGAAATAAAAGACGATAAAAAGGAAACTGTATAAAAGACAACCAAGTCACAAAATAATATACAATATCGTCCTCACATCAAGTCTCTAAGTCAACATGAAAGTATTAGATGGAGAGTACAAGGATACAAAAAATTTACAACACAACAACGAATAACCACAAAACCCATCTAAAGCAAAACTGCACAATGTGCGCCGATGCGGTATCCGTAGCAAAAGATGATAAGATAGATGAATATCCTGCCTCGACTACTTTGGGGAGAAAACTGCAAAACAAAATGTAGCACAACGGGGGTGAGTTGCCAACTCGTGAATAGTAAATAACATATGCAGGTAATCGCAAGTATGCACGTACAACGCGAATCTAACATGTGCAATTAATAGCAATAAAAGGTCATATGAATGCAATAATCATGAAAGGTACACTAACGGTTACTACAAATACATGAAGCAATAATATGAAAATCGGTATGCAATAATGATATGAATGTGTATATATGCAACAGTCATGAAAGGTACACTAGCAGGTACAACTAACACATGAAGTAATGCATATAAAATGAGTATGTAAATGCAACAGTCATGAAAGGTACGCTAACAGGTACTACTAATACATGAAACAGTGCATAAACAATAAATGTGGAGTATGGAATGAAATATGTCATTTCCACGGAATCCTGACATAGTGGTAGGATCAAAATCCATCAAGACAATCCAAATCCCAATTCCTCAAATCAGCCCCCAAATTGGCTCTCATATCATATAAGTCTCACAAATCCTGAATGTACAATATCAAGTGAATCTCGTATATCCTTTATGTAAAATATCAAGTAAGCTCAAGTGTCCTAAATCCAATATCAAGTGAATCTCTTATAACCTAGGTATATTTGCATGAATAAATATGATGAAATATATGAATTATATGTATACACATATATTAGCGTCCCACTCCACTAATATATATATATATATATATATATATATATATATATATATATATATATATAACAGCGTCCCATTCCACTGTTATATATACTTAGGAGTAAAATATCATGAAAACAATTTGTCAAGCATTGACACAGAAATGCCAATCTATCAGGTTCTGTCACCAAGACTGGCACCCTGATAGGTACGTATCACACGCTATCCGAAAAGCACGAGTGCCTAGCTCTGACCCCCGTCTTTCCACGTATCCATACGTACATGACTCCCATCGGTATCCCCATGATAACCGCCGAGTCATTGGTAATGTCACCGGATGGTATGGTTCCCCTGTCAGGCTCAATCGGCAAGGTCCATCAATCGTCTTGCCTCGGGGTACCTCCGGGCCCCACCATGTACCCTCATACGGCCCACGACTCCTCCTCACATGGGGTATATATATATTAGAACCGATAAATCTCATGGTGGATGCTGAAATATCATATCAAGGAAAACCGGGTTTTTCAAATAATGTATAATTTCATGAAACTACCACGGTCCCCAAATCCAGAAAACATCATGAAAAATCCATATCTCAATGCGAAAATCCATGAATAAAATATACGCAACATAAAACTGTAATGTAAGCATATAAAGGAAAAGCCGCTAATTAACTGCAACAAGTTAATATAATTATCATGCGGATTCCTAATTTCTCCAATTCTAAATAACATCAAGTAAAGGTAAACATGTGCTATAACTGATATATGTGAAAACATAAAGGTATAGCAAGATATAGATATCTACCTATCAGAAATGATGTAATATACCCCCCGGGTATAAGTGAAGTATGTATGCAAAGTATACAAGTAGCTATGTTATTATGGTGTATACCTATCACTAATGGTATAATACTCTATAGGTATACAGGTAACTAGCATGTAAGTATGTCAAGGCATGTGTGTAAGCATGTAGGTATACAGGTATGTTATATATCATATGCGATAGGAAATATGAATCAATGTCACAATGTCCCTAACCAAACTATATTATATCTATAAGTGGGTTGTGCGTGTCATGGCAATTATTGACGGTGTGTGTGGCATACAATCATTGCTCGTGTAACATGAGCTGTCAATAATAGTGCAATGTCCTAAGGATACTAGTCCAAGCACAATAATTAACTAAGCAGTAGGGTGAATGCGCAATTCTAATTATGAAATAGAATATGCGACAAGTCAAGTCATTTCTAGCCCAGACGCATAACGTCATGCGGGCGATCCCCCTATTGATGTTAAATCTACTCACCAACGCTCCTGGCTAAGTGAAGCCTACCACTTGTTTTCCCTTTGTCGCAGCGTCCGAAGTCCCCGGCTGCGAACCTGTAACATAAAACAATATAACACAATTGTATTAGCAATAGACCCAAAACACGTACAATCTACACGGACCAACACGACACGCATACGTACTCTAAAGGGTTCGTGTTGTAGCTAACATGCATAGCGACACTACGAAACTAACTCAGAGCAACAGCAACACAGAACACGCACCGTATCGGATAACGTATCGTGTGAAACGAAACACAAGAAATATGAAAAGTGGCCCCAGATTTTTCTGTACCAACAATCTGTAACAATTGCAAGTACCATGAGATCACAAATAACCCCAGAGACCCCTACCCAAAAACCCAAACCCCAACTCCCCAGTCTGGCCGCAAATTGCGACCAGAAGCAATAAATCTGCGGCTAGTTCATGATGGAATTGGTTCGTATTTTGAGAGTAGGTTCTAGGTCACTACACTAGGTTACTGTGATATGAACTTTTGCAGCAATTACCTGGTTTGATAGCAGATCACCCGAGACCCCAAAACAACACTAAAATACGACATTTACCCGAAACGATACGATACGCGATAAAAACTGAAACTAACAAGCTAAGCTACACAAAAGCACCTAAAGAACAGAAGAGGTCATTACCTACACAAAAGAACTCAAAGATCCAAGCTTTGCAAACTCCAAGGCATCCAAGAGGAAAAAGGTGATCAAAGATGTGATTTTTATGAGATTTGTGAAGTTTTTGATATGGTTTTGTGATGGAAATGAGAGTGTTCAGTTGTGAGGTGAGAGATATGAGAGAATAAAAGAGATAGAAGAAATGAGAGAGTGTGTGAGGATAAGAGAGAGGGAGGTGAGTGTAGGGTGAGATTTGAGGTGAGTATAACCTTGCATTAATTGACCATTTAATGCTTTCACACCTCACTTGCCACCTCCTCACTCAACAAAAGAAATATCTCTCTCTCACACAAAAGATCTAGGGTTTTAGGTTAAGGATCGGATTAGGGTTAAAGCAAAGATTAGATAAATGGTTAAGTTGTCATGGTTGCTAAGAACTAAATTAACACAAACAAACCCTCACATTAACGTGCACACGTGCGT
The DNA here is from genome assembly GCA_030015575.1 of Agapanthus africanus. Lineage (NCBI taxonomy): Eukaryota > Viridiplantae > Streptophyta > Magnoliopsida > Asparagales > Amaryllidaceae > Agapanthus > Agapanthus africanus. Next base: position 185,927,906 of record CM057341.1, read on the forward strand.
GCATGCTCATAACAAATAATAATAAATTATTAATTAAATGTTATAAAATGTGAGGAACCCGAATTGGTAAACTTTTTACAGTAAACCCGCATTAACGTCTAAATGAACACTAACCGAAATCTAAGGCGTTACACCCTGGCCAGGGTTGATGAGATTTACTGGTAAGTGTTATCAGTAGTTTCTCAAACGGTTATAGGCCACACATCGGTATGACTTATTAAGTTACTGGGGTCTGATGATACCACCTTTAGACTTGATATGCGACATATATGATGAAGAGACCAGACTGTACGGTAAGTGTTGCTTATAGGCTTCACGAGAGTTTGGACAAGCTTGCTTGTTGATCTTCTATTCGTTCAATACCTGGGTAGCCGTTACTCCAGCTAGTACCGCTGACGGCTTGTGGGTGATTGATATGATCTTTACCTACTGCTGGCGTATTGACGAGTCTTTAGAGTCCCACATAGAGGTTTCCTAGCTCAAGCGAAACGAAGTAGGGCACATATGGTGATATGTGCGGGAGCTTGATTAAATACGAGTATGTGATACCGTATTCTAATCTCGCGATATTTGATATCGGTTAGGTTATATGTGATATAACCGGATTGTTGAATCAAGTGTTGATTCAACGATATGTTATATGTATATATATTTGATATTGGCCGGTTATATATGATATGACCGGATTATTGAATCAAGTGTTGATTTGATATAGTATAATGAATGTTTTCGGTTATATATGATATGACCGGGTTATTGAATCAACTGTTGATTTGATAATTTGATATACATATAAATGATATTAATCAGTTATATATGATATAACCGGATTATTGAATCAATTGTTGATTTAATAATTTGATATATATTTATATTTGATATATTTATATATTAACTAATATTGATGCTCACTAATGATTTTCTTCTCTTGTTATATATGATATATATATATATATATATATAAAATACTATTGTGTCATGGTGGATGATACATAGAACATGGGTGTATGAGACTTACACCAAGGCTAAAGATAATTAGGATCATTATTTATTAAGAGAAAAATTAAAATGAGTTGGAAATGAGCATGGCTTAGATGCTTGTAGAAGCATGTAGAAGCCATGACTTATCTCACTAATTTTGTTTTACTCTAGATATTTTCTCACCCAACCCTTATCTTTAGCCCATGGTTAACTCTCTCATTCTCACTTGAGATATTTTCTTCACTCAAGTTCATCTTCTTCTTCCTCAAGAGCCCACTAGGGTTTTTCTTGAGTTAGAAATAAAAAGAAAAATAGATTTCTAAAGTGAGCAAAATTCCTATTTCATCAACTTACACTTTACTAGCCCTTTATTTTAGGTTGTTTGCTTCACTAATTTCTTGATTAGTGGAGAGGTAGCTTGAGTTAGAGAGATTTCAAGATGGATCATCTTTGGTTTCGAAGACATCAAAGCAAGCTCGATCCTTTCTTCAAGTGGAGCCAAGAAGAGTTTTAGAGACTACTACTTGGAGCTAAGGGACTACTACTTGGAGCTTTAGAAGTGAAGGACTTGGTCTACAAAAGTTGTAACCCTCTTCACTTAGTTTAGAACTTGCTTACATGCTTACAAACTCTAATTCTCTAGTTTGATTCTTGGTTAGTGTAGCTTAGACTCTAGATTTTTTAAAATTGCATACTTGATGCATGTAGAAACCAAGTGGTGGTGCTAAGACACACTTTCAATAATTCCATCTGAAACTCATGCTTACAAGGTATTTGATTAATTGTCTTTATGGATTGGTTTTTCTTTTCTTGTGTCTTTATTTACTGATTTTTTATGAGAGAGAGAGAGAATCATAAAGTGGATACAGAGGAAATGCACATAACAAAGATCTTCATTAATGGCAAATGCCCATTATTACAACATATATGAGACCGAACATATACATACAACAAATACAAGAATTCAAACTAAAACAGGTAGATATTACAGGTATCTGTCTAAATGTTATAGGAAAGAGATTAGATATTACATGCAAATGTTAATACTTTTCATGAAACTACTTATATATTTCATTCAGATGTATACTTAACCATGAGCATTTCTTACAGCAAAAGTATAAAAAATATCGTAATGTTTTAGTACAAAAGATCCATTAGATTTGACGATGGATATTTCAACATAATACAAAATACCAACCACTTGAAATATCGCAAGTCGTACTTTTAATGACTGTTTTTTATTTTACGAATTTTATGTTAATAGTTATAATTATATGCGTTTGTTAACCATGTTGTTTAACAGCGTGGATTGTGGAGTGTTTGTGTACTTATTTATGAAGGTATTGATTGAAGGCCAGGACATAGCGGATACGCTCGAGGGTAAAACTTTAGAGCAATGGCAACAGATAATGTCTAGGCAAATTCTGTTGTCGCCGCCGCCTAAGGCTCAACAAAAGTATTGATATTAGTTGTTTTAAGTTTAAACATTTTGTAAGTTTATTTGAAGATATATTGATATATTTTTATTTCGCCGATGTTGCCCGATACTGTGGATTGTGTTATGCATGACTATTATTGTTGATCTTAATAGTTTTATATCAACGGCGTTGGCCGATACAATTACTGATTTGATGTTTGAATGTATATAATTTTATTTCGCCGATGTTGGCCGATACTGTGGATTATGTTATGAATAACTACTTTTGTTGATGTATATGGTTTTATTTCGCCGATATTAGCCGATACTGTGGATTGTGTTATGAATGAATATTTTTGTTGATGTATATAGTTTTATTTCGCCGATGTTGATCGATACAATTACTGCTTTGATATTGACTGTGTATAGTTTTATTTCGACGATGATGGAAGGTACTGTGGATTGTATTATGCATTAGTTTTGTCATACATGCGGCTATTTAGATGTTACAGGCAACTGCTTAGATGTTACACGCAACTCTTTTAGATATTACAGGCAACTGGTTAGATGTTGCAGGCAACTGCAAATGTTTTCATGAAACAGCTTCTGAATTTCATTCAGATACATACATTACGATGAGCAATTTTTACAGCAAAATCATTCCAAATATCGTAATGTTTTAGTACAAAAGGTACTCGTAGCCACACCTACTCCAAATCATGTCCTCGGTCATACGCAATTATTGAAGCGGAAGACGATGATGCGTGTTGACTGTTACATAGAAAACTCTTACATTAACATATTCTTATTTGCATTTGTGTAGATATTACAGATAAATTATTATATATTACAATTAACTATTCTTAGATATTAGGGCATGCAACAGCTTAGATGTTACATGCAACTTATTAGATATTATAGACAACTATTCTTAGATATTAGGGCATGGAACAGTTTAGATGTTAAAGAGGCAACTTATTAGATGTTATAAGCAACTCTTCTTAGATATTGGGGCGTGTAACAGCTTAGAAGTGCTTATATGTTACATGAAACTGTAAATGTTTTTCATAAAACAGCTTCTAAATTTCATTCAGATGCATACTTAACCAAGAGCAATTTTTACAGCAAAATTATAATAAATATCGTAATGTTTTAGTACAAAAGGTCCACGGTGGATACATAAATATAAAACAAAATATTAAACAACATCTAGCTATTTTAAACATAATCGACAAGAGCAGTGCATGCTGCTCTATTGTGACCCTTGTTGCTACACCACAATTCATCTTCCTTTTTTGAACATCCCTGTTGTTTATGTGTCTTGTAGGGGTCTTAACCGGCCGTTTTCATGTCAAAAGAGGCTAAATCTTAATGCTCTCTTCCGTCACTGTCGAATTGTCAAATGTAGCTATTGGGTAGATTGTATTCGCATAAATAGTCGTGAAATATTCAATCGTCAAGAAATGGTCACAATAGTTATAGATTGTGCATCAAGAAATTGATAACTATGCAAGCATGCTTATAAGGAATCCTAGTAACATCTCATTCTTGGCATGTAAATGATCGAGCCGACACATTGATCCGAACAGTTTTAATGTCAAACACCTCATAATGGTCTGTATAAGCTTGATGAACATAAAAAACTCACGCAGCTTCTAAATTTTTGTTCAGAATTTCCTCCGAATTGGGACATAATACTCCATTCCACTTTTTGGATTTTTCTCGACAATTATTGATGAGATCCATCAAACATATCCTTATGTGGTCCACCATTTGAAGAATAGGAAAAGTGCAGGCCTCACGTATCCAGTTATTATATGATTCTACAACAATGGATGGAATATGACCATACTTATATTCAACAAACAGATAAATAAATAAAGACCGCACGATTACCATAACTGTCTAGATATTAAAAGCAACTGTTTAGATGTTGCAGGCAGCTGTCTAGATAATGCAAGCAACTGCTTAGATGTTATATATATCTATGTTAATCATGTTCATCATCAAATCAGGTGTATTGAGGAGCAAGAATTGAGATTATGCCTTATTCTAGGAAAGTAACAATTAGCCCAATGTTGAGCACTGTAATGTTCAATTAATGCATTGTAAGCAACCATCGATTCCTTCTTCAATTGGTCCATCTTCCCTAAAAACTCAACCGTCGTGTACAGGCAACACGCTATCTCCATTAGATGTGCACAAGTTTCGGCTTCCGAATTCTTCATACCAAACTCCTTGAGCCTATTTTTAAAATTCTGCTTCAAGTGAAGAATGCAAAATGACTGCAATGCTGTGGGAAAGCATATCCTAACCGCTTCTTTGATTCCTTTGTTGGAGTCGGATACAAACATAAGGGTATACTGTAGGTGGTAAGCCTTAGGACCATCAAACAATACAGCTCTTAACTGAGCTAAAAACCATGTCCAATTTGTGATATTATCTTGATCGCAAATAGTGAAAGCTAATGGAAACAATAGTTTGTTTCCATCATGAGTAGTTGCCAGCAATAGAAGGTATTTTGCCCTATTCTTGATAAATGTTCCATCAAGAAATATGAGAGGCCACAACCATTAAAAAACTCGTCAATAAAAGCATCAAACCTAACAAATAGGCTCATGAATCTATCATCCGCTGATTTACTGATGCTAATTACGCTCTCGGGATTGGTTTTTATGCACTTTCTTTGAAACCACCTCAATGAATCATAAGAATGCCGATAATTGCCGAAGAGGATCTCTTGTGCCAACTCCTTTGCATGCCACATAATATCGTATGAAATCTTGACCCCGAACCTTTGATGGAAGTCTTTCTTACCCTCAATTGGCCGATAGCCAGATCGTGACATCAAAACACTTATAAGCATGTCAGCTACCAATTTCTTAGTAGCCCGGGGATGTCCGTCGCTTGAAATTCCTCCGGAACATTTGTGTGTCGGGTAGTATCTCTTTATAGCTCATATAGAACTTCTCAAATATGACAAATATACAAACCTTAGTGTAACTTAACAGTTAAAACAATCAACAATTTGAAAAAACGATAATTACACTTTTATATTACTAACGTATATGTTAACACTATACCTCTGAGGACAAGGCGATGTATGCAATCTCCATTGAAATCCTTTATCACTTTGGGAACAATCAACTGTTACCCTCAAGCCATCGTTTTTAATATAGTCGAAGTTGAATTATTTCGCAGTAGCAAATTGGTAAAGAACCATCCTAATTTCGTAAGAAACCTTGAATATTTGAGATGTGCCCTTAATTGCATTATGCCATGCAACTGGGATATTTTTCCTCATTAATTGATTGCTGGGGTCAAAAATTACATCCCACGGCCAAAATCAAGGCCCAAAAAGTGGGCCCGGGCCCAAGCCTAAACCCAAGTTAAGTAGGCCCAAGCCCGAACACAAGCCAAGTGGGCCCAAGCCTAACCCAAACTAGTCTAAGCTTAAACATGGGGGTCGGCCCCATCTCAAGAAAAGAATTAAAATGTAATAAATATATATTAGGTAATAAGTAGGAAATATAAAAGAAAATAGGGAAAAAACAATTTTGTAAAGCCTAAGGGCTTAAGTGCAAATGCGTAAGGGTATTTAAACCCACAAAATGAAAGAAATGATAGGTTTTTCTTTCGTATAATTTTTGCTAGGGTTTGAGCCTCCATCAAGAAAGAGGTAGGTCTTTTTCTTCCTCTTCCTCTTCTTTCTCAAGAGAGAAATTCAAAGGAAAAGAGAACTCTTTTGGGTTTATCTCATCACCCTCGCCCCATCTTCTTCCCTAAATAGTTCATTAGGAACAAAACCCATATCTTAAAGAAGACTCCATTTCTCAAAGCTTAAGATCCAAGGATAAAATCCAACAAAGGAGCAAGCTTTCTTCATCAAGCTCAAAGAACAAGAGAGAACAAGGGTTCTCAGGATGAAAGCACATGGGTTTCACCCCGAGAAAATACACTTGAATGAAAGAACTCGATGAAAGCTTATGGATTTCTCCACCTGTGTTGCCTCTGCTACTTGGCGAGGATCCCTAAAGGGATCGCCACTATAGACATCCCTGCAAGGGGAATGTTCATCTCGGAAATCCTCGCAAGGGGATTTTCTGCCTTGTCGGGACCCCCCAAAAAGGGGTCCTTGCCATCGAGACCCCCCGCCAGGGGTCCCGCCGCCCCGGGAGGCCATCAAAGCTCTCTTTCTCCCCCTCTCTCTCTCTTTCCCCCTGTCGGGAGTTTCCCGACACACTCAAAACACAACATGTGCATATTGCACTTTGAGTTCACATGACTTATACGACCCATTTAAACGGAGGTTCTCTCACCTCAAAGCGATGAGTAATTAACGATAGTTTTGTCCACGACTGCCGGAGATTCAAATCCCTACAATCAATAATCCCATATCTATTTTAGGTAAAGGGAATCTGTACACTCCTAACAAGCAAGTGCATCTTATCTCAATAGGGTGACGAAAAACACTCTACATATTCTGGCATGCCCGATAAGACCTATCTCTTTTCCCATATTTTTGGTCAAATGATTATGCGAACTCATTCAACATAAATATCATTGTTTGTATTGAAATTATGCTTTTTCATGTAGATTATCAATCTTCAACAACAAAAAAACAATCAACATCACTTGACGATGTCTCCGAAGACGAACTTGGCTTCTAATGCAACCCCAGTCACGTACACAATCAAGATGACTGCTCGAGTTGTAATGACTCTGATTTTACTGTACGCAATTTTTTAAGATAATGTACAGAATGGAGTTTGCAAGTCTGAGTACACTTTATAATTTATTTTTGTTTAAGAACATCAAGAAATAACTTGCAGCTCATTGGTACAACTTTACATTGCTGTGATGTAGCCTTGTGTTCGAATCCCCTCAGGCACATTATATTTTTCTGAATTTTCTTTTAAAATTTTTGGAAGCCCAAAAGTTTACATGTGCAATGTACACAAAAAATGAAAAGTCAGGGAAAATAAACATGTGCACAATGATATATATATACAGAGTAGGACACGTGGCCAAGATCCGACGGCTCCCCTCCATAAGATGGCCGGCGAGATCCTTCTTTGGGCCGGCGGGGACGGGTCGACCGTAGCAAAAGGTCTCCATGCTCTGCACACAAGACTCTTCCCCTACCCCCATCACCTCTGCACTGTTTGATATTTCTGAAATTAAACAAAGACTTCAATTTCATCTTTAAATCCAATTTTAATGCATTTTAATTCATTATTTCAATTCCAAAACGCTAATTCCACACTATAAATACAACCCCATACCCTAACCCTTCCTCATTCTGAAAATTTTAGCCAAAACTATCCCATTTTCTCAAGTACAAGAAGAGTACAAGTGGAGTTAGCCAAAGACCTACTTCCGGCGAAGAATAGAGGATATTCCGGCGACCCCTCGACGAATAATCCCTTTTCTTCTATCTCTCCTTAAACCAAATCAATAGCAAGTCCCTTCTAATACCCCCCTTCTTCTCTAAAATCTCTTTTCAAAACAAACATCGGTAAGTGGAGTTAATACCGATGTAAATATTCTAAACTCTAAAATATCACTTTTTACTTACATATTGTTCATCTAACTTTTACACAATATTTGTAACACTATTATAAATGTTTAGGACCAACTTTCACCCTAAAATATCATGAAACATAACATTAAATTAATTTTTACGCTAAAATACCATGAACTTCATGTATTCATCTTTTAGTTCTTTTGATAATTATACCTTTAGAAAACTTCACGGGGTAATGACCTACCCCTCACATACACACATGTTTACATAGCATGATGTCCCTTGAGCTTACTTTTGTTACCATATTACATTAAAATAGCATGAACTATAAAATCCCGGTTTTCTTTAGAATTGTATTATCAAAACGCTTTGCAAATATGACTCTACAATCCTCTTTAGCGGACCCGCTTTTAGATGGTGCGGATTATCGCACATCCTTGGACTAATAGAGCGAGATGCAGATCTTTTCTCGGTCTCGAAAGATTTTTAATACGATTTTTAAGAAAAGCGAAATTTCCTACTTAATAATATAATTAACTTTTAATAATTAGATAAATATTATTAAACCACATACTTTCAAGATATAATAAAATTCCATGTTTTCTAAAAAATAAAAGAATGACAAGTTTCATCAAAATATCTTCAAGTTATCCAAAAGTCAAGGTTTACAGTAAAATACCTTGAACTATTCAAGTTAAGATATTTATTACTAAAATAGCTCAATTCTTAAAATACACATCCATAGAAACCCTAAAAAATATAAATAACTTCTCGAGATTATTTTGAAACTATATATTAAAAATATTTTTCTTAAAACCCCATCGAGCTATATAAAACACTGTTAAGAACTTTAGTAAATATAGGTTTAAGCGGAATCAATTCTCTGGAGCCTCAGGAAGCCGGAGAAAGTGAGTGCTTGCCTATTTAAGGTAGAAAACTTAACGATGTTATCAATGGTAATTGTCTTGAAAAAAGACACAAATTCTGCCATCCATATGCAGTAGTTACCGATAACTCCCAAACCTAATTCTGGATCGAAATTAGTTTATAAGTGTCTGACTCAATTCTGAGTCTAACTCAAATCAGAGTCAAATTCAACATGAATCCAATATACCAAATATGCATACTTGAACCTGAACCTGAATAATAGAACACGATCAACCTGCAAATATGACTTGACTTGATCGAACCATGGCTATAACTTGACTTGATTACATGACTACTTGTTTACATCCTGAACCTGATTACATGAACAACTTATATCCATGGTCTCGGCAAGTCCGATAACTATAATTCAACACAATACATTACGGGGTTTTAAAGGGGTAGATTGGTAAGGAATGTATTAAAAGTGGCATGCTGATAGACACTAAAAGACACTACATGAACTCTCGTGCCGTTGTCCCGTGGGTTTTGATGGGGCCTTGTACTTACATGTTACCATAGTCCACGTGATAGTTGGACTCCTTTCGTATACACTGATATATTCTGTACCAAGTTACAAACAACTACGTTAGTATAACAAACCTATACTTGTATAGATTACCGGTTCTATTTTCTCTACTTGTCATATTCTATTCTAACTTCTGGGACTTACCGAGCGCTAGTTCGCTGACGACATTCCTGTTTCTTTCTTCTTTGGAATGTTTGTCAGGAGGACCGGATCTTCAGGAGACCGAGCCCAGCCAGGAGTATCTGGAGCAGATTGAGGCACAACTGGACTTCTAGCTTACTTGTACTTACTTTCCAGTTTATATGCCATTGTTTAGGCATTGCTTTATATCCTTGTACTTTCCTTTTCAAGCAATGTATTGTAAAGATGAATGATAATAAAAGTTGCTGTTTATTTTACATCTCTTATTATTCTTGTGCATTTTATTTATATTGATTATTTATGCTTAGCGTGTTTACTTCTAAGTAAATACGTCGCGGCCCGCCACATCGCCGTCTCCGTACACCGGGAAGCAGGGCGTGACAGGTTTTGTTGGTGGCCCATGCAGATCAGTTCTGAATGGAATCCTAAGCAATATATATCACAAGAATTATAAGAATCAACAACTACATATTCTTTACATTTCAAATTGTTTGAATCTATCCTAACCTTTCTTTTTCTATCAAGGTTATGGATTCACCGAACAACACAAGCACCAATGTCAATAACAACACTACACCACCACCGCCACTTACCATTGCGGATTTACTGATAAGATCAATGGCGTTCCTTGAAGCAACCAGGAGTCTAGTTGAGGGACAGCAGGAGCAGGCTGCTCTCCTTCACCAAGGACCAGTTCGCACTGAGGCAGCTTTGAGGGTAGCTCATGGTTATATCAAGAGGAAGGAAAGGACACCGCCGGTAAGGACTTACAATTATTATAAGAAGCTCGGACATGTGGTAAAGGACTGCAGACGAGCTAACGGTCTTTGTATGATTTGTGGATCGCCTAAACACACTCTAAGAGCATGCCCAAAGTACAGGGCGGTCGAAAACCCCACACCAAGACTGACTATACAAGCTCTTACTGCGCCATCTTCGCGAGGACCACCTTTACCTCGTCAGTCCGAAATGTACCAGCAGGCATAGAGAAATGCTCCGAGATGTCAGGCTTACACTTTGGCAGCCGTGGAAGCCGAGGCTATAGGTCAAGGTAACACCGGTAAATCTCTTCTCATCTTTTCAGCCTTTTCAAACTCTTACATCTTTTCATTCTTTCAAACATTTTCATGCACTTACGGTACTATACCAATAATTCTTTCACCACCACTGTAATCAAATTTTCTTGAATCTGTTACAACTTTCTTCTATAAATTTCGAGGATGAAATTTTTATAAGGAGGGTAGAATGTAACGATTCTGATTTTACTGTATGAATTTTTTTAAGATAATGTACAGAATGGAGTTTGCAAGACTGAGTACACTTTATAAGTTATTTTTGTTTAAGAACAGCAAGAAATAACTTGTAGCTTATTGGTAAAGTTTTGCACTGCTGTGACGTAGCCCTATGTTCGAATCCCCTCAGGCACATTATATTTTTCTGAATTTTCTTTTAAACTTTTTGGAAGCCCAAAAGTTTACACGTGCACTGCACACAAAAAATGAAAAGTCGGGGAAAATAAACACGTGCACAATGATATATATACAGAGTAGGACACGTGGCCAAGATCCGACGGCTCCCTTCCATAAGATGGCTGGCGATATCCTTCTTTGGGCCGGCGGGGACGGGTCGACCGTAGCAAAAGGTCCCCGTGCTCTGCACACAAGACTCTTCCTTTACCCCCATCACCCCTGCATTGTTTGATTTTTTTGAAATTAAACAGAGGCTTCAATTTCACTTTTAAATCCAATTTCAATACATTTTAATTCATTCTTTCAATTCCAAAACGCTAATTCCACACTGTAAATACAACCCCATACCCTAACCCTTCCTCATTTTGAAAATTCTAGCCAAAACTATCCCATTTTCTCAAGTACAAGAAGAGTACAAGTGGAGTTAGCCAAAGACCTACTTCCGGCGAAGAATAGATGATATTCCGTCGACCCCGTGACGCCATGACGACTAATCTCTTTTCTTCTACCTCTCCTTAAACCAAATCAATAGTAAGTCCCTTCTAATCCTCCCCTTTCTTCTCTAAAATCTCTTTTCAAAACAAATATCGGTAAGTGGAGTTAATACCGATGTAAATCTTCTAAACTCTAAAATCTCACTTTTTACTTACATATTGTTCATCTAACTTTTACACAATATTTGTAACACTATTATAAATGTTTAGGACCAACTTTCACCCTAAAATATCATGAAATATAAGCTTAAATTAACTTTTACGCTAAAATACCATGAACTTCATGTATTTATCTTTTAGTTCTTTTGATAATTATACATTTAGAAAACTTCACGGGGTAATGACCTACCCCTCACATACACACATGTTTACATAGCACGATGTCCCTTGAGCTTACTTTTGTTATCATATTACATTAAAATACCATGAACTATAAAAACCCAGTTTTCTTTAGAATTGTATTATCAAAACTCTTTGCAAATATGTCTCTACAACCTTCTTTAGGGGACCCGCTATTGGATGGTGTGGATTATCGCTCATCCTTGGGCTAATAGAGCGAGATGCAGACCTCCTCATGGAGCATTCAGTCTCGAAAGATTTTTAATACGATTTTTAAGAAAAACAAAATTTTCTACTTAATAATAAAATTAATTTTTAATAATTAGATAAATATTTTTAAACCACATACTTCTAAGATATAATAAAATTCCATGTTTTCTAAAAAAATAAAAGAAGGACAAGTTTCATCAAAATACTTTCAAGTTATCCAAAATCAAGGTTTACAGTAAAATACCTTGAACTATTCAAGTTAAGATATTTATCACTAAAATAGCTCAATTCTTAAAATACACATCCATGGAAACCCTAAAAAATATAAATAATTTCTCGAGATTATTTTGAAACTATATATTAAAAATATTTTTCGTAAAACCCTCTCGAGCTATATAAAACACTGTTAAGGAGTTTAGTAAATATAGGTTTAGGCGGGATCAATTCTCTTGAGCCTCAGGGAGCCGAAGAAAGTGAGTGCTTGCCTATTTAAGATAGAAAAGTTAACGGTGTTATCAATGGTAATTGTCTTAGAAAAAGACATAAATCCTGCCGTCCATATGTAGCAGTTACCGATAACTCCCAAACCTAATTCAGGATCCAAATCAGTTTATAAGTGTCTGACTCAATTATGAGTCTAAATCAAATCCGAGTCTAACTCAAATCAGAGTCGAATTCAACATGAATCCAATATACCAAACATGAATACTTGAACCTGAACCTGAATAACAGAACAAGATCAACCTGTAAACATGACTTGACTTGACCGAACCATGGTTATAACTTGACTTGATTACATGACTACTTATTTACATCCTGAACTTGATTACATGAACAACCTGTATCCATGGTCTCGGCAAGTTTGATAACTATAATTCAACATAATACATCATGGGGTTTTAAAGGGGTAGATTGATACGTAATGTATTAAAAGTGGCACGATGATAGACACTAAAAGACACCTACATGAACTCTCGTGCCGTTGTCCTGTGGGTTTTGATGGGGCCTTATACTTACATGTTACCATAGTCCACTGGATAGTTGGACTCCTCTCGTATACACTGATACATTCTGTACCAAGCTACAAACAACTATGTTAGTATAACAAACCTATACTTGTACAGATTATCGGTTCTATTTTCTCTACTTGTCCTATTCTATTCTTACTTTTGGGACTTACCGAGCGCTAGTTCGCTGACGACATTCCTGTTTCTTTCTTCTTTGGAATGTTTGTCAGGAGGACCGGATCTTCAGGAGACCGAGCCCAGCCAGGAGTATCTGGAGCAGATTGAGGCATAACTAGACTTCTAACTTATTTGTACTTACTTTCCAATTTATATGCCACTGTTTAGGTATTGCTTTATATCCTTATATTTTCTTTTTCAAGCAATGTATTGTAAAGATGAATGTTAATAAAAGTTGCTGTTTATTTTACATCTCTTGTTATTCTTATGCATTTTATTTATATTGCTTATTTACGCTTAGTGTGTTTACTTCTGAGTAAATACGTTGCGGCCCGCCACGTCACCGCCTCCGTACACCGGGAAGTGGGGCGTGACACGAGTGATTCTCCCATCAAATCTTATGCGATAGTGGGAGAAACCGCCGCTTCAATTCGGTTCCATTCTATTTTCTTCAGCCTTCAGTGCTCTTACCGCGGAGGCTCTAATGATCCCAACAGACAAGCCGGTCTCGTGAGGAAAGAGGTCGAATGTTATGGTTGCAAGAGTACCTGAACCCAAGCGCAAATCCGTCTTCAAACGACTTTCCATCGCTCCATCCGTGGGCAAGGCCGTCAACTTAAAGATGACCACAAGACGTCCCGGGCAAGCCCAGTCGATGTCCGTGATGACCGCACGCTCGAATATCTTCTCCAAACGCTCTGTTAATCGGCCTACGATGTTTTCCAGGAAAGAAGATGCCTGCCAGGCCCTGAAAACTGAGAAGCTAAGGCAAAAACAACTCAGATACAGAGCTAACAAAAGGGCTACGGCTCCTGAACAGCTGGATTTCGTGAGGTTCCAGAAGGATGGTTATCTCGCGACATAAGTCGGGCTGGCCGTGAAGCTCACTAACTCTTTTGAACCATTAAAACTGGTTCAGAAGAATGCTATGACCACGAGAATAAAGAAGCAGAAGATCCGAAGAGTCGTGCAAAAAGGTGCGTCTAAACCTTAAAATCAAAGGCACAATATGATCTCATCAAGAGTCTGTCAAGTTCTCGTTGCCGCGCGAAGGCCAAGGAGAGAGTTTGAGCAGAGGGTACCAGTTTTACCCGAATCTCTAGCCATATTAACCGTCTTCAACCGTCTATCCTTTCGTAAGAAGAGCGGGTCGAAGCAAGGGGCTAAATGCTCGGCAAATGCTGTTGCCAATGGCGAAGGCTTGGCCGGATGCACGGTCCATATGGTAGGCATGTTCCCTAGTGACAACCTTTGCAGCAAAAACAAAGATGGGTCTGCCACTTCCCAGGCCTAATCTGGTTTGAATGTGGCTGTCACTTTTCAGGCCCAGCCTCCTCTGGAAGACAATGAAAACCCTTTTGGAGAGGCCGCGAAACAAAAAGATCCCTTAATTCATGAAGAGTCGAGCTCGGAAAGCGATAAGGAGCCAACTTTCATCCCTAAGACCGTAGAACAAAAGCTGATCCAAGACATCCGGAAACAGCTTAAAAACAAAGACAAGGAAATGAGTACACTCTACTCCAAGATCAATGATTTGACAAATGTCATGTTGCAACTCACAACCAAAGTCGCTCAAGGGCAGTCTAATCAAGTGCAAGGCTCTACCCATAAACCGGGAAGCGATGCCCTGAAGCAGCTGACGCCTATTCTTTCAAGTCCAAAAACAGGCAAGGCCCGTGAAAATCGTCTGCATTCCACTTCAAGGGACATCTTGAATCTGGATGACAGCGTCCCTCTAATGTAAGATTGGATCATTGACTTGGTCGTCAACAAAGTCAAGGCATTGGTGGCCGAAGCCGAAGCGCAGAAAAACGTCGGTAGAAGTGGAAAGCCGTACCCTGCACACTATGATTTCGTAGAGTTTCCCAGCGACTACATTGTTCCTAAATTCAGAAGGTTTGATGGAATAGGAAACGTAAGCCAGCACATTGCCCATTTTAATGTATCGTGCAGAAATTCCGGGGGCAATATTGCGCTTCTTCTGCGGCAGTTTGTTAACAACTTGACCGATGTTGCCTTCAACCGGTATGCAAGCGTACCAGACAGCTCGGTAACGACATTCGCTCAAATGGAATCTCTATTCAAGCAAAGATTCATGAGTGTAAGCTATAAAATCACCATCGCCGACCTTGTGAGGACTAAACCAGAGAACAACGAAAGCAACACGGATTTTATAGCCCGATGACGTAATATCACCATCAAGTGTGAACTGCCGTTAGAGCATGACATTTTCGTCAGCCTTCTTATATGAAATATCGGCAACTGGATGATTTCTTTCTTATGCACTGGGTCTCAAAACATTTCTGGAACTGACAAAGAAGGTTCAGATGTTGGAACGCTCAAAGACCGAGTCCACTAAGGACCTCTAATTACTAACAAGCCAAATAATCGGGGGGATGACAACCGCAAAGACGAAAGTTCCAACAATACCGATTCTTTCAACAAGCAAAGAACGGGTGGGTCGAAGGCCAACCGACTTCGAAAATCAGTGTTGGGAGGGGGAGGACAATCTCTCCTGGAAGAGAAGTTGAATAACGTTTATTCCTTCAGAAGGGACAGAGTCCATAAAATATTCAAGGACTCCATAAGAGGTCTACAATTGCTAGAATTGAAAAGATTGCAAGAAGTGAATATGACCTACGACCCCAAATATTGCCCATATCATAGAGTGGTGAGTCATACAATTGAAGACTGCTTTGTTTTCAAGAATTGGGTTGAAAACAATACAAGGAGGGAGTGATCTCGTTGTCTAAAGGCGTGTTAGTAAACGATCAAGCTGCGACTGCCAATTTATACAAATAGAGACCGAAGTTTTCTTTGAACTGATCTCTCAGTTGTTTGTCCTTCCCTAAAAGGAGTGGACCACGACAACGGTCCAAAAGCCCGTCAAGTATTGTTATCAATGACGAGGGAATAGGTGGATACATGATCCATACAGTCTATATGGTGGGATCTGGAAGAATAAGTCCTCCTAAACTTCATAGTCGATGAAAATATGCCCGTCGTTCCCCATTCCCAGCTTGGTTCAGATGTAGCTGCCGTAGAGTGTTTTTCGTCACCCTCTTTGGATTGGATTGCGCATCACTTGTCAGACATTGTACAGATTCTTCCTCCCTAAGATAGATAGGGGTTTAAAGATTGTGGGGATTCTAATCTCTGGCAGCCGTGGAAAAAACTGCTGTTAATTACCCCTCGCCTTGAGGTGAGGGAACTTTCGATTAACGGGTCATACGGGTCATGCGAACTTGACTTGCAGTATGTGTGTGTTGTGTTTTGGTGGACCATGTGCTCCCGGGGTATGGCGTAAGTGCGTCGTGGAGCTTAGAGCAAGTGCTTTTGTAGAGCTGAAGCTTCTGGATCTTGGCGCAAATGCACTCTTGGAGCTTAGAGCAAGTGCATCCCGTGTAGATTGGAGCACTTTGGAGCTTGAAGCACTTTGGAGCACTTTGGAGCAAGTGCTCTCGGAGCTTGGCTCGGCTCATGTGCACTTTGTGGCACCTTGGAGATTGGCTCAAGTGCACTTTAGAGTAAGTGCTCTCGGAGCTTGGCTTGGCTCGACTTAAGTGTACTTTAGGGCACCTTGGAGCACTTTGGAGCTTGGAGCACTTTGGGGCTTGGCTCAAGTGCACTTTGAAGCACTTTAGAGTAAGTGCTCTTGGAGATTGGCTCGGCTGGGCTCAAGTGCATTTTGGGGGCACCTTGGAGCACTTTGGAGCTTGGTTCAAGTGTACTTTGGAGCACTTTGGAGCAAGTGCTCTTAGAGCTCGGCTCGGCTCGGCTCAAGTGTACTTTGGGGTACCTTGGAGCACTTTGACGCTTGGCTCAATTGCAGTTTGGAGCAAGTGCTCTCGGAGCTCGGCTCGGCTCAAGTGCACTTTGGGGCACTTTAGAGCATTTTGGAGCTTGGCTCAAGTGCACTTTAGAGCACTTTGGAGCAAGTGCTCTCGGAGTTTGGCTTGGCTTGTCTTGGCTCAAGTGCACTTTGAAGCACCTTGGAGCACTTTGGAGCTTAGCTCAAGTAAAAGCTTGGCTCAAGTTGGAGCTTGGAGCAAGTGCTCTTTGGAGTTGGCTCTCCTTGAGCTTGGATCAAGTTGGAGCAAGTGTTCTTTGGAGCCTGGTGCTTCTGGAGCTTGGCTCAAGTAGGAGTTTGGCTTAAGTTGGAGCAAGTGCTCTTTGGAGCTTGGAGCTTCTAAAGTTTGGCTCAAGTAGGAGTTTCTGGAGTCGAGCTTGAGCTCATGGGGGTTTTCCCAAGGGGAAAAAACTAAAAGGGTTCTCTTTGATAGGGTCACCCCAAATCTGCTCCTATTTTGGCTAAAACAATGCTCTCTTTAATATTCAAAACTTTGGATCTTGAGTCTTGAATGATGAGAATGGGTCTCTTTCCCCTTTCCAAGCTTTGGATCTAAGAAAAAGAGGGCTATAGGAGATGGGTTCTCCTTCTTCTTCCTCTTTTCTTTTGGATCTTGAGGAGGAAGAAGAAGGAGAACCAAAAACCTCTCCTTTTTGAGATTTGATAGGAGGTTGATGCTTCTTTCTATAGGTTTATGATCGAAATCTATTTATTTTTGGTAAAAGAGAGATTGCTATCTTGATTTAATTAAAAAAAATGAAGAAGGAGAAGAAGAAGAACCTTGAAGAGAGAGGAGGCTTAAAACCCTAGGTTGATTCTGGGGAATGAAAGTTGTTATCCTTTCATCATGATGGCCTTTTATATGCTTACAATTTTATATATATCCCTTTGGGCTTTTCAAAATGACAGTTTTTCTTCTCCCATGCCTATATGCTAATTTCTTTTTGTACTTGAGCCATGGTCTTTACATAATTTGGCATTTTGCCCACTTAATTTACAATTTAACACTTATTTGAATGTAAAAATCTATTTATTACAAATTTCTTTTTTTCCTTTCTTCTTCGATAGCCAACCGACTTTGCTTGGATTTGAGGCGGTTTGCGCGTAGACCCAATTTCTTGGGGTCAGACCTAGGTTAGTCAGACCTGGGTCAACTTGGGTGTTGACATTAACTTGTTGAATTTGACTTTGACTTTTTGACTTTTAATTTTGATTTTTTTTTAATTTTGGCAACGGGGTGTAAATTTTTACCCTAACAAAGTGCCTCCCATCAATAAATGCACAAATGTATGGTCGTGTACATGAAATTGATGGATCTTCTTTTGTGGAGAACTTGATTTGATTATCTTTTAGCGACGTAGAAGTCGGTATCCCAAGGCGGAACTTGATTCCCAGGTGAAGCATCATTCTGGGGGCGGAGCATCATTCCGAGGAGCGGAGCAGAATTCCGGGAGCAAAGCTTGATTCCGAGATGGAGCATAATCCTGAGGGCGTAGCATCATTCCGGGAGTGGAGATTGATTCTGAAAGCGGAGCTTGATTCCTAGAGCGGAGTATTATTCCGAGGGGAGCTTGATTCCGAGAGCGGAGCTTGATTCCGAGGGCGGAGCATCATTCCGAGAGTAGAGCTTCATTTGAGGAGTGGAGTATGATCCCGGGGGCGGATCATGATCCCGGGGTGGAGCATGATTCCCAGAGCGGGGCATAATTTCGGGAGCGGTGCAAATTCCAGGGGGGAGCGAAGCATCGTTCCAGAGAGCGGAGCATAATTCCGGGAGCGGAGCTTGATTCCGAGGAGCAGAGCATGATTCTGGGGGCGGAGCATCATTCTGAGATGGAGTATAATTCCGGGAGCGGAGCATAATTCCGGGGGTAGAAATCATTCTGAGGTAGAGCATAATTCAGGGGGCGGAGCATGATTCTGGAGTGGAGCATAATCTCGGGGGCGGAGCATCATTTCGGGGGTGGAGCATGATTCCGGAGCGGAGCATAATTTCGAGGTAGGATATATTCTGAAACGAAGCATGGTTCCGACACAGAGGTAGACATTCTGAACGAAGTATGGTTCTGATGCAGAGGTTGATTCTGGGATGAAGCATGACTCCAACACGGGGATATATTCTGAGACTAAGCATGGTTCCGACGCAGATGTAGATATTCTGAATGAAGAATGGTTCCGATGCAGAGGTTGATTCCGAAACGAAGCATGATTTCGACGCTGGGTATATTCTGAGACGAAGCATGGTTACGATGCAGAGGTTGATTCCTGGACGAAGCTTGATTCTAAATTGGGATTATATTTTGAGATGAAGCATGATTTCGACGCAGAGGTAGACATTCTGAACGATGTATGGTTCCGATGGAGCAGTTGATTCCGGGACGAAGCATGATTCTGCCGCGGGGGTATATTCTGAGATGAAGCTTGGTTCCGACACAGAGGTAGACATTCTGAATGAAGCATGGTTCCGATGCAGAGGTAGATTTCGGGGAAAAGCATGATTCCGACACGGGGGCAGACATTCCGAGGCAAAGCATAATTCTGTCACGGGGGAAGATTTTCCGAGGCGAAGCATAATTCCGACGTGGGGGTAGACATTTTGAGGCGAAGCATAATTCCGTCGCGGGGCAGATTTTCCGAGGCGAAGCATAATTTCGATGGGAATGTTGATGGTTGACTTATTTTGATTTGATTTGACTTAATTTGGGAGTGGAGTCACCGTCTCTACCACTGGAATTGGGCTCTAAAGGCAACTCATCCGGTACCTGATTTGAATTGATTGGCTTGAATTTAATTCTTCTTGATTTGATTTGGGAGGTTTCTATCTATCCAGCGGGACTTTTGAGCTTGGAAACACTGTCGGGTAGGACTTTAATTTGATTTATTTGATTTCTCCATTGTTCGGCGGGACCTTTGAGTTTGGAACCATTACTGAGTGGGACTTGGAATTTGGATTTTGGCATCAGCACCACTAACACTGGAGCATAGTGCCAGGAGCAACTCATTATTTGCCTTTGGAAAATTTTGAATTTGTTCCTAGTTTAACGACCTAGGGGTCATCTATTCCCAGTTTAACGACTTAGGGGTCATCTATTCCCAGTTTAGCGAATTAGGGATCAATTGGATTGAAAGTTAAGAATTTTAGGGTTGGGGCTAGCATCAGCATTGCTAACACTAGAGCATGGGTGCCAGGAGAAATTCTTCATCTGCCGTTAGGAAATTTGGGAATTTGAATTTTTGGTTGACCTTAGCATGCTAACACTGAAGTGTGTTTCAGGAGCTAATCATCATTTGTCATTGGAGGATTTGGGGATTTGAATTTTGGTTGGCGTTTGTTTACCGCCGGAAACCGGACTGAGGCGCGGGGGCATTTATGTAATTGTCCTGATTTTAGAGGGGTCGATTTCGATCCTTCAATGGCGGATTATAAAGCTGAAGAAATTCCCTGACGAGACTCCGAACGCACATTTCAGCGGGTTCATCTTCAGGCTGAATTTCCGAAGGCGCTTGAAGACCATCCTCAAATGCTCCCAGCGCTCTTCGTGGGATTTGCTCTTGACCACCAAATCATCGATGTAACTGTGGGTCGAAAATTATACCCCGGTTGACCAAGTCAAAATCAAAGTCAACCACAAATCAAGTGGGCCTGAGCCCAACCTAAGTGGGCCCGAGCCCAAGTAAGACCGAGCATGGAAGGGACCGCCCCCATGACAAAAAGAATGAAGTCATAAATTAGTTTAATGTAATTTTTATTTTATTATATTTTTAGAAATAAATGTATGGAATATGGGCAAAAATCCAAAATGTTGTAAATCCCATGGCTTATGTGCAAAAACAAATAAGTACATAAGTCATGGGGGGGGCACAAATGCCATATGGAAAAGCCCAAGAATCTATGTGTAAAGTGTGTAGCCTATATGTAACGACTCTGTATTTACCGTACTGAATTTTTTATTTTAATGTACAGAAATGAGTTTACAGCCTGAGTTTGAGTTATAAGTCAATTTTTGTTAAATAACAGCAAGAAACAACTTGTAGCCCACTGGTAAAGCCCTTACACTGCTGTGACTTAGCCTGTGTGTTCGATTCCCATCAGACACATTATTTTTTCTGAATTTTTCTTTTAACTTTTTGGAAGCCCAAAATATTGCACGTGCAATACACAGGGAAAGGAAAAGTTAGAAAAATCAAACATGTGGAAAATGGAGTAAACAATGATTTAATCTCATAGCACAAATCTTGAGGCCAGATGGTAAAAATCGATAGGCCAAACTTGATGGAAAACCGGCGCCGATGGTCCGATTAAGGCCAATGAGCCCCAGACTTTGCACACCCCCCTTCAGCTATCCCTAACTCCTCTGCACTGTTTGATTTCCCTGCAATCAAATAAAGACCTTTCATTTCACAATTAAACCCCATTGTAATGCTTTTGATCCACACTTTTAATTCCCAAACCCTAATTCTCCACTATAAATACCATTCCATACCTTGGCTCAGCACCATTCTGAAAATTCTAGCTAAAACTTTCTAAAAAGTTCCTAGTGCAAGTGAAGTAAAGAGGAGTTAGCAAGCAAGCTGGTTCCGACAAAGAACGAAGCCAACTCCGGAGCTCCCGCGACGCACTGACGATCCTCTTCTATTCCTAACCCTTTCCTTGAGCTTTCAAAACAGTAAGTCCCTCTCAATCTCTCTTCCTCTTCATTGAAATTCCAATTCAAAACTTATATCGGTAAGTAGAGTTAATACCGATATCCTTTTTTCTAAACCCTAGAAACTCCTTCTCCTTATTTTTTGATCAACCAAGTTTTTACACAATACTTGTAATCTTAATACCAATATTTAGAAAAAAACTTATCTAAGAATCTCTTGTAAAACAATCATAATTTAACTTTTACATTAAAATACCTTGAACTTTATAAACACCTCTTTTAGTAATTGCTTAACAATACCTTATGAAAACTTCACGGGGTAACAACCCACCCCACACGCACACTTGGTTTCATAGCACGATACCCATTGTATGTATTTTCGTTTCGAGGAATAATATTACAATAAAATACGACATAACTTTAAAAACCGGATTTCTTTTAAAGTGGTATTTCATATTCTTTACGATTATGCATCTACAACCCTCTTTAGGGGACCCGCTAATGAATGGTGCGGATTATCGCACATCCTTGGTTTAGTAGAACAAGATGCAGACCTCCTAACGGAGCATTCGATCTCGAAAGGATTTAAATACGGTTTTTAAGAAATACGAATTTTCTAAATAAAATAAAATTATTTTTAAAATTAATTATATAAAATTATAAATCCATATTTTCAAAATATAATAAACACATGTTTTTCAAAAATGAAAAGATTGAAAGGCATGACAATAAAATACCATCAAGATACCAAAAAGACAATTTTTTTAATAAAATACCATGAACTTTCCAAAGCTAAGTATTTATCATTAAAATACCCAATACTTAAAATCCATGCTCATGATAATCCTAAATAATACCAATCACCCTCGAGGTTTTACTTTTTAACTATATTAAAATATTTTTCATAAAACCTCTCAAGATATATAAAACAATATTTAAGGATTTTAGTAAATATAGGTTTAAGCGGGATCAATTCTCTTGAGCCCCAGGGAGCCGGAGAAAGTGAGTGCTTGCCTATTTAAGGTAGGCAACTTAATGGAGTTATCAATGGTAATTGTCTTGGAAAAAGACACAAATCCCTCCGTCCATGTGCGGCAGTTATCGATGACTCCCGAACCTATTTCAAGAGCTAAATCCGTTACAAGTGTCTGACTCAGTCTGAGTCGAAACTAAAATATGACTCTAATTCAAATCTGAATCCAAAATCAAACCTGAATACTTGAACATGAACATGAACATGAATACTTGAATCAAACATCAATATCAAACATGTATACTTGATCCGACTTGACCGAACCATGGTTATAACTTGACTTGACTACTTGATTACTTGATTACATCCTGAACATGACTACTTGAATAAATTGTATCTATGGTTTCGGCAAGACTTGTAAACAAAATCTATACAATACATTACGCGGGGATAAAGGGGTAGATTGGTACGGAACGTATATCGTGGTACAAGAGGTCACTTAAAAGACACCTACATGAATTCTCGTGTCGTTGTCCCGTGGGTTATGACAGGGCTTTGTACTACATGTTACCATAGTCCATAGGGTAAGATGGAATCCTCTCGTATACATGAATACCTTCTTTACCAAGATACAAACAACCACGTTAGAATAACAATCATATACTTGTACAACTCACCTGTTCATTTCACATTACTTGTTATATTCCCTTTCTTCTTTTAGGACTTACCGAGCGCTAGTTCGCTGACGACATTCCTGTCTATTTCTTTCTTTGGAATGTTCGTCAGGAAGACCGGACTTTTAGGAGATCGAGCCTAGCTAGGAGGACTTGGATTAGCTTGCGGCATAGCCTGACTTCTAGTTCCTTGTACTTATTTTCCTGTATGCCATTGTTTAGGCACCGCTTATTATTATTGTATCTTTTCATTTTTAAACAGTTGTATGTAAATAAAGCTGCTGTTTATTTTTAATACTCTTGCCATTTTTATACATTTTATATATTGCTTAATTACGCTTAACATATTTAATTCTTAGTAAATATGTTGCGGTCTGCCACGTCATCATTTCCGTTTACTGGGAAGCGGGGCGTGACATGTTTTGTTGGTGGCCCATGCATGTCAGTTCTGCATGATGTCTTAAGCAATATATCACAAGAATTATAAGAATCAACAACTATACATTCCTTACATTTCAAATTTCTTGAATTTATCCTAACCATTTCTTTTTCTATCAATGTCATGGATTCTCCCAACAACACTAGCACGAATGTCAATGGTAACACTCCACCGCCTAATCTACCACCACCACCTACCGTTGCAGCTCCTATCAATGAGAAAACGATACTGCTTTAGGCGATCAAGAGCCTCCTGGAGGGTCAGCAGCAGTAGACTGCTATTCTCATGCATCGCCCCAAAGCCGACGCACCCAGAGTCAAGCAATTCCGGGCACTGCACCCAAAACATTTTTCGAAAAAAGAGAGCCCACTGGAGGCAGAAGAATGGGCTCAATCGATTGAAAATGATCTGGAAGCAGCATAAGTGCCAGATATTGCATGAGTGAGAGTTTCTAAGTTGCAACTGACAGACAACGCTGGAATCTGGTGGAAGGCTGAGGAAAGCCGTCTCACCCAACCGATCGAGTAGAAGATATTTCGCGATCTGTTCGATGAGAAGTACTTCTCTGAGACTGCTTGTTTTGACATGGAGCAGCAGTTCATTCATCTACAACAAGGCTCGATGTGGGTCAAGTCTGTGGATGAATACGATGCTGGGTTCACCATGGTTAGTAGGTAAGATATTGTCTCAAATTCAAATTCCTGAACTCACTCATTACACTGCTAACACAAGGTCATAACAGGTTCGCTGCATACCTGATTCTTACCACTGAGATCCGGGCACGACGATTTCAGCAAGGGTTGGACTCGGAAATCCAAGCTGCACTGACTATAGATGATTTCCCAACCCATGAGCTTGCTTTGAAGGCTGCTCGACGCTATGAGGCAGTTGTGAAGAAGAAGGGAAGACCGCAAACTGCTGGTGTGAAATGCCTTGCCACCCAGATGATAGGAGGAGCCTCTTCTAGGCTAACATTTGCACCCAGGAGACCGGGAGGATCGTTTAACCGGCCCAGTCCAGACTTTTGTTTTTACTGCGAAAGGACGGGATACCTGGCGAAAGACCGCATGCGTGAAAATGGCCTGTGTTTTGTTTGTGGCGCATTCACTCACGCCATAGGAGCATGTCCATACCGTTTTAACACAGCTCCAGCACCCAGACCCGCAATCACGGTTTCGCAGCGTCCATCCATTCAGGCTCCTGCACCACATTTAGCTCTCCCTGCACTAGCTCCACGTAGACCTCTTGCACAGTCTCAACGTCAGTTCCATTAGGCACAGAGAAACATGCCTCAAGGGCAGAGAAACGTGCCCTATGATCCGAGGAATGTGCCTGCAGCAAGGAGGAATGTACCACAACGTCAAGCTTTCACAATGACGGTCGAGGAGGCCGAACCCACGGGCTAAGTTATCACTGATAATTCTCAATCCTTTCACACCATTTCAATCCTTGTATATCACTATACTTTTCCTATATCTAAACCCAAACTCACACAACTTAGGTACTATACTAATAGCATCCCTACCCGCTCTAGCACTCTTTGACACTAGAGTATCACATTGCTTTATGTCGCAACGGTTCGTCCGAACTCATGCGATTCCAGTTAAACCGCTTGTATCCAGCTGGAATGTCAGTTCAGGGAACGGTGTTCTAAAAGAAACTTTGGGATACGATCTGTGTTCAGTGGTCATCTGCAGTAGAGAATTTTATGCGGACTTCAAGGTGCTGGACAAACCGAACTTCGACGTAGTCTTGGGAATGGACTGGCTGGGAACTTTCTTCGCTACCATTGACTGTCGCCAAAGGAGGGTAGTGTTCGAAATACCAGATCATCCAGTGTTCTATTTCAAGAGTGGAGACCGTACCTTAGAACCTAGCATCTACAAAGAAAAACCAAAGAAGGCAGTAGTTGCAGTACTACAAGCGGAAGAATCGAAGCCAGAGGTAGTTCGAAAGTTCGAGGATGTATTTCCGGAAGATATATCAGGTTTGCCTCCCGATCGAGCTCTTGAATTCAGCATCGATTTACAACCTGGTGTGCAACCTGTAATCAAAGCTCTGTACTGGTTAAGTCCAAAAGGATTGAAGGAGATCCGCATTCAGTTGGACAAACTCCTGAAGAAAGCTTGGATTCGTCCCAGTACTTCAAGCAGGGGATCTCCAGTATTACTCGTGAAGAAGAAAGAAGGTTCATACAGGATGTGTGTGGATTATCGAGCTCTAAACGAAGTGACTATTAAGAGCAAGTATCCACTACCACGCATCGATGAACTTTTCGATTAGCTAAGTGGGTCTTGTGTATTTTCGAAGCTAGATCTTCGTTCGGGGTATCATCAGGTGAAGGTCAAAAATTCCGACATTCCGAAGACGGTGTTTAGGACTCGCTATGGTCATTATGAATATCTCGTAATGCCATTTAGAGTGACCAATACACCTGCCATCTTTATGAATCTGATGAACCAAGTTTTTCGAGAGTACTTAGATAGGTTCATTGTCATCTTCATCGACTACATCCTCGTGTATTCAAAGAATCGGAACGAACATGCCGAGCACTTACGGATTGTCCTGGAGACATTGCGACAACATCAGCTCTACGCCAAGTACAGCAAGTGTGAATTTTGGATAGATCAAGTCGGATTTCTTGGACACATTGTTTCAGGTGAAGGAATCTTAGTAGATCCAGTTAAGGTGTCAGCTGTCAGTAAGTGCCCGACACCAAAGACGGTGAAATATATACAAAGTTTATTGGGATTAGCAGGATACTACCGACGATTCATTGAAGGCTTTTCGAAGATTGCAGCACCCCTGACCATGCTCACACCTAAAGATGAAACATTCGTGTGGTCAGAAGCGTGTGAAAAAGCTTTTGTAGAACTCAAGTCAAGATTAAATTCTGCTCCTATTCTCGTAATACCAGATCAATCTGGAGGATTTGTTGTGCATTACGATGCGTACGGTAAAAGATTAGGATGTGTTCTACACCAGCATGGAAAAGTTGTGGCTTTTGCATCAAGACACCTAAAGGTTCATGAGCGCAACTATCCAACACATTATCTGGAGTTGGCAGCCGTCATCTTTGTACTTAAGATTTGGCGCCACTACCTTTTGGGTGAACGAGTGGATATATACACTGACCATAAGAGTCTGAAGTATGTATTTACTTAGGAGGAATTAAATATGCGGCAAAGAAGATGGCTAGAACTCATGGCGGACTTCGACATCAACCTACAGTATCATCTTGGGAAGGTGAACGTAGTTCCTGATACACTTAGCCGCCAGCCATTAGCAATGAATCTCACCACTCAGTGGAAGCTACAACAGGAATTGCACGGATTGGCGATCGAAGTAGTTATTCCAGGTAACGCTTCATATTTGATGAACTTACAAGTCCAGTCCACTCTTGTTAATCAGATCAAGACAGCTCAAGAAAATGATACCAAGCTACAAAAGATCCAAGAACAAGTAGAAAATGGACTTCGAACCGACTTCATCATCCACGAAAACGGATCCTTGAGATATGGAAGTCGATTATGTATACTAAACGGCCCAGTCCGAGAAGAGTTGATGAAAGAAGCTCACATCTCTCCTTATTATGTACACCCCGGTGGTATAAAGATGTACAAGGATCTACGGCAACACTACTGGTGGCATGAAATTAAGCGTGAAATAGCTAGAAGCGTAGCCAAGTGTTTGGTGTGTCAGCAAGTGAAGGCTGAACATCATAGCACTGCTGGTCTACTTCAGTCGTTACCAATCCCAGAGTAGAAATGGCAGCACATTACCATGGACTTTGTGACTGCCCTTCCTCGTAGCACGAAGGGTAATGATACAGTATGGGTTATTGTAGATCGACTCACCAAGTCGGCTCACTTTATTCCATTTCGAGTTGGATAATCTAATGAGTCATTAGCAAAGAAGTACATGGAGGTAAGAATAAATCTAAAGTAAGATTTAAACCTTCAAGATGTACTATATTTGATACCCATGAACTCATGCAGGAGATCGTGAGATTACATGGAGTGCCTGTTTGCATCGTCTCCGATCGTGATACCAGATTCCGATCACAGTTCTGGCAGAGTCTGCAAGCCAGCCTGTGAACGAGTCTGAATTTCAACACTGCTTATCATCTACAAACGGACGGACAGTCCGAGCAAACAATTCAAATTCTAGAAGACATGCTAAAAGCTTGTATGTTAGACTTCAGAGGTTCGTGGGAAGATCACCTACACCTTGTGGAGCTTTCATACAACAACAGCTATCAGGTAAGCATTGGAATGACACCATTCGCAACACTCTATGGACGGAAGTGTCGTTCACCACTATGTTGGGACGACGTCAAAGATCATGAACTTCTTGGACCAGAGATGATCGTGTCAACTATGGATGTAGTTCGCATGATCAGGGAAAGAATGCGCATAGACTAAGACCGACAGAAGCATTAGGCAGATGCAAAGCGCCGACATCTGGAGTTCCAACCTGGAGACCATGTTTTTATGAAGATCTCTCCAAACATAGGAGTGATCCGCTTTGGCAAGAGGGGTAAGCTAAGTCCTAGATTCATAAGACTGTTCGACATACTCGAACGAGTTGGAGAAGTGGCATACCGTTTAGCACTTCCATCCTCATTGGAAGGAGTGCACAATGTGTTTTATATATCCCAGCTACAATGATATGTGAGTGACCCCAGCCACATACTCGATCATTCAGAGCTCACAGTACAAACAGACCTAACTTGCGAGCAACAATTCGTTGAGATCCTGGACCGAAAGATAAAGACATTACGGAACAAGGAAGTAAACTTGGTTCGAGTGATGTAGAGAAACGATTCGCCAGGAGAATCAATATGTGAACGAGAAGAAGACATGCATGCAAGATACCCTTACCTATTTGAAAATTATTCCATATGTAAATGTAAATTTCGAGGTCGAAATTTTTATAAGGAGGGTAGAATGTAACGATTCTGAATTTACCATACTGAATTTTCCATTTTAATGTATAGAAATGAGTTTACAGCCCGAGTTTCAGTTATAAGTCAATTTTTGTTAAATAACAACAAGAAACAACTTGTAGCTCACTGGTAAAGCCCTTGCACTACGGTGACGTAGCCTGTGTGTTCGATTCCTATCAGACACATTATTTTTTTACTGAATTTTTCTGTTAACTTTTTGGAAGCCCAAAAGATTGCATGTATAATACACAGGGAAAGGAAAAGTCACAAAAATCAAACATGTGGAAAATGGAGTAAACACTGATTTAATCTCGTAGCACAAATTTTGAGACCAGATGGTAAAAATCAACCGGCCAAACTTAATGGAAAACCGGTGCCGATGGTCCGATTAAGGCCAATGAGCCCCGGGCTTTGCTCACATACCCTTTCAGCTACTCCTAACTCCTCTGCACTGTTTGATTTCCCTGCAATCAAACAGAGACCTTTCATTTCACAATTAAACCCCATTTTAATGCTTTTAATCCACACTTTTAATTCCCAAACCCTAATTATCCACTATAAATACCTTCCCTACGTTGGCTCAGCACCATTCTGAAAATTCTAGCCAAAATTCTCTAAAAAGTTCCTAGTGCAAGTGAAGTAAAGAGGAGTTAGCAAGCAAGTTGGTTTCGGCGAATATCGAAGCCAATTTCGGAGCTCCCGCGACACCACGACAATCCTTCTCTATTCCTAACCCTTTCCTTGAGCTTTCAAAACAGTAAGTCCCTATCAATCTTTCTTTCTCTTCATTGAAATTCCATTTCAAAACTTATATCGGTAAGTGGAGTTAATACCGATATCCTTTTTTCTAAACCCTAGAAACTCCTACTCCTTATTCTTTGATCAACCAAGTTTTTACACAATACTTGTAATCTTAATACCAATATTTAGAATAAATTTTATCCAAGAATCTCTTGTAAAACAATCATAATTTAACTTTTACATTAAAATACCTTGAACTTTATAAACACCTCTTTTAGTAATTGCTTAACAATACCTTAAGAAAACTTCATGGGGGTAAGGACCTATCTCACACGCACACTTGGTTTCATAGCACGATACCCATTGTATGTATTTTTGTTTCGAGGAATAATATTACAATAAATACCCATATAACTTTAAAACCGGATTTCTTTTAAAGCAGTATTTTATATCTTTTGCGATTATGCATTTACAACTCTCTTTAGGGAACCCTCTAATGGATGGTGCGGATTATCGCTCATCCTTGGGCTAGTAGAACGAGATGCAGACCTCCTCACAGAGTATTCAATCTCGAAAGGATTTAAATACGGTTTTAAGAAATACGAATTTTCTAAATAAAATAAAATTATATAAAATTATAAATCCATATTTTCAAAATATAATAAACCTATGTTTTTCAAAAATGAAAAGATTAACAAGTATGATAATAAAATACCATCAAGATACCAAAAAGACAATTTTTTAAATAAAATACCATGAACTTTTCAAAGCTAAGTATTTATCATTAAAATACCCAATACTTAAAATCCATGCTCATGATATCCCTAAATAATACTAATCACCCTCGAGGTTTTACTTTTTAATTATTTTAAAATATTTTTCATAAAATCCCTAGAGATATATAAAAAAATATTTAAGGACTTTAGTAAATATAGATTTAAGCGGGATCAATTCTCTTAAGCCTCAGGGAGCCGGAGAAAGTGAGCGCTTGCCTATTTAAGATAGACAACTTAATGGAGTTATCAATGGTAATTGTCTTGGAAAAAGACACATATCCTTCCATCCATGTACAGCAGTTACTGATGACTCCCGAACCTAATTCAAGAGCTAAATCCGTTACAAGTGTCTGACCCAGTCTAAGTCCAAACTCAAATCTGAATCTAATTCAAACCTGAATTCAAAATCAAACCTGAATACTTGAACATGAACATGAATACTTGAATCAAACATCAATATCAAATATGTATACTTGATCTGACTTGACCGAACCATGGTTATAACTTGACTTGATCACTTGATTACATCCTGAACATAACCACTTGAACAAATTGTATCCATGGTTTGGTTTCGGCAAGACTTGTAAACTAAATCTATACAATATATTACACGGGGATAAAGGGGTAGATTGGTACTGAATGTATATCGTGGCACGAGAAGTCACTTAAAAGACATTTACATGAATTCTCATGCCGTTGTCCCGTGGGTTATGATGGGGCCTTGTACTACATGTTACCATAGTCCACGGGTAAGATGGACTCTTCTTGTATACATAAATACTTTCTTTATCAAGCTACAAATAACCACGTTAGAATAACAATCATATACTTGTACAACTCACCTGTTCATTTCACATTACTTGTTATATTCTCTTTCTTTTTTTGGGACTTACCGAGCGCTAGTTCGCTGACGACATTTCTGACTATTTCTTTCTTTGGAATGTTCATCAGGAAGATCGGACTCTCAGGAGATCGAGCTTAGCCAGGAGGACTTGGATCAGTTCGAGGCACAGCCTGACTTCTAGTTCCTTGTACTTATTTTCCTGTATGCTATTGTTTAGGCACCGATTATTATCATTGTATCTTTTCATTTTTAAAAATTTGTATGTAAAGATGAATGTAAATAAAGTTGCTGTTTATTTTTAATACTCTTGTCATTCTTGTACATTTTATATATTGCTTAATTACGCTTAACGTATTTATTTCTTAGTAAATACGTTGCGGCCTGCCACGTCACCATTTCCGTCTATTAGGAAGCGGGGCGTGACACTATAAAAGGCAAACATGATGAAAAAATCAACAACAACTTTTCATTCTCTCAAAAAATTCTAGGGTTTGTGCCTTCATCTCCTTTCTCTCAAGTTCTCCCTTTCCTTTTCTTTTCCAATTAAATCAAGAGTTTAATTCTTCTTTTTCCAAAAAGAAATAGTTTTTCACCATAAAACCTTCGAAGGGGAGTTCAGATCTTTCATCAATTCCCTAAAAGGGAGATTTTTGATCTCATCTCCCTTTTTCTCCAAGATACAGCAAAAGGAGAGGAGGAGGAAGAAGATCAACCTCCAAGAATCCCACATTGGGAGGATCCGAGGCTACAGAGATAAGAAATGGGTCCCCTTTGATCATCTTCGAAGATTTTCGAGGAGTTCAACTCCAAGATCCAAATCCTCGAAGGAGTTTAACTCCACATCCAGACCTTTTAGGAGTTTAACTCCAAATCCAAGCCTTTTAGGAGTTTAACTCCAAATCCACTTCCAATTTATTACATAGGAGTTTAACTCCAAATCCAAATCTTTTGGAAGTTTAACTCCAAATCTATACCTAATTCCTATTTAGGAGTTCAACTCCAAAGCCCCTTAGGAGTTCAACTCCCAGTCCAGAGGCTATGCCCCTTTATCTGCTGGTGTTTCCAGCGGTTGCGTGCTGCGCACATGACCCGCTAGCGCCCAGCTGTCGCGTGCTGCGCACGTGACCCACTGGCACCATGCGGTCGCATGCTGGGTACATGACCCGCTGGCACCCGCACCCATGTGCAGGGCACGCCACCTGTGGGTGTCCAGCGCCCATGCGCCTGGCGCGTGACCCGCGAGCGCCTAGCGGCCATGCACCATTCACGTGACCCGTGGACGCCCAGCACCCACGTGCCACTCACACGTCCTTAGGATGCTCCTCATCCCTCTTTTTCCTTTACACTCCACACTCAAAACACATCCCCAGTTAGAAAAAAATTTCTAACGGGGTACTGCCCCGCACCCCGTAAGGGGGCTTGTAACGAATCTGAATTTACTGTACGGAAATTTTCTAGTTTAATGTACAGAAAATGAGTTATACAGCCTGAGTTTGAGTTATAAGTAAATTTTGTTAAATAACATCAAGAAACAACTTGTAGCTTACTGGTAAAGCCCTTGCACTGCTGTGACGTGGCCCATGTGTTCGATTCCCATCAGACACATTATTTTTTCTGATTTTTCTTTTTAACTTTTTGGAAGCCCAAAAGTTTACACATGTAATACACATAAAAATGAAAAGACAAAAAAAATCAAACATGTGGAAAATGGAGTAAACAAGGCTTTAAACATCTAGCACGAATCTCGATGCCAGATGCCTCAAATCGACCGATGGAAAGCTCAAAATGACCGGCCTCGACGGTTGGATGAGCTCCAAAATGCCCCGTGCTTTGCACACAAACCCTTTCACCTACCCCTAACACCCATGCACTGTTTGATTGCCCTGCAATCAAACAGAGACCTTTCATTTCACCTTTAAACCAAATTTTAATGCATTTTAATTCACCATTTTAATTCTAAAACCCTAATTCTTCACTATAAATACTACCCCATGCCCTATCCCTTCATCATTATGAAATTTCTAGCCAAAACTCTCAAAACTTCTCTAAGTACAAGTGGAGTAAAGAGGAGTTAGCAAGCGGTCAACTTCCGGCGAAAAATCGAAACTCTTCCGGCGCTTCCGCGATGCCACGACGACAACCCTCCTTTCTTATACCTTTTCTTAACCTAACTAACTAGTAAGTCCCTTCCAATCTTCATTTCTCTTCTTTAAAAATTCATTTTAAAAACGAATATCAGTAAGTGGAGTTAATACCGATATCTATTTTCTAAACCCTAAAAACTCCCGTTTTTCTTACATATTGTTCATCCAAATTTTACACAATACTTTTAATCTTAATTATAAATGTTTAGAATAAATTTTAACCTAGAATTCCATGCAAAATAACTTTAATTTATGTTTTTCATTTAAATACCATGAACTTTAATATTATCTCTTTTAGTATTGTTTAAACATACATTTAGAAAAACTTCACGGGGTAACGACCTACCCCTCACATACACTCTTGTTCCATAACACGATACCTTTTATGTGAATTTTGGTTACAAAGAAAATATTATATTAAAATAGCACTCACTTTCAAAATAGTTTTCTTTTAAAACAGTATTTTAAATTCCTTTGCGATTATGCCTCTACAACCCTCTTTAGGGGATCCGCTATTGGATGCTGCGGATTATCGCACATCCTTGAGCTAGTAGTGCGAGATGCAGACCTTCTCACGGAACATTCGGTCTCGAAAGGTGTTAAATACGGTTTTTAAGAAAAAAGCATTTTTTTACTTAAATAAAATTTAATTTTTAATAATTATATAAAAATTACTAATCCATATATTTTCAGAATATAATAAACTTACATTTTTTTTAAAGTGAGAATTAAAAGTTTCACCAAAATACCATCAAGATAATAACAAAAGAAAAGTTTTATAATAAAATACCATGAACTTTCCAAGCTATGTAATTATCACTAAAATACTTTAAATCCTTAAAATTCACATCCATGAAAACACTAAATAATATAAATAACATCTCGAGATTTATTTTTAATTTTATTAAAAATATCTTTCATAAAACCCCATCGTGTTATATAAAACAATATTTAAGGACTTTAGTAAATATAGGTTTAAGCGGGATCAATTCTCTTGAGCCCCAAGGAGCCGGAGAAAGTGAGTGCTTACCTATTTAAGGTAGAAAACTTAACGGAGTTATCAATGGTAATTGCCTTGGAAAAAGACATAAATCCTACCGTACATGTGCAGCGGTTACCAATGACTCCCGAACCTAATTCAGGATCTAAATCAGTTATAAGTGTTTGACTCAGTCTGAGTCTAACTCAAACCTAAATCCAAACTCAAATGAGAGTCCAATTCAAACATGAATCCAAAGTCTAACATGAATACTTGAACATAAACCTGAATACCTGAATTCAAACATCAATATTAAACCTGAATACATGACTTACTTGACCGAACCATGACTATAACTTAACATGACTACAAGACTATATCCTGAACCTGACTACTTGAACAACTTGTATCCATGGTTTCGGCAAGACTTGTAAATATAATCTATACAATACATTACGCGGGGATAACATGGTAGATTGGTACGGAATGTATTAACGTGGCACGAGATGGTCACTTAAAAGACACCTAAATGAACTCTCGTGCCGTTGTCCCGTGGGTTTTGATGAGGCCTTGTACTACATGTTACCATAGTCCATGGGGTAAGATGGACTCCTCTTATATACACAAATACCTTCTGTACCAAGCTACAAACAACTACGTTAGAATAACAAGCATATACTTGTACAACTTACCAGTTCAATTCTCATTACTTGTCATATTCCATTCTTTCTTTTGGGACTTATCGAGCGTTAGTTCGCTGATGACATTCCTGTCTATTTCTCTCTTTGGAATGTTCGTCAGGAGGACCGGACTCTCTGGAGATCGAGCCTAGCCAAGAGGACGTGGTCCAGCTCACCGCACGGCCAGACTATTAGCTCTTCTTGTACTTACTTTCAGTTTGTATGCCACCGTTTAGGCATTGCTTTTATATTATTGTATCTTTCCTTTTCAAAACAGTTGTATGTAAAGATGAATGTAAATAAAAGTTGCTGTTTGTTTATTTTATATCACTTGTCATTCTTGTGCATTATATATATATATTGCTTAATTACGCTTAATGTATTTATTTTTTAGTAAATACGTTGCGGCCTACCACGTCACCGATTCCGTACAGTGGGAAGCGGGGCGTGACAGGGATGTTAGCCCCCATGACCCCAGCCTGCTATCCGGGTAGCGGGACCCTCGTAAACTCTGCGAGGCTCCCAATACGTCCAAGACCCCCTTCAAAACACAACAACACACACTTCACATTGAATTCGCATGACCGGTTTTACCCGTCAATTGGAGGTTCTCTCGCTCTAAAAGCGACAGGAAATTAACGATAGCTTAGTCCACGGCTGCCGGAGATTCGGATCCCCACAATCAATAAATTCCGGCCTACCCTAGGCAGAGGGAATCTGTACATACCTGAGAAGCACGCGTATTCCTGTCTCAATGGGGTGATGAAAAACACTCTACAGATTCTGGCATGCCCATTGGGACCTTTCTCTCCTCCCATATCTTGGGTCAAGCATTCATGCGAACCCATTTAACATATATACCGATGCTTGTACTGAAATAATGCTTTTTCGTGTAGCAATCAAATTTCAACGACGAAGTCTTCTAAGATGAATTCAGCTTCCGACTCAACCCCGATCCCGTACATGGTCAAGATGCTCTCATGATTCTCCCCATAAGCCTCAGTCGGCAGAGGGAGGAACCGCCCCATCAATTTGGTTTCGTCATCATCTACCCTGCCGAAAGTGCTCATCTGGTAGAAATCCGGGCAAACCAGGTGGCCAAGCCGGACTCAAAGGGCAGGAGGCCGAACGTTGTGGTTGCCAAAGCATCCCACCCCAAATGCAAATCCGTATTCAAACGGCTCTCCACTCTTCCGACTGGGGTTAAGGCCGCCAACACCAATGAAGCTGCGAAGCATCTCTAGCAAGCTCAGACGGTGCCCATGACAATCGCGTGAGTGGGCGTCTTCTCTAGACTCACTGTCAATCGGTCTACAACGTCTTCCTGAAGAGCCGAAACCTGCCAAGTGCTCAAAACATGAAAGTTAAGGTAGAAGCGGCTATGATATAGAGCCAACAAGATGGCCAGGACTTCGGCCAAGTGGAATTTTGTGAGATTCCAAGGACAGGGTTACCCCGTGATGACAGTCGAGCCGACCGTAAAAGTCAGCAACTCCTTCGAACCCCTGAAGTGGGTTTAGAAAAACGCCATGACCGCCAGAATCAAGAAGACATCAAACCGGACGATGCTCCAAAGTGGTGTGCCTCAGCCCCAACATCAAAAGCATGACACCGTCTCTTCAAGAGTCTATCAGACGCTTTGTGTCATGCGAAAGTAATGGGGCAAAGCCAAAAATGAAGTGCTAGCACCATTCAAGAACCCGGTCAGGCCGGCCGCCTTCAATCGATTGCCCGTTACCGAAAAAGAAGGGCTATGACATCAGTTCGCAAAATTAGCTGCCAAGGATGAAAAGACGGCCGTATATATTATCTATATGGTCTATATGGTGGGCATGCGTCCCGGCGACAACCTTTGTAGCAAAAGCAAGGATGGGGCCGCCACATCTCAAACCTAATCCGGATTGAATGTGGTTGTCGTTTTCCAAGATCAGCCACCTCCACTGGATGATGAAAACCCTCTCAATGAGTCCGATAGCCAGAAAGACCCCTCAGTCCATATGGAATCAAGCTCGAACAACGAAGAAGATCCGACTTTCCGCCCCAGGACCGCAGAGTATGAGCTGCTTTAAGAGCTTTGAAAACAGCCCAGGACCAAAGATAAAGAGATGGCCAAGCTCTACTAAAAAATTGATGACCTGACGAATATTGTGATGCAGCTCATGGCTCAAATTTCTCGGGCGCTTTCCAATCAAGCACATGTCTCTACTCATGAGCCGGACGATAACGACCTGAAGTAACAGATGCCTTCTCCTTCAGGTCCAAGTTTAGGCGAGCCACATGAAAGCCGACCACATTCCACTTTTAGGGACGCCATAGCTCCGAATGGCACCATCCCACTAACACAAGATCGGATAATGGATTTGGTCACCAACAAAGTTAAAACATTGGTGGCGAAAGCCGAAGCTCAGAAAGAAATTGGCAGTAGTGGGCGGCCATATCTCGCACTGCACGATCTGATCGAGTTCCTGAGCGGCTACGTCATTCCTAAGTTCGGAAGATTTAACGGGACGGGAAACGCAAATCAGCACGTCGCCTACTTTAAAGCATAATGCAGAAATACAGTGGGAAATGATGCGCTCCTTCTTCGTCAGTTTGTCAACAGCCTGACTGGTGTTGCTTTCGACTGGTATGCGAGCATACCAGACAGGTCCGTCACCACTTTTGCCCAAATGGAGTCTTTATTTCGGCAAAGGTTTATGAGTGTCAGTGATAAGATTTCCATTATTGACCTTGTGAGGACAAGCCAGGGAAGAACGGAAGCAACATGGACTTTATTTCCTGATGGTGTAATCTCACGGTCAAGTGCGAACTGCCGCTGGAGCAGGACCAGTCCGCCATCCTTCTCATTGGGAACCTCAGCAATTGGATGGTCCCATTCTTATGTACAGCGGGCCTCAAGATGTTTCAAGAGCTGACCAAGAGAGTACAAATGTTGAAACACTCGAAGCAAGAGTTTACTCCGGACTCTCAGGTTGAAAAGTCTTGGAAGAGCAAGAGGGACAACAACTGTAGAAGCGGGAATTGCAGCAATACCAATGTCTTCAATGTGTCCGAAAATGAAGACAAGCAAAAGGCAGGTGAATCCAAAACCAACCGGTCTTGAAAGCCAGTGCTAGGAGGAGAAGTGCCTTCCCTACATGAGAAAAAAAACAAGGTTTACTCTTTTAGAAGGGACAAGGTCCGCAAGATATTCAAAGATGCCTTGAACAACGGTCTATAATTGCCGGAGTCGAAAAGACCCCATGAAGCAAAAATAACCGACAATCCTATATATTGCCCATACCACCGAGTAGTGAGCCATGCGATCGAGGATTGCTATATTTTCAAAGACTGGGTCGAGAAGCAGTACAAGACTGGGGAGATCGAACTGTCCAAGAGTGTGTTGGTGAACAATCAAGCTGCAACCACCAACTTTATACAGACAGAAGCTGAACCCTTCTGGGATCAGACGGCTGCATCCGCTGCCCCGGGAAATGAATCCAACTCGCCGCAGCCTCTATGTAGCATGCACATGTCTGAAAAGACGAAGAAGATGTTAAAGCTACTTTAGAAAGAGCCCAGAACAGAATGGGAGGGGCACAAGGAGCACACCGTTCCAGTTACCAATTTGGCTCGATCAGGCTCAAAATTCAAAAAGCTAAATAAAAAGAAAAGGAAAGGTGTAGCTCGAAACGATAAGGAATCTACGGGGAAATCGACCACTCAAAGATATATCAATTCCCTCAAAAAATACGAACAAAAGGAAAGAACTCTGATTCAATTGAAGGAGTTCTTCCCCGTAGAAGCGGCTGAGATTCTGGAGGAGCTAGAAGAAGACTGTAATGACGAGATTCCTATAGTGACTTGCTACGTCGTCCACCTTGGTAGCAACTCTGAGGAAGAGCTATGTTTTCCCAAAGAGTACGAGAAGCTCACCACAAAGACCAACCAAATCCAGCTCAGAAGTGGGCAGGGCTTTACCGCCAAATCAGGACAACGCCCTAAAAAGAAAGGAAAAACAAGTCCCTAACGAAGAAGATGGCGGAGAGCCGGCTCATGAAACTCGAGTCCTTCCTCAGTGGATTTTAATGTCTTGGTCCATCTCCGGAAGCTTCCGTCTTTCCTGAGTATCTATGATGCCTTGGTCCTATCTAAGGAGCTTAAAGATGTTCTCATTCACGCTCTACAAAACCCCGAGCGGTACCAGGCTCACTTTGCAGAAATTAATATGAAAGAAGCCCAGTACACTCTGCATGCCGCTGCGGTCACGTTTAAGGACGAAGACCTGCTGATGGGAACAGCTGAGCATAACCGCCCGCTTTACATGACCGGGTACAACGACGGGGATCAGATTAGTCATATATTGATTGATCCGGGATCCTCAGTGAACATCATGAACTTGCGGACTCTGAAGAGTTTGTCAATGGACGTTCAACACCTGTCACGGGAAAGGATTGTCATTCTATGCTTCAATCAAAATTGCTAGCCAGTTCTGGGATCCATAGCTCTGCCGATTAGATTCGGGGCCCTACAAATCGAAGCCAATATATACGTGATTGATGCCGACACGTCTTATAAAATTCTCCTGGGAAGGCTGTGGCTCCACGATTACGGTATCATTCCGTCAACTCTCCATAAATGCATGAAGTATACCAAAAATGGTTGTCATGCCTCGCTTCCTAGTAGACGGAAACAGTGGCGTGGCAAGCCCACAACATATTACTATGAAAATATGTTAAGCGTAATTAAGCAATATAACAATGAGTAAGAATGATAAGAGTAATAAAATGAAACGACAACTTTATTTACATTCAACTTTCCATACAACTGTCTGGAAATAACAGATACAATGATAATGCAAATGCCTAAACAATGGCATAATAAAAGTAAGTACAGGTAGTGAAAAGCTACTAGTCAGGCTGAGCTGCAAACTGGTCCAAGTCCTCCTGGCTCAGCTCTACGTCTTCAGAGTCTCCTGATGAACATTCCAAAGAAAAAACAGAAAGGAATGTCGTCAGCGAACTAGCGCTCGGTAAGTCCCAAAAGAAGCAAGTGAAGATAGTATATAATGTGAAATGAACAGAGGACAGGTAAAGTTGTATATGATCATTCGTAAGTATAAGATAGTTATTCTAACGTGGTTATTTGTAGTTTGATAAAGAAAGTATTCATGTATATGAAAGGAGTCTATTTTACCCAGTGGACTATGGTAACATGTAGTACAAGGCCCCATCATAACTCACGGGCCAACGGCACGTGCATTCATGTAGGTGTCTTTTAAAGTGATCTCTCGTGCCACGATATACGTTCCGTACCAATCTACCCCTTTATCCCCGCATATTATATTGTATAGTTTTAAGATTATAGATCTTAGCCGAATGCATGGATATAAAATATATAGGTTCATATTCAAGATGTAATCATGTATTTAGGTAGTCATGTCAAGTTCATGTCAAGTTATAACCATGGTTCGGTCAAGTCGAGTCAAGTATACAAGTTTGAATTTGATATTTGAATTCGAGTGTTTAGGTTCATGATCAAGTGTTCAAGTTTGTATTTGATTTTAGATTCTGGTTTGAGTTTGGATTCAGGTTGAAACTAGAATCTTATGAAAGGACTTAGTTCTTGCAATATCTTAAGTTCGGGAGTAATCGGCAACTGCTGCACATGGACGACATGATTTCTGTCTTTTTCCAAGACAATTGCCATTTGATAACTCCGTTAATTTATCTAACATGAATAGGCAAGCACTTACTTTCTCCGGCTCTCCGAGGTTCAAGAGAAATGATACCGCTTAAACCTATATTAATCTAGAGTACTTAAATATTGTTTGTATATCTCGAGGGGTTTTTATGAAAAATTACTTTAATATAGTTTAAAAATAAACCTCGAGGGTGATTTATAATACTTAGAGTTTTCATGAACATGTTTTTTTAATTAAAAGATATTTTGATGATGAAACTTAGCTTTTTTAAAAGTTTATGGTATTTTGTTAAAAACTAGCTCTTTTGGTAACTTGATGGTATTTTATTAAAATTCTAATATTTTATTTTAAAAAATATAGTTTCATAATATATTTTTATTGAAAATACAGATTCATAGTTTTATATTATTTTTCTAAAATTTAGTTTTGTTTAGAAAAGTCGTAGTTCTTAAAAATCGTATTTTTTAATTTCCTTTCGAGACCGAATACTCTGTGAGGAGTTCTGCATCTAGCTCTACTATCCCAAGGATGTGTGATAATCCACACCATCCAATAGCGGGTCCCCTAACGAGGGTTATAGAGGCGTAATTGCCAAGGATTTAAAAATACCGATTAAAATAAACCCGTTTTTGTAAAAGTGTGGTATTTTAATGAAAAGCTTCTTTTTTGAATTAACCATATACTTAGAGTACCATTCTATGAAACCATAGTATGCATGAGGGGTAGGTCATTAACCCGTGAAAGATCTAAAGGTATATACTCTAGTTATTGTAAAAGGTGTTATA
Source organism: Agapanthus africanus (assembly GCA_030015575.1). Taxonomy (NCBI): domain Eukaryota; kingdom Viridiplantae; phylum Streptophyta; class Magnoliopsida; order Asparagales; family Amaryllidaceae; genus Agapanthus; species Agapanthus africanus. Next base: position 185,969,283 of record CM057341.1, read on the forward strand.
CTAAAGTTCATGGTATTTTAATGAAATGTTTGTTATATGATTGTTTCATATGAATTTTTTTGTTAAACTTCTAGCTAAATGATATACATAATGTTATGAGTGGTGTTAGGATATTAGTTTGACATATTTTGCTTATAGAGATGGGAGTACAATGGTTAAAATCACACATTTCGGAGTTAACTCCACTTTACCGATATGTTTTTAGAAGATATTTTGAGATGAAAGAAGTAGAGATAAGAGAGACTTACGGTTTTATAACTTTGAGAAAGGAGTAAGGAAAAGAGAGGGGGCTTCGTGGCATCGTGTTAGCTCCGGAAACGACTTCGATCTTCGACGAAAGAAGCTTGGTTGCTAACTCCACTTGCACTTAGAAACTTTTGGAAGAATTTTGATAGAAATATTTTAGAATATAGGGGAGCTAGGGTATGAGGTGGTATTTATAGTGAAGAAATTAGGTTTTGGGAATTAAAAATTTGGATTAAAAGAATTAAAATGATGTTAAATGAAGAATTTAAAGGCCACTGTTTAATTGCAGGGAAATCAAACAGTGTAGGGAAGTTGAGCGGAGTCTAAGGGACCCGTGTGCAAAGCACGGAGCGAATTGGGGCTAATCTGACCGTTGGTGATGGCCAAGGAGGGGAAACGGGCGGTCGGATCTTAGGCAATTGCCTTGAGATTCGTGCCACGTGGTTTGTTAGGGTTTACTCCTTTTTGCGCATACCACCGATTTTTCTGAAACTTTTCATTTCTCCGTGAATTGCAGGTACAACTCTTAAGCTTCCAAAAAATTAAAAAGAAAATCTAAAAAAATAATTGGGTCTGATAGGATTCGAACACACAGGCTATGTCATAGCATTGTAGAGGCTTTACCAGTGAACTACAAGTTGTTTCTTGCTTTTATTTAAATAAATAACCTATAACTCTTACACAGGCTGTAATACCCTATTCTGTACAATAACAAGAAATTTTTGTACAGGAATTTCAGAGTTGTTACATTCTACCCTCCTTATAAAAATTTCGTCCTCGAAATTTATATAAAGGACTAATCTTCGAATAGCTGAGCGTATCGTGCATGCATATCGTCTTTTCGCTCCCATGTCGATTCTCCTGGCGAGTCTTTTCTTCACATTACCCGAACTAAGTTTACCTCTTTATCCCATAATGCCTTCACTTTTTGGTCCAGGATCTCAACTGGTTGCTCTCGCAGGTTAGGTCAGTCTGTACCGTGAGCTCTGAGTGATCAAGTATATCGCTGGGGTCGCTCACATATCATCATAGTCGGGATATGTGGAACACGTTGTGCACTCCTTCCAATGAGGGTGGTAGAGCTAAACGGTATGCCACTTCTCCAACTCGTTCGAGTATGTCGAATGGTCCTATGTACCTTGGACTTAGCTTACCCCTCTTGCCAAAATATATCACTCCTCTGTTTGGAGAGATCTTCAGGAACACATACTCTCCACGTTGGAACTCCAGGTGTCGACGCTTTGCATCTGCCCAACGTTTCTGTCGGTCTTGGGCTATGCACATCCTTTCCCTGATCGTGTGAACCATGTCCACAGTTGCCACGATCATCTCTGGTTTAAGGAGTTCACGATTTCCAAAATCTTCCCAACTCAACGGGGAACGGAACCTCCGTACGTAAAGTGCTATGGAAGGTGCCATCCCAATGCTTGCTTGATAGCTGTTGTTGTATGAAAACTCTACAAGGCGTAGGTGATCTTCCCATGAACCTCCGAAGTCTAACATATAGGCTCTCAGCATGTCTTTCAGAATTTGAATTGTTCGCTCGGACTGTCCATCTTTTTGTGGATGATACGCCGTGCTGAAATTCAGAATCGTTCCCAGGCTAGCTTCCAGACTCTACTAAAATTGTGATCGGAATCTTGTATCACGATTGGAGACGATGCAGATAGGCACCCTGTGTAATCTCACGATCTCCTGCATAAGTTTATGGGTATCAAATATGGTACATCTTGAAGGTATAAACCATACTTTAGATTTATACTCACCTCCATGTACTTCCTTGCTAACGTCTCGGTTGACTGGCCAACTTGGAATGGAATAAAGTGAGCTGACTTAGTGAGTCAATCCATAAAAACCCAAATCGCTTCGTTACCCTTCGTGCTACGAGAGAGAGCAGTCACGAAGTCCATGATAATGTGCTACCATTTATATTATGGGATTGGTAACGATTGAAGTAGACCGACATTTCTGTGATGTTCAGCCTTCACTTGCTGACACACTAGACTTTGCAACTCTCCTTGCTACTTCACGCTTCATTCCATGCTACCAGTAGTGTTTCTGTAGATCCTTGTACATCTTCTTACCACCGGGATGTACCGAATATGGAGAGCTGTGAGCTTCTTTCATCAACTCTTCTCGAACAGAGCCGACTGGCACACATAAACGACTTCCATATTGTAAGGATCCATCTTCTTGGATGATGAAGCCAGTTCAAAGTCCACTTTCTACTTGTTCTCTGATCTTTTGTAGTTTGACATCATTTGCTTGAGCTGTCTTGATCTGATTGACAAGAGTGGACTGGACTTGTAAGTTCATCAAAGATGAGGCGTTACCTGGCATAACTACTTCGATTCCCAATCCATGAAATTATTGCTATAGCTTCCACTGAGCGGTGAGGTTCATTACTAATGGCTAGCGACTAAGTGCATCGGGAACTATGTTCACCTTTCCAGGATGATACTGTAGGTTGATGTCGAAATCCGCTATGAGTTCTAGTCATCTTCTCTGCTGCATGTTGAGTTCCTTCTGAGTAAATACATACTTCAGACTTTTGTAGTCAGTGTATATATCCACTCGCTCTCCCAATAATAGTGACGCCAAATCTTGAGGGGGAAGATGACGACTGCTAATTCCAGATCATGTGTTGGATAGTTGCGTTCATGAACTTTTAACTGCCTTGATGCAAAAGCCACAACTTTTCCATGCTGATGTAGGACACATCCTAATCCTTTACCGGACACATCACAATGCACATCGAATCCTCTAGATTGATACGATATTAAAAGCCTTCTCACATACTTCTGACCACAAATGCTTCGTCTTTACGTGTGAGCTTGGTCAGGGGTTCTGTGATCTTTTGGAGTCCTTCAATGAATCGTCGGTAGTATCCTTCCAAGCCCAAGAAACTTCTTATATCTTTCACCGTCTATGGTGTCGGCCACTCGCTGACAGCTGACACCTTACCTGGATCCACAGAGATTCCTTCACCTGAAATGAGATGTTCGAGAAATCCGACTTGATCTAACCAAAATTCACACTTGCTGTACTTGGCGTAGAGCTGATGTTGTCATAATGTCTCCAGGACAATCCGTAAGTGCTCGGCGTGTTTTTTCCGATTCTTTGAATACACCAGGATGTCGTTGATGACTATAACTACAAACCTGTCTAAGTACTCTCGGAAAACTTGGTTCATCAGGTTCATAAATATGGCAGGTGCATTGGTCACTCCAAACGGTATTACGAGATATTCATAATGGCCATAACGAGTCCTAAACACCGTCTTCGGAATGTCGGACTCTTTGACCTTCACCTGATGATATCCTGAACGAAGATCTAGCTTTGAAAAGACATAAGATCCACTTAACTGATCGAAAAGGTCATCGATGCACAGTAGTGGATACTTGTTCTTAATTGTCACTTCGTTCAAAGCTTGATAATCCACACACATCCTGTAGAAACCTTCCTTCTTCTTCACTAGTAACACCAGAGATCCCCAACTTGAAGTATTTGATCGGATCCAACCTTTCTTCATTAGTTCGTCCAACTTAATATAGATCTCCTTCAATCCCTCCGGACTTAACCGGTATGGAGCTTTGATTATAGGTTGTGCACCAGTTGTAAATCAATACTAAATTCAATAGCTCGATCGAGAGGCAAACTTGATTTGTCTTCAGGGAACACATCTTCGAACTCTAGAACTACCTCAGGTTTTTCTTCTTCAACAGGTAAAGGAAACACTTTTGCATTCTTCAGTTTAGCACGGTAGCTTCCTGGCTCCAAGGTTCTGTCTCCACTTTTGAAATAGAAGACTGGGTGATCTGGTATCTCAAATACTACCCTCCTTTGACTGCAGTTAATGGCAGTATAAAATACTCCCAGCCAATCCATTCCCAGTACAACATCGAAATTTGGTATGTCTAGTACTTTGAAATTTGCGTAGAATTCTCGACCGCAAACTACTGAGTTACTACTGACCAAAGACAGAACGACTCCGAAACTCAAAAGCAAATCTGAGCCGGCTGTCACTTTCAAAAGCAAAAACCGCCAAGTGCGCCTGCGTTTCAGTAGTGACACTGATGAATCCAATGCTGGAAGTCCATCCTTCTATAAAACTCACCTTCATTTCGGTAGCAATACGGACGAGTCTGATACTGAAGGTCCATCCAGCAGCAAAATCCACTCACATTTCGGCAGCGACACTGAAGAATCGGAGGAAGAGGACCCGCCTTGCAACAGCTATGCATATTGGGCCTTCATGCAAAAAGCGAATCTAAGAGAAACTTTCGAGATTACAGAAGGGTACTTAGCTATCACAAGGGTGCCGGGATAGATATGCAAAGAGCTAGATACTTTGTCGGTCTCTACCGTAAACCAACCGCAAACTTTCTATGTTCTCGGAATGAAAAGTGGACAGAAGGGCATCCTGTTTTATGGGTCAAATCCTGTCGTGCACCCGGACGATTTGTCTGTCACGTGCCTTCCCTATAAGAGAGGCATAAGAGATTTCCTCAATCCTACATATTATGCGCCCGAGATGCGGGGATATTTTAAAATGTGCGGATGTCGGTTATATCAAACGGAGTTCGAAGCGAAGTTTTATGAGGGGTTGTGGCATCCGCCTCAGGTCCGAGCACTCATTGATGGATGAATCCCAGATAGACGGGGCATAGGTTTCATTCACCCTGACGTCAAAGTATGCTATATGATTCATGTAGATGAAGCTAGCGGGAAATCAAACGATGAAGACGAGCTAGTCGAGCTAGAATAAGCCCCTTAAGAGCTCGAAGATGGCGGACAAGCAACCTTCGACGAGCTAACCGATATTGATTTATGAACGCTCGATAATCCAAGACCGACCTACATCAGCTCACTCTTGTCGGAGGAAATAAAAGAACAAATAATCGCCCTACTATATGAGTTCGTAGACTGCTTCGCGTGAACTTACAAAGAAATGCATGGCCTCTCTCCTGAAGTGTCCGTACATAAGCTGGCTATATCTCCCGATGCCAAGCCAGTCAAACAAGCCCCTCGAAGAATGAGAAGGGAGCTAGAAGAAAAGTTCATCGAGGAAATTAAGAAACTTATTGATGGTAGCTTCATCAGAGAAGAGAAATATTTGGATTGGATAGCATGCATCGTCCCAGTGAAGAAGAAAAATGGGCAGATCCGAGTTTGCGTCGATTTCAGGGACCTCAGCAAGGCATGCCCTAAAGATGATTTCCCTCTACCGGTCATGGAAATGATGGTCGACGATACCTTAAATTATGAGCTGTTCACCTTCATGGATGGCTTGTCTGGATATAATCAGATCAAGATGTCGCCCGATGATGAAAAACACACATCATTTCGAAACCCGATCGGAATATACTGCTACAAGGTGATGCCGTTCGGACTAAAGAATGCGGGCGCCACATACCAAAGGGCAATGACCAAAATCTTTTATAACTTAATCTATAAAGTCGTCGAATGTTATGTTGATGATTTGGTCGTCAAGATTAAAGCCAAGGTCGATCACATCCGAGATCTCAAGACCATTTTCACCCGACTGAGAGAACACGATTTGAAGATGAATCCTTTGAAGTGTGCGTTTGGCGTGTCGTCGGGAAAATTCTTATGCTTCAAAGTCCGACATCGGAGGATCGAAGTTGACCCATCAAAGATAAAGGCCATCATGGAGATGCTTCCTCCAAAGAATCTGACGCAGCTAAGATCCTTTCAAGGAAAGCTCGCTTACATACGAAGGTTCATCTTGAACCTATGTGGAAGATGCAACCCCTTCTCGAAGCTTATGAAGAAAGGAGCTCCTTTCGTCTAGGTTGCTGAATGTCAAGAAGCATTCGAAAATATCAAACAGTACATGTTTCACCCTCCAGTACTTGCTGCTCCCATCCCAAATAAACCTTTGATTCTCTATATCGCCGCGCTAGATGAGTCACTCGGTGCGCTCCTTGCCCAGAACAACGAGGAGAGAAAAGAAAATGCCCTCTACTATCTCAGTCGAACTTTAGTCGAGGCATAACACAACTATTCCCCGATCGAAAAGCAATGCCTGGCCCTGATATTCACTGTGAAGAAGCTGAGGCACTATCTGCTCGCTCATCGGGTTATGCTGATCTCCAAGGTCGTCCGCTCAAACACTTAATGAACAAAGCAAGCCTAACCGGTAGAATGGCAAGATAGACTGTTATGCTGCTGGAATTTGACATAATCTATACTCCTCAGAAAGTATTAAAAGGGCAAGCCCTCGCCGAATTCCTTGCCTCTCATCCCATACCAGAAGGGTCACCGCTCAATTGTGAGTTACCCGACAAACAAGTGCTGCACCTCGAGGATGACGAGCTATGTTGAGAGCTCTACTTCGACGTAGCATCATCAATAAGGACCTCCAGCAAATCAAGTGTCTCGGAGATAAAAGCGGTGTCATGACCTGGAAATAGCACGTGACTGGCACTTGAATCATATGAAGTCTATAGGACCCCATCTAATTCAAGTAAGCCAAAAATCCTAGAAATCTAAACCATTTGAAAAGAGAGGGAAGGAAAAGTTTAGTTTTAAAGCAAGTGGTTTAACAAGATAAGCCGTAATATGCATTTTTAAAACATCAAGTCTTTTCCAAAAATTTCGGCAGAGTTTCCTTTGTAAATACTGGCCCCAAACGGGTACAACATGCATAATATAAAGGCATCCCCAAGCGGGAGCTAGTTCTTCGCCAATTGGCGGACACAACCACGCAATGCAATATAATATACAATGCCGAAGGGTGAGGATCAAAACTCAAAGAAAACCAATATCCACCAGAAAACCAAAATAATGCAAGCGCGACTCTAAGATCGAAAGAATAAACATACTGGTCTTGTAAGTCTATAAATATACAAGTCTGGTTGATGGAGTTACTAGATACAACTGAAATATAAATAAGGTACAATGTTGGTCACGATACGAGTGAACCCACCTACCAAAGCAATCACCCGGAAAGAAGCAGTGTGCTAACAAGCCACAACGAAACCTGTATGGCAAAACCTGCAAGAAACTGTGGCACAACGGGGGCGAGTTGCCAACTCGTGAGTAGAAAACATCACCGAGCAGAAATCGCATGTATGACTCGATCCTAGGTCATACAATAATATATCCTCAATAAAAATATAACCTTGAAACATCTACACATAAGTGTAATATCAAGTGCTCGTGTCAGTGCCTCAACTAACAACATAATACATATATGATGTATGAATGCATGAAAACAGAATGCAACTGAATGAGAAAACTGTTTTCATATCTCAGTGAGATTTCTGTATAAAACCGAAGTATCATCAATGAAATCAACAGAGAATCCGTGTCAAGCATCAACACAAAACATATATCCCAATATCTCAATATCTTGGGCTTCGGCAATCCGGATTGGCCCCGGGCTCCGGCAATCCGGACTGGCCCAAATCATCATATCTCACGACTACGTCGGTATCCTCCGGATATCCGCCGCGTTACAAATAACCGGTCGGTAGTGCTCCCCTACCAGGCTCAACGCCATCATATAAGACCATCTTGCCCCAGGGTACCGCACCGGGTCCACCATGCACCCGCAGACGGTTCCTCCTCCTCCTCGAATCGGGTGTATGATACCGCTCAAGAGCCGAGAAAACTCATGGTGGACATATCTCACATCATATCACGAGAAAACCGCAATTTCTATTTTTAGAAATGATAATCAGTTTATAAAATCCTTGCGGTTTCTCCAAATCCAGAAATCTCATGGAAATCCAAAATCTCAAATCACGATGTAAATAAATAGTGAATACTGGGCTCTGGCAATCCGGACTGGCCCATAATATCGCATGGAAAATGAATATATAAATATACATGAAATATCACAGTAAAAAAATGCAATATCTAAATTAGCATATAAAGGCATGCGCACTAGTACTATGTCGAAACTATCAGCTAGCAATTTATACTAATGAAGTAGTATTTTCTAATGTGTACGTGACATAAAAGTTACCGATGATGATGTGTGTGAGCCAGCAAGCAGGTGTACGTGTAGCATACGCATCATCGGTAATGGTGCTGGTGTCCTGACAGCATGGTTTCATAATCACTAAAGTACACATTAAATATGCAATGCGATGATAACAACATGAATAAACGGAGTATGAATAGTAAACGCGGCAATAAAGAATATACATTTCTATATACGAGTCATACAGTTTTTGGGCTATTGAAATAACACGAATCGTGGTTTTTTAGAAAATAGGGCCTGTCTTTAAAATACCCTCGATTCGTCAGTTTTGAGAATAAGTATGACTCGAGCCCAGTCTAACATCTACCTGATAAACTACAGGACTAATCGAAAGGGTAAGGAAATCCACCTAAGTCTGAGTCGATACATCTAGTAGTCGGTGATCCCTCCTCAATAGCGTCGCGTACGATACAATATATAATATAACATCCTCGAATCATGAGTGCGGATCCATTATCATAATTATATCTCGTACGGTAAATCCATCGTACGACATCCTAAAATCGGGGTACGGGTCGCCTATCACATATACCTTAATATCCATATGGTATCGTTATCATAATATCAAGAACAGGGTACTGATCTAACTCTAGTACATACGGATACCATCAACATATATCCGCGTGTGTATGAAAACACATCGCTCAACGATCCGCTAAAATAATATGCCGTATCTCATAACACGACCCATGTCACATTACCGATCACACGGCAACATGCCCAATCACATCGACTCATCTCCAAGTATCATATACTATCCTCATCATCCGTGTATATGTACACACACACACACACATATATACATACTCACACACACACACACACACACATATATCCCCATATACGCACAAGAAAATCAAATGTAAGCGTGTGTGTGCGCGTGCGTGCCAATCTTTGCTTTAGGGTTTCGCGACTAAGAAACTAGACCTAAGCATTAACATCCAAGTATGCTAATACTAACCCACAGTCGGCTAAAGTATTTCTTGCTAATTAGTAAAGTCTCACAATACACAAATACACACACACACACACAATACGTAGACTACACTACGAAACTACGGGGGTGCTATACGCCATCCACCCGACTTCCCCCGTAGATATAGATCTACTCACCTCGATCCTCGCATTGCCTAAGTCAATGACGCCTTGTCCTCCCTTGTCTTCCCAAAAATCCATGTGAAGGTACCTACAATTCAACGCATATCGTAACGACATCAAAATCAATTCCAGAAACCGATACGGTAAACAAAACATACATAGGTTAAAACCTATGGTCTACGCATGCAAGAACAACAAAACAACTCCCGACGTTGACATACAAACGTCAAACGACCGAGTCAAAACTAAAATTCCCAAAAACCAAGTTTCATAAGTAGCAAAACATCGCTAGAAATCAAGTAAAACGACTATAGATTTTTATTAATGTAAAATTAGACTTTTTTGCATACAGAGTAGGTCTAGTTATCTAAAAAGTGAGCTACGAACGAAGTTTCAGACCCTAACTCAAAAATTGGTCCGCAAATTGTGGCCAAATCGAATAAAACGGCGGCCCAAATATAAAGGCTTGGGCTTGGGTTTCTAGAGTAGCTTCCTAGTGGTCTGCACATCTCACTATATCTGCAAAATATTTTTCAGAGTCTCCGGGTCATAGCAGATCTCTAGAAGTCATCACAATTCCCACAAAAACCCGATATCGGCAATTCTAAAGTTCAATTCTTGGGTTTATTCTCTGGTTTAGCCCATAATATTAACTCTACAGGGTTTGTGGACAGTAATACATATCAATTTCACCTTATCAACTCATAAAATCACCTAAATCTCAACTTGGAATTTTCAAAGCTCACAATACTTCACTAAATCGATTCTAAACTTAAATAGAGGCTAAAGGAAATTGATTACTCTCTAATGGTGAAAGAATTACCTCATTTGGCAACTCAAGAAAATTCTTGAGTTGCCCCTAGTGCTCAAAATCCAAACTTTCTTGGTCTCCCATGCTTGTAGTGAGCTTGTGTACATTTTTAATGAAGGGAATGAGGTGTTTTGATGTGGGATTGAGGTTGTGGTGAGGAGGTAGAGGAGGTGGAGGGAAGAGGGTAGCCAAGTGAGGAGAAAGGGAGGGAAATGATGAAGATGATGAATGAATAACAACGAGCCATGGTCAATGAAGACCCTGTTTCCCCCAAGCAGAGCAAAGCTCTATTCAAATTTTCAAAATTTAAAATGAAGCAGCGCTTCATAAAGTGCCAGTCCCCACCGTCAGATCAAAGATCCAATAAAGATGATAAATCATCAATTGACCAGAATAAAATTCCGTTAAGGAATGATTCCTCAAAATCTTTCCAAACAAGAAGATTGTGCTCTGTAAATCAGAGCACCGTTGGATCATTGATCCAAAGGTGATTAAAAATCACCAAAATACAGAATAAATTCTGTATGGGAAAATTTCCCAATCTTGTTAAAAAAAAGAATATTACCTTCTGTAAATCAGAAGCCCTTGGATCAAAGATCCAACGGTGGGGAAATTCCCAAATCAATTGGAGAAAAGATCTCCTTAACCGATTGAACAAATCAGCCTTCATTATATAAAGGCCCCAGGACTTCAAGTCTAGAGAGATAGAAAGAAAAATAGAGGAACCCCCCTATAAACTTTGAGAAATCTCAGAAAGAAAAGCAAGCTCTCGGTAGAAGAAAAACTCTTCTTCAAGGTAAAAAAAAACAGAGATAAGAAAAATCTCATTAAAGAAGAAGAACATAATTCTTCTCACATATCATAGATCTATAAGACTAAGGTCTTTTACAAAAAGAGATCATGAACATATCATTATAAAAAGGGAGGGAGAATAATTCCATTCTCTTAGGATCATAGATCCATAAAGGCAGAGCCTTTAATAAAAAATATAAGAGATTGGAATATCTCCTATAAAAAATAAGAACATCGTTCTTAAATCCATGAGACAAAGTCTCTTGGAGAATTTAATTTTCAGGGCGCAAAGCTGCCTAAAAAGAGGCTTAGCGCTCCAATTAAAGAAGAGCGCCTCAGCACTCCAAAACTAACGCATAGCGTTGCAGAGCCTTAGAGCTCCAAATTTCACAAGAAGCACACTGCGCACATTTTCTGGCGCACAGCGTCAAGCGCACCACATGCTCCTCACGTGTGCGCCACTTAACAAATAGCGCTTTTCCCTCATGGACTGGCGCTCAGCGCCAAGCGCACCACGTGCTCCTCACGTGTGCGCCACTTAACAAATAGCGCTTTGCGCTCATGGACTGGCGCTCAGCGCCAAGCGCACCACGTGCTCCTCATGTGTGCGCCACTTAATAAATAGCGCTTTGTGCTCATGGACTGGCGCTCAGCGCCAAGCGCACTACGTGCTCCTCACGTGTGCGCCACTTAACAAATAGCGCTTTGTGCTCAAAAACTGGCGCTTTGTGCTCATAGACTGGCGTTCAGCGCCAAGCGCGCAACATGCTCCTCACGTGTGCGCTAAAAGAACATAAATTGTTCTATAAATAAAAGCCTAGAGCTATGATGAATGCTCAACATTCAATAAAAGACAAAAAGATTGTTAGAACTCAAACCAATGCTTAGCATTGTTAAATGTTTAACATTTTAACCAAATGGGCCGAGCCTAAAATGGTCATAAAACCCTAACTCAGATTGATTGAGCCCATATGCTCATAAACCTTTGATCTTAGTCCCAAATTGGACTACAGATCTTCCAATCAACATTGGTTCAAGGGTATATCTCTTCACTCCTTTGATATTTGTCGTTGTAATCCTTCAACGTCTTTAGAGAGGTGATGGGTCCTGACAACCAGACATTCCATGGACTGTGGGGTCCTTAAACCTATGGACTATGATATCCTTAACCTCGGACTGTGAGGTCTTAAACTCATGGACTATGATGTCCTTAACCTCGGACTGTGGGGTCCTTAAACCCATGGACTATGATGTCCTTAACCTCGGACCGTGGGGTCCTTAAACTCATGGACTATGATGTCCTTAAACTTTAAGACTATGACATCTTTAAACTACGGACTGTGGGGTCCTTAAACTCACGGACCGTAATGTCCTTAAACTAATGGACCGCATAAACTAAACAATAGAGCCCAAATGCTCTCTTGTTGGATCTAAATGATCCTGTTAAGTAGATCTTAGTTTAAAATTAGACTAACGTATCCTTAACAAATGGTTAAGTTGATCTTAGTCTAAAATTAGACTAACGTATCCTTAACAAACGTTTAAGTTGATCTTAGTCTCAAATGAGATTAACGATCCTTAAACCTAACCCAAACCCAAATCTAAGAAAATACGAATTTGGACTAATCCACGCCCTACGGGTGACAACATAAATTAGTCTCCGTATACAATCCACGGGCAACAAAAAACAAAACAAATACCCACGACACGAAATGACCATCTGGAGAAGGAGAAAGTGGTTACTGTGATGCGGTAGCGTAATTAACTGCAGGGCTTGCGCCTGCAGGGAAGAGCGTCCCCACAATAAAACCCCCTCAATGAGGGGGAATCTGACGAAGTCTGCTACATCAGCCACATCCATTTAAACCTTCGATACATGGTGTCATAAATCAACTTGGCATCTTCGGAGAGGTGGACAGATAGCACCAAATAGCATATGCCCCCAAAATTCAGTCCGGACGTCCCAACGTCCCGGTCGCGTCTTTTCGGCGAATAACAGATTCTGGCACGCCCGGTGGGACCTCTTCCTCTTTCCACTCCACACTTCGTATGTCGTGTTTCGTGAACAAGTCGCGGTTTGACATGGTTGCCTTTGGATTTAAAGTACTAAGATTTGGTATCTTGCTCCGTGCAGAAAAATAAAAGATCAAATGGCTTTCAACTGCACAAGCTGCAACAACGACAATAACTCTCACTCCGTCCCTGTTGGAGGAGTGACCTACGGGCCTCAGGCGGCCTCCGTTTTTACAATGCCGGTGGACCAGGTGACGCAAGCCACCACAGGGATATTCTTTGGGACCATGCTCCAACCCATAAGCTTCAACACACCACTGCCATCACAAGAAGCTAAGAAGAAGTCGATCTTTGATCGGCTCACAACTACTGCGGCCTCTCTTAACGGGTCACCTAAACAAGGCGTCTCAGTCTTTAACAGATTGGGCCGTAGCTCCAATGGGCTTGTGAAGAAGCCCACGATACCGGAAGGGGTTATCCCGAAGAGGATAGCCATTCCCGCTCCTGAAGTCGCCAAAGCGTCTTTCCATGCTAAGGAGTCGGTCTTTGCAAGACTGACTGTTTCGGCTCCTGCTCCAAACGAAGCCACCAAGACTGCTCCTCCTGCTCGAAAGTCTTCCTTCGACAGGTTGGCTATCCCCGCTCAGCGGATGTCCGTTTTCAATAGGCTGGCGCCAATAACAGCACCTGACCAGAACAGGTGGCACGATCAAGCCACCCCTATTGCTGAGCCAGTACCATCGGCTCGACATGCTCGACGTCGCCACTGGCGCCGAGTAAGGAAGGCTGGGGGCAATTCCCCTTCTGGATTGACTCCGCCGGCTCCAACAGTGGAAATTGATACTGCTGTTCCAACTGGGAACAGCTTTGAACTACTTAGGAGGGTACGCAAAAAATCTCCGACTGCTGTATTAAAAAGATCTCCTCCACCAATGAAGAACTCTACAAAGGCGAAGCTAGAGCAGCCCCCTCAGCGGCTGTCCTCTAAAATTTATAAAGTTTGGCGACAGGTCCAGGACTCCATGATAGATCAAGACTATCTCCGCCGATAGAAAAAGACGAAGGTTCGGCAAGAAGAGGACCACCCTGTCAAGCCACAGAAGGCGGCATCTACTTGGGTGCCCACTGCAACGACACCCTCAACTTCGATCGCTCACAAGAGGAGAAGGCTGGAGAAAATCCCGGTGTCTGCGACGGTTTGCAAGAACACTGAATCTAAACGCCCTAAGTCTGGGGGCATGGTGATACATACTGTCTATATGGAATCCGGGAAAGAGGATAGCCGTATCTCTACGGGCCATCGACCACTCACCAGACCCATAACAAAGGCCCAGGAGCAACAACAGAAGCTCCAGGAAATGTTGACGCAAATGGACGTACTCACAGGACCAAAAGAAAGCTCGGAAACGTCATCGGAACAACGTCAAGAACAAGAAACTGATGCTGAGTTCCTCCGCAGAATCCTCGAAAAGAAGGACGAAGAGGCAGCGGAACAAGCTGTCAACATAAAACAAATGGCGTTCTTATTCCAAGATATGGTCGGGATGATGTTACAGCTGGATCCTCCAGCTGAAGATCCTCCGATTATCCTCGAAGACGACCGAAGGGAGATGTCAAACCCTCTTCCGGCTTGTTCGGCAGCCAAAGAGGAGACCATCTCAAAATCCACCCTGGATGATTACATCGCTCAACAGATACGGGTTCATCAGGCGAATGAAGCGGCTGGGCAAATTGTTAAGACCGGAAGACCCTATCCGGGTTGATACGACCAAATAAAGTATCCGCCGGGATACACGATCCCCAAATTCCACGTATATAAGAGGACGGGGAATCTACACCAACACGTTGCTCAATTCAGGGCTCTGTGTGGTAACACTGGAGGGGATGACAAACTATTGCTTCGCTAGTTTGTTGGCAGTTTGTTGGAGACAGCATTTGAATGGTACTCCGAGCTCCCGAACGACTCCGTTAAGACATTTGCAGAAATGGAGTTACTGTTCACACATAGGTTCGCAAGCGCTAGCGAGCGCACCCCGATCACCGCATTAATTAACGCCAGAGTAAAGCCAGGCGAAACATGGGTGCAGTACATGATACGGTGGCGGAATCTATGGTTGAAGTGTGAGCAACGCATTGAGGAAGCGCCTGCGGTAGGCATGTTCATGGGTACTCTCGACCCTCAGGCGACCATTTCCTAATTCATGATATTCTTCAAGCCGACTACTTTCCAGGCCTTGATTGACGAGCTAGCCTAAATGGATCAGATGGGTCATAGACCATCTTCTTTGAAGTTAGAGCCTCGAAACGAAAAGGGGAAAGGAAAAGCAACCTTCGTCGCCAATGCTCAACAGCAGCCCAGTGGTCCAAAACTAACTGATCGCCAAGATGAAAGACAGCCATTCTTTAATGAGAAAATGAAGCGCCCTTATTCGTTTCCCCGGGACAAAATGAGGAGATTGTTCAAGCTGGCAGTGCGCAACAGGCTCATCAACTTGCGGGATCCAAAACGCCCATTGCAACCCGGTGAGGCTAATAATCCCAATTATTGCTCTTATCACGAAGCGATAGGCCATCCAATCGAAGATTTCTTCGTCTTCAAAGGGTGGATTGAGAACCAATACCAACATGGCAAATTCGCACTGTCCGAGAATTGGAAAGTAAACAAGCCCCAGCCGCATGCTCTCAAACAGGCGGACACACTGGGGGCATCATGCTCTTTTATAGAAGAAGCTCCATGGGAGGTCGTTCTTTCAGCCAAAACGAAAAGAATGCTGAAGGATCTCCAACATGCCCGGTGATCAAATGGAAAAGTCCACTGGAACTCGAGTCATTAAGGGAATGCTGAAGCCGCGTCTAACTCCAAAAATTGGTGGTGATAGTCACAGCGCCCATACTCAGCCGTCAAAGTCTTCGAAGAAGAAGAAAAAGACCAAAAAGCCCATGAAGCCTGATGACAAGCACGGACCTGTAAAAACATATTGACGCACTGGAGGAATGTAACCAGAAAGCGCGGACCCCGGTCACACTCCAAGAATTTCTCAGCCACATCCTTGAGGACGGAGAATTATGTGTCAAGCTGCCATGTGATCTCGTCGGATGAACCTGAGAATTATGTGTCAAGCTGCCATGTGATCTCTCATTCGTCGATAGACGGTGAAGAATCTCCTGCCGCAGAGAAACTGGGGGCAGATCCCGAATCGGAGCTCCTAGGACCGTCAGACGAGATGATTGATGCATTCTTGAACGAAGCTCTTCTGAAAAGCAAGGTTGATCGAGAGCGCGAAACGGTCATATTTGAAAAAGCCAAACGCCGGCGACTAGACGAAAGGGTTAAAACACTCCCACCGCAAATAAAAGTAGGTTCAAGACAAGGAAAAGATTCGCCAAAGCCATATCAATAGGGATGAAGCTGCCACCCTCTGAAGGAAACACTACAGATAGGATACACTTTAATGAAAGGGACATACATCCTAATTTCTGCTTATATCATTAGAGGATTGTGCACCCTACTGATTAATGCGACGCCTTTAAAAATTGGTGGCAAGGGTATGTCGATCACAGGCAACACTTCAAGAAGATGAAGCGTGAAGCTCGTCGACAGCGAAAAAATGCGACAGACGAACGTGGAAGAGCTGCCGACAATTGTCACATGGTTGATAGAAGGGGATCGCAAGTTCTCACCTTCGGAAGTGATTCGGAAGAAGAAATGTCTCTCGGCCCTCTCTTCAAAGAATCCACCTCAGGAAAAGAGGAAGAAATGAAGAGCTGCAAGAACATTCAGCTGCGCAATTGCACGCTACCCGAAAAGAATCTCGGACCCGCAAACAAGGGATCGAACAAAAAGGATAAGGGGAAAGAAAAGGTCCCTGAGGATATCGCCCTCGATGATCGAGTCGTCGAAGAGCTTGCAGCCAAGGACCCGCCTACGAAAAACAAGGTGGATTACAACGTTCTGGCGCACCTGAGGAAGATACCCTCACAGCTAAGCATTCTCGACGCCCTTCTGCTATCTAAGGAGGCGAGAGATTCTTTGATCAAGGAACTACAAGTGTCCGAGCAGTTCCAAGCTTTCCTCGCCGAAGAAAAGCTGAAGGATAAGCTGGAAGAAGTGCACACGGCCGATATCACCTTCGGTGATGAAGATCTCCTCCTCGGGACGTGCGACATAACCGTCCCCTTTATGTCTCTGGATACTGTCATGATATCAAGATAGGCAAAATCCTGGTTGACAATGGGTCCTCCGTCAACCTCCTTAATGTAAGAGTGTTGAAATAAATCTGCATAAGCGTTCAGCACCTCGCTCGTGATAAAATCACCATCTCCGGTTTTGACTCCCAGTCATCACGGACGCTCGGGTCTGTGATACTGATGTTACGCTTTGGGCTGCTCGTCACGGACATCAAATTTCACGTCATTGACGCCAAGACATCTTACAATTCCTTGCTCGGTAGGCCTTGGCTACACGAGTACAACGTCATCCCTCCCACACAACATCAGTGTATGAAGTATTTCAAGGATGGTCTCGAGTATACCGTGTCAGGTGTTCATACCATAATATTGTATTATTATATTCCCCATTCTTATTCATTTTATAAATAAATAGGTGCTTTTGACGCATGTCTGCTACATATTACAGGTTACAGGTTCTTGGACAGAAAACAGTAAAAACGATGAAAAGACGATGCAAAAGTGGAATTTGACCAACAAACAGAAGACTCTTGATCAAGCCTACATCAAAGATAAAATTCATAAAGTACAAGGCAATGCAAGGTCCAAGATTACAAAGCGAACGGTTAAAAGTCCACCGTAATTATTCACTGGAGATCTGGAAGAAACATAGAAGCTATTTTAAAAAAAGAACCGAATAATAAGGAAGCCCAAAAACAGAATAGCCCACAAAGGAAATTTCATGGCCCAATACTTCCTTTTAAAGAGACAGACATAAAATTTTACCAAAACTTGAAGTCTACTTTGACTAGGTCTTCCTAAGGATATTTTGGTAAATGTAGACGTGCGAATCAATTGTAACCTAGGGTTTCCTATCTTCTATAAATAGGAACTCTAAATCATTGTAAAGGCTATGCCTCCCTCATGCCTCTTTTTATGAATAAAATTCAGAATTCTTTTGGAGAGCATCGATGCCTCTTTTCATATCATCTATTCAGATCTGACAACCCTGTGTAAATGTTTGGAGAGAGCCATCTGTAAAGTAAGTAGGTAATTTCAATTCTTGCCCTAGGTAAATTTTTCATTCTCTGCCCTAGATTAAATTTAATTCCTTGCCCTAGTTAGATAGTTAGATCTTTAATTCCTTGCCCTAGTTAAATTTAATTCTTTTCCCTAGATAAATGATAGATTTAGTTTTTAGATTTAATAAGAAATCCGAACACCATCGGAATTAACTCGTTAGCGCGATTAGGAAATTCACAACATCCCTGTGGACCGACCCATACTCACCGGCTAGCTGCAAAGCGACGCCGTTCTTGATTGCGGTTAATAGATAATTTTTGAGATCAATCAAATGGCGCCGTTGCCGGGGATGGCGTGCCATTTTCTTTTTGCAATTTCGGGTTAATATAAAATTAAAAAATCATAAAAACTGAAAAATTAAAAAATATAAAAATTTATCATCTGTATATTTTGTGAAGGGAATTTTTTTTTGTTTGAATTTTGCAGGATCTACAATTGAGACGGATCTGGAAAAATCCAGAGTTCGAAACAGAAAAAGATACATCAGAACAGAAAGTGGTTGGAAAATCCGAATAGCACAATTTTTTTAGAGACCTGAAGCTTCCGTACCGCCGCCATTCCGCCTCTCAAGCGCGCTCCCGCCGCTGAACCGCCGCGTCATGCTAACGTCATCGCGCGAAATTTTCACTGTTTGTTTTATTTTTCTCCCCTCTGTAACCTAAAATATATCTTTTTGCCAAATCTTTTGCAGAATTCTTGCGCTTTAAAAATCATTGCCCTTCCAAATAACAAAATCTTGTGCAGGATTCTTTGCGCCGCGCATAAAATAAAAAGATTTGATTGCAAGTGATTTTTCTGTTTTGCATATCTTTAAAACTGACTTTATGGGGCTTTTGACCAATTCGGATTGGGTGGGGATTTCATCACCCTTCCCAGGACCCCAGAAATCACATAAAGCATTTGCATTGACCATTCTTAATTAAAAAAATACTAGACTCAGCCCTAAGGACTTCGAGCTCAATAGGACAGAGGAATAGTTATAGGCATCGACCGTTTATCCTAACCTGACTTTGCGGTGTCTAGGCAAGTGTGTCTAAGGCAAGTGGTTACTTAATTAGGACCGCTACTTGTAGCGGGGAGCCTCCCACTTACCTGGCACTTACCTGGCCGCAATTGGCGGTGAAGAGGCGGTTTGAGGTCCTATTTCTAGCCCTTTGGAACAGTTAGGAGCTGTCTAGCTGACCTAGGTGACCCTAGAGTTAGGCCTGATTGTGCATTTTTGGTTGATCGAAAGTGTGTCTTAGCCCTTTATCAAAAATCTTTTTCCAAACAGTTCCAACTAAAAAAAGGGGAAAAAGGAAAAATCTTTTATAAAAACTTGCAAAATTTTGTCGCTAAGAAATCCTTGCACCCCACTTGCACCACCTACCTTCTTTCTTTTCTCATTCTTCTATCATGGGTACCCCACATCACAAATCTCTTGCCGAACTTTAGTATCCCGAACCTAACTTGGCCTCGTACGTCAATTGTTTCGGTCGATTTAAAGACGATCCTTCCATGCCCAAAATTTCTTTGAAAGATCAAATAGAAGCGTCTAGGAGAAACAGTTTGACTTTACAACCCACTTTGTGTCAACCATGTCAACAGTCACCACCTTCGTACGTTGACACCACCTTTTCAAGTCCTGCTGTCACTCCTAAACCGATGTCCATTGCTGAGCACATTGCTCAATCTCGTAGCTGATCTTTCACCCCTCTCCCCTCATCTAGTTCTAGGAATCAACAAGTCCATCCACCTTTTTATCCACATGTTGATCCTAATCCTGTCCAACCATCCACTTCCTGCCAGTCCTACCCGACTTTCCCACCTTCACTAGACCCTGTTTCTACACAGCCTTTTGGGAGTTTCACGTATCCAAACAATTTCGAATCTTTTGCCGAAACCCCCTTACCACCCAAGTCTAGTTTGGAACAGTCGTTAGAAGCTTATATTGCAGCAACAAACAAAATGACTAGGAATGTGGAAGCGTCCATAGCCGCTCTTATGCAACCTGCTGAACCTGTAGCTAGTTTTCAACTAGTTTCAAATTTTTCAATGTATAAGGAGGAGGTTGGACAGAGTGCGAATTTGAGAGGATTTCCAAATCAAACCTACCCATACCCAATTGAATCCAACAACTCCAATTTTCAAACATGTGTCCAAAATGATGAGTTGTGCGATTTTGTAGTGCTTGATTTTCCAAATTGTGAGGAACCCTATTCGAGTGAAACCGCACCTAATCCATTTGAACTTTACACCTCCAATCTAGAACCTAAATCGATAAATATCCATGCTTTTGATGAGGTTTCAGAAAAAATTGATTTTCACTTGATTGAGGATATAGACGCCGGGAAAATTTCGGATGATGAACCTGCCGATTTGATTGAACTTTTATGTCCAATTCTTCATCCCGAGTCATTAATTGTTTCTTCCGAACTTCATATGCGTCTTGATTTTGATGATAATGGCATGGATGAGTTAAATATTGAGGAGAATTATGAGGATAGTATTGAGTAGAGTATTGAGGATAATATTGAGGTTGAACCATTTTTGTTTAATGTGTCGGATTTTCCAATTCACCCTCTTGAACCTTTAACTAAATCACCCTCCCTCCTTTCCATCGTTCCGACCACGCCTAATATCACGCTTGAAGACTGTGAGCTTGAAATTCTTTTCTTTGAATCTGACACAGTTTTCACAGCCGATGACAATTACGAGTGCTTCACTTTTTCGGACGATGTTGATGACTCACCGCCCGAGTTTGAGTCCTTTGAATTTTCAGATGAGTTAGTTGAACCATCAGACTCGGTTGCTTACAGTCGTTTTGAACCATTGATGGAATCTTTCCAGTTCGAGACAGTTTACTACGGTGAGAATAAGACTATCCCTAATTCACTCCCTTCCCTACCTTCCATTGTTCCGACCGTGCAAGTGACCGTTACGCTTTCATCTCCTACACCAAGTTCGGCGTACCCATGCTTTCTTGCGAATCTTGAGGGATTTGACCCCATTTCTCGACGGGTTGATAGGTTAGCACAATCGCTTTTAACACATCGGTCATCACAAATTGCGCTAATTTATTCACTCGATTTACACCCTCAAGATCATACTCTACTTCTTTCTCTTTTCCTCCATTCTTCTCCCCCACCGAGATTGTATCCCCTTTCTACCTCCACACGGTCTCGTGTATTTCTCATCTCTTTTCTTTCCACTCCATTCTTTCACCAACTCGACCATTACCACGATAAGATTTTTGAATGGTTGGTGCTAACCTTTGGCTTATGTAAGGCCAAGCTTAAGTTTGGGGGGAACCTTGTTGTATATATGTATATATATTTTTTGTTTTCTTTTTCTATAAAAAAAATAACAAAAAAAAATTTTCAAAACAATAAAATAAAAAAATTATAAATAAATAAACAGGGGAGTACCGGCATTTTGAGCCTCTTGGTGTAGCATGACAGTGAGGACACTGTCAAGTTTAAGTTTGGGGGTATGCTCGGTACGTCTTCTTCCTTCGCATTCATTTATACATATTTTGCATTTGCATACTTATTTGAAAACCAATAAAAAATTATAAAAATTATTGTATTCAATTTTGACTTATTTGACTAGAGTTTGACAAATAGGCTAACTAGTTAGGAACAACTAGATTTTAGACGTAGTAAATTAAAAACCCTAAAAATAACCTTCCTTAAAGTTTAACGGTAGAAAGTATATGTCTTTGTAGTTTATTTAGAAATAGGCAAATTTTGAGTTCACTTCTTGGGCTAAGTCGAAACAAAGGAAAAGTATTGATGTTCTTATTAGAGTATAAGTTTGAAAAATAGTTCCTAGCTTAAGTCTAGATTCTGAAAATGTATACCCTATAATTTGCACAATCACGCACCTTGAAACTTGGAATAGTAGAGGAGACCTTGAAATGCTCTTGTCTGAAGTCCTTAGTACGAAGAAAATGAAATAAAAAAATACAAGTGTGAATAAAGAATAAAAAAATGAACACTGGTTTTTGTGATTACTTAAGGCTGCAAAAAAAAAGAAAAATATTTAGCGAGGGTGCTTCATCACCTAGAGCCTTAGACCAACTGGTTTGGGAGTCACTGCTAAAAGCCTTGGGTGTTGCAAGACTAGGAATTACGCTTTAAAGTGCAAACATATCTTGTAATCGGTTGTTGGTACCTCAAGAAGTATTAACGGTCGCATGAAGGATGTGTAAGCAAAATTCAATTAAAAATTCACCTACTAATAAGTACTTTGGACAACGGACAAGGGTATGATTGCTTGATTTGAATTTCCAAGTGCAGGGGTGATTTATACACACACATGGGGATATGTGATTGGAGTTTAGATGAGAGAAAGGAGTGAAGAATAGAACTTGTATCTTTAGTAGAGTTGACAGGAATTTCTAAGTGGAGATAGAACCCTAGAAAGAAAACTTAAGAGATGCCGAAAGCTGAGTAAGTCTATAGAACATATATAATCTTAAGTTAGATGACGAGGAAGTGTGAAGAATATGGGTGGATAATTTGCAAGTCGAAGATAATAGAATTCCTTGTTAGAAACCCTAATTGGAGAACAAAAGTCGAAAAAGCCAAATTGATAGGATTTTGTCGGTAATATCCGCTGAAAACCCTCAGGAGACAATACTCCTCCTACTAGGGACACCTAGAGGTTTAACGGCTTGTTACACGAGCTCAGTGCAATCGCGATTCCCTGCGAAAGTGTGGTTAGGATTTTTGTAGAGAATAAAAAAATAAGTTTGCTCGAGGACGAACAAAAGATAAGTTTGTTCATACCATAATATTGTATTATTATATTCCCCATTCTTATTCATTTTATAAATAAACAGGTGCTTTTGACGCATGTCTGCTACATATTACAGGTTACAGGTTCTTGGACAGAAAACAGTGAAAACGATGAAAAGACGATGCAAAAATGGACTTTGACCAACAAACAGAAGACTCTTGATCAAGCCTACATCAAAGATAAAATTCACAAAGTACAAGGCAATGCAAGGTCCAAGATTACAAAGCGAACGGTTAAAAGTCCACCGTAATTATTCACTGGAGATCTGGAAGAAACATAGAAGCTATTTTAAAAAAAGAACCGAATAATAAGGAAGCCCAAAGACAGAAGAGCCCACAAAGGAAATTTCATGGCCCAATACTTCCTTTTAAAGAGACAGACATAAAATTTTACCAAAACTTGAAGTCTACTTTGACTAGGTCTTCCTAAGGATATTTTGGTAAATGTAAACGTGCGAATCAATTGTAACCTAGGGTTTCCTATCTTCTATAAATAGGAACTCTAAATCATTGTAAAGGCTATGCCTCCTTCATGCCTCTTTTTATGAATAAAATTCAGAATTCTTTTGGAGAGTATCGATGCCTCTTTTCATATCATCTATTCAGATCTGACAACCCTGTGTAAATGTTTGGAGAGAGCCATCTGTAAAGTAAGTAGATAATTTCAATTCTTGCCCTAGGTAAATTTTTCATTCTCTGCCCTAGATTAAATTTAATTCCTTGCCCTAGTTAGATAGTTAGATCTTTAATTCCTTGCCCTAGTTAAATTTAATTCTTTGCCCTAGATAAATGATAGATTTAGTTTTTAGATTTAATAAGAAATCCGAACACCATCGGAATTAACTCGTTAGCGCGATTAGGAAATTCACAACATCCTTGTGGACCGACCCGTACTCACCGGCTAGCTGCAAAGCGACGCCGTTCTTGATTGCGGTTAATAGATAATTTTTGAGATCAATTAACAGGGTGTAACATTTTGGGAAATTTAGAATATTTAATTATAAAATTTTAGTGTAAAAATAATAAAATTGATAAGTTTACAAAATTGATATCGCCTATGAAATGAGATATCGGAATCATATCCGAAAAATGTAATTATTTTGATAAATATGAATAAAGCGGGTGATATCAAGAAAATGATATTTTAATTATTTTATCATGACATCTTAATTGTCATTGAACCAATGATAATTAAGTGATAGATTTATCATTTATATCTTTTATGTTTTAGGAAATTGAATTGATATGAAGGTTTTAATTATTGTTATGAATTATCATGGTTGACATATATCATTATGTGTTAACACTCACGCAAAACACCTCATTCACCCTTAATTATAAGTTGACACCTCCTTCTTCAAATCTAACATCTCATCCTTTGCATGAACCATCCATGCTTCACCAAGTGCCACAAGCTCATTCCTCCATGCCACCTCCTCCTTTCTCTACAACAAACCCTCACTCTTTTCCTTATCTCATCCCCTTTGTTCAGATCACAAGATCAGAAATTTAAAGAGAAGGAAAAGAAAAGAAAAAACTTTAGAAAACACAAGAAGATAAGAAAAGAGAGAAGAGAAGAAGAATAAGTGCTAAGGCTTCACCATCACCCTTTAGCTAGGACCTTGAGCTTGGGCATCCTAGAGTAAGTTTTTCCAATGATCTTACTGTAGGTATAATCCTTGAACCTTGTGTGATTTTAGTTCTGAAACTGTTTTACATTTGAAATCGAATATCGTAATATCGTATTCTTACATGCTTAGCCTCTGTTTGAATCTTCTCTAGTTTAATTGATAAATATATTTATCAAATAGTACCTGGACCTTATAATTTAGACATAGACTAACCCATAGGAAGACGGACCCATCCCCTCGGATTTTGGCCGGCGACCAACAGGGAAAATCCGATCTCGCCGGATTTCTTGAAGATTTGGTTTGTGTGGTTTTTAGGGTAGGTCTGTGAGTATGAATTAGTGTGTTTGGTTTTGTTTAATTATTTTAGTTTAGTAGTATAAGAAATATGGAAACAAATATCAGTTTTGAGGTTAAGATCCTTAGATACGACATGGAAACCTCGTATCATGAGTTCTGTTTTTACATGTCACAACCAGAAAAAGGGTTAGCTTAGATTAACTTAAGTTCTATAACTCACAATATCATCACATAACATGTCTAGTTTGGAATAGTATCATAAATTGGGTTTTGATGTTATCTAGTTCACTATAATTGAATCTGGAGCTAATAAGTTTAATCACTAGAAAAACTAGCAAGATCAAAAGTATAATGAGCAAGCTAGAAGACTACATATAAAATCAGAGCCCCAAACTCACCACAAAATCCGGCGACCATCCTTCAAATTACGGCGACGCCGGCCCCCTTGAGAGTTTGATGTTGGTTTCTCTCCTGTAACTATGTTTTGGTATTGTATAAGTCTCTGTATTGTTTATGTTGCCTAATTATTCATACAGAGAAATCTGGGAATGCTTTAAAAGTGGTTTTACCAAAATTCAGATATTTACGATACGGAGTTTTCGTATTTTGAGGTTGCAGCTGAACCGTTGACGTTTATACGTTAACGACAGAATTATATTGACGTTTTTGGGCTAAGTGTGCTGTAGGTTCTAACCTACGGGTGTTTGGCTTATTGTTTTGGTTTTCGATATGATATTTACTTCTATACGATTTAAATAAGAATATAGGTACGATTCGAAGATTCGACGTTGGCGAGGTAGCAGCGTGGATTCAGCGAGCTTCTAAGTTGGTGAGTAGATCTATATCTACTGGGGAAGTCGAGTGGATGGCGTATAGCACCCCCGTAACCTTATAAATATTATTATGATTGCTAGTTAGTATAATAGTTATTCTAGACATTGATATAGTATCGTATCTTATATGTCCTTCATTGCAAAAAGTTCATATCTAGTTTTAAGGGAGACATGTGCATAATGATTAGATCCGTACGATATGGATATGATTTGATGAGTTTGTCTGAGGAATCGTGCCGTACTTAAGATAACATGGATATAACGATATGATAAGTTATAATACAAGGATTTATGCAAATTAGAAATGATGAACTTTGTGTGCGAATATGACCAATTTATCTTTTGACTCGTAGAGTTAGATTGGATGTAATACTTGTGTGAGCTATATTCTTTTAAAAACTATGATTCGTGTATTTTAAATAAAATACACGGATGCGTGCCGGTTTCTAAAACGAATACCTATTTTAAATTTAGGGCAGCTTCCTTATTTTAAACTTAACGCTTCGATCATTTCTAAAGAAAATGGTATAGCTCATAGCAAGTAATTACAATATTTACGTTTAGATTAATTTACATGTTTGCATTGTATTACTCATATTATACGTTTCTGCGATTACGCACACTCTGATAGAACACCGCACAAATACCGATGAGTACTATGCTGCACAAGCATGTGAATATATGTTACACTATACCTCATTGGTACTGCCATGTCACTATAGAACCGTGCTGTTATATATGAATTAAAATAAATAGGATGTTACACCGAAGAACACTTACACAAATATTAATGATTGCCATGCTGCACAAGTACGTGAATATATGTTAAACTACACATCATTAGTAGTACCATGACACAGTAGAATTGAAATCTATAATTATGTGATGTAATTATGTAGTCTTCTGTATTCCTATTGTTGGTTACGAATGTTAATACTATAAATGCTGTATTTGATTCTTATGGATTTTCTGATATTCTTCTCCTGATGATATATATCGGTGGTATGGGACACTGTTATATATGTATATATATAATATATCATCAATATAATCTATGCAAGTATTCTTATTTCTTACTTGATATTTTGATATGATGAGTTAAACGTCCACCATGAGTTTTGTGTTTCCTGATTTTGATTCCGGACCGGGTGGGGCAGCTATACGGTTTCAGATTTGTGAAATATCTGGACTGAGTGGCGGAGCTATACAGTCGGATACATGGTGGATCCGGAATGAGACCGAGGGGCAGGATTGCCGCATTAAGACGGGGGAGCCTAACGAGGATACTCGATTCCGGAGATAAAATGAACACGGCAGATATCCAGGGGATACTGATCGAGGTTCGACTTGGTGCGACAGATATCCAGGGGATCTTGATCGTAGCTAGGATATCGGGTGGCGATCATATATTGAGGTGGTGTCGACGATATCTGTATTTATGTGTCGATGATGGACACGAGAGATTTCGGATTTCGATGTCGATGCTGGACATCTATATATATATCTATATATATTGATATGATCATTATCATGAGGTACACATTTAGATATTATTAGTGGATCCAACCAGGACTGATCCGGAGGACAGCACTGCATATATTGGTATAAACATTCATATACAAATAAAAGGATTCAAGTACGAACTATAGATTCATGATTTTGACTCATATGATATTGGGATGTTATACTTGGGATTACATGATTGTTAGTATTGCACATATACATATCATATAACATATCAGTACAGATTATGATAGTACTATACTTATGATCTAGGTATCGTCATGCATTTCGATTTCTACCTTTAGATGTACTTTTATTGACTGAGTTGGCAACTCATCCCCGTTGTGCCACAGTTTATTGCAGGTTTGACTGCTTGGATTATCAGTGGTTTGGGCACACATTCTTTTGGGGATTGATGGGTAAGTGAGTTATTATTGTATCATACTTGATTGAGTGATTTAGCGTGCTTGCGCTTTCTAAAACATAGATAAAAAATATAAGTTAACCGCAATCAAGAACGGCGTCGCTTTGCAGCTAGCCGGTGAGTACAGGTCGGTCCACAGGGATTTTGTGAATCTCCTAGTCGCGCTAACGAGTTAATTCCGAAGGGTGTTCGGATTGATTATTAAATCTAAAAACCTAATTAACCTAGGGCAATTATCTAGATCTACTCTTGCTAGGGCTGGGTTTAAGGATGGTTTGGAAATGTAATTAAATCTCAACGCTTTCTATACCCGAATGAAGATCTGTGAGGAGTTATGGTAATTATCAATAAAGTGAATTGGATCCGTTCGGGAAGGTGATCCTTCCTCTAGGTTCTTGTCCTTCCTTTAGAGATCCTTACCCTAACCTCCATGGAAAACATCACACCCGGGCCTTTATACTACGGTATCACCGCTACCTCGAGGGATAGAGTGCCGTAGGGAGCGGTATGTGCATGTATGCATGGAGTCCTATTGTAAATATTTGGTGGGTAAGAAAGAGATGAGAGATCTCATCTCTCAAAATCCTTCCCCAAAGCTAAACCCTAAACAAGTTCCTAGGGCATGAAATTAAATCTACCTAGGGTAAGGAATTGAAATCTAAACTAGGGCAAGAAATTAAATTACTTACAGATGCATCCCTCCAATCATCCATGCAGGGTTTTCAGATCTGAATTTCTGAATGGAGAAGAAACACCGATGCTCTCCCAAATATTTCTAAATTTTATTCATAAAAAGAGACATAGGGAGGCATAGAGAATTACAATCTGTAGAGCTTTATTTATAGGAAATAGAAACCCTAGGTTACATTTTGATTCGCATGTCTAAATTTACAAATATAGCCCTAGGTCAACTTTGCAGCGCCGCCAAAACAAGTCACAGAAATTTCCCAAATCCCGGGCACTATATGGCCGCGGAACCACGGTCCCAGCCTTGGTTTGGCCGCAGTTCCGCGGCCAAACTAGAGAGTTGGGCTCTGGGCTTTTGGGTCTTGATTTCTGGATCTTTGGTCTTCTTAATTCTGTGGTTCTTTTCTGAACTTGGCTTCTGATTCTTTCCCAGATTTTCCAGTGAACATTGTTGTGGACTTTAACCCTTCGCTTTGAGTCGATATCTTGAATCTTGCTTTGTGAACTGTCTCTTATGTAGGCTTGATCAAGATTCTCTATTTGTCGGTCAAAGTCCACTTTTACATCGTTTTTACATCGTTTTCACTGTTTCCTGTCCAAGAACCTGTAACCTGTAACATATAGCAGACATGCGTCAAAAGCACCTGTTTATTTATAAAAAGAATAAGAATGGGGAATATAATAATGCAATATTCTAGTCTGAACAAATACCCCCAAACTTATCTTTTGCTTGTCCTCGAGCAAACTTATTATTTTATTTAATCTAAATAAAAATCTAACCTAACCGCACTTTCACAGGGAAACGCGATTGCACTAAGCACGTGCAACAAGCCGTTAAACCTCTAGGTGTCCCTAGTAGGAGGAGTGTTGTCTCCTGAGGGTTTTCAGCGGATTACACCCACAAAATCCTATCAATTCGGCTTTTCGACTTTTGTTCTTCAATTAACTTTTCCAACAAGGAATTCTATTATCTTATACTCGTAAATTATCCACCCACATTCTTCACACTTCCTCATCATCTACTTAAGATTATATATGTTCTGCAGACCTACTTAGCTTTCGGCATCTCTTAAGTTTTCCTTCTAGGGTTCCATCTCCACTTAGGAATTTCTATCAACTCTACTAAAGATACAAGTTCTATTCTTCATTCCTTTCTCTCATCTAAACTCCAATCACATATCCCTACGTGTGTGTATAAGTCACCCCTACACTTGGAAATTCAAATCAAGCAATCATACCCTTGTCCGTTGTCCAAAGCACTTATTAATTGATGAATTTTTAATTGAATTTTTGCATACACATCCTTCATGCGACCGTTAATACTTCTTGAGGTACCAACAACCGATTACAAGATGCGTTTGCACTTTAAAGCGTACTTCCTAGTCTTGTAACACCCAAGGCTTTAGCAGTGACTCCCAAACCAGTTGGTCTAAGGCACTAGGTGATGAAGCACCCTCGCTAAATATTTTTCTATTTTTACAGCCTTAAGTAATCACAAAAACCAGTGTTCATTTTTTTTTCTTTATTCACTTTCTTTTTCATTTATTTTCATTGTGCTAAGGACTTTAGACAAAAGTATTTCAAGGTCTCTTCTACTAATCCAAGTTTCAAGGTGCGTGATTGTGCATTTTGTAGGGTACATGTTTTCAGAATCTAGACTTAAGCTAGGAATTATTTTTCAAACTTATACTTTAATAAGAACATCAATACTTTTCCTTTGTTTCAACTTAGCCCAAGAACTGAACCCAAAATTTGCCTATTTCTAAATAACCTACAAAGACATATACTTTCTACAGTTAAACTTTAAGGAAGGTTATTTTTAGAGTTTTTAATTTACTAAGTCTAAGATCTAGTTGTTCCTAACCAGTTAACCTATTTATCAAACTCTAGTCAATTAGCCAAAATTGAATACAATAATTTTTATAATTTTTGAAATTTTTCAAATTTTTATGAGTTTTAAAATAAGTATGCAAATGCAAAAATATACACAAATGAATGCGAAGGAAGAAGACGTACCGAGCATACCCCCAAACTTGAACCTGACAGTGTCCTCACTGTCATGCTAAACCAAGAGGGTCAAAATACCGGCACTCCCCTGTTTATTTATTTATAATTTTTATATTTTTAATGTTTTGAAATTTTTTTTAATTTTTTTTATAGAAAAGAAAACAAAAAATATATACATATATACAAAGATTCCCCCAAACTTAAGCTTGGCCTTGCACAAGCCAAAAGTTAGCACCAACCATTCAAAAATCTTAACGTGGAAATGGTATAGTTGGTGCAAGAAACTGAAAAGCACGCGAGACCGTGTGGAAAGAAGAATGGTAGAATATGGTCTCGGTGGGGGAGAAGAATGGCGAAAAGAAGAAGGAAGTGGAGTACGATCTTGAGGGTGTAAATTGAGTGAATAAATTAGCGCAATATGTGATGACCAATATGTTATAAGCGATTGCGCTAACCTATCTACTCGTCGAGAAATGGGATCAAATCCCTCAAGATTCGCAAGAAAACATGGGTACGCCGAACTTGGTATCGGAGATGAAAGCGTAACGGTCATTTGTTCGGTCGGAACAATGGGAAAGACGAAAGGGAGTGATTGAGGAAGGGTATCGGTTAAGGATTCAGGAGGGTGTATTGGAAACTTCGACACATCAAACGCAAATGGTTCAACCTCAATATTATCCTCAGTACTATCCTCATAACTCTCCTCAATATTTTCCTCAAAAATTTGCTTATTCATGCCAATATCATCAACATCAAGACGCATATGAAGCTCGGGAGAAACATGTAATGACTCGGGATGATGAATTGGACACAAAATTTCAATCAAATCGACAGCTTCATCATCCGAAATATTCCCGGCATCTATATCCTCAATCAAGTGAAAATCAATTTTTTCCGACACATCATCAAAAGCATGAATATTTATCGATTTAGGTTCTAGAGTGGAGGTGTAAAGATCGAAAGGATTAAGTGTGGTTTCACTCGAAAGGGGTTCTTCACAATTTGGCAAATCAAACACTACAAAGTCGCACAACTCGTTTTTATTTTGAACTTGTGAATCATTTAGGACATTCGATGGAAAACTGGAGTTGTGGGCTTCAATTGGGTAAGGGTAGGTTTGATTTGGAAATCCTCTCTCATTCTCACTCAGTCTAACCGCCTCCTCATACATTGGAAAATTTGGAGCTAGCGGAAAACTAGCTACCGGTTCAGCAGGTTGCATAAGGGTGGCCACGGACGCTTCCATATTCCTAACCATTTGGTTTGTTGCAGCAATATATGCCTCCAACGCCTCTTCCAAACTAGACTTTGGTGGTAAGGGGGTTTCGGCAAAAGATTCGAAATTGTTTGGATATGTGAAACTCCCAAAAGGCTGTGTAGAAGCAGTGTCTAGTGAAGGTGGGAAGGTCGGGTAGGACTGGTAGGAAGTGGGTGATTGGACAGGGGTAGGGTCAACATATGGATAAAAAGGTGAATAGCCGTGTGGATCCCTAGAACTAGATGAGTGGAGAGGGGTGAAAGATCGGCTGCGAGATTGAGCAATATGCTCAGCAATGGACATCGGCTTAGTAGTGACAGAAGGACTTGAAGAAATGGTGTCAACATATGGAGGTGGTAAAAATTGACTTGGTTGACACAAAGTGGGTTGAAAAGTCAAACTGTTTCTCCTAGACGCCTCTATTTGATCTTTCAAAGATATTTTAGGCAAGGAAGGATCGTCTTTAAATTGATCGAACAAATTGCCGAACGACGCAAAATTAGGTTCGGGATACCAAAGTTCGGCAAGTGATTTATTATGTGGGGTACCCATGTTGTAAGAGGAAATGGTGAAAGAAAGAAGGTTGGTTGGTGCAAGGATTTATTTGCGGCAAAAGATTGCAAGTTTTCTATAAAAGATTTGTCCCTTTTCTTTTTTTCTTTATTTGGAAATTGTTACAAAAAGATTTTTGATAAAAGATATGCAACAGAAAAATATTACCTGCAATCAGTTATAATCTTAAGCATATCACAAAGAATCTTTATTTGGAAAAAATTGTTGCAAAAAGATATTCGAGCAAAGATGTGCAACAAAAAGATTACTTGCAATCAATTTTTATTTTAAACTAGGCGCAAAAATCCTGCACAAGATTTGTTATTTTGGAAAGGAAAAGATTTTTAAAGCGCACATAATCCTGCAGAAATTTTTCAGAAGATATATTGAAATTTTTGTAGAGGAGAGAGACAGGAAACTTACAATGCAAATTTCACACGAAGAGGCACCAGGCCCACCGCGTTTCTGCCGCACTATGGCCCTTAAGACCGCGTTTCCGCGGTTATTTCAGAGGCTCGGTTCCCCAAAATTTTTCCCGTGCGATGATTCGTCAAGACGGCCGCGTTTCCGCGGCCTAATGCAGGTTTTGGCCGCGGAATCGCGGCGGTATGGGGGGTTCACTGCTCCAAAAAATTTGCACTGTTCTGTTGTTCAAAATCTCTTCTTTTCCGATATTTTATTTCCTGTTTTGCTTTCTGAAAATCTACAGATCCGAATTTGTATATCCTGCAAAAATTCAACCACAAAGTATCCCTTCCAAAAATAACAAATGATATATATTTTTATATTTTTTTAATTTTTCAGATTTTTATGAATTTTTAAATTTTAAGATTAACCCGAAATTGCGAAAAGAAAATTCTACGCCATCCCCGGCAACGGCGCCATTTGGTTGAGTGATTTAGCGTGCTTGTGCTTTCTAAAAGATAGATAAAAAATATAAGTTAACCGCAATCAAGAACGGCGTCGCTTTGCAGCTAGCCGGTGAGTACGGGTCGGTCCACAACGATTTTGTGAATCTCCTAGTCGCGCTAACGAGTTAATTCCGAAGGGTGTTCGGATTGATTATTAAATCTAAAAACCTAATTAACCCAGGGCAATTATCTAGATCTACTCTTGCTAGGGCTAGGTTTAAGGATGGTTTGGAAATGTAATTAAATCTCAACGCTTTCTATACCCGAATGAAGATCTGTGAGGAGTTATGGTAATTATCAATAAAGTGAATTAGATCCGTTCGGAAAGATGATCCTTCCTCTAGGTTCTTGTCCTTCCTTTAGAGATCCTTACCCTAACCTCCATGGAAAACATCACACCCGGGCTTTTATACTACGGTATCACCGCTACCTCGAGGGATAGAGTGCCGTAGGGAGCGGTATGTGCATGTATGCATGGAGTCCTATTGTAAATATTTGGTGGGTAAGAAAGGGATGAGAGATCTCATCTCTCAAAATCCTTCCCCAAAGCTAAACCCTAAACAAGTTCCTAGGGCATGAAATTAAATCTACCTAGGGCAAGGAATTGAAATCTAAACTAGGGCAAGAAATTAAATTACTTACAGATGCATCCCTCCAATCATCCATGCAGGGTTGTCAGATCTGAATTTCTGAATGGAGAAGAAACACCGATGCTCTCCAAAAGATTTCTAAATTTTATTCATAAAAAGAGACATAGGGAGGCATAGAGAATTACAATCTGTAGAGCTCTATTTATAGGAAATAGAAACCCTAGGTTACATTTTGATTCGCATGTCTAAATTTACAAATATAGCCCTAGGTCAACTTTCAGCGCCGCCAAAACAAGTCACAGAAATTTCCCAAATCCCGGGCACTATATGGCCGCGGAACCGCGGTCCCAGCCTGGGTTTGGCCGCGGTTCCGCGGCCAAACTACAGAGTTGGGCTCTGGGCTTTTGGGTCTTGATTTCTGGATCTTTGGTCTTCTGAATTCTGTGGTTCTTTTCTGAACTTGGCTTCTGATTCTTTCCCAGATTTTCCAGTGAACATTATTGTGGACTTTAACCCTTCGCTTTGAGTCGATATCTTGAATCTTGCTTTGTGAACTGTCTCTTATGTAGGCTTGATCAAGATTCTCTGTTTGTCGGTCAAAGTCCACTTTTACATCATTTTTACATCGTTTTCACTGTTTCCTGTCCAAGAACCTGTAACCTGTAACATGTAGCAGACATGCGTCAAAAACACCTGTTTATTTATAAAAAGAATAAGAATGGGGAATATAATAATGCAATATTCTAGTCTGAACAATACTCACTCTTGATTATTCCTTTATTCTTGTATCTAATGGAAACTCCATCAACTTAGAAATGATATATTATGGACTTAGAAGTGAGACTTAGAGCTGATGTGTAATGAGGTCGTACTCTTTAGAGTCGACTTCTATTTTAGATTGTTTGGCTGTTCCGTCTTTTGTACGGGAAAGCTGGCTTATTTTATTATGGTAGATGTATCGGGTTTTTATATAAAATTTTCAGAGGAGGTGCGATCAAATTTTCAAAACGGTATATATGCTTTTCAAACATATTTAGTTAAATTTAAAGGTTATTTAAACTAATTCCATCTGATGACTATTTAAACTCACCTCCAATGATTTCAAAAAAAATGGGTTTAGATTCCGGGTTTCGGTTTACTTAAACCGCGTCGATGTCTTGAGATGTCACGTGATTTAAGTGCCGGTCACGTGACACATTTGGGCCGTGACAAAGTTCGTATCAGAGCCAGGTGTAACCTTTGTTCGAGTCTAGGTTGACTATATGGATTCTGGGAATACATTTTGTTACCTAAGCTCGACCTTATAGGACTTAGACTTGACTTTGGGGGTCTTATACCCGAACTTTCATTTTATAGGATGACCCTTGTTGATGGAGTAGGCACTAAGTAGAGTGGCGTACCGTACATATGTTCCGCGGCATATTTACGATATGATACTCCTCATTGGTACTGCTATGTCACTATAGAACCGTGCTGTTATATATGTATTAAAATAAATAGGATGTTACACCGAAGAACACTTACACAAATACTAATGATTGCCATGCTGCACAAGCACGCGAATATATATTACACTACACATCATTAGTAGTACCATGACACAGTAGAATTGAAATCTATAATTATGTGATGTAATTATGTAGTCTTCTGTATTCCTGTTGTAGGTTACGAATGTTAATACTATAAATGCTGTATTTGATTCTTATGGATTTTCTGATATTCTTCTCCTGATGATATATATCGGTGGTATGGGACACTGTTATATATGTATATATATAATATATCATCAATATAATTTATGCAAGTATTCTTATTTCTTACTTGATATTTTGATATGATGAGTTAAAAGTCTACCATGAGTTTTGTGTTTCCTGATTTTGATTCCGGACCGGGTAGGGTAGCTATACGGTTTCGGATTTGTGAAATATCCGGACTGAGTGGCGGAGCTATACAGTCGGATACATGGTGGATCCGGAATGAGACCGAGGGGCAGGATTGCCGCATTAAGGCGGGGGAGCCTAATGGGGATACTCGATTCCGGAGATAAAATGAACACGGCAGATATCCAGGGGATACTGAACGAGGTTCGACTTTGTGCGAAAGATATCCAAAGGATCTTGATCGTAGCCAGGATATCGGGTGGCGATCATCTATTGAGGTGGTGTCGACGATATCTGTATTTATGTTTCGATGATGGACACGAGAGATTTCGGATTTCGATGTCGATGTCGATGCTGGACATCTATATATATATATCTATATATATTGATATGATCATTATCATGAGGTACACATTTAGATATTATTAGTGGATCCAACCAGGACTGATCCGGAGGACAGTACCTGCATATATTGGTATAACCATTCATATACAAATAAAAGGATTCAAGTACGAACTATAGATTCATGATTTTGACTCATATGATATTGGGATGTTATACTTGGGATTACATGATAGTTAGTATTGTACATATACATGTCATATAGCATACCAGTACAGATTATGATAGCACTATACTTATGACCTAGGTATCGTCATGCATTTCGATTTCTACCTTTAGATGTACTTTTATTTACTGAGTTGGCAACTCATCCCCGTTGTGCCACAGTTTATTGCAAGTTTGACTGCTTGGATTATCAGTGGTTTGGGCACACATTCTTTTGGGAATTGATGGGTAAGTGAGTTATTATTGCATCATACTCACTCTTGATTATTCATTTATTCTTGTATCTAGTGGAAACTCCATCAACTTAGAAATGATATATTATGGACTTAGAAGCGAGACTTAGAGCTTATGTGTAATGAGGTCGCACTCTTTAGAGTCGACTTCTGTTTTAGATTGTTTGGCTGTTCCGTCTTTTGTACAGGAAAGCTGGCTTATTTTATTATGGTAGATGTATCGGGTTTTTATATAAAATTTTCAGAAGAGGTGCGATCAGATTTTCAAAACGTTATAGATGCTTTTCAAACATATTTAGTTAAATTTAAAGGTTATTTAAACTAATTCCATCTGATGACTATTTAAACTCACCTCCAATGATTTCAAAAAAAATGGGTTTAGATTCCGGGTTCGGTTTACTTAAACCGCGTCGATGTCTTGAGATGTCACGTGATTTAAGTGCCGGTCACGTGCCACATTTGGGTCGTGACAAAGTTGGTATCAGAGCCAGGCTTAACCTTTGTTCGAGTCTAGGTTGACTATATGGATTCTGGGAATACATTTTGTTACCTTGGCTCGACCTTATAGGACTTAGATTTGACTTTGGGGGTCTTATACCCGAACTTTCATTTTATAGGATGACCCTTGTTGATGGAGTAGGTACTAAGTAGAGTGACGTACCGTACATATGTTCCGCGGCATATTTACGATATGATACTCCACCTAAGTTACTTTAGGATTTATATATTGAGATCTTCCTTCTATTCTTTCCGTTGATCTATATTCGTCAGTGCTTGATTGATTGTTTCGATCACCATGTTTATGAGGACCGAGAGGGCTGCTGTTAGAGATGCGGTCAGAGCAGACTTGTATGGGACAAGGACTGACCGGGGTGATTTTCCGATGATATGGATACACGTTGTTTATTCGTATTTGATCGAGTTCTAATAATAGAGCGAGTTTTCTCGGAATCCGCACCAGATGGCGGATTTATTGCTAGAAATCAGTCGGACGCGAGACGTGATGTTTTTCCCTCTTCGAAGATCATGGTGTTGTGTACTGTCTAGGCAGCGGTACCAATCCTTGCTGAGATTATAGAGAAGTTGCTTCCAAAGTTCGTAAAATTAAAGAGTTAACAATCTTACAAGTATAGATGAATCCGCAAGACTCATAGCCGTTCAGGTGTGGAATGGTTAGGAATTTTAATCCATTGTGATGCTTTGATACGAGATCGGCGATATTGATGTACTTCTTTCGATGGAGTTGTTAGACCAGATGCAAGTAGTTCAAGAAGGAGATTGTACAGAAAGTTTTCCTCCGACAAATTGGGACGAGTCTTCGAAGGTGAGATTATCCAGATTTCTCTACAGAGTATCAGAAGAGGCGGATTCATGTTTCCTAGTTTGTAAGACTCCACGTTTGGTCATAACTAAGTATGGCTTGCAAATTCGCGTGACTATGCAGATACGCTCCTTAAATGATTGATATAAGGAATTTGAGGAACAGGAAAATGCTACGAAGTTTTAGTGAACAGTTATTCTTTGCAGTTGATATCGAAGACTTGATGACGCAGACGATTACACTTTCAGGAGGAAATAAAAATGGAATGACAGTGGTTATTAGAGGAAAAGTGGATTCAGTAATGGGTACTAGTTCCGGGCAGGCTGGATAAATGATTTTAGTAGAAAACTTGATGGATTCCTTTCCAGGAGTTTACGATAAATAAGATTGGACTAGGATTAGTTGTTAGCACACAAGTCGAGGGCAGAGATTTTCGCTATCAACATGTTACGTCATTAAGGATTGGACTACTGGTCAAGAAGGTGTGATAAGATGTATTCACAATAAGACGAATGGTGTTGTTGCTCCACACCGGGCGATCGCATAAATATGCTACGGTATTAGAGATCCGCAAGAAGAACCTGAATTCAGAGGTAGAAGACTTTAGAACGTGGCAAACGGCGAGTTGTAATTCTTGCTATGCCAATTCCGGTGGTATAAACACCTTCCAACATTGAAGAAAGTGAGCTTCGATGTCCTTTGAATTCAATTTACGTTTTTATAGTCTAAAACATTCATTTTTTTAAACTTTGGAGAAAGGACAACTCGATGTCCGTGATTTCTGTATTTTAAGGAATTGAGGATCAAATTATGTTTTGTGCACACCAGGTGCACTTGATGAGATTTCTATGTATAGTAATTTCACCTTGAATTATGCTTTATGCACACCAGGTGCACCTGTTAAGATTTTCGTGCATGGAGACTGCACTCGATTGAAGTGTTATGTACACCGGATGCACTACACGGATTTTCCGTGCACACCAGATGCACATGATTAATAATTTATATATATATATATTCTAAGTATACTTGAGATATAATAGTGCACCCCGATGCACTTGGTTTTGATTTTGTGCACCCCGATGCACTTGGTGTTATATTGTATACTTTTATTCCATGCACAGTGGATGCAGTGGATATCGTTTCGTGCACGCCTGTTGCACTTAGCGCTGTTTTGTTTTCGTGCACACCGTGAAGTGTGGTTTGAGACTTACATGCAAACTAATTAGCGTTGATTTTGTTTCCGTGTTTTGCACTTGATAGGATATGTGATAGATTTGATTCTTATATTTTTTCGCTTGGTCGTGTGCACATATATTGCACTGCGATCATAGTATTGATTTTGTGTACTTAGGAGACACAATGGTTTTTGTATTTGGCAAAATTGTTGTCATAACTGGAGTAATTCTCATAGCAACCGCTAGAGTTACAGTTATGAAAGATTATCTTTTGAGTTTTCACGCACACTGTTGTGTTGCGATGCATTTTTAGCTCATATGGACTTTGGAGTCTTGTTATAACGAGCCATTTCATGTTTGACCCAGGAAATTGTTTTGAAATGAGTTGATGAAATTGAGAAAATGTTTTAAGAAAGAGGTTTAATTTAAATTCGGGGACCGAATTTCTTTAAGGGGGAGAGACTATAACATTTTGGGAAATTTAGAATATTTAATTATAAAATTTTAGCGTAAAAATAATAAAATTGATAAGTTTACAAAAATGATATCGCCTATGAAATGAGATATCGGAATCATATCCGAAAAATGTAATTATTTTGATAAATATGAATAAAGCGGGTGATATCAAGAAAATGATATTTTAATTATTTTATCATGACATCTTAATTGTTATTGAACCAATGATAATTAAGAGATAGATTTATCATTTAAATCTTTTATGTTTTAGGAAATTGAATTGATATGAAGGTTTTTAATTATTGTTATGAATTATCATGGTTGACATATATCATTATGTGTTAACACTCATGCAAAACACCTCATTTCACCCTTAATTATAAGTTGACACCTCCTCCTTCATTACCTTTACACCTCCTTCTTCAAATCCAACACCTCATCCTTTGCATGAATCATCCATGCTTCACCAAGTGCCACAAACTCCTTCCTCCATGCCACCTCCTCCTTTCTCTACAACAAACCCTCACTCTTTTCCTTATCTCATCACCTTTGTTCAGATCACAAGATCAGAAATTTAAAGAGAAGGAAAGGAAAAGAAAAAACTTTAGAAAACACAAGAAGATAAGAAAAGAGAGAAGAGAAGAAGAATAAGTGCTAAGGCTTCACCATCACCCTTTATCTAGGACCTTGAGCTTGGGCATCCTAGAGGAAGTTTTTCCAATGATCTTACTGTAGGTATAATCCTTAAACCCTGTGTGATTTTAGTTCTGAAACTGTTTTACATTTGAAATCGAATATCGTAATATCGTATTCTTACATGCTTAGCCTCTGTTTGAATTTGCTCTAGTTTAATTGATAAATATATTTATCAAATAGTACCTGGACCTTATAATTTAGACCTAGACTAACCCATAGGAAGACGGACCCATCCCCTCGGATTTTAGCCGGCGACCAACAGGGAAAATCCGATCTCGCCGGATTTCTTGAAGATTTGGTTTGTGTGGTTTTTAGGGTAGGTCTGTGAGTA
The DNA here is from genome assembly GCA_030015575.1 of Agapanthus africanus. NCBI lineage: Eukaryota > Viridiplantae > Streptophyta > Magnoliopsida > Asparagales > Amaryllidaceae > Agapanthus > Agapanthus africanus. The sequence goes on from CM057341.1 coordinate 186,009,643, forward strand.
TGAATTAGTGTGTTTGGTTTTGTTTAATTATTTGAGTTTAGTGGTATAAGAAATTTGGAAACAAATATCAGTTTTGAGGTTAAGATCCTTAGATACGACACGGAAACCTCGTATCATGAGTTCTGTTTTTACATGTCACAACCAGAAAAAGGGTTAGCTTAGATTAACTTAAGTTCTATAACTCACAATATTATCACATAACATGTCTAGTTTGGAATAGTATCATAAATTGGGTTTTGATGTTATCTAGTTCACTGTAATTGAATCTGGAGCTAATAAGTTTAATCACTAGAAAAACTAGCAAGATCAAAAGTATAATGAGGAAGCTAGAAGACTACACATAAAATCAGAGCCCTAAACTCACCACAAAATCCGGCGACCCACCTTCAAATTCCGGCGACGCCGGCCCCCCTTGAGAGTTTGATGTTGGTTTCTCTCCTGTAACTTTGTTTTGGTATTGTATAAGTCTCTGTATTGTTTATGTTGCCTAATTATTCATACAGAGAAATCTGGGAATGCTTTAAAAGTGGTTTTACCAAAATTCAGATATTTACGATACGGAGTTTTCATATTTTGAGGTTGCAGCTGAACCGTTGACGTTTATACGTTAACGACAGAATTATATTGACGTTTTTAGGCTAAGTGTGCTGTAGGTTCTAACCTACGGGCGTTTGGCTTATTGTTTTGGTTTTCGATATGATATTTACTTCTATGCGATTTAAATACGAATATAGGTACGATTCGAGGATTCCGAGACGACGTTGGCGAGATAGCAGCGTGGATTCAGCGAGCTTATAAGTTGGTGAGTAGATCTATATCTACTGGGGAAGTCGGGTGGATGGTGTATAGCACCCCCGCAACCTTATAAATATTATTATGATTTCTAGTTAGTATAATAGTTATTCTAAACATTGATATAGTATCGTATCTTATATGTCCTTCATTGCATAAAGTTCATATCTAGTTTTAAGGGAGACATGTGCATAATGATTAGATCCGTTCATATGGATGTGATTTAATGAGTTTGTACGAGGAATCGTGCCGAACTTTAGATAACATGGATATAGCGATATGATGAGTTATAATACAAGGATTTATGCGAATTAGAAATGATGAACTTTGTGTGCCGAATATGACCAATTTATCTTTTGACTCGTAGAGTTAGATTATATTCTGTTTTAGGATGTAATACTTGTGTGAGCTATATTCTTTTAAAAACTATGATTCGTGTCTTTTAAATAAAATACGCGGATGCGTGCCAGTTTCTAAAACGAATACCTATTTTAAATCTAGGGCAGCTTCCTTATTTTAAACTTAACGCTTCGATCATTTCTACAGATAATGGTATAGCTCATAGCAAGTAATTACAATAGTTACGTTTAGATTAATTTACATGTTTGCATTGTATTACTCATATTATACGTTTCTGCGATTACGCACACTCTGATAGAACACCGCACAAATACCAATGAGTACTATGCTGCACAAGCACATGAATATATGTTACACTACACCTTATTGGTACTGCCATGTCACTATAGAACCGTGCTATTATATATGTATTAAAATAAATAGGATGTTACACCGAAGAACACTTACACAAATACTAATGATTGCCATGCTGCACAAACACGTGAATATATGTTACACTACACATCATTAGTAGCACCATGACACAGTAGAATTGAAATCTATAATTATGTGATGTAATTATGTAGTCTTCTGTAATCCTATTGTAGGTTACGAATGTTAATACTATAAATGCTGTATTTGATTCTTATGGATTTTCTGATATTCTTCTCCTGATGATATATATCGGTGGTATGGGACACTGTTATATATGTATATATATAATATATCATCAATATAATCTATGCAAGTATTCTTATTTCTTACTTGATATTTTGATATGATGAGTTAAACGTCCACCATGAGTTTTGTGTTTCCTGATTTTGATTCCGGACCGGGTGGAGTAGCTATACGGTTTCGGATTTGTGAAATATCCGGACTGAGTGGCGGAGCTATACAGTCGGATACATGGTGGACCCAGAATGAGACCGAGGGGAAGGATTGCCGCATTAAGGCAGGGGAGCCTAACGAGGATACTCGATTCCGGAGATAAAATGAACACGGCAGATATCCAGGGGATACTGACCGAGGTTCGACTTGGTGCCACAGATATCCAGGGGATACTGATTGTAGCCAGGATATCGGGTGGCGATCATCTATTGAGGTGGTGTCGACGATATCTGTATTTATGTGTCGATGATGGACACGAGAGATTTCGGATTTCGATGTCGATGCTGGACATATATATATATATATATATATCTATATATATTGATATGATCATTATCATGAGGTACACATTTATATATTATTAGTGGATCCAACCAGGACTGATCCGGAGGACAGTACCTCCAAATATTGGTATAGACATTCATATACAAATAAAAGGATTCAATTACAAACTATAGATTCATGATTTTGACTCATATGATATTGGGATGTTATTACTTGGGATTACATGATAGTTAGTATTGCACATATACATGTCATATAGCATATCGGTACAGATTATGATAGTACTATACTTATGACCTAGGTACCGTCATGCATTTCGATTTCTACCTTTAGATGTACTTTTATTCACTGAGTTGGTAACTCATCCCCGTTGTGCCACAGTTTATTGCAGGTTTGACTGCTTGGATTATCAGTGGTTTGGGCACACATTCTTTTGGGGATTGATGGGTAAGTGAGTTATTATTGTATCATACTCATTCTTGATTATTCATTTATTCTTGTATCTAGTGGAAACTCCATCAACTTAGAAATGATATATTATGGACTTAGAAGCGAGACTTAGAGCTTATGTGTAATGAGGTCGCACTCTTTAGAGTCGACTTCTGTTTTAGATTGTTTGGCTGTTTCGTCTTTTGTACGGGAAAGCTGGCTTATTTTATTATGGTAGATGTATCGGGTTTTTATATAAAATTTTCAGAGGAGGTGCGATCAGATTCTCAAAACGTTATAGATGCTTTTCAAACATATTTAGTTAAATTTAAAGGTTATTTAAACTAATTCCATCTGATGACTATTTAAACTCACCTCCAATGATTTCAAAAAAAAAGGGCTTAGATTCCGGGTTTCGGTTTACTTAAACCGCGTTGATGTCTTGAGATATCACGTGATTTAAGTGCCGTTCACGTGCCACATTTGGGACGTGACACAGGGGAATTGAACCCATTCTCCGTGAATGAAGTCCGAAAGTACGAAGATGCGAAATACTTCTTACCAGATTTCGAAGACACAGAAAGATGCCATAAACCGAAGAACAAGGCTATCACCACTATTCCGGTCTTCGGAAGTGATACCAAGGAGGAAGAAGAAATAATTTATTCATGGCCTTCCCAATGCAACAAGCCGGGACCGTCCACCCCTATTCTGGTCTTCGGCAGCGAATCGGAAGATGAGGTCAATGCAGTATTTTCTGTTCGGCCATCAATACAAGTCTTCGCTGGCGATGATCGGAGTTTGCAAATCGTCATGGTTCCCCAAGAGCATTACAAAGAGCTCGACGCACTTGATACCTACAGTGTGCAAGAACTGCAGACATTCTATATCCCTCCCAGGCGAAAAGATGAAAAAGAGATCCTCTTTTATCGATCCGCGAAAACCAAAGTGGAGAAAGAAATCTGGCACGGCGCCGATTCTACGCTTGACAGGCTCCAGCCCATCCGTCTGCCCAGATACTACACAGATGGATTAAAAAGACTGTTGAGGCGTCAAGGCGTACCCTTCAAAGAGACTGCTCGACAAGCTCAGTTCTACAACAGGATCTGGAACGTCCCCGGAATTCAGCGAAAATTTCCCAACGGGAGAATGGAAATGATCGGGCTTGGATATGTTCAATCCAAGGAAAGGGAGCGATTCCGTGGCTGCTACGTCATACATGACTTTGACGAAGAAGGAGATGCTCTGTGGGAAGACGCTAACCCTGAACCAGAACAAGGTCTCGCCATGAAAGTGCCAAGTCCGTCGTTCGAAGAACAGATGGACAAGCTAATAAGGGAAGCGGGTCAAAAGGTCCGGGATGACCGTAGCCGCGAAATGGCCATTTACGAGAAATCCAAGAAGCAGCTCCTCCTTCAGCAGGATACAGAGAATGACGATGCTCTTTGTCGCCAGCCCGTCATACAAAAGACCCGACGTAGAGGCAAAAGTAAATCAAAGAACGGAAAAAACGTTCGACAGCGGCAAAGTGGGTCCAAGAAGCCACACGATCGAGAATCGAGCAGTCAGGGTCTATCTCTTATGAAGAAGATGGGTCGAGCATATTCTTTTCCTCAAGACAAGACAAGGAAGATATTCGACCTCGTCGTGAAACATTGGATGATTACGCTCCCGGAGTCCAAGCACCCCGAGCAAATAGATGAGGTCTCTCACCCAGACTATTGCTCCTATCACCGATCAATAGGACATCCTCTCGAAGACTGCTTCACATTCAAAGACTGGATAGAAGGTCATTATCAGCAAGGCAGGTTCGCTTTTATCCAGCAGTTGGAGGGTAACCCCACCACAGAAGCATGAACCAAAAGCCACGTATGTAGCGAGAGTATGGATGACCTCTCCTGGTGCTTTGAAAACGAGGATGACGAATTGATCTCAGAGTTTCCACCGGCGCCAAAAGAGCTGGAAGATGGGATACATACTACTGCAGATAACCTCAGAAAAATCGATTTGGGGACGGCAAACGACCCACGGCCGACGTTCGTCAGTGAGCTGTTGTCTGAAGAAAAGGTAGCTACGCTTAAAGACGTGCTCATGCAGTATAAAGACTGCTTCGCATGGAACTATTCCGAGATGCTGGGACTAGATCCAGAAATAGCCGTGCACAGATTGGCGATATCTCCGGACATCAAGCCAGTCAAACAAGCACCGAGAAGAATGAGGCTCGAACTTGAAATCAGCATCAACACCGAGTTCAAGAAGCTAATCGACCCCAGCTTCATCCAAGAGGTTCAGTATCCTGACTAGATCGCCAACATCGTCCCAGTGATGAAGAAAAATGGGACGGTGCACATATGCATGGACTTTTGGGATCTCAACAAAGCTTGCCCGAAGGATGACTTTCCAGTACCGGTCACCGAGCCGATGATAGACAACACGTCCACTCACGAAGTCTTCTCCTTCATGGACGGCTCATCAGGGTATAATCAAATAAAAATGCATCCTGAAGACCAGAAGCATACCGCATTCCAGACTCCTCTGGGCATATTCTGTTACAAAGTGATGCCTTTCGGTCTGAAGAAAGCCGGCGCTACCTATCAGAGGGCCATGATGAAGATTTTCGATGACCTCATACATGAAATCATCGAATGCTATATCAATGACCTCGTGGTGAAAAGCAAATCATACGAGGAGCATTGGGAGCATATGAAAATAGTGTTTCAGCGCCTTCGGAAATATTACTTGAAGATGAATCCTTTGAAATGCGCGTTCGGAGTTTCCTTGGGTAAGTTCTTAGGATTCATCGTGCGACATTGGGGCATCGAAATAGACCCGTCAAAGATCAAGGCAATCATGGAAATGCCTCCGCCAAGAACTCTCAAGCAACTGCGGTCTCTCCAAGGGAAGCTCGCGTATATCCGGCGGTTCATAGCCAATCTCTCCGGCAAATGTCGTCCCTACAATCACTTGATGAAGAAGGGAGCCTCGTTCGTCTGGGATCACAAATGCCAAAGCGCACTGGACGAAATCAAGCAATACCTGCAGAATCCTCCGGTGCTAACCGCTCCGGTCAAGGGAAAGCCTCTCATTCTGTATACAACCGCCCTTAAAGGTTCCTTAGGCGCACTATGGGCACAGGAAAATGACCAAGGAAAAGAGAGAGCCCTCTACTATTTGAGTCGAGTTCTCCTGGGGGCAGAAAACAACTACTCCCTGTTGAAAAACACTGCCTGGCGTTAATCTTCGCGATAACGAAGCTCAAACACTACGCTTTGGCACATGAGGTCCATCTCATATCAAAGATGGATCCTTTCAAGTATTTGATGTCAAGAGCCATACTAACGGGACGACTAGCTAAATGGGCCCTGCTCTTGATGGAGTTATCGATAACTTATCGTTCGCTCAAGGCAATGAAAGGCCAGGCCATCGCCGACTTCCTCGCTGAGCATCCGATACCTGCCGATTGTCCTTTGAACTGCGAATTGCCCGACGAGCACGCGTTTGACACGATTGGCGGGGAGAGAAGAGAGAATGATACCCGGTGGGAACTTTACTTCGATGGAGCATCTTCCATGAAGAAGCGCAAACAAAGCACCCCCATAATCAAATCAGGGGTAGGTCTCATTTTCGTGACTCCACAAAGAGGGATAACGCGCTTTGCCTTTTCCTTGACAGAGCTAAGGACAAACAATGAAGCCGAGTATGAAGCTTTGATAGCAGGTCTTAAGATCGTTGTCGACATAGGAATCGAAAGCCTCCTCATATACGGAGACTCCCAACTGATCGTTAGTCAAGTAAACGACGACTATCAAACTTGCAAGTAAGAGTTGGTGAAGTACGGCGAGAGAGTGCAGCAACTGCTGACTCAAATTCCTTCCTACACACTGGAAAGCATACCGCGTGCGGAAAATAGCAAAGCGGATGCATTGACTAAACCCGCTAAAGAGCCGGCTGACAAAAACTTCGATGACGTGAGGATCGTTGTGCAAAGCCGTCGGGTTCTTGCACCGGTGGAAATATATCCGGAGTCGTCTGAAGAAAAGGGGGCAACCGAGCAGACAACCCTACGAATAGAGGACCAAGAAAAGATTAAGGGTTGGAGAGAAGTCTTTCTAGACTACTTCAAATCCCGTCGAATACCTGAAGATGCGTCCTCAAGACATCAGCTCATGAAACGAGCTCTGTCTTTTGCTTTCGTCAATGATACTCTATATAAGAGATCATTTGATTCTCTATGGCTAAGATGCTTGGGACTTGAAGAAGCAAGGAGAGTCGTCCAAGAAACTCACGACGGACTCTGTGGTTCTCACCAAGCCGGGCCGAAGATGAAACTGAAGATCAAAGGATGGGCTACTATTGGCCCACGATGATCCAAGATTGCCTCGAATACACGAAGCAGTGCAACTCGTGCCAGATTCACGGGGACTTTATCCACCAGCATCCAAATCCGCTACATCCAACGGTGGCTAGCTGGCCATTCAAAATGTGGGGAACTGACATAATCGGGCCCATCGAACCGGCATCATCCAGAGGACATCAGTTCATATTGGCGACAACTGATTATTTCTCTAAGTGGCCGGAAGCAATACCGCTAAGAGAAGTGAAGACGGAGAATATCCTCCATTTCTTCAAGACACACGTCATTTATCGGTTCGGCACTCCGCGACGGATTATCTCCGATAATGGGCCAGCCTATAGAAGTCACAAAATCAGCCACTTCGCGCAGCAACATAATATAGACTGGAGATACTATTCGGTCTATAATCTCCGAGGTAACGGTCTGGCTGAGGCTTTCAACAAGACCTTGACGAAGATCATAAAAAAGACGGTGTCCAAAAAATAAGAAGGACTGGCACGAGAGACTGCATGAAGCTCTCTGGACGTATCGAACTACGTTCAAAACGGCCACAAACACAACACCGTATGCATTGGTATTCGGCACTGAAGCGGTGCTCCACTTGGAGATAGAGCTGCCCTCCCTACGAGTAGCGGTCCATTACGAGCTAATAGATGAAGAGAATGCTCATCTTCGGCTTGAGGAGCTCGACGCGCTCAACGAAACCCGGCTCATGGCGCAACAAAACTTGGAAGCTTACAAAGCGAAAATGACGCGCTCATATGAGAGATTGACTAGGTCGAGAATGTTCCGCCAAGGCGAACTCGTGTTAATGGTCAAGAGACCTATGATCCCCAATCGTGCCAAACGGGGGAAGTTCGAGCCGAATTATGAGGGCCCGTACATCATAGACAAAGTCTACCAGGGTGGGGCTTACTTGCTCATGGACATGCATGGCGAAAGACCCTTCAGGCCAATAAACGGCCGGTTCCTAAAAAAGTACTACGCCAACGAGTCACGACCTAGGTCAACGATAGATGACGACGCCTATGTCCGCTCGCTATCTTCCCAAGCCCGAACTCTATTAGTAGTACCCAGCGAAACCGTTGTCTTCAAAGTGGCAATGGTGGACCGAAATGTCCTAAAACTAACGACGGACCGAGACGTCCTAAAACTAACAATGGACCGAAACGTCCCTAAACTAACGCTTGACCGAAACACCATTAAACTAATACAAACCCGCGGCGTCCCTAGGCTGACGTGGTAAAAAAAAAGGGTATGTCCACAAGCGAAATGGGCACGGATGAAAACTCGAAAGGGCTCCGTGAGTAAAAATAGTAGGACTACCAGCGAGTTTGTGAAAACCGGAAAGGACACAATCTCGTTGAAAGACACTTGCAAGGTCCTCTCGACCTTGTGAGGAGAAAATACTTGCGTAAGATCCTTATGACTCGCAAGGGAGCAACACACTTAGGGATTGATTGGTACGTGATTTGTTTTGCGTGCGTGCGCTTCAAAAAGATAAATCAAAGAATTATTAACCGCAATCAAGAACGACGTCGCTTGGTAGCTAGCCGGTTGAGTACGGGTCGGTCCACAGGGAGATGGATTCCTTATCTTTGTGTTCTAATGAGTTAATCCAAAAAAATGGTGTTTTTATTTTAAGATCTAAGAGTTCATTTTTGTGATTTTAATTTAACAACTACGGCGGATAAATAAAATTAACAACTACAGCAGATAAATAAAATTTATAACTAGGGCAGAAAAGAAATTTATAACTAGGGCAGAAAAGAAATTAACTAGGGCAAGATAAAAAACTTACTTCTTTATTGCTGCACTCTTTGACGATTACATTGAATTGAAAATCTAAGATCTGGAATTTAAAAGAGGCATCTCTAAAGAGGCACCAAAAAAGAGGCACACTCCAAAAAGAGCCATAGGATTCCTATTTACATCTGATCCATATCTAGAATTAAAAAATTACCCTTAAGAAAACCGAGTCAATGCACCGACACGCACCACACGTGCACAACACGGCCGCGGTTCTGTGGCCATAAGCATGGTTTGGCCGCGGTTCCGCGGCCATATGGTGGTCTTGATGCATAATTTCTTCTGGGATTCATTCTGTTGCTTTTTCCTTCTATTTTCTTCACTTGGTTTTTCAGAATGTCTTCTAGTTTCTTCCAGATTTCCACAGTGTAGAATGTTGTGGACTTTTACCGCTTGCTTCGTGTTGAAGTCTTGAATCTTGCGCTGCCTTTGTCCTTTGTGAAATTGTTCATTGATCTTCGTTTGTCCTTCAAACTGTAAGCATGATCAAGATTCTTTTATTTGTTGGTCGTAGTTTCACTTTTGTAACGTCTTTTCATCATTTTCACTGTTTTATTCCGAGAACCTGTAACCTGCAACTATTCAACAGACATGGATCAAAAGCACTTATTTATTTGTAAAATGATTAAGAATGGGGAATATAATAATGCAAAATTATGATATGAACATGGATCCCCACGATTCCTAAGGAGAAATTACACTTACGAGATCCTCACGACTCGTAAGGAGAATTCCCCTTTGAGACCCTTACGGCTCATAGGGTTCAAAAGCCTTAAGCTACAGGGATCTGAACCTGTTCTTAAGCCATCACAATCTCCAATGCTGCCCTACAAGCGTCTCAATATCGACCCTTATATACAATACACGGGCATGAATAAACATTTCCCTAACAGAGTTCCACCAGCGACTAGGGATATGCTTACACGACGAACGATCCTTGTAAGTCCTTTCGACTTATAAGGAGAAAACACTCTTGTAAGATCCTTACGATTTATAAGAGACCATACACTTAAGACTCCTCATGATTCTTAAGAAGAAAACACACTTACGAGATCCTCACAACTCGTAGGGAGAAATACCTTCATGAGACCCTTACGGCTCATGAAGTTAAAAGCCTTAATCGACAGGATCCTAACCCTGATTGCTAAGCCACCTTTGTTTGAACTGACAAAGGCAAATGATGATTCGCTCCTGGCAATATTCCAGTTGTAGAGATGCTGATGCCTAAATCGGTATCAGATCCCAAGTCCTTTACTCACAACAAAGACCAACGAGCCATAAATGCATATAAAATAGCCAAAATGATAGGGCAACTTGCAACAAAATCAGCAAGTAAAATATATGCATTCAAAAATAGCCGAAATAATTGGGCAACTCATAATAAAAAGCAGCGAGTAAATAAAACAAATAGCCGAAATGATTGGGCACCGCAAAAAATAGCCGAAATGATTGGGCAATCGCGTCTTTCGCGATATAAAAGCTGAAATGATTGAGCATCGCGGAAAGAAAAATATATATAATGAAACTTTTTGCCCTACAGGTGAGTCTATACTAACCCTTGTATACAATCCATGGGCATAAACAAAAAGGGGACCACATTTCCATAACAGACCTTGTCAAAGGGAGAGTCAGATCTTGACGGCAATATCTGCATCCCAGAAGAACAACAACAGCGTTCCTCCTCATTCCAGCAGGATTCGGACGCGACAATCAATCTCGGAGCCATGGAAAGTCCCTGTTCCAAATCTCGACGATTCACAGACAGCCTAGAGATCACCAATAGCGTTCCTCCTCATTCCAGCAGGATTCAGACGCGACAATCAACCCTGGAGCCATGGCAAAGTCCCTGTTCCAAACCTCGACGGTTCACAGACAACCGAGAGAGCAAATTCTGGTCTCGTAGAACACGGCTAAAGTCAATCCTGACCCCGTGGGAAATGGCCAGAGCAAATCCTGGTCCTATAGAACACGGCTAAAGTCAATCCTGACCCCGTGGGAAATGGCCAGAGCAAATCCTGGTCCCGTAGAACACGGCTAAAGTCAATCCTGATCCCATGGGAAACGGCCAGAGCAAATCCTGGTCCTGTAGAACACGACTAAAGTCAATCCTGACCCCGTGGGAAACGGCCAGAGCAAATCCTGCCCAGTAGAACACGGCTAAAGTCAATCTTGACTCCGTGGGAAATGACCAGAGCACATCCTGGCCCCATAGAACACGGCTAAAGTCAATCCTGACTCCGTGGGAAACGACCAGAGCACATCCTGGCCCCATAGAACATGGCTAAAGTCAATCCTGACTCCGTGGGAAATGGTCAGAGCAAATCCTGGTCCCGTAGAACACGGCTAAAATCAATCCTGACTCCGTGGGAAACGGCCAGAGCACATCCTGGTCCCGTAGAACAGGGCTAATGTCAATCCTGACCCCGTGGGAAACGACCAGAGCAAATCCTGGTCCCGTAGAACACGGCTAAAGCCAATCCTGATCCCGTGGGAAACGGCCAGAGCAAAACCTGGTCCGGTAGAATACGGCTAAAGTCAATCCTGACCCTGTGGGAAATGGCCAGAGCACCTCCTGGCCTCGTAGAACACAGCCAAAGTCAATCCTGACCCCGTAGGAAATGGCCAGAGCAACCCCTGACCCCGTACGGCTAAAGTTAATCCTGACTCCGTATGGCCAAAGTCAACCCCTCCTGGCCCCGTAGAACACGGCTAAAGTTAATTCTGACTCCGTAGGAAACAGCCAGAGTAAACCCTCGAACTCCCCGTCAAACCAATGCTTTGACTTGGGAGCAGGTCAACTCATCAATCACTTACGAGTCCTCTCAACTTGTAAGGAGAAAATTCTCTTGTGAGATCCTTACGACTCTCAAGAGAAAACGCACTTAGGAATCCTCACGATTCCTAAGGAGAAACCACACCTGCGAGATCCTCTCGACTCATAGGGAGAAAAGTCTTTATGAGACCCTTATGGCTCATAAAGTTGAAAAGTCTTAGGTGGCAGATCTTAACCCTGTCTCCCAAGCCATCATTACCTCGCAGAGAGGTCAAGGTAGATTTTCTACAGGCCACACTCTCATAAGTCAAATATCGACAAGAAAGGAAACAACCACTTACAAGTCCTCTCGACTTGTAAGGAAGAAAATTCTCTCGGGAGATCCTTACGACTCTCAAGAGAAAACACACTTAGGAATCCTCACGATTCCTAAGGAGAAAATACACCTACGAGATCCTTTCGACTCGCAGGGAGAAATGTCTTTATGAGACCCTCACGGCTCATAAAGTTGAAAAGTCTTAGGCGGCAGACCTGAAGCTGCTCCCTAAGCTACCGCTACTCTACAAGGAGGCTAAGATGAAATGTTCTCTACTATCTACAGGCCACACTTGCTAAAATCACATGGCAATGACACAGCAAAGAGAAAAAAGCAACAGTAGAACAAAAAAAAATGTGTATCTTTTATTCATGAATTCAATGGAGTACAAGTTGAATCATATGAAAGAATAAAAAATGGATACATATTATTCAAAGCTTACAAGTGTTCAATATATACAAAAACAGCTACCGAGAAGGAGGCATCTTCAATAAATCAGCTAGCTGCTCGCGCACTCCTCTTAACTCCTTCTCATGATCGGCCGCCGCAGCCAGCTCCACTTCAATTCGAGCCCGCTCCTGCAAGCACGATGAAACCTTCTCATCGATTTCCCGTTAGGCAGCTTCGCGACTCTGCGTAACCCTTTCAATGAAGTCGAGCTTCCGCTTCAATACCAGCCCGTCCGAAATACATCGCTGCAAATTGTCAAAGACGGCTCTCAGTTGTGCAGCATTTGCTTCAACTTGGGCGTGCAGCCGGGAAGATTCACCTGAAGCCTCCTCGCGTTCCTTCTGCCTCAAGGTCGCTTCTTGTTCAAAATGGAGGAGGAAGGACATGCTCTGCTCAACCCATGCATCCCACTGGGAGTTCAAAGCCAACATTTTCGGAGCAGGACGCCTGAGCTCAATCTTATGCAAGCAGGCCTCAGTCTTCCTGCAGTGGTTAACCCAAGACTCAACGACGCCTTCTTTATAGAAGTTCATAAGCATCGCCAGTATTGGATTAATCTCGGCAGCAAAATCTGCAGCGAATGTAGGGGCCTCCGCGTCAACCTCCTCGACGTATTCGCTCAACATACGCAGGCTGGTCGCAGCACCTTTTGAAGATGGACGTCTAGAAAAGGGCCCTGCCGGCATTATGATGCGAGACTCGAACGGGGAAAGAACTGGTGCAATTGCTGCAAAAATGAATTATGATCAAATGTCGGCTCAAAAGATAAAGAAAATGCACGAACAATAGAGTCTACCATACCGGCTACAACAGGGGGAAGAGTTGGGAGTACTGGGGGCGTGACGATTCCCTCGCCCCCTCCTTCAATTTGTAGTGCTGCAATCAATTCAAAATTAACAACGGTTGGGTCACCCGTCTAAGAAAAGAAGGGACGTCGATTTAGAAAGCTATACTCACCGGCATCACCAGGCAGAGTAACTTCCGACTGGAAGGAGAAGTGCGGGTTTAACACTTGATACAGATGATCAAAGAGAACCCCTGTAAGATCACGATGATACATGGTCAGTACACGGAAGATGCTGTCCTAATTTAAATCGCAAACCCATACCTTTCAACATTTGAGAGGATATAAGAGGATACGAAGGGGCATCGACCGTCAGAGCGGCAGCTGGTAGTGCTTCTTCAGGTGTCACAACCTCAGCGCTCACCACACCTACATTCGAAAAGAACAAAATGTCATTAGAAGGGATTGCAAAACGAAAAGAATGCAGCAACCCGAAACCTACCAGACAGGTCATCAGCCAAAACTGTGATGGAAGCATCACCAAGCATCACGACTTCTTCGATCTCAATCGGGGGGATGGTTTCGCCACCCGTGGCTTCGTCCCCTGATTCCACAAGAGCCGTCGTGGCACTCGGAACGCCAGGCGATGGCAGGGAACCGCAGGTGGAAAGAACGGCAATAGGAACAGTCCCGGACTCCTGAGAAAGAGTAGCCACTTCGGGCTTGGTGGTTGCCGTCATCTCACCTGCTACCTCCTCACTAGGACTTGACCCTGCACGGTAGGGTATATGAAAATATGAAGATTAAAACTCTGACAAAAGGACTCAGTGTTACATTACCTTGGGACGGCTTTTCAATTGCTTCCCGAGCCGGGCGTACCGCCTGTCTATGAGCGGTAGACAGGGCGGCCGGAGCACCCTCTGAAGAAGCAGGGACAGGAGAAGCAGCGCTCGAGCCTGCACCTACAGCCAAGGCGGCGTTACGTTCTCTTGCTGCACACCTCCTGCGCTTCTTTTCTGCCTGGGCCGTGAGAGCTGATCTTCTTAAGACCTCCGTCAAGGAGACGTCATCGTCCGAGCCAGGAGCTATCTATGGAGCCGTTGTGGCGTCCGTCATCGGTTGCTTAAGTGAAGTCTCTTTTGGCAATACTGGAGAGGCTGGGACTTCAGTAGCCGGCCTTTGAAGCGTCTCCGCACCACCCTGCGAAGTCGGCACGGCACTCGGGATAACTTGGGACGAAGTAGTCCCTGCGATAAGATGAAAAAGGGGTCAGACTACCCATGAAGGAAAAGGAAATAAGGGCATAATGAGCCGAAATATACCAAGGCCCAACGAAGCGCGAAGCCTTTCTTCCTCCTCAAAAGTCTTGAGGGAATCCGCGAGAGCCTCTTCAGTGGAAACGCCTGTTGAAGAAAAAGCGTCAGTCAAAATACGATAATAAAAATATAATGCAACAATAAAAAGATACGACTGAAGACTACCTGACTCAGCGAGGGTGATCAGTCCTGCTTTGTGGCTAGCTAATCGCTCAGAAGCTGCGATGGCAGCCTCCAGGTTAGTATCATCCGGCACCATAAATAAACCCTCGTTGGTCCCGTATTCGTTTAAACCTTCGCTATAAGGTGCATGGGGCTCCTGGCCGAATACAACGTCTGCAGAAAGAATATACTTCTTCTTCTTCTTCTACGAGCGAGTACCGAACGCCGGTAACACGAGCTTGCGTTTAGCGGCCTACTTCGGGCGGTGAGTCCCGATCTGCGCACCCAATCCGGACTCAGGAGACACCACAGCTGCCACTTCAACGGGAGCACAGGGTAGCGGTAGCTCAGGCATATCATGCGGTACCACAGCCGCAACAACTTCCCTCAACGAAGGACGGACAATGGTCCGTCGTTTCAAGGGAACAACGGGGTAACCAGCCGAGGCGGTGCCCTTGCGATCAAGCAGCAATCGCTTTTCTTCCTTAATGACGGCGCCTATCGAATGTTGATACCACGCCACATACACGTTCAGGGCCTTCAGAACACAATTCGGTTCACTGATGAAGAAGTTGGACCCTGTATTTAGGCACATAAAATGATGCAACGCGTTCCGGATACCCTCTTCAGTAGTAGCCGGTTCTGCCAAGAAAGCCTCAAGCGGGACGCCCAGATTATAGCTTAACTGCTGGGCGAAATGATGCGGGTTGTATCTGTAAGTGCACGGCGGCGCCCCGGCCGTCAATCCGACGCCAAAAATGCGGAAGCGAAAAACTTTAATTTTGCAAACTAGCAAACCGGCACCACCGCACACTAAACACCCGGATCGTGCCATTAAACTAGTCCTAGCTAACTACAAGACGGGTTAGAGATATACCGAGTGATCCAAGTCCTCCGGTCTTCTCGTCGTCGTCCCGATCTCCTGCGGAAACTCCGGTCGTCGCCTCCTCGCCGGAAGGGCACCACATCGCCTATATCTTTTACGGGCTCCCACCTCAATACCGAGGCAACTCAGGCACGAAGCTGGCAAGTCGACGTGCCCAAGATTGGCTGTGGAATGTAGTGTAGAGGCTATGTCTTATATGGGGGTTTTGTTGCCATGGAGGATGGAGGAGGAGGTTAGGAAAATTGGTGCTTTCAATTTTCTAGCAAGAAGAATATTAGATGAAGAATAATCCCACCACAACCAAAATGAATCTCTCTCATTTTTTCTCTCACTCTCAAAATGGCCGGCCTCCCACTTTGGAAAAAGGTGGAGAGCAAAACATAATACATGAGGGAGGTGAGTGTAGTAAAAGGTGGAGGGTGACCACATCCAAAGCAATGATAACCATCTCAAATCAATTCCTAATCAACTATAATCACCATGAATGCAAGAAATGATGATGGAAAAGAATGGTATCAAAAGATGCTCTCATAATTAATCCATATGCAAGAAACCCCCTCCACAAATGTTATTTGCAAACTTGCAAATAACCCCTTTCCATCGAAAAGTCCGGCCGGGAAAGAACAAAGGAAAACCGGCCGGAACGGAATGCAAACTGGCAACTCCAGAAAACTGGTCCCGTAATAAATTACAGGAAAACCCCGATACTGTGCATACACACCCGCATCTGTATTCCGACCGGATACAAATGCAAAGAGACAAAATCTACACTGTACTATACTAGGATCCGGCTTAAACCAAAGCCGGCTAGTAATATCCGTCCGATCCTGATCCGTGCAATACCGCACGTATCTGATCGAACCCTGCCATATATCCATACGGCCTCTAGTACTAACCGTCCGATCTTGATCCGTGCAATACCGCACGTATCTGATCGGACCGTGCCATATCTCCATATGGCCTCTACAGCGTTTCGCCCGAAAGCTTGAGTAACTGTAAGTGTGGTGGACTCTAAAGACTCGTCAATACTATGGCTGTGGATTTAACCACTAGCACGTCAGAGGTATAAGCCAATACGTGACGGGCCACCAGCTATTGACCAAAAGGGACGTCGATGAGCGAACTCATCCTGACACCCTACTGAGCCTGTCAGTGACAATATCCGTACAGTCCGGTCCGTTCGTGTATGAGCATCGCATGGCGGGCCTAGGGGGTTGGTAAAAGTCAGACCCCCAAAAGCGGTATAAGTCGTGTCGGAGTGTAGCCCAGAACACCCTGAGATACTACTGGAATACCTACCAGTAAATCTCCTGCCTTAGCCAAGGACTTCGTGTAGTGGCTCTCCTAGACACAGCGCGAACTCACCCTCAATACCGGGAGAGACGAACCCCTGAAGATCCGCTCACTGCCTCTATGTGGCTCGGGACTGTACCCAACTAAAACCTGTTTGCACGTCTCCTTTGAGCGTGGTAGGGTAGTAATCAAAGTACAGTGGGAACTCACACGAGACAAATGATGATCTTCAGGTCGATGAACTAACCTGTACACATGTCACCAGGGAACTGCTATCTGACGTCAGGTATTAGACCAACTATCATGTTCCCGGCGAGTCCTGTCCGGTGTACTCATAACCCAATGAGCACCTGTATACATCTTAGGTGAACCAACTGACACCAGTGGCTTGTGAGACCGGCCACCGCCCCTCGTCGGGGTCTCGACTGTATACACTAGTCTACTCTGGAGAATCGATGCCCTGTCTCGAAACTCCCACGACTAGGACCTTTTAAGGATGTGCTTATAGACTACCAGCTCCCACGTATATGATCGCCCTCATACTGCTGGCAGTCAAGCAAGAATCCTAGGGGCTCTATCAACGTGCAATAGCGACCTGTAAGGTCACCTAAAACAGTACACGATGATAAAGATAAACCAGATAGCATACTATCATCTTGAGTAAGACTGTACTATCGGGATAGGTCCTCCCTCAATCATTACAATCACGTACCTGTGATCCAATAATTGACTCTGAGGGCACTATCTCCAACAATCTCCCACTTGCACTCAAGGCTAATTATTGCGATGTCGCATACTCACAGCCCATGTGATACCGAACACCCAACTCCTCTACTAGTCAGTCTCACAAAACTCGTTTGCGAAACTATTGCGTTCGAGAAATAGCCTCAGTGAGTGGATCCGCTTTGATGTTTCTTTCTATGTCTCTCTATATCTCAAGTTCGCGGAGAAAGCCATCTCCCGAAATGAGCAATACCTGTCTTAGAGTATGTCTGGATGTCTGATGGGACCTAGCTCATAAATGAACTCCAAATCCAAACTTCTTAGACTGTATCGTCAACTGAACTTAATCAGTATCCTGCGCCATGCCTTCCCTCAGTATCCACCTGGACCAACTGTCCAAAATACTGCCCCTCGTCAGAGGGAAAACTATAACTCTGACAGCCACTCTGCTATCCAGGTCACCTTGGAAGCCTGGAATGATAACCGTCTCCTAAAGGAGGCTGCCGTTATCATATCCTAGAACATCCACTTATGTTCTAAAACTGCCTCCGACTGTTTCTCCAGGATTGGATCAATATCAACTTATTGCATTTACTACAAGAACAACATCTGGTGTGGTACTTTGACATCTCATGATTGACTCAATTGCCTAAGCAAGTGATCTGTCAATCATGCACATCTCTCTCCCCTTTAGTCTGTAAGACACCTTTAGAGAGGGTGACTCCATCACCTGCAGGTACACTACCGTGCCAGGAGTCGTCCATTCTAAATACTCTTAGAATGCGGTCTAAGTACCCTGATTGGGAAACCACCCAAATCTAGATCTAAAACCATAGATCTAGTAACCAGTATGTCTGATATAATATCCAAGTCCTGTGTGGAGAAACTACTGTGTGACGGCCAAAGTATAACCGATCGTAGTATAGGAATATGACATCCTACTCTGTGTATGTCATCCAAATACCATGACATCACACCCTACTACCTTCTCAACAGATCCATCTCCTATTCTGACGAAGTCAAACCTATGACTGTCACATCAGAAATAGATGATCTATCTCCGCTACTCTGCTTTAGTCTATAAATAGACATAAGCTACCTGTCCACCAATGCTTCCGCTGCTCCCACTGACTACGACAACCCTCTGGCAGAGTCATATAAACGTACACTTCTAAAGCAAGTTTAGAACGACGCTATACTCATCGTCCTGCCGGGTCTCACAGTCTGGAACAACAGCAATGGCAAGTGTGGGTAAACAAGAACTTCCCTGTCACCGTCCTTGAGGCTACCGGAGTACCTCTAGGGTGCCTGAAGTTACCCACCTTATCTGCGGAGTGGCCAACGGAATGTCAATCCAGATTGAATCTTTAGGTTCCTTATCAAATCTTCAGTAATCGTTTGCGGTTCTGGAATCACTTCCAGTTCTACCATACTCCCACTACTGTTTTTTGAAAAAATCCATTTTTAATTAAAACTGTGGCGAGTCAAGAACAATATCACTATTGATCTTCTAGATGGTAGAAAGTCAACCCTCGTCATAGCCTGGGTCAACCCACAAACAGCCATTATAGAAACGTGCCTTGAGTTGTCCAGCGTCTGGTTTTAATCATAAGCCGGACAACTCCCCGTACCTTAACATCGTTAAGATATGAACTGTTCTATATCCAATATAGAACCAGAGTCACTGATTTAATTGAACCAGATTCAAATCATGCAGCTGTCTCCAGTGCATGTCAAGTAAATGGAGAGAGTCCGATCAGCGTTACTCAACTTAGGAGTGCTTCCAATTATGAGTAACCTGAAAGAGAAGCAAGTTCTCTTAATCATCACTATCAACTGAATACCATACACAAGTATCTACATCTTCGATCACCTTGAAGAATCCCGATACTTGCAATACCTGGTTCTCTACTTTATTCAAATACCTATAACTTCTCAAAATTCGGACCCTGTGTTTCCACGAAACACCTGTCTAAAAAACTAGAGAAGTCATAAGTAAACCGAATATAGTACGAGGACCAACCCCTCTGTCCTAATGGACGCTGGACAACATACAATACTCTGTATAAGTCCCATGAGTCTAGTAACTCAATCCCTGTGTGTCGTAGGTTGAAAACTGTACTTATGGTTAAGAAGAATTACACCGCTGTTTAATGCTCCTTACCTAACCATCCACTGATATAGGTAAATGTCATAGACATAATTTCAAAAAGGTATATCTCACTCTATGAAAATAGACGTACAGATATATCAATTTGAAATTGGTGCATAACAACGAATATTCAAAACCAAATATTTGCCGTCCGGCAAATAACCCAGGTGACTTCCTCAAATATCACCGATTACAACGAATCCCGATATAATGAGGATGATCACCCAATTCCCAATAACTTCCACTCATCATCTGTAAAACCATACAGATGTGAGAATCAAACCTGGTAAATATATACCCTGGAGTAAGTGTCTAATCGGGAAATCAGTTTTCTTTAACAGTACACAGTGAAACTGAAACATTGAAATGTTTCGATGGGGTATCCGGGTATTCCTAGTAATGCCTCTTCCATTATCCAGATTCACAACTGTAACAGTATAATTCTTTGCCACCTCTCCAAATCCCTTTATATGTCTTTAGTCATTACCTTCTGCACACCCCTTTAGGCCAAATGGTTTTCTTCCTTCCCTACCGTTCGGCACCAGCCTATGGTTTGGAAGAAGACTATCCAATAAGCATAATGGTTGTACTGTCCTAATCCTAGGAGCACTCGCAATGCGAGAGAAGGTGAAGATAAAAGACAACCGAATAAACCTTATTCCTATTTCTCCTGAACCAGAATCCATCCCCGAACTGGAACAAGTTCCTTTCGAGTTCGTATATAACCTTACGATGGATTATCCAATAAACTGTGGATCTTCGTAGTGATACGGAGTGTCCTGGAGAAATACAAAGGTGATTTGGGATTGGCGAAGAAATACTTGGTTAGGTCGTGAATAGCAGTCGCAATTTACTTTGCCCTCTTACTAATCCCTTGCTTTGTCTGAACTTAATACCTTCTGTACACCATTTTTATGCTAATTGGTTTTCTTCATTCCCCACCGTTCGGCACCAGCCTAAGGTTTGGAAGAAGACTATCCAATTTGCGTAATAGGTGTACTACTCCTAAACCAAGGAGTACTCGCAGCCTGAGAGAAGGTAAAAGGAAAAAACAACTGAATAATTCTATCCGTTTTCTCCAGAACCGGAAACCATCCTCGAATAAATTCCTTCGAGTTCGTATCTAACCATACGATGGTTTTGTCCAATGGAAGTGGACGTTCGTAGTAATACGGGGTGTCCTGGAGAAAAGGGTAAAAGTAGGAGTGGCAATGAGGTTTGCAACTCTGACAATCCAAAAGCCAGTGTTTAAGAAGGTTCGGTCAACTTGGTCACTGAGTCATAGTCTTAGGGTCAGGTCAATGGTCGCCGCCGAAGAGAGAGAGAAAAGAAACACTCAGCGTGCACTCTAACCTAGATCAAAATGGTTATCACTTTATCTAATCTGGAAACCTCCCACTGTTCCGTCAAATTCTCCTCCAAACCTGAAAGAAGAATTAGTCGGGGTCACCCAAGGAGTAAACTAACTCATCAGTGGGAATCGGGATCCAACTATCATCGCATGATAATGTGACGGAATCCGCTCACATCATCACACTCCAGAAGGTATGCGCATATCAGGCAAGTTTCAGTTCTTTTGAAACTCCCGATGTGGATTTTTATCCCATGCTCTTATGACCTTGACGAAGGTCAACAAATCATAAGTCACATGTCAAGTTCTACCCGTCATTGTCCAGGTTAATTTGAACCCACCCGTACAAGCCCTTGACGAAGGTCAACAAGGCTATACGACTGTCCCAAACCAACGTATCTATCTATGTAGCAGAAAAGGCAACAAGCAGCTACCATGCACTATGCCTTGACGAAGGTCAACAAACATAGCATGAATACTACGTGCTACCCGTCTGAAACGACGGAGGGCTACGAATGGTTTCTGGCAAAAACCTTTAACGTAATGAACTTGATATCGTTGAAGGAACTGATAGCTTTTAAGAAAATATAGTGACGAAAACCTTTGCTAAAGAGGTCACTCCCGGTGAAGGGATCTCGGCTCTTTCCCCGTAGAATGAGGTGCAGGATATTCCAACTGAATACCACGGTGCAAAGCAAAAGTAATCGGCTATAGTGAAGTTATTGCCCTGACGCAAACTTCTGTCCAAGGGGTCACTCCCGGTGAAGGGATCTCGGCTCTTTCCCCGTCGACTGAGGAGCAGGATATTCCAACTAAATACCACGATGCAAAACAAAAGAGAACGCCCTTGCAATAACAGTTTTTTGAAAAGTGTTCCAACAACATCAGAATAGGTTTGTTTTTAACTTGCATTGATCCGAATCAACGCAGTCCCATCAATTGATCACACCAATAAAGAACGAAAATAATATGACGTACGTATATGCCATCCGCATTCGCCACTGGGTCCCGTCATTACCCGTTAGGTTAGCTAACTAACGACAGAGCGGGGACTGGACTAGCGCGGATGCAAAACATATACAACATCTACTAATATATATACCAATATATTATATTTCGCTCAAGGCGTGATAAAATGCAACATTACAGAAAAATGTACAGCATCACAGAATAATACAGATATCTGGGATCCCCGGGTTTCACAGAGCCACTACTGAAACCCGACGTTCCCCTGGTCGTGTGGATAGCCCGTGCAATGAAAACCTAGACCCCTACGGACGCGGCAAGTCACCCGCTAAGACCTGAAGCGAGGCAGTCCCCTTCAGCACCGTGAATGGACCACCCAGCACTTCACGGAATCCGGTAACTTGGACACCCCTCCTGGGTCAGCCTGTACCCCCTACGAGTGCGGCGAATAGCCCGCCAATCCTAGAGTGAAGCCCCCTCCGTCTCAATGCCATGAGATGCGGGCCCGTTGCCCTCTAGAACCCGGTTATCCGTGTACCCCTCCGCGGGATAATCCTAGTACAGAAAGTAAAATATACATACAACGGGTACATCGACCGCAACCTGGCCGTGCCCTAAAATAATAATACAAACAGGCAGTGACGGCAGTCCACATGTCGGACGCTCGCCCCGCAAAAACAAGTGTACATAATACAACAACAACTGTACTAGCATTGCATCCAGGCTATCCCCCATGACCAATCCGCAACATCACAGCATAACATAGAACATCAACGTGAATGTCACGTTCGCAAATCCGTCTAATCGGGCTATAGCAGTTAGACAGGATTTACCGATCGAGTGACATTCACGGTCGCAGATATAATGTAAATACTGTGAAATAATGTGTTTAAAATATCCGATCGATTGAATTTTACCAAGTGGGCCCCCAAGCAATACTGTAGCACTCACAGAAATTCTGGGCCCAAACAAAGTATACAAAACCCCCTATTTTCAGCCCACAAGCCCACTGCAAAAAAATGATGACATGAATCCACATTCCTGCGGCGGAACCGCGGCCAAAGAGGGGTTATGGCCGCGGTTCAGCGGTTGTACGGAAGGATCACGGCACCAAATTTTTCCAGTGTTCTTACGACTTTCAGTACATCACTTTTCTACAACCTGAAAAATTTTTCGAGCCAGAAAAAAATCGACAGAAAACTGATGTGAAGAAAACGCGGGTTTTTGGAATTTTGGTCGATCGGAAATGCAAACACATTAAAAAAAGCTAGACTATGTTAATGGCGAGGCTCTGATACCACTGTAAGTGCACGGCGGCGTCCCGGCCGTCAATCCGATGCCAAAAATACGGAAGCGAAAAACTTTAATTTTGCAAACTAGCAAACCGGCACCACCGCACACTAAACACCCGGATCGTGCCATTAAACTAGTCCTAGCTAACTACAAGACGGGTTAGAGATATACCGAGTGATCCGAGTCCTCCGGTCTTCTCGTCGTCGTCCCGATCTCCTGCGGAAACTCCGGTCGTCGCCTCCTCGTCGGAAGGGCACCACATCGCCTGTATCTTTTACGGGCTCCCACCTCAATACCGAGGAAACTCGGGCACGAAGCTGTCAAGTCGACGTGCCCAAGATTGGCTGTAGAATGTAGTGTAGAGGCTATGTCTCATATGGGGTTTTTGTTGCCATAGAGGATGGAGGAGGAGGTTAGGAAAATTGGTGCTTTCAATTTTCTAGCAAGAAGAATATGAGATGAAGAATAATCCCACCACAACCAAAATGAATCTCTCTCATTTTTTCTCTCACTCTCAAAATGGCCGGCCTCCCACTTTGGAAAAAGGTGGAGAGCAAAACATAATACATGAGGGAGGTGAGTGTAGTAAAAGGTGGAGGGTGACTACATCCAAAGCAATGATAACCATCTCAAATCAATTCCTAATCAACTCTAATCACCATGAATGCAAGAAATGATGATGGAAAAGAATGGTATCAAAAGATGCTCTCATAATTAATCCATATGCAAGAAACCCCCTCCACAAATGATCCCTTTCCATCGAAAAGTCCGGCCGGGAAAGAACAAAGGAAAACCTGCCGGAACGGAATGCAAACTGGCAACTCCAGAAAACTGGTCCCGTAATAAATTACAGGAAAACCCCGATACTGTGCATACACACCCGCATCTGTATTCCGACCGGATACAAATGCAAAGAGACAAAATCTACACTGTACTATACTAGGATCCGGCTTAAACCAAAGCCGGCTAGTAATATCTGTCCGATCCTGATCCGTGCAATACCGCACGTATCTGATCGAACCTTGCCATATATCCATACGGCCTCTAGTACCAACCGTCCGATCCTGATCCGTGCAATACCGCACGTATCTGATCGGATCGTGCCATATCTCCATATGGCCTCTACAGCGTTTCGCCCGAAAGCTTGAGTAACTGTAAGTGTGGTGGACTCTAAAGACTCATCAATACTATGGCTGTGGATTTAACCACTAGCACGTCAGAGGTATAAGCCAATACGTGACGGGCCACCAGCTATTGACCAAAAGGGACGTCGATGAGCGAACTCATCCTGACACCCTACTGAGCCTGTCAGTGACAATATCCGTACAGTCCGGTCCGTTCGTGTATGAGCATCGCATGGCGGGCCTAGGGGGTTGGTAAAAGTCAGACCCCCAAAAGCGGTACAAGTCGTGTCGGAGTGTAGCCCAGAACATCCTGAGATACTACTGGAATACCTACCAGTAAATCTCCTGCCTTGGCCAAGGACTTCGTGTAGTGGCTCTCCTAGACACAGCGCGAACTCACCCCCAATACCGGGAGAGACGGAAAATCCGCTCACTGCCTCCATGTGGCTCGGGACTGTACCCAACTAAAACCTGTTTGCACGTCTCCTTTGAGCGTGGTAGGGTAGTAATCAAAGTACAGTGGGAACTCACACGAGACAAATGACGATCCTCAGGTCGATGAACTAACCTATACACATGTCACCAGGGAACTGCTATCTGACGTCAGGTATAAGACCAACTAGCATGTTCCCGGCGAGTCCTGTCCGGTGTACTCATAACCCAATGAGCACCTGTATACATCTTAGGTGAACCAACTGACACCAGTGGCTTGTGAGACCGGCCACCGCCGCTCGTCGGGGTTTCGACTGTATACACTAGTCTACTCTGGAGAATCGATACCCTGTCTCGAAACTCCCACGACTAGGGACCTTTTAAGGATGTGCTTATAGACTACCAGCTCCCACGTATATGATCGCCCTCATACTGCTGGCAGTCAAGCAAGAATCCTAGGGGCTCTATCAACGTGCAATAGCGACCTGTAAGGTCACCTAAAACAGTACACGATGATAAAGATAAACCAGATAGCATACTATCATCTTGAGTAAGACTGTACTATCGGGATAGGTCCTCCCTCAATCATTGCAATCACGTACCTGTGATCCAATAATTGACTCTGAGGGCACTATCTCCAACAGTATCTCATGAACAACGCCAAATCATTCTACCTAAACACGAGAAAGCCCGGCCTGATGGAGTATAGATGAAGAATCTCCCGAGCTTTCAAGACAGAGGCCCCGTTTTTAAAAATGTCCTGCAATGGCAGCACCGTTTTCATGGATTCCTGGCCGATTGATCGCACGCCAAAAGCGTGTCGGATGTTCAAAGTTTTAAAGTTTACAGCAATCAGCACGGTGTCGCTATGCAGCTAGCCGGTTGAGCACGGGTCGATCCACAGGGAGATGGTTGTATTTCCGTTCTTGTCTTAGACGAGTCAATAAAGAATTTGTATGAGTTTGTTCAAACTAACCTATGTGTTTTATTTGCAAGTATAAAGTTGTTAAGAAAAAGATACGAGATTGTAAGCTAAAGAAATCCGTACTCAAAACCTTTGAGCCGAGTCTTGACCAATTGAAGCTGGAGCAATCGGCAACAACGTGGATTGGGGGATTTAAGCACGGTATTCGTGGAATACGGCTTATTTACCCTTGTCCTTCCGTTCTTGTCTCTTGCTTTCGCCTCCGGCCAAACCGAACGCAATCGGTCGCGGTTAGGAATCACCGTTACCTTGTTAGGGTAGGGTGCCTAACGGAGCGCTTGCGTATCGTTTGGGCGGAGTTCAATGGAAAATAACGGGAAAAGGAAATGAGCAAAGAAACGTTAACTTACAATATCGTATTGATTCGTAACAACGACAATAATTACAACCATTCACAAAAAGAACAAAAAAGAGCAAAAGAAAAGAAAAGATTACAAGTAAGTAAGGGCATGGAATTTAAGTGCATGAAAGTAAAGCAAGGTAATAAAAAGCAAGAAAGAAATAAGCAATAAAAAGAACTAGAAACTAGAACTCAAGACAAGCATGGGATCAATAGCCAACCCTTAAACTTGCAAGCTCAATCAAGAGGTTGCAAGATCAAGAGAAGGGTAAAGAACTCATGTGAAGTGAAGAACTAATTCCATAAAAAAATACGACCCTTGAGATCAATAACAAACCCTTAACCTTTCAAGCTCAATGAAGAGGTTGAAAGATCAAGAGAAAGCAAGAATCTCAAGGGGAAGTTAAACAAAAGAGAATGATACAAAAACCCTCATCTTCATTGATCATCCACTCAATGCTCTCACTACATTTTCATGGAGGAAAGATGAAGAAGGAGAAGAAGAAGAAGAACTAAAACTACACTAAAACCTACAAAAGAGGAACAAAGAATTGACTAAGAAAGTGCTCCTTGGTTTGGCTCAGTTCTGGGGTATTTATAGGAGGAGAAATAGAAACCTAGGGCAAGAATCTGGCATAATATGAAAGTACCAAACTACCCCCAGAAAATGACAGAGAGAGGAGACTAGATGGCCGCGGAACCGCGGCCTAGACCCCCTATTGGCCGCGGTTCCGCGGCCACTTGGTGGAGTTGGGTGATCGTATTTTGTGTGATTCCCTGGTTCACTTTTTCCTTGTGTTTGCCAACTTTAAACTGCATAAAATCTTCCAGAATATCTTCAGATTTCTTAGTCCAAGATTGCATTTTCTTTACTTTTGACTTCTATCTCCCTCGAGCTCCGCGCACCCATTGATTCTTGTGCAGCCCCCCTCGTACTCTGTGCTTGTCCGAGACACGAATGACCACTGTCATATGTCTTTTCTCTGGAACTGGTACTCGGCACTGGACGGATATGGATGACCGGAACCCGGCTTTTATCTGCTGTCAACAGATGTTCTGCTTTTGGCGTAACTGTGGAGATTTTGTCTTGATTTGCAATATTTGGACTGGAAACCTGTGATCTGTAAATATGTAACAAATATGGATTAAAAGTACCTACCTATAAACAACCGAGCGTAACAATGGGCGGTATAAAATGCAATATTCTGGTATGAACAAATACCCCCAAACTTAACTTTTGCTCGTCCCGAGCAAAACCAATTATTTACAAAAATAAAATCCTAACCGCACTTTCGCAGGGAACGCGATTGCACTGAGCGCGTGCAACAAGCCGTTAAACCTCTAGGTATCCCTAGTAGGAGGAGTGTTGTCTCCTGAGGGTTTTCAGCGGATTACACCCACAAAATCCCATCAAATTAGTGTCATAAGTTAACAATGATTCTACTCCTACAGTTTAGTATTTACGTTAGAAATTCTATCATCCTAAGTCAGAAATATCCAACCCTAATGCTTCACACCTCCTATCTATTTAACCTTAGATCATATACGTTCCAAAAAAGTTTAGAAAGATGTTGGTTCTCCTGAGTTTTCCTTCTAAAGTGCGGCCTCAAATCAGGGATTTTTGTCAACTTTACAGAAAATACAAGTCTTATTCTTCATTTCTATCTTTTGTCCAAACATCGATTGTATACCCCTACGTGTGTGTAAATTTGCACCCCTACACTCGAGAATTCAATTCAAGCTATAATACCCTTGCCCTAATACCTAATACTACTTCTTTTTATGAAGGATGGACGGGTTTGCTCACACACCTTTCATGCGACTATTAATGCTTCTTGAGGCACTAACGACCGATTACTGAATGTGTGAACTTTAAAGCGTAAATAGCAGTTTCCAGGTCTTGACTTTATTCTATTTTTTCTTTTTCTTTTTCTTTTTCTTTTTCTTTTTCAAGACCGGATATATTTTTCAACATGCTCTTTTGGTGTTTAGCTTTAAATACCGTTTTTTCTTTCATACCAGGCTTTCAAGCAAGAGTATTTCTAGGTATCCTCTACTATCCCAAGTTTCAAGGTGCGTGTATGTGCAGTTTGTAGGGTATATACTTTCTAAATTTGAACTCAAGAAAAGAAACTATTTTTCAGACTTATCCTTCAGTAAAGCATCAATACTTTTCCTTCATCTTGACTTAACTAAAGAACTGAACTCAAGATTACCTATTTCTCAAAAACTGTAAGGACGTATACTTACCAAGTTTAAACAGAATGAGGGTTATTTTTAGGGTTTTCAATTCCTAAGCCTCGGAGTTAGTTATTTCTAATATATCAACTAAACTTTCAGAATAAAAATCTAAGTTACCCTATTAGCTAACTTGACGACAAAGTCTTTATATTTTTGGAAAATTTTCGATTTTTGTGGGTTTTTAATAAGGTATGCAAATGCAAAATATACAAATGAGTGCGAAGGAAGAAAGCTTACCGAGCACACCCTCAAACTTAAACTTGACAGTGCCCTCACTGTCAGGCTATACCAAGAAGGTCAAAATTGTCGGCGCTCTCCTAAAAACAAATTATATACAAAACAAAAAGGAAAACAAAAATATATACAAAAAAGTGTCCCCCCCAAACTTAAGTAAATCAGTGTTTCCACTGTTAAGCGTTGAAGTTCAGGATTAGGGGGGAAAGAGCAGTATCAAGCTATACAAGGCCTTACACAGGCCAAAAGTTAACACCAACCATTCAAAAATTCTATCTCTGTAAGATGCGAGTTGGTGAAAGAAGGTGAAGAGGAAAAAAATGGAGAATACGCGAGACCGTATGGAGATAGAAGCGGGATACGGTCTTGGTATATCAGAAGAAGAATGGCGGAAGGGAAAAAGAAGTGGAGTACGAACTTGAGGGTGCAAATGGAGTGAATAGATTAGCACAATTTGTGATGAGCGATGTGTAAAAAGCGATTGTGCTAATCTATTAACTCGTCGAGAGATTGGGTCAAATCCCTCAAGATTCGTAAGAAACCATGGGTAAGCCGAACTTGGTAAACCAGACATATGAAATGAAAGTGATACGGTTTCTTACATGGTCGGAACGATGGAAAGGGTCGGGGGAGGTGATTGAGGAAGGGTAT
The DNA here is from genome assembly GCA_030015575.1 of Agapanthus africanus. NCBI lineage: Eukaryota > Viridiplantae > Streptophyta > Magnoliopsida > Asparagales > Amaryllidaceae > Agapanthus > Agapanthus africanus. The sequence continues at coordinate 186,039,011 of CM057341.1, forward strand.
CGGTTAAGGTTTCGGGAGGGTGTACACAGTCAATGAAAGGAACATGGTGAATTGGAAAATCCGACTCATCAATTAAAACTGTTTCATCCTCAGTACTATTCTCAATATTCTCCTCAAAATTAAGCTCATCCATGCATATTTCATCAATATCCAGACGCATATGAGGTTCGGGAAAAACAGTTAATGACTCGGGATGATGAGTTAGAGAGAAAAATTCAGCTAAATCTATGGGTTCATCATCCAAAATATTCCCAGCGTCAATATCCTCAATCAAGTGAAAATCAAAATTCTCAGACACCTCATCAAAAGCATGGATTTCAATCAATTCAGGTTCTAAGATGGAGGTGTAGAGGTCAAAAGGATTGAGTGTGGTTTCACTTGGCAAGGTCCCTTCACAATTTGGCAAATCAAACACTACAAAGTCGCACAACTCATTAAACATTCTATCTTCAACTGATAATTCATTTGGGACACTTGATAGACTTTCAACACAGGAGTTGTGGGATTCAATTTGAGACGGGTAGGTTTGATTTGGAAGGATATACAGCTCACTTTCTCCACTCAAATTCTCAGCCTGTCCTACCGCCTCATCATACATTGGAAAATTTGGAGCTAGCTGGAAACTAGCTACCGGGTCAGTAGGTTGTATGAGAGCGGCCATGGACGCATTCAAATCCATCATCTGTTGGCTTGACGCTACCCTAAAGTCTTCCAACGACTGTTCCAGACTAGACATGGGTTGTGAAGGGGTTTCAGTAAAAGATTCAAAGTTGTTTGGATACTGAAAACTCCCAAATGGCGGTTCTGAAGTAATGTCTAGGGAAGGTGCAAAAGTAGGGTAGGATTGGTAGGAATTGAATGGCTGGACAGGAGCAGGATCAACATTTGGATAGGAAGGTGAATGGAATTGTTGATCCCAAGAATCTGTAGTGGTAAAAGGAGTGAAAGATCGGCTACAGGATTGTTCAATATGTTCAGCGATGGACAAAGGACGACTTGCAAAAGGGGTATCAACATAAGCGGGTGCGGGAGGTTGACAAGGTTGATACAAAGTGGAATGAGGAGTGCAAGTGTTTGTCCTAGACGCTTCTATGCGATCTTTCAGTGAAACTTTAGGCATGGAGGGATCGTTCGAAGTTCGGCCAAAGCAAGAACTGTAAGAAGTAATGTCTGGTTGTGGGTACCAAAGTTCGGCAAGAGTTTTTCGAGGTGGGGTACCCATGATATGAAAAGAGAAAGAAAGAAAGGAAGAGAAAAGGAGGGGAAAAAGAATGTGATTTTTTCTTTTAATTTTTAAATTTTTTTTTTGGTTTTTGTTAGATAGATATTAACAAAAGAATGAAATATACACACAAAAAGAATTTGGACAAAAACAATCACGACACAAAAATACCACACACCTAATCGTTCTAGGGTTCACCTAGGTCAACTAGACCTGCTCCAGAACTTGATTATCGAAGTAAAACTGTGTCGAGAAACGGGCTCAAGATACACTGATCACGAGGCCAGGTAAGTGCAGAGATAAGGGGAGGTTTTCCAACGCTTTCGCGAAGTTCCTTAATTAAATAACCCTTTCTCTTTTGGCGGTTTCGCCGTTAACACTTTCCTAGACACCCCGTAAACAATATACCGTAAAGCGAGGTTCTAAACACAATTAACTTCTCCTAGTGAGCGCGAAGTCCTTAAGGCTTAAAGTCTAGTTTCTTTTAAATTTTGTGCGGGTAAACGTTATGCTCAAGTTCGTGATTTGTGGGCCACGGAAAAGGTGATGAAATCCTTTACCGTATGTTGTGGGGTTCGCTTGCCCTTAAGTCCGAATTAATGTATGCAATACGCAATTCAATAAAAATTCTATAAAGAATCAAACAATCATTTTTTAGTTTAAGCACAGCACTGCAACAAATACGGGTTAGTCAATTTTTAGCGTTTGCTAGCGAACTTGCAAAGAATTCTGCAAAGAATAGTATATTGGATGCGTCGGATTTGAGAAGAAGGTGTTCGTGAAGTACGTACCGTTAAGTTTTTTGGGTTAGGAAACCCCCGTTGAATCAAATCCGGTAAACTTGAAAAGTTCGCTTGCGCGGGTCAAACTACCCGGATCTTTGGCACTGTACTTTGCAATCACCTTAGCCTAGAACGTACACTTTGCTCCCCACAATCGCCGTTTGCAAATCCGCAAAAATCTGCAGACTTGCTCACAAAAATTATCAAAAAAAAAACAAAAAGAATTTTTTATTTATAAATATATACAAAAAGAATATTAACCCGAATAACAAGAAAGAAAATACGCTATCATCTCCCCGGCAACGGCGCCATTTGATCGCACGCCAAAAGCGTGTCGGATGTTCAAAGTTCTAAAGTTTACCACGATCAGGACGGTGTCTCTATGCAGCTAGCCGGTTGAGCACGGGTCGATCCACAGGGAGATGGTTGTATTTCCGTTCTTGTCTTAGACGAGTCAATAAAGAATTTGTATGAGTTTGTTCAAACTAACCTATGTGTTTTATTTGCAAGTATAAAGTTGTTAAGAAAAAGATACGAGATTGTAAGCTAAAGAAATCCGTACTCAAAACCTTTGAGCCGAGTCTTGACCAATTGAAGCTAGAGCAATCGGCAACAACGTGGATTGGGGGATTTAAGCACGGTATTCGTGGAATACGGCTTATTTACCCTTGTCCTTCCGTTCTTGTCTCTTGCTTTCGCCTCCGGCCAAACCGAACGCAATCGGTCGCGGTTAGGAATCACCGTTACCTTGTTAGGGTAGGGTGCCTAACGGAGCGCTTGCGTATCGTTTGGGCGGAGTTCAATGGAAAATAACGGGAAAAGGAAATGAGCAAAGAAACGTTAACTTACAATATCGTATTGATTCTTAACAACGACAATAATTACAACCATTCACAAAAAGAACAAAAAAGAGCAAAAGAAAAGAAAAGATTACAAGTAAGTAAGGGCATGGAATTTAAGTGCATGAAAGTAAAGTAAGGTAATAAAAAGCAAGAAAGAAATAAGTAATAAAAAGAACTAGAAACTAGAACTCAAGACAAGCATGAGATCAATAGCCAACCCTTAAACTTGCAAGCTCAATCAAGAGGTTGCAAGATCAAGAGAAGGGTAAAGAACTTATGTGAAGTGAAGAACTAATTCCATAAGAAAATACGACCCTTGAGATCAATAACAAACCCTTAACCTTTCATGCTCAATGAAAAGGTTGAAAGATCAAGAGAAAGCAAGAATCTCAAGGGGAAGTTAAACAAAAGAGAATGATACAAAAACCCTCATCTTCATTGATCATCCACTTAATGCTCTCACTACATTTTCATGGAGGAAAGATGAAGAAGGAGAAGAAGAAGAAGAACTAAAACTACACTAAAACCTACAAAAGAGGAACAAAGAATTGACTAAGAAAGTGCTCCTTGGTTTGGCTTAGTTCTGGGGTATTTATAGGAGGAGAAATAGAAACCTAGGGCAAGAATCTGGCATAATATGAAAGTACCAAACTACCCCCAGAAAATGACAGAGAGAGGAGACTAGATGGCCGCGGAACCGCGGCCTAGACCCCTTATTGGCCGCGGTTCCGCGGCCACTTGGTGGAGTTGGGTGATCGTATTTTGTGTGATTCCCTGGTTCACCTTTTCCTTGTGTTTGCCAACTTTAAACTGCACAAAATCTTCCAGAATATCTTCAGATTTCTTAGTCCAAGATTGCATTTTCTTTACTTTTGACTTCTATCTCCCTCGAGCTCCGCGCACCCATTGATTCTTGTACAGCCCCCCTCGTGCTCTGTGCTTGTCTGAGACACGAATGACCACTGTCATATGTCTTGTCTCTGGAACTGGTACTCGGCACTGGACGGATATGGATGACCGGAACCCGGCTTTTATCTGCTGTCAACATATGTTCTGCTTTTGGCGTAACTGTGGAGATTTTGTCTTGATTTGCAATATTTGGACTGGAAACCTGTGATCTGTAAATATGTAACAAACACGGATTAAAAGCACCTACCTATAAACAACCGAGCGTAAGAATGGACGGTATAAAATGCAATATTCTGGTATGAACACCGATGGTCAGAATTTTATCGGTGTAGGACATGCCATCTCCAACCGTGCGCGGATGAAGGAGCAAACCCCTAGCTTCCCGCGGTGTCGGATTTACAATGGATGCGTCGACTAGCCACATGATCTGTGGGAACTTACACCTGTCATAAAAGCAAGGCCTTCTATGGATACCGAAGACGCCAAGCACATGCAACTCGAGCCACGAAGTGAAATAATGCATCGAGAAGTTTACAGGATGCACCCCTGGTTCGGCAGTGTCTTCTGCCAAGCTGAGGCCGTGATACAAATGGGCTAACCCAGCGATCCCGACGGCCACTTGCATCCCAGCAACCATTCAGTGAGCTGGATAAAAAACGGACGGCCTCATATGTAGATGGTGCATTGGAAGCGCAAACCAACTTATCCATATCCCGAGGAACCCCAAAAAGAATGTTTCTTCGTCAATTCCCAGAGTTGCAAGTTCGGTGAAAGAGACGGCCGGGGTGTTGGGGAGAAAGAAATTTCTCTGATCCGCTTCCGCTGCTGGCTGGTTGTCCAAACCGAAACCAAAAGGATCGTCGAGTTTGGAAAATTTCACGGCTTCTTTCGACAAGACTTCCGAGCGGAGAAAACGGGCGATGAAATCTGTGAAATTAACCCCACGACTTCCGGATTCGAGAAAAAGGTTCTCATAGATATTCAGCACCTTTATCAAATTCGGGAATTGGTGTTGAATAGCGTTTTCCGGGGTAAGACCCATTACCACTGACTTGGTGGCAAAAACGTACTCATCCGAAGGAAGCAGCTCCTTGTAATGTTCTCCCCTAATAGGTAAACCAGAGACTTCAGCAAATTCCTCTAAATAAATGGAGACTTCTCGATCCAATAAAAGGAAGGCGTGGGTCGGAATGTTCCATTGCTCCAGAAATGCCTTGACCCACCATGCAGGAAGTGTGGAGTACTGGAACAAAGAAGCATAGATCGCAGGGTACAATCCGAGCCTTAGCAGCTGTGACTTCTTCGCCGATAAGATGTATCGGGCCCACTGCAGATATCCGGCTGGGTGATGGGGAGTTAATCCTATGTTGTATGGCTGTCCCCAAAGGCGCGACTCGCCCTGAAATATACTCCGCCCTAGAGTGTCCAAAGCTGCCGGCGGCTGTACGGGTATTGCGGCCATAGAAGGCCGAATGAGACCCTCTGAAGTCCAATTCACCTCCTCCACAACATTGTTTATCGGGGGTGCATCTGCATAAGGGATCGCCGAAATAGGATCCGAAGGTGTCGCGCAAGAAAAACTCTGACGACCTTTGATGATTTGGTTGTACCATGTTCCCCATAAATGGAGATTCTTCCGCTCTGGGTCGTGATCCTTGAACAGTGCAAAAACTTCCCGGTCTACTGGCGCTTCGGGGAATCCGCCTTCCGAACGGACAAAGGGAAACGAGGTATCGAAAGACATGGTACCTGCGCAAAAGAGAACAAAGTTAGCTGTCAATACTACAAGTCAAGTTCAGTACTTGATACTTTAAATCCGTACCGCACTACAATGCAGTGAAAAGGGACCAAAGGGGGACCCACATAATCTGGATGACAGTTCATCGTTAATAAAACGGTTTTATCATTTGATGAGACTGTCATTAAATGAGGAAATCCTCAAAGGATTCTCATTTAATGAGGGCCCTCGGGCCAAGGAGTAAATCTCCCATTGAGAGCAGCGCTCTACAACAGAGTGATATCTGTTAGCTCTGATGATGAAAGGAATAAAATTCCTCAAGAAATATCTTGAAGATCCATGCTCTATAAAATGATGGAATAACCCATCAGAAAACTTAAATTAAAGTTTTTAAAATTCTATGATCTTCAAGATCCATGAACAAACTCTAAGAGTTTTCATGAAAGATTAATAAATCTATATGATTTGAAAGAGCAAAGCTCTGTTAATGGGTTAAGAAACCCTAAGAAAGATCTAAGATCTAACGAGAGCAAAACTCTATTGAGAAACCCTAAAATGGTTTTCTTGAAGATCTATGATCTAAGTAGAGCAAAAGCTCTGTTAATGGGTGAAACCCTAGATTACTGACTAATCTCTTCAAAAGATTTGATCTTTTACCTAAAAATTTGACAGAGTTCTGTCTCTAAGAGAGTTCTTAAAACAGAGAGCTATGCTCTTAAGGAGAAATTGATTTTCAGAAAATAAGAAAGAAGATGAACAGAATTCATCTCAAGAGCCAAAGGCCCTATTTATAGGCACTGAGAGAGCTGTTTCAACTTCTAAGTTGATCTAAGGGCGCAGATGCTGCCACCGCTGCACTCACGTGTGGGCCACGTGAGCGCAACGGTGGGGGGCATTTGTTTCCCCAAATCAGAGCAAAGCTCTGTTCAAATTTTCAAAATTTAAAAGGAAGCAGCGCTTCATAAAGTGCCTGCAAGCAGTGCTCACGTGCAAAGCACGAGTGCACTAGCGCAAAGAGCGCGAGCGCTCTGAAGCAGCGCTCACGTGCAAAGCACGAGTGCGCTAGCGCAAAGAGCGCCAGTGCTCTGAAGCAATGCTCACGTGCAAAGCATGAGTGCGCTAGCGCTGGAACTAAATGTTCCCCACCGTTAGATCAAAGATCCAATAAAGATGATAAATCATCAATTGACCAGAATAAAATTCTGTTAAGGAAAGATTCCTCAAAATCTTTCCAAACAAGAAGATTGTGCTCTGTAAATCAGAGCACCGTTGGATCAATGATCCAAATGTGATTAAAAATCACCATAATACAGAATAAATTCTGTATGGGAAAATTTCCCAATCTTGTTAAAAACAAGAAAATTGCCTTCTGTAAATCAGAAGACCTTGGATCAAAGATCCAACGGTGGGGAAATCCCTAAATCAATTGTAGAAAAGATCTTCTTAACCGATTGAACAAATCAGCCTTCGCTATATAAAGGCCCCAGGACTTCAAGTCAAGAGAGAAAGAGAGAAAACTAGAGGAACCCCCCTATAAACTTTGAGAAATCGCAGAAAGAAGAGCAAGCTCTCGGTAGAAGAAGAACTTTTCTTCAAGCTAAAAAAAATAGAGATAAGAAAAATCTCATTAAAGAAGAAGAACATATTTCTTCCCACAGATCATAGATCTATAAGACTAAGGACTTTTACAAAAAACGGTCATGAACATCTCATTATAAAAAGGGGGGAGAATAATTCCATTCTCTTAGGATTATAGATCTATAAAGACAAAGCCTTTCAATTGGAATATCTTCTATAAAAAAATAAGAACTTCGTTCTTAAATCCATGAAACAAAGTCTCTTACGGAGAATTTAATTTTCAGGGCGCAAAGCTGTCTAAAAAGAGGCTTAGCGCTCCAATTAAAGAAGAGCGCCTCAGCGCTCCAAAACTAACGCATAGCGTTGCAGAGCCTTAGCGCTCCAAATTTCACAAGAAGCGCACTGCGCTCATTGTCTGGTGCACAGCGCCAAACGCACCATGTGCTCCTTACGTGTGCGCCACTTAACAAATAGCACTTTGCGCTCATGGACTGGCGCTTAGCGCCAAGCGCACCATGTGCTCCTCACGTGTGCGCCACTTAACAAATAGCGCTTTGCGCTCATGGACTGGCGCTCAGCACCAAGCCCACCATGTGCTCCTCACGTGTCCACTACTTAACAAATAGCGCTTTGCGCTCATGGACTAGCACTCAGCGCTAAGCGCACCATGTGCTCCTCACGTGTGCGCCACTTAACAAATAGCGCTTTGCGCTCATAGACTGGCACTCAGCGCCAAGCGTGCTACGTGCTCTTCACGTGTGCGCTATATCACATAAGCGCATTGCGCATATCGACTGGCACACAGCGCCAGGCGTGCCACGTGCTCCTCACGTGTGCGCTAAAAGAACATAAATTGTTCTATAAATAAAAGCCTAGAGCTATGATGAATGCTCAACATTCAATAAAAGAAAAAAAGATTGTCAGAACTCAAACCAATACTTAGCATTGTTAAATGTTTAACATTTTAACCAAATGGGCCGAGCCTAAAATGGTCATAGAACCCTAACTCAGATTGATTGAGCCCATATGCTCATAAACCTTTGATCTTAGTCCCAAATTGGACTACAGATCTTCCAATCAACATTGGTTCAAGGGTACATCTCTTTACTCCTCTGATATTTGTCGTTGTAATCCTTCAACGTCTTCAGAGAGGTGACGGGTCCCGACAACCAAACATTCCATGGACTGTGGGGTCCTTAAACCCATGGACTATGATGTCCTTAACCTTGGACTGTGGGGTCCTTAAACCCATGGACTATGATGTCCTTAATCTCGGACTGTGGGGTTCTTAAACCCATGGACTATGCTGTCCTTAACCTTGGACTGTGAGGTCCTTAAACCCATGGACTATGATGTCCTTAACCTCGGACGGTGGGGTCCTTACACCCATGGACTATGATGTCCTTAACCTCGGACCGTGGGGTCCTTAACCTCATGGACTATGATGTCCTTAAACTTTACAGACTATGACGTCTTTAAACTACGGACTGTGGGGTCCTTAAACTGACGGACCGTAATGCCCTTAAACTAATGGACCGCAATGTCCCTAAACTAAACAATAGAGCCCAAATGCTCTCTTGTTGGATCTAAATGATCCTGTTAAGTAGATCTTAGTCTAAAATTAGACTAACGTATCCTTAACAAATGGTTAAGTTGATCTTAGTCTAAAATTAGACTACGTATCCTTAACAAACGTTTAAGTTGATCTTAATCTCAAATGAGATCAACGATCCTTAAACCCAACCCAAACCCAAATCTACGAAAATACGGATTTGGACTAATCCACGCCCTACGGGCGACAACATAAATTAGTCTCCGTATACAATCCACGGGCAACCAAAAACAAAACAAACACCCACGACACGAAGTGACCATATGGAGAAGGAGAAAGTGGTTACCGCGATGCGGTAGCATAATTAACTGCAGGGGCTTGCGCCTGCAGGGAAGAGCGTCCCCACAATCAAAACCCCCTCAATGAGGGGGAATCTGACGAAGTCTGCTACATCGGCCGCATCTGTTTAAACCTTCGATACATGGTGTCATAAATCAACTTGGCATCTTCAAAGAGGTGGACGGATAGCACCAAATAGCATCTGCCCCCAAAATTCAGGCCGGACGTCCCAACGTCCCGGTCGCGTCTTTTCGGCTGAGAACAGACTCATCACCACTCTCTCTCTTGCCCATACCTCAATACTTTATACTTTTCTTTTCTGTTTATTTTATTTCCTTTTCCTTTACCTTTTCATTTCATGTTAAAGAAAAACCAAGCTTGAAAAAGAAAAAGCCATGTTAGAAAATGTAACAAATGTGTAATATGACATGGTGCATGTCACATACACAAAACAAATCAATGCATAATTAGTGAACCTTAATCAAGTTTAGGATAAACTTGAATATAATTAATTATAAAAATTTATAAATCACATAAATCACATAAATCCCTCCAAAAATCACCATTCAATTTAATTTTCTAATATTTTCCAAACTATCGGTATATAATTATACCACATCATTAAAATATTGATAATAATTATTATTTAATTATATAAATTCCCAAAAATAATATTTTATTTTTTCTGAAATATTATAGTCTTCCTGTTAGTGTATATGCCCTAGGGGCCATTATTGTATCATACTAGTTTGTATATTACTTAATGGAAGCTTGGGATATTCACATGTATATAACAGTCTTGCTAAACATGGTAGTATGCTACTTGGTTTTTTCTATCTTAATATGTGAGTATACGTATTGATAGAGCTCTTAGGATCTTGCTTGACTACCAGCGTTGTGATGGCAGTCACACTAGTGGAGGCTGGGTAGTCTACAAGCACATCCTTATTCGAGTCCCTAGTCGTAGGATTATCGAGACAGGGCATCGATACTACGGAGTAGACTAGTGTGTACGCTTCTCATCCTAGTTGGGGAGATGGTCTGTCCCACAGCCGTCAGTACGTCGTACTGGAGATAGTATGCAGGTGCTCGTTAGGTTACGGGTATACTGGACAGGACTCACATGGAACTGTTGGTTGGTTTTATACCAGTCGTCAGTTAACAGTTCCCAGGTGACATGAGTACAGCGTAGTCCGCAGACTTGACACTGTTACTTCGCCTCGAGTGTGTCCCACTGTTCTTAGATTGCTACCCTACCACGGCTCAAAGGAGTCATGCAAACAGGTAGCAGTTGGGTGCAGTCCCGAGCACTTGGAGGCAGTGGCGGTTAGACAGGATTCGTCTCTCCCGGTATTGGGGGTTGATATCGTGCTGTGTCAGAGAGCCATTACGCAAAGTCCCTGGCCAGGGCAAGCGAGATTTGCTGGTAGGTTCCAGTAGTTTCTCAGGGTGTAATGGGCTTCACTCCGACACGACTTATACCGCTATTAGGGGACTGACGCTTGCCGCCCCCTAGGCCTGATATGCGATAGTCTTAGACGAACAGATCGGACTATACGGAGATTGTCACATCAGACTCAGTAGGAGTTCGGATGGGTTTCCTCATCGGCCTTCTTATCGACATCTACCTGGGGACCGTTACGTACAGTTAGTGCCGCTTGCGGTCTGTGGTTAAACCCACTGCCAGCGTAGTAGTCTAGTCTCTAGAGTCCTACACAGAGAGTTTCCCTACTCCAGGCGAAACGATATAGAGGTCGTATGGTTTTACGACAAGGGTTCGGACGCATATGTGTGTTTACGCACGTACGACATCCGGACAGTTTTTACTAGTCGGCTTTGGTTTAAGCCAGTTTCTAGTATCCGGTTATTGGACTTATACAGTCTAAAGTTTTTCCGTGTTTTCATGGATAGGAGGGGCGTTCTCGTAATTGCGCGAGAAGCTTCTAGAAGATGGTGATTTGGGGGTTAAGGTGGCATATGCATTAAATGAGATTAGTGACTCATTTGAGTGATTCATCCATGTCATTAATGCATCATAAATGCTTAATGACTCATGGAGATGAATCACCCATTAGATATTTATGGAGCATGGTTGTTAAATCATTTATATGATTTATCTTGATTTTGTTTATGCTTCATATATATTATGAGAGATCATTATCTCATTCCATTCTCTTGCTCACTTTCTCTCTCCTCAAGCTCTCCCTCTTCAAACCCTAATCCTCCCCTCTCATGTGTTGAGTATAAGGATTAGATTAGACTACTTAATCCTTAACCATTCTCTATATCACCTAGGTTTCTTAGATTAGCCTTTTAAGAAACCTAGTTACCTCTAGTTTGAGGCGAAGCTTGTAGTAAAGCTCTCGGGTGGATCTTCTACTACTTAGAGAAGGCCGGAGAGGACGTGGAGAACGACCAGACGAAGGACTAGGTTCTACAGGTATAATCACTTTTCATAGTAGTTGTTAACTCCTATGTCTGTTGTTAGTTATTGTTTATGCAAAGATTCTCGGTTAGTCGATGTTTACGCCTAAAACAAGATCGTTTTTCATTATTCCGCCTCCTCGCAAGTCGTGGGGGTGTTGTACATCGACTTACAGTGGTATCAGAGCCTCGCTAAACAATAATTAACTCATTAGCAAAGTCGTAAGAATTTCGAACGCAAAAAGAACCGGAAATATCGTCGATTTATCACAGTTTCTGTCGAATTTAAAACCGGTTCTAAAAATTTTTCAGGGAGCTTCAGAATAACAAGAAGGAAAAACTAGGGCTACTGAAGAAATTTGGACCTGTGACTCGACCAACTCACCGTGGAACCACGGCGGATCCACCGCGGATCCGTGGCTAAGTTGGGGCCGAGTCAGCCCCAATTTCTTCAGTAACTCCTAGGTGTTAATAATGATGTTTCTGGGATATTTTATTTTCTGCTACGATCTCAGGTGCACAGAGAAGTTTTGGAGTAGAATCTAAAGTGTTTTGCTCGATCGAAATTTTACGATGTTTGCTAATATGATTATATCTGTGTTTCTATAATGTGTTCGTAAACCTCCCCTAACTGCTAGTATGTCGGTTGGCATGGGGTTGCACATTTCTGTAATGGGTTTTACTGTTTGTGGTTGTGAACTGTATTGGACTGTTGTGATGATTAGCCAGGGTTTGAGATGGGTTGTTATATTCATTCATTCAATGTAACTGTAATATGTTGTAATATTATTTTACGGGGCGCATCCAGGTTGCGGTTGAAGCCACCGTTGTATTATTTTATTTTACTGTTTTTGCTCTTAGGATTGACCCAAGGTGGGGTGCATAAACTACCGGGTACTTTGAAGTGTTTAGTGGCCTACTCACTTTGTTGAGTGAGACCGCTTCACTTCGGGTATTTGACGGGTAGTTTGCCGTACCCGTAGGGGTCTAGGGTGGGGTAATGGCTATTCATCACAACCGTGTAATCCGTCTTTTGTTGCAGGCTCTAAACAAACACGAATTGCTTGCAAATCCAATAAAGTTCATATATGATCTGGAATGCCTATTATTGAGTCTGAAGAATGTACAATATCTATATATGATAGCTATTTAGATGTCACTTATGTTTTACACCCGCGCTAGCCCAGCCCCCGCTCTGCCGTTAGTTAAGTAACCTAACGGGTGATGACGGGACCCCGTGGCGAATGCGGATGGCAAAGAGGACGTTGTATTTTCGTTGTTTTCTGCAATGATAGGTTAATGATGGGACGCATTATTTATAATGCAAAGAAAATAAACCAAAAAGTTGAATCGTTGGAACAATTTAAAAGAAACCAATCGGTTATTTTAAAACAGATGATATTTTTAATTGCGGAGCTTTAACCACTCTTTTTAAAAGCTATCAGGTTCCTTCGGTCATATCAAGTTCACTACGTTCACGGTTTCGCCAAAACCATTCGTAGCCCTCCGTTATTTCATTTGGGTATTCAGTAGTATTCAAGCTATGTATTTTGACCTAACGCCAAGGCATAGTGTTTGGTAGCTGCTGGGTATTCATTTGTCGCATAGATAGATGAGTTAGTTTGGGACAGTCGTATTATCATTTTGGCCGAACGTCAAGGATATATACGGATGTGTTCAAATTAACAAGATAATGATGGGTAGAACTTGACATGTGACTTATGACATTTTGACCTAACGCCAAGGTCATAAGAGCATGGGGCAAAAATATATATCGGGAATTTCTAAAGAAACTGAAACTTGCAAAAAGTTGCAAACCATTTGGAGTTTGATGAATGTTGGTAGGATTCCTTCAACATTATCATACGATGATATTTGGATCCCGATCCTACTGTGAGTATATGCTACTCATCAGGATATTCGTCACTTAACGATCAATGCTATAAACCAAGTAGGTGTCAAGAAAGGTGTCAGCGGGGTTACGCCCTCAGAGAAAAGAGGTTATTTAATTAAGGAACTTTGCGAAAGCGTTGGAAAACCTCCCTCGAAGTACCGAGACCAGCCTGACTGAACGGTTAAGCAAGTATTGTACAGTGAGAATGGTCCTGGCTAATTCTTCTTTTATGGTTTGAGGAAGGATTCGAGAAACAGTGGGAGCCATCCAGTTTAGATAAATTAAAAACCATTCTAAACTTGCAAGAGCATCATGCTAAAGAGTTTTCTTCTCTCTCTCCAAATTGCAGCGACCCTGAAAATGACTGGACTTAAGTTACTTTTAGAGAAAAATATACTGACAGGGCCAAACTATAAAGATTGGCTGCGGAATGTCAAAATGGCCTTGACTTATGACAAATTGGGGTATGTCCTCACCACTACGGCACCTGAAGTCCCAGGTCCCAAATCCAGTAATGCGGATAAGGAAATCCGCAAAACCTGGGATTTAGATTGCGCGAAAGCCAAGTGCATCGTGCTTGCCTCGATGAACAATGAACATCAGAGGAGGCACGAGGATATGGATCTTGACTCCATATTTCTCCATACAAAAGATCTGAATGGGGAGCAATCTCGTATAGAAAGATACGAGACCTCAAAGAAGCTGTTTCAAGCGAGGTTGGCCGTCGGATCATCGGTAGGAGAACATGTCCTAAAGATGATTGGCTATATAGAAGAGCTCGCAGACCTTGGGACGACTTTGGATAATGAGCTCTATACAGACCTTATTCCTCCCACCTACGCCCAGTTTATTCTGAACTTCAACATTCAAAGAAAAGAAGTTGAACTTTCAGAACTCCTTAACATGTTGAGGAGTGCAGAGGGCACCTTGCAGAAGGCAAGGGAAACACCCGCTATGTTTGTTCGCGGTACTTCTTCTTCCGGGTCCAAGGCTAAAACCAAAGGAAGGAAGAATAAGGCCCCCAACAGACCTAGAGGAGGTGTTATTAAGGTGGCAGGAAAGGGAAAGAAAAAGATTACGGTACCGGTAGTGGCCCAGGATGAGTGCTTCCATTGTCACAGGAAAGGGCACTGGAAAAAGGATTGCAAGGCGTGGAACGCCAAGAACCAGGAACCGAAGCAAGCTGTGGCTTCGACTTCAGGTGTGTTTGTAATTGAGAATTGTCTGTCAATTAACTCTACTTCCTGGGTATTGGATACCAGATCAGGATCTCATATTTGCAATTCATTGCAGGTACTGAGAAACCGTAGAGTGCTGAAGGAAGGTGATATGACCCTGATGGTTGCTAACGGAGCTAGCGTGGGAGCTGTGTCCGTAGGGGATTATCACCTGGGATTGACGAGTGGACACATTTTGGTTTTACATAACTGTTTTTGTGTACCCAGCTTAACGTGTAATATCATATCTGTTTCCTTGTTATCAAATAAAGGTTATGATTTCACGTTTGGAAGTGGTGTTGTTAACATCCACCTTAATCATGGTTTGATTGGGTCTGGTACACTGGATAACGGTATATATATGTTAAACCAACTCCAAATTTTCAATGTCCAGAACACACTAAAAAGAAAGTCTCCAGATTTAAATAAAGCTTTCTTATGGCATTGTAGACTGGGTCACATCAATGAGAGAAGGTTGACTAAGTTGCATAGAGAAGGATATTTGGACTCGTTCGAATATCAAACTTATGACACTTGTCAATCTTGTCTCAAAGGAAAGATGACAAAGACTTCATTTACTGGACATGGAGTAAGAGCGAGCGAGCTCTTAGGACTCATACACAGCGATGTATGTGGTCTAATGTCTACACATGAAAGAGGTGGTTTTTCCTATTTCATTACTTTCACGGATGATTACTTAAGGTACGGATTCATTTATCTGATGAAACATAAATCTGAGGCTTTTGAGAAATTCCAAGAGTATAAGAATGAAGTAGAAAACCAAACCGGCAAAAGTATCAAGACACTAAGATCTGATCGAGGTGGTGAATACTTGAGTGCCGAGTTCCTAGGTTACCTAAAAGAGAAAGGACTTCTCTCTCAGCTTACTCCTCCATACACTCCACAACATAACGGTGTATCGGAGAGACGGAATCGAACCCTATTGGATATGGTACGATCCATGATGAGTAATGCTGAGTTACCGCGATCTTTTTGGGGTTATGCGCTAGAATCAGCGGCATATCTTTTGAACATGGTACCTACCAAAACTGTGCCTACCACTCCATATCAGATGTGGAGTGGGAAGAAACCCCATCTAAAGTATATAAAGATTTGGGGATGTCCAGCTTTTGTTAAAAAGCAGCATGTGGACAAGCTCGAGGCACGATCAGTAAGGTGTAAGTTTGTGGGATATCCAAAGAACTCCAGGGGATATCTATTCTATTACGCAGAGGAACAAAAGGTATTTGTTTCTCGTAATGCCCATTTTCTAGAACATCAGTTTTTAGAAAAGGAATCAAGTGGGAGCGAAATAGAACTGGAAGAAATTCCAGAACCACAAACTAATACTGAAAGTTTGGTAGAACGGGTAGTTCAAGAAGAACAGGACATTACCGCACCCCTCCGCAGGAGTAGTAGGCCGTCTCATCCGCCTGAGAGATACTACGGTTTTCTCATAGATGGGGATAGAGAGGATTGCATCATAGATGATGATGAACCTACTGGCTTCCAGCAGGCCATCCAGAGCGGTGACTCGGTACGATGGCTAAATGCAATGCGGACCGAAATGGAGTCCATGTACACCAACAAAGTATGGACTTTGCTCCAGATGGGGTAAAACCCATAGGATGCAAATGGATCTTCAAGAAAAAGATTGGTGTAGATGGACATGTGGAAACCTATAAGGCTAGACTTGTTGCAAAGGGTTTTCGTCAAAGACCTGGTTTGGACTATGACGAAACTTTTTCTCCAGTGGCTATGCTCAAATCCATTCGGGTCCTTCTTGCTATTGCTGCCTTCCATGATTATGAAATCCGGCAGATGGACGTAAAGACGGCTTTTCTGAATGGAAATTTAGAAGAGTGCGTCTATATGGATCAGCCAGAGGGTTTCAATCAGAGTGGGAGCAGCGGGAAAGTATGCAAGTTGCTTAAGTCTATTTATGGACTAAAGCAAGCATCGCGTAGTTGGAACATCTGTTTTGATGAAACAGTCAAAGAATATGACTTTATCAAAAATCCAGATGAACCGTGCATATATAGTAAAGTTGTAGCAAGAACTGTCGTATTCTTCGCCTTGTACATGGATAACATTCTATTGATAGGAAATGACATTCCTATGCTACAATCTGTCAAAGGATTCTTGTCACACAGGTTCTCCATGAAAGACCTGGGTGATGCCTCTTATATTCTGGGGATTCGGATCTATCGTGATAGATCCAAGAGGATGTTGGGACTTTCGCAGTTCAGGTATATCGACACTGTACTGAAAAGATTCAGTATGGAAGATTCTAAGCGCGGTAATCTACCGGCTTGTCACGGAATCACCCTATCCAAAGAGATGTCTCCCAAGACTGATTTGGAAAGGGAACGCATGTCCATTATACCCTACGCTTCTGCGGTAGGCTCTATAATGTATGCGATATTGTGCACTAGACCAGATGTAGCTTACGCACTGAGCGTGGTAAGCCGGTATCAGTCAGACCCAGGGGAGAAGCACTGGATAGCAGTAAAGAACATTCTTAAGTACCTGAGGAGGACTAAGGAGAAGTTCTTGGTTTACGGCGGAAAAGACCTCAGGATGGAGGCCTATGCTGATTCTAGCTTCCAGAGTGATAAGGACGATTCCAAGTCCATGTCAGGTTATGTCTTTACCCTCAATGGAGGGGCGGTGTGCTGGAAGAGCTCCAAGCAGGACACCGTTGCTGACTCGACGATGGAAGCGGAGTATATAGCTGCTTGCGATGCCGCAAAAGAAGCAGTCTGGATGAAGAAGTTCCTAACAGAACTTCAGGTGGTTCCTACCATTGTTGATCCAATACCTCTGTATTGCGACAACAACGGAGCTATAGCTTTAGTGATGGAACCAAGGTCCTATCAGAAGTCCAGACACATCTTAAGGCGGTATCACCTGATCAGGGAGATCATTGATCGTCGGGAGATCGAGGTTCGGAGAGTTGATACTGAAGAGAACATTGCTGATCCATTCACAAAGGCCCTACCTCAGATTCAGTTCGAGAGGCTACTCGAGATCATCGGTCTTCGATATGCCAGTACATGGCCCTAGTGCAAGTGGGAGATTGTTAGTGTATATGCCCTAGGGGTCATTATTGTATCATACTAGTTTGTATATTACTTAATGGAAGCTTGGGATATTCACATGTATATAACAGTCTTGCTAAACATGGTAGTATGCTACTTGGTTTTTTCTATCTTAATATGTGAGTATACGTATTGATAGAGCTCTTAGGATCTTGCTTGACTACCAGCGTTGTGATGGCAGTCACACTAGTGGGGGCTGGGTAGTCTACAAGCACATCCTTATTCAGGTCCCTAGTCGTAGGATTATCGAGAGAGGGCATCGATACTCCGGAGTAGACTAGTGTGTACGCTTCTCATCCCAGTTGGGGAGATGGTCTGTCCCACAGCCGTCAGTACGTCGTACTGGAGATAGTATGCAGGTGCTCGTTAGGTTACGGGTACACCGGACAGGACTCACAGGGAACTGTTGGTTGGTTTTATAACAGTCGTCAGTTAACAGTTCCCAGGTGACATGAGTACAGCGTAGTCCGCAGACTTGACACTGTTACTTCGCCTCGAGTGTGTCCCACTGTTCTTAGATTGCTACCCTACCACGGCTCAAAGGAGTCGTGCAAATAGGTAGCAGTTGGGTGCAGTCCCAAGCACTTGGAGGCAGTGGCGGTTAGACAGGATTCGTCTCTCCCGGTATTGGGGGTTGATATCGTGCTGTGTCAGAGAGGCATTACGCAAAGTCCCTGGCCAGGGCAAGCGAGATTTGCTAGTAGGTTCCAGTAGTTTCTCAGGGTGTAATGGGCTTCACTCCGACACGACTTATACCGCTATTAGGGGACTGACGCTTGCCGCCCCCTAGGCCCGATATGCGATAGTCTTAGACGAACAGACCGGACTGTACGGAGATTGTCACATCAGACTCAGTAGGAGTTCGGATGGGTTTCCTCATCGGCCTTCTTATCGACATCTACCTGGGGACCGTTACGTACAGCTAGTGCCGCTTGCGGTCTATGGTTAAACCCACTGCCAGCGCAGTAGTCTAGTCTCTAGAGTCCTACACAGAGAGTTTCCCTACTCCAGGCGAAACGATATAGAGGTCGTATGGTTTTACGACAAGGGTTCGGACGCATACGTGTGTTTACGCACGTACGACATCCGGACAGTTTTTACTAGTCGGCTTTGGTTTAAGCCTGTTTCTAGTTGTAACACCCGAGCCCAATGCTACTATTTTCAGTTACTGTTTGAGCATAATGTGGTACTCATTTCATTTAATTTGCTTGTTTGTTGCTTACTGTAAAATTTACCCGGCAAAGTCATTTCTACATATAACAAATTTTAGCATCTAAAATGAAATTGAAAATATTCATCTTGGCCTACTTGACATCCTTAGCCTCGTGGTAGCGTCCGTGCATTGTGTTCTCGTCCCGTTCAGTGAAACGGGGGAGTTTGGATGGCTACGTGCACGTGCGTGTGTCCGTTTTGAGAGTATGCTTTTTAATCATAAAACATTTCATTTTAAAATTTGGAACCCGCTTAAAATCCTATTATTTGAATTTCGAATTTTTGGACCCAACCCGGGCGCAATTTGGAAATGTTTCATTTGGCGCCAAAATCCCAAATTTTAATATTATTAAAACCATCACATATATTTTTCTAACTAACCTGATATCTTACTGTTCATTACCTATCTTTTAAATCTTTAAGTTAACCATATAATATTTTTACAATCTTTTATATCCTTCTCAATTTATTCTCTCAGCCAATCACAACCTCCCCTTTAACCCCGTGGGCCCCACTTTCTCTCTCTCCTTCTTCTCTCTCTTTCCACTTTCTCTCTCTCTCTACCCCTTATATATTCTCTCGTACTTCTCTTTATCATTTTTCTCTTCTTGCTTCATGTCTCGTTTCTCATTTCTTTTAACTGTTCTTTTGTTACCGGAATTCCGTCGTGGCGGTGACGTTTCTCGACGTTCCAGCGAGATACCCCGACCCGTGTAGTTCCTTTGTTCGTCGTTTGGGTTCATTCCGTGAACCGTGCGCCGTCGCGAGTTTTCCCCGCCGACGGTTAACGTTCCGTTTTCCCGATTCACGACCCATCGAGGCAAGTTAATCTTGCTACATGCTATATACTTTTATAATCTTCATTTTATAATGTTATACATTTGAAAATCTTATAGTTTACATATGAAATGTCGTTGAAAAATCGGATATGACAAATCTGAAATTTACTGTACACCTTATCTTATAAAATTCATTACAAATCATAGAAAAATCATTAGTATACGTTCTTTAGTTCGTTACGAAGCTAATTCAGAATACTATAACTCTATGAAATATTTACTTGCAAAATAAATTGTTTAATTAACGTAAAATGCAAATGAACACGTCTCTAAATTGCTGTCCAGGGAAATTCCAGCAGCAAACTTTCAACTTTGAATATTCATAACTTTTTGTAAGGATAACCTGAGATGCTTATACTTATAAAACTGAAAACATTATTGAATTATCTTTGTTTTGGTATAAGATACGTCTCTTTTGGAGAACATTTGTTATTTTTAAGCTATTTTACAAATTAGGGTGACGCTAAATTTCTGAACGGAACCTTCTTGTGCATGGTTAATCAATACATCTTTTATAGTTACTAATCCCTTTGAATATGCTATCCATATTAATATTATTATATCAATATTTATATCACATATTGTTTAGTTGTACATCCCACATTACCATTTTATAGTTTTATAACTTTTCGGATACCCGTTTGCATCCATCGCATTTAAGATACCTATAATTGCATCCATAGATCACATTACTAAATAATAATGTGATACTAACACTCCATGTTTAATAAATTGCATCCTAATTAATATTGGAACTATAAATGTAACCCTAATCGATAACTGTGCATCCATATCCTTGAAATTATATCTATTTGCATATCATATTATATGTTCCAGTTTATTGTTCTGATAGTACTCATGCTTGTTTATTTATACACATGCTTATGTTAGTTTGATTATGAGCACCCACATGACATCTTGTGCTTCCTGACATGACCTGTTACACTTCCTACTTGACATGACATGGTACCGTGCACTCTTGACATGACATGACACCTTTATACATTACCTGGCTTGTCCTGATGTACCATAGCTTTACCTGTTACCTGATCTTGTGTTTAATGCCAACAAACATAACATGTAGTCCCCATGGACCGTTCCTGTTGTCTATCCAGACAGACCTACTTTTACCTGATTTCGTGTTGTCATTAGTCCTTGACTACTGAATACCTGACCTGACATACATAGCTTGGGGGTATGGGGAAATCAAAGGTGAAACCGACTTGTAACTCAACAGTGCGATACTTGTTCTGATCAGTCTTACGGGCTTGGCCAGCCCCGGAGTGATGATGCTGACATCACTCGTCTATCCAGCTACCTATTACTGCTTAGCGGCACGTCTCGGATTCAGCCCCGAGGACCTTGACCGTGGTCCCGGGCACGCACGGGATACTATTGAGTTACATCGACGATTCATCAATTTGATTTCAAAGACTATAGAGTAGAAACCTGATAGGACAGTTTAGTTACCACTGCACATTACCCTGCACTGTTATTTCTTAGTACTGCTTTATTCATGTTCATACCTGCATTGCTTATTACCATGTTCATATTATATTATTGGTTGACATGACGCGCTGACGTCTGGGTTTTGCATGGCCCAGATTCTTTACCACTGTCGACGACTGAGCAGGAGTACTTCAGCCAACAGGTTGATTTGTGAGTTCTGTAGCGGTTAGTTCATTTATTGCATTTTATTTCGAGGTGTGATCCCGCATTACGGGACGTACCTTTCTATTATTGCATTGGATCATTTGCTTCCGCACTTATTTATCATTGACTCTGGTTATTATGGATTTGGACATGTGTTAGATAGTTTATTTATCTTGTTCTTGATATCTCTACAGCCGTAATGTGACTGTGGATGGATACTTCCTACCCACAGGTAGCATGGTTGGCTATGTCACGTGCTCAATCTTGCGTACTCTGGGAAGCGGGGCGTGACACTAGTATCCGGTTATTGGACTTATACAGTCTAAATTTTTTCCGTGTTTTCATGGATAGGAGGGGCGTTCTCGTAATTGCGCGAGAAGCTTCTAGAAGATGGTGACTTGGGGGTTAAGGTGGCATATGCATTAAATGAGATTAGTGACTCATTTGAGTGATTCATCCATGTCATTAATGCATCATAAATGCTTAATGACTCATGGAGATGAATCACCCATTAGATATTTATGGAGCATGGTTGTTAAATCATTTATATGATTTATCTTGATTTTGTTTATGCTTCATATATATTATGAGAGATCATTATCTCATTCCATTCTTTTGCTCACTTTCTCTCTCCTCAAGCTCTCCCTCTTCAAACCCTAATCCTCCCCTCTCATGTGTTGAGTATAAGGATTAGATTAGACTACTTAATCCTTAACCATTCTCTATATCACCTAGGTTACTTAGATTAGCCTTTTAAGAAACCTAGTTACCTCTAGTTTGAGGCGAAGCTTGTAGTAAAGCTCTCGGGTGGATCTTCTACTACTTAGAGAAGGCCGGAGAGGACGT
The DNA here is from genome assembly GCA_030015575.1 of Agapanthus africanus. Taxonomy (NCBI): domain Eukaryota; kingdom Viridiplantae; phylum Streptophyta; class Magnoliopsida; order Asparagales; family Amaryllidaceae; genus Agapanthus; species Agapanthus africanus. The sequence continues at coordinate 186,061,159 of CM057341.1, forward strand.
GGAGAACGACCAGACGAAGGACTAGGTTCTACAGGTATAATCACTTTTCATAGTAGTTGTTAACTCCTATGTCTGTTATTAGTTATTGTTTATACAAAGATTCTCGGTTAGTCGATGTTTACGCCAAAAACAAGATCGTTTTTCATTATTCCGCCTCCCCGCAAGTCGTGGGGTGTTGTACATCGACTTACACTTCCCCCCTTAAATAAATTCGGTCCTAGAATTTAAATTTAAACCCCTCAAATACTAAAACATTTCAGTAAAATGATCAAGTTGTCGGGGCTTCGAAATCATAAATACATAAAACATATTGTTGCGCAATGCATGCGCATGAAAAACGAGTATATAACTCAAAATCAAAAACTCCGTCAACCATCCCGCAATCATCGGAGTTATGGGGAAGATACCAATATCAAAATCCGATGCGAAAACCAACATGATATACTCAAGACTAAAATATGTACATAGTACGCATCGTTGTAAACTCGTCAAAACATCTGAAAGAAGTGCATACCAAACCTTTTTCAAGTCGCTGTGCGATGTGCGTATCACGGCACAGTAGCAGACGTTTATTGTAAGAAAGTAACTATATATATATCCTTTGTTTAACATACATGTCCCGCCGTTTGAAATAATTTGGAAGGGTTTCCTTTGTAAAATGTTTCGTGCCATCTCGGACACGTAGGTAAATACTGAGACTATAGCTCCTTTTTGGAAATCCCTTCGATAATTATCAATGCATGCAAAATATATTCAGGTACTGTTCTCGGACTAGTCCTGCTCAGCTACTATATTAAATAGTAAATATCATGAATACGTACTGCTCAAAAGAAATTAATCCCAAAATGTGTATAAGGATGCCACGTGCGTCTGGTGCGCACAGAAATCGAAATCATTAAATGTGCCATACATGTTCACAGAAACAAAATCTAAGTGCAACGGGTGTGCACGAATACACCTGTCAAAAGCAACGGTGTGCCTGACAACAATATCAGGTGCATCTGATATGCACGAAGAATCCCAATTTAGTGCATCTGGCGTGCACCAAAATCGCATCAAGTGCACCAAGTATGCGCAAGAATCCAAATCAAGTGTACAGGGTGCACGAAAACAAATATCGAGTATCACAATCTAAATCGACGGTATATAACGTGCCTCAATCTAAATCAGGTATGCCGTGGTATAAAAATCTCACAACTACGTGCATCAGCGTGCACAAAATCGAATCAAGTATTAAAAGTGCATGAAAACTACACCGAAGGCACAAGTCAATTCACATACATACCATAGGCATGAAATCAAAATCAAACATCTCGAATGACATCAAATCGAAGCCGAGTGCAACCATGGTGAACAAATCTCAATCATGCAAATAAATCGCCCAAAAACATCGAAGTCCAAAATAAAGGATACATGATATTTGAATCACCAAATCGCAAATCGTAAACACTGTCGTCGATATGTTCTTCCTTCAAAGTCGAGAAGGTGTCGGTGCATCCAAAGCTAGCAGAGCAAGATATCTACTTACCTCCTTTTCATGGTCTGGCGCCTTGTGCCCTTAGGCCCTCGTCTCTCATTGCGAATTGCTAGTTACATAGCTCCTCAGCTCAACGGCCCAATATGGAAATGATGATGGAAACAGTTCTGCTCTAGCACGTCCTCTAACGATCTCTGGCCAACTATCATGGTTACTCATAACATGTCTCGTCGACGATGCCGAACTCTGGCCTACTAGGTGTGCGTAATACGACCAATCCTGGGTCCAAATATTCTCGTGTAGTATTCCAGAAAGATCTTGTCGGGGTCTCTCCCAAATCTCGTTCCTGCTGAACTGCCCGGAGGTTATCACCCTTTACTAAATCTATTTCTTGTTCCGGAACGGCTGCATACTCATCACGACTCTTTCTAGAAGATATATCCATATTCAACGCCTCTGCATGCGTATCACATCTCTGGTGTCAACGGAGTGGAACGTCATCTCATCAAAATCTCGTACGAACCTCTTACTCCGCTTTTCTCTAATGTCGACTGATTCGGACCCGTCTCTTCGTAGCTGTATGAACTGCGCTACAACGGCTATACTCATACCTAGAGTCTTCCAAGTAATGTATCCCATCACATGATATCCGGACGACGTCGAACTTTTCGATCGATTCATCAAAGTCCCAAAATTCCCCGAGAGCTCAACTCTTAAGTACAGTTTAATAATATCCAGTACATGCCAGAGTACCTATGGACCAACCGTAGAAGGGCAAACCCAAGCCTCATTAATGGAACCGCGGAACTGCCGCAGACCCTAATGTTCAAAAGCGTTCCCATGGTCATTATATCGAGTTAGGGTTTCATTCTTCTAGAGGGTCCACAGAATTACTTGCATGTTTTTCCGAATATCTTAAACTTGGAAAAATGGGTTTCTGACATTCGATCGTTTTCTATCGACTCTCAATGTATCTGCATGAAGTCTTCTCTAGCTGGAATCAATCAATCTGATGACCTCGCATCGGGGTATGCAAACGAGCCACATGTCCCAGTCATTCATTTATGGGTGACTAGCGATCTTCTATCACACCTCTAAGTACAATTCGTGTTGCAATAACTTCAAACATCTGGGGCGATATCTTGTCAGTCGCAGCAACAGCTGGCTCATTCGTCCGCATACTGAACAGTGCCTCAATCCTCAAGAATAGACGATACATTAACGATCATCACATTCTAGCCGGCCTCTAGCAGCGGCCCAATCCTCTGGTGCTGATCTGCACGTTCGAGAAATTTCAGTAAAAGCAATCCATCAAACGCTCATGGCGCGAAAAACACAATAAAACGACACATCTATGCAATCGTTTGTCATCGGAATTACGCCCTGATCAGTCCTCATCCAAGACGAGCTCATGCTGACCGCAACTCTAGCCGTAGCTCTCTCTGCCCATGCAACCTTGGTAACAAAACCACAAACCGATATTGATGAGGATAGATCATAGGAATGAATATAATACTGTGCAAAGAAATGTGCATCCTAAGGCTTCTTAAGCGGAGTAGCGTATCGTAAGTATGCCGCGAAATATATACAAAGTACGTCACTCTACTTAAGTCACCTACTCTATCAACTAAGGTCAACCTATGCGACGAAGGTTCGGGTCTAATATCCTCTCGACCAAGTCTAAGTTCCGTAAGGTCAAGCCTAGGTTCCGAATACAAATATACGCCCTAGACTCCGCATAGTCAAACATAGACTCAAACCAAGGTTAAACCTAGCGCTTTGATACCAACTTTGTCACGACCCGGAAATAGCACGTGACTGGCGCTTGAATCATATGAAGTCTATAGGACCCCATCTAATTCAAGTAAGCCAAAAATCCCAGAAATCTAAACAATTTGAAAAGAGAGAGAAGGAAACGTTTAGTTTTAAAGCAAGTGGTTTAACAAGATAAGCCGTAGTATGCATTTTTAAAACATCAAGTCTTTTCCAAAAATTTCGACAGAGTTTCCTTTGTAAATACTGGCCCCAAACGGGTATAACATGCATAATATAAAGGCATCCCTAAGCGGGAGCTAGCTCTTCACCGATTGGCAGACACAACCACGCAATGCAATATAACAACGCCGAAGGGCGAGAATCAAAACTCAAAGAAAACCAATATCCACCAGAAAACCAAAATAATACAAGCGCGACTCTAAGTTCGAAAGAATAAATATACTGGTCTTCTAAGTCTATAAATATACAAGTCTGGTTGATGGAGTTACTAGATACAACTGAAATATAAATAAGGTACAATGTTGGTCACGATACGAGTGAACCCACCTACCAAAGCAATCACCCGGAAGGAAGCAGTGTTCCAGCAAACCGCAACGAAACCTGTACGGCAAAACCTGCAAGAAACTGTGGCACAACGGGGGTGTGTTGCCAACTCGTGAGTAGAAAACATCACCGAGCAGAAATCGCATGAATGACTCGATCCTAGGTCATACAATAATATATCCTCAATAAAAATATAACCCTGAAACATCTACACATAAGTGTAATATCAAGTGCTCGTGTCAGTGCCTCAGGTAACAACATGATACATATATGATGTATGAATGCATGAAAACAGAATGCAACTAAATGAGAAAACTGTTTTCATATCTCAGTGAGATTTCTGTATAAAACCTAAGTATCATCAATGAAATCAACAGAGAATCCGTGTCAAGCATCGATACAAAACATATGTCCCAATATCTCAATATCTCGGGCTCCGGCAATCCGGACTGACCCATATCATAAAATATCAATGTCTCTGTGTCTCAATATCTCGGGCTCCAGCAATCCGGACTAGCCCAGGCTCCGGTAATCCGGACTGGCCCAAATCATCATATCTCACGACTACTCCGGTATTCTCCGGATATCCGCCGCATCATAAATAACCGGTCAGTAGTGCTCCTCTGCCAGGCTCAACGCCATCATCTGCGACCATCTTGCCCCGGGGTACCGCACCGGGTCCACCATGCACCCGCAGACGGTTCGTCCTCCTCCTCGAATCGGGTGTATGATACCGCTCAAGAGCCGAGAAAACTCATGGTGGACATATCTCACATCATATCACGAGAAAACCGCAATTTCTATTTTTAGAAACGATAATCAGTTTATAAAATCCTTGCGGTTTCTCCAAATCCAGAAATCTCATGGAAATCCAAAATCTCAAATCACGATGTAAATAAATAGTGAATATCGGGCTCTGGCAATCCGGACTGGCCCATAATATCGCATGGAAAATGAATATATAAATATACATGAAATATCACAGTAAAAAAATGCAATATCTAAATTAGCATATAAAGGCATGCGCACTAATACTATGTCGAAACTATCAGCTAGCAATTTATACTAATGAAGTAGTATTTTCTAATGTGTACGTAACATAAAAGTTACCGATGATGATGTGTGTGAGCCGGCAAGCAGGTGTACGTGTAGCATATGCATCATCGGTAATGGTGCTGGTGTCCTGACAGCATGGTTTCATAATCACTAAAGTATACATTAAATATGCAATGCGATGATAACAACATGAATAAACGGAGTATGAATAGTAAACGCGACAATAAAGAATATACATTTCTATATACGAGTCATACAGTTTTTGGGCTATTGAAATAACATGAATCGTGGTTTTTTAGAAAATATGGCATGTCTTTAAAATACTCTCGATTCGTCAGTTTTGAGAATAAGTATGACTCGAGCCCAGTCTAACATCTACCTGATAAACTACAGGACTAATCGAAAGGGTAAGGAAATCCACCTAAGTCTGAGTCGATATATCTGGTAGTCGGTGATCCCACCTCAATAGCGTCACGTACGATACAATATATAATACGACATCCTCGAATCGTGAGTGCGGATCCATTATCATAATTATATCTCGTACGGTAAATCCATCGTACAGCATCCCAAAATCGGGGTATGGGTCGCCTATCACATATACCTCAATATCCATATGGTATCGTTATCATAATATCAAGAACAGGGTACTGATCTAACTCTAGTACATACCGATACCATCAACATATATCCGCGTGTGTATGAAAACACATCGCTCAACGATCCGCTAAAATAATATGCCGTATCTCATAACACGACCCAGGTCACATTACCGATCACACGACAACATGCCCAATCACATCGACTCATCTCCAAGTATCATATACTATCCTCATCATCCGTGTGTGTGTGTGTGTGTATATATATATATCTATCTATACACACACACACACACACACACTCACATACATATATGTATATATATATATATATATATATATATATATCCCTATATACGCACAAGAAAATCAAATGTAAGCGTGTGTGTGCGCGTGTGTGCCAATATTTACTCTAGGGTTTCGCGACTAAGAAACTAGACCTAAGCATTAACATCCAAGTACGCTAACACTAACCCAAAGTCAGCTAAAGTATTTCTTGCTAATTAGTAAAGTCTCACAATACACAAATATATATATATATATATATATATATATATATATAGACACACACACACACACAATGCGTAGACTACACTACGAAACTGCGGGGGTGCTATACGCCATCCACCTGACTTCCCCCGTAGATATAGATCTACTCACCTCGATCCTCGCATTTCCTAAGTCGATGACGCCTTGTCCTCCCTTGTCTTCCCGAAAATCCATGTGAAAGTACCTACAATTCAACGCATATCGTAACGACATCAAAATCAATTCCGGAAGCCGATATGGAAAAAAAAACATACATAGGTTAGAACTTATGGTCTACACATGCAAGAACAACCAAACAACTCCTGACATTGACGTACAAACGTCAAACGACCGAGTCAAAATTAAAATACCCAAAAACCAAGTTTCAGAAGTCGCAAAACATCGCCAGAAATCAAGTAAAACGATTATAGATTTTTATTAATGTAAAATTAGACTTTTTTGCATACAGGGTAGGTCTAATTGTCTAAAAAGTGAGCTATAGACCAAGTTTCAGACCCTAACTCAAAAATTGGGCCGCAAATTGCGGCCAAATCGAATAAAACGGCGGCCAAAATATAAAGTCTTGGGCTTGGGTTTCTAGAGTAGCTTCCTAGTGGTCTGCACATTTCACTATATCTGCAAAATATTTTTCAGGGTCTCCGGGTCATAGCAGATCTCTAGAAGTCATCACAATTCCCACAAAAACCCAATATCGGCAATTCTAAAGTTCAAGTCTTAGGGTTTAGTCTCTGGTTTAGCCCATAATATTAACTCTACAGGGTTTGTGGACACTAATACATCTCAATTTCACCTTATCAACTTATAAAATCATCTAAATCTCAACTTGGAATTTTCAAAGCTCACAATGCCTCACTAAATCGATTCTAAACTTAAATAGAGGCTAAATGAAATGGATTACTACTCTAACGGTGAAAGAATTACCTCATTTGGCAACTCAAGAAAATTCTTGAGTTGCCCCTAGTGCTCAAAATCCAAACTTTCTTGGTCTCCCATGCTTGTAGTGAGCTTGTGTACATTTTTAATGAATGGAATGGGGTGTTTTGATGTGGGATTGAGGTTGTGGTGAAGAGGCAGAGGAGGTGGAGGGAAGAGGGCAGCCAAGTGAGGAGAAGGGGAGGAAATGATGAAGATGATGAATGAATAACAACGAGCCATGGTCAATGAAGACCCTGTTTCCCCCAAGCAGAGCAAATCTCTGTTCAAATTTTCAAAATTTAAAATGAAGCAACGCTTCATAAAGTGACAGTCCCCACCGTCAGATCAAAGATCCAATAAAGATGATAAATCATCAATTGACCAGAATAAAATTCCGTTAAGGAAAGATTCCTCAAAATCTTTCCAAACAAGAAGATTGTGCTCTGTAAATCAGAGCACCGTTGGATCAATGATCCAAAGGCGATTAAAAATCACCAAAATACAGAATAAATTCTGTATAGGAAAATTTTCCAATCTTGTTAAAAACAAGAAGATTGCCTTCTGTAAATCAGAAGCCCCTGGATCAAAGATTCAACGGTGCGGAAATCCCCAAATCAATTGGAGAAAAGATCTCCTTAACCGATTGAACAAATCAGCCTTCACTATATAAAGGTCCCAGGACTTCAAGTCTAGAGAGATAGATAGAAAAATAGAGGAACCCCCCTATAAACTTTGAGAGATCTCAGAAAGAAGAGCAAGCTCTCGGTAGAAGAAGAACTTTTCTTCAAGGTAAAAAAAAATAGAGATAAGAAAAATCTCATTAAAGAAGAAGAACATAATTCTTCTCACATATCATAGATCTATAAGACTAAGATCTTTTACAAAAAGAGATCATGAACATATCATTATAAAAAGGGAGGGAGAATAATTCCATTCTCTTAGGATCATAGATCCATAAAGGCAGAGTCTTTCATCAAAAATATAAGAGATTGGAATATCTCCTATAAAAAATAAGAACTTCGTTCTTAAATCCATGAGACAAAGTCTCTTATGGAGAATTTAATTTTCAGGGCGCAAAGCTGCCTAAAAAGAGGTTTAATGCTCCAATTTAAGAAGAGCGCCTCAGCGCTCCAAAACTAACGCATAGCGTTGCAGAGCCTTAGCGCTCCAAATTTCACAAGAAGTGCACTGCGCTCATTGTCTGGCGCACAGCGCCAAGCGCACCACGCGCTCCTCACGTGTGCGCCACTTAACAAATAGAGCTTTACCCTCATAGAATGGCGCTGAGCGCCAAGCGCACCACGTGGTCCTCACGTGTGCGCTACTTAACAAATAGCGCTTTGCGCTCATGGACTGGCGCTCAGCGCCAAGCGCACCACGTGCTCCTCACGTGTGCGCCACTTAATAAATAGTAGTTTGCGCTCATGGACTGGTGCTCAGCGCCAAGCGCACCATTTGCTCCTCACGTGTGCGCCACTTAACAAATAGCGCTTTGCGCTCATAAACTGGCGCTTTGCGCTCATAGACTGACGTTCAGCGCCAAGCGCGCCACGTACTCCTCACGTGTGCGCTAAAAGAACATAAATTGTTCTATAAATAAAAGCCTAGAGCTATGATGAATGCTCAGCATTCAATAAAAGACAAAAAGATTGTCAGAACTCAAACCAATGCTTAGCATTGTTAAATGTTTAACATTTTAACCAAATGGGCCGAGCCTAAAATGGTCATAAAACCCTAACTCAGATTGATTGAGCCCATATGCTCATAAACCTTTGATCTTAGTCCCAAATTGGACTACAGATCTTCCAATCAACATTGGTTCAAGGGTACATCTCTTCACTCCTTTGATATTTGTCGTTGTAATCCTTCAACGTCTTCAGAGAGGTGATGGGTCCTGACAACCAGACATTCCATGGACTGTGGGGGGGTCCTTAAACCCATGGGCTATGATATCCTTAACCTCGGACTGTGGGGTCATAAACCCATGGACTATGATGTCCTTAATCTCGGACTGTGGGGTCGTTAAACTCATGGACAAACTCATGGACTATGATGTCCTTAAACTTTACAAACTATGACGTCTTTAAACTATGGACTGTGGGGTCCTTAAACTCACGGACCGTAATGTCCTTAAACTAATGGACCGCAATGTCCCTAAACTAAATAATAGAGCCCAAATTCTCTCTTGTTGGATCTAAATGATCCTGTTAAGTAGATCTTAGTCTAAAATTAGACTAACGTATCCTTAACAAATGGTTAAGTTGATCTTTGTCTAAAATTAGACTAACGTATCCTTAACAAACATTTAACTTGATCTTAGTCTCAAATGAGATTAACGATCCTTAAACCTAACCCAAACCCAAATCTAAGAAAATACGAATTTGGACTAATCCACGCCCTACGGGAGACAACATAAATTAGTCTCCGTATACAATCCATGGGAAACCAAAAACAAAACAAACACCCACGACACGAAGTGACCATCAGGAGAAGGAGAAAGTGGTTACCGTGATGCGGTAGCATAATTAACTGCAGGGGCTTGCGCCTGCAGGGAAGAGCGTCTCCACAATAAAAAACCCCTCAATGAGGGGGAATCTGACGAAGCCTGCTACATCGGGCACATCCATTTAAACCTTCGATACATGGTGTCATAAATCAACTTTGCATCTTCGGAGAGGTGGGCGGATAGCACCAAATAGCATATGCCCCCAAAATTCAGTCCGGACGTCCCAACGTCCCGGTCGCATCTTTTCGGCAGAGAACAGATTCTGGCACGCCCGGTGGGAACTCTTCCTCTTTCCACTCCACACTTCGTGTGTCGTGTTTCGCGAACAAGTTGCGGTTTGACATGGTTGCCTTTGGATTGAAAGTACTATGATTTGGTATCTTGCTCCGTGCAGAAAAATAGAAGATCAAATGGCTTTCAACTGCACAAGCTGCAACAACGGCAATAACTCTCACTCCGTCCCTGTTGGAGGAGTGACCTACGGGCCTCAGGCGGCCTCTGTTTTTACAATGCCGGTGGACCAGGTGACCCAAGCCACCACAGGGATATTCTTTGGGACCATGCTCCTACCCATAATCTTCAACACACCACTGCCATCACAAGAAACTAAGAAGAAGTCGGTCTTTGATCGGCTCACAACTACTGCGGCCTCTCTTAATGGGTCGCCCAAACAAGGCGCCTCAGTCTTTAACAGATTGGGCCAAAGCTCCAATGGGCTTATGAAGAAGCCTACGATACCGGAAGGTGTTATCCCGAAGAGGATAGCCATTCCCGCTCCTGAAGTCGCCAAAGCGGCTTTCCCTGCTAAGGAGTCGGTCTTTGCAAGACTGACTGTTTTGGCTCCTGCTCCAAACGAAGTCACCAAGACTGCTCCTCCTGCTCGAAATTCTTCCTTCGACAGGTTGGCTATCCCCGCTCAGCGGACGTCCGTTTTCAATAAGCTGGAGCCAATAACAGCACCTGACCAGAACAGGAGGCACGATCAAGCCACCCTTATAGCTGAGCCAGTACCGTCGGCTCGACACGCTTGACGTCGCCACTGGCGCTGAGTAAGGAAGGCTGGAGGCAATTCCCCTTCTGGATTGACTCCGCCGGCTCCAACAGTGGAAATTGATACTGCTGTTCCAACTGGGAACAGCTTTGAACTACTTAGGAGGGTACACAAAAACTCTCCGACTGCTGTGTTAAAAAGATCTCCTCCACCAATGAAGAACGCTACAATGGCGAAGCTAGAGCATCCCCCTCAGCGTCTGTCCTCTAAAATTTATAAAGTTTGGCGACAGGTCCAGGACTCCGTGATAGATCAAGACTATCTCCGCCGACAGAAAAAGATGAAGGTTTGGCAAGAAGAGGACCACCCTGTCAAGCCACAGAAGGCGACAGCTACTTGGGTGCCCACTGCAACGGCCCCCTCAACTTCGACCGGTCACAAGAGGAGAAGGCTGGAGAAAATCCCGGTGTCTGCGACGGATCGCAAGAACACTGAATCTAAACGCCCTAAGTCTTGGGGCATGGTGGTACATACTGTCTATATGGCATCCGGGAAAGAGGATAGCTGTATCTCTACGGGCCATCGACCACTCACCAGATCCGTAACAAAAGCCCAGGAGCAATAACAAAAGCTCCAGGAAATGTTGACGCAAATGGCCGTACTCACAGGGCCAAAAGAAAGCCCAGAAACGTCGTCGGAACAGCGTCAAGAACAAAAAACTGATGCTGAGTTCCTCCGCAGAATCCTCGAAAAGAAGGACAAAGAGGCAGCGGAACAAGCTGCCAACATAAAATGAATGGCGTTCTTATTCCAAGATATGGTCGGGATGATGTTACAACCGGATCCTCCAGCTGAAGATCCTCCGATTATCCTCGAAGACGACCGAAGGGAGATGTCAAACCCTCTTCCGGCTTGTTCGGCAGCTAAAGAGGAGACCATCTCAAAAGCCGCCCTGGATGATTACATCGCACAGTAGATAAGGGTTCATCTGGCGAATGAAGCGGCTGGGAAAATTGTTAAGACCGGACGACCCTATCCGGGTTGGTACGACCAAATAAAGTACCCGCCGGGATACACGATCCCCAAATTCCACGTATATAAGGGGACGGGGAATCCATACCAGAACGTTTCTCAATTCAGGGCTCTGTGTGGTAACACTGGAGGGGATGACAAACTATTGCTTCGCCAGTTTGTTGGCAGTTTTTCGGAGACAGCGTTTGAATGGTACTCCGAGCTCCCGAACGACTCCGTTAAGACATTTGCAGAAATGGAGTTACTGTTCATGCAGAGGTTCGCAAGCGCTAGCGAGCGCACCCCGATCACCGCATTAATTAATGCCCGAGTAAAGACAGGCGAAACATGGGTTCAGTACGTGATACGGTGGCGGAATCTATGGTCGAAGTGCGAGCAACGCATTGAAAAAGCGCCTGCGGTAGGCATGTTCATGGGTACTCTCGACCCTCAGGCAACTATTTCCCAATTCATGATGTTCTTCAAGCTGACTGCTTTCCAGGCCTTGTTTGACAAGCTAGCCTAAATGGATCAGATGGGTCATAGACCATCTTCTTTGAAGTTAGAGCCTCGAAAAAAAAGGGGAAAGGAAAAGCAACCTTCATCGCCAATGCTCAACAGCAGCCCAGTGGTCCAAAACTAACTGATCGCCAAGATGAGAGACGGCTATTCTTTAATGAGAAAATAAAGCGCCCTTATTCGTTTCCCCGGGACAAAACAAGGAGATTGTTCAAGCTGGCAGTGCGCAACAGGCTCATAAACTTGCCGGATCCAAAACGCCCATTGCAACCCGGTGAGGCTAATAATCCCAATTATTGTTCCTATCACCAAGCAATAGGCCATCCAATCGAAGATTTCTTCGTCTTCAAAGGGTGGATTGAGAACCAATACCAACATGGCAAATTCGCACTGTCCGAGAATTGGAAAGTAAACTCGCTCCAGCCGCACGCTCTCAAACAGGCGGACACACTGGGGGCATCATGCTCTTTTATAGAAGAAGCTCCATGGGAGGTCGTTCTTTCAGCCAAAACGAAAAGAATGCTGAAGGATCTCCAACATGCCCGGCGATCAAATAGAAAAGTCCGCGGGAACCCGAAGTCATTAAGGGAATGCTGAAGCCGCGTCTAACTCCAAAAATTGGTGGTGATAGTCACAACGCCCATACTCAGCCGTCAAAGTCTTCGAATAAGAAGAAAAAGACCAAAAAGCCCGTGAAGCCTGATGACAAGGGCACGGACCTGCAAAAACATATTGACGCGCTGGAGGAATGTAACCAGAAAGCACGGACCCCGGTCACACTCCAAGAATTTCTCAGCCACATCCTTGAGGACGGAGATGATGACAATGAAGAAGACTCGTCGGATGAACATGAGGATTATGTGGCAAGCTGCCATGTGATCTTTCACTCGTCGATAGACGGTGAAGAATCTCTTGACGCAGAGAAACTGGGAGCAGATCCCGAATCGTAGCTCTTAGGACCGTCAGACGAGATGATTGATGCATTCCTGAACGAAGCTCTTCTGAAACGCAAGGCTGATTGAGAGCGCGAAACAGTCATATTTGAAAAAGTCAAACGCCGGCGACTAGACGAAAGGGTTAAAACACTCCCACCGCAAATAAAAGCAGGTTCAAGACAAGGAAAAGGTTCGCCAAAGCCATATCAATAGGGATGAAGCTGCCACCCTCTGATGGAAACACTACAGATAGGATACACTTTAATGAAAGAGACATACATCCTAACTTCTGCTTATATCATTAGAGGATTGCGCACCCTACAGAAGAATGCGACGCCTTTAAAAATTGGTGGCAAGGGTATGTAGATCACATGCAACACTTCAAGAGGATGAAGCGTGAAGCTCGTCGACAGCGGAAAAATGCGACAGACGAACGTGGAAGAGCTGCCGACAACTGTCACATGGTTGATAGCAGGGGATCGCAAGTTCTCACCTTCGGAAGCGATTCAGAAGACGAAATGGCTCTTGGCCCTCTCTTCAAAGAATCCACCTCAGGAAAAGAGGAAGAAATGAAGAGCTGCGAGAACATTCAGCTGCGCAATCGCACGCTACCCGAAAAGAATCTCGAACCCGCAAACAAGGGATCGAACAAAAAGGATAAGGGGAAAGAAAAGGTCCCTGAGGATATCGCCCTCGATGATCGAGTCGTCGAAGAGCTTGCAGGCAAGGACCCGCCTAAGAAAAACAAGGTGGATTACAACGTTCTGGCGCACCTGAGGAAGATTCCCTCACAGCTAAGCATTCTCGACGCCCTTCTGCTATCTAAGGAGGCGAGATATTCTTTGATCGACTCTGGCTCAGGTGTCTGTCATCGGCCGAAACCCAAAAAGTGATGAAGGAAGTGCACTCGGGCGTCTGTGGAGCTCACCAATCTGGCCCCAAAATGAGGCTTCAAATTAAATGGCTTGGGTATTATTGGCTTACTATGATAAGGGATTGAGAAGATCATGCGAAGAGGTGTCATCTCTACCAAATTCACGATGACTTAATTCACAAGCATCTCAATCCGTTGCATCTTATGGTGGCGTCACGACCCTTCGAAGTTTGGGGCACCGACATAGTTGGTCCAATCGATTCTCCGTCATCCAAAAGCCACCGGTTCATATTGGCCGCAACTGACTACTTCTCTAGATAGGCTGAAGCCATCCCACTAAAAAAGTCAAAACAGAAGATATTCTGACGTTCTTCGGGCATAATATTTTGTACCGCTTCGGTACACCTAGAAGAATCATTTCTGACAACGAGACTTCTTTCAAGAGCTTCAAAGTCTCAAGATTTGCCACTCAGCACAAGATAGACCGGAGATATTCCTCTATTTATAATCCAAGAGCCAATGTGCTAGCCGAAACCTTCAATAAAACTCTACGCAAGCTCCTGAGGAAAAATGCTTCAGCCAACAAGAGAGGCTGGAATCTCAAGCTCCACGAGGCGTTGTGGGCATATCGCACCACACACTACACTCCAACTCAGTCCACTCCATACTCATTACTCTTCGGAGTAGAGGCAATTCTCCTCCTTGAAATCGAAGTTCCAAACTTAAGAATGACTGTCCAGAATGAGTTGACTGAGGAGGAAAACGTTCTCCTTCGGCTCGAAGAGCTTGACACCCTCGAAGAAAAGAGGCTCACAGTACAGCAAAATATGGAGCTGTACCGAGCCAAAATGTCATGGGCCTATGATAAGATGACCCATCTCCATGCTTTTAAGAAAGGTGAATTGGTGTTGGTCCTCAAAATACTGATCATCCCCAATCGACATACCAAGGGAAAATTCGAACCAAACTGGAAAGGACCATACGTCAACGAGAAAGTGTTTGATGGAGGATCCTACCGGCTGATAAATGTTAGGATTCCTAGCGCCCTTGCCATCTACTGTGGCCGTTGCGGAACAAAATTTGGTGTTTTAAAACTGGAGCTAAAAAACCCGTCCTAGAATCGAACCATAAACCTAAACTAACTAACAAAAGGAGATCTAGCTACTGAGTTAGAATTGTTTTACCAAATGATCCGTGTCCTTCGGTCTTCTATCCTCTTCTTTGGCTCCTTGAGGTCTCCTCGATCGAGGTTGGCCGCCGGTCCTCCTCCGTCGAAGATGATCCACCTGAGGGATGTAGCTCATGGCTCTAGATCCACACTAAGAATCTAGTGAAGCAACTAGAGACTCCAGGTTGCTAATCTAGAGTGCCTAGGGATGTAGTGGGTTGCTCTAAGTGTGTATCTATCTCTCTTCTACCGTTGATTCTTAACACATGAGATGGTAGGGTAGAAGATGAAGAATAAGGACGAGGAGCTCAAGAAAGGTAGTAAAGAGAGAGAAAGCAAAAATGGTGAGAATGAGAAATCCCATGAGAGAGAATAAGACGAAGCATGGTTTTGTAAAAAAAAATTTTCAATAAACATTTAGCAACCATACTTGAATAGTTTGCACAAATGAATTAACAATTCATTTGTCAACACTATTCAAGCATAGTTCTCACCATTCTCACCTCACTACCTTTACACCTCATTTTCATTTAAATTAATAAATGGATAATCCAAAATGAGGTATCCACCTTCTAGAATGTTTTCCGTATAAATACGGAATACACTCATCTGTATATACATACCCGTATTCGTACCAAAATATGAATACCCAAAGAGATAAAATAACACAAAGAACATAATACTAGAATATACACATCGAAATACATATACGTAAATTATTAAATCAATACCTGATTTAATAATTCGGCTCAAACCCGAGCCGGCTAGTATTATCAACCGTCTGATCGAAATTCCGGGTAACTAGTACAATCATTCGATCGGAGCCCTGCACGTATCAAAATACGGCTACTACATCATTTCGCTTGAACCAGGGAAACCTTATGTATGGGACTCTAAAGACTCGTCAATACGCTGACAGTGGGTTTAACCACAAGCACGTCAGCGGAATTAGCTGTACGTAATGGCTACCCAGGTATTGAGCGAATGGAAGGCCGGCGAGCAAACTCATCCGTACCCCTACTGACCCTGTCCGTGACAATCTCCATACACTCCGGTCTGTTTGTCTAAGAGTATCGCATATTGGGTCTAGGGAGGTGGATAAACTCAAACCCCTAATAACGCGATATTTCGTGTCGGTGTGAAGCCCATCACCCATTGAGAAACTACTGATCCAAATTAGTAATTCTCGTCCACCTTGGCCAAGAATTTCAGGTGATGGCCACCCATGTACAGTGCGGCATCAACCCCCAATACCGGGAGAGATGAATCCCCGATGATCCGCTCACTGCCTCCATGTGGTTCGGGACTGTACCCAACTAAAACCTGTTTGCACGACTCCTTTGAGCCGTGGTTGGGTAGTAATCAAAGAACAGTGAGAATTCACACAAGAAAAATGACGATCTCAGGTCGACATACTAACCTGTACTCATGTCACCTGAGAACTGCTATCTGACAATAGGTATAATACTATCTAGCAAGTTCCCGGTGAGTCCGTCCAGTGTAACCCATAACCCAATGAGCATCTGTATACTATCTTAGGTGACTAACTGACACTAATGGCTTGTGAGACCGGACACCGTCCCTCGTCGGGGTCTTGAAAAGTATACACTAGTCTACTCCGGAGTATCGATGCCCAGTCTCAATAATCCTTCGACTAGGGACATTTAAGGACGTGCTTATAGACCGCTAAGCTCCCATGTATATGATTGCCATCATAATGCTGGTAGTCAAGCAAGAATACCATGGGCTCTATCAACATATAATAGTGATCTGTAATTCCACATAATGTATGTACATGATGATAGAGACAAACCAGATAGCATACCATCATCTCGAGTAAGATTTTTCTACCTATATACATCCTCCCTCAATCATCATAATCACCTGCCTGCGATTACAATAATTGCATTGATGACACTATAGCCAACAATAAATGCCGAGGGAGAAAGGCCCATGCCACCCATCAATGGCCGATATCTCAAGAAATACTATGCGTGAATGCTCCAAGTCGCAGGCGAAATAAGCACACCGGCCCTTCGGTCTGGATCATACATCCTGTAAAACCGTATACAATCCATAGGCGCAAACGACCCCCATCTCTCCCAAGTCCTACCGGTGAGCCTACATCTGAAGTCCCACCGACGATGAAGCAAATAAAAGGAAGAAAGAAATAAAGAAAAAGAAGGAAAAAATGGTACGTCCACAAGCAAAACGGGCACGGATGAAAACCCGAAAGGGCTCCATGAGTAAAAACAGCAGGACTGCCGACGAGCTTTTGAAAACCCGAAAGAGCGCAAACTCGTGAAAAGAGATAAGATACACTTTCAAAGTTCTCTCGACCTTGTGAGGAGAAAATCCCTGCGTGAGATCCTTACGACTCACAAAGGAGCAACACACTTGGGAATCCCCACGATTCCTAGGGAGAAAATACACCTGCGAGATCCTCTCGACTCATAGGGAGAAAATGCTTTTATGAGACCCTTACGGCTCATAAAATTAAGAAGCCTTAGGTGACAGAGATCTAAACTTGTCTCCTAAGCCATCACTCCCCAACGGGCAACGGAAAATGATGAGTCGCTCCTGGAATTACGCTTCAGTGTTAACGGTGCTGATGCCGACCCAAAACCCAAATCCCAAGTTTTCCCAAAAGCAAATGATGAGTCACTCCTGGCATTGCTTCAGTGTTAGCGGTGTTGATGCCGACCAAAAACTCAAACCCCAAGTTTTCTCAAAGGAAAATGATGAGTCGCTCCTGGCACTACGGTTCAGTGTTAGCAGGTTGATGCCGACTCAAAAACCAAATCCCAAGTCCTCCCGGGGCAAATGATGAATTTCTCCTGGCATTAGACTAGTGCAGCAATGCTGATGCTAAACAAAATCCAAAATCCAAGTTCCTCTCAATTTCAAAAGTCCCGCCAAACAAGGCAGAAATCAAACAGATCAAATCAACGTCCCACCCGGCAGCACTCATAAGCTCGAAAGTCCCGCTGGATGGGTAGGGAACTCCCAAAACAAATCAAATCAAACAAATCAACCCTGATACGATAAAAAGCGGAGCAAGTCAACTTCAATCCCAACACCGCAGAAAACGGAGCAAGTCAAATCAAATCCCGACACCGCAAGAAGCGGAGCAAGTCAACTTCAACCACGACACCGCAAGAAGCGGAGCAAGTCAACTTCAATCCCGACACCGCAGAAAGCGGAGCAAGTCAAATCAAATCCCGATGCCGCAAGAAGCGGAGTAAGTCAACTTCAACCCCGACACCGCAAGAAGCGGAGCAAGTCATCGACCATCCAAGTCGCAAAAATGGCAGCATCGACCGTCCAAATCGCAAAAAAATGGCAGCACTGACCGTCCAAGTGGTAAAATGGCAGCACCAACCGTCCACGTCGAAAAAATGGCAGCACCGACCGTCTAAGTCGCAAAAATGGCAGCAGCGACCGTCCACGTCGATAAAATGGCAGCATACCCTCCACATCGTCCAAAAGGGAACCCAACCAAATCAAGCTCCATATAGAACAAGATCCATTAATTTCATGCACATAACCCACACATGCGGTGTGCATTTATTGATGGGGGGGCACTTTGTTGGGGTTGAAAATTACATCTCGGTTGACCAAGTCAAAATCAAAGTCAACCCCAAGCCAAGTGGGCCTGAGTCTAGGTTAAGACCGAGCATGGAAGGGACCAGCCCCATGACAAAAATAATGAAGTTATAAATTAGTTTAATGTAATTTTTGTTTTATTATTATTTTTGAAACAAATGTATGGAATATGGGCAAAAAGCCAAAATTTTGTAAACCCCATGGCTTATGTGCAAAAACAAATAAGTACATAAGGCATGAGGGGCACAAATGCTATATGGAAAAGCCCAAGGGGCTATATGTAAAATGTGTAGCCTATAAAAGCAAACATAATGAAAAAATCAACAACTTTTTATTCTCTCAAAAAATTCTAGGGTTTGTGCCTCCATCTCCTTTCTCTCAAGTTCTCCCTTTCCTTTTATTTTCCAATTAAATCAAGAGTTTATCTCTTCTTTCTCCAAAAATAACTAGTTTTTCACCATAAAACCTTCGAATGGGATTTCAGATCTCCCATCAAATCTCTAAAAGGGAGATTTTTGATCCCACCTCCCTTTTTCTCCAAGATCCAGCAAAAGGAGAGGAGGAGGAAGAAGATCCACCTCCAAGAATCCTACTTCGGGAGGTTCTGAGGCTCCACGGAGAAGAAATAGGTCCTCTTTGATCATCTCCGAAGATCTTCGAGGATTTCAACTCCAAGATCCAAATCCTCAAAGGAGTTTAACTCCACATCTAGACCTTTTAGGAGTTTAACTCCAAATCCAAGCCTTTTAGGAGTTTAACTCCAAATCCACATCCAATTTATTACATAGGAGTTTAACTCCAAATCCAAATCTTTCGGGAGTTTAACTTCAAATCTATACCTAATTCCTGTTTAGGAGTTCAACTCCCAGCCCAGGGGCTAAGCCTCTTTTTCTGCCGGTGTTTCCAGCGGTCGCATGCCGCTCATGTGACCCGCTGACATCCAGCGGTCGTGTTCCGTGTACGTGACCCGCGGGCGTCCAGTGCCCACACATAGGGCACGTAGCCCACGGGCGCCCAGTGCCCATGCGCATGGTGCGTGACCCGTGGGCGCCCAGCGCCCACACGCCACTTACGTGTCCCGTGGGCGCCCAGCGCCCACGCGCCACTCACGCGTCCTTAGGACGCTCCTCACCCCTCTTTTCTCTCTTATGCTCCACACTCAAAACACGTCCTCCATTAGAAAAAATTTCTAACGGGGCACTGCCCCACACCCCGTAAGGGGGCTACTAGCCCTTTTGACTCCCAGCTCGCTATCCGGGTAGCAGGACTCCCATAAACTCTGCGAGGCCCCCAATATGTCCAAGACCCCCTTCAAAACAAAACACACACACTGCACATTGAATTCGCATGACCGGTTTTACCCGTCAATTGGAGGTTTCGTTACTCCAAAAGTGAGGAGTAATTAACGGCAACTTAGTCTACGGCTGCCGAAGATTCGGATCCCCACAATCAATAAACCTCGGCCTACCCTAGGTTGGGAGAATCTGTACATGCCTGAGAAGCGTGCGCATTCCTATCTCAATAGGGTGACGAAAAACACTTTAGAATAACATTCGACGATATCATGTATAAGGTCGTTGAATATCTTTGTCATGGCTCTTTGGTAGGTTGCTCCAGCATTCTTTAGGCCGAAGGGCATCACCTTGTAACAGAATATGCTTAACGATATATGGAAGGCCGTATGCTTCTAATCTTCTGGATCTATTTTGATTTGATTGTGACTGGAAGATCCGTCCATAAAAGAGAAGGCCTTGTGCGTGGAGGTGTTGTCGATCATGAGCTCCGTCACTAGTACGGGGAAGTCATCTTTCAGGAATGCCTTATTGAGATTCCGAAAGTCCACACAAATCCGGACTGTCCCATTCTTCTTCATCACAGGGACTATATTGTCTATCCAATCCGGGTACTGGACTTCATGGATGAAACTGGAGTCTATGAGCTTCTTGACTTCAGAAGCTCATATCGAGTTTGAGTCGCATCCTCCTTGGTGCTTGTTTAACTAGCTTCGTCCCTGGGGTTATGGCTAGCTTGTGTACCGCTACGTCTGGATCAAGACCTGGAATCTCGGTGTAGTTCCAGGCGAAGTAGTCTCTATATTCTATGAGCATGGTTTTAAGAGTGGCTACCTGTTCTCCAGACAGCGGCTCAGTGACGAACGTTGGTCTCAGATCATATTCAGTTCCCAAGTCAATTTTCCTTAGTTCATCTGCTGTAGTGTGAATTCCATCTTCCAGCTCTTTAAGGGATGGCGGCAATTTTGAGATCTCCTCCTCTTTATTTGTGAAGTAATCAAACAGCTCAAGCATATCTTCATCCTCCTTTTCATTAGAAAGTTTTATCATATGGCATACATGGGCTAACTTCCGTTTCTTGGGCTGGCCGTGTTCCGATTTGGTGGAGTAGTCTCACATCGGTACATGCTTTTGCGGGAGCTCCACTCTCTAGCTGTCACTTAGCATGAACCTTCCTTGTCTATATTGCTCTTCCGCTCAATTCTTGAAGACGAAGCAATTCTCGATTGGATAGCTGATGACCCGATGGTAATGACAATAATTCGGATGATCAAAGGCATTTGCTTGATGGGACAGCTTAAACTTGGGCAGTGTTAGCATTTGGTGCTTCATGACGAGGCCAAACAACTTCTTTGTCTTGTCACAGGGAAAGAATATCCCTGACCCATCTTCTTTATAAGGTCCGGGTTTCGGCGGCAATTTTCTCGTTGACGCGGTGTTCTGAGATCTCCTTGTCTTGGTTAAGGGTTGGATATAGATGCCTTCCTATTTTCATTATTGCTATTTCGAATCTCCTCTCTTATAAAGGAAGGCAGAGGCAGCTGTTGTGGAGCCGGGCTAACGTAACTCATCGCCCTAGTATATTGCCCGCTTGGGGGGAAATCACAAGACCTTTTCTTATAGGGCAATTATATCTTTTTCGAGCTCATGGACTTCTTGAACTGCTTCTTTCATCAGTGTCTCAATCAGCTCTTCTAGTGGTTGGGTTGAAGCACTTTGCGGAGTATCTCCTCCTTGCTCTGCCGTGCTGTATATCAGCAAAGCCTGTTCCACTTCATTTATGACATGGCAGCTGTAAGTTTTCTGCCGCTTCTTGGGTTGTACAATTCCAAGCCAGTAGTATCCATCTTCCCATTTGGCTTGATTTGGCGAGTCCCGGGCAGTTCCTAGATTCTTCTATAGAACTGGGCTTGTCGAACGGTTTGCTCGAACGGTACTTTTTTATTCTTCAAGAATTCCTTTAATCCCTTTGTGAAGTACCTCAGCATGAGGATGGACTGCAATCTGTCGAGGTTCGGATCGAGTCCATGCAAGATCTCTTTCTCCACTCTAGTCTCTTTCGATTTGTAGAAGAGAATCGCCTTTCACCTCAATATCTGGGAGGTACGTGAAAAGTCACCAGCTCCTGTACGCAGTAGGTGCTGAGTGCATCGAGTTCTTTGTAGTGATGTAGCGGAGCCATTGTAACATGCAGAGCTCGATCCGTTTCATCAAGAACCTTCACTCGTGGATGAGTAGAGATATTGCATCGGTCTCTTCTTCCGAGTCACCATCGAAGACTGGAATAGGGGTTGATGAGCTTGGTTTATTGGACTCTCTCGGAGGTTGACCCGCGAACACTATCTCTTCTTCTTCATTAGAATCTCTTCCAAAGATTGGGATGGTGGCTGCTTGTACTTGTTTATCCTTCGGTTTTCCACACTTCTCAATATCTTCGAAGTCCGACAGGAAGTACTTAGTATCTTCATATTTCTGTACTTTATTTACCGAGAACGGGTTGAGCTCTACCTGTGATGGTATGCTCTTGGCCATTCTATTGGCTATATATGCCCTAGAGGCCTTTGTTGTATATGATGCTAGGGATATATATGTACATGACAATCTTGCTCAATATGATAGTATGCTATTTGGTTTTCCTTTATCTTAACATGTGATATGTTTTACTTGTTATTTTATATCGCTTATACATATTGATAAAGCCTTTAGGATCCTTGCTTGACTATCAGCGTTATGATGGCAATCATACTTATGGGAGCTGGGTAGTCGATAAGCACATCCTTAAATATCTCTAGTTGTGGGAGTATCGAGACTGGGCATCGATACTCCAGAGTAGACTAGTGTATATATTTCTAGACCCTGATGAGGGACGATGGTTGGTCCCACAACCATTGGTGTGATGCACCTAAGATTGTATACAGGTGCTCACTAGGGGTGAGTACACTGGACGGACTTGCCGAGAACTGGCTAGATGGTATTATACCTATCGTCAGATAGCAGTTCTCAGGTGATATGAGTACAGATAGTCTGTCGACCTGAGGTCGTCATTTTTCTTGTGTGAGTTACCACTGTGCTTTGATTACTACCCTACCATGGCTCTACTGAGTCGTGCAAACAGGTTTTAGTTGGATATAGTTTTGAACCACATGAATGCAGTGAGCGATTGTTGGGAATTCATCTCTCTCAGTATAGGGAGTCGATATCGCGCTGTGTTCGGTTGGCCAACACCATAAGTCCCTGGCCATGGTGGATTGAGAATTACTGATAGTTAGATCAGTAGATTCTCGGATGGTCTTGTGCCACATCGGCACGACTTGTCAGGTTATTAGGGGTTTGATGTTTTCCACCCCCTTGACCCGGCATGCGATACTCTCAGATGAACAAACCGGACTGTATGAAGATTGTCACGGACATGCTCAGTAGGAGTTCAGATGAGTTTGCTCGTAGACCTTCTTTTCGACAGATACCTGGGTAGCCTTTACGTACAGCTAGTGCTATTGACGTGCTTGTGGTTAAACCCACTGTCACCGTACTGCCAAGTCTTTAGAATCCCACAAAGAGGGTTTTCCCGGTTCAGGCGAAACGATATAGAGGCTGTATGGTTTTACGTGCAGGGTTTCGATCATATACGTGTACCAGCTACACATATTTTTGATCGTACGGATAATACTGGCGGGCTTAAGATTAAGATGCATTCTAGTATTATAATATTAGATTATTTTCATCTCTTGGTATTCATGGTATGCATACGGGTATGTATATACGGTGAGGGGTATTCTTGTATTTTCAGAAGAGTGCTTCTAGAAGAAGACACCTCATTTGTGATTAATCCATTTATTCAAATGGATAACGAGGTGGGAAAATGTGGTGTTATTAGAGCATGGTTGAAGCATGGATACATTGGATGACTCATTCACTTTGGATGACTATTGAAGCATGGTTGTATGATTGTTATTATTATCATTGAAAAGAAATGCTTCATAGTTATCAACACTTAACCATTCTTCAACTCATTCTTGACTTGACACTCTCTTTCCTCCTTTGCTCTCTTCTTCTTCCTCAAACTGTAAACACTCTCATGTGTTGAGAATCCTAGGGTGATTGAGATAATTTAGTCCAATTAACTCTCTACATCATCTAAGCTACCTAGATTAGCAAACTAGGTAATTTAGTTACCTCAATTTAGAGGTTAGATCTTGAACTATAGACTCTCGGGTGGATCTTCTTCGATACGAGGAGGCTGATAACTAAGCTCGATCCATACAAACGAGGAGCTTAAGAAGTGGATAAGAAGACCCGAAGGACTTGAACACAAAGGTATAAATCACTTCATAGTAGATTAGAACCTTTGTTAGTTTAGCTAGTTAAGTTTTATGGTCGATCTTAGAAGTTTAGTCGATGTTGCTTTCTACAAAATTATATTTTGTTAATTCTGGCTCTCTAAAAATCCTATGGAGTTTTTGACATCTACTTACATGGTATCAGAGCCACTCCATAAGCCTTAGATAGCTCGTAGCGACGTTTGAAATCCGCCGTTTTTGTCGCGCACGAACTGCCGAAAAAAACAGTCCCTAAAATTAGAATTTTGAGATATTTTCACACCCCGCGGGCTCACGGTTTGAACCGAGAAGTCGCAAGGTGAAGCATGGGCACCTTAGAGATACCCCGAGGGGGACCAAAGGCCGGACACCCCCCCAAGACCACCATAAGGCGGCCTTAGGTGGTGACCCGAAAGCACCCCAAAAGGGTGCTCTCGGGTCTGCCTTCCCCTAGGGGTGGGTACCCCCCTGAGGCTCCCGGATCGATAGTTAATTTTAGCCCCTTCGCCTATGCAAAGATTCAGAAGGGTTTCGGGTTCTTTTCGACTCCCGGATTGGCTTACAACGATTTTTTTGGGGACTTTAGCAGACGGTTTTTCAAGACTTGGAAAATGGTTTCGTCAACGTTGTGGTTTTCCTTACTTGCTTTATTGATGTGTATATGTGTTCTTTAATATCTTCTAATCGCTATATGTCGATTAGAAAGGGTTGCACATATCTTATGATGTTCGGATGCGAATGGTTTCATGGATCGTCATGTGAATAACCCGGTGTGAATCTAGATGTGAGATGTGAGTGGATTTTTTGTAATTCATGTAATAATTCTTGTATATTCTTTTAATGGGGTGCATCCGGGTTAAGAATGTAGTTACCGGCTGTATATTTTTTCATTTCCGTATCTAGGTTTGACCTATAAAGGAGTGCACAAGCTACCGGGTTCTAGGATTCAGTGGGTGGCCATCTCGAAGAGTCGAGACCCTGATCACCCAATTCTAGGATTAGCGGGTAGCTTACCATACTCATAAGGGTCTAGGATTATTCATACTCGGCTATTCACACGACAGTGGAGGACTGTGTTTCATAGGTGGCTCATTGAAATGCAAATGTTCCTAATTGATCCATTTTTCCATTCTCTGTGATGCTTATATCTGCCTGTGTTGCTTATCATGCCTATGATGGATATATATATATATATATATATATATATGTATGTATGTATGTATGTATGTGTGTGTGTGTGTGTGTGTGTGTGTATATGTATGCATGTATAAATAAATGTTGTATATGTTTTGCATCCGCGGTAGTCCAGCCCCGCTCTGCCATTAGTTAAGTAACTTAACGGTATATGACGGGGCCCCGTGGCGAATGCGAGTGGCATATACGTATATTCTATTTTCGTTCTTTTTGTGGTGTGATAAGGTTAATTGATGGGACCACATTAATCTCACTTAATGCAAATTAATAAACCTAATATCTGACGTCGTTGGAACAATTGTAAAACCACTCGGTTTTCTTCAAAAATAACTTTTAAAAGCGGAGCTTAAACCACTCCTTTTCAAAAGCTATCCGGTTCCTTCAACTATATCAAGTTCATTACGTTAACGGTTTTCGCCAAAACCAGCCGCAGCCCTTCGTAATTTTAGATAGGTATCTACTAGTATTCATGCTACGTGTTTTGACTTTCGCCAAGGTATAGTGTTTGGTAGCTAGTGAGTGCTTATCCGTAGCATAGATAGATGCATTCATTTAGGACAGGCATACAGCTGTTTTGGCCTTCGTCAAGGGCTTGTACGAATGGGTCTAAATTAATCTGGACAATGATAGGTTGAACTTGACTTGCAACTTATAATGTTTTGAGCTTCGTCAAGGTTATGAGCGCTCGGGGCAAAAACCACATCGGGAGTTTCAAACATACATGAAACATGTTAGTGTTGCATACCTTCTAGAGAGTGGTAGTTTTGGTAGGCTTCCTTCAAAATTATTACACAATGATAGTTGGGTCCCGATCCTATTGTGTGTAAGTCCATGTTGCCTACCCCGGTGCTTGCGGGGAGGCGGAAACGTTATGAAAAATTCGATTTTTACAACACTAGGCAACATGGACTACACCAAAGGAGGGATCTTTGCTAAACATAAACCAACTACAAAGCTAAAAGAGTTAGGTACTCGGTTAAGGGGTTATACCTAAGTCTTGAAGTCCTTCTCTTCTTGCTCCTTGGAGTGTGATGAACTGGTTCTCCTCGTCGCCTTCTCTTGCCGAAGAAAGATCCACCCGAGGGCCTCTACCTTTGGCTCCAACCTCAAACTAGAAGTAACTAAGCTGCTTGGTGTGCTAAACCTAGAACCTTAGAGAGAGTAGAGAGTAATTTTAAGAGATTTATCTCAAGCTCAATGGTTCTCAACTCATGAGAGGGGAGAGCTTTGAGAGAGAGGAAGAGGATGAGAGAGAATGAGAATGATAGAATGAGAAGAATAATGCCAACCTTCTCACATATATGTGAATTATGATAAATAAATAATTATCTAAAGATAATTGTGATGGTTAATCTTGAAATGACCATTATCATTTCACATTAATTACTTTTGCAAGAATCAAAGAGCATCTTTCATATGAAATGATGATGGTCAACTTGTCAACCTAGGTCAACAAGTCAAGCACAGTCAAATGGTCAACAACCCTAACCATACACAATTATAATTAACTAATATTACTAATCATATTTCACACATAAACATCAGGGTTAAGAAAATGACAATGGTCATCAACCCTAATGAAAGTCCTCTGCCTCTGCCTCAGTCAACTGTGCATACACCCGTATCCGTGTTCCGAGGAACACGAATACAAAGAGATAAAACTAATCCCTAAACATATACTAGGATCTGGCTTAAACCAAATCCCGCTAGTATAAGCTGTCCGGACACCAAACGTGCACAAGTACGCGGATGTGAACGAACCCCGTCGCAAAACCATGCGACCTCAACCCGTTTTGCCTAAAAGGCGAATAACCATCTGTGTGGGACTCTAAAGACTCGACACTATGCTGGCAGTGAGTTTAACCACAGACCGCAAGCGGCACTAGCTATACGTAACGGTCCCCAGGTAGATGCCGATAAGAAGACTGACGAGGTAAACCCATCTGAACTCATACTGAGCCTGAATGTGACAGTCTCCGTACAGTCCGGTCTGTTCGTCTAAGTGTATTGCATGGCGGGCCTAGGGGGCGGTAAACGTCAGTCCCCTAATAGCGTTACAAGTCGTGTCGGAGTGTAGCCCAGAACACCCTGAGATAATACTGGAAACCTACCAGTCTATCCCGCTTTCCCTGGCCAGGGACTTTGTGTAATGGCTCTCCTAGACACAGCGCGATATCAACTCCCAATACCGGGTGAGACGAATCCTGTCTAACCATCACTGCCTCCAAGTGCTTCGGGACTGCACCCAAAAACTACCTGTTTGCACGACTCCTTTGAGCCGTGGTAGGGTAGTAATCAAAGAACAATGGGAACACACTCGAGGCGAAGTGACAGTGTCAAGTCAACGGACTAAGCTGTACTCATGTCACCTGGGAGCTGATAACTGACGATAGGTATAATACCAACCAACAGTTCCCAACGAGTCCTGTCCAGTGTACTCGTAACCTAACGAGCACCCGCATACTATCTCAAGTACGACGTACTGACGGCTGTGGGATAGACCGTCTCCCAAGCTGGGATGAGAAGCGCATACGCTAGTCTACTCCGGAGTATCGATGCCCTGTCTCGATAGTCCTACGACTAGGTACCTGCATAAGGATGTGCTTGTGGATTACCCAAGCCCCAACGAGTGTGACTGCCATCACAACGCTGGTAATCAAGTAAAGATCCTAAGGGCTCCACTAATATGTAAAGGCGATATGCTAAAAGAAACACATGCACACATTAAAGTAGAAACAAACCAAGTAGCAAACTACTATATTGAGCAAGATTGTCAATACAAGGTGAATATCCCAAGCTTCCATCAAGTGATATACAAATTAGTATGATACAGTAATGGCCTCTAGGGCATATACACTAACAATCTCCCACTTGCACTAAGGCCATATACTGGCGTATCGAAGACCTATCATCTCGATCAGCCGCTCGAACTGAGTCTGGGGTAAGGCCTTCGTGAATGGATCAGCAGTGTTATCTTCCGTAGCAACTCTCCGAACCTCGATCTCCTGGCGACCCACGATCTCCCTGATCAGGTGATACCGCCTCAAGATGTGCCTGGACTTCTGATGGGACCGGGGCTCCTTCGCTAAAGCTATAGCCCCGTTGTTGTCGCAATACAGAGGTACTGGATCAACAATGGACGGAACCACATGAAGTTCTGTTAGGAACTTCGTTATCCAGACGGCTTCTTTTGCGGCATCTGCAGCAGTGATATATTCCGCTTCCATCATCGAGTCAGCAACAGTTTCCTGTTTGGAACTCTTCCAACACACCGCCCCTCCATAGAGGGTAAAGACATAACCCGACATGGACTTGGAATCATCCTTGTCACTCTGGAAGCTGGAGTCAGCAAAGGCCTCGATCTGGAGGTCTTTTCCTCCATACACCAAGAACATCTCCTTAGTCCTTCTCAGGTACTTGAGAATGTTCTTTACCGCTATCCAGTGTTTCTCCCCAGGGTTTGACTGATACCGTCTTACCACATTCAGTGCATAAGCTACATCTGGTCTGGTGCACAACATCGCATACATTATAGAGCCTACCGCAGAAGCGTAGGGTATAATAGACATGCGATCCCTTTCCAAATCAGTCTTGGGAGACATCTCTTTGGAGAGGGTGATCCCGTGACAAGCCGGTAGATTACCGCGCTTGGAATGTTCCATACTGAATCTTTTTAGTATGGTGTTGATGTACCTAGACTGTGAAAGTCCTAATATCCTCTTGGATCTGTCATGATAGATCCGGATCCCCAGAATGTAAGAGGCATCGCCCAGGTCTTTCATGGAGAACCTGTGTAACAAGAACCCTTTGACAGATTGTAGCATAGGAATGTCATTTCCTATCAAGAGAATGTCATCCATGTATAAAACGAGGAATACTACAGTTCTTGCTACAAATCTACTATAGATGCATGGTTCATCTGGATTTTTGATAAAGCCAAATTCTTTGACCGTCTCATCAAAACAGATGTTCCAACTCCGCGATGCCTGCTTTAGTCCATAGATGGACTTAAGCAACTTGCACACCTTTCCGCTGCTCCCACTCTGAATGAAACCCTCTGGCTGGTCCATATAGACACACTCCTCTAAATTTCCATTTAGAAAAGCGGTCTTTACGTCCATCTGCCAAATCTCATAATCGTGGAAGGCAGCAATGGCAAGAAGGATCCGAATGGATTTCAACATAGCCACTGGAGAAAAGGTTTCGTCATAGTCCAAGCTAGGTCTTTGACGGAAACCCTTTGCAACAAGTCTAGCCTTATAGGTCTCAACCTGTCCATCTACACCAATCTTCCTTTTGAAGATCCACTTGCATCCTACGAGTTTTACCCCATCTGGAGCAACGTCCAACGTCCATACTTTGTTGGTGTACATGGACTCCATTTTGGTCCGCATTGCATCCAGCCATTTTACCGAGTCAACGCTCTGAATGGCCTGCTGGAAGCTAGTCAGCTCATCACTATCAATGATGCAATCCTCTCTATCCCCCTCTATGAGAAAACTGTAGTATCTCTCGGGCGGATGAGACTGCCTACTACTTCTGCGGAGCGGCGCAGGAATTCCTGATCTTTCGAACCCTCTGGTTCTACTAAGCTTTCAGTAATAGCTCGTGGTTCTGGAATTTCTTCCAGTTCTATTGCGCTCCCACTTATCTGATTTTCCAAAAACTCAGTTTCCAAGAAGTGGGGATGACGAGAAACAAAAACCTTTTGTTTCTCTTCGCAATAGAAGAAATATCCCTTGGAGTTCTTTGGATATCCCACAAACTTGCACCGTACTGAGCGTGCCTCGAGTTTGTCCGCATGCTGCTTTTTGACAAAAGCTGGACATCCCCATTTCTTAATATGATTAAGATAGGGTCTCTTCCCACACCACATCTGATATGGTGTAGTAGGCACAGTCTTAGTTGGAACTCGGTTCAAAAAGTATGCAGCTGATTCTAGTGCATATCCCCAGAATGATCGCGGTAACTCAGCGTTACTCATCATGGACCGTACCATATCCAATAGGGTTCGGTTCCGTCTCTCCGATACACCGTTATGTTGCGGAGTGTATGGAGGAGTAAGCTGAGAGAGAATTCTATTCTCTTTTAAGTAATCCAGGAACTCGGCACTCAAGTATTCACCACCTCGATCAGATCTTAGTGTCTTGATACTTTTGCCTGTTTGTTTTTCTACTTCATTCTTATATTCCTGGAATTTTTCAAAGGCTTTGGATTTATGTTTCATTAAGAAGACATATCCGTACCTTGAAAAGTCATCCGTAAAAGTAATGAAGTAAGAATAACCGCTTCGTGCATGCGTAGACATTGGACCGCACACGTCGCTGTGTACGAGTCCCAAGAGCTCGCTCGCTCTTACTCCGTGTCCAGTGAACGGAGTCTTTGTCATCTTTCCTTTGAGACAGGATTGACAAGTTGCATATGATTGATATTCGAACGGATCCAAATATCCTTTTGTATGTAACTTCGTCAACTTTCTCTCATTGATGTGACCCAGTCTACAATGCCATAAGAAAGCCTGATTTGTTTCCGGAGACTTTCTTTTGTATGTATTCTGGACATTGAAAATCTGTGGTTGGTGTAATACGTATATACCATTGCTTAATGTACCTGACCCAATCAGAACTTGATTAAGGTGAATGTTTACAACATTACTTACAAAAGCAAATTCATAACCTTCTTTAGATTTAAAGATACAGAAATGATATTACAAGTTGCATTGGGTATAAAAAAGCAATTACGTAAAACCAAAACATGTCCATTTGGCATTCCCAGGTGATAGTCCCCCACGGCCTCAGCATCCATGCTAGCTCCGTTTGCAACTTTGAGGGTCATATCACCTGCCTTAAAAAACCTACGCTTTCTCAATGCCTGCAAAGAATTACAGATATGAGATCCTGACCCGGTATCCAATACCCAGGAAGTAGAGTTTATTGATAGACAGTTTTCAATAACATACACACCTGAAGCTGAAGCCGCAACTTGCTTCAGATCCTGTGTTCTGGCCTTCCAAGCCCTGCAATCTTTTTTCCAGTGTCCACTCTTATGACAGTAAAAGCACTCTTCCTTCCCCACAAGCTTCCCCGCTATCTTTGTTGCTTTTGACTTTCCCTGCGTATCCACTTTACTAACACCGCCCCTTGGTTTGGCGGGGGTTTTCTTCTTCTTTCCCTTGGCTTTCGCCTTGGACCTAGAAGAGGAAGATCCTCCTACAAACAAAGTGGATGTTTCCCTACCTTTTTGTAGGGTGCCCTCTGCACTCCTTAGCATGTTGAGGAGCTCTGAAAGTTCAACTTCCTTTTCTTGCAAGTTGAAGTTCAGGATAAACTGGGCGTAAGTGGAAGGAAGGGACTGGAGAATTAAGTCCGTATAGAGCTCATTCTCCAACATGGTCCCAAGGTCCGCGAGCTCCTCTATGTAGCCAATCATCTTAAGCACGTGTTCCGCTACCGATGATCCGACGGCCAATCTCGCCGAAAACAACTTTTTCGACACTTCGTATCTGGCGATACGGGATTACTCTCCATACAGTTCTTTTGTATGGAGAAATATGGATTCGAGGTCCATATTCTCGTGCCTCCTCTGATGTTCATTGTCCATAGAGGCAAGCACGAGGCACTTGGCCTTCGCGCAGTCGATTTCCCAAGTCTTACGGATTTCCCTATCCGCGACGCTAGTTTTGGGACCTGGGATAGGGGGAGCTTTGGTGGTAAGAAGATACCCCAACTTGTCATAAGTGATTGCCATTTCGACATTCCTGAGCCAATCTTTGTAGTTTGGCCCTGTCAGTATATTTTTATCTAGAAGTAACTTAAGTCCAGTCATGATATTTGGTCGCTGCAATTAGGAGAGAGAGAAGAAACACTTTAGCATGATGCTCTTGCAAGTTTAGAGTGGTTTTTAATTTGTCTAAACAGGATGGCTCCCACTGTCTCTCGAATCCCTCCTCAAACCATAAAGGAAGAATTAGTCGGGATCAATCTCACCGTACAATTCCTGCTTAACCGTTCATCCAGGCCAGTGCCGGTACTTCGAGGGAGGTTTTCCAACGCTTTCGCGAAGTTCCTTAATTAAATAACCTCTTTTCCCTGTGGGCGTAGCCTCGCTAACACCTTTCTAGATACCTACTTGGTTTATAGCATTGATCGTTAAGTGAGAAAGTTCCGGAGGAGTTGCATATACTCACAGTAGGATCGGGATCCAAATATCATCGCATGACAAAACTGAAGGAATCCTACCAGAATCATCACACTCCAAATGGTATGCAGCGCTAGCAAGTTTCAGTTTCTTTTGAAACTCCCAATGTGGATTTTTGCCCCACGCTCTTATGACCTTGACTTTGGCCAACAAATCATAAGTCACATGTCAAGTTCTACCCGTCATTCTCTAGGTTAATTTGAACCCACCCGCACATACCCTTGACTTTGGCCAACAAGGTAGAACGACTGTCCCAAACCAACACATCTCTCTATGCTGCACATGAATACCCAATAGCTACCAATCACTATGCCTTGACTTTGGCCAACAAACATAGCTTGAATACTTATTGACCATCCATGTGAAACGACGGAGGGCTACGAATGGTTTTGGCGAAACCGTGAACGTAGTGAACTTGATATAATCGAAGGAACGAGATAGGTTTCAAAAGGAGTGGTTCAAGCTCCGCATTAAAAATTTGGTTTTGAAAAGAACCGAGTGGTTTTGAAAGTGTTCCAACGACTTTTACTTGGTTTATTTTTCTTGCATTAATTTTAATGCGTCCCATCAATTAATCCTACCATTGCATAAAACAACGAAAATATGACGTACGCTTTTATGCCATCCGTATTCGCCACGGGGTCCAATCATCACCCATTAGATTACTTAACTAACGACAGAGCGGGGGCTGGACTAGCGCGGATGCAAAACATAAGCAACGCCTAAATAGATATCATATATAGATATATGCATTCGTCACATGCAATGATAGCCATTCCAGATCACAGATGAACACATTGGATATACTAGGAATCCGCATTTCGTACGAGCCTGTAACGAAGAACGGATTACACGGTCGCGATAAATAGCCAAACCCCACCCTAGACCCCTACGGGTGCGGCAAACTACCCGCCAAGTACCCGAAGCGAAGCAACCTCCCTCAACACCGTGAGTAGGCTACTCGGCACTTCGAGATACCCGGTAGTTTGTGCACCCCACCTTGGGTCTATCCTAGGAGCAAAAACAGTAAAAGAAATTATACAATGACGGCTACAACCCCAACCCGGTTGTGCGGCCATACAAATAATATTACATCAATTACATATTACATGAATTGAAAGAATAAGAAAACTCTCATCTCACAACCCCCCGGCTATTCATCCACGACAATCCAACGAATTCATATACACAAACCATCAACATTACAGATCACAGATATGTATAACCACCACTAATCGACGTATAGAGATTAGCAAGCATTCAATACATATATCACATCACAGATATAACCCATTAGCCAAAGTGTAAAGAAGTTCGATCGAAATACGGATTTGTGACCACCCCAAAAACTAACTTGTTCTCTGGAAATTCTGGGCAGAAACAAACCATCTCAAAAATCACAAAACACCAACAGAAGAAAACTGCAGGAGAAACGATCCACAGCCGAGTCAACTCAGCCGCGGATCCACGGCAGGAGCAAGCTCTTGCCGCGGAACAGCGGTTGGTTGGTCGACTCACTGGATCGTTTTTCTTGCCTGTTCTAACAAAAGCCTGAGCCGATTTTTAGTACACGATTTATTATTTTTTGAGCAGAAACAAAAATCGGCAGAAACTTAGGTTTTAGAAAACGTGTTTTGCGATTTTTTCCGATCGAAGTTCAAGATACTTTGCTAACTAGTTAGTTTGTGTTTAGCTAGGCTCTGATACCACTGTAAGTCCACGTTGCCCACCCCGGTGCTTGCGGGGAGGCGGAAACATTATGAAAAATTCGATTTTTACAACACTAGGCAACATGGACTACACCAAAGGAGGGATCTTTGCTAAACATAAACCAACTACAAATCTAAAAGAGTTAGCTACTCGGTTAAGGGGTTAACCCTAGGTCTTGAAGTCCTTCTCTTCTTGCTCCTTGGAGTGTGATGAACGGGTTCTCCTCGTCGCCTTCTCTTGCCGAAGAAAGATCCACCCGAGGGCCTCTACCTTTGGCTCCAACCTCAAACTAGAAGTAACTAAGCTGCCTGGTGTGCTAAACCTAAAACCTTAGAGAGAGTAGACAGTAATTTTAAGGGATTTATCTCAAGCTCAATGGTTCTCAACTCATGAGAGGGGAGAGCTTTGAGAGAGAGGAAGATGATGAGAGAGAATGAGAATGATAGAATGAGAAGAATAATGCCAACCTTCTCACATATATATGAATTATGATAAATAAATAATTAGCTAAAGATAATTGTGATGGTTAATCTTGAAATGACCATTATCATTTCACATTAATTACTTTTGCAAGAATCAAAGGGCATCTTTCATATGAAATGATGATGGTCAACTTGTCAACCTAGGTCAACAAGTCAAGCATAGTCAAATGGTCAACAACCCTAACCATACAAAATTATAGTTAACTAATATTAATAATCATATTTCACACATAAACATTAGGGTTAAGAAAATGACAATGATCATCAACCCTAATGAAAGTCCTCTGCCTCTGCCTCAGTCAACTTTGCATACATACCCGTATCCGTGTTCCAAGGAACACGAATACAAAGAGATAAAACTAATCCTTAAACATATACTAGGATCTGGCTTAAACCAAAGCCCGCTAGTATAAGCTGTCCGGACACCAAACGTACATAAGTGCGCGGATGTGAACGAACCCCGTCGCAAAACCATGCGACCTCTACTCGTTCTGCCTAAAAGGCGAATAACCCTCTGTGTGGGAATCTAAAGACTCGACACTACGCTGGCAGTGGGTTTAACCACACACCGCAAGCGGCACTAGCTGTACGTAACGGTCACCAGGTAGATGCCGATAAGAAGACTGATGAGGTAAACCCATCTGAACTCCTACTGAGCCTGAATGTGACAGTCTCCGTACAGTCCGGTCTGTTCGTCTAAGAGTATCGCATGGCGGGCCTACAGGGCGGTAAACGTCAGTCCCCTAATAGCGGTACAAGTCGTGTCGGAGTGTAGCCCAGAACACCCTGAGATAACACTGGAAACCTACCAGTCTATCTCGCTTTCCCTGGCCAGGGACTTTGTGTAATGGCTCTCCTAGACACAGCGCGATATCAACCCCCAATATCGGGAGAGACGAATCCTGTCTAACCGTCACTGCCTCCAAGTGCTTCGGGACTCCACCCAAAAACTACATGTTTGCATGACTCCTTTGAGCCGTGGTAGGGTAGTAATCAAAGAACAGTGGGAACACACTCGAGGTGAAGTGACAGTGTCAAGTCAACGGACTAAGCTGTACTCATGTCACCTGGGAGCTGATAACTGACGATAGGTATAATACCAACCAACAGTTCCCGACGAGTCCTGTCCAGTGTACTCGTAACCTAACGAGCACCCGCATACTATCTCAAGTACGACGTACTGACGGCTGTGGGACAGACCGTCTCCCAAGCTGGGATGAGAAGCGCATACGCTAGTCTACTCCGGAGTATCGATGCCCTGTCTCGATAGTCCTACGACTAGGGACCTGCATAAGGATGTGCTTGTGGATTACCCAAGCCCCCACGAGTGTGACTGCCATCACAACGCTGGTAATCAAGCAAAGATCCTAAGGGCTCCACTAATGTGTAAAGGCGATATGCTAAAAGAAACACATGCACACATTAAAGTAGAAATAAACCAAGTAGCATACTACTATATTGAGCAAGATTGTCAATACAAGGTGAATATCCCAAGCTTCCATCAAGTAATATACAAACTAGTATGATACAGTAATGGCCTCTAGGGTATATATACTAACATTGTGAGTATCTACTACTCTTTGGGATTCACTTTGCAATTAGCAAATCAAGTTGGTGTCTAGAAAGGTGTTAACGGGGCTATGCCTCTAGGAAAACGAGGTTATTTAATTAGGTCTGTGCGAAAGCATGGGAAACCTCCCTCCGAAGTACCAACACTGGCTTGGCCGAAAGATAAGCGAACTTGTTGGGTTGCGATTAATCCTGACTAATTCTTCTTTTAGGGTTTGAAGGAGAATTCGAGGAAACAGTGGGAGCCATTCTGGTTAGATAAACTAATAACCAATATAAACTTGCAAGAGCATATGCTGATTGTTTCTTTTCACTTTCTCCTAATTGCAGCGACCATGACGGGACTGTTGGAGATAGTGCCCTCAGAGTCAATTATTGGATCACAGGCACGTGATTGCAATGATTGAGGGAGGACCTATCCCGATAGGACAGTCTTACTCGAGATGATAGTATGCTATCTGGTTTATCTTTATCATCGTGTACTGCTTTAGTTGACCTGACAGGTCGCTATTACACGTTGATAGAGCCCCTAGGATTCTTGCTTGACGACCAGCAGTATGATGGCGATCATATACGTGGGAGCTGGTAGTCTATAAGCACATCCTTAAAAGGTCCCTAGTCGTAGGAGTTTCGAGACTGGGCATCGATACTCCATTAGTAGACTAGTGTATACAGTCGAGACCCCGACGAGGGGCGGTGGCCGGTCTCACAAGCCACTGGTGTCAGTTGGTTCACCTAAGATGTATACAGGTGCTCATTGGGTTATGAGTACACCGGACAGGACTCGCCGGGAACCTGCTAGTTGGTCTTATACCATATGTCAGATAGCAGTTCCCTGGTGACATGTGTATAGGTTAGTTCATCGACCTGAGATCGTCATTTGTCTCGTGTGAGTTCCCACTGTGCTTTGATTACTACCCTACCACGGCTCAAAGGAGTCATGCAAACAGGTTTTAGTTGGGTACAGTCCCGAGCCACATGGAGGCAGTGAGCGGATCTGCAGGGGTTCGTCTCTCCCGGTATTGGGGGTAAGGTCGCGCTGTGTCTAGGAGAGTCATTACACAAAGCCCTCGGCCGAGGCAGGAGATTTACTGGTAGGTATTCCAGTAGTATCTCATGGTGTTCTGGGCTACGCTCCGACACGACTTGTACCGCTTTTAGGGGTCTGACTTTTACCAACCCCCTAGGCCCGCCTGGCGATACTCATATACGAACGGACCGGACTGTACGGATATTGTCACTGACAGGCTCAGTAGGGTGTCAGGATGAGTTCGCTCATCGACGTCCCTTTTAGTCAATAGTTGGTGGCCCGTCACGTATTGGCTTATACCTCTGACGTGCTGGTGGTTAAATCCACAGCCATAGTATTGACGAGTCTTTAGAGTCCACCACACATTCAGTTACTCAAGGATCGGAAAGTTTGTACTAGTGTCCGTATGGTTATATGGCAGGGTTCGATCAGATACGTGCGGTATTGCACGGATCAGGATCGGACGGATATTACTAGCCGGCTTTGGTTTAAGCCGGATCCTAGTATAGTACAGTGTAGATTTTGTCTCATTGCATTTGTATCCGGTCGGAATACAGATGCGGGTGTGTATGCACAGTATCGGGGTTTTTCTGTAATTTATTACGGGACCAGTTTTCTGGAGTTGCCAGTTTGCATTCCGTTCCGGCCGGTTTTTCCTTTGTTCTTTCCCGGCAGGACTTTTCAGATGGAGGGGGTAATTTGCAATTGTGCAAATTACATTTGTGGAGGGGGTCCTTTGCATTTGAGGGATTATGATAAGACTATCATCATTAGATTCCTTTCTTTTCTTCATGATGGTATTGTATTAATGAGAAAGGATTAAGATGGGATTGATTTGCTTCCTTGATGTGAGACTTGCTTTATGCTGTGGTCACCACCTTTGTTCTCCTACACTCACCTCCCTCTTGTATTATGTTTTTTCTCACCACCATTTCCATGAGAGAGAGGGGGCCGACCACATTGCAAGAGGAGAGAATGAG
The DNA here is from genome assembly GCA_030015575.1 of Agapanthus africanus. NCBI lineage: Eukaryota > Viridiplantae > Streptophyta > Magnoliopsida > Asparagales > Amaryllidaceae > Agapanthus > Agapanthus africanus. The sequence continues at coordinate 186,099,454 of CM057341.1, forward strand.
AGGTTCATTTTGATGTGTGGCAATTTGCTTCATTTCATTTTTATTCTTGGCTTGCAAAAGTTTCAAAGCTCTCTCCATTGCTCTTTCTTGATTCCTCCATCAATGGCAACTACATAAACCCCATGAGACAACCATTCTACACTAGCCTACAGCAATTCTTGGACGCGTCGGCCAGCCAACTTCACGCCCGAGTTGCCTCGGTCCAGAGGTGGGAGCCCGTAAAAGAATCCGGCTATGTGGTGCCCTTCCGGCGAGGAGGCGACGACATGGAGACAGGACTTTCCGCGGGAGATCGGGACGATGACGAGAAGACCGGAGGACTCGGATCACTCGGTATACTTCTCTACCCTTCTCTTGTTTGCTAGTATAGGTTAATGGTTAATGATCCGGGTTTTATTGTCCGCGGTAGCGCCAGTTTCCAAGTAAGGAAAATTTTTGATTCCGCATTTTGGCCTCGGTAAGACGGCCGGGGCGCTGCCGTGGCGCAACATGGTATCAGAGCCACGCCATTAACCTAGTCTAGCTTGCTTTAGTATGTTTAAAGACCCCATCGAACAAAAATCCCAAAAACCGTATTTCGTGTGCATCAGGTTTCTGTCGAAATTTTTTGGACTCTAAAAATTTTTCAGGTAGTTGCAAAATGATGTGCAGCGAAGTATAAGAATTTTGGTAAAATTTGGTCGCCTGATTCCATCATACCACCGCGGAACCGCGGCCAATGCCATGCTTGGGCCGCGGTTCCGCCGCCGTTTACCCTCTTCACTGCACCATATTTTTTCAGATTGTCTTACACTAAAAAAATAGGGTTTCTGGAATATTATTTTTGGGCCCAGAATTTCTTGATGTGCTACAGTAGTACTTGGGGGCCCATTTGGTAAATTTGATCGATCGGATATTTTAAACACATTGGTTCACAGTATTTACATTATATTTGCGACCGTGAATGTCACTTGATCGGTAAATCCTGTCTAACTGCTATAGCCCGGTTAGAAGGATTTGCGAACGTGACTTTCACGTTGATGTTCTATGTATTGCTGTGATGTTGCGGATCGGTCGTGGGGGATAGCCTGGATGCAATGCTAGTACAGTTTTTGTTGTATTATGTACATTTGATATTGCGGGGCGAGCGTCCGACATGTGGACTGCCGTCACTGCCTGTTTGTATTATTCTTTTGGGGCACGACCTGGTTGCGGTCGATATACCCGGTGTATGTATATTTTACTTTCTGTACTAGGATTACCCCGCAGAGGGGTGCACGGATAGCCGGGTTCTAGAGGGCAACAAGCGCGCATCTCATGGTATTGAGAGGAAGGGGGCTTTACTCTAGAATTGGCGGGCCATTCGCCGCACTCGTAGGGGGTACAGGTTGACCCAGGAGGGGTGCCCAAGTTACCGGATTCCGTGAAGTGCTGGGTGGTCCATTCACGGTGCTGGAGGGGACTGCCTCGCTTCAGGTCTTGGCGGGTGACTTGCCGCGCCCGTAGGGGTCTAGGATTTCTTTGCACAGGCTATCCACATGACCAGGGGAACGTCGGGTTTCAGCAGCGGCTCTGTGAAACCCGGGGCTTCCAGATATCTGTATTGTTCTGTGATGCTGTACATTTCTGTAATGTTGCATTCTTATCACGCCTTGAGCGAATATAATATATTGGTATATATATTAGTAGATATTGTATATGTTTTGCATCCGCGCTAGTCCAGTCCCCGCTCTGTCGTTAGTTAGCTAACCTAACGAGTAATGACGGGACCCAGTGGCGAATGCGGATGGCATATACGTACGTCATATTATTTTCGTTCTTTATGGTGTGATTAATTGATGGGACTGCGTTGATTCGGATCAACGCAAGTTATAAACAAACCTATTCTGATGTTGTTGGAACAATTTTTCAAAAAGCTGTTATTGCAAGGGCGTTCCCTTTTGTTTTGCATAGTGGTATTCAGTTAGAATATCCTGCTCCTCAGTCGACGAGGCAAGGGCCGAGATCCCTTCACCGGGAGTGACCCCTTGGACAGAAGTTTGCGTCAGGGCAATAACTTCACTATAACCGATTACTTTTTGGTTTGCATCGTGGTATTCAGTTGGAATATCCTGCACCTCATTCTATGGGGAAAGAGCCGAGATCCCTTCACCGGGAGTGACCTCTTTAGCAAAGGGTTTTCGTCACTATATTTTTATAAAAAGATATCCAGTTCCTTCAACGATATCAAGTTCATTACGGTAAAAGGTTTTTCGCCAAAAACCATCCGTAGCCCTCCGTCATTTCAGATTAGTATTGCTTAGTATTCGTGCTACGTATGTCGTGCATTGCCGAGACGTAGTGTTCGGTAGCTGTGTAATACTTTTCTGTCGCATGGATAAGTGGATTGGTTAGGACAGTCGTACGGTTATGTTGGCATTGTCAAGGACTCGTACGGGTGGGTTTAACGCAATCAAGATAATGACGGGTTGAACTTGACTAGGACTCTTTGATATGTTGGCATTGTCAAGGTCACTTGGGTCCTAGGGGTAAAAATCACATCGGGAGTTTCAAAATAACTGAGACTTGCCAGATATGCGCATACCTTCTGGAGTGTGATGACGTGAGCGGATTCCGTCACGTTATCATGCAATGATAGTTGGATCCCGATTCCCACTGATGAGTTGGTTTACTCCTCGGGTGATCCCGACTAATTCTTCTTTTCAGGTTTGGAGGAGAATTTGACGGTACAGTGGGAGGTCTCCTGATTAGACAAAGTGATAACCATTCTGATCTAGGTTAGAGTGCACGCTGAGTGTTTCTTTTCTCTCTCTCTCTTTGGCAGCGACCATTGACCCGACCCTAGACTATGACTCAGTGACCAAGATTAACCGAACCTTCTTAACACTGGCTTTTGGATTGTCAGAGTTGCAAACCTCATTGCCACTCCTACTTTTACCCTTTTTCTCCAGGACACCCCGTATTACTACGAACGTCTACTTCCATTGGACAAAACCATCGTATGGTTATATACGAACTCGAAGGAATTCGAGGATGGTTTCTGGTTCTGGAGAAAACGAATAGGACTATTCAGTTGTCTTTTCCTTTTACCTTCTCTCTCAGGTTGCGAGTACTCCTTGGTTTAGGAGTAGTACACCTATTACGCAAATTGGATAGTCTTCTTCCTAACCATAGGCTGGTGCCAAACGGTAGGGAATGAAGAAAACCAATTAGCATAACGATGGTGTGTAGAAGTTATTAAGTTAAGACAAAGCAAGGGATTAGTAGGAGGGCAAAGTAAATTGCGACTGATATTCACGACCAAACCAAGTATTTCTTCACCAATCCTAAATCACCTTTGTATTTCTCCAGGACACTCCGTATCACTACGAAGATCCCCAGTTTATTAGATACTCCATCGTATGGTTATATACGAACTCGAAAGGAACTTGTTCCAGTTCGGGGATGGATTCTGGTTCAGGAGAAATAGGAATAAGGTTTATTCGGTTGTCTTTTATCTTCACCTTTTCTCGTTTTGCGAGTGCTCCTAGGATTAGGACAGTACACCCATTATGCTTATTGGATAGTCTTCTTCCAAACTATAGGCTGGTGCCGAACGGTAGGGAAGGAAGAAAACCATTTAGCCTAAACGGGTGTACAGAAGGTAATGACTAAAGACATAGAAAGGGATTTAGAAAGATGGCAAAGAATTACAAGGTTACAGTTGTGAATCTGGATAATGGAAGAGGCATTACTAGGAATACCAGGATACCCCAACAAAACATTTCAATGTTTCAGTTTCACTGTGTACTGTTAATGGAAAACTGATTTCCCGATTAGACGCTTACTCCAGGGTATGTATTTACCAGGTATGATTCTCACATCTGTATGGTTTTACAGATGATGAGTGGGAGTAAGTTATTGGGAATTGGGTGATCATCCTCATTTTATCGGGATTCGTTGTAATCGGTGATATTTGAGGAAGTCACCTGGGTTGTTTGCCGGACGGCAATTATTTGGTTTTGAATATCCGCTGTTATGCACCAATTTCAAATTGATATATCTGTACGTCTATTTTTATAGAGTGAGATATACCTTTTTGAAATTATGTCTACGACATTTACCTATATCAGTGGATGGTTAGGTAAGGAGCATTAAACAGTGGTGTAATTCTTCTTAACCATAAGTACAGTTTTCAACCTACGACACACAGTGAATGAGTTATCAGACTCAAGGGACTTATACAGAGTATTGTATGTTATCCAGGGTCCATCAGGACAGAGGGGATGGTCCTCGTACTATATTCGGTTTACTTATGACTTCTCTGGTTTTTAGACAAGTGTTTCGTGGAAACACAGGGTCCGAATTTTGAGAAGTTATAGGTATTTGAATAAAGTAGAGAACCAGGTATTGCAAGTATCGGGATTCTTCAAAGTGATCGAAGATGTAGATACTTGTATATGGTATTCAGTTGATAGTAATGATTAAGAGAACTTGCTTCTCTTTCGGGTTACTCATAATTGGAAGCATTCCTAAGTTGAGTGACGCTGATCGGCCTTTTTCCATTTTATTGACATGCACTGGAGACAGCTGCATGATTTGAATCTGGTTCAATTAAATCAATGCCTCTGGTTCTATATTGGATATAGAACAGTTCATATCTTAACAATATTAAGGTACGGGGAGTTGTCCAGCTTATGCTTAAAACCAGACACTGGACAACTCAAGGCACGTTTCTGTAATGGCTGTTTGTGGGTTGACCCAGGCTATGACGAGGGTTGATTTTCTACCATAAGAAAGATCAATAGTGATATTGTTCTTGACTCGCCACAGTTTTAATAAAAATGGATTTTTTTTCAGAAAACGGTAGTGGGAGTATGGTAGAACTGGAAGTGATTCCAGAACCACAAACGATTACTGAAGATTTCACAGGAACCTAAAGATTCAATCTGGTTTGACATTCCATTGGCCACTCCGCAGATATGGTGGGTAACCTTAGGCACTCGAGAGGTACTTCGGTATGCTCAAGGACGGTGGCAGGGAGGTTCTTGTTTACCCAGACTTGCCATTGTTGTTGTTCCAGACTATGAGACCCGGCAGGAGGATGAGTATAGCGTCATTCTAAACTGGCTTTAGAAGTGTACGTCTATATGACTCTGCCAGAGGGTTGTCGTAGTCAGTGGGAGCAACGGAAGCACAGTGGGCAAGAGGCTTATGTCTATTTATAGACTAAAGCAAATATAGCGGAGATAGATCATCTATTTCTGATGTGATAGTCATAGGTTTGACTTCATCAGAATAAGGGGATGGATCTGTTAAGAAGGTAGTAGGGTGTGATGTCCTGGTATTTGGATGACATACACAGAGTAGGAAATGAAATTCCTATACTACGATCGGTTATACTTTGGTCGTCACACAGTGGTTTCTCCACACAGGACTTGGATATTATATCAGACATTCTGGTTACTAGATCTATGGTTTTAGATCTAGATTTGGGTAGTTTCCCAATCTGGGTACTTAGACAGCATTCTATGAGTATTTAGAATGGACGACTCTTGGCACGGTAATGTACCTGCAGTTGATGGAGTCACCCTCTCTAAAGGTGTCCTACAGACTAAAGGGGAGAGGGATGTGCATGATTGGCAGATCACTTGCTCAGGCAATTGAGTCAATCATGAGATGTCAAGTACCACACCAGATGTTGTTCTTGCACTAGATGCAATAAGTTGACATTGATCCAATCCTGGAGAAACAGTCGGAAGCAGTTTTTAGAACATAAGTGGATGTTCTAGGGATATGATAACGACAGCCTCATTCGGGAGACAGTTATCATTCCAGGCTTCCAAGGTGACCTGGACGACAAGGAGGTTGTCAGAGTTATAGTTTTCCCTCTGACGAGGGGCAGTATTTTGGACAGGTGATCCAGGCAGATACTGAGGGAGGCATGGCGCAGGATACTGATTAAGTTCAGTTGACGAGACAGTCTAAGAAGTCTGGATTTGGAGTTCATTTATGAACTAGGTCCCATCTGACATCCAGAAATTCTAAGACAGGTATTGCTCATTTCGGGAGATGGCTTTCTCCACGAACTTGAGATATAGAGAGACATAGAAAGAAACATCCTAGCGGATCCACTCACTGAGGCTATTCCTCGAACACAATAGTTTCGCAAACGGGTTTTGTGAGACTGACTTGTAGAGGAGTTGGGTGTTCGGTATCACACGGGCTGTGAGTATGCGACATCGCAATAATTAGCCTTGAGTGCAAGTGGGAGATTGTTGGAGATAGTGCCCTCAGAGTCAATAATTGGATCACAGGCACGTGATTGCAATGATTGAGGGAGGACCTATCCCGATAGGACAGTCTTACTCGAGATGATAGTATGCTATCTGGTTTATCTTTATAATCGTGTACTGCTTTAGGTGACCTGACAGGTCGCTATTACACGTTGATAGAGCCCCTAGGATTCTTGCTTGATGACCAGTAGTATGATGGCGATCATATACGTGGGAGCTGGTAGTCTATAAGCACATCCTTAAAAGGTCCCTAGTCGTGGGAGTTTCGAGACTGGGCATCGATACTCCATTAGTAGACTAGTGTATACAGTCGAGACCCCGACGAGGGGCGGTGGCCGGTCTCACATGACACTGGTGTCAGTTGGTTCACCTAAGATGTATACAGGTGCTCATTGGGTTATGAGTACACCGGACAGGACTCGCCGGGAACCTGCTAGTTGGTCTTATACCAGATGTCAGATAGCAGTTCCCTGGTGACATGTGTACAGGTTAGTTCATCGACCTGAGATCGTCATTTGTCTCGTGTGAGTTCCCACTGTGCTTTGATTACTACCCTACCACGGCTCAAAGGAGTCATGCAAACAGGTTTTAGTTGGGTACAGTCCCGAGCCACATGGAGGCAATGAGCGGATCTGCAGGGGTTCGTCTCTCCCGGTATTGGGGGTGAGGTCACGCTGTGTCAAGGAGAGCCATTACACAAATCCCTCGGCCGAGGCAGGAGATTTACTGGTAGGTATTCCAGTAGTATCTCAGGGTGTTCTGGGCTACGCTCCGACACGACTTGTACCGCGTTTGGGGGTCAGACTTTTACCAACCCCCTAGGCCCGCCATGCGATACTCATAGACGAACGAACCGGACTGTATGGATATTGTCACTGACAGGCTCAGTAGGGTGTCAGGATGAGTTCGCTCATCGACGTCCCTTTTGGTCAATAGCTGGTGGCCTGTCACGTATTGGCTTATACCTCTGACGTGCTAGTGGTTAAATCCACAGCCATAGTATTGACGAGTCTTTAGAGTCCACCACACATTCAGTTACTCAAGGATCGGACAGTTTGTACTAATGGTCGTATGGTTATATGGCAGGGTTCGATCAGATACGTGCGGTATTGCACGGATCAGGATCGGACGGATATTACTAGCCGGCCTTGGTTTAAGCCGGATCCTAGTATAGTACAGTGTAGATTTTGTCTCATTCCATTTGTATCCGGTTGGAATACAGATGCGGGTGTGTATGCACAGTATCGGGGTTTTCCTGTAATTTATTACGGGACCAGTTTTCTGGAGTTGCCAGTTTGCATTCCGTTATGGCCGGTTTTTCCTTTGTTCTTTCCCGGCCGGACTTTTCAGATGGAGGGGGTAATTTGCAATTGTGCAAATTACATTTGTGGAGGGGGTCCTTTGCATTTGAGGGATTATGATAAGACTATCATCATTAGATTCCTTTCTTTTCTTCATGATGGTATTGTATTAATGAGAAAGGATTAAGATGGGATTGATTTGCTTCCTTGATGTGAGACTTGCTTTATGTTGTGGTCACCACCTTTGTTCTCCTACACTCACCTCCCTCTTGTATTATGTTTTTTCTCACCACCATTTCCATGAGAGAGAGGGGGCCGGCCACATTGCAAGAGGAGAGAATGAGAGGTTCATTTTGATGTGTGGCAATTTGCTTCATCTCATTTTTATTCTTGGCTTGCAAAAGTTTCAAAGCTCTCTCCATTGCTCTTTCTTGATTCCTCCATCAATGGCAACTACATAAACCCCATGAGAAAACCATTCTACACTAGCCTACAGCAATTCTTGGACGCGTCGGCCAGCCAACTTCGCGCCCGAGTTGCCTCGGTCCAGAGGTGGGAGCCCGTAAAAGAATCCGGCTATGTGGTGCCCTTCCGGCGAGGAGGCGACGACATGGAGACAGGACTTTCCGCGGGAGATCGGGACGATGACGAGAAGACCGGAGGACTCGGATCACTCGGTATACTTCTCTACCCTTCTCTTGTTTGCTAGTATAGGTTAATGGTTAACGATCCGGGTTTTATTGTCCGCAGTAGCGCCAGTTTCCAAGTAAGGAAAATTTTTGATTCCGCATTTTGGCCTCGGTAAGACGGCCGGGGCGCTGCCGTGGCGCAACAGGGACTTAAGCTTATACTAGATAAAAACAAACTGACTAGGCCAAACTATAAATACTTGCTGAGGAACGTCTATATGGCCCTTACGTATGATAAGGTTGCATATGTCCTCAAGGCTAAAGCCCCCTGTTCCAGGTCCGACATCCTCGGCCGCGGACATTGAGGTCCGTAAGACTTGGGATCTGAATTGCGCGAATGCCAAGTGCCTCGTGCTGGTCTCTATGGATAAAAAATATCAGAGGCGGCACGAGAAGATGGACCTTGCTTCCATCTTCTTCCATACTAAAGATTTATATGGAGAGCAATCTCGTATCGTAAGATAGGAGATCTTGAAGAAATTGTTTCAGGCGAGGTTGGCTGTCGGATCATCTGTTGGGGACCACATCCTAAAGATGATTACTCTTATTGAAGAGCTCATGGACCTGGGAACTACGTTGGAGAATGAGTTGTATACCTACTTAATTTTACAGTCCCTTCCCACCACCTATGCCTAATTCATATTGAATTTCAACATGTAAAGCTGGAAGTTTCACTTCTTGAGCTCCTCAACATGTTGAGGGTGGCAGAAGTCACCTTGAAGAAATCTAAGGAAACACCCGCTGTGTTTATTGGGGAATCTTCTTCCGCTAAATCCTAGGCTAAGGCCAAGGAGAAGAAAAAGAAGGCCCCCTTCAAACCGAGAGGAGGTGTGCAAAAGGTGCAGAGTAAGGGAAAAAAAAGATCAGGGGATCAGCCACAAAGGAAGAGTGCTTCTACTATCACAAAAAGGGACATTGGAAGAAGTATTGCTGGGCTTTAAAATCCAAGAATCAGGACACGAAGCAAGTTGTGGCTTCGGTTTCAGGTGTGTTCGTGATTGAAAACTGTTTTTCTATTAACTCTACTTTCTGGGTATTGGATACTGGATCAGGATCTTACATCTGTAATTCTTTGTAGGTGCTGAGAAGCTATAGAGTTTTAAGGAAAGGTGATATGACCCTCAGGATTGGCAACAGAACCAGTGTGGATACTGTTGCAGTTGGAGAATATTAGCTTGGATTGACGAGTGGACTTATTTTGTTGTTACATAATTTCTTTTGTGTACCCAGTATGATGTGTAATATTATATTGTATCTTTATTATCTAATGAAGGATATAATTTTGCATTTGAAAGCAATGTCATAAACATTCACCTAAATCATGAAATGATTGGGTTGGGTACACTGAATAACGGAATATATGTTCTCAATCAACATCAAGTTTTCAATGTCCAAAACACGCTAAAAAGAAAGACTCCAGAATCAAATCAAGTTTTCTTATGGTATTGTAGACTTGGTCATATCAATAAAACACGATTAATTAAGTTACATAAAGATGGATATTAGATCCATTTGAATATCAATCATATGCAACTTATCAATCATGTATTAGAGGAAAGATGACCAAAACTCCGTTCACTGGATACGGAGAAAGAGCCACTGAGATCCTAGGATTCATACACAGCGACGTGTGTGGGCCAATGTCTACGCATGCAAGAAATGGTTATTCCTACTTCATTACTTTTACCGATGATTTCTCAAGATATGGACATGTATTCCTGATGAAATATAAATCCGAGATCTTTGAGAAATTCCAGGAGTATAAGAATGAAGCGGAAAAGCAATCTGGCAAAAGTATCAAGATGCTCCGATCTGATCGAGGTGGTGAATACTTAAGTGCCGAGTTCCTGGAATATCTAAAAGAGAATGTAATTCTCTCTCATCTTACTCCTCCATACACACCACAACACAACGGTGTATTAGAAAGATGGAATCACACCTTGCTTGATATGGTGCATTCCATGATGAGTAATGCTGAGTTGCCGCCGTCCTTCTGGGGTTATGCACTAGAATCTGCTGCATACCTATTGAATAAGGTTCCAACTAAGTCTGTGCCTACTACTCCATATGAAATTTGGAGTGGAAAGAAACCCTGTCTTAAAAATCTTAAGATATGGGGTTTTCCTGCTTTTTTCAAAAAGGTTCATCCGGACAAGTTTGAGGTATGTTCAGTATTTTGTAAGTTTGTAGGATACCATAAGAACTCTAGGGGGTATTATTTCTGTTACGCTGAGGAACAAAAGGTCTTTGTTTCTTATCATGCCCGCTTTATGGAGACTCAATTTCTTGAAAAAGAGATTAGTGGGAGCGCAATGGAACTGGAAGAAATTCCAGAACCACAAACTATTATTGAAGACTTAGGAGAACCTGAGATTTCAATGGAAACGGACGTACCTATGCCACTCCGCAGATCTAGTAGGCAGTCTCATCCACCCGAGAGATACTATGGTTTTCTCGTAGATGGGGATCGAGAGGATTGCATCATTGATGATGATGAGCCGACAAGTTTTCAGCAAGCCATCACGAGTAGAGACTCGGTGAAGTGGCTGGATGCTATGAGATCCGGGATGGAATTCATGTACACCAATAAAGTATGGACTTTAGATGTTGGTACGCCCGAGGTAAAACACGTTGGATGCAAATGGATTTTCAAAAAGAAGATTGGTGTAGATGGATAGGTAGAACCTGCAAAGCTAGACTTGTTGCTAAAGATTTTCATCAAAGACCAGGATTGGACTATGACGATAAAATTTCACCAGTGGCTATGCTTAAATCTATTCGGATCCTAATTGCCATCGCTGCCTTCCATGACTATGACATCTGGCAGATAGATGTTAAAACCGCTTTTCTACATGGAAGTTTAGAAGAGTGTGTTTACATGGATCAACCAGAGGGTTTCATAGATAGTGGGAGTAGCGGAAATGTGTGCAAGTTGCTTAAATACATTTATGAATTAAAGCAGGCATCGCGGAGTTGGAACACTGCTTTGATGAGACGGTCAAGGAATTTGACTTTATTAAAAATATAGATGAACCTTGTATTTATAACAATATTGTAGGTAGAAACGTGGTATTCCTCGTTCTATACGTAGATAAAATTCTCCTGATAGAAAATGATATTCCTATGCTACAATCGGCCAAGCTGTTCTTGTCATAGAAGTTCTCTATGAAATACTTGGGTGATACCTCGCACATTCTGGGGATTAAGATCTATCATGATAGATCTAAAGAATTTTAGGACTTTCACAGTCGAGGTACATAGACACCGTACTGAAAAGATTTAGTATGGAAGATTCCAAGTGCGGTAATTTACCCGCTTGTCACGAAATCACCCTCTCCAAAGAAATGTCTTCCAAGACTGATGAGGAGAGGGCTCGCATGAGCATTATACCCTATGCTTCGGCGGTGGGGTTGATAATGTATGCGATATTGTGTACCAGATCAGATGTAGCTTACGCACTCAGCGTCGTAAGCAGGTATCAATACAGGATAGCAGTAAAGAACATTCTTAAGTACCTGAGAAGGACTAAGGAGATGTTCTTGGTGTACGGTAATGGAGACCTCCAGATCGAGGCTTTTACCGACTCTGCCTTCCAAAGTGACAAGGATGACTCTAAATCCGTCTTGGGTTATGTGTTTACCCTTAACGGAGGGGAGGTCTGTTGAAAGAGCTCCAAACAGGACACCGTAGCAGGCACGTCGATGGAGGCTGAGTACATCGCTGCTAAAGATGCCGCAAATGAGGCTGTCTTGTTGAGAAAGTTCGTTTCTGAACATCAGGTGGTTCCATCCATTGGTGATCTAATACCTTTGTATTGCGATAACAATGGAGCCATGGCTTTGGCAAAGGAACCACGGTCCCATCAGAAATCCAGACATGTCTTGAGGTGGTACCACCTGATCAGGGAGATCGTGGATCGTCGGGAGATCGAGGTGCGGAGAGTAAATACAAAGGAAAACACAGCAAATCCATTCACCAAGACCATCCCTCAAGTCTAGTTCGAGAGACTATTCAAGATGTTGGGTATGCGGTACGCCAGCAACTGGCTCTAGTGCAGACGTTGGATACTCAATACGCCAATAACAGGCCTTAGTGCAAGTGGGAGATTGTTGGATATGTATGCCCTAGAGGCCTTCATTATATAGGATGTTAGGAATATGTATGTACAGGACAATCTTGCTTAATATGATAGTATACTATTTAGTTTTCCTTTATCTTAACATGTAATATGTTTTACTTGTTATTTCATATCGCTTATACATGTTGATAAAGCTCTTAGGATCATTGCTTGACGACTAGCGTTATGATGACAATCATACTTGTGGGAGCTGGGTAGTCGATAAGCACATCCTTAAATGTCCCTAGTCATGGGAGTATCGAGACTGGGCATCGATACTCTAGAGTAGACTAATGTATACATTTCTAGACCCTGACGAGGGGCGATGGTTGGTCCCGCAACCATTGATGTGATGCACCTAAAATTGTATACAGGCGCTCACAAGGGGTGAGTACACTGGACGGAATCGTCGAGAACTGGCTAGACGGTATTATACCTATCGTCAGATAGCAGTTCTCAGATGACATGAGTACATATGGTCTTTTCACCTTAGGTCATCATTTGTCTCGTGTGAGTTCCCACTGTGCTTTGATTACTACCCTACCATGACTCTATTGAGTCGTGCAAACAGGTTTTAGTTGGGTACAGTCCCGAGTCATATGGTGGCAGTGAGCGATTGTTGGGGATTTTTCTCTCCCGGTATAGGGAGTCGATATCGTGCTGTGTTCGTTTGGTCAACACCATAAGTCTCTGGCCAGGGCGGATTGAGAATTACCGATAGTTAGATCAGTAGATTCTCGAATGGTCTTGAGCCACATTGGCACCACTTGTCAGGTTATTAGGGGTCTGGCATTTTCCACCCCTAGACCCGGCATGCGATACTCTCAGACAAATAGACCGGACTATACAAAGATTATCACGGACATGCTCAGTAAGAGTTTGGACGAGTTTGCTCATCGGCCTTCTTTTCGACAGATATCTGAGTAGCCATTACGTACAGCTAGTGCCTCTGACTTGCTTGTGGTTAAACCCACTGCCAGCGTACTGTCGAGTCTTTTGAGTCCCACACAGAGGGTTTCGCTGGTTCAGGCGAAACGATGTAGATGCCGTATGGTTTTACGTGCAGGGTTTTGATCATATACGTGTACTAGCTACACATATTTTTGATTAGACGGATAATAGTAGCTGGCTTAGGATTAAGCCGCATTCTAGTATTATAATATTGGATTATTTTCATCTCTTGGTATTCATGATACGAATACGGGTATGTATATACGGTGAGGGGTATTCTTATATTTTCACAAGAGTGCTTCTAGAAGAAGACACCTCATTTGTGATTAATCCATTTATTCAAATGGATAATGAGGTGGAGAAACGAGGTGTTATTATAGCATGGTTGATGCATGGATACATTGGATGACTATTGAAGTATGAATGACTATTGAAGTATGGTTGTTATTATTATTATTGAAAATAAATGCTTCATAGTTATCAACACATAGCCATTCTTCAACTCATTCTTGACTTGACACTCTCTTTCCTCCTTTGCACTCTTCTTCTTCCTCAAACCCTAAACATTCTTATGTGTTGAGAATCCTAGGGTGATTGAGATAATTTAGTCTAATTAACTCTTTACATCATCTAAGCTACCTAAATTAGCAAACTAGGTAATTTAGTTACCTCAATTTAGAGGTTAGAGCTTGAACCTTAGACTCTCGGGTGGATCTTCTTCGACACGAGGAGGTCGATAACCAAACCCGATCCATACAAACGAGGAGCTTAAGAAGTGGATAAGAAGACCCGAAGGACTTAAACATAAAGGTATAAATCACTTCATAATAGATTAGAACCTTTGTTAATTTAGCTAGTTAAGGCTTATGGACGATCTTGGAAGTTTAGTTGATGTTGCTTGCTATAAAATTATTTTTTGTTAATTCCATCTCTCTAGAAATCCTGTGGAGTGTGCGACATCGACTTACACATTCTTGAAATGCTTCATACACTTGTGTTATGTAGAAGGAATGATATTGTACTCATGTAGCCAAAGTCTACCGAGTATTCTTTGTAACATGTCTTGCATTTGATGACATGGAACTTGACATCCATTATAAGCTGTCCGAAGTGAAGCGTCAACACCATGGACCCAAGTGTTTGTGAATACTGTGAGTCAAACCCTAAGATGATAATATTTTCCCGACCAAGGTATCGAGCATCCATAGACAGTTCCTTAAGCATCTTCACATTCAACAGGTTAACTGAGGAGCCATTGTCAACGAGAATCTTATGTATTCTCTTGTCTTCACAGTACCCATCTACATAGAGGGGTCTGTTGTGCTCGAATGTTCCCAAATGCAAATCTTCTTCGTTGAAGGTAATATCAGTGGTATTGACCTCTACGAGCTCATTTTTCATCTGTTCCTCTGCAAAGTAGGCTTGGAACTGATCAGGCTCCTCCCACGCTTTGATAAGAGTATCCTGAAGTTCTTTGGACAGGAGGAGAGCATCATATAAACTCAAGTGTGATGGCAATTTCTTGAGGTGTGTAAGGACATTGTAATCCACCTTCATTTTCTTAGGTAGGTCCTTAAAGGCGAGCTCTTTGGCGACGTCTTCGTCTTCTTCGATTCCTTCAACTGACTTCCCTTTCCCCTTGTCTCCTATCTTCGAAGGTCTAAGGTTTTTCTCAGGCAATGTGCGGTTTTGCATATGGATGTTGCCGCAATCTTTCGTCGCTTCTTCTGCTGAGGCGGAGCTCTTGAACAGAGGGTTATAAAATATCTCGTCTTCGGAGTCGCTTCCGAAGGTGGGAACCTTTGAGCCTCCTTCTGAAGATTGTGTTTTGATCGTTGATTAGTCTAAAATATTGCACATTTGAATGAACATTTTCTTTACTATTGTTAAGTACTAAAAGGTGTTTATTGTAAATATAAAACATATGAGGGTTTATTTGTAAAAAGTTTATTATCATATGTTTCTACATTATAATTAACATAATTAGGGAAAATATATGCATATAATATTTAAATAAAATATTTGTAATTAAAATATGCATATCATATCAAATATTTCTAATCAATATTCTTAAGATCTAATATCATATAAAATGGTTAGGATAATATCTCAAAAATACCAAATGCTACTAACACTATGACTTGAGATATTAGCTCAGGTCTGGAATCCAACCAAGAGATTCGAGTCAAATCAGGATATCAAAACCGAATCTTCTAAAATTTAGAAGCAAATTGAGAAATCTAGCAATGGCAGAGACTCAGGGCATTATTTTCAGGATCTAGACATCGAGAGGATTTCCAAACTTCAAGATAAAATACCAGAAAAAATCCTAAAAACTAAAGCCACCAAACCGCCGTGGAACCGCGGCCAAACAAGGCTATAAGCGGCGGTTCCGTGGCTCATTTATAGCCATATGATGTGAGATTTTGGGGATATTATTGTAATAGCATATATTCACTTATGGCATCTAGGCTTTCTAGTTTCTGGGACTATATATAGGACCGAGAGCTTCACATTCAAAATCATCACCGAAGAGATCAAGAGATCCAAGAGGTCCACGTATCCGAGTGATCATCATCTATTCATCTACCTTCTAAAAAAGAGAGATATAGAGCAAACTAGGCTTCTTGTATTCTACTTTCTAAGGAGAAAAGTTGTATGAAACAGTTGATTAATAAAGAGATTTTAGTTTATTTCTTTTCGCATTTACTTTCTGTATTTAAGTTCTGCACTTACTTTCTGCACTTACATCATATTTTCATTCTTCTTCAACCTTTCTTCTAAATATTTAACCATGAGCGAGTAATTCCTAACTTGTTAGGGTTCATAGGATAGGGTAGAACAATGGATGAGAAAATCATTTAACATCATTTAAACATTTTAAGGTCTATAAACTTTGGCAAAAAAATGTTAACCTCCTTATCGGGCGCGCTACCAATTTATTTATAGTCACGACCACAATTTGAGATCTGTTTAACACTTGTTTTATTAAGGGCTAGACATGAATAGAGATCAATGCAAGGACAAGGGTTAGTAGTGGGGAAATCCTAGTTTCTTCCAAAAACCCTAATCAACATTCATCACCATCGATCTAGTTTTAAACTATTAAAAGATAAAAGAAGTCATTTTTAATTATTCATCAATTACTACTAAGTCCTATGAACCCTACAAGCCTTTTTCATTATATATCTTATATCCATAACGGCAAACAATCACCCATCTTTCATCAACTCGTCTAAAGTAAGAAAAGAGTTCACGTTTCCCTGCGGACGACCTGTACTCATCGGGGCTAGCTACTAGCGACACCGTCTTGATAACGGTTCATTTACAAAAACACACTTTTTTTTCTCAAGTTCAATCAAATGGCGTCTTTGCCGAGGAAATGGTTGTAATTTTTTTTCTTGTTATTCGACTTGATTTCTTATAAAATCCAGAGAACATAACATAAAAGTGAACCAAAACCGCATCTTGTGTATTTAACGATTGTTGTGCGAGTTTTGAAAGAGAATCTGGAGTAAATGGAGCAAAGAAACAGAGATCCAGAGACTTTCAACGTAGCCCAGAGGAGCATAGGAGGGCACTGAAGAAAACTTAGCAACAGATCCTACCACCTTGCGTCGGAACCGCGGCAAAAGTGTTGGCTTGGCGGCGGAACCATTGTGCGTTGGTAGAGTTGGGCCCCCAAAATCAACAGGTAATTTCCTCATATCTTTCTCTCTCTTCTAATGCTCTAATAATCTGATTTTGCCTGCGGGATTCTTTGCAAACATCGCCGCTAAAAAAATGTTTTTGCGTATTTTTATATCGGTTTGTTTGTGCATATCTAAACCGGACATTAAGAGGAAATAACCTAAATTCAGATTAGGTGGGGATTTCATCACCCTTCCTAGGATACTTTCAATCTACATTAATTAAAAAATATCTAGACCTAGCCCTAGGGACATTCACGCTCAATTAGGATAGAGGAAGGTCGTGGGTAAGCTATTGCTTATCCGCATTTCTCTTGTGGTGTCTAGGCAAGTGTGACGGAGGAAAGTGGTTACTTAATTAGGCCCGCTATTTTGGTGATTCGTATAGCGGATACCTCCCACTTACCTAACCATAAGAGTGATAAAGAGGTGGTAGAGGATTGATCCCGCGACTTGTCCTTTGGAAGTCTAGGAGCGTTCTAGTGACTTGACTTATGCGACCCTAGTTCTGGGGATTGATTATGCATTTTGTGATTTGTTGAGTCCAGCCGCAAGTCCAACTATTTTTCAAAACAAACCTTCTTAAAAGAGTTCTCACAAAACACACGCTGCCACGTGCACTAAACTTTCTTAGTGCATGATTGGCTGGACACAAGATTCTAGTGCCCGTCTTGTCCGCGTTTTTTCTATCGACTCCGAAGTCGGTACTTCTTCATCTTCTATTTCCCCTACACCCACCACATCTCCCAAAATTGACGGATCTCTATCAAGATTTAATGATACCACCCTGCCACCACCTGTAGGTGCGCAGAATCCACCGCGTATCTCTCTCCAAGAAAGATGCTACCCTGTACGTGGACCCCTTCCTACTTGTCTGTCTCTTCGACCGGCCAATGGGGATAATTTCGAAATTAAACCCTACTTCATCAACTTGTTACCTAAATTTCACGGGCTTGAATCCAAAAACGCATATGTTTTCATAACCAAATTCGAGAACGTATATGTAATGATGAGCACTACCGAACTTTCAGGGAATACTATGCGATTACATCTTCTCCCTTTTACCATGTGCGACCTAGCAGAAAAACGACTTTATAGCACTTCCGCAAATTCTATCGCTAAATGGGATGAATTTGTTATAGCATTCCTTAAGAAATTTTATCCTAATCACAAAACCGCCCGTGTTTGAAGCGAGATTAACCAGTTTACCCAACTTCCCAACGAACCATTCTGGAAATGCTTTGAACGGTTTAAGAATCTTCTTTTACAATGCCCCCATCACGGAATTGATAGATGGCAACTTTTTCGAATTATATATGAGGGTGTTAATGCTGCCATGAAACAAATGCTTGAAACCATTTGTCAATGCTATTTCATGTCAAAAAACGATGGCGAAGCTTGGCAATTTCTGGAAGATCTCACCGAGCAAACCTCACGGTGGGAGAGCACTAGACCAACATCATTTTCATCTAGGGCAGGTATCCATCGGCTCAAAGTTTCCATCGCAGTGAAAGCCGAAATGGCCGCGATGCAAAAAACTCGAAACTATCGAAAACAAAGCCTCGTCAACCCCCCTAAACCAAGTTACGCTCCCCAAAACCGTGTATGGTTGTTGTTTTGACCCATCACATTTAACGGAGGAATGTCCTTTGAACCCTCCGTCTCAAGGTCAAGAACAGACCAATGCTGCTTTTCAGCAACGACCTAGAAACGATCCTTATTCCTCCACATATAATTAGGGATGGAGGAATCATCCTGATTTTTCTTGAAACCAAAACCAAACTCAAATTCAAAATCAGTTCCCAAGCCAAAATAACTATCAAAGGCTTCCCCTAGAGAAACAACATCCGCCACACCAAATTCAGCACCCCTTTCAACCGCAATCCTTTCAAAATCCGGCCAACAACTTTGCTCCTTATAATAATATTTCAACGGTCGGTACCGATAAAATCTCTGCACTCGAACGAAACTTAGAAATGTTCATTAAACAATCCACACAAACGACGGATAATTTAACATCTTCTATCCAAACGTTGGTGCAACACACTGCTTCCCACGGTGAAAGCATAAAATCGATAGAAGCACAACTCACACAATTAAATGCCGCGATGCGTGAGAGAGAGAAAGGGAGACTTCCATCTCAACTTCTACCAAATCCCGGCCACTCACAAAGTGCGAATTTCATCCTTCAAAATCATAACGTGAGTGCCATAACTACGTTGAGATCGGGAAGAGTGCTGAATAATAATGTTGGTAAACAAGTTGATGATGAATCAGATGAAACCCCGGCTACAATTTCTAATCCTATTTCGTCTAGTCCACCATCTTTTTCCGAGCCTATTCTCCGTTGTCCACTAGGCTCGAACCCTCAGCCCACTTCCTTAAAGGAATTACCATCTACGATCATCCCAAATCCAATTTTGGGATCCATTCCATCCCCACAAACTTCTCCTCAAAAGTTGGACCCAACCCTTATTGATAAAGCTCATTTTTCAAAGAGGTTAAAGGCCAACAGACCAAGTCCCTAAATGGAGAAGATTGTGTTCATTTTTAAACAATTTAACATAAATATTCCTCTCCTAGATGCTATCAAATAATTTCCGTCCTATGCGAAAATTTTAAAGAACTTGTGCTCTAGGAAGAGAAAAACTCAAGTACCTAAAAAGGTTTTCTTAGCGAGTAATATAAGCAATTCTCTTACCCAATTGGTGCCCACGAAACGTAAAGACCCCGGTTGTCCTATAATATCAATAACTATTGGGGGTAAAAATATCAATCGTGCTCTACTCGATTTAGGTGCTAGTGTTAACTTGCTTCCGTATTCGGTTTATGAGCAATTAAGCATACGAGAGTTGAAACCTGCGCATTGCACTCTCCAGATGGTCGATCGATCTATCACCCAACGTAGAGGTGAGCTAGAGGACGTGTTAATCATAGTCAGGGAATTTATATTCCCTGTGGACTTTATTGTTATAGATACACAGCCTGTTGCGAACCCACGAAACCAAATTCCGGTGATTCTTGTTCGGCCTTTTCTAGCAACTTCCAACGCTATAATCAATTGTCGTAACGGTTCAATGAACATGTCCTTTGGGAAGATGACAATTGAGCTTAACATCTACAAGTTAGGAAGTCAGCCCTCCGAACCTTATGCTCATATCGTTGATATATGTTCTGTCGAAAAGATAGATTCCGACAGTTGCGAAATTGAAAAGCTTCGTGATACTGATCTCGACGCCACTGGTGCGTTATTGTTTGACCCGACTATTTATTATACACGTGAAAACAATTCTGTCGATAAGTCCACACCTAAGTCTGAACCCTTTGACTTGTCGAATGATTTAGTTGAGTTATCCGAGTATCATAATTTCATTTCCGATGAGATTATCATTCGGAATATCGATGGAAGTTTTGAAGATATTTTTGCTGAAGAACTCACATTCCTAGAAGAAATGGGAGTTGTGATGAATCAACTCCAATCTAAAGAAGTTGAACCGTCACCCCTTCTTTTTATCAAGAACGAGAATGCGAGTAGTGCATCATCACTGTTTCGTCTCTATCAACCGAGACCAAAACCCAATCGATTATGCCTCTTATCTCCCCACTTCTTCATATCTATGATCTTCCACCAACTATGTTGTTACATCGATAAAATATTTGAATGATTGGTGTTGACTTTTGGTCTTTGTAAAGCTTTGCATAGACCAATAATCTTACCCCCTCTTTATAATGCTTAAAACTGTTTTTCTCAAGTTGGGGGGGGAGAAAAATATTTTGGCTCTTGAAAGAAATTTTTTTTTTACAAAATTATGAGCCAAAATAAGTTTGGGGGAGGATTTCACTGTCATTGAATTTTGTCTAATAATTGAGAATTTTTTCTCCCAAGTCTACAGGTTTTGAGCTTAAAAGGTGACATCAGTGAGGACACTGCTGCAAATAGGTTTGGGAGAGGTTTGTGCTTATTCACGCATCATTTTGCATTATACTAAATAAAAGCACAATTTTTTTTTGACAATGAAAGTTAGAAAGTGAAAAATACATATGAAAGATAGGAAGAAATTTAAGAAAAGCAAGAGAATTAGATGTTTTAAAACAAAATTAGTAATAGGTAATCATGAGCTGTTGTCCCAAGGGTTAGTAAGATGAAGGGAATCACTAATCTGAGGATAGAAATAAGTCTGAAAAATAGTCCATATTCTTGAGTCCAAATATCTGAACGTTGATACCCTACTATACGCACTTGCACACATCTTGAAACTTGGGATAGTAGAGGACACCTTGAAATGCACTTGTCTAAAAGGCTTAGCATGAAGGAAAAAAAATATAAACAAAAATATAAAGTACAAATAAAATATAAATGGTGAAGAAAAATGAACACTGGTTTTGTAATTACTTAAGGTAGCATAAAAAAATATAACCAGAGTGCCTTATCACTTCGAACCTTAGACCACTGGTTTGGGAGCCACTGCTAAGCCTTAAGTGTTTCAAGACTAGGATATTGCTAATTACGTCTAAATGAGTGAGCACATTTGGTAATCGGTTGGTTAGTACCTCAAGAAGTATTAGCGGTCGCATGAAGAATGTGTGTGCAATTCTATTTATAAAACATTCACCGACTAAAAAGTACTAAGGAAGATGGACAAGAGTATGATAGCTTGAATTGAATTCTCTAAGTGTAGGGATGTTTTTTACACACACGTAGAGGTATATGATCGATGTTTAGAAGAAAGGTAGGGAGGAAGACTAAAGGCGATGTTTTATTGAGAGATGATGTGATTTCTAACATTTTTCATGACTATTAAGATAGGGCTCATGACAACTAAAAAGCTAGTGTAGTTTGAAACTCTTATTTTCAAGTTCTTCCTTTTATATATTCTTATCTTTGTATGGAACTTTCATCTTCTTTCTTTTATAGAATTTTTTAGGTGTAATCCGCTGAAAACCCATAGGAGACAACACTCCTCCTACTAGGGACACCTAGAGGTTTAAAGGTTTGTTGCACGTGCTCAGTGCAATCGTGTTGCCTACGAAAGTGTGCTAGTTAGTTTTCATTTTCTTTTTTCTTTTTCTCTTTAATAACTAGTTTGCTCGGGACGATCAAAGTTATGTTTGAGGGTATTTGATTAGTCTAAAATATTGCACATTTGAATGAACATTTTCCCTACTATTATTAAGTACTAAAAGGTGTTTATTGTAAATATAAAATATATGAGGGTTTATTTGTAAAAAGTTTATTATCATATGTTTCTACATTATAATTAACATAATTAAGGAAAATATATGCATATAATATTTAAATAAAATCCTTGTAATTAAAATATGCATATCATATCAAATATTTCTAATCAATATTCTTAAGATCTAATATCATATAAAATGGTTAGGATAATATCTCAAAAATACCAAATGCTCCAAATACTATGACTTGAGATATTGTGCAGATATTAGCTCAGGTCTGGAATCCAAGTAAGAGATCCGAGTCAAATCAGCATATCAAAACCGAATCTGCCAAAATTTAGAAGCAAATCGAGAAATCTAGCAACGGCAGAGAGTAAGAGTATTATTTTCAGAATCTAGACATCGAGAGAATCTCCAAACATCAAGATAAAATACCAGAAAAAATCCCAAAAATTGAAGCCACCAAACCGCCGCGGAACCGCGGCCAAACAAGGCTATATGCGGCGGTTCCGCGGCTCATTTGTAGCAATATGATGTGAGATTTTGGGGATATTATTGTAACAACATATATTCACTTATGGCATCTAGGTTTTCTAGTTTCTGAGACTATATATAGGACCGAGAGCTTCTCATTCAAAATCATCACCGAAGAGATCAAGAGATCCAAGAGGTCCACGTATCCGAGTGATCATCATCTATTCATCTACCTTCTGAAAGAGAGAGATCTAGAGTAAACTAGGTTTCTTGTATTCTACTTTCTAAGGAGAAAAGTTGTATGAAATAGTTGATTAATAAAGGTAGATTTTAGTTTATTTCTTTTCTCATTTACTTTCTGCACTTAATTTCTGCACTTGCATCATATTTTCATTCTTCTTCAACCTTCTAAATATTTAACTATGAGCGAGTAATTCCTAAATTGCTAGGGTTCGTAGGATAGGGTAGAATAATGGATGAGAAAATCATTCAACTTCTTTTAAACACTTTAAGGTCTATAAAGTTTAGCAAAATAAATTTTATGCTCCTTATCGGGCGCACTACCAATTTATTGATAGTCACGACCACGATTTGAGATTTGTTTAACACTTGTTTTGTTAAGGGCTAGACATGAATAAAGATCAATGCAAGGACAAGCGTTAGTACTGGGGAAACCCTAGTTTCTTCCAAAAACCCTAATCTACATCATCACTATCGATCTAGTTTTAAACTATTAAAAGATAAAAGAAGTCATTTTTAATTATTTATCCAATACTACCAAGTCCTATGAACCCTACAAGCCTTTTTCATTATAAATTGTATATCCGTAACGACAGACAATCACCCATCTTTCATTAACTCGTCTAAAGCAAGAAAAGAGTTCACGTTTCCCTGCAGACGACCCGTACTCATCGCGGCTAGCTACTAGCGACACCGTCTTGATTGCGGTTAATTTACAAAAACACACTTTTCGATCAATATCAATCAATCATATGGAAACTTTCTGTCACTGGCCCTACCTTGCTTGTTTCCGAGTCATTCTCTAACACAGTTTGCGAAACTATTACTACAGAAGTTAGGTATGCGATACCGCAATAATTATCCTTAAGTGCAAGTGGGGGATTGTTGGATATAGCTGCCCTCAAGATAATTATTGTAATTGAAGGAGGACCTATACGAGAGAACAATCTTATTCGAGATGATAATATGCTTTCTGATTTGTCTTTATCTGTCATGTGAATACGTTTTACTAGTTATCACGTATCGCTAATACATTAGATAAAGCCCTTAGGATTTTCTTGACTACCAAGACAATGACGCAGATCATACTAGTGGGGCCTGGGTTGTCGATAAGCACATCCTTAAAGGTCCCTAGTCGTAGGAGTATCGAGACTATGTATCGGTAATCCAGTTTAGACTAATGTATACATTTCCTGACCCATTTGGAGGGCGATAGTTGATCCCATAGCTATTGGTGTTTGACACCGAGGATTGTGTACAGGTGCTCATTGGATGACTTATACTGGACCGACTCATCGATAACTCCTTGTTGGTAATATACCAATGTCAAATAGCAGTTCTCTGGTGACATGACTACAGGGTAGTCCTTAGGACCTGAAATCGCTACAGTGTCTCATGTGTGTTACCAATATACTTAGAATTCTACTTTACCACGGCTCAAAGGAGTCGTGCAAACATGTTTTTGTTAGGTATAGTTCTGAAGCACGTGGAGGCAATGAGCGGTCGAGGGGATTCGTCTCTCCCGGTATAGGGAGTTGATGTTGCACTGTGCAGGACATGACCACAACTACAAGTCGATGGCCACTGCAGTGAAGATAAACTGATAAGTGTTATCGGTTGTATCTCTAGTTGGTTATGAGTCCTCAGTCGGACGACTTATCGAGTTAATGGGGTCTGAAAGATTCCCCCTAGACATGATATGCGATACTCGTATACGAAGAGAATGGACTGTATGGTGACTATCACTTATAGACTTTGTTGGGTCCAGATGAGTTTGCTCGTTGACCTGCTTTTATCTTGATCATACCTAGGTAGCCGTTATGTACAGCTAGTACCACTGACGGGCTTATGGGTTACCCCGTCAGGGGATTGGATCCGAAAGGGTTTAGAATTCAATCAGATATGATCCTATATAAGCTACTGCCATCATATTGACAGGTCTTTAGAGTCCCGCAACGAAGGTGCATGCCCGGGCAAAATGTTGATATGACTTGCGTATAGGATACGTACGAGAGTTCGATTAAATGTTAGCCGGTTTAATAGCCGGAATATTAAGTCAAGTATTGACTTAATGACTGTATTTTGATATGGTTTCTAGTATTGTGTATTGGATACACACACTCTCTCTGTATATTATATTAGTATGCGATACTGATATATTATTGCGTTTGCGATATATATAATGGAAATATATTTGATACATATTTTCTTCTTATATATATATATATATATATATATATATATATATAAAGTAAAGATAAATGAAAAGAAAAAGAAATGTAATGAAAAGAAGAGTGGACTTTTTCTTACTTCTTTCATCTTCTTTTCTTTGTTTTATTCATTCTTCTTTTCTATTCTTCTATTTTCTTTTTATGTTAATTCCTTTAACATAATTTTTCCATGGCTCTTCTTCTTCATATTCTTCCTACTCTCTTGAAAAATGGTGAAGGGTAGATATGAGATCAGAATAGAAACGGAGAGTGTTTTTTTGACCACATCACCTCACACATTAACCTAGCTAGTTCAACGTGTGAGTTTCTTCACTTGAGAAGTGAAGATGGAGCTTTGGGTTTGGGGCTCTCATGCTGGTCATTTACGGCGACGCGATCAATGTCCTAGACTCTCCGGAGATCAGGAAATCTGGCCTGGCTCTTCCGATGGCGATCAGACACGCTACAAATGTTGTAGCTCCTCTAAACCCTCTCTAGTTTTTTATAGTATGCAATTAGATAAGTAAATGTTTGATCTTAGTGTGGGGATTGGATGCTATGTTTGTAAAATTTTGATTTTGCAATTTCCGCCAGGTCCGCAAGTGTTACGACCCTAGCACCGATCCTTACACCTTTGACCCCCTCACTCTTTCGCACCTCGCCAAGTGCTCACCGTGCTAGGTGCGCACCTCGCTAGGTGCGCACGTCGTCAGGTGCGCACCTCGTCACGTGCAACCCTTACTTCTGTTTTTCTTATAAATATTTTACAAAATAAAAAATGAATAAAATAGACATACCCACACTCAAAAGGCTTTTCCCTTAGAAAATTTTCTAACCGGGCGCTGCCCTGCACCCCGTAAGGGACTGCTAGCCCCTTTGATACTCACCCCGCTATCCGGATAGCGGAACCCCTGCAACTCTGTGTGGCTCCCGATATGCCGAAAACACCCTCAAGACACACACATATGCATACTGCACATTGAGTGCACATGATCTGTTTGACCTGTTAATCGAAAATTCCATCGCTCCAATAGCGAGGGGTAATTAACGACAGTTTAGTCCATGACTGCCAGATATTTGGATCCCCACGATCAATAAACCCCTGCATATCTCAGGCAGGGGGAATTTGTAATACGCCTGAAAAGCGATGTATATTCCTATCTCAATAGGGTGATGGAAAACACTTTACAGTACCCGTTCATGGCCTTTTCAAGCCTAGTACTTTTCAGGAGCTCATTGATAAGTTAGCTCAACTAGATTCAATGGGTCAAGGCCCTTCCCCTTCATATGGAGACTCACAAAAATATAAAAAGAAGGGCAAAGCGGCGTTTTTCACCAATGCACAGCAACAACAGAGCGGTCCTAAAACATCCGGTCACCAAAACAAGAATCACATAGGTCCGACTCTTGAAGAAAGGATGGGGCACGAATATTCATTTCCTCCCGATAAAAAAAAGAAACTATTCGAGCTCTTCATGAAGAACATCATGCTGGCGTTGCCTGAGCCACGACAACTAGCCCAGGCCAGTGAGTCAATAATCCTAATTATTGCCCTTATCATCACGTGGTAATCCACCCGATCGAAGACTGTTATGTATTCAAGAACTGGGTCGAGGACCAGTATAAACAAGGAAAATTTATGTTGTCGGATAAATGGAAAGTGGATCCGCCACAAAATCATACTCTCAAAAAGACTAATACGCAGGGGGCAACATGCTCGCTAGTGGATGAAGTTCCCTGGGAGATGGTCTTCTTGCGAAAAATAAAGAGGATGTTGGAAGACTTATGAGCGTGCTCAGTAATTAAATGGAAAGGCTCGCTCGAACCTAAAATCATCGAAGGGATGTTGAAGCTGTGTCCCATGCCGAAGTTTGCTGATAAGGGAAAAAACCTCCAAATCCAGTCTTCTAAGAAAAAGAAAAGGAAGGTGAAGAAGTCCGTGCAGCCGGCCGAATATGTAGACAGCCAAACAAAGCTGTAGAAATATATCGACGCGCTGGGGGAATTTAACCAGAAAGCACGATCTCCATTCACACTCGAAGAGTTCCTTCAACATCTCTTCGAGAATGGTGATGCTGAGGGAGAAGAAAACTCGGCAGAAGAAGAAGAGGAGCATGTGAAAATCTTTCATATGACTTCCCACTGCTTCATATATGATGACAATGCTTCACCAGCATCAGAAAGCAATGATGATGAGCAAGAACCAGAGCCAGCACAGAGGACTCCAAGACCGACAGAAGATCAAATCGAAAAGCTGTTAAAAGATACTTTTCAAGTGAGCAAAGAGAATCGAAGATGTGAAATGGCCATATATGAAAAGGCCAGGCAACAGCGTCTCAAAAAGCAAGCAGCATAAAGGACGAGCAATCATGCCTCCCAATCAAAACAAATTTCAGTCCGAAAAGCCAAAAGCAGGACTAAAGCCGAGAAGTGATTTGCCAAAACCCTATCGATGGGAATGAAGCTACCGCCTCTCATGATGTATACTCCAAGAGTGCCCTATTTTGAAGGTAGAGAAGAACACCCGAAGCATTGCTTATACCACCAGAGGGTCTCACATCCCATCGAAGAGTGCAACAACTTCAGGAAGTGGTGGTAGGGATATGTATCCCACAAATTAAACTGGAAGAATGAGAAGCGAAAGGCTAAAGCTCGCGAACTCAAAGATAACTAGCTTGAATGAGTGGACCCGGCATAGTGCATTTCTTTTTTCTCCCTGAATCTCAATTTCGCGGAGATCAAATATCTCCCGAACTGAGCGATACCTGGAATAGTATTTTCCTGGACAGAAGATGTGATCATGTCCATAAACGAACAATTATATCCAGCGAATTATAAGGCGGTATCTTTTGACGATTCACAATCAGCATCTAGCGCCATGACTACCTAAGTATCCCACTTGGAACTCTTTCCAATATACTGCTCAAAAGAGGGTAAATTTATAACTCGCGACAAACGCTCTGTCTTCCATGCTACTTGGGAAGCTAAAATCGGAAACCACCTCCTTCAGGAGGCTGCTATTACTATATACCAAGAATATCAAATGCTCTTCACTGCTACCCTATGTTTTTCCAGGATTGGACTGATATCCATATCCTATATGGAGATACACATGTGACCACCATTGGTTTTCGTTTTGCAGCATAGCAACATCACTTCTTATCATGAGTATGTCATCCACATAGCATATGAGGAATCTGACAACACTCCCCACTATTTTCTTACAAACATCAGGTTCATCTCTCATTTTGATGAAGTCAAACGCTTTGACTATATCATAAAAAACCGATGATCCTTCTCCGCTATGTTTGTTTTAGTCTAAAAATAGACTTAAGTAAGTTGCACGCTTACCGCTGCTCCCACTGACTAAGATAACCCTCTGGCAGAGTCCTATACCTTACACTTCTAAATCCAATTTAGAAAAATGTTATAGTCATTCACCTGCCAGATATCATGTCATGAAAGACAACAATGGCAAGTTATATCCGTATGGACTTTAGCACAGACACTGAAGTAATAGTTTCATCACAATCCACATTGGGTATTTTATGAAAACCTTTTACTACAAGTCTAGCCTTATTAGATTAGTACCTTTCCATTTGTTCTGATCTCTTAAGATCTACTTTCTCCTAATGGGTTTTACCCTTTCAGGAGTATCCAACAAAATCCACACTTTGTTGCAGTGAATGGAGTCCAACTAGGATAACTCGGCATCCAGCCATCAATCGGAAGTCACCACTTCCCATGGCTAATTGATTACTAGTGGGGTCATCTTCACATGATACAAGCCTTTCTGTCATCGTTTATGAGGGAACCGAAGTATTTCTCAGGTGGCTGAGGTCACTTACTAAATCTGCGGAGTAGGCTATGGTTTGTCAGGGTCAATTGAATCTTCAGGTTTCACTAACTCTTTAGTAACTTTTTGTGGTTCTGGAATTAATTCTAGTTCTACCATACTCCCACTAATTTCTCATGCAAGAAATTTCTTTTCTAAAACGGTGGCGTTTCGAGAACAAAACAACTTTTGATCCCGAAAATGGTAGAAAGTTAATCCCTCGTCAATGCCCGGGATAACCCATAAATTGCCATTACTGAAACATGCCATGAGTTTATCCGAATTATGGTTTTAAGTATAAACCGGACAACTCAACATCTTAACAATCTTTAGATAATAACTCATTGTATATCACATATAGAAATTTGAGGTACTAATTTAGGTGGAACCGGTATCAATTAAAATGCATCTATTTCTAGTGCACCTCTTAATTGAAAAAGATGATTCAGCATTACTCATCATGGAAGGCATCCACTGATGAAGAATCTGAGAGAGATTCAAATTCTCGATTATTTTTCTACGGAATATCTAGTATAAGTATCCATATCTTTGAATACTTCAAAGAATCTTGATACTTCCAACATTTGATTCTCTATTTTATTCTTATACCCTATGAACTTCTTAAAATCTTTGAACTTTCCATTTCAACAAGAATGCGTGTCTAAAAACAGAGAACTCATAGGAAAATGGAACGAAATATGAGTACCAACTCCTTGTCCGTGCGGACACCAGAAAACATACATCATCATGTATAAGCCCTATGAGTTTACTAACTCATACTCTATGTGTTGTAATTTGAAAACTATATTTTGGTTAAGAATGTTCATCATGTTATTCAACGCACCTTACCTAATCATCAAATGATAAAGGCAAATGTTCATAACATAATTTTTGAAAATTTATATCCCACATTATTAAATAAAGAAACAAATATATCAGTTTTAAAAGTTGGTGCATAATAACGGATATTCAAAACCAAAAGTTTGCCGAAAGGCAAAACCAGGTGATTTCCTCAATAGCAACAATTGCTCCGAAATCCGATATTGAGGATCAAATCACCTTTCCAATAATCTTATCCTTCTCAGCATCTGTAACAACTTATAGAGGTGGGATGTTAATCCGGTATCTATATACGCAGGAGTCAGAATTAATTGGAAAACAGTTTTCGATTATAATCACATAGAAAACATGAAATATCAAAATGTTTCAAGGGGTGGCCGGGTATTCCAAATCATGCCTCATTCACTGCCCAGGGTCATAACGGTAGTTGCACTTTCCTTTCCGCTCACTTCGTCCCCTATTGTTTTTTTCACTTTCTTACATTGTGTATATCGGACTAATACTAGTTGGTTTTTGATTGGTACGAAAAGTATGTCTATGTTGTGTTGTAAATTACCGCAATCAATAACGGTGTCGCAATAGCTAGCCGATAGTGAGTATGTGTCATCCACAGGGAAATGGTGAACTACTTCTCTTGTTTTAAACGAGTTGATAGAAAAAAGAGGGATTGTTGTCGTTTTATACTAGGAAAGTTTGAAAAGTTTATGATAGAAGGGCTTTTAGGGTTTATAGGATTTAGTAATTAATGGATGGAGTTTTAAAAATAATTCTTTTTATCTTTTAATTATTTAATACTAGAGAATAGAGATGAATATGGATTAAGGTTCTTGCAGGGAATTAGGGTTTCCCTCTACTGACCCTGTCCTTCCATTAATCCCTATTTGTCTCAAGCCCTTAACAAAACGCTTATTAACGAATATCAAATCGTGGTCGTGACTATCATGAATTGATAGCGCGCCCGATAAGAGAGTTAATATTCATTTTGCTAAAATTTATAAAAATTAAAACTTTTAAAATGAATTAAAGAAATATTGTTCATCCATTTTTCTTCCCTATCCTACAAACCCTAGCAAGCAAAAATTTGCTCGCTCATGGATAATAACGAAGTAGAAGAACGGTGGAAGAAAACAGAACCCATAATTAAAATTAAAAGTGCAGAAAGTAATTGCGGAATGTAATTGCAGAAAGTAATATGGAAATTAAATGCAAAAAATAAATGTGACTAAATAAAGAAAGAACTACCTTTTATTGATTAAGTATTGCATTACAATGTTGCTAGCAGAAAAACCAAATTACAAAATCCTAGTTTTCTCTAGATAGCTTGGTTGGTAGATCAGTCGATACATTAATAATTTCTTCGATGAATTTTTTGTAGATAATTTCTCTCGGTTCTTTTATAGGCTATGGAACTTGTAACCCTAGTCGTCATAAATAAGTGTGTGAAATTATGATCAAGACCCTGAGTTTTCACATCCTATGGCCACCATAAGACCGCGCAACCGCCGCCATTTGCCCTTATTGAACGCAGATCCGCCGTCCCTTGGTGGTTTGTGCTTCTAAATTTTTCGTGCCTTTTTCTCTTGATATTAGGAGATCCTTTTGATAAAAATATTCTGAAAATATATCTCTTAGCCTCTGCCGTTGCGAGATTCTTCAATTTACTTCTAATATTCGACAGATTTGGTTTGGTAATTCGATTTGCTGTGGATCACCTACTTGTATTTCAGAGCTGAGCTGATCTATTATAATACCTACACAATATCTCAAATCATCTTTTTAGTACCATTAGTTTTATTTGAGATATTATTCCAACCAATTAATTGATATGATACCTTAAGAATATTGGTTAAGAATATTTGATATGATATGCATATTTTAATAATAAATAATCTTATGGATATTTTATTTAAATATTATATGCATATATTTCGCTAATTATATTAATTATAAATGAAGAAACATATGATAATAATATTTTTATAAATAAACCCATATATGTTATTAATTTACAAATAACACCTTTTGTACTTAACAATAATAGGGAAAATGTCCATACAAATGTGCAATAAATTTGACTAATCAAATACCCCAAACTTATCTTTGATCGTCCCGAGCAAACTATTTTATTATCAAAAAGAAAAATAAAATATCTAGCTCACTTTCGTAGGCAACACGGTTCCACTTAGCTCGTGCAATAAGCCTTTAAATCTCTAGGTGTTCCTAGTAGGAGGAGTGTTGTCTCCTGAGGGTTTTCAGCGGATTACACCCACAAAATCCCAAAATAAAAATTACAAGCAAAGATAAGAAGATATAAAAGAAAATAACTTGAAACGAAGAGTTTCAAACTAAACCAACTTTTTAGTTGTCATGAGCCCTATCTTAATAGTCTTGAAAAGATGTCGGAAATCACATCCTCCCTCAATAAAACATCATCTTTAGTTTTCCTCCCTACCTCTCCTCCAAACATCGATCATATACCCCTACGTGTATGTAAAATCCATCCCTACACTTGTTTTAGTCGGTCATATTTTAGATAGATTTGCTCACACATTCTTTATGCAACTGTTAATACTTCTTGAGATACTAACCAACCGATTACCGAATGCGCTTACTTATTAAGACGTAATTAGCAATATCCTAGTCTTGAAACACTTTAAGGCTTAGCAGTGACTCCCAAACTAGTTGATCTGAGGCACTAGGTGATAAGACACCATTACTATATTTTTTTTATGCTGCCTTAAGTAATTACAAAACCAGTGTTCATTTTTCTGCACCATTTATATTTTTTTCATTTATATTTTGTTAATTTATATTTTTTTTCTTCATAAAAAGATTTTCAGGCAAGAGTATTTCAAGGTATCCTCTACTATCCCAAATTTCAAGATGTGTGCAAGTGCTTATAATAGGGTATCAACGCTCAGAAGTTTGGACTCAAGAATAGGGACTATTTTCAGACTTATTTCTATCCGCAGATTATCATCTTACTAATCCTTGGGACAACAGCGCATGACCACGTATTACTAGTTTCGTTTTAAAACATCTAATTTTCTTGCATTTCTTAAATCTTTTCCTATCTTTCATATATATTTTTCACTTTCTGACTTTTATTTTCAAAATTAATTATGCAATGCAATATGCAATATTTACATATAATGCGAGGATACATACAAACCATACATGCAAACCATCCTCCGAAACTTGTTTACAGCAGTGTCCTCACTGATATTGTCCTGTAAGTTCAAAACCTGAAGACTAGAAGGAACAGTTCAATAAGATGGTATAAAGAAGGGGTCAAGAGTGAATGCCATTGTAATCCTCCCCCAAACTTGTTATTAGCTCACAATCGTGTAAAAATTTCTTTTCTTTCAAGAGCTGTTTTAGAAATATTTTTCTTCTTTCCACCCAAACTTGAGTAAAACAGTGTTTTCATTGAAATTAAACATAAGAGGGGGGAAATATTATTGTTCTACGCCAAACTTTACAAAGACCAAAAGTTATAACCAACCATTCAAATATTTTATCAAGGTAACACCATGGTTGGTAGAAGAATGCGAAACGGATGTATGTGAAGAATACTTGAGACTGTATAAGAATGGAGATTGTATAATGTTTCGAGTAGAAAAAACAGAAAGAGAGTAACGAGAAGAGATGAAGTGGGGAAAAGATAAGAGATCTATTCGAAAGGATTTACGTCTCGGTTGGTGGAGGCGAAAAAGTGATGGTGAATGAAAACGAGAATGTGAAAATAAGAAATGGGTGGAATAGTCGTATTCTCGTATGTGATTAGAAGAACGGGTGGCGGTTCAAATTCTTCGGCCTCCAATAGAGGCACACCAATTTCCGGTAGAGGTTGATTCATCACAGCATCCAAGTCTTCAAAGAATGCGAGTTTTTCGGCGAAAATATTTTCGAAACTTTCATCGATATTCCGAATGATGATCTCATCGGAAAGAAGGGAATCGATATCTATGTTAGTGGAATACGCAGATTCACTAGAAAAGTTGAAAGTTTCAAGGTTAATGTATTGCGCACCAGGATTCAAAACACTTGATTTGTCAGAAATTACGGAGATAGGAGACTCGAAAAGCTTGTCTACCTTAAAAGAGTCTAAATCGTGTGGTCTTTCAAGAACCATAGAACTTGAAATATCGGAGTATGGTTCATCAATTCTCGGTGGAAGTGAAATAAGATGAGAAGAACCAAAGAAAGTGGATAATGAAATGGGTAAACGAATTTGGGTGTCGAGCATTGTTGAACCAGATATAGGAGATGAATGCTGAATATCGTTTTGCATATCGAATAGATTGGTGGTAAGAATAGGATCGGTTAAATGAACGAAAGATGTTCACATTCAATGGAAGGGACATGATGGGTCGGGGAATCCAACTCATCCATCATAGCGATTTCATCTTCAAAAATATTCTCATCACCGATCTCACTAGTATCTTCAGCCAAATTAAACGAATATTGTTTTAAAATTCATCAATTATATTATCCTCAATCGATGGATCACTAGGTTCACTTGATAGAATTGGAAGGTTTGAAATGTCAAGTTTAGTCGGATAAGGATCGGTTTGATTTGAATTGGTGTAAGGCTCTCTTTCACACTCATGATTGGAAAAGTCAAACATGTTATTCTCGGGCACCTCATCAATTAGATTATTAAGTGGTTGATCATCAAATAAATTATGTTGGGATTCAGGATAGAAGGTGTCGAGATCAAAACAATTGGTTTTGAGACTTGGAGGGATCCCTGGTTCTTTTCTACTACTCAATTCCAACTCTACTTCAAGACTAGACATGATTTGTGAAGAAGTTTCAATGAAGGATTCTCTTCGAACCGTGGAACTTTCTAATTGATGTTTAGAAGCACTGTCTAGAGAAGGTGCAAAGTTGAGTATGGTTGGAATGCATTTAATTGTTGGCTATGGGCAAGTTCAATTTGTTCCATAGTAGAAATGAGTTTATGAATTGCCATATTAGCCTCAAGAGTAGTATCAACATAAGAGGGTGTGAAACTTTGGTACTGTTGATAAGAGTTAGAACGGTGGATCTTATTTTCATAAGTAGGATTAGGATCAATATTGTGATATGAAGAAAATTGAGATTGGTTGAATTGTTGGCGACTGGCTTTTGCAATTTGCTTAGCAATGGTCATGGGGGTAAAAATTGTCATATTCGCCTCAAAAGGAGTATCAATATTCACATATGGAAATGATTGTAATTGTTGTCCTAAGGGTTTTGGAGAAGTGAAAGGTATGAAACTTTGGATACGGGCCTTCGCAATATGCTTAGCAATGGACATGGGTTTAGAAGTTTTCTCACTAGTCTTAAAAGGATTATCAACATAAGAAGGTGTTGAATTTTGACGCGGTTGATAAAAATTTGAGCGAGGTGTCCAACTGTTATTTCTATATTGTTCTATCCTATCCCTTAAAGAAATGGTTGGGTCAGAATTTCTACCAAAGCAATAACGATATAAAGAAATATCTGGTTGTGTGTAACAAAGCTCGCTAAGAGTTGGTCGGTTTGGGTTACCCATCATAAGAGAATAAAAAGAAAAGAGGGTGAAATGGTAATTTTGTTTTTTAGGCTTTTTATTTTGGATTTTTGAAATTGTTTTGCTTGGAAAGAGATACTCGACCCAACCAATCACAAACATGCACAAACAATCTCTAATGCTAGGGTCACCTAGGTCAAATCACTAGACCGCTCCTAGACTTCCAAAGGATAAGACGTATGATAAATCTTCTATCACCGCCTTATCAATCTTGTAGCCAGATAAGTGCCAGGTAAGTGGGAGGTATCCGCTATACGAATCATAGAAATAGCGGGCCTAATTAAGTAAACCTCTGTCCTTAGTCACACTTGCCTTAGACACCACAAGAGAAATGCGGATAAGCAATAGATTACCCACGACCCTCCTTTGTCCTAATTGAGCGCGACTGTCCTTAGAGGCTTGGTCTAGATATTTTTTTATTAATGTAGTATGATAGTATGCTCGTTTGTGATTTGCAGGGTGATTGATCGAGCAGAGCCGCGCTGTTTATGCTTTGATATGCGTTCCGCTCTGTCCTATTTGTTCTACTTACCGCAATCAAGACGCTGTCACTTTGCAGCTAGCCGGTTGAGCACGGGTCGTCTGCAGGGAGATGGTTGTATGTCCGTTCTTGCTTTAGACGAGTCAATTAAAGAATTTATATGTGTATGTTCAAATCTATCCTAAGTGTTCGTATTTTATGTTCAAGTAAACTTGTTAGGGTTAGAGTTGGTTAGTAGAGTTAGGATTAGTCTTGTACTTTTCGTTTGTCATTCTTGAAATGTTGTTGGGATAATCGGAAGTAGCGGGAATTAGGAGGACATAGGAATGAGATTTTCGAGTTTAAGAAAGCTTTCCAACGCTAAATCCATTCCTAGTGCCCCTTGTCCGTCCGTTACATCCGCTTATTTCCAACCCTGAGCCAAACACACGCAACCATGTTTCCAATTAAGTCACAACTACATGTCACATTGTAGTGCGCCTAAAGGAATTCTAGAATTAGGTCGCAGCTATATGTCACGTATAGCGCGCCTAAGTGAGGGGCTTGTGTGTGTTTGGTCTAGGTTTGTTTTAAGGTGTTTGGAGAAGAGAAACACAAGGGATTTTTCTGTCTCTCATACTAACCTTCCTTAGTCTTAACAAGTGTGGAAATTATTCACACATTTAAAAGAAAAACAAAATAAGAAGGAAGAAAAGAAAGAATGGAAAAATACGGTTTTAACAAATGGTAGCAAGCTAATTACTTGGGCCCTCACCAAAGTAAGGGACTCCATAGAGTACCATGGCTTGACAATACAGTTTAAAAGAGAAGAAAAATAAAACAAGAAATAACAAGTACTTAACAACAATAAATAAAATTACATTAGGAATTAAAATTACAAGACAAGAAAATATAGATACAAGTTAAGAAAAACGCCCTCATCTTCATTGATTTTCCACTCAAAAAGCTCTCACTACAATTTTAATGGAGAATAGATGAAGAAAGAGAAGAACTACAAACTAAACCACACCAAATCCTAATAAAGAAAAGGAATTCTTGGTTGGGCTCAAAACTGAAGTATTTATAGACAGAGAACTGAAACCCTATGGCCATATTCTGAGCCCTTTCATTATTACCAAACTACCCCCAAAAGACGGTCAAGAGATGACACGACATGGCCACGGAACCGCCTCTAAAACCCACATTTGGCGGCGGTTCCGCCGCCGTTTTGTGGAATTGGGGTCTCTTTTTTCTGTGCTTCCTCCTTTTGCTTTATCTTCTATTTGACAGGTCCAAAATTGCAAAATGGTTCCAAAACATCTTCAGATTTTCAACAGTCCAAAATGGCTACACTTTTAATCCTTTTGACCTTTATCTCTTTCGAGCTCCGCGCACCACTTGATCTTTGTGCTGCCCCTCTCGTGGTCTGTACTTGACTAAGACACGAATGACCACTATTACTTGTCTTGTCTCTTAAACTGGTAAGCGGTACTGGATGGATGCGGATGACCGAAACCCGGATTTTATCTGTTTTTGACAGATGTTTTGGATTTTGGCCTAACTGTGGAGATTTTGCGTTATTTACGTTATTTTGGACTGGGAACTTGTAATCTATAATTATGTAGCAAACACGGATCAAAAGTACCTACCGATAAATAAACGAGCAGAAGAATGGGCAGTATTAAATGCAATATTCTGGTGTGAAAAAATACCCCCAAACTTATCTTTTGCTCGTCCCGAGCAAAACCATTTATTTTCAAAAAGATTTAAGCTCACTTTCGTAGGAATCACGGTTGCACTTAGCGTGTGCAACAAGATGTTAAACCTTTAGGTGTCCATAGTAGGAGGAGTGTTGTCTCCTGAGGGTTTTCAGCGCATACTACCCACAAAATCCTGTCAAGATAGTTTCATAAGTTAACGACGATTCTAATCCTACGGTTTAGCATCTAAGTTAGAAACTCTATCATCCTAGGTTAGAAATATCCATTTTTTATTTTTCACACCTCCTATTTATTTAACCCTAGATCCTATACGTTTTGATAGTTTAGAAAGATCTCAGTTTCTCTTGAGTTTTCCTTCTAAAGAGCAGTCTCCAATCCGAAATTTTTATCATCTTCTTGGAAAACATAAGACTTATTCTTCATCCCTATCTTTCCTCCAACCATCGATTGTATACCCCCACGTATTTGTAAATTTTCACCCCTACACTCAAGAATTCAATTCAAGCTATAATACCCTTGCTCTAATACCTAATACTACTTCTTTTCATTAAAGATGGACGGATTTGCTCACACACCTTTCATGCGACTATTACTGCTTCTTGAGGTACTAATTAGCCGATTACTGAATGTGTGAGCTTAAAATATAAATAGCAGTTTCCAGGTCTTGTAATTTATTTTTTCTTTTTCTTTTCAAGACCGGATATATTTTTCAATGATGCTCTTTTGGTGGTTAGCTTTAAATAGCGTTTTTTCTTTCATACTAGGCTTTTAGGCAAGAGTATTTCTAGGTATCCTCTACTATCCCAAGTTTCAAGGTATGTGTAAGTGCGATTTGTAGGGTATATACTTTCTGAATTTGGAATTAAAATAGGTTCTATTTTTCAGACTTATACTTCAATAAAACTTTCAATACTTTCCCTTCATCTCGACTTAACTCAAGAACTGAACTCAAGATTACCTATTTCTAAAAAAACCGCAAGGACGTATATTTGCCAAGGTTAAACAGAAGGAGGGTTATTTTTAGGGTTTTCAATTTTTAAGCCTAGGATTTAGTTATTTCTAATCTATCAAACTAAATTTTCGGAATAAAAATCTAAGTTACCCTACTAGCTAACTTGACGACAATGTTTTTATATTTTTGGAATTTTTTTAATTTTTGTGGGTTTTAAAATAAGTATGCAAATGCAAAATATACACATAAATACGAAGATAGAAAGCTTACCGAGCACACACCTAAATATAAACCTGACAGTGCACTCACTATCATACTATACCAAGAGGGTCAAAATTGTTGAGGGGTCAAAATCTGTCGGTGTTCTTTGATTAGTCTAAAATATTGCACATTTGAATGAACATTTTCCCTACTATTGTTTAGTACTAAAAGGTGTTTATGGTAAATATAGAACATATGAGAGTTTATTTGTAAAAATATCATTATCATATGTTTTTATATTCTAATTAACATAATGAGGGAAAATATATGCATATAATATTTAAATGAAATCTTTGTAATTAAAATATGCATATTATATCAAATATTTCTAATCAATATTCTTAAGATTTAATATCATATAAAATGGTTAGGATAATATCTCAAAAATATCAAATACTACTAACACTATGACTTGAGATATTATGCAGATATTATCTCAGGTCTGGAATCCAAGAGATCCGAGTTAAATCAAGATGTCGGAATCAAATCTGCCAAAATATTGAAGCAAATCATGAGATCTAGCAACGGCAGAGACTCAGGGCATTATTTTCAGAATCCCGACATCGAAGGGATCCCCACATGTCAACAGATGAGAGCAGAAAAAATCCTAAGTCCTGATGCTACTAGGTTGCCGCGGTTGGGCGGCCAAACATGAAAATATGCGGCGGATCCGCGGCATGTTTGTAGCTGTACGATGTGAAATTTTGTGTGATGGATCTTAACAGCATACATTCACATAGGGCATCTAGGGTTTCTAGTTTCTGTGAATATATAAGGGATCGAGAGCTGCACATTAAAGATCATCATCGAAGAGATCAAGAGGTCCAAGCGATCCACACATCCGAGTGATCATCATCTAGTCATCTATCTCCAACTAGAAAGAAGATCTAGAGCAACTAGGTTTCTTTGTAATCTACTTTCAAAAAGGAGAGTTGTATGAAATAGTTGATCAATAAAGATAGATTTTTAGTTTATTTCTTTTCGCATTTACTTTCTGTATTTAATTTCTGCACTTACTTTATGCACTTACATTATGATTTCATTCTTCTTCAACCTTTCTTCTAAATCTCCAACCATGAGTGAGTAATTCCTAGCTTGCTAGGGTTCATAGGATAGGGTAGAACAATGGATGAAAAAAAATCCTTTAACTCCTTTTATACATTTTAATGTCTATAAATTTTATCAAAATAAATGTTAACATTCTTATCGGGCGCGCTACCAATTTATTGATAGTCACGATCACGATTTGAGATCTGTTTAACAATTGATTTGTTAAGGGCTAGACATGAATAGATATCAATGCAAGGACAAGTGTTAATAGTGGGGAAACCCTAGTTTCTTCCAAAAACCCTAATCTACATTCATCATTATTGATCTATTAAAAGATAAAAGAAGTCATTTTTAATTATTCATCCATTACTATAAAGTCCTTAAAACCCTACAAGCCTTTTCTTATAAATTTTACATCCATATTAAAATAGATCTATAATCAATCACCCTATCTCCTATCAACTCGTCTAAAGAAAGAAAAGGGTTCACATTTCCCTGCGGACAACCCGTACTCATCGCGGCTAGCTACTAGCAACACCGTCTTGATTGCGGTTACTTTATAGAACATATTTTTCGCATGAACGATCAAATGGCGCCGTTGCCGAGGAAACGGTCGTAATTTTTTTCTTATTATTCGGGTTGATTTCTTATAAAATCCAACAAAAATAAAATAAACAAAACCGCATCTTGTGTATTTAATGATTATTGTGCGAGTTTTGCATGGGAATCTGGATTAACTGGAGCAAGCCAACAGAGATTTAGAGAATATCAACTTGAACCAG
The DNA here is from genome assembly GCA_030015575.1 of Agapanthus africanus. Lineage (NCBI taxonomy): Eukaryota > Viridiplantae > Streptophyta > Magnoliopsida > Asparagales > Amaryllidaceae > Agapanthus > Agapanthus africanus. The sequence goes on from CM057341.1 coordinate 186,140,018, forward strand.
AGGAGTATAGAAGGCCTTGAAGAAAAATTAGCAAGAGATCCCTCAAGACGGCGGCGGAACCGCCGCGGAAATAGTCTTATTGCGGCGGAACTGCGGCACGTTGGTAGATTTGGGCCCCTAAAATCCTTAGGTAATTTCCTAATATCTTTCTCTCTCCTTTAAAGCTCCAATAAATTAATTCTACCTGTAGGATTCTTTGCAAATATCGCCGCTAAAAATCTTTTTGCGTGTTTTGATATCGGTTTGTTTGTGCATATTTAAACCGGACATTAACGGGCAATAACCCAAATCCAGATTAGGTGGGGGTTTCATCACCCTTCCTAGGCCCCACAAATCACAAAACGAGCATACTTTCACCCTACATTAATTAAAAAATATCTAAACCTAGCCCCTAAGGACATTCACACTCAATTAGGACAGAAGAAGGTCGTGGGTAATCTATCGCTTATCCACATTTCTCTTGTGGTGTCTAGGCAAGTGTGACTAAGAAAAGTGGTTACATAATTAGACCCGCTATTTCGGTGGTTCGTATAGCGGATACCTCCCACTTACCTAGACACAAGAGTGATAAAGAGGTCGTAGAGGATTGATCCTGCGACTTGTCCTTTGGAAGTCTAGGAGCAGTCTAGTGACTTGACTTAGGTGACCCTAGTTCTAGGGATTGATTGTGCATTTTTTGATTTGTTGAGTCAAGCCTCACGTCCGACACTTTTTCAAATCAAACCTTCAAAAAATCGTCCTCACACATGCTGCCACGTGCGCTAAACCTGCTTAGTTCATGATCGGCTGGACACGGGATTCTAGTGCCCGTCTAGTCTGCGTTTTTGCTATCGACTCCGAAGTCGGTACTTCTTCATCTTCTATTTCCCCTCCACCCACCACATCTCTCGAAATGGACGGTCCTCAATCGGGATTTAACGATACCACCCTGCCACCACCCGTAGGTACACAGAATCCACCGTGCATCTCTCTCCAAGAAAGATGCTACCCTGTACGTGGACCCCTTCCTACTTGTCTGTCTCTTTCACCGGCCAATGGGAATAATTTCAAAATTAAACCCCACTTCATCAACCTGTTGCCCAAATTCCACGGGCTTGAATCTGAAGACGCATAAGTTTTCATAACCAAATTCGAGAACGTATGTGCAATGATGAGCACTACCCAACTTTCACGGGATGCTATGCGATTACATCTTCTCCCTTATACCTTGTGCGACCTAGCAGAAAAATGGCTTTATAGCACTGCCGCACATTCTATTGCCAAATGGGATGAATTTGTTATAGCATTCCTTAAGAAATTTTATCCTAATCATAAAACCGCCCGTGTTCGAAGCGAGATTAACCAGTTTACCCAACTTTCCAATGAACCATACTGGAAATGCTTTGAACGGTTTAAGGATCTTCTTATACAATGCCCCCATCACGGAATTGATAGATGACAACTTTGTCGAATTATATATGAGGGTGTTAATCCAGCTACGAAACAAATGTTTGAAACCATTTGTCAATGCCATTTCATGTCAAAAGATGATGGCGAAGCTTGGCAATTTCTGGAAGATCTCGCTGAACAAACCTCACAATGGGAGAGCACTAGACCAATATCGACTTCATCTAGGGCAGGTATCCATCAGCTCGACATTTCCATCGCAGTGAAAGCCGAAATGGCCGCGATGCAAAAGAAACTCGAAACTATCAAAAAAAAAGTCTCGTCATCCTCCCTAAACCAAGTTACGCTCCCCAAAACCGTGTGTGCTTGTTGTTCTGACCCATCACATTTAATGGAAGAATGTCCTTTAAATCCTCCGTTTCAAGGTCAAGAACAAACTAATGCTGCTTTTCAGGAATGATCTAGAAACGATCCTTATTCTTCCACATAAAATCAAGGATGGAGGAATCATCCTAATTTTGCTTGGATCCAAAATCAAAATCAGTTCCCAAGCAACTATCAAAGGCTTCCCCCCATCAGCCACCACAACAAAGTCATCACCCCTTTCACCGCAATCTTTTCAAAACCCGGCCCACAACTTTGCAACTTATAATAATTCTTTCCCAACGGCCGGTACCGATAAAACCTCTACACTCGAACGAAACTTAGAAACGTTCATTAAACAATCTATACAAACGATGGCTAATTTAACATTTTCTATCCAAACGTTAGTGTAACACACTGCTTCCCGCTGTGAAAGTATAAAATCGATAGAAGCACAACTTGGACAGTTAAATACCGCGATGAGTGAGAGAGAGAAAGGGAAACTTTCATCTCAACCTCTATCAAATTCTGGCCACTCACAAAGTGAAAATTTCATCCTTCACCAACAAAATCATAATGTGAGTGCCGTAATCACGTTGAGATCGGGAAGAGTGCTGAACAATCATGTTCGTAAACAGGTTGATGACGATAAAACCCCGGCTACTACTTCTAACCCTAATTCGTCTAGTCCACCATCTTCTTCTGAGCCTATTCTTCGTTCTTCACTAGGCTCAAACCCTCAGTCCACTTCCTTGGATAAACCTCAAACTATCCCAAATTCAATTTTGGGATCCATTCCATCCCCAAAAACTTCTCCATAATTGTTGGACCCAACCCTTGTTGATAAAGCTCCCTTTCCAAACAAGTTGAGGGCTAACAAACCAATTGCACAAATGGAGAAGATTGTGGAAATGTTTAAGCAAGTTAAAATAAATATTCCTCTCCTAGATGCTATTCAACAAGTTCTGTCTTATGCAAAAATCCTTAAGGACTTGTGCACTAGGAAGAGGAAAACTCAAGTGCCTAAAAATGTTTTCTTAACGAGCAATGTGAGCATTGCTTTTACCCAACAGTTACCGAAGAAACGTAAGGACCCCGGTTGTCCTACATTATTTATAACTATTGGGGGCAAAAGCATCAATCGCGCTCTACTCGATCTAGGTGCTAGTGTTAACTTGCTCCCGTATTCTGTGTATGAGCAGTTAAGCATAGGAGAGTTGAAACCTACGCACTACACTCTCCAAATTGCTGATCTATCTATCACCCACCCTAAGGATGAGCTAGAGGACGTGTTAATCAAAGTCGGGGAATTTATATTCCCTGTGGACTTTATAGTTTTAGATACACAGCCTGTGGAGAACCCACGAAACCAAATCCCGGTGATTCTAAGTCGTCCTTTTCTAACAACTTCCAATGCTGTAATAAATTGTCGTAACGGTTCTATGAACCTAACTTTTGGAAAGATGACAATTGAGCTTAACATTTACAAGATAGGAAGTCAACCCTCTGAACCTTTTGCTCATCTAATCGATATATGTTATGTTAACGAGATAGCTTCCAACAGCTGCGAAGTTGAGGATCTTTGCGATAATGATTTCGACGCCACTAGTGCGTCATTGTTTGATCCAGCAAATTACTATACTAGTGAGGACCCTTTTGACAAGTCCAACCCCGATTTTGCATCTTTTGATTTGCCGCAAAAGTTAGTTGAGCTTTCCGAGTCAATATCCTACGCTAGGTATGAACCTCTTAAGGAGTCCGAGTATAATTCCCCTACCCTACCTTCTATCATCTCTCCGCCGACACTAGATCTCAAGACACTACCTTCTCATCTTAAATATGCATATTTAGGTGGGAATGAGTCTTTGCCCGTTATCATATCCGCTTCTCTAGCTTTAGAGTAAGAGAGCGCTCTTTTGTCGGTATTGAGATCAAATCGGCAAGCTTTTGGTTGGACAATGGCAGACATAAAAAGGATTAGTCCCTTGATTGTTGAACATCATATACATTTGATGGATGAAGCCAAACCAGCCTGAGACCCACAAAGACGGTTGAATCCCGTCATGAAGGAGGCGGTAAAGAAAGAAATCGTCAAATGCCTAGATAATGGTATAATTTACCCAATATCTGATAGCCAATGGGTAAGTCCTATTCATGTGGTCCCTAAATAGTCTGGCATCATGATCATAACTAATGAGGCTAATGAGTTGATCCAAACACGCACCGAAACTGGGTGGCGGGTATTTATTGATTATAGGAAACTCAATGCCGCAACGAGGAATGATCACTTCCCTCTACCTTTCATTGACCAGATGTTGGAACAATTAGCCGGGCATGAATACTACTATTTCTTGGACGGATACTCCGGCTATAACCAGATCCCCATCGCCGAAAAGGATCAAGATAAGACAACATCTACGTGTCCTTTCGGTACTTTTGCTTATAGACGCATGCCCTTTGGGTTATGCAATGCTCCCGCTACATTCCAGCGGTGTATGATGGGGATATTCTCGGACATGGTCGAGAATTTTCTGGAGATATTTATGGACGATTTCTCCATATTTGGGGACTCCTTTGAGAAATGCCTACGTCATCTTGACGTTGTTCTTACCCGCTGTAAGGATAAGAATTTAACTTTGAATTGAGAAAAATGCCATTTCGTGGTTCAAGAAGGTATTGTCCTTGGGCATACCATTTAACGAAAGGCATGGAAGTAGACAGAGCTAAAATAGATGTCATCCATAACCTTCTTCCTCCCAAATGCGTCAAAGATGTACGATCCTTTCTTGGTCATACAGGATTTTATAGGCGATTCATTAAGGACTTTAGCAAAATTGCTTGACCCTTAACTCTTCTCTTGGCCAAGAATACAAAATTTCATTTCGATTCGAATTGTAAGGCTGCTTTTGAATCACTTAAAATCTCCCTCACTATAGCCCCCGTTCTGTCATCTCCAGACTGGAATCACCCTTTCGAGCTTATGTGCGATGCATCCGATTTTTCTATTGGTGCAGTCTTAGGATATCACATTGATAAGATGCTACATATAATTTACTATGTAAGTAGGAGCTTGAACGATGCCTAAATGAAATATACAACTACCGAGAAAGAACTCTTGGCAGTTGTATTTTCATTAGAAAAATTCAGGTCCTACTTGATTGGCTCTCCAGTAGTAGTTTACACCGATCATTCCGCCCTAAGACATCTTTTATCGAAGAAGGATGCTAAAGCTAGGCTAATACGTTGTTTCCTGTTGTTACAAGAATTTGATCTTGTCATACGAGATAAGAGTGGATGCGAAAACGTCATAGCTGACCATCTTTCACGCCTTTCTTCTTCGCCAATGTCGACCTTATCAATAAACGATTCCTTTCCTGATGAAAATATCTTGACTATATCTAGCGAATCTTGGTTCATTGATATTGTGAATTATTTAGCAACGAGACTTCTACCCAGCGAATGGTCAAAACACGACAATCCCCGATTTCTATCCCAAGTAAAACACTTTTACTGGGATGAACCTTATTTGTTTAAGTATTGTCCCGATCAAATCATTCACCGATGTGTCCCTAATGATGAATTCAAGAGTGTATTGTCTTCTAGCATGATCAGGCATGTGGCGGTCACTTTGGTCCACGGAAAACGGCGGAGAAAGTTTTGCAATGTGTCTTTTATTGGCCAACACTATTTAAAGATGCATATGATCATTGCAAAACTTGCTCACGGTATCAACAAATGGGTCAGATTTCACGGATAAATAAGATGCCACTCCAACCTATCTTGGTTGTGGAAATATTTGATGTTTGGGAAATTGATTTTATGGGCCCATTTCCCAACTATTTTGGGAATTTATACATCTTATTAGCGGTTGATTATGTCTCTAAATGGTGGAAGCGGTACCGTGTCGCACTAATTACAACAAAGTTGTTGTTAAGTTCCTTAAAGAAAATGTCTTTTCGCGATTCGGACACCCTCGCGCTATAATTAGAGACAACGGGATGCATTTCTGCAATCGGTCTTTCAAGGCTTTGATGCAGAAATATTCAATCAACCACAAGCTTTCTACGCCCTATCATCCCCAAACGAGAGGGCAAGAGGAGATCTCCAACAGAAAGAACAAACAAATTTTGGAGAAAACGGTTTCTAAGAACCGTAAAGATTGGTCCACCAAATTGACGGATGCTCTTTGGGCATTTCGTACCGTTTATAAGACTGATCTTGGTATGTATTCATACCGACTAGTGTTTAGGAATGTGATTGGTAGAGTTTTTGCGTGCTTAGTTAATTACCGCAATCAAGTCAGTTTCGCTTGTAGCTAGCCGGTTGAGTACGGGTCGTCCACAGGGAGATGGGAATCTTTTTCTATATGCTTTAACGAGTTAAGTCCAAATGTCCAGGTTTGTTTTTAGATTAACTATGTGCTAAAGTGATATATAAAGAGAGCTTGTTAGGGTTAGGATTAGGTTAGTTTGAGTTAGGAGTCGCTCACTTCTTTCGTTGCCACTCTTAATATCGGTGTTACGGTAATCGGCAACAACGGGGATTAGCACGACAAGGAAGGAACTTGCGAGTATAAGCTAGGCTTTCCAACGCATAAGTTCTCCCTTTTGGTGCTTGTCCGTCCGTTCTTGGCTATTAGCCTTAACCTCCGGTTAATTCAACCACAACCGGTCTCACTAAGGAATCACCGCTATCATGTAGGATAGGGTGCCTAGGGAGCGGATTGTGGTTCAATTAACGGGAGTCCGAATTAAGATGTTGGGCAAGAAAAGAGTGTGAGAGATTTCCTTCTCTCAAACTTTCCTTATCCTACCCTAACAAGTATGAAAACTACTCACCCATTATAAGAAAAAGAAAATAAAAAAAAGGAGGAAGATAGAAAGAAAGAGGTGAGAAGATTACAACTAGCTATTTGAGACCTCATCTTGGCAAAGATCAAGCTTAAGCATCATTGTTGTTTAAGGATAAAGAAAAAGAGAACAAGAAAGAAACAAACAACAAATAACAACAACTAGATTAGCAAAATGAAAATTACAAGCAATTATAATTAACAATAAGACAAGCATGGTAACAAAAAGAACTCTTTATTCATCACTTCACTCACAAAAGCTCACTACAAGGTTTTAATGGAGAAGAGATGAGAAGAGGAAGAAGAACAACAACATGTATTCTAAAATCTAAATACAAGAATAAGCACTCTTGGCTTTGGCAACTTCTGGACTATTTATAGGCAGGGAACTGGAAACCTAGGGCAACAATCTGCCTCCATATAGAATGACCTAAATACCCCCAAAAGATGACATTCTGTCGAGGCCGTACGGCCACGGTTCCGCGGCCTAAGCATACTTATGCCGCGGTTCCGCGGCCTAATGGAGGAGTTGGCTCCTCGGATTTTATGGGGTTCCCTGGTTTGATGTTGTCTGCTGTGTGGTATATGTTTTTTCTCAGAAACTCTTCACAATTTTTCCAGAATTCCAGCAGATCAAAAGGTGATTTGATGTGGATCTTTTGTCATAATTTTTCTTGAGCTCCGCGTAGACATGTTGGATCTTGTGTTGACATTGAGCTTTGTGCATGAAAATGACATCGATTTGCCATTTTGTCCCTTAAACTGGTGTGCGGCAACATACGGATAGAGAGCGGAGACCCGTGTTTTATCTGTGGTTGGCAGTAATCCGGAATTTGTCGTGCTTTTCCATGAATTTCATTGTTTAGAACTGAGAACCTGTATCCTGCAATTAACTAGCAAACACGGCTTAAGAGTACCTACCGATAAGCAATGTGATAAAAATTGGGCGGTATAAAAATGCAAAAATCTGATATGAACAAATACCCCCAAACTTATCATTTTCTCGTCCCGAGCAAAGCCAATTTATTCACAAAAATTCCTAACCTCACTTTCGCAGGGAACGCGATTGCACTGAGCATGTGCAACAAGCCGTTAAACCTCTAGGTGTCCCTAGTAGGAGGAGTGTTGTCTCCTGAGGGTTTTCAGCGGATACTACCCACAAAATCCGGTCAAGCTAGTTTTGCAAAATAACTATGATTCAAACCCTAAAGTTTTATTTCAGAAAATAACAATTCTATTATCCTAAGTCTAGACTATCGAACCTTTATTTTTCACACCTTGCTTCTTATTTAACTTAAGATTTTATATGTCTTTACGTGCAGTGCAAATAGTGTCGTTAAGTTCCAGAAGAATCGATTAAAGTCATCATGTCACACAATAAAGCCTAGATAAAATTTTTAAAAGGATCACATAAGTTTTATAAAGAGTTAAGCTTTTTTCAAGTTTCGTTTTCCAGTAAGGTTTCAACTTCAGAATTTCTTTCTTCCTTAACAGGAAACTAGGTCTTATTTTTCACTCCACCTTTTTCTTGTTTTCATTTCATACACACCTCTGTGAACGTGCAATGGTCTTTATCATAGAATAAAACCTTCATATCTCCGCTAGAAATATTTTTTTATAAAAACCTGTCTTTTGTCAAGATTATTCTCACACAAAGAACCGTTAGGAATTTTAACTCGGAGAGAACACTTGCTTGACTTTGTTTTAATCCGGACTTTCTAGGCTTCTTAACGAGCTTTGGGCCAATGCACCCAAACCAGTTGGCTTTAGGGCATTAGGTGTAAAGACATCCCAGCGGACTTAATTACTCAAGTTACCTAGGCCCAAAAACAAAAGAAACTTTGGCGTGAAAATCATGATGATTCAATGCGAACGGAGATATAACCGGCAGTTCAGTTATTTTTTTGGATAAAAGACGTGTTTTAGTGGGTTAGGTGTGTAATCATTCCAATCAAGTTTCAGATGGGTTATTTTTCAGAATTAATTCCAATTAAGGCATCAATAACATTCCTTCATACTCGCTTCACTTCATAAACTATTCTTGATATTACTTATTTCAGAACAAACCCATTTGATCCTCAGAAAATCATTTATCCATTTAAAAGTTTTTTAGACATAAAAGACTTGTCATCTAATTTCCAAAACTCATGACACGTGTAGTGTAATGTAAAGACGTATATCAGCTATAGTTAACTTCAAAGGAGAGTTATCTTTCACGTTTTCAAAATCTAAAAATAAGATTTAGTTATTCTTATCTTATCAAACAAAACCGTCGAAATGTTGAATCAGAGTTCTCCCACTAGCTAACTTGACAGAAAAGTTTTTATGTTTTTAGAAAATTTTCTGATTTTTATGGATTTTATGGATTTTAATATGCAGATGCAAAATATACATATGAATGTGAAGGTTAGAAATGCGTACCGAGCGTACCCCCAAACTTAAACTGGACAGTGTCCTCACTGTCATTGCATGAAGAGATCATTGAAGGGTCAAAATTGTCGGTTAGATACACACATTTTTTTTGTTTTTTGTTTTTTTTAAAGAAAAGAAAAATAGCAAAAATGGAAAAGAATATCCACAAATATATACAAAATGGTATATACATACCCCCAAACTTATTTGGAACAGTGTCCACTGTTCTTGGCTGGATAACCGAAGTTTGGTGGTAGGCAGAGGAAGATTATGCAGGGTAAACCGGCTCCTGTAAGACCAGGAGCTCCTCTGTTGGTTCGGCGCTAAGGTACGGTTTTAGTCGGTGTCCGTTTACTTTGAAAAATGAACCGTGCTTTGGATTCTCTAAATCCACAGCGCCATGCGGATACACATTCCGCACAAAATACGGCCCTTTCCAGCGAGATCTGAGCTTTCCTGGATGGAAATGTAGCCGGGTGTCGTAAAAAAGTACCTGTTGACCAGGTACGAAAGTTTTGCGCAAAAGGTGTTTATCGTGAAACACATTCGTTCGGTTCTTAACGACAACCGCGTTTTCATAAGCCTCATCCCTAAGCTCATTCAATTCGTTCAACTGCAGCTTCCGATGGCTGCCCGCATCTTCGAGAGACAGATTCAGCTCTTTTATCGCCCAAAATGCGCGATGCTCTATTTCCACAGGGAGGTGGCAAGCCTTTCCGTACACAAGCCGATAGGGAGACATGCCAAGATCGGTCTTATAAGCGGTTCAAAATGCCCAAAAGGCATCAGTGAGTTTCAGCGACCAATCCTTACGGTTCTTGGAAACCGTCTTCTCCAGTATCTGCTTGATTTGCCGATTTGAAACTTCGGCCTGTCCACAGGTTTGGGGGTGGTAGGGCGTAGATAGCTTATGATTAATGGAATATTTCCGCATCAAGGCCTCGAAAGTCCTATTGCAGAAATGAGTTCCATTGTCGCTAATGATCGCTTGGGGGTGCCCAAAACGGGAGAAAATATTTTCTTTAAGAAACCTAACGACAACCTTGTTGTCGTTAGTCCGGCTGGGCACAACCTCGACCCACTTAGATACGTAATCAACAGCGAGAAGGATGTACAAGTTCCCGAAAGAGCTGGGAAACGGCCCCATGAAATCTATCCCCCAAACGTCGAAAATCTCCACAAACAAGATTGGTTGGAGCGGCATCTCGTTCCTCCGGGATATCCGGCCTAAGTGTTGGCACCGGGAGCAAGTCTTGCAATAGTCATGAGCGTCTTTGAAGAGTTGTGGCCAGTAGAAACTACATTGCAAGATCTTCTCAACTGTCTTTCTGGGGCCAAAATGCCCACCACATGCTTGATCGTGGCAAAATGACAGCACACTCTTGAATTCATCGTCAGGGACACACCGACGAATAATCTGGTCGGGACAGTACTTGAACAGATAGGGTTCGTCCTAGTAAAAGTGTTTTACTTGGGATAAGAATCGAAGTCTGTCCTGACTTGACCATTCAGTCGGTAGTAATCCTGTGGACAAATATTTCACAATATCTGCGAACCAGGGTTCGTGAGATACTGTCAAGAGTTGTTCATCCGGAAAAACGTCGTTGATCAGAAGTTGAGGCGACGGCGAAGAAGGAAGTCGTGAGAGATGGTCGGCGACTACGTTTTCACATCCTCTTTTGTCCTTGATGACAAGGTCAAACTCTTGAAGTAAGAGGATCCAACGTATCAGCCGAGATTTTGCATCTTTCTTCGCAAAAAGATGGCGCAGAGCAGAATGGTCTATGTAGACAATGACTGGAGAGCCGATGAGGTGGGGCCTGAACTTTTCTAAAGCAAATACAACAGCCAAGAATTCCTTCTCAGTTGTTGTATAATTAAGTTGGGCGTCGTTCAGGGTTCGGCTAGCATAATAGATTACGTGCGGCATCTTGTTGATGTGTTGTCCAAGGACAGCACCAATGGCAAAATCGGATGCATCGCACATAATCTCAAATGGGTGCGTCCAGTCAGGTGAAGAAAGAACGGGAGCAGAAGTGAGTGAGCTTTTTAATGACTCGAACGCAGTCACAGAGCTCGAGTTGAAGTCGAATGGCGTGTCCTTGGCTAGCAAAAGAGTCAAGGGCCTAGCAATCTTGCTAAAGTCCTTGATGAACGTCTATAGAAACCGACATGGCCAAGGAAGGCTCAGATGTCTCTGACGCATCTGGGAGGAGGGAGATTGGAAATGACCTCAATCTTCGCTTTGTCAACCTCTATGCCATTTTGCGAAATGATATGTCCTAAGACAATACCTTCGCGCACTATGAAGTGGCACTTCTCCCAATTCAAAGCGAGGTTCTTGTCCTTACATCGGGTAAGGACATCGTCAAGATGCAGCAAACACTCATTAAAGGAATCGCCGAAGATGGAGAAATCGTCCATGAAGATCTCCAGGAATTTTTCCACCACGTCTGAGAAGATTTCATCATACACCGCTGGAAGGTAGTGGGCGCATTGCATAACCCAAAGGGCATGCGACGAAATGAAAACATGCCGAAAGGACAAGTGAATGTGGTCTTGTCCTGGTCTTTTTCAGCGATGGGAATCTGATTATAGCCGGAGTAGCCATCAAGAAAGCAGTAGTACTCGTGTCCGGCCAATCGTTCAAGCATTTGGTCAATGAAAGGTAGCGGAAAGTGGTCCTTCCGCGTTGCGGCGTTGAGTTTTCTGTAATCGATGCATACTCGCCACACAGTTTGGGTGCGAGTAGGGATTAACTCGTTCGCCTCGTTAGTGATGACCGTTATGCCTGATTTCTTGGGGACAACGTGAATGGGGCTAACCCACTGGCTATCAGAGATAGGGTAAATGATACCACTATCCAGACACTTTACGATTTCCTTTTTCACAGCCTCCTTCATGACTGGGTTGAGTCGCCTTTGTAGATCCCTGGCTGGTTTGGCATCATCCATCAGATGAATGTGATGTTCAACGACCAGGGGACTAATCCCCTTGATGTCCGCCATGGACCAGCCAAAAGCTTGCCTATTGCTGTGCAAGACCGCAAGAAGGTCTTTCTCTTGCTCTGGAGCTAGAGAAGCCGAGATGATAACAGGGAGGGTCTCGTTCTCACCCAAGTAAGCGTACTTAAGGTGAGACGACAAAGGCTTGAGTTTGAGCGTTGGAGGTGAAATGATTGAAGGCAAGATTGGTGAAAAAGTCTCGAACTCAAAGGATTCCAGCAAAGGTTCAAAACGAGTGTAAGCGACTGATCGCACGCTTTTGGCGTGTCGGATGTTCAAAGTTCTAAAGTTATAACCGCGATCAGGACGGTGTCGCTATGCAGCTAGCCGGTTGAGCATGGGTCGATCCGCAGGGAGATGGTTGCATGTTCGTTCGAGTTTTAGACGAGTTAATAAAGAATGTGTATATGTTTGTTCAATTCTATCCTAAGTGTTCGTATTTATGTTCAAGTAAGCTTGTTAAGGTTAAGGTTGGTTAGAAGAGTTAGGATTAGTCTTGTGCTTGTCTTTTGCCATCCTTAAAACGGTGTCGGGATAATCGAAAGTAGCGGGGATTAGGATGACTTAGGAATGGGATTTGCGAGTTTAAGCAAGCTTTCCAACGCTAAATCCATTCCTAGTGCCCCTTGTCCGTCCGCTAAATACGCTTATTTCCAACCCTCGGCCAAACACCCGCAACCATGTATCCAATTAAGTCACAACTACATGTCACATTGTAGTGTGCTTAAAGGACTTCTCGACTTAGGTCGCGGCTATATGTCACGTATAGCGTGCCTAAGCGAGGGGGTTGCGGTTGTTTGGTCGGGGTTCGTTTCAAGATGTTTGGCGAACAGAAGCACAAGGGATTTCTCCGTCCCTCATACCACCTTCCTTAGCCTTAACAAGAGGGAAATTATTCACACATCATTAAAGAAAAGAAAACAAAACAAGAAGGAAGAAAAGAGGAAAATACGGTTTTACAAGTGAAGCAAGCTAACTCTTGGGTCCTCACCTTAGCAAGGAACTCCGTCAAGTATCATCGCTTGAAAATACGGATAGAAGAAGAGAAGAAAAGAGAACAAGAAAAGAAATAACAACAACTAGTTAACAATAAATAATAAAATTACAATACAAGATAATAAAATTACAAGACAATAAATAAAAGAGACATGATAAAAACAACCCTCATCTTCATTGATCTTCCACTCAAAAAGCTCTCACTACAATTTTCATGGAGGAAAGAATGAAGAAGAAGAAACTAAGCTAAAGAGAGAATGGAAATCAAGACATGAAGGAGCTTTTGGCTTGCACAAAACTGGGCTATTTATAGGCTGCGTGCTGAAACCCTAGGGCCAAATTCTGACCCCATATGAAATGTCAAAACTACCCCCAAAGTTTCACCCTCTGCCGAGTCAACTCGGCCGCGGATCCGCGGCCGAGTCACCATGTTGGCCGCGGATCCGCGGTCCTTCTGGGGATTTGGGAAGTCTGGTTTTTGTGGGTTTCTTGTGCTGCTATTGTCTTCTGTTTAACAGGTCCAAAATGTCAATATTCTTCCATGATTTCTTCAGATCCGCAATAGTCCAAAATGCCATCAAAAATAATACTTTTGACCTTTTCTCCCTCGAGCTCCGTGCACCCATTGATTCTTGTGCTGCCCCCCTCGTGCTCTGTGCTTGTCTGAGACACGAATGACCACTGTCATATGTCTTGTCTCTGGAACTGGTAAGCGGCACTGGACGGATACGGATGACCGGAAGCCGGCTTTTATCTGATGTCAACAGATGTTCTGTATTTTGGCGTAACAGTGGAGATTTTGTATCAATTGCGTTATTTTGGACTAGGAACCTGTAGCCTGTAAATATATAGCAAACACGGATTAAAAGCACCTACCTATAAACAAACGAGCGTAAGAATGGGCGGTAGTAAAAGCAATATTCTGGTATGAACAAATACCCCCAAACTTAACTTTTGCTCGTCCCGAGCAAAACCAATTATTCACAAAAAAGTCATAACCTCACTTTCGCAGGGAACGCGATTGCACTGAGCTCGTGCAACAAGCCGTTAAACCTCTAGGTGTCCCTAGTAGGAGGAGTGTTGTCTCCTAAGGGTTTTCAGCAGATTACACCCACAAAATCCCGTCAAGCTAGTGTCATAAGTTAACATCGATTCTACTCCTACAGTTTAGTATTTACGTTAGAAATTCTATCATCCTAAGTTAGAAATATTCAACCATAATGCTTCACACCTCCTTTCTATTTAACTTCAGATTTTATACGTTCCAAAAAAGTTTATAAAGATGTTGGTATCTCCTGAGTTTTCCTTGTAAAGTGCGTTCTTAAATCAGGGATTTTTATTAACTTTACAGAAAACAAAAGTCTTATTCTTCATTTCTATCTTTTATCCAAATATCGATTGTATACCCCTACGTGTGTGTATATTTGCACCCCTACACTAAAGAATTCAATTCAAGCTATAATACCCTTGCCCTAATACCTAATACTACTTTTTTTCATTAAGGATGGACGGATTTGCTCACACACCTTTCATGCGACTATTAATGCTTCTTGAGGCACTAACGACTGATTACTGAATGTGTGAACTTTAAAGCGTAAATAGCAGTTTCCAGGTCTTGACTTTATTCTATTTTTTTCTTTTTCTTTTTCTTTTTCTTTTTCAAGACCGGATATATTTTTCAATATGCTCTTTTGGTGTTTAGCTTTAAATACCGTTTTTTCTTTCATACTAGGCTTTCAAGCAAGAGTATTTCTAGGTATCCTCTACTATCCTAAGTTTCAAGGTGCGTGTAAATGCAGTTGTAGGGTATATACTTTCTGAATTTGAACTCAAGAATAGAAACTATTTTTCAGACTTATCCTCCAGTAAAGCTTCAATACTTTCCCTTTATCTTGACTTAACTCAAGAACTGAACTCAAAATTACCTATTTCTCAAAAAAACTGTAAGGTCGTATACTTACCAAAGTTAGACAGAATGGGGGTTATTTTTAGGATTTTCAATTCCTAAGCCTAGAATTTAGTTATTTCTAACATATCAACTAAACTTTCAGAATAAAAATCTAAGTTACCCTATTAGCTAACTTGACGACAAAGTTTTTATATTTTTGGAAAATTTTCGATTTTTTGTGGGTTTTTAATAAGGTATGCAAATGCAGAATATACAAATGAATGGGAAGGAAGAAAGCTTACCGAGTATACCCCCAAACTTAAACTTGACAGTGCCTTCACTGTCAGGCCACACCAAGAGGGTCAAAATTGTCGGCGCTCCCTAAAAACAAATTATATACAAAACAAAAAAGGAAAACAAAAAATATATACAAAAAGGTTCCCCCCAAAGTTAAGTAAAACAGTGTTTCCACTGTTAAGCGTTTGAAGTTCAGGATTAGGGGGAAAGAATACAATTTCAAACTATACAAGGCCTTATACAGGCCAAAAGTGAGCACCAACCATTAAAAGATTTTATCGCTATAATGTACAGGTTGGTGGAAGAAGGCGTAGAGAAAAGAGAGGGAGTATACGCGGGACCGTATGAAGATAGAAGCGGGATACGGTCTCGGTATATGAGAGGAAGAATGGCGGAAGGGAGAAAGAAGTGGAATACGAAATTGAGCGTGGAAATGGATTGAATAAATTAGTACAATTTGTAATGATCGATGTGAAAAGATGGATTGTACTAATCTATCAATATGGCGAGAAATGGGGTCAAATCCCTCAAGATTCATGAGAAACCATGAGTACGCCGAACTCGGTAAACCAGACATATGAAATGAAAGTGAAACGGTTTCTTGTAAGGTCGGAACGATGGAAAGGATGGAGGTAGGTGATTGAGGAAGGTTATCGGTTAAGGGTTCAGGAGGGTGTACACAGTCAATGAAAGAAACATGATGAATTGGAAAATCCGACTCATCAATTAAAACTGGTTCATCCTAAAAAATATCCTCAAAATTTTCCTCAAAGTTAAGCACCTCCATGCATTTATCCTCAAAATCCAGACGCATATGGGGTTCGGGAAAAAATTTTAATGACTCGGGATGATGAATTGAAGAGAAAAACTCAGCCAAATCTATTGGTTCATCATCCAAAATATTCCCAGCGTCAATATCCTCAATCAAGCGAAAATCAAAATTCTCAGACACCTCATCAAAAACATGGATTTCAATCGATTCTTGTTCTAAGATGGAGGTGTAGAGGTCAAAAGGATTGGGTGTGGTTTCACTCAAAAGGGACCCTTCACAATCGGGCAAATCAAACACTACAAAGTCACACAACTCATTATTTGTTCTATCCTTAATCAATGAATCGTTTGGAACACTAGATAGACATTCAAAACCGGAGTTGTGGGATTCAAGTTGAAATGGGTAGGCTTGATTCGGAAGGGGGTACAGCTCACTCTCTCCACTCAAATTCTCAACCTGTCCTACCGCCTCTTCATACATTGGAAAATTTGGAGCTAGTTGGAAACTAGCTACCGGGTCACTAGGTTGTATGAGGGCGGCCATGGACGCATTCAAATCCATTATCTGTTGGTACGACGCTACCCTAAAGTATTCCAATGACTGTTCAAGACTAGATATGGGTTGCGAAGGGGTTTCAGTAAAAGATTCAAACTTGTTTGGATACTGGAAACTCCCAAAAGGCTGTGTAGAAGCAATGTCTAGGGAAGATGCAAAAGTCGGGTAGGACTGGTAGGAATTGAATGGCTGGACAGGAGCAGGATCAATATTTGGATAAGTAGGTGAATGGAATTGTTGATCCCAAGAATCTGCAGTGGTGAAAGGAGTGAAAGATCGGCTACAGGATTGTTCAATATGTTCAGCGACGGACAAAGGACGACTTGCAAAAGGGGTATCAACATAAGAGGGTGGGGGAGGTTGAAAAGGTTGATACAAAGTGGATTGCGGAGGGCAAGTGTTTGTCCTAGACGCGTCTATGCGATCTTTTAAAGAGATTTTGGGCATGGAGGGATCGTTCGACGTTCGACCAAAGCAAGAAACGTAAGAAGTAATGTCTGGTTGTGGGTACCAAAGTTCGGCAAGAGTTTTTCTAGGTGGAGTACCCATGATATGAAGAGAGAAAGAAAGAAAGGAAGAGAAAAGGAGGGGAAAAGAATGTGATTTTTTTAGTAAGATATTAACAAAAGAATGAAATATACAAACAAAAATAATCTGGACAAAAATAATCACGACACAAAAATACCACGCACCTAATTGGTCTAGGGTTCACCTAAGTCAACTAGACCTGCTCCAGAACTTGATTGTCGAAGTAAAACTGTGTCGAGAAACAGGCTCAAGATACACTGATCACGAGGCCAGGTAAGTGCAGAGATAAGGGGAGGTTTTCCGACGCTTTCGCGAAGGTCCTTAATTAAATAACCCTTTCTCTTTAGGCGGTTTCGCCGTTAACACTTTCCTAGACACATCGTAAACAATATACCGTTAAGCGAAGTTCTAAACACACTTAACTTCTCCTAGTGAGCGCGCAGTCCTTAAGGCTTAAAGTCCAATTTCTTTTAAAGTTTGTGCGGGTAAACGTTATGCTCAAGTTCGTGATTTGTGGGCCACGGAAAAGGTGATGAAATCCTTTACCGTATGTTGTAGGGTTCGCTTGCCCTTAAGTCCGTATTAATGTATGCAATGCGCAATTCAATAAAAATTCTATAAAGAATCAAACAATCGTTTTTTTTATATATTAAGCACGACACTGCAACAAATACGGGTTAGTCAATTTTTAGCGTTTGCTAGTGAACTTGCAAAGAATCCTGCAAAGAATAGTATATTGGATGCGCCGGATTTGAGAAGAAGGTGTTTAAGAAATACGTACCGTTAAGTTTTTTGGGTTAGGAAACCCCCGTTGAATCAAATCCGGTAAGCTTGAAAAGTTCGCTTGCGCGGGTCAAACTACCCGGATCTTTGGCACTGTACTTTGCAATCATCTTAGCCTTGAACGTACACTTTGCTCCCCACAATCGTAGTTCGCAAATCCGCAAAAATCTGCAGAAAATACAGTATAGTGGAATTCACAGAGAAAATAAAAGAAAAGACAAAGGGGTGGAGAAAAAATTGGGCACAGAGGCCTCAATGGGACCGTGGAACCGCCGTGCAAAGCACCTTTTGACCGCGGTTCCGCGGTCAAAATGTTGACTTGGGGATTTGTCTTTGGTCAACAAACTCCACTTCTTCTCTTCTCCAAAATAAAAACCTCTGTTTTCTTTTTGGATTACTGTACTTGCTCCAGATTATCCTGCACACTTGCTCACAAAAAATATCAAAAATAACAAAAAGATTTTTTTTATAAATATATACAAAAAGAATATTAACCCGAATAACAAGAAAGAAAATACGCTACCGTCTCCCCGGCAACGGCGCCATTTGATCGCACGCTTTTGGCGTGTCGGATGTTCAAAGTTCTAAAGTTATAACCGTGATCAGGACGATGTCGCTATGCAGCTAGCCGGTTGAGCACTGGTCGATCCGCAGGGAGATGGATGTATGTTCGTTCGAGTTTTAGACGAGTTAATAAATAATGTGTATATGTTTGTTCAATTCTATCCTAAGTGTTCGTATTTATGTTCAAGTAAGCTTATTAAGGTTAAGTTTGGTTAGTAGAGTTAGGATTAGTCTTGTGCTTGTCTTTTGCCATCCTTAAAACGGTGTCGGGATAATCGAAAGTAGCGGGGATTAGGAGGACTTAGGAATGGGATTTGCGAGTTTAAGCAGGCTTTCCAATGCTAAATCCATTCCTAGTGCCCCTTGTCCGTCCGCTAAATACACTTATTTCCAACTCTCGGCCAAACACCCGCAACCATGTATCCAATTAAGTCACAACTACATGTCACGTTGTAGTACGCTTAAAGGACTTCTCGACTTAGGTCGCGGCTATATGTCACGTATAGCGCGCCTAAGCGAGGGGGTTGCGGTTGTTTGGTCGGGGTTCATTTCAAAATGTTTGGCGAAGAGAAGCACAAGGGATTTCTCCGTCCCTCATACTACCTTCCTTAGCCTTAACAAGAGGGAAATTATTCACACATCATTAAAGAAAACAAAACAAAACAAGAAGGAAGAAAAGAGGAAAATACGGTTTTGCAAGTGAAGCAAGCTAACTCTTGGGTCCTCACCTTAGCAAGGAACTCCGTCAAGTATCATCGCTTGAAAATACGGATAGAAGAAGAGAAGAAAAGAGAACAAGAAAAGAAATAACAACAATTAGTTAACAACAAATAATAAAATTACAATACAAGATAATAAAATTACAAGACAATAAATAAAAGAGACAAGATAAAAACAACGCTCATCTTCATTGATCTTCCACTCAAAAAGCTCTCACTACAATTTTCATGGAGGAAAGAATGAAGAAGAAGAAGAAACTAAGCTAAAGAGAGAATGGAAATCAAGACATGAAGGAGCTTTTGGCTTGCACAAAACTGGGCTATTTATAGGCTGCGTGCTGAAACCCTAGGGCCAAATTCTGACCCCATATGAAATGTCAAAACTACCCCCAAAGTTTCACCCTCTGCCGAGTCAACTCGGCCGCGGATCCGCGGCCGAGTCACCATGTTGGCCGCTGATCCGCGGTCCTTCTGGGGATTTGGGAAGTCTGGTTTTTGTGGGTTTCTTGTGCTGCTATTGTCTTCTGTTTAACAGGTCCAAAATGTCAATATTCTTCCATGATTTCTTCAGATCCGCAATAGTCCAAAATGGCATCAAAAATAATACTTTTGACCTTTTCTCCCTCGAGCTCCGCGCACCCATTGATTCTTGTGCTGCCCCCCTCGTGCTCTGTGCTTGTCCGAGACAAGAATGACCACTGTCATATGTCTTGTCTCTGGAACTGGTAAGCGGCACTGGACGATACGGATGACCGGAAGCCAGATTTTATCTGCTGTCAACAGATGTTCTGTATTTTGGTTTAACAGTGGATATTTTGTATCAATTGCGTTATTTTGGACTAGGAACCTGTACCCTGTAAATATATAGCAAACACGGATTAAAAGCACCTACCTATAAACAAACGAGCGTAAGAATGGGCGGTAGTAAAAGCAATATTCTGGTATGAACAGCGACCGAGTTAGATGGTTCAGGTAACTCATCCGGAAATTCGAAGGATTCAAACTCGGATGGTGAGTGGCTAAGATCGTTCGAGAAAGTGAAACACTCGTAGTCTTTGTCGGGCGCAGAAACGGCAGCAGGTTCGAAGAGGAACGCACTAGTGGCGTTAAGGTTATCGTGATCGAACAAAAACTCCTCGAATTCACACTCTTCTGGGGTGATCTCCTGGATTGAGCAAACGTCTAGTATATGAGCATTAGGTTCGGTGGGCTGATTCCCCAACCTAAAAATGTTGAGTTCAATTGTCATGTTTCCAAAAGATAGGTTCATCGAACCATTTTGATAATTGATCACATCATTTGAGGTTGCAAGGAATGGGTGACCGAGTATCACCGGAATTTGATTCCGGGGGTTAGCTACAGGCTGTGTGTCTAAAACAATGAAGTCAATGGGGAATATGAAGTCCCCAACCTTGATTAACACATCCTCTAGCTTACCCCTAGGATGGGTGATCGATCGGTCGGCCATTTGGAGAGTGCAGTGTGTGGGTTTCAGCTCTCCTACACCTAGTTGCTCATATACTGAGTACGGAAGAAGGTTAACACTGGCACCAAGATCTAATAGTGCGCGGTAGATGTTCTTATCCCCAATGGTAATAGAAATCGTAGGACAGTCAGGGTCCTTCCATTTTTGAGGTAAAGATTGGGTAAGAGCATCACTCATAGCACTAGCCAAGAAAACTTTCTTGGGTACCTGAGATTTCCTCTTTTTTGTGCATAAGTCTTTTAAGATTTTCGCGTAGGACGGGACTTGTTGGACAGCATCTAAAAGGGGAATGTTGATGTTAACCTGCTTAAACAACTCTAGAATCTTCTCCATTTGTGGATTTTGTTTATTGGACCTCAACCGGTTTGGAAATGGAACGTTTTTAAAATTAGTTGAGTCCAATGCTTGTGGAGGAGATTGTGGAGTTGGAACGGATCCCAGAGCTGGTGTTTTCGTAGAGTGAGAAGTGGGTCCGTTCAGAGCAGAAGAAGAAGAAAAGCCCTTTGAGGAATGGAGAATAGGCTCAGAAGACGAAGAAGAAGAAGAAGAAGAAGAGGAGAAAGCGGCCGGGGTGTCATTATCCTCAATTGTTGTGCCGATGTTGTTGTGCAGCATCCTTCCCGATCTCAATGTAGTCACGGCACTCACATTATGGTTCTGTTGTTCAAGAGCAACATGTACATTATGTGGGTGACCGGGATTGGGAGTGGTTGAGATGGAAGCTTCCCCTTTTCTCGCTCGCTTAACGCTGCATTCAGCTGTGCAATCTGGGCTTCGATGGTCTTGATGCTTTGCCCTTGTGCAGCAGTGTGTTGCACCAAAGACTGAATAGATGACTGGATGTTGGCGGTGGATTGTGTCGATTGTTTAATGAACGCCTCCAGACTTCGTTCTAGCGAGGAAACCTTATCGTTGTTTGACAGAACAAAGTTGTTTTGTGGAAAAGAATTGTTGGGTGCAAAGTTGTTCGTCTGATTTTGAAAAGGTTGGGGTAGGAAGGGCTGCTGAAACTGATGTTGAGTTTGTTGTTGCGCTTGTTGTTGCGGAGGAGGGGACCTCTGAAAATTTTTGCCTTGGAATTGATGCTGATTCTGATTCCAGGAGAAATTGGGGTGGTTCCTCCAACCGGGATTGTAGGTGGAAGAGTATGGATCATTTCTCGGTCTTTGCTGAAATACAGCATTAACCTGATCCTGTCCTTGAGATGGTGGGTTGTAAGGACACTCTTCGGTCAAGTGAGAAGGATCGAAACAACAAGCACAAATGGTACGAAGGGGAAGAACAGGGGCAGGAGCAGGAGATGAAAATTTGCTCTCTATCGCTTTAAGTTTTCTTGTTATTGCAGCCATTTCAGCTTTCATCGCAATAGAGACATCAAGTTGGTGAATTCCTACCCTAGACTGACCAGTAGAAGTGGAGGAAGAAGAAGAAGAAGTTAGTCTGGTGCTCTCCCATTGAAGCGTTTGTTCCGCAAGGTCGTCGAAGAATTGCCATGCTTCCTCGTCAGATTTCGATAGGAAGTGGCCCTGACAAATGGTTTCCAACAACTGCTTGGTTGCTGGGTTCAGGCCCTCGTATAAGGTTTGACAAAGTTGCCATTTCTCGATACTATGGTGAGGGCACTGAACAAGAAGGTCTTTATACCGGTCAAAGCACTTCCAGAAGGGTTCAGTAGGAAGCTGAGAGAATTGGTTAATTTCGTTACGGATCCTTGCGGTTTTATGATTCGGATAGAATTTTTTGAGAAACGCTTTCACAAACTCGTCCCAACTGGTTATGAAGTGGGAAGCGGTGCTATACAGCCATTTTTCAGCAAGATCGCACAAAGTGAACGGAATGACCCGTAGCCGTATAGCATCGTCCGACAGCTGGGTCGTTTTCATCATGGCACAAACATTTTGAAACTTGTTGATGAAGATATAGGCATCTTCAGATTCAAGCCCATGAAATTTCGGAAGCATGTTAATGAAGTGTGGCTTAATTTCAAAATTATCCCCATTGGCCAGTGGAAGAGAAAGATAGGTGGGAAGTGCAGAACGGGTGGGATAGAAACGATCCTAGAGCGCGATTCGCTGTGGCTCTACAACAGGCTGTGGTGGTGGGTTATTCGCATCCATAAGAGATGGAATCAATCCCGGGGGAGTCAAAGAGATGTTTGGATTAAATCCTGACATCGCGGAAGAAGAGGTTGGTGATGGTGAAGATGAGGATGTATGAACAGAATTCCGGTCAACGTCGGAGTTGGCCGGCAAAGGTAAGGGTGAAAGAGACGTGGATGGAGTTTCGACGTCTGAGTCGATCGCGTAGTCGGTAGCGACTAACGTAACGCGGACTAGGCGGGCGCTAGTGTCCCGAGTCCAAGCGGACATACACTAAACGAGTTTAGTATAGTCAAAGCGGAGAAGGTGAGGGTAAGAAAACGTCAATGGAGAAATACGATGGGTGGTGGGTGAAAAAATGGGATTTTGGCGACAAAGGGCAAGTTTTTATAAAAGTTTTTGGTTTTGTGTTTTTTTTTCTTTTTTGTTTTTAGAAAGAGCTTTACAGAAATACGTACGGACTTACGGCTTCAAGCAATCACAAACAAGATATGCACAATCACACCTAGATCTAGGGTCACCTAGGTCAGCTAGACAGCTCCTAATTGTTCCAAAGAGCTAGAAATAGGACCTCAAACCGCCTCTTCTCCGCCAATTGCGGCCAGGTAAGTTCCAGGTAAGTGGGAGGCTCCCCACTACGTAAGTAATGGTCCTAATTAAGTAACCACTTGCCTTGGACACACTTTCCTAGACACCGCAAAGTCAGGACAGGATAAACGGCCGATGCCTGTAACTAGTTCTCTGTCCTATTGAGCGCGAAGTCCTTAGGGCTGAGTCTAGTATTTTTTAATTAAACAATGGTCAATGCATATGCTTTTTGTGATTTCTGGGGTCCTGGGAAGGGTGATGAAATCCCCACCCAATCTGGATTGGTTTCAAGCCCCTTAAAGTCCGTATTAATATATGCAAAGCAGTAACAATCAACTGCAATCAATTTTATTTTTTTAGCGCGGCGCAAAGAATTCTGCACAAGAACAATTTATTGGAAGGGGGAAGAGAGTTTGCGCAAAGAATTCTGCAGAAAACACAGTTCAGTGGAGTTCAGAGGAGTCGGGAAGAGGAGAGAGACACTCACAGAAAATTTGGCACCCTAAAGGCACCAAACGGCCGCGGTTCCGCGGCCTAAGCTTGCTTATGCCGCGGTTCCGCGGCGTAGTGCTGTCCTTGGAGCTTCAAAAATCTTGCAGGTCCTTATTTGGCTTTCCTCTTCTTGTCTGGATTTCCTGAATCTTGATATGCTCACTGTATATGCTCCAGATTTTTACAGTAGACCGTTGGTTCTTGTCTTGATCCGCCGCGGTGTAGCCGCGAGATATGGGTCAAACTTCCCACGTCTTTGGCACTGAACCCGGCCGTCTTTTTATCTTGCACACTTGCACAAAAACTAATCAAAAATAACAAGATGATTTTTTTACAATGTATATTTTTTTGTTTTGTTTTTCGGTTAGATTTATATTCACAAATTAACCCGAAATTACACAAAGAAATAAACTACCGTCTCCCCGGCAACGACGCCATTTGATTGGTAGAGTTTTTGCGTGCTTAGTTAATTACCGCAATCAAGACGGTTTCGTTTGTAGCTAGCCGGTTGAGTACGGGTCGTCCGCAGGGAGATGGGAATCTTTTTCTATGTACCTTAACGAGTTAAGTCCAAATGTCCAGGTTTGTTTTTAGATTAACTATGTGCTAAAGTGATATATAAAGAGAGCTTATTAGGGTTAGGATTAGGTTAGTTTGAGTTAGGAGTCGCTCACTTCTTTCGTTGCCACTCTTAATATCGATGTTACGGTAATCGGCAACAACGGGGATAAGCACGACTAGGAAGGAACTTGCGAGTATAAGCTAGGCTTTCCAACGCATAAGTTCTCCCTTTTGGTGCTTGTCCGTCCGTTCTTGGCTCTTAGCCTTAACCTCCGGTTAATTCAACCACAACCGGTCTCACTAAGGAATCACCGCTATCATGTAGGATAGGGTGCCGTAGGGAGCGGATTGTGGTTCAATTAACGGGAGTCCGAATTAAGATGTTGGGCAAAAAAAGAGTGAGAGAGATTTCCTTCTCTCAAACTTTCCTTATCCTACCCTAACAAGTATGAAAACTACTCACCCATTATAAGAAAAAGAAAATAAAACAAAAGGAGGAAGATAGAAAGAAAGAGGTGAGAAGATTACAACTGGCTATTTGAGACCTCACCTTGGCAAGGATCAAGCTTAAGCATCATTGTTGTTTAAGGATAAAGAAAAAGAGAACAAGAAAGAAACAAATAATAAATAACAACAACTAGATTAGCAAAATGAAAATTACAAGCAATTATAATTAACAATAAGACAAGCATGGTAACAAAAAGAACTCTTTATTCATCACTTCACTCACAAAAGCTCACTACAAGGTTTTAATGGAGAAGAGATGAGAAGAGGAAGAAGAACAACAACATGTATTCTAAAATCTAAATACAAGAATAAGCACTCTTGGCTTTGGCAAGTTCTGGACTATTTATAGGCAGGGAACTGGAAACCCAGGGCAACAATCTGCCTCCTTATAGAATGACCTAAATACCCCCAAAAGATGACATTCTGCCGAGGCCGTACGGCCGCGGTTCCGCGGCCTTAGCATGCTTATGTCGCGGTTCCGCGGCCTAATAGAGGAGTTGGCTCCTCGGTTTTTATGGGGTTCCCTGGTTTGATGTTGTCTGCTGTGTGGTATATGTTTTTTCTCAGAAACTCTTTACAATTTTTCCAGAATTCCAGCAGATCAAAAGGTGATTTGATGTGGATCTTTTGTCATGATTTTTCTTGAGCTCCGCGTAGACATGTTGGATCTTGTGTTGACATTGAGCTTTTTGCATGAAAATGACATCGATTTGCCATTTTGTCCCTTAAACTGGTGTGCGGCAACATACGGATAGAGAGCGGAGACCCGTGTTTTATCTATGGTTGGCAGTAATCCGGAATTTGTCGTGCTTTTCCATGAATTTCATTGTTTAGAGCTGAGAACCTGTATTCTGCAATTAACTAGCAAACATGGCTCAAGAGTACCTACCGATAAGCAATGTGATAAAAATTGGGCGGTATAAAAATGCAAAAATCTGATATGAACAGAATGCGTGCCACCTTCCTGTCGAGATCGAACATAAAACAATGTGGGCGATTAAAAAGCTTAACTGTGATTTTGATCAAATCGGCAGCTATCGGAAGCTGCAATTAAATGAGCTAAGCAAACTTCGCGATGAAGCTTATGATAATGTTGTTATAGTAATGAACCAGACTAAAATGTTCCTTGACAAAAACCTTTTGAGAAAAACTTTCACACCGGGACAACAAGTCCTTCTTTACGATTCCCATCTCCACCTTCATCCGGGTAAGCTTAAATCTCATTGGAAATGACCTTTTATGGTGTGGTATGTGAACCCGCACGGTGCAGTGGATATAGAAAACATTAAAATTGGTTCTATTTTTAAAATAAATGGGCATAGATTAAAACCGTACTTTTTCACTGACCCAACGGAGGAGCTCCTGTTGCTACAGGAGCCGCTTTATCACAACTAACTTTCCTCCGCCTCACCTTCATGTTTCGGTAACACCGTGTCATCTAAGAATGGAGGTGAGTAAAAATAAGGATATAATTTAATATCTATGCATGCTAAAGAACAAGTTTGGGAGTAGTTTTTCATTTAACTATTATTTTATCCTTATTATTTTCCTCCTAAGTTTACATGTCTATATGCTCAAAGAACAACATTGGTGAGGACACTGCTGCAAACCGGTTTGGGGGGAGGTTTGTATTTACTGAAATATCATTTGGCACTAGGCACTATATATATATATATATATATATATATATATATATATATATATATATATATATATATAAATTTTCTTGGAAATGAAAGTTAGAAAGTGAAAAATACATATGATAGGAAGGAAAAATTTAAGAAAGGCAAGAAAATTAGATGTTTTAAAACGAAACTAATAATAGGTAGTCATGAGTTGTTGTCCCAAGGGTTAGTAAGATGAAGAGAATCACCAATCTGAGAATAGAAATAATTCTGAAAAATAGTTCCTATTCTTGAGTCCAAACATCTGAATGTTGATACCCTACTATACGCACTTGCACACATATTGAAACTTGGGATAATAGAGAATACCTTGAAATGCTCTTGTCTAAAAGCCTTAGTATGAAGGAAAAAAGTATATAAATCAACTAAATATAAAAATATAAATGGTGAATAAAAATGAACACTAGTTTTTGTAATTACTTAAGACAGCATAAAAATAATATAGCGAGAGTGCCTTATCACCTAGTGCCTTAGACTAACTGGTTTGGGAGCCACTGCTAAGCCTTGGGTGTTGCAAGACAAGGATATTGCTAATTACGCCTAAATCAGTGAGCGCATTTAGTAATCGGTTGGTTAGTACCTAAAGAAGTATTAACGGCCGCATGAAGAATGTGTGAGCAATTCCATCTGAAAATATTCACCGACTAAAAAGTACTAAGGAAAATGGACAAGATTATGATAGCTTGAATTGAATTCTCTAAGTGTAGGGATGTCTTTTACACACATGTAGGGGCATATGACCGATATTTGGAAGAAAGATAGGGAGGAAGACTAAAAGCAATATTTTATTGAGAGATGATGTGATTTCTGACATCTTTTCAAGACCATTAAGATAGGGCTCATGACAACTAAAAAGCTAGTGTAGTTTGAAACTTTTATTTTCAAGCTCTTTATTTTATATGTTCTTTATCTTTGTATGTAACTTTCATCAACTTTCCTTTATTATGGGATTTTGTGGGTGTAATCCGCTGAAAACTCTCAGGAGACAACACTCCTCCTATTAGGGACACCTAGAGGTTTTAAGGCTTGTTGCACGTGCTAAGTGCAATCGTGTTGCCTATGAAAGTGTGCTAGTTAGTTTTTTCACTTTCTTCTTCTCTTTAAATAACTAGTTTGCTCGGGACGATCAAAGATAAGTTTGGGGGTATTTGATTAGTCTAAAATATTGCACATTTGAATGAACATTTTCCCTACTATTGTTTAGTACTAAAAGGTGTTTATTATAAATATAGAACATATGAGGGTTTATTTGTAAAAATATTATTATCATATGCTTCTACATTCTAAATAACACAATGAGGGAAAATATATGCATATAATATGTAAATCAAATATTTCTAATCAATATTCTTAAGATTTAATATCATATAAAATGATTAAGATAATATCTCAAAAATACAAAATACTACTAACACTATGACTTCAGATATTATGCAGATATTAGCTCAGATCCGGAATCTAAGAGATCCGGGTTAAATCAAGATGTCAGAATCGAATCTGCCACAATATTGAAGCAAATCATGAGATCTAGCAACGGTAGAGACTCAGAACATTATTTTCAGAATCCTGACATCGAAGGGATCTCCACATGTCAACAGAAGAGAGGAGAAAAAATCCCAAGTCCTAATGCTACTAGGTTGCCGCGGTTGGGCGGCCAAACATGAAAATTTGCGGCAGATCCGCGGCAGATCCGCGGCATGTTTGTAGCCGTACGATGTGAAATTTTGTGTGATGGATCTTAACAGCATACATTCACATATGGCATCTAGGGTTTCTAGTTTCTGTGACTATATAGGGGACCGAGAGCTGCACATTAAAGATCATCATCGAAGAGATTGTTCGGCACAATTTATTACATTTTAGTACCGCTTATTTCCTATTATTTTATCAATAAACAGTGTTATTTTATCTCTGTCTGCGCATTAGTACAGAATACAAGTATACAGGCAAAAACACGACGGTTTTTTGCCGGAATTGCAAACGGGACAGATAACAGATCAAGTCATTGAGTTTTTCAAACAAGTAAAGTTTTTGTAACATTTCAGAAAAATAAAATACTATTTTTAGGAATTTTTATAATTAAATAATAAATATTATGAATATTTTAATATGCGGTATAATTAAATACCGATAAATCGGAAAATATTTGGGAAATTGTAGAAATTGCTAGAAAGAGGGTGTTTTATATGATTTAAGCAAATTATAAATTCTTATGATTTATTTTATTCCATTTTAATGCTAATCACGATTAAATATCGTTACTCGTGCATTAAGCTAGTTTTGTGCATGTGACATGCACCATATCATTTTTACATTGTTACATTTTTCTTACATGGCTTTTTCCTCATTTCTTCATGCTTGGTTTAGTTTTAAAAAGAGATGAGAAAAGAAAACAAAAGAATAGAAAAGATAAAGAAAAGAAAAGAATAGAATAAGAAGGTATGGGCATGAGAGAGAGAGGGTGAGGGGTCAACCTTGGTCTAGGTTCTTTCTCTCTTCACTCACTCACTCATTCTTTCTTCTCCCTCTCCTCACCATGGCAGCCCTCTCCTTCACCTCCTCAAAAACCCTCACAAACACCCTCTATCCCTCATCAAAACCTCATCCCCACTTCATTAAAAATGTGCACAAGCCCACTACAAACACTTTGGACCAAGAAAAGGTGGATTTTGAACACTTGGAGCAACTCAAGAAATTTCTTGAGTTGCCAAATGAGATAATTATTTCACCATGTGTATTGTATTTCATTTACCTTAGAACCTATACATATTTAGAATCGATATAGTGTTGTTTAGTGAGCTTTGAAAATTCCTAATTAGGGTTTGAGGGACTTTTGAGTTGTGATTGTGTAATTGAGGTTAGTAGAGGCTATACAACCCCTTTAGTATTAAATTCTGGACAAAACCAGAGAGTTGAACCCCAAGACACGAACTTGGAAATCTGCCGACATTGGAATTTCTGGAATTTGTGATGAGAATTGGAGATCTACTAACACCTGGAGCCTCTGAAAATTATTTAGCAAACACAGCGAGTCATGCAGGCACCCTAGGAGCTACCACTAAAACCTGAGACCCCTGGACATTTCTTGGACGCAAATCTACTCTTTTTTGTCGCAAATTGCGGCCTTGGTGCGAGCAAATTGGCTCGTGCTTGTTCTGTACCTCATATATCAGTTAACTAGACCCTTTACATATGCAAAATTGGCTAGTTTGACCTAGGGTAAAATCTGGGACCATTTTCATGAGTTGCTGCCTTGTATTTCATGATATTTATGAAATGAAGTTTTCATATTGTGTTTTTATCGGTCGATTTATGTTTTTATGTCAATTGTCGAGAGTTGTTGGTTATTCTTGCACGCGTAAACGATAGGTTTTAACCTATGTGTGATACTCGTGCCGATTTGGTTTTCGTGCGTGATTTCAGTTATGATATCTTGTGTGTATATATGTAGATACCCCTACATGGATTTCGAGACGATGAGGAGAGTGTAGCGTCATCGACTCTAGCGAGTAAGGTTCAGGTGAGTAGATATATATCTACGGGGGAAGTCGGGTAGATGGCATATAGCACCCCCGCAGTTCGTAGTTTAGCTTTTGATATATATATATATATATATATATATATATATATATATATATATATATATATATATATATATATATTATAGTTATACATATGTGTACGTGTTGTGAAACTTGGATGATTACTAAGTAAGACCTTAGAAGATCATGGGATAAATTTAGTATAATTGAATGATAGTGGCGTAGTTAGTTTAGTCGCGAGCCCTAAAATAAGGTTTACACCCACACGCGCACACATGCTTACTTGTTTTACTTGTGCATTTATGGGGATATGTATATATACACACATACACATAGGTATGGGACAATATATATATATATATATATATATATATATATATATATATACGTATACCTATACATGGATGATGAGGATTGTACATGGTAATTGGAGATGAGTTGATGAGATTAGGCATGATGCCATGAGATTGGTGATATGTTTTGATTCGTATTATGAGATATGACATGAGATTATAGCGGGCCTTTAGGCATGTGTTTCATACACGCATATATTTGCAGATGGTATCAGTTTGTACTAGACTTAGATCAGTACCCCTAATACAGGATATGATGATAAGGATACCAGATAAATGATAAGATAAATGTGAGATTCGACCCGTAACCAGGTTTGGGATGCCGTACGATGGATTTACCGTACGAGCTTTATATTGATGATAGATCCGCACTCTTGACTCGAGGATGTCATGTTATATATATTGTATCGTATGTGATACTATTGACGCAGGATCACCGACTATTATATTTATATGTATCGACTCGGATTTAGGTGGTTTCCATACCTTTTCGATTAGCCTGCTAGTTTAGTCCTGTAGTTACTTGTAGATGTTAGACTAGACCCGAGTCATAACTATTTCAAAACTAACGAACCGTGAGTATTTTAAAGACATGCCAAGAGATTCTACGGATATTTCAAAGGACGCACCTTTTTCTTAAAAACACCGTAGCCCCTATTTTTCCAAACACCACGATTCGTGTGATTTCAAATGACAAACTGTATGACTCGTATAACTAATGTAGATTCCTTCTTGTTGCATTTACTTTTCCAGTTCCATATATTCTTGTTGTTATTAGCTCATTGCATGCTTATATACTTGTGATTTATATTATATTAAATCCATGCTGTCAGGACACCAGCACCATTACCGATGATGCGTATGATCCATATACACCTGCTTGCCGGCTCACACACTTCATCATCGATAATTGCCATGTCACTACACAATAGGATCATTGCATCAGGATATGACTCCTTGCATGACATACTTGCGTACATACATATTGTACACCCATACTTACGTACATACATATGGTACACCCATACTTGCGTACATACATATTGTACACCCATACTTGCGTACATACATATTTCACACCCATACTTGCGTAGATACATATTTGCACATACATAGATGATGCTGGCTTGATTTTGGAGATTTGGGAATCGCATGATATATTTTAAAACTGGATTCATTTAAAAGAGCGGTTTTCCCTCGATATGTGCATATTACTGTTTTATGTTGCATGATATACGGATATGCTTATATTTCTAGTATATGTTGCATACATCATGCTTTATGATTATACGCATTGAGCTATGTCGTTTTCATGAGATTTCTGGATTTGAGAACCGTGGTTATTTAAAAAGAAAGTATGTATTGTTTTAAAAACCCGGTTTCTCTTGATATGATATTTCAGTGCGTCCACCATGCGTTTTCTCGGTTCTGAGATGCATGATATGTGAAACCCGATTCGAGGAGCGGTAGGCACCGTCTGCGGGTACATGGTGGACCCGGTGAGGTATCCCGGGGAAAGAAGACTCGTATCGTTAGACGGTAAGCCTGGCAGGGGAGAACTACCTACCGGTCATAGTATTTGGACCTGGCGGTTATCCGGAGGATACCGACCGGAGTCACGAGATGGATATAGGTCGATCCCTACTGTCGGAGCCTGCGGGCCTATCCCGCAGATGATACGGAGCCTGAGATATATGAGGATTTACGTGTCGATGCTGGACACGGGTTTCATGATGTTTCGAGTGTCGATGGTGGACACCCAGGTTCCATGATTTTGATGTGTCGCGAGGGACACGCGTTGATTTACATCCTCATACTTTCATGCATTTGTTTTTATGATATTTACATGCATGATGTTTTTGTGTCATGGGTTGACACGTGGACGAGATCCACATGCATACAGGCATTGATTACATAGTTGGATGATATCCACATGCTTATATACTTGAGTATATAGTCGGCACTTATACTGTTATGGTCACCCTTGATATATATCATAGTATTATCTTCATGATATATTGCTACCCGAGGCACTGACACGAGCACTTGGTATTACTCTTATGTATAGAAGTTTACCCTTGCCACCTTATCATGCTTCATACTTTATCATATTGAGGATATATATTACTGATCGTATTGACCTAGGATTGAGTCATACATACGATTTCTGCTCTGTGATGTTTTTTACTCACGAGTGGGCAACTCACCACCGTTGTGCCACAGTTTCTTGCAGGTTTTGCCGTACAGGTTTTCCTTGGCGGCTTTGCTGGCACATTACTTCTTTCCAGGTGATTGCTTTGGTAGGTGGGTTCACTCGCATCGTGACCACCCTTGTACTTAATTTACATTCAGTTGTATCTAGTAACACCATCAACCGGACTTGTATATTTATTTCAGACTTAGAAAACCAGTTGTTTATTATTTCGACCTTAGAGTCGCGCTTTGTATTATTATGGTTTTATTGATGATTTTGAGTTTCCTTATGTTTTGATCCTCGCCCTTCGGCGTTGTATATTATATTGCTTGCGTGATTGTGACCGTTAATTGATGAAGAGTTAGCTCCCGCTTGGGGATGCCTTTATTCATATGATGCATGTTGTACCCCTTTTGAGGCCAGTATTTACAAAGGAAACTCTGCCGAAATTTTCAGAAAAGACTTGAGATTTTAAAAATGCAATACTTCGGCTTATGTTATTAAAACCACTTGCTTTTAAATAAGTTTTCTTCACTTCTTCTTTAAAATGGTTTAGATTTCTGGGATTTTTGGCTTACTTGAATTAGAATGGGGTCCTATAGACTTCATATGATTCAAGTGCCAGTCACGTTTCATTTCGGGCCGTGACAGTTGTGTACAAATAAATATTTAGTTTTGGTCCAACATGATACAATATCAAAACTCATGTATGAACCATCATGGATCAAGTGGGCATGGGCCATCATGAGACATCAAGTTGCAAACACCATCATAGTGTCTTGCAAGTGGTGCAAGCAAGTGGGTATGCAAGTGGATTGTATGCGAAAAAGAATTGATTTGAAGTGTGAACACAACACCCACCCACTAGATCTCCTCTCTGTGATTTATCTCCAGATTACACAAATGTGTTAATTAAAAAGAAATTTCAAACACTGAGAGATGCTCAGAGGACCAGAAGAACACTGACCAAAGATGGGCCCCACCCTCCATTACTTGAGGCCGCTGATTTAATCATTTTGGCCGCAATTTTCGGCCAAGTTATGGCCAAATTGGCTCGTGCTGTTTTTATGGGTCCCTTATTATCATGTCAGTCCAGTGTCATATGCAATTTTTGATTTTGGGTTTCCTATAAATAGCCGATCACAGATATAGTTCTGGGAGGCTTTTTAGAGTGAGAAAACAGTTTGTAACATTTGATAGCTTCCTTTTCTTCCCTCTTTGAGCTTTCATTTGATAGCTCCATTAAGGAGTTGAGGTTGTTATCTAACTTGTAGCTTTAATCCATCCATTTTGTTAATAAAGAACTTGCACTTTCTTTTGCTTTAACTTTCGTTCTTGTGTTTTCTTATGTGTTCTTTCTTTTTGCTTTTCATTTTCTTTATATCATGCTTGAGTAATATCTTTTGGTTGTGGTGATGGTGAGTATGTGAGATGAATGGCTTTGCCTTCCTTCTCCTCTTGTGATTGTTTAAAGTGCTTAATTGTGATTGTAAGCTTAAGATTGCTAAATGGAAGTGTTTGATATGATATGATGATTTTGATGGTTATTTGTAACCTTTATCTCATATCCTATTCCTTCATATTCACCATTTGCAAGGTTAAGTTTAGAATCAATTGTGTGTTAATCTTACTAGGTAGTTGAGATATGGTATGTTGCTTATGTTTCTTGACACGTTTCATTCAAGCATATACCATATACTCTCACCCACCTACTTAGCAAGAGTAATACAAACTTTTTCTTCTTATTTGCAAATTGATGTGTATTGATGTTGTATGCTTGCTAACCCTTGTGCTTAGTGTTGATACATCATGCATGGTGATTGTAAAAGAAATTCTTGTTTGTGTAGTATAAAAATTGTATAGAAATCACAACCAAAAAATTATTTGACCGCAATCAACTACGGTGTCGGATGTAGATTGTAAGTGAGTGCGGATCGTCCACAGGGACAGTGTAATAGTTCGTCTTTTGAATTAGATGAATTGAAACTTTAAAGAAAAGAAAACAAAACAATTCATGATTTATATTTGAAGTTCAAGAATTAGAAAATATAGATCTAATAACAAGAAAAAGATAGAATCAAGAATTGATAGTTTGATGATTTTTCCAACCAAATATCAAGAATCAAAATGAGGCTCGTAGGAATCGATCGGATCTATAGACGTGATGCAATCTCAAGATGACGTATTCTCATCCTTCGATGGATTGATACTAGATCGATGATGATCAATGAGAATTAGGGATTTCTAGTGAAACTAGGGTTTCATCATTTATCCCTTGTTCATTCGTCGATATCATTCACATTCTAGCCTCTAGTAAATTCAAGAAACGATAGTAGATCACTAATTTTGAGCGATCACAGTCAAGAAAGTATCGCAACGAAACTAGGTCATCGATTCTTGAACTTGCTAGGGTTTACAAAACCCGTAGGACTTAAGAATCGTATTAATATTTGTTACATCATCAATCTATTGATCGTCTCGACTCCCTTGACGAGCGGAGTTTTACTCAAACATTATCACAAGAACTACAATCATAAATTGAGATCGAATCATGATGCAAGAATTGAAAGAAAACAAGATTAAAGAATTTCACCTTTTATTTATATCAACCATTTCATTACATTCGCTCAAGAACTACAAGAGGAAGAACTCGATCGTCGATTTGGCTTCGCTCGGCTCCGTGAGTCGCGGATCGGCTTGAATCACTTGCTCGATTGGAGATCGGCTCCGCTCCTAAAAGGTTGAAGGCTTCTTGCTTGATTAGTACTCGGGATCTTGAATTTGATTGGAATTAGGGTTAGGGTTTCGCACAAGCCTTGTCACTTGACTTGTGGAAGAAGATGGAGAATTTGAAGAAGACTAAAGATTAGCTAAGAATTAACAAAGATTAGCTAACTAAAGATTAACCTTTAACCCTAGGTCTAGGCTTCTATTTATAGACTTCCCTAAACCCTAGATCTAGTATTAGAATTTGAATTTCCCTCCAAAAGTTAATTGGAAGAGATTTGAATTTCCCTCCAAAAGTTTGTTGAGGAGAAGCTTCTAGATGTGATTAGTTAGGAGCTTAATCAAGATTAGCATGCTTAATGATCTTTGCTGATCTGGCAGAAGACTCTGGAGAATTCTGGAATTTGACGTGTCAAAATGAGGTGTAGCCACTGAGAGAAGAATTATGCACCAAAATTAAAGTGATGACGTGGCAAAAGCGCCGCGGAACCGCGGCGCAAGCCGGCTCCCGCCGCGGTTCCGCGGCGCTTTGGAGGAGTTGGGGCTTGGGCTCTCTGATAGTTGTTGGATTTGATATGTGGGCCTTTTTCTGATATGTTGATTCTGAAAATTCTTTCTAGATTACTTCCAGATCTGAATCTTTTGAGTTGGCGTAATGTTTGATCAGCAAAATGACAATTTTGGCTTTTCTTCCGGATTTTCCTGCACAATTTCTCAAGACAAGTGTTGCGCAATATAGAGATGATGCGATGCCATGAAATGCAGTCAATTTCCTTAGAAATGTCGGTTTTAGAATCTAACACATGCAATCTGATATTTAACGACTGATTTGCTAATATGTGCTATATGAATGCCGAACACTTCTAGATGAGTGCAAATGATAGGGAAATTGCCGTGTTAAAAATACATTATTTTTGACTGATCAAATTCCCCCAAACTTATTTTCGATCATCTCGAGCGAACTGTTTATTAAAAAGAAGGAGAAAATAAAGAAAGAGAAAAACT
Organism: Agapanthus africanus; assembly: GCA_030015575.1. NCBI lineage: Eukaryota > Viridiplantae > Streptophyta > Magnoliopsida > Asparagales > Amaryllidaceae > Agapanthus > Agapanthus africanus. The sequence goes on from CM057341.1 coordinate 186,176,374, forward strand.
AACTAGCACACTTTCGTAGGCAACACGATTGCACTGAGCACGTGCAACAAGCCTTTAAACCTCTAGGTGTCCCTAGTAGGAGGAGTGTTGTCTCCTGAGGGTTTTCAGCGGATTGCACCCACAAAATCCAATAATAAAATAAAGATCATGAATATTACATTTAAAGACAAGAATTGTAAAAGAAAAGCCTTGAAAATTAGGGTTTCTAACTAAGCTAGCTTTTCGGTTGTCATGAGCCCTATCTTAATGGTCATGAAAAGATGTCAGAAATCACGTCCTCCCTCAATAAAACATCGTCTTATTCTTCATTCCTATCTTTCTTCCAAACATCGATCATATAACCCTGCGTGTGTGTAAAGGACATCCCTACACCCGGAGAATTCAATTCAAGCTATCATACTCTTGTCCATCAGCCTCAGTACTTTTTAATTAATGAATATTTAGCTGAATTTGCTCACACACTTTCATGCGACCGTTAATATTTCTTGAGGTACTAACCGACCGATTACTCATGTGCTTGCTTATTTGGTGTATTTTCCTCGTCTTGCACCACCTTAGGCATAGCTGTGACTCCCAGACCTGTTGGCCTTAGGGCACTAGGTGAAGAAGCACCCTCGCTATATATTTTTTTATTGCCCTTAGCGATATCAAAACCAGTGTCCATTTTTCTCACCACTTTATATTTTCTTCATTTCATTTTTTTTATTTCTTTCTTACTTTTGGCTTTAAGACAAGAGCATTTCAAGGTATCCTCTACTATCCCAGGCTTCAAGACGAGTGTAAGTGCGAATAGCAGGATAGCAACGTTCAAAATGTTTGGCTTCCAGAATAGAAACTATTTTTCAGACTTAGTTTTATCCTCAAATTAGTGACGTCCTTCATCTTACTAACCCTTGGGACAACGGCTCATAACTACTTATTACTAGTTCGTATAAGAAAACTTCTAATTTTCTTGGTTTTCTTAAATTTTTCTAATCTCATGGATGTAATTTTTCATTATCTAAACTTTCATTATCTTATTTATGTACAAAAATATTTTTATCTTTTTGAAATATTTTTAAATTTTTATAGGTTTTCAAAAATGTTTTGTGCTTATGCAAATGATATGCAAATGATGCAAAAATAAGCACAAACCTCCCCCAAACTTGTTTTCAACAGTGTCCTCATTGTTGCCATCAGCTAAATCTCGAAAACCTATAAGCTTGGGATGAATTTATTAGTGTAGGCAAAATATTTAAGTGAAGATCCTCCCCCAAACTTATTCTTGGCTCATCATTTTGTAAAAATTTTCTTTTCAAGAGCCAAAAAATATACCCCCCCCAAACTTGAGTTATGCAATGTTAAGCTTTGAAAATCATATGAGGGGGTCAAAAATCAGTGGTCGATGCCAAGCTTTGCAAAGAACGAAGGTTAACACCAACCATTCAAAAATTTTATCAATGCAGTGCTCTGGTTGGTGGAAGAAGAAGTGGGGAAATGTTAAGTGGTGGAATAGAATGTGTATGCGTCTCGTTTTGGAGAGACAATGCATTGAAAGTGATGGATTACTCGCATTCTTTTTACAATTCCGAAGAAGGGGTGGAGGTTCAATTTCATTGATTGGGAGACGATTCATCTCAACACCCGTGTCATTCAAAAATGCGAGTTCATCAGCGAAGATCTCCTTAAAAGTTCCATCAATACCCCGATGAATAATGTCATCACAAAGTGCGGGGTGATCTTCAGACTCTAAAAGCCGTTCATAATTCGTGTTAGTTTTTGACCCGGACATCTCAGTGGTAGAGTCCGTATATGTAAGATACATAGTTGGGTCAAACAACAACATATGAAAAGAGTCAAGATCAGTATTATGAGGGTCATCAAATTCGCTGCTGTCGACATCCATTAAGTCGACAGAACATACCTGAGCAATAGGTTCGGAGGGTACACTTCCCAACTTGTAAATGTTCAGCTCTATTGACCTATTTCCGAAAGATAGGGTCATAGAACCATTACGACAGTTGATTATTGCATTGGAAGTGGCCAAAAAGGGGCGACCTAAAATCACCGGAATTTGATTCCGTAGGTTCGCTACAGGCTGTGTATCAATTACAATAAAGTCCACAGGGAAGATAAATTCCCCGATTTTTATTAACACATCCTCCATTTCACCCCTAGGTTTGGTGATTGATCGGTCAGCCATCTGGAGAGTGCAATGGGCTGGTTTCAACTCTCTGATCCCTAATTGCTCATAGACTGAGTAAGGAAGCAAGTTAACACTAGCGCCAAGGTCTAGTAAAGCACGGTTAATGTGTTTTTCCCCAATAGAATTGGAAATATTAGGATATCCAGGATCCTTACGTTTCCTCGGTAATTGTTGGGGAAAGGCTGTGTCTACTGTTTTTGCCATGAATATCTTCTTGGGCACTTGAGTCTTCCTCTTCCTAGTGCACAAGTTCTTAAGAGTTTTCGCATAAGACGGAACTTGTTGGATAGCATCTAGCAGAGGGATGTTGATGTTAACTTGCTTAAAAATGTTCATAATCTTCTCCATATGTGGACTTGGTGTGTTAGCCCTTAACCGATTAGGGTAAGGTGCTTCAGCAATAAGCGCTGGGTCCATCATAGGAGAAGGAAGTGTGTGTGGAACCGATCCCAGAATAGAAGTGGGGATCGTCCGTGAAGGGGTAGAAGAAATGGGCTGAAGTGGCGAGCCTTTTGGGAAACGAAGAATAGGCTCGCAAGAAGGTGGTGGGGTAGAAGAACTGGGGTCAGAATTAGAAGTAGAAGTGTGTGTGTGAGGAAAGGTCTCGGCCGGGGTGTTATTGATTGATTTATCAGTATCATCAAACTCTTCCCCAACGTGAGTGTCAAGAACTCTTCCAGATCTCAACGTGATTGCATCCACATGATGTGAATAGCCAGGATTGGGTAAAGGTTGAGCTGGAAGTTTCCCTTTCTCTCTTGCACTCATTTCGGCTTTTAGTTGTGCAATTTGTGCTTCCATCGATTTGATATTATCATTTTGAGAGACAATGATCTTCATCACATTCTCGATGGAAGATTGCAAACTTGCCGTCCCTTGGATGGATTGTTTCATGAAAGTATCCAAGGTTTGTGCTGGTGCAGAGGTATTATCTGTACCGGTCAATTGCAAAGTGTTTTCATGTGGTGCAAAAGTGTTGGCCGGATTTTGGAGGTTTTGTGATTGGAAGGGGTGCTGACTCAATTGAAGTTGTGGGTGCTGTTGTGGTGGAGGGACCTTTTGGAAATTGTTTTGGGTTGGAAACGTGTTTTGAGATTGTGATTGGTTCCAAGCAAAATTTGGGTGATTCCTCCAACCCTGATTATATCACTAGTAAAATAGGGGTTTGCCCCTACGGATAGTTTAATCCGTAGGGGCAGAAATAACTTGGCCCTACGGATATATCCATAGGGCTAAAAGGTTGCCCCTACGGGCAAAGACGTCCAAGAATAAAAATATTAATTCTTAATTAGGTGTTTGCCCCTACGGAGCCGCAAACAAAGTACCTACGGATATATCCGTAGGGGCAAGTAAATATCGATTTAATAAAATCCCAGATCTCGATCGCCTACGCTCATTTCCCTCTCTCTCTCGATCGGGCGCGAAAATAAGGTTAGGGTTTCGTCGCCAGTGGAGTTCGATCGCCTACCCCAATGCGCCACGCCGTCGCCGCCAAGGTTGTTCTCCTCATGGCCACCGCCGGTTTCGTCGCCACTGGAGTTCTCGTCGCCACCGCGGTTAAGGTCGTCGCCACCGCCGTTCAGATCGTCGCCCCTGCCCCAGCAGCCGTTCAGGTGAGTAAATCTCGAGGTAAGTTAAAGAATTTATTGGATTATTTTGGGCTTAAGGTTCATGGCGCGCGAGTTGGGGTTGGGCTGGGATCGCGCGCGGTCGCAGTCGGGGTCGGGTTAGGGTTGGGGCAGGGGCTGGGCTGCGGGGTCGGGTTCGGGGTCGGGGTAGGGTTAGGGTCGGGGTCGGGGAAGGGGAAGGGTTAGGGTCGGGGTCGGGGTCGGGGTAGGGTTAGGGTCGCAGTTGGGGTCGGGTTAGGGTCGGGGTCGGGGTCGGGGTCGGGGTAGAATTTATCAAATTTTTTATTGGGGCTGCGGGCTGGGGCTAGGGCTGGGGAAGGGGAAGGTCAATTTATCAAATTTTTAACAAGATTTGTATTAGTTTGCAAGAACACTTAAGTTTATCACAAAATATTGTTTGGGCTTTCGATTTATATCTTGAGAATAATGGAGGAAAGATGCCATAGGAGGGAATTCCCTCCTATGGGGTCGAAAAAATACCCCCTCCATGGTTTTTTCCGACGATCGGCACCCAACATCTTCATTGTCATCATCTAAGATGTGGGTATACCAAATTTCAAGTGATTCTACAACTTTTTCACCGTTGATTTAGCATTAATGTAAAAAGTTCTATTGTCGGCAAACCGTTAATTTTGAACCCACTAAATCAACGGTGAAAAAGTTGTAAAATCACATGAAATTTGGTGTACCCACATCTTAGATGATGACGATGAAAATGGTGGGTGCCGATCGTCGGAAAAAATTAGGGAGGGGGTATTTTTTCGACGCCATAGGAGGGAATCCCCTCCTATGGCCTCTTCCCTCCATTAATCTCTTATATCTTTTAGCGGTATGTATCCGTTGTCCCAAATTTTGAATTATCTTATACTAGTATTTATGCATGTGCAGATCTTCTTTATCCTGACAAAAGATCCATATCCATTATCTTAACTTAAAATCCTTTAGAGGGTGCTAATCCTAAATAACAACAAAATGATGTTAAATATTTCATCCGATTTTCACAAGATCATACTTGAAAAAAATGCAACTACTTTCACAATTTCACAATCCTAACCAACTCCCAATTTATTATGGTATTCGATCATAACTTGAGAACAAATTCTCTTTTCTATTGCCATCCCATATCAAACCCTAGAATCGTGGGCCATTTCAAATTACACCAAATTGAGGCAAGAATATGATGAAACCAACATAACCAACAATAAAGAGCTTTATTTGGTAATATATATTGATGAACAATGGTTGCTGTGTTAAATCCAACCCTCACATCACATGCATATCAATAAAGGAGAGGACTGACCAAAATGTTGAATTTTAACAATTGTGAAAGTTCTTCGGTCAGGATGTAACAGAAATAAGGAAAAAAAACCTAAAATATTTTTCACAAAAAAGAAAAAGCAAGCTTCTCTCCCATATCATTAACAAAGCTTATCACTTTTGATTCTCGAAATTATTTTACATTATATTTTCATTCAAAACGTTTTGCTAGTTTGCTCACCAGCCGTTTGATAAAATTCCAAAACTATTTTTACTTTCCTTGCTCACAATTGCTCTTGACTACGTACAAATCTTGAAAACCCATTAACGCTCTTGCAATAATATGCAAAATCACATGAGGATTCACATTCATCACCACCACCTAAGGCTAGGGTTTGGGCTGGGGCTGCGGCTAGGGCTGTGCGTCCTCAAGAGGGCGATCATAGGATCGGTGAAGTGAGGTGGCTGGATATGAGATACGATGGATTTCCATGTGTTCAATGGAATGCTGAGGGTCAGAGTCGGTTATTCATATATCTCCCAAAAAAGAATGAGTTTGTTATCAAAGGTGTATTGATTTCTACATCAAGGAATATCAGTTATATGTCATTCAGTGACTAAGTCTGTTTCTGGCCCAACCATATTTATGAATCGTTTCTTCTTTTTCCTTCTTACGTATATTTACTAGTTCAGACTGTATGCACCTCTGCAATCAACGCCGAGAACTTATACATTATAGGTTAATAGACATATGCTATGAAATCACGGTGCATATCGAATTCATGATATGTTATAGTCCCTCATTATTTTTACTGTGGTGAGAAAGCAGTCGCTGGTGGCCACAAGCCATAGAATTGGCAGTTGTCCTACCTAAAATAACAACCTTTATACTAAAAAATTATGTATGCCATTAGTTAGTAGTTTATGTTTTTTAGACGCAAAAGCCATTTGAGAAATACTTTTCCAACCCACTATTAATCCATATTCTCAATATAGTCATTGAATTTGCACGCGCACATAATAAGAAGGAGAAGACAATAATGTGGCAGAAGAAGAAGGAGAAGACAGTAATGTGGCAGAAGAAGAAAAAAAATGACATTCCTCGTTCTCTGTTTCAGCATCAATCTTCTGATATGAACTAATGATGGCTTTCACATAGGCTTTTCCCTTTAGAGACTTCTGAGTGTCCAATGGAAAGCATACATCAGATTTGTGTAGGTCGGGTTCTTCTATGACTTTTAAGAGTCTCAACTGATTCTGTAAATTACACCCTAGTTGGGTGGTACTTTTACCACTTCTCACTGCAGGTGCGCTCTCTAATATCCATTTTGAATATCGATAATATTACATTCAAAATGGATATTAGAGAGCGCACCTGCAGTGAGAAGTGGTAAAAGTACCACCCAACTAGAGTGTAATTTACAGAATCAGTTGAGACTCTTGAAAGTCATAGAAGAACCCGACCTGCACAAATCTGATGTATGCTTTCCATTGGACACTAAGAAGTCTCTAAAGGGAAAAGCCTATGTGAAAGCCATCATTAGTTCATATCAGAAGATTGATGCTGAAACAGAGAACGAGGAATGTCATTTTTTTCTTCTTCCGCCACATTACTGTCTTCTCCTTCTGCCACATTACTGTCTTCTCCTTCTTATTATGTGCGCGTGCAAATTCAATGACTATATTGAGAATATGGATTAATAGTGGGTAGGAAAAGTATTTCTCAAATGGCTTTTGCGTCTTAAAACCATAAACTACTAAGTAATGGCATACATAATTTTTTTAGTATAAAGGTTGTTATTTTAAGTTTTCCCTTATAGAGATATGATCTAACTGCATCTATCAACTATAAGTGTGCAGAAAATTATGATAAGAAACCATAAGAAAGGGTCGTAGCCATGCATAACCTTGAATCTACATACCAAATCATGCAAAAGCATGCACTTATTGTCACCTTGCCTTGGAATATAAAATATCTTGGAAGACTATAAGCGAGCATTTAAATCTTGATAGCTTTTGACTTCAACATATATTTTTCTCAAGTACCATGAAATATACTTACTCCGTATAAACCGTTTTCAGGAAAATGGATTAATAATGACAAATTATCTATTGTGGCTCACTAGGTTAGTATTTTCTCTTCTATTGACCATCATTCTAATCTGCTTGGTAAATTTATTCGGAACCGGCTGCGAATCATTAAAAGACATGCATAAGAAAGAAAGCTAAAATACATATATATAGCATACCGATACATCGAAACTTCATAGTTGCGATGGCAATCCAGAGATATTTATTTCTACACACGTGGTGCGCGTGCGAATGCGTCAGGCATCATGGACAAATATTTCAGAACATGGAAAGTATTATTCGTATAAAGTAATTAAAACTTTTAAACACCTTGGGTAGATATTTTCTTAGTTGATGCAATCATATCATGAGGACTAAATTTAAGCTATTATACATATGCTTATGTATTTTTCTAACCTAATATATCACACACACACACACACACAGAGAGAGAGAGAGAGAACACCAGGTAGATAGAGAAATCATGTAGTCCTGAAGAAATGGAGTCCATAGCATTGCTCATCATCATCATCCGTGATCCCTTTGAAAAAATATTATCAAAGGGATCATGGATGATGATGATGAGCAATGCTATGGACTCCATTTCTTCAGGATCCTGCTATCTGATTTTTTTACCTACCAGGTGTTCTCTCTCTCTCTGTATGTGTGTGTGATATATTAGGTTAGAAAAATACATATGCATATGTATAATAGCTTAAATTTAGTCCTCATGATATGATTGCATCAACTAAGAAAATATCTACCCAAGGTGTATAAAAGTTTTAATTACTTTATACGAATAATACTTTCCATGTTCTGAAATATTTGTCCATGATGCCTGACGCATTCGCACGCGCACCACGTGTGTAGAAATAAATATCTCTGGATTGTCATCGCAACTATGAAGTTTCGATGTATCGGTGCTATATATCTGTATTTTAGCTTTCTTTCTTATGCATGTCTTTTAATGATTCGCAGCCGGTTCCGAATAAATTTACCAAGCAGATTAGAAAGATGGTCAATAGAAGAGAAAATACTAACCTAGTGAGCCACAATGGATAATTTGTCATTATTAATCCATCTTCCTGAAAACGGTTTATACGGAGCAAGTATATTTCATGGTACTTAAGAAAAATATATGTTGAAGTCAAAAGCTATCAAGATTTAAATGCTCGCTTATAGTCTTCCAAGATATTTTATATTCCAAGGCAAGGTGACAATAAGTGCATGCTTTTGCATGATTTGGTATGTAGATTCAAGGTTATGCATGGCTACGACCCTTTCTTATGGTTTCTTATCATAATTTTCTGCACACTTATAGTTGATAGATGCAGTTAGATCATATCTCTATAAGGGAAAACTTAAAATAACAACCTTTATACTAAAAAAATTATGTATGCCATTACTTAGTAGTTTATGGTTTTAAGACGCAAAAGCCATTTGAGAAATACTTTTCCTACCCACTATTAATCCATATTCTCAATATATTCATTGAATTTGCACGCGCACATAATAAGAAGGAGAAGACAGTAATGTGGCAGAAGGAGAAGACAGTAATATGGCGGAAGAAGAAAAAAATGACATTCCTCGTTCTCTGTTTCAGCATCAATCTTCTGATATGAACTAATGATGTCTTTCACATAGGCTTTTCCCTTTAGAGACTTCTTAGTGTCCAATGGAAAGCATACATCAGATTTGTGCAGGTCGGGTTCTTCTATGACTTTCAAGAGTCTCAACTGATTCTGTAAATTACACTCTAGTTGGGTGATACTTTTACCACTTCTCACTGCAGGTGCGCTCTCTAATCCCAATACCTTGTTAGTATGTATGTACTGAAATTAATTAATATTATTCAAATTTTGATACATGCAGATACCAGAGGAGCACATCTTCTATCTCTGTAGGTAAGGCTTTGAATTTGTTGATTTTGGTATTTCTTGTCAATTTTATAGACCAGTATGTGCTAAATATAATGTTCTGACAGTTGGTAGGGGGAAGGCAACATTCGAGGCTGCTGACTCCACCCCGGCGGTTACTTCCTCCGTCTCCAGTGACCGGCATGTCCATCATGAACTGGATAGCTTGAGGGCCAGCGTTCAGGAGTTGAAGGAGATGCTGGTATGTATACTACTTTATAGTAAAATATCATTTCATATTATATACATATCAACATATCCATAATTAGTACGTAGCTTGAGCTTATTTGGTTTTAGACTTAAGTTTGATTAATCATACATACATATGTAATTGAAATAAACAACGCTTTTCCAAACTAGATATCCAAACAGGGTTTCGAAATAACTTAATAATGATACGAATTCGAATAATAAACAGTTCTTACACGCTTCTTACACACGTTATATCCAGAGGCGACAGGGTAGATCGGCCGAGCCTCCACACGCATCTCCTTCGGCTGCGGCTCCGCAAGCCACTACATCGGCTGCGGTTCCGCAGACAGCTCCTGTAGCTCCACCGCCCACTCAGACTCCCGCAGCCGCGGCTCCGCAAGCGACTACCTCGACGGCGGCTGCGCAGACCACATCGCCGGCTCCACATGCCGCTCAGACTCCCGCTCGCGACGAATTGCAGAGTTTATTGACCGAGGAGCAGGCGCGCGTTATTCTATCGTTATTCAGAGGTGGAGCTGGACCGAGCTAGGGTAGATTTTTGGTTCTTTTTTTTTGAAACATGTATTTATTTATATCATACACATTGTACTACATTTTGAAACGATATTGATATTGGTTTGTATTTATATCATATTCAGTTTTGTGTTTCTTTTGTATATTATATATATGCGTGAGATGTGATTATGAATACTGCAATATATGATTTGATTGATGTATATATTATTGTGCACAGGGCGGGAAAAAATCAAGCAGCCCATTTTTAAAAAAAAATTTCAGACAATATGTACCTACGGATTACTCCGTAGGCACACATGATACCCCTACGGATATGTCCGTAGGGGCAAAATATCAGCAGTAACTGATATTTCCCCCAGATCTCAGTGCCAGGGGGTTGGGAAAGCCCCTACGGCTATATCCGTAGGGGCCACTGAGTCTCCCCTACGGCGTTATCCGTAGGGGCAAAATGTCAGGAATCCTGAATTTGTGTCCCTGCGGAAAAGTACCTACCCATATATCCGTAGGGGTCTGTACATACCCCTACGGGTAAATCCGTAGGGCCAAGTAATTTATTAAAATAAACCGTAAATAATATAAAATCTTATACCCTACGGCGTACTCCGTAGGGGCAACTGGACCTACATATATATCCGTAGGGACAAAAAGTTAACCGTAGGGGCAAGTTCAGGGCCTCAACTTGCACCTGCGGCCTTTGCACCTACGGGGTATTTTTCCGCCCCTACGTATTTATCCGTAGGAGCAGTGGGTTGCCCCTACGGATAAATCCGTAGGAGCAACCCTTTTTTGTAGTAGTGTATGTGGAAGAAAATGGATCGTTTCTAGGTCTTTGAAATGCGGCATTGGTATGCTCATGACCTTGAAACGGACATTCTTCCGTCAAGTGAGAAGGATCAGAACAGCATCCACATACAGTTTTGGAGAGTGACATTTGATTTAGGGTGGCAGCTAAAAATTTGTTTTCCATAGCGTCAAATTTCTTGTGTAAAGCTGAAATTTCAGCTCTAATTCCTATGGAAATATCATTGCCATCCCTAGACGATTGACTCACACCCTCCCACTGTAAAGATCTTTCAGCGAAATCTTCTAGAAATTTCCAGGCTTCCCTATCATCTTTGGTCATGAAGTTGCCTTGACACATGAATTCAAGGGTCTGTCTTGTGTTAGGATTAATGCCCTCATAAATGATTCGGCATAGTTCCCATCTCGGGATGTCGTGATGTGGACATTGGACTAACAGATCCTTGAAACGTTCAAGACATTTTGAAAATGTTTCATTTGGAAGCTGGGTGAATTGATAGATTTCGCTACGGACTCGAGCTGTCTTTTGATGTGGGTAGAATTTCTTAAGGAATGCTATGACGAATTCGTCCCAATTTGAAATGGAATGTGCGGTAGTGTTATATAGCCACTTCTCGGTTAAATCGCACAAAGTAAATGGGAGAAGACGAAGACGTAAAGCATCCACAGAAAGCTGTGAGGTACCCATCATTGCGCATACATTTTCAAATTTGGTGATAAATGCATATGCGTCTTCAGACTCAAGACCGTGAAATTTTGGTAGAAGGTTGATGTATTGGGGTTTTATTTGAAAATTTTCCCCGTTGGCTGGTGGAATGGAAAGACAAGTGGAAAGGGGGCCTCGTGTAGGATAGCACCTCTCTTGGAGAGAGATGCGAGGTGGATTCTGCGCACCAACGGACGGCGGAAGATTATTGGAAAAGAAATTCGATGGAGGTGGATCCATCGATGTGGGTGTGGTGGTGGGTAAAAGAAAGGGTAAATGTAGAAATGCCGACTTTTGGGTCGATGAGGGAAACGCGGACTTAACGGGCACTAGAATCCCGTGTCCAGCCTATCTTGCACTAAAAAGGGTTAGTACAAGTGGCAGCGTGATTTTATAATTAGGGGAATGATGAAAGAATGCGGTGTTTGTTTTCAAAATTGGACGGATTTTTGAAAATATGATGCGATCACAACAAATGCAACAAGCAAAACCCTAGAATCTAGTGGTCACCTAGGTCAAACTCTAGACCGTTCCTAACTGCCAAAAGACAAGTCGCAGGATAAATCCTCCACTGCCTCTTTGTCTCCCTGCGGCCAGGTAAGTGCCAGATAAGTGGGAAGGTACTCCACTACGTAAGTAGTGGGCCTAATTAATAACCACTAGCCTTAGACACACTTGCCTTAGACACCACAAGAAAACGCGGATAAACAATGAATTACCCACGGCCTTCTTCTGTCCTAAGTGACCGCGACGGTCCTTAGAGTCATCTCTATATATTTTTTAGTTAATGAGGGTCAAATGCGGATGCAAGTTTTGCGATTTTCGGGGCTTAAGAAGGGTAATGAACTCCCCACCTAATCTGGATTTGGTCTTTGCCCCTTAATGTCCGTATTAATTATGCAACAACCACAAGAATCAAAACAAGCACAATTTAATTTTTGCAATTTGCGCGCTGCGAATATTTGCAAAGAAACCTGCAGCAAATTGTTATTTAGAGCAGATTTAAGAAGGAGATAAGAAAGATAGAGCTTACTGAGGAAAAATTTCAGAGAGATCCCTCTACAGTGCCACGGTTCCGCCGCATATGGGCACTTAGACCGCGGAATCGCCGCAAGTTGATCTGTTCACTGCTTCAAATTTTTACAGAGAGCTTATGTTGGCTCTCTCAGCTCTCTGGAATTTTCACAAAAAAATTATCCAAGCTCCAATGATTCCAGATTTCCTCGCAATAAAATCACAATACACGTATTAGGGTTTGTGTGAGTTTAGATCTAAAAATTATAATGGAATAAATTTTTCAACTCAAATTTCAAAATACGAACAATTAGCACACTATACCCGGCAACGGCGCCATTTGATTGTAAAAGAAATTCTTGTTTGTGTAGTATGAAAATTGTATAGAAATCACAACCAAAAAATTATTTGACCGCAATCAACTACGGTGTCGGATGTAGATTGTAAGTGAGTGCGGATCGTCCACAGGGACAATGTAATAGTTCGTCTTTTGAATTAGATGAATTGAAACTTTAAAGAAAAGAAAACAAAACAATTCATGATTTATATTTGAAGTTCAAGAATTAGAAAATATAGATCTAATAACAAGAAAAAGATAGAATCAAGAATTGATAGTTTAATGATTTTTCCAACCAAATATCAAGAATCAAAATGAGGCTCGTAGGAATCGATCGGATCTATAGACGTGATGCAATCTCAAGATGACGTATTCTCATCCTTCGATAGATTGATACTAGATCGATGATGATCGACGAGAATTAGGGATTTCTAGTGAAACTAGGGTTTCATCATTTATCCCTTGTTCATTCGTCGATATCATTCACATTCTAGCCTCTAGTAAATTCAAGAAACGATAGTAGATCCCTAATTTCGAGCGATCACAGTCAAGAAAGCATCGCAACGAAACTAGGTCATCGATTCTTGAACTTGCTAGGGTTTACAAAACCCGTAGGACTTAAGAATCGTATTAATATTTGTTACATCATCATTCTATTGATCGTCTCGACTCCCTTGAATAGCGGAGTTTTACTCAAATATCATCACAAGAACTACAATCATAAATTGAGATCGAATCATGATGCAAGAATTTAAAGAAAACAAGATTAAAGAATTTCACCTTTTATTTATATCAACCATTTCATTATATTTGCTCAAGAACTACAAGAGGAAGAACTCGATCGTCGATTTGGCTTCGCTCGGCTCCGTGAGTCGCGGATCGGCTTGGATCACTTGCTCGATTGGACATCGGCTCCGCTCCTAAAAGGTTGAAGGCTTCTTGCTTGATTAGTACTCGGGATCTTGAATTTGATTGGAATTAGGGTTAGGGTTTCGCACAATCCTTGTCACTAGACTTATGGAAGAAGATGGAGAATTTGAAGAAGACAAAAGATTAGCTAAGAATTGACAAAAGATTAGCTAACTAAAGATTAACCTTTAACCCGAGGTCTAGGCTTCTATTTATAGACTTTCCTAACCTTAGATCTAGGATTAGAATTTGAATTTCCCTCCAAAAGTTAGTTGGAAGAGATTTGAATTTCCCTCCAAAAGTTTGTTGAGGAGAAGCTTCTAGATGTGATTAGTTAGAAGCTTAATCAAGATTAGCATGCTTAATGATCTTTGCTGATCTGGCAGAAGACTCTGGAGAATTCTGGAATTTGACGTGTCAAAATGAGGTGTAGCCACTGAGAGAAGAATTATGCACCAAAATTAAAGTGATGACGTGGCAAAAGCGCCGCGGAACCGCGGCGCAAGCCGGCTACCGCCGCGGTTCCGCGGCGCTTTAGAGGAGTTGGGGCTTGGGCTCTCTGGTAGTTGTTGGATTTGATATGTGGGTCTTTTTTTGATATATTGATTCTGAAAATTCTTTCTAGATTACTTCCAGATCTGAATCTTTTGAGTTGGCGTAATGTTTGATCAGCAAAACGACAATTTTGGCTTTTCTTCCGGATTTTCCTGCATAATTTTTCAAGACAAGTGTTGCGCAATATAGAGATGATGCGATGCCATGAAATGCAGTCAATTTTCTTAGAAATGTCGGTTTTAGAATCTAACATATGCAATCTGATATTTAACGACTGATTTGCTAATATGTGCTATATGAATGCCGAACACTTCTAGATGAGTGCAAATGATAGGGAAATTGCCGTGTTAAAAATACATTATTTTCTACTGATCACATGGACCTAAGAATAGTAAGTAAGAAAGTAACGGAATCGTTTCGTGTCTTGCGTCGAATATCGGCAACTTGATGATTTGTGCTTCGCAACCGCATTGATAAGTCATGCTTCACGTCAGGATCAACACAAGGACGAACAACTCATGATCAAGGGAGCGTCGAAGAAATCGCCGCAATTCAACCATCTGAGCCAAAGACACGGCCACCTTTCTTTTTAATCTTGTTTCTATAATATCGTATTTTAAGTTTTAGTGACAACCAAACCAAATTCTTTTGTTTCTCAAACCTTAAGCGACACTACCTAATCTCCAATTCCCTGTGGATCGACCCGTACTTGCCGGCTCGCTACAACGCGCCGTGCACTTGCGGTTTATAAATTTTAAAACGAGACCAAGTTCGCGTGCGCAATATTTCTTAAAAACAATCTCTATTTCAAAATATGCACGTTTGCGCACGCGGGTAAAGTCCCAACAAGTTTTTGGCGCCGTTGCTGGGGAGTTGGCTGTATTAGGAATTTGTATTTTTGGTTCTTACTAACAAAACTAAATACTAACTCAAATTTTTTCAAAACTAACAAATCTAACTTTTCTAACTTTTGTTCTCTGTATTTTTGATCTGGTGTCACTCTGAGTTTAAGTATAAAATTTTGCATATAACATTGGGATTCTAATAGGACTATAAACACACTGTGAAAATTTGGAGCACCAACTCAAAGAGTTGGCCGCTTAAATATTGCATCTGGCCGCAAATTGCGGCCATCTTTCACCAACTTGCTCCCAATTTTTTGGGTTTTGTTTCTCTGACATATTTTTGATTCATTGGTATATGCAAAATTTCACAATCATGTGTGTACAGCTAATTGGCCATATATATCGCTTTTTACATAAATATCGTATTTTCCGACATTTTTAGGTTTTCGACGGAATTACGAGGAGCGATCGTGCGGAGCAAGGTTTAAATTCATTTGCAAAACGTTAGTGAAGTGCAGTGCCAAAGATCCGGATAGTTTGACCCGTGCAAGCGAACAATCGAAGACTCGGATCACTTTCAAAGGGGTTTCTTAACCCAAATCATTTTGGTACGTAATTTCCTAACACACTCTTCTCGAATCCGTCGTAGTCCAATATTTCTATCTTTTGCAGGATTCTTCGCACAAACTTACCGTCAATTGAACAGAGAACTAACCGTATTTTTTGCAGCGCTTAAATTTAAAACGAAAAAGAATTGTTTAAATTGCTTGATTTTTTGAATTCTTTTATTGTTTGCGCATTTGCATCTTAATACGGACTTAAGGGAAAAAAGACCAAACAAGATACGGTAAAGGATTTCATCACCTTTTTCCGTAGCCCAAAAATCACAAAACTGCATTCTTGCATACCCCCAGTAATTTAAAATCAACTAGACTTTGACTCTAAGGACTTCACGCTCATTAGGAGAGGTTAAATATATTTAGAACTTTGCTTAATAGTATATCGTTCACGGGGTGTCTAGGCAAGTGTTAACGGCGCAACCACCAAAAGAGAAAGGGTTATTTAATTAAGGACCTTCGCGAAAGCGTTGGAAAACCTCCCCTTATCTCTTGCATTTACCTGGTTTCGTGATCAGTATATCTTGAGCCTATTTCTCGACATGGTTTTACTTCGTCAATCAGGTTCTTGAGTAGATCTAGTTGACTTATCATAACATAGACTGCTAGGGGTGTGATATTCTTTTGTGATATTTGTGTATTCTTATTAATATGGGTGACACACAACTTAATTCTTTTTTTCACGATTCTTACTCTTTTGTTTATACTCAATCCCAATTAATTTGTACAAATTGCAATGATTCTTTCCACGTTCATGAAAATTGTCCTTTTCTAGGGGGTGACCAACCGTCCCAAATTTTTGATAACGGTCACCCACCTAACACTCCTGAACCCAGTCCCACTTCAACCATAGACCAAATGATTGAGGATTTAGAGAAAGAGGTCGATAGAATGACTGCTTTAGCATCACCACCATCACAACCCCTCCAACCCGAAACAATTGAACCATCATTAGGGAGTGACGGTGAGATGGATGCTAGGTTGACCGCTTTAGAGTTATGTATTGAAGTAATGACTGCGGTCGAGAATCAATTAGCTTCTACGTTAGCCCTATTCATACAGCAGTCTGAGCAATTGTTTCTTGCTCAAGCCCAATCATTGGCTAACATAGAGGAACAAGTGAAATATTTAGCTGAGAAGATTCTAGGGAGTGAACACAGTCAATCAGAACCCCATAGTGTCAACATCTGTCATCTAGGAGGTCACCTGAGTGAGATAATTGACCAAACAAATTTTGATGATTTCATAGATGATGATACAATTGATTTGACTAAGTGTTATCAGGACACACAAGAAAAACCTCCGACTGATTGCATTCTAATTTTAGAGGAGGAATCTTGTGAATTTTACGGGTATGGTTTGGATAGATTAGAGATCAATGATCAGGAACCCACAATTTTTGTATCACCTAGTGATATTGTTTCGGAAGAAATATTAGTGTGGGAACCTACTTTTTTAGATGACATATACCTACCCATTTGTGAATGTGATGTGGAAGAAATGGTATTGGGAGAGTTAGAAACCTATAATGATAAGAATAGGATGGTGAAAAATTCTAAGGAGGAAGACAGCTTTGAAAAATATTCTTTCATATCGAGTTTTGAGAAAATTTTTACGGATGAACGTGATATTCTTGGTGATTTTGAGTCAGGATCAATTTGGGAACATCCTAGGAATCTTTCTTTTGCCGAAATTTTTGCGAATGAACTCCAATTTTTAAACGAACCTGGCTTCGAAACTCAACATGTGCTTTATGAACATTCAATTCATCCAGGAAACAATTCATTAACCTCTTCAAAACTTCCTTTTCATTTTCAGCGTCTTCTTATCCCTACTTTTACATGCCCATGCCCTTCACTAACATCTAACATATACCTTTTCTCTTTCTTTTTCTTTTGTATATACATATTCTTTTACCAGCCATTACACTATATAGACAAAATCTTTAAATGGATGGTATTAATTTTTGGACTAATCCAATCTTTTAACATGTAAATGTTGTTATTAGTCATAGGTTTTTTTCTTTTTCTTTGAATAAAATTCTCACCTTGATGTCTAAGTCTAGCTACCTGAGACCGGGGCAACGATGGGGACATCGTAAAACTCAGGTTTGGGGGTGAGCACTGCGTTTATTTTTCTGCATCATGTGTATATTCTGCATTGGATACATATTAAAAAACCAATAAAATTAAAAAAAATTCAAAACATAAAAACTTTTTCGTCATGTTAGCTAACGGGGGAACTTAGACTCGAAGTCTGACGGTTCGGTTGATAAGATAGAAACAACTAAATCCTTTTTGAGAGACTGAAAACCCGAAAGATAACCCTCCTTTGATTTTAACCGTAGTTGATACACGTCTTTTATAACACTTTACACGTGTCATGAGTTTTTGAGAATTAGATGAATGTCTGACGTGTCTCAAACTTTTTAAAATTGATAAAAATCTTTAGGATCAAATAGATTTGTTCTGAATTAAGTAATATCAAGAATAGTTCATAAAGTGAAGTGAATATGAAGGATATTATTGAGGTTTTAACAGAAGCTAAAAGTCTGAAAAATAACCCATCTGGAACCTTATTGGAGTGATTACACACATTATCCACATGAACACATCTTTGGATGAAAAAGAAAAGCTGGTTATATCTCTGTTCGCACTGCTTTCAGAATATTTTAAACGCAGCAAAATGAGTCTTTTGTTTTGTGGCCTTGGTAACTTAGGTAATTAAGTCATTAGGGTGTCTCCACACCTAATGCCCTAAAACCATCTGGTTTGGGAATCATTGAGCCAAAGCTCGCTAAGTTTCCAAATCGTCAAATAAAACAAGCTAAGCAAGTGTTCTCTTCGAGTTAAAAGTCCTTACAGTTCTTTGTGGGAGAATAATCTTTGGCGGAGATTTTTTTCCTATTAAAACGGTTTTTCACGGAGATATGAAGGTTTATATTTATAATGACATTTTGCACGATCAAGAAAGGTGTGTGTGAACAACAACAGGTGAAAGGTAGGAGTGAAGAATAAGACTTGGTTCTCTGTTAAAAATGATATAAATTCTGACTTGAAACCTAACTGGAGAACAAAACTTAAGAAAATCTTAAGTCCTTTCAAACTCGTGTGATCCTTTAGAAGTCTATCTTGGTCCGTATTTATGACATGATGACCTTAATCAAGTTCTTAAAAGCTTGCCGACACTATTCGCACAATCATGTAAAGGCGTGTATAAGCTTATGTCAAACAAATTGTGAGGAGTGAAAAATAGGGTTGGACGTTTCTAAATAGGATGATAGAACTTTTAGATTTGATTCTTAACTTAAGAGTAGAATCAACAGTTTCTTCACGATGCTAACTTGACAGGATTTTGTGGGTGCAATCCGCTGAAAAGCCTAAGAAGACAAAACTCCTCCTACTATGGACACCTAGAGGTTTAACGGCTTGTTGCACGGGCTCAGCGCAATCTCGTTCCCTGCGAAAGTGAGATTAGGATTTTGTTTTGCTCGGGACGAGAAAAAGATAGGTTTGGGAGTATTTGTTTGACAACATTTATTACATTTTAGGACCGCTCATTTCCTATCATTTTGTCAATAAACAGTGCTATTTTATCTGTCTGCGCATTAGTACAGAATACATGTACACAGGCAAAAACACTGGAGATGGTACACAACATGAACAGAAATGACGGTTTTTTGCCGGAGCTACAAACGGGACAGAAAACAGATCAAGTCATTGAGTTTTGCAAACAAGTAAAGTTGTGTACAAATAAATATTTAGTTTTGGCCCAACATGATACAATATCAAAACTCATGTATGAACCATCATAGATCAAGTGGGCATGAGCCATCATGAGACATCAAATTGCAAACACCATCATGGTGTCTTGCAAGTGGTGCAAGCAAGTGGGAATGCAAGTGGATTGTATGTGAAAAAGAATTGATTTGAAGTGTGAACACAACACCCACCCACTAGATCCCCTCTTTGTGATTTATCTCCAGATTACACATATGTGTTAATTAAAAAGAAATTGCAAACACTGAGAGATGCTCATAGGACCAGAAGAACACTGACCAAAGATGGGCCCCACCCTCCATTACTTGAGGCCACGGATTTAATCATTTTGGACGCAATTTGCGGCCAAGTTATGGCCAAATTGGCTCGTGCTCTTTTTCTGGGTCCCTTGTTATCATGTCAGTCCAGTGTCATATGCAACTTTTGAGTTTGGGTTGCATATAAATAGCAGATCACAGATATAGTTCTGGGAGGCTTTTTGGAGTGAGAAAACAGTTTGTAACATTTGATAGCTTCCTCTTCTTCCCTCTTTAAGCTTTCATTTGAGAACTCCATTAAGGAGGTTGAGGTTGTTATCTAACTTGTAGCTCTAATCCATCCATTTTGTTAATAAAGAACTTGCACTTTCTTTTGCTTTAACTTTCGTTCTTGTGTTTTCTTATGTGTTCTTTCTTTTTGCTTTTCATTTTCTTTATATCATGCTTGAGTAATATCTTTTGGTTGTGGTGATGGTGAGGATGTGAGATGAATGACTTTACCTTCCTCCTCCTCTTGTGATTGTTTAAAGTGCTTAATTGTGATTGTAAGCTTAAGATTGCTAAATGGAAGTGTTTGATATGATATGATGATTTTGATGGTTATTTGTAACCTTTATCTCATATCATATTTCTTCATATTCACCATTTGCAAGGTTAAGTTTAGAATCAATTGTGTGTTAAACTTACAAGGTAGTTGAGATATGGTATGCTACTTATGTTTCTTGACACCTTTCATTCAAGCATATACCATATACTCTCACCCACCTACTTAGCAAGAGTAATAAAAACTTTTTCATCTTATTTGCAAATTGATGTTTATTGATGTTGTATGCTTGCTAACCCTTGTGCTTAGTGTTGATACATCATGCATGGACATAAGAATGGTAAGTAAGAAAGTAACGGAATCGTTTCGTGTCTTGTGTCGAATATCGGCAACTTGATGATTTTTGATTCGCAACCGCATTGACAAGTCATGCTTCACGTCGGGATCAACACAAGGACGAACAACTCATGATCAAAGGAGCGTCGACGAAATCTCCTTGATTCAACCATCTGAGCCAAAGCTACGGCCACCTTTCTTTTTAATCTTGTTTCTATAATATCGTATTTTTAGTTTTAGTGACAAACAAACCAAATTCTTTTGTTTCTCGAACCTTAAGCGACACTACCTAATCTCCAATTCCCTGTGGATCGACCCGTACTTGCCGGCTCGGTACAACGCGTCGTGGACTTGCGGTTTATAAATTTTAAAAAGAGACCGAGCTCGCGTGCGCAATATTTCTTAAAAATAATCTCTATTTCAAAACATGCACGTTTGCGCGCGCGGGTAAAGTCCCAACAGAGATCAAGAGATCCAAGCGATCCACGCATCCGAGTGATCATCGGCTAGTCATCTACCTCCAACAAGAGAGAAGATCTAGAGCAACTAGGGTTCTTTGTAATCTACTTTCAAAAAGGAGAGTTGTATAAAATAATTGATTAATAAAGGTATATTTTTAGTTTATTTCTTTTCGCATTTACTTTCTGCATTTAATTTTTGCTCTTACTTTCTACACTTACGTTATGATTTCATTCTTCTTCAACCTTTTTTCTAAATCTCCAACCATGAGTGAGTAATTCCTTGCTTGCTAGGGTTCGTAGGATAGGGTAGAACAATGGATGAAAAAAATCCTTTAGCTCTCTTTATACATTTTAAAGTCTATAAAATTTAGCAAAATAAATGTTAACATCCTTATCGGGCGCGCTTCCAATTTATTGATAATCACGACCACGATTTGAGATCTGTTTAACACTTGTTTTGTTAAAGGCTAGACATGAATAGAGTTCAATACAAGGACAAGGGTTAATAGTAGGGAAACCCTAGTTTCTTCCAAAAACCCTAATCTACAATCATCACTATTGATCTAGTTTTAAACCATTAAAAGATAAAATGATTCAGTTTTAATTATTCATCAATTACTACCAAGTCCTTTGAAGCCTACAAGCCTTTTTCTTTACATCCATATTAAAATAGATCTACAACCAATCACCCTATCTTCTATCAACTCGTCTAAAACAAGAAACGGGTTCATGTTTCCCTGCGGATGACCCAAACTCATCGCGGCTAGCTAATAGCGATACCGTCTTGATTGCGGTTACTTTACAGAACACACTTTTCGCACGAATAATCACTCTCCCTTTTTTTTTATTTTTTTTTGTACAAAAAAAAGCAAACAAAATATATACAAAAAAAGTCCCTCCAAACTTAAATGAAATAGTGTTTCTACTGTTTAAGTATTAAAGTTCAGAGTTTAGGGGGGAGAGAACAGTTTCAATCTGTACAAGGCCTTACACAGGCTAAAAGTTAACACCAACCATTCAAAAATTTTATCGTGATAATGCCTGGGTTGATGAAAGAACGCGTAGAGGAAAGAGAGGAAGAATACACGAGACCGTGTGTAGATGGAAGCGGGATACGGTCTCGGTGGAGGAGACGAATGGCGGAGGGGAGAAAGAAATGAAATACGAACTTCAGGGTGGAAATGGATTGAATAAATTAGTACAGTTTGTAATCGCCGAAGTGAAAGAACGATGTGTACTAATCTATCAACATGTCGAGAAATGGGGTCAAACCACTCAAGATTCGCATGAAACTATGGGCCGACCGGATTTGGTGAACCAGACACAGGAAATAAAGGTGAAACGGTGTCTTTGAAAGTGGGAACGATTGAAAGGAAGGAGGGAAATGATCGAGGAATGGTGTCGATTAAACGTTCAGGAGAATGGCCACAGTCAATGGAAGGGACAAGATAAATTAGAAAATTCGACTCATCTAGTAAAACTGTTTCATCCTCAATGCTATCCTCAAAATTCTTCTCAAAATTCAGCTCATCCATGCATTTACCATCATCAATTTCCAGACGCATATGGAGTTCGAGAAAAAAGTTAATAGTTTGGGATGATGCCCACACGAAAGTGAAAGGACATGATGAATTGGTGAGAAAAACTCATCCAAAATTGTGGGTTCATCATCCAAAATATTCCTAGCGTCAATATTCTCAATCAAGTGAAAGTAAATTTTCTCAGACACCTCATCAAAAGCATGGATTTTGATTGATTCTGTATTTAGAAAAGAAGTGTTTAGTAAAAGTAACCACAATCAATAAAGGTGTCGCTAGTAGCTAGCCGAGATGAGTACGGGTCGTTCTCATGGAAACGTTGAATCTTTTACTTGCTTTAGACGAGTTGATTGAAAGAAGTGATGATTGGTTGTAGATCTATGATATACGGATGTAGAATCTATAAAGAAGAGGCTTGTAGGGTTCATAGAATTTGGTAGTAATGGATGATTAATTAAAGATGACTCATTTTATCTTTTAATAGATTTAAAACTAGATCGATAGAGGTGAATGCAGATTAGGGTTTTTGGACGGAATATGGTTCCCACTCTTAACCCTTATCTTTTCATTGATCTCTATTCATGTCTAGCCTTTACCAAAAAAAGTGTTAATTTAATCTTAAATCGCGGTCGAGACTATCAATAAATTGGTAGCGCGCCCGATAAGGATGTTAACATTTATTTTGCTAAAGTTTATAAACTTTAAAAGAGATAAAAGAATTTAAGAGATTTTATCATCCATTAATCTACTCTAATCCTACGAACCCTGGCAAGCTAGGAATTACTCACACATGGTTGAGATAGAAGAGAAGATGAAGAAGGAGATCATAATGTAAATGCAGAAAGTAAAATGCAAAGAACTAAACTAAAGATCTAACTTTTTATTAATCAACTATCATTTACAAATCCGTCGAATTTAGAGTACAATAACCCTAGTTTATGCTCCCGATCTCTGTCTCGTAGGAAGTAGATGATGCGCTGATGATCAACCTAGATGCATGGATCTTCTTGGACCTCTTGATCTCTTCGGTTTGATCATTTCCATGTGTAGCTCTCGGTGTATTAAATAGTCACAGAAGATACAACCCTATATCCCATAAGTTAGGATATGCAGCTATCATCCAACCACCAAAATATCAGATCCTACGGCCATGATTTTGCCGCAGATCCGCGGCATATATTGCATTTGTCCTCTAAACCGCGGCAGTTTAGTGGATTCATGAGTTGAGATTTATTGTGGTCTCTGGTGTTGACATTTGGAGATTTCTTAGATGTTTACATTCTGCATATCTTATTCTGAATCTCTACCGTTGCTAGATCTTGTGATTTGCTTCAATATTTCGGCAGATTTGATTCGACATCTCGGATCTCCTTGATTCCAGACCTGAGCTAACATCTGCACAATATCTTAAATCATAGTGTTAGTAATATTTGTTATATTATTGAGATATTATCCTAACCATTTTATATGATATGATATTTTAAGAATATTGATTAGGGATATTTGATATGATAAGTATATTTATATTACAAAAATATTATATAAATATTATATGCATATATTTTCCTTCATAATGTTAATTATAATTTAGAAACATATGATAAAGAATATTTTACAGATAAACCCACATATGTTCCAAATTTACGATAAACACCTTTAAGTACTTAACAAAAGTACGGAAAATGTTCCATCAAATATGCAATATTTTCGACTGAACATATACCCCCAAACTTAAATTTGATCGTCGCGAACAAACTAGTTATTCAAGAGTGGGAGAAAATGAAAAATAAAAACCTAGCACACTTTCGAAGGCAATCACGAATGCACTGAGCACGCGCAACAAGCCGTTAAACCTCTAGATATCCTTAGTAGGAGGAGTGTTGTCTCCTGAGGATTTTCAACGGATGACACCCACAAAATCCCATAATAAAAGAAATAAAATGAAAGTTACAAACAAAGATAAGAACTATAAAATAAAGAACTTAAAAATAATAGTTTCCAACTACACTAGCTTTTCAGTTGCCATGAGCCCTATCTTAATGGTTATGAAAAAATGTCGGAAATCACATCATCATTCAATAAAACATCGCCTTTAGTCTTCCTCCCTCCCTTTTTTCCAAATATCGATCATATACCCCTACGTGTGTGTAAAAGATATCCCTACACTTAGAGAATTCAATTTAAGCTATCATACTTTTGTCCATCTTCCTTGGTACTTTTTAGTCGGTGAACATTTTAGATGGAATTGTTCACACATTCTTCATACGACCGTTAATACTTCTTGAGGTACTAACCGACCGATTACTAAATGTGCTCACTCATTTAGGCGTAATTAGCAATTTTCTCGTCTTGCAACAGCTAAGACTTAGCAGTGGCTCCCAAATCAGTTGGTCTAAGGCACTAGGTGATAAAGCATCCTCGCTATATTTTTTTATGCTGCCTTAAGTAATTACAAAACTGGTGTTCATTTTTTTCTCTTCACCATTTTTTTCTTTATATTTTTATTTTTCTTCATACCAAGGCTTTTAGACAAGAGCATTTCAAGATATCCTCTACTATCCCAAATTTCAAGATGTGTGCAAGTGCGTATAGTAGGGCATCAACGCTCAAATGTTTGGCCTCAAGAATATGGACTATTTTTCATATTTATTTTTATCCTCAGATTAGTAATTTCCTTTATTTTACTAACCCTTGGGACAACGGCTCATGACCACTTAATTATTACTAGTTTCGTTTAAGAAAACATCTAACTTTCTTGCTTTTCTCAAACTATTCTTATCTTTCATATGTAATTTTTTTCAATTTCAAACTTTCATTATCAATAAAAATTTTTGGTGCTCTTATGTAGTATAATGCAAAATATGTTAGTATGATGCATATTATAATGATGCGTGAATGAGCACAAACCTTCCCCAAACCTATTTGCGGCAGTGTCCTCACTGATGTCATCTGTTAAGGTTAAAAAAACCAGTAGACTTGGGAGGAAAAGTTAGTAATGGGGACATGAATTTATGACAGTGAAAACCTCCCCCAAACTTATTTTTGGCTTATAATTTTGTAAAATTTTTCTTTCAAGAGCCAAAATATTTTCTCCCCCCAAAACTTGAGTAAAATAGTATTAAGCATTTAAAATCATAAGGGTGGTTGGGTAAAGTGATAAGTTCCTTAGCACCCTCACTATGTTTTCTAGGGCATCAAGTGATAAGTTCCTTGCCTCCATGTGACTCAGGACTGTACCCAAAACCCACCGTTTTGCACGCTCTCTTGAACGTGGTAAGGTGGAAATCAAAGCACGGTGGGAATCACACAAGACTCTATGACGATCTCGGGTCTACAGACTAACCTGTACTAATGTCACCAGTTAACTGCTATCCGACGTCAGGTATAATACCATCTAGGAGTTCTCGGCGAGTCCTGTTCAGTGTACCCTGTCTCCACTGAGCACCCATATACCATCTTTGATGTCAAACACCAATGGAAATGGGATCATCCATCGCCCATCATATGGGTCAAGAAGCGTATATGCTAGTCTACTCTGGAATATCGATGCCCCGTCTCAATACACCCTCGACTAGGAACAATTAAAGGATGAACTTATGGACTACCCTGGCCCCACTAGTATGATCTACATTATAGTCCTGATAGTCAAGTATACATCCTAAGGGCTTTATCAACATGTGAGAGAAAGACAGTATCACAATACTAGTCTACTTGTTAAGATAAAGAGCAACCAGATAGCATACTATCATGTCGAGCAAGAAAGTCCTCCCTATATATGTCCAAGCATCCATTGTAATATACAATCATGTACAACAATGGCCTTTAGGGCATACTTATAACTAACAATCTCTCACTTGCACTAAGGCCAGTTGTTGTAGTATCTTATACCCAACGTCCTAAAAAATCTCAAACTGTATCTGGGGTTTTGGCTTCTGTGAGTGGATCCGCCGTGTCATTCTTCCTATCAACTCTCCTGACCTCGATCGCCTGGAGATCAACTATCTCCCCGATCAGGTGATACTGCTTAAGAATATGTCTGGATCATTGATGGGACCGGGGTTCCTAGGCCAAAGCCACAACTCAATTGTCACCACAATGGTAGGAACCAAGTTCATCTCATGGACATTTATACCTAGACAACCTTTTTGGTAGCATCGTTGGTAGCGATGTATTCACCCTTTATCGTTGAGTCTACTACGGTATCTAGCTTGGAACTCTTCCAACATACCGTCCCTCCACTGAGGGTAAAGACAAAACCCGGAACTGTCTTACAGTCGACCTTATCACTCTGGAAGCTCGAATCGGTAAAGGACTCCTCATGGAGTTCACCGTTACCAATCATCATGAACATTTCTTTAGTCCTTTTCAAGTACTTGAGAATGTTCTTCACAGCTATCCAGCGTTTCTCTCCAGGATCTGATTGACACCTACTCACTATACCTAGTGAGTATGATACATCCTCTTAGATCTATCTCTATAGATCTTAATCACTGGATGTAGGAGGCATCAACCAGATCCTTCATGGAGAAACATTGAGATAAGAGGAGCTTGACCGAGTGTAACATAGGAACACCATTTCCTATCAAGAGTATGTCATCCACATACAATACGAGGAAGACAGCCTTACTCTCTATAACCTTCTTGTTTATACAAGGTTCATTTACCTTTTTGATGAAGTCAAACTCTTTGACTGCCACATCAAAGCAGATGTCCCAACTCCGCGATGCCTGCTTTAATCCGTATATTTATTTAACCAACTTGCACACCTTTCCGCTGCTCCCACTGTCTTCGAAGCCCTATGGCAGTGTCATGTACACGCTCTCTTCTAAATCACCATTTAGAAAAGCGTTCTTGACGTCGATCTGCCAAATTTCGTAGTCATGGTATGCATCAATGGCAAGTAGGATCCGGATGGTCTTAAGCATAGCCACTGGAGAAAAGGTTTCATCAAAATCCATAGCTGGTTATTGACGACAACCTTTTGCAACAAGTCTAGCTTTGAAAGTCTCAACTTTTCCATCTACACCGAGAATCTTCTCAAGATCCACTCGCTCTGGTTGGGTTTTACCTTTTCAGGTGCAACTACCAAAGTCATACTTTGTTGGTGTATATGGATTCCATCTCAGATCGCATAGCATCCAGCCATTTCACAGAGTCCCCACTTGTGATGGCCTGCTCGAAACTAGTTGGGTCATCATCTTCCATGATGCAATCCTCGCTCCCACTGTCATTGAAAAAACCACAGTATCTCTCAAGCGGATGAGGAACCCTACTAGATCTGCAAAGAGGCTGAGGTTCGTCGGGAACTATTAAATCCTCCGGTTCTACCAAATTATCAGCTGTTAGTTTGTCTAGCTGGAACTCCTTCCAGTTCTACCTCATGACCACTAATTTCTTCCATAAGAAATTCCTTTTCTAATAATTTGGCATGCTGAGAAACAAAACACCTTTTGCTCCTCAGTGTGGTAGAAGATATACCCTCGTGAATGTTCGGGATATCCAACAAACTTATACAGTACTGACCTTGCCTCGAGCTTGTCCGGATTTTGCTTTTTAACATAGGCCGGACAACCCTATATCTTAACTCTTTTAAGAGATGGTCTCTTCCCATTCCATATCTCATATGGAGTGGTAGGCACCGATTTGGATGGAACCCTATTCAATAGGTATGCAGCTTCTCAAGTGCATAACCCAAAAGAAAACAGGTAACTCAGCAGTACTCATCATAGAGCGCACCATATCTCATAGGGTGAGATACCTCCGCCCCGATACACCGTAGTGCTGTGGTGTATACGGAGGAGTAAGCTGAGAGAGAATCCCATTCTATTTTAAATAATCCAGGAATTCCGTGCTCAAGTATTCTCCTCCTCGATCAGATCGAAGGATTTTAATACTTTTGCCCGTTTTGGTTCTCTACTTCGTGCTTATATTGCTTGAATATCTCAAAAGCTTCAGACTTGTGTTTCAATAGGAACACATGTCCGAATCTTGATAGATCATTGATGAATGTAATGAAGTACGAGGAACCAACCCTGGCATGTGTAGACATAGGGCTGCATACATCACTATGTATCATTCCCAAGAGTTCAGTAACTCTTTCTCCGTGTCCAGTAAACGGAGTTTCGGTCATTTTTCCTTTGAGACATGACTGGCAAGTATTATAAGATGTAAATTTGAATGGATTCAAATATTCATCCTTATGTAACTTAGATAGTCGTGTCTCATTGATATGATGTAACAACCCTAATTTTTGATACACTTTTCCTATACAAAATTTTTCAAATATATTTTTAAAATCCACAAAGGGGTATTTTAGCCTGAGCACAAGATTTAGGTAATTATTTTTGTTTTTAATTACAAGCTACAAGAATGAAATAACTCCATTTTTAGTGTACAAGAAATTTATTTAAATTTAATGTATACTAGGAGTATTTATTCTTGCTGCTATCAGTTTAAGTAATTAAAAACCACAATAATTACAAGAAGGAACTTGTAGCTCATTGGTAATACCTTGCATTGCTGAACCAAGCCACCGGAGTTCAAATCCCATACCCCACATTATTTTTGTATTTATTTTGTTTTATTTTTTTTTTGGAAGTCAACGGTAAAAAGGCCATAACTCCCAAAATATGTACTGGACAACAAAAAGTAAAAATACCAAGTTGTTCCTCAGGAAAACCCCCGGCCATTGGACCCTTGACTCGGCCCGACTCGGCGCCGCCGGCCGGCGACTCGGCGCCGCCGGCCGGTGACTCGGCCGACTTGGTCCGGCGCCACCGGCCGGACTTGGCCGGACGGCCGAGTCACCAACTGAGAAAAGTTGGCTCTTGACTTGGTCAACCCTCTTGCACACTTATTATACCTGGATCGGTTTTGATTTGGCCAATAAATCCCTTTTACTCCTAGGTTTAATGATTTTTAATGTTTTTTATATTTTTTAAAATATTTTTTAACCCTAACCCTAACCCTAGCCTAGCCCTATATAAAGACCCCTATACTCTACCTTTTCCCTTCACAACTCTAAGTCTACTCTATCAAATTCTCGAGAACTCGGTACGAAGAGCGAGAAGCGAAGTGCTGCCGAAATCGACGACGGATTCCGGCGACCGGATCAGGACCTTCACGACGTTTTCAACGAATCGACAACCACCACGACCTCTAGCTTCCTTAGCTTGTCCAAATCGTAAGTCCCACCTTCTTCTATCTCTCTTTTCTTTGAGATAAAAATACGACTTTTTGGAACCCGACGGAAATCGGACAAACCGATTTCCGATTCGGTTTTTCTCTAAATTTCCACTTGTCACCTAATACATATTATTTACCCATATGCCTGTTGACTATTAATCACCCATAAACCGATTTAATCAAACTTTTTCACATAAAATGATAACTTCTTTGTAAAACCGTATTCTTTTCATAAAAATACCATGAAGTTTATTTTTCTTAGTTAATTAATTCCCTCACTCCTAAATAGCTTTATCTTGATCACTAAACTTGTAGAACCCAATTTGAATGAAATTTCACACATAAAATGATAACGTTTTTAAATACCGTATTCTTGCACTTTAATACCTTCAACTTTAACTTGTCATGTTTTACCTTTAAACTTCACCAAAACTTAAAATAAGTCACGGGGTAATGACCTACCCCTACACACACTCAATATAACCCTAATTGATAAATATCAAAAATACAGAATACGAAATTACAGGACTTTACACTAAAATACCATAATCTTTATAACTTTTATTTAAAGCTTTAAGTTGTAAACTTTTCTAGATAAAATATTTTAATAAAATGAAAACACGATTGGTCATGGACATCGATCGTTTATCTAAACTGTCTTGTGGTGCCTAAGCAAGTGTGTCTAAGGCTAGTGGTTTTTAATTAGGCCCACGACTGTGGTTCCTTCCCACTTACCTGGCTCTTACCTGGCCGCAATTGACGGTGAAGATGCGATTTGAGGCTTCTAATGACTCATCGTTTAGACTTAGAAGTAGGCTAGTTGGCTTAGGAAACCCTAATAACTAAAATACGGAAAACTGTACTCTTTTGCAAATAAATACCCCATATTTATAAAATTGTTTTCCCAAAAGAAAAGTATTTATAAACCTAAGCAAAGTGCCGCTACAACCCACTTTTGGGGAACCTGTTAGGGATAGTACGGTTCATCGTGCACCCGCAGGCTAGTAGTGCGAGATTCAGACCTCCGCAAGGAGCATTCGGTCTCGAAGGGTTAAAATACGACATTTAAGGAAAATGAGATTTTTGAAAATAAAATATTTATTTAAAATCATTCATGTGTTAAAATATATATATAATCATCATTTAAAACCCTATTTTATCATAATATAAAGTTTGCACATTTTTCTAAAAATTACAAGATTTAAAGTTACATTAAAATACCATGAATTTCAGATAAAACAATTAATATTTTTATTAGGATATATTCACTAGAATAACTCAAATAAAATTCACATTCATTATAATATTAAAGACGAATATTAAATACTTGAGGTGCATTTTGAAAAATATACAAAAGTACTTTTTACATAAAACCCTCTCAAGTTTCACAAATTACAATAAGGCCCCTAGCTAATATTGAACTTCAAATTCTCTTCTTTTAGTCTGACTCGGGTTAGAGTCTGTCTATTCCTGACTCGAATATGATTCAAGTCAATCTATATTCTTTTATATTCCAACACACTTTGAATACATGAATCCATGAACCTAGTTAACGATATATTCATTTTGACTGAATCAAACCATGGATATTCATCCATTATCCTGATATTCTATTTACCTGATTATACAGTTGCAACATGATTACTGATATCATGGTTTTGGTCAGTCATCCAACTTACATATTCCAATACCACATTACTGTTAAAACACTACGGGGTTTAAGGGGTAGATTAGTACGGAAGGTGTTAAAGGTGGCACGAGGTGGTCAGATTAAGACACCTAACCTGAATCCTATTGCTGTTGTACCGTGGCATAAAAGTTTCTTGTACTTTCCTTTTGCCCTGATCTCTAGCATATAGAGATCCCCCTCGTATACACTGGCATCCCTCTGTACCAAGCTACAAACAACAGCGTTATACAATGTTCCATAATATTCACTAATATAATAGTTAGAAAATACTGTTACTCTGTCTTTCTCATTCTTCTTATTCTTTGGGACTTACCGAGCGACCTGTTCGCTGACGACATTCTATCTCTTTCTTCTTTGAATGTCGTCAGGTGCGTTGGACCAAGCTGAGATTGAGCCCACCGGTGAAGATTTGGAACAGTTCCAGGCAGACCCAGAGCTCTAGATAATTGTACCTTGTTCTTTCCAGTTTATTTCATTTCCTGTTATGCCACTGTTTAGGCATTGCTTTTTTTCATTCCAGTTGTATTTTCTTTTCCTGCATTGTAAAAAGAATGTTATTAATAAAAGTTGCTGTTATTTCCATATTATTCGTCTCTTGTGATTTACTTTATATTGCTTAGTTACGCTTAGCGTATGCACTTCTGAGTATATACGTAGCGGGCCTCGTCGCGTCCACTTCGCCGTACACTGGGAAGCGGGGCGTGACATATGACCTAGTCTACAATGCCTCAAGAAGGATTTGTTCATCTCTGAACTCTTCCTCTTGTGTGTGTTCTGTACGTTAAGAACTGTAGTTTGATTTAAAACGTATATGCTATTATATAACGTGCCTGATCTAATCAACTTATGATGCAGGAAAATGTTCATAACATTTTCCAGCAATACAAAATTATATCCTTCTTTACACAATAAAGAAACTGATATAATATTGCATATCAGGTTCGGTATATAATAACATTCATTCAGAATCAATGTATTCCCGTTTGGTAACACAAGGTGATATTCACCAACTGCTTTGGCTACAACACTTGCACCATTCCTTACTCTTAGAGAATGATCACCATTTCCCAGTTGTCTACCTTTCTTTAGCCCACGTAGCATATTACATATGTGGGATCCTGATCCGGTATCTAATACCCAGGACGTAGAGTGTACTGAGAAACAGTTCTCGGTAACAAACACACCCGAAGAAGATGCATCAACATTCACATTCCTCGTTTAGGTGGCGTGGGAATCCAGATATTTCCCTATTTCCTGCTCAGACTTATAACAATTATAAGATAGAGCGGAACCAACGTTCCCCAGCTCAGTATAAAAAGTGGGGTCGGTCAATACATCCATATTATTATCTTGATTAAGGCGTGACATGATCGCTATCTGGAGAGAGAGAAGAAAACACTTAGCGTATGCTCTAACAAGATTAGATTGGTTATTATCTTATCTAATCAGGATGGCTCCCACTGTTTTTATCAAATCTTCCTTCAAACCCTAAAAGGTAAGACTAGCCGGGATTAATTACACCCTACAAGTTCGCCAATTTTTCATCCAGGCCAGTGTCGGTACTTTGAGGGAGGTTCCCCGTGCTTTCGCACGGACTTATTTAAAATAAACCTCGTTTTCCCAGGGGCGTAACCCCATTAACACCTTTCTAGACACCTACTTGATCGGCTAATTGTGATGTGTAAAACTCTTCCAGGAATAACTCTTACTCGCAATGGGTATCAGGATCCAACTATCTCATTGAAGGTATGCAATCTCATTGCAAATTTCAACTCTTGAAATTCACGATATGGTTTTTACCCTTAGTGAGTTATGACCTTAACTATGGTCAACAAATCATAAGCACTAGTCAAGTTCTACCCATCATTTCATGATTAATTAGACCCACTCATATGACCCTTACCTATGGTCAACAAAGTCATATAAATATCCTAATTAATCGTATCATATGCTGTGTAGGAAGACATCACTTAGCTACCGCACACTACGCCTTAACTACGGTCAACAAACGTAGCAGAATACTAAGTACTCTACTTCCTAAAATGACGGAGGGTTTGCGGATGTTTTTTATGAAAACCTTTAACGCTTTGAACTTGATCTCGTTGTAGAATCGAGTGATTTTGAAAAGGAGTGTTTTGAGGCTTTTGCTAGTTTTGCTAAAGAGGTCACTCCCGGTGAGGGATCTCGGCTCTTTCCTCATCGAATGAGGTGCTGGATATTCATAAATACCACTATGCAAAGAAAGAAATAGGGAAGCAATCAAAATACAAAACCGAGTGGGTTGTAGCATCTGCTAGCTTTTTTCTAAAGAGGTCACTCCCGGTGAAGGGATCTCGGATCTTTCCTCATCGAATGAGGTGCTGGATATTCATCAAGGAATACCACTATGCAAAGCAAAAACTAGAGCTACCGTTTTTTAAAACAGGATTCTACAACATCTTTAGGTTTCTTGCTTTTTCATTAATCTCATTAACGAAGTCCCGTCCTTTATGCTTCCTAAGCATCACAGAATAAACGAAAATACAACATACGCTTATGCCATCCGCATTCGCCACAGTGTCCCGTTATGCACCATTAGGTTACTTAACTAATAGCATAGCGGGAAGGGACTAGCGCGGGTGTAAAACATAAGCAACATTTATTATATATCATATATATAATATAAAGCATTTGTCTCATCATATAAAGTGATCACATCACAGAACATTGCAGCAGAATTTAACATATGAAATACTGGATATATTAGGAGGTCCATGCTTTATATTAAGCCATTGAAAAACACGGATTCCATGGTCGCGATGAATAGCCAAACCCACATCCCTATACCCCTACGAGAGCGGCAAGCAACCCTACCAATTCTAGAGTTAGGAGACTCGGTCTCGACTCCTCGAGATGGTCTCCCATTGGACTCTAGAACCCGGTTACTTGTGCTCCTTGCCTTGGGTCTATCCTAATGCAGAAAAGTAAATAATATATATCAACGGTGACATCATCCTTAACCCGGAAGTGCCCCAATAAAAGAATACTACATACAAGTTTTCATATGAATGAAAATGAAAAACTCTCATCTCACGCAAAAACCCCCGGCTATTCAAACATGACGATCCAATATAACATATCACAGCAATACATAACATCACATGTCATCAACGTAAGTAAATGTACATATCCCAATTGTCGTTGACATATAGCAACGAAACCAGTGATACACCACATATTACACTTACGGTCGCAGAAAAGAAAGTGAAAACTACAATAATTGTAATCCGGAACCGCCTTAGACATCATAAACCCGAAATATCACATACTTCGGATTTCATGCCTAACCATATGAATTCCTTAGATATCATAAACCCAGAATAGCTTATATTCCGAATTTCATGCCCGACCTTATAAACCCCGCATTTTAGTCTCAATATTGAAAACACCTTTCAATAACCAGTCGGGCAATTCAACAAGATTCCCGACATCTTGATCGAATGCTCGTCGAAAACTTTAGTATACGGCCGCACCCCCGATGTCGTCGACGAAGTGCACTTAGGAGGAACACCGTGGCCGCGAGCACCCGGGTGGATGCTTTTGGCAACAGGGTTCTCCTACAGTCACTTGGTCGGGGCTATGGGGCGTATCTATCTAGTAATGTTACCCGGCGAATATCCGCGTACACTACGTGATTGCGACAGAGTTTTAATCCATATCAAAACTCCGTGGCAACCGATCAAATGAGACTAAATTGCTAGATTTATAAAATTCAAACTAGTTTTCACAAAACTAATTATTGTAGATTCCAAATATTGTATCACATTCATAAAAACTAGGCGATGTTAAACTTTTCGATCGATCTATCAACCACCTAAAATTCTCAGAGGACTCAACACTTGAGTTAGATTCAAAAATTTCCAGACAGTGCCACAAGAACATACGGACCAACACAAGAACGCACGTCCCAAGCCTCACCAACAACGCCGCGGAACCGCCGTCAAAAGCACCTTTTGGCCGCGGTTCTGCAGTTGTTAGGTCGAGTTAGGGGTTCGTTTTCTTGGGGGTCCATACAATACCCTGCACAATTTTCTGAACATTTTTAAACTAAAAAATTCCAACTTTTGAAAAATTTCCAGAGAGCAATTTTGAGGTGGTGTTTGATGTTCGTTCGAACTTTTTAACGTCGTCTATGTTACCCGAAACGATGTTAAAATTACGAATTCGGAACACTCCGAATTGCCTTTACAGAAAGATAACATCACATGCAATCTTAGTAAAAACAAACAATACCCGAAACACCAAAATCCAGAGACTGGAACACCAAAGTAAAACGAGGCCAAAACAACTTTACAAAACCGGTGGGGCCGGTTTTTATACTCTTTTCGCCGGGTCAAATCCGGTGAAATGCGCTCATTTTTCATTGGTGTTCATGTTACATCACATGTAACATTCTGCACTTGTTTAAAAAAAATTCAGAGAACTTTTAAAATTCGATAGAAACTATGGATTTCGTTTCGAGGTTTCGGAGTTGTTTCGGTTTCGTAATTCTACTAATATCGTCTAATTTTATAGCCTGGCTCTGATACCACTGATAGGTTCCTTAGCACCCTCACTATGTTTTCTAGGGCATCAAGTATGCAATTTTAGTAAAACCTAGAGTGCTAAGCAACCCATAACTAAGGATCTAACTAGAGGATTAGGGTTTAACTAACATGTAAACTACTTTACACTAAGTGAATGAGGAATACAACCTTTGTAGATCGGTACTTCACTTCTAAAGCTCCGTGTAGTAGTCCTTTCGCTCCAAGTAGTGATCTCCCGGACTCTAGTTAGGGCCCACAAAGCGAAATGAACAAGCTTGCTTGAAGTCTTTGAGGCCGAAGATGATCTACGTCGAGGAGACTCTAACTCAAGCTACCTCTTCACTAATTGAGAGTTAGTGAAGCAACAACCTATACTAAATGGCTAGTCTAGTATAGATTGATGAAATAGAAATTTTTCTCACTTTAGAATAATTTTTCTCTTTTTCTTTCCACCTCATTCAAAACTCAAGAGAGCTAGGAAATAGATGAAGAAGAAGCTCAAGTGGTTAACTCTTGCAACCATGGGTAAGAAAATTTCATATATAACTCATGTAGAGACTTAACCATGGCTTATGATAATGGTTAGGTTAATAAATATCTAAGGTAAGACAAAATTAGTGGACTAAGTCAATGGTTACTACAAGCTTCTAAAAGCTTCGCAACCATGACAATTTTCCACCTAATTTTGATTTACCCTTAATAATTAAAACCTTACATTATCTTAAGTATGGTATGAGTCTCATACACCCATGTCTAATGTATCATCTAGCATGACACAAAAATAAATACATTAACATATATCACATATATATTAAATGTACAAAGAGAAAACATTTTCTTAAGTGAGCTAATATTAGTTAATGTATATTAATATATCAAATATATAATTACACATTAAATTATTAAATCAACACTTGATTTAATAACCCGTTTGTATCGCATACAACCGACTAATATCATTTATATGCATATCACATATACATATAATATATCTGTAAGGATACGCCAGTGCTCCGGCCATCAAACCGCAGCAAAATGCGGAACAAAAATTTATAAAAACTGGCGCTACTACAACCCGATGCCCGCATCTTCCCTAAACCCTATACTAGCAAGCATATATAAAGAAGTTAGAATGGTTATACCGAGTTGATCCGTGTCCTTCGGTCTTCAATCTCTTCCCAAGCTCGTCGCCGGCTGCTCCGATCAAGTCCGTTCTCTGGTCTCCCTCATCGAAGACGATCCACCTCGAGGATTCTTAATACGGGCTCCCACTTCAAACTGAAGCAACTCGGGCATCCAGTTTTCTAGCCTAGATACCCAAGATGATATAGAGATAGTGTGTGAATACTTTGTCTCAAATCACCCAAGAATTTGGATGGAGGTGAATGAAGTTGCCAAGAGTGAGAATAATGTGAGCACATGAAAAATGCTTGTGAGGTAAAGAAAAATGGGCTCGGCCAAAAAGAATGGTTCTCTGTGGAATTGTTGGTGTAGGGGTGAAGTTGTGATAAAATTAAGCAACTTAATAAATTAATCCCCACCAAAATATCCTACCCACTCCCACAAAAGCAGCAGCCCCATCCCTTTTCAAAACTCACACCTCATCACAAGCATGGGCAATAATTAATTCAATCAATGACTCACTACAATGCACACAAATTACCTATGCCCATGGCCCACGAAATTGTTCATTGGGAATTGCCAAAACAACAAAGAATATGGCCAAAAAATCATGACTCACAAATAAATTAATTAAACATTAATCCAAATGTTTAAGTCGAGAAAAGAAATTGGCAACTTCAAAAGTGATTTAGTAATGAATTACAAGATTACCCCTCATTCGTATATACATACCTGGATCCGTATTCTGACTGAATACGAATACAACGAGACGAAAATATTCCAACAATCTAATACTAGGATCCGGCTTAAACCAAAGCCTACTAGTATGATCTGTCCGATCATGATCCGTACACAAGTACACGTATATGATCGAACATTGCCATAAAACCATACGGTCTCTACAACGGTTCGCCCGAACTAGGGAAAACCTATGTGTGGGATTCTAAAGATACGTCAATACACTAGAAGTGGGTTTAACCATAAGCACGTCAGTGGCACTAGCTGTACATAACGGCTGCCCAGGTATTGAGCGAAAGGGAGGCCAACGAGCGAACTCATCCTGAAACCCTACTAAGCCTGACAGTGACAATATCCGTACAGTCCGGTCTGTTCGTCGAAGAGTATCGCATATCGAGTCTAGGGGGTAGATAAAGTTAGACCCCTAATAACGCGATAATTCGTGTTGGAATGTAATCCATCACCACCTGAGAAACTATCGTTCCTAGATCGGTAATTCTCGTATACCCCGGCCGAGGATTTCTGGTGATGGCCACTCATGCATTGTACGACATCAACCCCCAATACCGGGAGAGACGAATCCCCGACGTTCCGCTCACTGCCTCCATGTGGCTCGGGACTGTACCTAACTAAAACCTGTTTGCATGACTCCTTTGAGCAGTGGTAGGGTAGTAATCAAAGCACAGTAGGAACTCACACAAGACAAATGACAATCTCAGGTCGACAGACTAACCTGTAAACATGTCACCAGGGAACTACTATATGACAATAGGTATAAGACCAACTAGCATGTTCCCGGCGAGTCCGTCTAGTGTACTCATAACTCAATGAGCGCCTGTATACTATCTTAGGTGAACAACTAACACCAATGGCTTGTGAGACCGGCCACTGTCCCTCGTCAGGGTCTGGATAAATATACACTAGTCTACACTGGAGTATCGATGCCCAGTCTCGATACTCCCGCGACTAGGGACATTTAAGGATGTGCTTATAGACCCCCAGCTCCCACGTATATGATCGCCATCATAATGCTGGTAGTCAAGCAAGAATTCTATGGGCTCTATTAACATGTACATGAGGATAAAGATAAACCAGATAGCATACTATCATCTCGAGTAAGATTGTTCTACCGGTATAGGTCCTCCCTCAATCATCACAATCGCCTACCTGCGACTATGATAATTGCCTTGAGGGCACTATAGCTAACAATATCATTGATTCAACAATTCGGTTATATCACATATAACCTATATCGTGAGATTGGAATACGGTATCACATACATGTATTAATCTCGGTCCCGCACATATCACATATGTGCCCTACTTCGTTTCGCATGAGCTAGAAAACCTCTGTGTAGGACTCTAATGACTCATCAATATGCCGGCAGTAGGTGATGATCATATCAGTCACCCACAAGCCGTCAGTGGTACTAGCTGGACGTAACGGCTACCGGGTATTGAGCGATCAGAAGATCAACAAGCAAGCTTGTCCATACTCCTGTGAATCCAACAACAACACTACCGTACAGTCCGGTCTCTTCGTCTGATATGTCGTATATCTAGTCTAGGGGTAGTAAATATCAGACCCTAATAACTTGATAATTCGTGCCGATATGAGGCTCATAACGGGTCGAGAAACTACTGATAACACTTACCAGTAAATCTCCATATTAGCCCTGGCTAGGGACTTCCTGTTATAGCTAATCGAGCACAGCGCAACATCAA
This sequence comes from Agapanthus africanus, assembly GCA_030015575.1. Taxonomy (NCBI): domain Eukaryota; kingdom Viridiplantae; phylum Streptophyta; class Magnoliopsida; order Asparagales; family Amaryllidaceae; genus Agapanthus; species Agapanthus africanus. The sequence continues at coordinate 186,215,883 of CM057341.1, forward strand.
CCCCCAATACCGGGAGAGACGAATCCCCTCCTATCGCTCATTGCCTCTATGTGACTCGGGACTGTACCCAAAACCCACCGTTTTGCACTCTCTCTTGAACGTGGTAAGGTGGAAATAAAATCACAGTGGGAATCACACATGACTCTATGACGATCTTGGGTCTACAAACTAACATGTACTAATGTCACCAGAGAACTGCTATCTGACGTTAGGTATAATACCATCTAGGAGTTCTCGGTGAGTCCTTTTCAGTGTACCCAGTCTTCACTGAGCACCCGTATACCATCTTTGATGTCAAACACCAATTGATATGGGATCATCCATCGCCCATCATATGGGTCAAGAAGCGTATACGCTAGTCTACTCTGGAATATTGATGCCCCGTCTCGATACGCCCTCGACTAGGAACAATTAAAGGATGAACTTATGGACTACCTTGGCCCCACTAGTATGATCTCCATCATATTCCTGGTAGTCAAGTACACATCCTAAGGGCTTTATCAACATGTGAGAGAAAGACAGTATCACAATACTAGTCTACATGTTCAGATAAAAAGCAACCGGATAGCATACTATCATGTCGGGCAATAAAGTCCTCCCTATATATGTCCAAACATCCATTGTAATATACAATTATGTACAACAATGGCCTCTAGGGCATACATATAACTAACATAAAGTTATTGGTCTATGCAAAGCTTTACAAAGACCAAAAATCAACACTAACCATTCGAATATTTTATCGATGTAACGCACTGGTCGGTGGAAGATCATTTCATCTATAGACGTGAAGAAGTGGGGAGGAGATAAGAAGTGTAATAGAATTGGTTTACGTCTCGGTTTGTAGAGACGAAACAATGATGATGGATTACTCGCATTCTCGTTCTGGATAAGAAGAAGAGGTGGCGGTTCAATTTCTTTAGGTTGGGGTTGATTCATCACAACTCCTATGTCTTCTAAGAATGCGAGTTCTTTAGCGAATATGTCTTCAAAAGATTCATCGATATTCCGAATGGTAATCTCATCGGAAAGAAAGGTATGATCCTCAGACTCCATAAAAGGCTCATATTTAGAGTTAGATGTTGACCCGGACAGGTCGACTAACTTATTCGACAAGTCAAAGGATTCAGAATTGGGTGTGGACTTGTCGATAGAAGGGTCCTTATGTATATAATAAATAGCAAGGTCAAACAACAACACACTATGGGAGTCGAGATAAGTATCGTGAAGCTTTTCATGTTCGCTGCTGTCGGAATCTATCGTTTCGACAGAACATACATGAGCATAGGGTTCGGAGGGTTCACTTCCCAACTTGTAAGTGTTAAGCTCAATTGATATCTTCCCGAAGGATAGGTTCATAGAACCATTACAACAATTGATTACTACGTTAGAAGTCGCTAGAAAAGGCCGACCTAGAATCACCGGGATTTGGTTTCGGGGGTTTGCTACAGGCTGTGTATCAATAACTATGAAGTCCATAGGGAATATAAATTCCCCGATTTTGATTAACACGTCCTCTAGCTCACCCCTAGGTTGGGTGATAGATCGACCGGCCATCCGAAGAGTGTAGTGCGCCGGTTTTAACTCTCCGATGCCTAATTGCTCATAAACAGAATACGGAAGCAAGTTAACACTAGCACCTAAATTGAGTAGAGAAAGATTGATATTTTTACCCCCAATAGCAATAGATATTGTAGAACTCCCGGGGTCCTTTCGTTTCTTGGGTATTTGTTGGGTAAAAGCAATGCTCACATTACTCGCTAGGAAAAAAAATTTAGGCACTTGAATTTTCCTTTTCCAAGTGCACAAGCCCTTTAGAATTTTCGTATAGGACAGAACTTGTTGGATAGCATCTAGGAGAGAAATGTTTATGTTAACTTGCTTAAAAATTTTCACAATCTTCTCCATTTATGGACTTGGTCTGTTGCCCCTTAACTTGTGTGGAAAAGGAGCTTTATCAATAAGGGTTTGGTCCAAAATTTGTAGAGAAGTTTGTAAGGATGGAATAGATCCTAGAATTGGAGTTGGGATCGTTTGAGGTTGACTCAAGGAAGTGGGCTGAGGGTTCGAGCTTAGTGGAAAACGGAGAATAGGCTCGGAAGAAGTTGTTGGATTAGACGAAGGATGAGTAGAAGTAGAAGCCAGGGTATCATCAATATCATCAACATCAACATGTTCACCCACTTGGTTATTCAACACTCTTCCCGATCTCAATGTGGTTACGGCACACACATTATGACTTAGTGAGTGGCCAGAATTTGGTAGAGCTTGAGAAAGAAGTTTCCCTTTCTCTCTTTCGCTCATCACGACATTTAACTGTGCAAGTTGTGTTTCTATCGATTTTATGCTTTCACTGTGGGAAGTAGTGTGTTGCACTAATGTTTGGATAGAAGATGTTAAATTAGCCGTCTGTTGTGTGGATTGTTTAATAAACGTTTCTAAGTTATGTTCGAGGCAGAGGTTTTATCGGTACCGGCCGTTGAAATATTATAAGGATCAAAGTTGTTGGCCGGGTTTTGAAAAGGTTGCGGTTGAAAGAGGTGCTGATTTTTTTGTGGTGGCTGCTGTTGCTGTGGGGGAGGCCTTTGATGGTTGCTTGGGAACTGGTTTTGATTTTGAGTTTGGTTTTGGTTTCAAGAAAAATTAGGATGATTCCTCCATCCCTGATTCTATGTGGAAGAATAAGGATCGTTTCTAGGTCGTTACTGAAAAGCAGCATTTGTTTGTTCTTGACTTTGAAACGGAGGATTCAAAGGACATTCTTTCGTTAAATGTGATGGGTCGGAACAGCAACCACACACGGTTTTGAGAAGCGTAACTTGGTTTAGGGAACCAGATGAGAATTTGTTTTCGATAGCGTCGAGTTTCTTTTGCATCACGGCCATTTCGGCTTTCACTGCGATGGAAACGTCATGCTGATGGATACCACCTTAGACGATGTTGGTCTAACGCTTTCCCACTGCAAAGTTTGTTCGGCGAGATCATCCAGAAATTGCCAAGCATCACCATCGTCTTTAGACATGAAATGGCATTGACAAATAGTTTCAAGTATCTGTTTTTTCGCTGGATTAACACCCTCATATATAATTCGACAAAGTTGCCATTTATCAATTCCGTGATGGGGGCATTGTAGAAGAAGATCCTTGAACTGTTCAAAGCATTTCCAGAATGGTTCATTGGGAAGTTGGGTAAACTGGTTAATCTCTCTTCGAACACGGGCGGTTTTATGATTTGGATAAAATTTCTTAAGGAATGCTATAACGAATTCATCCCATTTAGCAATAGAGTGTGCGGTAGTGCTATAAAGCCATTTTTCTGCCAGGTCGCACAAGGTAAAAGGGAGAAGACGTAATCTCACAGCATCCATAGAAAGTTGTATAGTGCCCATCATTGCGCATACGTTTTCGAATTTGGTTATAACAACGTATGCGTCTTCGAATTCAAGCCCGTGAAATTTGGGCAACAAGTTGATGAAATGGGGTTTAATTTTGAAATTATCCCCATTAGCCGGTGGAATGGATAGACAAGTAGGAAGGGGACCGCGTATCGGGTACATCTTTCTTGAAGAGAGATGTGCGGTGGATTCTGCGCACCTACGGGTGGCGGCAGGGGTGTGTTGGTAAAATCTGATGGAGAAACGTCCATCTCGATCGATGTGGTGGTGGAGGGGAAAAAGAAGATGAAGAAGTACCGACTTCGGAGTCGATAGCAGAAACGCGGACAAGACGGACACTAGAATCCCGTGTCCAGCCGATCATGCACTAAGCGGGTTTAGTGCACGTCGCAGCGTGTGTAAGAACGATTTTAAAATAGTTTGTTTTGAAAAAGTGTCAGATGTGAGGCTTGACTCAACAAATCACAAAATGCACAATCAACCCTAGAACTAAGGTCACCTATATCAAGCACTAGACCGCTCCTAGACTTCCAAAGGACAAGCCACAGGATCAATCCTCTACCACCTCTTTATCACTCTTGTGGCCAGGTAAGTGCCAGGTAAGTGGGAGGTATCCGCTATACGAATCACCGAAAATCACGGGCCTAATTACGTAACCACTTTTCTTAGTCACACTTGCCTAGATACCACAAGAGAAATGCGGATAAGCTATAGATTACCCACGACCTTCCTCTGCCCTAATTGAGCGTGACGGTCCTTAGAGTCTTGGTATAGATATTTTTTAATTATTGTAGGTTATGCAGATGCTCGTTTTGTGATTTGTGGGGCCTAGGAACGGTGATGAAATCCCCACCTAATCTGAATTTTGGTTTTGCCCCTTAAAGTCCGATTTAGAAATATGCAAAAACAAATCGATATCAAAACACGCAAAAAGATTTTTGAGTGGCGCTTTTTGCAAAGAATCCTGTAGAAAATTATATTATTGTATTTCTATAGGAGAGAGGAAGATATGAGGAATATACCAGAAGATTTTGGGGGCACAATTCCCCAGAGCCGCCGCCCAACCGCAGCCAAATGCTTCCTATTGCCGTGGTTCTGCGGCACAAGGGTGGTCTCTTCTGCTAAAATTTCTTCTGTGCACCCTTTTGCTCCTCTGGTAAATATGGAAAGTTTCTGGATCTCTATATCCTCGCTCCAGTTACTCCAGATTCTCTCGCAAAATTCGTACAATAATCGTTAAATACATAATATGCGGTATTGGTTCTCTTTTATAATATGTTTACTGGAATTTATAAAAATTCAACACGAATAGCAAGAAAAAATACGCACGTTTCCCCGACAACGACGCTATTTGATTGATTCAGTATTTGGAGAAGAAGTGTTTAGTAAAAGTAACCGCAATCAATAACGGTGTCGCTAGTAGCTAGCCGAGATGAGCACGGGTCGTTCTCAGGGAAACGTCGAATCTTTTACTTGCTTTAGACGAGTTGAATGAAAGAAGGGGTGATTGGTTGTAGATCTACGATATATGGATGTAGAATCTATAAAGAAGAGGCTTGTAGGGTTCATAGAATTTGGTAGTAATGGATGATTAATTAAAGATGACTCCTTTTATCTTTTAATAGATTTAAAACTAGATCGATAGAGGTGAAAGCATATTAAGGTTTTTGGAGCGAATATGGTTCCCCCTCTTAATCCTTATCTTTTCATTGACCTCTATTCATGTCATGCCTTTACTAGAACAAGTGTTAATCTAATCTCAAATCGCGGTCGAGACTATCAATAAATTGGTAGCGCGTCCAATAAGGATGTTAACATTTATTTTGCTAAAGTTTATAAACTTTAAAAGATGTAAAAAAATTAAGAGATTTTATCATTATTGATCTACCCTAATCCTACGAACCCTAGCAAGCTAGGAATTACTCACGTATGGTTGAAATAGAAGAGAAGATGAAGAAGAAGATCATAATGTAAATGCAGAAAGTAAAATGTAAAGAACTAAACTAAAGATCTATCATTTTATTAATCAACTATCATTTAGAAATCCGTCGAATTTAGAGTACAAGAACCCTAGTTTATGCTCCCGATCTCTATCTCGTAGGAAGTAGATGATGCGCTGATGATCAATCTGGATGCGTGGATCGTCTTGGACCTCTTCGGTTTGATCATTTCCAAGTGTAGCTCTCGGTGCTTTAAATAGTCACAGAAGATACAAACCATGTATCCTATAAGTTAGGATATGCAGCTATCATCCAACCACCAAAATATCAGATCCTACGGCCATGATCTTGCCGCGAATCCGCGGCATATATTGCATTTGGCCGCTAAACCACGGTGGTTTAGTGGATTCATGAGTTGAGATTTATTGTGGTCTCTGGTGTTGACATTTGGAGATTTCTTAGATATCTACATTCTGCATATCTTATTGTGAATCTCTGTCGTTGCTAGATCTTATGATTTGCTTCAATATTTCGGCAGATTTGATTCGACATCTCGGATCTCCTTGATTCCAGACCTGAGCTAACATCTGCACAATATCTCAAATCATAGTGTTAGTAATATTTGTTATATTATTGAGATATTATCCTAACCATTTTATATGATATGATATTTTAAGAATATTGATTAGGGATATTTGATATGATAAGCATATTTATATTACTAAAATATTATATAAATATTATATGCATATATTTTCCTTCATAATGTTAATTATAATTTAGAAACATATGATAAAGAATATTTTACAGATAAACCCACATATGTTCCAAATTTACGATAAACACCTTTAATTACTTAATAAAAGTAAGGAAAATGTTCCATCAAATGTGCAATATTTTCGAATGAACAGATTTCAATCAATTGTGGTTCTATAGTGGAGGTGTAGAGATCAAAGGGATTGGGTTCGGTTTCACTTGAAAGGGACCCCTCATAATTGGGCAAATCAAACACTACATAGTCGCACAACTCATCAAACGTTCTATCTTCCATTGGTGATTCATTTGGGGAACTCGATAGAATTTTGAAACCAGAGTTGTTGAATTCAATTTGGAATGGGTAGGTTTGATTTTGAAGGGTGTACTGCTCACTCTCATTACTCAGATCCTCAAGCTGTCCCATTGCCTCATCATACATTGGAAAATTCGGAGCTAGTTGGAAACTGGCTGTCGGTTCGTTAGGTTCTTTGAGGACGGCCATGGACGCATTCAAATCCACCATTTGTTAGCACGACATTACCCGAAATTATTCAAATGACTGTTCAATACTAGACATGGGTTTGTGAAGGGGTTTCTGTTAAATATTCAAACTCGTTTGGATACGTGAAACTCCCAAATGGCTGTTCAGAAGAAATGTCGAGAGAAGGTGGAAAATTTGGGTAGGATTGATAGGAATTGGATGGATGTGAAAAATAGACAGGATTAGGATCAATATTATGATAAGAAGGTGATTGAAATTGTTGTCCTAACGCATTTGGAGTGGTGAAAAGAGTGAAAGATCGGTTACGAGATTGTTCAAACGGTCAGCAATGGACATGGGTTTCGGAGTCACAACATGACTCTCAGAAGGGGCATGAAATGAGAAGGTGTGAAAGTTGGAAATGGTTGATATAAAATGGAGTACGGTGTCCAATTGTTGGTCCTAGACGCGTCTATTCGATCTCTGAAGGAAATTTTGGGCATGGATGGATCGTTCGAAGTTCGACCGAAGTAAGAACCATATGAAGAAATGTCTGGTTGTGGGTACCAAAATTCAACAAGAGTTTGTCGTTTTGGGGTATCCATGTTATGAAAGAGTGAAAGGTAGGGAGGGTGGAAAGTGTGCGAATTTTTTTTGGAGTTTTTGAAATTGTTTGTTTTGGTTTTTGAAACAAAATACGGAATTATAGGACTAAACTTTACACAAACACAATCACAATATGCACAAATAATACCTAGAGATAGAGTCTTCAAAGTCCAACTAGACCGCTCCTAGACTGCCAAGCGACAAATTGAAGGATAACCCTCGAATCGCCTCTTCACTGCCAATTGTGGCCAGGTAAGCACCAGTGAGGTAAGGAGGGTTCCGCTCACGAATCACCGTGAGACGGATCTTTTAAAATTACCTCCTCACTTGTCTTGTCTAGGCACTACAAAGTCAAGTTTAGATAAACGACCGATTTCCCGCAACCTTCACTTGTCCTAAATGAGCGCGACATGTCCTTAAAGGTTTGGTCTAGATATTTTTTATTAACTCAAGGTAATGTGTATGCTTTTTATAATTTGTGAGGTCTTAGGAAGGGTGATGAAATCCCCACCCAATCTTAATTGGTGTTATAGCCCCTTAATGTCCGTATTATTATATGCAAAGCATTTAAACAAAAAAAATCTAAAACAACAAAAAAATTATTTTGTAGCGACACAATTTTTGTGCAAAGAAACCTGCAAAAAATACAGTTCAGTGGAGTTTACAGAGATAATTGTAGAAGTAGAAGGGGAGCAAAAAGTTTTGGGCTCAGAAGCCAAGGAACGACCACGGAACCGCCACCGTTCCCACTGTTTGACCTCGGTTCCGCGGTGGAAAGGTCAAATTTGGGCTTCAAATTTGTTCTCTTCACTCCCATTGTTCTTCTCTTCAGTATCCAATCCTCTGTTCTTGATTAGATCATTGTACTTGCTCCAGATTTTCCTGCACACTTGCACACAAAAAAAATCAAAAATAAAAAGATGTTTTTTATATTTATTTATTTATATATTTTTTTATATATATACAAAAAAATATTAACCTGAATGATAAGAAAGAAATACGTTACCGTCTCCCCGGCAACGGCGCCATTTGATTAATCGAGTGGAGCCGCGCTGTTTATGCTATGATATGCGTTCCGCTCTGTCCTATTTGTTCTACTTACCGCAATCAAGACGGTGTCGCTTTGCAGTTAGCCGGTTGAGCACGGGTCATCCGCCGGGAGATGGTTGTATGTCCGTTCATGCTTTAGACTAGTCAATTAAAGAATGTATATGTGTATTTTCAAATCTATCCTAAGTGTTCGTATTTTATGTTCAAGTAAACTTGTTAGGGTTAGAGTTAGTTAGTAGAGTTAGGATTAGTCTTGTGCTTACCATTTGCCATTTTTGAAATGATGTTGGGATAATTGGAAGTAGCGGGAATTAGGAAAGGACATAGGAATGGGATTTGCGAGTTTAAGCAAGCTTTCCAACGCTAAATCCATTCCTAGTACCCCTTGTCCGTTCGTTACATCCGCTTATTTCCATCTTTAGGCGAAACACACGCAACCATGTATCCAATTAAGTCACAGCCACATGTCACGTTGTAGTGCGCCCAAAGGAATTCTCGACTTAGGTCGCGGCTATATGTCACGTATAGCGCGCCTAAGTGAGGGGGTTGTGTTTGTTTGGTCTAGGTTTGTTTTAAGGTGTTTGGCGAAGAAAAGCACAAGGGATTTTTCCGCCCCTCATAATAACCTTCCTTAGCCCTAACAAGTATGGAAATTATTCACACATTTAAAAGAAAATCAAAACAAGAAGGAAGATAAGAAAGAATGGAAAAATACGGTTTTAACAAATAGTAGCAAGCTAACTACTTGGACCCTCACCAAAGAAAGAGACTCCATAAAGTATTATGGCTTGAAAATACGGTTTAAAAGAGAAGAAAAATAAAACAAGAAATAACAACAACTGCTTAACAACAATAAATAAAATTACACAAGGAATTAAAATTACACGACAAGGGAATAAAGATACAAGTTAAGAAAAACACTCTCATCTTCATTGACTTTCACTCAAAAAGCTCTCACTACAATTTTAATGGAGAATAGATGATGAAGAAGAAGAACTACAAACTAAACTACACAAAATCCTATTAAAGAAAATGCATTCTTGGTTGGGCTCAAAACTGGAGTATTTATAGGCAGTGAACTGAAACCCTAGGGCCATATTCTGAACCCTTACATTATTACCAAACTACCCCCAAAAGACGGTCAAGAGATGACACGACATGGCTGCGGAACCTCCGCCAAAACCCACATTTGACGGCGGTTCCGCCGCCGTTTTGTGGAATTGGGGTCTCGTTTTTTCTGTGCTTCGTTCTTCTGTTTGAAAGGTCCAAAATTTCAAAATAGTTCCAAAATATCTTCAGATTTTCAACAGTCCAAAATGGCTACACTTTTAATCCTTTTGACCTTTATCTCCCTCGAGCTCCGTGCACCTCTTGATCTTTGTGCTGCCCCTCTCGTGCTCTGTGCTTGACCAATACATGAATGACAACTATTATTTGTCTGTCTCTTGAACAGGTAAGCGGCACTGGACGGATGCGGATGACCGGAACCCGAATTTTATCTGTTCTTGATAGATGTTCTGAATTTTGGCCTAACTGTGGAGATTTTACGTGATTTGCGTTATTTTGGACTGTGAACCTGTAACCTGTAATTATGTAGAAAACACGGATCAAAAGCACCTACCTATAAATAAACGAGCAGAAAAATGGACGGTATTAAATGCAATATTCTGGTGTGAACACGGGGCCTAGGAAGGGTGATGAAATCCCCACATAATCTGAATTTGGTTTTCTTGCCCCTTAATGTCCGTTTTAAATATGCAAAATAAATCAAAATCTAAAATACGGAAAAAGATTTTTTAGCGGTGCTGTTTGCAAAAAATCCTGCACGTAAAAACAGTTTATTGGAGATTTAGAGGAGAGAGGAAGACGATAGGATAATACAAAAAATATTTGGGTGCTTAACTCCTCAAGGTGGCCATTTTTCCGCCGCCCAATGCCTCTTTTGGCCGCGCTTCCGCCGCTGTATGATGAGATCTCCCCTTTAAAATTTGGCACTACACTCCATCGCTCCTTTTCTTCTATTTGACAATCTCTGAATCTCTATGGGTTCGTTCTAAATATTCCAGATTTCTCGCAAAACTTGCATAAAAATCGTTAAAAATACAAAATGTGGTTTTTTATTTCTGTTTCTATTTTTATTTTTTTCTGGTGTTTTATAAGAAATCAAGCCGAATAACACGAAAAATATTATGCCCGTTTCCCCGGCAATGACGCCATTTGATTGGTCGTGATAAAGTGTGTTATGTTGTGTTGTAAATTACCGCAATAAATAACGGTGTCGCAATAGCTAGCCGATAGTAAGTACGAGTCGTCTACAGGGAAATGGTGAACTACGTATCTTGTTTTAGATGAGTTGATAGAAGAAAGGAGGGATTGTTGTCGTTTTATACTAGGAAAGTTTGAAAAGTTTATAATAGAAGGGCTTGTAGGATTTATAGGATTTAGTAGTTAATGGATGGAGTTTTAAAAATAATTCTTTTTATCTTTTAATTATTTAATACTAGAGAAATAGAGATGAATGTGGATTAGGGTTCTTGTATGGAATTAGGGTTTCCCTCTAGTGATCCTTGTCCTTTGATTGATCCCTATTTGTCTCAAGCCCTTAACAAAACGATTATTAACGAATCTCAAATCGTGGTCGTGACTATCATTAATTGATAGCGCGCCCGATAAAAGGGTTAACATTCATTTTGCTAAAATTTATAAAAATTAAAACTTTTAAAAAGAATTAAAGAAATATTGTTCATCCATTTTTCTTCCCTATCCTACAAACCTTAGTAAGCAAGAATTTACTCGCTCATGAATATTTGCGAAGTAGAAGAAGGTAGAAGAAAACGGAACCCATAATTAAAATTAAAAGTGCAGAAAGTAATTGCGGAAAGTAATGCAGAAATTAAATGCTGAAAGTAAATGCGACTAAATTAAAGAAAGAACTACCTTTTATTGATTAACTATTGCATTACAAAATTACTTGCCGAAAAATCAAATTACAAAACCCTAGTTTATTCTAGATAGCATGGTTAGTAAATCAGTCGGTACTTCGATGAATTTTTTGTAGATAATTGCTCTCGGTCCTTTTATAGACTATGGAACTTATAACCCTAGTTGTCATAAATAAGTGTGTGAAATTACGATCAAGGCCCTGGGTTTTCACATCCTACGGCTACCATAAGACCGCGCAACCGCCGCCATTTGCCCTTATTGATCGCGGATCCGCCGTCTCTTGGTGGGTTTGTGCTTCTAAATTTTCCGTGCCTTTTCCTCTTGATATTAGGAGATCGTTGTGATAAAAATATTCTAAAAATATATCTCTTAGTCTCTGTCGTTGCGTGATTCTTTAATTTTCTTCTAATATTCGGAAGATTTGGTTTGGGGATTCGATTTACTGTGGATCTCCTACTTATATTTCAGACCTGAGCTGATATATTATAATACCTGCACAATATCTCAAATTATCTTGTTAGTAGCATTTGTTTTATTTGAGTTTATTCCAACCAATTAATTGATATGATATCTTAAGAATATTGGTTAAGAATATTTGATATGATATGTTTATTTTAAAAATAAATAATCTAATGGATATTTTATTTAAATATGATATGCATATATTTCCCTAATTATATTAATTATAAATGAAGAAATATATGATAATAATCTTCTTATAAATAAACCTATATATGTTCTTAATTTAAAAATAACACTTTTTTGTACTTAACAATAATAGGGAAAATGCCCAAACAAATGTGCAATAAATTTGACTAATCAAATACCCTTTGATCGTCCCGAGCAAAATATTTTATTATCAAAAAGAAAAAGAAAAAACCTAGCACACTTTCGTAGGCAACTCAATTACACTTAGCTCGTGTAACAACCCTTTAAATCTCTAGGTGTCACTAGTTGGAGGAGTGTTGTCTCCTGAGGATTTTCAGCGGATTACACCAACAAAATCCTAAAATAAAAATTACATGCAAAGATAAGAAGATATAAAGGAAAAGAACTTAAAAAGAAGAGTTTCAAACTACACTAGCTTTTTAGTTGTCACGGGCCCTATCTTAATGGTCTTGAAAAGATGTCGGAAATCACATCCCCCCTCAATAAAACATCGTCTTTAGTTTTCCTCCCTATCTCTCCTCCAAACATCGATCATATACCCCTACGTGTGTGTAAAAGCCATCCCTACATTTGGAGAATTCAATTCAAGCTATCATACTCTTTGTCCTTATTCCTTAATACTTTTTAGTCGGTGATGTTATAGATGGATTTGTTCACACATTCTTCATGTGACCGTTAATACTTCTTGAGATATTAACCAACCGATTAACGAATATGCTTACTTATTAAGACATAATTAGCAATATCTTAGTCTTGCAACACTTTAAGGCTTAGCAGTGACTCCCAAACCAGTTGGTCTAAGGCATTAGGGGATAAGGCACCCTCGCTATATTTTTTTAAACTGCCTTAAGCAATTACAAAAGCAGTGTTCATTTTTCTTCACCATTTATATTTATTTTCATTTGTATTTTGTTAATTTATATTTTTTTTCTTCATACTAAGGTTTTCAGGCAAGAGTATTTTAAGATATCATCAACTATCCCAAATTTCAAGATGTGTGCAAGTGCGTATAGTAGGATATCAATGCTCAGAAGTTTGGACTCAAGAATATGGACTATTTTTCAGACTTATTTCTATCCGCAGATTATCATCTTACTAATCCTTGGGAACAACACATGACCACGTATTACTAGCTTCGTTTTAAAATATCTAATTTTCTTGCATTTCTTAAATCTTTTCCTATCTTTCATATTAATTTTTCACTTTCTGACTTTTATTTTCAAAATTAATTATGCAATACAATATGCAATATTTACATATGATGCGTGGATACATACAAACCATCCATACAAACCATCCCCCCAAACTTGTTTGCAGCAGTGTCCTCACTGATGTTGTCCTGTAAACTCAAAATCAGAAGATTAGGAGGAACAGTTCAATAAGATGGTATAAAGAAGGGGTCAAGAGTGAATGGCATTGAAATCCTCCCCCAAACTTGTTCTTAGGTTACAATCGTACAAAAATTTCTTTTCTTTCAAGAGCCATTATAAAAATATTTTTCTTCTTCCCCCAAACTTGAGTAAAACAGTGTTTTCATTGAAATTAAACATAAGAGGGGGGAAATATTATTGTTCTACACAAAGATTTACAAAGACTAAAAGTTATAACCAACCATTCAAATATTTTATCAAGATAACACCATGGTTGGTAGAAGAATACGAAACGGATGTATGTGAAGAATACTCGAGACTGTATAAGAATGGAGATTGTATCATGTTTCGAGTAGAAGAAACAGAAATGAGGGTAACGAGAAGAGATGAAGTGGGGGGAAGATAAGAGATGTATTCGAAAGGATTTACGTCTCGGTTGGTGGAGACAAAAAAAGTGATGGTGAATAAAAACGAGGATGTGAAAATAAGAAATGGGTGGAATAGTCGTATTCTCGTATGTGATTAGAAGAACGGGTGGCTGTTCAAATTCTTCGGCCTCAAACAGAAGCGCACCAATTTCCGGTGGAGGTTGATTCATCACAGCATCCAAGTCTTCATGGAATGCGTGTTCTTCGGCGAAAATATTTTCGAAACTTTCATCAATGTTCCGAATGATGATCTTATCGGAAAGAAGGGAATCGATATCTATGTTAGTGGAATACGCAGATTCACTAGAAAGATTGAAAGTTTCAATGTCAATGTGTTGCGCACCAGGATTAAAAACACTTGATTTGTCAGAAATTACGGAGGTAGGAGACTCGAAAAGCTTGTTTCCCTTAAAATAGTCTAAATCAAGTGGTCTTTCAAGAACCATAGAACTTGAAATATCGGAGTATGGTTCATCAATTCTCGGTGGAAGTGAAATAAGATGAGATAAACCAAAGAAAGTGGATAATAAAATGGGTAAACAAATTTGGGTGTCGAGCATTGTTGAACCAGATATAGGAGATGAAGGCTGAATATCGTTTTGCATATCGGATAGGTTGGTGGTAAGAATAGGACCAGTTAAATGTACAGAAGATGTTCACATTCAATAGAAGGGACATGATGGGTCGAGGAATCCAACTTATCCATCATAGCGATTTCATCTTCAAAAATATTCTCATCACCGATCCACTAGTACCTTCAGCCAAATCAAACGAATAGTGTTTTAAAAATTCATTAATTATATTATTCTCAATCGATGGATCACTAGGTTCACTTGATGGAATTGGAAGGTTTGAAATGTCAAGTTTAGTCGGATAAGAATCAGTTTGATTTGAATTGGTGTAAGGCTCTCTTTCACACTCATGATTGGAAAAGTCAAACACGTTATTCTCGGGCACCTCATCAATTAGATTATTAAGCGGTTGATCATCAAATACATTCTGTTGTGGTTCAGGATGGATGGTGTCGAGATCAAAAGAATTGGTTTTGGTTTGACTTGGTGGGATCCCTGGTTCTTTTTTACTACTCAATTCCAACTCTACTTTAAGACTAGACATGGTTTGTGAAGAAGTTTCAATGAAGAATTCTCTTCGAACCATAAAACTTCCTAATTGATGGTCAGAAGCACTGTATAGAGAAGGTGCAAAAGTTAAGTATGGTTGGAATGCGTTTAATTGTTGGCTACGGGCAAGTTCAATGTATTCCGCAATAGAAATGGATTTACGAATTTCCCCATTAGCCTCAAGAGAAGTATCAACATGAGTGGGTGTGAAAGTTTGGTACTGTTGATAAGATTTAGAATGGTGGATCCTATTTTCGTAAGTAGGTTAGGATCAAAATTGTGATATGAAGAGAATTGAGATTGGTTGAATTGTTGGTGACTGGGTTTTGAAATTTGCTTAGCAATGGTCATGTGTGTAAAGGTTGTCATATTCGCCTCAAAAGGAGTATCAATATTCTCATATGGAAATGATTGTAATTGTTGTCCTAAGGGTTTTGGAGAAGTAAAAGGTATGAAACTTTGGGTACGAGCCTTCGCAATATCCTCAGCAATAGACATGGGTTTAGAAGTTTTCTCACTAGTCTTAAAAGGATTATCAACATAAGAAGGTGTTGAATTTTGACACGGTTGATAAAAATTTGAGCGAGGTGTCCAACTGTTATTTCTATAGTGTTCTATCCCATCCCTTAAAGAAATGGTGGGGTCAGAATTTTTACCAATGCAATAACGATATAAAGAAATATCTAGTTGTGTGTTGTAAAGCTCGCCAAGAGTTGGTCGGTTTGGGTTACCCATCATAAGAGAATGAAAATAAAAGAGGATGAAATGGTAATTTTTTTAAAGCCTTTTTTTGGATTTTGAAATTTTTTTCCTTGGAAAGAGAGACTCGACTCAACCAATCACAAACATGCATAAACAATCTATAATGCTAGGGTCACCTAGATTAAATCACTAGACCGCTCCTAAACTTCCAAAGGATAAGACGCATGATAAATCCTCTATCACCTCCTTATCAATATTGCAGCCAGATAATTGCCAGGTAAGAGGGAGGTATCCGCTATACGAATCACAGAAATAGCGGTCATAATTAAGTAAGCTACTTTTCTTAGTCACATATGCCTTAGACACCATAAGAGAAATGCGGATAAGCAATAGATTACCCACGACCCTCCTTTATCCTAATTGAGCACGACTGTCCTTAGAGACTTGGTCTAGATATTTTTTATTAATATAGGATGATAGTATGCTCGTTTGTGATTTGCGGGGCCAAGGAAGGGTAATGAAATCCCCACCTAATCTAAATTTGGGTTTCTTGCCCCTTAATGTCCGTTTTAAATATGCAAAGCAAACCAAAATCTAAACCACGTAAAAAGATTTTTTAGCAGCGCTGTTTGCAAAGAATTCTGCAAGTAAAAATAGTTTATTAGAGCTTTAGAAGAGAGAGGAAGACTATAGGATAATACTAAAAAAATTTGGTTTCTTAACTCCCTAAGGTGGCCGCGCTTCCGCCGCCCAATGCCTCTTTTGGCCCCAGTTCCGCCGCCATATTATGAGATTTCCCCTTTAAAATTTGGCACTACACTCCAACGCTCCTCTGCTCCTATTTGACAATCTCTGAATCTCTATTGGTTCGTTCCAAATACTCTAAATTTCTCGTAAAACTCGCACAAAAATCGTTAGAAATACAAAATGCGGTTCTATTTTTATTTTTCTAGCGTTTTATAAGAAATCAAGCTGAATAACAAGAAAAATATTACGACAGTTCCCCGGCAATGACGCAATTTGATTGGTCGTGATAAAGTGTGTTTATGTTGTGTTGTAAATTACCGCAATTAATAAGGATGTCGCAATAGCTAGCCGATAGTGAGTACGGGTCGTCCACAGAGAAATAGTGAACTACATATCTTGTTTTAGACGAGTTGATAGAAGAAAGGAAGGATTGTTGTCGTTTTATATTAGGAAAGTTTGAATAGTTTATAATAGAAGGGCTTGTAGGGTTTATAGGATTTAGTAGTTAATGGATGGAGTTTTAAAAATAATTCTTTTTATCTTTTAATTATTTAATACTAGAGAAATAGCGATGCATGTGGATTAGGATTCTTGTAGGGAATTAGGTTTTCCCTCTACTGACCCTTTTTCCTTCCATTGATCCTTATTTGTCTCAAGCCCTTAAAAAACGATTATTAACGAATCTTAAATCGTGGTCGAGACTATCATGAATTGATAGCGCGCCCGATAAGAGAGTTAATATTCATTTTGCTAAAGTTTATAAAGATTAAAACTTTTAAAAAGAATTAATGAAATATTGTTCATCCATTTTTCTTCCCTATCCTACAAACCGTAGCAAGCAGGAATTTACTCGCTCATGGATATTAGCGAAGAAGAAGAAATGTAAATGCAAAAAGTAAATGCGACTAAATTAAAGAAAGAACTATCTTTTATTGATTAACTATTGCCTTATAAAGTTGCTCGCTGAAAACCAAATTACAAAACCCTAGTTTTCTCTAGATAGCTTGGTTGGTAGATCAGTCGGTACTTCGATAATTTCTTCGATGAATTTTTTGTAGATAATTCCTCTCGGTCCTTATATAGGCTTTGGAACTTGTAACCCTAGTCGTCATAAATAAATGTGTGAAATTACGATCAAGACCTTAAGTTTTCACATCCTACGGCCACCATAAGACTGCGCAACCGCCGCCATTTGCCCTTATTGATCGCGGATCCGCCGCCCTTTGGTGGGTTTGTGCTTCCAAATTTTCCGTGCCTTTTTCTCTCGATGTTAGGAGATCCTTCTGATAAAAATATTCTAAAAATATATCTCTTAGTCTCTGACGTTGCAAGATTCTTCAATTTGCTCCTAATATTTGGCTGATTTGGTTTGGTGATTCGGTTAGCTATAGATCTCCCACTTGTATTTCAGATCCGAGCTGATCTATTATAATACTTGTACAATATCTCAAATCATCTTGTTAGTAGCATTTGTTTTATTTAAGATAAATAATCCCAAACTATCATGGTGTGGTAACCTTGATGAAGGCCAACAAGTCACCCCACTCTATAGAAGGTATGCAATCTCATTGCAAGTTTCAACACTTGAAACTTGCAATATCGGTTTTTATCCCTAACGACCTATGATCTTGATGAAGGCCAACAAACCATAGGCCGCTAGTCAAGTTCAACCCTTCATTTCGTGATTAACTCGAACCCAGCCACACATGCCCTTAATGAAGACCAACAAAGCTATGTGACTGTCCCGTCTAATCGCATTAAATGCTAACACGAAGATATCATTTAGCTACCGTACACTACGTCTTGACGAAGGTCAACAAACGCAGCACGAAACTAAATACTCTACTTCCTGAAATGACACAGGGATACGGCTGGTTTTGAAGAAAACTTTTAACGTAATGAACTTGATTTCATCGTAGGAACCGAGTGGTTTTGCATATTTATAGTTACATATACTATTGCTTAAGTGCGGATTCCCCTTTAAGGGATCAGGGCTCTTACCTCATCGAATGAGGTGCAGGATATTCCTAACCGAATATCTCGATGCAAAGCAATATGATACAGCTATTCAATTTGCAAACTTATAGTAACACAATCTTTTGCCAAAGAGGTCACTCCCTGTGAAAGGATCTAGGCTCTTTCCACGTCGAATGAGGTGTAGGATATTCCTAACCGAATATCTCGATGCAAAGCAAAGACTCGACTATAACACCAATATCTAATATTTGGGTTTTACAATGTGTTTTAGGTTTATTATCTTTGTATTAATATGAATCAATGCAATCCCATCAAATAGATAATCACATTACCTAACATCTTCTCATACAATCACAGAAAAGCTTGAAAAAAATAGAATGCACATATACGTCATCCGCATTCTCCTTAGGGCCCTGGGTCATCACCGTAAGGTTACTTAACTTACGGGAGGGCGGGAGCAGGGCTAGCGCAGGTGCAATATATATATATATATATATATATATATATATATATATATATTCGCAGGCAGATAATCAACATTACAGACAAGTGATAAATATCATCACAGGCAGGTAATCATATCACAAGTAAGCAATGAAAAATACAGAGATGAAATGGTCGGATTATCTAGGAATCTCTCATTTCATTCGAGCCATCAAACAAAATGTGACATTCTTCGGTCGCGTGAATAGCCCGTGTGCAGCCAAAAGCAGACCCCTACGAGTGCGGCAAACTACCAGGCAACCCAAGAAATGATGTAACACAATATCATCATTATGAGGCGGCCACCGGACACTTTTTCGAATCCGGTGACTTGAGCATTTCTCCGTGGGTCTATTCTATACCCCTTACAAGCACAGTAAGCAACCTACCAATTCTAGATTCGAATGACCCGATCTCAACTCCTTAAGATGTCCACCCGCTGCAATCTAGAATCCGACCGCCCGTGAGCTTCACCGCAGGGTAATCCTAAACCTGTATTAATATAACGGCGACAACGACCACAACCTGATCGTGTCCCGACAAATAATAATACATCAAGTGGTGATTACGGCACATGTGAACCGCTACGTCCCGAAAAAGAATATACATTTAGCGAAAACGGCGTCGACATTTTGGAGCTTGTCCCGAACAAAAGAATATACAAATATGCTTGAAATGAAAAAAATATGAAACTTATCACATCACAATTCCGCACGGGGATATTCATTTTGCGACAATTTAATACATTCCAACAATACAAAATAATACTATATATCACAATATATATACGTGCAACCCCGTCGGATTGATCAAATCAATTCATCGACGTTAAACACCACATATCACCTTATGCACAAAATAATTTGATTAAACAATTTAATCAAACGATTTTGCTTGTTGATGATCCGTTAAACCTAAACATTTCCAAAGCAAACCAATCAAAACCCTAAATTTTTTTTATAAACAAAACAAAACAAAACTGAGCCAACAAATTGGGCTCGGCTGAAAAAAATACCAAACAGAGAGTTTGGAGAAGGATTAAAAATGAGGGAATGTGAAAGTTGATTAATTGTTTAATGTTAATGCAAGCAATACCTTCACACTAAACAATTAATTAATATAGTAATGCTTTTGCTAACAATTTATTTCCTTTAGGAAAGATGAAAAGGAAAAAAAATGCAAGCAAGTAGAAAATGTTAAGTTTTATTGATCATCAACAACAATAGCAATTAGTAGCAAATGATTCGGCTCTGATACCACTGTAAGGATCGGCGCTAGGGTTGCAACACTTGCGGACCCGGCGGAAATAACAAAATCAAAATTTTACAAACATAACATCCAATCCCAACACCGAGATCAAACATTTACTTATCTAATTGCTTGCTATAAAAATCTAGAGAGGGTTTAGAGGGGCTACAACCTTTGTAGCATATTCAATCGCTATCGGAAGAGCAAGGCTAGATGATTGGTAGGGTTTTATCGTGTCGTATCTAAGTTTAAAATTAACCGCAATCAATACGGTGTTGCGTGTAGCTAACCGTGATGAATACGGGTCGTCCGCAGGAAGATGATGCATTCTAAGTTCTTGTTTTCACGAGTTCAGCCGAAAGTCGAACGAGTTCAATTCTAACCTAAGTGTAACGTATATATACAACGAAACGTTTGTTAGGAATAGAGATAGATTTTTTTAAGCTAGGAAAATCCGTATTCGTTCCTTTGTGCCTTATTTGATTTATCGAAGCTGTAGTAATCGGAAACAACGTGGATTAGGGTTCTTAAACACAGTATTTCGAGAAATCCGACTTATTGACCCTTGTCCTTCCGTTCTTTTCTCTTATTCAACGTCTCCAGCCAAACCAAACGAAACCGGTCACGGTTAGGGATTACCACTACCGTGGTAGACTAGGGTGCCTAACGGATCGCTTGCGTGAGGTTTGGGCGGAATTCGATTAGCAATTCTCGGGTAAAGGAAATGAGTAAAAGAAAACATAACTTAAATAACCATTCTTTTTCCCTAACAATATCATTATTCACAAACCATCACAAAGATCAAAAGTAAGTACAAAAAGAGAAGAGATTAAGGAAAAACAACATTACACGTAAGTAAATTGCAAGAAATTAAATTGCAAGTAAGTAAAGAAAAGAAAATACTAAGAACCCAAGTGCGTAAATGAAAGCTTCATTAAGTTCAAATTGATGATACAAAGTATGAGTTCAATAACCAAAACCTAAACTTGCAAGCTCAATGAAGAGTTTACAAGATCAGGAGAAGGCAAGAAATTCAAGGTAAACTAACTACTATATACAAGAACTAAAACAAAATTGCAAAATGAAAATGGAATGATGTGTGTCAAAGTATGCCCAAAGTTTATCTTTGAGGTTTCTCTTTATTCTGGTATTTATAGGCACAAAATCAACAAAAAAAAAAACAATAAAAATGTGATGATGTGACAACATGGAATGACCAGAAGAAAGTTGGAGCCAAAATGTTGATGTGGGACCGACGACGGCGGTAAGAATGGTTTTTCTGCCGGTTTGGTGTTGAGTGTTAGGGCCCGTCTTCTTGTAGTGATCTTGTGTGCTCTCCATGACCTCACTAGTATTGTTTGATTCTTTTATAAATGTTTGGATTGCACTCTGTAGATTTTGTGGGAAACACAACCATTAAATCATATCACATCTTTATTCCACTCATCACAAGTCCACTTGCCTCATCCACTTGTACAAGTCATGATTTGTAAAGCCAACTTGTGTGCCCACTTATGCCATGCTGCCCCATTAAGGTTCATGCATCAAAAGAGTTTTGTGTTCACACTTGTATTGTTGCATTTGTCTTGATAAAAATGTGTACACTTGTTTGCAAAAAGAAACTCTTTAAATGTTGATCGGTTTTCTGTTCCAGTTGCAGTGTCGACTCACAAATATCATATCCGTATATTTGAGTGTATTTCCAGTGTTTTTGTCACGAATACCTGTAATATGTATTTATTGAGCAGACATGGCTTGATAGTACCGATATATCATAAAATTGGTAATGAATGAGCGGTATTGAAATGTAGTTTTTGATGAACAAATACCCCCAAACTTATCATTTGCTCGTCCCGAGAAAAACAAAATCCTAATCTCACTTTCGCAGGAACGTGATTGCACTGAGTTCGTGCACCAAGCCGTTAAACCTCTAGGTGTCCCTAGTAGGAGGAGTGTTGTCTCCTGAGGGTTTTCAGCGGATTACACCCACAAAATCCTGTCAAGCTAGTTTTGCAAAATAACCGTTGATTCTAACCCTAAGGTTTAGTATGAAAGCTAGAAATTCTATTATCCTAAGTTAGAAATATCGAACCCTTATTTTTCACACCCCACTTATTATTTAACTTAAGAATCTATATGTCTTTACGTGCGGTGCAAAATAGCGTCGTTATGTTTCAGAAAGATCAATTAAAGTCAACATGTCACGAAATAAAGACCGGATAAAACTTTAAAAGGATCACACAAGTTTATAAAGAATTATGTTTTTCTCAAGTTTCGTTTTCCAGGTAGGTTTCAAATTCCGGATTTCTATCTTCCTTAACAGGAAACTAGGTCTTATTCTTCACTCCACTTTTTACTTATTTTCGTATCATACACACTTTCATGAACGTGCAATAGTTTTTATCATAAGATAAAACCTTCATATCTCCGTTTTAAAATATTTTTATAAAAACTTGCTTTTAGTTAAGATTATTCTCACACAAAGAACCGTCAGGAATTTTAATTCGGAGAGAACACTTGCTTGACTTTGTTTTAAATTGAACTTTCTAGACTTCATAGCGAGCTTTAGTCCAATGCATCTAAACTAGTTGGTTTTAAGGCATTAGGTGTAGAGACACCCCGGTGGACTTAATTACCCAAGTTACTTAAGCCCTAAAACAAAAAGACTCATTTTAGCATGAAAATCATAACAATTTTAATGCGAACGGAGATATAAACAGTTATTCAATTCTTTTCAGGATAAAAGACGTGTTTGTGTGGATCAGGAGTGTAATTACTCCAACAAATTCCAGATGGGTTATTTTTCCAACTTTGGTTTCTATAAAGGTTTCAATAATATCCCTTTATATCCACTTCACTTTATAAACTATTCTTGATATTACTTATTTCAAAACATATTTGTTTGATCCACAAAAATTAGTTTATCAATTTAAAAGTTTTAAAACATATCAGACTTGTCATCTAAGTTTCAAAACTTACTACACGTGTAGTGTGATGCAAAAACGTATATTAGCTATGGTTAAACTCAAAGGAGGGTTATCTTTTAGGCTTTCAAAATCTAAAAATAGGATTTGGTTGGTCCTATCTTATCAAACTAAACCGTCGGGATTTCGAATCTAAGTTCTCCCACTGGCTAACTTGATGACAAAGTTTCTATGTTTTTGGATTTTTTTTTGATTTTAATCGGTTTTCTAATATGTATGCAAATGCAGAATATACAAATGAATGCAAAAGATAGAAATGCTTACCGAGCACACCCCCAAACTTAAACTTGACAGCGCCTTCACTGTCATGCTACACCAAGAGGGTCAAAATTGTTGAGGGTCAAAATAGTCAGTTCTTTTTTGTTTATAACAGAAAAAACAAAATATATATATACACAAAAACTCCCCAAACTTAAGTGAAACAGTGTTTCTACTGTTAAGCGTTGAAGTTCAAAGTTTGGGAAGGGAACAATTTCAATCTATACAAGGCGTTACACAGGCCAAAACTTAATACCAACCATTCAAAAAATTTATCGTGATTAGCCCAGGGTTGGTGAAAGAATACGGAGAGAAAGAAAACGAAGAATACGTGAGACCATGTGTGGATGAGAGTGGTATATAGTCTCGGTAGATGAGGAGATGCACAGAGGGGAGATATAAATGGTATGCGAACTTGAGGTTAAAAATTGATTGAATAAATTAGTACAGTCTGTAGTGGTTTAAAATTAGAGTTTTCTAACTGCACTAAATTATCAATATGCTGAGAAAAAGGGTCAAACCGTTCAAGATTCGTGAGAAAACATGGGCTAGAACTTGGTGAACCAGATGAAGAAAATGAAGGTATTAAGTGGTCTTGTGGTAGGGAAACGATGAGAATGATGGAGGGAAGTGACTGAGGAATGGTATCGGTTCGAAGAACAGGAGGATGTTCACAGTCAATGGAAGGAACATGATGAATCGGAAAATCCGACTCATCCACTAAAACGTGTTTATCCTCAAAGATTTCCTCAAAATTCTCTGCAAAATCAAGATCATCCATGCAATCGATCAAATCATTATCAATAACCTCAAGATGTAAATGGGGTTCAGGAGAAACATTTAAAGGTTCAAGATGATGTCCACATGGTTCTGAAAGAAAGTGTTGACTTAGTGAGAAAAATTCACCCGAATTTGTGGGCTCATCATCAAAATTATCCCCAATATCGATATCCTCAATCAAGTCAAACGTAAAGTTCTTAAACATCTCAACAAAAGTATGGTTTTCAATCGGTAGGATTTCTAGATTGGGGATGAAGAGATCAAAGGGAGTGGTATCGTTTTCACTTGAAAGGGACCCTTCACAATCGGATAAATCAAACACCTCATAGTCGCATAACTCATTAAATATTCTATCTTCGATTGGTGAATCAGTTGGGACACTCGATAGACTTTCGGATCTGGAGTTGTGGAAATCAATTGGGAACGGGTAGGCTTGATTTTGAGAGGTAGATTGCGCACTTTCACTATTCAAATCATCAAATTGCACCATTGCCATATCATACATAAGAAAATGTTGAGCTAGTTGAGAACTAGCTGCTGGTTCATAAGGTTGTATGAGGGCGGCCGTGGATGCATTCAATTCCTCCATTTTTCGGCACAAAGCTAACCGAAATTCTTCTAGTGATTGTTCCAGATTAGATATGGGTTGTGAAAGGAGTTTTAGTAAAATATTCAAATTCGTTCGGATATACGAAACTCCCAAATTTATGTTCTGAGGCAATGTCTAGTGAGGGTGTAAAAGTCGGGCAGGATTGATAGGAATCGAATAGTTGTCTGGAATATGGAGGATAAGGATCAACATCTGGATAGGAAGATGGTTAGAATTGTTGTCCTAAAGAGTTCGCATTGGTGAAAGACATGAAAGATCGGCTACGGGATTGTGCAATACGTTCAGCAATGGACATTGATGTAAGAGTCGCCACGTTACCCTCAGAAGGGGTATCAACATGAGAATGGGTGAATGTTTGAAAATGTTGATATGACGTGGATTGTGGTGTCCAAGTGGTGTTTCTAGAAGCGTTTATCCGATCTTTCAAAGATATTTTTAGTATAGATGGATCATTTGACGTTCCACCAAAACAAGAGCCGTATGAAGAAATACCTGGCTGAGGGTACCAAAGTTCGGCAAGAGTTGGTCGTTGCGGGGTACCCATGATATGAAGGAGAGAAGAAGGGATGAAAAAGGTTGTGAGGTTTTTTTTATTATATATTTTTTGTTAGTTATCAACAAAAGAATGAAATATACACACAAAAGGTAAAAAAAACAATCACGACACAAATACCACACCTAATCGGTCTAGGGTTCACCTTGGTCAACTAAACCTGCTCAAGAACTTGATTGTTGAAGTAAAAATGTATCGAGTAACGGGCTCAAGATATGCTGATCACGAGGCCAGGTAAGTGCAGAGATAAAGGGAGGTTTTCCAATGCTTTCGCGAAATTTCTTAATTAGAATAACCCTTTTTCATTTGGCGGTTGCACCGTGAACACTTTTCCTAGTCACCCCGTGAGCGATATACCGTTAAGCGGTGTTCTAAATATAATTAACTTCTCCTAATGAACGCGAAGTCCTTAAAGGCTTAAAGTCTAGTTTCTTTTAAAATTTGTGCAGGTAAACGTTATGCTCAATTTCGTGATTTGTGGGCCATGGAAAAGATGATGAAATCCTTTACCGTATGTTGTGGGGTTCGCTTGCCCTTAAATCCGTATTAAAGAATGCAATACGCAATTCAATAAAAAAGTTGTTCAAAACATCAAACGATCGTTTTTTATGTTTAGGCGCAACACTACAACAATTACAGGTTAATCAATTTAGCGTTTGGCAGCGAACTTGCAAAGAATCCTGCAAAGATAGAATAGTGGACGCGTTAGATTTGAGAAGAACGTGTTAGGAAATACGTACCGATGTGTTTTGGGTTAAGAAACCTCCCATTGAATTGAATTCGATTAGCTTGAAAAGTTCGCTTGCGCGGGTCAAACTACCCTGATATTTGGCACTGCACATTGCTATCATTTTAGACTTGAATGTATGCTTTGCTCCGCACGATCGCAGCTCACAATTCCTTAAAATCTGCAAATGTCGGAAAAACGGATATTTAGTGCGAAAAAGCGATATGAATGCTTAAACTCCCGCACACTCCAAATTATAAAATTCAAACAGTAAAATTGGGATAATAATAGAACAATGGAGCTGAGAACAAAAATTTGGAGCAAACAGAGAACTATTGGCCGGCGGCAGCGGGAAAATGGAGGAAACCGCCGGTCGAATCTTTGAATTGGGGCTCCAAGTTTCTTCTGTGGTCTTAGTGTTCTAATAGTGTCTCAATTTTATAGTTTAACTTTTTTAATTAGTCTCAGAGTGTCAGCAAGTCCAAATAACAAAGAACAAAATGTCAAAAACGTTATTTTTTTGTTTTGGCTTTTGAATTTTTTTCGATTTTTAGTTTCGTTTTCAGTATAGTGTTAGTGCTATTAACAAGATATACAGAGATTAACCCGAAATAACAAGAATAAAAACGTTACCGACTCCCTGGCAACGGCGCCATTTGATTGGTAGGGTTTTATCGTGTCGTATCTAAGTTTAAAGTTAAACACAGTCAAGATAGCGTCACGTGTAGCTAGCCGTGATGAGTATGAGTCATCCGCAGGGAGATGGTGTGTTCTAAGTTCTTGTTTTCATGAGTTATGCCGAAGGTTGAACGAGTTCAATTCTAACCTAAATGTAATGAAACGTTTTTTAAGAATATAGATAGGTTTGTTTAAGTTAGGAAAATCCGTACTCGTTCTTTTGTTCCTTACTTGACTTATCGAAGCTGTGGTAATCGGCAACAATGTGGATTAGGGTGATTAAACACGGTATTTTGAGAAATCCGGCTTATTAACCTTTATCCTTCCATTCTTGTCTTTTATCCAGTGCCTCTGGCCAAACCAAACGCAACCGGTCACAGTTAGGGATTACCACTACCGTGGTAGGGTAGGGTGCCTAACGGAGCGCTTGGGTGAGGTTTGGACGGAGTTCGATTAGCAATTCTCGGGTAAAAGAAATGAGTAAAAGAAAACATAACTTAAATAACCATTCTCTTTCCCTAACAATATCATTATTCATAAACCATCACAAAGATCAAAAGAAAGTACAAAAAGAGAAGAGATTAAGGAAAAACAACATTACACGTAAGTAATTGCAAGTAAGTAAAAAAAAGAAAATACTAAGAACTAAGAGATAGCAAGATCAGGAGAAGGTAAGGAACTAAAGGTAAATTAACTACTATGTACAAGAACTAAAACAAAATTGCAAAATGAAAATGGAATGAAGTGTGTCAAAGTATGCCCAAAGTATATTCTTGAGCTTGCTCTCTGTTCTGGTATTTATTGGCACAAAATCAACAAAAACAAACAATAAAAATAAGATGATGTGACATCATGAAATGACAAGAAGAAAGTTGGAGCCAAAATGTTGATGTGGGACAGGCGGCGGCGGTAAGAATGGGGTTTCTGCCGGTTTGGTGTTGAGTGTTGGGGCCCGTTTTCTTGCAGTGATCTTGTGTTCTCTCCATGATTTCATTAGCATTGTTTGATTCTTTTATAAAATCTTGGGTTGCACTCTGTAGATTTGGAGGGAAATACAACCTTTAAATCACATCACATCTTTATTTTCACTCATCACAAGTCCACTTGTCTCATCCACTTGCACAAGTCATAATTTGTAGAGCCAACTTGTCTGCCCACTTGTGCTATGCTGCACCACCAAAGTTCATGCATCAAAACGGTTTTGTGTTCATACTTGTATTGTTGCATTTGTCTTGATAAAAATTTGTACACTTGTTTGCAAAAAGAAACTCTTTAAATGTTGATCGGTTTTCTGTTCCGGTTGCAGTGTCGACTCATAAATATCATATCCATGTATTTGAGTGTGTTTCCAGTGTTTTTTTCAGGAATACCTGTAATCTGTATTTATTGAGCAGACACGGGTTAATAGTACCGATATATCACAAAATTGATAATGAATGAGCGTATTGAAATGCAGTTTTTCGTGATGAACACTAGACTTCGTGATCTCCGGAGAGTCTAGGACGCCAACCGCCTCGCCGTAGATGATCAGCGTGAAAGCCCCAAATCCAAAGCTCCATCTTCACTTCTCTAGTGAAGAAACTCACACATTGAACTAGCTACGTTAATGTGTGAGGTGATTTGATCAAGAAAAACACACTCCTTTTCTATTCTGATCTCATATCTACCCTCCACCATTTTTCAAGAAAGTAGGAAGAAGATGAAGAAGAAGTGCCATGGAAAAATTATGTTAAAGGAATTGACATAAAAAGAAAAGAGAAGAATAGAAAAGAAGAATGGATAAAATAAAGAAAAAAAGATGACAGAAGTAAGAAGAAGTCCACTCTTCTTTTCATTTCCTTTCATTTTCATTTCTCTTTATGTTTATTTTTTAACATAATTCATTTTTCTTTATTATATATATATATATATATATATATATATATATATATATATATATATATATATATATAAAGAGAAGAAAACATGTATCAAATACATTTTCATTATATGTATCGCATACGCAATAATATATCAGTATCGTATACTAATATAATATACAGAGAGAGTGTGTGTGTGTGTGTGTTCAATATGTAATACTAGAAACCATATCAAAATACGGTCATTAATTCAATACTTGACTTAATATTCCGGCTTTTAAACCGGCTAGTATTTATCGGATATTCGATTAAATCATACATTTAATCGAACTCTCGCACGTATCCTATACGCACGCCACGTCAACGGTTTGCCCGGGCAGGCACCTTCGTTGTGGGACTCTAAAGTCATGTCAATATGCTGGCAGTAGGTTATATAGGATTATATCCGATTGAATCTGAAATCATTTTGGATCCAATCCCCTAACGGGGTAACCCATAAGCACGTCAGTGAAACTAGCTGTACATAACGACTACTTAGGTATGATCAAGATAAAAGCAGTTCGATGAGCAAACTCATCTGGACGCTACAAAGTCTATAAGTGACAATCACCGTACAGTCCGGTCTCTCGTCTACGAGTATCGGATATCAGGTCTAGGGATTTGAATCTGTCAGACCCCAATAATTTGATAAGTCGTCCGATAGTGGACTCATAACCAACCAGAGATACAACTGATAACACTTATCAGTTTATCTTCACTACGGTGTCCACCGACTTGTGGTTGTGGTCATATCCTGCACAGTGTGGCACAACTCTCTGTACCGGGAGAGACGAATCACCTCGATTGCTCACTGCCTCCACGTGCTTCGGGACTATACCCAACAGAAACTTGTTTGCATGACTCCTTTGAGCCATGGTAGGGTAGAAATCTAAGTATATTTGGAACACACATGAGACACTGTGGCAATCTCAAGTCCTAGGGATTACCTTGTACTCATGTCATTAGAGAACTGCTATCTGATATTGTATATTACCAACTAGGAGTTCTCGGTGAGTCCATCATGTGTAACTCATCTAATGAGCACCTGTATACAATTCTCGGTGTCAAACACCAATAGCCATGGGATCAGCTATCGCCCTCCAACCGGGTCAGGAAATGTATACATTAGTCTAATTTGGAGTACCGATTCCTAGTTTCGATACTCCTATGACTAGGGACCTTTGAAGACGTGCTTATCGACAACCCATGCCCCACCAGTATGATTTGCATCATCTTCCTGGTATTCATGAAAAATCCTAAGGGCTTTATCTCGTATATTAGCGACAAATGATAACTAGTAAAACGTATTCACATGACAGATAAAGACAGATCAGATAGTATGCTATCATCTCGAGTAAGATTGTTCTCTCGTACATGTACTCCTTCAATCACAATAATTTTCTTGAAGGTACCTATATCCAACAAAAGGTTCCCGAATGGGCCAAAAGGTCTAGTAAGATACGCATTTATGGAGGTGCGCACCTAATATGGTGCGAGAGTGGGGGGCCATAGGGTCCAGTAAGGTGTATACCTAGGGAGGTGCGCACCTAGAGAGGTGTGTACCTGGCACGATGTGGCCCAACAGGGTGCGCGTCTAGCCAAATGGGCATCTAGCGAGGTGCGCACCTACCACGTTACAAGCAAAAATCGAAACCCAACGGAGCTACAATCCCAAACACAAAATTTCTGACGCTAAAAGATCAAAAGGGTTCTCTTTTCCCCTTCTACGAAGTCTCGGTACGTGCGTATATGGGTTTTCTCTTCTTCCTCCTCTCTTCTGTTGGATCTTAAAGAGAGATATGAAAAAAGGTTGCTCCTTTGGTAATTTCAATGGGAGATCGGTATTCCTTTCGATGGGTTAATGGCCAAAATCAAATTTGTTTTTGAAAAAGGAGAAGATTTACCTTGGATTTAATTTAAAAAGAGAGGAGGAAGAAGAAAGAGACCTGGGGAGAGAGAGAAAGAGAGCGCCACAAAACCCTAGGTTTATTTTGAAGAATCAAAAGTTTTTTTATCGAGTCACCATTAGTGGACCTTTTATAAGTCTACATCTTTACATATAGCCCTATGGCTTTTACAAAATTGGCTTACTGTCTATTTACAAAATAAGAATTACATTTAACTTTTCCTTCTTTTTCTATTTTCTTTTTTCTCTTTTGGTCGGCCCCTTCTTCATGCTTGGCCTTGACCTGGGCTCGGGCCCACATAGCTCGTTCTTGGGCTCGGGCCCACTTGGCTTGAGTTCGGGTCCACTTTGAACTTTTGACTTTGATTTTGGTTTTGACTTTGAACTTGAATTTGGCAAAAGGGTGTAATTTTTTACCCCTATAAAGTGCCCCCATCAATAAGTGCACATCGCGTGTATGGGTCATGTGGATGAAATTGTTGGATCCTGTTCTATATGGAGATTGTTTTGGTTTGGTTCCTTTTTGACGACGTGGAGGGTCGATGCTGCCCTTTTAGCGACTTGGATGGTCAATGTTGTCGTTTTTGTGACTTGGATAGTCGGTGCTGCCATTTTCGCGACGGTCGGTGCTGCCATTTTCGTGACTTGGATGGTCGGTGCGGCTATTTTCGTGACTTGAACGGTCAATGATTAATTTGACTTGCTCCGCTTCTTGTGGTGTCAGGGTTTGAGGTTGACTTGCTCCACTTTTGGCGGTGTCGGGATTTGATTTGATTTGGAGTTTCTTATCCGTTCTACAAGACCTTTTGAGCTTGGAAGCACTGCTGGGTAGGATGTCGATTTTATTTATTTGATTTCTGCTTTGTTTGGCGGGACTTTTGATTTTGGATTTTGTTTGGCATCAGTATCGCTATACTGGAATAGTGTCAGGAGCGACTCATCACTTTCCCTGAGAGGAATTGGGATTTGGGTTTCGGGATGGCATTAGCACCGATATTATTGGAGCGTAGCGCTAGGAGAGACTCATCATTTGACTTGGGAAAAATTGCGATTTGGGCTTTGGGTCGGCATCAACACCGCTAACACTGAAGTGTAGTGCCAGGAGCGACTCATCATTTACCTTGGGAAAACTTGGGATTTGTGTTTTGGGTCGGTATTAGTACCGCTAACACTGAAGCATAGTGCTAGAAGCGACTCATCATTTTCCGTTGCCTATTGGAGAGTGATGGCTCAGGAGACAGGCTTAGGTCCCTGTCACCTAAGACTTTTTTAATTTTATAAGTCGTAAGGGTCTCATAAAATCATTTTCTCCTTACGAGTCGAGAGTATCTCGTAAGTGTATATTCTCCTTAGGAATCATGGGGATTCCTAAGTATGTTTCTCCTCTGCGAGTCGTAAGGATCTCACGCGGAAATATTCTCCTCACAAGGTCGAGAGGACTTTGTGAGTGTATTTTCGTCCCTTTTCATAAGTTTGCTCCCTTTCGGGTTTTCAAAAACTCACCGGCATTCCTGCTGTTTTTACTCATGGAGCCCTTTCGAGTTTTCATTCGTGCCCGTTTTGCTTGTGGACATGCGTTTTTTTAACGACTGCCTCGTTGGTGGAGCCTCATCGCCGGTGGGACTTCAGATGTAGTCTCGCTGGTGGGACTTGGGAGAGATAGGAGTCGTTTATGCCCGTGGATTGTATACAGTTTTACGGGATGTATGATCCAGACCGTAGGGCAGGTGTCTGCGATTTAGAGCATTCACACATAATATTTCTTGAGATATCGTCCATTGATGGGTGGCATGGGTCTTTCTCCCTCGGCATTTATCAGCTGGTAGGATCCTCCATCAAATACTTTCTCGATGACGTATGGCCCTTCCCAGTTTGTCTCGAATATCGCCTTGGCATGTCAATTGGGGATGATCGGTCTTCTGAGGACAACACCAATTCGCCTTTTTTTAAAGCACAAAAACAGGTCATCTTATCATAAGCATGTGACGTTTGGGCTCGGTACAACGCAAGATTTTGTTGTATTGAGAGTCTCTTTTCTTCGATGGTGTCGAGCTCTTCGAGCCGAAGGGGAGAATTTTCCTTTTTCGTCAGACTGTGCTGGACAGCCATCCTTAGGCTTGGAATTTTGATTTCAAAGGGAAGGATTTCCACTCCGAAGAGAAACGAGTATGGAGTGGACTGAGTTGGAGTGCGGTGCATAGTATGATATCCCTACAACGCCTCGTGGAGTTTGAGATTACAGTCTCTTTTGTTGGCTGAAGGACTTTTCCTCTGGAGCTTATATAGAGTTTTATTGAAGGTTTCGGCTAGTCATTATCCCTTGGATTATACATGGAGGAATGTTTCCAGTCTATCTTTTGGTGAGTAGCGAACCTTAAGATTTTAATCTCTTGAAAGAAGGCTCGTTATCAGATATGTTTCTTCTTGGTGTACTGAAGCGGTATAGAATATTATGCCGGAAGAATATTAGAGTATCTTCTGTTTTGGCTTCTTTTAGCGGGACAGGTTCAGCCCATCTAGAGAAGTATTCAGTTGTAGCCAATATGAATCTGTGGCCTTTGGATGACGGATGATCAATCAGACCGATTATGTCGGTGTCCCAAATTTCGAAGGGCCATGACGCCACCGTAGGATGCAGTGAATTGGGATGCTTGTAAATGAAGTCACCATGAATTTGGTAGAAATGACATTTCTTTGCATGCTTTTCGTAAATCATTATCATGGTAGGCCAGTAATACCCAAGCCATTTGATTTGAAGCCGCATTTTGGGGCCATATTGGTGAGCTCCACAGACGCATGAATGAACTTCTTTCATGACTTTTTGGGTTTCGGACGAAGACAAACACCTGAGCCAAAGCTGATCGTATGATCTACGGTATAGCGTATTATTTACGAACACATATTGGAGAGCTCTCTTCTTCAACTGAACCCTCACAGATTTTTCATCGGGTAGCTTGTCATATCATAGGTACTCTATGAAGGGTTCTCTCTAATCAGACCGTCTTGAATGATCGGAGTTTCTTTGGCAGAATTATTCTCTTGTTCTACGTCTTCTTCTCGTAAAGTGACTGGAAGCAAAATTTATAGGCTTCTGACTGTAATCAGAACTTCATCCATGTCGGGACCAGCCAATGTAACACCCTAGCATGATCGTATTATATTAATTAGTATTTAAAATTTTTCTTTATTTATTATTTGAGTTGTGATTGGTTTGATAGTAGATGTGTTTATTCGACCCGACCTGCTTGCGTGAAAACCCGTTATGGTGCTAAATTATCTTTTATTAAATATTTATCCGTAAACTAAATCCACGTGAATCTAAAATAATAGATTTATAATATTTAATTATATGCATATATTTTCTGGTAACCATACGTTAGGAATGTTATATATATATATATATATATATATATATATATATATATATATTAAGTGTTATCATGTTAATTAATCATATCTTGTTTTTATATTGACTTTTATCTATTACGCCTAAATCTTAAACATCCTAGATACTCGATATATATTATTGAAACTTTTAGATTATGGTTTAAGGAGGCTACGTGGTGTGTAATATTTTCCATTATATTTTCTCTAAATTTAGTAGAGACGGATCGGAGTTTGGTAATATATTTTATTATATTGTTAGTTATACCTACATACACACATATACACACATACATATATATGTACTAAAACTATATAATATAAAAATTTATAATTTCTTTTCTATTAAAACATCTTTGTCTCCGTCTCTCTGTAAATCTCTCTCTCTTCAGCGCATCCCTCTCCCCCGCTCACCTCTTCCTACCTCCTCTTGTCACCCTCGTCATCACCACCTTCGTCTCCTTCTCTCTCATCCTCGATCCCGAACCCAGTCTCCGACTCCATCACTCACGTCGTCACCATCCCCTCGCCTTCACTCGACCCAACCACCAAAGTCGAGAAACCCAACCCCGATCACCTTCAAACCGACTGCCTGCACCTTTTTCTTCTCATCTCGTCATCGACTTCCTCTCAACTCTGAGCACCTCATTGACCTAGCATACCCATTGCCACCCTCCTCCTTCTTCAAAACCCATCGCCATTGTTCCTCCTTCACCAGCAACTTGTTTTCACCGACTCCACGGTCGGCGCCTCCTAACCCCATTCGTCATCTCCTTCATCGCTTCCATCACCTCATTGCCGATCCTACCACAACAGTAACCCATCACTTTCTCCTGCAACTTGTCGAACCCGAGAACCCCATCTCCGGCCCAAACCTCCGCCAACCACCCTCTGGATGAGCGTCCATTCTAACTCTAGCGTCGACATCATCATCTTCTTTTCTCGATCTTTGAAAAACCTCTTCGTTCAACCGAGATCTCAGAGTCGAGCAATCTTGGATTTTTGCATCGTGTGCCGTTATTCCGTATCTGTTTTACTCCGTTCGTATCCATATTCTTCATAACCAGGACAAGTTTACAACTTGCTACATGCTAGTATAATTATATATATATATATATTATCGTAATAATATTTATTATTGGTATACCATTTTACATATATGATCCGTATCTCGATAAATAGTAACAATAACAAGTTTACAATTACAGTTACAATGGTTATGCGAATTAAATCTACAACTACTGTTTATAAAAAACTATTCTAGTTTGGTCAATTGGTAAATCGAATGTAGCAATTAATATGTATATTTGTTTCGTTACACTATTTATCAGACCTAGACAACCGTATTTCAATACGTCCTGTTTGCATGATAGTATTTTGAATAAATGCTTTATATAAATTAATATACCACTTTGACATGCTTATTACCCATTATCTTGTTATAGATATTGCTATCTTTCTTGTACCTGTTTATCTGTGATATTTACCGATGCCAACAATCTTGATTTAATGTCCTGATGAACGTAACATGTTGTCTAAACAGACATAATCCGTACCTGCTTGTTTCTGTGTTGGCATTAAGTAGATATTATTCATACCTGACTTGGTCAACGCAACCTGGAGAAATGGGAAAATCAAAAGTGTAACTGAAATGTAACTTAAAAGGATTTTACTTGATCCGTGGTTTCAGAGGGTAACAGAACATACTCATTCGTGATTCATACTACTTGATTTGCGGTTCTAGAGGGTAACGAAATAGAATCTTTTTTGATTCATATATCTTGATCCGTTGTCCCGGGGGGGGGGGGGGTAACGTGATATATACTTTTGAGTTACATGGAGGAATACATTCATTGGTTTCAAATACCTGTAAGATAGTTAACCCAGAAACACAAACTTTAGGATACACAAGACATACCTATAGCCTGCTGTTATAACACCCGTGATTATTTTATTTATACTCATACCTTATTTTGCAACGTGACATCCTATATAGCACACTGTTCAGTTTGTTATTATTACCATGATATTTATGACACACTGACGTCTGGGTTTTGCATGGCCCAGTTTCTTTAACTTTATCGCAGGAAGATCGAGAATATTTTGACAAGGAAGCTGAGCAGTGAGGAACCTTGCTGATTTAGTTTAGTGATGCTTTAGATTATTTTCTAGTTATTGTTTTAACGTTGTGATCCTATAAGGGATGAGACTAGGATATTAATTTTTGTTGGATCTTTATTTGTTTCCGCTATCTCTCGTTATTATTTATTGTGGCAGTTGGACATGTGATAGCTAGATATTTATTTACTGTTCTTGATATTTGATTGACAGTCGTAATGTGACTATGGAAGGATATTTCCTCGCCATAGGTAGCATGGTTTGCTTTGTCGCGTACCGTATTTATGTTTTTTAGGAAGCGGGGCATGAAAGCCATCTCTTTGGTTAGGCGAGCGAGTACATCGGCTTTTCGTTCAACGCCCTAGTAACTCTCGTCAGTTCAATATAGGTGAACCGTTTCATGATTTCCATCACCCGACTTCTGTATTGAGCTAACTCATGCTTATATATCTTGTAGTCATCGCTCACTTGGTTGACGACAAGCTGGGAATCACTGTAGACCCATAATCGAAGGAACTCCATTTCCATGGTGAGTTCCAGACCGGCTATCAGAGCTTCATACTTAGCCTTGTTGTTTTTACGAGACTCGGTAAGAGCGAAAGAATGTCATAGGGTTCCTTCCGATGGTGTGTTGAACACTAATCCTATTCCTCCTTGTATCTGCAGGATGCTTGATTTTCTGGAGGACCTTATTGATGAGGCTCCATTGAAGCAGAGCTCCCTACATGGCTCGTTATCCTCGAGGTGCAGCACTTGTTCATCGGGTAACTCGTAATTTAGTGGTGACCTTTCTGGTATGGGATGAGCAGCGAAAAAGTTGGCAAGGGCTTGACCTTTCACTGCTTTCTGATAAGTATAGACTATGTCTAACTCAAGCAGCATGACAGCCCATCTTGCCATTCTATCGGCTATGCTTGCTTTGGTCATTAAGTGTTTGAGCGGGTCGACCTTGGAGATCAACATAACCCGATGAGCGAGCGGATAGTGCCTTAGCTTCTTCACGGCGAATATCGGGTCCAAGCATTGCTTTTCGATCAGGGATTAGTTATGTTCCGCCCCGACTAATGTTCGACTAAGGTAGTAGATGGAATTTTCTTTTTCCTCCTCGTTATTCTAGGCAAGGAGTGCACCGAGTGATCTATCTAGTGCAGCAGTGTAGAAGATCAGCGGTTTATTCAGAAGGGGAGCAGTGAGTACTGGAGGGCGCAACAGGTGTTGTTTGATTCTTTCGAATGCTTCCTGACATTTGGCGTCCCAGACAAAAGGAGCCCCTTTCTTCATGAGCTTTGAGAAAGGTCTACATCTCCCTGAGAGGTTCGAGATGAACCATCGTATGTAAGAAATCTTTCCTTGAAAGGAGCTAAGCTACGTCAGATTCTTTGGAGGGGCATCTCCATTGTGGCCTTTATCTTCGACGGGTCGAATTCAATCCCCCGATGTTGGACTATAAAGTCCAATAATTTTCCCGATGACATGCCAAAATCGCACTTTAGGGGATTCATCTTCAGATCGTATTCTCTCAGTCTGGTGAAAAAGGTCCTGAGATCTTGAATGTGATTGGCCTTGGATTTAGTCTTGATGACCAAATAATAAATATAACATTCGACGTCTTTATAGATTAAGTCGTCAATGATCTTGGTCATTGCCCTTTGATATGTGGCACCTGCGTTCTTCAGTCCAAACAGCATCACATTGTAACAGTATATACCGATCGGGGTTCGGAATTGTTGGATATATATGCCTTAGAGGCCAGTATTGTATATGTATACATATGGATGCTAGGGATATGTATGTACAGGACAATCTTGCTCAGTTTTATAGTATATTATTTGACTTGTCTTTGTCAGGATATGTGTATTTATTGTTGTTATATCTAGCTTGCACATATAGATGAAGACTCGATCCGGTAGTATACTATTATGGTTTGTCTTTATCTTAACATGGAATATGTCATACTCATTATTACATATTGCGGTTACATGTTTATAAAGCCCGTAGGATCGTTGCTAGACTACCTGCGTTGTGATGGAGATCATACTTGTGGGAGCTGGGTAGTTGGTACGCACATCCTTAAATGGTCCCTAGTCGTGGGAGTATCGAGACCGGGCATCGTTATCCCGGAGTTGACTAGTGTATACATTTCTAGACCCCGACGAAGGGCGATGGTTTGGTCCCGCAACCATTGGTCTTTAGGCCTAAGATCGTATATAGGTGCTCACTGGGGGTGAGTACACCGGACGGGCTCGCCGAGAACTTCTAGATGGTACTATACATATCGTTAGGTGGAAGTTCTCAGGTGACATTTGTACAGGTTAGTCTATAGAACTGAGATCGGCATTTGTCTCGTGTGAGTTCCCATTGTGCTTTGATCATTACCCTACCACGGCTCTGCTGAGTCGTGCAAACAGGTTTTGGTTGGGTAAAATCCCGAGCCACATGTAGGCAGTGAGCGATTGTCGGGGATTCGTCTCTCCTGGTATAGGGAGTCGATATCGCACAGTGTTCGATTGGTCAGGACCATAAGACCTTGGACAAGGCAGTTGGGATTTACTAATAGGCTGATCGGTAGTTTCCTGGATTGGTCCTGAGCCATATCAGCACGACTTATCAGGTTATTAGGGTCTGACGTTCACCACCCCCTAGACCCGGTATGCGATACTCTCAAACGAAGAGACCAGAATGTACGGACATTGTCACGGATAGGCTCAATGGAGATCTAGATGAGTTTGCTCATCGGCCTTCTTTCGACAGGTATCTAGGTAGCCGTTACGTACAGCTAGTGCCGCTGACGTGCTTGTGGTTATGGATTTATCCAGTAACTCACTGTCGGCATACTGTCGAGCCTTTAGAGTCCGACACAGAGGGTTTCCCTGATTCAGGCGAAATGATATAGTAGCCGTATTGGATACGTGCAGTGTTCGATCGATTGATGTACATTGTACTCGGACTTTCGATCGGACAGTTGGTAATACTAGCTCGTTCGGGTTTGAGCCGGATTATTAAATTAGGTATTGATTTAATAATTTACATATATGTATTTCGATATATATATTCTAGTATTACTGTCACACCCCGCATCCCAGAGTGCGCTAAGATAGGCACGTGACATAGCCAACCATGCTACTTGTGGATAGGAAAAATCCTTCCACAGTCACATTACTGCTGTAGAGATATCAAGAACAGGAAAGTAAACTAAACTATCTAGTACATGTCCATAAGCCAGAATAAACGAGTCAAGAAATAATAATATGCGGAAGCAAAAGATCCAATAAATAAAATACCTGGAAAGTAAAAAAGGATACCAACAGGATCCTTACCGCTCGGTCTAACAGCGGCAATGCTCCTGATCAGTCTGCAACAAAGGTAGAGGATCTGGGCCATGCAAAACCCAGACGTCAGCGCATCATAACATCAAGCAATAATATATAAACATGGTAGCAAGACATGCAAGTATGATCATAAAGGTAAAGCAGGTGTAACAGCAATATAAATCAGGGCAGTGAAAGGTAGTGTCCAGTGAGTAATCTAAACTGGTCTATTGGGTTAACTACTCTCAAGTCTTTGAAATCAATTTGATGAATCATCGATGTAACTCAATAGTATCCCGTGCGTTCCCGGGATCACGGTGAAGATTCTCGGGCTGAAACCGAGACATGCCGCTAGGCACTAAAGGAAAAGGGTAACGATGAATGATGTCAAGAGCATCATCCCAAGGTTGGCCTTGCCTCTAAAAGGTAGTGGGTAACAATGGATGATGTCAGCAGTATCATCCCAAGGCTGGTCTAGCCTCTAAAAATGATCAGTAAAGGTAGCGAACTGTCGAGTTACAAGTCAGGTTTATCATTGATTTCCCCATACCCCCAAGTTATATGTGTTCAAGTCAGGTATTAAGTAATCTGGAGCTAATGCCAACACAGGATCAGGCAGGTACAGGTTTGTCTGGATAGACAACAAGAAATGTCCGTAAAGACAACATGTCAGGTTTGTTGGCATTAGTCATAGGATCAGGTAACAGGTAAAGCCATGGTACATCAGGTCAAGTCAGGTAGTATATAGGTATCATGTCATGTCGAGAGGTGCACGGTACCTTGTCGTGTCAAGTAGTAGGTGTAACAAGTCATGTCAGGGTACACAAAATGTCATGTGGGTGCTCATAATCAAACCAACATAAGCATGGGTATACAAAACAAGCATGGGGTACAAATAAAATGGAATATTGTAATGTGATATGCAAATAAGTACAGATTCAAACATATGGTTGCACGGTTATGATTAGAGTTAGGGTTATGGTTCCAACATTAAGTAAATACGTTCTATCAAATATGGAATGTTAAAATCACACTAATATGTAATGAATGACCTAGTGATGCAATTATATATAAAAAGGTTAAATGGATGCAAACGGGTGTCCGATAAGGTATAAACTATTAAAAGGTACTGTGGGCTATGCAGATAATTATTATGTGATCTAAATATGGACGTTGGTACACGATATTGTAATCTAACATGCACCAGGGTATATTTCAAGATCCAAATCTAAAATCATATATGGAACAACGAAAGGGAAAAAAATGGAACATATGGCACTATATGTAATCTACAGGTTTACTATGCAATTAAATAGTTATAAAAGCCATATAGATAGCATGTAGCAAGTTTTACTTGCCTAGACGGATCAAGAAACGGGTGTGTACGGAACGTCTCACGTCGGCGAAATGTCGCGACGCGCGCACGGTATACTGAACGGTTCCAAACAATGCAAAAGGGTGATCACGCAAGCAGGGTACTTCCTTTGGGTTGTTTGTATCGTCGGCGACGATCCCGGCTCCGGCGAACTACGAGAATAAAATATTCAAGAATCAAGAAATGAAAAGAAAGAAGAAAGAAAGGAGGAGGAAGAAGAGGGAAGAAGGAGGAGAGGAAGAGGGAAGGAAGTCTTACTGTGGTTGGTGTTGGCGTCGACGGTGGAGCTCCGGCGAAGGGCTAGGGTATTAGGGTCAAGCTAGGGTTAGGGCTTGGGTTTGTTGTTGTTTGGGGTTTGTGCAGGGATGGTGCATGGTTTTGGTGTAGAGGGGAGAGCAGAGGGAAGAGAGGAGAGGTGGAAGAAGGAGATGGCGATGAATGAGGTGGTCGACGGCGAGATGAGGGTGGTGCAGGTGGGTTGCTCGGTTGGTGAAAGGTTCTTGAGCGAGGGCTCGGGAAGAGGAGAGAGGTTGAAGAGATCGATGAGATGAGAGGAGGATGAGGGTTAGGTAGCGACGACAAGGTGGTTGCTCGGGCGAAGGCGACGACGAGCGATGGGTTTAGGAGTGTTAGGGTTTCTGTGCAAGGAAAGAAGAGCTCGGGTGTGGGGTTTGGCTGGGGTGTTGGTGAGGAGATGGAGGAGGCGAGGTCAAGGGTGATGAGATGGTGAGGGGTCGCCGGTGATGTGAGGTGATGGGTGCGGGTGTTGTGCAGTCGGTGTTCTTGGGTTAGGGTTGCGTTCTCGTCGCGGGCAGTGGGTTTAACAAGAGAAAGAAATGAAGAAGGAAAGAAATATAAGAGGGAGGTGACGGGATTCGAGGATGGAATAGTAACTGCGAGAGGAGTGAGAAAGAAGAAGAGAGTGAGAGAAAGAGACAGAGACAGAGACATAGAGAGAGATTCTATGAGATTTTTTTAAAATATTAAAATATATATATGTGAAGAGAGAGATAGAGAGAGATTTTGTGAGATTTTTTTAAAATATTAAAATATATATGTGAAGAGAGAGATAGAGAGAGAGAGTCAGGAGAGAGAGAGAGAAACGGAGAGAGAGAGAGAAG
The DNA here is from genome assembly GCA_030015575.1 of Agapanthus africanus. NCBI lineage: Eukaryota > Viridiplantae > Streptophyta > Magnoliopsida > Asparagales > Amaryllidaceae > Agapanthus > Agapanthus africanus. The sequence goes on from CM057341.1 coordinate 186,257,498, forward strand.
AGACGGTTAATATATAATATAAATATATAAATAAAACTAAAACTGTTAGTATATAATGATTTAGTAATATATTTTAGTTAAAAGAATAATAATAGTTTATAAATATATAAAGAATATAATATTAGTCCGTTTTGAGATCTTGGCAAATACAAACTTACTCCAAAACACGTCCGGGTTGGGTCTAAAAATTCAGATTTAAAATATTAAAAATATAAGCGACTTACAAATTTCAAAATGAATGATCATTTAAAGAAAATGCATACCCCCAAGAACGGATGCACGTACATGCGCGTAGCCATCCAAACACGTCCGTTTCACTGAACGGGACGAGAACAAGATGTGCAGACGCTACCACGGGGTTAGGGGTATCATGCAGGCTATGAAATGTATTTTAAAAATATTTTACGTGACTTGAAATGTTATATGGTAAAAGATGCCATGCCAGGTAAAATGACAGTATGCGATAAAGTTGTAAGCTGCACGAGTCTACAAAACAAGTCAGGGTGATTCATAAATCAAACAAGTTCAAGCAAGTGGGTCGGGTCGAATGCAATGTAAAATGTAAACTACCATTCGCACCCAAACAAGATAAATCAAGAATTATTAAAAATAAGAAATACGAGAACTGGAATTGGTATAAATGAACTCGGGTGTTACATTATACCCAACTACAAAATGAATTTCGTCCTCGAAATTCCAAGAACAAGAAAGGATAAACAATCAAGAATTACAAGACTAGATGGGAAAACTTCTGTCGGATTTTATCTTCTCGTTCTCCAAGTTGATTCTCCATGTGAGCGATTACCCCAAGAAACAAATACAAGAGGGATAACCTTGTTCTTAACAACCTTTTCTCTTCGATCCACAATCGACATCGGTCGCTCCTCAAAAGTCAAATCTTCACGTACGGTTAGCTCCGATTGATTCAACACATGTGTTTCATCATGAACATATTCACGGAGTTGAGTTATATGAAACACGTCATGAACATTCGCCAAGGATTTTGGTAACGCCAAACGATATGCTACTGCTCCAACATGCTCCAAAATCTCGAAAGTTCCGATGAATGTTCATGAAAGAAATCTGCATGAGCGTCCAGCACCTTGCTCGAGACAAGATCACTATCTCCGGGTTTGACTCCCAGTCATCAAGAACTCTTGGGTCAGTGATACTGACGCTACGCTTCGGGTTACTTATCACGGATATTAAGTTCCACGTCATAGACGCCAAGACATGCTACAACGCTCTGCTCGGCCGACCGTGGTTACACGAGTACAACGTCATCCTTTCTACACAACATCAGTGTATGGAATACGCTAAGGATGGTCTCGAGTATACCGTGGCGGGAGAACTGAATCCGTTTTCCGTGAACGAAGTCCGCAAATATATGTTAGTTGTATGTATGCCCTAGAGGCCAGTATTGTACAGATGATGTATATTATATTGGATGCTTGGAAATATATAGAGATGACTTTCTTGCTCAATATGATAGTATGCTATCTGGTTTCTCTTTATCTTAATATGTATACTTGTCTCTTTATACTGTCTGATAGTTACATGTTGGTAAAGCCCTTAGGATGTGTACTTGACTACCTGGACTATGATGCGGATCATACTAGTGGGGACATGGTAATCCATAAGTACATCCTTCAAGGTCCCTAGTCGTGGGTGTATCGATATACCAGTGTAGACTAGCGTATACGCTTCTCAACCCATGAGATGGGCGATGGATGATCCCATATCCATTGGTGTTTGACATCAGAGAGGGTATTCGGGTGCTCAGTGGAGACTGGGTACACTGGACGGACTCGCCGAGAACTCCCAGATGGTATTATACCTCACGTCAGATGGCAGTTCTCTGGTGACACTTGTGCAGGTTAGTCTGTAGACCCGAGATCGTCATAAAGTCTTGTGTGATTCCCACTGTGCTTTGATTTCCACCTTACCACGTCCATGAGGGCTTGCAAAACGGTGGTTTTTGGGTACAGTCCCGAGTCACATGGAGGCAATGAGCGATAGGAGGGGTTTCGTCTCTCCCGGTATTGGGGGTTGATGTTGCGCTGTGCTCGATTGGCCATAACAGGGAAGGCCCTGGCCAGGCCTGATTAGAGATTTACTGGTAAGTGTTACCAGTAGTTTCTCGACCCGTTATGAGCCTCACATCGGTACGACTTATCGGTTATTGGGGTCTGACGTTTACCACCCCTAGACTTGATATGTGACATATCAGACGAGGAGACCGGACTGCACGGGTAGTGTTGCCGGTTGGCTCGACGGGAGTTGTAGCAGGTTCGCTTGTTTTCTTCTGATCGCTCAATACCCGGATGGCCGTTACGTTTAGTTGACCGCTTGCGGCTTGGGGGTGCTTGATATGATCATTACCCACTGCCAGCGTATTGATGAGTCTTAGAGTCCCACAAAGGAGTTACCTAGTCCAGGCGAAACGTTGTGGTGCGCGTATGCGATATGCGCATTGACCCGGTTAAAATGGGCGTATGAGATACCGTACATTAATCGGACGGCTTGCTTTTGGTTGGGTCGTATGTGATATGGCCGGATTGATAAATTAAGTGTTGATTTATCATTTAACCATTAGATTCTCACTAGAAATCCTTTCTTGTATTTTTGGATGTATGCATGCATGTATGCATTCTTTCTTGATTCATGCACATATGGATGTACATGCACACATACATACATACATCATCCTTCATGGTTGTATATACAAAGAAAATGGTGGCAATATAAGACTCACACCATGGTTTTATATATATGAATTATTATTGCATTTGATTTAAAACAAAAAGAAAAAGGAAAGGATAATTCATGGTTTCTTTCTACACTCTTCTTTGACCTAACCATGCTCACCCACAATTTAACCATGGATTAACTTTCCTTTTAGGTTTTAACTCAAGTTCAATAATATATTTATTGTTTAACCATGGTTTGAGATGAGAGAAGAAAAATATATATAGATATATTTTCTATTTTCTCATGAAGTTTTTATCTTTTCTCTTGTTCTAAAAGGCCACCATCTTCTTCCTCCTTCATCTTTTGCTCTCTAGATTTCTCTAGTGAGCAAATTACTCATCAAGTTAGGATTTTGAAGTGAGAAAAGCCACCACAACATCATTCTACACAAGTCTTTCCCACTTGCTTAGAGTGTTAGCTTCATTCTCTTCTCTTGATCAAGTGAAGTTGCTAGCTTGGACAAAGCGGACTCCGGGTAGATCATCGTGGACCTAGAGGAGTTCAAGCGGACTTTTTCCAAACCCCAAGTAGCCGAGGAGTCTAGCGTAGGGAGCTATAAAGGTTGTACTCTCAAAACCCTAGCTTAATCTACTTGTGTTGAAGTGTAGTTTTTGAAACCCTAATTTTTCTAGGAATGATTCTTTGTATGCTTACTTAGCACCTCAAAATTGTAATCTTTGGTACATGTGATGCTTCCAAACCCTTCATGAGGTGCCAGGTAAACCCTACATTGGTATCAAAGCCGACCTAGAAAATTAGGCGACACTTTAACGAAGTTAAAACTCCGATCGAACCGAAAAATACGGATTTTTAGCACTCTCTGGACATTTTTTCAAAACTGTTGTTTTTCAGAATTAAAAATACTTAAAAAAATTCAGCAGGCAAATATAAGCAATACTGTGAAATACGAACCCATGAACAGTACTTTCCACCGCGGAACCGCGGCAATAACCTGCTTGGGCCGCGGTTCCGCGGCCGTACTGATGAATCTCTGTGTCGTTTTTGTACAATAATTAGTTTGTCTGCTTGTATAATTTTTGGGGTATTTTTAATCTGAATTTAGTGCTGTATGTTCTGGAGATTGTTTTGGAGTCGGTGATTCGATCGGAATTTTGATTTCGTGTTTCTTTCCGGGTAATTTAGAAAGTGTTGAATTGTTCGAACGAGTATCATTTACTCACTCTTTCACGGGGTTTAAATCTTTCGGAAATACGTGCAAGTTTGTTTGTGGTGGACCCTCTAGAAGACAACAAACCTTAACTCGATTATGTGACCATCTTGAACTGCCTTTTGAACCTTAGGGTTTGGGGCAGTACGGCATGCCACATGTGAGGCGTTGTCTTGACCCTTCTACGGATGGACCGCTACTACTGTGTCACACTCCGGGTTTTTGAACTCCGCTCAAGTGTTGAGCTTTAGGGAATTTTGAGTATTTATCATTCGTTCGAAAACTTTAATACCGTTTATTTATCTGGAATGTGATGCAATGTGTGGAATTCATATAGCTAGATATGAAATACGAAATATGTGATATTTCGCATTTACGATGTCTAAAGAGAATGTGGATTCCAGATATTGCAGTTTTACACTTTCTTTTCTGTGACCGTAAGTGTAGTATGTCGATATCACCGGTTTCATTGCTATACATCAACGACAATTGGGGTATGCATACTTACTTACGTTGATGATATATGATATTATGTGTTGGTGAGATATGATGTGCAGGATTGTCGCAATTGAATAGCCGGAGGGTTTTATGTGAGATGAGAGTTTTATATTTTCATTCATGTAAATTCAAATGTAATGTAATATTCTTTTATTTGGGGCACTTCCGGGTTGAGGTCGATGCCACCAGTGTTGTATGTTATTTACTTTTCCGCATTAGGATGGACCCAAGGAGGGGAGCACAGGTGACCGGGTTCTGGGGTTCAGTGGGAGGCCATCTCGAGGAGTCGAGACCGGGTCTCCTAAACTCCAGAATTGGTAGGGTCGCTTGCCGCTCTCGTAGGGGTCCAGGGTGTGGGCTTGGCTATTCATCGCGACTGTGGAATCCGTATTTTCTATTGTTGGCTAAATACTAAATACGGACGTCCTAGTATATCCCACATTATATTTATGTTTCTGCTGCGATATCTGTGATGTGATCATTAGATATATTCTGTGATAAATACTGTATATAGTATATATGATATATTATATAGGCGTTACTTATGTTTTACACCCGCGCTAGCCCTGCCATGCTCTGCCGTTAGTTACCTAACCTAACGGTGCATGAGGGGACATCGAGGCGAATGCGGATGGCATAAGTGTACGTCGTATTTATCTGTGATGTTTAGGTGACTTAAATGATGGGACTTCATTAATGTGATTAATGAAAGAAAAGAAACCTAAAAGATGTTGTAGAATCAATTTTTTTCAAAAAGGGTAGCTACAGTCTTGCTTTGCATAGCGGTATATATGATATACCCCGCACCTTATTCGATAGGGAAAGAGCTGAGATCCCTTCACCGGGAGTGACCTCTTTAGCAAAACTGACAGATGCTGCAAAACTCGGTTTGGTTTTTGATTGCTTTTGGAGTTTTGCTTTGCACAGTGATATATATGATATATCCCGCAACTTATTCGATGAGGAAAGAGCCGAGATCCCTTCACCGGGAGTGACCTCTTTAGCAAAACTAATGAAAGCCTCAAAATCACTCCATTTCAAAATTCACTTGATTCTACAACGATATCAAGTTCATTACGCAATAGGTTTTCAGAAAAACCTGTCGTAGCCCTCCGTCATTTCAGATAAGTCATACTTAGTATTCGCGCTACGTTTGTTGGCCTGCGTCAAGGCGTAGTGTGCGGTAGCTAACTAGTATTTATCTATTTGTGCATACGATGCAGATTGGATTAGGGTACTCGTGCGACTTTTTTGGCCTGCGTCAAGAGTCGTATGGGTGGGTTTAATTCAATCAAGAAATGACGGGTTGAACTTGACTAGCACACTATGGTTTGTTGGCCTGCGTCAAGGTCATGGGATGCTAGGGGCAAAATATTATCGGAAATTTCAAGTGTTGAAATTTGCAATGAGATTGCATACCTTCTATGAGATAGTTGGATCCCGATACCCACTGCGAGTAATTGTTACTCCCGGGAGAGTTTTACACAGGACAATTAGCCGATCAAGTAGGTGTCTAGAAAGGTGTCAACGGGGTTACGCCTCTGGGAAAACGAGGTTTACTTTAATTAGGTCCGTGCGAAAGCACGGGGAACCTCCCTCAAAGTACCGACAATGGCCTGGCTGAAAGATCGGCGAAGTTGTAGGGTGTAATTAATCCCGGCTAGTCTTTCCTTTTAGGGTTTGAAGAAAGATTTGATAAAAACAGTGGGAGCCATCCTGATTAGATAAGATATTAACCAATCTGATCTTGCAAGAGCATACGCTAAAGTGTTTTTCTTCTCTCTCTTTCCAGGTAGCGACCATGTCATGCCTTAATCAAGATAATAATATGGATGTATTGACCGAACCCACATGTTATACTGTGCTGGGGAACGTTGGTTCCGTTCTTTCTTATAAGAGTTATAGGATTGAACATGACATAGGGGAATACCAGGATTCCCATGCCACCCGAATGAAGAAAGTATATGATGATGCATTTTCTTCGGGTGTGTTCGTTACAGAGAACCGTTTCTCCATTTGCCCTACGTCCTGGGTATTAGATACCGGGTTAGGATCCCATATATGTAATCAGATACATGGGCTTAAGAAAGGTAGAGAACTTAAAGAAGGTGATAAAGTTATAAGGGTTAGAAATGGGGCAATTGTTGCAGCTAAAACCGTTGGGGAATATCACCTTGTATTTCCAACTGGTAATACATTGATTCTGAACGAATGCTATTACATGCCGAACCTGATATGCAACATTATATCAGTTTCTTTGTTGAGTAAAGAAGGATATAATTTTGTATTACAGGATAATGTTATGAACATTTTCCTTAACCAAAAGTTGGTTGGATCAGGCACGTTGTGCAATGGCATTTATGTTCTAAATCAATCAACAGTTCTGAGCATAACAAACACACACAAGAGGAAGAGTTCAGAACTGAATGAATCCTTCTTGTGGCATTGTAGACTCGGTCACATCAATGCGACACGACTAGCTAAGTTGCATAAGGATGGATATTTGAAACCGTTCGAATTTTCATCTTATGACACTTGCCAGTCATGTCTCAAAGGCAAGATGACCAAAACTCCGTTTACGGGACACGGAGAAAGAGTTACCGAACTGTTGGGACTGATACATAGTGATGTATGCGGTCCCATGTCTACACATGCCAGAGATGGTTCTTCGTACTTCATTACATTCACTGACGATCTCTCAAGATACGGACATGTGTTCTTGATAAGACACAAGTCTGAATCTTTTGAGAAATTTAGAGAATATAAACAAGAAGTCGAGAACCAAACCGGAAAAAGTATTAAAATCCTACAATCTGATCGAGGAGGTGAATACTTGAGCAATGAATTCCTGGACTTCCTAAAAGAGAATGGGATTCTCTCTCAGCTGACTCCTCCATATACACCACAGCACAACGGTGTATCGGAACGGAGGAACCGCACCCTATTAGATATGGTGCGCTCTATGATGAGCACAGCTGAGTTACCTATTTCCTTCTGGGGGTATGCGCTAGAGACAGCCATACATCTACTGAATATGGTCCCCACCAAATCTGTGCCTACCACTCCATATGAGATATGGAAAGGGAAGAGACCATGTCTTAACTATGTTAAGATATGGGTTTGTCCAGCCTATGTCAAACGACAAAATCCGGACAAACTCGAGGCACGGTCTGTTCTATGCAAATTTGTAGGATATCCCAAGAATTCATAAGGGTATATCTTCTACCACACTGAGGAACTAAGAGTATTTGTTTCTTGGCATGCCACCTTTTTAGAAAAGGAATTTCTTGCAAAAGAGATTAGTGGACATGAGGTAGAACTGGAAGAGGTTCCAGCTACAAAAGCTGCAACAGAAGATCTGGTGGAACCAGAGGATTCCGTAGTTCCCGATGAACCCCAACCACTCCGCCGATCTTGTAGGGTTTCTCACCCACCTGAGAGATACTACGGTTTTCTCATGGATGGTGGGAGCGAATATTGCATCATGGAGGATGATGACCCAACTAGCTTCGAGCAGGCCATCACGAGTGGGGACTCAGTGAAATGGCTGGATGCAATGCGGTCCGAGATGGAATCCATGTACACCAACAAAGTATGGACTTTGGAAGTTGCTCCTGAAGGGGTAAAACCCATTGGGAGCAAGTGGAACTTCAAGAAAAAACTTGGTGTAGATGGGAAAGTGGAGACTTTCAAAACTAGACTTGTTGCAAAGGGTTTTAGTCAAAGACCAGGTGTGGACTATGACGAAACCTTTTCTCCAGTGGCTATGCTTAAATCCATCCGGATCATGCTTGCCATCGTTGCATATCATGATTATGAAATATGGTAAATGGATGTTAAGACCGCCTTTCTAAACGGTGATTTAGAAGAGTGCGTGTACATGACTCAGCCAGAGGGATTCGTAGATAGTGGGAGCAGCGGGAAGGTGTGCAAGCTGCTTAAATCCATTTATGGATTAAAGCAAGCATCGTGGAGCTGGAACATCTGCTTTGACGTCGTTATCAAAGATTTTGATTTCGTAAAAAACGTAGATGAACCTTGTATCTACAAGAAGGTGGTAGAGAGTAAGGTTGTCTTCCTCGTATTGTACGTGGACGACATACTCTCGATAGGAAATTTTTAGTTGTATGTATGCCCTAAAGGCCAGTGTTGTACAGATGATGTATATTATATTGGATGCTTGGACATATATAGAGATGACTTTCTTGCTCGATATGATAGTATGCTATCTGATTACTCTTTATCTTAACATGTATACTTGTCTCTTTATACTGTCTTATGGTTACATGTTGGTAAAGCCCTTAGGATGTGTACTTGACTACCTGGACTATGATGCAGATCATACTAGTGGGGACATGGTAGTCCATAAGTACATCCTTCATGGTCCCTAGTCGTAGGTGTATCGAGACGGGGCATCGATATACCAGTGTAGACTAGCGTATACGCTTCTCGACCCATGAGATGGGCGATGGATGATCCCATATCCATTGGTGTTTGACATCAGAGATGGTATATGGGTGCTCAGTAGAGACTGGGTATACTGGACGGACTCGCCGAGAACTCCCAGATGGTATTATACCTCACGTCAGATGGCAGTTCTCAGATGACACTTGTGCAGGTTAGTCTGTAGACCCGAGATCGTCATAGAGTCTTGTGTGATTCCCATTGTGCTTTGATTTCCACCTTACCACATCCATGAGGGCGTGCAAAACGGTGGTTTTTGGGTACAGTCCCGAGTCACATGGAGGCAATGAGCGATAGGAGGGGTTTCAACTCTCCCGGTATTGGGGGTTGATGTTGCACTGTGCTCGATTGGCCGTAACAGGGAAGTCCCTGGCCAGGGCTGATTCAGAGATTTGCTGGTAAGTGTTACCAGTAGTTTCTCGACCCGTTATGAGCCTCACATCGGCACGACTTATCGGTTATTGGGGTCTGACGTTTACCACCCCTAGACTTGATATGCAACATATCAGATGAGGAGACCGGACTGTACGGGAAGTGTTGTCGGTTGGCTCGACGGGAGTTGTAGCAGGTTCGCTTGTTCTCTTCTGATCGCTCAATACCCGGGTGGCCGTTACGTTTAGCTGACCGCTTGCGGCTTGGGGCTGCTTGATATGATCATCACCCACTGCCGGCGTATTGACGAGTCTTAGAGTCCCACAATAGAGTTACCTAGTCCAGGCGAAATGTTGTGGTGCACGTATGCGATATGCGCATGGACCCGATTAAAATACGCGTATAGGATACTGTATATTGATCGGGCGGCTTGCTTTTGGTTAGGGTCGTATGTGATATGGCCGGATTGATAAATCAAGTGTTGATTTATCATTTAACCATTACATTCTCACTAGAAATCTTTTCTTGTATCTTTGGATGTATGCATGCATGTATGCATTGCTTATTGTTTCATGCACATATGGATGTGCATGCACACATACATACATACATACATCAACTATCATGGTTGATTATACATAGAAAATGGTGGATATATAAGACTCACACCATGGTTTATATTATGGATATTTATTTCTATTTTTGCTAAATCAAAAGAAAAGAGAAAAAGGTGAATGATTGGTTATCTTCTACACTCTTCTCTTGATCTAACCATTTTCACCTACCATTTAACCATGATTTATCTTCCTCTTCTCTTTTAACTAAGATGAAAAAAATATCCATATTAATTAACCATGGTTTGAGATGAGAAAGGAAAATATATATACTTATGTTTTTCTTTTTCTCTTGTGAGTTATTCTTCTCTTCTTCACAAATATCCATCATCTTCTTCAACCTTGAGCTCTTGCTCTCTAGATTTTTCAAGTGAGCATAATACTCATCAAGTTAGGATTTTGAAGTGAGAAAGAGAACCACAACACCATTCTACACAAGTCTAGCCCACTTGTTTGGAGTGTTAACTTCATTCCGTTCTCTTGATCGGATGAAGTTGCAAGATTGGACATAGCGGACTCCGGGTGGATTATCGGTGACCTAGAGGAGTTCAAGCGGAGCTTTTTCAAACCCCAAGTAGCCGAGGAGTCTAGCGTAGGGAGCTACAAAGGTTGTACTCTCTAAACCCTAGCTTTTCTTTCATGAGATGATGTGAAAAATTTGAAACCCTAATTTTTCTAGGAACGATTCCATGAAAGGTTTGCCTAGCACCTCATGAAGGGTTTGGAAGCATCACATGAACCAAAGATTGAATTTTTAGGGTGCTAAGTAAACGAAAAGAACCACAACACCATTCTACACAAGTCTAGCCCACTTGTTTGGAGTGTTAGCTTCATTCCGTTCTCTTGATCGGGTGAAGTTGCAAGCTTGGACATAGCGGACTCCGGGTGGATCATCGGTGACCTAGAGGAGTTCAAGCGGAGCTTTTTCAAACCCCAAGTAGCCGAGGAGTCTAGCGTAGGGAGCTACAAAGGTTGTATTCTCTAAACCCTAGCTTTTCTTTCATGAGATGATGTGAAAAATTTGAAACCCTAATTTTTCTAGGAACGATTCTATGTTCGTTTACTTAGCACCCTAAAAATTCAATGTTTGGTTCATGTGATGCTTCCAAACCCTTTATGAGGTGCTAGGCAAACCTTTCATTGGTATCAGAGCAAGGTTAGAACATTTGGCGACATTTTTACGAAGTTAAAATTCCGATCGAACCGAAATACGGCCTTTTAGAATGCTCTCTGGACATTTTTAAAAATCTGGTTATTTTCAGAATTAAAAATATGCAAAAAATTCCGCAGGTAAATATAAGAGTTACTGTGAAAAACGAGAACATGAACAGTAAATATGAGCGAGGAACCGCGGCAATAGCCTTCTTAGGCCGCGGTTCCGCGGCCGTTCTGTTGAATCATGGTTTGGTTTTTGCACAGTAACTCTTGACTCTGCTTGTTTATTTTTTTGGAGTATTTTTAATCTGAATTTAGTTCTGTAAATTCTGGAGATGGTTTAGGACTCGTCGATTCGATCGGAATTTTGATTTCGTAACTTTTCCGGATAAATTAGAATGTATTGAAGTGTTTGAACGAGTATCATTTGCTCATTTTTCACAGGGTTTAAAATCTTTCGGAAATACGTGCAAGTTTGTTTGTAATGGACCCTCTAGAATACAACAAACCTTAACTCAATTATGTGACCGTCTTGAACTGCCCTTTGAACCTTAGGGTTTGGGGCAGTACGGCGTGCCACATGTGAGGCGTTGGCTTGACCCTTCTACGGCTGGACCGCTACCACTGTGTCACACTCTGGGTTTTTTTGAACTCCGCTCAAGTGTTGAGCTTTAGCGAATCTTGGGTATTTGATCGTTCGTTCGAAAAATTTAATACCGTCTATTTATCTGGAATGTGATGCAATATCTGGAATTCATATAGTTGGACATGAAATACGAAGTATGTGATATTTCGCATTTACGATGTCTAAAGAGGATGTGGATTCCAAATATTGCAGTTTTACACTTTCTTTTCTGTGACCGTAAGTGTAGTATGTCGATATCGCCGGTTTCGTTGCTATACATCAACGACAATTGGGGTACGCATACTTACTTACGTTGATGATATATGAGATATTATGTGTTGCTAAGATATGATGTGCAGGATTGTCGCGATTGAATAGCCGGGTTTTTTTTATCTGAGATGAGAGTTTTATATTTTCATTCATGTAAATTCAAATGTAATGTAATATTCTTTTATTTGGGGCACTTCCGTGTTGAGGTCGATGCCACCTGTGTTGTATATTATTTACTTTTCCGCATTAGGATGGACCCAAGGAGGGGAGCACAGGTGACCGGGTTATGGGGTTCAGTGGGAGTCCATCTCGAGGAGTCGAGACCGGGTCTCCTAAACTCCAGAATTTGTAGGGTCGCTTGCCGCTCTCGTAGGGGTCCAGGGTGTGGGCTTGGCTATTCATCGCGACTGTGGAATCCGTATTTTCTATTGTTGGCTAAATACTAAATACGGAAGTCCTAGTATATCCCACATTATATCTATGTTTATGCTGTGATATCTGTGATGTGATCATTAGATATGTTCTGTGATGGATACAGTATATAGTATATATGATATATTATATAGGCGTTACTTATGTTTTACACCCGTGCTAGCTCTGCCCTACTCTGCCGTTAGTTACCTAACCTAACGGTGCACGAGGGGACATCGAGACGAATGCGGAAGCCATAAGTGTACGTCGTATTTATCTGTGATGTTTAGGTGAATTAAATGATGGGACTTCATTAATGTGATTAATGAAAGAAAAGAAACCTAAAAGATGTTGTAGAATCAAATTTTCAAATAAAAGGGTAGCTACAGTTTTGCTTTGCATAGCGGTATATATGATATACCCTGCACCTTATTCGATGAGGAAAGAGCCGTGATCCCTTCACCGGGAGTGACCTCTTTAGCGAAACTGGCAGATGCTACAACACTCGGTTTGCTTTTGATTGCTTTTGGAGTTTTGCTTTGCACAGTGATATATATGATATATCCCGCACCTCATTCGATGAGGAAAGGGCCGACGATCCCTTCACCGGGAGTGACCCCTTTAGCAAAACTAGAAAAGCCTCAAGAACACTCCATTTCAAAATTCATTCGATTCTACAAAGATATCAAGTTCATTACGCAATAGGTTTTCAGAAAAACCTGTCGTAGCCCTCCGTCATTTCAGATAAGTACTAGTTAGTATTCGTGCTACGTTTGTTGACTATGTTAAGGCGTAGTGTGCGGTAGCTGATTAGTGCTTATCTGTATATGCATATGATGCGATTGGATTAGGGTAGTCGTGCGACTTTGTTGACTATGTTAAGGGTAGTAATTCAATCGGGAAATGACGGGTTGAACTTGAATAGCACTTATGATTTGTTGACTATGTTAAGGTCATATAGATATTAGGGGCAAAATATTATCGGGAATTTCAAGTGTTGAAATTTGCAATGAGATTGCATACTTTCTATGAGATAGTTGGATCCCGATACCCACTGCGAGTAAGAGTTACTCCTGGGACAGTTTTACACATTACAATTAGCCGATCAAGTAGGTGTCTAGAAATGTGTCAACGGGGTTACGCCTCTGGGAAAACGAGATTTAATTTAATTAGGTCCGTGCGAAAGCACGGGGAACCTCCCTCAAAGTACCGACACTGGCCTGGCTGAAAGATCGACGAAGTTGTAGGGTGTAATTAATCCCGGCTAGTCTTTCCTTTTAGGGTTTGAAGGAAGATTTGATAAAAACCAGTGGGAGCCATCCTGATTAGATAAGATAATAACCAATCTGATCTTGCAAGAGCATACGCTAAAGTGTTTTTTTCTCTCTCTTTCCAGGTAGCGACCATGTCATGCCTTAATCAAGATAATAATATGGATGTATTGACCGAACCCGCATGTTATACTGTGCTGGGGAACGTTGGTTCTGTTCTTTCTTATAAGAGTTATAGGACTGAACAGGACATAGGGGAATACCAGGATTCTCATGCCACCCGAATGAAGAAAGTACATGTTGATGCATTTTCTTCGGGTGTATTCGTTACAGAGAACTGTTTCTCCATTTGCCCTACGTCCTGGGTATTAGATACCGGGTCAGGATCCCATATATGTAATCAGTTACATGGGATTAGAAAAGGTAGAGAACTTGGAGAAGGTGATAAAGACATAAGAGTTAGAAATGGTGCAATTGTTGCAGCTAAGACTGTCGGGGAATATCACCTTGCATTACCGACTGGTAATACATTGATTCTGAACGAATGCTATTACATGCTGAACCTGATATGCAACATTATATCGGTTTCTTTGTTGAGTAAAGAGGGATATAATTTTGTATTACAGGATAATGTTATGAACATTTTCCGTAACCAAAAGTTGGTTGGATCAGGCACGTTATGCAATGGCATTTATGTTCTAAATCAATCAACAGTTCGGAGCATAACAAACACACACAAGAAGAAGAGTTCAGAACTGAACGAATCCTTCTTGTGGCATTGTAGACTAGGTCATATAAATGCAACACGGCTAGCTAAGTTGCATAAGGATGGATACTTGAAACCGTTCGAATTTTCATCTTATGACACTTGCCAGTCATGTCTCAAAGGAAAAATGACCAAAACTCCGTTTACGGGACACGGAGAAAGAGTTACCGAACTCTTGGGACTGATACATAGTGATGTATGCGGTCCCATGTCTACACATGCCAGGAATGATTCGTCGTACTTCATTACATTCACTGACGATCTCTCTAGATTCGGATATGTGTTCCTGATGAAACACAAATCAGAAGCTTTTGAGAAATTTAGAGAATATAAACAAGAAGTCGAGAACCAAACCGGAAAAAGTATTAAAGTCCTTCGATCTGATCAAGGAGGTGAATACTTGAGCAATGAATTCCTGGACATCTTAAAAGAGAATGGGATTCTCTCTCAGCTGACTCCTCCATATACACCACAGCACAACGGTGTATCAGAACGGAGGAACCGCACCCTATTAGATATGGTGCGCTCTATGGTGAGCACAGCTGAGTTACCTATTTCCTTCTTGGGATATGCACTGGAAACAGCAGCATACCTATTGAATCCAGTTCCATCTAAATCTGTACCTACCACACCATATGAGATATGGAGTGGGAAGAGACCATATTTTAAACGAGTTAAGATATGGGGTTGTCCGGCCTATGTCAAAAGGCAAAATCCAGACAAACTCGAGGCACGGTCAGTTCTTTGTAAGTTTGTGGGATATCCTAAGAATTCCCAAGGATATTTTTTCTACCACGCTGAAGAACAAAAAGTGTTTGTTTCTCAATATGCCACCTTTTTGGAAAAGGAATTTCTTGGAAAAGAAATTAGTGGCAAAGTGGTAGAGCAGGAAGAGGTTCTAGAAACACAAACTCAAACTGAAGATTTAGTGGAACTAGAGGATTCAGTAGCTCCCAACGAACCTCAGCCTCTCCGCCGATCTAGCAGGGTTCCTCGCCAACCTGAGAGATACTACGGTTTTCTCATGGACGGTGGGAGCGAGGATTGCATCATGGAGGATGATGACCCAACTAGCTTCGAGCAGGCCATCACGAGTGGGGACTCAGTAAGATGGCTGGATGCAATGCGGTCCGAGATGGAATCCATGTACACCAACAAAGTGTGGACTTTGGAAAATGATCCTGAAGGGGTAAAACCCATTGGGAGCAAGTGGATCTTCAAGAAAAAATCTTCGTGTAGATGGGAAAGTGGAGACTTTCAAAGCTAGACTTGTAGCAAAGGATTTTCGTCAAAGACCAGGTGTGGACTATGACGAGACCTTTTCTCCAGTGGCTATGCTTAAATCCATCCGGATCATGCTTGCCATCGCTGCATATCATGATTACGAAATCTGGCAAATGAATGTTAAGACCGCCTTTCTAAACGGTGATTTAGAAGAATGCGTGTACATGACTCAGCCATAGGGCTTCGTAGATAGTGGGAGCAGCGGGAAGATGTACAAGCTGCTTAAATCCATTTATGGATTAAAGCAAGCATCGTGGAACTGGAACATCTGCTTTGACGTCGTTATCAAAGAGTTTGATTTCGTTAAAAACGTAGATGAACCTTGTATCTACAAAAAGGTGGCAGAGAGTAAGGTTGTCTTCCTCGTATTGTACGTGGACGACATACTCTTGATAGGAAATGACATTCCTATGCTGCAATCGGTCAAGCTCTTCTTATTACAAAGATTCTCAATGAAAGATCTTGGTGATACCTCCTGCATATTGGGAATTAGGATCTATAGAGATAGATCCAAATGGATATTGGGATTGTCCCAATCCAGGTACATGGACACCATACTAAAGAGGTTTAGTATGGAAGAATCCAAGCATGGGAATTTACCCACGATCTCTGGAGTCACTCTCTCCAAAGAGATGTCTCCTAAGACTGATTTGGAGAGAGCTCGCATGCAAGGGATACCCTATGCTTCGGCTGTAGGCTCTATCATGTACGCGATGCTATGTACCAGACCCGATGTAGCATACTCACTAAGTGTAGTGAGCAGGTATCAAGCTGATCCTGGAGAGAGTCACTGGACAGCTGTGAAGAGCATTCTCAAGTACTTACGAAGGACTAAGGAGATGCTCTTGGTGTATGGTAACAGAGAACTCCAAGTGGAGTCCTTTACCGATTCGAGCTTCCAAAGTGATAAGGACGACTCAAAGTCGCAGTCGGGATTTGTCTTTACCCTTTACGGAGGGGCGGTTAGCTGGAAGAGTTCCAAGCAGGAAACCGTGGTAGACTCGACGATGGAGGCTGAATAAATCGCTGCCAACGATGCTGCCAAAGAGGCTGTATGGATCAAGAAGTTCATTACTGAACTTGGAGTGGTTCCATCCATTGAGCATCCAATACCTTTGTATTGCGATAACAATAGAGCAGTGGCTTTGGCCAAGGAACCCAGGTCCCATCAGCGATCCAGGCACATTCTGAGGCGGTATCACCTGATCCGGGAGATAGTTGATCGCCGGGAGATCGAGGTCAGGAGGGTTGACACGAAGAACAACACAGCGGATCCACTCACGAAGGCCATTCCCCAGATACAGTTTGAAAGACTCTTCGGGATGCTCGGTATGCAATACTACAACAGCTGACCCTAGTGCAAGTGGGAGATTGTTAGTTGTATGTATGCCCTAGAGGCCAGTGTTGTACAGATGATGTATATTATATTGGATGCTTGGGCATATATAGAGATGACTTTCTTGCTCGATATGATAGTATGCTATCTGGTTACTCTTTATCTTAACATGTATACTTGTCTCTTTATACTGTCTTATGGTTACATGTTGGTAAAGCCCTTAGGATGTGTACTTGACTACCTGGACTATGATGCAGATCAAACTAGTGGGGACATGGTAGTCCATAAGTACATCCTTCAAGGTCCCTAGTCGTAGGTGTATCGAGACGGGGCATCAATATACCAGTGTAGACTAGCGTATACGCTTCTCGACCCATGAGATGGGCGATGGATGATCCCATATCCATTGGTGTTTGACATCAGAGATGGTATACGGGTGCTCAATGGAGACTGGGTACACTTGACGGACTCGCCGAGAACTCCCAGATGGTATTATACCTCACGTCAGATGGCAGTTCTCAGGTGACACTTGTGCAGGTTAGTCTGTAGACCCGAGATCGTCATAGAGTCTTGTGTGATTCCTATTGTGCTTTGATTTCCACCTTACCATGTCTATGAGGGCGTGCAAAACGGTGGTTTTTGGGTACAGTCCCGAGTCACATAGAGGCAATGAGCGATAGGAGGGGTTTCGTCTATCCCGGTATTGGGGGTTGATGTTGCGCTGTGCTCGATTGGCCGTAACAGGGAAGTCCCTGGCCAGGGCTGATTCAGAGATTTGCTGGTAAGTGTTACCAGTAGTTTCTCGACCCGTTATGAGCCTCACATCGGCACGACTTATCGGTTATTAGGGTCTGACGTTTACCACCCTAGACTTGATATGCGATATATAAGACGAGGAGACCGGACTGTACGGGAAGTGTTGCCGGTTGGCTCGACGGGAGTTGTACCAGGTTCGCTTGTTCTCTTCAGATCGCTCAATACCCGGGTGGCCGTTACGTTTAGCTGACCGCTTGCGGATTGGGGGTGCTTGATATGATTATCAGCCACTGTCGGCGTATTGACGAGTCTTAGAGTCCCACAATGGAGTTACCTAGTCCAGGCGAAATGTTGTGGTGCGCGTATGCGATATGCGCATGGACCCGATTAAAATACGCGTATAGGATACCGTATATTGATCGGGCGGCTTGCTTTTGGTTAGGGTCGTATGTGATATGGCCGGGTTGATAAATCAAGTGTTGATTTATCATTTAACCATTACATTCTCACTAGAAATCTTTTCTTGTATCTTTGGATGTATGCATGCATGTATGCATTGCTTATTGTTTCATGCACATATGGATGTGCATGCACACATACATACATACATCAACTATCATGGTTGATTATACATAGAAAATGGTGGATATATAAGACTCACACCATGGTTTATATTATGGATATTTATTTCTATTTTTGCTAAATCAAAAGAAAAGAGAAAAAGGTGAATGATTGGTTATCTTCTACACTCTTCTCTTGACCTAACCATTTTCACCTACCATTTAACCATGATTTATCTTCCTCTTCTCTTTTAACTAAGATGAAAAAAATATCCATATTAATTAACCATGGTTTGAGATGAGAAAGGAAAATATATATACTTATGTTTTTCTTTTTCTCTTGTGAGTTATTCTTCTCTTCTTCATAAATATCCATCATCTTCTTCAACCTTGAGCTCTTGCTCTCTAGATTTTTCAAGTGAGCATAATACTCATCAAGTTAGGATTTTGAAGTGAGAAAGAGAACCACAACACCATTCTACAGAAGTCTAGCCCACTTGTTTGGAGTGTTAGCTTCATTCCGTTCTCTTGATCGGGTGAAGTTGCAAGATTGGACATAGCGGACTCCGGGTGGATCATCGGTGAACTAGAGGAGTTCAAGCGGAGCTTTTTCAAACCCCAAGTAGCCGAGGAGTCCAGCGTAGGGAGCTACAAAGGTTGTACACTCTAAACCCTAGCTTTTCTTTCATGAGATGATGTGAAAAATTTGAAACCCTAATTTTTCTAGGAACGATTATATGTTCGTTTACTTAGCACCCTAAAAATTCAATCTTTGGTTCATGTGATGCTTCCAAACCCTTCATGAGGTGCTAGGCAAACCTTTCAGAAATGACATTCCTATGCTGCAATCGTTCAAGCTCTTCTTATCACAAAGATTCTCAATGAAAGATCTTGGTGATGCCTCCTGCATATTGGGAATAAGGATCTATAGAGATAGATCCAAATGGATATTGGGATTGTCCCAATCCAGGTACATTGACACCATACTAAAGAGGTTTAGTATGGAAGAATCCAAGCGTGGGAACTTACCCACGATCTCTGGAGTCACTCTCTCCAAAGAGATGTCTCCCAAGACTGATTTGGAGAGAGCTCGCATGCAAGAGATACCCTATGCTTCGGTTGTAGGATCTATCATGTACGCGACGCTATGTACCAGACCCGATGTAGCATACTCACTAAGTATAGTGAGCAGGTATCAAGCTGATCCTGGAGAGAGTCACTGGACAGCTGTGAAGAGCATTCTCAAGTACTTACGAAGGACTAAAGAGATGCTCTTGATGTATGGTAACAGAGAACTCCAAGTGGAGTCCTTTACCGATTCGAGCTTCCAGAGTGATAAGGACGACTCAAAGTCGCAGTCGGGATTTGTCTTTACCCTTTACGGAGGGGCGGTTAGCTGGAAGAGTTCCAAGCATAAACCGTGGCTGACTCGACGATGGAGGCTGAATACATCGCTGCCAACGATGCTGCCAAAGAGGCTGTCTGGATCAAGAAGTTCATTACTGAACTTGGAGTGGTTCCATCCATTGAGCATCCAATACCTTTGTATTGTGATAACAATGGAGCGGTGGCTTTGGCCAAGGAAACCAGGTCCCATCAGCGATCCAGGCATATTCTGAGGCGGTATCACCTGATCCGGGAGATAGTTGATCGCCGGGAGATCAAGGTCATGAGAGTTGACACGAAGAATAACATAGCGGATCCACTCACGAAGGCCATTCCCCAGATACAGTTTGAGAGACTCTTCGGGATGCTTGGTATGCGATACTACAGCAGCTGGCCCTAGTGCAAATGGGAGATTGTTAGTTGTATGTATGCTCTAGAGGCCAGTATTATACAGATGATGTATATTATATTTGATGCTTGGACATATATAGAGATGACTTTCTTTCTCGATATGATAGTATGCTATCTGGTTGCTCTTTCTCTTAACATGTATACTTGTCTCTTTATACTGTCTGATAGTTACATGTTGGTAAATCCCTTAGGATGTGTACTTGACTACCTGGACTATGATGCGGATCATACTAGTAGGGACATGGTAGTCTATAAGTACATCCTTCAAGGTCCCTAGTCGTGGGTGTATCGAGACGGGGCATCGATATACCAGTGTAGACTAGCGTATACGCTTCTCGACCCATGAGATGGGCGATGGATGATCCCATATCCATTGGTGTTTGACATCAGAGAGGGTATACGGGTGCTCAGTGGAGACTGGGTACACTGGACGGACTCGCCGAGAACTCCCAGATAGTATTATACCTCACGTCAGATGGCAGTTCTCTGGTGACACTTGTGCAGGTTAGTCTGTAGACCTGAGATCGTCATAGAGTCTTGTGTGATTCCTACTGTGCTTTGATTTCCACCTTACCACGTCCATGAGGGCGTGCAAAACGGTGGTTTTTGGGTACAGTCCCGAGTCACATGGAGGCAATGAGCGATAGGAGGGGTTTCGTCTCTCCCGGTATTGGGGGTTGATGTTGCGCTGTGCTCGATTGGCCATAACAGGGAAGTCCCTGGCCAGGGCTGATTAGAGATTTACTGGTAAGTGTTACCAGTAGTTTCTCGACCCGTTATGAGCCTCACATCGGCACGACTTATCGGTTATTGTGGTCTGACGTTTACCACCCCTAGACTTGATATGCGACATATCAGACGAGGTGACCGGACTGCACGGGTAGTGGTGTCGGTTGGCTCGACGGGAGTTGTAGCAGGCTCGCTTGTTTTCTTCTGATCGCTCAATACCCGGGTGGCATTTACGTTTAGCTGACCGCTTGCGGCTTGGGGGTGCTTGATATGATCACCACCCACTGCCGGCGTATTGATGAGTCTTAGAGTCCCACAAAGGAGTTACCTAGTCTAGGCAAAACGTTGTGGTGCACGTATGCGATATGCGCATGGACCCGGTTAAAATGCGCGTATGAGATACCGTACATTAATCGGGCGGCTTGCTTTTGGTTGGGTCGTATGTGATATGGCCGGATTGATAAATCAAGTGTTGATTTATCATTTAACCATTAGATTCTCACTAGAAATCCTTTCTTGTATTTTTGGATGTATGCATGCATGTATGCATTCTTTCATGGTTTCTTTCTCCACTCTTCTTTGATCTAACCATGCTCACCCACCATTTAACCATGGATTAACTTTCCTTTTGGGTTTTAACTCAAGTTCAATAATATATTTATTGTTTAACCATGGTTTGAGATGAGAGGAGAAAAATATATATAGATATATTTTCTATTTTCTCAAGAAGTTTTTATCTTTTCTCTTGTTTTAAAAGGCCACCATCTTCTTCCTCCTTCATCTTTTGCTCTCTAGATTTCTCTAGTGAGCAAATTACTCATCAAGTTAGGATTTTGAAGTAAGAAAAGCTACCACAACATCATTCTACACAAGTCTTGCCCACTTGTTTAGAGTGTTAGCTTCATTCTCTTCTCTTGATCAAGTGAAGTTGCTAGCTTGGACAAAGCGGACTCCGGGTGGATCATCGTGGACCTAGAGGAGTTCAAGCGGACTTTTTCCAAACCCCAAGTAGCCGAGGAGTCTAGCGTAGGGAGCTACAAAGGTTGTACTCTCAAAACCCTAGCTTAATCTACTTGTGTTGAAGTGTATTTTTTGAAACCCTAATTTTTCTAGGAATGATTCTTTGTATGCTTACTTAGCACCCCAAAATTTTAATCTTTGGTACATGTGATGCTTCCAAACCCTTCATGAGGTGCTAGGTAAACCCTACAATATGAAGATGCCAAGTACTTCTTACCGGATTTCGAAGACACGGAAAGGTGTCACAAGCCGGGGAACAAAGCCGCTGCCACCATTCCTATTTTCGGGAGTGATACCGAAGAAGAAGAAGAGATAGTTTACTCTGGGCCGTCTCGACACAACAAGCCAGGACCGTCCGCTCCTACGTTGATCTTTGGTAGCGATTCAGAAGATGAGGTCCATGCTGTATTCTTTGCTCGACCTTCAATACAAACGTCCGCTGACGAAGGGCAAAGTCTACAAGTCTCCATGGTGCCGCTTAAACACCGTAAAGAACTTGATGCACTCGATATCTACAGTGTAGAAGTGCTGCGGACGTTCTATGTCCCTCTCAAGCGAAAAGGCGAAAAAGCAATTTTATTCTACCGCTTTGAAGAAATCGGAGTGGAGAAATAATTCTGGCATGGCATGGATCCTACGCTTGACAGGCTTCAGCCCATCCGTCTCTCCAGATATTATACGAAAGGCTTGAAGAGGCTACTGAAGCGCTAGGGGATATCCTTCGAGCAGACCGTTCGAAAAGACAAGTTCTATGACAAGGTCTGGAACGTTCCCGGGACTCAACGCAAACTGCCTAATGGGAGAATGGAGACAAAAGGACTTGGATACATCCGGTCAAAGAAACGAGAGCTACTAAACAGCTGCTATGTCATGTATGACTTCGATGAAGAAGCGGATGCTCAATGGGAGGACGCTAATCCTGAGCCAGTGAAAGTTCCAGATGCAAAAGAGCCCAGTCCGTCGTTCGAAGAACAAATGGACAAGCTTATAAGGGAAGCGGGTCAAAAAGTCCGGGAGGATCATAACCGCGAAATGGTTATCTACGAGAAAGCCAAAACGCAATGCCTTCTCCAACAGGCCGTGAAAGATGAAGATGTCGCTCCTTGTCAACCTGTTATAAAGAAGGCTCGACGCAGAGGCAGAAACAAGTCGAAACGAGAAAAAGGAGCTCAACAGCAACGAAGCGGGGCTAAAAGGCCACGCAAGCGGGAACCAAGCGGTTCCGATCTATCCCTCATGAGAAAAATGGGTTGAGCATACTCTTTTCCTCGGGACAAGACGAAGAAAATACTCGACCTCGCTTTAAAACATCAGATGCTTACACTGCCGGAGTCTAAACACCCCGAACAAGCAGGCGAAGTCTCTCACCCGGACTATTGCCCTTATCACCGAGTGGTAGGGCATCCTCTCGAAGACTGCTTCACCTTCAAGAATTGGGTCGAAGATCAGTATCAGCTTGGCAAGTTCGCTCTGTCCGACAACTGAAGGGTAGCGCCGCCACAGAAGCACGAACCCAAGGCCACGGAAGAAGAACCAGTTCCACATTGGGATTGGAAGTGAATTCGTACTTGTCACATGATAACAGTGTCAAAAGAAGAGCCCGAGAACTTGGATGACCTTCCCTGGTGCTTCGAAAACAGCAACGACGAGTTAATCTCAGAATTCCCACCAGCGCCAAAAGAGCTGGAAGATGGAATCCATACCACCGCAGATAACCTTAAGAAAATTGAGTTGGGAACGGCGACCGACCCGCGACCGACATTCATTAGCGAGCTGCTGTCTGAAGAGAAGGTGGCTTCGTTGAAAGACCTGCTTATGCAGCATAAAGATTGCTTCGCATGGAACTATTCCGAAATGCCGGGATTAGATCCAGAAATTGCTGTACACAAATTGGCAATATCCCCAGATGTCAAGCCAGTCAAGCAGGCGCCGAGAAGAATGCGGCTCGAGCTTGAGATAAGTATGAATGCCGAGGTCAAGAAACTGATCGACTCTGGCTTCGTCCAGGAAGTCCAATATCCCGAGTGGATCGCCAACATCGTCCCGGTGATGAAGAAAAATGGGACAGTGTGCATATGCGTAGACTTCCGGGATCTCAATAAAGCTTGCCCGAAGGACGATTTCCCAGTGCCAGTCACCGAACTGATGATAGACAATACGTCTACTCATGAGGTTTTCACCTTCATGGACGGCTCGTCAGGATATAATCAGATTAAGATGCATCCCGAAGACCAGAAGCACACCGCCTTCAGGACTCCTTTGGGTATATTCTGCTACAAGGTGATGCCCTTCGGTTTGAAGAATGCCGGTGCCACCTATTAGAGGGCCATGACGAAGATCTTCGATGACCTCATACACGAAATCGTCGAATGCTATATCGACGATCTCGTGGTTAAAAGCAAATCATACGAGGAACATCTCGAGCATCCGAAGACCGTATTTCAACGTCTTCGACAATACAACTTGAAGATGAACCCTCTCAAGTGTGCATTCGGAGTTTCCTCGGGCAAATTCCTGGGATTCATCGTCCGACATCGAGGTATTGAGATAGATTCGTCAAAGATCAAAGCGATCATGGAAATTCCTCCGCCAAGGACTCTCAAACAGCTGTGGTCTCTCCAAGGGAAGCTCACGTATATACGGCGATTTATAGCCAACCTTTCAGGCAAGTGCCGTCCTTACAGCCATTTGATGAAGAAGGGAACCCCGTTCGTCTGGGATCAAAAATGCCAAAGCGCGCTAGACGAGATCAAGCAATACCTGTAGAACCCGCCAGTGTTGGCTGCTCCGGTCAAGGGAAATCCCCTCATTCTTTACACAACCGCCCTCGAAGGTTCTTTAGGCGCGTTATGGGAACAAGAGAACGACCAAGGGAAAGAAAGAGCACTCTACTACTTAAGTTGAGTTCTACTGGGGGCAGAAAGCAACTACCCCCCCATTGAAAAACACTGCCTGGCGTTGATCTTTGCGATAACAAAGCTCAGGCACTATGCATTGGCACATGAAGTCCGTCTCATTTCGAAGGTGGACCCTCTTAAATATTTGATGTCGAAGGCCATATTGACGGGGCGACTCGCTAAATGGGCCCTGCTCTTGATGGAGTTCTTGATAACCTATCAGCCTCTCAAGGCGGTGAAAGGCCAGGCCATCGCCGACTTCCTCGCTGAGCATCCGATACCCACCGATTCTCCTCTGAGTTGCGATCTTCCAGACGAACATGCGTTTGATGCGATCGACGGTAATGATACCCGATGAAAGCTTTATTTCGATAGAGCATCTTCCATGAAGAAGCGCAAACAAAGTACCCCTATAATCAAATCGGGGTAGGACTCATCTTTGTAACTCCACAAGGAGGGTTAATGCGCTTTGCTTTCTCCCTGACGGAGCCGAGGACAAACAATGAAGCCGAATACGAAGCTCTGATAGCAGGCCTCGAGATCGCCATCGACATGGGAATTGAAAACCTCCTCATATATGAAGATTCCCAACTGGTCGTTAGTCAAGTAAACAGCGACTACCAAACATGCAAACCAGAATTGGTGAAGTACGGCGAAAAAGTGCAACAATTGTTGACCCAAATTCCTTCCTACACTTTGGAAAACATACCGCGCGCGGAAAACAGCAAAGCGGACGTGTTGGCCAAGCTCGCCAAGGAACTGGCCGATGAAAACCTCGATAACGTAAAATTCGTGATACAAAGCCGTCGAGTGCTCGCCCCAGCGGAAATATCTCCGGAATCACCCGAAAAGAATGGAGCGACTGAGCAGACGACCCTGCAAATAAAAGATCGGGAAAATACCGAGGATTGGAGAGAAGTCTTTATAGACTACTTCAAATACCGCCGAATGCCCGAAGATGCGTCCTCAAGACACCAGCTTATGAAACGAGCTCTGTCTTTCGCCTTCGTCAATGATACCCTGTACAAGAGGTCGTTTGATTCTTTATGGTTAAGATGCCTGGGACCTGACGAAGCGAAAAGAGTCATTCAGGAAGTTCATGACGGACTCTGCGGTTCTCACCAAGCGGGCCCAAAGATGAAGTTGAAGATCAAACGGATGGGCTACTACTGGCCCACGATGATTCAGGACTGCCTCGAATATGCGAAGCAATGCCACTCATGCCAAATTCATGGGGACTTCATCCACCAGCATCCAAATCCACTACATCCAACGGTGGCTAGCTGGCCGTTCGAAATGTGGGGGACTGACATAGTCGGCCCCATCGAACCAGCATCGTCTAGAGGACATCGTTTCATCCTGGCGATGACTGACTACTTCTCCAAATGGGCAGAGGAAGTACCGCTGAGGGAAGTTAAGACGGAGAATATCCTCCATTTCTTCAAGACACACGTCCTATATCGGTTTGGAACTCCACGACGGATCATCTCCGATAACGGGACAGCTTACAGAAGCCACAAGATCAGTCGCTTCGCGCAACAGCACAATATAGACTGGAGATATTCCTCGGTTTATAATCCGCGAGCTAACGGTCTAGCTGAGGCCTTCAATAAGACCTTAACAAAGATTATGAAGAAAACGGTGTCTCGAAATAAGAAGGACTGGCATGAGAAGCTGCAAGAAGCTCTTTGGACGTATCGAACTACGTTCAAGACGGTCACAAACACAACGCCATATGCGCTGGTCTTCGGTACAGAAGCAGTACTCCCCCTCGAGATAGAGTTACCCTCTCTACGAGTGGCAGTCCACTACGAGCTAACAGATGAAGAAAATGCTCACCTTCGGCTTGAGGAGCTTGATGCCCTTGATGAAACCCGACTCATAGCGCAACAAAATCTGGAGGCCTAAAAAGCAAAGATGACGCGCTCATATGAAAGATTGACCCGGCCAAGGACATTCCACCAAGGCGAATTCGTGCTAGAGGTCAAAAGGCCTATGATCCCCAATCGCGCCAAATGGGGAAAATTTGAGCCAAACTATGAAGGCCCATACATCATAGACAAGGTCTACCAGGGTGGAGCCTATCTACTCATGGATATGCACGGTGAAAGACCTTACAGGCCAATAAATGGTCGATTCCTAAAAAAATACTACATTTAGCAAGTTGCTGCCTAGGTCAATGATAGATGACGACGACTTTGTCCGCTCGCTATCTTCCTAAGCTCAAACTTTATAAGCAGTAGCCAGCTCTCTCTTGGACGGACCGAAACGTCCCTAAACTAATGACGGACCGAAACGTCCCTAAACTAATGACGGACCGAAACGTCCTTAAACTAATAACGGACCGAAACGTCCTTAAACTACTACCGCGGCATCTTTAGGCTGACGAGAAGAATAAAAAATATATAAAATAAAAAATATATAAAAACGGTATGTCCAAAAGCAAAAAAGGGCACGGATGAAAACCTGAAAGGGCTCCGTGAGTAAAAACAGCAGGGCTACCGGCAAGTGTTCGTGAAAATCCGAAAGGGCGCGACCTCGTAAAAAAATATATAAAAATAAAAAGAATAAAAAAACGGTATGTCCATAAGCAAAATGGGCACGGATGAAAACCCGAAAGGGCTCCGTGAGTTAAAACAGCAGGACTACCGGCGAGTGTTTGTGAAAACCAGAAAGGGCGCAACCTCATTAAAAGACACTTACAGGGTCCCCTCGACCTTGTAAGGAGAAACCACCCGTGTGAGATCCTTACGACTCATAAGGGAGCAGCACACTTAGGGATCCCCACGATTCCTAAAGAGAAAATACACTTGCGAGATCCTCACGACTCGTAAGGAGAACTCTCTTATGGGACACTCACGGCTCATAAGATTTGAAAGTCTTAAGTTACAGAGACCTAAACCTGTGCTTAAGCAACCCTCACAACTTCCAATATTTCCCTATAAGTGGTCCAGTACTGGCTCTTGTATATAATCCACAGGCGCGAATAAACATTTTCCTAATGAAGTCCTATCCGTGACTAGGGATATGTTCATATGATGAACGGCCCTTGTAGGTCCTCTCGACTTATAAGGAGAAAACCCTCTTGTAGGTCCTCTCGACTTACAAGGAGAAAACCCTCTTGTAGGATCCTTACGACTTACAGAGGAATATACACTTAGGAATCCTCACGATTCCTAAGGAGAAAATACACCTACAAGATCCTCATGACTTGTAGGGAGAAATACCTTTGTGAGACCCTTACGGTTCATGAAGTTAAAAGCCTTAGTCGACAGGACCTTAACCCTGTTCGCTAAGCCACCTTTGTTCGACATCGACAGAGGCAAATGATGATTCGCTCCTAGAAATATTCCAGTTGTAGCGGTGCTGATGCCGAAATCGGTGTCTAATTTCAGGTTTACGGTGAAAAGCCGGTAGGCCGCACATGCATACGAAATAGCCGAAATGATGGGGCAACTTGCAATAAAAAGCAGCAAGTAAAAATGTATGCACACGAAATAGCCGAAATGATTGGGCAACTCGCAATAAAAAGCAGCGAGTAAAAATAAATAGCCGAAATGTTGGGCAATCGCGACCTTCGCGATATAAAAGCTGAAATGATAGAGGATCGCGGAAATAAAACAAAAAAAAAAATAAGACTTTGGCCCTACAGTTAAGATCACATCGATCCCTGTATACAATCCAAGGGCGCAAACAAAGAGGAAACCATACCTTCCTAACAGGCTCCGCCAGAAAACGAAGCCAAATCTAGACGGTTCGTTTCAACACCAGGGAAACAAATATCCTTGGCAAATACCTCAATTCAGGAAAACAAACATCCTTGATGAGAGCCTCCTGATTCGCGTCGACTCGCAGAGAAACCAGTGTCTCCGTGGGAAATTCTCGATTCGTTTCAACACCAGGGAAACAAATATCCTTGGCAAATTCCTCAATTCAGGGAAACAAACATCCTTGATGAGAGCCTCCTGATTCATGTCGACTCACAGAGAAACCAGTATCTCCGTTGGAAATTCTCGATTCGTTTCAACACCAGGGAAACAAATATCCTTGGAAAATACCTCAATTCAGGGAAACAAACATCCTTGATGAGAGCCTCCTGATTCGCGTCGACTCGCAGAGAAACCAGTGTCTCCGTAGGAAATTCTCGATCCGTTTCAAGACCAGGGAAACAAATATCCTTGGAAAATACCTCAATTCAGGGAAACAAACATCCTTGATGAGAGCCTCCTGATTCGCGTCGACTCGCAGAGAAACCAATGTCTCCGTGGGAAATTCTCGATCCGTTTCAACACCAGGGAAAGAAATATCCTTGGAAAATAGCTCAACTCAGGGAAACAAACATCCTTGATGAGAGCTTCCTGATTCGCGTCGACACGCAGAGAAACCAGTGTCTCCGTGGGAAATTCTCGATCCGTTTCAACACCAGGGAAACAAATATCCTTGGAAAATATCTCAACTCAGGGAAATAAACATCCTTGATGAGAGCCTCCTGATTCGTGTCGACTCGCAGAGAAACCAGTGTCTCCGTGGAAAATTCTCGATCCGTTTCAACACCAGGGAAACAAATATCCTTGGAAATTACCTCAATTCAGGGAAACAAATATCCTTGATGAGAGCCTCCTGATTCGCGTCGGTTTGCAGAGAAACCAGTGTCTCCGCGGAAAATTCCCGATTCGTCTCAACTTGCAAGATGAAGCCTCAGGCAGCAGAGATTAAAAACTTGTTTCCTGAATAATGAGACCCTGCAAGTCGGTCTAAAACGGTCTTTTGCATACTATTCACGGGTCTCACTCTCCAAAGTCGAATTTCGACAAGGAGGGAAACAACCACTTACGGGTCCTCTCGACTCGTAAGAGGGAAAAATTCTCTTATAAGATCCTTACGACTTATAAGAGAAAACGCACTTAGGAATCCTCACGATTCCTAAGGAGAAAACACACCTACGAAATCCTTTCGATCCGTAGGGAGAAAAGTCTCTATGAGACCCTCACGGCTCATAGAGTTGAAAAGTCTTAGGCGGCAGATCTGAACCTGCGACCTAAGCCATCGCTATTTCTTGAGGAAATCTAGATGCTTACTCTATTATCTATCGACCCTGTTTATTAAGAAAGCATACGCACAATAAAAGAAAGAAGGAAGTGACAGGAAGAACATCCGATTTACATTTGATCAAGCGTTCGAGACATACTCATTTATGCATGTGCAAAAGATTCAGAACAGGGAATAAGACAAGCTGAAATGGAAATTTTCTATTCATATCATAAAAAAGGGTTCTTACAATCATGGAGAAATAGATAATAACAGTATTAAAATGTTTACAAAGGTATAACCTCGAACCCAGGACATGGATTGAGGAACTCGAAAGCGACCCTATCTATGACTTTCCAAGCCTCACGGACCATCCTAGTATGCTTTCTTTCGCGAGCACAAGCGTCAGGGTCCCCCCTGATGTCTTCTACCCTCCGATAAGCAGCGAGTATGGCGGACTGTTGAAAGTCCTGGTGCAAGAGATCGACAAGATTGTCTCGCCGTCTCTTCGAGATTAAGTTCATCAGGTACACCGAGTGTACCTTATCCTCGGCGGCATCCAACACCCTAAGAGGCATACGGGAGGCGCTTCCCAGATGGCTCCTACGATAAGCTTAAGGAGGGAGGAACGCCGGGGAAGTAGTGGACCGTTATATGCGTCGAAGCGGCTCATGATTTCAGCACACTCCGCGTTCGTGAACTCCCGATTTTGGGAACGACCAAGTCGGCGGATATCCCCGTAAGAAATAATCTCGTCGAGGTCGTACATATGGGCGTCCATCACTCCTATAAAAGAAGATCGACAAAAATCAGCAACCCTAAAAAGTTCTGTTATATAATTTAAAAGGAGAAAAGCTCCATTAATGAATCAAGAAATTATAAATGAAAATCTTTCGGAGAGCAAAGTTCTATTAATGGAACCCTAACAGGGTTCTCCTTAATCCTCTTTAGACCCCTTTAGAGCAAAGCTCTGCTAAATGAAACCCTAAATGGGTCTTCTTTAGATCAGAGATCTATTGAGAGCAAGGCTTTGTCAATGAAAATTAATCTAATTTAATTTAATTCAAATTAAAATTTTCACCTAGAAGTTTTAAGAGTCTAACTCTTGAAGTTCTTGAAAATAAAGAGCAGGGCTCTGAGTTCTCAAAGTAAAATTTTGGAGATGATAATCATCTGTTGAGGACCAAAGGTCCTATTTTTAGACATCAAATGACCTTGCAACTTCCAAAAGTTGCCGCAACGGTTGGAATTATACCACCGTTGCGCTCGCGTTTGGGGCTACGTAAGCGCAACGGTGGGGGGGCATTTGTTTACCCCAATCAGAGCAAAGCTCTGTTCAAATTCCAAGGCGAAAGATGAAGCAACGCTTCATCTTCCCTCAATCAGAACAAATCTCTACTTTGAAAATTTAAACTTTAATAAATAAAGAAACGCTTCAGATCCTCTGCGCTGCGCGCAGGGCGCCACGTATCAAAATCAGGCACGCTAGCGCAAAGAGCGCAGCGCCCAAGGCAGCGCGCCCAATCAGAGCAAAGCTCTATTTAAAACAAAATTAAAGGAAGCAACGCTTCAGCTGCGCTGCGCGACACGTGTCAGCGCAGATGCGCTGCGCCGTGCGCTGCGCTACACGTGTCAGCGCAGATGCGCTAGCGCAGTTGCGCTGCGCTGTGCGCTGCGCGACACGTGTCAGCGCAGTTGCGCTGCGCTGTGCGCTGCGCGACACGTGTCAGCGCAGTTGCGCAAGCGCTGGTGCGCTGCGCTTTGTGCTGCTTGACACGTGTCACACGCTGGGGCGTTTGCGCCAAACAGAATTAAATTCGAGTAAGATTTTTCTGTTCTTGTTAAAACAAGAAGATTGCCTTCTGTAAAACAGAAGCCCTTGGATCAAAGATCCAACGGTGGGGAAAATTCCCCAAATCACTCAGAGAAAGATCTCTTTAACAAATTTATGGGCACTATATAAAGGCCCCTAGACCTCAAATCAAAAAAAACATTTGGTGAGAAATCAAAAATTTCAAAACAGAGAGAACTCTGAAGAAATTTCAAGATGAAAAAAGGTAAAAGACCTTTTAGATGGAAAAATTTCTTCTAATAGATCATTGATTTAAGAACAAGATCAATGATCTTTAATGAAAAACAAAATAAAAATAGTTCTTTGCACTTATGAACCATTGGTTCTCTAAGATCAAGAAAAATAAGAAACACTTGTTTTCTTTGATCTAAATTAGATCAAGAAACAAAGCAGTGCTTTGCACTTCTTTTATGAACCATTGGTTCTGGAATCTAAAAGATTCTCAAGTTAACAGTGCCTTGCAATTGCAAAACTGCGTTGTTGCGCTCTTGGGTTGGCGCAAGCCACCAGAGAGCGCCACGTGTCAGCAATTGAACCATTTGCGCTATGCGCTTTTGAAATAGAGCCTTGCTCTCTGAAACTGGCGCAACTCACCACAGCGCGCCACGTGTCAGCAGCGCAAGCGCAGCGCACTGGCGCAGCGCACTGCGCTTGCATGACACGTGTCCTCACCACAAGCGCTTGCACTCTTTGATTGGTGCAAAGCGCCTGACAAATGCAATGCATTTCTTTTGCTAAAGGGCCAGGCCCAAGTCAAAAAGACCTAGCAGGCCAAAATAAATTGCAAAGCAATAAAAGGGCAGAGCCCAAATAAATTGATGCTCTGCATCATTTATAAAGGGCAGAGCCCAAGTAAAATTGATGCTCTGCATCATTTATAAATGGGCAGAGCCCAAAACAAATTGATACTCTGCATCCTTTATGGGCAGAGTCCAAACAAAAATAAAAAGTAATACAATGCATTATTTAAATGTGGGCAAAGCCCTAGCACAGGTCTAATAGACCAAAAATAAATAAAAGCGTTGAATATTTTTCAACTGGACTTAGCCCAATCATGGCCGTAAATCCTCAAATTAAATTGACTGAGCACAGCTGCTCTCTTAAATCAATTTACGACCGGTTCGAGGGTACATCTCCGAACTCCTTTGAATCCTATCGTTGTAATCTTTCAACGATGTCAGAGAGGTGACGGGTTCCGACAACTACACATCAACATGGACTGTGGGGTCCTTCAACTCATGGACTTAAGCATCCTTAAACTAAAACACAGACTGTGGGGTCCTTAAACTCATGGACTTAAGCGTCCTTAAACTAAAACACGGACTGTGAGGTCCTTAAACCTACGGACTTAAGCGTCCTTAAACTACCTATGGACCACCACGTCCCTAAACTGGAATATGGACCACCACGTCCCTAAACTGGCAATGGACAGCAATGTCCCTAAACTACCTATGGACCACTACGTCCCTAAACTGGAACAATAGATCTCCCAAATGCTTTTTTGTCGGATCTAAACGATCCCGTTTAAGTTGATCTTATCCTCAAATACGGCTAACGTATCGTTAAACATTCAAACAAACTTTAGTCCCAAATTGGACTATAAGACCCCCAATCAACTTTGGTTCAAGGGTACATCTCCGAACTCCTCTGAGACCTATCGTTGTAATCCTTCAACGACGTCAGAGAGGTGACGGGTCCCGATAGCCATGCATACAATGGACCACCACGTCCCTAAACTGGAATATAGACCGCAATGTCCCTAAACTACCTATGGACCATTACGTCCCTAAACTGGAATAATAGAGTCCCCAAATGCTCTTCGTCGGATCCAAACGATCTCGTTAAGTTGATCTTAGTCTCAAATCGGACTAACGTATCCTTAAAGAACGTTTAAGTTGATCTTAGCCTAAATATGGCTAATGTATCCTTAAACGAAAACACCAAAACCAAATCTAAGTAAATACGGATTTGGACTAATCCACGTCCTACGGGCGACGGCATCACTTAGTCTCCGTATACAATCCACGGGCAACCATAAACAAAACAAACACACACGACACGAAGTGAAATTCTGGAGAAGGAGAAAGTTGTTGCCGCGGGCTTGCGCCTGCAGGGATGAGCATCCCCAAAATCAAAAACCCCTCAAGCTAGGGGGAATCTGACGAAGTCTGCTACATCGGTCGCATCCGTCTAAACCTCCGATACACGGTGCCATAAATCAACTTGGCATCTTCGGAGAGGTGGACGGATAAAACCAAATAGCATCTGCCCCGACTCTCAGCATCAGGACCTCGCAGTCCTGTGCGCTGCCGTTCGGAGGGGAACACCCTTGACTTTGGCCAACAAGGCAGTACGACTGTCCCAAACCAACGCATCTATCTATGCAACAGATAAATATCCGGTAGCTACCAATCACTATGCCTTGGCGTAGGTCAAAATACATAGCTTGAATACTACCGAACATTTAACTAAAATGACGGAGGGCTACGAATGGTTTCTGGCGAAAAACCTTTAACGTAATGAACTTGATATCGTTGAAGGAACTGGATAGCTTTTAAAAATATAGTGGCGAAAACCTTTGCTAAAGAGGTCACTCCCGGTGAAGGGATCTCGCTCTTTCCCCGTAGAATAAGGTGCAGGATATTCCAACTGAATACCACGATGCAAAGCAAAAGTAATCGACTATAGTGAAGTTATTGCCCTGACGCAAACTTCTGTCCAAGGGGTCACTCCCGGTGAAGGGATCTCGGCCCTTGCCTCGTCGACTGAGGTGATGGATATTCCTAACCGAATACCATGGTGCAAAACAAAAGAGAACATCCTTGCAATAACAGCTTTTTGAAAAATGTTCCAACAACATCAGAATAGGTTTGTTTAGCTTGCATTGATCCGAATCAACGCAGTCCCATCGATTGATCACACCAATAAAGAACGAAAATATGATGTACGTATATCCCATCCGCATTCACCACTGGGTCCCGGCATCACCCGTTAGGTTACTTAACTAACGACAGAGCGGGGACTGGACTAGCGCGGATGCAAAACATATACAACATCTACTAGTATGTATATCAATATATAATAATCGCTCAAGGCGTGATAAAATGCAACATCACAGAAATGTAATAAGCATCACAGAACAATACAGATATCTGGGATCCCTGGGTTTCATAGAGCCGCTACTGAAACCCGACGTTCCCCTGGTCGTGTGGATAGCCTGTGCAATGAAATCCTAGACCCCTACGGGCGCGGCAAGTTACCCGCCAAAACCTGAAGCGAGGCAGCCCCCTTCAACAACATGAATGGACCACCCAGCACTTCACGGAATTCGGTAACTTGGGCACCCCTCCTTGGGTCAACCTGTACCCCCCACAAGTGCAGCGAATAGCCCGCCAATTCTAGAGTGAAGCCCCCTCCGTCTCAACGCCATAAGATGCGGGCCCATTGCCCTCTAGAACCCGGCTATCCATGCACCCCTCCGCGTGGTAATCCTAGTACAGAAAGTAAAATATACATACAATGGGTACATCGACCTCAGCTCGGTCGTGCCCCAAAAGAATAATATACAAACAGGCAGTAATGGCAGTCCACATGTCGGACGCTCGCCCCGCAATATCAAATGTACAAATATAACCAAACTGTACTACCATTGCATCCAGGCTATCCACCACGATAAATCCGCAACATCACAGCACAACACAGAACATCAACGTGAATGTCACGTTCGCAAATCCGTCTAAAAGAGCTATAGCAGTTAGACAGGATTTACCGATCAAATGACATTCACGGTCACAGATATAATGTAAATATTGTGAACTAACATGTTTAAAATTTTCGATCGACTAAATTTACCGAAGTGGGCCCCAATCACAACTGTAGCACTCAAAGAAAATCTGGGCCAAAACAGAATATACCAAAACCCCCATTTCCAAGTCCAAGACCCTCGGTAAAAATTTGGTGCAGAGAGGAGTCATAATGGCCGCGGAACCGCGGCTAATGCATGGGTTTGGCCGTGGTTCCGCGGTGGAACAGTAATATCAGAGCACCAAATTTCACAGAACTCATAAAAAACCCTGCACGTAATTTTACAATATACCAAATAATTTTTAGAGCACAGGAAAAATTCGACAAAAACTGGACTTGAAAATACGGTTTTTGGAAAATCCGATCGATCGAACTTGTAAACACGTTTGAGCAAGCTAGACTAGGTTAATGGCGTGGCTCTGATACCAATGTAAGTGCACGGCAGCGCCCCGGCCATCATTCCAAGGCCAAAATGCGGAAACGATACTTTTCTTTAACTTTTAAAACTGGCGCTACCGCGTACTAAAAACCCGGATTGGGCCATTAACCTACTCCTAGCAAACTAGAAGATGGGTAGAGAGATATACCGAGCGATCCGTGTCCTTCGGTCTTCTCGTTGTCATCCCGATCTCCCCGCGGATACTCCGATCGCCATCTCCTCGTCGGAAGGGCACCACATCGCCAGGTTCTTTTACGGGCTCCCACCTCTGGACCGAGGCAACTCGGGTACGAAGTTGGCGAGTCGGCGTGTCCAAGAATGCTGTAGGCTATACGTAGATTACCATACCTCTAAAGGGTTATTAGAAGTTGCCATTTTGGTGGAGGAATGGGGTGAATTTTTGGAGATGGAGCAATGGGATTTTTGCAAAGCCAAAAAGATCAAAAATCCCCCACCACAATTTTTGGACAGCCCCTGACAAGTGTGGCCGGCCCTTTTGATCAAAGAAGAGGAGGGAGTGAGAACACACAAGGTGGTGTGAGCCAAAGGAGAAAATAATGCAAAAAGAAATGAGTGATCATCATGAGGAATAATCATCACACCACCTTCCATCACTCATCTCAAAAGTCAAGTCATGATGAACAAGGGAAGTCAAAGTATGAAAGAATCATCATGAAGCAACAATTTA
This sequence comes from Agapanthus africanus, assembly GCA_030015575.1. Taxonomy (NCBI): domain Eukaryota; kingdom Viridiplantae; phylum Streptophyta; class Magnoliopsida; order Asparagales; family Amaryllidaceae; genus Agapanthus; species Agapanthus africanus. The sequence goes on from CM057341.1 coordinate 186,294,053, forward strand.
CAAAGACCACCCTCCACGATGCCAATTTGTACATTTGCAAATAAGCCCTCCTCCACCAATTTTCAGCCAAGGAAAGATAGAAAGGAAAATGGCCGAAACGGAAAGCAAACTGGAAACTTCAAAAAACTGATCCCGTGATAAACTATAGGAAAACCCCGCGACTGTATATACATACCCGCATTTGTATTCCGACCGAATACAAATGCAATGAGACAAAATCTACACTGTACAATACTAGGATGCGGCTTAAACCAAAGCCCGCTAGTATTATCCGTCCGATCATGATCCGTGCAATACCGCACGTATATGATCGAACCCTGCCATATCTCCATACGGCCTCTACAGCGTTTCGCCCGAAACTTGAGAAACTGTCTGTGGGGGACTCTAAAGACTCGTCAATAGTTTGGCTGTGGATTTAACCACCAGCACGTCAGAGGTATTAGCCATACGTAACGGGCTACCATGTATTGACCAAAAGGGACGTCGATGAGCGAACTCATCCTGACACCCTACTGAGCCTGTCAGTGACAATATCCGTACAGTCCGGTCCGTTCGTCTATGAGCATCGCATGACGGGCCTAGGGGGTTGGTAAAAGTCAGACCCCCAAAAGTGGTACAAGTCGTGTCGGAGTGTAGCCCAGAACACTCTGAGATACTACTGGAATACCTACCAGTAAATCTCCTGCCTTGGCCAAGGACTTCGTATAATGGCTCTCCTAGGCACAGCGCGACCTCACCCCCAATACCGGGAGAGACGAACCCCTGCAGATCCGCTCACTGCCTCCATGTGGCTCGGGACTGTACCTAACTAAAACCTGTTTGCACGACTCCTTTGAGCCGTGGTAGGGTAGTAATCAAAGTACAGTGGGAACTCACACGAGACAAATAACGATCTCAGGTAGATGAACTAACCTGTACACATGTCATCAGGGAACTGCTATCTGACGAAAGGTATAAGACTAACTAGCATGTTCCCGGCGATTCCTGTCCGGTGTACTCATAACCCAATGAGCACCTGTATACATCTTAAGTGAACCAACTGACACCAGTGGCTTGTGAGACCGGCCACCGCCCTTCGTCGGGGTCTCGACTGTATACACTAGTCTACTCTGGAGTATCGATGCCCTGTCTCGAAAACTCCCATGACTAGGGACCTTTTAAGGATGTGCTTATAGACCCCAGCTCCCACGTATATGATCGCCATCATATTGCTGGCCGTCAAGCAAGAATCCTAAGGGCTCTATCAACGCGCAATAATGACCTGTAAGGTCATCTAAAGCAGTACACGATGATAAAGATAAACCAGATAGCATACTATCATCTTGAGTAAGACTGTCCTACCGGCATAGGTCCTCTCTCAATCATTGCAATCACGTACCTGTGATCCAATAATTGACTCTGAGGGCACTATATCCAACATGGACACGATGCTCACTAGTACTCCATTCAATCTTACAATCTCCTGCATGTACCGTTCTGCTAACGCTTCCATTGACTGAACAACTCGAAATAGTATGAAATGAGCCGCCTTGGTCAATCGATCAACAATCATCCAAACTGCATTATTGCCCTTTGGACTTCACGGTAAAGCTGTCACGAAGTACATGGTTATATGTTCCCACTTCCATTGAGGAATCGGAAGTGGTTGCAATAAACCAGCAACCCGTTGATGTTCAGCCTTAACTTGCCGACACACCAAGCACTTTGCTACAAAGCGGGCAATCTCCCGTTTCCTGCCTTCCCGCCAGAAATGATGTCGTATATCTCGGTACATCTTCGTGCCTCCTGGATGTACGGAATATACTGAACTGTGCGCCTCCTTCATAAGTTCTTCGAGAATGTCCCCTTTCGGCACACACAAACGGCTACCATAACGCAACGAACCATCTTCATGAATTAACAAGTCTGTTCGAAGTCCAGCTTCAACCTGTTATCGAAACCTTTGCAATCTTGGGTCCTTTGGCTGCGCTGCTTTAACAATCTCGATCAATGATGACTGTACTTGCAGCTGCATCAACTGTCCCGAAGAATGCAGTAGCACAACTCCCAAATCGAATCTCCGAAAGTCTTCAATAAGTTCCTTCTGTGCAGTCAACATCTGAATTGCTGGCAACCGACTAAGCGCATCCGGCACAACATTAACTTTCCCCGGATGGTTCTTAAGATCAAGATCGTAGTCAGCCATCAGCTCTAACCATCTGCGCTGTCTCATAATTAGCTCCTTCTAAGTGAACACGTACTTTAGGCTTTGGTGATCGGTGAATACTTCGACCCTTAGGCCCAATAGGTAGTGTCTCCAAATCTTAAAAGCGAACATCACAACTGCTAGCTCCAAGTCATGAGTTAGGTAATTCTTCTCATGGGTTTTCAACTTTCTTGATGCGTACGCTATAACCTTCCCATGCTGCATCAAAACACATCCCAATCCTTTCCCAGATGCGTTGCTGTGAATCACCAATCCTACGGAAGTGTCTGGCACAGTTAAATCAAGAGCGGTTATTAATCTCTACTTCAACGCCTCAAAAGCTGACGCACACTTATCCATCCACACAAATGGTACCTCTCTGCGCGTAAACTTGGTCAAAGGCTCCGCCAGACGAGCAAAGTTCTCCACGAACCTTCAGTAATACCCAGCAAGTTCAAGAATGCTTCCGATCTCTGCAACGTTCTTCAGAATCGGCCAATCTCGAACTGCTGTAATCTTTCAGGATCAACGGTGATTACATCTCCAGCCACAACGTGCCCCAAAACTTCACTCCTTCAAGCCAAAACTCGCACTTGCTCATCTTTGCATACAATTTTCTTACCTCAATGTCTGCAATGCGATCCTCAAATGTTCTGCATGCTCTTCAATACTCCTCGAGTAGACCAGAATATCATCAATGAACACTACTATAAACTGGTCCAAGAATGGTGAAAAGATTCGGTTCATCAAGTCCATAAATATCGCCGGTGCATTCGTGACTCTGAATGGCATCACTAAATACTCGTAATGTCCATACCGAGTTCGGAACGCAGTCTTGCAAATATCTTCTGATTTAACTCGGACTTGATGATATCCGGATCGCAAATCCAGTTTCGAGAATACCCTTGCGCCACTAAGCTGCTCAAATAATCCACCAATGCGAGGGATCGGGTATTTGTTCTTAATAGTCACCCGGTTTAATTCTCGATAATCGATGCACATCCTCCTTGTGACATTCTCTTCTTTACTAGAAGAACTAGAGATCCCTAAGGCGAGTTACTGCTGCGAATCCAACCCTTCTCAAGTAATTCAGTAACCTGCTTCTCGACTTCTTCCAACTCCACTGGTACCATTGGATAATATACCTTTGAGATTGGCGCTGCACCAGGAACAAGATCAATAACGAACTCCACATCTCGTTTTGCGGTAAACCCGAGCTGTCCTCGAACACGTCTATGAACTCTCGAAATATAGCCGGCGCTTCCTCCTTATCAACTTCCATCGACGAAAGAACATTATTTGTCGGCCTAGACCTAAACTCGATTTGCCTGACATAACTGCTTCCTCCAGCAAAACAAACTCCGGATGTCCGGGAATCTGGAGAATCACTTTCCTTTCCTTACAATCAATATGAGCGTGGAAAGTACCGCGAAAATCCATTCCCAAGACAACAACAAATAAGGAAAGCACCATAATTGAATAATTCTAATGCGGGAAAGATATGAACACGTAGGATACCGAGATAACTTCATCCGAAGTCAAGATACCGAAGAGGATTAAGCACGGTAAACATGATTCAAGCTGGCGATAAAACAAGAACTGGTAAGCAATGAAACCGAGAGAAGCAAGGTAATATAACGACCATGAAACAAGGAAGTGAATCAAGACCAAGACTCCAAGTTACTTAAATAGAGTACCGCATTGTAACCATGTTGCAGTTCATGGGTACAATTACATAACTCCACTCAAGTCGCCCAAATCCTAGTATCAGAATCAAAGAACAGCGAGAAACAATAGGGAACCAAAAGATTTTCAGTCGAGATGCAAAGTCGTTTGCATATCGTCAAGAAAAGGATCAAGAGAAAGATATGATTCAAGAATCACGATAACAAGTGGCAGGACATGTTCCTAATCACGAGTATTCTGATTCGTGTGTTGGGTCCAATACCCAACCACAAAAAGAATCAAACTCGATTAACCTATAACCTATTGCTCTGATACCAAAAGAACCATGTCACGCCCCGCTTCCTAGAGTGCGCTAAGATAGGCACGTGACATAGCCAACCATGCTACCAGTGGATAGGAAAATCCTTCCACAGTCACGTTACGGCTGTAGAGATATCAAGAACATGAAAGTAAACTAAACTATCTAGTACATGTCCATAAGCCAGAATAAACGAGTCAAGAAATAATAATATGCGGAAGCAAAAGATCCAATAAATAAAACACCTGGAATGTAAAACTGGATACCAACAGGATCCTCACTGCTCGGTCTAATAGCGGCAATGCTCCTGATCAGTCTGCAACAAAGGTAGAGGATCTGGGCCATGCAAAACCCAGACGTCAGCGCGTCATAACATCAAGCAATAATATATAAACATGGTAGCAAGGCATGCAAGTATGATCATAAAGGTAAAGCAGGTGTAACAACAATATAAATCAGGGCAGTGAAAGGTAGTATGCAGTGAGTAATCTAAACTGGTCTATTGGGTTAACTACTCTCAAGTCTTTGAAATCAATTTGATGAATCATCGATGTAACTCAATAGTATCCCGTGCGTGCCCGGGATCACGGTGAAGATTCTCGGGCTGAAACCGAGACATGCCGCTAGGCACTAAAGGAAAAGGGTAACGATGAATGATGTCAACAGCATCATCCCAAGGCTGGCCTAGCCTCTAAAAGGTAGTGGGTAACGATGGATGATGTCAGCAGCATCATCCCAAGGCTGGCCTAGCCTCTAAAACTGATCAGTAAAGGTAGCGAACTGTCGAGTTACAAGTTAGGTTAATCATTGATTTCCCTATACCCCCAAGTTATATGTGTTCAAGTCAGGTATTAAATAATCTGGAGCTAATGCCAACGCTGGATCAGGCAGGTACAGGTTTGTCTGGATAGACAACAGGAAATGTCCGTAAGGACAATAGGTCAGGTTTGTTGGCATTAGTCACAGATCAGGTAACAGGTAAAGCCATGGTACATCAGGTCAAGTCAGGTAGTATATAGGTATCATGTCATGTCGAGAGGTGCACGGTACCATGTCGTGTCAAGTAGTAGGTGTAACAAGTCATGTCAGGGTACACAAAATGTTATGTAGGTGCTCATAATCAAACCAACATAAGCATGGATATACAAAAAAAGCATGGGGTACAAATAAAATGGAATATTGTAATGTGATATGCAAATAAGTACAGATTCAAACATATGGTTGCACGGTTATGATTAGAGTTACGGTTATGGTTCCAACATTAAGTAAATACGTTTTATCAAATATGGAATGTTAAAATCACAATAATATGTAATGAATGACCTAGTGATGCAATTATATATAAAAAGATTAAATGGATGCAAACGGGTGTCCGATAGGGTAGAAACTATTAAAAGGTACTGTGGGCTATGCAGATAATTATTATGTGATCTAAATATGGACGTTGGTACATGATATTGTAATGTAACATGCACCAGGGTATATTTCAAGATCCAAATCTAAAATGATATATGGAACATCGAAAGGGAAAAAATGGAACATATGGCACTATATGTAATCTACAGGTTTACTATGCAATTAAATAGTTATAAAAACCATATAGATGGCATGTAGCAAGTTTTACTTGCCTAGACGGATCAAGAAAGAGGTTTGTACGGAACGTCTCACGTCGGCGAAATGTTGCGATGCGCGCACGGTACATGGAACGGTTCCAAAAAATCCACATGGGTGATCACGCAAGCAAGGCACTTCCTCTGGGTCGTTTGTATCGTCGGCGACGATCCCGGCTCCGGCGAACTACGAGAATACAATATTCAAGAATCAAGAAATGAAAAGAAAGAAGAAGAAAGGAGGAGGAAGAAGAGGGAAGAAGGAGGAGAGGAAGAGGGAAGGAAGTCTTACTGTGGTTGGTGTTGGCGTCGACGGTGGAGCTCCGGTGAAGGGCTAGGGTATTAGGGTCAAGCTAGGGTTAGGGATTGGGTTTGTTGTTGTCTGGGGTTGGTGCATGGATGGTGCAGGGTTTTGTTGTAGAGGGGAGAGCAGAGGGAAGAGAGGAGAGGTGGAAGAAGGAGATGGCGATGAGTGAGGTGGTCGACGGCGAGATGAGGGTGGTGCAGGTGGGTTGCTCGGTTGGTGAAAGGTTCTTGGGTGAGGGCTCGGGAAGAGGAGAAAGGTTGAAGAGGTCGATGAGATGAGAGGAGGATAAGGGTTAGGTAGCGACGACAAGGTGGTTGCTCGGGCGAAGGCGACGACGAGCGATGGGTTCAGGAGTGCTAGGGTTTCTGTGTAAGGAAAGAAGAGCTCGGGTGTGGGGTTTGGCTGGGGTGTTGGTGAGGAGATGGAGGAGGCGAGGTCGAGGGTGATGAGACGGCGAGGGGTCGCCGGTGATGGGAGGTGATGGGTGCAGGTGTTGTGCAGTCGGTGTTCTTAGGTCAGGGTTGCGTTCTCGTCGCGGGCAGTGGGTTTAACAAGAAAAAGAAATGAAGAAGGAAAGAAATATAAGAGGGAGGTGACCGTAGTGGTGAGGGAGATGACGGGATTCGAGGAGGGAATAATAACTGCGAGAGAGTGAGAAAGAAGAAGAAGAGAGAGAGAGAGAGAAAGAGACAGAGAGAGATTCTGTGAGATTTTTTTAAAATATTAAAATATATATATGTGAAGAGAGAGATAGAGAGAGAGATTCTGTGAGATTTTTTTAGAATATTAAAATATATATGTGAAGAGAGAGATAGAGAGAGAGAGCGTCAGGAGGGAGAGAGAGAGAGTCAGGAGAGAGAGAGAGAGAAACGGAGAGAGAGAGAGAAGAGACAGTTAATGTATAATATAAATATATAAATAAACTAAAACTTTTAGTATATAATGATTTAGTAATATATTTTAGTTAAAAGAATAATAATAGTTTATAAATATATAAAGAATATAATATTAGTCCGTTTTGAGATCTTGGCAAATACAAACTTACTCCAAAACACGCCCGGGTCGGGTCTAAAAATTCAGATTTAAAATATTAAAAATATAAGCGACTTCCAAATTTTAAAATGAATGCTCAATTAAAGAAAATACATACCCCCAAAAACGGATGCACGTACGTGCGCGTAGCCATCCAAACACGTCTGTTTCACTGAACGGGACGAGAACAAGATGCACGGACGCTACCACGGGGTTAGGGGTATCATGCAGGCTATGAAATGTATTTTAAAAATATTTTACGTCATTTGAAATGTTATATGGTAAAAGATGCCATGCCAGGTAAAATGACAGTATGCGATAAAGTTGTAAGATGCACAAGTCTACAAAACAAGTCAGGGTGATTCATAAATCAAACAAGTTCAAGCAAGCGGGCCAGGTCGAATGCAATGTAAAATGTAAACTACCATTCGCACCCAAACACGATAAATCAAGAATTATTACGAATAAGAAATACGAAAACTGGAATTGGTATAAATGAACTCGGGTGTTACAATTACGTTCATCGTGTTATTCTATCTCTTTGGGCGTTCGGATTTTTTTATCCGAATGCTGGTATGTATTTACAGTAGACTGAAATCTGTATTTACTACATATTTCCTTCTAGAAGATGGCTACCTCATTTTGTATTTTCCATTTAGTTTATAAATGGAAATGAGGTGTAAAGTGTGAGATATGGGAGGAATGGGCATGACCATGCTTCAATAATCAAAAATGAATTTTCAATTAATTTGTGGTTACTATTGAAGAATGGTTACCATTTGTTTATTAAAAGAATTCATACACAAAACAAAGGTATGTGATTTTCTCTTTCATCCTTCATTCATTTTCTCTTGAGCACTCATTTCTCTCCTTCCTCTCTAGCCTCCTCCACCTTCATCTTCTTCCTCTTCACCACCTTCTCATGAGTTGAGAATCAAGTGAAGAGGTAGGAAAGAGATAGCTTTACACTTAGAACTCCAAACTATATCCTAGACTACTTGGTTTAGCAAACCAAGTTCTCTAGTTGCTCCTTTTGTTACATAGTTAGGAGCTAGAACCATGGATCATACTCCCCGGATGGATCATCTACGACAAAAGGAGGCCGGAGAACAAGCTCGATCCCGGAGGACCGATGTAGCCGGAAATGGAGGTCAACCAAGTTCAAGGTGGCCACTTGGAGCACATGACGAGGAGAGAAGTCCGAAGGACTTGGGCCTCTTGGTATAACTTCTTAACATAGTAGATAGCTCTCCTTAGTTAGCTAGTTAGTTTTATGGAAAGATCCAGGATTTTGAGTTTTCTTTGCGCCCTTTTTGAAACCCTAGAAAAAAATTTGTTCCGCAAACCACCTCGTTTGGAGGATCGGGCGTCCAGATAACCCAACATGGTATCACAGCCATCCCATAAAACCTATACTAGCTAGTTCAAACGTGTTTAAAATAAAGATCGACCGGATTTTTCAAAAACCGCATTTCCATTCATGGGTTTTCTATCGATTTTTAAAAGTGCTCGAAAAATCAATTTTATGGTCTCAGAAAATAATGCAGGATTTTTTTAAGACGATAGAAGAAAATTGGTCACGTGATCCCTCCAAACCACCGCGGAACCGCCGCGAAAACCCTTATTGACGGCGGTTACGCGGCCGTTTTGGGGCCCACGTGAACAACATTTCTTCTGGGCCTCTTATTTTTGGAATTGTGGTTTCTGGGATAATTATTTTTGGGCCCAGATTTGTTGCAGTGTTGGTTTAATACTTGGGGCCCACTTGGAAAGTTTAGTCAATCGTAATTTTAAAATACGTATTTTGTTATCAGTACTTAGTTTAGATTCTGCGACCGTGAATGTCATTTGATCGGTAAATCCGTCTATCTGCTATATGTTCTTTGAGACGGATTTGCGAACATGACATTCGCGTTGATGTTTTTGTGGTTGTGCTGATATTGTGGTTGGATTGTCGTGGTGGATAGCATGTGGTGCAATGTTAGCAATACAGTTTATATTCATTTGTATATTTGTTATTGCGGGGCGAGCGTCCGACATGTAGGCTGCCGTCTTTGCTGGATTGTATATTATTTTGGGGCACGACCGGGTTGAGGCCGATGTCACCATTTGTATATATATATTTTTTTTCTGCATTAGGATTACCCTGCGGTGGAGTGCACGGATAGCCGGATTCTAGAAGGCAACAAACCCGCATCTCACGGCGTTGGGACGGAGGGGGCTTCATTCTAGAATTGGCGGGCTGTTCGCCGCACTCGTAGGGGGTACTGGTTCTCATTGCAAAGGCTATCCACACGACCAGGAACATCAGGTTTTATTTGCGGCTCAAGTGAAATCCGGGGCTCCAAGATTTTCCACCATTCTGTGATGCTGATTATTATCATGCCTGGGACGAATGTTGTATATACTTATATAAATATACTAGTAGATTTTGTATATGTTTTGCACCCGTGCTAGTCCAGCCCCCGCTCTGTTGTTAGTTAAGTAACCTAACGGGTGAATGACGGGGCCCAGTGGCGAATGCGGATGGCATATACGTACATTTTATTTTCGTTCTTTTCTGGTGTGATATGTTACATTGATGGGACCGCATTGATTTTGATTAATGAAAGAAAATAAACCTAAAAAGATGTTGTTGGAACAGATTTCGAAAAACTGACATTACAGATGTTCTCTTTTGCTTTGCACAGTGGTATTCGGTTAAGAATATTTAGCACCTCATTCGAGGAGGCAAGGGCCGAGATCCCTTCATCGGGAGTGACCCCTTGAGTTAAAGTTTGCGTCAACGTAATAACTGCACTATAGTTGATTATTTTTGGTTTGCATAGTGGTATTCACTTTGGAATATCCTGCACCTCAATCGACGAGGAAAGAGCCGAGATCCCTTCACAGGGAGTGACCTCTTTAGCGAAAGTTTTCGCCACTATATATATTTGAAAAACCATCAGGTTCCTTCAACGATATCAATTTCATTACGTTAACGGGGTTTTCGCTAAAAACCCAGCCGTAGCCCTCCGTCATTTCAGATAAAAAGAAGTTAGTATTCGTGCTATGTACGTTGGTCTATATCAAGACATAGTGAACGATAGCTAAGTGTTGTTTATCTGTTGCATTTTAGGATGCGATTAATTAGGACAGTCGCATAGCCACTTTGGTATTTATCAAGGGCTTATGCGGGTGGGTGTAAGTTAATCTAGGATAATGACGGGTTGAACTTGACTTGCGACTTATTGTACGTTGGTCTCTATCAAGACCATATGTCGCTAGGGGCAAAAACCACATCGGGAATTTCAAACATACAGGAAACTTGCAGATTCAGCATACCTTCTGGAGTGTGGTTACTAGTGTGGATTCCATCTAGTGCATCACATAATGATAGTTGGATCCAGATCCCACTGATGAGTAGGATTACTCTTGGGAGATTTTCTCACTTAACAATCAATGCTATAAACCAAGTAGGTGTATAGAAAGGTGTTAGCGGGGCTACGCCTCCAGGGAAAAGAGGTTATGTAATTAAGGAACTTCGCGAAAGCGTTGGAAAACCTCCCTCGAAGTACCAAGACCATCCTGGCCGAAAGGTTAAGCAAGTATTGTGACGTGCGATTAATCCCAACTAATTCTTCTTTTAAGGTTTGAAGAAGAATTCGAGGAAACAGTGAGAGTCGTTCTGATTAGATAAACTAACAACCAATCTAATCTTGCAAGAGCGCACACTGAGTGTTCCTTTTCTCTCTCTCCAGGTAGCAACCATTTCACGCCATAATCAAGGTAATAAAATGTATCGCTTGACCGATCCGAATTCTTATTCGGGGCTGGGGAACGTCGGTTCGGCTCTAAGCAGTGACAACAGTCATAAGTGTGAGCAGGGGAAAGTAGATTGTATGGATTCCAAGGAGACCCCATTGAAGCAGAGGCATATTATTGCATCTACTTCAGGTGTTCTTGTAATTGAGAACTGCTTTTCGGTCAGTCCTACCTCTTGGGTACTAGATACCGGATTAGGATCTTATATCTGTAATTTATTGCAGGGACTGAGAAAAATTAGGATAGTAGGACCTGGTGATATGTCCATCAGGGTAGGGAACGAAGCACAGGTTAATGCTGCAGCCGTCGGTGAATATCACCTAGTGTTGCCAAATGGCAATACTATGATTTTGAACAATTGCTACTATGTACCTTCCATGCTTTGCAACATAATATCAGTTTCTTTGCTTGATAAAGATAGATATAACTTTATTCTTGATAGAAATATCATGAACATTTACCTTAATAAGGTACTGGTTGCAGAAGGTACATTGTGTAATGGTATCTATGTTCATAATCAGAATACAGTTCTTAGTGTACATAACACATGCAAGAGGAAGAGTTCAGATACGAACGAATCCTACTTATGGCATTGTAGACTTGGTCATATTGGAGAGAAAAGACTAAGTAAGTTACATAAAAATGGACTTTTGAATACGTTCGAATTTTCATCTTATGAAACTTGTAAGTCTTGTCTCAAAGGAAAGATGACCAAATCTCCATTCACCAGACATGGAGAAAGAGCAGAAGAGCTCTTGGGACTCATACACAGTGATGTGTGTAGTCCGATGTCTATACATTCAAGGGGTGGGTTCTCGTACTTCATCACATTCACTGACGATCTCTCTAGATTCGGATATGTATATCTTATGAAACACAAATCTGAAGCTTTTGAGAAATTCAAAGAATTCAGAAACGAAGTAGAGAACCAGACTAGCAAAAGTATCAAGATCCTCCGATCTGATAGAGGAGGGGAGTACTTAAGCACTGAATTCATGGACTTTCTAAAGGAGAATGGTATTCTCTCTCAGCTTTCTCCTCCGTATAGACCACAGCACAACGACATATAGGAGCGGAGGAACCGTACCCTATTAGGCATGGTTCGCTCCATGATGAGTAGTGCTGAGTTGCCTCTTTCATTCTGGGGGCTTGCGCTTGAAACAATACCGTATCTGTTGAATCAGGTTCCGTCTAAATCTGTGCCTAAAACTCCATATGAAATATGGAGTAATAAAAGACCATGTCTTAAAAGGGTTAAAATATGGGGTTGTCCAGCCTATGTGAAAAACCAGAATCCGGACAAACTTGAGGCGCGGTCAGTTTTATGTAAGTTTGTAGGATATCCTAGGCATTCCAATGGATATCTTTTCTACCATGTCGATGAACAAAAGGTTTTTATTTCTCGACACGCCACCTTTCTTGAAAGGATGTTTCTTGAAAAAGAAATAAGTGGGGGCACGGTAGAATTGGAAGAAATTCCAGAAGGACAAACTATAATGAAGATTTGGTAGAACCACTAGATTCAACAGTTCCAGATGAACCTCAACCACTCCGCAGATCTAGTAGGATTTCTCATCCGTCCGAGAGATACTACGGTTTTCTCATAGACGGAGATCGAGAGGATTGCATCTTGGAAGAAGATGATCCTACTAGTTACAGGCAGGCCATTATCAGCAGGGACTCTGATAAATGGCTGGATGCTATGCAATCTGAAATGGAGTCCATGTACACCAATAAAGTGTGGACCTTGGATATTGCTCCACCTGGGGTAAAACCCGTTGGATGCAAATGGATCTACAAAAGGAAACTTGGTGTAGATGGGCAGGTTGAAACCTATAAAGCTAGACTCGTTGCAAAGGGTTTTCGTCAAAGATCAGGTGTGGACTATGATGAAACCTTTTCTCCAGTGGCTATACTCAAATCCATTTGGATCCTACTTGCCATTGTTGCCTTCCATGACTATGAGATCTGGCAAATGGACGTAAAAACGGCTTTTCTAAACGGATGTTTAGAAGAGTGCGTTAATATGGATCAGCCGGAAGGTTTCGTAGACAGTGGGTGCAGCGGGAAAGTGTGCAAGCTGCTTTAATCCATTTATGGATTGAAGCAGGCATCGCGAAGCTGGAATATTTGTTTTGATGAAACAGTCAAGGATTTTGACTTCATCAAGAATGAAGATGGGCCTTGTATTTATAAGAAGATTGTAGGACGAACTGTTGTGTTCCTAGTCTTGTACGTGGACGGCATTCTTTTGATAGAAAATGGCATTCTTATGCTACAATCGGTCAAGCTATTCTTATCACAAAGGTTCTCCATGAAAGACCTAGGTGATGCCTCGTACATTCTAGGGATCAAGATCTACAGAGATAGATACAAGAGATTACTGGGACTTTCACAGTCCAGGTATATAGAGACCGTACTAAAGAGATTTAGTATGGAAGATTCCAAGCACGGTAACATACCCGCATTGCACGGAATCACCTTCTCCAAGGAGATGTCTCCCAAGAATGACGAGGAGAGGGTTCGTATGAGCACTATACCCTACGCTTCGGCGCTAGGATCTATAATGTATGCGATGCTATGTAAAAGACCAGATGTAGCTTACGCACTAGGCGTGGTGAGCCGGTATCAGTCAAACCCAGGTGAGGACCACTGGATAGCAGTAAAGAACATTATCAAGTACCTCAGGAGGACTGAGGAGATGTTCCTGATTTACGGTAATGGAGACCTCAGGGTCGAGTCCTATACTGACTCAAGCTTCCAGAGTGATAAGGATGACAGCAAGTCTGTCTCAGGATTTGTGTTTACCCTCAATGGAGGGGCGGTGTGTTGGAGGAGTTCCAAACAGGACACTGTCGCAGAATCGACGATGGAGGCTGAATATATTGCTGCAAGCGATGCCACAAAAGAAGCGGTCTGGATGAAGAAGTTCATAGTTGAACTTCAGGTAGTTTCGTCCATTGTTGACCCAATACCTATGTATTGCGATAACAATGGGGCTATAGCTTTAGCAAAGGAACCACGGTCCCATCAGAAATCCAGGCACATCTTAAGCAGGTATCACCTGATCAGGGAGATCGTAGATCGCCAGGAGATCGAGGTCCAGAGAGTGGATACAAAAGACAACACTGCAGATCCATTCACAAAGGGCCTCCCTCAAGCACAGTTCGAGCGAATTTTTGAGATGTTGGGTATGCGGTACGCCAGCAACTGGCCTTAGTGAAGACGTTGGGTGATCGGTACGCCAATTACTGGCCTTTAGTGCAAGTGCGAGATTGTTGGATATATATGCCTTAGAGGCCAGTATTGTATATGTATACATATGGATGCTAGGGATATGTATGTACATGACAATATTGCTAAGTTTTATAGTATATTATTTGACTTGTCTTTGTCAGGATATGTGTATTTATTGTTGTTATATCTAGCTTGCTCATATTGATGAAGACTTGATCCAGTAGTATACTATTATGGTTTGTCTTTATCTTAACATGGCATATGTCATACTCGTTATTACATATTGCGGTTACATGTTGATAAAGCCCGTAGGATCGTTGCTAGACTACCTGCGTTGTGATGGTGATTATACTTGTAGGAGTTTGGTAGTCGGTACACACATCCTTAAATGGTCCCTAGTCGTAGGAGTATCGAGACTGGGCATCGATATCCCGGAGTAGACTATTGTATACATTTCTAGACCCCGACGAGGGGCGATGGTTTGGTCCCGCAACCATTGGTCTTTAGACATAAGTTCGTATATTGGTGCTCACTGGGGGTGAGTACACCGGACGGACTAGCCGAGAACTTCCAGATGGTCTTATACCTATCGTCAGGTGGAAGTTCTCAGGTGACATTTGTACAGGTTAGTCTTTAAACCTAAGATCGGCATTTGTCTCGTGTGAGTTGCCATTGTGCTTTGATCACTACCCTACCATGGCTCTGCTGAGTCGTGCAAATAGGTTTTGGTTAGGTACAGTCCCGAGCCACATGGAGGCAGTGAGCGATTGTCGGGGATTCGTCTCTCCCGATATAGGGAGTTGATATCGCACAGTGTTCGATTGGTCAGGACCATAAAACCTTGGCCAAGGCAGTTGGGATTTACTGATACGCTGATCAGTAGTTTTCCGGATTGGTCCTGAGCCACATCAGCACGACTTATCAGGTTATTAGGGTCTGATGTTCACCACTCATAGACCCGGTATGTGATACTCTCAGATGAAGAGACCAGACTGTACGGACATTGTCACGGATATGCTCTATGGAGATCCGGATGAATTTGCTCATCGGCTTTCTTTTCGACAGGTATCCGGGTAGCCGTTACGTACAGCTAGTGCCGCTGACGTGCTTGTGGTTATGGATTTATCCAGTAACTCACTGCTGGCATACTGTTGAGTCTTTAGAGTCCCACATAGTAGGTTTCCCTGATTCAGGCAAAATGATGTAGTAGCCGTATTGGATACGTGCAGGGTTCGATCGATTGATGTATATTGTACTCGGACTTTCGATCGGACAGTTGGTAATACTAGCCAGTTCGGGTTTGAGCCGGATTATTAAATTAGGTATTGATTTAATAATTTATATATATGTATTTCGATATATATATTCTAGTATTACGTTCTTCGTGTTATTCTATCTGTTTGGGCGTTCGGATTTTTTTTATCCGAATGCTAGTATGTATTTACAGTAGACTGAAATCCGTATTTATTACAGATTTCCTTTTAGAAGGTGGCCACCTCATTTTGTATTTTCCATTTATTTTATAATTGGAAATGAGATGTAAAGTGTGAGATATGGGAGGAATGGGCATGACCATGCTTCAATAATCAACAAATGAATTTTCAATTCATTTGTGGTTACTATTGAAGCATGGTTGCCATTTGTTTATTAAAAGAATTCATACACAAAAAAAGGTGTGTGATTTTCTCTTTCATGCTTCATTCATTTTCTCTTGAGCTCTCATTCCTCTCTAGCCTCCTCCACCTTCATCTTCTTCCTCTTCACCACCTTCTCCTGAGTTGAGAATCAAGTGAAGAGGTAGGAAAGAGATAGCTTTACACTTAGAACTCCAAACTACATCCTAGACTACTTGGTTTAGCAAACCAAGTTCTCTAGTTGCTCCTTTTTTTTACATAGTTAGGGGCTAGAGCCATGGATCATACTCCCCGGGTGGATCATCTACGACAAAAGGAGGCCGAAGAACAAGCTCGATCCCGGAGGGTCGATGGAGCCGGAAATGGAGGTCAACCAAGTTCAAGGTGGCCACTTGGAGCACATGACGAGGAGAGAAGACCGAAGGACTTAGGCCTCTTGGTATAACTTCTTAACATAGTAGATAGCCCTCCTTAGTTAGCTAATTAGTTTTATGGATAGATCCAGGATTTTGAGTTTTCTTTGCGCCCTTTTTGAAACCCTAGAAAAAAATTTGTTCGACAAACCACCTCGTTTGGAGGATCGGGCGTCCAGATAACCCAACAGGAATGTTGTATGCTTCTTATCCTCAGGCGAAATTTTTATCTGATTGTATCTGGATGAACCATCCATGAAACTAAACAGCTCATAATTTGAGGTATCGTCGACCATCATTTCCATGACTAGGAGCAGGAAATCTTCTTTAAGGAATGCCTTGTTAAGGTCCCTGAAATCGACACAAATTCGAATCTGCCCATTCTTCTTCTTTACTGGGACACTGTATGTGATCCAGTCTGCATATTTCTTATCTCTGATGAAGCCGGAATCGATGAGTTTCTTGGTTTTCTCGATGACCTTTTCTTCTAGGTCACCTCTTATTCTTCGAGGAGGTTGTTCTGGCTTCGCATCAAGAGATATAGCCAGCTTATGCACGACCACTTTAGGGGAGAGGCCAGGCATTTCTTTGTATGTCCACGCGAAGCAGTCGACGATTTCATGCAGTAGGGAGATTATTTCTTCCTTCATTTCCTCTGACAAGAGTGAGATGATGTAGGTCAGCCTTAGATTATCGGGCGTTCCCAAATCAATCTCGGTTAGCCCGTTGAAGGTTTCTTATCCGCCATCTTCGAGCTCTTGAAGGGCTTCTTCTGGCTCGGCTAGCTCGTCGTCATCATTTGAATTTCCGCTGGCTTCACCAACATGGATCATGTAATATACCTTGACATCAGGTCGAATGAAACCTATACCCCTTCTATCTGGGACTCGTCCATCGATGAGTGCTCAGACCTGAGGCGGATTCCATAGCCCCTCGTAAAACTTCGCTTCGGAATCCGTTTGATATAACCGACATCCGCACTTTTTAAAATATTCTTGCATCTCGGGCGCATAGTATCTAAGGTTTTGGACGGCTGTTATGCCCTTTTCATAGAGAAGGCAGGTTACAGATAGATCGTCCGGGTGCGCAACAGGGTTTGACCCATAAAACAGAATGCTATTCTGTCCACTTTTTCTTCCAGAAACGTAGAAGGTTTTCAGATGGTCCATGGTTCAGACTGACAATACGTCGAGCTCTTTGCACATTTTCTCTGGCACCCTTGTGATGGCTAGAGACCCTTCAGTAATATCAAAGGTCTCTCTTAGCTTCGCTTTTTGAGTGAGAATCCAATCTGCACAGCTGTCGCAAGAAGGATCCTTTTCCTCCGACTCTTCAGTGTTGCTACCGAAATAAGGGCAAATTTTGCTGCTGGATGGGCCTTTGATATCAGACTCGTCCGTAATGAGGACAAGTTCTAAGGAAGGAAGGACTTCCAGCATCAGAGTCATCTGTGTCACTGCCGAGCATACGGGCATTGGGATTTTTACTTTTGAAGGTGACAGCCGGCTCTGATTTTCTTTTGAGTTTCAGGGCCGTTCTGTCCTTGGACAGTTGTGGCTCAGCATTTTGAGGGTTCATAAAGTATAAGGAATCTTCATATTGGATTTCATGCACACCGAACGACTGTATGTCTCCGTCAATACGTCTTTCTTCACCATTTTTAGTATACGTCATGCATTGATGGAGAGTTGACGGAATGATGCCGTAATCGTGAAGACACGTCCGTCTTAAGAGAATCTTATAAGACTTATTGGCGTCGATCACGTATATCTTAGTTTCGGTTTGTAGGTCCCCAAATTTGATCGGCAGAGGTATGGATCTCAGAACTTGCTGGCAGCATTGATTGAAGCCTTAAATGACAATCCTTTCCCTTGACGGGTTTCGGACGTCCATTGACAAACTCTTCAGAGCCCGCAGGTTCATGATGTTTACTGAGGACCCCGGATCAATCAATATGCGATTAATCCAGTCTCTGTCGCTGTACCTGGTCACGTAAAGTGGCCGGTTATGCTCAGTTGTTCCCAGTAGCAGGTCTTCATCCTTAAATGTGACTGCGGCTGTATGCATAATGTACTGGGCTTCCTTCATATTAATTTCCATGAAGTGAGCCTGGTACCGCTCGGGGTTTTGTAGAGCATGAATGAGGGCGTCTCTAAACTCCTTGGATAGAATCAGAGCGTCATAGATGCTTAGGAGAGAAGAAAGCCTCCAGAGATGAGCCAAGATATTGTAGTCTACCGAAGAAGAACTCGAGTCTTCCTGAGCGTGTTCTCCTCCGTTTTCTTCTTTAGTGACTTGTTTTTCCTTTTCTTTTAGGGCATTGCCTTACTTTGGCGGTATAACCTTTCCGCTTTTCAGTTGGATTTGGTTGGTCTTTGTGGTGAGCTTCTCGTCCTCTTCAGGAAAACAGAGCTCTTCCTTAGAGTAACTACCAAGGTGGATGACGTAGCAGGTCATAATAGGGACTTCATCATCCGAGTCTTCTTTTAGCTCCTCTAGAATCTCAGCTACTTCTACGGGGATGAACAATTTCAATTGAATTAGAGTTCTTTCCTTTTGTTCATAGCCTTCGAGGGAATCGATATATTTTTGAATGGTCGATTTCCCTGCAGACTCTTTTTCGCGTCGCGCCGCACCTTTCCTTATCTTCTTCTTAAGCTCTTTGGACTTTGAATCTAATCAAGCCGAATTGGTAGATGGAACGGTGGGCTCCTTCTGCCCATCCCATTCAATTCTGGGCTCTTTCTGAAGTACCTTTAACATCTTCTTCATCTATTTAGATATGTGCATGCTCCATGGAGGTTGCGGCGAGTTGGATTCATTTCTCAGGGAAGCTGATTTAGCTGTTTGCTACCAGAAGCCTTCAGCTTCTGTCTGTATATAGTTGGTGGTCGCAGCTTGATTGTTCACCAACACGCTTTTAGATAGTTCGATCTTTTCGGTTTTGTATTCACGACCCATTCATAGATAGTTCGATCTTTTCGGTTTCGTATTCACGACCCATTCATTGAAAATATAGTAATCCTCGATTGCATGGCTCACTACTCTGTGGTACAGGAAATACAGATGATTGTCGGTCATTTTTGCTTCGTGAGGTCTCTTTGACTCCGAAAATGGTAGACCGTTGTTCAAGGCATCTTTGAATATTTTGCGGACTTTGTCCCTCCTGAAAGAGTAGACCTTGTTCTTTTTCTCCTCTATGGAAGTCCCTTCTCCTCCTAGCACTGGCTTTCGAGACCGGTCTATTTTTGATCTGCCCGCCTTTCGCTTTTCTTCATTGTCAGATGTATTGAACATGTTGGTATTGTTAGAGCTCCTACTTTTACGGTTGTCGTCTTTTCTTCTATTCCAAGGCTTGTCATTCTGAGAGTCCGGGGTGGACTCTTGCTTCGAGTGTTCCAACATTTGAACTCTTTTAGTCAGCTCTTGAAATATTTTGAGGCCAGCGGTACATAAGAATGGGGCCATCCAATTGCTGAGGAACCCAATGAGGAGGCTGACGGACTGGTCCTGCACTAACGGCGGTTCGCACTTGACAGTGAGATTGCGCCATCGGGCGATAAAGTCCGTATTTATTTCGTTCTTCCCTTTCTTGGTCCTCAAAAGGTCAGCAATGGAGATTTTGTCACTACTACTCATGAATATTTGTTGAAACAGAGACTCCATTTGGGCGAAAGTAGTGACGGACCCGCCTGGTATGCTCGCGTACCAGTCGAAAGCGACACCGGTCAGGCTATTGACAAACTGATGAAGAAGAAGTGCATCATTGCCCCCTGTATTTCCGCACGACACTTTAAAGTGAGCAATGTGTTGTTTTGCGTTTCCTGTCTCATCAAATCTTCTGAATTTAGGAATGACATAACCACTGGGGAACTCGATCAGATCGTACTGTGCGGGGTACGACCTCCCACTGCTGCCAATGACTTTCCGAGCCTCAGTTTCGACCACCAATGTTTTTACTTTGCTGGTGACCAAATCCATTATCCAATCTTGTGTTAGTGGAGTACTACCATCAGGGACCAAGGCATCCCCAGAAGTGGAATGTGGTCGTCTTTCGTGTGGTTCACCCATACTTGAACTTAAAGGGACAGGAATCGGTTGCTTCGGTTTGTTATCACCCAGCTCATGAGTAGATACTTGCGCTTGATTGAAGAGTGCCCGAGCAACTTGAGTCGTGAGCTGCATCATGACATTCTTCAAGTCGTCAATTTTGAGTAAAGCTTAAACATCTCCCTGTCTTTGCTTCAAAGTTGTTTTCGGAGCTCTTGGAGGAGCTCCTGTTCTGCGGTCTGGGGGTGGAAAGTTGGCTCTTCTTCGCTATCCGATCTTGATTCCACATGGACTGAGCTAAGTCATGGATGAGCTAAAAATATCACAATGTAACGTGTGCGCATGAAAACGAGTGCAAAACTTAATAATCAAAACTCCGTTAGTGTCATGTGAATCATGCGAGTTATGATGGATATGCAAGTTTCGAAATCTACTGTTTAAATCAAGTATAATATACTCAAGATTATAATACGTATTTAGTGCGCATCCTTATGAAATGATCTAAGCAGCTGAAAAATGTATGAAAAATTCTTTTCAAATCGCCCTGTAATGCGTATATCACGGTACAGGTAGTAGACGTTCATTTGTGGAGAAATATATACATATATATCTATATACGTTTAACTTAAAATATACGTCCCGCCCTTTTTGAAAATGATTTAGAAGGGTTTTCTTTTTGAAAAAATCTTGTGTTGCTCACTGATACGTAGGGAAATAGTGAGTCTATAGCTCTTTTTGAAAACCACTTCAGTAAATACTGATGCATGCAAAAACACCCAGGTACGGTCCTTAGACCAGTCCTGCTCGGCTACTATATAATATAGTGCATATCATAAAATGCGATGCTAAAAAAGAACCAATCCTAATAGGTTACACAAAAATACCATGTGTGTCTGGTATGCACGGAAATCAAAGTCAAATCGAAGGTCCACGAATGTGCACGAAAACGAAAATTGAGTGCAACGGGTGTGCACGAAAGTATCTGTCGAGTGCATCGGGTATGCATGATAACAACATCAAGTGCCTATAAAGTGCACAAAAAATCTCAATCAAGTGCCTCAAATATGCACAAAATCACATCAAGTGCACCAAGTGTACGCGAAAGTCTAAATCAAATGCGTCAGGTCCGCACAAAAGCGTCTAGTGCAATAGGGTGCATGAAAATCAATATGAACATAAATCAAGTGCTACTGGCATGAACAAAAACCATATCAATGCATCGAAAGCGCATGTAAACAACATCGAGTGCACACGTCAAAATCAGGTGCATATAACATGCACGAAATCAAAATCAAATGTATCGAAGTGCACAGAATCATCAATATGTGCCACGGTATGCACAAAACAATATCAAGTGCAATGGATATGCACAAAACACAAATTAAGTGTAATGGATGTAATAAATATAAATCAAGTGCAACTGCTGTACACAAAGGAAAATACCCATCAGGTGCAACTAAGGTGCACGAAAATATCAATCAAGCAACTAAATCATCAAAACTCAAGGTCTAAAATGATAAAAGCGTGATACATGGATCACTAAACACAAATCTAAAATAAATAATATTGAGGTACACCTCCTTCAATATCGAAATGTGCCAGTGCACCCGGAGTTGGCAGAGCAAGAGTTTCTGCTTGCCTTCTATCCACGGTCTGACATTCTATGCCTCTAGGTCCTTGTTTCCTCTTTGGATCACCAATTCCACGATCTCTCGGCTCGATGGCCCGGCTAGGAGTAAGGACGGAAACATTCCCGCTCTGACGTCTCTCTGGACATCTCCTGACCAATTAACATGACCACTCGTAATGTAGCACGTCAATGACGGCGGCCTCTGGCCCTTTGAGTGCATGACATACAACCGATCCTGGGTCCAAATCTTTATCGCTATAGTATCTCGAAAAGAATCCGCCATGGCCTCTTTCGATATCATCTCTGCTGGACTGCTCGAAAACTGGCACTCTTGAATTAATCTGTTTCTGTTCCAGGATAGCTGCAATCTTATCACGAATTTCCTTTGGAAAGGTGGTTGTGTCCAGCATCTCTTCTTACATATCAATTCTCTGGCATCAACGGAGAGGAATGACTCATTGAGATCTCACATGAATCTCTTATCCACTTTTCTTCAATATCGACCAATTCAGAATCATATCTCAATAGCTGTATAGACTGCAATCCATATTCGGCTATGGTCATGTCCAGAGTCTCTCGTAAGGACTCGAAGTTACGAACTCGGGCATCTCCAGCACTCTGTGGAAGACATCTGGCCAATTATGTCCTAGCGAACTCGTCCAAGTCATCGGAGGAATACTCACTGTTTGTCCTCTCTTGATCAACTTATGCTATGTCTAAGCAAGACACGTCTAACTTAAGCAAGCCAACTCAACTGATCTTGCATCGAGGCATTCAAACGAACGAAATATCCTAGTCACTTTATCCAAGAATGACTAGGGATCTTCTGTCACATCCCTTCCTGCAAACTCACGTGGCTTCAGCTTTGTGAGCCCTAGAAGCGGCATCTCGTTAATCTTAATAACAACAGGTTCATCTATCCGTACGGTAGACAACACCACGATCTATGGAGTAGGCTGTACATCAACAGTCCTCTCAATCTGACTGGCTTCACATAAAGGCCCGATCATTTGGTGCAGATCCCGAACGCTCGGCTTAAATGAGAAATCCTAGCATAAACAATAAATCAACCTGCTCCAGTGTCACCGAAATAACATCTTGGTCAGTCCTCGTCCCTGACAAGATCGCTCTGATCACATCTCAAGCTGCGTCTCTCTCAGCTCGTGTAGCCAAGGTGACAGGAACCGCAAACAAATATCGATGATGATAGATCACAAGAACGAATAGAATAACGGATCTCAAGATATGTACATCCTAAGGTTACTTAAGTGAAGCATCGTATCATAAGTATCCCGCGAATCATACACCCGGTATGTTACTCTACTTGAGTTACCTACTCCATCAACTAAGGTCAACCTACATAACGAAAGTTCGGGTCTAATACCCCGCAGTCAAGTCTAAGTTTTGTAAGGTCAAGCCTACATTCCGAAATATATACACCCTAGACTCCGTATAGTCAAACCTAGACTCGAACAAAGGTTAAACATAACGCTCTGATACTAATATTGTCATGACTCGGAAATGGCACGTGACCGGAGCTTGGATCACTTATACTAATATTGTCATGACTCGGAAATGGCACGTGACCGGAGTTTGGATCACGTGAAGTCTATAGGACCCCACCGTAACCCAAGTAAGCCGAAAACCCTGAAATCTAAATCTTTTAAAGAAAATAACGGAGGTGAAGTTTTGAAATAAAGGTATAATGAAATCAAGTTCTTTCTTTTAAAGTATATAAAAAGTTCGTTTGAAATGCAAGTGGATTATATACTATAACTTGAAAACATTTTCGTCAGTTGAAATCTGGGCAGCACTTCCTTTGTAAATTTGATAAAAAACAGTACATAATCAACAATAATATTTGTGTCGGGACCCGGTTCTTGCTCACGGAATAAAGTGCCATGCCAAGGGGCGACGACCACCTCTTGAGTCCATGGGACCCACTGTAGAACAATGGGGACTCTTCGGAATATATTCCGAAAGAGGGCAGATCTATACTATAAATGGAATGATACCACTCTTCAATACAGAGGCGCCTTTTAAGTGAACCGGCACTACAGAAGCTTGAGAACTTCGTAGTTAAGCGTGCTCGAGTCAGGGAAGTTCTGGGATAGGTGACCTCCTGCAAAGTAGCCCCTGGTCGGGTCCGGTTCATCCCGAAGGACAGAACCGCGCTTTGTTCAGAGTGGACAATACTCTCTGTATTGGAGGTAGGGCATGACAATTTGCATCCCCAAACGGGAGCTAGCTCTTCGCTAATTGGCGGAATCACAACCACGCAATATGAATATACGACGCCCAAGGCGAAGATCAATCACAGAAACGAAAGTAAAAAAAAAACAAAATATCATCGAACTCAATATGAAGAATATATATACAAGTCTCGTCACTACGTCCAAGAATATACAATGGGTATCTAAGTCTACCAAATATACATAATCTGGTTGATGGAGGTTTTAACTAGATACAAATGAATATAAAAGTAAACAATGGTGGTTATGCTCTAAACTGTAACCCACCTACTAACGCAATCACTTAAAAAGGAGGAATGTTCCAGCAAGCCGCTACTGAATCCGAGCGGTCGATCCTGCAAGAAAAATGTAGCATAATGGGGGTGAGTTGCCAACTCGTGAGTAGAAGATATCATCAGGTAAAAATCGAATGTATGACGATCTTCTAGGTCATACAGTAATTTAGTAATATCGTGTCGTGTGGTATCAAGTGATCATGTATACATATGTATATAAATATATAAACTCGTGCCTGTGTCAAAATATGATACCATGTCATCCATATCATGTATATATGTATCATACAACGTGTGTCCATCAACGACACATCAAAATCAATCTAAAATCCTGAGTGTCTAGCATCGACACTCGAAATCATCATGAAATCCGTATCCAGCATCGACACGTAAATCCTCATATCTCAGGCGTCGTCTCATCGGATTAGCCCTCATATCTCAGGCACCGTCTTATCAGATCGGTCATCATATCCATTTGTCTTATATCACTCTAGTCGGTATCCTCCGGATATCCGCCGAGTACAGTACTGTCACCGGTAGGTAGTGTTCCCTTGCCAGGCTCAACGCCTTTCCATACGATCTTCTTGCCCCGAGGTACTGTATCGGGTCCACCATGTACCCGCAGACGGTGATTCCTCACTCCTTGAATCAGGTAATCATCATAGCTTAGTACCGAGAAATCTCATAGTAGACGTCGAAATATCATATCAAGAGAAACCGTGTTTTTTAAAACAGTCATAAGTTTTTAAATAATATCTATGGTTTTTCAAATCCAGAAATCTCATGAAAATAGAATTTTATAAAAGCATGGAAGTAATGATATAATATGTACATGCACAAAACAACACTGTAATGCATAGCAATTGTGTTCATATGAGCGTGTCGTGTAGCAAGATAAAGAAAGTGCAAAATCTACAATAATATGTGGTACTGTATACAAATCAGTAACTAAAATGCTAACAAGTTATAAGGTGATACGATGACATAGCTAGTACTAATGTGTACGCTGCATGGAAATTACCGATGATGTGTGTGTGTGAGCCGGCAAGTAAGTGTACGTGCAACATGTGCATCATCGGTAATGGTGCATGTGTCATAGCAGACAAATCATATATATATATATATATATATATATATATATATATATATATATATATATATATATATATATATCGTAAATGAAAATAATGCGAGCGTATGCAAAAATAATAAATCGTAACGCGGGCGTAAGCAGAATAAAGAAATCGTAACGTGAACAGTTATAAAATATGAAACTACGTATGAGCCATACAGTTATAGTTTAAAATAGTACGCACGTTATTTTTGAAAATAGGGGCTACGATGTTTTTGAAAAAGATACCATTTGAATAATCGTAGCGTCCCTTGAAATTATCATTTAAAAGTGCATAACGATTCGATAGTTTTGAAAATAGGTATAGCTCTAAATATATCGTAATATCTACTTAATTTTAATCAATATTTCTCAAGTCAATATATATAAGTTGGCGATCCATCCTCATCATATCATGTACGGTATAATTCATCGTACGATATCATCAATCAAATAGTACGGATCTATCGTCATGTACATCATCTCATCTTATCTCATCAAAGCATCTCATGCTATATCGTATCATGCCATGTCATATATATATATATATATATATATATATATATATATATATATATATATTTCGTCTCGTATCATCATATCAAATCATATCGACTCATATCATCATCATGTCATATTGACTAGTATCATCAACATATCATGATTATCTTCATATCATATATAGGTGTGTATATATGTATAGCCTAATGGTGAGAAAATAAAACTAGGGAATATATTCTACTAAGTATACTTTTAGGGTATGGTATCCAAGACACCTTACTAAGTATACACACACACACACACACACACATCCTAATTCTACAGTTGCGGGGGTGCTATACGATATCCACTCGACTTCTCCCGTAGATATACATCAACTCACATACAGCGTCTCTCTCTAGTCGATCCCGATGGATGCCTTGCCCTTCTTCGTCATCCCAGAAGCCCACATGCTTGTACCTACAAATCAAAGAATATCGTATCGCATAAAAATCCAAATCAAAAACTGATATGACGAGTGAAACACATATAGGTTAGAACCTATGGTCGATGCG
The DNA here is from genome assembly GCA_030015575.1 of Agapanthus africanus. Taxonomy (NCBI): domain Eukaryota; kingdom Viridiplantae; phylum Streptophyta; class Magnoliopsida; order Asparagales; family Amaryllidaceae; genus Agapanthus; species Agapanthus africanus. The sequence continues at coordinate 186,320,632 of CM057341.1, forward strand.
TGCCAGAACAACAAAATAACCCCCGACCTTGACGTATGAATGTCAAACGACTGAATCAAAACTCAAATATAAAAAAACAAGTTTTCAAATATCGTAAAACATTGACGGAAACTTAGTAAAATATTCTCAGATTTTTCTTAAGGTGATTTTAGACAAAATAGCATATACGATAGTCTTAGTTATCATGTGTGTGTGCTACAGAACAAATTCTACACCCAAACTCCAAAGTCAAACTGTAATTTGCGGCCATATAGAATAAATTGGCGGCCAGGAATAGAAGATAGGGGCTCGGGCTTCTAAGGTGGTTTTCTACTGGTGTGCACATCTCACTGTATTCTCAATTTAATTTTCAGAGTCTCTGAATAATACCAGATTCTAATTGATCACCAAAACTGATATCAGAAAATTCTGAACTCGTCAAATCCGAGAATTTCTCCACTAAAACACTCTCACTTGTAACTAATGGCCTTATATGCACTCATTAAACCCTTTACTAATCATTACTATAAGTCTTGCCCACTAGTTCTCACTTTGGAAATTTCTAAGTCCACAAAAGATAACTTTTTTAACTCCAAACTATAAAATGAGATTGAAAAACTTAATACTTGAAGAAATGTGAGTGTTTTACCTCAAAGGATCAACTTAAGAAAACTCTATGATGGCCCAAGATGCTCAAAACCCCTACTTGATCATGCCATGATGCTTGTAATGAGATGAAGAACATTTTTTTGAAGGGACCATGTGGTTTTAAGGTGGCTTTGGAGATGATTTGTAGGGGTAAAGGAGGTGGAGAAATGAAGAAGGAGGGGATGAAGAAGAAGAGAGAATGAGGGAAAGAGAGAGGTGAAGAAACAATGGATAATATTAGCCATGCACAAAGATTCCCACCATTTAATGCACCATATGCTCTTGTCTCCTCATTTATTATTATTTTTCTTTTCTTTTCTTCTTTTCCTCTTTTTATATTTTGAAAACATAAAACTAAATACCACATATAAAATGGCTACATGTCACAATATACCATGCACACTAAACATAGTTAACAAATAAAATATGATTTAGTATGGTAATTAGTAAAATACTAATTAAGTTTAAAATTAAACTTGTATGTAGTTAATTATATATTAATTTATAAAAATCCCAAGTCTAATGAATGCTCTCATAAATGATAATTCATTTTTAAATTCTAATTATATTCTAAAAATATAGGTATACAATTATACCATTCTACGAAATCTCAAATCTGTATTCGTATATTACCCGTGAAATTTATTATTTTATTATTTAAATTCAAAAATAATATTTTATATTTTCTGAAATGTTATATGCGGTCTTCTTGATCTTGGCAGACATCACATTCTTTTGAATCTATTTTAAGAGTTCGAATGAATTGCGGGTTTCACGGCTGTGGTCGCTAGGCAGTTCGGGCTTAGGAACTTCATAAAATTTAATTTGGCCAGAGCCCTGGCCCTTTTGTTGGCTCTATATCTGAGCCGCTTCTGCCTTAGCTTTTCTGCTTTTAGCACTTGGCGGCCTTTTTCTCTTCAGGAAGCCGCTGTAGGCCGAGTGATGGAGATCTTTGAAGATACGTCTGATCGTGCACTTGTCGGAGGTATCGCTTGAGTTTGCCCACGACGTTTCATGATTTCCTTTATTTTTACGGTATTGCCCCCAGCTGGAGCGCCAGAGAGTCGTTCGAACACCTACTTATGTTTGGGTTGTGGTGCCTTAGCGATCATGACATTCGGCCTCCTGCCCCTTTAGGTCGGTTTGGCCATTTGGTTTGCCGGGGCCTCCGCCAGATGAGCGCTTCCGGCATGGCAGATGAGGAAAGAACCAAATTGATGGGGCGATTCCTCCCATTGCTGACTGAGATTTGCGGGGAGAACGACGCGAGCATTTATCTTGACAACGTACAGGGTTGGGTTTGCCTCAGAGATTGAACTGATCCTTGAAGACATTCACGTTGAGTTTGAAAACTGCGATCGTAAAGCTGTTATCCTGCATAAAGAAGTATGATTTTAGTACATGCAATCGATATATGTACACACACAAACAAATATATATATATATATATATATATATATATATGTTAGTTATATGTATGCCCTAGAGGCCATTACTATACATATGATGTATATTGTAGTGGATGCTTGGACATATATAGGGAGGACTTTCTTGCTCGACATGATAGTATGCTATCTGGTTACTCTTTACCTTAACGTGTATACTGATTGTCTCTCTGTTACATGTTGGTAAAGCCCTTAGGATGTGTACTTGACTACCTAGACTATGATGCGGATCATACTAGTGGGGACATGGTAGTCCATAAGTATATCCTTCAAGGTCCCTAGTCGTGGGTGTATCGAGACGGGGCATCGATATACCAGAGTAGACTAGCGTATACCTTCTCGACCCATACAGATGGGCAATGGATGATCCCATATCCATTGGTGTTTGACATCAGAGATGATATACGGGTGCTCAGTAGAGACTGGGTACACTGGACAGACTCGCCGAGAACTCCCAGATGGTATTATACCTCACGTCAGATGGCAGTTCTCTGGTGACACTGGTACAGGTTAGTCTGTAGACCCGAGATCGTCATAGAGACTTGTGTGATTCCCACTGTGCTTTGATTTCCACCTTACCGCGTCCAAGAGGGCGTGCAAAACGGTGGCTTTTGGGTACAGTCCCGAATCACATGGAGGCAATGAGCGATAGGAGGGGATTCGTCTCTCCCGGAATAGGGGGTTGATGTTGCGCTGTGTTCGACTGGCTATAATCGGAAATCCCTGGCCAGGGTTGCTGAGATTTACTGGTAAGTGTTACCGGTAGTTTCTCGAACTGTTATAGACCTCATATCGACACGATTTATCGAGCTACTGAGGTCTGACGTTTACCACCCCTAGGCGAGATATGCGACATATCAGACGAACAGACCGGACTGTACGGTAAGTGTTACTGGTTGGATTCACAGGAGTGTGAGCGGGCTTGCCCGTCGATCTTCTGATCGCTCAATACCCGGGTGGCCGTTACGTTTAGCAGACCACTTGCGGCTTGTGGGTGTTTGATATGATCATCACCCGCTGCCGGCGTATTGATGAGTCTTTAGAGTCCTACACAGAGGTTTCCTGGCTCAAGCGAAACGAAATAGGAGTGCATATGAGATATGTGCGGGACCGAGAATTATACCAGTATGTGATACTGTATTCTATTCTCGCGATTTGTATCATTGGTCGGTTATATGTGATATAGCCGGGTTACCGGATCAAGTGTTGATTCGATACATTGATACACTTGATATTAGTCGGTTATATGCGATATGACCGGATCGTTAAATCAAGTGTTGATTTAATGATTTAATGTATAGTTATATATTTGATATATTACTTTACATTAACTAGTATTTGTTCACTTAAGTTGGATTTTCTCACTTGATGTGCACATTGTATATGTGATATATTTTTGTGCACAAGTTTGTATCATGTTTGATGATACATGCTAACATGGGTGTATGTTTGAATTAAACCATGGTTAGTTAATGGTTAGGGTTTCATATGCTTTATTTGCTTATTTATTTATTTATTTATTTATTCATTTGAGAAAGAAATAAAATGGTGGCAAACTTTGGATTATCTTTGAAGCTTCATGAAGCTTTGAATAGTTTGACCATTTTGTTTCTTTCCTTAACCCTAACCATTCACTTGAACCATAGTTTATTCTCTACACTTGTTAGCTTAACCATGGTTGCTAATATGATAAGAATGGTTTTTATTTCCTTTTTTCAAATAACTTATGACATTCTTTTCTTCTTCTTCTTCTTCTTCTTCAACAAAGAAGAAGCTTGCAACCATTAATGGCATCTTGAGAAAAAGAGTGAGAAATCCAATTCTAAAGTGAACCCACTTCCTATTTCTTCATCCTCTACCTCTTGCCAAGTAGTATAAGGTGTTTTCTTCACAAGTTTCATGACTTGGTGAAGTTGGAGCTTGATCTTGTGTTGCCTCGACGTAGATCATCTTCGGCATCGAAGCCGACGACCTAGCCCGCCCATTTCTCCGATGAAGCCGACGCTAGAGCCCGGGATCCGATGATCGCAGCGAGGAGACTTCATCGCGGAGCCATGGAGGTGGAGAACCGGATCTACAAAGGTTGTATGTTCGTTCACTTCTTAGTTAAGTAGTTAACTAGTTATCGTTTTCGCCTAAAATTCTAGTTAACGATCTAGTCTAGGGTTTCTCGGCACCGTAAAATTTGAAATTGGCATGGTTGATGCCTTGTGAGACCTCCTTAGAGTGCAAAGGAACCCTATAGTGGTATCAGAGCCTAGCTAGAGCCTTAGGCGATGCGTAGACGATTTTAGAAATCCGTTCGAATCCGAAACCCTAAAAGAATACCACTCTCTGGAAATTTTTTGAAAATTTGGATTTTTGTGAATTAAAAATTGCCAAAAAATTCAGCAGGGAATTCTATGAGTTACTGTGAAGCACGTGAGGCTAACTCGACCAAAGAGCCGCTGAACCGCGGCCCCACCCTGGGTTTCGCGGCGGTTCCGCGGCCATTTTGGTGAGTTAGACCACGTGGCTTGCACAGTAATTCTTGTCTGGAAATGCTGAGTCTACTGGAAATTTTTATATTTTACTCAACAGTTGAGTTTTTCTGGGGTTGTTTTGGGGTTTCGATTATTCGATCGGATTGTCTAATTTTGTCTATGTGTTTTCCGGATAATTTTTGAATATGTTAAAAAGTTCGGCCGGATATAAATACCCACTTTTTCCCCTGCCGGGAAATTTCCAAGTGTTGGATCTTTCCGTAGTTTAATGACGTTCTAAGTAGTGCAAGTAACGCGATGGTCCCTCTAGAAGACAACAAACCTTAACTCGATTATGTGACCGTCTTGAACTGCCCTTTGAACCTTCGGGTTTGGGGCAGTACGGCGTGCCACATGTGATCTGTTGGCTTGACCCTTCTACGGCTGGACCGTTGGTACTGAGGCATGAACTGAATGTTTTTAAACTTATTTCATGTGTTGAGCTGTTTCGGGAAAACTTGGGTGTTCGAATGTTCGATCGGAAAGTTTAACATTTTCTATTTATCTGGAATGGGATACAATACTTGGAATCCATAAGTAGTTATGCGATAACTGATTTGAATGTTATAAACATAGCACTTTAGTCTCAATTGATCGGTTGCCACGGAATTTTGATGTGATCAAAAGTCCGTCGCAATCACGTAGCGTACGCGGATACTCGCCGGATAAACTTAATAGACTGCTACACCCCATAGCCCCGACCAAGTGACTGTAGGAGAACCCCATCACCGAAAGCATCCGTTCGGGTGCTCGTAGCAGCGGTGTTCCGCCTTAGTGCACTTCGTCGACGGTATCGGGGGTGTGGCCGTCTACTAAAGTTTGCGACGAGCATTCGATCAAAATTTCGGGAATCTTGTTGAATTGCCCGACTTGATATTGAAAAGAGTTTTCGATAATGAGACTAAAATGCAGAGTTTATAATTGTTAGGCATGCGATGTCTAAGGAATTCATTTGATTAGGCATGCGATGTCTATGGAGGTTGCGGATTCCAACTGTTGTAGTTTTACACTTTCTTTTCTGTGTCCGTAAGTGTAATATGTGATATCGCCGGTTTCGTTGCTATATGCCAACGACAATTGGGATACGCATGTTTACTTACGTTGATGACATGTGATGTTATGTGTTGCTGGATATGTTGTATTGGATCGTCGTATTTGAATAGCCGGGGTTTTTTTTATGTGAGATGAGTGTTTTTTCATTTTCATTCATGTAAAAACTTGTATGTAATATTCTTTTATTGCGGCACTTCCAGGTTGCGGAAGTTGTCACCGTTTGTATATTATTTACTTTTCCGCACTAGGATAGACCCAAGGAGGAGAGCACAAGTAACCGGGTTCTGGAGTCCAGTGGGAGACCAACTCGAAGAGTCGAGTCCGGGTCTCCTAACTCTAGAATTGGTAGGGTTGCTTGCAGCTCTCGTAGGGGTCTAGGGGTGTGGGTTTGGCTATTCATCGCGACCGTGGAATCCGTGTTTTATACTGGCTCGTATTAAAAACACGGATGTCCTAGTATATCCAATATTTCATATGTTTCTTCTGCTGTGATATCTGTGATGTGATCATGTGATGTTCTGTGATAGATACTGTATATAGTATATATGATATATTATATAGACGCTACTTATGTTTTGCACCCGCGCTAGCCCTGCCCCGCTCTGCCGTTAGTTACCTAACCTAACGGTGCACGAGGGGACATCGAGGCGAATGCGAATGGCATAAGTATACGTCGTATTTATCTGTGATGTTTAGGTACTTAAATGATGGGACTTCATTAATGTGATTAATGAAAATAAAAGAAACCTAAAGATGTTGTAGAATCGAATTTCAAAATAAAACAGGTAGCTACAGTTCTTGCTTTGCACAGCGGTATATATGATATATCCCGTACCTTATTCGATGAGGAAAGGACCGAGATCCCTTCTCCGGGAGTGACTCCTTTAGCAATAACTGGCAGATGCTACACACTCGGTTGATTGCATTTAATAGTTTTTGCTTTGCACAGTGATATATATGATATATCCCGCACCTTATTCGATGAGGAAAGGACCGACGATCCCTTCACCGGGAGTGACTCCTTTAGCAAAACTAGAAAAGCCTCAAAAACACTCCATTTCAAAATTCATTCGATCCTACAACGATATCAAGTTCATTACGCAATAGGTTTTCAGAAAAACCTGTAGTAGCCCTCCGTCATTTCAGATAAGTCCTGCTTAGTATTCGTGCTGCGTTTGTTGACCTTGTCAAGGCGCAGTGTGCGGTAGCTAACCAGTATTTATCTGCTTATGCATATGATGCAGATTGGGTTAGGGTAGTCGTGCGGCCTTGTTGACCTTGTCAAGAGTCGTGCAGGTGGGTTTGATTCAATCAAGAAATGACGGGTTGAACTTGACTTGCGGTCTATGGTTTATTGACCTTGTCAAGGTCATAGATCGTTCGGGGCAAAATATTATCGGGAATTTCAAGTGTTGAAATTTGCAATGAGATTGCATACCTTCTATGAGATAGTTGGATTCTGATACCCGCTGCGAGTAAGAGTTACTCCTGGGAGAATTTTACACATTACAATTAGCCGATCAAGTAGGTGTCTAGAAAGGTGTTAACGAGGTTACGCCTCTGGGAAAACGAGGTTTACATTAATTAGGTCCATGCGAAAGCACGGGGCACCTCCCTCAAAGTACCGACACTGGCCTGGCTGAAATATTGGCGAACTTGTAGTGTGTAATTAATCCCGGCTAGTCTTTCCTTTTAAGGTTTGAAGGAAGATTTGATAAAAACAGTGGGAGCCATCCTGATTAGATAAAATTATAACCAATCTGATCTTGCAAGAGCATACGCTGAGTGTTTTCTTCTCTCTCTCTCCAGGTAGCGACCATGTCACGCCTTAATCAAGATAATAAAACGGATTATTGACCGAACCCGCTTGTTATACTGAGCTGGGGAACGTTGGTCCCGTTCCAACTTATAAATGTTATAAGACAGAGCAGGAAATTGGGGAATACCAGGATTCCCGTGCCGCCCAAACGAAGAAAGTGCATGATGATGCATCTTCTTCGGGTGTGTTCATTACAGAGAACTGTTTCTCAAATGTCCTTTACGTCCTGGGTATATGATACCGGATCAGGATCCCGGATATGTAATCTGTTACATAGGGCTACAAATAGGTAGAGAACAGAGAACGGGTGATAAGTTTCATGAGGCAGAAAACGGGGCAAGTGTTGCAGCCAAGTCTGTTGGTCACTGTCATCCTGTATTATCAATACATTGATTCTGAACGAATGTTATTAGATACCGAACCTGATATACAAAATCATAATACTCTCTTTATTAGTAAAGAAATGATAAAATTTTGTATTGTTGGATAATGTTTTGAACATTTCATATATCAAAAGTTGATCGGTTCAGGCACGTTATCTAAAAACATTGATGTTTTAAATCAAACTACAGTTCTTAGTATACTGAACACACACAAGAGGAAGAGTTCAAAAATGAACGAATCCTTCTTGAGGTATTGTAGACTAGGTCATATCAATGCGAACCGACTAGCTTGAGTTACATAAAGATGCATATTTAAATTAGTTTGAATTTACATCTTGTGAAACTTGCCAGTCATGTCACAGAGATAAGATGACCATAGCTCCGTTTACAGGAAACAGAGAAAGAGTTAGTGAACTCTTGGGATGATACATGTTGATGTATGTAGGTCCCCTGTCTACACTTGCCAAGACCGGTTCTTTGTACTTCATTACATTCTCTGATAATCTCTCAAGATTCAGTCATATGTTCCTGTTGGAACATGAGTCTGAACCTTTTAAGATATTCACAGAATATAAGTTGGAAGTAGAGAACCAGATATACGGGTATAAGTATTATGTCCTTTGATGTGGTCGAGGAGGAGAATACTTGAGCACGGAAATCCTGGACTATTCTAATGGAGAATGAGATTCTCTCTCAGCATTACTCCTCCGTATACACCATAGCACGATGGTATATCGGGGCGGAGCAATCACACCCTATATGATAAGGTGTGCTCTATGTTGAGTACTACTGAGTTACCTATTTCTTTTGAGGGTTATGCACTTATGAAGTTGCATACCTATTGAATAGGGTTCAAATCAAATCAGTTGCCTACCACTTCATATGTGATATGGAAAGGGCAGAGCCCATATCTTAAGTTAGTTAAGATTTAGGGTTGTCCGGCCTATGTCTAAAAGCAAAATCCGGACAAGCTCGAGGCAAGGTCTGTTATGTGGAACTGGAAATGTTCCAGCTATACAAACTGCAGCTGATGATTTGACAGAACCAAAGGATTCAATAGTTACCAACGAACCTTAGCCTCTCCGCCGATCTAGTAGGGTTCCTCACCCACCTGAGAGTTACTTCGGTTTCTCTATGACAGTGGGAGCGAGGATTGCATCATGAGATGATGACCCAACTAGTTTCGAGCTGGCCATCTGGAGTGAGACTCTGTAAGAATGGCTGAATGTTTATCGATCTGAGATGGAATCCATATACACCAACAAAGTATGGACTTTGGTTGCTATATCTGAAGGGTTAAATCCCCATCAGGAGCAAGTATATCTTGAGAAGATTACTTGGTGTACATGGAAAGGTTGAGACTTTCAAAGCTAGACTTGTTAAAGGTTTGCATCATTGACCAGGTATGGATTATGTTGAAACCTTTTCTAAGGATCTATGCTTAAGTCCATCCAGATCCTACTTGCCACGGCTACATACCATGACTACGATATCTGGCGGTTGGGTGTCATGACTGCTTTTCTAAATAATGTTTTAGAAGAGTGCGTCTATAAGTACACAGCCAGAGGGCTTCGTAAACAGTGGGAGCAGCGGAAACGTGTGCAAGATGTTTTATGTGATGAAGCAGGCATCGCGGAGTTGGAACATCTGTTTTGATGAGTTAGTCAAACAGGTTGACATCATCAAAATGGTAGATGAACCTTGTATATACAAAAAGGTAGTAGGGAGTATGGTAATGATCCTCGTAGAGTACGTGGATGACATACTCTTGATAGGGAAGAAGTTTCCTATGCTACGATCGGTCAATCTCCGCTTATCACAATGATTCTCCATAAAGGATCAAAGTGATACCTACTAAATCCTGGGTTTTGGATCTATGAGATAGATCTAATTGGATATTAGGATACTCACTAGCTGTAGTGAGATGGTATCAATTGATCCTGGGGAGAATCACTGGAAAGGTTCCAGGGTGATAAGGACGACTGAATGTCAGTCGCAGGCATTATCTTTACCCTCAGTAAAGGGACGGTATGTTGGAAGAGTTCCAAGCTAAATACCGTGGCATACTAGACGATTAAGGCTGGATACATCGCTACTTAAAGATGCTACTAAAGAGGCTGTCTGGGTGTATATTTGTTCATAAGATGAACTTCGTTCCTCCCATTGTGTGACAATGGAGTTGTGGCTTATGCCAAGGAACGTCCGTCCCATCAGTGATCGAGACATATTCTAAGGCAGTATCACCTGATCATGGAGATGGTTGATCTCCAGGATGATCGAGGTTAGGAGAGCAGACTCAGAGGACAACACGGCGGATCCACTCACGAAGGCCTATTCCTATAGAGAGACTTTTATGGGATAGTTGAGTATGAGATACTACAACCACTGCTACAGATGGCCCTAGTGCAAGTAGGAGATTGTTAGTTATATGTATGCCCTAGAGGCCATTACTATACATAGGATGTATATTGTAGTGGATGCTTGGACATATATAGGGAGGACTTTCTTGCTCGACATGATAGTATGCTATCTGGTTACTCTTTACCTTAACGTGTATACTGATTGTCTCTCTGTTACATGTTGGTAAAGCCCTTAGGATGTGAACTTGACTACCTAGACTATGATGCGGATCATACTAGTGGGGACATGGTAGTCCATAAGTACATCCTTCAAGGTCCCTAGTCGTGGGTGTATCGAGACGGGGCATCGATATACCAGAGTAGACTAGCGTATACCTTCTCGACCCATACAGATGGGCGATGGATGATCCCATATCCATTGGTGTTTGACATCAGAGATGATATACGGGTGCTCAATAGAGACTGGGTACACTGGACGGACTCGTCGAGAACTCCCAGATGGTATTATACCTCACGTCAGATGGCAGTTCTCTGGTGACATTGGTACAGGTTAGTCTGTAGACCCGAGATCGTCATAGAGTCTTGTGTGATTCCCACTGTGCTTTGATTTCCACATTACCGCGTCCAAGAGGGCGTGTAAAACGGTGGCTTTTGGGTACAGTCCCGAATCATATGGAGGCAATGAGCGATAGGAGGGGATTCGTCTCTCCCGGTATAGGGGGTTGATGTTGTGCTGTGTTCGATTGGCTATAACCGGAAATCCCTGGCCTGGGTTGCTGAGATTTACTGGTAAGTGTTACCAGTAGTTTCTCGAACTGTTATAGACCTCATATCGACACGATTTATCGAGCTACTGAGGTCTGACGTTTACCACCCCTAGGCGAGATATGCGACATATCAGACGAACAGACCGGACTGTACGGTAAGTGTTACTGGTTGGATTCACAGGAGTGTGAGCGGGCTTGCTCGTCGATTTTCTGATCGCTCAATACCCGGGTGGCCGTTACGTTTAGCAGACCGCTTGCGGCTTGTGGGTGTTTGATATGATCATCACCTGCTGCCGGCGTATTGACGAGTCTTTAGAGTCCTACACAGAGGTTTCCTGGCTCAAGCGAAACGAAATAGGAGTGCATATGAGATATGTGCGGGACCGAGAATTATACCAGTATGTTATACTGTATTCTATTCTCGCGATTTGTATCATTGGTCGGTTATATGTGATATAGCCAGGTTACCGGATCAAGTGTTGATTCGATACATTGATACACTTGATATTAGTCGGTTATATGCGATATGACCGGATCGTTAAATCAAGTGTTGATTTAATGATTTAATGTATAGTTATATATTTGATATATTACTTTACATTAACTAGTATTTGTTCACTTAAGTTGGATTTTCTCACTTGATGTGCACATTGTATATGTGATATGTTTTTGTGCACAAGTTTGTATCATGTTTGATGATACATGCTAACATGGGTGTATGTTTGAATTAAACCATGGTTAGTTAATGGTTAGGGTTTCATATGCTTTATTTGCTTATTTATATATTTATTTATTCATTTGAGAAAGAAATAAAATGGTGGCAAACTTTGGATTATCTTTGAAGCTTCATGAAGCTTTGAATAGTTTGACCATTTTGTTTCTTTCCTTAACCCTAACCATTCACTTGAACCATAGTTTATTCTCTACACTTGTTAGCTTAACCATGGTTGCTAATATGATAAGAATGGTTTTTATTTCCTTTTTTCAAATAACTTAAGACATTCTTTTCTTCTTCTTCTTCTTCAACAAAGAAGAAGCTTGTAACCATCAATGGCATCTTGAGAAAAAGAGTGAGAAATCCAATTCTAAAGTGAACCCACTTCCTATTTTTTCATCCTCTACCTCTTCCCAAGTAGTATAGGGTGTTTTCTTCACAAGTTTCATGACTTGGTGAAGTTGGAGCTTGATCTTGTGTTGCCTCGACGTAGATCATCTTCGGCATCGAAGCCGACGACCTAGCCCGTCCATTTCTCCGATGAAGCCGACGCTAGAGCCCGGGATCCGATGATCGCAGCGAGGAGACTTCATCGCGGAGCCATGGAGGTGGAGAACCGGATCTACAAAGGTTGTATGTTCGTTCACTTCTTAGTTAAGTAGTTAACTAGTTATCGTTTTCGTCTAAAATTCTAGTTAACGATCTAGTCTAGGGTTTCTCGGCACCGTAAAATTTGAAATTGGCATGGTTGATGCCTTGTGAGACCTCCTTAGAGTGCCCAGGAACCCTGCAATATATATATATATATATATATATATATATATATATATATATATGTTTATTGAGTTCGCATGAACATTTGACCCGAAATATGGGAGGAAAGAGATGTCCCACAGGGTGTGCTAGAATCTATAGAGTATTTTTCGTCATCCTATTGAGATAGGAATACGCGTATCTTGTCAGGCGTATTACAGATTCCCCATGCCTGAGTTAGGCAGGGGTTTATTGATCGTGGGGATCCAAATCTGCGGCGGCCGCGGACTAAGCTGCCATTAATTACCCCTTGCTTTTGGAGCGATGGAACCTCCGATTAACTGGTCAAACATATCATGCAAACTCAATATACAGTATGAGTATGTGTGTCTTGAGGGCGTGTCTATTTTATTCATATTTTATTTAGTAAAATATCTACAATAAAGACAGAAGTGAAGGATGCGTGTGTGCCATGTGCACATTTAGCAAAGTAAGTGTGTGGTAAAGTGGGCACGTGACGAGGTACGCACCTGTGAAAATACGCGCGTGGCAAGGTGCACACATAGAAAGATGTGTTTTTAGGAATATGTATGACCTAGAGGCCATTATTGTATATTATAGTGGATGCTTGGACATATATATAGAGGACTTTCTTGCTCTATATGATAGTATGCTATCTGGTTGCACTATATCTTAACATGCACACTTGTTTTAGTTTACTGTTCTTTTGATACATGTTGATAAAACCCTTAGGATGTTGGCTTGACTACCAGGACCATGATGCAGATCATACTAGTGTGGCTTATGTAGTCCATAAGCATATCCTTTAACAGTTCTTAGTCGAGGGAATATCGAGACAGGGCATCGATATTCCAGAGTAGACTAGTGTGTACGTTTCTTGATCCTGTATGGGGCGATGGTTGAACCCATAACCATTGGTGTTTGACATCAAAGATTGTACACAGATGCTCATTAGAGAATGGGTACACCGAACAGGATTCGCCGAGAACTCCTAGATGTTACCATACCTATCGTCAGATAGCGGTTCTCTGGTGACGCTAATACAGGTTAGTCTGTAGACCCAAGATCACCATAGTGTCTTGTATGGTTCCTATTGTGCTTTGATTCCCTCCATACTATGGCTCAAAGGAGTCATGAAAACATGTGGATTTTGGGTACAGTCCCGAGTCGCATGGAGGCAGTGAGCGATAGGAGGGGTTTCATCTTTCCCGGTATTGGGAGTTGATGTTGTGTTATGCTCGATTGGCTATAACAGCAAATCCCTGGCCAGGGCTGATAAAATTTAATGATAAGTGTTATCAGTAGTTTCTCGAAAAGTTATAGGTCACACATCGGTATGGCTTATTGAGTTAGTGAGGTCTGACGATTCCACCCTCAGATTCGATATGTGACATATCAGACGAAAAGACCGACCTGTACGGTAAGTATTGCTTATAGTCTCTACGGGAGATTGGACAAGTTTGCTTATTGATCTTCTATTCATTCAATACCTGGGTAGCCGTTACGTCCAACTAGTACCGCTGACGGCTTGACGGTATCTGATATGATCATTACCTACTGGTGGCATATTGACAAGTCTTTATTGTCCCATGTAGAGGTTTCTTAGCTCAAGTGAAACGAAGTAGGGTACGTATGAAGATATGCATGGGAGCTTGATTAAATACGAGTATATGATACCGTGGTCTAATCTAGCGTTATCAGCCGGGTTATACAAGATATAACCGGATTATTGAATCAAGTGTTGATTCAATAATTTGATTTATATATGTTTATATATATTTGATATTAGCCGGATTATATTTGATATAGCCGGATTATAATAATTTGATATATATATATATATATATATACTAATATTGAATATTAGCTGGTTGTATGTGATATAACCGGATTATTGAATCAAGTGTTGATTTAATAATTTGATATACATATATTTGATATTAGCTGGTTATATTTGATATAACCGGATTATTGAATCAAGTGTTGATTTAATAATTTGATATATATTTATATTATATATATATATATATATATATATATATAAACTAATATTAAGTTCACTTAAGATTTTCTTCTCTCTCTATATATTTATATATGTGATATATATATATGTATGTATGTATGTGTGTGTATCATGGTTGATGATACAAGGGACTATGGTGTGAGAATCACATTGAGAAAGGATAATGATAAACATTTGTGAATTAAAAGAATTGAAGAATGAGTTATGGCTTGAGATGCTTTGAGAAGCCATGACTCATCTTCTATTCTTGGATTATTCATAGATTTTTATCTCTCTTATTCTTATCTCATCTCATGACTTGAGCTCATGGTTGATTCTAACTCGCATTCTATGTTCATCATCTTCTTCATCTCCTCACTATTTTTCTTGAGGTGAGAAAAAGAAAAGAGAAAGAAGAAATTTTTGTGAGCAAAATTCCTACTTCATCAACCTATACTAATCTAGCCCATTAGTATAGGTTGTTAACTTCATTAATATTTTGATTAGTGAAGTGTGAGCTTGAGTGAGAGAGACTTCAAGGTGGATTATCTTCGATGACGAAGACGACGAGCATGCTTGTTCCAACCTTCAAGTGGAGCCTTAAGAAGAGTTCTAGGGACTACAACTTGGAGCTTTAGAAGTGAAGGACTAGACTACAAATGTTGTAGACTCTTTACACTTAGTATAGAACTTGTTTGCCTAGTTTAAAAACCCTAATTCTCTATTTCGATTCTTATTTAGTGTACTTAGACCTCTAAATTTTTAAAATTTCATACTTGATGCTCATAGAAATATTGTAGAGGTGCTAAGACGTACTTTCATGCTATTAGAGCCAAGCGAGAGGCTTAGACATACTTGCATCAGTTGAAGTTAAAGTGTTCGTTCGAAGTTTTAAACGCCGTATTTTGGTGGTTTTTGTCCACTTTTTCAAAGTTCATGTTTTTCACAATTCAAAATGCTTAGAAAATCATGCAGGGTATTCTATGGAGCTACAAGAAATATGAGAGCCTAACTCCTCTAAATGGCTGCGGAACCGCCGCCTAAACCATGTCTTGGCTGCGATTCCGCCGCCCATTTGAGGACTTAGAGACTCATTTTTCTTCAATTGCTTCATTTTGACATTTTTTACTTTCTGGGTAATTTTAGTGAGGCTAAAATTGTTGAGGGCTCTATGAATTGCTTTTGTTGTAAACATTGATCGAAATGTTTAACATCGTCTATATTATTTTGGATATGTGATACAATTTTTGGAATCCACATTGATTAGTTTTGTGAAAACTAATTAACGATATGTAAATCTCGCATTTTTGTCTCAAATGATGGATTACCACGGAATTTGGATTTGGTTCGAAACTCCGTCGTAATCTCATATCGTATGCGAATACTCGCCGGGAGACACTAGTTCACGGCCACCCCCCAATGCCCAGACCAAGTGACTATAGGAGAACCCCATGGCCAAAAGTATCCACTCGAGTGCTCGCGGCCGTGGTGTTCCACCCAAGTGCACTTCGTTGACGGCCCAAGGGGTGCGGCCATCTACTAAAGTTCCCGACGAACCTTCAAATCATTAATCGGGAATCTTGTTGAATTGCCCGACTTTATTTTTGAAAAGTGTTTTCAATTCGAAACTTAAATGCAAGGTTTATAGGGTTAGGCATAAAATTCGGAATATGTGATAATTCGAGTTTATGATATCTAAAGATGATGCAGATTCTAATCATTGTAGTTTTCATTTATTTTCTGCGACCGTAAGTGTAATCTATGATAGTATCCCCAATTTCGTTGCTATACGACAACGACATTAGGGATACACATGTTTACTTACGTTGATGACATATGATGTTATTGTGTTGCTATTGATATGTTATATTGGATCGCGTGAATGAATAACTGGGTTTTTTAACGTGAGATGAGAGTTTTTCAATTTTCATTCATGTAAATATTTGTATATAATATTCTTTTATTGGGACACTTCTGGATTGAGGTTGTTGTCTTCATTTGATGTATATTATTTACTTTTCCGCATTAGGATAGACCCAAGGCCGGGAGCACAAGTAACCGGGTTCTAAAGTCCAGTGGGAGACCATGTCGAAAATTCGAGACCGGTTGCCTAACTCTAGAATTGGCAGTGTTGCTTGCCTCTCTCGTAGGGGTCTAGGGGCGTGGGCTTGGCTATTCATCATGATCGTGGAATCCGTGTTTTTCGTTACTGGCTTAATCTAAAATACGGACCTCCTAGTATATCCTATATTTCATATATTTTCTTCTGCTGTTTCTATGATGTGATGTGATCATATAACCGTGTGAAACGAATGCTACTTATATATATGATATATTAGTAAACACTATATATGTTTTGCATCTGTACTAGTCCTGACCCTGCCCTGTCGTAAGTGTTAAGTAACCTTATGGTGAAGACCCGGGTCCATGTGGCGAATGCAGATGGTATATATGTGTGTTTTATTTTTGTTTCTTCTGTGATGTTTAGGAAACATAAATGATGGGACATTATTAATAAGATTAATGAAAAGAAAAGAAACCTAAAAGATGCTGTAGAATTAAATTTTTCAAAAAGATAGCTCTAGTTCTTGCTTTGCATAGCGGTATTCAATTAAGAATATCTAGCACCTCATTTGATGAGGAAAGAGCCTAGATCCCTTCATCGGGAATGACCTCTTTAGCAAAACTAGCATATGCTACAACCCACTCGGTTTGTTTTGAAAATTACTTGATTTTTAAAGCGGAGCTTAAACCACTCCTTTTTCAAATCACTAGATTCTACGACGATATCAAGTTCATTACGTTAAAGGTTTTCTTCAAAACCAGTCGTAGCCTTCCATCATTTCAGATAGATACTATTTAGTATTCATGATGCGTTTGTCGACCTTGTCGAGGCGTAATGTTCGGTAGCTGATTAGTGATTTTCTGCTGCATGTTGATGCGATTCGTTAGGATAGTTGTACGGCTTTGTTGACCTTGTCAAGGGTCGTGCGGGTGGGTCTAATTCAGTCACGAAATGACGGGTTGAACTTGATTTGTGGTTTATAGTTTGTTGACCTTGTCATGGTCATAAACCGCATGGGGTAAAAACAGATATCAGGAATTTCAAGTGTTAAAATTTGCAATGAGATTGCATACCTTCTATGTGATAGTTGGATCCTGATACCCACTGCGAGCAAGTTTTACTCCTGGGATAGTTTTCCACTTTACAATTAGCTAATCCAGTAGGTGTCTATGAAAGGTGTTAACGGGGTTATTCCCTTGCGGAAACGAGGTTATTTAATTAGTTCCATGCGAAAACACGGGGAGACTCCTTCGGAGTACCAACACCTGCCTAGCTGACCGATTAGCGAACTTGTAGGGTGTAATTAATCCCGACTAATCTTACATTTTAGGGTTTGAAGGAAGATTTGATAAAAATAGTGGGAGCCGTCCTGATTAGATAAGATAATAACTAGTCTAATCTTGTAAGAGCGCACGCTAAAGTGTTTTCTTCTCTCTTTCTCTCTCCAGGTAGCGACCATGTCACGCGTTAATCAAGATAATAACATGGATGTATTGACCGAACCTACTTATTATACTAGGCTGGGGAACGTTAGTTCTGCTCTATCTTACGAAAATTTTCATAAGTCTGAGTAAGGGATAAGGGAATACAAGGATTTCCACGCAACCCGAATGAAGAAAGAGCATTCTGATGCATCGGGTGTGTTAGTTATTGAGAACTATTTCTCAGTCTTCTCTACGTTCTGGGTATTAAATACTGGATCAAGATCCCGCATTTGTAATTTGTTACAAGGGTTAAAGAGAAGTTGAGAACTGGGAAAGGGTGATATGTCCCTCAGTGTAGGGAATTGAGCAATTGTTGATGCCGAAGCTGTCGATGAATATCACCTAGTATTGCCAAATGGTAATACATTGATTTTGAACGACTGTTCGTACCGTCGATGATGTGCAATATAATATCCGTTTCTTTATTAGATAAAGAGGGATATAATTTTGCATTAGAGAAAAATGTTATGAACATTTTCCTAAATCAAGTGTTGATTGGTTTTGGTATGTTGTGTAATGGTATATACGTTCTAAATCAAAATATAGTTCTAAATATACAGAACACACGCAAGAGAAAGAGTTCAGAAATGAACAAAGCCTTCTTGTAGCATTGTGGACTTGGTCATATCAATACGACCAGACTAGCTAAGTTACACAAAGATGGATATTTGAATTCGTTCGAATTTACATCTTATGAAACTTGTCAGTCATGTCTCAAAGGAAAGATGACTAAAACTCCGTTTACGGGACACGGAGAAAGAGCTACCAAACTCTTGGGACTAACACATAGTGATGTATGCGATTCTATGTCTACATATGCCAGGAAGGGTTCATCGTATTTCATTACATTCACTGATGATATCTCAAGATTCAGACATATGTTCATGTTGAAACATAAATCTGAAGCTTTTGAGAAATTCAAGGAATATAAGAGCGAAGTAGAGAACCAGACAGGTAAAAGTATTAAAATCCTTCGATCTGATCGAGGAGGTGAAACTTAAGCACGGAATTCCGAGATTATCTAAAAGAGAATGGGATTCTCTCTTATCTTACTTCTCTGTATACACCATAGCACAACGATGTATCGGGGTAGAGGAATCGCACCCTATTAGATATGGTGCGCTCTATGATAAGTACTGCTGACTTACCTATTTCCTTTTAGAGTTATGCATTTGAGATAGCTGCATAGTTATTGAATCAAGTTCCATCAAAATCCGTGTCTAAAACACCACATAAGATATGGAGTGGAAAGAGACCATATCTTAAACGAGTTAAGATATGGGATTTTCCGGCCTATGTTAGAAACAGAATCCGGACATACTCGAAGCACGATCAGTTCTTTGCAAGTTTGTGGGATATCCAAAGAATTCAAATGGATATCTATTCTACCACATTGAGAAACAAAAAGTGTTTGTTGCTCAACATGCCACCTTTAAAGAAAATGAATTTCTTATAAAAGAAATTAGTAGTAATGAGGTAGAGCTGGAAGAAGTTCCAGATACACAAAATATAATTGAAGATTTAGTAGAACCGGAGGATTAAATAGTCCCCGACGAACCACAGGCACTCCGTAGATCTAGTAGGGTTCCTCATTCACCTGAGAGATACTACGGTTTTCTCATAGACGGTGGGAGCGAGGATTGCATCATGGAAGATGATGATCTGACTAGTTTCTAGCAGGCCATCACAAGTGGGGACTCTGTGAAATGGCAGTATGCTATACGATCTGAGATGGAATCCTTGTACACCAACAAAGTACGGACTTTAGAAGTTGCTCCTGAAGGGGTAAAACCCATTGGGAGCAAGTGGATTTTAAAGATGAAAATTGGTGTAGATGGAAAGGTTAAGACTTGTAGCAAAATGTTTTCGTTAATGACCAGGTATAGACTATGATGAGACCTTTTCTCCAGTAGATATGCTTAAGTCCATCAGGATCCTACTTGCCATTGCTGCATACCATGACTATGAAATCTGGCAAATGGACGTCAAGACCGCTTTTCTAAATGGTGATTTAGAAGAGAGTGTGTATATGACATAGCCAGAGGGTTTCATAGACAGTGGGAGCAGCGGAAAGGTGTGCAAGATGCTTAAATAAATTTACGGATTAAATTAGGCATCGCGGAGCTGGAACATCTGTTTTGATATGGCAGTCAAAGAGTTTGACATCATCAAAAACGTAGATTAACCATGTATATATAAAAAGGTAGTAGAGAGTAATGTTGCCTTCCTCGTATTGTACGTAGATGACATACTCTTGATAGAAAATGATGTTCCTATGATGCACTCGGTCAAACTCTTCCTATCACAAAAGTTCTCCATGAAAGATCTGGTTGATGCCTCCTACAACCTGGGGATGAAGATCTATAGAGATAGATCTAAAAGGATGTTGGGATTGTCCCAATCCAGGTACATAGACACTATACTAAAGAGGTTTAGTATGGAAGATTCTAAGCGTGGTAATTTACTCGCTTGTTCAGGAATCACTCTCTCCAAAGAGATGTCTCCCAAGACTGATTTGGAGAGGGCTTGCATGAACGTGCTACCCTATACTTCTGCAGTTGGGTCTATCATGTACATGATGTTATGCACCAGCCCGGATGTAGCTTACACACATAGTTTGGTAAGTAGGTATCAATCAGACCCAGGGAAAAAGCATTGGATAGCTGTGAAGAACATTCTTAAGTACTTGAGAATGACTAAAGATATGTTCTTGGTGTATGGTAACGGAGAACTCCAAGTGGATTCCTTTACCGATTCGAGCTTCCAGAGTGATAACGACTACAACAAGTCTGTCTCGGGTTTTGTCTTCACCTTCAATGGAGGGGCAGTATGTTGGAAGAGTTCCAAGAAAGATACCATTGTAGACTCGACGATGGAAGCTGAATACATCGATACCAACGATGCTGCCAAAGAGGCTGTCTGTATGAAGAAGTTCATTACTGAACTTGGTGTGGTTCCATCCATTAAGAATCCAATACATCTGTATTGTGATAACAATGGAGCTGTGGTTTTGGCCAAGGAACCCCGGTCCATCAGTGATCCAGACATATTCTAAGGCTGTATCACCTAATCCGAGAGATAGTTGATTGTCGCGAGATCGAGATCAAGAGAGTAGACACGAAGGACAACATGGCGGATCCACTCACGAAGGCCCTTCCCCAAACGTGGTTTGAGAAACTTTTTACGATGTTGGGTATGCGATACTACAATCGCCCTTAGTGCAAGTAGAAGATTGTTAAGAATATGTATGCCTTAGAGGCCATTATTATATATTATAATGGATGCTTGGATATATATATATAGAGGAATTTCTTGCTCGACATAATAGTATTCTATCTGGTTGCATTTTATATTAACATGTATACTTATTTTAGTTACTGTCTTTTTGATACATGTTGATAAAGCCCTTAGGATGTTGGCTTGACTACCGAGACTATGATGCAGATCATACTAGTGGGGCTTTTGTAGTCCAGAAGCACATCCTTTAACAGTTCCTAGTCGACGGAATATCGAGACAGGTCATCGATATTCCAGAGTAGACCAGTGGGTACGTTTCTTGGTCCTATATGGGGCGATGGTTAATCCCATAACCATTGGTGTTTGACATCAAAGATTGAACACAGGTGCTCATTAAAGAATGAGTACACCGTACAGGACTCGCCAAGAACTCCTAGATCATACCATACCTATCGTCAGATAGCAGTTCTCTGGTGACACTAGTACAGGTTAGTCTGTAGACCCGAGATTGCCACAGTGTCTTGTGTTGTTCCTACTATGCTTTGATTAAATCCATACCACGACTCAATGAATTCGTACCAACATATGGATTTTGGATACATTCCCGAGTCACATGGAGGCCGTGAGCAATAGAAGGGGTTTCGTCTCTCCCGGTATTGGGAGTTTATATTGCGCTATGATCGATTGGCTATAACAGCAAGTTCTTGGTCATGGCTGATGAGATTTTGAGATAAGTGTTATCAGTAGTTTCTCGAAAAGGTTATAGGCCACATATCTGCATGACTTATCGAGTTAATGGGGTCTGGCGATTCCACCCCCAGACTCGATATGGGACTGTTAGTTATATGTATGCTCTAGAGGCCATTACTGTACATACGATGTATATTGTAGTGGATGCTTGGACATATATAAGGAGGACTTTCTTTCACAACATGATAGTATGCTATCTGGTTGCACTTTATCTTAACATGTACACTTATTATCTCTTTATTACATGTTGATAAAACCCATAGGATGAGTATTTGACTACCAGGATTATAATGCAGATCATACTGGTGGGGCAATGGTAGTCGGTAAGTACATCCTTCAAATGTTCCTAGTCGTGGGGGTATCGAGACGGGGCATCGATATTCCAGAGTGGACTAGCGTATACGCTTCTCGACCCATGTGATGGGCGATGGATGATCCCTTATCCATTGGTGTTTGACATCAGAGATGGTATACGTGTGCTCAGTGGAGACTGGGTACACTGGACGGACTCGCCGAGAACTCCTAGATGGTATTATACCTATCGTCAGATAGCAGTTCTCTGGTGACACTGGTACAGGTTAGTCTGTCGACCCAAGATCGTCATAGAGTCTTGTGTGATTCCCACTGTGTTTTGATTTCCACCTTACCACATTCAAGAGATCGTGCAAAACACTGGTTTTTGGGTACAGTCCCGAGTCACATGGAGGCAATGAGCGAAGGGAGGGGATTCGTCTCTCCCGGTATTGGGGGTTGATATTGCGCTATGCCCGATTAGCCATAACAGGAAATCCCTGGCCAGGATTGCTGAGATCTACTGGTAAGTGTTATCAGTAGTTTCTCAAATCGTTATGGACCTAACATCGGCATGACTTATCATGCTATTGGGGTCTGACGTTATACCACCCCACGCTATGATATGAGACATATCAGACAAGAGACCGGACTGTACAGTAGTGTTACTGATTGGATTCACAGGAGTATGAGCAGGCTTGCTTGTTGATCTTCTGATCGCTCAATACCCGGGTGGCCGTTACGTTTAGCAGACCGCTTGCAGCTTGTGGGTGTCTGATATGATCACCACCTACTGCCGGCGTAATGACGAGTCTTTAGAGTCCTATACAGAGGTTTCCTGGTTCTTGCGAAACGAAGTAGGAGCACATATGTGATATGTGAGGGACCGAGATTAATACGATATATGATACCGTATTCTATTCTCGCGATATGTGATATAGGTCGGTTAAATGTGATATAGCCGGGTTATCGAATCAAGTGTTGATTCAATAAGTTGATTCATATGATATTAGTCGGTTGTTTGTGATATAGCCGGATTATTAAATCAAGTGTTGATTTGATGATTTAATGTATAATTATATATTTGATATATTAACTTACATTAACTAATATTTGCTCACTAAGTATTTCTTCTTCTCACATGTGCTTTAGTATATATGTGATATATATTAATGTACATTTTTTGTGTCATGCTTGATGCCACATAAGACATGGGTGTATGAGAGTCACACCAAGCTTATGATAGTGTATGGTTTTATTTATTTAAAGTTAATCAAAATTAGTTGCAAATTAGTCACATGGTTGAAGCTTGTAGAAAGTTGTGGAACCATTGACCAAGTCCACTAATTTTTTTTTACTTGTAGATATTTATTAACCTAACCATTATTGTTAGCCATGGTTTAGTCTCTACATGAGTTAGTGTATGAAAAAAACTCACCCATGGTTGCTATTCTCACACTCTGATGAGATGAGATTCATTCACCATTCTTCTTCTTCTTCATCTCAAGAAAGCTCACTAGCTTTTCCTGAGGTGAAGAAATATTGTGAGAAAAATATTTCTAAAGTGAGCAAAATTCCTACTTCATCATCCTACACTAGACTATCCATTTAGCTTAGGGTGTTTGCTTCACTACTCTACCATTAGTGAAGAGGTAGCATGAGCTTGAGTCTCCTCGACGTAGATCATCTTCGGCTTCGAAGACTTCGAGCAAGTTTGTTCATTTCTTCATGTGAACCCTTACTAGAGTTCGGGTTCTGACTACTTGGAGCGAAAGGACTACTACATGGAGCTTTAGAAGTGAAGGACCGGTCTACAAAGGTTGTATTCCTCATTCACTTAGATGTAATGTTGTTTACATTCTCGTTTCGTCTAAATCTAAGTTAAGATTCTAGCGTTAGGGTTCTTTAGCGCGCCAATTTTTAGAAAATGGCATGGACGATGCCGCCTAAAACCCAGCGGCCGTCTAGGAAACCCTGTAGTGGTATCAGAGCCATGCTAGAGAATTAGACGATGTTTGTTAGATTATGAAACCGAAACTAGTCCGAAACATGCAACACTAAAACCTGGTTTCTGTCATTTTTTAAATGGGCTCTAAAATTTTTTTTAAGCAGTTGTAGAATGTTACAAATGATGTGACATGAACACAGAAGAAAATTGAACCCCTCTCGCCGGAAAATGATCGGCCACATTGCTCTAATTTCTGGCCTGGCCGGCCCTGTTTAGGGTTTTGGGCTTCGAATTTTTTCTGTGTTCCAGTCTCTGGGTTTTGGTGTTTCAGGTGTTGCTTGTTTTTGCTAAAATTGCATGTGATGTTATCTTTGTGCAAAGGCAATTCAGAGTGTTTTGTAGTTGTAATTATAACATCTATTCGGGTTATTTAGACGACGTTAAAAAGTTCGAACGGATATCAATAACCCATATTTTCCCTCGCTGGAAATTTTCCAAGAGTTGGATTTTTTCTAAGTTTAAAATCTTCAGAAAATCATGCAGGTGTTTTCTATGGACCCTCTAGAAGAAAGAAACCCTAACTCGATTCTGTGACCGTCGGAACCACCATCAAACCCTACGGTTTGTGGTGGTTCCGCGGCGCTACAGGTGAGGCAAGGTTTGACCCTTCTACGGTTGGTCTATAGGTGTTGTGGTATGTTCTGGGTACTTTTTAAACTCCGCTCAAGTGTTGAGCACTTTGGGAAATTTTGGGTGTTTGTTAATTCGATCGAAAAGTTTAACATCGTCTACGTATCTGTGATTATGATATAATATTTGGAATCCAAATAATTTAGTTTTATGAAAACTAATTTGAATTTTTTGAATCTGGCAAGTTAGTCTCATTTGATCGGTTGCCACGGGATTTTGATGTGGATCAAAAGTCCGTCGCAATTACGTAGTGTACGCAGATACTCGCCGGGTAACCTTACTAGATAGCCACGCCCCATAGCCCCGACTAAGTGACTGTAGAAGAACCCCGTTGCCAAAAGCATCCGTTCGGGTGCTCGCGGCCGCGGTGTTCCGCTTAAGTTCAATTCGTCGACGACATCGGGGGTGCGGCCGTCTACTAAAGTTTCCGACGAGCATTCGATCAGGTTGTCGGGAATCTTGTTGAATTATCCGATTGGTTATTGGAAAGTGTTTTCAATAACGAGACTAAAATGCGGGGTTTATAATTTTTAGGCATGAGATGTCTAAGGAATTCTTTTTTTAGGCATGAAATCCAAGGTATGTGATACATTAGGTTTATGATGTCTAAGAAGGTTGCGGATTCCAATTGTTATAATTTTTCACTTTCTTTTCTGCGACCGTAAGTGTAATATGTGGTATATCTTCGGTTTTGTTGCTATATGTCAACGACAATTGGGATACGCATAATTACTTACGTTGATGACATGTGATGTTATGTGTTACTATTATATGTTATATTGGATTGTCGTGTTTTGAATAGCAGGTTTTTTTATATGAGATGGGAGTTTTTCATTTTGATTCATGAAAAAGCTTGTATGTAATATTCTTTTATTGGGACACTTCCGGGTTGAGGATGATGTCACCATTGATGTATATTATTTACTTTTCCGCATTAGGACAGACCCAAGGCGGGGAGCACAAGCAACAGGGTTCTAGGGTCCAGTGGGAGACCATCTCAAGGAGTTGAGAATAGGTCTCCTAACTCTAGAATTGGTAGGGTTGCTTGCCGCTCTTGTAGGGGTCTAGGGATGTGGGTTTAGCTATTCATCACGACCGTGGAATCCGTGTTTTTTACTAGCTTAATTTAAAACACGGAATTCCTAGTATATCCAATATTTCATATGTGCTCTTTTGCTGCTGATGTTCTGTGATGTGATCACTTGATATGTTGAGACGAATGCTTATATCATATATATGGTATATAATTAATATTGCTGCTTTCGTTTCTCCTATGATGCTTAGGAAGCATAATTGATGGGACTTCATTAATGAGATTAATGAAAGAAAAAGAAACCTAAAGATGTTGTAGAAACTTGTTTTAAAAACTGGAAGCTCTAGTTCTTGCTTTGCATAGCGGTATTCCTTGTAGAATATCCAGCACCTTATTCGATAAGGAAAGAGCCGAGATCCCTTCACCGGGAGTGACCTCTTTAGCGAAACTAGCAGATGCTACAACCCACTCGGTTTTTTTTAATTGATTTTTTAGTTCATGCTTTGCATAGTGGCATTTGTGAAATATCCAGCACCTCATTCGATGAAGAAAGAGCCGAGATCCCTTCACCGAGAGTGACCTCTTTAGCAAAACTAGTAAAAGACTCAAAAACACTCCTTTTCAAAATCACTCGATTCTACAACGATATCAAGTTCATTACGCAAAAAGTTTTCTTAAAAACCTGACGTAAACCTCCGTCATTTTAAGAAATAGAGTACTTAGTATTCGTGCTACGTTTGTTGACCATAGTTAAGGCGTAGTGTGCGGTAGTTATGTGATGTCTTCCTACACAGCATATGATGCGATTAATTAGGACAGTCACGTGACTTTGTTGACCATAGTTAAGGGTCATGTGGGTGGGTCTAATTAATCACGAAATGACGAGTAGAACTTGACTGGTGCTTATGATTTGTTGACCATAGTGAAGGTCATAAGTCACTAGGGGTAAAATATTATCAGGAATTTCATGTGTTGAAATTTGCAATGAGATTGCATACCTTCTATGAGATAGTTGGATCCCGATACCCACTGTGAGTAAGAGTTATTCCTGGGAGAGTTTTACACATTACAATTAGCCCATCAAGTAGGTGTCTAGAAAGGAATTGACGGGGTTACGCCCCTGGAAAAACAAGGTTTATTTTAATTAGGTCCATGCGAAAGCACGGGGAACTTCCCTCAAAGTACCGACACTGGCCTGGCCGAAAGATTGGCGAACTTGTAGGGTGTAATTAATCCTAGCTAGTCTTACCTTTTAGGGTTTGAAGTAAGATTTGATAAAAACAGTGGGAGCCATCCTGCTTAGATAAAATAATAACCAATCTGATCTTGAAAGAGCGCACGCAGAGTGTTTTCTTCTCTCTCTCTCTCTCCTGGCAGCGACCATGTCACGCCTTAAATCAAGATAATAATATGGATGTACTGACCGAACCTGCTTATTATACAATGCTGGGGAACGTTGGTTCCGTTCTTTCTTATAATTGTTATGAGTATGAGCAGGAAACAGGGGATTATCCGGATTTCCATGCAATCCAATTGAAGAATAAGCATGTTGATGCATATTCTTCGGGTGTGTTCATTAACAAGAACTGTTTCTCAGTGTCCTCTACGTCCTAGGTATAAGATACCGGATTATGATCCCATATATATAATCTGTTACATGGGCTACAAAAAGGTAGAGAACTGAGATAGGCTGATATACCTCTAAGTGTTAAAGAATGGTGCAATTGTTGCAACCAAATCAGTTGGCAGATATCACCTTGTATTACCAAATGGTAAATACATTGATTCTGAACAAATGTTATTACATGCCGAACATGATATACAACATTACATTAGTTTTCTTTATTAAGTTAACGAAAGATATAATTTTATATTGATGGATAATGTTGTGAACATTTTCCTTAATCAAGAGTTGATTGGATCAGACACGTTATGAAATAGCATATACGTTCTAAATCAAACCACAGTTCAAAGTAATTAGAACACACACAAGAGGAGTAGTTCAGAAATGAACGAATCCTTCTTGTGGCGTTGTAGACTAGGTCATATCAATGCGACACGATTAGCTAAGTTACATAAGGATGAATATTATAATCTGTTCCAATTTTCATCTTATGATACTTTCCAGTCTTGTCTCAAAGGTAAAATGACCAATACTCCGTTTACTGGAAATTGAGATAGAGTTATTGAACTCTTGGGACGGATACATGATGATGTATATGGTCCTATGTCTACACATGCTAGGGTTGGTTCTTTGTACTTCATTACATTCATCGACGATTTCTAAAGATTCGGACATGTGTTCCTGTTGAAACACAAGTCTGAAGCTTTTATGAAATTCAAGGAATATAAGTACGAAGTAGAGAACCAAACGTGTAGAAGTATTAAAGTCTTTCGATGCGATCGAGGAGGAAAATACTTGGGCATGGTGTTCCTGAAGTTTCTAAAAAGAG
Source organism: Agapanthus africanus (assembly GCA_030015575.1). Classification (NCBI taxonomy): domain Eukaryota; kingdom Viridiplantae; phylum Streptophyta; class Magnoliopsida; order Asparagales; family Amaryllidaceae; genus Agapanthus; species Agapanthus africanus. The sequence continues at coordinate 186,349,050 of CM057341.1, forward strand.
AATGTGATTCTCTCTCAGCTTACTCCTTCGAGTACACCACAGCACAACGGTGTATCGGGGAACAGGTATCGCACCCTATTAGATATGGTGCCTCTATGACGAGTATTGCTAAGTTGCCTGTTTCCTTTTGGAGTTATGCACTTGAGAAGATGCATACCTATTGAATGCGGTTCCATCCAAATCAGTGCCTACCACTCCATATGAGATATGGAATGGGATGAGACCATTTCCTAAGCAATTTAAGATATGGGGTTGTCCGGCCTATGTTGAAAAGCAAAATCCGGACAAGCGCGAGGCAAGGTCAGTTCTGTATGTTTGTTAGATATCCCGAACATTCGCGGGGGTATATCTTCTACCCCACTGAGGAGCAAAAGCTGTTTTGTTTCTCAGCATGCCACCTTTTTAGAAAAGGAATTTCTTGTGAAGAAATTAGTGGTCATGAGGTAGAACTGGATTGAGTTCCAGTTGGACAAACTAACAGCTGATAATTTGGTGAACCAAAGGATTCAATAATCTCCAACGAACATCAGCCTCTCCGCGAATCTGGTAGGGTTCCTCATCCACCTTAGAGATACTACGGTTTCCTCGATGACAGTGGGAGCGAGGATTGTATCATGGTAGATGATGACTGATTGATCTATTTTAAAGAAGTGTTTGTAGAATAACCGCAATCAATAACGATGTCACGTGTAGCTAGATCGAGATGAGTACGGATCGTCCTCAGGGATATGTGGAATCTTTTAATCTTACTTTAGACGTGTTGAAAAAGAGAAAGAATAGAGGAATAAAGAATAGTGGAAATAGGTTCTAGATCTACGTCAAAATACGGATGTAGAACACAGATCTAATTTGAATACGGATATAGATTTTATAAGAAGAATGCTTGTAGGGTTCGTTCGGATTTAGCAGTCATGGATGACTAATAAAGATTACTCTTTTTATCTATTGATAGATTTATTACTAGATAGATAGTGATGAATAAGGATTAGGGTTCTTGGATGAAACTAGGGTTTCTCCACTATTGACCCTTGTCCTTTCATTGATCTCTTTTCATGTCCAGCCCTTAACAAAACAATTGTTAATCTGATCTCAAATCACGGTCAAGACTAGCAATAAATTGGTAGCGTGCCTGATAAGGATGTTAACATTTATTTTGCTAAACTTTATAAACTTCATATGACATAAAAGAAGTTAAAACATTTTTTCATCCATTGATCTACCCTAATCTTACGAACCCTATCAAGCAGAGAAATACTCGCGCATGATGGAGATAATAGAAGAACGGATAGAGAAAGAATTCATAATGTAAATGCAGAAAATAAATGCTAAATAATTATCTACCTTTATTAATCAACTTCACAATTACAAAACCTTCAAGTTTAGATTACAAGAGAAAGAAGAAGTTACTCTCGATCTCTGCCTTATAGTAAGTAGATGCTCCATCGAATCTCGCGTCGCTCTATCACGTCGAATCGTGGACCTGTAATGGATCTTGTGTTCTTTGACGGTGATTTGCTTCGTGTAAAAGGTGATGATTTCTAACTTTAGCCCTCGGTTCTTTATATAGCCCTCAAAGAAGAAAACCTAGTTTCCATATAAGGTTACTTTCAATATATGGTGATTTTCCATATATGGTGATTTCCTAATATTGTGACTTTCCATATATGGTGACTTGTCTTTAGGATCCTACCCAAAAAATCCAGAACCCCAATTCCCTATAATGGTCATGGATCCGTCGCATATGGCTTGTTTTGGCCGTGGAACCGCGGCCGTTTGGTGTGATCATTGCTTCAAAATTCTTGGGCTTCCTCATATTGAAACATGGAGATTTATTTGATGTTTAGAATCTTCATATATTTTCTGAGTCTCTGCCAGTATTGATTCTTCGATTTATTTAATTTCATCGGCAGATTTTTGATTCCCGATACTCGATATCTCGATCTCCCGACCTGAGCTAAACCTTGCACAATATATCAATGAATAATATTAGTAATATTTGTTTTTATTAAGATATTATCCTAACCATTTTATATGATATTGTATTTTAAGAATATTGATTAGGGATATTTGATAGGATATGCATATTTTAATTATCAAAATATTGTATAAATATAATATGCATATATTTTCCTTTATAATGTTAATTATAATATATAGAACATATGACAATAGATATTTTGCAGATAAACCCGCATATGTTCTATATTTATAATAAACACCTTTAAGCACTTAACAAAAGTAAGGAAAATGTTATATCAAATGTGCAATATTTTCGACTGAACAAATACCCTCAAACTTAACTTTGATCGTCCCGAGCAAACTAGTTATTCAAGAGAAGGAGAAAAAGAAAGAAAAACCTAATAGCACACTTTCGTAGGCAACATGATTGCACTGAGCACGTGCAACAAGCCTTTATACCTCTAGGCGTCCCTAGTAGGAGGAGTGTTGTCTCCTAAGGGTTTTCAGCGGATTACACTTACAAAATCTTATAATAAAAGAAAATTAGTGAAAGTTACATACAAAGATAAGAACTATAAAAGAAAGAACTTGAAAATAAGAGTTTCCAACTACACCAGTTTTTCGGTGGTCATGAGCCTTATCTCAATGGTCGTGAAAAGATGTTAGAAATCACATCATCCCTCAATAAAATATCGTCTTTAGTTTTCCTTCCTATTTTTCCTCCAAACATTGATCATATATCCCTATGTGTGTGTAAAATACATCCATACACTTAGAGAATTCAATTCAAGTTATCATATTCTTGTCCATCTGCCTTAATACTTTTTAGTCGGTGAATATTATAGATGGAATTGCTTAAACATTTTTCATGCGACCATTAATACTTCTTGATCTACTAACTGAACGATTACTAAATATGCTCACTTATTAGGCGTAATTAGCAATATCCTAGTCTTGTGACACCCAAGACTTAGCAATGGCTCCCAAACCAGTTGGTCTAAGGCACTGGGTGATAAAGCACCCTCACTATATTTTTTTTGCCGCCTTAGGTAATTAAAAAACCAGTGTTCATTTTTCTTCACCATTTTTTTTTCTTTTTTCTTTTTATTCTTCATACCAAGACTTTTAGACAAGAGCATTTCAAGGTATCCTCTACTATCCCAAGTTTCAAGATGTGTGCGGGTGTGTATAATAGGGTATCAACGTTCAAATATTTTGCCTCAAGAATAGAGACTATTTTTCAGACTTATTTTAATCCTCAGATTAGTAATTTCCTTCATCTTACTAACCCTTAGGACAATGGCTCATAACTACTTATTACTATTTTCGTTTAAGAAAATATCTAACTTTCTTGCTTTTCTTAAACTCTTCCTATCTTATCGTATGTAAATTTTCACTTTCAAACTTTCATTATCAAAATTTCTTTTTTGCTTATATATAGTATAATGTAATGATGCGTGAATAAGCACAAACCTCCCCCAAACCTGTTTGCAGCAGTGTCCTCACTGATGTCATCTGTTGAGCTTAAAAAAAACATGTAGACTTGGGAGGAAAAGTTATTAAAGGGGACAAGAAATAATGACAGTGAAATTCTCCCTCAAACTAATTTTTGGCTCATAATTTTGTAAAAATTTTATTTTCTTTCAAGAGTCAAAATATCCCCCCCCCCAAACTTGAGTAAATACAAGTATTAAGCATTTTGAAATTATAAGGAGGGGGTAAAGTTATTGGTCTATGCAAAACTTTACAAAGACCAAAAGTCAACACCAACCATTCAAATATTTTATCAATGTAGCAATAAGGTTGGTAGAAGGTCAGAGATTTGAAGAAGCGGGGAAGAGATAAGAGATCGTATGGTTTACGTCTCGGTTGATAGAGACGAAACAGTGACAGTGAACGGAAACGAGAATATGAATTATTAGGAATGGGAAGAATAGTCACATTCTCATATGGGATAAGAAGAAATGGTGGTGGTTCAACTTCTTCTGGTGGAGGTTGATTAATCACAAAATCCGTGTCATTTAGGAATGCGAGTTCGTCGGCAAAAATATCTTCGAAACTTTCAACGATGGTCTGATTGAACGTTTTAATATTAATAAGGGTCGCGCCAGAATTCAACACACTTGATTTTTCAAAAATTATGGAGGTAGGAGCTTTGAAAAACCAATCTACCTCATTCTCAAAGGGGTCTAAATCAAGTGATCTTTCTAGAATTATCGAACTCAAAATTTTGGATTATGATTCATCAACACTCGCTATCATTAAAGAAAGATTAGAAGAAGAATCAGAGAAAGTGGGAGATGAAATGGGTAAACATATTGCTGTGTCGAGTAATACTGAACCAGATGTGGGAAATGAAGGCTGAATTTCGTTCTGCTTTTCGGTTATACATTTATCATCAACTTTAAGACGCATATGGGGTTTGGAAAGAATAGTTAGAGGCTCGAGATGATGACCACATGGGAGTGAAATGACTTGATGAGTTGGTGGGAAAAACTCATCCAAAATTTCGGGTTCATCATTCAATATATCCCCAACGTCAATCTCCTTAATCAAGTGAGGGTTAAAATTCTCAGACACCTCATCAAAAGGAGGGTTCTCAATCAATTGTGGTTCTAGAGTGGAGGTGTAGAGATCACAAGGATTGAGTGTGGCTTCACTTGAAATGGACCCTTCACAATCGTGTAAATCAAACACTACAAAGTCACACAACTCATCAGACATTCTATCTTCAATTGGTGAATCATTTGGTGTTCTTGATATATTAGTTAAACTAGAGTTGTGGATTTCAATTTGGGATAGGGAGATTTGATTAGGAGGGGTGTACCGTTCTCTCTCACTACCCAAATTCTCAATTTGTCCTATAGCCGTATCATACATTGAAAATTTTTGAGCGGGTTCGAAACTAGTTACTCGTTTTTTTTGTTTATTGAGGACGGCCATGCACTCTTTCAATTCCTCTCTGGTGCGGCGTGACGCTATCATATATTCGTCTAGTTTCCGCTCAAGACTAGACATGGGTCGGTAAGGGGTTTCAGCATAAGATTGAAATTCTTGTGGATAAGTAAAACTCCCAAATGACTGATTAGAAGGATTGTCTAGAGAAGGTGTATAAGTCGGGTAGAATTGATAGGAATTGAATGGTTGTGTAAATTGGACAGGAGTAGGATCAACATTGTGATAAGAAGAATATTAATATTGGTTGGTTGGTTGGGGATTTTCAACAGACATCATATACGCCACAAACCGAGTATGAAAATCTTCTTTAGAAAGTGGCAGTGTTTGTTGTCCTAATGGTTTGACTGGATTAAAACTTTGGCCGTTAGCCCTCGCTATATGCTCAGTGATGGACATGCGTTTAGGAGTTCCTTCACTCGGAGTATCAACATAAGAAGATGTAGAATTTGGATGCGGTTGACAGGACCTGGAGTGAGGTGGCCAACTGTTTCTTTTCGTTTGCTTTATCCGATCTCTTAAAGACACGGTAGAGTCGGATGATATATCGAAACGATTACAATAATAAGAAATATATAGTTCTTGATAGCAAAGCTCGGCAAGAGTTCTTTTATTTGGGTTACCATTATACGAAGGTGAAAAAAAAAGAGGGTGAAAAGATTTAAGCTCTATTTGGATTTTTTTGCTTTGAAAGTGGACTTGGGGGTTTACTCACAAAAATACAAAAAACAGCCCTTGAACTAAGATTACCTAGGTCAAGCACTAGACCGCTCCTAGACTTCCAAAGGACAAGCCGCAGGATCATCCTCTACCACCTCTTTATCACTCTTGTGGGGAGGTATCCGCTATACGAATCATCGAAATAGCGGGCCTAATTAAGTAACCACTTGCCTTAGACACACTTGCCTAAACACCACAAAAGTAATGCGGATAAGCGATAGATTACCCACGACCTTCCTCTGTCCTTATTGAGCGCGACGGTCCTTAGAATCTTTGTCTAGATATTTTTTAATTAATGTAGGGTGATGCAGATGCTCGTTTTGTGATTTGTGGGGCTTAGGAAGGGTGATGAAATCTCCACCTAATCTGAATTTGGTCTTTGCCCCTTAATGTCCGTAATAAAATATGCAAAATCAAACCACAAAACAAAACTCACAAAAATATTTTTGAGCAGCGATATTTTGCAAAGAATCCTGCAGAAAATATATTATTGGATTTTTCAGAGGAGTGAGAAAGATATAGAAAAGATACCGGAAAAATTTGAGGGCACAACTCCCTAAGACCGCCGCAATTCCGCCGCCGTTTGCACACCATAACCGCAGTTCCGCCGCGCTCTAAGGTGTTCTTTGTTTAATTTTTTTTCATTGTTGCTTCCTTTGCTCCTCTAGGTCTTGATGAATGTCTCTGAATCTTTATCTTCTCGCTAAAGTGACTCTAGATTCCCTCGCAAAAATCGCACACTAATCGTTAAATATGCAAGATGCGGTTTTGTTTTATTTTTATTATATATATCGAATAAGAATTCAACACAAATAGTAAGAAAAAAAATTACGCACGTATCCCCGGCAACGACGCCATTTGATTGATCTGTTTTAAAGAAGTGTTTGTAGAATAACCGTAATCAATAACGGTGTCGCGTGTAGCTAGACCGAGATGAGTACGGGTCGTCCTCAGAGATATATGGAATCTTTCAATCTTACTTTAGATGTGTTGAAAAAGAGAAAGAATAGAGGAATAAAGAATAGTGGAAATAGTTTCTAGATCTACGTCAAAATACGGATGTAGAATACAGATCTAGTTTGAATACGGATATAGATTTTATAAGAAAAATGCTTGTAGGGTTCGTTCGGATTTAGTAGTCATGGATGACTAATAAAGATTACTCCTTTTATCTATTGATAGATTTAATTCTAGATAGATAGTGATGAATTAGAATTAGGGTTCTTGGAAGAAACTAGGGTTTCCCCACTATTGACCCTTGTCCTTTCATTGATCTATTTTCATGTCTAGCTCTTAACAAAACAATTGTTAATCTGGTCTCAAATCGCGGTCGAGACTAGCAATAAATTGGTAGCGCGCCCGATAAGGATGTTAACATTTATTTTGCTAAAGTTTATAAACTTCATAAGACTTAAAAGAAGTTAAAGCATTTTTTCATCCATTGATCTACCCTAATCTTACGAACCCTATCAAGCGGAGAATTACTCTTGCATGATGGAGATAGAAGAAGAACGGATAGAGAAAGAATTCATAATGTAAATGCAGAAAATAAATGCCAAATAATGATATACTTTTATTAATCAACTTCACAATTACAAAGCCTTCAAGTTCAGATTACAAGAGGAAGAAGAAGTTGCTCTCGATCTCTGCCTTGTAGGAAGTAGATGCTCCGTCGAATCTCACATCGCTCTATCACGTCGAATCATGGACCTGTTGTGAATCTCGTGTTCTTTGACAGTGATTTGCTTCGTATAAAAGGTTGATGATTTCTAACTTTAGCCCTCGGTCCTTTATATAGCCTTCAAAAAAGAAAACATAGTTACCATATATGGTGACTTTTCATATATGGTGATTTCCTAATATGGTGACTTTCCATATATGGTGACTTGTCTTTAGGATCCTACCAAAAAAATCCAGAACCTCAATTCCTTATAACGGCCGTGGATCCGCCGCATATGGCTTGTTTTGGCCGTGGAACCGCAGCCATTTGGTGTGATCATTGCTTCAAAATTCTTAGGCTGCTTCATAGTGACACATTAAGATTTATTTAATGTCTAGAATCTTCATATCTTTTTTGATTCTCTTCCAGCATTGATTCTTCGATTTATTTAACTTCATCGGTAGATTTTTTATTCCCGACACTCGATATCTCGATCTCCTGACCTGAGCTAAACCTTGCACAGTATCTTAATGAATAATGTTAGTAATATTTGTTTTTATTGAGATATTATCCTAACCATTTTATATGGTATTATATTTTAAGAATATTGATTAGGGATATTTGATATGATATGCATATTTTAATTATCAAAATATTGTATAAATATAATATGCATATATTTTCCTTCATAATGTTAATTATAATATATAGAACATATGACAATAGATATTTTGCAGATAAATCCTTATATGTTCTATATTTACAATAAACACCTTTAAGCACTTAACAAAAGTAAGGAAAATGTAATATCAAATGTGCAATATTTGGGACTGAATAATGACCCACCTCGGTTCAGGAAGGTCATCACGAGTGAGGACTCTGTGAAATGGCTGGATGCTATGTGATCAAAGATGGAATTCATGTACACCAACAAAGTATGACTTTGATTGTTGCACCTGAAGGGGTAAAACCCATCATGGGAAAATAGATCTTGAGAAGATTCTTGGTGTAGATGGAAAAGTTGAGACTTTCAAAGCTAGACTTGGAGTAAAAGTTTTTCGTCAATAACCAGGTGTGGTTTATGATGAAACCTTTTTCTCAAGTGGTTATGCTTAAGTTCATCAGGATTAAAGCAGGCATTGTGGAGTTGGAACATCTGTTTTGATGTGACAGTCAAAGAATTTGACTTCATCAAAACGGTAGATGAACCTCGTATAAACAAGAAGGTTGTAGTGAGTAAGGTTGTCTTCCACGTATTGTACATAGATAACATACTCTTGATAGGAAATAGTTTCCTATGCTACACTCGGTCAAGCTCCTCTTGTTACGAGGATTCTCCATGAAAGATCTGGATGATACCTACTATATCTTGTGGATTATGATCTATGATGATAGATCTAAGTGGATGTTGGGAGTGTCCTAAATCCAGGTACATTAACACCGTACTAAAGGAGTTTAGTATGGAGGATTCTAAGCGTGGTGGTTCACCCACTTACTCAGGAATCGCTCTCTCCAAAAAGATGTCTTCCAAGACTGATTTGGAGTGAGCTCGCGTGCAAGGGATACCCTATGCTTCTGCAGTAGGCTCTATCATGTATGCGATGTTATGTACAAGACCAGATGTAGCTGACTCACTAGGTGTAGTGATCAAGAATCAATCGGATCTTGGGAGAATCACTGGACAGCTGCGTAGGACATTCTTAAGTACTTGAGAAGCACTAAAGAAATGTTCTTGGGGTTTGGTAATGGTAAACTCCAGTGGGAGTCATTTACCAATTCGAGCTTCCAGAGTGATAAGGTCGACTGAAAGTTAGTCATAGACTTTGTCTATACCCTCAGTGGAGGGACAGTATGTTGGAAGAGTTCCAAGCTAGATACCGTGGCAATCTAGACGATAAAGGCTAAATACATCGCTATCAACGATACTACCAAAGTCGATGTCTGGATAATTCATGTTCATGAGATGAATATGGTTCATACTATTGAGCGTTCAATAATTGTTATTGTGACAAAAATGGAGTTGTGGTTTTGGCCTTGGAATGCCGGTCCCATCAACGATCCAAGCATATTCTGAGGATAGTATCACCTGATCAGGGAGATGGTTGATCTCCAAGGGATCAAGGTAAGGAGAGTTGAAGAGAAGGATAACAAGACGGATCCACTCACAAAGGACTTTCCCTAGAGAGACTTCTATAGGACATTGAGTATGCGATACTACAACAAATAGCCTTAGTGCAAGTGGGAGATTGTTAGTTATATGTATGCCCTAAAGGCCATTACTGTACATACGATGTAAATTTTAGTGGATGCTTGGACATATATAGAGAGGACTTTCTTTCTCAACATGATAGTATGCTATCTGGTTGCACTTTATCTTAACATGTACACTTATTGTCTCTCAATTACATGTTGATAAATCCCTTAGGATGAGTACTTGACTACCAGGATTATGATTCAGATCATACTAGTGGGGTAATGGTAGTCGGTAAGTACATCCTTTAAATGTTCCTAGTCACAGGAGTATCGAGACGGGGCATCAATATTCCAGAGTAGACTAGCGTATACGCTTCTCGACCTATGTGATGGGCGATGGATGATCCCATATCCATTGGTGTTTGACATCAGAGATGGTAAACGGGTGCTTAGTGGAGACTATGTACACTGGACGGACTCGCCGAGAATTCCTAGATGGTATTATACTTATCGTTAGATAGCAGTCCTCTAGTGACACTGGTACAGGTTAGTCTGTCGACCCGAGATCGTCATAGAGTCTTGTATGATTCCCACTGTACTTTGATTTTCACCTAACCACGTTCAAGAGATCGTACAAAACGGTGGTTTTTGGGTACAGTCCCGAGTCACATGGAGGCAATGAGCGATAGGAGGGGATTCGTCTCTCCCGGTATTGGGGGTTTATGTTGCGCTATGCTCGATTGGCCATAATAGGAAATCCCTGGCCAGGGTTGCTGAGATCTACTGGTAAGTGTTATCAGTAGTTTGTTGAACCGTTATGGACATCACATCGGCATGACTTATCATGATATTGGGGTCTTACATTATACCACCCCCAGGCTATGATATGTGACATATCAAACGAAGAGACCGGACTTTACGGTAGTGTTACTGATTGGATTCGCAGGAGAATGAGCAGGCTTGCTTGTTGATCTTCTGATCGCTCAATATCCGGGTGGCCGTTACGTTTAGCAGACTGCTTGCGGCTTGTGGGTGTCTGATATGATCACCACCTACTGTCGGCGTATTGACGAGTCTTTAGAGTCCTACACAGAGGTTTCCTGGTTCATGCGAAAAGAAGTAGGAGCACATATGTGATATGTGCGGGACCGAAATTAATACGATATATGATAGCGTATTCTATTCTCGCGATATATGATATCGGTCGGTTATATGTGATATAGCCGGGTTATCGAATCAAGTGTTAATTCGATAAGTTGATTCATATGATATTAGTATGTTGTATGTGATATAGCCGGATTATTAAATCAAGTGTTGATTTGATGATTTAATGTATAATTATATATTTGATATATTAACTTACATTAACTAATATTTGCTCACTAAGTATTTCTTTTTCTCACATATACTTTAGTATATATGTGATATATATTAATGTACATTTTTTGTGTCATGCTTGATGCCACATAAGACATGGGTGTATGAGACTCACACCAAGCTTATGATAATGTATGGTTTTATTTATTTAAAGTTAATCAAAATTAGTTGGAAATTAGTTACATGGTTGAAACTTGTAGAAGCTTGTGGAACCATTGACCAAGTCCATTAATTTTGTTTTACTTGTAGATATTTATTAACCTAACCATTATTGTTAGCCATGGTTTAGTCTCTACATAAGTTAGTGTATGACATAAACTCACCCATGGTTGCTATTCTCACACTCTGATAAGATGAGATTCATTCACCATTCTTCTTCTTCTTCATCTCAAGACTAGCTTTTCTTGAGGTGAAGAAATCTTGTGAAAAAAATATTTCTAAAGTGAGCAAAATTTCTACTTCATCATCCTACACTAGACTAGCCATTTAGTTTAGGGTGTTTGCTTCACTAATCTACCATTAGTGAAGAGGTAGCATGAGCTTGAGTCTTCTCGACGTAGATCATCTTCGGCGTCGAAGATTTCGAGCAAGCTTGTTCATTTCTTCATGTGAACCCTTACTAGAGTTCGGGTTCTCACTACTTGGAGCAAAGGGACTACTATACAGAGCTTTAGAAGTGAAGGACCGGTCCACAACGGTTGTATTCCTCATTCACTTAGATATAAAGTTGTTTACATTCTCGTTTCGTCTAAATCTCTAGTTATGATTCTAGAGTTAGGGTTCTTTAGCGCGCCAATTTTTAGAAAATGGCATGGATGATGCCTCCCGAAACCCAGCGGCCGCCTAGGGAACCCTGCAGCGACATATCAGATGAAGAGAATGGACTGTACGGTAAGTGTTGCTTATAGGCTCTACGGGAGTTTGGAAAAGTTTTCTTATTGATCTTTTATTCGTTCAATACCTGGGTAGCCGTTACGTCCAGCTAGTACCGCTGACGGCTTGTGGGTATCTGATATGATCATTACCTACTGCCAGTGTATTGACGAGTCTTTAGAGTAGCACATAGAGGTTTTCTAGCTCAAGCGAAATGAAGTGGGGCACGTATGGATGTATGTGCGGGAGCTTGATTAAATACGAGTATATGATACCGTATTCTAATCTAGCATTATCAACCGGGTTATATATAATATAACCGGATTATTGAATCAAGTGTTGATTCAATGATTTGATTTATATATGTTTATATTTATTTGATATTAGCCTGATTATATTTGATATAGCCGAATTATTGAATCAAGTGTTGATTTAATAATTTGATATATATATATATATATATTATATATAAACTAATATTGAATATTAGTCGGTTGTATGTGATAAAACCGGATTATTGAATTAAGTGTTGATTTAATAATTTGATATACATATATATATTTGATATTAGCTGGTTATATATGATATAACCGGATTATTGAATCATGTGTTGATTTAATAAGTTGATATATATTTATATATATATATATTATACATATATAAACTAATATTAAGCTCACTTAAGATTTTCTTCTCTCTCTATATATATATATATGTGTGATATGTGTGTGTGTGTGTGTGTGTGTGTGTGTGTTTGTATCATGGTTTATGATACAAGGGATTTGGATGTGTGAGAATCACATTGAGAAAGGATAATGATAAACATTTGTGAATTAAAAGAATTGAAGAATGAGTTATGGCTTGAGATGCTTTGAGAAGCCATTACTCATATTCTATTCTTGGATTATTCATAGATATTTATCTCTCTCATTCTTATCTCATCTTATGACTTGAGCTCATGGTTGATTCTAACACTCATTCTATGTTCATCAACTTCTTCATCTCCTCACTATTATTCTTGAGGTGAGAAAAAGAAAAGAGAAAAAAGAAATTTTTTTGAGAAAATTTCTTACTTCATCAACCTACACTAATCTAGCCCATTAGTATAGGTTGTTAACTTCACTAATACTTTGATTAGTGAAGTGTGTGCTTGAGTGAGAAAGAGTTCAAGGTGGATCATCTTCGACGACGAAGAAGACGAGCATGCTTGTTCCAACCTTCAAGTGGAGCCTTAAGAAGAGTTCTAGGGACTACAAGTTGGAGCTTTGGAAGTGAATGACTAAACTACAAAGGTTCTAGACTCTTTACACTTAGTATAGAACTTGTTTGCCTAGTTTAAAAACCCTAATTCTCTAGTTCGATTCTTGTTTAGTATACTTAGACCTCTAAATTTTTAAAATTGCATACTTGAAGCTCATAGAAACATTGTAGAGGTGCTAAGACTTACTTTTAGTGTTGGATATGTATGCCCTAGAGGCCATTATTGTATATGTATACATTTGGATGCTTAGACATATATATGTACAGGACAGTCTTGCTCGATATGATAGTATGTTATCTGGTTTGTCTTTATCTTAACATGTGTATGTTTTACTTGCTATTACTGAAAGGTTCCTAGGCACTCTAGTAAGGTCTCACAAGGCATCGGACATGCCAATTTAAAATTTTTGTCCCGAGAAACCCTAGACTACGGATCTTTAGACTAGATGTTTAGGCGAAACGGAAAACTAGTTAACTATTTAACTATGGGTTAGATGCTACAACCTTTGTAGATCCGGATTTCCACCTCCTTAGCTCCACGTGATCATGCCCTCGCTGTCCATCACGAACCCTCGACTCATTCGTCGGCTTCATCGGAATAATGTGCGGAATAGGTCGTCGGCTTTGTGTCAAAGACGATCTACGTCGAGGTTGCACAAACTCAAGCTCCGACTTCACAAACTTGTGAAACTTGTGAAGTAAACACCCAAAACAACTTGGCAAGAGGTAGAGGGTGAAGAAATAGGAGGTGGGTTCACTTTAGAATTGGATTTATCTCACTAGATCTCAAGTTGCCATTGTTGTAGCAAGCTTGAAGAAGAAGAAGAAGATGAGCTCAAGAAAAGAATATGATAAGTCTTGTAATAAAAATAAATTTAAATCAAATACTTATCATAACTTGAACTAGGGTTAAGTGTAGAGAATTAACCATGGTCACTTGGATGGGTTAGGGTTAAGCATGAAGATAAGGATGGTTAGCAAAGTCAAAGCTTCATGAAGCTTCAATATAAAACAAATAAAGCCACCATTCTTATCTTAATCCATTTCAAATAAATAAATAAACAAATAAATAAATAAATGAATATGCAAAACCCTAATTATCAAATTAACCATGGATTAATTCTATACACTTAACTAAATGATCAAGTATCATCAAACATGATACAAAAAAGTGCACGAAAGCATATCACATATACAATGTGCATCAAGTGAGAAAAATACGTTTAAAGTGAACCAATACTAGTTAATGCAAAGTAATATATCAAATATATAATTATACATTAAATCATTAAATCAACACTTGATTCAATGATCCGGTCATGTCGCACATAACCGACTAGTATTCTATGCATCGATTTATCGAATCAATGATTCGATAACTAGGTCATATCGAATATAACCAATCGAAACATATATCGCGAGAATGAAATGCGGTATCACATACACACATCATTCTCGGTCCTGCACATATCTCATATGCGCTCCTATTTCGTTTCGCTTGTGCTAGGAAACCTCTGTGTAGGACTCTAAAGACTCGTCAATACGCCGGTAGCAGATGATGATCATATCAAGCATCCACAAGCCGCAAGCGGTCTGCTAAACGTAACGGCCACCCGGGTATTGAGCGATCAGAAGATCGACGAGCTAGCCCGCTCACACTCCTGCGAATCCGACCAGTAACACTTACCGCACAGTCCGGTCTCTTCGTCTGATATGTCGCATATCAAGTCTAGGGGTGGTAAACGTCAGACCCCAATAACCCGATAAGTCGTGCTGATGTGAGGCTCATAACGGGTCGAGAAACTACTGGTAACACTTACCAGCAAATCTCTGATCAGCCCTGGCCAGGGACTTCCCTGCTAAGGCCAATCGAGCACTGCGCAACATCAACCCCCAATACCGGGAGAGACGAAACCCCTCCTATCGCTCATTGCCTCCATGTGACTCGGGACTGTGCCCAAAGACCACCGTTTTGCACGCCCTTATGGACATGGTAAGGTGGAGATCAAAGCACAGTGGGAATCACACAAGACTCTATGACTATCTCGGGTCTACAGACTATCCTGTACAAGTGTCACCTGAGAACTGCCATCTGACGTGAGGTATAATACCATCTGGGAGTTCTCGGCGAGTCCGTCCAGTGTACCCAGTCTCCACTGAGCACCCGTACACCATCTCTGATGTCAAACACCAATGGATATGGGATCATCCATCGCCCATCACATGGGTCGAGAAGCGTATACGCTAGTCTACACTGGTATATCGATGCCCCGTCTCGATACACCCACGACTAGGGACCTTGAAGGATGTACTTATGGACTACCATGTCCCCACTAGTATGATCTGCATCATAGTCCAGGTAGTCAAGTACACATCCTAAGGGCTTTACCAACATGTAACTATAAGACAGTATAAAGAGACTAGTGTACATGTTAAGATAAAGAGTAACCAGATAGCATACTATCATATCGAGCAAAAAAGTCATCTCTATATATATGTCCAAGCATCCAATATAATATACAACATCTGTACAATACTGGCCTCTAGGGTATACATACAACTAACAATCTCCCACTTGCACTAGGGCCAGCTGCTGTAGTATCGCATACCGAGCATCCCGAAGAGTCTCTCAAACTGCGTCTGGGGAATGGCCTTCGTGGGTGGATCCGCCGTGTTATTCTTCGTGTCAACTCTCCTGACCTCGATCTCCCGGCGATCAACTATCTCCCGGATCAGGTGATACCGCCTCAGAATATGCCTGGATCGCTGATGGGACCTGGGTTCCTTGGCCAAAGCCACCGCTCCATTGTTATCGCAATACAAAGGTATTGGATGCTCAATGGATGGAACCACTCCAAGTTCAAAAATGAACTTCTTGATCCAGACAGCTTCTTTAGCAGCATCGTTGGCAGCGATGTATTCAGCCTCCATCGTCGAGTCTGCCACGGTTTCCTGCTTGGAACTCTTCCAGCTAACCGCCCCTCCGTAAAGGGTAAAGACAAAACCCGACTGCGACTTAGAGTCGTCCTTATCACTCTGGAAGCTTGAATCGGTAAAGGACTCCACTTGGAGATCTCCGTTACCATACACCAAGAACATATCTCTAGTCCTTCGCAAGTACTTGAGAATGCTCTTCACAGCTGTCCAGTGACTCTCTCCAGGATCAGCTTGATACCTGCTCACTATATTTAGTGAGTATGCTACATCGGGTCTGGTACATAGCATTGCATACATGATAGAGCCTACTGCCGAAGCATAGGGTATACCTTGCATGCGAGCTCTCTCCAAATCAGTCTTGGGAGACATCTCTTTGGTGAGAGTGACTCCAGAAATCGTGGGTAAGTTCCCACGCTTGGACTCTTCCATACTAAACCTCTTTAGTATGGTGTCAATGTACCTGGATTGGGACAATCCCAAAATCCGTTTGGATCTATCTCTATAGATCCTAATTCCCAATATGCAGGAGGCATCACCAAGATCTTTCATTGAGAATCTTTGTGATAAGAAGAGCTTGACCGATTGCAGCATAGGAATATCATTTCCTATCAAGAGTATGTCGTCCACGTACAATACGAGGAAGACAACCTTACTCTCTGCCACCTTCTTGTAGATACAAGGTTCATCTGGATTTTTGACGAAATCAAACTCTTTGATAACGACGTCAAAGCAGATGTTCCAACTCCGCGATGCTTGCTTTAATCCATAAATGGATTTAAGCAGCTTGCACACCTTCCCGCTGCTCCCACTGTCTACGAAGCCCTCTGGCTGAGTCATGTACACGCACTCTTCTAAATCACCGTTTAGAAAGGCGGTCTTAACATCCATTTGCCAGATTTCGTAGTCATGATATGCAGCGATGGCAAGCATGATCCGGATGGATTTAAGCATAGCCACTGGAGAAAAGGTCTCGTCATAGTCCACACCTGGTCTTTGACGAAAACCCTTTGCTACAAGTCTAGCTTTGAAAGTCTCCACTTTCCCATCTACACCAAGTTTCTTCTTGAAAATCCACTTGCTCCCAATGGGTTTTACCCCTTCAGGAGCAACTTCCAGAGTCCATACTTTGTTGGTGTACATGGAATCCATCTCAGACCGCATTGCATCCAGCCATTTCACTGAGTCCCCACTCGTGATGGCCTGCTCGAAGCTAGTTGGGTCATCATCCTCCATGATGCAATCCTCGCTCCCACCATCAATGAGAAAACCGTAGTATCTCTCAGGTGGACGAGAAACCCTACCAGATCGGCGGAGAGGCTGGGGTTCGTCGGGTACTACCGAATCCTCTGGTTCCACTAAATCTTCAGTTTGAGTTTGTGTAGCCGGAATTTCTTCCAGTTCTACCTCACCGCCACTAATTTCTTTTGCAAGAAATTCCTTTTCCAAAAAGGTGGCATGTCGAGAAACAAACACTTTTTGTTCCTCTGTATGGTAGAAAAGATATCCATGTGAATGTTTGGGATATCCCACAAACTTACATAGAACTGACCGTGCCTCGAGTTTGTCCGGATTTTGTCTTTTGACATAGGCCGGGCAACCCCATATCTTAACTCGTTTAAGACATGGTCTCTTCCCACTCCATATCTCATATGGTGTGGTAGGTACAGATTTAGATGGAACTTGATTCAAAAGGTATGCTGCTGTCTCCAGCGCATAACCCCAGAAGGAAATAGGTAACTCAGCTGTACTCATCATTGAGCGCACCATATCTAATAGGGTGCGGTTTCTCCGTTCAGATACACCGTTGTGCTGTGGTGTATATGGAGGACTCAGCTGAGAGAGAATCCCATTCTCTTTTAGGAAGTCTAGGAATTCATTGCTCAAGTATTCCCCTCCTCGATCAGATCGTAGGATTTTAATACTTTTTCCGGTTTGGTTCTCAACTTCTTGTTTATATTCCCTAAATTTCTCAAAAGCTTCTGATTTGTGTTTCATCAGGAACACATACCCGAACCTAGAGAGATCGTCAGTGAATGTAATGAAGTATGAAGAACCATCCCTGGCATGTGTAGACATGGGACCACATACATCACTATGTATAAGTCCCAAGAGTTCGGTAACTCTTTCTCCGTGTCCCGTAAATGGAGTTTTGGTCATCTTGCCTTTGAGACATGACTGGCAAGTGTCATAAGATGAAAATTCAAACGGATTTAAATATCCATCTTTATGCAACTTAGCAAGTCGTGTCGCATTGATGTGACCCAGTCTACAATGCCACAAGAAGGATTCGTTGAGTTCAGAACTCTTCCTCTTGTGTGTGTTTGTTATGCTCAGAACTGTTGATTGATTTAGAACATAAATGTCATTGCATAACGTGCCTGATCCAACCAACTTTTGGTTACGGAAAATGTTCATAACATTGTCCTGTAATGCAAAATTATATCCCTCTTTACTTAATAAAGAAACCGATATAATGTTGCATATCAGGTTCGGCATGTAATAGCATTCGTTCAGAACCAATGTATTACCAGTTGGTAATACAAGGTGATATTCCCCGACAGTCTTAGCTGCAATAATTGCACCATTTCCAACTCTAATGTCTTTATCACCTTCTCCAAGTTCTCTACCTTTCCTTAGCCCATGTAACTGATTACATATATGGGATCCCGACCCGGTATCCAATACCCAGGACGTAGAGCAAATAGAGAAACAGTTCTCAGTAACGAACACACCCGAAGAAAATGCATCAACATGTACTTTCTTCATTCGGGTGGCATGGGAATCCTGGTATTCCCCTATTTCCTGTTCATTCCTATAACTCTTATAAGAAAAAACGGAACCAACGTTCCCCAGCACAGTATAACATGCGGGTTCGGTCAATACATCCATATTATTATCTTGATTAAGGCATGAAATGGTCGCTACCTGGAGAGAGAGAGAAGAAAACACTTTAGCGTATGCTCGTGCAAGATCAGATTGGTTTTTATCTTATCTAATCAGGATGGCTCCCACTGCTTTTTATCAAATCTTCCTCCAAACCCTAAAAGGAAAGACTAGCCGGGATTAATTACACACTACAGGTTCGCCAATCTTTCAGCCAGGCCAGTGTCGGTACTTTGAGGGAGGTCCCCCGTGCTTTCGCACGAACCTAATTAATGTAAACCTCGTTTTCCCAGAGGCGTAACTTCGTTAACACCTTTCTAGACACCTACTTGATCGGCTAATTGCAATGTGTAAAACTCTCCCAGGAGTAACTCTTACTCGCAGTGGGTATCGGGATCCAACTATCTCATAGAAGGTATGCAATCTCATTGCAAATTTCAACACTTGAAATTCCCGATAATATTTTGCCCCTAACCTCCTATGACCTTGACAAAGGCCAACAAACCATAGGATGCTAGTCAAGTTCAACCCGTCATTTCTTGATCGAAATAAACCCACCCGCACGGCCCTTGACAAAGGCCAACAAGGTCGCACGACTACCCTAATCCAATCTGCATCATATGCATAAACAGATAAGCACCAGTTAGCTACCGCACACTGCGCCTTGACAAAGGCCAACAAACGCAGCACGAATACTAACTACTACTTATCTGAAATGACGGAGGGCTACGCAGGTTTTTCATAAAAACCATGAGCGTAATGAACTTGATATCGTTGTAGAATCAAATGAAGTTTTGAAATGGAGTGATTTTGAGGCTTTTCTAGTTTTGCTAAAGGAGTCACTCCCGGCGAATGGATCTCGGTCCTTTCCTCGTCGAATGAGGTGCGGGATATATCATATATATCGCTGTGCAAAGCAAAAAACCAAAAACAGTCAAAAGCAAACCGAGTCTGTAGCATCTGCCAGTTATCGCTAAAGGAGTCACTCCCGTTGAAGGGATCTCGGTCCTTTCCTCATCGAATAAGGTGCAGGGTATATCATATATACCGCTATGCAAAGCAAGAACTGTAGCTACCTGTTTTATTTAAAATCTGATTCTACAACATCTTAGGTTTCTTATCTTTCATTAATCACATTAATGAAGTCCCATCATTTAAACACCTAAACATCACAGATAGATATGACGTACACTTATGCCATCCGCATTCGCCTCGATGTCCCTTCGTGCACCGTTAGGTTAGGTAACTAACGACAGAGCAGGGCAGGGCTAGCGCGGGTGTAAAACATAAGTAACGTCTATGTAATATATCATATATATCATATCCTAAATCCATCACAGAATCGCATCACAGATATCGCAGCAGAATAATCATATGAAATATTGGATATACTAGGACGTCCGTGTTTTCAATACGAGCCAGTATAAAACACGGATTCCACGGTCGTGATGAATAGCCAATCCCACACCCCTAGACCCCTACGAGAGCGGCAAGCAACCCTGCCAATTCTAGGGTTAGGAGACCCGGACTCGACTCCTCGAGTTGGTCTCCCACTGGACCCCAGAACCCGGTTACTTGTGCTCCCCTCCTTGGGTCTATCCTAATGCGGAAAAGTAAATAATATACAAGGGGTGACAACTTCCGCTACCTGGAAGTGCCCCAAATAAAAGAATATTACATACAAGTTTTTACATGAATGAAAATGAAAAACACTCATCTCACATAAAAACCCCCGGCTATTCGAATACGACGATCCAATATAACATATCCAGCAACACATAACATCACATGTCATCAACGTAAGCAAGTATGCATACCCCAATTGTCGTTGACGTATAGCAACGAAACCGGCGATATGAACATACTACACTTACGGTCACAGAAAAGAAAGTGTAAAACTACAACAATTGAAAACCGCAACTTCTTTAGACATCACATGCCTAACAGATATAAATCCCGCATTTTAGTCTCATTATCGAAAACTCTTTTCAATATCATATGGGACTAAACTGCTAAATTTATAACATTCATCCAGTTATCACATAACTTTTGTGAATTCCAATTATTGTATCCCATTCCAGATAAACAGAAAATGTTAAACTTTTCGATCGAACAATCGAACACCCAAGTTTTCCCGATACTGATCAACACATGAAACAAGTATAACAACATTCCGTTCGTGCCTCAGTACCAACGGTCCAGCTGTAGAAGGGTCAAGCCAACGCCTCACATGTGGCATGCCGTACTGTCCCAAACCCGAAGGTTCAAAGGGCAGTTCAAGACGGTCACATAATCGAGTTAAGGTTTGTTGTCTTCTAGAGGGTCCATCGCGTTACTTGCACTACTTAGAACGTCGTTAAACTACGGAAAAATCCAACACTTGGAAATTTCCCGACAGGGGAAAAGTTGGGTATTTATATCCGGTCGAACTTTTTAACATATTCTATAATTTATCCGGAAAGCCACACAGACAAAATTTGATATTCCGATCGAAACTACGAATCCCCAAAACAACTGCAGAAATTCAACTCTTGAAAAATTATTAAAAATACCCAGGAAAACCAGCACTGTATTTCATGAGTTACTGTGCAACCAACACTTCACAACACGACAAAACGGCCGCGCTTCCGCCGCATGAGCCATGCTCGTGCCGCGGATGGGCAGTGGAAAAGTGGAATTAGGTCCACGAATTTTACAGTAATTCCTAGAAAACCCTGCTTGATTTTCTGGATATTTTTAATCTTGAAAAATCCACAATTTTAAAATCTGGACAGAGAGCATGTTTGATTCGGGGTTTCGGATTCGTTCGGACATCAAATTCCGTCTAGACTTCGTCTAAGGCTCTAGCTAGGCTCTGATACCAGTGAAAGGTTCCTAGGCACTCTAGTAAGGTCTCACAAGGCATCGGACATGCCAATTTAAAATTTTTGTGCCGAGAAACCCTAGACTATGGATCTTTAGACTAAATGTTTAGGCGAAACGGAAAACTAGTTAACTATTTAACTATGGGTTAGATGCTACAACCTTTGTAGATCCGGATTTCCACCTCCTTAGCTCCACGTGATCATGCCCTCGCTGTCCATCACGAACCCTCGACTCATTCATCGGCTTCATCGGAATAATGTGCGGAATAGGTCGTCGGCTTTGTGTCAAAGACGATCTACGTCGAGGTTGCACAAACTCAAGCTCCGACTTCACAAACTTGTGAAACTTGTGAAGTAAACACCCAAAACAACTTGGCAAGACGTAGAGGGTGATGAAATAGGAGGTGGGTTCACTTTAGAATTGGATTTATCTCACTAGATCTCAAGTTGCCATTGTTGTAGCAAGCTTGAAGAAGAAGAAGAAGATGAGCTCAAGAAACGAATATGATAAGTCTTGTAATAAAAATAAATTTAAATCAAATACTTATCATAACTTGAACTAGGGTTAAGTGTAGAGAATTAACCATGGTCACTTGGATGGGTTAGGGTTAAGCATGAAGATAAGGATGGTTAGCAAAGTCTAGCCACCATTCTTATCTTAATCCATTTCAAATAAATAAATAAACAAATAAATAAATAAATGAATATGCAAAACCCTAATTATCAAATTAACCATGGATTAATTCTATACACTTAACTAAATGATCAAGTATCATCAAACATGATACAAAAAAGTGCACGAAAGCATATCACATATACAATGTGCATCAAGTGAGAAAAATCCGTTTAAAGTGAACCAATACTAGTTAATGCAAAGTAATATATCAAATATATAATTATACATTAAATCATTAAATCAACACTTGATTCAATGATCCGGTCATGTCGCACATAACCGACTAGTATTCTATGCATCGATTTATCGAATCAATGATTCGATAACTAGGTCATATCGAATATAACCAATCGAAACATATATCGCGAGAATGAAATGCGGTATCACATACACACATCATTCTCGGTCCTGCATATATCTCATATGCGCTCCTATTTCGTTTCGCTTGAGCTAGGAAACCTCTGTGTAGGACTCTAAAGACTCGTCAATACGCCGGTAGCAGATGATGATCATATCAAGCATCCACAAGCCGCAAGCGGTCTGCTAAACGTAACGGCCACCCGGGTATTGAGCGATCAGAAGATCGACGAGCTAGCCCGCACACACTCCTGCGAATCCGACCAGTAACACTTACCGCACAGTCCGGTCTCTTCGTCTGATATGTCGCATATCAAGTCTAGGGGTGGTAAACGTCAGACCCCAATAACCCGATAAGTCGTGCCGATGTGAGGCTCATAACGGGTCGAGAAACTACTGGTAACAATTACCAGCAAATCTCTGATCAGCCCTGGCCAGGGACTTCCCTGCTAAGGCCAATCGAGCACTGCGCAACATCAACCCCCAATACCGGGAGAGACGAAACCCCTCCTATCGCTCATTGCCTCCATGTGACTCAGGACTGTGCCCAAAGACCACCGTTTTGCACGCCCTTATGGACGTGGTAAGGTGGAGATCAAAGCACAGTGGGAATCACACAAGACTCTATGACGATCTCGGGTCTACAGACTATCCTGTACAAGTGTCACCTGAGAACTGCCATCTGACGTGAGGTATAATACCATCTGGGAGTTCTCGGCGAGTCCGTCCAGTGTACCCAGTCTCCACTGAGCACCCGTACACCATCTCTGATGTCAAACACCAATGGATATGGGATCATCCATCGCCCATCACATGGGTCGAGAAGCGTATACGCTAGTCTACACTG
This sequence comes from Agapanthus africanus, assembly GCA_030015575.1. Classification (NCBI taxonomy): domain Eukaryota; kingdom Viridiplantae; phylum Streptophyta; class Magnoliopsida; order Asparagales; family Amaryllidaceae; genus Agapanthus; species Agapanthus africanus. Next base: position 186,372,611 of record CM057341.1, read on the forward strand.
GTATATCGATGCCCCGTCTCGATACACCCACGACTAGGGACCTTGAAGGATGTACTTATGGACTACCATGTCCCCACTAGTATGATCTGCATCATAGTCCAGGTAGTCAAGTACACATCCTAAGGGCTTTACCAACATGTAACTATAAGACAGTATAAAGAGACTAGTGTACATGTTAAGATAAAGAGTAACCAGATAGCATACTATCATATCGAGCAAGAAAGTCATCTCTATATATATGTCCAAGCATCCAATATAATATACAACATCTGTACAATACTGGCCTCTAGGGTATACATACAACTAACAATTACATGTTGATAAATACCGTAGGATCTTTTGTTAGACTACTCGCGTTGTGATGGCGATCATACTTATGGGAGCTGGGTAGTCGGTACGCACATCCTTAAATGGTCCCTAGTCGTGAGAGTATCGAGACTGAGCATCGATATTCTGGAGTAGACTAGTGTATACGTTTCTAGACCCCGACGAGGGGTGATGGTACGGTCCCACAACCATTGGTCATTCGCACCTAAGATCGTATACAAGTGCTCACCGGGGGTGAGTACACCGGACGGACTCGCTGAGAACTTCCAGATGGTACTATAACTATCGTCAGGTGGAAGTTCTCTGTGTAGGTTTACTAGGCACTGTCACAAGGTTCTACAAAGCATCAACCATGCCAAATAAAAATTTTCAAGTGCCGAACAACCCTAACCAAGATCTTAGACTAGAGATTAGGCGAAACAAATAGAAAGTAAACAACTTTACTTCTAAGAGTTTGGGATTACAACCTTTGTAGTCCATTCCTTCGCTTCATAAGCTCCGTATTGAGGTCCCTTCGCTGCGATCATCGAGTACCCGGACTCTAGAGGGGCTCCATGAAGAGAAAGATGCATTCTTGCTTCCAATCTTCAACAACAAAGATGATCTATCTTGAAGAAACTCAAGCCCAAGCTTTTGCTTCACTAATCAAGTATTAGCAAAGAAAACACCCTAATCTAAGTGTCTAGAATAGATGAGGATGATGAAGTAGGAATTTATCTCTCATTTTTTTTCTTTATCTCACTCAAAATCATCACATATCAAAAAGCTAGAAAGCTTTTTTCAAAGGAAGAAGAAGAAGAAATTACTTTGTGATGAATAATGAAAACTTGTGTGAGGTTAGAAATGCAACCATGGGTTAAGAATGAAGACTTAACCCATGTAGAGAATTTACTATGGTAAAGGGTTTGGGTTTGGTTAAGGAAATATCTACAAAATATCTTTACAAAATATCTTTGCTTAAAAACAAAAACAAAGCTTCTAGAAGCTTCAAGAAGGCTTAACCCTAATCCAAACCCTGACCATGTTTAAACTCCACAAAACATGTTGCATTTGTAACCTTAACTTGTTACAATATTATATATCACATATATAATATATTTTGTAACAAAATAAAATAATACAATTAACATATATCTCATATATATCAATGTATTACCCGAGTGAGAAAAAGAATCTTTAAGTGAGCTTATATTAGTTAATGTAATTTAATATATCAAATATATAATTATACATTAAATTATCGAATCAACACTTGATCCGATAATCCGGCTATTTCACAAATAACCGACTAATATAATCTGTATCAGTTCATCGAATCAACACTTGATCCGATGACCCGGCTATATCACATATACCCGGCCGATATCACATATCGCGAGAATCTAATACGGTATCGCATACTCGTATTATTCTCGGTCCCGCACATATCTTATATGTGCTCCTACTCCGTTTTGCCTGAGCCAGGAAACCTCTGTGTAGGACTCTAAAGAATCGTCAATACGTCGGCAGTAGGTGATGATCATTTCAAACACCCACAAGCTGCAAGCGGTCAGCTAAACGTAACAGCCACCCATGTATTGAGCGATCAGAAGATCAACAAGCAAGCCTGTACATTCTCTTGCGAATCCAATCAGTAACACTCCCGTACAGTCCGGTCTTTTCGTCTGATTTGTCGCATATCTCGCCTAGGGATGGTAAACGTCAGACCCCAGTAGCTTGATAAGTCATGTCGATATGAGGTCTATAACAGTTCGAGAAACTACTGATAACACTTACCAGTAATTCTCAGCAATCCTGGCCAGGGATTTCCAGTTATAGCCAATCGAACACAGCGCAACATCAACTCCATATACCGGGAGAGACGAAACCCCTCCTATCGCTCATTGCCTCCATGTGATTCGGGACTGTACCCAAAAGCCACCGTTTTGCACGCCCACTTGGACGTGGTTAGGTGGAAATCAAAGCACAGTGGGAATCACATAAGACTCTATGACGAACTCGGGTCTACAGACTAACCTGTACCAGTGTCACCAGAGCACTGCCATCTGACGTGAGGTATAATACCATCTGGGAGTTCTCAGTGAGTCCGTCCAGTGTACACAGTCTCCACTGAGCACCCGTATACTTTCTCTGATGTCAAACACCAATGGATATGGGATCATCCATCGCCCATCATATGGGTCAAGAAGCGCATACGCTAGTCAACTCTGGAGTATCGATGCCCTGTCTCGGTACTCCTACGACTAGGATGTTGGGTCCACGTTACCCACCCCGGTTCTTTCGAGGAGACGGAATAGGTAAAACAAAAAAATTTCCCTAGCTAGGTAATATGGACCGTTTCATGAAGGATCGTTGCTAAACAAAACTAACATAAAATCTACAAGTTCTAACTACTATGTAGAATGGTTATACCTAGTCTTGAACTCCTTCTCTTCTTGTTGTTCTCTTGAACTCCTTCTCTTCTTGTTGTTCTCCTTCTTACTTGCTCCTTGTAGTAGTTTGTATGGCTCCTCTTCGTCGTCTCCTCTTTGTCGAAGATAGATCCACCCGAGGGTTCGAACTTGAGGTCCTACCTCAACCTAGAGGTGACTAAGGTGCTTGGTTTTCTAAAGCTAGAACCCTAGAAAGAGTAGAGAGTAGTCTTGGTGTTTTATCTCAAAGGAAAATGGTTCTCAACTCATGAGAGGGATTTTTCCTTGAGCTAGAGGAAGAAGGAGAGCAATGGATGAGAGAGAGGATGCAAGTGAGAATGATACAATTTACAACCATGCTCTCATAATTTAGAAAAATGATAATAATAATAATAATAATTAACAATTTATGATGGTGAGTTGATGAATGACCATTATCATTTCATTCATTAAATGTTTTTGCAAAGAATAAGAAGCATCTTTGAAAACAAATGATGATGGTCAACAAGTCTACTTTGGTCAACCGGTCAACGAAGTCAACAAGTCAACAAAAGTCAAGAATTCAACTCAAACATGGCACAAAAATTGTTAACTATTATTATTAATCATATTTCCTATTCTTATTAGGGTTTGGAAAAATACAACAGTCAACTGTGCATACACACCCGTACCATAACCCTAATGAGAATCCTCTGCCTCTGCCTCAGTCAACTGTGCATACACACCCGCATCCGTGATCCGAGAAACACGAATACAATGAGATAAAACTAACCCCAAAACATGTACTAGGATCTGGCTTAAACCAAAGCCCACTACTAATAACTGTCCGGACACCAAACGTGCACAAGTGCGCGGATGTGAACGAACCCCGTCGCAAAACCATGCGACCTCTACTCTGTTTTGTCCAAAGGCGAATAACCCACTGTGTGGGACTCTAAAGACTCGACACTACGCTGGCAGTGGGTTTAACCACAGACCGCAAGCGGCACTAGTTGTACGTAACGGTCCCTAGGTAGATGCCGATAAGAAGACTGATGAGGTGAACCCATCCGAACTCCTACTGAGCCTGTATGTGAAAATCTCCGTACAGTCCGGTCTTTTCGTCTGAGAGTATTGCATGGAGAGCCTAGGGGGCGGTAAAAGTCAGTCCCCTAATAGCGGTACAAGTCGTGTCGGAGTGTATCCCAAAACACCCTGAGAATCTACTGGAAAACCTACCAGCAATTCTCGCTTGCCCTGGCCAGGGACTTTGTGTAATGGCTCTCCTAGACACAGCGCGATATCAACCACCAATACCGGGAGAGACGAATCCTGTCTAACCGTTACTGCCTCCAAGTGCTTCGGGACTGCACCCAACTACTACCTGTTTGCACGACTCAGTAGAGCCGTGGTAAGGTAGTAATCTAAGAACAGTGGGAACACATTCGAGGAGAAGTGACAGTGTCAAGTCAGCGGACTAAGCTGTACTCATGTCACCTGGGAACTGTTAACTGACGATAGGTATAATACCAACCAACAGTTCCCGACGAGTCCTGTCCAGTGTACTCGTAACCTAACGAGCACCTGCATACTATCTCCAGTACGACGTACTGATGGCTGTGGGACAGACCATCTCCCCCACTGGGAAGAGAAGCGTATGCACTAGTCTACTCTGGAGTATCGATGCGCTGTCTCGATAATCTTACGACTAGGGACCAAAATAAGGATGTGCTTATAGACTACCCAGCCCCCACTAGTGTGATCGCCATCACAACGCCAGTAGTCAAGCAAAGATCCTAAGATCTCTACCAATATGTTTTTAGCGATATGTTAAAAGAAACATATACATATATTAAGATAGAAAAAAACCAAGTAGCATACTACTATATCGAGCAAGACTGTCGTAAAACCATCTATATATCCCAAGCCTCCAAAATGTATTATACAAACCAGTACTATACAATAATGGCCTCTACGGCATACATATCTAACAATCTCCTACTTGCACTAAAGGCCAGTAATTGGTGTACCGCATACCCAACGTCTGCACTAAGGCCAGCTGCCGGCGTACCGCATACCCAATAGCTCAAAAAGTCGCTCGAACTGTGTTTGAGGGAGGGCCTTCGTGAATGGATCCGCTGTGTTGTCTTTTGTGTCCACTCTCCGTACCTCGATCTCCTGGCGATCAATGATCTCCCTGATCAGGTGATACCGCCTTAAGACGTGTCTGGATTTCTGATGGGACCTTGGTTCCTTCGCTAAAGCTATAGCCCCATTGTTATCGCAATACAAAGGTATTGGGTCAACAATGGACGAAACCACCTAAAGTTCACTAATGAACTTCTTTATCCAGACTGCCTCTTTTGCGGCATCGCTTGCAGCAATGTATTCAGCCTCCATCGTCGAGTCTGCGACGGCATCCTATTTGGAACTCCTCCAATATACCGCCCCTCAGTTGAGGGTAAACACAAAACCCGAGATAGACTTGCTGTCATCTTTATCACTCTGGAAGCTTGAATTGGTAAAGGACTCGACCCTGAGGTCTCCATTACCGTAAACCAGGAACATCTCCTTAGTCCTTCTCAGGTACTTGAGAATGTTCTTCACTGCCGTCCAGTGGTCCTCACCTGGGTCTGACTGATACCGGCTCACCACGCTCAGCGCATACATTATAGATCCTACCGCCGAAGCGTAGGGTATAGTGTTCATGCGAACCCTCTCCTCGTCAGTCTTAGGAGACATCTTCTTGGAGAGGGTAATTCCGTGCAATGCGGGTATGTTACCGCACTTGGAATCCTCCATACTAAATCTCTTTAGTACGGTCTCTATGTACCTGGACTGCAAAAGTCCCAGTAGTCTTTTGGATCTATCTCTGTAGATCTTGATCCCCAGAATGTACGAGGCATCACCCAGGTCCTTCATAGAGAACCGTTGTGACAAGAATAACTTGACCGATTGTATCATAGGAATGTCATTTCCTATCAAAAGAATGTCGTCCACGTATAATACTAGGAACACGACAGTTCGTCCTACAATCTTCTTATAGACACAAGGTTCATCTTCGTTCTTGATGAAATCAAATTCCTTGATTGCCTCATCAAAACAGATGTTCCAGCTCCGCAATGCCTGCTTTAATCCATAAATGGATTTAAGTAACTTGCACACCTTCCCGCTGCTTCCACTGTCCACGAAACCTTCTGGCTGATCCATGTAAACGCACTCTTCTAAACAGCCGTTTTAACGTCCATTTGCCAGATTTCATAGTCATGGAAGGCAGCAATGGCAAGTAGGATCCGAATGTATTTGAGCATAGCTACTGGAGAAAAAGTTTCTTCATAGTCCAAACCAGGTCTTTGACGAAAACCTTTTGCAGCGAGTCTAGCTTTATAGGTTTCCACCTGCCAATTTACACCAAGTTTCCTTTTGTAGATCCATTTGCATCCAACGGGTTTTACCCCAGGTGGAGCAACATCCAAGGTCCACACTTTATTGGTGTACATGGACTCCATTTCGGATTGCATTGCATCCAGCCACTTATCAGAGTCCCTACTGATAATGGCCTGTCTGAAACTGGTAGGGTCATCTTCTTCCAAGATGCAATCCTCTCGATCCTCGTCTATGAGAAAACCGTAGTATCTCTCGGCGGATGAGAAATCCTACCAGATCTGCGGAGTGGCTGAGGTTCGTCTGGGGTTATTGAATCCAGTGGTTCCTCCAAATTTTCAGTTACATTTTGTAGTCGCTGAATTTCTTCCAGTTCTACCGAACTCCCACCAGTTTCTTTTGCAAGAAACTCCCTTTCTAAAAAGGTAGCGTGGCGAGATACAAACACCTTCTGTTTCTCAGTGTGGTAGAACAGATATCCTAGTGAGTCTTTAGGATATCTCATAAATTTACACAGAACTGATCGTGCCTCTAGCTTGTCCGGTTTCTGTGTTTTCACATAGGCCGGACAACCCCATATCTTAAATCGCTTAAGATACGGATTTCTTCCACTCCATATTTCATATGGAGTCTTAGGCACTAATTTGGATAGAACGTAATTCAGTAGGTATGCCGCTGTCTGAAGCGCATGTCCCCAAAATGAAAGAGGCAACTCGGCACTACTCATCATGGAGCGAACCATATCCAATAGGGTACGATTCCTCCGTTCCGATACATCGTTGTGCTGTGGTGTATAAGGAGGAGTAAGCTGAGAGAGAATACCATTCTCTTTTAAGTAATCTAGGAATTCCGTGCTTAAGTACTCCCCTCCTCTATCAGACCGGAGGATCTTGATACTTTTGCCAGTCTGGTTCTCTACTTCGTTTCTGAATTCCTTGAATTTCTTAAAAGCTTCAGATTTATGTTTCATAAGATACACATATCCGAATCTAGAGAGATCGTCAGTGAATGTGATGAAGTACGAGAACCCACCCCTTGCATGTATAGACATCGGACCACATACATCACTGTGTATGAGTCCCAAGAGCTTTGCTGCCCTTTCTCCATGTCCAGTGAACGGAGATTTGGTCATCTTCCCTTTATGATAAGACTAACAAATTTCATAAGATGAAAACTCGAACGTATTCAAGAGTCCATCTTTATGCAACTTACTTAGTCTTTTCTCTCCGATATGACCAAGTCTACAATGCCAAAAGTAAGATTCATTCGTATCTGAATTCTTCCTCTTGCGTGTGTTTTGTACATTGAGAACTGTATTCTGATTTAGAACGTAGATACCATTACACAGTGTACCTTCTGCAACCAGTACCTTATGAAGGTAGATATTCATGATATTTCTATCAAGAACAAAGTTATATCCATCTTTATCGAGTAAAGAAACTGATATGATGTTGCAAACCATGGAAGGTACATAGTAGCAATCGTTCAAAATCATAGTATTGCCATTTGGCAACACAAGGTGATATTCACCGACGGCTGCAGCATCAACTTTTGCTCCGTTCGCTACTCTGAGCGACATATCACCAGGTACAACTTTCCTACTTTTTCTCAGTCCCTGCAATAAATTACAGATATGAGATCCTGATCCGGTATCAAGTACCCAGGAGGTAGGGCTGACCGTAAAGCAGTTCTCAATTACAAGAACACCTGAAGTAGATGCAAAACCATGCTTCTTCTTCAACTGGGTATCCTTGGAATCCATACAATCCTCTTTCCCTTGCTCATACTTATGACTGTTGTCGTAAGTTAGAGCTGAACCAATGTTCCCCAGCCCCGAATAAGAATTCGGATCGGTCAAGCGATACATTTTATTACCTTGATTAGGGCGTGAAATGGCTGCTACCTGGAGAGAGAGAAAAGAAACACTCAGCGTGCACTCTTGCAAGATTAGATTGGTTTATTGATTTATCTAACCAGGATAGCTCCCACTGTTTCTTCAAATTCTTCTTCAAACCCTAAAAGAAGAACTAGTCAGGATTAATCGCACGTCACAATACTTGCTTAATCTTTCAGCCAGGCTGATGTTGGTACTTCGAGGGAGGTTTTCCAACGCTTTCGCGAAGTTCCTTAATTAAATAACCTCTTTTCCCTGGAGGCATAGCCCCGCTAACACCGTTCTAGGCACCTACTTGGTTTATAGCATTGATTGTTAAGTGAAATAATCTCCCGAGAGTAATCCAACTCATCAGTGGGATCGGGATCCAACTATCATTGTGTGATGACCTAAATGGAATCCACTCTAGTCACCACACTCCAGAAGGTATGCTAAATTTGCAAGTTTCAGTTTCTTTAGAAACTCCCGATGTGGATTTTTGCCCCTAGGACCCAAGTGACCTTGACGGAGTCAACAAATCAAAGAGTCCCGGTCAAGTTCAACCCGTCATTATCTGGATTGCATTAAACCTACCCGCATAACCCTTGACGGAGTCAACAAGGTTATATGACTGTCCTAACCAATCCCATATACTGCTACAAATAAGCAGCACTCATCTACCGTACACTACGCCTTGACGGAGTCAACAAGCGCAGCACGAATACTAAGTGTTACTTGTAAGAAATGACGGAGGGCTACGGCTGGGTTTTTAGCGAAAAACCCTTTAACGTAATGAACTTCATATCGTTGAAGGAACATGATTGCCTTTTTGAAAATATAGTGGCGAAAACATTTGCTAAAGAGGTCACTCCCTGTGAAGGGATCTCGGCTCTTTCCTCGTCGAATGAGGTGCAGGATATTCCAAACTGAATACCTCGATGCAAAGCAAGAATAATCGACTATAGTGAAGTTATTACCCTGACGCAAACTTTTTGTCCAAGGGGTCACTCCCGATGAAGGGATCTCGGCCCTTGCCTCGTCGACTGAGGTGCTGGGTATTCATAACCGAATACCTCTATGCAAAACAAAAGAGAACGTCCTTGCAATAACAGCTTTTTAAAAATTGTTCCAACAACGTCTTTTTGGTTTATTTTCTTTGCATTAATTTAATGCGTCCCATCAGTTAATCCTACCATTGCAGAAAACAACAAAAATATGACGTACGCTTATGCCATCCGCATTCTCCACGGGGTCTCGTCATCACCCGTTAGGTTACTTAACTAACGACAGAGCGGGGGCTGGACTAGCGCGGATGCAAAACATAAGCAACGCCTAAATAGATTTCATATAGATATATACACATTCGTCAGATGCAATGATAGTCATTCCAGATCACAGATGAACACATTGGATATACTAGGAATCCGCATTCCGTACAAGCCTGTAACGAAGAGCGGATTACACGGTCGCGATGAATAGCCAAAACCCCACCCTAGACCCCTACGGGTGTGGCAAACTACCCGCCAAGTACCCGAAGCGAAGCAACCTCCCTCAACACCGTGAGTAGGCCACTCGGCACTTCGAGGTACCCGGCAGTTTGTGCACCCCGCCTTGGGTCTATCATAGGAGCAAAAACAGTAAAAGAAATTATACAATGACGGCTACAAGCCCATCCCGGTTGTGCGGCCATATAAATAATATTACATCAATTTAGATATTACATGAATTGAAAAATAAAGAAAACTCTCATCTCACAACCCCCGGCTATTCATCCGCGACAATACAACGAATTCATATACAAAAACCATCAACATTACAGATCACAGATATGTATAACCCCCACTAATCGACGTATAGCTATTAGCAGACGTTCAACACATATATCACATTACAGATATAACTGTAAGTCGATGTAGTACACCCCAGTACTTGTGGGGAGGCGGAATTTTCAAAAACGATCAAGTTTAAAGAACGAACATCGACTAACCGCTTGAATCGAAGCTAAACTATAAATAACCGTACACAAAGAGTTTCTTTTCACTTGTGTTTAGGGATTATACCTAATGAAACCGGTCCTTCGTCTTTATGTCCTCCTTTGTTCTCCTCGACCTTCTCTAGGTAGTAGACGATCCACCCGAGAGCAAAACACCAAGCTAAACCTCTAACTTGAGGTAACTAATCTACTTTGATTGCTAATCAAAGAAGAAAGGATGATATAGAGTGAAGGTAATGGATGTTTAAGTCTAACTAAACCTTTGATCTCAACACATGAGGATTAAGGATTAGTCTCTTGAAGATGAGAGCTTGAGGAGAGAGAATGTGAGATAAGATAATGAGAAGAGAGAGAGTGTATCATAATATATTATGAAGCATTCTTATTTATCATCAAAAGAAAATGAGTGATGAATAAGCATGCTTCACAAATATCTAATGGTGATTCATTAAGCATGTGTCATTATCATTTATGGTGCAATAATGATAATGATGAATCACTCTCATGACTCACTTTCTTATCCAAAGTAACCTCCTTAGTCACATCTTCTAGAAGCTTCTCGTACAATTACGAGAACGCCCCTCCAAACCGCAAAAATACGGAAAAACTTTAGACTGTAAAAATCCAATAACCGGATACCAGTAACTGGCTTAAACCAAAGCCGACTGGTAAAAACTGTCCGAAAGTCGTACGTGCGTAAACGCACGTATGCGTCCGAACCCTTTGTCGCAAAACCATGCGACCTCTATATCGTTTCGCCTGGAGTAGGAAACTCTCTGTGTGGGACTCTAGAGACTCGACTACTACGCTGGCAGTGGGTTTAACCACAGACCGCAAGCGGCACTAGCTGTACGTAACGGTCCCCAGGTAGTTGTCGATAAGAAGGCCGATGAGAAAACCCATCCGAACTCCTACTGAGTCTGATGTGACAATATCCATACAGTCCTGTCCGTTCGTCCAAGACTATCGCATATCGGGCCTAGGGGGGCGGCAAGCGTCAGTCCCCTAATAGCGGTATAAGTCGTGTCGGAGGGAAGCCCATTACACCCTGAGAAACTACTGGAACCTACCAGCAAATCTCGCTTGCCCTGGCCAGGGACTTTGCATAATGGCTCTCTGACACAGCACGATATCTACTCCCAATACCGGGAGGGACGAATCCTGTCTAACCGCCACTGCCTCCAAGTGCTCGGGACTGCACCCAACTGCTACCTGTTTGCACGACTCCTTTGAGCCGTGGTAGGGTAGCAATCTAAGAACAGTGGGACACACTCGAGGCGAAGTAGCAGTGTCAAGTCTGCGGACTACGCTGTACTCATGTCACCTGGGAACTGTTCACTGACGACTGGTATCAAACCAACCAACAGTTCCCTGTGAGTCCTGTCCGGTGTACCCGTAACCTAACGAGCACCTGTATACTATCTCCAGTACGACGTACTGACGGCTGTGGGACAGACCATCTCCCCAACTGGGATGAGAAGCGTACACACCAGTCTACTCCGTAGTATCGATGCTCTGTCTCGATAATCCAACGACCAGGGACCTGAATAAGGATGTGCTTGTAGACTACCCAGCCCCCACTAGTGTGACTGCCATCACAACGCTGGTAGAGAAGCAAGATCCTAAGAGCTCTATCAATACGTACACTCACATATTAAGATAGAAAAACCAAGTAGCATACTACCATGTTTAGCAAGACTGTTATATACATGTGAATATCCCAAGCTTCCATTAAGTAATATAAAAGCTAGTATGATACAGTAATGGCCTTCTAGGGCATAAACACTAACAATCTCCCACTTGCACTAGGGCCATGTACTGGCATATCGTAGACCAATGATCTCGAGTAGCCTCTCGAACTGAATCTGAGGAAGGGCCTTCGTGAATGGATCAGCAATGTTCTCTTCTGAAGCAACTCTCCGAACCTCGATCTCCTGACGATCAATGATCTCCCTGATCAGGTGATACCGCCTCAAGATGTGTCTGGACTTCTGATGGGACCTTGGTTCCTTCGCTAAAGCTATAGCTCCGTTGTTGTCGCAATACAGAGGTATTGGATCAACTATGGTAGGAACAACCTGAAGTTCTGTTAGGAACTTCTTCATCCAGAATGCTTCTTTTGCGGCATCGCAAGCAGCTATATTCTCCGCTTCCATCGTCGAGTCAGCAACGGTGTCCTGCTTGGAGCTCCTCCAGCACACCGCCCCTCCATTGAGGGTAAAGACATAACCCGACATGGACTTGGAATCGTCCTTATCACTCTGGAAGCCAGAATCAGCAAAGGCCTCCAACCTGAGGTCTTTTCCGCCGTAAACTAAGAACATCTCCTTAGTCCTCCTCAGGTACTTGAGAATGTTCTTTACTGCTATCCAGTGTTTCTCCCCTGGGTCTGACTGATACCGGCTTACCACGCTCAGTGCGTAAGCTACATCTGGTCTGGTACACAACATCGCATACATTATAGAGCCTACCGCAGAAGCGTAGGGTATAATAGACATGCGTTCCCTTTCCAAATCAGTCTTGGGAGACATCTCTTTGGAAAGGGTGATTTCGTGACAAGCCGGTAGATTACCGCGCTTAGAATCTTCCATACTGAATCTTTTCAGTACAGTGTCGATATACCTGGACTGCGAAAGTCCCAACATCCTCTTGGATCTATCACGATAGATCCGGATCCCCAGAATGTAAGAGGCATCACCCAGGTCTTTCATGGAGAACCTGTGTGACAAGAATCCTTTGACAGATTGTAGCATAGGAATGTCATTTCCTATCAATAGAATGTCATCCACGTACAAGACGAAGAATACGACACTTCTGGCTACAACTTTACTATATATGCACGGCTCATCTGGATTTTTGATAAAGTCATATTCTTTGACTGTCTCATCAAAACAGATGTTCCAACTCCGCGATGCCTGCTTTAGTCCATAAATAGACTTAAGCAGCTTGCATACTTTCCCGCTGCTCCCACTCTGATTGAAACCCTCTGGCTGATCCATATAGACTCTCTCTTCTAAATTTCCATTCAGAAAAGCCTTCTTTACGTCCATCTGCCAGATTTCATAATCATGGAAGGCAGCAATAGCAAGAAGGACCCGAATGGATTTGAGCATAGCCACTGGAGAAAAAGTTTCGTCATAGTCCAAACCAGGTCTTTGACGAAAACCCTTTGCAACAAGTCTAGCCTTATAGGTTTCCACCTGTCCATCTACACCAATCTTTTTCTTGAAGATCCATTTGCATCCTATGGGTTTTACCCCATCTGGAGCAAAGTCCAAAGTCCATACTTTGTTGGTGTACATGGACTCCATTTCGGTCCGCATTGCATCTAGCCATCGTACCGAGTCGCCGCTCAGGATGGCCTGCTGGAAGTCAGTAGGTTCATCATCTTCTATGATGCAATCCTCTCTATCCCCGTCTATGAGAAAACCGTAGTATCTCTCAGGCGGATGAGACGGCCTACTACTCCTGCGGAGGGGTGCGGGAATGTCCTGTTCTTCCTGAACTTCCGGTTCTACCAAACTTTCAGTATTGGTTTGCGGTTCTGGAATTTCTTCCAGTTCTATTTCGCTCCCACTTGATTCCTTTTCTAAAAACAGATGTTCCAGAAAATGGGCATTACGAGAAACAAAGACCTTTTGTTCCTCTGCGTAATAGAAATAATATCCCTTGGAGTTCTTTGGATATCCCACAAACAAACATTTTACTGATCGTGCCTCGAGCTTGTCCACATGCTGCTTTTTAACAAAAGCTGGACATCCCCAAATCTTCATATGCTGAAGATGGGGTTTCTTCCCAGTCCACATCTGATATGGAGTGGTAGGCACAGTCTTGGTTGGAGCCCTGTTCAGAAGATATGCCGCTGATTCTAGCGCATAACCCCAGAAAGATCGCGGTAACTCAGCATTACTCATCATGGATCGTACCATATCCAATAGGGTTCGATTCCGTCTCTCCGATACACCGTTATGCTGTGGAGTGTATGGAGGAGTAAGCTGAGAGAGAATTCCTTTCTCTTTTAGGTAACCTAGGAACTCGGCACTTAAGTATTCTCCACCTCGATCAGATCTCAGTGTCTTTATACTTTTGCCGGTTTGGTTTTCTACTTCATTCTTATACTCTTGGAATTTCTCAAAAGCCTCGGATTTATGTTTCATCAGATAAATGAATCCGTATCTTGAGTAATCATCCGTGAAAGTAATGAAGTAGGAATAACCACCTCGCGCATGTGTAGATATTGGACCACATACATCGCTGTGTATGAGTCCTAAGAGCTCGCTCGCTCTTACTCCTTGTCCAGTGAATGGAGTCTTTGTCATCTTTCCTTTGAGACAAGATTGACAAGTGTCATAAGTTTGATATTCGAACGTGTCCAAATATCCTTCTCTATGCAACTTAGTCAACCTTCTCTCATTGATGTGACCCAGTCTACAATGCCATAAGAAAGCTTTATTCAAATCTGGAGACTTTCTTTTTAGTGTGTTCTGGACGTTGAAAATTTGGAGTTGGTTTAAAACATATATGTCGTTATTTAGAGTACCGGACCCAATCAAACCATGATTAAGGTGGATGTTGACAACATCTCTTACAAACGTGAAATCATAACCTTTATTTGATAACAAGGAAACTGATATGATATTACACGTTAAGCTGGGTACAAAATAACAGTTATGTAAAACCAAAATGTGTGCACTCGTCAATCCTAGGTGATAATCCCCGACGGACGCAGCTCCCACGCTAGCTCCGTTAGCAACCCTGAGGATCATATCACCTTCCTTCAGCACTCTACGGTTTCTCAGTGCCTGCAATGAATTGCAAATATGAGATCCTGATCCGGTATCCAATACCCAGGAAGTAGAGTTGATCGACAGACAATTCTCAATTACAAACACACCTGAAGTCGAAGCCACAGCTTGCTTCGGTTCCTGGTTCTTGGCGTTCCACGCGTTGCAATCCTTCTTCCAGTGCCCTTTCCTGTGAAAATGGAAGCACTCATCCTGAACAACTATCGGTACTGCAGTCTTTTTCTTTCCCTTCCCTCCTACCTTACTAACACCTCCTCTAGGTCTGGGTGCGGCCTTCTTCTTCCTTCCTTTGGCCCTAGCCTTGGACCCGGAAGAAGATGTACAGCCAACAAACATAGCGGGTGTTTCCCTTGCCTTCTGCAAGGTGCCCTCTGCACTCCTTAACATGTTCAGGAGTTCCGCAAGTTCAACTTCTTTTCCTTGAAGATTGAAGTTGAGGATAAACTGGGCATAGGTAGGAGGAAGGGACTGGAGAATAAGGTCTGTATAGAGCTCATTATCCAAAGTCGTCCCAAGGTCTGCGAGCTCTTCTATATAGCCAATCATCTTTAGGACATGTTCACCTACCGATGACCCGACAGCCAACCTCGCTCGAAACAAGTTCTTAGAGGTCTCGTATCTTGCTATACGAGATTGCTCTCCATAAAGTTCCTTTGTATAGAGAAATATGCCATCTAGGGACATATCCTCGTGCCTCCTCTGATGTTCATTGTTCATCGAGGCAAGCACGATGCACTTGGCTCTCGCGCAATCTGAATCCCAGGTTTTGCGGATTTCCTTATTCGCATTACTGGATTTGGGACCAGGGACAGCGGGTGCCGTAGCGGTGAGGACGTACCCCAGTTTGTCATAGGTCAAAGCCATTTTGACATTCCGCAGCCAATCTTTATAGTTTGGCCCCGTCAGTATATTTTTCTCTAAAAGTAACTTAAGTCCAGTCATTTTCAGGGTCGCTGCAATTAGGAGAGAGAGAAGAAAACTCTTTAGCATGATGCTCTTGCAAGTTTAGAGTGGTTTTTAGTTTATCTAAACTAGATGGCTCCCACTGTTTCTCGAATCCTTCCTAAAACCATAAAAGAAGAATTAGCCAGGACTATTCTCACCGTACAATACTTGCTTAACCGTTCAGCCAGGCTGGTGTCGGTACTTCGAGGGAGGTTTTCCAACGCTTTCGCGAAGTTCCTTAATTAAATAACCTCTTTTCTCTGGGGGCGTAACCCCGCTGACACTTTTCTGGACACCTACTAGGTTTATAGCATTGATCGTTAAGTGACGAATATCCTGATAAGTATCATATACTCACAGTAGGATCGGGATCCAAAAATCATCGTCTGATAATGTTGTAGGAATGCTACCAACATTCATCAAACTCAAAATGGTATGCATCTCTTTGCAAATTTCAGTTTCTTTAGAAATTCCCGATATAAGTTTTTGCCCCATGCTCTTATAACCTTGGCTTTGGTCAAAGTGTCATAAGTCACATGTCAAGTTCTACCCGTCATTATCTTGTCAATTTGAACCCACCCGTATATACCCCTGACTTTGGTCAAATGGTAATACGACTGTCCCAAACCAACTCATCTATCTTATGCAACAAATGAAAACCCAGCAGCTACCAAACACTATGCCTTGACTTTGGCCAAAATGCATAGCTTGAATACTACTGAATACCCAAATGAAATGACGGAGGGCTACGACTGGTTTTGGCGAAACCGTGAACGTAGTGAACTTGATATAACCGAAGGAACCTGATAGCTTTTAAGAGGAGTGGTTAAAGCTCCGTATTTAAAAATATCTGTTTTAAAAATAACCGAGTGGTTTCTTTTAAATTGTTCCAACGATTAAAACTTTGGTTTATTTGCTTTGCATTATTGATAATGCGTCCCATCATTAACCTATCATTGCAGAAAACAACGAAAATACAACGTCCTCTTATGCCATCCGTATTCGCCACTGGGTCCCGTCATCACCCGTTAGGTTACTTAACTAACGACAGAGCGGGGGCTGGGCTAGCGCGGGTGTAAAACATAAGTGACGTCTAAATAGCTACAATAAATATAGATATTTTACATTCGTCTGACGCAATGATATTCATTCCAGAACACAGATAAACAATATTGGATTTGCAAGCAATCTGTATTTCTTTTGAGCCTGCAAGAAAAGACAGATTACACAGTTGTGATGAATAGCCGTTACCCCACCCTCGACCCCTACGGGTACGGCAAACTACCCACCCGGCAGTCTGTGTACCCCACCTTGGGTCAGTCCTAGGAGCAAAAACAGTAAAATGAAATAATACAACGGTGGCTACGACCGCAACCTGGAAGTGCCCCGTAAAAATAATATTACAACAAATTACATTTACAACAAATGAATTAACCCATTGCAAACCCCGGCTATACACCACAACAGTCCAATACAGTTTATATGCACAAACAGATATAACAATTTCAGAAATGTGCAACCCCCTGCCAACCGACATACTAGCAGTTGGGGGAGGTTTACGAACACATTTATCAATCACAGATATAATCCAACATGCAAATACTGTACAATTTCGATCGATTAAACAACATCAATATTGCTCCAAAATCTGCTCTATTAAACAGTAACCTGAGCAAATATTAAATATTCCAGAAAACCCCAAATATTACACAGAAGCAACAGAAGAAAACTCGGCTCCTGACTCGCCAACTCGGCGATGGAAGCGCGGCGACTCAGTAGGCTGAGGCCGCGGTTCCGCGGCGGGTTGGACGATTCAGGCGACTGTTTTTCTTGGGTGCTCTACTGGTGTCATGTCAAGCTCTCTGAACTCACCTGAAAAATTTTTGGACATCGTTTTAAATTCGACAGAAACTTACATTTTTTAGGGTTTTCCGGCTTCGTTTTTCCGTTCGAAATTCGTACAAATTTGCAATTAAGTTATTTAGTGTTTAGCGAGGCTCTGATACCACTGTAAGTCGATGTAGTACACCCCAGTACTTGTGGGGAGGCGGAATTTTAAAAAACGATCAAGTTTAAAGAACGAACATCGACTAACCGTTTGAATCGAAGCTAAACTATAAATAACCGTACACAAAGAGTTTCTTTTCACTTGTGTTTAGGGATTATACCTAATGAAACCGGTCCTTCGTCTTTGTGTCCTCCTTTTTTCTCCTCGACCTTCTCTAGGTAGTAGACGATCCACCCGAGAGCAAAACACCAAGCTAAACCTCTAACTTGAGGTAACTAATCTACTTTGATTGCTAATCAAAGAAGAAAGGATGATATAGAGTGAAGGTAATGGATGTTTAAGTCTAACTAAACCTTTGATCTCAACACATGAGGATTAAGGATTAGTCTCTTGAAGATGAGAGCTTGAGGAGAGAGAATGTGAGATAAGATAATGAGAAGAGAGAGAGTGTATCATAATATATTATGAAGCATTCTTATTTATCATCAAAAGAAAATGAGTGATGAATAAGCATGCTTCACAAATATCTAATGGTGATTCATTAAGCATGTGTCATTATCATTTATGGTGCAATAATGATAATGATGAATCACTCTCATGACTCACTTTCTTATCCAAAGTAACCTCCTTAGTCACATCTTCTAGAAGCTTCTCGTACAATTACGAGAACGCCCCTCCAAACCGCAAAAATACGGAAAAACTTTAGACTGTAAAAATCCAATAACCGGATACCAGTAACTGGCTTAAACCAAAGCCGACTGGTAAAAACTGTCCGAAAGTCGTACGTGCGTAAACGCACGTATGCGTCCGAACCCTTTGTCGCAAAACCATGCGACCTCTATATCGTTTCGCCTGGAGTAGGAAACTCTCTGTGTGGGACTCTAGAGACTCGACTACTACGCTGGCAGTGGGTTTAACCACAGACCGCAAGCGGCACTAGCTGTACGTAACGGTCCCCAGGTAGTTGTCGATAAGAAGGCCGATGAGAAAACCCATCCGAACTCCTACTGAGTCTGATGTGACAATCTCCATACAGTCCGGTCCGTTCGTCCAAGACTATCGCATATCGGGCCTAGGGGGGCGGCAAGCGTCAGTCCCCTAATAGCGGTATAAGTCGTGTCGGAGGGAAGCCCATTACACCCTGAGAAACTACTGGAACCTACCAGCAAATCTCGCTTGCCCTGGCCAGGGACTTTGCGTAATGGCTCTCTGACACAGCACGATATCTACTCCCAATATCGGGAGGGACGAATCCTGTCTAACCGCCACTGCCTCCAAGTGCTCGGGACTGCACCCAACTGCTACCTGTTTGCACGACTCCTTTGAGCCGTGGTAGGGTAGCAATCTAAGAACAGTGGGACACACTCGAGGCGAAGTAGCAGTGTCAAGTCTGCGGACTACGCTGTACTCATGTCACCTGGGAACTGTTCACTGACGACTGGTATCAAACCAACCAACAGTTCGCTGTGAGTCCTGTCCGGTGTACCCGTAACCTAACGAGCACCTGTATACTATCTTCAGTACGACGTACTGACGGCTGTGGGACAGACCATCTCCCCAACTGGGATGAGAAGCGTACACACCAGTCTACTCCGGAGTATCGATGCTCTGTCTCGATAATCCAACGACCAGGGACCTGAATAAGGATGTGCTTGTAGACTACCCAGCCCCCACTAGTGTGACTGCCATCACAACGCTGGTAGACAAGCAAGATCCTAAGAGCTCTATCAATACGTACACTCACATATTAAGATAGAAAAACCAAGTAGCATACTACCATGTTTAGCAAGACTGTTATATACATGTGAATATCCCAAGCTTCCATTAAGTAATATACAAGCTAGTATGATACAGTAATGGCCTTCTAGGGCATAAACACTAACAATAACCCATTAGCCAAAGTCTACAGAGCTTCGATCAAAATACGGATTTGTAACCACCCTAAACACAAATTTGTTCCCTGGAAAATCTGGGCAGAAACAACATATACTAAAAATCCCAAAACATCCAAATAAGAACACTGCACAAAACCCGGTCCACGGCCAAGTCAACTCGGCCGCGGTTCCGCGGCAGGAAGCTTGTTCTTGCCATGGATCCACGGCGCTTTGACCGAGTCACTGGATCGTTTTTGTTCTGTGTTTTTACAAAACCCTGAGCCGATTTTTCATGTATGTTAAATCATTTTTAGAGCAGTATAAAAAATCGGCAGAAACATGGTTTTTCAGGACGTGTTTTGCGATTTTTGTCCGATCGAAATTCTAGATACTTTGCTAACATGCTAGTTTGTATTTAGCTAGGCTCTGATACCACTGTTGGGTCCACGTTACCCAACCCGGTTCTTTTGGGGAGGCGGAATAGGTAAAACAAATTTTTTTCCGTAGCTAGGTAACATGGACCGTTTCATGAAGGATCGTTGCTAAACAAAACTAACATAAAATCTACATGTTCTAACTACTATGTAGAATGGTTATACCTAGTCTTGAACTCCTTCTCTTCTTGTTGTTCTCTTGAACTCCTTCTCTTCTTGTTGTTCTCCTCCTTATTTGCTCCTTGTAGTAGTTTGTATGGCTCCTCCTCGTCGTCTCCTTTTGTCGAAGATAGATCCACCCGAGGGTTCGAACTTGAGCTCCTACCTCAACCTAGATGACTAAGGTGCTTGGTTTGCTAAAGCTAGAACCTTAGAAAGAGTAGAGAGTAGCCTTGGTGTTTTATCTCAAAGGAAAATGGTTCTCAACTCATGAGAGGGATTTTTCCTTGAGCTAGAGGAAGAAGGAGAGCAATGGATGAGAGAGAAGATGCAAGTGAGAATGATACAATTTACAACCATGCTCTCATAATTTAGAAAAATGATAATAATAATAATAATTAACAATTTGTGATGGTGAGTTGATGAATGATCATTATCATTTCATTCATTAAATGCTTTTGCAATGAATAAGAAGCATCTTTGAAAACAAATGATGATGGTCAACAAGTCTACTTTGGTCAACCGGTCAACGAAGTCAACAAGTCAACAAAAGTCAAGAATTCAACTCAACCATGACACAAAAATTGTTAACTAATATTATTAATCATATTTCCTATTCTCATTAGGGTTTGGAAAAAGACAACAGTCAACTGTGCATACACACCCGTACCAAAACCCTAATGAGAATCCTCTGCCTCTGCCTCAGCCAACTGTGCATACACACCCGCATCCGTGATCCGAGGAACAAGAATACAATGAGATAAAACTAACCCCCAAACATGTACTAGGATCTGGCTTAAACCAAATCCCACTAGTAATAACTGTCCGGACACCAAACATGCACAAGTGCGCGGATGTGAACGAACCCCGTCGCAAAACCATACGACCTCTACTCTGTTTTGCCCAAAGGTGAATAACCCTCTGTGTGGAACTCTAAAAACTCGACACTACGCTGGCAGTGGGTTTAACCACAGACCGCAAGCGGCACTAGCTGTACGTAACGGTCCCCAGGTAGATGCCGATAAGAAGAATGATGAGGTGAACCCATCCGAACTCCTACTGAGCCTGTATGTGACAATCTCCGTACAGTCCGGTCTGTTCGTCTGAGAGTATCGCATAGCGGGCCTAGGGGGGCGGTAAACGTCAGTCCCCTAATAGCGGTACAAGTCGTGTCGGAGTGTAGCCCAAAACACCCTGAGAATCTACTGGAAAACCTACCAGCAATTCTCTCTTGCCCTGGCCAGGGACTTTGTGTAATGGCTCCCTAGACACAGCGCGATATCAACCCCCAATACCGGGAGAGACGAATCCTGTCTAACCGTCACTGCCTCCAAGTGCTTCGAGTCTGCACCCAACTACTACCTGTTTGCACGACTTAGTTGAGCCGTGGTAGGGTAGTAATCTAAGAACAGTGGGAACACACTCGAGGCGAAGTGACAGTGTCAAGTCAGCGGAAAAAGCTGTACTCATGTCACCTGGGAACTGTTAACTGACGATAAGTATAATACCAACCTACAGTTCCCGACGAGTCCTGTCCACTGTACTCGTAACCTAACAAGCACCTGCATACTATCTCCAGTACGACGTACTGATGGCTGTGGGACAGACCATCTCCCCCGCTGGGAAGAGAAGCGTATGCACTAGTCTACTCTGGAGTATCGATGCCCTATCTTGATAATCCTACGACTAGGGACCAAAATAAGGATGTGCTTATAGACTACCCAGCCCCCACTAGTGTGATCGCCATCACAACGCCGGTAGTCAAGCAAAGATCCTAAGGGCTCTACCAATATGTTTTTAGCGATATGTTAAAAGAAACATATACACATATTAAGATAGAAACAAACCAAGTAGCATACTACTATATCGAGCAAGACTGTCGTAAAACCATATATATATCCCAAGCCTCCAAAATGTATTATACAAACCGGTACTATACAATAATGGCCTCTAGGGCATACATATCTAACATAGGAACATTTGAAGGATGTACTTAGCGACTATACTTTCCCCACTAGTATGATCTGCATCATAATCCTGGCAGTCAAGTACTCATCCTAAGGGCTTTATCAACATGTATCATAGAGACAATCAGAGTAGATGTTAAGATAAAGGGCAACCAGATAGCATACTATCATGTCGAGCACGAAAGTCCTCCCTATATATGTACAAGCATCCACTACAATATACATTGTATGTACAGTAATGGCCTCTAGGGCATACATATAACTAACAATCTCCCACTTGCACTAGGGCCATCTGTTGTGGTATCGCATACCCAACAATCAGCTGTGGTTGAAGTATCTCATACTCAACCATCCCATAAAATTCTCTACTGGGAAATAGGCCTTTGTGAGTGGATCCGCGCTGTTTCCTCTGTGTCTACTCTCCTAACGTCGATCTCCCTGGAGATCAACCATCTCTATGATCAGGCGATACTGCCTAAGAATATGTCTAGATCTCTGATGGGATGGGGGGTTCCTTGGCAAAAGCCACAACTCCATTGTCACACAATGGGAGGAACGAAGTTCATCTCATGAACAAATGTACATCCAGACTATTTCTTTGGTAGCATCCTTGGTAGTGATGTATCTTGCCTTTAATCGTCTAGTATGTCACGGTATCTAGCTTGGAACTCTTCCAACATGTAGAGTTCCTAGGCACGCTAATGAGGTCTCACAAGGAATCAACCATTCCAATTTCAAATTTTACTAGTGCCGAGAAACTCTAATACGGATCGTTAGCTAGAATTTTAGGCGACAAATGAAACTTGTTAACTACTTAACTAAAAGAACGGAAATACAACCTTTGTAGATCCGGTCCTCCACCTCCATAGCTCCGCAATGAAGTCTCCTCGCTGTCCAAATCGAATCCCGGGCTCTAGCGTCGGCTTCATCGGAGAAATGGGCGGGCTAGGTCGTCGACGTCGATGCCGAAGATGATCTACGTCGAGGCATCACTAGATCAAGCTCCCACTTCACCAAGTCATGAAACTTGTGAAGAAAACACCCTATACTACTTGGCAAGAGGTAGAGGATGAAGAGATGGGTTCACTTTAGAATTGGATTTCTCACTCTTTTTCTCACTTTGCCATTGTTGGTAGCAAGCTTCTTCATGTGAAGAAGAAGAAGAAGATAATTATCATAAGAATAATTGAAAAAGAATTGATTCTTATCATATTCTAAACTTAGTTAAGTGTAGAGAAGAGACCATGGTTAGTTATGATGGTTAGGGTTAAGCAAGAGACAAGAATGGTGGACTAGGTCAAAGTTTCATGAAGCTTCAACTAAACTACAAATAAAGCCACCATTCTTTTCTTATCATTTCCAAAATGAATAAACAAATAAATAAATGAATAAGAAAAACCCTAATCATCAACTTAACCATGGTTTAATTCTTTACACTTAACCAAATAAACATGTATCATCAAACATGATACAATCAAGTGCACAAAAGTATATCACATATACAACTTGCACAAATCAATTGAGAAAATCCATTTAAAGTGAACCAATACTAGTTAATGCAAAGTAATATATCAAATATATAATTATACATTAAATCATTAAATCAACACTTGATTTAACGATCCGGTCATATCGCATATAACCGACTAGTATCCTATGTATCGGCTTATCGAATCAATCCTTGATTCGAAAACTAGGTTATATCGCATATAACCAATCGATACATTCATCGCGAGAATGAAATACGATATCACATACACGCATTATTCTCGGTCCTGCACATATCTCATATGCGCTCCTATTTCGTTTCGCTTGACCCAGGAAACCTCTGTGTAGGACTCTAAAGACTCGTCAATACGCCGGCAGCAGATGATGATCATATCAAGCACCCACAAGCCGCAAGCGGTCTGCTAAACGTAACGGCCACTCGGATATTGAGCGATCAGAAGATCGACGAGCAAGCCCGCTCATATTCCTATGAATCCAACCAGTAACACTTACCGTACAGTCCGGTCTGTTCGTCTGATATGTCGCATATCTCGCCTAGGGGTGGTAAACGTCAGACCCCAGTAGCTCGATAAGTCGTGTCGATATGAGGTCTATAACAGTTCGAGAAACTACTGGTAACACTTACCAGTAAATCTCAGCAACCCTGGCCAGGGATTTCCGGTTATAGCCAATCGAACACAGCGCAACATCAACTCCGTATACCGGGAGAGACGAATACCCTCCTATCGCTCATTGCCTCCATGTGATTCGGGACTGTACCCAAAAACCACCGTTTTGCACGCCCTCTTGGACGTGGTAAGGTGGAAATCAAAGCACAGTGGGAATCACACAAGACTCTATGACGATCTCGGGTCTACAGACTAACCTGTACCAGTGTCACCAGAGAACTGCCATCTGACGTAAGGTATAATACCATCTGGGAGTTCTCGACGAGTCCGTCCAGTGTACCCAGTCTCTACTGAGCACCCGTATATCATCTCTGATGTCAAACACCAATGGATATGAGATCTTCCATCGCCCATCTGTATGGGTCGAGAAGGTATACGCTAGTCTACTCTGGTATATCGATGCCCCGTCTCGATATACCCACGACTAGGGACCTTGAAGGATGTACTTATGGACTACCATGTCCCCACTAGTATGATCCGCATCATAGTCCAGGTAGTCAAGTACACATCCTAAGGGCTTTACCAACATGTAACAGAGAGACAATTAGTGTACACGTTAAGGTAAAGAGTAACCAGATAGCATACTATCAAGTCGAGCAAGAAAGTCCTCCCTATATATGTCCCAGCATCCACTACAATATACATCCTGTATACAGTAATGGCCTCTAGGGCATACATATAACTAATAATCTCCCACTCGCACTAGGGCCATCTGTAGCAGTGGTTGTAGTATCTCATACTCAACCATCCCATAAAAATCTCTCTATGGGAATAGGCCTGTGGGAGTGGATCCTCCGTGTTGTCCTCTGAGTCTGCTCTCCTAACCTCGATCACCTTGGAGATCAGCCATCTCCATGATCAGGTGATACAGCCTTAGAATATGTCTGGATCACTGATGGGACGGTCGTTCCTTGGCATAAGCCACAACTCCATTGTCACACAATGGGAAGAACTAAGTTCATCTCATGAACCAATATACATCCAGACTGCCTCTTTGGTAGCATCTTAAGTAGCGATGTATCCAGCCTTTATCGTCTAGTATGCCACGGTATCTAGCTTGGAACTCTTCCAACATACCATCCCTTTACTGAGGGTAAAGACAATGCCATTGACTGACTTTCAGTCGTCCTTATCTCTCTGGAACCCTTCCAGTGATTCTCCCCAGGATCGATCGATACCATCTCACTACAACTAGTGAGAATCCTAACATCCAATTAGATCTATCTCATAGATCCATAACCCAGGATTTAGAAGGTATCACTTTGATCCTTTATGGAGAATCATTGTGATAAGCGGAGATTGACCGAGCGTAGCATAGGAAACTCCTTCCCTATCAAGAGCATGTCATCCACGTACCCTACGAAGATCGTCACTATACTCCCTACTACATTTTTGTTTATACAAGGTTCATCTACCATTTTGATGATGTCAAACTGTTTGACTACTCATCAAAACAGACGTTCTAACTCTGCGATGCCTGCTTTATCATATAAAACATCCTGCATACGTTTCCGCTGCTCCCACTGTCTACGAAGCCCTCTGGCTGTGTACTTATAGATGCTTTCTTCCAAAACATCATTTAGAAAAGCTGTCATGACACCCAACCACCAGATATCGTAGTCATGGTATGTAGCATTGGCAAGTAGGATCCGGATGGACTTAAGCATAGGCACTGGAAAAGGTTTCATCATTATCCACGCCTGGTCGATGACGAAAACCTTTAACAAGTCTATCTTTGAAAGTCTCAACTTTTCCATCTACACCAAGTAATCTTCTCAAGATATACTTGCTCCTGATGGGGATTTAACCCTTCAGATATAGCAACCAAAGTCCATACTTTGTTGGTGTATAAGGATTCCATCTCAGATCGCTAAGCATCCAGCCATTCTTACAGAGTCCCACTCTTGATGGCCAGCTCGAAACTAGTTGGGTCATTATCTCATGATGCATTCCTCACTCCCACTGTCATAGAGAAACCGAAGTATCTCTCAGGTGGGTAAGGAACCCTACTAGATTGGCGGAGAGGCTGAGGTTCGTTGGAATCTACTGAATCCTTTGGTTCTATCAAATCATCTGCAGTAGTTTGTATAGCTGGAACGTTTCCAGTTCTAAAGAACTGACCTTGCCTCGATCTTGTCCGGATTTTTCTTTTAGACATAGGCCGGACAACCCCAAATCTTAACTAACTTAAGAGATGGGCTCTTCCCTTTCCATATCTCATATGAAATGGTAGGCATCTGATTTGATCGGAACCCTATTCAACAGGTATGCAACTTCTTAAGTGCATATCTCCCAAAAGGAAATAGGAAAACTCAGTAGTACTCATCATAGAGCACACCAAATTACATAGGGTGTTATTGCTCCGCCCCGATATACCATCGTGCTATGGTGTATACGGAGGAGTAATTCTGAGAGAGAATCTCATTCTCCTTTAGAATAGTCCAGGATTACCATGCACAAGTATTCTCCTCCTCGATCACATCAAAGGACATAATACTTATACCCGTATTTTGGTTCTCTACTTCTAACTTATATTCTGTGAATATCTCAAAAGGTTCGGACTTGTGTTTCAACAGGAACATATGTCTGAATCTCGAGAGATTATCAGAGAATGTAATGAAGTACAAAGAACCGGTCTTGGCATGTGTAGACTGGGGACCTACATATATCAACATGTATCATCCTAAGAGTTCATTAACTCTTTCTCTGTTTCCAATAAACAGAGCTATGGTCATCTTATCTTTGTGACATGACTGGCGAGTTTCACAAGATGTAAATTCAAATTAATTTAAATATGCATCTTTATGTAACTCTAGCTAGTCGGGTCGCATTGATATGACCTAGTCTACAATACCTCAAGAAGGATTCGTTCATTTCTGAACTCTTCCTCTTGTGTGTGTTCTGTATACTAATAACTGTAGTTTGATTTAGAACTTCAATGCTTTTAGATAACGTGCCTGAACCGATCAACTTTTGATATGGGAAATGTTCAAAACATTATCCAACAATACAAAATTTTATCATTTCTTTACTAATAAAGAGACTGATATGATTTTGTATATCAGGTTCGGTATCTAATAACATTCGTTCAGAATCAATGTATTTGTAATACAGGGTGACAGTGACCAACAGACTTGGCTGCAACACTTGCCCTGTTTTCTGCCTCATGAAACTTATCACCCGTTCTCAGTTCTCTACCTTTCTGTAGCCCTATGTAACAGATTACATATCTGGGATCCTGATCCGGTATCAAATACCTAGGACGTAGAGGATACTGAGAAACAGTTCTTTATAATGAACACACCCGAAGATGATGCATCAGCATGCACTCTCTTCGTTTGGGCGGCACGGGAATTCTGGTAATCCCCTATTCTCTGCTCTGTCTTATAACAATTATAAGTTGGAGCGGGACCAACGTTCCCCAGCACAGTATAACAAGCGGGTTCGGTCAAAATATCCGTATTATTTTCTTGATTAAGCCGTGGCATGGTCGCTACCAGGAGAGAGAGAGAAGAAAACACTCAGCGTGCGCTCTTGCAAGAATAGATTGATTATTATTTTATCTAATCAGGATGGCTCCCACTGTTTTAATCAAATCTTCCTTCAAACCCTAAAAGGAAAGACTAGCCGGGATTAATTACACGCTACAAGTTCGCCAATCTTTCAGCCAGGCCAGTGTCGGTACTTTGAGGGAGGTCCCCCGTGCTTTCGCACGAACCTAATTAATGTAAACCTCGCTTTCCCAGAGGCGTAACCCCGTTGACACCTTTCTAGACACCTACTTGATCGGCTAATTGTAATGTGTAAAACTCTCCCAGGAGTAACAATTACTCACAGTGGGTATCAGGATCCAACTATCTCATAGAAGGTATGCAATCTCATTGCAAATTTCAACACTTGAAATTCCCGATAATATTTTACCCCTAGTGTCCTATGACTTTGACGAATGCCAAACAACCCATAGTCCACTAGTCAAGTTCAACCCGTACATTTCTTGATCGAATTAAACCCACCCGCACGACCCTTGACGAATGCCAAACAACGCCGTACGAATACCCTAATCCAATCTGCATCATATGCATAAGCAGATAAATACTAGTTAGCTACCGTACACTACGCCTTGACGAATGCCAAACTACCGCAGCACGAATACTAACTAGTACTTATCTGAAATGACGGAGGGCTACGTCAGGTTTTTCTGAAATCCTATTGCGTAATGAACTTGATATCGTTGTAGGATCGAATGAATTTTAAAATGGAGTGTTTTTGAGGCTTTTCTAGTTTTGCTAAAGGAGTCACTCCCGGTGAAGGGATCGTCGGTCCTTTCCTCGTCGAATGAGGTGCGGGATATATAATGTATATCACTGTGCAAAGCAGAAACTATAGAAGCAATCAAAAGACAAACCGAGTGTGTAGCATCTGCCAGTTATTGCTAAAGGAGTCACTCTCGGTGAAGGGATCTCGGTCCTTTCCTTATCGAATAAGGTGCAGGATGTTCTACAAGGAACACCGCGATGCAAAGCAAGAACTGTAGCTACCTATTTTATTTTTGAAATTCGATTCTACAACATCTTAGGTTTCTTTTATTTCATTAATCATATTAATGAAGTCCCATCATTTAAATTACCTAAACATCACAGATAAATACGACGTACACTTATGCCATCCGCATTCGCCTCGATGTCCCCTCGTGCACCGTTAGGTTAGGTAACTAACGACAGAGCGGGGCAGGGCTAGCGCGGGTGTAAAACATAAGTAACGCCTATATAATATATCATATATACTATATACTGTATCTATCACAGAACATCACATGATCACATCACAGATATCGCAGCAGAAGAAACATATGAAATATTGGATATACTAGGACGTCCGTGTTTTCAATACGAGCCAGTATAAAATACGGATTCCACGGTCGCGATGAATAGCCAAACCCATACCCCTAGACCCCTATGAGAGCGGCAAGCAACCCTACCAATTCTAGAGTTAGGAGACCCGGAATCGACTCCTCGAGTTGGTCTCTCACTGGACCCTAGAACCCGGTTACTTGTGCTCCCCTCCTTGGGTCTATCCTAGTGCGGAAAAGTAAATAATATACAAAAGGTGACAACTTCCGCAACCTGGAAGTGCCCCAATAAAAGAATATTACATACAAGTTTTTACATGAATGAAAAATGAAAAACACTCATCTCATATTAAAAAACCCCGGCTATTCAAACATGACGATCCAATATAACATATCCAGCAACACATAACATCACATGTCATCAACGTAAGTAAATATGCGCATCGCAATTGTCGTTGACATATAGCAACGAAACCGGCGATATTACATATTACACTTACGGTCACAGAAAAGAAAGTGTAAAACTACAACAGTTGGAATCCGCAACCACCTCAGACATCGCATGACTGATCCAATGAATTCCTTAGACATCGCATGCCTAACAATTATAAACCCCGCATTTTAGTCTCAAAATCGAAAACACTTTTCAATATCAAGTCGGCTAATTCAACAAGATTCCCGACATCCTGATCGAATGCTCGTCGCAAACTTTAGTAGGCGGCCGCACCCCCGATACCGTCGACGAAGTGCACCAAGGCGGAACACCGCTGCCGCGAGCACCCGGACGGATGCTTTCGGCGACGGGGTTCTCCTATAGTCACTTGGTCGGGGCTATGGGGTGTAGCTGTCTATTAAGTTTACCCGGCGAGTATCCGCGTACGCTACGTGATTGCGACGGACTTTTGATCACATCAAAATTTCGTGGCAACCGATCAACTGAGACTAAACTGCTATGTTTATAACATTCATTCAGTTATCTCATAACTATTTGTGAATTCCATGTATTGTATCACATTCCGGATAAATAGAAAATGTTAAACTTTCCGATCGAACAATCGAACACCCAAGTTTTCCCGAAACAAATCAACACATGAAATAGGTTTAAAAACATCCAGTTCATGCCTCAGTACCAACGGTCCAGCCATAGAAGGGTCAAGCCAACGCCTCACATGTGGCACGCCGTACTGCCCCAAACCCGAAGGTTCAAAGGGCAGTTCAAGACGGTCACATAATCGAGTTAAGGTTTGTTGTATTTTAGAGGGTCCATTGCGTTACTTGCACTACTTAGAACGTTATTAAACCACGGAAAAATCCAACACTTGGAAATTTCCCGATAGGGGAAAAGTGGGTATTTATATCCGGTCGAACTTTTTAACATATTCAAAAATACCCGAAAAGCCAAATAGACAAAATTAGACAATCCGATCGAAACACCGAGTCCCCAATACAACCCAGAAAACTCAACTCTTGAGTCATATTTAAAAATTCCCAGGAAAACCAGCACTGCAAAATAGGAATTACTGTGCAATTTTTAAAACGTGATGTGACTACTTGGCCGCGGAACCGCCGCAGAAGCCAGGCTTCTGCCGCGGTTCCGCCGCGACTTAGTCGAATTGGCAACTCAAATTTTACAGTAACTCTTAGATATTCCTGCTGATTTTTCTGCATATTTCTAATTCTCAAAAATCCACAAATTCAGAAAATGTCCAGAGAGCATGGAAAAATTGGGGTTTCGGTTCGATCGGACTTCAAACTCCGTCTAGACTTCGCCTAAGGCTCTAGCTAGGCTCTGATACCACTGTAGGGTTCCTAGGCACACTAATGAGGTCTCACAAGGCATCAACCATGCCAATTTCAAATTTTACTAGTGCCGAGAAACTCTAATACGGATCGTTAACTAGAATTTTAGGCGACAAATGAAACTTGTTAACTACTTAACTAAAAGAACAGAAATACAACCTTTGTAGATCCGGTCCTCCACCTCCATAGCTCCGCAATGAAGTCTCCTCGCTGTCCAAATCGAATCCCGGGCTCTAGCGTCGGCTTCATCGGAGAAATGGGCGGGCTAGGTCGTCGACGTCGATGCCGAAGATGATCTACGTCGAGGCATCACTAGATCTAGCTCCCACTTCACCAAGTCATGAAACTTGTGAAGAAAACACCCTATACTACTTGGCAAGAGGAAGAGGATGAAGAAATAGGAGATGGGTTCACTTTAGAATTGGATTTCTCACTCTTTTTCTCACTTTGCCATTGTTGGTAGCAAGCTTCTTCATGTGAAGAAGAAGAAGAAGATAATTATCATAAGAATAATTGAAAAAGAATTGATTCTTATCATATTCTAACCTTAGTTAAGTGTAGAGAAGAGACCATGGTTAGTTATGATGGTTAGGGTTAAGCAAGAGACAAGAATGGTGGACTAGGTCAAAGTTTCATGAAGCTTCAACTAAACTATAAATAAAGCCACCATTCTTTTCTTATCATTTCCAAAATGATTAAACAAATAAATAAATGAATAAGCAAAACCCTAATCATCAACTTAACCATGGTTTAATTCTTTACACTTAACCAAATAAACATGTATCATCAAACATGATACAATCAAGTGCACAAAAGTATATCGCATATACAACTTGCACAAATCAATTGAGAAAATCCATTTAAAGTGAACCAATACTAGTTAATGCAAAGTAATATATCAAATATATAATTATACATTAAATCATTAAATCAACACTTGATTTAACGATCCGGTCATATCGCATATAACCGACTAGTATCCTATGTATCGGCTTATCGAATCAATCCTTGATTCGATAACTAGGTTATATCGCATATAACCAATCGATACATTCATCGCGAGAATGAAATACGATATCACATACACGCATTATTCTCGGTCCTGCACATATCTCATATGCGCTCCTATTTCGT
This sequence comes from Agapanthus africanus, assembly GCA_030015575.1. Taxonomy (NCBI): domain Eukaryota; kingdom Viridiplantae; phylum Streptophyta; class Magnoliopsida; order Asparagales; family Amaryllidaceae; genus Agapanthus; species Agapanthus africanus. Next base: position 186,404,730 of record CM057341.1, read on the forward strand.
TTCGCTTGACCCAGGAAACCTCTGTGTAGGACTCTAAAGACTCGTCAATACGCCGGCAGCAGATGATGATCATATCAAGCACCCACAAGCCGCAAGCGGTCTGCTAAACGTAACGGCCACCCGGGTATTGAGCGATCAGAAGATCGACGAGCAAGCCCGCTCATACTCCTGTGAATCCAACCAGTAACACTTACCGTACAGTCCGGTCTGTTCGTCTGATATGTCGCATATCTCGCCTAGGGGTGGTAAACGTCAGACCCCAGTAGCTCGATAAGTCTTGTCGATATGAGGTCTATAACAGTTCGAGAAACTACTGGTAACACTTACCAGTAAATCTCAGCAACCCTGGCCAGGGATTTCCGGTTATAGCCAATCGAACACAGCGCAACATCAACTCCCTATACCGGGAGAGACGAATCCCCTCCTATCGCTCATTGCCTCCATGTGATTCGGGACTGTACCCAAAAACCACCGTTTTGCACGCCCTCTTGGACGTGGTAAGGTGGAAATCAAAGCACAGTGGGAATCACACAAGACTCTATGACGATCTCGGGTCTACAGACTAACCTGTACCAGTGTCACCAGAGAACTGCCATCTGACGTAAGGTATAATACCATCTGGGAGTTCTCGGCGATTCCGTCCAGTGTACCCAGTCTCTACTGAGCACCCGTATATCATCTCTGATGTCAAACACCAATGGATATGGGATCTTCCATCGCCCATCTGTATGGGTCGAGAAGGTATACGCTAGTCTACTCTGGTATATCGATGCCCCGTCTCGATACACCCACGACTAGGGACCTTGAAGGATGTACTTATGGACTACCATGTCCCCACTAGTATGATCTGCATCATAGTCCAGGTAGTCAAGTACACATCCTAAGGACTTTACCAACATGTAACAGAGAGACAATTAGTGTACACGTTAAGGTAAAGAGTAACCAGATAGCATACTATCAAGTCGAGCAAGAAAGTCCTCCCTATATATGTCCCAGCATCCACTACAATATACATCTTATGTACAGTAATGGCCTCTAGGGCATACATATAACTAACACAACATACCGTCCCTCCACTGAGGGTATAGACAATGCCTGTGACTGACATTCAGTCGATCTTACCACCCTGGAACCATTCCAGTGATTCTCCCCAGGATCGATTGATACTATCTCACTACAACTAGTGAGAATCCTAACATCCAATTAGATCTATCTCATAGATATAAAACCTAGGATTTATGAGGTATCAACTTGATTCTATATGGAGAATCCATGTGATAAGTGGAGACTGACCGAGCGTACAATATGAAACTCCTTTCATATCAAGAGTATGTCATCCACATACAATACGAGGATCATCGCCATACTCCCTACTACCATTTTGTATATACAAGGTTCATCTACCATTTTGATGAAGTCAAACTCTTTGACTACCACATTAAAACAGACGTTCCAACTCCGTGATGCCTGCTTTATCGCATAAAACATCTTGCACACTTTTCCGCTGCTCCCACTGTCTACGAAGCCCTCTGACTGTGTACTTATAGACGCTCTCTTCTAAATCACCTTTTAGAAAAGCAGTCATGACACCCAACCGCCAGATATCGTAGTTATGGTATGTAGCAGTGGCAAGTAGGATCTGGATGGACTTAAGCATAGCTTTGAAAGTCTCAATTTTTCCATGTGCAACAAGTAATCTTCTCAAGATATACTTACTTCTGATAGGGATTTAACCCTTCAGATAAAGCAACCAAAGTCCATACTTTGTTGGTGTATAAGGATTCCATGTCAGATCGCTAAGCATCCAGCCATTCTTACAGAGTCCCACTCCTGATGGCCTGCTCGAAACTAGTTAGGTCATCATCTCATGATGCAATCCTCGCTCCCACTATCATAGAGAAACCGAAGTATCTCTCAGGTGGGTGAGGAACCCTACTAGATCGGCGGAGAGGCAGAGGTTTGTTGGAAACTATTGAATCCTTCGAGTTTACCAAATCGTCAGCTGCAGTTTGTATAGCTGGAACTTCTTCTTGTTCTACAGAACTGACCTTGCCTCGAGCTTTGTCCGGATTTTGCTTTTAGACATAGGCCGGACAACCCCAAATCTTAATATCTTTAAGAGATGGGCTCTTCCCATACCATATCACATATGGAGTGGTAGGCACCTGATTTGATTGGAACCCTATTCAATAGGTATGCATCTTCTCAAGTGCATAACTCCCCAAAAAGGAAATAGGAAACTCAGTAGTACTCATCATAGAGCGCACCATATCAAATAGGGTGTGTTTGCTCCGCCCCGATACACCGACGTGCTGTGGAGTATACGGAGGAGTAATGCTGAGAGAGAAACTCATTCTCCTTTAGAATAGTCCAGGAATCTCGTGCTTAAGTATTCTCCTCCCTGATCACATCAAAGGACATAATACTTATACCCGTTTTTGTTCTCTACTTCTAACTCATATTCATTGAATTTCTCAAAAGGTTCAGACTTGTGTTTCAACAGGAACATACGTCCGAACCTTGAGAGATAATAAGTGAATTTAATGAAGTATATAGAACCAGTCCTGGCATGTGTAGACAAGGGACTTACATACATCATCATGTATCAATCCTAAGAGTTCACTAACTCTTTCTCTGTTTCCAATAAACAGAGCTGTGGTCATCATATCTTTGTGACATGACCGGCAAGTTTCATAAGATGTAAATTCAAACTAATTTAAACTTGCATCTAAATATAACTTCAGCTAGTCGGGTCACATTGATATGACCTAGTCTATAATACCTCAAGAAGGATTCGTTCATTTCTGAACTCTTCCTCTTGTGTGTGTTCCGTACGTTAAGAACTGTGGTTTTATTTAGAACGTATATGTTTTTAGATAACGTGCCTGAACCGATCAACTCTTGATATAGGAAATGTTCAAAACATTATCCAACAATACAAAATTATATCCTTCTTTACTAATAAAGAGACTGAAATGATGTTGTATATCAGGTTTGGTATCTAATAACATTCGTTCAGAATCAATGTATCCTGGTAATACAGGGTGATAACTGCCAACAGACTTGGCTTGCAACAATTGCACCGTTTCCAACTCTTGAAACTTATCACCCGTCCTCAGTTCTCTACCTATCTGTAGCCCATGTAACAGATTACATATGCGGGATCCAGATCTGGTATCTCATACCCAGGACGCAAAGGATACTGAGAAGCAGTTCTCTGTAATGAACACACCCGAAGAAGATGCATCATCATGCACTTTCTTCGTTTGGGCGGCACGGGAATTCTGGTAATCCCCTATATCCTGCTCTATCTTATAACAATTATAAGTTGGAGCGGGACCAACGTTCCCCAGCTCAGTATAATAAGCGGGTTCGTTCAATACATCCGTATTATTATCTTGATTAAGGCGTGACATGGTCACTACCTGGAGAGAGAGAAGAAAACACTCAGCGTATGCTCTTGCAAAATTAGATTGGTTATTAGTATATCTAATCAGGATGTCTCCCACTGTTTCAGTTAAATCTTCCTTCAAACCCTAAAAGAAAAGACTAGCCGGGATTAAATACACCCTACAAGTTCGCCAATCTTTCAGCAAGGCTAATGCCGGTACTTTGAGGGAGGTTCCCCGTGCTTTCGCACGGACCTAATTAAAGTAAACCTCGTTTTCCCAGGGGCGTAACCCCGTTGACACCTTTCTAGACGCCTACTTGATCGGCTAATTGTAATGTGTAAAACTCTCCCAGGAGTAACTCTTACTCGCAGTGGGTATCGGGATCTAACTATCTCAAAGGAGGTATGCAATCTCATTGCAAATTTCAACACTTGAAATTCCCGATAATATTTTACCCCTGGTACTTATGACCTTAACTATGGTCAACATATCATAAGCACTAGTCAAGTTCTACTCGTCATTTCATGATTAATTAGACCCACCCACATGACTCTCAACTATAGTCGACATAATCATATGATTGTCCAAATTAATCGCATTAAATGCTGTGTAGGAAGACATCACTTAGCTACCGTACACTACGCCTCAAATATAGTCGACATACGCAGCACGAATACTAAGTACTCTACTTCCTAAAATGACGGAGGGCTACGACAGGTTTTTAAGAAAACATTTTGCGTAATGAACTTGATATCGTTGTAGAATCAAATGATTTAAATGGAGTGTTTTTGAGGCCTTTACTAATTTTGCTAAAGAGGTCACTCCCGGTGAAGGGATCGTCGGCTCTTTCCTTATCGAATAAGGTGCAGGATATTTCACAAATACCGCTATGCAAAGCAAGAATTAAAAAAGCAATCAAAAGACAAACCGAGTTTGTAGCATCTGCCAGTTATTGCTAAAGAGGTCACTCCCGGTGAAGGGATCTCGGCTCTTTCCTTATCGAATAAGGTGCTGGATGTTCTACAAGGAACACCGCAATGCAAAGCAACAACTAGAGCTACCTGTTTTTGAAAATTCGATTCCACAACATCTTTAGGTTTCTTTTATTTCATTAATCTCATTAATGAAGTCCTATTTATAATACTTCCCAAGCATCAGATATGAAACGAAATCAACAATATATAATATATATCATATATATATAATATAAGCATTCGTCTCAGGCAGTAATATGATCTCATCACAGAACATTGCAGCAGAAGAACATATATGAAATATTGGATATACTAGGAGGTCCGTGTTTTAATACGAGCCTGTATAAAACACGGATTCCACGGTCGCGATGAATAGCCAAACCCACATCCCTAGACCCCTACGAGAGCGGCAATTAACCCTGCCAGTTCTAGAATTAGGAGACCCAGTCTCGACTCCTCGAGATGGTGTCCTACTGGACCCTAAAACCTGGTTACTTGTGCTCCCCGCCTTGGGTCAATCCTAATGCGGAAAAGTAAATAATATACAATGGCGACATCATCCTCAGCCCGGAAGTGCCCTAATAAAAGAATATTACATACAAATGAATTTTACATGAATGAAAACGAAAAAACTCTCATCTCACACAAAACCCCCGGGCTATTCAAACCACGACGATCCAATATAACATATCACAGCAACACATAATATCACATATCATCAACGTAAGTAAATATGCTTATCCCAATTGTCGTTGATTTATAGCAACGAAACCGGCGATACACCACATATTTCACTTACGGTCGCAGAAAAGAAAGTGTAAAACTACAACAGTTGGAATCCGCAACCTCCTTAGACATCACATGCCTAACCAAATAAATTCCTTAGACATCGCATGCCTAACATTTATAAACTCCGCATTTTAGTCTCATTATCGAAAACACTTTTCAATCTCTAGTCGGGCAATTCAACAAGATTCCCGACATCCTGCTCGAATGCTCGTCGAAAACTTTAGTAGACGGCCGCACCCCCGATGCCGTCGACGAAGTGCACTAAGGCGGAACACCGCTGCCGCGAGCACCCAAACGGATGATTTTGGCGACGGGGTTCTCCTACAGTCACTTGGTCGGGGCTATGGGACGTGGTTGTCTATTAAGTTTCCCGGCGAGTATCCGCGTACGCTACGTGATTGCGATGGACTTTTGATCGCATCAAAATCCCGTGGCAACCGATCATCTGAGACTAAAGTGCTAGATTTATAACATTCAAATTAGTTATCTCATAACTACTTGTGGATTCCAAATATTGTACCACATTCCAGTTAAATAGACGATGTTAAACTTTTCAATCGAATAAACAAACACCCAAAATTTTCCTTTTTGCTCAACACTTGAACTTAGTTTAAAAACATCCATCACATGCCGTAGTACCAATGGTCCAGCCGTAGAAGGGTCAAACCAACGCCTCATATATGGCAACGCCGTACTGCCCCAAACCCTATGGTTTAAAGGCGGTTCAGATGGTCACATAATCGAGTTAAGGTTTGTGTTCTTCTAGAGGGTCCACCGCGTTACTTGCACGACTTTGAACGTTCTTTAACTAAGGAAAAATCCAATACTTGGAAATTTTCCGATAGGGGAAAAAGTGAGTTATTAATATCCGTTCGAACTTTTTAACAGGTTCTAAATTATCCGAAAAACTAAACGAAGTTAAAATTTCCGATCGAATCAACGAATTCAAAAAGATCTCCAGAACACTCAACACTTGAGTAATATTAAAAATTCCCAGAAGCATATAGAAATACCTACGGATATTACTGTGAAAAATCTAACCCTAATACCCCTGTACGGCCGCGAAACTGCCGCGCAAGGCATGGTATTGCCGCGGTTCCGCGGCGCTTTAAGGGGATTAGTGGTTCGTTTTTCACAGTAATCCTTAGAATTCCCTGCTTAATTTTCTGAGTATTTTTAATACAGAAAAAAATCAATATTTTAAAAAATTTCCATAGAGGGGGTAAAACTCGATGTTTCGGGGTTCGATCGGACTTTAAACTTCCTCTAGACGACACCTAAAGATCTAGCTTATTTCTGATACCACTGTAGGGTTACTAAGCACTGTTACAAGGTTCTACAAGGCATCAACCTTGCCAAAATCAAAATTTTCAAGTGCCGAACAACCCTAACCAAGATCTTAGACTAGAGATTAGGCGAAACAAATAGCAAGTAAACAACTTTACTTCTAAGAGTTTGGGATTACAACCTTTTTAGTCCGTTCCTTCGCTTCATAAGCTCCGTGTTGAGGTCCCTTCGCTGCGATCATCGAGTACCCGGACTGTAGAGAGGCTCCATGAAGAGAAAGATGCATGCTTGCTTCCAATCTTCAACAACAAAGATGATATACCTTGAAGAAACTCAAGCCCAAGCTTTTTCTTCACTAATCAAGTATTAGCAAAGCAAACACCCTAATCTAAGTGGCTAGAATAGATGAGGATGATGAAGTAGGAATTTAGCTCTCATTTGTTTTCTTTATCTCACTCAAAATCATCACATATCAAAAAGCTAGAAAGCTTTTTTCAAAGGAAGAAGAAGAAGAAATTACTTTGTGATGAATAATGAAAACTTGTGTGAGGTTAGAAATGCAACCATGGGTTAAGAATGAAAACTTAACCCATGTAGAGAATTTACTATGGTAAAGGGTTTGGGTTTGGTTAAGGAAATATCTACAAAATATCTTTACAAAATATCTTTGCTTAAAAACAAAAACAAAGCTTCTAGAAGCTTCAAGAAGGCTTAACCCTAATCCAAACCCTAACCATGTTTAAACTCCACAAAACATGTTGCATTTGTAATCTTAACTTGTTACAATATTATATATCACATATATAATATATTTTGTAAAAAAATAAAATAATACAATTAACATATATCACATATATATCAATATATTACCCGAGTGAGAAAAAGAATCTTTAAGTGAGCTTATATTAGTTAATGTAATTTAATATATCAAATATATAATTATACATTAAATTATCGAATCAACACTTGATCCGATAATCCGGCTATTTCACAAATAACCGACTAATATAATCTGTATTAGTTCATCGAATCAACACGTGATCCGTTGACCCGGCTATATCACATATACCCGGCCGATATCACATATCGCGAGAATCTAATACGGTATCGCATACTCGTATTATTCTCAGTCCCGCACATATCTCATATGTGCTCCTACTCCGTTTTGCCTGAGCCAGGAAACCTCTGTGTAGGACTCTAAAGAATAGTCAATACGCCGGCAGTAGGTGATGATCATATCAAACACCCACAAGTTGCAAGTGGTCAGCTAAACGTAACAGCCACCCAGGTATTGAGCGATCAGAAGATCAACAAGCAAACCTGTACATTCTCCTACGAATCCAATCAGTAACACTCCCGTGCAGTCCGATCTCTTCGTCTGATATGTTGCATATCTCGCCTAGGGGTGGTAAACGTCAGACCCCAGTAGCATGATAAGTCGTGTCGATATGAGGTCTATAACAGTTCGAGAAACTACTGATAATAATTACCAGTAATTCTCAGCAACCCTGGCCAGGGATTTCCAGTTATAGCTGTTAGTGTACGGTAGCGCCCCGGCCGTCTATCTGAGGCCAAAATGCGAAAACAAAAACTTTTTCTTAACTTGAAACTGGCGCTATCGTATACTTTTTCCCGGATCGAACCATTAACCTACAACTAGCTATCTAAAGAGAGGGTTGGAAATCTATACAGATCGATCCGTGTCCTTCGGTCTTTGGCCACTATCCCAAGCTCCTCGCGGCATCTCCGGTCTCGATCTCCTCGTCGGAAAGGAAACCACATCATCGATTCTTTTTACGGGCTCCCGCTTCATCCGAAGCAACTCGGGCATGAAGTGTGCTAGCCGACGTGTCCAAGATGATGTAGAGAATGTTTGTGATCACTTTGTCTCTTGCATCCATTGTATGGATGGAGGTTAGAGATGATGCTATTGGTGGATGATGTAAGCTAGAGGAAGAAGAGGAAGAAGTGGCTCTCTTTTCTTTTCTTTTCTTGTGATGAATTGATAATGAGAGCAAGAAAGAGAAAAAAACAAGAGCTAACCCAAAAGTATACGGCTGCCCTTTCTCTCTCCATTCATCAATTCAACACACAAATCAATCAATTAAGTGACATTAGTACTAAAAAAGAGACCATGAGTCACCTAATTGATTGTGCCTTTTCATGATGACTTCCACTCATATTTTCCACTTGCAAACATTAACCCAAATGTTTACAACAAAAAGATATGGCAACATCTAAAGTAAACTCGTGACGGATCACAAGGATACCCCTCACCTGTATGTACATACCTGCATCCGCATTCCGACAGAATGCGAATGCGATGAGACTAAAGTAATCCAACAAATCTAATAGTAGGATCCGGCTTAAACCAAAGCCCACTAGTATGATCCGTCCGATCATGATCCGTGCACTACCGCACGTATATGATCGAACCCTGCCATATATCATACGGCCTCTACAACGTTTCGCCCGAAACTTGAGAAACTGTCTGTGGGGGTCTCTAAAGACTCGTCAATACTTTGGCTGTGGATTTAACCACTAGCACGTTAGAGGTACTAGACGTACGTAACGGGCTACCAGGTATTGACCAAAAGGGAGGTCGATGAGCGAACTCATCCTGACACCCTACTGAACCTGTCAGTGACAATATCCGTACAGTCCGGTCCGTTCGTCTGTGAGCATCGCATGGCGGGCCTAGGGGGTTGGTAAAAGTCAGACCCCCAAAAGCGGTACAAGTCGTGTCGGAGTGTAGCCCAAAACACTCTGAGATACTACTGGAATACCTACCAGTAAATCTCCTGCCTTGGCCAAGGACTGCGTGTAATGGCTCTCCTAGACACAGCGCGATATCACCCCCAATACCGGGAGAGACGAAACCCCTGTCGATCCGCTCACTGCCTACATGTGGCTCGGGACTGTACCCAACTAAAACCTGTTTGCACGACTCCTTTGAGACGTGGTAAGGTAGTAATCAAAGTACAATGGGAACTCACACGAGACAAATGACGATCTCAGGTCGATGAACTAACCTGTACACATTTCACCAGGGAACTGCTATCTGACGTCTGGTATAATACCAACTAGCATGTTCCCGGCGAGTCCTGTCCGGTGTACTCATAACCCAATGAGCACCTGTATATATATTAGGTGAACCAACTGACACCAATGGCTTGTGAGACCGGCCACCGCCCCTCGTCGGGGTCTCGACTGTATACACTAGTCTACACCGGAGTATCGATGCCCTGTCTCGAAAACTCCCACGACTAGGGACCTTTTAAGGATGTGCTTATTGACCCCAACTCCCACGTATATGATCGCCATCATACTGCTAGCAGTCAAGCAAGAATCCTAAGGGCTCTATCAACGTGTAATAGCGACCTGTAAGGTCACCTAAAGCAGTACACGATGATAAAGATAAACCATGGTAGCTTACTATTCTCTATCAACGTGTAATAGTGAACTACAATGTCACCTAAAGCATGTACACGATGATAAAGACAAACCAGATGGTATACAAACTACTCGAGTAAGACTGTCCTACCGATATAGGTCCTCCCTCAATCATTGCAATCACGTGCCTGCGATCCAATAATTGACTCTGAGGGCACTATATCTAACAATCTACCACTTTCACTCAAGGCTAATTATTGCGATGTCGCATACTCACATCCCGTGTGATACCGAACACCCAACTCCTCTACTAATCAGTCTCACAAAACCCGTTTGCGAAACTATTGTGTTCGAGGAATAGCCTTAGTGAGTGTATCCATCCTGATGTTTCTTTTTATGTCTCTCTTAATCTCAAGTTCGCGGAGAAATCCATCTCCCGAAATGAGCAATACCTGTCTTAGAATATGTCTGGATATCTGATGGGACCTAGTTCAAAAATGAACTCCAAATCCAAACTTCTTAGACTGTATCGACAACTGAACTTAATCAGTATCCTGCGGCATACCTCCCTTAGTATCCGCTTGGAGCTCCTGTCTAAACAACTGCCTCTCGTCAGAAGGAAAACTATAACTTTGACAGTCACTCTGTCATCCAGGTCACCTTGGAAGCCTGGAATGATAACCGTCTCCTGAAAGAGGCTGTTGTTATCATATCCCTAGAACATCCAATTATGTTCTAAAACTGCTTCCGAATGTCTCTCCAGGATAGGATTAATATCAACTAACTGCAACTCATGCAAAAACAATATCTGGTGTGGTACTTGACATCTCATGATTGACTTAATTGACTAAGCAAGTGATCTGCCAATCATGCACATCTCTCTCCCCTTTAGTCTGTAAGACACCTTTAGAGAGGGTGACTCCATCACCTACAGGTTCACTACCGTGCCAGGAGTCGTCCATTCTAAAACACCTTTAAAATGCTGTCTATGTACCCAGATTAGAAAACTACCCAAATCTAGATCTAGTAACCAGAATGTCTGATATAATATCCAAATCCTATGTGGAGAAACCACTGTGTGAAAACCAAATTACAACCGATCGTAGTATAGGAATTTAACTTCCTACTCTGTGTATGTCATCCATGTACTAGGACATCACACCCTACTACCTTTTTAACAGATCCATCCCCTATTCTGATGAAGTCAAACCTATGACTGTCACATCAGAAATAGATGAACTATCTCCGCTATATCCGCTTCAGTCCATAAATAGACATAAGCTACTTGTCCGCTATTCTTCCGCTGCTCCCACTGATTACGATAACCCTCTGGCAGAGTCATATACACGTACACTTCTAAAGGTAGTTTAGAACGACGCTATACTCATCCTCCTGCCGGGTCTCACAGTCTGGAACAATAGTAATGGTAAGTATGGGTAAACAAGAACCATCTTGTCATCGTCCTTGAGGCTACCGGAGTACCTCTCGGGTGCCTGAGGTTACCCACCATATCTGCGGAGTGGCCAATGGAATATCAAACCAGATTGAATCTTTAGGTTCTTATCAAATTTTCAGTAATCGTTTGCGGTTCTGGAATCACTTCCAGTTCTACCATACTCCCACTTCTGTTTTCTGAAAAAAATCCATTTTACTTAAAACTGTGGCGAGTCAAGAACAATATCACTATTGATCTTCCAGATGGTAGAAAGTTAACCCTCGTCATAGCCCGGGTCAACCCACAAACAGCCATTACAGAAACGTGCCTTGAGTTATCCAGAGTCCGGTTTTAAGCATAAGCCGGATAACTCCCCGTACCTTAACATCGTTAAGATATGAACCGTTCTATATCCAATATAGAAACAGAGGCACTGATTTAATTGGAACCAGATTCAAATCATGCAGCTGTCTCCAGTGCATGTCAACTAAATGGAGAGAGGCCGATCAGCATTACTCAACTTAGGAGTGCTTCCAATTATGAGTAACCTGAAAGAGAAGCAAGTTCTCTTAATCATTACTATTAACTGAATACCAGACACAAGTATCTACATCTTCGATCACCTTGAAGAATCCCGATATTTGCAACATCAGGTTCTCTACTTTACTCTTATACCTATAACTTCTCAAAACTTAGACCTTGCATTTCTACGAAACACATGTCTAAAAACTAGAGAAGTCACAAGAAAATAGAATATAGTACGAGGACCAACCCCTCTGTCCTAATGGACACTGGACAATATACAATACTCTGTATAAGTCCCCTGAGTCTAATAACTCATTCCATGTGAGTCGTAGGTTGAAAACTGTACTTATGGTTATGAAGAATTACACCGCTGTTTAATGCTCCTTACCTAACCATCAACTGATATAGGTAAATGTCATAGACATAATTTCAAAAGGTTATATCTCACTTTATAAAAATAAACGTACAGATATATCAATTTGAAATTGGTGCATTACAACGGCTATTCAAAATCAAATATTTGCAGTCCGGCAAACAAACCAGGCGATTTCCTCAAATATCACCAATTACAACGAATCCCGATATAATGGGGATGATCACCCAATTCCAAATAACTTACTCCCACTCATCATCTGTAAAACCATACAGATGTGAGAATCAAACCTGGTAAATACATACCCTGGAGCAAGGGCTAATTGGGAAATCAGTTTTCTTTTAACAGTACACAGTGAAACTGAAACATTGAAATGTTTCGTAGGGGTATCTGGGTATTCCTAGTAACGCCTCTTCCATTATCCAGATTCACAACTGTAACCGTATATTTCTTTTCCATCTCTCCAAATCCCTTTATATGTCTTTAGTCATTACTTTCTGTACACCCTCTTAGGCTAAATGGTTTTCTTCCTTCCCTACCGTTCGGCACCAGCCTATGGTTCGGAAGAAGACTATCCAATAAGCATAATGGGTGTACTGTCCTAATCCTAGAGCACTCGCAACCCGAGATAAGGTAAAGATAAAAGACAACTAAATAAACCTTATTCCTATTTCTCCTGAACCAGAATCCATCCCCGAACTGGAACAAGTTCCTTCGAGTTCGTATATAACCATACGATGAAGTATCCAAATAACTGTGGATCGTCGTAGTGATACGGAGTGTTCTGGAGAAATACAAAGGTGAAGTGGGAGTGGTAATGAAATACTTGGTTTGGTCGTGAATAGCAGTCGCACTTTACTTTGCCCTCTTTCTAATCCCTTTATTTGTCTTAACTTATTACCTTCTTTACACCATCGTTAGGCTAATTGTTTTTCTTCCTTCCCCACCATTCGGCACCTGCTTATGGTTTGGAAGAATACTATCCAATAAGCGTAATAGGTGTACTGTCTTAATCCAAGGAGCACTCGCAACTTGAGAGAAGGTAAAAGGAAAAGACAACTGAATAGTCCTATTCGTTTTCTCCAGAACCGGAAACCGTCCTCGAATTTGGAACAAGTTCCTTCGAGTTCGTATATAACCATACGATGGTTTTATCCAATGGAAGTGTATGTTCGTAGTAATACGAGGTGTTTTGGAGAAAAGGGTAAAAGTAGGAGTGGCAATGAGGTATGCAACTCAGACAATCCAAAAGCCAGTGTTTTAAGAAGGTTCGATTAACTTGGTCACTAAGTCATAGTGAAGGGTCGGGCCATGGTCGCTGCCAAAGAGAGAGAGAAAAGAAACACTCTGCGTGCACTCTAACCTAGATCGGAATGGTTATCAATTTATCCAATCAGGAAACCTCCTACTGTATCGTCAAATTCTCCTCCAAACCTGAAAGAAGAATTAGTATGGATCACCCGAGGAGTAAACCAACTCATCAGTGGGAATCGAGATCCAACTATCATCGTATGATAACTTGACGGAATCCACTCAAGTCACTACACTCCAGAAGGTATGCGCATTCCTGGCAAGTTTCGGTTTCTTTAGAAACTCCCGATGTTATTTTTACCCCAAGCGGCTTATGACCTTGACTAGGTCAACAAACCATAAACCGCTAGTCAAGTTCAACCCGTCATTATTCTGGATTGCATTAAACCCACCCGTACGTGCCCTTGACTAGGTCAACAAGGCTGCACGACTGTCCTAACCAATCCCATTTATGCAACAAACAAGTACCACTTAGCTACCGAACACTACGTCTTGACTAGGTCAACAAACGCAGCACGAATACTAAATAATACCCTTAGGAAATGACGGAAGGCTACGGATGGTTTTTGGCGAAAAACCTTTAACATAATGAACTTGATATCGTTGAAGGAACTGCATAGCTTTTTATAAATATATAGTGGCGAAACCCTTTGCTAATGAGGTCACTCCAGGTGAAGGGATCTCGGCTCTTTCCCCGTAGAATGAGGTGCAGGATATTCCAACTGAATACCGCGATGCAAAGCAAAAAGTAATCGACTATAGTGAAGTTATTACCCTGACGCAAACTTCTGTCTAAGGGGTCACTCCCGGTGAAGGGATCTCGGCCCTTGCCTTGTCGACTAAGGTGCTGGATATTCATAACCGAATACCACCATGCAAAACAAAAGAGAACGTCCTTGCAATAATAGCTTTTTGAATAATGTTCCAACAACATCAAACAGGTTTGTTTAGCTTGCATTGATCCGAATCAATGCAGTCCCATCAATTGATCACACCACAAAAGAACGAAAATATGATGTACGTATATGCCATCTGCATTCGCCACTGGGTCCCGTCATCACCCGTTAGGTTACTTAACTAACGACAGAGCGGGGACTGGACTAGCGCGGGTGTAAAACATATACACCATCTACTAGTATATATATTAATATATAATATTCGCTCATGGCGTGATAAAATGCAACATCACAGAAATGTAATAAGCATCACAGAACAATACAGATAATCTGGGATCCCCGGGTTTCATAGAGCCCCTACTGAAACCCGGCGTTCCCCTGGTCGTGTGGATAGCCTGTGCAATGAAATCCTAGACCCCTACGGGCGCGGCAAGTTACCCGCCAAAACCTGAAGCGAGGCAGCCCCCTTCAACAAAGTGAATGGACTACCCAATACTACACGGAATCCGGTAACTTGAGCACCCTTCCTTGGGTCAACCTGTACCACCTACGAGTACGGTGAATAGCCCGCCAATTCTAGAGTGAAGCCCCCTCCGTCTTAAAGACATGAGATGCGGGCCCGTTGCCCTCTAGAACCCGGCTACCTGTGCACCCCTCCGCGGGGTAATCCTACTACAGAAAGAAAAATATATACAACGGTTACATCGACCTCAACCCGGTCGTGCCCTAAAAGAATAATATACAAACAGGCAGTGACGGCAGTCCACATGTCTGACGCTCGCCCCGCAATATCAAATGTACAAATACAACCAAACTGTACTACCATTGCATCCAGGCTATCCACCACGACAAATCCGCAACATCACAGCACAACACAGAACATCAACGTGAATGTCACGTTCGCAAATCCGTCTAAAAGAACTATAGCAATTAGACAGGATTTACCGAACAAATGACATTCACGGTCACAGATATAATGTAAATACTGTGAACTAACATGTTTAAAATTTTCGATCAACAAAATTTCTTGAAGTGGGCCCCAAGTACAATACCCAGTACTCAGATAAATCTGGGCTCAAACAAAAAATACCAGAAACAACATTTCCAAGTCAGAGACCATCTCAGAAAATTTCATGCACTGTGGCTACAGTACTGCGGCAGATCCGCGGCCAAAACGTGGGTACGGCCGCGGTTCCGCCGCGCTACAGTGATATCATCCAACCAATTTTCTTCAGTGTTCTTAGAAACCCTGCCTGAATTTTTGCATTGCTCAAAATAATTTTTTGACGACAAAAAAAATTCGACAGAAACTCAGAATTTGGAAATGCAGTTTTTGGAAATTTCGTTCGATCGAAGTTCTAAACACGTTAGAGCAAGCTAGTAAAGGTTAATTGCGTGGCTCTGATACCATGTTAATCTACGGTAGCACCCCGGCCGTCTGTCCGAGGCCAAAATGCGGAAACAAAAACTTTTTCTTAACTTGAAACTGGCTCTATCGTATACTTTTTCCCGGATCGAACCATTAACCTACAACTAGCTATCTAGAGAGGGGATTGGAAAGCTATACCGATCGATCCGTGTCCTTCGATCTTTGGCCACCATCCCAAGCTCCTCGTGGCATCTCAGGTCTCGATCACCTCGTCGGAAAGGGCACCACATCATCTATTCTTTTTACGGGCCCCCGCTTCATCCGAAGCAACTCGGGCACGAAGTGTGCTAGCCGTCGTGTCCAAGGTGATGTAGAGAATGTTTGTGATCACTTTGCCTCTTGCATCCATTGTATGGATGGAGGTTAGAGATGATGCCATTGGTGGATGATGTAAGCTAGAGGAAGAAGAAGAAGAAGAGGCTCTCTTTTCTTTTCTTGTGTTGAATTGATAATGAGAGCAAGAATGAGAAAAAACAAGAGCTAACCCAAAAGTATATGGCTGCCCTTTCTCTCTCCATCCATCAATTCAACACACAAATCAATCAATTAAGTGACATTAGTGCTAAAAAAGAGACCATGAGTCACCTAATTGATTGTGCCTTTTCATGATGACTTCCACTCACATTTTCCACTTGCAAACATTAACCCAAATGTTTACAACAAAAAGATATGACAACATCTAAAGTAAACTCGTGACGGATCACAAGGATTCCCCTCAACTGTATATACATACCCACATCCGCATTTCGACTGAATGCGAATGCGATGAGACTAAAGTAATCCAACAATTCTAATACTAGGATCCGGCTTAAACCAAAGCCCACTAGTATGATCCGTCCGATCATGATCCGTGCACTACCGCATGTAGTTGATTGAACCCTGCCATATATCATACGGCCTCTACAACGTTTTGCCCGAAACTTGCGAAACTGTCTGTGGGGGACACTAAAGACTCGTCAATACTTTAGCTGTGGATTTAACCACTAGCACGTCAGAGGTACTAGCCGTAAGTAACGGGCTACCAAGTATTGACCAAAAGGGAGGTCGATGAGGGAACTCATCCTGACACCCTACTGAGCCTGTCAGTGACAATATCCGTACAGTCCGGTCCGTTTGTCTATGAGCATCGCATGGCGGGCCTAGGGGGTTGGTAAAAGTCAGACCCCCAAAAGCGGTACAAGTCGTGTCGGAGTGTAGCCCAGAACACCCTGAGATACTACTGGACTACCTACCAGTAAATCTCCTGCCTTGGCCAAGGACTTCGTGTAATGGCTCTCCTAGACACAGCACGATCTCACCCCCAATACCGGGAGAGACGAAACCTCTGCCGATCCGCTCACTGCCTCCATGTGGCTCGAGACTGTACCCAACTAAAACCAGTTTGCACGACTCCTTTGAGCCGTGGTAGGGTAGTAATCAAAGTACAGTAGGAACTCACACGAGACAAATGACGATCTCAGGTCGATGAACTAACCTGTACACATGTCACCAGGGAACTGCTATCTGACGTCTGGTATAGTACCAACTAGCATGTTCCCGGCGAGTCATGTCCGGTGTACTCATAACCCAATGAGCACTTGTATACATCTTAGGTGAACCAACTGACACCAATGGCTTGTGAGACCGGCCACCGCCCCTCGTCGGGGTCTCGACTGTATACACTAGTCTACATTGGAGTATCGATGCCCTGTCTCGAAAACTCCTACGACTAGGGACCTTTTAAGGATGTGCTTATAGACCCTAGCTCCCACCTATATGATCGCCATCATACTGCTGGAAGTCAAGCAAGAATCCTAAGGGCTCTATCAACGTGTAATAGCGACCTGTAAGGTCACCTAAAGCAGTACACGATGATAAAGACAAACCATGGTAGCATACTATTCTCTATCAACGTGTAATAGTAAACTACAATGTCACCTAAATCATGTACACGATGATAAAGACAAACCAGATAGTATACAAACCTCTCGAGTAAGACTGTCCTACCGGTATAGGTCCTCCCTCAATCATTGCAATCATGTGCCTGCGATCCAATAATTGACTATGAGGGCACTATATCCGACAATAGCCAATCGAACACAGCGCAATATCAACTCCCTATACCGGGAGAGATGAAACCCCTCCTATCGCTCATTGCCTCCATATGATTCAGGACTGTACCCAAAAGCCACCATTTTGCACGCCCACTTGGACGTGGTTAGGTAAAAATCAAAGCACAGTGGGAATCACGTAAGACTCTATGAAGATCTCGGATCTACAGACTAACCTGTACCAGTGTCAACGGAGAACTGCCATCTGATGTGAGGTATAATACCATCTAGGAGTTCTCGGCGAGTCCTTCCAGTATACCCAGTCTCCACTGAGCACCCGTATACCTTATTTGATGTCAAACACCAATGGATATAGGATCATCCATCGCCCATCATATGGGTCAAGAAGCGCATACACTAGTCTACTCTGGAGTATCGATGCCCTGTCTCTGTACTCCCACGACTAGGAACATTTGAAGGATGTACTTAGAGACTATACTGTCCCCACTAGTATGATCTTCATCATAGTCCTGGCAGTCAAGTACTCATCCTAAAGGCTTTATCAACATGTATCATAGAGACAATCAAATACATGTTAAGATAAAGGGCAACCAGATAGCATACTATCATGTCGAGCAAGAAAGTACTCCCTATATATGTCCAATCATCCACTACAATATACATCGTATGTACAGTAATGGTTTCTAGGGCATACATATAACTAACACTCTTGTGACATGAGTACATGTTAGTCTTTTGACCCGAGATCGGCAATTTTCTCATGTGAGTTCCCACTGTGCTTTGATCACTACCCTACCACGGCTCTACTGAGTCGTGCAAACAGGTTTTGGTTGGGTAGAGTCCCGAGCCACATGGAGCCAATGAGCGATTGTCGGGGATTCGTCTCTCCCGGTATAGGGAGTCGATATCGCACTGTGTTCGATTGGTCAGGACCATAAGACCTTGGCCAAGGCGGTTGAGATTTACTCATAGGCTGATCAGTAGTTTCCCGGATTAGTCCTGAGCCACATCAACACGAATTACCAGGTTATCAGGGTCTGACGTTTACCACCCCCAGACCCGGTATGCGATACTCTCAGACGAAGAGACCGGACTGTACGGAGATTGTCACAGATAGGCTCAGTAGGGATCCAGATGAGTTTGCTCGTCGTCCTTCCTTTTTGACAGGTACCCGGGTAGCTGTTACGTACTGCTAGTGCCGCTGACATGCTTGTGGTTATGGATTTATCCAGTAACTCACTGCCGGCGTACTGTCGAGTCTTTAGAGTCCTACACAGAGGGTTTCCCTGGTTCAGGTGAAATGATATAGTAGCTGTATTGGATACGTGCAGGGTTCCGATCGATTGATGTACTTTTTACCCGGACTTTCGATCGGACAGTTGGTAATACTAGCCGGCTCGGGTTTGAGCCGGATTGTTATATCAGGTATTGATTTGATAATTTACATACATACATATATATATATATATATATTTCGATATATATATTCTAGTATTACTTTTTTCGTGTTATTTTATCTCTTTGGGCATTCGTGTTTTTATCCGAATGCAGGTATGTATATACAGCAGACTGTAATCCGTATTTTATTACAGATTACCTACTAGAAGGTGGACACCTCATCATGGACTTTTCCATTTATTGATAAATTGAAATGAGGTGGAAATTGGAGGAGAGGGAGGAATGGTGAGAGCCTTGACTTCAATAGTTGACAAATAAATTATTTATTCATTTGGATCGACTATTAAAGTATGGTTGCTAGTTTTTTATTATGAAAATTCATACACAAAACCATTGTGTTGATTTTTCTCTCACATGCATGATTCATTATTCTAGAGCCCTCCTCCCTCCTCTTGAGTTTTCCCTACCTTCATCATCTTCCTTTTCACTACCCTCTCACGAGTTGAGAAACAAGTGAAGAGGCGAGATAGAGCTAGTAGAACACATAGATCTCCACACTGTATTTTAGACAACTTGGATTAGCAACCCAAGTTCTCTAGTTGCTTCTATTGACACCTAGTTAGGAGCTAGAGCCATGGTTCACATCCCTCGGATGGATCATCTACGATAAAGGAAGG
This sequence comes from Agapanthus africanus, assembly GCA_030015575.1. Lineage (NCBI taxonomy): Eukaryota > Viridiplantae > Streptophyta > Magnoliopsida > Asparagales > Amaryllidaceae > Agapanthus > Agapanthus africanus. Next base: position 186,424,660 of record CM057341.1, read on the forward strand.
ATGGAGAACATGCTCGATCCCCGAGGACCGATGGAGCCGGAAATGGAGATCAAACAAGTTCAAGATGGCCACTTGGAGCACATGACGAGGAAAGAAGACCGAAGGACTTGGGTCGTTTGGTGAGAATTCTTTTCATAGTAGATAGCACTCCAAGTTTAGCTAGATTGGTTTATAGAAAGATTCGGGTTTTCATTGGGTTAACTTAGCGCCGTTTATGAAATTGTAAGAAAATTTTTGTTCCGCAAACCGCCACGTTCGATGGCTATGGCGTTAAGGTAACCCAACATGGTATCAGAGCCACCCATACGCCTTAATCTAGCTAGTTATGACATTAGAATTCACGTTTTTTCGGGCATCGAAAACATTCGAAAAAACAGTCCCGAATTTATGAGTTTTGAGATGTTTTCACACCCCGCGGGCTCTCGGTTTGAACCAATAAGCCGTGGGGTGATGCGTAGGTACCCCGGGGAGACCCTGGGGAGACCGAACGGCGGGGCCCACTCCCCAAGACCACCACAAGGTGGTCTTTGGGGTGGGGACCCGAAATTGTCCCTCCATGGGCAGTTTCGGGTCTGCCGCACCCTCTGGCCACCTTGTGGTGGCCTCGGGGGTAGGGTACCCCCTTTAGGCCTCCCGACTCGAAGTTAATTTCGAGCTCTAACTCCCTGCGAAGGTTTGGGCACGTTTCGTTTTGATTCGGACCTCCGAATTGGCTCAAAACTCGACTTTTTTGTGTGTTTAGTGCACTTGTTTTTTTTTTATCCTTAGTATATTTTTTATGTGCGCTAATTGTGTTTTGGAATTCTAATGTCGTGACTTTGTTTGCATGCGTGGATGTGTTGGTAACGTTTTCTAATTGTTATATGCTCAATTAGACGGGGTTACACACTTGTTTCGGTTACTTGTTTCTGTGGATATATATCATGTTATGGTTTGTACGGATTGTTGTGATGGATAATCTTGGATGCAATGGTAGTGCAGTTTAGTTTCATTTGTAAATTTGATATTGCGAGGCGAGCGTCCGACATGTGGACTGGCGTCACTGCCCGTTTGTATATTATTTTTTTGGGGCACGACCGAGTTGAGGTCGATGTCATCTTGTACATATATTTTTATTTTCTGTACTAGGATAACCCCACGGTGGAGTGCACGAATAGACGGGTTCTAGAGGGCAACAAGCTCGCATCTCATGGCGTTGAGACGGAGGGGGCTTGATCAGTCGAAAATAATGTATTTTTAACACGTCAATTTCCCTACCATTTGCATTCATCTAAAGGTGTTCGGTTTGAATATTGCACATATTAGCAAAATAGTCGTAAAATATCAGATTACCTGTGTTGTATACTAAAACCAGCATTTTAAGGGAAATTGAGTGTTTATCATGGCATCGCATCATCCTTGTATAGCGCAACACTTGTTTCAAAGATCTGTGCAGGAAATTCCAGGAGCCGAGCCAAAATTGTCAAAGTGCTGATAAAAAAATACGCCAGCTCAAAGACCTGTGATCTGGTAGTAATCTAGAAAGAATTTTGAGATTCAACATATCCGGAAATATACCTAAAGCCAATAGAAAGCAGTGTAAGAAAAGTGATGCACCAAGGCTCCCAAATGACCGTGGATCCACGGCCGGAGCAGGCATGAGCCGCGGATCCGTGGCTTGTTGATGACGTCATCGCTGCATATTTTGACACGTGGCTTCCTGTAACTAAAAATGCTTCCAGAAGACTCCAGAATACCACATGGCTTCATCCAAAAGGCTCGGCCTAACAACCTTACCCAAGAATATTCCTCATTCTAGAATATTCCCTCCAACAAACTTCTTCTAGAAGCCTCCTTATAACAACCTTCTTCTAGAAGCCTCCTTGTAACAACCTCATTCTAGAATATTCACTCCAACAAACTTCTTCTATAAGATTATTTCTAACAACCTCATTTTGGAGGGAAAATTCAAATGAGGTAGTTCATTTTGGAGGGAAAAGTTGTTCATTTTGGAGGGGAAAGTGGTTCATTTTAGAGGGAAATTTGAATTTGAATTCTAGATCTAGGGTTGAGGTGGTTATAAAAGGAGACCTAGATCTAGGGTTGAGGTGGTTATAAAAGGAGACCTAGATCTAGGGTTTTGGGTTGTTGATTCCTACATCAATTCCCAACACAAGTTGAGTGACACAACTTGTAAACCCTAATCCCCAATTCAAAATCCAAAGCCAAAAATCAAGAACACTGAGTACCAATTCAAGCGAGAAGCCTTCAACCTTTTAGGAGCAAAGCCGATCTTCATCCGAGCAAGTGATCCAAGACGATCCGCGACTCACGAAGACGAGCGAAGCCAAATCGACGATCGAGTTCTTTCCTCATTGTAGATCTTAAGATAATTGTAACAAAATTGTTGATAAATAAAAGGTGAAATTCTTTATCTTGCTTTCTTTACATTCTTGCATCATGATTAGATCTCGATTTGTGATTGTGTTCTTTGATATGATATTTAAGTAAAACTCCGCTCGTGAAGGAGTCAAGAGAATCAATAGATGATGATGTTACAAATCTTGAAACGATTCTTAATTCCTATAAGTTTTGTAAACTTTAGTAAATTGAAGAATCGACAACCTAGTTTCGAGCGATGCTTTCTTGATTGTGTTCGCTCTTAATTAGTGATCCACGATCGATTCTTGAATTTACTAGAGGCTAGTTTGTGAATGAGATTCATCGAAAGGACAAAGAATGAGATGAAGAAACACTAGTTTCTTCGAAAGATCCTTAAACCTCGATTAATCGTCATCGATCTAGCATCAATTCATTAATGGATAAGAAAACGTAATCTATAGTTGTCATCACGTTTATAGATTCAATCGATTCCTACGAGCCTCACTTCGATTCTTGATTATTGGATTGGAAATCATCAATTCTTAATTCTTGATTTTAATGTTTTCTTGATTTTAGATTTAGATCTAGTTAATTCTTGAACTTCAACTTTAAAATCTTGAATTGAATTGTCTTTTCTCTTTTCTTTAATTTTCAATTCATCTAAATTCAAATTCAAACGGATCTCACTTTCCCTGTGGACGATCCGCACTTGCTAACGCGCTACAATCGACACCGTTATTGATTGCAGTCAAAAATTTCTTTGATTTCTATACATTTTCTAACTACACACCGAGAATTCATTCAATCAGGGCTTCACTCTAGAATTGGCGGGCTGTTCTCCGCACTCGTAGGGGGTGAAGGGATGACCCATGGAGGGGCGCCTAAGTTACCGGATTCCGTGAAGTGTTGGGTGGCCCATTCACTTTGTTGAAGGGGGTAGCCTCAATTTTGGGATTGGCGGGTAACTTGCCGCGCTCGTAGGGGTCTAGATTCTCATTGCACAGGCTATCCACACGACCGGGAACATCGGGTTTTATTTGCGGCTTAAATGAAACCCGGGGCTCCAAAATTATCCACCATTCTGTATTGTTGGATGTGATTCTGTGATGTTGCTTATTATCATGCCTGGGACGAATGTTATTGTCACGACCCGCAAGGTACAGAACGCGACCGGCACTTAAGTTACGAACGTCTCAAGGCGTCCGTAAAATAAGTAAGCCGAAGCCCAGAATACAAAACCCAATTAAGAATTAGAGTGAAGGAAGCCAATTTATTTAAAGCATTTTATTCCATTAAACCACATAAAGTTTCATTTCTAAACAACTTTCCCTTTTTCCAAAAATTCCGGCAGAACCTCCTTTGCAAAAACAATCCCCAAACGGGTACAAACGGAAAAAATGCATCCCCAAGCGGGAGCTAGCTCTTCGCCTCAAGGAGGACACAAATCCCACGCAATGTAAAATAACAATGTGCATAAATAAGAATGAAAGCACAGATAAAATAACATGTCGACTCAAATGAGCTCGACCCCACATAACATAAATCCATAAGTCTCACAAGCTCATCTCTAGGTCAATATACAGTAATACAAATAAACTGGTACAGCTGAAATAGTAGTAGATAGAGTACTCTAGATACAATGAACATATATGGTACAAAATGATAACAACCCACCTATGAGCAAAAGCCTCGAATCCAGGCAAAGAGAGCAAAAGAGGCAAAAGTGTCCGCCGCTACAGTGCTGACGGAACGGACCTGCAGAAAAGCTGTGGCACAACGGGGGTGAGTTGCCAGCTCGTGAGTAATAAATAACATCTACAAAGGCTATCGCATATATGCACACAAGTATCCTAGCATCTCTAAACATGTATAGCTATAGGCACTAGCAGGTATGTATGCATCATCAGTGTGCTAACAAGTATAAATGTCACATGGATGTACCAACAGGTATGTATGCCACATGAATGTACTAACATGTATGTATACTATATAAGTCAACTCAAGATCTCAACATGTAAGTATAAGAACTATTCTTTCTTTGTTTTTGAATTTTTTTTTCAATATCAGCATAATATCCATGAAATCAACAAAATCCGTGTCTAGCAACGACACCTCAAAACTGTCTCAATCTCATATATCCATGTCAAGTATCTCTGGTCTCAGCCATCCGGCTGATCCATCCCAAATATCCATATCTTAAACTAGCGGCCATGGTCGGTATCCTTTGGATATCCGCCGTGCCAAATGAAGTCACCGGTAGGTAATCCGTCCCCTGCCAGGCTCAACGCCATCTCCTGCGATCTTCTTGCCCCGGGGTACCTTACCGGGCCCACCATGTACCCGAGACGGTTCATCCACCTCCTCGAAACGGGTCTCGAGAACACAACAAACTCATGGTGGATGACACTTTAAATCACTAGAAAACCGCAACTTTTATATTTTAAAAGATCATAAGTTTCAAATCTTGCGGCTTTTTCCCGAAATCCAGAAATATCATAAATCTCATGAAATCATCATGGGTGCATATGTCAATGATAATGAATGCAAATGGTATCAATGTTCAAGTTGCAATGTATGATTTATACTAGGCATGAGCAAGTGATGTAATGATATATATACACGAGAATAGCAATTCTTATGATTTCATTTTTAATATTTATTGCAATAGCACAGGTCTAAGCAATTAACATGTTCAGATTTATAGTTATCTAATGTCGTGACATGGCAATTACCAGGGTGTGGGTGTACACATGAATAGTGCTCGTGCTGCATATAAAAACCTGGTAATGGTGCATGTGTCCTACAGAATGAGTTTGCGCATATGGGTACAACATATAGATCCTAACTGCAGCAATTATCATGCAAGTATTATCATTTTTAATGTCACAAGCAAATGTTAAAGTTTACTATTTTCAAGTTTACTAAATCTATCGGGCGACTTGCGCCATCCAAACGATCGTCTCCCGAAGATATGAAATCTACTCACCCGTGATCCCGCGCTAGGTGTGTCCGACCACCTGCTTTCCTTTCGCTGCTGCGCTTGAAGTCCCCGCCGGCGAACCTAGAATTTAGAAAAGTCACATATATCAGGAAAATCCTGCAAAAACACGATATATCGATAAAAGGATACGCGTGCGTGAAACTAAAACGCGCGTGCACACGACACGTCGCGACGCGTAAAAACCCACCAGAACCTATTCTGACACGCTGTGTCGCGCAGCGCGCTACAGAACCACGCGTATCACGCGCATGTCGCACAAGTTTAAAACATCGAAAACACGTTTAAAGCTCCAGATTTTTCCTCTGGGCCTAACTTAAAAATTTACAGATGCCAACAGACCAAGATACCCAGCAGAGCCCCACACCCAAAATCCTAACACCCCACCCCCTACTATGGCCGCAATTTGCGGCCAGAAAGAATAAACCGGCGGCCTCAAATGTGAGGTGGGTCCCCGTGCTTTGTGTCTGTGTCCCTGCTAGTCTCACCATACCACAGTTTTCCCAATTTTATTCTGAAGGGATCGGGTCAATAGCAGATCTAATAGAGGCTAAAACTGCTAAATTACTCCAATTCGGATAAATCTGGTATATTTAAGAAATCTGGGGCAAATCTCTGGTTAACTGGTCTCAACAGCACCTAATTAGGTTATTCTAAACATCACAACCATTACTTTGTCAAAACTCCCCTAATTTACCCAAAGTCACCACTAAAACATATAATAAACACTAAATTAAGCTAGATAACCATAACTTTAGCAATTAGGAGTTGGGTTAAGGGGTTATACCTCTAGAGACCCTAGATGAAAGAGAAGAGAAGAAGTAGGAGGGTGTGTGCTGTTGCTACAGCTCATGGTGCTGCAAATCTTGACTGGAAATGAGCTGAACTGAGCTTTGCTGAAATTTGCAGAAGCTGTTGCTGTTGCTTGGTTCTGTTGTTTTATTTTGTGAAGTATGTGCTGCAGTAGCAGCAGCAGGGGTTGTGTTTGTGGCTGTTTGGGGGTGGTGAAGTGTTGTGTGATTGAATGGAAGGGTTATGTAAGGAGTTGGGGCTGTTGTACAGCTGCTGATGCTGATGAAAAGGCTGAAGCTGATGTTATGATGCTGGTTTGGAGGCTGAAGTGATGATATATGGATGATGTTTTGGGTTGATGGTGCTGTTTTGGTGGCTGAAAAGATGAAATTTGGGCTGATGTGAGTGTGTGAGTGAGAGAGAGGTGTGAGTGAAAAAGTTTTGAAATGAGATGGTGTGACTTAACCTTAAAGCTATCATGACAACCATCACATCTCTCTCTTTCTCTCTCTCTCAAGCAAGTCAACCTAACCCTAAACACCCATGGACAAAACCAAAGACCCTAATTAAGTCTAATAAGCTTAACCAAGTGTGTTAGACCACCATGGTTAACTTAAACATGGTTAACCCACAAGCTCATTTACATGGCAGCCCTAGTCTTAACCCTAGTTAACGTGCACAAGTGTGTGCGGTCGAGATAAAATTCTACAAAAATAACCATAAAACCAGATAAATTACTAGAAACCCGTTTTGGTAAACTTTTTACCAAAAACCCTACATTAACACACAATTACTACTAACCCTAAACTCAAGTGTTACAGTCTTCCCCCCTTAAGAAAATTCGTCCCCGAATTTAAAAATATGCAACTACGCGTACCTTCAAAAAGATGAGGGAATTTCTTCCGCATTTCTCCCTCGGCCTCCCAAGTGATCTCCTCACCATTCGGGCTGCGCCAAAGAACCTTCACCGACGGCAGGACCTTTGATCGAAGTTTTTCACCTGCCGATCTAATATCTCAACTGGCTGCACGATGAACGAAAGGTCGGGCTCAAGCTGAACGGTCTGATGCTGAATCGTGTGGGAAGGGTCATGAAGATATCTGCGTAGCATCGATGCGTGGAAGACGGGGTGAACATCTGAAAAGCTGGATGGAAGAGCCAAACGATATGCAACAGCACCGATACACTCGAGGATCTCGAAGGGACCTACGAATCTAGGGCTAAGCTTTCCCTTTCGCCCAAATCGCATCACGCCTTTCATCGGAAAGACCCTCAGAAAAATATGATCGCCAACTGCGAACTCTAATCTGCGACGGCGCCTGTCTGCATACGATTTCTGGCTGCACTGAGCTTCTCTTATTCGGTCTCGAATCAACTGCACTGCGGCCCAAAAATACTGCTCTCGCTCAGCTCAGTCCAACAGACGGGCGATCTGCATCTCCTCCCATACAAGACCTCCAAAGGTGCCATCTGGATAGTATCCTGGAAGCTGTTGTTGTAGGAGAACTCCACTAAGGTAAATGACGATCCCAGCTACCGCCAAAGTCGAAAACGCACGCTCTGAGCATGTCCTCGAGAGTCTGGATAGTCCTCTCTGACTGCCTGTCGGTCTGCGGATGAAATGTTGTGCTGAAGCTCAAACGGGTGCCCAATGCCTCCTGAAGTCTCTGCCATAGTCGGCTGGTAAACTGGGTGCCGTGGTCTGATACGATACAAGTCGGTACGCCATGAAATCGCACGATCTCGTCGATGTAGATCTGGGCATACTGAGCAAAACTGAAAGTGGTTTTTACTGGCAGGAAGTGAGCCGCTTTCGTCAATCGATCCACGATCACCCAAATGGAGTCGTACCCTCGAATGGTCCTGGGTAGACCCACAACGAAGTCCATCGAAATCTTCTTCCATTTCCACTCCGGAATGGGCAAAGGCTGCAACTCTCTTGCTGGCCTTTGGTGCTCGGCCTTGACTTGCTGACTAGTCAGGCATCTCGATACGAAGTCTGTGACCTCCCTCTTTATCCCGTCCCACCAATAGACATCTCTCAAGTCGCGGTACATCTTGGTGGAACCTGGATGAACGTTGTATGTAGATCTATGCGCCTCCTCAAGAATCTCACGTCGCAGTCCCTCCGAATCTGGTATGCACAATCGAGTCCCAAATCGTAGTACTCCCTGATCGTCAATCACGAACTCGGAATCTCTGCCCTGCCTAATCTGCTCCATGATCTCTGAAAGTCGGCCATCACTGGGCTGTGCCTCTCGAATGCGGTCAAGTAACTGTGGACGTGCACGAACATGCGCAAGTTGTCCCCCTGTCGGAGTGAACTCAAACTCCACTCGGCTGTCGCATAAAATCTGCCAATCTGCTGAAGACTGCCTCTGCACTGCGCGCAAACAAGATAGAGTACCCCCGGGCCTCCTGCTCAAAGCATCCGCCACTACATTCCTCTTGCCCGGGTGGTACAAGATCTCACAGTCGTAGTCTTTCACCAGCTCTATCCAACGACGCTCTCTGAGGTTCAAGTCTCGCTGCTGAAATATATACTTTAAGCTCTTGTGGTCCGTGAATATTTGGCACGACTCGCCGTATAGGTAATGTCGCCATATCTTAAGTGCAAAGACCACTGCACCCATCTCCAAATCATGAGTGGGGTAGTTCTGTTCATGTTTCTTCAATTTCCGCGAAGCATACGCGATCACCCTGCCATGCAGCATCAATACGCATTCTAGCCCCACCTGTGAAGCGTCACAATAAACCACGAATCCGCATGATCCTGAAGGCAATGATAATACCGGCGCCGTAGTCAAACAAGTCCGTAGCTGCTGAAAACTGTGCTCGCACTCCTCCGTCCAAATGAAAGGAACTTCCTTCCGGGTCAAACCGGTCAAAGGTGCAGCAATACGGGAGAAATCCTGAACGAATCTCCTGTAGTAGCCCGCCAGGCCTAGAAAACTACGGATCTCCATAACCTATGTCAGTCTGGGCCACTGCTGAACGGCCTCAATCTTCTTCGGGTCCACACATATGCCATCTCTCGTAATCACGTGACCCAAGAAACCAACGCTGTCCAACCAGAATGCACATTTGGAAAATTTTGCGAAGAGCTGGTGCTCCCTCAAAGTCTGCATCGTAATCCGCAAGTGCTGCTCGTGCTCCTCTCGGCTCTGGGAATACACCAAAATATCGTCAATGAACACTATGATGAATAAGTCGAGATACGGCCTGAAAGCACGGTTCATCAAGTCCATGAATGCAGCTGCGGCATTGGTGAGTCCGAACGACATCACCAAAAACTCATAGTGGCCATAGCGTGTACGGAAAGCTGTCTTCGGTATATCCTCCTGTCGGACTCGCAGCTGATGGTATCCTGATCGCAAGTCGATCCTCGAAAAATAACCCGCACCCTGAAGCTGGTCGAACAAATCATCAATGCGCGGCAACGGATATCTGTTTCGCACGGTAACCTTGTTCAGCTGGCGGTAGTCAATACATAAGCGCAAACTTCCGTCCTTCCTCTTGACAAACAGGACCGGCGCACCCCATGGAGAAACACTGGGTCGAATAAGTCCTTTATCCAATAGATCTTGCAGCTGAACCTTCAACTCTCTAAGCTCCGTCGGGGCCATCCGATAAGGCGGTATAGAAATAGGCCCCGAGCCGGGAATCAAATCAATACAGAACTCGACATCGCGCTCAGGCGGTAGTCCTGGCAGCTCATCAGGGAAAACATCGGGGAACTCGCATACAATCGGAACCTGGTCCAATGGAATATCTGTAGCTTTGGTATCACATACATAGGCTAGAAATCCCCGACATCCCTTTCTCAACAGCTGATCAGCGCAAAGAGAAGAAATCAACATGTGAGGGGCGGCACCACGGTCCCCTGCACCATAAAAGCCGACTCGCCGGGAAAATAAAATCTAACTGTCTTCTCCCGGCAGTCCACAGACGAATAGCACGTGGCTAACCAATCCATGCCCAAAAGAACGTCGAAGTCCAACATCTCAAGAAGGATCAAGTCGACAGGTAGCTCTCGCTCACCAATACGGACGGTACAGGATCGGAACACGTGCCTAGCAACAAATGACTCTCCCACAGGAGTGGTCACAACAAGCGGCTGATCAAGCAAACCGGACTCTCTATCCAAACTCGGCACGAAGTGTGTGGAAACGTATGAGTGCGTGGATCCGGGATCAAACAACACGTGTGCATCAACGGAGCATATATATAGGGTACCTGTCACGACAGTATTGGATGCCTGTGCATCCTGGGGTATCAACTCAAAAACTCGGGCCTGACCTACACCAATAGTGGGCTGACCTCGGCCTCGGCCTCTGTCTCCTCATCCTCTCTGGATAGGTCCGCCGCGTCCACGGCCTCTGGGTGCACCTAACTGGTGTGGAGCATCGCCTGTGGCAGGAAGTAGAGCTCTCTGAGGAGGGGGCAGTGACGGTGGTAGGGTCACATGCGGAACTGTCGCCACTCCCTGTCGTCTCGCCGGACAATATCTAACACGATGGTGCAGACTCCTGCACCCAAAGCATCCTGGCGACACCTGCTGTCCCTGTGGATACGAACCATACAGCTGACCTCGTCCAAACCTTCTGCCGGCTCTATCTCTCGGAAAGAATCTGGCATGCTGCCCCTGATCTGGCATGCCGGTATGAATCCTCTTCGGCATGGGAACGACCGAAGTCGCAGAAATACGTGCCTCCATCCGCAACGCTGTATCCATAGCTGCTGAATAGGTATCAAAGTGCTGGGCGCCAATGGCAAGAAATAGCTGGGCATCCAGTCCCTGTATGAACCTCTTCACCCTCTTCGCTTCGGTATCCACCAGATACGGAGCATATCGGGACAACTGTGTAAACTGGACATCATACTCAGACACCGTCATCCCTGGGGTCTTGATCAAGGCCTCAAAACTACGAGCTCTGGCGTCACGAATGCTCTCCCGAAGGAAACGAGCTAGAAAGACTGCTGTAAACTCGGTCCAGGTCATGGGCGGTAGACCTGCAGCTCGACCTCTCAGAACTAACTCCCACCATATCTGTGTGAGGCCCTCTAGTCGGAAACTCGCCAGCTCTACCCATCGGTCATCAGAACACCTCAGCAAGCGGCAGATCCTGGCCAAACTGTCAAGGAACGTCTGTGGGTCCTCTGCTGCATCGGTACCCGTGAAGACTGGAGGTCTCAGCCTCATGAACTCTTATAGCGAAACCGGGATAGTCACGGTGGTGGTAGTAGGAGCAGGTATCATAGTAGTCTGGGATGTCGTGGGTACGTCCTCCGGCCTCGGTGCACGACTGGCCGCAACTAAGGACCCCACCATCTGACGTAGCTCATGCATACTCCCTATCATCTGTCGCAGATCCTCCATACCAGTCTCAAGCCTATCCACATGGCCTGGGGAAGGCGGATCAGTCTGTCCCTGCGGTGTAAGCATACCACCCTGCTCAGTCCTAGTCTCGGACGAGCCAGCTCGAATCTCGTCTCGGGAGGCAGCCCTCTGCGCTCTAGTAACCCTCTGCGGCATAGTGACTGGTACAGGAAATAGGACATTAATAATGGTGCAATAGAATCGTAGGATATACGGAATTGAAGAAGGAATTTCAAGCAAGTATATCCTAAAGTCACTTAGGCGGAGTACCGTATCGCAAATATGCCGCGGACATACGTACGCTACGTCACCCTGCTTAAGTCACTTACTCCATCTACTAAGGGTCATCCTACACTCAGAAAGGTGAAACCTATCGCTCTAATACCAACTTTGTCACGACCCGTAAGGTATGGAACGCGACCGGCACTTAAGTTACGAACGTCTCAAGGCGTCCGTAAAATAAGTAAGCTGAAGCCCAGAATACAAAACCCAATTAAGAATTAGAGTGAAGGAAGCCAATTTATTTAAATCATTTTATTCCATTAAACCACATCAAGTTTCCTTTTTAAACAACTTTCCTTTTTTCCAAAAATTCCGGCAGAACCTCCTTTGCAAAAACAAGGCCCAAACGGGTACAAACAGGAAAATGCATCCCCAAGCGGGAGCTAGCTCTTCGCCTCAAGGCGGTCATAAATCCCACGCAATGTAAAATAACAATGTGCATAAATAAGAATGAAAGCACGGATAAAATAACATGTCGACTCAAGTGAGCTCGACCCCACATAACATAAATCCATAAGTCTCACAACCTCGTCTCTAGGTCAATATACAGTAATCCAAATAAATTGGTACAGCTGAAATAATAGTAGATGGGGTACTCTAGATACAATGAACATATATAAGGTGGTACAAAATGATAACAACCCACCTATGAGCAAAAGCCTCGAATCCAGGCAAAGAGAGCAAAAGAGGCAAAAGTGTCAGCCGCTACAGTGCTGACGAAACGGATCTGCAGAAAAGCTGTGGCACAACGGGGGTGAGTTGCCAGCTCATGAGTAATAAATAACATCTACAAATGCTATCGCATGTATGCACACAAATATCCTAGCATCTCTAAACAGGTATGGCTATAGGCACTAGCATGTATGTATGCATCATCAGTGTGCTAACAAGTATGAATGTCACATGGATGTACCAACAGGTATGTATGCCATATGAATGTACCAACATGTATGTATACTATATGAGTCAACTCAAGATCTCAACATGTAAGTACAAGAACTATTCTTTTTTTTTTTTGAAACTTTTTTTCAATATCAGCATAATATCCATGAAATCAACAAAATCCGTGTCTAGCAACGACACCTAAAAACTGTCTCAATATCATATATCCATGTCAAGTATCTCTGGTCTCAGCCATCCGGCTAATCCATCCTAAATATCCATATCTCAAACTAGCGGCCACGGTCGGTATCCTCTGGATATCCGCCGTGCCAAATGAAGTCACCGGTAGGTAATCCATTCCCTGCCAGGCTCAACGCCATCTCCTGCGATCTTCTTGCCCCGGGGCACCTTACCGGGCCCACCATGTACCCGAGACGGTTCATCCACCTCCTCGAAACGGGTCTCGAGAACACAACAAACTCATGGTGGACGACACTTTACATCACTAGAAAACCGCAACTTTTATATTTTAAAAGATCATAAGTTTCAAATCTTGCGGCTTTTCCCTGAAATCCAGAAATATCATAAATCTCATGAAATCATCATGGGTGCATATGTCAATGATAATGAATGCAAATGGTATCAATGTTCAAGTTGTAATGTATGATTTATACTAGGCATGAGCAAGTGATGTAATGATATATATGCACGAGAATAGCAATTCTTATGATTTCATTTTTAATATTTATTGCAATAGCACAGGTCTAAGCAATTAACATGTTCAGATTTATACTTATCTAGTGTCGTGACATGGCAATTACCAGGGTGTGGGTGTACACATGAATAGTGCTCGTGCTGCATATAAAAACCTGGTAATGGTGCATGTGTCCTACAGAATGAGTTTGCGCATATGGGTACAGCATATAGATCCTAATTGCAGCAATTATCATGCAAGTATTATCATTTCTAATGTCACAAGCAAATGTTAAAGTTTATTATTTTCAAGTTTACTAAATCTATCGGGCGACTTGCGCCATTCAAACGATCGTCCGCCGTAGATGTGAAATCTATTCACCCGTGATCCCACGCTAGGTGTGTCCGACCACCTGCTTTCCTTTCTCTGCTGCGCTTGAAGTCCCCGCCGGCGAACCTAGAATTTACAAAAGTCACATATATCAGGAAAATCCTGCAAAAACACGATATATCGATAAAAGGATACGCGTGCGTGAAACTAAAACGCGCGTGCACACGACACGTCGCGACGCGTAAAAACCCACCAGAACCTATTCTGACACGCTGTGTCGCGCAACGCGCCACAGAACCACGCGTATCACGCGCTTGTCGCACAAGTTTAAAACATCGAAAACACGTTTAAAGCTCCAGATTTTGCCTCTGGGTCTAACTTAAAAAGTTACAGATGTCAACAGACCAAGCTACCCAGCAGAGCCCCACACCAAAAATCCCAACACCCCACCCCTACTCTGGCCGCAATTTGCGGCCAGAACGAATAAACCGGCTGCCTCAAATGTGAGGTGGGTCCCCGTGCTTTGTGTGTGTGTCCCTGCTAGTCTCACCATACCACAGTTTTCCCAATTTTATTCTGAAGGGCTCGGGTCAACAGCAGATCTAACAGAGGCTAAAAAATCGCTCAAACTGCTAAATTACGCCAAGTCGGATAAATCGGGTATATTGAAGAAATCTGGGGAAAATCTCTGGTTAACTGGTCTCAACAGCACCTAATTAAGTGATTCTAACCATCACAACCATTACTTTGTCAAAACTCCCCTAATTTACCCATAGTCACCACTAAAACATATAATAAACACTAAATTAAGCTAGATAACCATAACTTTAGCAATTAGGAGTTGGGTTAAGGGGTTATACCTCTAGAGACCCTAGATGAAGGAGAAGAGAAGAAGTAGGAGGGTGTGTGCTGTTGCTACAGCTCCTGGTGCTGCAAATCTTGACTGGAAATGAGTTGAACTGAGCTTTGCTGAAATTTGCAGAAGCTGTTGCTGTTGCTTGGTTCTGTTGTTTTATTTTGTGAAGTATGTGCTGCAGTAGAAGCAGCAGGGGTTGTGTTTGTGGCTGTTTGGGGGTGGTGAAGTGTTGTATGTTTGAATGGAAGGGTTATATAAGGAGTTGGGGCTGTTGTACAGCTGCTGATGCTGATGAAAAGGCTGAAGCTGATGTTAGGATGCTGGTTTGGAGGCTGAAGTGATGATATATGGCTGATGTTTTGGGCTGATGGTGCTGTTTTGGTGGCTAAAAAGCTGAAATTTGGGCTGATGTGAGTGTGTGAGTGAGAGAGAGGTGTGAGTGAAAAAGTTTTGAAATGAGATGGTGTGACTTAACCTTAAAGCTATCATGACAACCATCACATCTCTCTCTTTCTCTCTCTCTCAAGCAAGTCAACCTAACCCTAAACACCCTTGGACAAAACCAAAGACCCAAATTAAGTCTAATAAGCTTAACCAAGTGTGTTAGACCACCATGGTTAACTTAAACATGGTTAACCCACAAGCTCATTTACATGGCAGCCCTAGTCTTAACCCTAGTTAACGTGCACAAGTGTGTGCGGTTGATCAGTCGAAAATACTGCATTTTTAACACGGCAATTTCCCTATCATTTGTACTCATCTAGAAGTGTTCGGCATTCATATAGCACATATTAGCAAATCAGTTGTTAAATATCAGATTGCATGTGTTAGACTCTAAAACCAACATTTCTTAGGAAATTGACTGCATATCATGGCATCGCATCATCCCAATATTGCGCAACACTTGTCTCGAGAATTTGCAGGAACAAAAGCCAAAAGAAGCTGATCAAAAATACACCAACTCCAAGTCTTGAGTTCTGGTAGCAATCTAGAGGGAAAACCACAATTCAACATATCACAAAAGGGCCCATATGTCAGTACCAGAGAAGCCCAAAAGTTTCAAGCCACAAAGCCTCCAAAGAGCAGCGGTTCAGCGGCGGGAGCGCGCTTGCGCCGCGGAACAACGGCTCATCTGCCACGTCATCACTTGAATATTGGTGCATAACTCTTCTCTCAGTGGCTAAAGCTCAGAAATATATGTCAATTTCCAGAATTCTCTCGAAGCTTCTTCCAGATCAGCAAAGATCATTAAGCAAAGCTAATCTTAATTAAGCTCCTAACAAACTATTTCTAGAAGCTCCCTCCTAACTAATCACATCTAGAAGCTTCTCCTCTAACTAACTTTTGGAGGGAAATTCAAATCTCCTCAATAAACTTTTGGAGGGAAACTTAAAATTCAAATCCTAGATCTAGAGTTTTGATGGCTATAAATAGGAACTTAGATCTAAGGGTTGGGGTTGTTCTTCCCCGTTCCTAAATCCCTAATCATTAGTTCAATTCTTCATCTTCTTCCACAAGTCTAGTGACAAGACTTGTGCGAAACCCTAACCCTAATTCCAATCAAATTCAAGATCCCGAGTACCAATCAAGCAAGAAGCTCTTCAACCTTTAAGGAGCGGAGCCGATCTCCAATCGAGCAAGTGATCCAAGCCGATCCGCGACTCAAGGAGCCGAGCGAAGCCAAATCGACAATCGAGTTCTTCCTCTTGTAGTTCTTGAGCGAATGTAATGAAATTGTTGATATAAATAAAAGGTGAAATTCTTTAATCTTGTTTTCTTTAAATTCTCGCATCATGATTCGATCTCAATTTATGATTGTAGTTCTTGTGATGATGTTTGAGTAAAACTCCGCTCATGAAGGAGTCGAGACGATCAATAGAATGATGATGTAACAAATCTTTAAACGATTCTTGAGTCCTACGAGTTTTGTAAACCCTAGCAAGTTCAAGAATCGATGTCCTAGTTTCGTGGTGATGCTTTCTTGATTGTGATCGCTCGAAATTAGGGATCTACGATCGTTTCTTGAATTTACTAGAGGCTAGAATGTGAATGATATCAACGAAAGAATAAGGGATAAATGATGAAACCCTTGTTTCACTAGAAATCCCTTATTCTCGTCGATTATCATCGATCTAGTATCAATCCATCGAAGGAAGAGAATACGTCATCTTGAGATTGCATCACATCTATAGATCCGATCGATTCCTACGAGCCTCATTTCGATTCTTGATATTTGGTTGGAAAAATCATCAAACTATCAATTCTTGATTCTATCTTTTACTCTTATTAGATCTAGATTTTTCTAATTCTTGAACTTCAATTCTTTAAATCATGAATTGTTTTGTTTTCTTTTCTTTAAAGTTTCGACTCATCTAATTCAAAAGACGAACTATTACACTGTCCCTGTGGACGATCCGCACTCACTTACAATCTACATCTGACACCATAGTTGATTGTGGTCAAATAATTTTTTGTTGTGATTTCTTTACAATTTTCATACCGACACAACGGGAAACTCTTATCGATCAAATGAAACCATTATCGGGGATCATTTGAGTTGATACACACAACACAAACAAGAATTCTTAACAATCAAATGGCGCCGTTGCCGGGGATAGTGCGCTAATTGTTCGTTATTTTGAAATTTGAGTTGAAAACTTATTCCATCTATATTTTTATATCTAAATTCGCACAAACCTTAAACGTGTTGTTGTGATTTGTTGCGAGAAAATCTGGAATCATTGGAGCTGTGGAAAAAAATTTCTGATCATTCCAGAGAGCTTAGAAGGTGATCAGAAAAAGAGCCTCAAAATTTTGTGCAGTGATCTGATATTTCCACCGCGGAACAGCGGCATTAGGCGACTCCCGCGGCGGAACCGCGGTGCTACAGTGGAATCACTGTTCAAATATTTTTAGTAACTCTCTTGCCTTTCTTATCTACTTCCTCATCTACTCCAATTAACATTTTGTGTAGGTTTCTTTGCAAATAAATCGCAGCGCCGCAAAAATCAAAATAAATTGTGCGTGTTTTTTATTTTTATGGTTGTTTGCATATTAATACGGACAATACGGGGCAAAGACCAAATCCAGATTAGGTGGGGAGTTCATTACCCTTCCTAAGCCCCGAAAATCGCAAAATTTGCATCCGCATTTACCCTAATTAACTAAAAATATCTAGAGATGACTCTAAGGACCGTCGCGCTCACTTAGGACAGAAGAAGGCCGTGGGTAATTCATTGCTTATCCGCGTTTTTCTTGTGGTGTCTAAGGCAAGTGTGTCCAAGGCTAGTGGTTATTAATTAGGCCCATTACTTACGTAGTGGAGTACCTTCCTACTTACCTGGCACTTACCTGGCCACAGGGGAACAAAGAGGCTCCTGCGACTTGTCTTTTGGCAGTTAGGAGCGGTCTAGAGTTTGACCTAGGTGACCACTAGATTCTAAGGTTTTTGTGTGTTGCATTTGTTGTGTTGCATCATTTTTTCAAAAATCCGTATCAATTTTCAAAATAAACACCGCATTCTTTCATTATTCCCCTAATTATAAATTCACGCTGCCACTTGTACTAACCCTTTTTAGTACAAGATAGGCTGGACACGGGATTCTAGTGCCCGTTAAGTCCGTGTTTCCCTCATCGACCCAAAAGTCGGTATTTCTACATTTACCCTTTCTTTTACCCACCACCACACCCACTTCGATGGATCCACCTCCATCGAACTTCTTTTCCACTAATCTGCCGTCGTCCGTTGGTGCGCAGAATCCACCTCGCATCTCTCTCCAAGAGAGGTGCTATCCAACACGAGGCCCACTTTCCACTTGTCTTTCCATTCCACCAGCCAACAGGGAAAATTTTCAAATAAAACCCCAATACATCAACCTTCTACCAAAATTTCACGGTCTCGAGACTGAGGACGCATACGCATTTATCACAAAATTCGAAAATGTATGCGCAATGATGGGTACCTCACAGCTTTCTGTGGATGCTTTCCGTCTTCGTCTTCTCTCATTTACTTTGTGCGATTTAGCCGAGAAGTGGCTATATAACACTACCGCACATTCCATTTCAAATTGGGACGAATTCGTCAAAGCATTCCTTAAGAAATTTTACCCACATCACAAAACAGCCCGAGTCCGTAGCGAAATCTATCAATTCACCCAGCTTCCAAATGAAACATTTTAAATATGTCTTGAACGTTCCAAGGATCTGTTAGTCCAATGTCCATATCACGGCATCCCGAGATGGGAACTATGCCGAATCATTTATGAGGGCATTAATCCTAACACAAGTTAGACCCTTGAATCCATGTGTCAAGGCAACTTCATGACCAAAGATGATAGGGAAGCCTGGAATTTTCTAGAAGATTTCGCTGAAAGATCTTTACAGTGGGAGGGTGTGAGTCAATCGTCTAGGGATGACAATGATATTTCCATAGGAATTAGAGCTGAAATTTAATCTGTACACAAGAAATTTGACGCTACGGAAAACAAATTTTTAGCTGCCTCCCTAAGTCAAATGTCACTCTCCAAAACTGTATGTGGATGCTGTTCTGATCCTTCTCATTTAACGGAAGAGTGTCCACTAAATTCTCCGTTTCAAGGTCAAGAGCATACCAATGCCGCATTTCAAAGACCTAGAAACGATCCATATTCTTCCACATATAATCAGGGTTGGAGGAATCACCCAAATTTTGCTTGGAACCAATCACAATCTCAAAACACGGTTCCAACCCAAAACAATTTCCAAAGGGTCCCCCACCACAACAGCAACCACAACTTCAATTGAGTCAGCACCCCTTCCAATCACAAAACTTCCAAAATCCGGCCAACACTTTTGCACCACATGAAAACTTTTTGCAATTGACCGGTACAGATAATACCTCTGCACTAGCACAAACCTTGGATACTTTCATGAAACAATCCATCCAAGGGACGGCAAGTTTGCAATCTTCCGTCGAGAATGTGATGAAGATCATTATCTCTCAAAATGAGAATATCAAATCGATGGAAGAACAAATTGCACAACTAAAAGCTGAAATGCGTGCAAGAGAGAAAGGGAAACTTCCAGCTCAACCTTTACCCAATCCTGGCTATTCACATCATGTGGATGCAATCACGTTGAGATCTAGAAGAGTGCTTGACAATCATGTTGGGGAAGAGTTTGATGATACTGATAAATCAATCAATAACACCCCGGCTGAGACCTTTCCTCACACACACACTTCTAGTTCTGATCCTTGTTCTTCTACCCCTCCACCTTCTTCCGAGCCTATTCTTCGTTTTCCACAAGGCTCGCCACTTCAGCCCACCTCTTCTACTCCTCCACCGACGATCCCCACTTCTATTTTGGGATCGGGTCCATACACACTTCCTTCTCCTATGATGGACCCAGCGCTTATTGCTAAAGCACCTTATCCTAATCGGTTAAGGGCTAATACATCGAGTCCACATATGGAGAAGATTATGGACATTTTTAAGCAAGTTAACATCAACATCCCTCTCCTAGATGCCATCCAACAAGTTCCGTCCTATGCAAAAACTCTTAAGAACTTATGCACTAGGAAGAGGAAGACTCAAGTGCCCAAGAAGATATTCATGGCAAAAACAGTAGACACTGCCTTCCCCCAACAATTACCGAGGAAACGTAAGGATCCTGGATATCCTACTATTTCCATTTCTATTAGGGATAAACACATCAACCGTGCTCTACTAGACCTTGGCGCTAGTGTTAACTTGCTTCCATACTCAGTCTACGAGCAACTAGGTATCGGAGAGTTGAAACCAACCCATTGCACTCTCCAGATGGCTGACTGATCAATCACCAAACCTAGAGGTGAACTGGAGGATGTGTTAGTAAAAATCGGGGAATTCATATTCCCTGTGGACTTTATTGTAATTGATACACAGCCTGTAGCGAACCCACGGAATCAAATTCCAGTGATTTTAGGTCGCCCCTTTTTGGCCACTTCCAATGCAATAATCAACTGTCGTAACGGCTCTATGACCCTATCTTTCGGGAATAGGTCAATAGAGCTGAGCATTTACAAGTTGGGAAGTATACCCTCCGAACCTACTGCTCAGGTCTGTTTTGTCGACTTAATGGATGTCGACAGCGGCGAATTTGATGAGCCTCATGATACTGATCTAGACTCTTTTCATACATTGTTGTTTGACCCTACTATGTATCATACACATACGGACTCTTCCACCGAGATGTCCGGGTCAACAACTAACACCAATTATGAAATGTTTCTGGAGTCTGAAGATCACCCCGCGATTTGTGATGACATTATTCATCGGGGTATGGATGAAACTTTTGAGGAAATCTTCGCTGATGAACTCGCATTTTTAAATGACACGGGTGTTGAGATGAATCATCTCCAAATCAATGAAATTGAACCCCCACCCCTTCTTCTGAATTGTAAAAGGAATGCGAGTAATCCATCACATTCACTACATCGTCTTTCCAAAATGAGACGCACCCACATTCTTTTCCACCACTTAACCTTTCCCCACTTCTTCTTCCACCAACCAGAGCACTGCATTGATAAATTTTTTGAATGGTTGGTGTTAACCTTCGGTCTTTGCAAAGCTTGGCATCGACCAATGATTTAAGACCCCCTCTTGTGATTTTCAAAGATTAACATAGCATAACTCAAGTTTGGGGGGGCATTTTTTCTGGCTCTTGAAAAGAAATTTTTTACAAAATGATGAGCCAACAATAAGTTTGGGGGAGGTTTTTCACTTAAATATTTTTGCCCCCACTAATAAATTCCTCCCAAGCTTACAGGTTTTTCGAGATTTAGCAGAAGGCAACAATGAGGACACTGTTGAAAACAAGTTTAAGGGAGGTTTGTGCTTATTTTTGCATCATTTGCATAAGCACAAAACATTTTTTAAAATCTATAAAAATTTAAAAAATTTCAAATATATAAAAATATTTTTTGTACATAAATAAGATAATAAAATATTACATAGTGAAAAATTACATCCATGAGATTAGAATAATTTAAGAAAACCAAGAAAATTAGAAGTTTTCTTATACGAACTAGTAATAAGTAGTTATGAGCCGTTGTCCCAAGGGTTAATAAGATGAAGGAAGTCACTAATCTGAGGATAAAAATAAGTCTGAAAAATAGTTTGTATTCTGGAAGCCAAACATTTTGAACGTTGATACCCTGCTATTCGCACTTACACACGTCTTAAAGCCTGGGATAGTAGAGGATACCTTGAAATGCTCTTGTCTTAAAGCCAAAAGTATGAAGGAAATAAAAAAAATGAAGAAAATATAAGTGGTGAGAAAAATGGACACTGGTTTTCTTATCACCAAGGGCAATAAAAAATATATAGCGGGGGTGCCTCTTCACCTAGTGCCCTAAGGCCAACTGGTCTGGGAGTCACTGCTATGCCTAAGGTGGTGCAAGACGAGGAAAATACACCAAGTAAGCAAGCACAGGAGTAATCGGTCGGTTAGTACCTCAAGAAGTATTAGCGGTCGCATGAAAGTGTGTGAGCAATCTCATCTAAATATTCATTAATTAAAAAGTACTGAGGCTGATGGGCAAGAGTATGATAGCTTGAATTGAATTCTCTGGGTGTAGGGATGTATTTACACACACGCAGGGTTATATGATTGATGTTTGGAAGAAAGATAGGAATAAAGAATAAGACGATGTTTTATTGAGGGAGGACGTGATTTCTGACATCTTTTCATGACCATTAAGATAGGGCTCATGACAACCGAAAAGCTAGCTTAGTTGGAAACCCTAATTTTCGAAGCTTTTCTTTTACAATTCTTTTCTTTAAATGTAATATTCATGATCTTCCTTTTATTATTGGATTTTGTGGGTGCAATCCGCTGAAAACCCTCAGGAGACAACACTCCTCCTACTAGGGACACCTAGAGGTTTAAAGGCTTGTTGCACGTGCTCGGTGCAATCGTGTTGCCTACGAAAGTGTGCTAGTTAGTTTTCTCTTTCTTTATTTTCTCCTTCTCTTTTTAATAAAACAGTTCGCTCGAGACGATCGAAAATAAGTTTGGGGGAATTTGATCAGTCGAAAATACTACATTTTTAACACGGCAATTTCCCTATCATTTGCACTCATCTAGAATTGTTCGGCATTCATATAGCACATATTAGCAAATCAGTCGTTAAATATCAGATTGCATGTGTTAGACTCTAAAACCAACATTTCTGAGGAAATTGACTGCATATCATGGCATCGCATCATCCCTATATTGCGCAACACTTGTCTCGAGAATTTGCAGGAACAAAAGCCAAAAGAAGCTGATCAAAAATACACCAACTCCAAGTGTTGAGTTCTGGTAGCAATCTAGAGGGAAAACCACAATTCAACATATCACAAAAGGGCCCATATGTCAGTACCAGCGAAGCCCAAAGGTTTCAAGCCACAAAGCCTCCAAAGCGCCGCGGTTCAGCGGCGGGAGCGCGCTTGCGCCGCGGAACAGCGGCTCTTCTACCACGTCATCACTTGAATTTTGGTGCATAACTCTTCTCTCAGTGGCTAAAGCTCAGAAATATATGTCAATTTCCAAAATTCTCTCGAAGCTTCTTCCAGATCAGCAAAGATCATTAAGCAAAGCTAATCTTAATTAAGCTCCTAACAAACTATTTCTAGAAGCTCCCTCCTAACTAATCACATCTAGAAGTTTCTCCTCTAACTAACTTTTGGAGGGAAATTCAAATCTCCTCAACAAACTTTTGGAGGGAAACTTAAAATTCAAATCCTAGATCTAGGGTTTTGATGGCTATAAATAGGAACCTAGATCTAAGGGTTGAGGTTGTTCTTCCCCATTCCTAAATCCCTAATCATTAGTTCAATTCTTCATCTTCTTCCACAAGTCTAGTGACAAGACTTGTGCGAAACCCTAACCCTAATTCCAATCAAATTCAAGATCCCGAGTACCAATCAAGCTAGAAGCTCTTCAACCTTTTAGGAGCGGAGCCGATCTCCAATCGAGCAAGTAATCCAAGCCGATCCGCGACTCACGGAGCCGAGCGAAGCCAAATCGACAATCGAGTTCTTCCTCTTGTAGTTCTTGAGCGAATGTAATGAAATTGTTGATATAAATAAAAGGTGAAATTCTTTAATCTTGTTTTCTTTAAATTCTCGCATCATGATTCGATCTCAATTTATGATTGTAGTTCTTGTGATGATGTTTGAGTAAAACTCCGCTCGTGAAGGTGTCGAGACGTTCAATAGAATGATGATGTAACAAATCTTTAAACGATTCCTGAGTCCTACGAGTTTTGTAAACCCTAGCAAGTTCAAAAATCGATGACCTAGTTTCGTGGCGATGCTTTCTTGATTGTGATCGCTCGAAATTAGGGATCTACGATCGTTTCTTGAATTTACTAGAGGCTAGAATGTGAATGATATCAACGAAAGAATAAGGGATAAATGATGAAACCCTAGTTTCACTAGAAATCCCTAATTCTCGTCGATCATCATCGATTTAGTATCAATCCATCGAAGGATGAGAATACGTCATCTTGAGATTGCATCACATCTATAGATCCGATCGATTCCTACGAGCCTCATTTCGATTGTTGATATTTGGTTGGAAAAATCATCAAACTATCAATTCTTGATTCTATCTTTTACTCTTATTAGATCTAGATTTTTCTAATTCTTGAACTTCAATTCTTTAAATCATGAATTGTTTTGTTTTCTTTTCTTTAAAGTTTTGACTCATCTAATTCAAAAGACGAACTATTACACTGTCCCTATGGACGATCCGCACTCACTTACAATTTACATCCGACACCGTAGTTGATTGCGGTCAAATAATTTTTGGTCGTGATTTCTTTACAATTTTCATACCGACACAACGAGAAACTCTTATCGATCAAATGAAACCGTTATCGGGGATCATTTGAGTTGATACACACAACACAAACAAGAATTCTTAACAATCAGCGGTCGAGATAAAATTCTACAAAAATAACTATAAAACCTGATAAATTACAAGAAACCCGTTTTGGTAAACTTTTTACCAAAAAACCCACATTAACACATAATTACTACTAACCCTAAACTCAGGTGTTACAGTTATATATACTTATATATATACTAGTAGATGTTGTATATGTTTTGCACCCGCACTAGTCCATCCCCCGCTCTGTCATTAGTTAAGTAACCTAACGGGTGATGACGGGGCCCAGCGGTGAATGCGGATGGCATATACGTACATCATATTTTCGTTCTTTTCTGGTATAATAGGTTAAATGACGTGACCACATTAATTTTGATTAATGCAAGATAAGAAAACCTAAAAGATGTTGTTGGAACAAATTTCGAAAAACTATAGTTATATTTTTTCTCTTTGCATAGTGGTATTCAGTTGTGAATATCCAGCACCTCATTCCAGGAGGCAAGAGCCGAGATCCCTTCGTGGGGAGTGACCTCTTGAGCAAAAGTCTATACTGTATATTACTCGGTTTTTTCATAACCACAAGTTTTTAAAAGCAGAGCCTAAACCACTCCTTTTCAAAATTTCTCAGGTTCCATCAACACTATCAAGTTCATTACGTTAAAGGGTTTTTTCGCCAAAAACTCGGCCGTTGCCCTCCGTCATTTCTTATAAGTTATACTTAGTATTCGTGCTGCGTTTGTTGACTGTGTCAAGGTATAGTGAACGGTACCTGAGTATTGCTTATTTGTAGCATACGATATGATTGGTTAGGACAGTCGTATAACCTTGTTGACTATGTCAAGGGTTATGCGGGTGGGTTTAATGCAATCATGATAATGACGGGTTGAACTTGACTAAGACTCTTTGATTTGTTGATTGTGTCAAGGTCACTTGGGTACTAGGGGAAAAAACCACATCAGGAGTTTCAAATATACTGGAAACTTGCTAGTTCTGCATACCTTCTGGAGTGTGGTGACTAGAGTGGCTTCCATCTAGTTTATCACGCAATGATAGTTGGATCTCGATCCCACTGATGAGTAGGATTACTCCTGGGAAATTATTTCACTTAACAATCAATGCTATAAACCAAATAGATGTCTAGAACGGTGTTAGCGGGGCTACGCCTCCAGGGAAAAGAGATTATATAATTAAGAAACTTCGCGAAAGCGTTGGAAAATCTCTCTTGAAGTACCGACACCAGCCTGGCTGAAAGGTTTAGCAAGTATTGTTACGTGTGATTAATCCCAACTAATTCTTCTTTTTAGGTTTGAAGAAGAATTTGAGGGAACAGTCGGAGCCATCCTGATTAGATAAACTAATAACCAATCCAATTTTGCAAGAGCGCACGCTGAGTGTTTCTTTTCTCTCACTCCAGGTAGCAACCACTTCATGCCCTAATCAAGATAATAAAATGTATCTCTTGACCAATCCGAATTCTTATTCGGGGATGGGAAACGTCAATTTGGCTCTAACTTATGACAGCAGTTATAAGTATGAGCAGAGGAAAGAAGATTGCATGAATTCCTTGATGACCCCATCGAAGAACAAGCATACTAATGCGTCTTCTTCAGGAGTTCTTATTATTGAGAAATATTTTTCGGTCAGTCCTGCCTCCTGGGTACTAGATACTGGATCAGGATCTCATATCTGTAATTTATTATGGGGATTGAGAAAAAGTAGGATGGTTGGACCTGGTGATATGTCCCTCAGAGTAGGGAACGGAGCACAAGTTGATGCTTCTGTCGTCGGTGAATATCACCTAGCATTGCCAAATGGCAATTCTATGATTTTGAACAATTGATACTATGTACCTTCCATGGTTTGCAACATCATATCAGTTTCTTTTCTTGATAAAGACGGATATAAGTTTGTCTTGATAGAAATATCATGAACATTTACCTTAATCAGGTATTGGTTGCAGAAGGTACACTGTGTAATGGTATCTATGCTCTAAATCAAAACATAGTTCTAAATGTACAAAACACACACAAGAGGAAGAGTCCAGAAATGAACGAATCCTACTTGTGGTATTGTAGACTTGGTCATATCGGAGAGAAAAGACGAAGTTGCATAAAGATGGATTTTTGATACGTTCGAATTTTCATATTATGAAACCTGTCAGTCTTGTCTCAAAGAAAAAATGACCAAATCTCCGTTCACCGGACACGGAAAAAGAGAAGCAGAGCTCTTGGGACTCATACACAGTGATGCATGTGGTCCAATGTTTATACATGCAAGGGGTAGGTTCTCGTACTTCATCGCATTCACTGACGATCTCTCTAGGTTCGGATATGTGTATCTTTTGAAACACAGATCTGAAGCTTTTGAGAAATTCAAAGAATACAGAAACGAAGTAGAGAACCAGACTGGAAAAAGTACTAAGATCCTCCGATCTGATAGAGGAGGGGGGGTAATTAAGCACGAAATTCCTAGAATACTTAAAAGAGAATGGAATTCTCTCTCAACTTACTCCTCCGTATACACCACAGAACAACGGTATATCGGAGCGGAGGAATCGTACCCTATTGGATATGGTTCGCTCCATGATGAGTAGTGCTGAGTTGCCTCTTTCATTCTGGGGATATGCACTTCAAACAGAAACACATCTTTTTGAATCAAGTTCCATCCAAATCCGTCCCTAAAACTCCGTATGAAATATGGAGTGGTAAGAGTTTGCATCTTAAATGTGTTAAGATTTGGGGTTTCCCTGCTCATGTCAAAAAGCAGAACCCAGACAAACTTAAGACACGATCAGTTTTTTATAAGTTGGTGGGATATCCAAAGAATTCTAATGGGTATCTATTCTACCTTGCAGAGGAACAAAAGATTATTGTTTCTAGGAACACCACATTTTTGGAAAAAGAATTTCTTGTTAAAAATATTGGAGGCAGCACGGTAGAACTGGATGAAATTCCAGAAACACAAACTAGATTTTATGGAACCGCTAGATTCAGTTATACCCGACAAACCTCAGCCACTCCGCAGATCTGGTAGGATTTCTCATCTGCCCGAGAGATACTACAGTTTTCTTATAGACGGGGATCGAGAGGATTGCATCTTGGAAGAAGATGATCCTACTAGTTTCCGGCAGGCCATTATCAGTAGGGACTCTGATAAATGGCTGGATGCTATGCGATCTGAAATAGAGTCCATGTATACCAATAAAGTGTGGACCTTGGAAATTGCTCCACCTGGGGTAAAACCGTTGGATGAAAATGGATCTACAAAAAAAAAGTTGGTGTAGATGGGCAGGTGGAAATATATAAGGCTAGACTTGTTGCAAAAGTTTTTCGTCAAAGACCAGGTATGGACTATGACGAAACCGTTTCTCTAGTGGCTATGCTCAAATCTATTCGGATCCTACTTGCCATTACTGCCTTCCATGACTATGAGATCTAGCAGATGGACATAACAACGGCTTTTCTGAACGAAAGTTTAGAAGAGTGTGTTTATATGGCTCAACCGGAAGGTTTCGTAGACAGTGGGAGCAGCGGGAAGGTGTGCAAGTTGCTTAAATCCATTTATGGATTAAAGCAGGCATCACGGAGCTGGAACATCTATTTTGATGAAACAGTAAAGGGATTTGACTTCATCAAGAACGAGGATGAGCCTTGTATATATAAAAAGATTGTAGGCCGAACTGTCGTGTTCCTAGTCTTGTACATGGACGACATTCTTTAGATAAAAAGTGACATTCCTATGCTACAATCGGTCAAGCTGTTCTTGTCACAAAGGTTCTCCATAAAGGACCTGTGTGATGCCTTGTACATTCTGGGGATTAAGATCTACAGAGATAGATCCATGAGATTACTGGGACTTTCACAGTCCAGGTACATAGAGACCGTACTAAAGAGATTTAGTATGAAAGATTCCAAGAGAGGTAACATATCCGCATTGCACGGAATCACCCTCTCCAAGGAGATGTCTCCCAAGACTGATGAGGAGAGGATTCGCATGAGCACTATACCCTACTCTTCGATGGTAGGATCTATAATGTATGCGATGCTATGTACCCGACCAAATGTAGCTTACGCGCTTAGTGTGGTGAGGCGGTATCACTCTAACCCAGGTGAGAACCACTGGACAACTATTAAGAACATTCTGAAGTACCTGAGAAGGACTAAAGAACTGTTCCTGGTATTCGGTAATGGGAACCTCCAGGTGGAATCTTTTACCTATTCGAGCTTCCAAAGTGACAAGGACGTGTCTCTGGTTTTTTGTTTACCCTCAACGGTGGGGAGGTCTGTTGGAAGAGTTCCAAATAGGACATTGTCGTAGACTCGACAATGGAGGCTGAATACATTGCTGCCAATGATGCCGCAAAAGAAGCCGTCTGGATTAAGAAGTTCATTACTGAACTTCATGTGGTTCCATCCATTGTTAACCCAATACCTGTATATTGCGACAACAATGGAGCTATGGCTTTACCAAGGGAACCACGGTCCCATCAGAAATCCAGGCACATCTTGAGGCGGTATCACCTTATCAGGGAGATCATTGATCACCATGAGATCGAGGTGCAGAGAGTGGACACAAAAGACAATACTGCGGAGCCATTCACCAAGGCCCTTCCTCAAGCACAGTTTGAGAGACTTTTTGAGATGTTGGGTATTCGATACGCCAACAACTGGCTCTAGAGCAGATGTTAGGTACTCGATACGCCGATATATATGGCCTTAGTGCAAGTGGGAGATTGTTGGATATGTATGCCCTAGAGGATATTACTGTATATGTATACATTTGGATGCTTGGACATATATATGTACATGAAAGTCTTGCTCGATATGATAGTATGCTATCTGGTTTGTCTTTATCTTAACATGTGTATGTTTTACTTGCTATTATATGTCGATAAAGCCTGTAGGATCATTTTCTAGACTACCCGCGTGGTGATGGCGATCATACTTATGGGAGCTGGATAGTCAGTACGCACATCCTTAAATGGTCTCTAGTCGTGGGAGTATCGAGACTGGGCATCTATATTCTGGAGTAGACTAGTGTATACCTTTCTAAACCCCGACGAGGGACGATGGACGATAGTACGGTCCCGCAACCATTGGTCATTCGCACCTAAGATCGTATACAGGTGCTCACTGGGGTGAGTACACTGGACGGACTCGCCGAGAACTTCCAGATGGTATTATACCTATCGTCAGGTAGAAGTTCTCTGGTGACATGAGTACAGGTTAGTATTTAGACCTAAGATCGGCATTTGTCTCGTGTGAGTTCCCACTGTGCTTTGATCACTACCCTACCACAGCTCTACTGAGTCGTGCAAACAGGTTTTGGTTGGGTACAGTCCCGAGCCACATAGAGGCAGTGAGCAATTGTCGGGACTTTGTCTCTCCCGGTATAGGGAGTCGATATCGCACTGTGTTCGATTGGTCAGTACCATAAGACCTTGGCCAAGGCGGTTGGGATTTACTGATGGTCTGATCAGTAGTTTCCCGGATTGGTCCTGAGCCACATCAGCACGAATTACCGGGTTATTAGGGTCTGACGTTTACCACCCCCAGACCCGGTATGAGATACTCTCAGACGAAGAGACTGGACTGTACGAAGATTGTCACAGATAGGCTCGGTAGGGATCCGGATGAGTTTGCTCATCGACCTTCCTTTTTGACAGGTACCCGGGTAGCCGTTACGTACAGCTAGTGCCGCTGACGTGCTTGTGGTTATGGATTTATCCAGTAACTCACTGCCGGCGTACTGTCGAGTCTTTAGAGTCCTACACAGAGGGTTTCCCTGGTTCATGTGAAATGATGTATTAGCCTATTGAATACGTGCAGGGTTCCGATCAATTGATGTACTTTGTACCGGAACTTTCGATCGGACAGTTAGTAATACTAGCCGGCTCGGGTTTGAGCCGGATTATTATATCAGGTATTGACTTGATAATTTACATATATATATTTCGAGATGTATATTCTAGTATTATGTTCTTCATGTTATTCTATATCTTTGGGCATTCGTGTTTATATCTGAATGCAGGTATGTATATACAGCAGACTGTAATCCGTATTTTATTAAAAATTACCTTCTAGAAGGTGGACACCTCATTATAGTCTTTTCCATTTATTGGTAAATGGAAATGAGGTGGAAATTGGAGGAGAGGGAGGAATGGTGAGAGACATGACTTCAATAGTTGACAAATGAATTATTTATTCATTTGGATCAACTATTGAAGTATGGTTGCTAGTTTTTATTATGAAAATTCATACACAAAACCATTGTGTTGATTTTTCTCTCACATGCATGCTTCATTATTCTAGAGCTCCCATTTTTGCTTGACCCTCCTCCCTCCTCTTGAGTTTCCTCCACTTTCATCATCTTCCTCTTCACTACCCTCTCATGAGTTGAGAAACAAGTGAAGAGGCAAAATAGAGATAGTAGAACACATAAATCTCCACACTACATCCTAGACAACTTGGATTAGCAACCCAAGTTCTCTAGTTGCTCCTATTGAAACCTAGTTAGGAGCTAGAGCCATGGATCACATCTCTCGGGTGGATCATCTACGACAAAGGAGGGATGGAGAACAAGCTCGATCCCGGAGGACCGATGGAGCCAGAAATAGAGATCAAACAAGTTCAAGGTGGCCATTTGGAGCACATGATGAGGAAAGAAGACCGAAGTACTTGGGTCATTTTGTAAGAATTCTTTCCATAGTAGATAGCACTCTAAGTTTGGCTAGATAGGTTTATGGAAAGATCCGGGCTTTCATTTGGTTAACTTAGCGCCGTTTTTGAAATCGTAAGAAAATTTTTGTTCCGCAAACTACCACGTTCGATGGCTAGGGCATTAAGGTAACCCAACATTTAGTGCACCTGGAAAGGTGTGACCCTCATAAGGTGCGCACCTGGAAAGGTACGCACCAGACAAGGTGCGTATCTAGCCCGGTGAGCACTTGGCGAGATGCGAGAGAGTGAGAGGGCTAAAGTGTTCCGAATGGGACAAAAGGTCCTGTAAGGTGCGCACTTAGGGAGGTGCGCATCTAATAAGATGCGAGAGTTGGGGGGTCAAAGAGTCCAGTAAGGTGTGCACTTAAGGAGGTGCGTACCCAACAGGGTGCGGATCTAGCCAAATGGGCACTTAGCAAGGTGCGCACGTAGCACGATGCTAGTAAAAGTCGAAACCCAACATTTCTACAGACCCAAAAACAAAATTTATGATGCCAAAAGATTAATAGGGAGCTCGTTTCCCCTTCTACAAAGTCTCAGGACATGCGCAAGTGGATTTTCTTTTCATCCTCCTTTTCTCTGTTGGATCTTGAGGGGAGAGATGAAAAAAATGTTGCTCCTTTAGTGATTCAATAGTAGATCAGTATTACTCTCGATTAGTTAATGGCCAAAATCAAATTTGTTTTTGAAAAAGGAGAAGATTTAAATTGGATTTAATTGAAAAAGAGAAGAGGAAGAAGAAGGAGACTTGGAAAGAGAGAGAAAGAGAGAGCGACACAAAACCCTAGGTTTATTTTGAGGAATTAGAAGCTTTTTTATTGAGTCACCATGGGGGGCCTTTTATAAGCTTACATCTTTACATATTGCCCCATGGCTTTTACAAAATTGGCTTACTGCCTATTTACAAAATAAGAATTACATTTACCTTTGCCTTCTTTTTCTTTTTTCTTTTTTCTTTTTTCTTTTTTTATTTTTTCTCTTTTTGCCGGACCCCTCTTCTTTCTTGGGCTTGAGCTGGGCTCGGGCCCACTTGGCTCGGGCTTGGATTCGGGCCCACTTGGGTTGGGTTCGGGTCCACTTTGACTTTTTGACTTTGATTTTGGCTTTGACTTTGAACTTGAATTTGGCAAAGGGGTGTAATTTTTGACCCTGACAGGTACACCTGTGAATTTCGGTCGATGGTAGCTACAAACAATCTAACGGCTGGGGCTTCACCGATGCTTTGCTCACACTTAGACCAAAGGTTTCACCATCAGATAGTATATTGAATCCATTTCTCGTTTGGTTTGATTCTTTCATCGACCAATGCCGTCATAGTGGTGCGTTCTCTTGCACTGGAAAATCTATGGCAGAATAGCATTTCCGTTTCATCAAAAGTCTTTACAGAGTCATTAGAAAGCTTCGAATACCATTCGAAAGCAGTGCCTGCCAGACTGCTAGCGAGTTGACGGAGAAGTAGCACGTCATCTTCTCCAGTGTTGGCATACACGGTTCTAAACTGGTTATGTGCTGGAGAGGACTCCCGGACCCTTTGTATATGTGGAACGTCGGAAATGTGTATCCTGAAGGGTACTATATCTGATTGTACCATGATAGATATGGTCAGCTGGTTTTTATCAATTTATTTGCCGCCTCTCTAGCATGGTGATTCTTAATTTGCTGGGTGATATTTTCGAACACCTTCGCTTTCGAAATCATTTCCTCTTTAGCCATTGATGGGGCTTGCAGAGGCACCCTTAACATCAAGAATGACTGCTGGGGGTTCATATGCCAGTGGTTCTAGTCGGACCATCATCACGACCATGCTTTGAATTAGTAAGGCTATCTTACTCATCTTAGCATCCATTTCTGCCGCCTTTTCGTCTTTCTTCTCGAGAAGTCATCTCAGGTAGTCGGTATCAGATTCTTACCATGTTCTTTCTTCAGGATTGTCCTTTGGGTTTGTATTGGGCGGTGGATTAATGAGTTCTGCCGCTTGAGGCAGTATCTCCTGTAGCTTTTGATCTTTCGTTATAGACCGAGTAACCGGTCTATGAGAAACAGAAGCTCAACTCTCATCTTTAGAGTTTATCATATAAACAGTATGAACTACCATGCCCCATGACTTGGGGCGTTTGAAATCTTGGCCCTTGGAATTCGCCTCGGGCGCTTGGACTTTCTCCAGTCTCTCTTTTTTATGAGAAGCCAGTCTAAGAGGAGTTATCTTTGAAGGAGCCGCCTTAAGAGGAACCGCCTTCGGTTTAGGGGAAGAGTTGTTAGCATAACTCTTCAGTTTCTTGAATTGGGGAGAGTAATCTTTATTGATGACGGACCCCTGTACTTCTTTCTAGACTTTATGTATAGTTAAGGAAAGCCGCTTGGGAGAACATGATGTCTTTGGTTCGCTTGACACCTCCATAGGAGATGGAGACTTCTTCTGTATTGCAATGGGAGAATTACGATTTACCATCTTAAGCGATTTAAAGCTGTTCCTAGTTGGAATAACAACATGGATTTCTGGCATTGGAGTGGGAGGTGTCAACCCTGATGGGGAACTGCCCACAGCCTATCTTACTCGGCGGTAGTGATGATGTCAAGCGCCTCTTGTGGAAAGTACTTCTTTGGATTCAAGAGCTGTATGGGCATGCCTCCTGTATTCTTGCAGAGCTTGGACATTCTGCCTCCCTTTGTCATTCTTGACCTTCGGCAGGTGCCGGTCACTACAAGAACGATGCCTTAGGCGGAGCAGAGATACGAGCTTAGGGTGATAATATTTTGAATACAGACTGGCGTAGGGGTGAACCACTCTTATGTGCCTCGGGAGCAGTTGACGCCTCAAAGGACAATCGCTTGAAGACAACCTTCTTTAGAATCATGGACTTTTTATAGAGGCCGACAAAGCTTGTTCTTATTCTGCTGAAGACAGAGCCTTCAGGTTTGGCAGGCTTGTCAGTAGGGCCTGCAGAGGTAGCCAGCTGATCAAAGACCGACTTCCTTAGAGCTTCTTCCCTTGGCGTTGGGGCACTAATAATAGGGAGTGGGGGCATCTGCCCAAACTGAAGTCCATTCAGATTTTGCTAGATTTGATCCATCGGAATACCCAGTAGTGGCATCATGGCCTGTCCTGACGAAACCACTCCGGATGAGATGGTTTCAGAACCGTTCTTGCAGTTGCGGCTATTTCAGAAAAGGTCCATTGATCTATACAGAAGTGAACACCAGCTTTAGTATCCCAACATTCAAGGGCAACATAATCATGATATACCACGATTTGTTCGCGAAATACGATACACAAAGTGTGTTGTGGAAAAAGAAAAAGGTCCTACTGGGCGTGCAAGAATCTGTTTACCGCTGGAAATCGGGCTAAGGCGCGAGAAGCACGTCTAGCCTGAATATGATGGCAGATGCTATATGGAACATATCCATCCACCTCTCCAAAGGTACCAAGTTGATTTATAGCACCGTATATCGGAGGTTTGGATATATGCGACCGTTGTAGCTGACTTTTCAGATTCCCTTTCAATGATGAGGTTTTTTTTTACTGTGGGGACGCTTTTTCCTGCAGGTGCAAGCCCTGTAGTTAATTACGTTATCACCAAGCGATAACAACTTTCTCCACTCCAGAAATCTTCGTGTCGTGTTATGGTTTGTTTATTTTGTGTTTCCCTTGGATTGTATACGGAGACTAATGTTGTCGCTCGAGGGCGCGTATTAGTCCAATTCTATACATTTTATATTTGGGCTTGAACCTAGATTGCGTTTCTAATATAGATAAGATCCATCAGTTTAAGGAGGTATTTTATTTGATCTAAGCATCGTTAATCCTGTTTTGAACTAAGATCAACTTAGAAGTTTATGCTAAGAACCGTTAGTCGTATATGGGACAA
Organism: Agapanthus africanus; assembly: GCA_030015575.1. Classification (NCBI taxonomy): domain Eukaryota; kingdom Viridiplantae; phylum Streptophyta; class Magnoliopsida; order Asparagales; family Amaryllidaceae; genus Agapanthus; species Agapanthus africanus. Next base: position 186,459,714 of record CM057341.1, read on the forward strand.
AGATTGACTTAGAAAATATGGTCAAGGATCATTAGTCGTATATTTGACTAAGATCAACTTAAATAATATCTGACCATATAGGCTCAGTTGATCTTAAGATAAAAAAAGCTTAAACTTCAGGGAATCAGCCAAGGAGTATAGTGTGGCACATTTATATTGGCGCACGCCTTATTGGCGCACATCATGTTGGTGCATGAGTCTCTGGAGCATGCCACATGGCACACGTTCATTGGCGCATATGCCTCTGGCGCATGAGGGTTGCTAGTGCATATTCATATTGGCACACTTCCATGTGATGAATGCCCATTGGCTCATATGCCTCTAGCGCATGTCCATTGAAGCATGGTCACTGTAGGGTGTTTTTTGTCACCCCATTGAGATGGGAATGCGCATGCTATTTAGGCGTATACAGATTCCCCCTGCATAGAGTAGGACGGGGATTATTGATTGTAGGGATCCGAATCTCCGGCAGCTACGGACTAAGCTGCTGTTAATTACCCTTCGCCTTTGAAGCGAGAGAACCTTCGATTGATGGGTCAACTGTTCATGCGAACTCAATTTGCAGTGTGCGTATGTGTTTGTCTTGAGGGGTTTTGGTTATATCAGGGGCCTCACAGAGTTTAATGGGGTCCCACTATCCGGATAGCGGGCTGGGGGTCAAGGGGGCTAGCAGCCCCTTTGCGGGGTGCAGAGCCTCGTTAGAATTTTTTCTTGCGGAGGACGTGTTTTGAGTGTGGAGTGCATAGGAAAATAGGGGCGAGGTGCGTCCTAAGGAAGCCTACGTGGCGCGTGGGCGCTCACAGGCCATGTGCGAGGTGCATGGGCGCTGGGCACCTGCGGGTCACATGAGTGGCGCGTCAGCGCGGGGCACCCGTGGGTCACGTATGTGGCGCGTCGGCGCTGGGCGCCCGTGGGTTACGTTCTAGGAACGCGGGTGGTGGGCGCCCATGGGTCACGTGAGTGGCACGTGGGCGCTGGATGCCCGCAGGTCACGTAAGTGTCGCGTGGGTGCTAGGCGCCAGCGGGTCACGTGCCCTACAAGCGATCGCTGCGCGGTAGCGGATCACGTGCGTGGTGCGTGGGCGCCAGCGGGTCATGTGCATGGCGCATGGGTGCCGGGCGCCAGCCGGTCACGTGCCCTGCATCCGACCGCTGGGACCAGCGGGTCACGTGCGCGGCACGCGACCACTGGAAACACCAACAGAGAAAGGGGCTTAGCCCCTGTGCTGGGAGTTGAACTCCCTAAGGGCTTTGGAGTTGAAATCCTAAACAAGAATTAGGTATAAATTTATAGTTAAAATCCTAAAAGATTTGGATTTAGAGTTAAACTCCTATGTAATAAATTGGATGTGGATCTAGATTTAAACTCCTAAAAAGCTTGGATTAGGAGTTAAACTACTAAAAGGTCTGGATGAGAATTTGGATCTTGGAGTTGAACTCCTCGAAGATCATCGGAGGTGATCAAAGGGGGCCCCTTTCTTCTCCCTTGAGCCCTGGATCTTCTCTTGAGCCTTAGATTTTTCCAAAGTGAGATTTTTGGAGATGGGTCTCCTTCTTCCACCTCTTTGTTGGTTGAATCTTGGAGAAAAAAAGAGGTGGGATAAAAAAATCTCCCTTTTTAGGGATTTGATAGGAGATCTGAACTTCCCTTCGAGGGTTTTATGGTGAAAAACTATTTCTTTTTGTAAAAAGAAGAGATAAACTCTTGATTTAATTGGAAAAGGAAAGGAAAGGGAAAACTTGAGATAAAGGAGATTGAGGCACAAACCCTAGAATTTTTTAAGAGAATGAAAAGTTATTGTTGGTTTTTCATCATGTTTGCCTTTATAGGCTACACACTTTACATATAGCCCATTGAGCTTTGCCAAATGGCACTTGTGTCACCCCATGCCTTATGTGCTTATCTCTTTGTGCTCATAAGCCATGGGGTTTACAAAATTTTGTCTTTTTGCCCATTTTACATACATCTATTTCTATAAAAAAAAAAGAATTACATTAAACTAATTTATGGCTTCAATCTTTTTGTCACGGAGCCGGTCCCTTCCATACTCGGTCTTGACCTGGGTTTGGGCCCACTTGGCTTGGGGTTGACTTGGTCAATCGGGGTGTAATTTTTGACCCCAACAAAGTGTCCCCCATCAATAACTGATGACGGGGCGTGTGGGTTGTGTGCATGAAATTGATGAATCTTTCTCTATATGGAGCTTGATTTGGTTGGGTTCCCTTTTGACGGCATGGAGGGTATGCAGCCATTTTAGCGACATAAACGGTCGGTGCTGCCATTGTAGCGACGCGGACGGTCGGTGCTGCAATTTTGCGACTTGGACGGTCGGTGCTGCCATTTTTTCTACTTGGACGGTCGATGACTTGCTCCGCTTCTTATGGTGTCGGGATTTGATTTGACTTGCTCCGCTTTCTGCGGTGTCGGGATTTGATTTAACTTTCTCCGCTTTCTGCAGTGTCGGGGTCGAAGTTGACTTGCTCTGCTTTCTACGGTGTCGAGGTTGAAGTCCACTTGCTCCGCTTTCTGCGGTGTCGGGATTTGATTTGACTTGCCCGGCTTTCTGCGGTGTCGGGGTTGATTTTTTTGATTTGATTTGTTTTGGAAGTTCCTTACCTGTCCAGTGGGACTTTCGAGCTTAGAAGTGCTGCCGGGTGGGACTTTGATTTGATCTGTTTGATTTCTTCCTTATTTGGCTGGAATTTTGAATTTAAGAGGAACATGGAATTTGGATTTTGTTTAGTATTAGCTTTGCTGCACTAGAATAATGCTAGGAGAAACTCATCATTTGCCATGGGAAGACTTGGGATTTGGTTTTGGGTCAGCATCAACACCGCTAGCACTGAAGCGTAGTACCAGGAGCGACTTATTATTTATAGTTGGGAAAACTTGGGATTTGGGTTTTGGGTCAGCATCAGCACCGCTAACACTGAAGCATAATGCCAGGAGCAACTCATCATTTGCCGTTGGGAAAACCTGTGATTTGGGTTTTGGGTCGGCATCAACACCGCTAAACTGAAACGTAATGCCAGGAGCGACTCATCATTTGCTGTTGGGAAAATTTGGGATTTGGGTTTTAGGTCGGCATCAGCACCGCTAAAACTAAAGCGTAATGCCAGGAGCGACTCAACATTTTCCGTTGCCCGTTGGGGAACGATGGATTAAGAGACAGGTTTAGATCCCTATCACCTAAAGCTTTTCAATTTTATGAGCCGTAAGGGTCTCATAAAAGGATTTTCTCCCCGACAAGTCGAGAGGATCTTGCTGGTGTATTTTCTCCTTAGGAATCGTGGGGATTGTTGAGGTTGAAAATTGTACCCCGATTGACCATGTCAAAGTCAAAGTCAACCCCAAGCCAGGTGGTCCCAAGCCCAGATCAAGTGGGCTCATGCCCGAGTCGAGCCCGAACATGAAGCGGCCGACCTCCCCTATGCTAAAATAAAAATCATGCAATAAATAATTTTGATGTAATTTTTTATGCATGAATGTAAGCAAAATGGGCATAAAGCCAAATTTTTGTAAAGCCCATGGCTTATGTGTAAAAGAAATGAGCACATGAGGCATGGGATGGGCAAAATGCCATTTTGTAAAGCCCAAGGGGCTATGTATAAATGTGTAAGCCTATATAAGGCAACATGATGATGAAATGAAGAACAATAATTCATTCTCTCAAACTCTAGGATTTGTGCGTCCTTCTCCTCTTTGCTCAAGGTTCTATACCTTCTTCCTCTTTTGAATTAAATCAAGAGTTTTACACTTCCTGCTCCAAAAATAAATAGTTTTTCACCACAAAACCCACAAAGGGGAACTCAGATCTTCCATTAGATCTTAAAAGGGGGAGATTTTGAATCCCACCCCCTTTTTCCTCCATGATCCGGCCAACAAAGAAGAGGAAGAAGGAGACCCGTCTCCAAAAATCCCACTTTGGAAAAGATCCAAGGCCCAAGAGAAGATCCTTGTCTTAAGAGAGAAGAACCTCTGAAGATTTTTAGGGAGTTCAACTCCAAGACCCAAATCCTCAAAGGAGTTTAACTCCTAATTCAGATCTTTTGGAGTTGAAATCCACTCAAAATCCTATTTTGGAGTTTAACTCCTATTTCTGGGGGTAAAAACCCCTTCCTTTCGCTAGCGCCCAGCGCTCAAGCACCCACGTGCCGGGCACGTGAGGCGCAAGCGCCCGAGCGCCCACGTGCCGGCCACGTAAGGCGCTAGCGCCCAAATTGCTAGCGCCCGAGCGCCCACGTGTCGGGCACGTGAGGCGCTAGCGCCCAAAGCGCTAGCGCTCGAGCGCCCACATGCCAGGCACGTGAGGCGCGAGTGCCCAAAGCGCTCGCGCTAGCGCAAGCGCCTCGCTCTAACCCAAGCGCCCAAGCGCTAGTGCCCGCGCCCAGCGCCAGCGTGCTAGGTACGTGAGGCGCTGGCGCTTACGCGTCTTTTGGACGCCATATTCCCCTCATTTTACATGTACTCCACACTAAAAATACCTCCCCCGTTAGAAAAAATTTCTAACGGGGTGCTGTCCCGTACCCCGCAAGGGGGCTGCTAGCCTCCTTGACCCCCAGCCCGCTATCCGGGTAGCGGGACCCCCATAAAAACTCTGCGGGGCCACCGATATATCGAAAACCCTTTCAAAACACAACACTGCACATTGAGTTCGCATGACCGGTTCGACCCGTCAATCGGAGTTTCTCTCGCTCCAAAGGCGAGGGGTAATTAATGGCAGCTGCCGGATATTCGGATCCCCACAATCAATAAACCCCAGCCTACCCTAGGCAGGGGGAATCTGTAATGCACCTGACAAGCGCGTGTATTCCCATCTTAATGGGGTAACGAAAAACACCCTACAGATTCTGGCACGCCCGGTGGGACTAATCACTCCTCCCATATTTCGGGTTAAACGTTCATGCAAACTCAATCCATATAGATATCGATTGCCTGTACTGAAATCATGCTTATTTGTGCAGGTTAACAGTTTCCAATTGCAATCTTCGGACGCGGCGAAAATGTCGCCGAGGACAAGCTCAGCTCTCAACACCGCTCCCATCTCCTACACGATGAAGATGGACGCCAGGACAGTCCTTCCGGCCAGTCTTGGACGACAGTGGGAGAAGGCGTTGCTACAGTTTGGCTCTATTCTGTTCATGCCAGCTAGCACCATCCTAGTTTCTCAAGCTCTAGCAACAGACAAACCGGCCTCGAAAGGAAAGACGCCAAATGTGGTGGTCGTGAAGGCGCCCCAACCCAAACGCAAGTCGGTGTTTGAACGACTTTCCTTGGCCCCAGCTGGGGGCAAGGCCAGCAACACCAACAAAGCAACAAGGCATCTCGAGCAAGCTCCGGCGGTGCCCTTGACAACTGCTCAATCGGGTATCTTCTCTAAGCTCCCCGTTAATCGACTCATGGTGGCTTCCTGGATGACGGATGCCCGCCAAGCCCTTAAAATCGAGAAGCTAAGACAGAAAAGGCTCAGATATAGAGCCAACAAAATGGTTAGGGCTCCTGCTAGGATGAACTTCATGAGATTCGAAGAACAGGGTTACCCCGCTAAAGATGAGGAAATGGCTGGATATGTTGTCCACACTGTCTACATGGTGGGCACGCTCAGCAAGAGCAAGGATGGGGCCACTACATCTCAAATCCAATATGGTGTGAATGTGGCTGTCACTTCCCAAGACTAGCATCCTCCGGAAGATAATGAAAATCCTCCCAGTGAAGCTGATAAGCGGAGAGATCCCTCGGTTCATAAGGAGTCGGGCTCGGAAAGCGAAGAGGAGCAAATCTTCCGTCCCAAGAACGCAGAGCAACAACTTCTCCAAGAGCTCCAAAAACAGCTCAGAAGTAAAGATAAGGAGATGGCCAAACTTTACTCCAAAATTGACGACTTGACAAATGTCGTGATGCAGCTCACGGCCCAAGTTGCCTCTCAGCCGCCCAAAAAAGCGCATGGTTCTACTCATGAACCGGGAAACGGTGTTCCGAGACAGCCGACGCCTATTCCCTCAAATCCAAAGGTGGGGGGACCGCATGAAAGTCAGTCGCAACCTATCTCGAGAAATATCTTGGCTACCGATGACAGTAGCCCACTAACTCAAGATCAAATCATGGATTTGGTTGCCAACAAAGTCAAAACATTAGTAGCCGAAGTCGAAGCGCAAAAAGATATCAGCAGTAGTGGGAGACCATATCCCGCTCAGTATGATCTGGTAGAATTTCCTATCGGCTATGTCATCCTTAAATTCAGAAGATTCGATGGGACGGGAAATGCGAATCAGCATATCGCCCACTTTAAAGCCTCATGCGGGAATACTGGGGGCAATTATGCGCTTCTCATCCGCCAATTCGTTAATAGCATAGCCGATGTCGCTTTCGACTGGTACGCGAGCATACCGGATGGCTCCGTCACAACTTTTGTCCAAATGGAGTCTCTGTTTCGGCAAAAGTTTATGAGTGTCAGCGATATGATTACCATTGCCGACCTCATAAGGACAAAGCCAAAGAACAACGAAAGCAGCGCGGATTTTATAACCCGATGGCGCAATCTCTCCGTCAAATGTGAACCGCCGATAGAGCATGAGCAATCTGTCAGTCTCCTCGTCGGAAATCTCAACAATTGGATGGCCCCGTTTCTATGCACCGCGGGTCTCAAACCATTTCAAGAGCTGACCACGAAAGTCCAGGTGTTGGAGCACACTCAAAGCAGGAGTCCTCCTCTGATTCTCAAAATAAAAATAGGTCCTGGAGAAACCGTAAGGACAATAATCGCAAAGGCGGAAATTCCGACGATTCTGAATCTTTCAACACCTCGGCTAACCGAAATAAGCAAGGGATGAGCGGGCCTAATGCCAACCGACCTCGGAAGCCAGTGTTCGGAGAGGGAGGAGAAGCTCCACTGAAAGAGAAGATGGATAAGGTCTATTCCTTCAGAAGTGACAAAGTCCGTAAAATATTCAAAGATACCCTAAGAAACGGTCTATAATTTCCAGAATCAAAAAGACAACAAGAAGCGAATATGACCGACGACCACAAATACTGCCCCTATCACAGAGTGGTAGGTCATGCCATTGAGGACTGCTTCATCTTCAAAGATTGGGTCGAAAAGCAATACAAGGCAGGCGAGATAGAACTGTCTAAAGGCGTGTTAACAAACAGTCAAGCTGCGACCGCCAATTTCATACAAACGGAGACTGAAGTCCTTCATGAAACTGATTCTCTCAGACATCTGCCTTTCTCTGAAAACAATCGACCTCTAAGTCGATAAACTGGGGATGTAAAAATATGTAAATAAAACAAAAATATAAAAACAAAAAGCCGAAATGATGGGGCAGCCGCGAATAAATAGCCGAAATGATAGGGCAATCGCGACTTTCGCGATAAGAAAAGCTGAAATGATAGAGCAATGCGGTAAAAATAAAATAAAAACAAAAAAACGGCGAATGATGAGTCGCTCCTGGTACTATATTCCAGTGCAGCGATGCAAATGCCAACCAAAATCCAATCTCCCAAAATTCTCCCAGCCCTACGGTTGGTCCCCAAGTTGACTACCGTATACAATCCACGGGCTCAGATAATTCTCATCATACCCATGCCCCACCGCAATCACCAGTCATGCGGCCGATCTTCGCCGTTGGAATTATGCTCCATTGGGAAGACCCACTCATGTGTACTCACGATACATAAGGAGAACAAACCTTCGTGGCATCCTTACGACTCACGAAGGAAAAACACACTTGGGAGTCCCCATGACTCCTAAGGAGAAAATACACCTGTGGGGTCCTTTCAACTCGTAGGGAGAAAATGCTTTTATGGGACCCTTACGGCTCATAAAATTGAAAAGTCTTAGGTGATAGGGACCTAAACCTGTCTCCTAAGCCATCACTCCCCAACGGGTAAAGGCAAATGATGAATTGCTCCTGGCACCTGTGCTTCAGTGTTAGCAACGCTGATGTCGATCCCTACCTAAACCAAATCGATCCAATAGACCCCTAAGTCTTTAAACTAGGAACATATGACCTCTAAGTCGTTAAACTAGGAACAGATGATCGCAAAGTCATTAAACTGGGAACTGATGACCTCTAAGTCATTAAAATGGGAATAGATGACCTCTAAGTCGTTAAACTGGGCACAATAGACCCCTAAGTCTTTAAACTGGGAACAGATGACCTCTGAGTCGTCAAAATGGGAACAGATGACCTCTAAGTCATTAAACTGGGCACAATAGACCCCTAAGTCTTTAAACTGGGAACATATGACCTTTAAGTCATTAAACTGGAAACAGATGACCCCTAAGTCATTAAACTAGGAACGAGGGAAATCCACTCATGTGTCCTCATGATGCATGAGGAGAAAAAAACTTGCGAGATCCTTATGACTCGTAAGAAAATGCCTTCGTGGGATCCTTACGACTTACAAAGGAAAAACACACTTGGGGGTCCTCACGACTCCTAAGGAGAAAATGCACCCACGGGATCCTTACGACTCGTAGGGAGAAAATGCTTTTATGTGATCCATACGGCTTATAAAATTGAAAAGTCTTAGGTGATAGGGACCTAAACCCGTCTCCTAAGCCATCGCACCCCAACGGGCAAGGGCAAATGACGATTCGCTCCTGGTACCATATTCCAGTGTAAGCGGTGCTGATGCCAAACCAAAACCAAAATCCCTAAATCCTCCCGGGGCAATGATGAGTTGCTCCTGACATTATTCCAGTGCAACAATGTAGATGCATACCAAAAAAAATTCCCCAAATCCTCCCGGGGCAAATGATGAGTTGCTCCTGGCATTATTCCAGTGCAGCAATGCAGATGCCAAACCAAAACCAAATCCCTAAATCCTCTCATGACAGATAATGATTTGCTCCTGGTACCAAATTCCAGTGTAGCGATGCTGATGTCAACCCAAATCAAATCAAACCAACAACCTCTGCGATGGAATCATGCTTCGTCCCAGAATTTACCCCGTATCGAAATCTCTGCCTTCCCTGCCGGAATTATGCTCCGCCTCGGGATCAAAACAACCAGCGACACTCCGTGTCAGGGACAAGTCGAACGGCGACACTCAGTGCTGGGGACATGTCAAACAGCCAGCGACTCTCCGTGCCGGGGACAACTCGAACAGCGACACTTCGTGCCGGGGACAAGTCGAACAGCCAGCGACACTCCGTGCCGAGGACAAGTTGAACAGCCAGCGACACTCCGTGCCGGGGACAATTCGATCAGCGACACTCCGTGCCGGGGACAAGTCGAACAGCCAGCGACACTCCTTGCCAGGGACAAGTCGATCAGCGACACTCCATGCCGGGGACAAGTTGAACGGCGACACTCGGTGCTGGGGACAATTCGAAAAACCAGCGACACTCTGTGTCGGGGACAAGTCGATCAGCGGCACTCCATGCCGGGGAAAATTCCAACAGCGACACTCCATGCCGGGAACAAGTCGAACAGCCAGCGACAATCCGTGCCGGGGACAAGTTGATTAGCGACACTCCATGCCGGGGACAAGTCGATCAGCGAGACTCCGTTCCGGGGACAAGTCGAACAGCGACACTCCGTGCCGGGGACAAGTCGATCAGCGACACTCCGTGCCGGGGACAAGTCGAACAGCGACACTCTGTGCCGGGGACAAGTCGAACAACCAGCGACACTCCATGCCGGGGACAAGTCGATCAGCGACACTCCATGCCGGGGACAAGTCGAACAGCGACACTCCTTGCCGGGGACAAGTCGAACAACCAGTGACACTCCATGCCGGGGACAAGTCGATCAGTGACACTCCATGCCGGGGACAAGTCGATCAGTGACACTCCATGCCGAGGACAAGTCGATCAGTGACACTCCATGCCGAGGACAAGTCGACCAACGACACTCCATGCCGGGGACAAGTCGACCAGCGACACTCCGTGCCGGGGATAAGTTGAACAACCAGCGACACTCCGTGCCGGGGAAAATTGGAACAACCAGCGACACTCCGTACCGGAGACAAGTCGAACAGCGACACTCCGTACCGGAGACAAGTCGAACAGCGACACTCCGTACCGGGGAAAAGTCCAACAGCGACACTCCATGCAGGGGACACGTCAACCAGCAGACACTCCGTCTCGGGGACACGTCAAGTAGACACTCCGCCTCGGGAAAACGTCGACCGCCAACACTCCGTAACGTGGAAACGTCAAGTAGACACTCTGTTCCAGGGCCACGTCGACTACAGGCACTCCGCCTCGGGGAAACGTCAACCAACGACACTCCGTGCCGGGGGTATGTCGACAAAATCACTCCGGGCCCGGGAAAAGTCTACCACGGACACTCCGTCTCGGAGACGCGTCAAACGTCGACCGTCCATGTCCGAAAAAGGGCAGTGCAGGCTTCTTACAAAGCGGGAACCAGATCACTCCGGGCTAGGGAAACGTCTACCACGGACACTTCGTCTCGGAGACGCATCAAGCGTCGACCATCCATGTCATAAAAAGGGCAGTGCAGGCTTCCTACAAAGCGGGAACCAGATCACTCGGGGCCAGGGAAACGTCTACCACGGACACTCCGTCTCGGAGACGCGTCAAGCGTCGACCGTCCATGTCGTAAAAAGGGCAGCGCATCCCAAAAAGTGGGAACCAAAGCAATTCGCATCCACACGAAAGAAAATCTATCAATTTCATGCACACGACCCATATATGTAGTGTGCATTTATTTATGGGGGGACTTTGTTGATGTCAAAAATTGTACCCCGGTTAACCAAGTCAAAGTCAAAGTCAACCCAAGCCAAGTGGGCCCAAGCCCATATCAAGTGGGCTCATGCCTGAGTCGAGCCCGAACATAAAGCGGCCGGCCTCCCCCATGCTGAAATAAAAATCATGTAATAAATAATTTTGATGTAATTTTTTATGCATGAATGTAAGTAAAATGGGCATAAAACCAAATTTTTGTAAATCCCATGGCTTATGTGCAAAAGAAATGAGCACATGAGCTATGGGATGGGCAAAATGCCATTTTGTAAAGCCCAAGGGGCTATGTATAAATGTGTAAGCCTATATAAGGCAACATGATGATGAAATGAAGAACAATAATTCATTATCTCAAACTCTAGGGTTTGTGCATCCTTCTCCTCTTTGCTCAAGGTTCTAAACCTTCTTCCTCTTTTGAATTAAATCAAGAGTTTTACTCTTCCTGCTCCAAAAATAAATAGTTTTTCACCACAAAACCCACAAAAGGGAGCTCAGATCTTCCATTAGATCTCAAAAAGGTGAGATTTTGAATCTCACCCCCCCTTTCCTCTAAGATTCGGCCAACAAAGAGGAGTAAGTAGGAGACCCATCTCCGAAAATCCCACTTTGGAAAAGATCTAAGACTCAAGAGAAGATCCCAGGCTTAAGTGAAAATAACCTCTGAAGATTTTTAGGGAGTTCAACTCCAAGTCCCAAATCCTCAAAGGAGTTTAACTCCTAATCCAGATCATTTGGAGTTTAACTCCACTCAAAATCCTCCTTTGGACTTTAACTCCTATTTCTGGGGGTAAAAACCCTTTCAGTTTGCTAGCACCCAGTGCTCAAGCGTCCGCGTGCTGGGTACGTGAGGCGCTAGCACTGGCGCCTGAGTGCCCACATGCCGGGCATGTGAGGCGCTAGCGCCCGAGCGCCCACGTGTCGGGCACGTGAGGCGCTCGCACCCAAAGCCCTAGCGCCAGCGCCCAAGCGTTTCACGCTAAACCAATCGCCTAAGCGCTAGCACCAGCGCACAGCGCCAGCATGCTAGGTACGTGAGGCGCTGGCACTCACGCGTCCTTTGGACGCCATTTTCTCTTCATTTTACATGTACTCCACACTAAAAATACCTCCCCCGTTAGAAAAAATCTCTAACGGGGCGCTGCCCCATACCCCGCAAGGGGGCTGATAACCCTCTTGACCCCCAGCCCGCTATCCGGGTAGCGGTACCCCTATAAAAATTCTGCGGGGCTCCCGATATATCCAAAACCTCTTCAAAACACAACACTGCACATTGAGTTCGCATGACCTGTTCGACCCGTCAATTGGAGGTTCTCTCGCTCCAAAGGCGAGGGGTAATTAACGGCAGCTTAGTCCGCGGCTGCCGGAGATTCGGATCCCCACAATCAATAAACCCCAGTCTATCCTAGGCAGGGGGAATCTGTAATGCGTCTGACAAGTGCGCGTATTCCCATCTCAACGGGGTGACGAAAAACACCCTATAGGGATTCCTAAGTGTGTTGCTCCTTTATGAGTCGTGAGGATCTCGCCCAGGGATTTTCTTCTTAAAAGGTCGAAAGGAATTTGCGAGTTTATTTCATCTCTTTTCATGAGTTTGCGCCCTTTCGGGTTTTCACGAACTCGCTGGCAGTTCTGCTATTTTTTGACTCACGGAGCCTTTCCGGGTTTTCATCCGTGTCCGATTTGCTTGTGGACATACCCCTTTTTCCTCTCTCTCTTTTTTTCTTTTTTCTTTTTTTACATTGGTGGAGCTTCATCGCCGGTGGGACTTTAAATGTAATCTCACTGGTAGGACTTGGGAGAGATATGGTTCGTTTATGCATGTGGATTGAATACGGTTTTACATGATGTATGATGCGGACAGTAGGACCGATGTGCTCAATTCGTTTACGACTTGAAGGATTCATGCGTAGTATTTCTTGAGATATCGGCCATTGATGGGTGGAATGGGCCTTTCTCCCTCGGCACTTATTAGTTAGTAGGATCCTCCATCAAACACTTTCTCGATGACGTATGGCCCTTCTCAATTTGGCTCGAATTTTCCCTTGGCATGTTGATTGGGGGTGATCGGTCTTTTGAGAACCAACACCAATTCGTCTTTCTTAAAAGCACGGAGACGGGTCATCTTATCATAGGCCCGTGACGTTTAGGCTCGGTATAGCTCCAGATTTTGCTGTACTGCGAGCCTATTTTCCTCGAGCGCATCGAGCTCTTCGAGACGAAGAAGGACATTTTCCTCCTCCGTCAAATTATGCTAGACAACCATTCTGAGTTTTGGAACTTCGACTTCGAGCGGGAGGATTCTTTCCACTTCAAAGAGTAGTGAGTATGGAGTGGACCGAGTTGGAGTGCGATGCGTGGTACAATATGCCCACAACGCCTTGTGGAGCTTGAGATTCCAGTCTCTCTTGATGGCTGAAGCATTTTTCCTCAGAAGCATGCATAGAGTCTTATTGAAGGCTTCGGCTAGCCCATTGGCTCTTGGATTATAGATGGAGGAATATATCCAGTCTATTTTGTGTTGATTAGAGAACCTTAAGACTTTGAAGCTCTTGAAAGAAGGCCCGTTGCCAGAAATGATTCTTCTAGGTGTACCCAAACGGTATAGAATATTATGCCGGAAGAACGTCAGAATATCTTCTGTCTTGACTTCTTTTAGCGGGACAGGTTCAGCCCATCAGGAGAAGTAGTCAGTTACGGACAATATGAACTGATGGCCTTTGGATGATAGAGGATCAATTGGATCAACTATGTTGGTGCCCTAAACTTCGAAGGGTCATGACGCCACCGTAGGATGCAGCGGATTGGGATGCTTATGAATGAAGTCACCGTGAATTTGGAAGAGATGACACCTCTTCACAATCCCTTATCATGGTAGGACAGTAATTCCTAAGCCATTTAATTTGAAGCCGCATTTTGGGGCCAGATTGGTGAGCTCCGTAGACGCTCAAATGAACTTCTTTCATGACCTTTTGGGTTTCGGTCGATGAGAGACATCTGAGCCAGAGTTGGTCATATGATCTGCGGTATAGCGTATTATTTACAAACACGTATCGGAGAGCTCTCTTCTTCAGTTGAACCCTCGTAAATTTTTCTTCGGGCAGCTTGCTATATCGGAAGTACTCTATGAAGGGTTCTCTCCAATCGGGCCCATCTTGAATGATCAGAACTCTTTCGGTAGGATTGCTCTTTTGTTCTGCGCTTTCCTCTTCTCGTAAAGAGACTGGGGGCAGAATTTTCCGGCTTCTGACTGTGATCAGAATTTCTTCTATGTCAGGATCAGCCAGCTCTTTGGCTTGGAGAGCGAGTACGTCGGCTTTTCCGTTCAACGCCCTAGGGACTGTTATTAGTTCAATGTGAGTGAATTGTTTCATGAGTTGCACCACCCGGATTCTGTATTGAGCTAACTCGAGCTTATATATCTTGTAGTCGCCTCTCACCTGGTTAACGACAAGCTGAGAGTCACTGTAAACCCGTAGCTGAAAGATTTTCATTTCTATGGCGAGTTCCAGACCAGCTATCAGAGCTTCGTACTAGCCTCATTATTTGTGCGAGGCTCGGTAAGAGCAAAAGAATGTCAAAGGGTTCCTCCTGATGGCGTGACAAACACGAATCCTATCCCTGCTTTTATCTCCGGAACGCTTGATTTGCTAGAGGTCCTTATTGTTGAGGCTCCATCGAAGTAGAGCTCCCAACATGGCTCATCATCCTCGAGGTGCGGCACTTATTCGTCGGGTAACTCGCAATTGAGCGGTGACCCTTCTGGTATGGGATGAGCAGCAAGGAAGTCGGTGAGGGCTTTCCCTTTTACTTCTTTATGAGGAGTATAGATTATGTCAAATTCAAGGAGCATGACAGCCTATCTTTCCATTCTGCCGGCTAGTCTTGCTTTGGTCATTAAGTGTTTAAGTGGCTCGACCATGGAGATCAACATAACCCGATGAGCGAGAAGATAGTGTCTTAGCTTCTTCACGGCAAATATCAAGGCCATGCATTGCTTTTCAATCAGGGAATAGTTTTGTTCCGCCCTGACTAACTCTCGACTGAGGTAGTAAAAGGCATTCTCTTTTCCATCCTCATTGTTTTGGGCAAGGAGTGCACCGAGTGACTCATCTAGTGCGGCGGTATAGAGAATTAATGGTTTATTTAGAATAGGAGCAGCAAGCACTGGAGGGTGCAACAGGTACTGTTTAATATTTTCGAACGCTTCTTGACATTCGGCATCTCAGACAAAAGGAGCTCCTTTCTTCATGAGCTTCGAGAAGAGCCCGCATCTCCTCGATAGGTTCAAGATGAATTTTCGCATGTAAGCGAGCTTCTCTTGAAAAGATCTCAGCTGCATCAGATTCTTTAGAGGGGGATCTCCATGATCGCCTTTATCTTGGATGGGTCAACTTCGATCCTTCAATGTTGGACTATGAAGCCCAGGAATTTTCCCGATGACACGCCAAAAGCGCACTTCAGAGGATTCATCTTTAGATCGTATTCCCTCAATCCGGTGAAAACGATCTTGAGATCTTGGATGTGATCAGCCTTGGCTTTAGTCTTGACGACCAAATCATCAACATAAAATTTGATGACTTTATGGATTAGGTCATCAAAGATATTGGTCATTGCCCTTTGATATGTAGCACCTGCGTTCTTTAGTCCGAACTACATCACTTTGTAACAGTATATACCGATCGGGTTTCGAAATGTTGTATGTTTCTCATCCTCAGGCAACATTTTTATCAGATTGTACCCTGATGAGCCATCCTTAAAGGTGAACAGCTCGTAATTTGAGGTAT
The DNA here is from genome assembly GCA_030015575.1 of Agapanthus africanus. Taxonomy (NCBI): domain Eukaryota; kingdom Viridiplantae; phylum Streptophyta; class Magnoliopsida; order Asparagales; family Amaryllidaceae; genus Agapanthus; species Agapanthus africanus. The sequence goes on from CM057341.1 coordinate 186,475,213, forward strand.
TATCGACCATCATTTCCATGACCGAGAGCGGGAAATCATCTTTAGAGCATGCCTTGTTAAGGTCTCTAAAATCGACGCAGACTCGATATGCCCTTTGTCCACTTTTCCTTTCAGAAACGTAGAAAGTTTGCAGTTGGTTCACGGAAGAGACCAACAAAGCATCTAGCTCCTTGTACATCTGTTCCGACACCCTTGTGGCAGCTAGGGACCCTTATGTAATCTCGACGATTACTCTTAGCTTCGCTTTTTGCATGAGGGCCCAATCTGCATAGCTGTTTCAAGGAGGGTCCTCTTCCTCCAACCCTTCAGTGTCGTTGCTAAAATGAGGACGAATTTTGCCGCCGGGTGGGCCTTCAGCATCAGACTCATTTGTATCTCTACCGAAATGAGCGCGAGTTTTACGGATGGATGGACTTCCAGCGTCGGATTCATCAGTGTCACTGCCAAAACGTGGACGCACTTGGGGATTTTTGCTTTTAAAAATGACAGCCGTCTCAGATTTGCTTTTGAGTTTCGGAGCCGTTATGTCTTTGGTCAACTGTGGCTCAGTATTTTGGGGGTTCACGAAGTAGCGAGAATCTTCATATCGGACTTCATGCACACCGAACGGCTGGATGTCTCCGTCAATACGTCTTTCTTCACCATTTTTGGTATACTTCATGCATTGATGAAGAGTTGACGAAACGATACCATAATCGTGGAGCCATGGCCGTCCCAGGAGAATTTTATAAGACGTGTCGGTGTCGATCACGGATATCTTGGCTTCAGTTTGTAGGTCCCCGAACCTGACCGGCAGAGCTATGGATCCCAGAACTTGCTGGCAATTTTGATTGAAGCCTTGAATGACGATCTTTCCCTTGACAGGTGTCGGATTTCCATTGATAAACTCTTCAGAGTTCGCAATTTCATGATATTCACTAAGGATCCTGGATCAATCAACATGCGATTAATCCGATCTCCATCGTTGTACCCGGTCACGTAAAGCGGCCGGTTATGCTCAGCTGCTCCCAGTAGCATGTTTTTATCCTTAAACGTCACCGCAGCGGCATGCAGAGTGTACTGTGCTTCTTTCATATTAATCTCCGCAAAGCGAGCCTGGCATCGCTCGGGGTTTTGTAGAGCATGAATGAGAACATCTCTAAGCTCTTTACATAGGACCAAGGCATCACAGATGATCAGAAGAGACGGAAGCTTCTAGAGACGAGCCAAGACATTATAGTCCACTGAGGAAGGACTCGAGTTTTCATGAGCCGGCTCTTCGCCATCTTTTTCATTAGCGACTTGTTTTTCCTTTCCTTTTGCGACATTGCCCTGATTTGGCGATAGAGTTTTGCCGCTTCTGAGTTGGATTTGGTTGGCCTTCGTGGCGAGCTCCCCGTCCTCTTCAGAAAAACAAAGTTCTTCCTCGGAGTCGCTACCAAGGTGGACGACATAGCAGGTCACTATAAGGATCTCGTCATCGGAGTCTTTTTGTAGCTCCTCCGGAATCTCAGCCGCCTCTATGGGGAAGAACTCCTTCAATTGAATTAGAGTTCTTTCCTTTTGTTCATAGTCATCAAGGGAATCGATATACTTTTGAATAGTCGATCTCCCTGCAGAATCTTTTTCGCATTGAGCTACACTTTTCTTCTTCTTGAGCTTTATGGATTTTGAGCCTGATTGAGCCGAAGTAGTAGCTGGAACGGTAGGCTCCTTCTGCCCCTCCTATTCTGTTCTGGGCTCTTTCTGAAGTAGCTTTAGAATCTTCTTCGTCTTATTAGATATGTGCATACTCCATGGAGGCTGCGGTGAGTCGGATTCATTTCTCGGGGCAGCAGATGCAGTCATCTGATCCCAGAAGGCTTCAGCTTCTGTCTGTATAAAGTTGGTGGTCGCAGCTTGATTGTTCACCACCACAATCATGGACAGTTCGATCTCCCCAGTCTTGTACTGCTTCTCAACCCAGTCTTTGAAAATATAGCAATTCTCAATCGCATGGCTCACTACTCGGTGGTACGGGCAATATAGATGATTGTCGGTCATTTTTGCTTCGTGGGGTCTTTTCGACTCTGGCAATTGTAGACCGTTGTTCAAGGCATTTTTAAATATTTTGCGGACCTTATTCCTTCTGAAAGAGTAAACCATCTTCTTTTTCTCCTAGGGAAGACCCTTCTCCTCCTAGCACTGGCTTTCGAGACCGGTTGGTTTTGGATTCGCCTGCCTTTCGCTTTTCTTCATTATCGAACACATTGAAGACATTGGTATTGCTGTAATTCCCGCTTCTATGGTTGTCATCCCTTTTGCTCTTCTAAGACTTGTCACCTTGAGAGTCCGGGGTAGACTCTTGCTTCGAGCATTCCAATATTTTTACTCTCTTGGTTAGCTCTTGAAAAGTCTTGAGGCCTGCTGTACATAAGAATGGGACCATCCAATTGCTGAGGTTTCTAATGAAAAGGCTGACAGACTGGTCCTGCTCCAACAGCGGTTCGCACTTGACCGTGAGATTATGCCATCAGGTAATAAAGTCTGTGTTGCTTTCATTCTTTCCCTGCTTGTTCCTCACAAGGTCAGCAATGGAGATCTTATCGTTGACGCTCATGAACCTTTGTCGAAATAGAGACTCCATTTAGGCAAAAGTGGTGACAGACTCGTCTGGTATGCTCGCGTACGAGTCGAAAGTGACATCGGTCAGGCTATCGACAAACTGATGAAGAAGAAGCACATCATTGCCCCCTGTATTTTCACACGACGCTTTAAAGTGGGTGACATGCCAATTTTTGTTTCCCGCCCCGTCAAATCTTCCGAACTTAAGAATGACGTAGCCGCTCGGGAACTCGATCAGATCGTACTGTGCGGGATATGGCAGCCCACTACTGCCAATTTCTTTCTGAGTTTCGACTTCGGCCACTAATGTTTTAACCTTGCTGGAGACCAAATCCATTATCCGATCTTGTGTTAGTGGGATGGTGCTGTCTGGGGCCAGGGCGTCCCCAGAAGTGGAATATGGCCGGCTCTCGTGCGGCTCTCCTAATCTTGGACCCAAGGGACAGGCATCGGTTGTTTCGGGTTGTCATCACCCGACTCATAAGAAGAGACTTGTGCTTGATTCGGAGGCGCCCGAGGAAGTTGAGCCGTGAGCTGCACCACAACGTTCGTTAGGTCATCAATTTTTGAATAGAGCTTGGCCAACTCTTTATCTTTACTCCTGAATTGTTTTCGAAGCTCTTAAAGAAGCTCTTGCTCTGCAGTCCTGGGGCGGAAGTTCGGCTCTTCCTCGCTGTTCGAGCTTGACTCCACATGGACTGAGAGGTCTTTCTGCCTATCGGCCTCATATAGAGGATTTTCATCATCCAGCGGATGCGGCTGATCTTGGGAAACTACAACCACATTCAAGACAGATTGGGCTTGGGACGTGGTAGCCCCATCCTTTCTTTTGTTGTGCAAGTTGTCGCTGGGATGCGTGCCAACCATACAGAGCGTATGGATAACATATCCAGCCATCTTTTCATTATTGGCAGCTAATTTAACGGATCGTTGTCATGGCCCTCCTGTTTTGGTAACGGGAAATCGACTGAAGGCGGCTGGCCTAATCAGGTTTTTTGAATGCTTCTGGCGCTTCCATTTTAGCTCTGTCGTGCTGTTTTCGCGCGACATAGAGTGCCTGATAGACTCTTGAAGAGACGGTGTCATGCTTTCTCTATTGGGGATAGGACACATCCCTTTGTAGCATCATTCTGACTTCTGTCTTCTTGATTCTGGTGGTCATGGCGTTTTCCTGAACCCACGTCAATGGTTCAAAGGAATTGCTGATTTTTACGGCCGACTCATCTATCGATGCGAGGTAACCCTGCTCTTGGAACCTCATAAGGTTCAACTTGGCCGGAGCCCTGTCCCTTTTGTTGGCTCTATATCTGAACCTCTTCTACCTCAATTTTTCCATTTTGATCACCTGGAAAGCTTCGGCCCTTCGGGAAGATGTTAGACTGATTAACAGAGAGTCTAGAAAATATGCCTGCTCGTGCGATTGTCAAGGGCACCGTCTGAGCTTGCTGGAGATGCTTTGTGGCTCCATTGTTGTTGATGGCCTTGCCCCCAGTCGGAACATTGGAGAGCCGTTCAAATACGGATTTGTATTTGGGGCGGGATGCTTTGGCGACCACAACGTTCAGCCTCCTGCCCCTTAAGGTCGGTTTGGCCGCTTGGTTTGCTGGGGCCTTCGCCAAATGAGCGCTTCCGGCAGGGTAGATAATGATGGACCCAAATTGACAGGGCGGTTCCTCCCAATGTCAGCTGAGACTTGCAGGGAGAACCACATAGGCATTGATCTTGACCACATAGGGAATCGGAGTGGCGTAAAAAACGAAGCTTGTCTTAGAAGACATGATTGCTGAGTTTGAGATTATGAATGAAAGCTGTTAACCTGTACATAAAAAATTGACTTCAGTACAGACAATCGATATATATGTTGATTTATTTCGCATGAACGTTTAACCTAAAATATAGGAGGAGAGAAAAGATCCCACCGGGCAAGCTAGAATCTGTAGGGTGTTTTTTGTCAACCCATCGATATGGGAATGCATGCACTTATCAGGCGCATACTGATTCCCCTATCTAGGGTAGGCTGAGGTTTTTTTATTATCGGGATCCGAATTTCCGGCAGCTGCGGTCTAAGATACCGTTAATTACCCCTCGTCTTTGCAGCGAGAGAACCTCCAATTGACGGGTCAACTGGTCATGGGAACTCAATGTGCAGTGTGCGTATGTATGTGTCTTGAGGGGTTTTAGGTATATCGGGGACCTCGCAAAGTTTACGAGGGTCCCACCACCTGGATAGCGGGCTGGGGGTCAAAGGGGCTAGTAGCCCCCTTGCGAGGTGCAGGGCAGCGCCCCGTTAGAAATTTTTTTCTAGCGGAGGACGTGTATTGAGTGTGGAGTACATGGGAAAACTGGGGAAATGAGAGTCCTCAGGACATGTGCATGGCGCGTGGGCACCCGCAGGCCACGTGAATGGCGCGGAAAGAGGGATGGGCAAGAGAGAGAGGGGTGAGGGGTCAACCCAAGACCATGGCTCCTTGTCCCTTCATTATTTCTTCTTCATTTCTCTCCCCTGTCTTCTCTTATGGCAGAACTCCTTCCCTCACCACTCCAACCCCTACAAACACCGTCAAATCTTCATCAAAAGTCCATCCCCACTTCATTAAAATCATGTGCAAGCTCACAATCTACACTTTAGACCAAGAAAGTTTGCATTTTGGGCACTTAGGCAAATCAAGAAGATTCTTGAGTTGCCAAATGAGGTAATCCTTTCACAAATTGTGTAGTATTTGCATTCCTTTAGCCTCTTGTGTATTTTAAAATCGTTTTAGTGAAGTTTTGTGAATTTAGAAGTTTCCTAGAGAGGGTTAGGGTTTAAATTGAGTTGTATTAGTGTAATTGAGCTTTAGTGATGACCTTAAACCCCCCTATGATGTTAGAAACCCAGACCAATTTGAAACAAACCTAATTTACTGAAAAATAGAACTTTCCAATGTCAGTTTATTAACTATTAGAGGGTGCAGGGAAATCTGGGATGGCCTGTGGTAATTACGAGATAAGCAAACAACCCCTGTACACTAGAATTGACCCTAGGAACCCACTGTAGCAAGACGAACCCAATTGGTGACCCCCTGGCCGGCGAGCTCGGATTTTAGGGTATAGGGCTCGGCCACTTTGGTGAGTTAGGTTCCCAGGTTGCTTCAGTGGGTCATTTACACCCTATACTTCACCCCAGTGTTGTTTCTGAACCTTGTTTTCACTCTAACTAAAATCTGGGACTAAATTCATGAGTTGTTGTTTTGATTCGGGGTTATATTTTTCGTATTTTGGATTCTGGATTTTAGTATTTGTGTTTTACCTCGATCACTTGACGTTTGTACGACGATATCGAGAGTTGTGATTGATCATCTCCGTGTGTATTTCACAGCCAAAGAAATTTATACGGCAATCAATAACGGTATCTATTGTAGTTTCGTTAGCGAGAGCGGATCGTCCACTGAGAAAGTGTGATTTGTTCGAAATCGTTTTATTTGAGTTGAAAAGAAAAGATAAAAGGAAATGATTCAATATTCATGAGATTTTAGTTTCAAGACATAAAGAAATAGATCTAAAATCAAGAATTAATAAAGATCAAGAAATTGTCCAAACCAATTGAATTCTCAAGATTTGTAAAATAGCTTATAGGAATCGATCAAATTGATAGTGATGATGAATACTAATGATTACGAATTCTTATCTATTGAGGATTTGTTGCTAGATCGATGATGATCAACGAGGTTTAGGGATCTATTGAAGAAACTAGGGTTTCTCCATCATCATCTCTTGTCCTTTCATTGATTATCATTCAAATTCAAGCCTTTAGCAAATTAAATCACCGAGCGTTGATCTCTAATTTGGAGCGAAAACATTCAAGAAAGCGATCTCGCTCAAATTAGGTTTTCGATGATTCAATTTCCTAAAGTTTACAAAACTCATAAGACTTAAGAATCATTCAAGAATTTAATCATTATCATCTACCTATTCTCTCGATTCCGCTACAAGCGGAGATTTCACTCACACATCATGAAAAAGGAAAGAATCAAGAATCGATAACTTTTCATAATGCAAGAATGTAAAGAAAAGCAAGATTTATAATTTTCACCTTTATTAATCGACGATTAGGTACAATTCACTCAAACATTACAAGATTTTAGGAGGTAACTAGATCCGCCGAAATTAGCTTCGCATCGATCTTCTTGAGTCGCGGATTGTCGTGGATCTCTTTTTCAGATGAAGGTCGGCGTTGCTTCAAAGGATCGTTGATGGCTTGCTTGATTCGCTTCTCGATGGATCTTGATTTGGCTTTGGAATTGGATTTGGGCTAAGGTTTGGAGTTACAGATTGTGTCACTCAACTTGTGCAAATTTGGTTCACTATTCAACAACTAATCAACCCCTCAACCACTCAACCTTTGTAATGAAGCCCTAGGCCTCCTTTTATAGTTTTTCCTTTATCTTCTCTTAGAAGCTTGGTTGTTATGAGGCTTGTATGAGAAGCTTGGTAGGTATCAAACTTGCATAAGAAGCTTGGCTGTTAGAAGGGAACTTCTGGAGAAATCTACACAATTCGAAGCGTCTTGGAGAAGTTTGGCCGTTAGAAGAAGAGCCCTGCAAAAAGTTCCAACTGCCGACGGGTCAACTCGGCCGTGAATCCGCGGCGGATCGTCCTGACTCGACCGCGGATCCGCGGCCGTTTGATGGAGTTAGTGCATCAAGTCTTCAGGGTATTCTGGTGTTGGCTTTAGGGTTGTTTCCTGATGTCTGGAATCTTATAGTTCTTTCTAGTTTACTGCCAGATCTCAAGTCATGGACTTGCTGCAATTTATCGGCACTTTTGTGATTCTGGCTCTTTAACCTGGAGAATTTCCTGCACACAATCTCGAGACAAGTGTTTAAATATACAAAGATCATGCGTGTAGTAATAAACACACAATTTCCCTCATAATGCCAGTTATAATGTATAACACATGTTATTTGATATTTCGCAGACGAATTGCTAATATGTGCTATATTTATACCAAACACCTTTAGATGATTAGAAAAATTAGGGAAATTGATGTGTTAAGAATGCAATATTTTCAACTGATCAAATTCCCCCAAACTTAATTTTGGTCGTCTCGAGCAAAAACCTTTTATTTTAGAGAAGGAGAAATTAAAGAAAAAGAAAAACTAACTAGCACACTTTCGTAGGTAACACGATTGCACTGAGCACGTGCAACAAGCCTTTAAACCTCTAGGTGTCCCTAGTAGGAGGAGTGTTGTCTCCTGAGGGTTTTCAGCGGGTTGCACCCACAAAATCCCATAATAAAAGGAAGACCGTGAAAGTTACATATAAAGATCAGAATTGTAAAAGAAAGACTTTGAAAATTAGAGTTTCCAACTATACTAGCTTTTCGGTTGTCATGAGCCCTATCTTAATGGTCATTAAAAGATGTTAGAAATCACATCATCTCTCAATAAAACATCATCTTTATTCTTCTTCATTCCTATCTTTCTTCCAAACATCGATCATATGCCCCTACATGTGTGTAAAGAACATCCCTACACTCGGAGAATTCAATTCAAGCTATCATACTCTTGTCCATCTACCTCAGTACTTTTTAATCGGTGAATATTTAGATGGATTTGCTCACACATTTTTCATGCGACCGTTAATACTTCTTGAGGTACTAACCGACCGATTACTCAACATGGTTGCTGAATAGGTGTATTTAATATTTTCCTCGTCTTGCAACACCTAAGGCTTAGCAGTGACTCCCAAACCAGTTGGTCTAAGGCACTAGGTGATGAAGCACCCTCGCTATATTTTTTTATGCTGCCTTGGTGATTACAAAACCAGTGTTCATTTTTCTACACCATTTTATATTTTCTTCATTTATTATTTCCTTCATACTTTGGCTTTTAGACAAGAGCATTTCAAGGTATTCTCTACTATCCCGAGTTTTAAGGCGTGTGTAAGTGCGTATAGTAGGGTATCAACATTCAAATATTTGGATTCTAGAAAAGGAACTATTTTTTAGACCTATTTTTATCCTCAGATTTGTGACTTCTTTCATCTTACTAACCCTTGGGATAATGGCTCATAACTGCTTATTACTAGTTCATTTAAGAAAACTTCTAATTTTCTTGGTTTTCTTAAATTTTTCCAATCTTTTGGATGTAATTTTTCACTATCTAATCTTTTATTATAAAATTAAATATTAATTTTTTTTACATATGTTTTGTGCTTATGCAAAGTATGATGCAAAGTGATGCGTAAATAAGCACAAACTTCCCCCAAACTTGTTTAGAACAGTGTCTTCACTGTTGCCATCTGTTAAATCTCAAAAACCTGTAGGCTTGGAAGGAAATTTATTAACGGGGGAAATAAATATGATCATGAAAATCCTCCCCCAAACTTATTTTTGGCTCAAAATTTTGAGTAAAAATTTTTATTTTCGAGAGCCAGATTATCCCCCCCCCCCAAACTTGAGTTAAACAATGTTAATCTTTTAAGATCACAAGAGGGGGTCAAAGTTATTGGTCAATGCCAAGATTTGAAAAGATCGAATGTCAACATCAACCATTCGAAGATTTTATCAGTGTAGTGCATCGGTTGGTGGAAGAACATGTTATAAGGAGCCAGGGAAAAGTAGAGAAAAGATAAGTGGAGTGATGGAAAGGGTTTGCGTCTCAACTTGGAGAGACAACACAGTAATTGTGATGGATTACTCCCATTCTATTTATAGTCCAGAAGAAGGGGTGGAGCTTCAATTTTTTTGTTTTGGAGATGATTCATCTCAACACCCGTGTCTTTTAAAAATGCGAGTTCATCGGCGAAAATTTCCTCAAAGCTCTCATCGATACCCCGAAGAATAATGTCATCAAATAGTGCGGGGTGATCTTCAGACTCAAAAAACGGTTCATAATCAGTGTTAGATGTTGACCCGGACAACTCGTTGGAAGAGTCCTTATGTGTATAATACATAGTTGGGTCAAACAACAACATATGAAAAGAGTCTAGATCAGTATCATGAGGCTGATCAAATTCGATGCCGTCGACATCCATTAATTCGACAGAACATGCTTGAGCAGTAGGTTCGGAGGGTACACTTCCCAACTTGTAAATGTTAAGCTCTATTGACATCTTCCTGAAAGATAGGGTCATAGAGTCATTACGACAGTTGATTATAGCATTGGAAGTGTCCAAAAAGGGTCGACCAAGAATCACCGGGATTTGGTTCTGTGGGTTTACTACAGGCTGTGTATCGAGAACAATAAAGTCCACAGGGAATACAAATTCCCTAATTTTTATTAACACATCCTCCAGCTCACCCGTAGGTTTGGTGATTGATCGGTCGGCCATCTGGAGAGTGCAGTGAGCTGGTTTCAACTCTCCAATCCCTAACTGCTCATAAACCGAGAAAGGAAGCAGGTTAACACTTGCGCCAAGGTCAAGTAGAGCATAGTTAATGTGTTTACCCCCAATAGAAATAGAAATTGCAGGACAGCCAGGGTCCTTACGTTTCCTTGGTAATTGTTAGGGAAAAACTGTGTCTACAGTCTTCGACATGAACATCTTTTTTGGCACTTGAGTCTTCCTCTTCCTAGTGCACAAGTCCTTGAGAATTTTCGCATAATCCGGGACTTTTTGTATGGAATCTAGAAGAGGGATATTGATGTTAACCTGTTTAAAAATTTCAGTGATCTTTTCCATTTGCGGACTTGGTCTGTTTCCCCTTAACCGATTCGGATAAGGAGCTTTAGCAATAATAGCGGGGTCCAACATTGGAGAAGATCGTGTGGGTAGGAAAGATCCCAGAATAGGAGTGGGGATCGTCTTTGGTGGACTAGAAGAAGTGTGCTGAGGGTTCGAGCCTTGGGGAAAACGGAGAATATGCTCAGAAGAAAATGGTGGGGTAGACGAACTGGGGTCAGAAGTAGAAGTGGAAGTGGAAGGAAAATTCTCAGCCGGGGTATCATTGATTGATTCATCATTATTAGCATCAATCTCTTCACCGACATGGTTATCCAGCACTCTTCCAGATCTCAACGTGGTGATAGTATTCACATGATGTGAATAGCCAGGATTTGGTAGGGGTTGAGCTGGAAGTTTCCCTTTCTCTCTAGCACTCATTTCGGCATTTATACGGGCAATTTGTACTTCTATCGATTTAATACTCTCACTTTGGGAGTCAGAGTTTTTCTGGATTTTATCGACGGAAGACTTCATCTCAGCCAAAACTTGCATGAAATTTGTTAGAAGAAAATTCATGGTATGTTCGAGTGTAGAGGAGTTATCAGTACCGGTCACTTGCAAAGAATTGTTATATGGTGAATGTGTGTTGACCGGATTTTGAAAATTTTTTGATTGATAGGGGTGCTGACTCAGTTATAGTGGTTGCTGTTGTTGTGGAGGGACCCTTTGAAAATTATTTTGGTTTGGAACCGTGTTTTGAGTTTGTGATTGGTTCCAAGAAAAATTAGGGTGATTCCTCCAACCTTGATTATAAGTGGAAGAATATGGATCGTTTCTAGGTCTTTGCTGGAAAGCAGTATTAGTGTGCTCTTGACCTTGAAACGGAGAATTCAAAGGACATTCTTCCGTCAGATGTGATGGATCAGAACAGCATCCACAGACAGTTTTAGGGAGTGTCATCTGATTTAGGGAGGCTGCTAAAAATTTATGTTCCATAGCTTCGAGTTTCTTTTGCATTGCTGTCATTTCAGCTCTAACTCCTATGGAAACATCAGATTGGTGATTACCACCCCTAGACGATGGTTGACTTACACTCTCCTACTATAAAGATTTTTCAGCGAAATCTTCTAAAAATCTCCAAGCTTCACCATCATCTTTATTCATGAAGGTGCCTTGATACATGGATTCAAGAGTCTGTTTTTTTGTAGGATTAATACCCTCATAAATGATTCTGCACAGATCCCATTTAGGAATTCCGTGATGAGGACATTGAACTAACAGATCCTTGAAACGTTAAAAACACTTCGAGAATGGTTCATTTGGAAACTGGGTAAATTGATTTATTTCGCTACGGACTCGAGATGTTTTATGATTAGGGTAGAAATTCTTTAGGAAAGCTGTTACGAATTCTCCCTAGTTCGAGATAGAATGTGCGGTTGTGTTATAAAGCCACTTCTCAGCTATATCGCACAAAGTGAATGTGAGAAGACGTAATCTCATAGTATCCACAAAAAGCTGTGAAGTACCCATCATAGCGCATACATTTTCAAATTCGGTAATAAAGACGTATGCGTCTTCAGACTCGAGACCGTGATATTTTGGTAGAAGATTGATGTATTGTGGTTTGATTTCAAAATTGTCCTCATTGGCTAGTGGAATGGTGAGACAGGTCGAAAGAGGAGCTCGCATAGGGTAACATGTCTCTTGGTGAGAGATGCGGGGCGGATTCTATGCACCTGCAGACGGTGGCAGAGTGGTGTTAAAGAAGTTCGACGGAGAACCGTCCATCGAAGTAGGTGTGGTAGTGGGTGATGAAAAGTAGATGCAGAATTACTGACTTCAGAGTCTATAGGAGAATGTGGACAAGACGGGCACTAGAATCCCGTGTCCAGACGAGCATGCACTAAATGGTTTAGCACAAGTGGCAGCGTTGTGATAATTAAAGAAAAGTTTGGATTGGTGTTTGTTTTGAAAAAAATACGGATTTTTGAAAAATTCACACAAACAATACACAAGCAACCCTAAATCTAGTGGTCACCTAGGTTAAGGCTCTAGACCGCTCCTAGACTTCCAGAAGATATGTCGCAAGATAGATCCTCTACTGCCTCTTTGCCCCTTCTGTGGCCAGGTAAGTGCCAGGTAAGTGGGAGGTTCTCCACTACGTAAATAGCGGGCCTAATTAAGTAACCACTTGTCTTAGACACACTTGCCTTAGACGCCACAAAAAAAATGCGGATAAGCAATAGATTACCCACGACCTTCGTCTGTCCTAATTGAGCGCGACAGTCCTTAGAGTCATGTCTAGATATTTTTTTAGTTAATGAGGGTAATGCGGATACAAGTTTGTGATTTTTGGGGCTTAGGAAGGGTAATAAACTCCCCACCTAATATGAATTTGGTCTTTGCCCCTTAATTTCCGTATTAAAAATGCAAACAACCAAGATCAAACACGCACAATTTTTCTTTTTGCGGCGCTGCAAATTTTTGCAAAGAATCCTGCAGAAATTGGTTAATGGACAAGAGCAGGGAGGAGATAAGAAAGACAGAAGTAAACCTGAGAAGTTTGAAGCAGTGAAGCTCCTGAACCACCGCGGTTCCGCCGCGTGATGCCACCTAATGTCGCGGTTCCGCCGCGTGATGGAGAGTTCCCTGCACAAAAATTTCAGCAACTGCTCCTGTTGAATCACTGAGCTCTCTGGAATGTCCTGAAAAATTTTCCTCACTCCAGAGATTCCAGATTTCCTTGCAACAAATCACAACAAATCTTTAAGCACTTGATGCGATTTTGATCTAAAAATTCTGATGGAATAATAAAAAATTCAACTCAATTAACAAAATCGAACAAATTAGCACACGATCTCCGGCAACGGCGCCATTTAATTGATCATCTTCGTGTGTATTTGGAAATGTTTCACAACCAAAGAAATTTATACCGCAATCAATAACGGTGTCTATTGTAGTTTCGTTAGCGAGAGCGGATCGTCCACTGAGAAAGTGTGATTTGTTCGAAATCGTTTTATTTGAGTTAAAAAGAAAAGATAAAAGGAAATGATTCAATATTCATGAGACTTTAGTTTCAAGAATCAGAAAGAAATAGATCTAAAATCAAGAATTAATAAAGATCAAGAAATTTTCCAAACCAATTGAATTCTCAAGTTTAGTAAAATAGCTTGTAAGAATCGATCAAATTGATAGTGATGATGAATACTAATGATTACGAATTCTTATCTATTGAGGATTTGTTGCTAGATCGATGACGATCAACGAGGTTTAGGGATCTATTAAAGAAACTGGGGTTTCTCCATCATCATCCCTTGTCCTTTCATTAATTATCATTCAAATTCTAGCCTCTAGCAAATTAAATCACCGATCGTTGATCTCTAATTTAGAGCGAAAATATTCAAGAAAGCGATCTCGCTCAAATTAGGTCTTCGATGATTCAATTTCCTAAAGTTTACAAAACTCATAAGACTTAAAAATCGTTCAAGAATTTAATCATCATCATCTACCTATTCTCTCGATTCCGCTACAAGCGGAGATTTCACTCACACATCATGAAAAAGGAAAGAATCAAGAATCAAGAATCGATAACTTTTCATAATGCAAGAATGTAAAGAAAAGCAAGATTTATAATTTTCACCTTTATTAATCGACGATTAGGTACAATTCACTCAAAGATTACAAGATTTGAGGAGGTAACTAGATCCGCCGAAATTAGCTTCGCATCGATCTTCTTGAGTCGCAGATCGTCGTGGATCTCTTGCTCGGATGAAGGTCGGCGTTGCTTCAAAAGATCATTGATGGCTTGCTTGATTCGCTTCTCGATGGATCTTGATTTGGCTTTGGAATTGGATTTGGGCTAGGCTTTTGAGCTACAAGTTGTGTCACTCAACTTATGCAAATTTGGCTCACTATTCAACAACTAATCAACCCCTCAACCACTCAACAACCATTGTAATGAAGCCCTAGGTCCCCTTTTATAGGTTTTCCTTTATCTTCTCTTAGAAGCTTGGTTGTTATGAGGCTTGTATGAGAAGCTTGGTAGGTATCAAACTTGCACAAGAAGCTTGGCTGTTAGAAGAGAAGCTTCTGGAGAAATCTACACAATTCGAAGCGTCTTGGAGAAGTTTGGCCGTTAGAAGAAGAGCCCTGCAAAAAGTTCCAACCGTCGACGAGTCAACTCGGCCGCGGATCTGCGGCGGATCGGCTTGACTCGGCCGCGGATCCGCGGCCGTTTGATGGAGTTAGTGCATCAAATCTTCAGGGTATTCTGGTGTTGGCTTTAGGGTTGTTTCTTGATGCCTGTAATCTTATAGTTCTTTCTAATTTACTGCCAGATCTCAAGTTTTGGACTTGCTGCAATTTATCGGCACTTTTGTGATTCCGGCTCTTTAACCTGGTGAATTTCCTGCACACAATCTCGAGACAAGTGTTTAAATATACAAAGATCATGCGTATAGTAATAAACACACAATTTCCCTCATAATGCCGGTTATAATGTATAACACATGTTATTTGATATTTCGCAGACGAATTGCTAATATGTGCTATATTTATACCAAACACCTTTAGATGATTAGAAAAAATAGGGAAATTGATGTGTTAAGAATGCAATATTTTCGACTGATCAAGTTGCTAGGTGGTTTTGAAGGCGTAGTCCGTAGGTTCTAACCTATAGGCTTTTAGCGTGTCGTTTTGGTTTTGATTTGGATTTTAATGCGATACGATATGTTGTGACATGTAGGTACCCCATGCGGACTTCGAAACGACAAGCAAGCGAGTGGTGACGTCGGCATCGGCAAACGAAGATCAAAGTGAGTAGATATATATCTACGGAGTAGGTCGGGTGGATGGCGTATAGCACCCCCGCGGTTCGTAGTATAGCTTATATATATATATATATATATATGGTTATATATGTGTTTTATGTTACGTGGATGATTATCAAGATATGATTTTGTGTTCATGGTTTAGTTTAGGATAGTTAGAAGTAACTTAGTTTAGCTTCTTAGTCGCGAACCCTAGAATAAGGTTTACACCCACACGCGCGCATACACTTGCATACTTTTATCTACCTGTGCAAATATGGGGATATGTATACACACACACACACACACTTAGGTATGGGATTATATATATATATATATATATATATATATATATATATATATCCCCATATATGCACACACACACGTATACTTATGCATGGATGATGAAGATTGTACATGGTACTTGGAGATGAGTCGATGAGATTAGGCATGATGCCATGAGATCGGTGATATGATTTGATTCGTATTATGAGATACGACGTGAGATTTTAGCGGGCCTTTTGGCGTGTATTTTCATATATACATATATATGTGCAGATGGTGTCAGTTTGTACTAGACTTAGATCAGTACCCCCAGTTCATGAGATATGATGATAAGGATACCGGATAATTGATGAGATATATATGATATTCGACCCATACCCAGATTGGGATGCCGTACGATGGATTTACCGTACGAGCTTTATGTTGATGATAGATCCGCACTCTTGACTCGAAGATGTCATGTTATATATTGTATCGTATGTGATACTATTGATGCGGGATCACCGACTATTATATTTATATGTATCGACTCAGATTTAGGTGGTTTCCTTACCTTTCGATTAGTCCTGTAGTTTACTTATTGATGTTAGACAAGACTCGAGTCATACCTATTTCAAAACTAACGAATCGTGAGTATTTTAAAGACAGGACAAGGGATTCTACGGATATTTTCAAAAGACACATCTTTTCTTAAAAACATCGTAGCCCTTATTTTTCTAAACACCACAATTCGTGTTATTTCAAATGGCAAAACTGTATGACATATATATATTGATGTAGATTCTTCACTGTTGTGTTTATTATTCATTTTCCGCATATTCTTGCTATTCGCATCGCATGCTTTAAATGTGTTTATTGTTATATTAAACCCATGCTGTCAGGACACCAGCACCATTATCGATGATGTGTATGTTCCACGTACACCTTCTTGCCGGCTCACACACTTCATCATCGATAATTGCCATGTCACTACACAGTAGGATTGTTGCATCAAGATATAACTCCTTGTATGACATACTGGCGTACATACATATTGTACACCCATACTTGCGTACACACATATTGTACACCTATACTTGCATACATACATATTTGCACATACATAGATGATTCTGGCTTGATTTTGGAGATTTGGGAACCGCATGATATATTTTTAAACTGGATTCATTTAAAGGAGCGGTTTTCCCTCGATATGTGCATATTACTGTTTTATGTTGCATGATATACTGATATGCTTACATTTCTATTATATATCGCATACATCATGCTTTAAGATTATACGCGTTGAGATATGTTGTTTCCATGATATTTCTGGATTTGAGAATCGTGTGTATTTCAAAAGAAAGTATATACTGTTTTAAAAACCCGGTTTCTCTTGATATGATATTTCAGCAGCCACCATGAGTTTTATCGGTTCTGATATATATATATATATATATATATATATATATATATATATATACCCCATGCGAGGAGGCGCCGTGGGCCGTGTGCGAGTACATGGTGGGGCCCGGAGGTACCCGGGACAAGAAAGGTATGTCGATGGACCACGCCGATGAGCCTGACAGGGGAATCATACCTACCAGTGATAGTATTTGGGCTTGGCGGATATCCATAGGAAACCGACCGAAGTCGAGAGATGATATGGGCCGATCCGGACTGACGCAGCTGATTGAATGTAAAATTCCGATTGTGTAAATCACATCAAATGATCCCCGGCAACGGCGCCATTTGATTGAATGTAAAATTCGAGACTGTGTAAATCAAATCAAATAATTCCCGATAACGGTTTCATTTGATCGATAAGAGTTTATTTGTGTCGGTATTTAGAAAATTGAATAAAATTCACAATCAAAGAATTATATTTGACCGCAATCAATTACGGTGTCAGTTGTAGATCGTAAGCGAGTGCGGATCGTCCACAGGGATTGTGCGATTCGTTTTTATATTTGATTTGCTTGAATTGAAAAGTTAATCGAAAAGAAAAGAAAGCATGATTCAAGATTTTATCAAATGTTTCAAGTGTCACTATTCTAATCAAGAATCAAGAAAATGATAAACAATCGAGAATCAGGGTTTCGATGATATTTCCAACCAAATGTCAAGAATCTAAATGAGGCTCGTAGGAATCGATCGGATCTATAGACGTGATGTAATCTCAAGATATCGTGTTCTTGTCCTTTGAAGGATTGATACTAGATCGATGATGATCGACGAGAGTTAGGGCTTTCTCGTGAAACTAGTGTTTCATCGTTTAACCCCTGTTCTTTCGTGGATATCATTCACATTCTAGCCTCTAGCAATTTCAAGAAACGATCGTAACTCCCCAATTTCGAGCGATATCAATCAAGAAAGCATCGCAACGAATTGGGTCGTCGGTTCTTGAACTAGCTAGGGTTTACAAAACTCGTAGGATTCAAGAATCGATTTAAGATATATTACATTATCATTCTATTGATCGTCTCGACTCCTCGACGAGCGGAGTATTACTCAAACATCACAACAAGAATTACAACTAGAAATTTAGATTGAATCATGATGCAAGAATTTAAAGAAAACAAGATAAAAGAATATCACCTTTTATTTATATCAACAATTTGATTACAGTCGCTCAAGAACTACAAGAGGAAGAACTAAATTGTCGAATTGGCTTCGCTCGGCTCCGTGAGTCGCGGGTCGGCTTGGACCACTTGCTCTGTTGAAGAACGGCTCGGCTCCTAAAAGGTTGCAAGGCTTCTTGCTTGATGGGGTACTCGGGATCTTGGCTTTTGATTGGAATTAGGGTTAGGGTTTCACACAAGCCTTCTCACTAGACTTGTGGAAGAAAATGAAGAAAGAAGTAAGAGATAGAATGGCTCTAGTTTGATACTAGATTGGCTAAGAGATGATTATTCATAACCCTAGGTCTAGGCTTCTATTTATAGACTTCCCAAACCCTAGGTCTAGGTTTGAAATTACAATTCCCTCCAAAAGTTTGTTGAGGAGTTTCTAGAAAGAGTTTGTTAGGCTTAGCTTAGGGTTTAAGCTAGGGTTTAGGGAGAAGTTTCTAGAATACAAGGCTAGTTTAGTGTTGATCCCAAAACTTGCTGATCTGGCAGAAGTCTCTGGAGTCTTCTGGAAACTGACATGTCTTGCTGAAGTGTGGGAGCTGAGATAGACATTGTGCACCAAAATTTGATGGATGAATTGGCAAGACGGCCGCGGAACCGCGGCTCAAGCCGGTTTAAGCCGCGGTTCCGCGGCTACATTGGCTCCTTGGGGCTTCATCTTTCTGGTGTTGTCTTCTTCTGTATTTTGATGTATTTTCTAATATGTTAAATCTCTGAATGCTTCTTAGAACAATACCAGATTCCAAATCCATGAGTTGGCGTATCTTTTAGCAGTGTAAATTTGAGCAAGCTTCTGATTTTCCTGCACGGACTTCAAAACACGGGTTGCGATTTATAGAAATGATGTCATGCAATGAAATGCAGTCAATTTCCTTAGAAATGCCGGTTTTAAGGTCTAACACATGTAATCTGATATTCTGCGACTGTTTTGCTAATATGTGAAATATGAATACCGTACACTTCTAAATGAATGCAAATGATAGGGAAATTGCCGGTTAAAAGATGCAATATTTTCGACTAATCTGCAGCCCGAGGGCCGATCCGGACTGATGGAGCCCGAGAGTTTAGGATTTACGTGTCAATGCTAGACACGGGATTCATGATGTTTCGAGTGTCGATGCTGGACACTCAGGTTTTCATGATTTTTATGTGTCGCGAGGGACACCCGTTGATTTATATCCTCGTACTTTCATGCATATGCTTTTATGACATTTACATGCATGATGTTGTTGCGTCATTGGTTGACACGTAGACGAGATCCACACGCATACAGGCATTGATTACATAGTTGGATGATATCCACATACTTATAAACTTCATGATATAGTTGACAATGATTTCATGCTTATTACATTGATCATACCCTATATATATATGATAGGTTGCTACCTGAGGCAATGACACGAGCACTTGGAATTACACTTATGTTTAGATGTTTACCCTTGCCACCTTATCATGCTTGAGACGTTATCATATTGAGGATATATACTGCTGATCGTTTTGACCTAGGATTGAGTCATACATACGATTTCTGCACTGTGATGTTTTCTACTCACGAGTTGGCAACTCACCCCCGTTGTGCCACAGTTCCTTGCAGGTTTTTCCATATAGGTTTCATTGCGGCTTTGCTGGCACACTACTTCCATTCCGGGTGATTTGCTTTGGTAGGTGGGTTCACTCGCATCGTGACCACCATTGTACTTTATTTATTTCAGTTGTATCTAGAAACTCCATCAACCAGACTTGTATATTTATTAGACTTAGAAGACCGGTTGTTTATTCTTTCAACCTTAGGGCCGCGCGTTGTATTATTATGGTTTTCTTGATATTTTGAGTTTCCTTTTGAGTTTTGATCCTCGCCCTTCGGCGTTGTATATTATATTGCTTGCGTGGTTGTGACCGTCGATTGACGAAGAGCTAGCTCCCTCTTGGGGATGCCTTTTATCATTGTGCGTATATTATTCATGTTGTACCCCGTTTGGGGCCAGTATTTATAAAGGAAACTCTGCCGAAATTTTCAGAAAAGAATTGAGATTTTAAAAATGCATATTTCGGCTTATGTTATTAAAAACCCCTTGTTTAAAACATGTTTTCTTCACTTCTTTCTTTAAATGGTTTAGATTTCTGGTATTTCTTGGCTTACTTGAATTAGATGGGGTCATATAGACTTCATATGATTCAAGTGTCAGTCACGTGCCATTTCGGGTCGTGACAAGAAACTAGGGTTTTACGTCGGGTGTTTCGAAGTTGTTTAGGTTTCATAATCCTACACTTATCCGTTCAATTCCCCAGCTAAGCTCTGATACCACTGTTGGGATACCTACAACGGCAGCAAGGTTTCGGCTGGCATCTCCCATGCCAATTTTAAAATTTTCCATTATAGATAACCCAAAACCTAGGATGTTAACTAGAGAATCAAATCAAAATACACAAAGTAAACAACTTTACTTCTAAGAGATTAGGATTACAACCTTTGTAGTCCGTTCCTTCGCTTTATAAGCAATGTGTTGATATCCCTTCGCTGTGATCATCAAGAACACGGACTCTAGAGAGGCTCCATGAGGTGAATGAGGCATCTTGCTTGAAGTCTTCCCTTTCTAAGATGATCTACCTTGAAGAATCTAAAACCCAAGCTCACACTTCTCTAATGAAGTTATTAGTGAAGTGAACACCCTAATCTAAGTGGGTAGAATAGATGAGGATGATGAAGTAGGAATTTTGCTCTCTTTTGTTTTCTTAATCTCACTTTAAATCAGCAAAAACCAAAAAGCTAGCAAAGCTTTTCAAAGAGGAGGAAGAAGAAGAAAATCCTTTTGTGATGAATAATGAATTATTGTTGTGGTTACAATTGAAACCTAGGATTAAGCATGACATGCTTAACCCTTATATAGACTTTACCATGGGTTAAGGTTTGGGTTGGGTAAACAAATATCTAGCAAAAAATATCAAGGAAAGTAGACAAAGTCAAAACTTCATGAAGCTTCCTTAAAGCTCATCCAAAACCTAATCTATAACCTTAACCCTAATCCAAACCCTAACATGGTTAAATCTCAAAACCTTTGTTGCATTTTTAACCCTAACATGTTACAATATTATATATCACATATATAATATATAATGTAACAAAATAAAATAATACAATTAACATATATCGCATATACATCAATGTATTATCCAAGTGAGAAAAAGAATCAATAAAGCGAGCTTATATTAGTTAATGTAATGTAATATATCACATATATAATTATACATTAAATTATCGAATCAACACTTGATCCGATAATCCTGCCATATTACATATAACCGACTAATATAACAAGTAACCTTTCATCGAATCAACACTTGATCCGATGACCCGGCTATATCACATATAACCAGCCAATATCACATATCGCGAGAATCGAATATGGTATCACATACATGTATTATTCTCGGTCCCGCACATATCACATATGTGCTCCTACTCCGTTTTTCCTGAGCTAGGAAATCTCTGTGTAGGACTCTAAAGAATCGTCAAGACGCCGGAAGTAGGTGATGATCATATCAAACAACCACAAGCTGCAAGCGGTCAGCTAATCGTAACAGCCACCTGGGTATTGAGCGATCAAAAGATCAACAAGCAAGCCTGTACATTCTCCTGTGAATCCAATCAGTAACACTCCCGTACAGTCCGGTCTCTTCGTCTGATATGTCGCATATCCAGTCTAGGGGTGGTAAACGTCAGACCCCAGTAACCGATAATTTATGTCAATGTGAGGCTCATAACGGGTCGATAAACTACTGATAACACTTACCAGTAGCACTCTATATCAGCCCTGGCTAGGGACTTCCAGTTATAGCCAATCGAACACAACGCAATATCAACCCCCAATACCGGAAGAGACGAAACCCCTCCTATCGCTCATTGCCTCCATGTGATTCGGGACTGTACCCAAAAGCCACCGTTTTGCATGTTCTCGTGAACGTGGTAAGGTGGAAATCAAAGCTCAGTGGGAATCACACAAGACTCTATGACGATTTCGGGTCTACAGACTAACATGTACCAGTGTCACCTGAGAACTGCTATCTGACGATAGGTATAATACCATCTAGGAGTTCTTTGCGAGTCCGTTCAGTATACCCAGACTCTACTGAGCACTCGTATACCTTCTCTGATGTCAAACACCAATAGATATGGGATCATCCATCGCCCATCATATGGGTCGAGAAGCGTATGCGATAGTCTACTCTGGAGTATCGATGCCCTGTCTCGATACTCTCTCGACTAGCAACAGTTATAGGATGTACTCTTGGACTACCATGGCCCCACTAGTATGATCTGCATCATAGTCCCAGTAGTCGAGTACATATCCTAAGGGCTTTATCAACATGTGAGAGCAAGACAGTAAACCAATACGAGTCAACATGTTAAGACAAAGTGAAACCAAATAGCATACTATCATGTCAAGCAAGAAATTCCTCTCCCTATATATCCAAGCATCCACTATAATATACATCATATGTACAACAATGGCCTCTAGGGCATATATACAACTAACACAGGTTGCTTTACAGGTTAAAGCAGGCATTGCGGAGTTGGAACATCTGTTTTGATGGGGTAGTCAAAGAGTTTCACTTCATCAAAATGGTAGATGAACCTTGTATATACAAAAAAGATAGTAGGGAGTATGGTGGTGATCCTTGTATTGTACATGGATGGAATACTCTTGATAGGAAAGGAGTTTCCTATGCTACACTCGGTCAATCTCCTCTTATCATAAGGATTCTCCATATAGGATCAAGGTGATACCTCCTAAATCCTGGATTTTGGATCTATGAGATAAATCTAAATGGATGTTAAGAATCTCACTAGGTGTAGTGAGATGGTATCAATCGATCCTGGGGGGAATCACTGGATAGCTTCCAGGGTGGTAAAGTCGACTGAATGTTAGTCACAGGCATTGTCTTTACCCTCAGTGGAGGGACGGTATATTGGAAGAGTTCCAAGCTAGATACCGTGGCATACTAGACGATAAAGGCTGGATACATTGCTACCAACGATACTACCAAAGAGGTAGTCTGGATGTACACTAGTTCATGAGATAAACTTCGTTCCTACGATTGTGTGACAATGGAGTTGTGGCTTAGTCCTAGGAACCCCCGTCCCATCAGTGATCTGGACATATTCTTAGGAAGTAACACCTGATCATGGAGATGGATGATCTCCAGGGAGATCGAGGTTAAGAGAGTAGACACAGAAGAGAACAGGGTGGATCCACTCACAAAGGCCTTTTCCCAGGAGAGACTTTTATGGGATGGTTGAGTATGAGATACTTCAACCACTGCTGATTGTTGGGTATAGGATACTACAACAGATGGCCCTAGTGCAAGTGGGAGATTGTTAGTTATATGTATGCCCAAGAGGCCATTACTGTACATACGATATATATTGTAGTGGATGCTTGGACATATATATGGAGGACTTTCTTGCTCGACATGATAGTATGCTATCTGGTTTCTCTTTATCTTAACATGTACTCTGATTGTCTCTATGTTACATGTTGATAAAGCCCTTAGGATGAGTACTTGACTACCAGGATTATGATGCAGATCATACTAGTGGGGACAGTGTAGTCGCTAAGTACATCCTTCAAATGTTCCTAGTCGTGGGTGTATCGAGACAGGGCATCGATACACCAGAGTAGACTAGCGTATAGCTTCTCGACCCATGTAGATGGGCGATGGATGTTCCTATATCCATTGGTGTTTGACATCAGAGACAGTATACGGGTGCTCAGTGGAGACTGGGTACACTGGACGGACTCGCCGAGAACTCCCAGATGGTATTATACCTCACGTCAGATGGCGGTTCTCTGGTGACACTGGTACTGGTTAGTCTGTAGACCCGAGATTGTCATAGATTCTTGTGTGATTCCCACTGTGCTTTGATTTTCACCTTACCACGTTCAAGAGAACGTGAAAAACGGTGGCTTTTGGGTACAGTCCCGAATCATATAGAGACAATGAGCGATAGGAGGGGTTTCGTCTCTCCCGGTATTGGGGGTTGATGTTGCGCTGTGCTCGATTGGCTATAACAGGAAGTCCCTGGCCAGGGTTGCTTCAGAGATATACTGGTAAGTGTTATCAGTAGTTTCTCGACCCGTTATGAGCCTCATATCGACACGACTTATCGAGTTACTGGGGTCAGACATTTACCACCCCTAGATGAGATATGCGACATATCTGAAGAAGAGACCGGACTGTACGGTAGTGTTACTGATTGGATTCACAGGAGTATGAGCAGGCTTGCTTGTTGATCTTCTGATCGCTCAATACCCGGGTGACCGTTACGTTTAGCAGACCTCTTGCGGCTTATGGGTGTTTGATATGATCATCACCTACTGCCGGTGTATTGACGAGTCTTTAGAGTCCTACACAGGGGTTTCCTGGCTCAAGCGAAACGGAGTAGGAGCACATATGTGATATGTGCGGGACCAAGATTGATACGATATGAGATACCGTATTCTATTCTCGCTATTTGTGTCATTGGTCGGTTATATGAGATATAGCCGGGTTATCGGATCAAGATGTGGTTCGATAAGTTGTTAGATACGATATTAGTCGGTTATATGTGATATAGCCGGATTATTAAGTCAAGAGTTGATTTAATAATTTAATGTATAATTATATATATGATATATTACATTACATTAACTAATATTAAGCTCACTTATGATTTCTTTTCTCACTTGATGTGCACATTGTATATATGTGATATTTATATTTGTGTACATGTTTGTGTCATGCTAGGTTACAAATGCAACCTATGAGTATGAGAATTATACCTTGCTAGGGTTAAAATTAGGGTTTTATTTGTTTTAAGCAATTCAAACATTTTGATTAAGTCAATGTTAAGCTTGGAGAAGCTAGTAGAACAAAGACTTAGTCAACTTGTTTGTCTAGCTTAAGATATTTGTTAACCCAACTTTAACCATACACAATGGTTTATTCTTTACATGAGTTTAGAATGAGATGATAACTCACCATGGTTGCATTTCTAACCTCATGAATTATTCACTCACTCATGAGTTCATTCTTCTTCTTCTTCCTCAAAGCTTTCTAGCTTCAATGGAGATGTGAGAAAATCAATTCTAAAGTGAGCACACTTCCTACTTCATCATCCTCTACTACTTGCCATTTAGTATAGGGTGTTTGCTTCACTAATTCCATAATTAGTGAAGAGATATCTTGGGTTAGTGTCTTCTCGACGTAGATCATCTTCAGCCTTGAAAACTTCGAAGCAAGCATGTTCGTTTCTTCAAGGGAGCCTCTCTAGAGTCCGGAGTTCACGATCGCAGCGTAGGGACTACTACATGGAGGTATTGAAGTGAAGGACCGGTCTACAAAGGTTGTATTCCTTGCTCTCTTTTAGTTGCAAAGTGTTTGCATTTCTATTCCGTCCGATTTCTAGTATACGATTCTAGTTTAGGGTTAGCTAGAACGACAAAATTTTGAATTTGGTAAGGACGATGCCTCTCGAAACCTTGTTGCCATCCTAGGTAACCCTGCAAAATGACATAGTGCACGCATAGGTATGCGTGCGGGGTCCGGTTAGACATTTGTCTTGAACCGAACGGGTTATGATATTAGCCGGTTTTATGATAAAATCGGGTTATTAAATTAATTGTTAATTTAATGACATATTTAATTATATGATATTATATGATAATACATGTAATTAAGCTAGTATTATTTTTTCTCTCTCTTTTAATTTTTGTTCCATGTGATGAAAACATTATGTCATGGTTAAATATCATTTAACATGACATTTCCTTTTTTCTATTTCAATTCTTTTATTTTCTCTCTTTATTGCATGCCTAAGGATGAGGTGTAGCCATCTCTCACTCTTTAGGACATTTGTTGGCATGAAAGGTGATAGGGGTTAGGTGTTATGCCATGGATGAGATGTTAGTCTAGCCAAAACCTTATTAATCTTTCTCTTTCATGCTTGTTGAGAGAAAAAGAGAGACTTGAGAGAAAAAAGATAGTAGAGAGAAAAAAAGAGAGCTTCATCCTCTACATCATCTTAATCTCATGTCTTAGCACCATATGAGATCAAAGTAGTACCTTGAGTGCACAATTTCTCGACGTGGATCATCTTTGACGGAGGGATTAGCATCCAATTTTCACCCGGTATTCCTAAGGGCCTAGCAAAGAGTTTAAGCAAGGGAGAGAAACCATACAACCATCCTTGGAGTTTAAGGAGAAGGATTTTGAAGACCTGAAAGGTTAGAACTCTTTGGTATAATTCTTATCATAGTAGTCTACTTCCTGTGGTTTTTGTTGCAAGTTTAGTTCTTAGGATAATCTATAGGGACTTTTGTGTGTCATGCATGCTTAGATTAATTTCTTTTTTCCCTTCCTCTTCGCACCATTGCTCTTAGCACGATGCATGACACACTAATAGGAACCTCTGATTAACGGGTTATACAGTTCATGCGAACTCGACTTGCAGTATGTGTGTGTTGTGTTTTGGTGGTGCATGCACTCCCAGAGTATGGCGTAAGCGCGCTCGTGGAGCTTAGAGCAAGTGCTCTCGTGGAGCCGGCGCTTATGGAGCTTGGCGCAAATACACTCTTGGAGCTTGGAGCAAGTGCATCTCTTGGAGCTTGGAGCACTTTGGAACTTGGGAGCACTTTGGAGCAAGTGCTCTCAGAGCTTGGCTTGGCTTGGATCATGTGCACTTTGAGGCTCCTTGGAGCACTTTAGAGCATGGCTCAAATACACTTTGGAGAAAGTTCTCTCGGAGCTTGGCTTGGCTCCGCTCAAGTGTACTTTGTGGCGCTTTGGAGCTTGGAGCACTTTGGGGCTTGGCTCATGTGTACTTTGGAGCAAGTGCTCTTAGAGCTTGGCTCAAGTACATTTTGGGGCATCTTGGATCTTGGCTCAAGTGCACTTTGGTGCAAGCGCTCTCGGAGCTTGGCTTGTGATCACTGCACATTTTAATGGACATTTTCCCTATTATTATTAAATACTAAAAAGTGTTATTTGTAAATTAAGAACATATGTGGCTTTATTTGTAAAAAAATTATCGTCAAATGTTTCTTAATTTATAATTAATATAATTGGGGAAAATATACATATCATATTTAAATAAAACATTCATGGGATTATTTATTATTAAAATATGCATATCATATCAAATATTCTTAACCAATATTATTAAGATATCATATCAATTAATTGGTTGGAATGTTACCTCAAATAAAACAAATGCTACTAACAATGTGATTTGAGATATTGTGCAGGTATTATAATAAATTAGCTCAGGTCTGAAAAATAAGTAGGAGATCCACAGCAAATTGATTCACCAAACCAAACCGGCCGAATGTTAGGAGTAAATTGAAGAATATCGCAAGGCAAAGACTAAAAGATTTATTTTCAGAATATTTTTATCAGAGAGATCTCCAAATATCGAGAGAAGAAGGCATGAAGAATTTGGAAACTCAAACCCACCGGAGGGCGGGGGATCCACGGCCAATAGGGGTAAGGGGTGGCGGTTGCGCAGTTGTTTGGTGGCCGTAGGATGTGAAAAATCAGGGGCTTGATCGTAATTTCACACACTTCAAAATGACGTCTAAGGTTTCAATTTACAGAGCTTATAAAAAGACCGAGAGCATCTATCATCAATAATCCATCGAACTATCTATCGACTGATCTACCGATCAAGCAACCTAGAGAAAATTAGGGTTGTAATTTACTTTTTCAGAGAGCAACTTCTGTAATGCACTAGTTTATTCAATAAAAGGTAGTTCTTTCTTTTAATTTTGTTGCATTTACTTTCCGCGATTACTTTCTGCATTTACTTTCTACAATTTTAATTTTTGTCTAACTTATGGGTTCCGTATTGTTCCACCTTACTTTTACTTCGTTTATCATAATGAGCGAGTAAATTCTCGCTTGTCAGGGTTTGTAGGATAGGGTAAAATAATGGATGAACAATATCTCTTAAATTCTTTTTAAAGTTTTAATTTTTATAAATTTTAGCAAAATGAATATTAACCCTCTTATCGGGCGTGCTATCAATTCATTATAGTCACGACCAAGATTTGAGATTCGTTAATAATCGTTTGTTAAGGGCTTGAGACAAATAGGGATCAATGGAAGGACAAGGGTCAGTAGAAGGAAATCCTAATTCCTTACAAGAACCCTAATCCACATTCATCGATATTTCTCTATTATTAAATAATTAAAAGATATAAAGAATTATTTTTAAAATTCCATCCATTAACTACTAAATCCTATAAATCCTACAAGCCCTTCTCTTATAAACTTTTCAAACCTTCCTAGTATAAAATGATAAAAATCCACTTTCTTCTAATAACTCATCTAAAACAAGAAAAGTAGTTCACCATTTTCCCTTGGACGACCCGTACTCACTGTCGGCTAGCTATCGCGACACCGTTATTGATTGCGGTAATTTACAACACACATAAACACACTTTTTCTGATCAATCAAATGGCGCAACTGCTGGGGAAACTGTCGTAATATTTTTCTTATTATTCGGGTTGATTTCTTATAAAAGACCAGAAAAAATAAAAAGTGAACCAAAACCGCATTTTGTATTTTTAACGATTCTTGTGCGAGTTTTGCAAGGAAATCTGGAGTAATTGGAGAAAACCAACCAAGATTCAGATACTATAAACAGGACCAGAGGAACATTTGAGTGCTCTGAAAAAGTTTGGAGATGAGACTCCATCAGACGGCGGTGGAACCGTGGCCCAAAGGAGTTTTTGGCAGCAGAAGCGCGGCCATATTGGGGAGTTAAGCCTCCAAATTTTTCTGGTTTTATCCTATCATCTTCCTCTCTCCTCTAAAACTCCAATAAACTGTTTTTACCTGCAGAATTCTTTGCAAACAGCGCCGCTAAAAAATATTTTTTCGTGTTTTTTTATTTTGGTTTGTTTTACATATTTAAAACGGATATTAAGGGGAAAGAAAACCAAATTCAGATTAGATGGGGATTTCATCACCCTTCCTAGGTCCCACAAATCACAAACAAGTATATTATCACCCTATATTAATAAAAAAATATCTAGACCAAGTCTCTAAGAACAATCGTGCTCAATTAGGACAAAGGAAGGTCGTGGGTAATGTATTGCTTATCTGCATTTCTCTTGTGGTGTCTAAGACAAGTTTGGCTAAGGAAAGTGGTTTACTTAATTAGGCCCACTATTTCGGTGATTCGTATAGCTTATACCTCCCACTAACCTAACACTTACCTGGCTGCAAGATTGATAAGGAGGTGATGGAGGATTGATCCTATATCTTGTCTTTTGAAAGTCTAGAAGCGGTCTAGTGATTTGACCTAGGTGACCCTAGCTCTAGGGACTGATTGTGCATTTTGTGATTTGTTGAGTGAAGCCTTGCATCCTTCACTTTTGTAAATGCAAACCCTTCTTAAAATCATTCTCACACGTTATCACACGCTGCCACATGCACTAAACCCTCTCAGTGCATGATCGACTGGGCACGGGATTCTAGTGCCCTTCTAGTCCGCGTTTTTGCTGTCGACTCCGAGGTCAATACTTCTTCACCTTCTTTTTCTCTTCCACCTAACACTTATCCCGAGATGGACGGACCTCCACCAGGTTTTAACAACACTACATGGCCACCACTCGTAGGAGCACAAATTCAAAATCCACCACGCATCGCTCTCCAAGACCGATGCTACCCTACTTGCGGACCCCTTCCTACGTGTTTGTCTCTTCCACTAGCCAAAGAGGATAACTTCGAAATTAAATTCCACTTCATCAATTTGTTGCCCAAAGTTCACAGGCTTGAATCCGAAGATGCATACATTTTTAACCAAATTTCAAAACGTATATGCAATGATGAGCACCGCCCAACTTTTAAGGGATGCTATGTAATTTGTACGATGTTTTGTGATCAAAGAATTAATTACCGCAATCAAGAACGGCGTCGCTTGGTAGCTAGCCGGTGAGTACGGGTCGGTCCACAGGGATTTTGTGTATTCTCAATTTGTTCTAACGAGTTAATTCCAATTGGTGTTGGATTGATTATCACTAAAAACTAAGGTTGATTTGAACTAGGATTAAAACCTTGCTAGGGATAGGTTTAGGTTAAGTTTGGAAATTCAATATTCCTCACCGCTTTCTATGCCCTAATTAAGATCTATTAGGTGTTATGGTAATAATTAATAAAGTGGATTAGTACCATCGGGAAGAAACTAGGTTTCTTCCTATAGGTTCTTGTCCTTCCTTTCTTAATACTTACCCTAACCTCCATGGAAAACATGCACAACCGGTCTTTTAAACTACGGTATCACAGCTACCTCATGGGATAGGGTGCCGTAGTGAGCGGTGTGTGTATTTATGCATGAAGTCCTTATTAAAATATATGATGGGCAAGAAAAGGGTGAGAGATTTTCATCTCTCAAACCTCTTCTATTCCTAACCCTAACAAGTGAGGAACTACTCACTCACTAAGGAATTGATTAAAAGAAACATTTTTTATCTACGGCAAATAATTAAAAGTCCTAAACTAATTAACTAGGGCAGATAATAAAAATTCTATACTGTGGCAGAAAAGAAATTACCTAGAGCATGGAAATGAAAAACTACTTACTTTATTTGATGCTCTCTTCATACATTACAATGGATTCTGAATTTTTGATCAATGAAAAGAGGCATATCTCAAAGAGAGGTTTAAGGCTTCTATTTATAGATCATAAAAACCCTAGGGCTACATTCGATACAAATCTGCATTTACAATTTTACCCCTAAGAAGACTAGTCAATGCGCCGCCGCCGCCGTCACCAAAAATGCACCGACACGTGCTTTATATGGCCGCGGAACCGCGGCCAAAAGCCCTGTTTGGCCGCGGATCCGCGGCCATGTGGTGGCTTCTTGAGCTGCAATTTTCAGGGGTTCTTTCTGTTGCTTTTTACTTGGCTTTTCTTCACTTGGTTTCTCAGATTGTCTTCTAGTTCTCTTCCATATTTCCACAATGAATAATGTTGTGGACTTTACCGTTTGCTTCGTGTCGAAGTCTTGAACCCTGCGCTGCCTTTGTACTTTGTGAACTTGTTCATTGATCTTCATTGTCCCTCAAACTGTAGGCATGATCAAGATTCTTCCATTTGTCGGTAGTAGTCTAACTTTTGTATCGTCTTTTCATCATTTTCACTGTTTTGTTTCGAGAACCTGTAACCTGCAACTATGTAGCAGACATGGATCAAAAGCACCTGTTTATTTGTAAAATGAATAAGAATGGGCAATATAATAATGCAAAATTATGATATGAACAAATACCCCTAAACTTATCTTTTGCTCGTCCTCGAGCAAAACTAGTTTTATTCTCAAAAAAGACCTAGCCTCACTTTCGCAGGGAAACGCGATTGCACTGAGCTCGTGCAACAAGCTGTTAAACCTCTAGGTGTCCCTAGTAAGAGGAGTGTTGTCTCCTGAGGGTTTTCAGCGGATACTACCCACAAAATCCTATCAATTCGGTCTATTGAATTTTATTCTCCAATTAGGTTTTCTAGCAAGAAACTCTATTATCTTCAACTCAGAAATTATCAACCCATATTTTTCACGCTTCCTTATCATTTAACTTAAGATTATATATGTTTTGTATATTTACATAGCTTTTAGCATCTTTTGAGTTTTCCTTCTAGGGTTCCATCTCAACTTAGAAATTTTTATCATCTCTACTAAACATATAAGTCAAATTTTTCATTCCTATATCTTACCTAAACCCCAATCACATACCCCTACGTGTGTGTATGTTTTACCCCTACACTTGGAAATTCAAATCAAGCTATTATACTCTTGTCCATCGTCCAAAGTAATTTTCAATTGGTGAATTTTTAGATGAAATTGCTCACACATTCTTCATGCGACCATTAATACCTCTTAAGGTACCAACGACCGATTACAAAATGTGTTTGCACATTAAGGCGTAATTCCTAGTCTTGTAACACCTAAGGCTTTAGCAGTGACTCCCAAACCAGTTGGTCTAAGGCACTAGGTGATAAAGCACCCTCGCTAAATATTTTTCTATTTATGCAGCCTTAAGTAATTACAAAAACCAGTGTTCATTTTTTTTTATCTCTTCATTCGCACTTGTATTTTTATTTTATTTTCTTTCATACTAAGGACTTTAGACAAGAGCATTTCAAGGTCTCTTCTACTATTCCAAGTTTCAAGGTTTGTGTTTGTGCAATTTGTAGGGTATATATTTTCAGAATTTAGACTTAAGCTTAGGAATTATTTTTCAGACTTATACTTTAATAAAAATATCAATATTTTTCCCTTGTTTTAACTTAGCCCAAGAAGTGAACTCGAAATTTGCCTATTTCTAAATAAACTACAAAGACATATACTTTCTAACGTTAAATTTTAAGAAAGGTTATTTTTAGGGTTTTTAATTTACTAAGTCTAAGATCTAGTTGTTCCTAGCTAGTTAACCTTTTTGTCAAACTCAAGTCAATTATGGCCAAAATTGACTGTTTTAAATTTTATAATTTTTCAAATTTTTCAGTTTTTATTTGAATTTTATATTTTCTATTTTTTTGTCGGTCGTGCTCCCTCGATGTTGCCCTCAACTCCTCTATGCCCCTCACAGCTCTCCGCATCAATTGTGCATGTTCTAGAAGGGTCATTTCTCCTTCGCTCGCAGTCGAGCTGGAGCTAGGTGTGCGGGCGGGCACGTGCTCCGCCGGCTCAGTCCTCGACCACACGTCTGTCAATCGTGAATAGGACGTAGAAACGCCCTCAATAAGAGGCCTGACAGGTATGCCATGCATGTAAAATTTGAACTCCTCCACGGGGAGGAAATATCGACAGAGTTGTGTAGCAAGCATGGGGCAAGGGTAATTTGCGACTCGTTTGCCCGCACCTATGGAGTTTAGCAAAACTGTGCACATGTCAAAACGGGGGTTTCTTGTCATAAGGGTATGCACAATATGCAATGAGGGTGTAAAAAATGTTGTGTTGTGGGAGCTACCGAAAATATTATTTTGTGCCCATCGGCACACAGTTAAGACATTTGCGAAAAAGGTTCTCGCTTGGATACCCTTTCGCGGCTCCCTTGAGCAATCGTTGCCCATCAAGGGCATGTAATCCTCAAATTGTAAGGTTTGGACATGTGCGGGTATGCGAGGGATTAATGTGACTTCGTGTATAATATCCCTATCGATGATAATTTCCCGATCACCCCACTGCAGTTTAATAAACACGGTTTGGGTCAGACACCCATCTTCAATACACTCGTAAAAACGAGTGACTAATTCCGATAGTGCATAAGCATTAGGGTGATTGTATATCAAATAGTTCCAACCCCTACGGGCTATTTCGTTCCCAAAATAACTACCGTACACCTCGTTTGAAAATACTTGTGAAAAATCACGTTCAAGTTATATGCTGTGTGCCATTAGGTGATCTACAGATCTAGAAATATATAAAACAGAGAGGGTTTGGAAAGATCGAACCTCCCCTGAAAAATTCAGAGGGTGACGCGGCGGAAACGCGGCGGCAACGTAGTCCTTGCGGTAGAAACGCGCTAGGAGGAAGAGATCTTTCTGCACAACTTCAAGAGGTGGCGGCTAGGGTTTTTAAGAAGATGAATTTAGGGTTTGTGATCGGAGAAAAGGGTCGGGGTCTTTATATAAGGGAAGGGTTATGGATATTTGCAAATAAACCCCTCTAAAAAGAGGAATTTATTTGAAAATAAAATTTTTATTTTATTTTACAAAAAATACCCAAAAAAATTTTATTTTCATTTTTATTTTTAAATTTTTATTTTTTATTATTTTTTTATGTTATTTTTGAAAGCCAAATTATACCCAACCCCCCCCCCCCCAACTTGAGTTAAACAATTTTACAAGTCAATGCCAAGCTTTGCAAAGTCCAAAAGTCAACACCAAACAGTTGAAAAATTTATTAGTGTAAAGTGTTGGTCGGTGGAAGAACATGTTGTACAGAGGGAAGAAGAAGAGGTGAAGAGATACGTGGTGGTCAGGAAAGGGTTTGCGTGAATGTGAATGTGAGGAGATAAGAGGTGATGATAAATAAAAACGAGAATGTGAATGATCATTTATGAGTGGAATATTGGCATTCTCGTATTTTATTAGAAGAAAAGGTGGTGGTTCAACTTCTATAAGTGGAGGTTGATTAACCACAAAATCCTCAAGGTGTTTCTGTGAACCCCTTACTGGCTTGGCATCATCCATCACATGTATATGATGTTCAATTATGAAGGAACTAATCTCTTCGATATCCCCCATAGTCCAGCCAAAAGCTTGTCGGTTGTTTTGTAAGACCAATAACGGGGCTTTCTCTTGCTTGAGAGCTAGAGATGCCGAGATGATAACAGGAAGGGTCTTATTCTCACCTAAGTAATCGTATTTAGAGTGAAACGGCAACAGCTTGAGTTCGAGTTTTGGAGGTGGAATAATTGAAGGTAAAATTGGTGAAACTGTCTCAAACTCGAAGAATTCCATCAATAGTTCGAAATCACTCTAAGCAACCGAGTCGGATGGTTCAACTAACTCATCCGAAAATTCAAACGACTCAAACTCGGGCGGCGAGTCTTCAAAATCATCCGAAAAAGTGAAACACTCGTAATCGTTATCGGTTGTGCAAACTATGTCAGATTCAAGGAGGGATGCACTAGTGGCGTCAAAACTGCTGTGATCGAATAGAAATTTTTCAAGCTCACAGTCCTCCTGCGTGATTTCGTGGATCGAGCAAACATCATGTATACTAGCTTTAGGCACAGAGGGCAGACTTCTTATCTTGTAAATGTTGAACTCACTTGACATCTTCCCGAAGGATATATTCATAGAGCCATTGCGACAATTGATTACAGCATTGGAAGTGGCCAAAAATGGTCGACCTAGGATCAACGGAATTTAGTTCCGTGGGTTAGCCATAGGATGTGTGTCCATAACAATGAAATAAACGGGGAATATGAAGTCCCCTACTTTGATCAACACATCCTCTAACTCACCCCTAGGATGGGTGATGGATCGATCAGCTATTTGGAGAGTACAATGAGTAGGTTTCTACTCTCCAACACCTAATTGCTCATACACGGAATAGGGAAGCAGGTTAACACTAGAACCAAGATCTAAAAGTGCTCGATTGATGTTCTTATCCCCAATTATTATTGAAATTGTAGGAAAGCGAGGGTCCTTTCGTTTTTGGGGCAAGGGTTGAGGTTGGTTAATAGCATTGCTCACTACACTAGCTACAAGCACTTTCTTGGGTATCTGAGACTTTCTCTTCATGGTGCATAAGACCTTTAAGATTTTCTCATAAGAAGGGACTTGTTGGATTGCATCCAAGAGAGGTATGTTTATGCTAACCTGTTTGAATAACTCCACAATCTTCTCCATTTGTGGAGTTGGTTTATTGGATCTCAACCTGGTTGGAAATGGAACATTTTGAAAATTTGTTGAGTCCAATGTCTGTGGAGTATATTGTGGAGTTGGAACGGATCCTAGTGTTGGTGTGTTCGTGATGTGAGGTATGGGTCCGTTCGAATTAGAAGATGTAGAGCCTTGTGAAGAATGAAGAATAGGATCTAACGAAGAAGATGAAGATGAAGAAGAAGAAGAAGAAGAAGAAGAACCGGCAGGGGTGTCATTACTAATACCCACGTTATTGTTCAACGCTTTTCCAGATCTCAACGTGGTCACAGCATTTACATTATGATTTTGTTGTTCATATGAAACATGTGCATTGAGTGTGTGACCGGGATTTGGCAATGGTTGAGATGAAAGCTTTCCATTTTCTCGCTCGCTCAACGCAGCATTTAGTTGTGCAATTTGGGCCTCGATTGATTTGATATTTTGATCATGTGAAGCACTGTTGTGCACCAAAGACTGAATGGAAGTCTCCAACCTTGCTGCGGATTGTGTAGATTGTTTTAGAAACGCATCTAGACTTCTTTCTAGCGAGGTAACCTTATCGTCATTTTGTTGAACAAAATTGTTTTGAGGATAAGAGTTGTTGGGCACAAAATTGTTCATTGGGTTTGGGTAAGGTTGTGGTTGGAAAGGTTGCTGGTATTGAGTTTGTGGAGGTGCTTATTATTGTGGAGGAGGAGGCCTTTGAAAGTTTTTTTTTCCTTGGAATTGTTGATTTTGATTCCAAGCAAAATTTGGGTGGCTCCTCCAACCAGGATTATAAGTCGAAGAGTATGGATCATTTGTTTGTCTTTGCTGAAAGGCAGCATTGACTTGATCTTGTCCTTGAACAGGTGGATTGTAAGGACACTCTTCAGTAAGATGTGACGGATCCGAACAACAAGCACAAACAGTTCGTGGTGGTAAAGCAGGGGCAGGAGAAGGCGATGAGATCTTGGTCTCAATTGCTTCTAGCTTTTCCGTAAGTGCGGCCATTTCGGCCTTTATTGCAATCGACATATCTAATTGATGTATGCCTGCCTCAGACTGACCTGTTGAAGACGATGAGGTAGTCTTAGTGCTTTCCCACTGAAGTGTTTGTTCAGCAAGATCGTCGAGAAACTGCCAAGCTTCCTCGCTTAATTTTGTTAGAAAGTGACCTTGACAAATGGTTTCCAACAACTGTTTAGTTGCTGGGTTCAATCCTTCGTATAAAGTTTGGCAAAGTTGCCAATTCTCAATACCGTGGTGAAGGTATTGAACAAGTAGGTCTTTAAATCTTTCAAAACACTTCCAAAAGGGTTCGGAAGGAAGTTGGGAAAATTGAATGATCTCATTGCGAATTCTCGCGGTCTTGTGATGTGGGTAAAATTTTTTAAGAAAAGCTTTAACAAACTCTTCCCAATTTTTAATCGAGTGTGATATTGTGCTATACAACCATTTCTCAGCCAGGTCACATAAGGTGAAAGGAATGACCCGTAATCTTATAGCATCATTAGAAAGTTGGGTTGTCTTCATTATTCCACAAACATTTTGGAATTTGTTTATGAAGATATAGGCATCTTCGGATTCCAGTCCGTGAAATTTTGGCAACATGTTGATGAAGTGGGGTTTGATCTCAAAGTTATCCCCATTTGCTGGTGGGAGTGAAAGACAAGTTGGTAAGGTGGTGCGGATATGGTAGAAAAGATCCTGGAGCGCGATTCGTTGGGGCGCTTCAACAGGTGGGTGTTGCGGGTTATTCGCACCTAGCGGAGGTAGAATCAGTCCCGCGAGTAAGGGGTTGTTAGGATTGAATCCCGACATCTTCTTAGAAGAAGAAGAATGTGAAGGTAAGGAAGTGGAAGGAATTTCGACTTCGAAGTCGAAAGCGTCGTCAGTCGGTACCAATGAGACACGGACTAATCGGGCACTAGTGTCCCTAGTCCAATCGGACATACACTAAAGAGGTAGTGTAGTCAAAAAAATGAAAAACAGAAGGTGGGGGTAAGAAAACGTCAAAGAGAAGAAAGTGGGTGTAAGTGTGGTGCACGGAATTCTTAGCGACAAGTTGCAAGTTTTTGTAAAAAAAATCCTTTTTGTGTTTTTTATTTTTTATAAGGAGCTTTTTGCAAAAAGATTTTCAATAAAAGGCTTAGACACACGTTCAATCAATCACAAATGCACAATCAAGCCTAGATCTGGGGTCACCTAGGTCGGATAGACAGCTCCTAACTGTTCCAAAGGGCAAGATGTAAGGACCTCAAACCGCCTCTTCACCGCCAATTGTGGCCAGGTAAGCACAAGTAGAGAAAGGAGGGATCCGCTCACGAATCACCGTGAGACGGGCCTTTTAAAGTTACATTTCCCTACCTGTCTAGCTTAGGCACTACAAAGTCAGGTTAGGATCAACGGTCGATGCCTACAACTAGCCCTTTGTCCTATTGAGCGCGAAGTCCTTATGGCTGAGTCTAATCTTTTTAATTAACTTGATGGTCAATGCAATATGCTTTATGTGATTTTTGGGGTCCTGGGAAAGGTAATGAAATCCCCACCCAATCTGGATTGGTGTTTAAGCCCCTTAAAGTCAATTTAGATATGCAAAGCAGTAAACACAATCAAACACTTGCAAACAATTATTTTAGCGCGGCGCAAAGAATCCTGCACAATATCAAGTTATTGGAGAAGGGGAGAAGTTTTTGGCGCAAAGAATCCTGCAGGAAAATTTCACAGAAGAGATAGTGGGGTTGCAAAGAAGACGAAAAGAAGCTTACAGAGGGGTTTCGGGTTGCTGACGTCAGCAACCCGCGGCGGAAGCGCGGCTAAAAGAAGGCTTCAGCGGCGGTTCCGCGGTTTCGAAGAAGGATCAGGCCTCCAGTCTTTTTATGTTGCTCTGTTATGGTGCTCCTCTGTTGTTCAGATCTCCTATTTTCTGTTTCTCTCTCTGGATTTTTTCCAGATCTGAATTCGTTCGTCGATCCTGCACAATTCAAACAAAACACCCTTCAAAAATAACAAGATGATAAAATTTATATATATATATATATATATATAATATTTTTTTAATGATTTTTTATGATTTTATATTAACCCGAAATTGCAAAAAGAAAATACTACGCCATCCCCGGCAACGGCGCCATTTGATTTGTACGATTTTTTGTGATCAAAGAATTAATTACCGCAATCAAGAACGGCGTCGCTTGGTAGCTAGCCAATGAGTACGGTTCGATCCACAAGGATTTTGTGTATTCTCAATTTGTTCTAACGAGTTAATTCCAATTGGTGTTGGATTGATCATCACTAAAAATTAAGGTTGATTTAAACTAGGATTAAAATCTTGCTAGGGATAGGTTTAGGTTAAGTTTGGAAAGTCAATATTCCTCACCACTTTCTATGCCCTAATTAAGATCTATTAGGTGTTATGGTAATAATTAATAAAGCGGATTAGTACCTTCGGGAAGAAACTAGGTTTCTTCCTCTAGGTTCTTGTCCTTCCTTTCTTAATTCTTACCCTAACCTCCATGGAAAATATGCACAACCGGTCTTTTAAAATACGGTATCACTGCTACCTCATGGGATAGGGTACTGTAGTGAGCGGTGTGTGTATGTATGCATGGAGTTCTTATTAAAATATATGACGGGCAAGAAAGGGGTGAGAGATTTTCATCTCTCAAACCTCTCTATTCCTAACCCCTAACAAGTGAGGAACTACTCACTCATTAGGGAATTGATTAAAAGAAATATTTTTTATCTACGGCCAATAATTAAAATTCATAAACTAATTAACTAGGGCAGATAATAAAAATTCTATACTGCGGCAGAAAAGAAATTACCTAGAGCATGGAAATGAAAAACTACTTACTTTATTTGATGCTCTCTTCATACATTACAATGGATTCTGAATTTTTGATCAATGAAAAGAGGCATACCTCAAAGAGAGGTTTAAGGCTTCTATTTATAGATCATAAAAACCCTAGGGTTACATTCGATACAGATCTGCATTAACAATTTTACCCCTAAGAAGACTAGTCAACGCACCGCCGCCGCCGTCACAAAAAATGCACCGACACGTGCTTTATATGGCCGCGGAACTGCAGCCAAAAGCCCTGTTTGGCCGCGGATCCGCGGCCATGTGGTGGCTTCTTGAGTTGCAATTTTCAGGGGTTCTTTCTGTTGCGTTTTACTTGGCTTTTCTTCACTTGGTTTCTCAGATTGTCTTCTAGTTCTCTTCCAGATTTCCACAGTGAATAATGTCATGGACTTTACCATTTGCTTCGTGTCGAAGTCTTGAACCCTGCGCTGCCTTTGTACTTTGTGAACTTGTTCATTGATCTTCATTGTCCCTCAAACTGTAGGCATGATCAAGATTCTTCCATTTGTCGGTAGTAGTCTCACTTTTGTATCGTCTTTTCATCATTTTCACTGTTTTGTTCCGAGAACCTGTAACCTGCAACAATGTAGCAGACATGGATCAAAAGCACCTGTTTATTTATAAAATGAATAAGAATGGGGAATATAATAATGCAAAATTATGATATGAACACTATGCGATTACGTATTCTCCCTTTTACATTGTGCGATCTCGTAGAGAAGTGGCTTTATAGCACTTACTCACATTCTATCACCAATTGGGATGAATTTGTTAAAGCATTTCTTAAGAAATTTTATCATAATCATAAGACTGCCCGCATTAGGAGCGAGATTAACCAGTTTGCCCAGCTTCCCAACAACCCTTTTTGGAAATGCTTTGAAAGGTTTAATGATCTCCTTTTCCAATGCCCTCATCGTGGATTCGAAAAATGGCAACTTTGCCAAATTATGTATGAGGGTGTTAATCCAGCGACAAAATAAATGCTGGAAACCATTTGTTAATGTCATTTCATGTCAAAATCCGACAAGGAGGCGTGGAAATTTCTTGAAGATCTCGTCGATAAAACACTACAGTGGGAGAGCACAAGACCAACAGCATCATCTTCATCTTCATCTAGGACAGATATCCATCAGCTCGACGCTTCCATTGCAATGAAAGACGAAATGGCTGCGATGAAAAAGAAACTCGACGCTATTGAAAGAAAATTCTCTTCAGCCTCCCTAAACCAAGTTACGCTTCCCAAAACCGTATGTGGTTGTTGTTTTGACTCGTCACATTTAACTGAAGAATGTCCTTTGAATCCTCCGTCTCAAGGTCAAGAACAAACTAATGATTCTTTTCAGCAACGACCTAGAAACGATCCTTATTCATCCACATATAACCAGGGATGGAGGAATCGTCCTAATTTTGCTTGGAACCAAAACCAAAATCAAAATCAGTTCCAAACTCAAAATAATTACCAAAAGCTTTCTCCACAGCAGCAACAACCACCACAACAAATTCAACAGCTCTTTCAACCGCAACCATTCCAAAACCTGGCCAAAAAATTTACCTCTTATAACAATTCTTTCCAACCACATAATAATGCTCCTCCTGCAGGTACCGATAAAATCTCTGCACTCGAAAGAAGCTTAGAAGCGTTTATTAAACAATCCGTGCAAACGTCGGCTAATTTAACTTCTTCTATCCAAACATTAGTTCAACACACTGCTTCCCACGGTGAAAGTGTCAAATCAATCAAAGTTCAAATTGCACAGTTAAACGCCGTAATGAGTGAAAAAGAGAAAGGGTAATTTCCATCTCAAGCTCTACCAAATCCTGGCCACCCACAAAGCGCTATATTGTTCTTAACCAACAAATTCATAATGTGAGTGCCGTAACTACGTTGAGATCGGGAAGAATGCTGAACAACCATGTTGGAGAACAAGTTGAGGATTTCGATGACACCCCGGCTACTACTTCTAATTCTACTTCTACTTCTTCTAATCAAACATCTTCTTCCGAGCCTAATCTCCGTTCTCAACTGGGTTCGAACTCTCAGTCCACTTCCTTAAATGAATTATCATCTCAGACCACCCCAAATTCAGTTTTGGGATCCATTCCATCTCCACAAACTTCTCCACAAGTGTTGGACCCAACCCCTGTTAATAAAGCTCTTTTTTCAAACCAGTTGACCACAAACCAAGTCCACAGATGGAGAAGGTTGTGGAAATGTTTAAGCAAGTTAACATAAATATTTCTCTCTTAGATACTATTCAACAAGTTCCATCCTATGCAAAAATCCTAAAGGACTTGTGCACTAAGAAAAGGAAAACTCAATTACCTAAAAAAGTTTTTTAGCGAGCAATGTAAGTGATGCTCTCACTCAAAATTTACCAAGAAACATAAGAACCCCGGTTGTCCTATAATTTCTATAACTATTGGGGGTAAAAACATCAATCACACTCTACTCGATCTAAGTGCTAGTGTTAACTTGCTCCCTTATTCTATTTATGAGCAATTAGGTATAGGTGAGTTGAAACCTACGCGCTGCACTCTTCAGATGGCCAATTGATCTATCACCCACCCTAGGGGTGAGCTAGATGACGTGTTGATCAAAGTAGGGGAATTTATATTCCCTGTGGACTTTATAGTTTTAGATACACGGCCTGTGGCGAACCCATGAAACTAAATTCTGGTGATTCTTGGTCGACCTTTTCTTGCAACCTCAAATGCAGTAATCAATTGTCGTAACGGTTTCATGAACCTATCTTTTAGGAAGATGACAATTGAACTTAACATTTTCAGGGTAAAAAGTCAACCGACTGAACCTTTTGCTCATATGATAGATATATGTTTCGTCCATGAGATAGCTTCCGACAATTGCGAATTTGATGAGTTTTTGCTCTACGATAATGATCTCGACGTCACTACTGCGTTATTGTTTGATCCAGCTACTCCTTACACGAATAAGGAATACGAAGGGTTCACTTTCCTTGACGATCTTAATTTACGGGACACTTCTGTCGACAAGTCAACCCCCGAGTTTGACTCCTTTGACTTTTCGAACAAGTTAGTCGAGCTATCCGAGTCAGTCTCTTACGCTAGCTATGAACCTCTCATAGAGTCCGAGTATCATTCCCTTGCCCTACCTTCTATCGTCTCTCCGCCGACACTCGATCTCAAGCCACCGCCGTCTCATCTTAAATATGCATATTTATATGAGAATGATTCTTTGCCAGTCATCATATCAGCTTCTCTAGCCTTAGAGCACGAAAGAGCTCTTCTGTCTGTCTTGAGATCAAATCGGCAAGCTTTGGGTTGGACAATGGCAGACATCAAAGGAATTATTCCCTTGTTTGTTGAACATCATATACATTTGATGGATAAGGCAAAACTAGCCCGTGACCCATAAAGACGGTTAAATCCCGTCATGAAAGAGGCGGTGAAGAAGGAAATCGTCAAATGCTTAGATAATGGTATAATTTACCCAATATCTGATAGCCAATGGGTAAGTCCTATTCAAGTGGTCTCTAAAAAATCTGGCATCACGGTTATAACTAATGAGGAAAATGACTTGATTCAAACACGCTCCCAAACCAGATGGCCGGTATGTATTGATTATAGAAAACTCAATGCCGCGACGAGAAAATATCACTTCCCTCTACTCTTCATTGACCAGATGTTAGAACACTTAGCTGGACATGAGTTCTACTTTTTCATGGACGGTTACTCCGGCTATAACCAGATTCCCATCGCCAAAAAGGATCAAGATAAGACAACTTTTACTTGTCCTTTCGGCACTTTCACTTATAGACGCATGCCTTTTGGGTTATGCAATGCTCTCGCTACATTTCATCAGTGTATGATGGGGATATTCTCGGACATGGTCGAGAATTTTCTAGAGATATTCATGGAAGATTTCTCCGTATTTGGGGATTCCTTTGAGGAATGCTTACATCATCTTGACGCTGTTCTTACCCACTGTAAGGATAAGAATCTAACTTTGAATTGGCAAAAATGCCATTTTATGGTTCAAGAAGGTATTGTCTTAGGGCATATCATTTCACGAAAGTGCATTGAAGTAGACAAAGCTAAAATAGATGTTATTTCCAACTTTCCTCCTCCCAAATGCGTCAAAAATATATGATCCTTTCTTGGTCAAGCCGGATTTTATAGACGATTCATTAAGGACTTTAGAAAGATTGCTAGACCCTTAACTCTTCTCTTGGCCAAGAATACAGCATTTCATTTCAACTCGGATTGCTTGGCTGCTTTTGAATCACTTAAACGTTCGCTTACTTTGCTATTGGTGCAGTCTTAGGACGGCATATTGTTAAGATACCGCATGTGATTAATTATGAGAGTAGGACCTTGAACGATGCCCAAATGAACTATACAACCACCGAGAAAGAACTTTGGCAGTTGTCTTTGCATTA
This sequence comes from Agapanthus africanus, assembly GCA_030015575.1. Lineage (NCBI taxonomy): Eukaryota > Viridiplantae > Streptophyta > Magnoliopsida > Asparagales > Amaryllidaceae > Agapanthus > Agapanthus africanus. The sequence goes on from CM057341.1 coordinate 186,518,827, forward strand.
GAAAAATTCAGGCCCTACTTAATTGGCTCTCCGGTCATAGTTTACACCGATCATTTCGCCTTAAGAAATCTTTTATCGAAGAAGGATGCTAAATACAGGCTAATACGTTAGATCCTTTTGATACAAGAATTTGACATTGTCATAAGAGACAAAAATGGATGTAATAACGTCGTAATCGACCATCTTTCACGACTTTCTTCTTCACCAACGTTGACCTAGCCAATAAACGACTTTTTTCCGGACGAACATCTCTTGACCCTATCTTGCGAACCTTGGTTCGCTGATATTGTGAATTATTTAGCAACGAGACTTCTACCGAGCGAATGGTTAAATCAAAACAATCACAGATTTTTATGCCAAGGGAAACACTTTTACTGGGACGAACCTTATTTGTTCAAGTATTGTCCCGATCAGATCATTCGCCGATGTGTCCCTAATAATGAGTTCAAGAGTGTATTGTCCTTCTTCTATGATCAAGCATGTGGGGGTCACTTTGGTCCAAGAAAAACCACGGAGAAAGTTTTGCAATGTGCTTTTTATTGGCCAACGTCATTCAAAGATGGATATAATTATTGCAAAACTTGTCCACGGTGTCAGCACATCGGTCGGATTTCACGGAGAAACGAGATGCCGCTACAACCAATCTTGGTTGTGGAGATAATTGATGTATGGGGAAATGATTTCATAGGCCCGTTTTCCAACTCTTTTGGGAACTTATACATTTTATTAGCGGTTGATTATGTCTAAATGGGTGGAAGCAATACCGTGTCGTATTAATAACAACAAGTTTGTTGTTAAGTTCCTTAAAGAAAATATATTTTCTTGGTTCGGGCACCCTCGTGCTATCTTTAGCGACAATAGGACGCATTTCTGCAATCAGTCTTTCAAGGCTTTGATGCGGAAATATTCAATCAAACATAAGCTTTCTACGCCCTATCATCCTCAAACGAGCGACCAAGTTGAGATCTTTAATAGACAGATCAAGAAAATTTTAGAGAAAACGGTTTCTAAGAACCGTAAAGATTGGTCCTCTAAACTGACTAATGCTCTTTGGGCATTTCGTACCATATATAAGACCAATCTTGGTATGTCTTCTTATCGGCTGGTGTTTGGGAAGGCTTGCCACCTCCCTTTCGAGATCGAACATAAGGCAATATGAGCAATTAAGAGCTTAACCTCGATTTTGACCAAGAAGGAAGCTATCGGAAGCTGCAATTAAATGAGCTAAGCAAACTTCATGATGAAGCCTATGATAATGCGGTTATAGTAAAGAATCGTACAAAAGTGTTCCACGATAAAAATATTTTGAGACAAACATTCACATCGGGACGACAAGTCCTTCCTTATGATTCCGGTCTCCATCTTCATCCGGGTAAGCTGAGATCTCGTTCGAAAGGACATTTTGTGGTGCGGTATGTATACCCGCACGGTGTAGAGGATGTAGAAAATGCTAAAAACGGTTCTAATTTCAAAGTAAATTGTCATAGATTAAAACCGTACTTTTCCGCTGACCCATCGGAGGAGCTCCTGTTTTTGTAGGAGCCGCTTTATCATGACTAATTTTCCTCCGCCTCATCTCTATGTTTCGGTAACACTGTTTCATCTAAGAATGGAGGTGTGTATAATAAAAAATATATATATATATATATACGTGCTAAAGAACAAGTTTGGCGTGGCTTTTCATTTGAATAACTTTTGACCCTATTATTCTCCACCTAAGTCTATAGGTTTTTGCGCTCAAAGAACAACATCAGTGAGGACACTGCTGCAAACAGGTTTAGGGGGAGATTTGTGTTTATTGACATATCATTTGGCACTAGGCACTATAAAAAAAATTATTTTTGAAAATAAAAATTAGAAAGTGAAAAATACATATGAAAGAGAGGAAAAGATTTAAGAAATGCAAGAAAATTAGATATTTTAAAACGAAGCTAGTAATACATACTCATGAGCTGTTGTCCTAAGGGTTAGTAAGATGAAGGAATCACTAATCTGCGGATAGAAATAAGTCTGAAAAATAGTCCCTATTCTTGAGTCGAAACTTCTGAATGTTGACACCCTACTATATGCACTTGCACATATCTTGAAACTTGAGATATTAGAGGATACCTTGAAATACTCTTGCCTAGAAGCCTTAGTATGAAGGAAAAACAAAATATAAATGGTGCATAAAAGAAAATTTAAAAGAAAAATGAATACTTGTTTTGTAATTACTTAAGGCAGTATAAAAAAATATAGCGAGGGTTTCTTATCACCTAGTGCCTTAGACTAACTGGTTTGGAAGTCACTGCTAAGCCTTAGGTATTGCAAGACTAGGATATTGCTAATTATGCCTTAATAAGTGAGCACATTCGGTAATCGGTTGGTTAGTATCTCAAGAAATATTAACGGTCGCATGAAGAATGTGTAAGCAAATCCATATAAAACATCAACGACTAAAAAGTACTAAGCAATATGGACAAAGGGTATGCTAGCTTGAATTAAATTCTCCAAATGTAGGGATGGCTTTTACACACACGTAGGGGAATATGATCGATGTTTGGAGGAGAGGTAGGGATGAAGACTAAAGACGATGTTTTATTGAGAGAGGATATGATTTTCAACATCTTTTCAAGACCATTAAGATAGGGCTCATGATAACTAAAAAGCTAGTATAGTTTGAAACCCTTATTTTCAAGTTTTTTCTTTTCAATGTTCTTATCTTTGGATGTAATTTTTTTATTATTTATTTTATTTTAGGATTTTATGAGTGTAATCCGCTGAAAACCCTCAGGAAACAACACTCCTCCTACTAGGGACACGAAGAGGTTTAACGGCTTGTTGCACGAGCTAACTGCAATCGTGCTGCCTACAAAAGTGTGCTAGGATTTTCTTTTTCTTTGTAAATAAATAGTTTTCTCGTGATGATCAAAGATTGGTTTGGGGGTATTTGATCAGTCAAATTTACTGTACATTTTTATGGACATTTTCCCTATTATTATTAATTACTAAAAGGTGTTATTTGTAAATTAAGAATATATGTGGGTTTATTTGTAAAAAGATTATCTTCATATGTTTCTTAATTTATAATTAATATAATTAGGGGAAATATGCATATCATATTTAAATAAAATATTCATGAGATTATTTATTATTAAAATATGCATATCATATCAAATATTCTTAACCAATATTATTAAGATATCATATCAATTAATTGGTTGGAATATTATCTCAAATATAAAAAAATGCTACTAATAATGTGATTTGAGATATTATGCAGGTATTATAATAAATCATCTCAGGTCTGAAAAATAAGTAGGAGATCCACAGCAAATCGATTCATCAAACCAAATCTGCCGAATGTTAGGAGCAAATTGAAGAATCTCGCAATGACAGAGACTAAGAGATATATTTTCAGAATATTTTTATCAGAAGGATCTCCAAATATCGAGAGAAGAAGGCACGAAGAATCTGGAAACTCAAACCCACCAGAAGGCGGCAGATCCGCGGCCAATAGGGGTAAGGGGCGGCGGTTACACGGTCGTTTGGTGGCCGTAGGATGTGAAAAATCATGGGCTTGATCGTAATTTCACACACTTCAATATGACGTCTAGGGTTTCAAGTTCCAGAGTCTATAAAAGGACCGAGAGCATCTATCATCAAGAATCCAATCGAACTATCTATCGACCAATTTACCGATCAAGCAACCTAGAGAAAATTAAGGTTGTAATTTACTTTTTCAGCGAGCAACTTCTGTAATGCACTAGTTTATTCAATAAAAGGTAGTTCTTTCTTTTAATTTTGTCGCATTTACTTTCCGCATTTACTTTCAGCAATTACTTTCTGCGTTTACTTTCTGCAATTTTATTTTTTGTCTAACTTATGGGTTCTGTATTCTTTCACCTTTCTTTTACTTCGTTTATCCTAATGAGCGAGTAAATTCTCTCTTGTTAGGGTTTGTAGGATAGGGTAAAATAATGGATGAACAATATCTCTTAAATTCTTTTTAAAGTTTTAATTTTTATAAACTTTAGCAAAATGAATATTAACCCTCTTATCGGACGTGCTATCAATTCATTATAGTCACGACCATGATTTGAGATTCGTTAATAATAGTTTTGTTAAGGGCTTGAGACAAATAGGGATCAATACAAGGATAAGGGTCAGTAGAGGGAAACCCTAATTCCCTACAAGAACCCTAATCAACATTCATCGCTATTTCTCTAGTATTAAATAATTAAAAAATAAAAAGAATTATTTTTAAAACTCCATCCATTAACTACTAAATCTTATAAACCCTACAAGCCCTTCTCTTATAAACCTTTCAAACCTTCCTAGTATAAAACGATAAAAATCCACCTTTCTTCTATTAACTCGGCCGTGACGAAAGGGCATAACTGACAGCGGGAATCTCGCGTCGGCTCGCTCCACGTGACCACTATATAAACCCCTCTTTCAGACGACTCAGGTAAGTTGAATTCATTCCAATAGGCCGCTACTCTGCTCTTATTCCACGGTACTAACTTGATCGTCGGAGGGTCCAACGGTGGTCAACAACCCCAGGACTTCCTTTGCAGATAGCTCGGCGTCAACACCAACCTATTGAGATCCACACACAACAACTCTCAAATCAAAACTCAGCCGCACAGGATCGCTCTCGCCGGATCGACGGAGGACAACATCTGAGGGAAATCACGACCTCCATCAGTTGGCGACGTCTGTAGGAAGTTTCAGAAGCTTCTCAATCCATAAAGTTGATCTTCCGCCCTTGACCCGATGGCAAGCGACAACCGCGATGATCCCAATACGAACCGCCCCACTCTCTATAACGGAGGCAGGAGCGGTTCTACTCCCCCTCCTAACATCATCGGTGCATTATCCGCTCGGATCGACAGAATCACAGCTATGGTGGATGCGCTCGTCCGTGTTCAAGCGGCGGGCCCTATCCACCAAGTCGTGGTTCCTTATTCCTAGGATAACGACACCCGCAGAAGAACAGAGGGGCACGCCCAGGTCTTCCATCTCGCGCAATCTCGTCCCAGCGTCGCTGAACGCCGGCATGCCGAATCCGGCAACCACGACCCGCATGCGGTGAATGATTCTATGACCCATTGGGCGCCGAACAGCTCCACACCTCGATCTCCCGGAAGACTGGGTCGTCGCTCCGATACTCATCACGCGCACACTCACCCAGAGGAGATGTCGGTCAGTTTTCCTGCTTCCAGGTGCGACCGGAACCCTCACCCCCGCCGAGGTCACACGAACAGCGAACGTCGGGACTACTCAAAAAGGGCCTCCCCAAGGATTTAAGAAACGTGATAGAGCGAAATCGAAGCCACACCCTTGCGTAGTCCCTCGGCGGGGATAGCCGCCTCTCCGACTGTGCAGAATCCTCGGGGTACCACCACCGAATCGAAGCCCTCGAAAAAGAAATTGAAAGCATACGACGAGATGGCCATATGTCCGGCGAAGGGGCTAAGTACTTCGCCGATTCGCTTACAGAGAGGTTACTGGATGAGCACGTCTCGTCCAGGAACAAGCCGCCTAAAGTGGCCCTCTTTGACGGCAAGTCCGACCCGAAAGACCACTTGGACGCATTTACGGTGGGCATGAGTTTCCAAGATAACTCGGACGCGCCTCAATGCCGAGCTTTTCCCACTACCCTGATCCGGGCTGGCCGGGACTGGTTTCGAGGGCTTGCTCCGCGCTCCATCTCGACCTTCGATGAGCTGGCTACACAATTCCTCGGTTATTTCGTCGGAAAATGGTGATAGAAGAAGATGGTCGATTACATGTTCACCGTCAAGAGCAGGGACAAGGAATCCTTTAAAGGGTATGTCACTCACTTCTAAAATGCCCTCCTGGAGGTCCCCGAGCACCGTGACGAAACGGTTTTCACCGCGCTGAGGCCGGGTCTTAGGCGCAAAGAGTGGCTCCGCTCTTTTGCATTGACGCAACCTGAGACCATGGCCGAAGTGAAGGCATGGACTGAGAGAGAGATCCAACTCGAGTCCGAGGTGAAATCCAACCTGCCCCGAGGTAACCAACCAGACTGAAAGAAAAGGGACAGGGAGGAGAAAAGAAAGTCAATCGACCGAAACCTTATTCCCCAAGGTTTCAAGAGTACACCCCTCTGAACATCTCCCAAACTGAGCTGTTGGAGGAAGCCAAGGGTGAAAGGTTCCTTAAGCTCCCGCCGGCTACCCAAAGAACGGGCAAGCGTCTCCGCGACCTGTACCGCGCCTATCACAGGATGCAGGTTCATCCGACTGAGAGCTGCAAGAAGCTCCATCACTACATAAAGGAGTTGATCCACTCCGGCCACCTGGCGAAATACCTACGGGACAAGTGGCAGGCAGAGCGGGAGCAAAAGGACCAAACCCTTCCTGGGGAATTAACGATCGAGCAAATCATGGTCGTTACCGAGGATCCAACTCGGGAATGTGGGGGAAGCCACTCCCTCCTACCGATCGAGTAAGGAAACAATCCATCCCACAAGAAATGCAGGAAGGATGATCTGATCATATTCATTGATGAAGACCTTCGCGGCTTATCACTTCCTCATAACGACCCCCTTGTGATAGCGGCCCGAGTCCACCGTTACGAGGTTCGGAGAATATTGATCGATTCTAGGAGCTCGGCGGACATCAAGTTCTATGACTGTTTCCGGCGTATGGGTTTGGATTCATCCGACCTTCAGCCAACCTCTCATGTCCTCTCTGGGTTCACCAACCATTCTGTCCCGGCAGAAGGATCGGTCACACTCCTCCTCAACATTAGGGAAGCGGGAAAGACGCGGACTATAACGGTGAACTTCCTCATTGCTAAGGTCCCGTCGTCCTACAACATTCTCCTAGGACGTCCTACCCTGATCTCGACCTATCACCTCGCGCTCAAATTCCTTTTGGATCAAAGGGGGATATGCCGGGTCTATGGGGACCAGCAAACCGCCAAGATTTGCTTCGTCTCGACGGACCTAGCCGGAGAGCAGGACAGCGATTTTGGAGAGACGCCCGACTTCCAGGAATCTTTAGATACACGTGACGACCAAAGGGAAGTTCATGGGGCCCCGGTAGAAGCACTGACAGAAATCCCCCTCGTAGAGAGGACCGATAGACGAACGGTCCAGATTGGCTCTCTCTTGACAGGGGACCATCGCGAAGACCTGATCCGGTTCCTGCGAGAAAACTCGGACGTATTCGCTTGGGCACCGGCGAACATGCCTGGAATCAACCCCGAAGAAATCTCCCACAAGCTCGGGGTCGACCCGAAGGCTCGGCCCATCCGACAGAAGAAGAGAAGTTTCGCGCCAATTAAACAAAAGGCGATATAAGACGTGGTGGAACGATTGCTCGCCACAAACTTCATCAGAAACCTGGACTACATGGATTGGCTGGCAAACATGGTTATGGTCAAGAAGGAAAATGGGAAATGGCACATGTGTGTCGATTTCACGGACTTGAACAAGGCTTGCCCCAAAGACAACTATCTGCTTCCTCGGATAAACTAGCTAGCGGACAGTTCGGCCGGCCACGAACAACTGAGCTTTATAGACGTTTTCTCCGGTTATAATCAGATTCGGATGAACCCGGCCGATGAAGAACTTACCGCCTTCACTACGGATCGGGGGTCTACTGCTACAAAGTGATGCCCTTCGGACTCATGAACGCCGGGGCTACGTACCAGCGACTTGTCAACAAGCTGTTCAAACCACAGATTGGTAGAAACATGGAAGTCTATGTCGACGACATGCTTGTGAAATCCACCTCGTCGATTGGGCAAACTAAAGACCTCGGCGAGACATTCAACGTCCTGCGCAAGTACAAAATGAAGCTGAATCTAGCTAAATGTGCTTTCGGAGTCACCAATAGGAAGTTCCTCAAGTTCATAGTTACCCATCGAGGAATCGAAGCGAACCCTGAAAAGATCAGCGCCATCCTCAATATGGCAACACCCAAGAGCAACGTCGACATCATAAGACTCACGGGGAGGGCGGTTGCCTTAAGCCGCTTTATGCCCAGATCTGGAGAAAAGTGCCTTCCGTTTTTTAGGGCCCTAAGTAAAATTCCTAAGTTCGAATGGTCTGAAGAGTGCCAAAGCGCTTTCGAGCAACTCAAGGCACACCTGGAGACCCTACAGCTACTCACTCGACCGATCGAGGGAGACGAGCTATTACAATATCTAGCTATATCCGACCAAGCTGCAAGCTCAGTGCTCGTCAGAGAATTCGAAGGCACACAGAGACCGGTCTACTACGAAAGCCATGTTTTCAAGGAAGCGGAAACAAGATACCCTACCATAGAGAAAATAGTCCTGGCACTTGTCATCGCCTCCAGAAAACTTCGACACTACTTCCAAGCGCACACAATCCTTGTCCTCACCGAGTGACCTTTAGGGTCTATTCTCGCCTCCCCCGAATCGTCAGGTCGTCTGGTGAAATGGAGGTGGGAATTGTCCCAATTCGATATCAAATACCGCCCTAATAAGCCATCAAAGCACAGCTCTTAGCGGATTTTGTTTTCGAATGCACCATCCCCACCAAAGAAGAAACGGCGGCACAGGCCCCCGAACTACGTCACTCGGTCGAGGAGGTGCCCGACCCCATCCTGGATTGGGTGCTCTACGTAGACGGATCCTCGACCGAGGAGGAGAGCGAGGCTAGACTGATCATCCGTGGGCCGGAGGAAGAGGAAATGGAATACTCTTTAAAGCCCGGGTTCAGAGCGTCAAACAACATCGCGAAATATGAGGCTTTGTTGGCGGGACTGCGAATCGCCTCTGGGGTAGGGCTGAAGACCATCAGGGTTCGCAGCGACTCCGCACTAGTCGTCGGCCAAATAACCGGGCATTTCGAGTCCCGGGAAACACTCGTGATAAAATACCTGGCCGAGGTAAAAAGGCTTCAGAAAAATTTCGATGAAGTCTAAGTGGAGCTGATTCGCAGGAACCTGAACAACCAAGCAGACGCCTTGAGAAAGCTCGCTTCTTCCTATTCGGCCAACCATAAAAGAAATATCCTCTTCGAAATCTTGCCACAGCCCAGCGTTGAAGACGGAGAGGTAACTCTCCAGATCTACACAACGCAGGAAGAAGGCCGAGATTGGAGAAATCCCCTTGTGGAATTCCTAAAGGACGACGTACTCCCTAAAGACCATGGAGAAGCTCGCTGGCTTCGGGCCAAAGCACGCCATTTCACCTGAAGCAACGAAAACATGTACAAGTAATCATACACTCAACCTCTGCTCCGGTGCATCGACCTCCATAAGGGAGACTACGTTCTGCGAGAGATACATGAAGGGGTCGGAGGAGCGGATCAAGGGGCCCGCACTCTGGTCCAGAAGACACTACTCCAAGAGTATTACTGGCCGAGAATACACCAGGATGCAGAGAAGCTGGTCAGAAAATGCAAGAACTGCCAACTCTTCGGCAGCGTAGCTCGTCTCCCTGCCACTGAACTAACTCCACTCAGCTCCACTTGGCCATTTGCACAATAGGGAACCCACCTACGTGTCGGCCATGCCGGTCAACGTTCCTGCCTATACGGACCACGGAAGGTTGAACGACGCCCTACGAAGGCACTAGGGAGTTCACAAAGCCCTCATCATGAGACCGCCGGGTAGCTTCCTGCTCCGCTCATCCACAGCGGGTAGATTCCTGCCCAATAACACTGTGGATCCAAAACCCTCATCACGAGGCCGCCGAGCAAATTCCTTCTCGGCTTATCCACAGCATGCCACTTTCCGACCAACAACGTTGCGGATCCAAAGCCCTCATCGCGAGGCCGCGAAACATATTCCTGCTCAGTCCATCCCCAACGGTTAGCTTCCTTCCCAACAAAGCACAGGTCTAAGACTCGCACCAAGTAAGAGTCGAGGGACGCCGATCTATCCAGACTTGGCTAACGCGCGATCCATACTCGATTCCGGGGAAAGGGAGGATACCGATCTTCCTACACTTGGCCATCATTCTACTCCTACTCGATGCGCGACTGTCATCCCGACTCCAGGGAAAGGGAGGATACCGACCTTCCTACACTTGGCTATCATTCTACTCCTACTCAACGCGCGATCGTCTCCTAGAAAGGGTGGATACCGGCTTAACACTAGCAAGAAAAAGAAAAAGAAAGAAGGACTCGTGAGCTAAAAACACTTGCAGAATGAAAACACTTGTGCAAAGAAAAACATATGTGCTTTATTTAAATCAAAATTATATACAAGGTATTATGGGCTCCTTAGCCTTACAAAACTGCTCGGAGGCTTACAAAAATCAAAATTTTATACAAGGTATTGTAGGCTCCTCAGCCTTACAAAAATGCCCGGAGGCTTACAAAAATTTTAAAAAGAAGAAGGGAGAACAGCTCAGGCCGCCCGCTCGGCAGCCACCTCTCCTGGCTCTGCGCCGCCACCGGGGACCACAACGGCGACTTCGGGCTCGGTGCTTCCGCCTAGCACAACGGCTTCTGTGACCAGCTCGTCGCCGCCCTGCGGTGCTTCCTCGGCGAAGGGAAACCTTGTCCGGAGCTCGCGTTCGACAAATTCGGGCATGGCCTATTTTACGGTGTCGAGGGCATTGTGCCACTCGACGGCTGCGGAGTCGGCAAGATCAATGTAGAACTGATCGGACGCCTTGTACTCCTCCACGGCCCGCTCCGCCCGGCTCTCAGTAAGCTTCACCGCCTCATAATTTGCTCGGGCATCATTCATGATGGCGTCCTTCGACCTTTTCATGGCGTTGAAAAGGCCATTCGACTCCTCCATTTGGTCCTGAATAGCCCTGTTGGATTCTGTTAAGAGCCGGTAGGACTCCTCCAGCTTAGAGACCGTCAGCCCTTCGGCGACCAATCTCGAGTCAAGAAGGGTCTCCTTCTCTTCTGCTTGCTGCAACTGAAGAAGAAGTTCTTCCTCTCGCGAGGAGGATTCCGCCGCCTTCTTCATTGCCGGGGCTATTTCCTCGGACTCCATAGCGACGAGGAGAACGCAGTGCTGGAGGACCTGAGGAAAACAGCAAACGTGTTAAAAAGAACTGAAAATGAGGAAATAAAACTTAAAATAAAATTTGAAGAAATCTACCGACCTGAACCACCTCCTTAGCTATGGCGGCCACTTGGGCCTCGGCGACCAAGGCAGCCATGATTTTTTATCGATCCATGGGCTCTGCAAAAAAAAAATTGAAAAAAAGGGGTCAGCAACACTAAAACGGCGGAAAAATTTTGGCAAAGTCTAAACAGGTCGTCAAGAGCCCTAACTCACCCAAAAAACACACAGGACTAAGCCCGGCCAGCTCAGTACCTGCTCGGAGAGCAGGACATCAGCCCGCTGATTGATGATAAATTTGGATGTATAATGTCGAATCAAATAGTCCCCGGCAACGGCGCCATTTGATTGAATAGAATTCTCGATGTGTAGTATGGAATTGTAAAGAAATCACAACCAAAAATTATTTGACCGCAATCAACTACGGTGTCGGATTGTAGTTTGTATGTGAGTGCGGATCGTCCACAGGGAAAGTGTAATCGTTCGTCTTTTGAATTAGATGAGTTGAATCTTTAAAGAAAGAAAACAAAACAATTCAAGATTTGTAGTTGAAGTTCAAGAATGAGAAAAAACTAGATCTAAGAAAGCATTAAAAGATAGAATCAAGAATTGATCGTTTGTTGATTTTTCCAAACCAAATCTCAAGAACCGAAATGAGGCTCGTAGGAATCGATCGGATCTATAGATGTGATGTAATCTTACAATTACGTATTCTTATCCTTCGATGAATTGATACTAGATCGATGATGATCGATCGAGAATTAGGGATTTCTTGTGAAACTAGGGTTTCATCTTATCCCTTGTTCATTCATCGATATCATTCATATGCTAGCCTCTAGTAGATTCAAGAAACGATCGTAGATCCCTAATTTCGAGCGATCACAATCAAGAAAGCATCGCTACGAAACTAGGTCATCGATTCTTGAACTTGCTAGGGTTTACAAAACTCGTAGGACTTAAAAATCGTATTAAGATTTGTTACATCATCATTCTACAATCGTCTCGACTCCTTTACGAGCGGAGTTTTACTCACACATCACAACAAGAACAACAATTACAAATTGAGATCTAATCATGATGCAAGAATTAAAAGAAAGCAAGATAAAAGAATTTCACCTTTTATTTATATCAACAATTTCGTTACAATCACTCAAGAACTACAAGAGGAAGAACTTGATCGTCGACTTGGCTTCGCTCGTCTCCGTGGATCGCGGATCGGCTTGGATCACTTGCCCGATTGAAGATCGGCTCGGCTCCTAAAAGGTTGAAGGCTTCTCGTTTGATTTGGTACTCAAGATCTTGGATTAGGAGTGGAATTAGGGTTAGGGTTTCGCACAAGCCTTGTCACGAGACTTGTGGAAGAAGATGGTGTAGAATGAACCAATGATTATTGATTTTTTATTAAAGATTGATTAGCCTCAACCCTTAGATCTAGGCTCTATTTATAGATAACTAACCCTAGATCTAGGATTTCAAATTCTAAGTTTCCCTCCTAAAGTTTATTGAGGAAATTCAAATTTCCCTCCAAAAGTTAGTTAGGGGAGAAGCTTCTAGATGTGATTAGTTAGGAGGGAGCTTCTAGAAGAGGATTAATTAGGAGCTTAATTAGGATTAGCCTTCCTTAATTTTCTTTGCTGATCTGGCAGTAGCTTCGAGATAGTTCTGGACTTTGAAGTGTCAGAAAGGACTATGGGACCAGAGCTGAGAATTATGCTGTAAAAATGATTTGCTGAGGTGGCAGAAGCGCGGCGGATCTGCGGCTCAAGCCTGCTCCCGCCGCGCTTCCGCGGCTGAATGGGAGAATTGAAGCTTGGGCTTTCTGGTTGTTGCTGGGCCTGATGTATGAGCATTTTTCTGATATATAGAATTGTCTAATTCCTTCTTCATTGCTACCAGATCTGAAATGATTTAATTGGCGTAATATTTGATCAGCTCTTTGGTCTTTTTCTTCCGTATTTCCTGCACAGACTCAAGACAAGTGTTGCGCAAATACAGAAATGATGCGATGCCATGAAATGCGGTTAATTTCCCTTAAAGTGTCGGTTTAAAAGTCTAACACATGCAATCTCATATTTTGTGACAGATTTGCTAATATGTAGAATATGAATGCCGAACACTTCTAAATGTATGTAAAAGATGGGGAAATTGCCGGCTAAAATATACAATATTTTCGACTGATCAAATACCCCCAAACTTAATTTCGATCGTCTCGAGCGAATGTTTTATTAAAAAGAGAAGGAGAAAATAAAGAAAGAGAAAAACTAACTAGCACACTTTCGTAGGCAACACGATTGCACTGAGCACGTGCAACAAGCCTTTAAACCTCTAGGTGTCCCTAGTAGGAGGAGTGTTGTCTCCTGAGGGTTTTCAGCGGATTGCACCCACAAAATCCAATAATAAAAGCAAGATCATGAATATTACATTTAAAGAAAAGAATTGTAAAAGAAAGACTTTGAAAATTAGGGTTTCCAACTAAGCTAGCTTTTCGGTTGTCATGAGCCCTATCTTAATGGTCATGAAAAGATGTTAGAAATCACGTCCTCCCTCAATAAAACATCGTCTTATTCTTCATTCCTATCTTTATTCCAAACATCGATCATATAACCCAGCGTGTGTCTAAAAACATCCCTACACCCGGAGAATTCAATTCAAGCTATCATACTCTTGCCCATCAGCCTCGGTACTTTTTGATAAACGAGATTGCTCACACACTTTCATGCGACCGTTAATACTTCTTGAGGTACTAACCGACCGATTACTAATGTGCTTGCTAACTTGGTGTATTTTCCTAGTCTTGCACCACCTCAGGCGTAGCAGTGACTCCCAGACCAGTTGGCCTTAGGGCACTAGGTGAAGAAGCACCCTTTTGCTATATATTTTTTTAATTCCCTTGGTGATAACAAAACCAGTGTCCATTTTTCTCACCACTTTAAAACATTTTTTTTTATACTTTTGGCTTTAAGACAAGAGCATTTCAAGGTATCCTCTACTATCCCAGGCTTTAAGATGTGTGTAAGTGCGAATAGCAGGGTAGCAACGTTCAAAATGTTTGGCTTCCAGAATAGAAACTATTTTTCAGACTTATTTTTATCCTCAGATTAGTGACGTCCTTCATCTTACTAACCCTTGGGACAACGGCTCATAACTACTTATTACTAGTTCGTATAAGAAAACTTCTAATTTTCTTAGTTTTCTTAAATTTTTCTAATCTCATGGATGTAATTTTTCACTATCTAAACTTTCATTATCTTATTTATGTACAAAAAATATTTTTATTTAAATTTTTGAAAATTTTTAAATTTTTATAGGTTTTTAAAAAAATGTTTTGTGCTTATGCAAATGGTATGCAAATGATGCGAAAATAAGCACAAACCTCCCCCAAACTTGTTTTCAACAGTGTCCTCACTGTTGCCTTCTTCTAAATCTCGAAAAACCTGTAAGCTTGGGAGGAATTTATTAGTGGGGGCAAAATATTTAAGTGAAGATCCTCCCCGAAACTTATTTTTGGCTCAAAATTTTGTAAAATTTTCTTTTTAGGAGCCAGAAAAACATACCCCCCCCCCAAACTTGAGTTATGCAATGTTAATCTTTGAAAATCACAAGAGGGGGTCAAAAATCATTGGTCGATGCCAAGCTTTGCAAAGACCAAAAGTTAACACCAACCATTCGAAAATTTTATCAATGCAGTGCTCTGGTTGGTGGAAGAAGAAGTGGGGAAAGGTTAAGTGGTGGAAAAGAATGTGTGTGCGTCTCATTTTGGAGAGACGATGCAGTGAATGTGATGGATTACTCGCATTCTTTTTACAAGTCAAAAGAAGGGGTGGAGGTTCAATTTCATTGATTGGGAGATGATTCATCTCAACACCCGTGTCATTTAAAAATGCGAGTTCATCAGCGAAGATCTCCTCAAAAGTTCCATCAATACCCCGATGAATAATGTCATCACAAAGTGCGGGGTGATCTTCAGACTCTAAAAGCAGTTCATAATCGGTGTTAATTGTTGACCTGGACATCTCGGTGGAAGAGTCCGTATGTGTATGATACATAGTTGGGTCAAACAATAACATATGAAAAGAATCAAGATCGATATCAGGAGGATCATCAAATTCGCTGCTGTCGACATCCATTAAGTCGACAGAACATACCTGAGCAATGGGTTCGGAGGGTACACTTCCCAACTTGTAAATGTTCAGCTCTATTGACCTATTCCCGAAAGATAGGGTCATAGAACCGTTACGACAGTTGATTATTGCATTGGAAGTGGCCAAAAAGGGGCGGCCTAAAATCACCGGAATTTGATTCCGTGGGTTCGCTACAGGTTGTGTATCAATTACAATAAAATCTACCGGGAATATAAATTCTCCGATTTTTATTAACACATCCTCCAGTTCACCCCTAGGTTTGGTGATTGATCGGTCAGCCATCTGGAGAGTGCAATTGGTTGGCTTCAACTCTCCGATCCCTAGTTGCTCATAGACTGAGTAAGGAAGCAAGTTAACACTAGCGCCAAGGTCTAATAGAGCACGGTTGATGTGTTTTTCCCCAATAGAAACGGAAATAGTACGATATCCTGGATCCTTACGTTTCCTCGGTAATTGCTGGGGGAAAGCCGTGTCTATTGTTTTTTCCATGAAAATCTTCTTGGGCACTAGATTCTTCCTCTTCATAGTGCACAAGTTCTTAAGAGTTTTCGCATAAGACGGAACTTGTTGGATGGCATCTAGGAGAGGGATGTTGGTGTTTACTTGCTTAAAAATGTTCATAATCTTCTCCATATGTGGACTCGGTGTGTTAGCCCTTAACCGATTAGGATAAGGTGCTTTAGCAATAAGCGCTGGGTCCATCATAGGAGAAGAAAGTGTGTGTGGAATCGATCCCGGAATAGAAGTGGGGATCGTCCGTGGAGGGGTAAAAGAGGTGGGCTGTAGTGGCGAGCCTTTTGGGAAATGAAGAATAGGCTCGGAAGAAGAAGGTAGGGTAGAAGAACTGGGGTAAGAAGTGTGTGGAAAGGTCTCAGCCGGGGTTCTATTGATTGATTTATCAGTATCATCAAACTCTTCCCCAACATGAGTGTCAAGCACTCTTCCAGATTTCAACGTGATCTCATCCACATGATGTGAATAGCCGAATTAGGTAAAGGTTGAGCTGGAAGTTTCCCTTTCTCTCGTGCACTCATTTCGGCTTTTAGTTGTGCAATTTGTTCTTCCATCGATTTGATGTTTTCATTTTGAGAGATAATGATCTTCATTACATTCTCGACGGAAGATTGCAAACTTGCCGTCCCTTGGATGGATTGTTTCATGAAAGTATCCAAGGTTTGTGCTAGTGCAGAGGTATTATCTGTACCGGTCAATTGCAAAAAAATTTCATGTGGTGAAAAAGTGTTGGCCGGATTTTGGAAGTTTTGTGCTTGGAAGGGGTGCTGACTCAATAGAAGTTGTGGGTGCTGTTGTGGTGAAGGGACCCCTTGGAAATTGTTTTGGGTTGGAACCGTGTTTTGAAATTGTGATTGGTTCCAAGCAAAGTTAGGGTTATTCTTCCAACCCTGATCATATGTGGAGGAAGATGGATCGTTTCTAGGTCTTTGAAATGATGCATTGGTATGCTCAGGACCTTGAAACGGACATTCTTCCGTCAAGTGAGACGGATCAGAACAACAACCACATACAGTTTTGGAGAGTGATATTTGACTTAGGGCGGCTAAGAATTTTTCCATATTCTCGAGTTTCTTTTTTATAGCTGAAATGTCAGCTCTAACTTCTATGGAAATATCATTGCCATCCCTAGACGATTGACTCACACCCTCCCACTGTAAAGATTTTTCAGCGAAATCTTCTAGAAATTTCCAGGCTTCCCAATCATCTTTGGTCATAAAATTGCCTTAACACATGGATTCAAGGGACTGTCTTGTATAAGGAGTAATGCCCTCATAAATGATTCGGCACAATTCCCATCTCGGGATGCCGTGATGTGGACATTGGATTAACAGATCCTTGAAGCGGTCAAGACATTTTGAAAATGTTTTATTTGGAAGCTGGGTGAATTGATAGATTTCGCTACGGACTCGAGCTGTCTTTTGGTGTGGGTAGAATTTCTTAAGGAATGCTTTGACGAATTCGTCCCAATTTGAAATGGAATGTGCGGTAGTGTTATATAGCCACTTCTCGGCTAAATCGCACAAGGTAAATGGGAGAAGACGAAGACGTAAAGCATCCACAGAAAGCTGTGAAGTACCCATCATTGCGCATACATTTTCAAATTTCGTGATAAACACGTATGCGTCTTCAGACTCGAGACCGTGAAATTTTGGTAAAAGGTTGATGTATTGGGGTTTTATTTGAAAATTTTCCCCGTTTGCTGGTGGTGTGGAAAGACAGGTGGAAAGTGGGCCTCGTGTTGGATAGCATCTCTCTTGGAGAGAGATGCGAGGTGGATTCTGCGCACCAACGGACGGCGGCAGAGTAGTGGAAAAGAAGTTCGATGGAGGTGGATCCATCGAAGTGGGTGTGGTGGTGGGTAAAAGAAAAGGTAAATGTAGAAATACCGACTTTTGGGTCGATAAGGGAAACGCGGACTAACGGGCACTAGACACCCGTGTCCAGCCTATCTTGCACTAAAAAGGGTTAGTACAAGTGGCAGCGTGAATTTATAATTAGGGGAAAGAATGAATGTGGTGTTTGTTTTGAAAAAGAATACGGATTTTTGAAGAAATGATGCAACAAAACAAATGCAACACACAAAACCCTAGAATCTAGTGGTCACCTAGGTCCGGCTCTAGACCGCTCCTAACTGCCAAAAGACAAGTCGCAGGATCAATCCTCCACTGCCTCTTTGTCCCCCTGTGGCCGGATAAGTGCCAGGTAAGTGAGAAGGTACTCCACTACGTAAGTAGTGGGCCTAATTAAAAACCACTAGCCTTAGACACACTCGCCTTAGGCACCACAAGAAAACTCAGATAAGCAATGAATTACCCACGGCCTTCTCCTGTCTTAATTGAGCGCGACGGTCCTTAGAGTCATCTCTAGATTTCTTTTAATTAATGAGTGTAAATGCGGATGCAAGTTTTGCGATTTTCGGGGCCTAGGAAGGGTAATGAAATCCCCACCTAATTTGAATTTGGTCGTGCCCCTTAAATTTCCGTATTAATATGCAAACAACCAAGAATCAAAAACACGCACAAATTTTTATTGCTTTGCGGCGCTGCGATTATTTGCAAAGAATCCTGCATAAAATATTAGTTGGAGCAGACAGAGGAAGAGATAAGAAAGTGAGAAAGTTACAGAGCAAAATTGATGCAGAGAGGAGCTAGGGTTGCCGCGGATCAGCCGCAGGAGAGGGGTTCTTGCCGCGGAAACGCGCCTTCAGGTACTGTTCACTCTACCAATTTTTAACAGTAGCTTTCTGTTGAGTTCTACAGCTCTCTGGAATTTTCAGAAAAATCTTTCTCCAGCTCCAATGATTCCAGATTTTCTCGCAACAAATCACAACACACGTATTAGTGTTTGCACGAATTTAGATCTTAAAAAAAATATGATGGAATAAATTGTTCAACTCAAATTTCAAAATACGAACTATTAGCGCACTATCCCCGGCAACGGCGCCATTTGATTGATGATAAATTTGGATGTATAATGTCGAATCAAATAGTCCCCGGCAACGGCGCCATTTGATTGAATAGAATTCTCGATGTGTAGTATGGAATTGTAAAGAAATCACAACCAAAAATTATTTGACCGCAATCAACTACGGTGTCGGATTGTAGTTTGTATGTGAGTGCGGATCGTCCACAGGGAAAGTGTAATCGTTCTTCTTTTGAATTAGATGAGTTGAATCTTTAAAGAAAGAAAACAAAACAATTCAAGATTTGTAGTTGAAGTTCAAGAATGAGAAAAAACTAGATCTAAGAAAGCATTAAAAGATAGAATCAAGAATTGATCGTTTGTTGATTTTTCCAAACCAAATCTCAAGAATCGAAATGAGGCTCGTAGGAATCGATCGGATCTATAGATGTGATGTAATCTTACAATTACGTATTCTTATCCTTCGATGAATTGATACTAGATCGATGATGATCGATCGAGAATTAGGGATTTCTTGTGAAACTAGGGTTTCATCTTATCCCTTGTTCATTCATCGATATCATTCATATGCTAGCCTCTAGTAGATTCAAGAAACGATCGTAGATCCCTAATTTCGAGCGATCACAATCAAGAAAGCATCGCTACGAAACTAGGTCATCGATTCTTGAACTTGCTAGGGTTTACAAAACTCGTAGGACTTAAAAATCGTATTAAGATTTGTTACATCATCATTCTACAATCGTCTCGACTCCTTTACGAGCGGAGTTTTACTCACACATCACAACAAGAACAACAATTACAAATTGAGATCTAATCATGATGCAAGAATTAAAAGAAAGCAAGATAAAAGAATTTCACCTTTTATTTATATCAACAATTTCGTTACAATCACTCAAGAACTACAAGAGGAAGAACTTGATCGTCGACTTGGCTTCGCTCATCTCCGTGGATCGCGGATCGGCTTGGATCACTTGCCCGATTGAAGATCGGCTCGGCTCCTAAAAGGTTGAAGGCTTCTCGCTTGATTTGGTACTCAAGATCTTGGATTAGGAGTGGAATTAGGGTTAGGGTTTCGCACAAGCCTTGTCACGAGACTTGTGGAAGAAGATGGTGTAGAATGAACCAATGATTATTGATTTTTTATTAAAGATTGATTAGCCTCAATCCTTAGATCTAGGCTCTATTTATAGATAACTAACCCTAGATCTAGGATTTCAAATTCTAAGTTTCCCTCCTAAAGTTTGTTGAGAAAATTCAAATTTCCCTCCAAAAGTTAGTTAGGGGAGAAGCTTCTAGATGTGATTAGTTAGGAGGGAGCTTCTAGAAGAGGATTAATTAGGAGCTTAATTAGGATTAGCCTTCCTTAATTTTCTTTGCTGATCTGGCAGTAGCTTCGAGATAGTTCTGGACTTTGAAGTGTCAGAAAGGACTATGGGACCAGAGCTGAGAATTATGCTGTAAAAATGATTTGCTGAGGTGGCAGAAGCGCGGCGGATCCGCGGCTCAAGCCTGCTCCCGCCGCGCTTCCGCGGCTGAATGGGAGAATTGAAGCTTGGGCTTTCTGGTTGTTGCTGGGCCTGATGTATGAGCCTTTTTCTGATATATAGAATTGTCTAATTCCTTCTTCATTGCTACCAGATCTGAAATGATTTAATTGGCGTAATATTTGATCAGCTCTTTGGTCTTTTTCTTCCGTATTTCCTGCACAGACTCAAGACAAGTGTTGCGCAAATACAGAAATGATGCGATGCCATGAAATGCGGTTAATTTCCCTTAAAGTGCCGGTTTAAAAGTCTAACACATGCAATCTCATATTTTGTGACAGATTTGCTAATATGTAGAATATGAATGCCGAACACTTCTAAATGTATGTAAAAGATGGGGAAATTGCCGGCTAAAATATACAATATTTTCGACTGATCACCCGCTGAATTGGTTCCTACTGGGACACCACCATTTCCTCGCGGGCGTTCAACTGCCTCACCCTCGGGCAGTCGGCCCTGTGCCACTGGGTGGGCATAGGCCAATCATCACCCTCCGGAGGACCGAAGAAAACGAACTTCTCCTTCCATTCATGGATGAAAGAAGGGACGACCACTACCCTGACCCGTCCCTCCTACCCTTGCGTTTTTTAAATGACAAGTACACCCAGCCTGGCTCTTCCTTACTGGTACCAGGGCGATTCTTATAACACAGAAAAGTTAGAAGAAGGCTTAAGTCGAAGGGGATCCAATCAATTTGTAACCGGACCAAAACCCCGAGAAAGATCCTCCACGAGTTCGGCGATAGCTGGCCCGGGGCAAGACGGAAATAATAGAGCACCGTACAAACCTCGGATGAAAAGAGCAGACGCATCCCTGCCCGGAATGTTTCCAGATATAGGGCAATCTCCTTACCCTGCACCTGGTCTGCCCGCTCACCCTCTCTGGCTAGATGAAGTGAGTAGCCAGAGGGGATATGGAATCGAGTCCGGATATCGGAAAGATCGTCCAAACAATTCAAGATGGAGGGCGCATCGCGGGTATTCCCGATGCACACCTTGGGAGCCCTTGTCACCGCCCGACAGCGAGTGACAAGGGCGGCCCAGACTCTTGGGTGAGAGCCCGACACAGAAGACACTAAAGAAGAAGAACCCTCTTGGCTATCTGAAGCCAAGGACGAGGAAGACCAGCTGGACTCAGCCCCAGAAACTGAGGCATCATCGTCTGACTCTATCCCTACTACATCTACAGACACATCGGAGGAAGACATCTAACCTGATTCAAGGAAGGGGATTGCCGAGGAAAATTCAGATCCGACCTAAACGGAAGTGCGACGGGCAATTTTCAAAGATCAAAGACAACTAAGGAAAAAGTGTCGGCCCTAGGATGGTCCCCTCCTATTTATACATTCCAAAGAAAACATCCTACGGCCCAGATCGATTCCCGCCAAACGAAGCGTCACACCTCACGGCCGTCGAAGCTCCACATGGCAGTCGACCATTGGGCGCGTCTCTTCGTGACAGGAGTCAGAGACAGCTTGTCGTGCCCCGCCAACCAACGTCGGACACGTAGATAGTACTATATCAGAAAATTGAGATATTCCGTGATTTGCATCGATGTACGAGTAAATCTGACGATCGAGTGAAATGCCGCCTATTCAGTCGAAAATATTGCACATTTGATGGAACATTTTCCTTACTTTTATTAAGTACTTAAATGTTTTTATTGTAATTATGGAACATATGTGGGTTTATCTGCAAAATACTCTTTATCATGTGTTTATATATTATAATAAATATTATGAAGGAAAATATATGCATATAATTTTTTTTGATATTTTGATAATTGAAATATGCATATCATATCAAATATCTCTAATCAATATTCTTAAATATTGTATCATATATAAAATGATTAGGATAATATCTCAAATATTACTAATACTATGAATTGAAATATTGTGCAGATTTAGCTCAGGTCTGGAGATCGAGATATCCGAGATGTCGGGAATAAAATCTGCCGATAAAGTTTAATCAAATTGCAAATCATAAAACGGCAATGACTCAGATAAAGATATAAAGAATCCAGACATCACAACAATCTCCACGTGTCAACATGAGGCAGTACCAGAATTTTCAAAGCAAGATTCCACCAAAGTGCCGCCCAACCACGGCCAAATATCCATATTTGCGGCGGATCCGCGGCCTCCTTGTAGCCGTTGGATTTGGGATTTTTGAGGGGTGATCACAACAACAAATCCTAACACATAGAATCTAGGGTTTCTGCTTCTAGGGCTATTTAAAGGACCGAGAGCTTCACATAAAAAATAATCAACCGAAGAGATCAAGAGATCTAAGACGATCCACGCATCCAGGTGATCATCATCTATTCATCTACTTCCAAAAAGATACAGATCGAGAGTGAAAACTAGAGTTCTTGTACTCTACTTTAAAAGGATTTGTACATGATATAGTTGATTAATAAAGGTAGAGTTTTTATTAGTCTTTTCGCAATTAATTTCTGCACTTAATTTCTGCATCTTACATTATGATCTCATTCTTCATCCTTTCTTCTCCAACCATGCATGAGTAATTCCTAGCTTGCTAGGGTTTATGGGCTAGGGTAGATCAATGAATGATAAAATCATTTAACTCCTTTTATACATTTTAAAGTATATAAACTTTAGCAAAATAAATGTTAACATCCTTATCGGGAGCGCTACCAATTTATTGATAGTCTCAACCACGTTTCGAGATTAGATTAACACTTATTTTTTTAGGGGCTAGACATGATAGAGATCAATGCAAGGACAAGGGTTAGTAGTGGGGAAACTCTAGTTTCTTCCAAAAGAACCCTAATCCAAATTCATCACTATCGATCTAGTTTTAAATTATTAAAAATTAAAATGGGTCATTTTTAATTAATCGTCCATTATTACTAAGTCATATGAACCCTACAAGTCTCTTCTTCATAAAATCTACATCCATAGTATATCCGTAACTACAACCAATCATCCTTCTTCCATCAACTCGTCTAAATCAAGAAAAGAATTCACGTTTCCCTGTGGACGACCCGTACTCATCACGGCTAGCTTCTAGAGACACCGTCTTGATTGCGGTTATTTACTTACAAACACTTCTTTCTTTTAAAAAGATCAATCAAATGTGTGAGCAATTCCATCTGAAATATTCACCGAATAAAAAGTACTAAGGAAGATAGACAAGAGTATGATAGCTTGAATTGAAGTCTCTAAGTATAGGGATGTCTTTTACACACACGTAGGGGTATATGATCAATATTTGGAAGAAAGGGAGGGAGGAAGACTAAAAGCGATGTTTTATTGAGGGATGATGTGATTGTTGACATTTTTCACGACCATTAAGATAGGGCTCATGGCAACCGAAAAACTAGTGTAGTTTGAAACTTTTATTTTCAAGTTCTTTCTTTTATAAATCCTTATCGTTGTATGTAACTTTCATCTTCTCTCTTTTATTATGGGATTTTATGGGTGTAATCCGCTGAAAACCCTCAGGAGACAACACTCCTCCTACTAGGGACACCTAGAGGTATAACGGCTTATTGCACATGCTAAGTGCAATCGTGTTGTCTACGAAAGTGTGTTAGATTTTTCTTTTCTTTTTTTCTCCCTCCCATGAATAACTAGTTTGCTCGGGACGATCAAAGTTAAGTTTGGGGGTATTTGTTCAGTCGAAAATATTGCACATTTGATGGAACATTTTCCTTACTTTTATTAAGTACTTAAAGCTGTTTATTGTAATTATGGAACATATATGGGTTTATCTGCAAAATACTCTTTATCATATGTTTATATATTATAATTAACATTATGAAGAAAAATATATGCATATAATATTTTTTTGATATTTTTATAATTGAAATATGCATATCATATCAAATATCTCTAATCAATATTCTTAAATATTGTATCATATATAAAATAATTAGGATAATATCTCAAATATAACAAATAATACTAATACTATGAATTGAGATATTGTGCAGATTTAGCTCAGGTCTGGAGATCGAGATATCCGAGATGTTGGGAATTAAATATGCCGATAAAGTTTAATCAAATTGTAAATCATAAAATGGCAAAGACTCGGAGGAAGATATAAATAATCCAAATATCACAACAATCTCCACGTGTCAACATGAGGCAGTACCAGAATTTTCAAAGCAAGATTCCACCAAAGTGCCGCCCAACCACGGCCAGATACCCATATTCGCGGCGGATCCGCGGCCTCCTTGTAGCCGTTGGATTTGGGATTTTTTGGGGGTGATCACTACAACAAATCCTAACACATAGGATCTAGGGTTTCTGCTTCTAGGGCTATTTAAAGGTCCGAGAGCTATACTTTAAAATAATCACATTTTACATCACCAAAAATCACTGACAAGATCAAGAGATCCAATACAGGTCCATGAATCGACGTGATAAATCGACTGAACATCTACTTCCTACGAGATAAAGATCGAGATCAACATGAGAGTTCTTTGTATTCTAATTTCAAAGGATTTGTACATGTTAAAGTTGATTAATAAAGGTAGATCTTTAGTTTAGTTCTTTGCATTTTACTTTTTGCATTTAATTTCTACATTACTTTCTGTATTTACATTATGATCTCCTTCTCTATCCTTTCTTCTTCTTCTCAAAACATGTGTGAGTAATTCTATGCTAGCTAGGATTCGTAGGCTAGGGTAGATCAATGGATAATAAAATCACTTAACTCCTGTTATACATTTTAAAGTTTATAAACTTAGCAAAATAAATGTTAATATCCTTATCGGGCGCGCTACCAATTTATTAATAGTCTCGACCACGATTTGAGATTATATTAACATTTATTTTGTTAGGGGCTAGAAATGAATAGAGATCAATGTAAGAACAAGGGTTAGTAGTGGGGAAACCCTAGTTTCTTCCATAAAAAACCTAATCCACATTCACTATCGATCTAGTTTTAAACTATTAAAAGATAAAAGGAGTCATTTTTAATTAGTCATCCATTACTACTAAGTCATATGAACCCTACAAGCCTCTTCTTCATAAAATCTACATCCGTATATCGTAGATCTAAAACAAACCATCCATATTTCAATCAACTCGTCTAAAGCAAGATAAAGGTTCGACGTTTCCCTGAGGACGACCCATACTCATCTCGGCTAGCTACGAGCGACACCGTTATTGATTGCGGTTACTTTATTCACAAAACACTACTCTTTAAACAGATCAATCACCGCCCCCTCTTTAAAGCGCAATCATTTCACCGATCCGCTGACGTCATCGGGGATACACGTGAAAACTTAGGCGCATGGTGATACGCCACGTGGACTCGAAAGTCGAAAGACGCAGCTACCAAATTCCCTATCATTCCCGGACAATCCACCATGAAGAAATCTCGTCACCAAGATGAGCATAGGAATCCAAGCAGACCACTCTCGACCCAACCCATAAATAGGTCGGAACAAGAGTGGGGGCTAATGATGATGCTCACAAGTGGGAATTCCCTAGATAACGACACGTAGCTGATGACGTGTCCCGAGGGCTATGGAGATGGAATAAGCCTAGTGCATTGGAGACATTCCTCGGCCTCCCGGCTCGTCTCCGAGCCTTCTGATAGGTCGAGCATCCTTAGCCTCCCGGCTAGTCTATGAGCCTTCTGACTGGCCGAGCTTCCTCGGTTCTCCCAATCAACCGAGAGCATGGAGCTCGAACACCCCTGCAACGGCTCCGCGTATCTCGCCAAAGCGAGATATCCGCCACCCCACGTTCCGCGTCCTACGCGAGCGCGTTCCATTAATTAGCGGATCCCACCATCAACACGGGCATGACGAGGGGGCGCAACTGACGGCGGGAATCTCACGCCGGCTCGCTCCATGCGACCACTATATAAACCCCTCTTTCAGACAACTCAGGTAACTCGAATTCATTCTAATAAGCCGCTACTCTACTCTTATTCCACGGTACTAACTTGATCGTCGGAGGTCCAATGGTGGTCACCCATCCCGGGACTTTCTTTGCAGATAGCTCGGCGTCAACACCAACCCATTGAGATTCATACACAACTCTCAAATCAAAAAGCAACCGCACAAGTTCGCTCTCGCCAGGTCGACAGAGGACAACATATGAGGGAGATCATGACCTCCATCAGGCACGGAGTTAGGATATGATGGCGCCGGGGATGATGGTGGTGATGGGGGTGCAGTGAGCATAGAGGTCGTCGACAAAGTAGGTGGCCGGCAAAGATGAAGGAGCTGCGGTTATCAGTTTGCGGCAATGGTGAGGGGGGTCGACTTGGGTGTAAGGGGGTCGGCTATGGAGTTGCTGAAATGGTAACGGGGTTGCATAGGGTGGCCGAAGGAGCTCGCGGTTGCCGGATTTGTGTCAGGGAAGTGGCAGCTTGGAGAGGGAGGAAGATGAGAGTGAATGTGAGAGAGAGAACGCTCAGGTTAAAGAAAGAGAGAGAGAATGAGATTTTGAAATGGTTAAGGATTAATAGGTAATTAAAGGGGATTAATCGGAGAATTAAAATGGTGATTAAAGGGAGTTAAAGTGGATATCGATTTTGATTTGAGGAGATTTGAAAAGAATGAAGAAAGAAAAACTGTTGAGGAAAAGAAAAGGAAGGAAGGGCTGGTTTGGTGTGTAGGTGTTGGGTTTAGGCTAGGGGTTTGAGCTAAGATAAGAGAGATAGATGAGCTTATAAAATTTTAGGAGGGAAAAATGAGAGAGTGATTGGGCTGGGCTAGGGGTTGTATGTGTTTCGGGTTTAGGGATTAGGTTTGGTGTAGGTTTTAATAATAAATAGAATATGAGAAATAAAGTTACGGTTTAGATTGAAATAGGAAAATAGGAATTAGAAATAATCAGTTAGTAAAATTTTAGGAGATTATAAAGAAAGGAATGTAGGGAAAATAAAATATAATAATAAAAATATAGGAAAATTATTTTATTCAATGGAAAATAGTACAATGAGAACTGGGTATTACATCCACTCAAATAGAATATATGTTCAAACAAAGATTCCTGAATGCCAGTGATAAATTAATCATTGCCGGCCTTCTTAAGATCATGAGGAATGATAATGAGAGCGTCACAGATTATATAACTCGATGGCATGATCTCAAAACCAAATGTGAATCGTCATTAGGCCAGGAGAAAGCTGTTAGGCCTCTCATAGGAACCATTGACAATTGGATGAAGCCTTTTTTATATGCATCGAGCATCAAAACATTCCAGGTCCTAATTAAAAGATTCCAAATATTGGAACATACGGATCCTGAATCTCTCCCAGACTTCCAATATAAACAAATTCAAATGTCCGGAGAACGAAAACTGTCAAACGAAAAGTTTTAATGATGTATACTCTTGCAGCGTGATTGATGATAGACAAAAATAATGAATGGTCGGATCAAAGACCGACCGGTCTTAAAAGCCAGTACTAGAAAGGGTACCAACCCTAGAAGAAAGGAGAAACAATGTTTACTCCTTTAGAAGGGACAAGATATATAAGATATTTGAGGACGCTCTAAATCATGGTCTGCAACTGCCGGAGTCAAAATGACCATGGGAAGTAAAAATGACCGACAATCCCAATTATTATGCATATCATGGAGTGTTGGGGCATGTTATCGAAGACTGCCATATTTTCAAGGGATAGGTTGAGAACCAATACAAGGTTGGGAAAATCTCACCGTCCTCTGATGTACTGGCGAACAACCAAGCTACGAACGTCGGCACTATACAAACAAAGACCAAAACCTTCTGGGGAAAGACGGTTCAATCGTCCAATTCAGAAAATGACCCATTCCACCGCAGTATCTATGGGACACACATCTGTCCAAAAAGACAAAGAGAATGTTGAAGCACCTTGAGAAAGAACTAGGGATTAAATGAGAAAAACAAGCAAAACTCATCGTCATGGCCATCAACTCAGCTTCATCAAACTCAAAGTTCAAGGATCTTGAATAAGTGCACAATTTTGACCCTTAAGTCATTAAATGGGAAATAAAAGAAAAGGAAAGAAAAAGAAAAAGAATAAGAAAAGAAATAAACGGTCAGTACACAAGCAAAAGGGGTACGAATGAAAACCTGAAAAGGATTCATGAGTAAAAACTGCGAGTGTTGGATATAGTGCCCTCAAGGAAATTATTGTAATTGAGGCACATGATTATAATAATTCAGGGAGGACCTATACAAGTAAAACAATCTTACTCGAAATGATAGTATGCTATCTGGTTTGTCTTTATCATTGATGTCTACGGTTTTACTTGTTATTACGTGTCGCTAATATATAATGATGAAGCCCGTAAGATTCTTGCTTGACTACCAGCATTATGATTGTGATCATATACATGAGAGCTGGGTAGTCCATAAGTACATCCTTAAATGTCCCTAGTCGTGGAAGTATCGAGACTGGGCATCAATATTCCGGAGTAGACTAGAGTATATGTTTCAAGACCCCAACGAGGGACGGTGACCGATCTCACAAGCCATTTGTGTTATGTCACCTAAGATAGTATGCAGGTGCTTACTGGAGGCGAGTACACTTGACGGACTCACCGAGAACTTCTAGATGGTATTATATCTATCGTCAGATGGAAGTTCTCGAGTGGCATGAGTACAGCTTAGTCTTTTGACCTAAGATCGTCATTTTTCTCATGTGAGTTCCTACTGTACTTGATCACTACCCTAACACGGCTTAAAGGAGTCATGCAAACAGGTTTTAGTTGGGTACAGTCTTGAGCCACGTGGAGGCAGTGAGCGATTGTCGGGGATTCGTCTCTCCTGGTATTAAGAGTCGATGTCGCATTTTGTTCGGTCGGCTATCATCCTAAATTCGTGGCTACGGTGGATGAGATTTACTGATATGAGTTTAGTAGTGATGAGCTTGACTCTGACACGACTTATCGGGTTATTAAGGGTCTGACGTTTCCACCCCTATAGACATGATATGTGACACTCTTAGACGAAAATACCGGACTGTACGGAGATCGTTGCATTCAAGCTCAATAGGGAACGGATGTACTTGATTGTCGACCTCCCTTTCGACAGATACCTGAGTAGCTGTTACGTACAGCTAGTGTCGCTGATATGCTTGTGGTTTTTGGATTTATCCAGTAAATCACTGCCAGCGTATTGCCGAGTCTTTAGAGTCCCACACAGAGGGTTTTCCCGGTTCAGGCGATATGATGTAGATGCGTATGTTGGTACATACAAGGTGTCCGATTAATTACGTGTAAAAACTATACGGACTTTAATCGGACGGTTGATAATACAAGCGGTTTAGGATTAAGCCGGATTTTTAAATCAGGTTTTGATTTAATAATTTATATATATATATATATATATATATATATATATATATATATATATTTAATATATGTATTCTAGTATTATTGTTCACTATTCATTTCTCCCTTTTGGCTATTCGTATTTTTGTACGAATACATGTATATGTATTTCGATAAGTATACCGGGTTGTATTCTATATTTGTACGAAATTTGTTCTAGAAAATGGACACATCATTTCTTGATTTTCTTTTAAAAGAAATAAAAAAAATGAGGTGGAGGATGAGATGTTATGTATCATAGTATAGAGGGATAGCCTTGGTTATTATATTGTATTTTCATTTATGGTAACTATTCTTTCATGGTTGAAAAAGAAGAGATGAGCCATTTTTCTTTAACTACTTTACTACTTGCTCTTCATAAAAGACTTAGCCAATTTTTCCATGGTTTCTTCTTCTTCACCTCCTCCTTCATCTTAGAAGCTCTCTTGAGCTTAGAAAATAGAGAGAAAAGATAGTGAAAATATTCCTACATTCCTACTCTCCATTCGTAGCGAGCTTGGAGCGTCGGTCGCTTCACTAAGTGAAGCCGGAGTTTGGATCGGTTCTTTCGGATGGACCATCATTGACAAGGGCGGTCGCCATTTGATTTTTCTTGAAAAAGTATATATGTATGTTGTAAATAACAGCAATCAATAACGGTATCGCGATAGCTAGCCGATAGTGAGTATGGGTCGTCCATAGAGAAACGGTGAACTGTTTTTCCTGTTTTAAACGAGTGGATAGAAAAAAGGTGAAGTTTTGATCATTTATTCTGAAAAGGTTGAAGAATTTATAAGAAAAGGGTTTATAGGGTTTATAAGACTTAGTAGTTAATGGATGGAGGTTTAAAAATGATTATTTTTATCTTTAATTGTTTAACACTAGAGAGATAGAGATGAATGTGGATTAAGGTTCTTGGAGAAATATAGGGTTTCCCTCTACTGCCCCTTGTCCTTCAATTGATCTCTATTTATCTCAAACCCTTAACAAAAAAAGTATTAACGAATCTCAAATCGTGGTCGTGACTATCATTAATTGATAGCGCGCCCGATAAGAAGGTTAACATTTATTTTGCTAAAATTTATAAAAATTAAAATATCAAAAAGAACTTAAGTTATAGTTCTCATCCATTATTCTACCCTATCCTACAGCCCTAGCAAGCAAGAATTTACTCCCTCATGAATACTAACGATTTAAAAGAGAGATGGAAGATGAATGAACCCATAATTAAATGTTAAAAGTGCAGAAAGTAATTGCAGAATGTAAGTGCAGAAAGTAATACGAAAATTAAAAGTGCAGAAAGTAAATGCGAAAAAATTAATAGAAAATAATATCTTTATTGATCAACTAGTGCATTACAAAATTTCTCGCTGAAAAAGTAAATTACAAAAATCCCTAGTTGCTCGATAGATATCTCTCTCGATCGATGGATAGATGAATGTATGAATCTTCAATTTTTGAATGGTTTCGATAGACAGCTCTTGGTCATTTATATATTCTCTTAAATTAGAACCCCTAGATGCTATATTTAAGTAGGTATAATTATGATCATGCACCTGCAATTTCAGATCCTACGACCACCATCAAACCGCGGAACCGCCGCCCCAACCCTTGTTTGACGGCGGATCCGCCACCCCTTTGTGGGTTTGTGAATCCAATTTTCTTGTGGCTTCTTCCCTCGATATTTAGAGATCCTTCTGATAAAAAGATTCTGAAAATATTGCTCTTAATCTCTGTCGTTGTGAGATTCTTCGATTTGCTCCTAATATTCGACAGATTTGGTTTGATACTTCGATTTGTTGTGGATCTCCTACTCATAATTCAGACCTGAGCTAATCTTATTATAATACCTGCACAATATCTCAAATCATCTTGTTAGTAGCATTTGTTATTTTTGAGATATTATTCCAATCATTTATATGATATGATATCCTAAGAATATTGGTTAAGAATATTTGACATGATATGCATATTTTAATAATAGATATTTTATTTAAATATGATATGCATATATTTTCCCTAATTATATTAATTATAAATGAAGGAACATATGATTATAATCTTTTTACCACTATATCACATATGTTCTTTATTTACAAATAACACCTTTTATTAATTTATAATACTAGGGAAAATGTCCATATAAATGTTCAATTTATTTGACTGATCAAATACCCCCAAACTTATCTTTGATCGTCCCGAGCAAACTACTTATTAAAAAGAAAAAGAAAAAAACTAACACACTTTTGTAGGCAATACGATTGCACTCAGCTCGTGCAACAAGCCATTAAACCTCTAGGTGTCTCTAGTAGGAGGAATGTTGTCTGCTAAGGGTTTTCAGCGGATTACACCCACAAAATCCCAAAATTAAAGAAAGAAAATAAAAATTACATGCAAAGATAACGAACATATAAAAGAAAAAACTTGAAAAGAAGAGTTTCAAAGTACACTGGCTTTTAAGTTGTCATGAGCCATATCTTAATGGTCTTGAAAAGATGTCAGAAATCACTTCATCTCTTAATAAAACATCGTCTGTAGACTTCCACCCTACCTTTCTTCCAAACATCGATCATATACCCCTACATGTGTATAAAAGTCATCCCTACACTTGGAGAATTCAATTCAAGCTATCATACCCTTGTCCTTATTTCTCAGTATTTTTTAATCGGTGATATTTTAGATGGATTTGCTCACACACTCTTCATGCGACCGTTAATACTTCTTGAGGTACCAACCAACCGATTACCAAATGTGCTCACTTATTATATCGTAATTAGCTATATCCTAGTCTTGCAAAACCTAAGGCTTAGCAGTGACTCCCAAACCAGTTGGTCTCTAGGTGATAAGACACCCTCGATATATTTTTTTTATATTGTCTTAAGTAATTACAAAACCAGTGTTCATTTTTTTGCTTCACCATTTATCTTTTGTGTCATTTATATTTTGTTAATTTATATTTTTTTCTTCATAATAAGGCTTTTAGACGAGAGTATTTCAAGGTATTCTCTACTATCCCAAGTTTCAAGATGTGCGCAAGTGCATATAGTAGGGTATCAACATTCAGAAATTTGGACTCAAGAATAGCGACTATTTTCAGACTTATTTCTATCGTCAGACTAGTGACTCCTTCATCTTACTAACCCCTAGGACAACAGATCATAAATACGTATTACTAGCTTTGTTTTAAAACATCTAATTTTCTTGCATTTCTTAAATCTTTTCCTTTCTTTCATTTATGTTTTTCACTTTCTAATTTTTTTTTCCAAACACAAAATTATTGTTTTTTTAGTGCCTAGTACCAAATGATATGTCAAGAATTACAATCCTCCCCCCAAACCTGTTTGCAGCAGTGTCCTCATTGATGTTGTTCTTCGAGCGCAAAAACCTGTAGATTTGGGTGGAGAATAATAGGTTTAAAAAGTTAGTCAAATAGAGAGTCACACCCAAAACCTCCATTCATAGATGAAACAGTGTTACTGAAACATATTGGTGAGGTGGAGAAAAGTTAGTCATGATAAAGCAGCTCCTGCAAGAACATGAGCTCCTCCGATAGGTCAGCGGAAAAGTACGGTTTTAATCTATGCCCATTTACTTTGAAAATAGAACCATTTTTAACATATTCTACATCTACTGTACCGTGCGAGTACAAATTTCGCCATAAAAGGTCATTTCCAATGAGATCTTAGCTTACCCGGATGAAGATGGAGACGGGAATCGTAAAGAAGGACTTGTTGTCCCAATGTGAAAGTTTTTCTCCAAAAGTTTTTGTCGTGAAATACCTTTTTCTGATTCTTTACTATAACCGTATTATTGTAAGCTTCATCACGAAGCTAGCTTTACTCTTTTAATTGTAGCTTCCGATAGCTGCCTGCTTGGTCAAAATTGAGATTAAGCTCTTTAATAGCCCACATTGCTTTATGTTCGATCTCGACAGGGAGGTGGAAAGCCTTCCCAAACACCAATCGGTAAGGAGACATGCCAAGATCGGTCTTATATGCGATACGAAATGCCCAAAGAGTATCGTTCAGTTTCGAAGACCAATCTTTACGGTTCTTAGAAACCGTTTTCTCCAAAATCTGCTTGATCTATTTATTGGAGACTTCGGCTTACCCACTCGTTTGGGGATGATAGGGCATAGAAATTTTGTGGTTGATTGAATATTTCTGCATCAAAGCCTCGAAAGACCGATTGCAGAAATGCATCCTATTATCGCTAATGATAGTGCGAGGGTGCCCGAACCGAGAAAAGATATTTTCTTTAAGAAACTTAATAACAACCTTGTTGTCATTAGTATGGCACGGTAGTGCTTCAACCCATTTAAAGATATAATCAACCGCTAATAAAATATATAAGTTCCTAAAAGAGTTGGGAAATGGGCCCATGAAATCAATTCCCCATACATCAAATATCTCAACAACCATGATTGGTTGGAGCGGCATCTCGTTTATTCATGAAATCCGACCCATGTGTTTACACCGTGAACAAGTTTTGCAATGATCATATGTACCTTTAAATAACATTGAACAATAAAAGCCACATTGCAAAACTTTCTCCGTCGTTTTCTTTGGACCAAAGTGACCGCCACATGCTTGATCATGGCAGAAAGACAATACACTCTTGAACTCATTAATAGGAACATATCGACAAATGATCTGATCAGTATGATACTTAAATAAATAGGGTTCATCCCAGTAGAAGTGTTTCACTTGGGATAAAAATATGTGATTGCCTTGATTTGACCATTTGCTGGGTGAAGTCTCGTTGCCAAATAATTCACAATATCAGCGAACCAAGATTCGCAAGATATGGTCAAGAGATGTTCGTCTGGAAAAGAGTTGTTTATTGGAAAGGTCAACGTTAGTGAAGAAAAAAGTCGTGGAAGATGTTCGGCTACGACGTTTTCACATCCACTTTTGTCTCGTATTACAAGGTCAAATTCTTGTAACAAAAGAATCCAACGTATTAGCCTAGATTTAGCATCCTTTTTCGATAAAAGATGTCGTAAGGTGGAATGATTGGTGTAAACTACAACTAGATAGCCTATTAGGTAGGACCTGAATTTTTCTAATGCAAATACAACTGCCAAGAGTTCTTTCTCGGTGGTTGTATAATTCATTTGGGTATCGTTCAAGGTCCTACTCATATAATAAATTATATGTGGCATCTTATCGATGTATTGTCCTAAGACTGCACCAATAGCAAAATCGGATGCATCACACATAAGCTCAAAAGGGTGATTCTAGTCCGGAGATGATAGAACGGGGGCTGTCGTAAGGGAACATTTAAGCGATTCAAAAGCAGCCAAGAAATCCGAGTCGAAATGAAATGTTGTATCCTTGGCCAAGAGAAGAGTTAAGGGTCTAACGATCTTGCTAAAGTCCTTAATGAATCGTTTATAAAATCCGGCATAACCAAGAAAGGATCATATATTTTTGACGCATTTGGGAGGAGGAAGGTGGGAAATGACATCTATTTTCACTTTGTCTACCTCAATGCATTTTTGTGAAATGATATGCCCTAAGACAATACCTTCTTAAATCATGAAATGAAAATTTTCCCAATTCAAAGTTAGATTCTTATCCTTACAGCGGGTAAGAACAACGTCAAGATGACATAAGTATTCCTCAAAAGAGTCACCAAATATGGAGAAATCGTCCATAAATATCTCCAGAAAATTCTCGACCATATCCAAGAATATCCCCATCATACACCGCTGAAATGTAGCGGGAGCATTGCATAACTCAAAGGGCATGCGCTTATAAGCGAAAGTACCGAAAGGACAAGTAAAAGTTGTCTTATCTTGATCCTTTTCGGCGATGGGAATCTGGTTATAGCCTGAGTATCCGTCCAAAAAACAGTAGTACTCATGCCCGGCTAAACGTTCCAATATCTGGTCAATGAAGTGTAGAGGGAAGTGATCTTTTCTCGTCGTGGCATTGAGTTTTCTATAATCAATACATACCCGCCACCCAATTTAAGTGCGCGTGTTTGAATCAATTCATTAGCCTCATTAGTTATGACCGTGATGCCAGACTTTTTAAGGACCACATTGTAAGGATGTCATGCACTGAGCTAGAGCAAGAAGCACCGTGCGGAATGGTAAAATCAAGAAAAACTAGCTAGCATGACATGCTTCCCTAGTGATTATCCTAGAACTATTGTAACGACTCTGAATTTTCGGTACAAAATTTTTTCTTATTAAAGTACAGAAAGGAGTTTGCAAGCCTGAGCACAATTTAAAAGTTATTCTTATTTAAGAACAGCAAGAAACAAACTTGTAGCTCATTAGTAAAGCCTTGCACTGCTGTGACATAGCCCTTGTGTTCGAATCCCATCAGCCACATTATTTCTTCCTGATTTTTTATTTTAAACTTTTTGGAAACCCAAAAGTTTACACGTGCACTGCACACAAAAAATAAACAGTCAGGAAAAACAAACATGTGTAAAATGATATATATACAGAAGAGGACACATGGCACAAATCCACCAGCATTCCCCTCACACTAGGCCGGCGAGATGACCCTATGGGCCGGCGGCGACGGGTAGCCCGTGGGCAAAAGTGCCCGGGCTTTGCACACTTATCGTTTTCCCTACCCCCATTACCCCCTGCACTGTTTGATTTCTCTGAATTTAAATAGAGACTTCAATTTCACCTTTAAATACAATTTAAATGCATTTTAATTCATTCTTT
Organism: Agapanthus africanus; assembly: GCA_030015575.1. NCBI lineage: Eukaryota > Viridiplantae > Streptophyta > Magnoliopsida > Asparagales > Amaryllidaceae > Agapanthus > Agapanthus africanus. The sequence goes on from CM057341.1 coordinate 186,554,945, forward strand.
CAATTCCAAAACCCTAATTTCACACTATAAATACAACCCTATACCCTAGCCCCTCCTCATTCTGAAAATTCTATCCAAAACCCTCACATTTTCTAAGTACAAGTGAAGTTAGCCCAAGACCAACTTCCGGCGAGGAATCAAGCAAGTTCCGGCGACCCCGCGACGCCGCAACGATCAAGCTATCTTTTTCCATCTCTTTCCTACCTTTCTAGCTAGTATGTCCCACCTCATTCTTCTCTTTCTACATAAAAATTTCTCTTTTTCAAAACGTATCGGTAAGTGGAGTTAACACCGACTTTTGATTCTAAAACCTTGAAATCATACATTTTCTTAATCATTGCTCATCCATATTCTTAACATATGTTTATAACCATAAAACTAATAATTAGAAACAACTTTCACCCTAAATCATCATGTTAAATAACTTTAAATTGAGTTTTATATTTAAATACCATCAACTTTATATCTACCATATTTAATTATTTTGCTTACTATTACCTTTAGAAAACTTCATGGGTTAATGACATACCCCTCACATACACATATGTTTACATACCATGATACCCTTTGAAACATATCTTTGTGGTGATTACAACATTTCATTAAAATACCATGAACTATAAAACCCCGGTTTTCTTTAAATTTTATTATCAAAACTCTTTGCGATTATACCTCTACAACCCATTTTGGGGAACTCACTATTAGATGGTGCGGATTATCGCACATCTTTGGACTAGTAGAGCGAGATGCACACCTCCTCACGGAGCATTCGGTCTCGAAAGATTTTTAATACGATTTTTAAGAAAAACGAGATTTTCTATTTAATAATAAAATAAAATTTTATAAATATATAAATATTATTAAACCACATATTTTCAAGATATAATAAAATTTCATGTTTTCTATAAAAGAAAAATAAAAGAATGACAGGTTTCATCAAAATATCTTCAAGTTATCCAAAAGACAGGCTTTACACTAAAATGCCTTGAACTATCCAAGCTAAACTATTATCGCTAAAATACTTTACATTCTTAAAATTCACAGTTATGGAAAACCTAAATAATATAAATAAATACTCGAGATTTATTTTGAAAGTATATAAAATATTTTTCATAAAACCCCCTCGAGTTATATAAAATTACAATTAAGGACTTTAGTAAATATAGGTTTAAGCGAGATCAATTCTCTTGAGCTTCAGGGAGCCGGAGAAAGTGAGTGCTTGCCTATTTAAGGTAGAACAATTTAACGGTGGTATCAATGGTAATTGTTTTGGAAAAAGACACAAATCCTGCCATCCATGTGCAGTAGTTACCGATAACGCCCGAATCATACTCCGGATCCAAATCAGTTTAAAGTGTCTGACTCAAATCTGAGTCTAACTCAAATCAGAATCCAATTCAACATGAATCCAATATACCAAACATGAATACTTGAATCTGAACCTGAATACCAGAACAATATCAACATGCAAACATGACTTGACTTGACCAAACCATGACTATAACTTAACTTGGTTACATGCCTACTTGTTTATATCCTGACCTGATTACATGAACAACTTGTATCCATGGTCTCGGCAAGTCTGATAACTATAATTCAATACAATACATTACGGGGTTTTAGAGGGGTAGATTGGTACGGAATGTATTAAAAGTGGCACGATGATGGTCACTAAAAGACACATACATGAACTCTCGTGCCGTTGTCCCGTGTGTTTTCACGGGGCCTTGTACCACATGTTACCATAGTCTATAGAGCAAGTTGGACTCCTCTCGTATACACTGATACATTCTGTACCAAGTTACAAACAACTACATTAGTATAACAAACATATAATTGTTCAAATTACCAGTCATATATTCTTTACTTGTTCTATTCCACCGTTATCTTTGGGACTTACCGAGTGCTAGTTCTCTAACGACATTCATGTCTCTTCTTTCTTTGGAATGTTCGTCTGGAGGACCCGACTCTCAGGAGACCGAGCCCATATAGGAAGACTTGGATCAGTTCACAGAAGAGCAAGACTTCTAGTCTTTACTTGTACTTATCTTTTCATTTGTATGCCACTGTTTAGGCATTGCTTTTATCATTATACATTTTCTTTTCAAATCAGTTGTAATGTAAAGAATGAATGTTAATAAAAGTTGTTGTTTATATTACATCTCTTGTTATTCTTTTGCATTTATTTATATTGCTTATTTACGCTTAACGTGTTTACTTCTGAGTAAATACGTCGCGTGCCTCGCCACGTCCCCTTCTCCGTACATCGGGAAGTGGGGCGTAACAACTATTAACTTGCAAAAACAAAAAACCTATGAGCTAAGAGAGAAAAAGCATAAATCCTTTGATACTTCTTCTTTCAATCTGCAATTTGTGTAGTAAGGTAGCTCCTTTGATTTGAACTCCTAACTTGGTCTCCTGGAGTTCACCGGTTGAAGTCTCGTTATTGGTCCTTTTCGTCGAAGACGATCCATGGCAATGAATAGCGACTCGAGCTACTCCTTCTTCCTTACTAGTTGCTAAATAGTAAGAAGAAGTCCTTTAGAGATGTGGATCAAGAGAGGTTTCACTCTATTCTCTCATATTTCTTTTCTACCTTTTCTTTTTCCTTTCAAGAGTTTTTCTTGTAAGCATGAAAGAGAGAGACAGAGAGAGACAGAGAGATGAGTTAGGTTATGGTTGATCTCAACATGCTCCCATAACCTAAGCCATGCCACCTTTCTCTTATCATGCTAACACATGTTCTAAGGTGTGTGAAATGGTTACACATCACCTTTAGGCATGCACAAATAAGAAAAAGAAAAAGAAAAAAGGATATATCATGGTTAAAAAGATATTAGCCATGATAAAAGAAAATGTTCACATCACATCGAACATTAAAATAAAGAGAGAGAGAAAAAATGATATTGGGTTAATTACATGCATTATCATATAATTAAACCTGTCATTAAATTAACAATTAATTCAATGACCCGGTTTAGTCAGAAACCCGGCTAGTATCATAACCCGTCCGAACAAAGACAAATGTCTAACCGGACCCTGCACGCATCCCATGCGTGCACTACATTATTTCGCTCGAGTGGAAAAAACATATGTGTGAGACTCTAAAGACCCATCAACATGCTGGCAGTGAATTGCCGGATCACATCCTAAACTTACAAACATGTCAGCGGTACTAGCTGTATGTAACGTCTACCCAGGTGTTGAACAAAGAAAAAGTCGACAAGATAACTTGCCTATACTTTACAGAGCTTATCGATGACACTTACCGTACAGTCCGGTCTCTTCGTCTGAGAATGTTGCATATAAGGTCTAGGAGGTGGTGTCCGTCAGACTCCCAATAACCCGATGAATCGTGCCAATATAAAACTCATAACCATATGAGAAACTACTAACAATGCTTATCAGTAAATCTCGCTTTCCCTGGACAGGGACTTATGGTTATAGCTAATCACACACAGTGCAACATCAACTCCCTATACCGGGAGAGACAAATCCATTCCGATCGCTTATTGCCTCCACATGATCCGAGACTGTACCCAACCACTACCTGTTTGAACAGCCCTTTAAGACAGTGGTAAAGTAGTAACCTAAGTACAATAGGGACCACATGAGACACTATGACGACCTCAGGTCTACAGAGTAACCTGTACTTGTGTCACCTGAGAACTGCTACCTGACGATAAGTATAGTACCATCTAGGAGTTCTCGGCGAGTCCGTTCGGTGTACTAATGAGCACCTGTACACAATCTTTGGTGTCAAACACCAATGGTTATGGGATCAACCATCGCCTCGTTCAGGGTCAAAAAACGAATACACTAGTCTACTCTGGAATATTGATGCCCTGTCTCAATATCCCTACGACTAGAAACTTGTAAGGATGTGCTTATTTACTACACAGAACCCACTAGTATGATCGACATCATAGTCCTGGTAGTCAAGCAAAAGATCCTAAGGGCTTTATCAACATGTATATTTGAGAGCAGGAATAAATGTGTACATGTTAAGATAAAGTCAAAACCAGATACTATACTATCATTTTGAGCAAGATTATTCTATACATACAGATGTCCCTAATGTCCAATATACAAGAATGGCCTCTAGGGCATATATATCTAACACACATGAATAGGACTTACCCATTGGCTATCAGATATTGGGTAAATTATACCATTGTCTAAGCATTTAACGATTTCTTTCTTCACCACCTTTTTCATGACGGGATTCAAAGATAAATTATACAGTCGTTGTAGTATAGCGGTATTTGTATAGACATTTTCCTTACTATTATAAATTAATAAAAGGTGTTATTTGTAAATTAAGAACATATGTGGTTTTATTTGTAAAAAGATTATTGTCATATGTTTCTTAATTTATAATTAATATAATAGGAAAATATATGCATATCATATTTAAATAAAATATCCATTATTAAAATATGCATATCATATCAAATATTCTTTACCAATATTCTTAAGATGCCGTATCATTTAAGTGGTTGGAATAATATCTCAAAAATAACAAATGCTACTAATAAGATGATTTGAGATATTGTGTAGGTATTATAATAAGATTAGCTCAGGTTGAACTATGAGTAGGAGATCCACAACAAATCGAAATATCAAACCAAATCTGCCGAATATTATGAGAAAATCAAAGAATCTCGCAATGGCAGAGACTAAGAGCAATATTTTCAGAATATTTTTATCAAGAGAATCTCTAAATATCGATAGAAAAAGCCACGAGAAATCTCAAGGCACAAACCCACAAAGGGGGGATGGATCCGCGGTCAAACATGGGTTGGGGCGGCGATTCTACGGTTTGATGGTGGCCGTAGGATCTGAAATTGCAGGGGCATGATCGTATTTATACCTACTTCAATATGGCATCTAGGGTTTCTAATTCCAGAGATATATAAAGGACCGAGAGTTGTCTATCAAAACCATTCAAAAATTGAAGATCATGCATTCATCTATCCATCGTTCGAGAGAGAGAGATATCGAGCAACTAGGGTTTTTGTAATTTACCTTTTCAGCGAGCAATTTTGTAATGCACTAGTTGATCAATAAAAGGTAGTCTTTTCTTTTAATTTTTGTCGCATTTACTTTCTGCATTTTTAATTTCCGCATTAATTTCTGCACTTACATTCCGCAATTACTTTTTGCACTTTTAACATTTAATTATGGGTTCATTCATCTTCCACCTCTCTTTTAAATCGTTAATATCCATGAACGAGTAAATTCTTGCTTGCTAGGGTTGTAAGATAGGGTAGAATAATGGATCAGAACTATAACTTAAGTTATTTTTGATATTTTAATTTTTATAAATTTTAGCAAAATAAATGTTAACCCTCTTATCGGGCGCGCATTTGATCGCACGCCGATGGCGTGTCGGATGTTCAAAGATTTAAAGTGTAGCCGCGATCAGGACGGTGTCGCTATGCAGCTAGCCGGTGAGCACGGGTCGGTCCACAGGGAGATGGTGTTATCTTACCTTCTTGTCTTAGACGAGTCAATAAAGAATCTTGTATGTTTGTTTTGTCTAACCTATGTGTTTATCTGCAAGTATAAAGTTGTTAAGAAAATACGAGATTGTAAGCTAAGAAATCCATACTCAAAAACCTTTGAGCCGAGTCTTGACCAATTGAAGCTAAGCAATCGGCAACAACGTGGATTAGGGGATTTAAGCGCGGTATTCGTGGAATCCGGCTTATTTACCCTTGTCCTTCCGTTCTTGTCTCTTGCTTTCGCCTCCGGCCAAACCGAACGCAACCGGTCGCGGTTAGGAATCACCATTACCTTGTCAAGGTACGGTGCCTAACGGAGCGCTTGCGTATGGTTTGGGCGAAGTTCAAATGGAAAATAACGGGAAAAGGAATTGGCAAAGAAATGTTAACTTATGAAACCGTATTAATTCTTAACAAGAACAATAATTACAACATTCACAATATAAACAAAAGAGAACAAAAAGAAAAGAACAAAGAAAAGAAAAGATACAAGTATTAAAGAGCATGAATAACATGCATGAAATAAAATGAAAGTAATAAAAAGACAAGTAATGAAAAGCGAGTAATAAAAAGAATACGGAACTAGGACCCAAGCCAAGCATGTGCTAAATAGCCAACCCTTAAACTTGCAAGCTCAATGAAGAACTTGCAAGATCAAGGGAAGGGTAGAGAACGCATGTGAAATGAAGTGCTAGTCCGTGAGAAAATACGACCCTTGAGATCAATAACTAACTCTTAACCATTCAACCTCAATGAAGAGATTGAATGAGCAAGAGAAAGCAGAAATCTAAAGGGGGAGCAAACTAACAAGAAAGATAAAGAACCCTCATCTTCATTAATCTTCCACTCAAAGGCTCTCACTACAATTTAATGGAGAAAGAATGAAGAAGAGGAAGAAGAAGAACAAAATTACACAAAGAAGAAACTAAAGAAAAGCTCCAAAAAAATGCTCCCTTGGTTAAGCTCAGCACTGCTATATTTATAGGCAGGGAAAATGAATTCTAGGGCAACCAGCAGACTACATGTGAAATCCCCAAAATAACCCCAAAAAGTCGTGCTCTGACCTGCCTGTACGGCCGCGGATCCGCCGCCTAGACCTCCCTATGGCCGCGGATCCGCGCCCCTACAGTGGGTTTAGGCTGTGGGCTTTTGTGCAATTTCCTGGTCTTCTGTCCTTTCTTGTCTGCTGCATGTATTTTCTGAAAATACATTCTCAATTCTTCCAGAATTTCTGTTGAGGAAAGGTGGACTTTTTGTGGATGTCTTTTGTCATGATTGCCTCGAGCTTCGCGTAGATCTCTTAGATTTTGTGCTACCATTGAGCCTTGTGCATGAGGATGACATTGATTTGACATTTTGTCTTCCTAAACTGGTATCTGGCAGCATACAGATGAAGAGCGGAGACCGTGTTTTATCAGTGGTTGGCAGGAACCCGGATTTTGTCGTGTTTTCCATGAATTTCACCGTTTTAGAACCGAGAACCTGTATCCTGCAAATATGTAATAAACACGGATAAAAAGCACCTACCTATAAACACACGAGCGTAAGAATGGGCGGTATAAAATGCAGTATTCTGGTATGAACAGCTATCAATTAATGATAGTCACGACCACTATTTGAGATTCGTTAATAATTGTTTTGTTAAGGGTTTGAGATAAATAGAGATCAATTGAAGGACAAGGAGAACTAGAGAGAAACCCTAATTTCCTCCAGGAACCCTAATCCACATTCTTCTATCTCTCTAGTATTAAACAATTAAAAGATAAAAAGAATCATTTTTAAAGCTCTATCCATTAACTATTAAGTCCTATAAACCTACAAGCCCTTTTCTTATAAAATCTTCAACCTTCTTAGATTAATAAACGATCAAAACATCACCTTTCTTCTATCCACTCATTTAAAACAAGAAAAGCAGATTACCATTTCTCTGTGGACGACCCGTACTCACTATCGGCTAGCTATTGCGACACTGCTATTGATTGCGGTTATTTACAACATACAAAGACACATTTTCACGATCAATCAAATGTTGTAGTATAGTTGTGAGTATTCCCGCCTGTCACGCGGGACTCGGATTCGATCCCCGGCAACGGCGCCATTTGATTGATCGTGAAAAAACGTGTGTCTATGTATAATGTAAATAACCGCAATCAATAACGGTATCGTAATAACTAGCCGTGATGAGAACGGGTCATTCACAGGAAAACGGTGAACTGCTTTTCTTGTTTTAGACGAGTTAATAGAAGAAATGTGGGATTGTTGTCGTTTTATATTAGAAAGGTTTTAAAAATTTATAATAGAAGAGCTTGTAGGGTTTATAGGATTTAGTAGTTAATGGATAAAGTTAAAAAATAATAATTCTTTTTATCTTTTAATTATTTAATACTAGAGGAATAACGATGAATGTGCATTAGGGTTCTTGTAGGGAATTAGGGTTTCTCTCTACTGACTCTTGTCCTTCCATTGATCTCTATTTATTTCAAGCCCTTAACAAAATGATTATTAACGAATCTCAAATCGTGGTCGGGACTCTCATGAATTGATAGCGCGTCCGATAAGAGGGTTAATATTTATTTTGCAAAAGTTTATAAAAATTAAAACTTTAAAAAGAATTTAAGTTATAGTTTTCATCCATTATTCTAACCTATCCTACAAACCCTAACAAGCAAGAATTTACTCGCTCATAGATATTAGCGATTTAAAAGAGAGGTGGAAGATGAATGAACCCATAATTAAAAATAAAATTGCAGAAAGTAATTGCAGAATGTAGGTGCAGAAAGTAATGCGGAAAGTAAAATGCAGAAAGTAAATGCGGAAAGTAAAGTGCAGAAAGTAAATGCGACAAAAATTAAAAGAAAAAGAACTACCTTTATTGATCAACTAGTACATTACAAAATTACTTGCTGAAAAATTAAATTACAAAAACCCTGGCTGTTCGCTAGATTTCTCGATCGATCGATGGATAGATGAATGTTGAATTTTTTGAATATTGAATTATATTTGACTGATCACCATTCAAGCTTTGATCCGGACGGCATACACGGAACTTGGAGGGGTCTTCCACGATTGGGTGGACACGCGTCGAAGGTAGTATCCCTAACCTTTGCATGCTTGATTTGTTAGTTATTTTATTTGAATCGATCGCTAGTTTTTAGTCGTTAGTTGCCCCCTCGTTAATTTTCGTTTTTCGCTTCCGCACCGGCCGTGGCCTCCGCGGCGAAGGCACTAGGGACTTACACTGGTATCAAAACCAACCAAACACTCTAAACTAGCTTGCATGACCGAAGAATTCATCACAAACACCATCGAATAGTTATTGTTTTCAGCCAGAAAATTCAGCCGGCATTTTGTGTTTTAAAACTGAGTTTTCATACTTATTTTCGATCCCCGGAGCTCTCGTTTTGAAACATGCACTCCGTAGAGCTTCTTTGGTGACCCAGGGTGTCTTGAGGAGCCATTTTCTCAAAGTTTTATCGTATTTTGTCGCTGTTTTTCAACGGCTCATAACTGTTTTTTATGGCTGTCCATAACAGTCTCAAAACTGAACTTATATGCATTTTGCGATCCCCACACGCTCTTGATTTGGACCGAGAAACCGCGAGGCAGATTGGGGGCACCTCGGGGTGTTTCCGGGGGCTTTGGTCGAATCGTTCGGACTCTTGGTTGTAGCAAAGTGATTGGTTTTGGGATGGCAAAGTGCACTCAATTTTCATCGGTTGGAAAATTTGAGTGTTAGCTTCCCAGTTGTTTAATTACAGTCAAGGTTTTCTTTATACATCCTATTGTCATGTTTTTGTGTTGTTGAATATCGTCTAATTGCTATACGCTCAATTAGACGGGATTGCACACTTGTTTCGGTTACTTATTTCTGTGGATATATATCTTGATTATGGTTTAGTCGGATTGTCATGTTGGATAGCCCCTCGTGCGTTGCTTGTACAGTTTTGATTTACTTTGTTGTATTCATTTGTTCAGGATGAGCTCCAACATGTGGCCACCATTTCCGTATTATGTATATTCTTTTATTGGGGCTCGACCAGGATACGGTCGCTGTCACCCTTGTATATATTTCATTTCTTTACTAGGATTAACCCATGAGAAGTGCTCGAGTAGCCAGGTTCTAGAATGCAGCAGGTGGCCATCTCATGGAGTTGAGACCGGGCAGCCTCGCTCTAGAATTGGTGGTTTGCTTTCCGCACTTATAAGGGTTATAAGATCGACCCACGGAGTGGTGCATAAGTTACCAGATTCTAGAAAGCGACGGGTGACCGACTCATTTCATTGAGGGCGTGTTATCTAGTATCTAGAATTGGTAGGTGGCTAGCCGCACTCATATGGATCTAGGATCAATTTTGTATGGGCTATCCACATGACCGGGGAACGCCACGTCCCATTTATGGCTCAAATGAAACGCGAGGCTCCTAGTTTATCCGCTATTCCATATTGTTGTTCGCATGCCTATGATGATTATTATCTTCCTGTGATGACTATTATCTGCCTGCAATATATATATATAGTAGATACTTCTATATGTTTTGCATCCGCTGTAGTCCTGTCCCTGCCCTGCTGTAAGTTAAGTAATCTTACGGTGAAGACGCGGGACCCTGTGGCGAATGCGGATGGCATATAAAAGCATGCTATTTTGGTTGTTTCTGGTGTGTCTTAGAAACTAACTTTGATGGGACTGCATTATATCTTTAATGCAAGAAAAACAAACATATTTGATGTTGTCGAAACCAATTTTTAAAACTACTCGGTTTTCTTCAAAACAACTGTCGTGTTCTTTTGCTTTGTCTAGGGTATTCGCTTAGGAATATCCTACACTTCATTCTATGAGGAAAGAGACTTGATCTCTTCACTGGGAGTTCTCTCTTAAGCAAAAGTTTATGTTACTAGTTTTAAAATGCAGAGCCTAAACCATTCCATTTCAATACCACTCGAGTTCTTTCAACGATATCAAGTTCATTACGTTAAAGGTTTTTCGCCAAAACCAGACGTAGCCTTCCGTCGTTTTAGATGAGTATCAACTAGTATTCATGCTATGTGTTTTGACCTTCGCCAAGGTATAGTGTTTGGTAGCTAGGGGATACTTTTCTATAGCATAGGTAGATGCATTAATCTAGGACAGGAGTACAGCTGTTTTGACCTTCGTCAAGGGCTTGTACTAATAGGTCTAGATTAATCAGAACAATGACGGGTTGAACTTGACTTGCGACTTATGATGTTTTGACCTTCGTCAAGGTCATAAGTTCTTAGGACAAAAACCATATCAGGAGTTTCAAATATAAGATAAACTTGCCAAGTTTGCGCATACCTTCTGGAGTATGATAATTTTGGTCGGCTTCCATCAATATTATCACATGATGATAGTTGGGTCCCGATTTCTACTGATGAGTAAGTATTACTCCTCGGGAGATTTTCACTTCACAATTAGCTAATCTATTAGGTGTCTAGAAAGTGTTAACGAGGGGTTATTAATTGTGTTTGTGCGAAAGCACGGGGGACCTCCCTCGGAGTACCAATACCGACCTGGCTGAATGGTTAGTGAACTTGTAATGTGTATATTGTAAGGTCGGGTGTGCCCCGCACATGTGCGCAGCGGATGCGGGGACGGACGGAAAACAAAAATTCCGTAGGAGCGCAATCGACCATACGCCAAAATTGTCCAAACACTAATATCTAGCTAATTGTAAAGAGTAAAAAGAAAAGTTCAGAGGTTCAACAACCTTTGGAGCGTGTCCGACTGATCCCGGAAGACCCCGTATAAACTCTGTGAGCTCCCGAACACGTCTGCACGCCGACCGCCTCGCCGTATATGATCCGCATTGAAAGCAAACTGCCCAAGCGCCAACTCTGTCACCGGGCGGAGAAACTTCCTCTAGAAGCTTGCTAACCATAGAGGAAGGCGATGCGAACAATAGGTAATCTCTACTTTTTGCAAAATCTCACCATGGCAACACTTGCCATTAATCAAGAAAGCTTGAGCTCATGTTATGAGGAAGAAGAAGATAGTTTATTTTGTGATGGCTTGATTTTGTGAAAAAAAATGTGTCTGCTCTATTCTCACACCATGTCATGTATCAACCATGACACATACCCTTTCTCACTCTCTCTCTCTCTCATGTGTGTGTTAACATACAAGAGAGAGGGTGGGCCCTACCATTTGTTAAGCATATAAAATAACTAATAATATATATATATATATAAAGATATATATACATTTACATATATATAAAGATATATATACATTTATATATATATATATATATATATATTTGTATATTTATTTATACTTAATATATAATGGTGGGAATTAATATATATATCAAATACATATATATTAAATAAGTATTAGTACATGTATCATATACACTATACTAGAAACCGTATCATTAATACGGTTATCAAGTCAACACTTGACTTGGTATTTCGGCTATGAAACCGGCTAGTATAACAGTCGTCCGATTGAACATGTATATCCAATATACATGTTTTACCGAACTCGTGTACGTATCCCTATACGTACGTCACATCGCGTTTTCCTTGGACACGCACTTTCGTTGCAGGACTCTAAAGACCTGTCAATACGCTGGCAATAGGTACTACAGGATCGTATCCGATTGAATCTGAAACACTTTCAGATTCAACCCCCTTTCGGATTAAGCCACAAGCTCGTCAGTGGCACTAGCTGTATGTAACAGCTACCCAGATATGAGCAAGATAAAGACAGGTCGACGAGCGAACTCATCCAGACCCAACTAAGTCTATAAGTGACATTCACCGTACAGTCCGGTCTCTTCGTCAAAGAGTATCGCATACCAGGTTTAGAGGGTGGAATTTGTCAAACCCCCAATAACCCGATAAGTCATGCTGATAAAGGATCCATAACCAAAGAGATACAACTGGTAGCACTTACCAGTTTATCTTTACTGCTGTGGCTACAGACTTCTGGCTATAGTCGTGTCCTGCACAGTACGATATCGACCCCCAATACCGGGAGTGACGAAGTCCCTCGACCGCTCACTACCTCCATTTGCTTCGGGATTGTATCCAACTGAAACCTGTTTGCACGACTCAGTAGAGCCGTGGTAGGGTAGTAATCAAAGTACAGCGGGAACACACACGAGACACTGTGGCGATTTCAGGTCTAGGGACTACCCTGTACTCATGTCACCAGAGAACTGCTATGTGACATTGGTATAATACCAACTAGGAGTTCTCGGCGAGTCCGTTCAGTGTAACTCATCCAATGAGCACCTGTATACAATCATCAGTGTCAAACACCAATGGCTATGAGATTAGCCATTGCCTCGTACAAGGTCATGAAACGTATACACTAGTCTAAACTGGAGTACCGATGCCTTGTCTCAATACTCTTATGACTAGGGATATTTAAGGATGTTCTTATAAACTGCCAGGCCCCACTATTATGATCCTTATCATAATCCTGGTAGTCAAGTAAAGATCCTATGGGCTTTATCTCATGTATTTACGATACACGATAACTAGTAACACACATGGACATAACAGATAAAGACAAACTAGATAGCTCACCATCATCTCGAGTAAGACTGTTCTTGGTATAAGCCCTCCTCGAATTCAGTAATTGCACTCCCGCAACTACGAAAATTGCCTTGAGGGCACCAATATCCAACAAACTCCTACTTGCACTCAAGGCCAATAATTGCGGTATCGCATGCACACATCTCATATGCTACTGCATACCCAACTTCTGTACTAACAGTTTCGCAAACTGTGTTCAAGAAATAGCCTCAGTGAGTGGATACGCTAATATGTTTCTAACTATATCTCTCTGATCTCAACTTCGCGGAGATCAACTAGCTCCCGAAAAGAGCGATACCTACCCTAGGATTTTTTTTATAGCTGATAGGACCTTGTTCACAAATGAACATATTTATCCAAACAAATACATAGGATGTATTCTCTGCTGATTCATAATCAACATCTAGCACCTTGACTACCCCAGTATCTCGATTGAAACTCTTCCAATACACTGCTCCTCATAAGAGGGTAAACTAATGACTCACGACAGACACTCTGTCACCCTTGTCACTACGGAAGCTGGAATCGGTAATTACCTCCCGAAAGAGTCTGCTATTACCATACACCAAGAACATCGCATATGCTCTTGACTTCTTCCTATGTTTCTCCAAGATTGGATTAATGTCGGCTTACTGCACTAAGATTAAGAGCAATATCCGGTCCGGTATTTAACATCGCATGATTGAACTCACTACCGAAGCATGTCGAATGTCATTCATGCGAGTTTCTCTCTTCATTAGTCCTGAAAGACATCATTTTAGAGAGAGTGACCCTATTACCCGCAGGTACATTACCTCACTAAGAGTCCTCCATTCTAAACTACTTTAGAATGGTGTCATTATACCTGAATTTGGATAATCTTAAATTCCTTACCAGGTCTAACTCTATAGACCTAGTCACCAGAATCATTGACATATGTATAATCCACAAAAAGAGAAACAAAAGTGACTACCAATGTTTGACCGAATCATAGTATAGGAATATCACTTCCTATCAAGAGTATGTTATCCACATCAGTATGCAGAATCTGATAGTACTCTCTACAGCTTTCTTACAAATATATGGTTCATCTCTTATTTTGATGAATTCAATCACTTTGACCGTTGCATCAAAAGCAAATGATCCACCTCTGCTATGCCTGCTTTTGTCTATAAATAGACTTAAGAAACTTTGCACACTTTCCGCTGCTCCCACCGAATAAGACAATCCTCTGGTAGAGTCATATACACATACACTTTTAAATCCAATTTAGAAAGACATTATAATCATACTCATACCAGATATCATGGTCATGAAAACAACAGCTGGCAAATTTTATCTGTATGGACTTCAGCACAGATTATGAAGTAACAGTACCATCACAATTCACATCGGGTATTTGATGAATACTGTATACTACAAGTCTATCATTTATTAGGTTAATACCTTTCCATTTGCACTGATCTCAAAAGAACTGCTTGCTTCTTATGGGTTTTATCCCTTTCAGGAGCACACAACAAAGTCTATAATTTGTTGTAGTGCATGTAGTCCAACTTAGATAACTTGGCTTCCAGCCATCAGTCGGAAGTCACCACTTCCTATGACATGCTGATAACTAGTAGGGTCATCATAACATGATGCAAGTCTCCTAGTCACCGTCTATGAGAAAACCGAAGTATCTCTCGGGTGGCTGAGGTCACCTACTAGATCTGCAGAGTAGCTATGGTCTGTTAGGATCAATTGGATCATCAAGTTCTATTAAAATTTTGGTAACTATTTGTGGTTATGGAATCATTTCCAGTTCTACCATACTCCCACTAATTTCTATTGCAATAAATTCCCTAACCAAGGATGCGGCGATTCAAGAACAAAACAATTCTGAACTTGAAAAATGGAAGAAGCTATCCCTCACGAAATCTTGGGATAACCCACAAACTGTTATTTCCAAAACGTGCCTCAAGTTTATCCGGATTATGGTTTTAAACACAAACTAGATAGCCCCATATCTTAACAATATTAAGATGAACACTATTCTATATCACATATAGAAAAGAGGCACTTCTTTAGGTAGAACCAGTATCAATTGTTATGCATCTATTTTCTAATGCATCCCCTAAATTGAAGAAGGCAACTCAACATTACTAATCATGGAGCGCACCCGCGGATGAGCAATCTGAGAGAGAATCACATTCTCAATATAGAATACCTAGAACCAACCCCTTGTCCATATGGACATTGGACAACATACATCAATATGTATAAGTCCCTAGAGTTCACTAACTCATTTTCCGTGTGCTGTTAATTGAAAAACATTCTTTTGGTTAAAATAAACCAAAATATTGTTGTTTAGGCAAAACTTGATGATTTTACTTGATAGCTGTTAGTGTTTATGCCCTAGAAGGCCATTACTGTATCATACTAGCTTGTATATTACTTAATGGAAGCTTGGGATATTCACATGTATATAACAGTCTTGCTAAACATGGTAGTATGCTACTTGGTTTTTCTATCTTAATATGTGAGTATACGTATTGATAGAGCTCTTAGGATCTTGCTTGGCTACCAGCGTTGTGATGGCAGTCACACTAGTGGGGGCTGGGTAGTCTACAAGCACATCCTTATTCAGGTCCCTGGTCGTTGGATTATCGAGACGGAGCATCGATACTCCGGAGTAGACTAGTGTGTACGCTTCTCATCCCAGTTGGGGAGATGGTCTGTCCCACAGCCATCAGTACGTCGTACTGGAGATAGTATACAGGTGCTCGTTAGGTTACGGGTACACCGGACAGGACTCACAGGGAACTGTTGGTTGGTTTGATACCAGTCGTCAGTGAACAGTTCCCAGGTGACATGAGTACAACGTAGTCCGCAGACTTGACACTGCTACTTCGCCTCGAGTGTGTCCCACTGTTCTTAGATTGCTACCCTACCACGGCTCAAAGGAGTCGTGCAAACAGGTAGCAGTTGGGTGCAGTCCCGAGCACTTGGAGGCAGTGGCGGTTAGACAGGATTCGTCCCTCCCGGTATTGGGAGTAGATATCGTGCTGTGTCAGAGAGCCATTACGCAAAGTCCCTGGCCAGGGCAAGCGAGATTTGCTGGTAGGTTCCAGTAGTTTCTCAGGGTGTAATGGGCTTCACTCCGACACGACTTATACCGCTATTAGGGGACTGACGCTTGCCGCCCCCCTAGGCCCGATATGCGATAGTCATGGACGAACGGACCGGACTGTATGGAGATTGTCACATCAGACTCAGTAGGAGTTCGGATGGGTTTACTCATCGGCCTTCTTATCGACAACTACCTGGGGACCGTTACGTACAGCTAGTGCCGCTTGCGGTCTGTGGTTAAACCCACTGCCAGCGTAGTAGTCGAGTCTCTAGAGTCCCACACAGAGAGTTTCCTACTCCAGGCGAAACGATATAGAGGTTGCATGGTTTTGCGACAAAGGGTTCGGACGCATACGTGCGTTTACGCGCGTACGACTTTCGGACAGATTTTACCAGTCGGCTTTGGTTTAAGCCAGTTACTGGTATCCGGTTATTGGATTTTTACAGTCTAAAGTTTTTCCGTATTTTTGCGGATCGGAGGGGCGTTCTCGTAATTACTCGAGAAGCTTCTAGAAGTGGTGACTAAGGAGGTTTAGGTGTCATTTGCATTAAATGAGTTTAGTGAGTCATGAGGGTGATTCATGCATATCATTAATGCATGATAAATGCTTAATGAGTCATGGTTATGAATCACCACTAGATATTTATGAAACTTCATTATTCATCATTTTAGTTTTCTTTTATGAATGAATATTAAAGGTTCATATATATTATGATAGATTTACTATTCTCATCATAATCATTCTCACCTTCTCTCTCCTCAAGCTCTCTCTCTTCAAAAGACTAATCCTCACCCTCATGTGTTGAGATCTAGGATTAGTAAGACTAATCAATCCATAACCATCTCTATATTACACCTAGCTTCTTTGATTAGCAATCAAAGTTGGTTAGTTACCTCAAGTTAGAGGTTTAGCTTGGAGTTTCGCTCTCGGGTGGATCGTCTACTACCTAGAGAAGGCCGAGGAGAACCAAGGAGGACATAAAGAAGAAGGACCGGTTCATTAGGTATAATCCCTAATCTCTTATGTAATGAAACTCATAAGAATACGGTTTTTAGGGTTTAGCTTCGATTCATGCGGTTAGTCGATGTTTGTTGTTTGAACTTGATAGTTTTTGTAAATTCCGCCTCCCCATAAGTACTGGGGTGTACTACATCGACTTACAGTGGTATCAGAGCCTCGCTAAACACTAAATAACTTAATCGCAAATTTGTACGAATTTCGAACGAAAAAAACGATCCCGGAAAACCCTAGTTCTGTTAAGTTTCTGTCGAAGTGAAAATGAAGTCCTAAAATTTTTCTGGAGTGTTCAGAGAGCTAGAAATGGGTCCAGGAGAACACCCAAGAAATTCGAGCCCATGAATCGGCAACTCGGCCGCGGAAGCGCGGCGGATCGGTGGGATCTGCCGCGCATCCGCGGCGCTTTGACCGAGTCATGGACTCGTTTTTCTTGTGTGGGTCCCCTGTGACATTTGGGGTTTTCTGGGATATTTAATTATTGCTCAGGTTACTGTTTAACAGAGCAGATTTTGGAGCAATTTTGAAGTTGTTTATTCGATCGAAAAATACAGTATTTGCGTATTGGATTATATCTGTGATTGTTTGATGTGTTCGTAAACCTCCCCCAACTGCTAGTATGTCGGTTGGCAGGGGGTTGCACATTTCTGAAATGGTTATAACTGTTTGTGCATATAAACTGTATTGGACTGTTGTGGTGTATAGCCGGGGTTCGCAATGGGTTAATGGTTAATTCATTTGTTGTAAATGTAATTTGTTGTAATATTATTTTCGCGGGGCACTTCCAGGTTGCGGTTGTAGCCACCGTTGTATTATTTCATTTTACTGTTTTTGCTCCTAGGACTGACCCAAGGTGGGGTACACAAACTGCCGGGTGGGTAGTTTGCCGTACCCGTAGGGGTCGAGGGTGGGGTAAACGGCTATTCATCACAACTGTGTAATCTGTCTTTTCTTGCAGGCTCAAAAGAAATACAGATTGCTTGCAAATCCAATATTGTTTATCTGTGTTCTGGAATGAATATCATTGCGTCAGACGAATGTAAAATATCTATATTATGATAGCTATTTAGACGTCACTTATGTTTTACACCCGCGCTAGCCCAGCCCCCGCTCTGTCGTTAGTTAAGTAACCTAACGGGTGATGACGGGACCCCGTGGCGAATGCGGATGGCATAAGAGGACGTTGTATTTTCGTTGTTTTCTGCAATGATAGGTTAATGATGGGACGCATTATCTGTAATGCAAAGTAAAATAAACCAAAGTTTTAATCGTTGGAACAATTTAAAAGAAACCGCTCGGTTATTTTTAAAACAGATATTATTAAATACGGAGATTTAACCACTCCTTTTAAAAGCTATCAGGTTCCTTCGGTTATATCAAGTTCACTACGTTCACGGTTTCGCCAAAACCAGTCGTAGCCCTCCGTCATTTCTTATGGATGGTCAGTAGTATTCAAGCTATGCTTGTTGGCATACGTCAAGGCATAGTGTTTGGTAGCTGCTGGGGTATTCATTTGTTGCATAGATAGATGTGTTGGTTTGGGACAGTCGCATTACCTTGTTGGCATACGTCAAGGGTATATACGGGTGGGTTCAAATTAACAAGATAATGATGGGCAGAACTTGACATGTGACTTATGATTTGTTGGCATACGTCAAGGTCATAAGAGCATGGGGCAAAAACTTTTATCGGGAATTTCTAAAGAAACTGAAATTTGCAAAGAGATGCATACCATTTGGAGTTTGATGAATGTTGGTAGGATTCCTTCAACATTATCATACGATGATATTTGGATCCCGATCCTACTGTGAGTACATGCTACTTATCAGGATATTCGTCACTTAACGATCAATGCTATAAACCTAGTAGGTGTCCAGAAAAGTGTCAGCGGGGTTACGCCCCCAGAGAAAAGAGGTTCTTTAATTAAGGAACTTCGCGAAAGCGTTGGAAAACCTCCCTCGAAGTATCGACACCAGCCTGGCTGAACGGTTAAGCAAGTATTGTACGGTGAGAATAGTCTTGGCTAATTCTTCTTTTATGGTTTGAGGAAGGATTCGAGAAACAGTGGGAGCCATCCAGTTTAGATAAACTAAAAACCACTCTAAACTTGCAAGAGCATCATGCTAAAGTGTTTTCTTCTCTCTCTCCTAATTGCAGCGACCCTGAAAATGACTGGACTTAAGTTACTTTTAGAGAAAAATATACTGACAGGGCCAAACTATAAAGATTGGCTGCGGAATGTCAAGATGGCTTTGACCTATGACAAACTGGGGTACGTCCTCACCGCTACAGCACCTGCTGTCCTTGGTCCCAAATCCAGCAATGCGGATAAGGAAATCCGTAAAACCTGGGATTTAGATTGCGCGAGAGCCAAGTGCATCGTGCTTGCCTCGATGAACAATGAACATCAGAGGAGGCACGAGGATATGTCCCTAGATGGCATATTTCTCCATACAAAGGAACTTTATGGAGAGCAATCTCGTATAGCAAGATACGAGACCTCTAAGAAACTGTTTCGAGCGAGGTTGGCTGTCGGGTCATCGGTAGGTGAACATGTCCTACAGATGATCGGCTATATTGAAGAGCTCGCGGACCTTGGGACGACTTTGGATAATGAGCTCTATACAGACCTCGTTCTCCAGTCCCTTCCTCCCACCTACGCCCAGTTTATCCTCAACTTCAATCTTCAAGGAAAAGAAGTTGAACTTGCGGAACTCCTGAACATGTTAAGGAGTGCAGAGGGCACTTTGCAGAAGGCAAGGGAAACACCCGCTATGTTTGTTGGCGGATCATCTTCTTCCGGGTCCAAGGCTAGGGCCAAAGGAAGGAAGAAGAAGGCCGCACCCAGACCTAGAGGAGGTGTTAGTAAGGTGGGAAAGAAGGGAAAGAAAAAGTTTACAGCACCGGTAGTTGGCCTGGATGAGTGCTTCCATTGTCACAGGAAAGGGCACTGGAAGAAGGATTGCAAGGCGTGGAACGCCAAGAACCAGGAACCGAAGCAAGCTGTGGCTTCGACTTCAGGTGTGTTTGTAATTGAGAATTGTCTGTCGATCAACTCTACTTCCTGGGTATTGGATACCGGGTCAGGATCTCATATTTGCAATTCATTGCAGGCACTGAGAAACCGTAGAGTGCTGAAGGAAGGTGATATGATCCTCAGGGTTGCTAACGGAGCTAGCGTGGGAGCTGCGTCCGTCGGGGATTATCACCTAGGATTGACGAGTGGACACATTTTGGTTTTACATAACTGTTATTTTGTACCCAGCTTAACGTGTAATATCATATCAGTTTCCTTGTTATCAAATAAAGGTTATGATTTCACGTTTGTAAGAGATGTTGTCAACATCCACCTTAATCATGGTTTGATTGGGTCCGGTACTTTAAATAACGGCATATATGTGTTAAACCAACTCCAAATTTTCAATGTCCAGAACACACTAAAAAGAAAGTCTCCAGATTTAAATAAAGCTTTCTTATGGCATTGTAGACTGGGTCACATCAATGAGAGAAGGTTGACTAAGTTGCATAGAGAAGGATATTTGGACACGTTCGAATATCAAACTTATGACACTTGTCAATCTTGTCTCAAAGGAAAGATGACAAAGACTCCATTCACTGGACAAGGAGTAAGAGCGAGCGAGCTCTTAGGACTCATACACAGCGATGTATGCGGTCCAATGTCTACACATGCGAGAGGTGGTTTTTCCTATTTCATTACTTTCACGGATGATTTCTCTAGGTTTGGACATGTCTTCTTAATGAAGCATAAATCCGAAGCCTTTGAGAAATTCCTGGAATACAAGAGTGAAGCGGAAAACCAAACAGGCAAAAGTATTAAGACACTGAGATCTGATCGAGGTGGAGAATACTTAAGTGCCGAGTTCCTAGGTTACCTAAAAGAGAAAGGAATTCTCTCTCAGCTTACTCCTCCATACACTCCACAGCACAACGGTGTATCAGAGAGACGGAATCGAACCCTATTGGATATGGTACGATCCATGATGAGTAATGCTGAGTTGCCGCAATCTTTCTGGGGGTATGCGCTAGAATCAGCGATACATCTTTTGAACAGAGTTCCAACCAAAACTGTGCCTACCACACCATATCAGATGTGGAGTGGGAAGAAACCCTATCTTCAGTACCTGAAGACGTGGGGATGTCCAGCTTTTGTAAAAAAGCAGCATCCGGACAAGCTCGAGGCACGCTCAGTAGAGTGTAAGTTTGTGGGATATCCAAAGAACTCTACAGGATATTGCTTCTATTACGCAGAGGAACAAAAGGTTTTTGTTTCTCGTCATGCCCGCTTCTTAGAAACTGAATTTTTGGAAAATCAGAAGAGTGGGAGCGAAATAGAACTGGAAGAAATTCCAGAACCACAAACTGCTACTGAAAGTTTGGTAGAACCAGAGGTTCAAGAAGAACAGAACATTCCCGCACCCCTCCGCAGGAGTAGTAGGCCGTCTCGTCCGCCTGAGAGATACTACGGTTTTCTCATAGATGGGGATAGAGAGGATTGCATCATAGATGATGATGAACCTACTGACTTCAGGCAGGCCATCCAGAGCGGCGACTCGGTACGATGGCTAGATGCAATGCGGACCGAAATGGAGTCCATGTACACCAACAAAGTATGGACTTTGGACTTTGCTCCAGATGGGGTAAAACCCATAGGATGCAAATGGATCTTCAAGAAAAAGATTGGTGTAGATGGACAGGTGGAAACCTATAAGGCTAGACTTGTTGCAAAGGGTTTTCGTCAAAGACCTGGTTTGGACTATGACGAAACTTTTTCTCCAGTGGCTATGCTCAAATCCATTCGGGTCCTTCTTGCTATTGCTGCCTTCCATGATTATGAAATCTGGCAGATGGACGTAAAGACGGCTTTTCTGAATGGAAATTTAGAAGAGAGCGTCTATATGGATCAGCCAGAGGGTTTCAATCAGAGTGGGAGCAGCGGGAAAGTATGCAAGCTGCTTAAATCCATTTACGGACTAAAGCAGGCATCGCGGAGTTGGAACATCTGTTTTGATGAGACAGTCAAAGAATATGACTTTATCAAAAATCCAGATGAACCGTGCATATATAGTAAAGTTGTGGCCAGAAGTGTCGTATTCCTCGTCTTGTACGTGGATGACATTCTATTGATAGGAAATGACATTCCTATGCTACAATCTGTCAAAGGATTCTTGTCACACAGGTTCTCCATGAAAGACCTGGGTGATGCCTCTTACATTCTGGGGATCCGGATCTATCGTGATAGATCCAAGAGGATGTTGGGACTTTCGCAGTCCAGGTATATCGACACTGTACTGAAAAGATTCAGTATGGAAGATTCAAAGCGCGGTAATCTACCGGCTTGTCACGGAATCACCCTCTCCAAAGAGATGTCTCCCAAGACTGATTTGGAAAGGGAACGCATGTCTATTATACCCTACGCTTCTGCGGTAGGCTCTATAATGTATGCGATGTTGTGTACCAGACCAGATGTAGCTTACGCACTGAGCGTGGTAAGCCGGTATCAGTCAGACCCAGGGGAGAAACACTGGATAGCAGTAAAGAACATTCTCAAGTACCTGAGGAGGACTAAGGAGATGTTCTTGGTTTACGGCGGAAAAGACCTCAGGTTGGAGGCCTTTGCTGATTCCGGCTTCCAGAGTGATAAGGACGATTCCAAGTCCATGTCGGGTTATGTCTTTACCCTCAATGGAGGGGCGGTGTGCTGGAAGAGTTCCAAGCAGGACACCGTTGCTGACTCAACGATGGAAGCGGAGTATATAGCTGCTTGCGATGCCGCAAAAGAAGCAGTCTGGATGAAGAAGTTCCTAACAGAACTTCAGGTGGTTCCTACCATAGTTGATCCAATACCTCTGTATTGCGACAACAACGGAGCTATAGCTTTAGCGAAGGAACCAAGGTCCCATCAGAAGTCCAGACACATCTTGAGGCGGTATCACCTGATCAGGGAGATCATTGATCGTCAGGAGATCGAGGTTCGGAGAGTTGCTTCAGAAGAGAACATTGCTGATCCATTCACGAAGGCCCTTCCTCAGATTCAGTTCGAGAGGCTACTCGAGATCATTGGTCTGCGATATGCCAGTACATGGCCCTAGTGCAAGTGGGAGATTGTTAGTGTTTATGCCCTAGAAGGCCATTACTGTATCATACTAGCTTGTATATTACTTAATGGAAGCTTGGGATATTCACATGTATATAACAGTCTTGCTAAACATGGTAGTATGCTACTTGGTTTTTCTATCTTAATATGTGAGTATACGTATTGATAGAGCTCTTAGGATCTTGCTTGGCTACCAGCGTTGTGATGGCAGTCACACTAGTGGGGGCTGGGTAGTCTACAAGCACATCCTTATTCAGGTCCCTGGTCGTTGGATTATCGAGACGGAGCATCGATACTCCGGAGTAGACTAGTGTGTACGCTTCTCATCCCAGTTGGGGAGATGGTCTGTCCCACAGCCATCAGTACGTCGTACTGGAGATAGTATACAGGTGCTCGTTAGGTTACGGGTACACCGGACAGGACTCACAGGGAACTGTTGGTTGGTTTGATACCAGTCGTCAGTGAACAGTTCCCAGGTGACATGAGTACAGCGTAGTCCGCAGACTTGACACTGCTACTTCGCCTCGAGTGTGTCCCACTGTTCTTAGATTGCTACCCTACCACGGCTCAAAGGAGTCGTGCAAACAGGTAGCAGTTGGGTGCAGTCCCGAGCACTTGGAGGCAGTGGCGGTTAGACAGGATTCGTCCCTCCCGGTATTGGGAGTAGATATCGTGCTGTGTCAGAGAGCCATTACGCAAAGTCCCTGGCCAGGGCAAGCGAGATTTGCTGGTAGGTTCCAGTAGTTTCTCAGGGTGTAATGGGCTTCACTCCGACACGACTTATACCGCTATTAGGGGACTGACGCTTGCCGCCCCCCTAGGCCCGATATGCGATAGTCATGGACGAACGGACCGGACTGTATGGAGATTGTCACATCAGACTCAGTAGGAGTTCGGATGGGTTTACTCATCGGCCTTCTTATCGACAACTACCTGGGGACCGTTACGTACAGCTAGTGCCGCTTGCGGTCTGTGGTTAAACCCACTGCCAGCGTAGTAGTCGAGTCTCTAGAGTCCCACACAGAGAGTTTCCTACTCCAGGCGAAACGATATAGAGGTTGCATGGTTTTGCGACAAAGGGTTCGGACGCATACGTGCGTTTACGCGCGTACGACTTTCGGACAGATTTTACCAGTCGGCTTTGGTTTAAGCCAGTTACTGGTATCCGGTTATTGGATTTTTACAGTCTAAAGTTTTTCCGTATTTTTGCGGATCGGAGGGGCGTTCTCGTAATTACTCGAGAAGCTTCTAGAAGTGGTGACTAAGGAGGTTTAGGTGTCATTTGCATTAAATGAGTTTAGTGAGTCATGAGGGTGATTCATGCATATCATTAATGCATGATAAATGCTTAATGAGTCATGGTTATGAATCACCACTAGATATTTATGAAACTTCATTATTCATCATTTTAGTTTTCTTTTATGAATGAATATTAAAGGTTCATATATATTATGATAGATTTACTATTCTCATCATAATCATTCTCACCTTCTCTCTCCTCAAGCTCTCTCTCTTCAAAAGACTAATCCTCACCCTCATGTGTTGAGATCTAGGATTAGTAAGACTAATCAATCCATAACCATCTCTATATTACACCTAGCTTCTTTGATTAGCAATCAAAGTTGGTTAGTTACCTCAAGTTAGAGGTTTAGCTTGGAGTTTCGCTCTCGGGTGGATCGTCTACTACCTAGAGAAGGCCGAGGAGAACCAAGGAGGACATAAAGAAGAAGGACCGGTTCATTAGGTATAATCCCTAATCTCTTATGTAATGAAACTCATAAGAATACGGTTTTTAGGGTTTAGCTTCGATTCATGCGGTTAGTCGATGTTTGTTGTTTGAACTTGATAGTTTTTGTAAATTCCGCCTCCCCATAAGTACTGGGGTGTACTACATCGACTTACAGTAGCAACAATTGCTCTGAAAACCGACATTGAGGAAAAATTATCCATTCTCAATTCTCTGCTCCTTCTCAGCATCTGTAACGCCCTACAGATGTGGGATTCTAATCCGGTATCTTTATACCCAAGAGTTAGAGTTTATTGAGAAATAGTTTCTCAAGACACAGACGCATGGGAAATCTGAAACATTAAAAATGTTTCAGTGGGATTAGACGAGTATTCACAGTATTGCCTTTTTCATTGCCCGGGTTCATGACAGTAGTCACAATTTCCTTTTCTCACTTCAACCCGTTTTGATGTCTTTCCATCTTACCTTCTTGTATACCGAACTTATGATAGTTGGTTTTCTCCTTTCTATTCCTTCAGCACCAGCTTCGGGATTTGGATGAAGACTATCCAATAAACATAACCGGTATACACTCCTTATATGTAAGGAGCTCTCGAGCTTGAGATAAGGTAGGAGGGATAGACAAACGAACAATTCATCTAATCCAGAACCAGTAGCCATCCTCAGACTGAAACAGTTTCATCTAGTTCGTATCTAACTATACGATGGCCTTCCAAATAATATGGATCTCTGTACCGAATACAAAGGGTTCTGGAGTTAGCAAAAAAGGGAAGTAGGATATGTGAGGACATATGTGACTATGTCATGGATTAGGGCAATTCAGACCTTCCAAAGCTGTTGATTTGGAAGAAAGGTCGGTCAACTTGGTTAAAGAGTCTTAGTTTAAGGTTAGTCCAGGGTCGCTGCCAGAGAGAAAAGAAGAAACACTCTGTGTGCACTCTAACCTATATTTGATTGGTATATTTATCTAATCAGAATGGCTCCTACTATTCTGTCAAATTTTCCTTCAAACCCTAAAAAGAGAACCAGCTGGGATTTCGTATAGAAAATCTCCCGGGAGTAACAATTACTCACAGTAGGAATCGGGATCCAAACTATCATGGAGCGGTAACCTTGACACAGTCAATAAGTCACCCCATACCATAGAAGGTATGTAATCTCATTGCAAGTTTCAATACTCGAAACTCTCGATATTAGTTTTTACCCCTAGTGGCTTATGACCTTGACACAGTCAACAAACCATAAGCTACTAGTCAAGTTCAGCCCGTCATTTCGTGATGGATTTAGACCCACCCGCATAACCCTTGACACAGTCAATAAGGTTACACGACCGTCTTAACCTATCGCATCAATATGCAAACAGGAAGACATCACTTAGCTACCGTATACTACGCCTTGACACGGTCTACAAACATAGAACGAATACTAAGTACTCTATTTCCTGAAATAACAAAGGGCTACGGCTGGTTTTGAAGAAAACCATCAACGTAATGAACTTGATCATCGTAGGAACCGAGTGGTTTTGAAAAGTTTATAGTCGCGTAGACCTTTTTTTAAGAGTGAACTTCCCATGAAGGGATCTATACTCTTTTCCTCATCGAATAAGGTGCGGGATATTCCTAATCGAATATCATGATGCAAACAAAAAGAATACGGCTACAAAAATAATTTTAGTAACACAAACTTTTTCCTAAGAGCGAACTCCCAGTGATGTGATCAAGGCTCTTTCCTCATCGAATGAGGTACAGGACATTCCTAACTGAACGCCTCAATGCAAAGCAAAAGAATCGAATAAATTTCCCTTTTTCAAAAAAATTGGTTCCTACAACGTATAGGTTTATTTTACTTTGTATTAATACAATTAATACAATCCTATCATTTAGATAATCTCATTATCTAGTATTATCCTTCTCACACAAACATTAAAGAAAAGTATCAAAAGGAGAAATATAATACACATATACGCCATCCGCATTCGCCATGGGGCCCCGTCATACACCGTTAAGTTACTTAACTAACGGGAGAGCGAGGGCAGGGCTAGCGCGGATGCAAAACATATATAGCATTAATATATATATATATATATATATATATATATATATATATATATATTAACATATATAAATATACCATCACACGCAAATAATCACAATACAGCATGAGGAAAAATAGCATCACAGAGTTTGGAATGGTCGGATCACCTAGGAATCACATGTTTCGTTCGAGCCACAAACAAAGCACGAAATACCCCGGTCACGTGAATAGCCCGTGCGTAGCCAAAAGCAAACCCCTACGAGTGCGGCAAGTCATCCGCTAACCCGAGAAATAAGGCAACCCGACATCATCACCATGATGGGGCCACCCATCACTTTCTCGAATCCAATAACAAGAGCACTCCTTCGTGGGTCTATCCTAACCCCCTACAAGCGCGGCAAGCAGCCCGCTAATCCTAGAATCGAGTGTCCCGGTCTCAGCTCCTTGAGATGGCCACCCACTATAATCTAGAATCCGGTTGCCAGTGCGCTCTCTGTGGGGTAACCCTAATACCTGTATTAATACAACGGTGACATCGATCGCAGCCTGATCGAGCCCCGACAAATAATAATACAATAAGAGGAAACGACGGCCACATGTCGACCGCTCGTCCCGAATAAAAGAATATACATTTTGACTACATTATGAATGAAATGAAACAGATAACATCGCAACATCCAAATATGTACATGGTTGTTCATTTCGCAACGATCCAATCCACACCAAACAAACTTAACATAGAACATCACAGACTCACAAATACATATCAACAAGTATGTATTATCGTATTAACTGAGTTAAACACTTTAACATCATTAATACGGACACTCTACGATGTTGCAGTTTTGATCGATAACTTTCCAATACAATACGAGATCAAATCTCAATACTGGGAAAAAACAAACAATACCAAAAATCCTATTTCTACTAGTTTAAACCCCAAAGAAAATTGGGGGCAAACTGAAATAAAATGGCCAGTAGAAAACCGGTATGGCCGGCCAAAATTGTACAACCC
The DNA here is from genome assembly GCA_030015575.1 of Agapanthus africanus. Taxonomy (NCBI): domain Eukaryota; kingdom Viridiplantae; phylum Streptophyta; class Magnoliopsida; order Asparagales; family Amaryllidaceae; genus Agapanthus; species Agapanthus africanus. Next base: position 186,583,029 of record CM057341.1, read on the forward strand.
CCCCCCCCCAAATTTTTTTCCCACTTCATTTTCACATCTAAAATGACATTCTGCAATTGTTTTAAAAAATTTAAAAGGCTTTTGAAATTTGAACAGAGAAGGGGCTTAAACTAGGAAATCGGAATCGGAAAAGTTTCGATCGAAACTAAAACATCGCCTAAGATAGTCCTAGTGCTTGGTTGGCTCTAATACCACTGTAAGGTCGGACGCACCCCATGTGTGCGCATAGTGGAAGTGGAGACGGACGGAAAACAAAAATTCTGTAGGAGCGTGATCAACCATATGCCAAAATTGTCCAAACACTAGTATCTAGCTAATTGTAAAGAGTACAAAGAAAAGTTCAGAGGTTCAACAACCTTTGGAGCGTGTCCGGCTGATCCCGGAAGACCCCGTATAAACTCCATGAGCTCCCTAACATGTCTGCACACCGACTGCCTCGTCGTAGATGATCCACGTTGAAAGCGGACTGTCTGAGCGCTAACTCCATCACCGGGCGGAGAAACTTCCTCCAGAGGCTTGCTAAGCGTGAAGGAAGGCGATGCGAACGATGGGTACTCTCTACTTTTTGCAAAATCTCACCATGGCAACACTTGCCATTAATCAAGAGAGCTTAAGCTCATGTTGTGAGGAAGAAGAAGATAGTTTATTTTGTGATGGCTTGATTTTGTGGGGAAAAAAGTGTATGCTCTATTATATATGATCCTGATTAATTCTCCTTTTAGGGTTTGAAAGATAATTCGAGAAAACATTGGAAGTCATCCTGATTAAATAAACTGATAACCAATCTAATCTTGATAGAGTGTACGCTGAGTGTTTCTTATCTCTCTCTCTGGTACAGCGACATATGACTTACCTTAAAACTAAAACTCATGAACCAAGTTAACCGGACTTTCTTACACACGTTGGCTTTCGATTGTCATGATTCAAGACAAAGTCGCAAATATCCATGCTACTCATACTTTCCCTTTGCATTTCTCTATAACACTCTGTATCACTACGATGATCCATATTGCTTAGAAATGGCCATCGTATAGCTACATACGAACTCGGTAAAATTATTTCAATCGAGAATGGCCACTGGTTCTAGAGAATTTAGATTGTATCATTCGGTTGTCTCTTCCTTTTACCTTCTCTCAGGTTGCGAGAGCTTCTTGTATTAGGAGAGTATACCTATTATGTTTATTGGATACTATTCTTCCAAATCATAGGCTGGTGCCGAAAGGTAGGAAAGGAAGAAAACCAATTAGCTTAAGTGCGGTATACAGAAGGTAGGATGTAAAGATATATAAAGGGATTGAAGTAAGGGCAAAGGAAATTGCGACTACTGTTATTAATCTGGATCGGAAAAAGGCATTACTAGGAATACCCGGCCACCCCCTTGAAACATTTATGTTTCAGAATTTCTGTGTACTTGTAAATGAGAACTGTTTTCCCAATTAATTCTGACTCCAAGGTTTGTATTTACCGGATTTTGATCTCACATATGTATAGTGTTACAGATACTGAGTAAGAGTAGAATATTGGGAAATGGGCGATCTGATCCTCAATATTGGAATTCATTGTAATTGGTGATATTGGATTAAATCTCCTGGTTTTGCCTAATGACAAATATTTGGTTTCGAATAACCATTGTTATGCACCAATTTTTAAAATGATATATTTGTATCTTTATTTTATAAAGTGAGATATAAATTTTGAAAATTGTGTTCCATATATTTAGTTTTATCAGTTGAGGATAAGATAAGGTGCATTGAATAACGTGTAAGACATTCTCGACCAAAATACAGTTTTCAACCTACAACACATAGAATTTGAGTTAGTATACTCTTGGGACTTATACATGAAAATGTATGTTGTCCAATATCCTTCGGGACAAGGGGTTGGTACTCTTACTTCATTCAGGTTTACCCATAAGTTCTATGGTTTTAGACACGCGTTCGTTGTAATGTAAGGTTCAAAGATTTTGAGAAGTTTATAGGTATAAGAATAAAGAAGAGAACTATACGTTGGAAGTATCAGGATTCTTCCAAGTGATCGAAGATATAGATACTTATGCTAGGTATTCCATCATAGTAATAATTGAGAACTTGATTCTCTCTCAGGTTACTCATCCGCAGGTTCGCTCCTTAATGAGTAATGTTGTATTGACTTTTTTCCATTTAGGTGATATGTACAGGAAACGGTTGCATCATATTTGAATCCGGTTCTATCTAAATTAGTGTCTTTGATTCTATATGTACATAAATTGGTTGCATATCTTGAGGGTATTAAGATATGGAGTTATCTGGTTCCTGTTTAAAAGCAGAATCCGGACAAACTCAAGGCACGCTTCGGTAATGGCTGTTTGTCGATTATCCCAAGTATTCGCTAGGATTTTGTTTCTACCATTCTCAAGATCAATAGTTACATTGTTCTTGACTCGCCACCTTTTTTATAAATGGAATCTTTTTGCAAAAGAAACTAGTGGGAGTATGATAGAACTGGAATTGATTCCAGAACCACAAACGGTTACCAAAAATTTAGTAGAACCTAAGAATTCAGTTGGACTTAACAATCCATTAGCCACTCCGCAAATTTTAGTAAGTGACCTTAGCCACCTGAGAGATACTTTTGTTTTCTCGTAGACGGTGATAGGGAGGTCAGCATCATGGTTATGATAGCCCTACTAGTTATCTGTAGGGCATAGGAAGTGGTAACTTTCAGATGACCAGATACTTTATATCCAAGTTGGACTCCACGCACTTCAGCAAATATTGGACTTTGGACTTTGCTGGGTGCTCCTAAAGGGGTAAAACCCATTAGGAGCAAGTAGATCTTTCGAGATCTGTACAGGTGGAAAGGTATTAATCTAATAAGGCTAGACTTGTTGATAATATTCTCATAAAATATCCGTTGTGTATTGTGATGAGACTTTTACTTCGATGTCTACGCTGAAGTCCATACGGATATGACTTTTTACTGTTGCTATTCAAGACTATGATATCTGGAAAGAAAATGACTATAACGTCTTTCCAAATAGGAATTTGGAAGTGTATGTGTATATGACTCTACCAGAGGTTAGCGTAGTCAGTGGGAGTGGCGGAAGGTGTGCAAGTTGCTTATGTCTATTCGTAGACTAAAGCATGTTTAGCAGAGATAGATCATCTATTTTGAAATGACAGTCAAGGTGATTGACTTCATCAAAATAACAGATGAACCTAGTAAGAAGTGTGTAGGGAGTACTGTCCTGGAATTTTGATTACATACTCCTAATAGGAAGTGATGTTCCTATACTACAATCGGTCAAACTTTGGTTGTCACATGGTGCTTTCTCCATGAAGGATATGGATAATATATTAGGGTTTCTGGTGACTCGGTCCAAGGTTTTAGATCTAGATTTGAGAAGTGTCCCAATCCAAGTACGTAAACTGCATTCTAAAAGTATTTTAGAATGGATGACTCCTGGCGTGGTGGTATACCCGCAGGTGATGGAGTCACCCTCTCTAAAGAGATTTCTTCTAGACTGATGAAGAGATGGACCGGCATGAATGACATATCATTTGCTTAAGAAATTGAGTCAATCATGCAATATCTTGTACAAAACCAGATGTTGCTTATATACTTGTTGTAGTAAGCAGATATTAATCCAATCTTAGAAAAACAAAGGGAAGCAATTATGAACATAAAAGGATGTTCTTGATATATGGTAACGTCAGCCTCCTCCAGGAAGCGGTTATCGGTTCAGGCTTCCAAGGTGACCCGGATGACAGAGATGATGTCATAGTTTTGAGTTTTGCTTCTTCTGAGAACAAGTATATTGGATTGGGTTCCAATAGGGATGCTGAGGTAATCATTGTGCGGGATGCTGGGTATGACTCAACGGAGGATACAGCCCAAGAAGTTTGTAGAATAAACTTGTTCATTTATGAACTTTGTCCCATCATGTATCCGGACAAAATTCTTGAGGCGGTGTATCGCTCAGTTCGGGAGATTGTTCATCTCCATAAAATTGAGATATAAAGAGATGAAGTTGGAACATTGTAGCGGATCCATTCACTGAGGTTATTTCTCGAACACAGATGTTTCTCAAACGAGCTTTGAGAAACTGATTGGTAGAGAAATTGAGTATTCGATAGCACACGGGATGTGGGTATGCGATACCGCAATAATTAGCCTTAAGTGCAAGTGGGAGATTGTTGGATATAGTGCTCTCAAGGAAATTATTGTAATTGCAGGCACGCGATTACGATAATTGAGGGAGGACCTATACAGGCAGAACAATCTTACTCGAAATGATAGTATTCTATTTGGTTTGTATTTATCATTGATGTGTATACGTTTTACTTGTTATTACGTGTTGCTAATACATAATGATGAAGCCCGTAGGATTCTTGCTTTACTACCGGCATTATGATGGCAATCATATACGTGAGAGCTGGGTAGTCTATAAGCACATTCTTAAATGTCCCTAGTCATGGGAGTATCGAGACTGGGCATCGATATTCTAGAGTAGACTAGTGTATACATTTCGAGACATCGACGAGGGGCGGTGGCCGGTTTCACAAGCCATTGGTGTTATGTTACCTAAGATAGTATACAGGTGCTCACTGGAGGTGCGTACACTAGACGGACTCGCCGAGAACTTCTAGATGGTATTATATCTATCATAAGATGGAAGTTCTCGTGTGGCATGATTACATGTTAGTCTTTTGACCTGTCTCGTGTGAGTTCCTACTGTACTTTGATTACTTCCCTAACATGGCTCAAAAGAGTCGTGCAAACAGGTTTTAGTTAGGTACAGTCCCGAGCATGGAGACAGTGGGCGATTGTCATGGATTCGTCTTTCGTGGTATTAGGAGTCGATGTCGTGCTGTGTACGGTCGGCTATCACCTTAAATCCGTGGTCACAATGGATGAGATTTACTGATATGAGTTAATTAGTTTCTCGGTTGGTGATGAACTTGATTCCGACACGACTTATCAGATTATTAGGGGTGTAACGTTTCCACCCCTAGACCCGGTATGCGATACTCTTAGACGAAGAGACCGGATTGTACAGAGATCGTCACATTCAGGCTCGGTAGGGAATGGACAGGCTTGATTGTCGACCTGCCTTTCGACAGATACCTGGGTAGCCGTTACGTACAGTTAGTGATGCTGACGTGCTTGTGGGTTTTTGGTTTATCCAGTAAATTATTGCCAGCGTATTGTCGAGTTTTTAGAGTCTCACATAGAGTGTTTTACCGGTTCAGGCGATATGATATAGATGCATATGTTGGTACATACAGAGTTTCCAATTAAATACATGTACAGGCTACACGGAATTTAATCGGATCGTTAATAATATTAGCGGTTTAGTATTAAGCCGGATTATTAAATAAGATTTTGATTTAATAATATATATATATATATATATATATATATATATATATATGTATATGTATTCTAGTATTATTGTTCACTATTCATTTTCTCTCTCTTGGCTATTCGTAATTTTGTATGAATACACGTATATGTATTTCTATATGTATACCAGATTGTATTACATATTTGTACGGAATTTGTTCTAGAAGATGGACACTTCATTTCTTGATTTTCCTTTAAAAGAAAATCAAAAATGGAGCAAAGGATGAGGTGTTATGTAGCCTGGTAAAGAAGGATGGCCTTGGTTATTATATTGTATTTTCATTTGTGGTAACTATTCTTTCATGGCTGAAAAAGAAAAGAAGAGCTATTTTTCTTTTACTACTTTACTTCTTGCTCTTCACAAAAGACTTAGCCAATTTTTCCATGGCTTCTTCTTTTTCACCTCCTCCTTCATCTTAGAAGCTCTCTTGAGCTTAGAAAATAGAGAGAAAAGATAGTGAAAATATTCATACATCCTCGCTCTCCATTCGTAGCGAGTTTGGAGCGTCGGTCGCTTCACTAGGTGAAGCCGGAGCTTGGATCGGTTCTCTCGGGTGGATCATCTTCGGTAAGGACGGTTGTCATTCAATCTTGATCCGGACGGCATACACGGAGCTTGGAGGGGTCTTCCACGATTGGGTGGACACGCGTCGAAGTTAGTATCCCTAACCTTTGCATGCTTGATTTGCTAGTTATTGTGTTTGGATCGATCGCTAGTTTTTAGTCTCTAGTTACCTCTCGTTAATTTTCGTTTTCTACTTCCGCACCGGCCGCGGCCTCTGCAGCGAGGGCACTAGGGACTTACAGCAAGACTTTCCGTGAGCTTGTGAAAACCCATAAGGGCGCAAACTCATACAAAAAATTTCCCCAATGACGAATGATGAGTCGCTCCTGGTACCATTCCAGTGTAGCGATGCAGACACCAATCAAAATCCAAATCTCCAAATCCTCCAAAAGCGAATGATGAGTTGATCCTGGTACCACATTTCAGTGTAGCGATGCAGACGCCAACTAAAATCCAAATCTCCAAAGGTCAATGATGAGTAGCTCTTGGTACCATATTTCAGTGTAGTGATGCAGACTCCAACCAAGATCCAAATTCAAAATCCTTCAACGGCGAGTGATGAATCGCTCCTGGTACCATTCCAGTGTAGTGATGCAAATGCCAACCAAAATCCAAATCTCCAAACTCTCCAAAGGCTAATGATGTGTTGCTCCTGGTACCATATTCCAGTGTAGTGATGCAGGCGCCAACTAAATTCCAAACTCAAATTCAAATATCGATTCAAATTCAAAAGTCCCACTGAATAGGACAGGAATCAAACAAGTCAAATTGAAGTCCTGCCCGATAGTACTTCTAAGATCAAAAGTTCCGCCGGACAAACGGGAAGCCCCAAATCAAATCAAGCCAACCAATGACCTCCCCGTCGGAATCAAGCTCCGCTTCAGAACTAAGTCAACCAACGACTTCCCTGTCGAAATCAAGCTTTGTCTCGGAATCAAGTTAACCAACTGCTTTCCCTGTCGGAATCAAGCTCCTCCTTAGGATATCTGCCTCTGTGTCGGAATCAAGCCTCTCCTCAGAGTATTTGCCTTCCCCGTCGGAATCAAGATCCGCCTCGGAATATCTGCTTCTGCATCGTGATCAAGCCTCTCCTAGGAGTATTTTCCTTCCCTGTCGGAATCAAGCTCCGCCTCGGGATCTCTTCCTCTGTGTCGGGATCAAGCCACGCCTCGGAGCATCTTCCTTCCACGTCGAAATCAAGATCCATCTAGGAAACAACCTCTGCGTAGGAATCAAGCTCCGTCTAGGAATCAACCTCTGCAACGGAATCAAGCTCCATTTCAAAATCAACCTCTGCATCAGAATCATGCTTCATCTCGGATCCAACCCCCTGCTGGAATCAAGCTCCGCCTTGGAATCAACCTCCGTGTCGGAATTAAGCTCCGTCTAGAAATCAACATCTGCGTCGGAATCAAGCTCTGTCTCGGAATCAATCTCTGCATCAGAATCAAGTTTCGTCTCGGAATCAACCTCTATATAAGAATCAAGCTCCGCCTCGGAATCAACCTCTGTGTCAGAATTAAGCTCCGCCTCGGAATCAACTTCTGCGTCGGAATCAAACCTCATCTCGGAACACAACATCTGCGTTGGAATCAAGCTCCTCCTCGAAATCAACCTCTATGTCGGAATTAAACTCCGTCTTAGAATCAACCTTTGCGTCGGAATCAAGTTTCGTCTCGGAACCAATCCCCTGTCGGAATCAAGCTCCGTCTAGGAATCAACCTATGCGTCGGAATCAAGATCGATCTCGGAATAAATCTTTTCTTCGGAATCAAGCTTCGTCTCGGAACCAACCTCTGTGATGAAATCAAGTTTCGCCAAAAGATCAAATCAACCATCTGTCTCCCTGTCAGAATCAAGCTCCGCCTACGGATATCGACCTCTATGTCGCTAAAAGAGAATCAAGCCAACCACTCCACGAAAGAAAATCCATCAATTTCATGCACACGAACTATACATGTGGTGTGCATTTATTGATTGGGGGCATTTTGTTCGGATCAAAAATTACACTCCACGGCCAAAGTTAAAAAGTCAAAGTCAAGACCCAAAAAGTAGGCCCGGACCAAAGCCCGAACACAAGCCAAGTGGGCCCAAGCCCGGCTCAAACCTGTCCAATCTTAAGCAAAGGGGCCAGCCCCATCTCAAGAAAGGAATTAAAATGTAATAAATAGATATGTTATGTAATAAGTAGGAAATATGCAAGAAAATGGGCAAAAAATCCAATTTTGTAAAGCCCAAGGGCTTAAGTGCAAATGTGTAAGGGTATTTAAACCCACAAAATGAATGAAATGATAGGTTTTTCTCTCACATAATTTTTGCTAGGGTTTGAACCTTCATCAAGAAAGAAGGTGGTCTTCTTCTTCTTCTTCCTCTTCTTCCTTAAGATAGAGATCCAAAGGAAAAGATAGCTCTTTTGGGTTTCTCTCATCACCCTCACCCTATCTTCTTCCCTAAATAATTCATTTGGAACAGAACCCATCTCTTAAAGAAGACTCCATTTCCTAAAGCTCAGGATCCAAGGATAAAACCCAGCAAATGAGCAAGCTTCCTTCATCAAGCTCGAAGAACAAGAGAGAACAAGGGTTCTTAGGGTGAAAACCCATGGCTTTCATCCCAAGCAAACACATTTGAACGAAATAATTTGACGAAAGCCCATGGCTTTTGTCATCCGTGTCACTTCCGCTCGTTAGCGGGGATCCCTGTCACGTCCCGCTTCTCGATGTACGGCAAGAGGACGCGACGAGGCCGCTACGTATTTACTCAAAAGTAAACACGCTAAGCGTAACTAAGCAATATAAAGTAAAGTACACAAGAGACAGGAATGTAAATGAACAGCAACTTTATTTATTAAACATTCTTTTACAAGTACAACTGAAATGAAAGTACATGAATAGGAAGCGATGCCTAAACAATGGCATAACTGAAATGAAATAAAAATGTACAAGTGTCTAAAGCTCTGGGTCAAATGGTATCTGCTCCAAATATTCAGTGCTGGGCTCGATCTCCAGTGAGTCCGAATCACCTGACAATATTCCAAAGAAAGAATAAAGGAATGTCGTCAGCGAACAATCGCTCGGTAAGTCCCAAATGTAAATAGAGATAGAATAGACAGAAAAATGATATATCTTATAATGTTTGATTATATTGTTAACGCGGTTGTTTGTAGCTTGGTATAGAAGATGCCAGTGTATACGAGAGGAGTCCCACTATTTCGGAGACTAAGCTATACGGAGCACAAGGAACCGTTCAGCCACGGTACAACGGCAATGGATATTCAGGTTAGGTGTATTATGGTTACAGTATCGTGCCACTATTAACACCTTCCGCACCAATATACCGCTTATAAACCCCGTGATCTCTTTTGTATTGATTGTATTGTTTTGTTATATAGATGGATGACTTGCCGAAACCATGATATCAGTAAATGGAATGGATATAAATGGAGAGTCATATAGACGGAGTATATCCATGGTTCGGTTCATTCAATATAGATTGATATAAATTGAATAAACGGATTCATGGATTCATGTTGTATTGTAGTTTGTACTTGAATCACATTCAAGTCAGATTGATTAAATTGAGACTCAGTCTGAGTCAGACACTTTAAAAAGAACTTGAAATCCTGAATTAGTTTTGATTTTATCAGTAACTGCTGCACATGGTCGGCAGGATTTGTGTTTTTTTCCAAGATAATTACCATGTTGATAACACAGTTTGTTAGATTTTCTACCTTAAATAGGCAAGCACCCATATCTCCGTCTCCTTGAGGCTCAATAGACTGGTCCCGCTTAAACCTATGTTTACTAGGGTCCTTATTGTAATTTCGTACAACTTGAGGGGGTTTTATGTAAAAATAGTTTGATATAATTTTCAAAATACACCTCAAGCATTTAATTATTGTCTTTAGGGTTTTCATACATGTATATTTTATAAAAGTGAAATTTCTAGTGAGTAAAACCCAATTTTCATAGTATAGGGTATTTTATTGAAATATCGGTTTTATTTTGTAGTTGAATGGTATTTTCATGTAATGGTGATTCCTTTTGAAAACTTGGAATATTTATATAATATAATTAAAATAGATATTTTAATAATATATATATATATAATGAAAGTAATTTTATTTATTTTCTTGTAGAAATCTCATTTTCAAAAGAAAAATGCATAAAAATTCCACCGAGATTGAATGCACTTTTCGGAGGTCTGCATCTCACTCTACTCGGCCCGAGGATGTGCGATAATACGCACAATCTCGAAAGGGGTCCCCAAAAGTGGGTTGTAGAGGCACAATTGCAAGGAGTTGTTTAATATATCTTTTTAAAGAAATGGTTTTATAAGTTAATAGTATTTATTTGAAATATCGTATTACAGGCTATCCCTGATCCCTATTAAAGAAGGGATAAGATGGGAACCAACCTGGTTTCCCAAATTTCCATCGTGCTATGTCATGAAATGTGTGTTGTGATGAGATAGGTCATTAGCTCTTGAGTTTTCTAAGGTAAAGGGGTAAAAAACAATAAGCAATGTCAAATCTAAACATACGGGTATTTTAATGTAAAAATGAAATAGAACTTGCTATGATTATTATTTTGATGTCAAACTTTTTCTATTATCTTTGTTAATGATTATTAAAAATATATTAACATTTTGGAGGTTTGTTATTAAGAAAAAGTTGTATTTTTGAAGAAAAGGAAATCGGAAGTCGGATTAAGTCCGTTTCCGACGAGTTTTGAAATAGAAAAGTTTTAGAATAGAAGAAGAGAAGGGAAAAAAGGACTTACTGGCTTTTGGGAAAGAAGAGGGGTAGGAGAAGAATAGGGAAGCATCGGGACGTCGTTTCGTTGCCGGAATCTCCTTGGATCGCCGCTGAAACTTCACCCTTAACTTCACTTGTACACAAAAGAGACTTGAAAGTTGTCGAGAGTTTTGGCAGGGAATTCTGAGTGAGGATGTGTGAAATATGGTGTGGTATTTATAGGGGAAATTAAGGTTTAGGGGGTGAAAGAATGCATTAAAAATTGCATTAAAATTTGGATTAAAATGGTGTTTTATTGCTCTCTAGATGAATGCAGAGAGAATAAACAATGTGGGGTTAGTGGGGATAGCTGAAGAGGTACAGGGGTTTAATTTTGGGGGCTATACCAACGGGTAAGCCCGGCGGTGTCGGTATTTTAGGGTCCTACCGACGGGTGTGGTTGGGGTTGTTGCCACATGTTGGGGTCTGTGTAAATGTTATTTTCCATGTGTTTGTTTATTCTGTGTCTCTTCAGTTTACGTGTAGTGCACGTGTAAACCCTTGGGCTTCTAAAAGATTAAAAGAAATTTAAATAAAAATTAATGTGGCTGGAGGGATTCAATCATAGGGGCTACGTTACAGCAATGCAAGGCTTTTCCAATGTGCTACAAGTACTTTCTTGCTGTTCTAAAATAAAACAAATACTTATAGTATATACAGAATTTCAAATACCCCAATTGTACATTAACTTTTAAACAATTTTCTGTACAATGAAATTGGAGTTGTTATAATCCCTAAAAGGATTGCCACCACCGACATCCCCGCAAGGGGAATGTCCATCTCGGAAATCCCAGGAAGAGGATTTTCCACCTTGGCTGAACCCCCAAAGAGGGTTCCCGCTCTCGGGACCTCCCCAAAGAGGGTCCCCGCCGTCGAGACCCCCCGCCAGGGGTCCCGCCGTCCCGAGAGGCCACCTAAGCTCTCTCTTTTCCCTTGTCGGGAGCTTCTCGATACACTCAAAACAAAACACATGCATATTGCACTTTGAGTTCACATAACTTATACGACACATTAATCAGAGATTCTCTCGCCTCAAAGTGAGGGGTAATTAACGACAGTTTTGTCCGCGGCTCCAAAGATTAGAATCCCCATAATCAATAAATCCATGCCTATTTTAGGTAGTACACCCCTGAAAAACGACCGTATCCTATCTGAATAGGGTGACGAAAAACACTCTACATTGATCATCTTGCCTCACAGGTGGTAAGCTTAACTCCAAGTCATGTACTTGGTCATATACAATTGCTGGAGCGGAAGATGATAATGCGTGTTGACTGTTACATAGAAAACTCTTATATTAATATATTATTACTTACATCTATGTAGATATTACAGGCATTTTATTAGATATTATATGCAACTCTTCGTAAATATTAGGGCATGCAACTGCTTAAATATTACATGCAACTGCTTAGATGTTATAGGCAACTTTTATAGATATTACAGGCAATTAACTGTCTAGTTGTTACATGCAACTTTTTAAATGTTACATGCAACTGCTTAGATGTTACAGGCAACTTTTTTAGATGTTACATGCAACTTTTTTAGATGTTAGATCTAGATGTTACAGAAAACTGCATAGATGTTACATGCAACTGCTTAGATGTTACTGATAAGTGGTTAGATGTTGCAGGCAACTTTCTTGGATATTTTTCTAAACAAAAATCAAGTCAAATAAAAATCAAATCTGCTCATAATGGCTTAAGTATCAACATAGGCTTGCATATGGATGAGCTTCTCGTTCATCTCTTAATGGATAAAGACTATATAGTGTCTTCAGTTATCTTTCTAACCACATGATCTCCATATTTCTTCATTTTATACGAAAATTTTAACTTATCAACCGGTATATCAAGTTGAAATGAGATGGTTCTTTTCAATTCAAATCATTTTGTGGCCTTGGTCAAGACCGCACTTTTACCATTGGATCCACTCACAAAACGCATTAATGCCCAAGTTTGGACTATCATCAATGAGTAAGATAGTAAATGAAGATTTAGTTTGTTGGAGTAGTAAATGAGAGAAAATAATGGATAATTGAGAGAATGAAAAGAATAATTTTAGTTCTGGTGGCAAATTAGGTTTTTTGTAGGAAAAGTAGTGAATTTGGAGGGAAAATGGATTGGTTGAAACATTTAATGCTTAAAATCAACACAGGATAGAAGTTACTGGCAACCCCTCAAATCTTACAGGCAAGTCATCTGTTTAACATCTGATAATTTATTGCCAAGAAATTGGAATCTGTCATTGTACTTGCGTACATGGGTCGCCTCCTTATCTTATTGGTGAAACTAAATACTTGAAATTCAACAAATCCACAGTTTTTTCCTTTTTCTTGTCGAATAGCCAAGATGGATGATTTTTTTATCATAAAATACTATTTTTTCTATTTTTTCTTTTCCGTTAATTTTACCGATCAGGAAAAACAATAATGATAATTATTATACCATTTATTTGAATCTAGTACACCAAAAATTTGAATTTCTTTATATACAATTTTTTTTGATTTGATTTATCCAAATCAAATTTTAGAAAAGGGATGCTATCTATGCATTCAGTAAGAGGTAATTCTGGGATAAACTAAAATACAAATGGTCTTGAATATTTGAGAGAATTCTTTATGGGTGTGGGGGTTTTCTATTAGGTTAAAAACCCCAGGGATTTTCTCACAAGTTTTAAAAGTGCAGGGAGGGTTTCAATAATTTACCCAAATGATTATACTTTTGGTTTCCTTATCAGTCCCTTGTATCTTAAGATTTTGGTAACCAATCCAAACTTGCTGCATTATTTCTCAAATTTGAAAGATCACCGACGATTTCTTCTGCCTCTCAATTCTCTAGCGACTCTCCTCGTCTCTATTGGCAACTTATTAGATATTATATGCAACTCTTCGTAGATATTAGGGCATGCAACTGCTTAGATATTACATGCAACTGCTTAGATGTTATACGCAACTTTTATAGATATTACATGCAACTAACTGTCTAGATGTTACAAGCAACTTTTTTAATATTACATGTAACTGCTTAGATATTACAGGCAACTTTTTAAGATATTACAGGCAGATGTTACATGCAACTTTTTTAGATGTTAGATCTAGATGTTACAAAAAACTGCATAGATGTTACATGCAACTGCTTAGATGTTACTGGTAAGTGGTTAGATGTTGCAGGCAACTTTCTTAGATATTTTTCTAAACAAAAATTAAGTCAAATAAAAATCAAATCTGCTCATAATGGCTTAAGTATCAACATGGATGAGCTTCTCGTTCATCTCTTAATGGATAAAGACCAAACTAATATAGTGATCTTCAGTTATCTTTCTAACCACATGAACTCTATATTTCTCCATTTTATACGAAAGTTTTAACTTATCAACCGGTATATCAAGTTGAAATGAGATGGTTCTTTTCAATTCAAATCATGTTGTGACTTGGTCAAAACCGCACTTTTACCATTGGATCCACTTACAAAATACATTAATATCCAAGTTTGGCCCATCAGCAATGAGCAAGATAGTAAATGAAGATTTAGTTTGTTGGGATAGTAAATGAAAGTGGAGTAAATGAGAAAAATAATGGATAATTGAGAGATTGAAAAGAATAATTTTAGTTCTGGTGGCAAATTAGGTTTTTTTGTGGGAAAAGTAGTGAATTTGGAGAGAAAATGGATTGGTTGAAACATTTAATGCTTAAAATCAACACATGATAGAAGTTACTGGCAACCCCTCAAATGTTACAGACAAGTCATCTGTTTAACATCTGATAATTTATTGCCAAGAAATTGGAAGCTGTCATTGTACTTGCGGACATGGGTCAACTCCTTATCTTATTGGTGAAACTAAATACTTGAAATTCAACAAATCCACAGTTTTTTTTTTCTTTTTCTTGTAGAATAGCCGAGATGAAATTTTTTTATCATAAAATACTATTTTTTCTATTTTTTCTTTTCCGTTAATTTTACCGATCTAGAAAAAAAATAATAATTATTATACCATTTATTTGAATCTAGTACACCAAAAATTTGAATTTCTTCATATACAAATTTTTTTTTGATTTGATTTATCCAAATCAAATTTTAGAAAGGGATGCTATCTATGCATTCAGTAAGGGGTAATTCTGGGATAAACTAAAATACAAATGGTCTTGAGTATTTAATAGAATTCTTTATGGGTGTGGGGTTTTTCTATTAGGTTAAAAGCCCGAGGGATTTTCTCACAAGTTTTAAAAGCGCTACCCAAATGATTATACTTTTGGTTTCCATATCAGTCCCTTGTATCTTAAGATTTTGGTAACCAATCCTAACTTGCTGAATTATTTCTCAAATTTGAAAGATCACGGATTCGATATCTTCTGCCTCTCAATTCTCTAGCGACTCTCCTCATCTCTATTGACAACATATGGGACAAACGTTGATGATGACAGTGTGAGAGGTGGGAAATTCGATGGCTGAGTCCTCATTGTTGACGTGTCTGAAGTGCTCACCATGTCATTTTGGGTATTTTGGAAGTGTCGCCATTGTTGTTGTATTTTGTACCCTTTGGAATTGGGCTTCTCTCCATGTGGTTGGGTGTCTTTGGTGATTCATCGTTGAATTATGCTGGATTTCAGCATTGGGTTGTGGGTTGTGGGGGAAGGTATTTCATTTTATTCTCTTCAATAGAACTTAGTGTGATAGCACCGTACGTTTTATTTTTAAAAAAATGTATGAACCAAATGAGTACAGCGATGGTCGAAATGTGGTGAAGAGACGTGATTGTATGATCATCTCTAAAATTTGTTTTCAGTTTTTTTTCAACCTTCTTTTTTCTTTTCCTTTCTATATACAATTTGTTATTGTATTCTTGTTTTATTTAATTTTCATGGTGTGGCATATGAAGAATGGATCTACTTGTTAATTATTATTTTAATTATTGTTTCAATTATTTCAATATATGAATGGAAAGAACATTCTAATCACAACTTGGCATTGGATCCACCTTAATTTCTTTTTTCTTTTTTCCTTTTTCCTTTTCCTTTTTTTGAAAGAAATACTGGATAAATCCATCAAGCTTCGAGGATTTATCTAAATCATGGAATGGACAAATGAAAAAACTAGATGCAAACCCATTGCATCAAAATACCACAAAATGGCACAACAGTGAGCTTAAATATTACACAAAAAAACAGAGGTACAACATCATTTTGATTAGATTATACAAAACAACCCCACAGCATTGAGCTCGTATACTACAGAAAAATACCAAAATATTTAAGCTCGAGATACAGAAAATACTATGAAATTGAGCCTTTCCTCTCTTTCTTCTTTTTTATGAAAACTGTAATATTGAGATCATCCTTTTAAATTACCATAACATTTAGGTCCTGTTTAGGCATGGAGTTGAATATCTTGAGTTTATTTTTGGGTAGAGGTATAAAGAGGATCGATGTAAACTAAACCCCATTTAAAAATATAAGGAAAATGGGATTGTAAGCGAGACCGCGGCCTCATTAGTTGTGAATACACTGTGTTCACAGCTAATGCGCCCTCAAACCCTAAAAATAACCTTTAGATACGTCATAAGTGATGATTTGGAAAAATAGAGTTTAGATAACTTAAATAAGATTGGAGTTCAGATAAATTCAACTTCGAAACAAATGCTAATTATGGCGAAGCTAGCATTTTGGAGTCATGTTTTGCTAACTTTATGAAGCTCTATTTTAGAAAACTTAACTTCACTCCTGTGACAGGGCCTTCCCAATAGCAAAAGATACACTACAATTAGCTCAAAGTACACAAAAAATTACCATAACATTTAGCTCATGTTTGGACTCCTATGCTGTGTGGTTAGCTTCGACTCAGTTTGGACTTCTATAGGTTTTTGTGCGGTTTAGAATTGGTGGTTATCCGCTGTGTTGGTTACCAACAGTTCTATAACTGTATTATCTGTCTTTGTTGTGTGTGGATAACTTGTTCATTAGTATTTTATTAACGAAAGCTTAGATGGCAACACTGTTTATTTCAAAAAAAAAATACCTCATGTTTTCGTTAGGAGTGTATGTTTTTTTTTCTTGTTTTTTAAAGGTGTAAATGTTACCGCTAAAGTGTGTGTGTGTGTTTTAAAAGTAAATGTTACCATCTTGTAATGAACTAGCAAGTATCCCGGTGCATATTAAGCACGAAATTGTCAAAAACTAAAATAGCTTATGCAAAAATATGGTTGAGTGTTGATGATATATTCTAGGTAAAAGCTTTCCTTGTAAGAAAATTAAATCGAACAAATGTTCAATAATGTAAATTGTTATGGAAATGACAAAGTATTTCTTAAGAACAACAGGATGACAAATTGAAATCAAATCTTTTAAATAAAATTTGCTATTTAAAGAAAATGGGGCACAAATCCAACCTAGACATTTCAAGCAACTAAAAATTAAATGATATCAAATGTCAAATTAATCCAATATTTATCCAAAATATACTTTCTATGTTTTCACTTCCCACAACAACCCACATCTACCCTAGCTATTGTTATCTAGCCCCAAACGTATAAATCCTGGTTTAAATCTGAGTTTTTGCTAGCCTGAAGCCTGCTCATATTCTTGTAACTCCAGAATTCCGCATTTCTTCCCTATATTCATCCAATTCAAAAATGTTATCATACTTAAAACATAATCTATCCTGTTAACAGTGCCATGGACTATGCCGATTTATGTTATATTAGCAATCTTAATATTAATTTATTTGTACTATGTCAATTTTATGCAGTTGGAGAAAATTAAAATTATTTATTTAATCATTAATGGTTGCTATTTCCAACAATCTGATATATAATTAACCAAAAACCAAAAAAATCTGAAAAAGTGAGATTTTTGAAAAAAGGAAACGTTTAAAATTCCAAAAAAATTCTTTTCCCTTCAAATATTCAATATTTTGCATGTTATTATAGTACATGAAAAACATGAATTTTATAAAAATCGGAAATTTTCTGTTTTCTCCAAATTTTTAATATTTTGCATGATATAACATACAAAAATCGTAAAGTTTTCAATAAATCTCAACATTTTCTATTTTATACAGTTTTTCAATATTCTGCTTGCTATAGCACACAAATATTGCGAGTTTTAAAATTTTCCTATTTCCTTCCGTTTTTCAATATTTTGCTTAACATACAAAAACCGCAAAATTTTGAAATATCTTAATATTTATGTTTTCTTTGATTTTTATTATTTTTTTTATGATATATAGCATATGAAAGTCATAAAATTTTCAATTTTATTCGGTTTTTTTTTATTATTTTGCTTACAATACACCTAAAAAAATTATTTTTTTCTTCAGTTTTTCAATATTTTTCTTACTATAACAAAAGAAAATCGCCAAAATTTCAAAAAATCGCAAATTTTTTAAGAAAATCTAAAAAAATTTGTTTTCTTCACATTTTGATATTTTGCATAATATAGCACATTAAAATAGAAAAAAAATTCAAAAATATCAAAAAAATATCCAATTTTTCTTTCATTATTTTGTATATTACATAGCACTCAAAAATCATGAAATTTAAAAAATCATATAGTATTTTCGGTTTTCCAACATTGTACATGCTCATATTTATGGAGAACTTTCAGATTTTAAAAAGACAAAAAACTATGTTAAATAAAAGAAGAAAAAGTTATCAATTGTTACTAAGAGCCTAACTGTAAATTCCCGGTTCCCTCAATAAAATTTTTCTATATTTTCCAAGTCCCTCGAATGTTTTCCTATTTTTCCTCGTATTTTTGTATGAAATCGGTTGCTTAGATTTTTAATAATTAAATTTTCCAAACCAAATAAAACCAAGCCCAGCCCAACAAAATAAAAAAACTAAATAAATGAACAAATCCCCAAGGAGCCAAGCCCAGCCCATGTCCGCGCCCGGCCCGCGCCCAAACCCGCGCCCGATCCGCGCCCAAACACCTTTCTTCCCCACTCCTTTCTTTTTCCCGCTCTATCTTTTCCTTACATGCCCCACGTCGTCGCCGCACACCCCACGCCCCCGCGTCATCGCCCCATGTCCCCGCTCGTCGACCACGACCTCGCGCGCGCCATCCAAGCCCCTCCTCGTCTCCCTCTCCCTATACAAGGTCGAGCTTTCACCCCACTGTTTTTTTTCTTTCTCTTCACCGCACCATCCTCCTCTGCAACCGCGCCCCGAGCCATTACCTCCTCTCTCCTCCTTCCTCCCATCTTCGAGCCTTCTCAGAACCACCGTCCGCACCTCCCCGCTGAACTCCTACGACGACGACGACGACCACCGACCACCACCTTAACCCATCGCGACTCCTCACCTCGTCGGAGCCATCTCTGCACCGTCGCTACCCCGAGCTCTTCGATCCCCTCTCGACTCCACTTTCACTCATTACCAACCCGAGCACCACCCGCTGCTTCCTCCCTCTCTCCTCGGCCACCAAGCACCCTAATCGACCGCCTCGCTGCACCCTCTCCGGTGACCACCGCCTGCAAGCTCCGGCCATCCACCATCGTCAAGCTCTCCCTACAACCTTCTCAACCACCCACGACGCTAACAGAGCCATCCCCCCGAGCAACTCCGACGACGAACCCTAACTCGAGCCGAGGCCGTGAACCCTAGCCGTACCGTTCATTGCGCGATCGTGCCGTTGCCGCTGCCGTGTGTCGTCAATGCGTCATCAGGAAAGTACCCTGCTTGCATCATGCTAAATTGATTTATTACAATTCGAAATACCGTTAAATTTCGTATATATACCTCGTGTGATTTAATATAATGTATGTGTTCGACACAAAACCCGAGAGGAAAACTCCCATTACATTGACATAAGCTGATTACTTAAGTTGGCCCGTATAGTAATGAACGTCGTGTTAAAATTTGGCTGAAAAATACGGTCGTTACTGACGTGATCGATCATCCCCATTTACACCCGTAAAACTGAAAATTTTCCGCGTCTGAAACTTGTAAAAAATCACAAATAATTGTTTATAAATTGGAATGATGCGTTCCAGGGCTCAAATCGAAGCCGACTCGACGACCTAGAACCCCAAAAAAGTTTTAAATTGTTTCTAAGCTGAAAAGATGACGGAAACTGGTTCGGAGAGCGGCTCTGGACTGCAATCCAGAGCAGCTCTGGCTGTTGATTTCCATCTTGTAATGTTTACCCTTTACTGCTTGAACTTGTTATATTGCGGAACCCTATACCATAGCGAATATTAAACAGGTAGCTAACTAATGAAAGTGATTTCATCCCTTTTTACTGTCGTTTACTATTTAAACTGTAATTCGGATTAACAGGACGTATAGCAGTCCCAAACAGAAACAGAACTGATACCCCATTGTTGTACAGTACATAAATTCTGACGTAGAGGCGCGATTGAGAATCCGTCTAGTGCGTTGGAAACCCTATTGATAAAAATAAATTTTGTTCAACTATAGCGTTGCCTAATTCCGATCCCAACAAGGTAAAAACTGTGTTGCGAAATGGACATTCAGTTTAGGAACTGAATTTCCAGCAGCGAACACTTAATATGAAACGGCTGTAACTTGCAAACTCGAAATCCGATTGTACTGAAATAAATTTTGTTGAACTGCCGACTGAGTTTACTTGCTACCGCCTTTGTATTGTTTCACTGAATTTTGAAGGTATGATTTAATGAAATTTTTATAAGTTCATAAGGTGCATAATAGTTCGTATTACACATGACTTGTTAACTGCATAAATGCACATATTTTAACCGATTGCCATACTTCTAG
Organism: Agapanthus africanus; assembly: GCA_030015575.1. Taxonomy (NCBI): domain Eukaryota; kingdom Viridiplantae; phylum Streptophyta; class Magnoliopsida; order Asparagales; family Amaryllidaceae; genus Agapanthus; species Agapanthus africanus. Next base: position 186,603,509 of record CM057341.1, read on the forward strand.
TGATAGTGCACGTTATTATTCAGTGTACAATGCATTGTCGTGCATAAAAGGTATTGGTTTAGGAGTGTCAAGTACGCCAGTGAAAAAGGTATGATTCGTGACAGTGAACAATACAGCGAACAGTGACAAAATCCGTGTTATTGGTGCGTACTTGTATACGACCAGACCATACTCATAAATAGTGTAAACCTGGGGAAAAAGGGGAAATCTAAGTGGAAAGAGCATTTTATTTATCGAGGACAGTGATTTAGAGGATGATCATTCGAACAGCGACTCTTATATATATTAGGTTGGGCCTAGCGGTCCGGCTGACATGGTTATGTCCCGGGCGATAGCGGGCCGTAGTCTCGGGTATGTACGAGACCCTCGTTAAACATGATCCTCCTTTCCACAACTCGATTTCAAAAGTGACTTAGAGATTGATATGGACACAAATCATACATTGCATCAGTTAGTGACATATTGATTACCTGCATTTTACCTCTACTGTTATTACTTTCTTTTCTTGTTTCTTGTCACTATTATAATATTGCTATTACGTCGCTTTGACGACCTGAGTATGCATGCTCAGACCTCGAGGAAGAACCGGTACATGAGTCAGACTTTCCCTTCGAGCTTGCGGATATTTAGTCGGGAGTACCTCCTTCACCTATACTGCTTACCCTAAAGAAACCTTGTATTCGAACTTGATTAGTAGTTCTTTTCCTTGCTCAATTGTAAATTGTGAAAAATGAAAGTTGATGTAATGATTCAGTGATGTATTTCCTTTACTTCTGTGCTTGTTTACTGATTACCATGTAATGCTAGAAGCCGAAGTGTGACTATAGAGGGATTATTCCTTGACCGTAGGAGCATGGCTGGCCTAGTCATCCCTCGTTTTCCGTATTTTGGGAAGCGGGGCGTGACATGGTTTTGTTGGTATCAGAGCCGCGTTTAGTAGTAAGGGATAACATTAACTACACTTTATTACATTATTTTCGCTTCACTATCCCTGACTTTCATCCTTGTATCTAATCATATCCTTTTAAATATCTTCCAGCGATACAACGTCCCCGAACGACCGCACCTCGGACTCAAGTTCTCAGGATCGCACGGAGAGGATCCTGAGTACACTGACGACTCTCGCAGAAGCTCAGGAGAGAAAGATGGACCTACTCACCGAGGGACTCGGGGCTATTACCGCAGTAGGGGGACCCTCCGCCTCATTACCGCCACCGAGGGCACTGCTCCACCAGCTTTTTCTGCCAGGGCTGGCACCGTGTCAGATTTTCGGAGGTTACATCCAGCTGCATTTACAGGACTAGCCGAACTCCTCGAGGTCGAGCAATGGCTGGTTAATATGGAGAACCTACTGACGGCCGCAAGGGTACCCGATGAAGATAAAGTGAATGTGATAAAGATCCAGTTGGAAGATGAAGCACGTACTTGGTGGTCAGTCGAAGAAAGCAGACTGGAAGGGCCAATCGAATGGAGCAAATTCAAGGAGTGTTTCTTGGACCACTATTTCCCTTCCACCGCCAAGGCCAAGATGGAAGAAAGATTCATCTTACTGAAGCAGAATGGCTGTCCCGTGGACGTATATGTAGCAGAATTCAACCGTCTGAGCCGATTTGCTCCGTATATGGTCGCTTCAGAGGCCACCAGGGCCAGGCGCTTCTTACAGGGACTTGATTTTGAGCTACAGCAGTTGATCGCGTCACTCGAGTTGCAGACTTTTGCGCAGGTACTTAACGCGGAATGAATTCTGGAGAAGCTGATCAATAAATTTAGGAAGCCCCCGGTTGTTCCAGTACGTACTCACACACCGTCTCGAGGAGTAATACCAGTTCATAGGCCAGGAACGACATAGATGAAGCGTCCATTCGTGCCCCAGCATCGCCCCCAGAGTAAGAACTTAGTTTGCGGCTACTGCAACAGGGACGGGCACACCCAGAAGGACTGTCTTCGCACCAAGGGACAGTGTTTGATTTGCGGATCCAGTCAGCACAGAGTTAGCGGTTGCCCCGAGCGAACAGAGTTCCAGGAAGGGTCTGGACCGCAGCAGCAGAGATCACAGGAGCAGAGGCAACCCTACACAGGCCGCGGTCAGGGACGGGCTTTCACCTTGACAGCCGAGCAGGCAGAGGCTTCAGGCGTAGTTGTCACAGGTATTCTACTCGTACATTCCATGCTAGCTCGAGTACTATTTGATTCTGGAGTATCGCACTGTTTCATATCTGCGCATTTCATTGATACACACTCCACACCACATGAACCATTAACCAAGGGTTGGGAAATACATACGGGTAATGGTGTTATAGTATCTAGTCGAGAATGTAGATCATGTCCAATTGTAGTGTGTGGCAGGGAATTCTATGCGGATTTCCTTTTAATCGGAACAGGCAGCTATGACGCAATTCTCGGGATGGATTGGATGAGTACCTTCCATGCAGTTATTGATTACCGAGCAAGGAATGTGACTTTCCGCATTCCCAATCACCCAGAGTTTATTTTCGAAGGCGGGAGCGAATCTTTGGAGCCAGCCAAGTATAGAGCCAAGCCAAAAGAGTTGACAGCTATGCGGATTGATGAGAGCCCAGCCCCAGAGATTGTTCAGGATTTCTTGGACGTGTTTCCTGAAGATTTACCAGGTCTACCACCTCCACGCGTCTTGGAATTCTCGATTCATTTGACTCCAGGTACAGCACCAGTTTCCAAGGCCCCGTACAGAATGGCACCGGTTGAGTTGGCAGAATTGAAGAAGCAAATTGAAGAACTCCTGGAGAAGGGATTTATCCGGCCAAGCGCTTCACCGTAGGGTGCACCAGTTCTGTTGGTGAAGAAAAAGGATGGATCGCTGCGGATGTGTATAGACTATCGGGAGCTGAACAAAGTCACAATAAAGAACAAGTACCCAATTCCGCGCATCGACGACTTATTCGATCAGTAATGTGGAGCCAAGGTATTTTCGAAGTTGGATCTTCGTTCTGGCTATCATCAAATCAGAGTAGCGGCCGATGACATATGCAAGACGACTTTCAGGACTCGATACGGACATTATGAGTTCCTTGTGATTCCGTTCGGCGTTACCAATGCTCCAGCGATATTTATGGATCTGATGAACAGGGTGTTTGCGAAGTACTTGGACACGTTTGTCGTTGTATTTATCAACGACATACTAGTCTACTCGAAGACCTGGGAAGAGCACGCCGAGCATTTGCGCATGGTTCTACAAATTCTTCGGGAAGAGAAGCTGTACGCAAAATTGAGCAAATATGAGTTCTGGATCGACAAGGTTCAGTTCTTGGGACACATTGTTTCGGGCGAAGGCATCTCAGTAGACCCGGCAAAGATAGAATCTGTTAGAGATTGGCCAACACCGAAGTCAGTGGCCGAGATCAGAAGCTTTCTGGGACTGGCAGGATATTATCGGCGGTTCGTCCAAGACTTTTCAAGAATCGCTGAACCTTTGACGAGGCTGACACAGAAGGATGTACCGTTTGCGTGGACAGATGAGTGTACTCGGGCATTTGAGACACTGAAGCAGAAGTTAACCACGACGCCCATTCTTACAGTACCAGATGATTCCGGTAGTTTGGTGATACAAAGTGATGCCGTAAGGAAAGGTTTAGGATGTGTTTTGATGCATCAAGGTCGAGTGGTTTCTTACGCCTCACGACAGCTGAGAAATCACGAAAGGAACTACCCTACGCATGACTTGGAGTTAGCCACAGTGGTCTTTGCATTGAAGATCTGGAGGCATTATCTGTTGAGCGAGAAGGTGGAAGTGTACATAGATCACAAGAGTCTGAAGTGTAAGTCCATATTGCGACCCCCGGTTCTTACGGGGAGGCGGAAACGGTATAAAAAAACAAATTTTTTATCGCAAGAGGCAACATGGACTAAACAAGGTCGGGATCGTGTCTAAACTAAACTAGCATACAAGCTAAAGAGTCTTAGCTACTCGGATGAAGGTTATACCTAAACTTGAACTCCTTCTTCTTCAAACCTTGTAGAGGTTGATGGTTCTTGCCTTGTAGCCTTCTTCCGTCGAAGATGGATCCACCTCGAAGGTTCAACCTTTGGGCTCTTCCTCGATCTTTGAGTGAACTAGGGTTTCCGGCTTGCTAAACCTTGATCCTAGAATGAGTAGAGAGTAACTAGGGGTTGTTTTTCTTTTCAAGGTGATGGATTCTCAACACATGAGAAGGGTTCACCTTGAGCTTGAGGAAGAAGAAGATGAAGAGAGGAGAGAGAAGCTAAATGAGATAATGAGCTAGGTTTTTCTTTCTTGCAACCATAATGCCAAAAGAAAAGAATTATCTAAATAAGAATAATTCAAAATAAGAATAGTTGATGGTAATTTAGAATGACCACTATCATGCTTCTTTAAATGAAGTGTAAGCATGAATCAAGGAGGATCTTTCAAAGCATGATGGTGGTCAATGGTCAACAAGTCAACCAAGGTCAATAAGTCAACAAAAATCAACCATAACATAATTCTCATTTAATTACTATTATTAATAGATAATTCATAAATCCATTAGGGTTTGGAAAAAGATAACTGTCAACTGTGCATACACACCCGTTCCGAAACCCTAATGAAAAATCTCATCCTCCGCCTCAAGCAACTGTGCATACACACCTGCATTCTCGTTCCGAGAAACAAGAATACCGAGATATAAAAGCAACCCCCAAAACATATACCAGTATCTGGCTCAAACCAGAGCCTGCCAGTATAATCCGTCCGGACTCCAAACGTGCACAAGTGCGCGGATGAGAACGAACCCTGTCGCAAAACCATGCGACCTCTACTCTGTTTTGCCCAGAGGCGAATACCCTCTGTGTGGGACTCTAAAGACTCGGCACTACGCTGGCAGTGGGTTTAACCACAGACCGCAAGCGGCACTAGCTGTGCGTAACGGTCCCCAGGTAGATGCCGACAAGAAGGCTGACGAGGTGAAACCCCATCTGTACTCCTACTGAGTCTGAATGTGACAGTCTCCGTACAGTCCGGTCTGTTCGTCTGATACATCGCATGTCGGGCCTAGGGGGCGGTAAAACGTCAGTCCCCCAATAGCGGTACAAGTCGTGTCGGAGTGAAGCCCAAAACACCCTGAGATAACACTGGAACCTACCAGTGTATCTCGCTTGCCCTGGCCAGGGACTACTCGTGTAATGGCTCTCCTAGACACAGCGCGATGTCAACCCCCAATACCGGGAGAGACGAATCCTGTCTAACCGGCACTGCCTCCAAGTGCTTCGGGACTGCACCCAACCACCACCTGTTTGCACAACTCCTTTGAGCCGTGGTAGGGTAGTGATCAAAGTGCAGTGGGAACACACTCGAGGCGAAGTGCTCGTGTCAAGTCAGCGGACTAAGCTGTACTCATGTCACCTGGGAACTGATGACTGACGATAGGTATAATACCAACCTTTCAGTTCCCGACGAGTCCTGTCCAGTGTACTCGTAACCTAACGAGCACCCGTATACTATCTCTAGTACGACGTACTGATGGCTGTGGGACAGACCATCTCCCACACTGGGATGAGAAGCGCATACGCTAGTCTACTCTGGAGTATCGATGCCCTGTCTCGATAGTCCTGCGGCTAGGAACCTGTATAAGGATGTGCTTATAGATTACCCAGCCCCCACTAGTGTGACTGCCATCACAACGCTGGTAATCAAGCAAAGATCCTAAGGGCTCCACTAATGCGTATAAGTGATATAGTAAAATAAACACAAGTACACATTGAAGTAGAAACAAACCAAGTAGCATACTACTATATTGAGCAAGATTGTTTATACAAGGTGAATATCCCAAGCTTCCATTAAGTAATATACAAACTAGTATGATACAGTAATGGCCTCTAGGGCATATACACTAACAATTTCCCACTTGCACTAAGGCCATGTACTGGCGTATCGAAGACCTATCATCTCGATCAGCCGCTCGAACTGAGTCTGGGGTAGGGCCTTGGTGAATGGATCTGCAGTGTTCTCTTCTGAAGTAACCCTCCGAACCTCGATCTCCTTGCGATCCACGATCTCCCTGATCAGGTGATACCGCCTCAAGATGTGCCTGGATCTCTGATGGGACCTGGGTTCCTTTGCTAAAGCTATAGCCCCGTTGTTGTCGCAATACAGAGGTATTGGGTCAACAATGGACGGAACCACCTGAAGTTCTTTTAAGAACTTCCTCATCCAGACAGCTTCTTTTGCGGCATCAGATGCAGCAATGTATTCCGCTTCCATAGTCGAGTCTGCAACGGTTTCCTGTTTGGAGCTCTTCCAACACACCGCCCCTCCATTGAGGGTAAAGACAAAACCCGACATGGACTTGGAATCATCCTTGTCACTCTGGAAGCTGGAGTCAGCAAAGGCCTCGATCTGGAGGTCTTTTCCGCCATACACCAAGAACATCTCCTTAGTCCTTCTCAGGTACTTGAGAATGTTCTTTACCGCTATCCAGTGTTTCTCCCCAGGGTTTGACTGATACCGGCTTACCACACTCAGTGCATAAGCTACATCCGGTCTGGTACACAACATCGCATACATTATAGAGCCTACCGCAGAAGCGTAGGGTATAATAGACATGCGATCCCTCTCCAAATCAGTCTTGGGAGACATCTCTTTAGAGAGGGTGATCCCGTGACAAGCCGGTAGGTTACCACGCTTGGAATCTTCCATACTGAATCTTTTCACTATGGTGTCGATGTACCTGGACTGAGAAAGTCCTAATATCCTCTTGGATCTATCACGATGGATCCGGATCCCCAGGATGTATGAGGCATCACCCAGGTCTTTCATGGAGAACCTGTGTGACAAGAACCCCTTGACAGATTGTAGCATAGGAATGTCATTTCCTATTAAGAGAATGTCATCCACGTATAAAACGAGGAATACTGCAGTTCTCGCTACAAATCTACTATAGATGCATGGTTCATCTGGATTTTTGATAAAGCCAAATTCCTTGACCGTCTCATCAAAACAGATGTTCCAACTCCGCGATGCCTGCTTTAGTCCATAGATGGACTTAAGCAACTTGCACACTTTTCCGCTGCTCCCACTCTGAATGAAACCCTCTGGCTGATCCATATAGACACACTCCTCTAAATTTCCATTCAGAAAAGGGGTCTTTACGTCCATCTGCCAAATCTCATAATCGTGGAAGGCAGCAATGGCAAGAAGGATCCGAATGGATTTCAGCATAGCCACTGGAGAAAAGGTTTCGTCATAGTCCAAGCCAGGTCTTTGACGGAAACCCTTTGCTACAAGTCTAGCTTTATAGGTCTCAACCTGTCCATCTACACCAATCTTCCTTTTGAAGATCCACTTGCATCCTACGGGTTTTACCCCGTCTGGAGCAATGTCCAACGTCCATACTTTGTTGGTGTACATGGACTCCATTTCGGTCCGCATTGCATCCAGCCATTTTACCGAGTCAACGCTCTGAACGGCCTACTGGAAGCTAGTAGGCTCATCATAATCTATGATGCAATCCTCTCTATCCCCGTCTATGAGAAAACCGTAGTATCTCTCGGGCGGATGAGACTGCCTACTACTCCTGCGGAGCGGCGTAGGAATGTCCTGTTCTTTCGAACCCTCTGGTTCCTCTAAGATTTCAGTAATGGTTTGTGGTTCTGGAACTTCTTCCAGTTCTACTGCGCTCCCACTTATCTGATTTTCCAAAAACTCAGTTTCCAAGAAGTAGGCATGACGAGAAACAAGAACTTTTTGTTCCTCTTCGTAGTAGAAAAGATACCCCTTGGAGTTCTTTGGGTATCCCACAAACTTGCACTGTACTGAGCGTGCCTCGAGCTTGTCCGCATGCTGCTTTTTTACAAAAGCCGGACATCCCCATGTCTTAAAGGATTTAAGACAGGGTTTCTTCCCACTCCACATCTGATATGGTGTGGTAGGCACTGTCTTAGTAGGAACTTGGTTCAAGAGATGTGCAGCTGTTTCCAGTGCATAACCCCAGAAAGATCGCGGTAACTCAGCCTTACTCATCATGGAACGAACCATATCCAATAGGGTTCGATTCCTCCTTTCCGATACACCGTTATGTTGCGGAGTGTATGGAGGAGTACGCTGAGAGAGAATTCCATTCTCTTTTAAATAGTCCAGGAACTCGGCACTCAAGTATTCTCCACCTCGATCCGATCTTAGAATCTTAATACTTTTGCCTGTTTGTTTTTCAACTTCATTCTTGTAATCCCGAAATTTCTCAAAGGCCTCGGATTTGTGCTTCATCAAGAAGACATGTCCATACCTAGAGAAATCGTCTGTGAAAGTAATGAAGTATGAATAACCGCTTCGCGCATGTGTAGACATTGGACCGCACACGTCGCTGTGTACGAGTCCCAAGAGCTCGCTCGCTCTTTCTCCGTGTCCAGTGAACGGAGTCTTTGTCATCTTTCCCATGAGACAAGATTCACAAGTGGCATAAGACTGATACTCGAACGGATCCAAGTATCCTTCTTTATGTAACTTAGTCAACCGTGTCTCATTGATGTGACCCAGTCTACAATGCCATAAGAAAGCCTGATTGATATCTGGAGACTTTCTTTTGTGTGTATTCTGGACATTGAAAATCTGTGGTTGGTTCAATACGTATATACCATTGCTCAGTGTACCTGACCCAATCAGAACTTGATTAAGGTGAATGTTTACAACATTACTTACAAACGCAAATTCATAACCTTCTTTAGAAAACAAAGATACAGAAATGATATTACAAGTTGCGTTGGGTACAAAAAAGCAATTACGCAAAACCAAAACATGCCCATCTGTCATTCCCAGGTGATAGTCCCCCACGGCTTTAGCATCCATGCTAGCTCCGTTCGCAACTCTGAGGGTCATGTCACCTGCCTTCAAAAACCTACGGTTTCTCAACGCCTGCAAAGAATTACAGATATGAGATCCTGATCCGGTATCCAATACCCAGGAAGTAGAGTTTATAGAAAGACAGTTTTCAATAACATACACACCTGAAGCTGAAGCTGCAACCTGCTTCAGTTCCTGTGTCTTGGCCTTCCAAGCCCTGCAATCTTTCTTCCAGTGTCCACTCTTATGACAATAGAAGCATTCTTCCTTTCCAACAAGCTTCCCCGCAATCTTTGTTGCTTTTTCCTTTCCCTTCGTACCCACTTTACTAACACCGCCTCTTGGTTTGGCGGGGGCTTTCTTCCTCTTTCCCTTGGCTTTCGCCTTGGACCTAGAGGAAGAAGATCCTCCTACAAACAAAGCGGGTGTTTCCCTACCCTTCTGTAGGGTGCCCTCTGCGCTCCTCAGCATGTTGAGGAGTTCTGAAAGTTCAACTTCCTTTTCTTGCAAGTTGAAATTCAGTATGAACTGGGTGTAAGTGAATGGAAGGGACTGGAGAATTATATCCGTATAGAGTTCACTGTCCAACGTGGTCCCAAGTTCCGCGAGCTCTTCAGTGTAGCCAATCATCTTAAGCACGTGGTCCGCTACCGATGATCCGACGGCCAACTTTGTCGAAAACAACTTCTTCGACACTTCGTATCTTGCGATACGAGACTGCTCTCCATACAGTTCTTTTGTATGGAGAAATATGAATTCCAAATCCATATTCTCGTGCCTCCTCTGATGTTCGTTGTCCATCGAGGCAAGTACGAGGCACCTGGCCTTCGCGCTGTCAATCTCCCAAGTCTTACGGATTTCCTTATCCGCGACGCTGGAGGTGGGACCTGGGACGGGGGGAGCTTTGGTGGTAAGAAGATACCCCAGCTTGTCGTAAGTGATTGCCAACTTGACATTCCTGAGCCAATCTTTGTAGTTTGGCCCTGTCAATATGTTTTTATCTAGAATCAACTTAAGTCCAGTCATTTCGATTTGGTCGCTGCAAGGGAGAGAGAAGGAACACTTTAGCACGATGCTCTTGCAAGTTTAGAATGGTTTTTAATTTGTCTAAACAGGATGGCTCCCACTGTCTCTCGAATCCCTCCTCAAACCACAAAGGAAGAATTAGCCGGGATCAATCTCACCGTGCAATACTTGCTTAACCGTTCAGCCAGGCCAGTGTCGGTACTTCGAGGGAGGTTTTCCAACGCTTTCGCGAAGTTCCTTAATTAAATAACCTCTTTTCTCTGGGGGCGTAGCCCCGCTAACACCTTTCTAGGCACCTACTAGGTTTATAGCATTGATCGTCTAGTGAGAAATTTCCCGAGGAGTAGCATATACTCACAGTAGGATCGGGATCCAAATATCATCGTGTGACGAAACTGAAGGAATCCTACCAGAATCACCACACTCCAAATGGTATGCAAATCTAGCAAGTTTCAGTACTTATGAAACTCCCGATGTGGATTTTTGCCCCATGCTCTTATGACCTTGACTAAGGCCAACAAATCATAAGTCACATGTCAAGTTCTACCCGTCGTTATCCAGGTTAATTTGAATCCACCCGTATCTACCCTTGACTATGGCCAACAAGGCAATACGACTGTCCCAAACCAACGCATTCTATCTATGCAACATATGAATACCCACCAGCTACCAAACACTGTGCCTTGACTAAGGCCAACAAACACAGCTTGAATACCGTTGAATATTCATATGAAACGACGGAGGGCTACGAATGGTTTTGGCGAAACCGTGAACGTAGTGAACTTGATATAATCGATGGAACGAGATAGCTTTTAGAAGGAGTGGCTCAAACTCCGCATTTAAAAGTTAGTTTTGAAAAGAACCGAGTGGTTTTTCGAAAGTGTTCCAACGATTTTAACTTGGTTTATTATCTTGCATTAGTTCTTTTAATGCGTGATATTCTTGCATTAGTACTTTTAATGCGTCCCATCATTTAAATCCTACCATTGCAGAAAACAACCAAAATATGACGTACGCTTATGCCATTCGCATTCGCCACGGGGTCCCGTCATCACTCGTTAGGTTACTTAACTAACGACAGAGCGGGGGCTGGGCTAGCGCGGCTGTAAAACATAAGCAACGCCTAAATAGAAAGCAATGATAGACATTACAGATCACAGATGAATACATTGGATATACTAGCAATCCGCAATCCTTTCGAGCCTGAAACGAAAAGCGGATAACACGGTCGCGGTGAATAGCCAAAACCCCACCCAAGACCCCTACGGGTGCGGCAAACTACCCGCCAAGTACCCGGCAGTTTGTGCACCCCTCTATGGGTCTATCCTAGGAGCAAAAACAGTAAAAAGAATTATACAATGACGGCTACAACCCCGACCCGGTTGTGCGGCCAAACAAATAATAATTATTACATCAATTTACATTTACAATGAATGAAAGAAAAACAAAAGCTCATCTCACATCCAACCCCGGTTATTCACCCGCGACAGTCCAACACATTCATATACACATTCCAATATCAAACACAGATCATGTATAACCCCGACTAATCGTCTTATAGCGATTAGCCGACGTTCAATACATGCAAGCATCACAGATATAACCATCATAGTCAAAGTGCAGTGAAGTTCGGAAAAAAATACGGAATTATAGGACCCCAAAAGCAAATTTCTGTTCTGGAAAATCTGGGCACATATAATATATTTTAAAAATCCCAAAACCAACACACAAACACACTGCACGAAAAACGATGCACAGAAGACGACAAAGCGCGGCGCTTCCGCGGCACATGCCTACCTCGTGCGGCGGAAGCGCGGCGGTTTGGATGAATTAGGGTATCGTTTTTCTTGGGTGTTCACACAAAACCCTGAGCCGAATTTACAAGTATAAAGTTTTTCATTTAGAGCAGAAAAAATTTTAACAGAAACTTAGGGTTTTGTTTTTCCGGTTTTGTGACTTTATCGGTTCCGAACTTCGTTACACTTCACTACCAAGCTAGTTTAAGTTTAGTTAGGCTCTGATACCACTGTAAGTCCATATTGCGACCCCCGGTTCTTACGGGGAGGCGGAAACGGTATAAAAAAACAAATTTTCTATCGCAAGAGGCAACATGGACTAAACAAGGTCGGGATCGTGTCTAAACTAAACTAGCATACAAGCTAAAGAGTCTTAGCTACTCGGATGAAGGTTATACCTAAACTTGAACTCCTTCTTCTTCAAACCTTGTAGAGGTTGATGGTTCTTGCCTTGTAGCCTTCTTCCGTCGAAGATGGATCCACCTCGAAGGTTCAACCTTTGGGCTCTTCCTCGATCTTTGAGTGAACTAGGGTTTCCGGCTTGCTAAACCTTGATCCTAGAATGAGTAGAGAGTAACTAGGGGTTGTTTTTCTTTTCAAGGTGATGGATTCTCAACACATGAGAAGGGTTCACCTTGAGCTTGAGGAACAAGAAGATGAAGAGAGGAGAGAGAAGCTAAATGAGATAATGAGCTAGGTTTTTCTTTCTTGCAACCATAATGCCAAAAGAAAAGAATTATCTAAATAATAATAATTCAAAATAAGAATAGTTGATGGTAATTTAGAATGACCACTATCATGCTTCTTTAAATGAAGTGTAAGCATGAATCAAGGAGGATCTTTCAAAGCATGATGTTGGTCAATGGTCAACAAGTCAACCAAGGTCAATAAGTCAACAAAAATCAACCATAACATAATTCTCATTTAATTACTATTATTAATAGATAATTCATAAATCCATTAGGGTTTGGAAAAAGATAACTGTCAACTGTGCATACGCACCCGTTCCGAAACCCTAATAAAAAATCTCATCCTCCGCCTCAAGCAACTGTGCATACACACCTGCATTCTCGTTCCGAGAAACAAGAATACCGAGATATAAAAGCAACCCCCAAAACATATACCAGTATCTGGCTCAAACCAGAGCCTGCCAGTATAATCCGTCCGGACTCCAAACGTGCACAAGTGCGCGGATGAGAACGAACCCTGTCGCAAAACCATGCGACCTCTACTCTGTTTTACCCAGAGGCGAATACCCTCTGTGTGGGACTCTAAAGACTCGGCACTACGCTGGCAGTGGGTTTAACCACAGACCGCAAGCGGCACTAGCTGTGCGTAACGGTCCCCAGGTAGATGCCGACAAGAAGGCTGACGAGGTGAAACCCCATCTGTACTCCTACTGAGTCTGAATGTGACAGTCTCCGTACAGTCCGGTCTGTTCGTCTGATACATCGCATGTCGGGCCTAGGGGGCGGTAAAACGTCAGTCCCCCAATAGCGGTACAAGTCGTGTCGGAGTAAAGCCCAAAACACCCTGAGATAACACTGGAACCTACCAGTGTATCTCGCTTTCCCTGGCCAGGGACTACTCGTGTAATGGCTCTCCTAGACACAGCGCGATGTCAACCCCCAATACCGGGAGAGACGAATCCTGTCTAACCGGCACTGCCTCCAAGTGCTTCGGGACTGCACCCAACCACCACCTGTTTGCACAACTCCTTTGAGCCGTGGTAGGGTAGTGATCAAAGTGCAGTGGGAACACACTCGAGGCGAAGTGCTAGTGTCAAGTCAGCGGACTAAGCTGTACTCATGTCACCTGGGAACTGATGACTGACGATAGGTATAATACCAACCTTTCAGTTCCCGACGAGTCCTGTCCAGTGTACTCGTAACCTAACGAGCACCCGTATACTATCTCTAGTACGACGTACTGATGGCTGTGGGACAGACCATCTCCCACACTGGGATGAGAAGCGCATACGCTAGTCTACTCCGGAGTATCGATGCCCTGTCTCGATAGTCCTGCGGCTAGGGACCTGTATAAGGATGTGCTTATAGATTACCCAGCCCCCACTAGTGTGACTGCCATCACAACGCTGGTAATCAAGCAAAGATCCTAAGGGCTCCACTAATGCGTATAAGTGATATAGTAAAATAAACACAAGTACACATTGAAGTAGAAACAAACCAAGTAGCATACTACTATATTGAGCAAGATTGTTTATACAAGGTGAATATCCCAAGCTTCCATTAAGTAATATACAAACTAGTATGATACAGTAATGGCCTCTAGGGCATATACACTAACATGAAGTATGTCTTCACTTAGAAAGAACTAAATATGAGGCAGCGACGATGGCTAGAACTGATGGCGGACTACGACTTGGACCTTCAGTATCATCCAGGAAAAGTAAATGTTGTACCAGATGCTCTCAGTCGTAAGCCAGTAGTTATGATGTTGACCAGTCAGAGGAGTATCATTGAGGATTTTCAGAGACTCGAGCTTGAAGTCGTTACACCGAGCGCAATCAGGAAATTTTGGCAACTACAGATGCAATCTTCTCTTGTGGATCGCATCAAGGCTGCGCAAGCGGATGATCCTCGATTGCAAAAGTTCAGAGCGCAGGTAGAAGCCGGGCTGAGAACGGACTTACTCATACATGAAGACGGTTCTCTGAGATTCAGCAGCAGGCTCTGCATACCCAAAGGGGATGTTCAAGAAGAGGTACTGGCTGAGGCTTATAGTTCAGCTTATTCTGTGCATCCGGGAGGCACGAAGATGTATCCAGATCTAAAGCGGCACTTTTGGTGGAACGGGATGAAGCGAGAAATTGCGCGGTTTGTATCCAGGTGCTGGGTATGCCAGCAAGTGAAGGAGGAACATCAGAGGACAGCAGGACTGTTACAACCGCTTCCGATACCAGAATGGAAGTGGGAGCACATTACTATAGATTTCATGACGGCCTTACCACAGAGCCCTAGGGGCAAAAACGCCGTTTGGGTTATCGTCGATTGCCTCATGAAAGCTGCACACTTCTTACCATTCCGAGTGGGGCAGTCGACAGAGTCACTTGTGGAGAGATACATGCAGGAGATAGTGCGACTTCATGGAGTTCCGGTCAGCATTGTGTCAGATCGAGACACCAGATTTGTTTCGCACTTTTGGAGGAGCTTACAGGAGAGTCTAGGTACCCGCCTCAAGTTTAGCACAACTTATCACCCGCAGACGGACGGATAATCCGAGCGTACAATTCAGACACTCGAGGATATGTTGAGAGCTTGCATGCTGGACTTCCAGGGTTCCTGGGAAGATCATCTGCATTTAGTCGAGTTTTCTTATAACAACAGTTACCAGGCTAGCATCCAGATGGATCCTTTTGAAGCACTTTACGGGCGTAAGTGTCGATCCCTAGTTTGTTGGGATGATGTGGGAGAACGAAGATTACTGGATCTCGAGCTCATTGTTCAGACAGTCGACAAGGTCCAAATGATCAGGCAGTGCATTAAGACGGCTCAGGATCGTCAGAAGAGTTGGGCGGATATCAGCAGGAGAGTACTAGAATTTGAAGTCGGAGATCACGTTTTCCTGAAAATTTCTCCTACCCGCGGAGTTATCATGTTTGGAGGTCGCGGGAAACTCAGTCCCCATTTCATCGGACCTTTCGAGGTGCTAGAGTGAGTAGGAGAGGTGGCCTATCGACTTGCCTTGCCTCCGTCGCTAGCTGGTGTGCACAATACCTACCTCGTATCTCAGTTGCGGCGTTATGTTCGGGATGAGAGCCATGTTCTGGACTATTCGGAGTTAGCTTTGGGTACCGACCTATCTTAGGAGGAGCAGCCCACCACTATCCTCGACCGCAGAGAGAAAGTGCTGAAGAATAAAGTCATTCCATTAGTCCAAGTGTCTTGGGGCGGTCGTTCCCCAGGAGAATATACCTGGGAGCGTGAGGAAGATATCCGTGCACGTTTTCCACATCTATTTGTTTAGTGTTGTTGTTTCGTTGTCTCTTTTTAAATTTCGAGGAAGAAATTTTTGTAAGGAGGGTATGATGTAAATTCCCGGTTCCCTCAATAAAATTTTTCTATATTTTCCAAGTCCCCCGAATGTTTTCCTATTTTTCCTCGTATTTTTGTATGAAATCGGTTGCTTAGGTTTTTAATAATTAAATTTTCCTAACCAAATAAAACCAAGCCCAGCCCAACAAAATAAAAAAACTAAATAAATGAATAAATCCCCAAGGAGCCAAGCCCAGTCCATGTCCTCTCTTGGCCCGCGCCCAAACCCGTGCCTGACCCGACCGTTTCACCTTTCTTCCCCACTCCTTTCTTTTTCCCGCTCTTTCTTTTCCCTACGTGCCCCACGTTGTCGCCGCACACCCCACGCTCCCGCGTCGTCGCCCCACATCCCCGCTCGTTGACCATGACCTCGCGCGCGCCATCCAAGCCCCTCCTCATCTCCCTCTCCCCATACAAGGCCGAGCTTTCACCCCACTGTTTTTTTTCTTTCTCTTCACCGCACCACCCTCCCCTGCAACCGCGCCCCGAGCCATTACCTCCTCTCTCCTCCTTCCTCCCATCTCCGAGCCTCCTCAGAACCACCGTCCACACCTCCCCGCTAAGCCCCCACGACGAAGACGACGACCACCGACCACCACCTTAACCCATCGCGACTCCTCACATCGTCGGAGCCATCTCTGCACCGTCGCTGCCCGAGCTCCTCGATCCCCTCTCGACTCCACTTTCACTCATTACCAACCCGAGAACCACCCGCTGCTTCCTCCCTCTCTCCTCGGCCACCAAGCACCCGAGTCGACCCCCTCGCTGCACCCTCTCCGGTGACCACCGCCTGCAAGCTCCGGCCATCCACCATCGTCAAGCTCTCCTTACAACCTCCTCAACCACCCGCGACGCCAATAGAGCCATCCCCCGAGCAACTCCGACGACGAACCCAAACTCGAGCCGAGACCGCGAACCCAAACCGTGTCGTTCGTTGCGCGATCGTGCCGCTGTCGTGCGTTGTCAACGCGTCATCAATGCGTCATCAGGCAAGTACCCTGCTTGCTTCATGCTAAATTGATTTATTACAATTCGAAATACTGTTAAATTCCGTATATATACCTCGTGCGATTTAATATAACGTATGTGTTCGACACAAAACCCGAGAGGAAAACTCCCATGAAATTGACGGAAACTGATTACATAAGTTGGCCCGTATAGTAATGAACGTCATGTTAAAATTTGGCTGAAAAATACGGTCGTTACCGACGTGATCGATCATCCCCATTTACACCCGTAAAACTGAAAATTTTCCGCGTCTGAAACTTGTAAAAAATCACAAATAATTGTTTATAAATTGGAATGATGCGTTCGAGGGCTCAAATAGAAGCCGACTCGACGACCTAGAACCCCAAAAAAGTTTTAAATTGTTTCTATACTGAAAAGGCAACGGAAACCGGTTCAGAGAGTGGCTCTGGACTGCAGTTCAGAGCAGCTCTGGCTGTTGATTTCCATCTTGTAATGTTTACCCTTTACTGCTTAAACTTGTTATATTGCGGAACCCTATACCATAACTAAGATAAAACAGTTAGATAATTAATGAAAGTGATTTCACCCATTTTCACTGTCGTTTACTATTTAAACTGTAATTCAGATTAACAGGACGTATAGCAGTCCCAAACAGAAACAGAACTGATACCCCATTGTTGTACAGTACATAACTTCTGACGTAGAGGCGCGATTGAGAATCCGTCTGGTGCGTTGGAAACCCTATTGATAAAAATAAATTTCATTCAACTATAGCATCACCTAGTTCCGATCCCAACAGGGTAAAAACTGTGTTGCGAAATGGACATTCAGTCCAGGAACTGAATTTCCAGCAGCGAACACTTAACATGAAACGGCTGTAAATTGCAAACCCGAAATCCGATTGCACTGAAATAAATTTTGTTGAACTGCCGACTGAGTTTACTTGCTACCGCCTTTGTATCATTTCACTGAATTTTGAAGGTATGATTTAATGAAATTTTTATAAGTTCATAAGGTGCATAATAGTTCGTATTACACATGACTTGTTAACTGCATAAATGCACATATTTTAACCGATTTCCATACTTTTAGTGATAGTGCGCGTTATTATTCAGTGTACAATGCATTGTCGTGCGTGAAAGGTATTGGTTTAGGAGTGTCAAATACGCCAGTGAAAAAGGTATGATTCGTAACAGTGAACAATATAGCGAACAATGACAAAATCCGTGTTATTGGTGCGTACTTGTATACGACCAGACCATACTCATAAATAGTGTAAACCTGGGGAAAAATGGGGAAATCGAAGTGGAAAGAGCATTGTATTTAGCGAGGACAGTGATTTATAGGATGATCATTCGAACAACGACTCTTATATATATTAGGTTGGGCCTAGCGGTCCGGCTGACAGGGTTATGTCCCGGGCGATAGCGGGCCATAGTCTCGGGTATGTACGAGACCCTCGTTAAACATGATCCTCCTTTCCACAACTCGATTTCAAAAGTGACTTAGAGACTAATATGGACACAAATCATACATTGCATCAGTTAGTGACATATTGATTACCTGTATTTTACCTCCACTGTTATTACTTTCTTTTCTTGTTTCTTGTCACTATTATAATATTGCTATTACGTCGTTCTGACGACCTGAGTATGCATGCTCAGATCTCGAGGAAGAACCGGTACAGGAGTCAGACTTGCCCTTCGAGCTTGCGGATATTTAGTCGGGAGTATCTCCTTCACCTTTACTGCTTACCCTGAAGAAACATTGTATTCGAACTTGGTTAGTAGTTATTTTCCTTGCTCTATTGTAAATTGTGAACAATGAAAGTTGATGTAATGATTCAGTGATGTATTTCCTTTACTTCTGTGCTTGTTTACTGATTACCATGTAATGCTAGAAGCCGAAGTGTGACTACGGCGGGATTATTTCTTGACCGTAGGAGCATGGCTGGCCTAATCATCCCTCGTTTTCCGTATTTTGGGAAGCGAGGCGTGACACTAACACAATAAAGAAATTTGTTCAAGTGACTAGGAACATGCCAAAACACGAAAATCATAAAATTTTAAAAAAATCCCAAAATTTATTATTTTCTTCAAATTTCCAATAATTTACCCGCTGTAGCATATCAAAATCGCAAAATTTTCAAAAACCTCAAGATTTTCTTTTTACTTTGGTTTTTCAATTTTTTCCCCTTGTTATAGCATATAAAAATCGCAAATCCCCAAATATATCAAGAGTTTATGTTTTTATCCTTTTGTTTTTCAATATTTTTTATTTGCTATGACACAAAATTTGCGAAATTTTTAAAAGTCACAATATTTTTAATTCTTTCTTCCGTTTTCTATATTTTATATGTTTTGGCACAAGAAAATCGTAAATTTTTCAATAATCTCTTTTCTTCTTTTCAATATTATATATGTTATATAGCACACGAGAATCGGAAAATTTTCAAAAATCTTATCTAAGGCGCTTACGTTCAAAATTTAAATATTTTACATACCATTACACATGAAAATAGCAAATTTTTCAAAACTATCAAAAAGTTACCGTTTTCTTTAGTGTTTCCTTTTTTTTTAAATACCAAACGAAATTGCGAAATTTTTAACTCAAATTTTTTTCTTTTATCAGATTTTTCAATATTTGGCATGCCGTTACAAAAAAAAAGGTGAAATTTTTCAATATTTCGCTGGTAAAACATAAGTTATTAGAGAAAAAATAGAAAGCAATTTTAAAGTAGAAGGAAAATAATTTTTTTGCATCATATAAACCTAGCTATATAACCTGGCTATATAGGATAAAGGAGTAAAAATTATTGGGTAAGAAGTAAACAACTTTTTTTTGTAAATTGCCAAAAAAAATCTTGACAAACTTTTCTGTTGTCTAAAAACACCCGGCTTAAAGAATATTGTAAAAAAAGTCGTGGCTGCAATATCTATATAGTTTCCTATAAAAAAAAAACCCAAAGGAACATCAGCTCGAACCTAAAATGGCCCAGTCCGGCAGTCCAATTGTGGATCGATTTATCCATCTTGTTCTATACTTGAAGTGATCTATGTGTATAAAAATTTGATCTATTTGAAGCCTTCTACGTGTGGATCAATTCATTACCGATTTATAGATTTTTACAAATCCATCCATCTTTGAACATTTGTCAAACACATGTGGAGGATTTCAAATCGATATTTTTTTGCACACAAATCACTTCAAATGTATAGTAAATGGAGCGATTGTATCGGCATTTCGACGGCCGGATTAGGCCATTTTAGGCTCAAGCTAACGGTTCCTTCGATCAGTTCGAGTTGATAACATGTTTCCTCTCTCTCTCTCTCTCACACAAAGAGGTTTAATTTGTAACATGTGTTGAGAAAATAATTAGAACATGAAGAGCGAACGCCAAACAAAGTAACCATTGCTACCCTCAATAAAAAGCCAATGGGTAGTAACAATTATGGAGCAAAAAAAATTTCAATAAAATGGTCCACTAAAAACCAGGATATTCCAAGTAATTACACGTAAACTAAGAATCGATTAATGTCAACATTCATATGTAGCTAAATGGCTATAACCACATGGCCATATCTAATGCCTGATTCCCTAAGTAATGGCCTAAGCTTAAATAGAGCTAATATGATATGTATTAATCTTAAGCTTAGTAGCCATGACAAAGGTTTTATTGTCAAGGATCAAATGCCACAAATTCTAAGATCCATATTCCAATTTTATTTATTGCAAAATTTTTAAATAGTGGGAATTATTTTATAAAGATTCAACATATTTATTTTTAGTATTACCTTTTGAGGGAAACAATGTAATGATTTGATTCATTGTAATATAAATCGAGACTAAATCTTTCGCATATCTCGGAATTTACGGAAGCATCCTAAAACCTTGAATTGCTTTCACTTTGCTTGTTGTTAAACAGTATAATAAATTAATACCTGATTACCAACTGGGCGCTCAGAAGTGCCAATTTACATTCCGACCTGAGTCGTCACAAGTTTGATCCAAGGGTTTGATTTCAAAAAAAATAAAATAAAAATTAATACCCGATTCTTGTCTTTGATAATAAAATAAAATATTATATCGATAAGAGAGTTCATTGAACATATATATCGAGAAGAACTTCTATGTAAGGGCTTGCATGGTCCTTGGATGAGTCCACATGTAAAGGGAGCCCATCCAAAGGCCTAGAAGGGCTTGCACCATGCAAGCCCTTCTAGGATAGCTTTTTCCATCAACTAGTGTGGGGAAATGTATTGCATATAAAAGAGAATTGACTTCAAGACCTAGAAGCATTGCTCGAGTTTAATCTTGACTAATCTTTTATTTGTTCAGAAGCCTTACCTAATTTATATGGCTGGCTTTTCCTTGCATATATAAACATGTTTTTGATATCATTGTCGATGATGTAATTGTAAAATGTTTATATAGAATTTTAGAGAAGATAGTTTTTTAGGGTTTGAGCTTGGTAAATGTATTGAATATCAAAGGTGTATATATAATACCTTTTGCATGATTGAAAACTAAACTAAACTAAAATCTTTCGTAATCACAAATATAACAAGTTATGGAAAGATCCACTGCTGCTGCGTTACAATGGGCAGACGTCTGATCACCAAATGTGCAGACATCTGTGTATTCTTTGTTATTGTTGAAGACAAGACCAGACGTCTGGCTCTTTTCTTTCAGAAGTTTGGCTTTACTCTGTTCTTTGGTCAAACGATTGCAAACGTCTAGATTTCCTTCTGCAGACGTCTGGATCTTCTGGCAGATATCTGCTTCTATTTCTGGCCTGTGTCGCTAATACGCCCCGGCAAGATTGAGGCTTCGTTAGAGACTCCAATCTTAGATCGAAGTTTGAGGGATTGTGTGTGTCCAAGTGCTTTTGTGAGGACATCCGCAAGTTAATTATGAGTGCTGATGTGGTGTACACATATGGTTCCATCTTCAACGCACTCCCGAATGAAGTGATAGTCAGGAGCAATGTGTTTCATCCGAGAGTGAAAACCGGGTTCACACTAAGATAGGTAGCCCCGGTGTTATCATAGTATAGAGAGGACGGTTTGCGCAAAAGTACCTAAGTTCATATAGAAGATTTTTCACCTAAAGTATCTTAGCCTTGGCATTCTCAAGGACTTTATATTCAGCTTCGGAGGAGGACCAAGAAACAGTCTTTTGTCGAGCCGATTTCTCTTATATGGAATTCATGCCTAGATAGAGAATGTAGGCAGTTGTGGAACGACTGTCATCACAACTTCCACCACAGTCAGAGTCATTGAAGGCCCAAAGAGTTAGAGGAGATCGTCGGCAGAGGTAAAGACCATGATGTATCTTACCTTTAAGGTAACGAAGAACACTTTTGAGAGCCGTCTAGTGAAGTTCTGTGGGAGATCGCATGAATTGAGAGAAACGGTTGACGACAAAGGAAACGTCGGGCCGAGTGAGAGAGAGGTATTGAAGAACACCAACTAACTGATGGTAAGGCGTAGGATCGACAGAAGAAGACCTTTCATGGCGAAGTAAAGGAGTGGTATTGCACATCGGAGTGGTAGCTTCTTTAGCTCCTTCCATGGAGAACTTTTTTAGGAGATCGACGATGTGGCGATGCTGAGATAGAAAAAGTTGGGAATAGCTTCTATATCAAGAAAGTGATGAAGTTCACTGAGATCCTTTAGAGAGAAATGTTGTCTAAGTTGAGGAACAAAAGACTGAATAAACTGAATGTTATTACCAGTGAGAATAATATCATCAACATACACCAAGAAGTAGGCAATAATGATTTTCTTGGAGTAGATGAAGAGAGACGTATCCGCCACGGAGTTTGCGAAGTCGGTTTGAAGGAGACAGCTTTTGAGTTCTTGATACCATGTCCTAGGCACTTTCTTAAGACCATAGGGAGCTTTCCGTAGTTTGCAGACATAGTTAGATAGGGAGGAGTGGAGGAAACCTGGTGGTTGAGCTATGTACACATTTTCATGGAGAGTACTGTTGAGAAAAGCGTTGTTAATATCAAGTCGACGAAGAGGCCATCCATATGAGAGTGCGATGCATAAGACTATCCACAGTGTTGTCGGCTTAATAACGGGGATGAAAGTGACGGAGTAGTCTAAGTCAGGCTATTGGTGGAAGCTATTGGCCACAAGGTGAGCTTTGTATCGGGCAATGGTGCCATCAGAGTTTCGCTTGATTCGGAAAACCCATTTGCAACCTACAAGATTCTGATTTGATTTTGGGACAAGATCCCATGTTTCGTTCTTCATGAGGGTATCAAATTATTCGGACATTGCAGCATACCAGTTGGGATCCTTCACAGTTTGAGATACACAGGTTGGTTCAAGGGTTTGGGATATGGGATGAACATTAATATGGTTTATATATTGGGAGTTGAAGTATTTCGGGTTCGGTTTTCGTTCATTATTGGTTCGGAGATTTAGGGGTGGGGGAGTAGAGAATAATTGTGAAGAGGGTAAATATGATAAGCAGTTGTGGAGGAGGTTGGGGAGGCAGGGACGGGTAGATTGGCGATGTTATCGAGATTGGAAGGTGAGAATTGTGAAGAGTCAGTGGATGTGGAGAGGTTGAAGGTATGTGATGTTAATGATTGGAGTTCAGTAGGGGTTGGGTTAGGTAAGATATGCATTATATGAAATTTGGTAGGTTGGGTATACGTAATTGGTTGCGATGCTACGCCAGGGGAGGCTAAATCGTGCGGAAGAGCTCTTGATGTCTACTAGACACCTAAATGGGAAAATTGGTTTTGAGGAATTTGACATTACGAGAAATGTAAATTTTGTGAGTGACAGGATTTAGACATTTATACGCAGATTGAGATGCTGAATAACCTAGAAAAATAAAGGGAGTTGATCTATGTTGAAGTTTGAAGGAGGTGTACGGCCTTAACCAGGGATAGTAAAGACACCCAAAAATCTTGAGACATTTGTGGTTTGGTGGATGTTGAAATAATTTTTCAAATGGGGATTGGAAGTTAAGAATCGGTATGTGAAGATGATTTGTGAGATAAATAGCGGTTTGAAAAACATGACTCTAAAACTTAGAGGGAAGTGAAGCCGTATGTAACATCCTAGAACGATCGTACATATTTATATTAATAAATGGAATTGATTGATTGTGTTGATTTTATTGAGTTTTTCCTTTAGGACATCATGAGCCGGCTCAGGCATGGTGTGAACTGTCTCATACAACCAGATATTGATCGATTGCTTGGTTTGACTTGTAAGCTGGCTCAAGCATTTTTAGCCATTTCAACCTGACATTCGACCTGATATTGATTTCTGACATGGATTATATTGCCATGGGTTTATTAATGGTTATTATTATGATATGGTATATTTATTGGGTTTAAAATGGTTCGATAAATAATGATTTATTGGTTAGGCATATTAAATCAAATGTTGCCTTACCTCATGTCCCTATTCCTATTTGATATAGGATTCTTTTATTACTTTGCCCCATTGATAGCCTACACTATATAAATCTCCATAAACTCCATACAAACCCTAATCTCAATTGTTTTCCTCTCAATAAAACCCTAGTCTCCATCTCATCACTCCATCGAACTCTAACCCTAATCACATACCCAATCCCATCATCTCATGGCTTTCCCTATTTATCACCCTCGCCATCATTATCTTCACCATCTCGTGAGAATTGTCGACATTGCCATTCTCTTGTTCCTTTCATTCCTGCAAGCATTTAAATCGAACTACCCAAATCGAGAGATCGTGCCTTCATCGCTTATGTGGTTGTGTTCATCGAGATCGAGGCAAATATTCAATACTTACTACATGCTAGCGACGAGTTCAAATCTTTTCATATTATTATTATATCATAGGGTATTTTATTGTATTGCATTGTATCGTATCGTATCATATAAATTTTCCTTGATCTATTGTTATTTAAAACTGGTTGACGATATTTCAAGATCTGAATCTTGATATGTCGCTGATCCTAATCTAGTTATGATACTTGTTGTGAAATCCTAAAGTTACTCTTTTTATTATTATATTGACGTATTGCAACTTAGACAAACATAGGTGATCATAGTTAGAATTGTTTAAATCAAATAGAAGCTGAAAACCCTAATTGAAAACCTGATCATATCAGATTTTAGGCTATGAGCCGGCTCAAGAATTTTCTGAGCCATCTCATACAACCAGAGAACGAAAATATCACTCCAGACATACTTTGAGCCGTCTCAAGACCATTTTGAGTCGTCTCAACTTGCCATAAACTGATATAAACACTTTACCTAAAAATTCATTATAAATTGCAAAAAATCGTTAGCATGCGTTATTTAGTTCATTACGAAGCTAACTCAGAATACTTTAACTCGATAAGAAGATTACATGCAAAATAAATTGTTTAGATAATATAATTTGTGAAGGAACTCATCTCTAGACTGCTGTCCAGGGAATTTCCAGCAGTAAACTTTCAATTTCGAACGTTCATAACTTTCAGTAGGAATAGCTTGAAATTCCTTAAATTATACTAATGAAAATCTTATTGAATTGACTTTGTTTTGATATATGACACATCACTTTTGAAGGCCGTTTGTTATTTTTAAGGTATTTTACAAATCAGAATGACGCTGAATTTTATGAACTGAACTTTCTTATGCACGATTAATAGACACCACATTTATTTGCTATTAATTTGATTGAACATGCTATTCTTGTTAATGCTATTATTCTGACCGTTAGTACTATGATATTATTGACATACTATTTATTGATTGTACTCATATAATTATGATTGATGACATATATCGTTACTACCACGTTATTGATTGTTCACATGTAATCATTATATTGATATTGCCTTGTATTGATGCGGGGGTTCACGCAGCGGAAGCGTGGGAAAAAAAGAATAGCAAAAATCATAGCAAACCTTTAGCATCCACAACCTTAGAATTGTCCAAACAACTAAACTAGACAAATCTAGAGAGCACAATACATAGAGTTAGGCAAATATAACCTTTGCAGCATCTTCATATGCTTGTAGGATGAACTTGAACTCTATCTAGGCTCCTAGGTGCTCCGGATCGTACTTGGTCTCCGATCGGCTTGCCGAAGATGATCCACTTGAGGAAATCCTTCTCCAGCTCAATTTTCATATCAAAGTAGCACTTTTGATGAAGAAACTAACCATCCAAACTTGCTAGGAGTGGAGTGTTAAAGATGTAGTAAGCTTACATATTTATCCTCATTTTTTCTTCCATATTCTTTTGTTTCATGATAGAGGAGGAAGAAGAAAAGAGTTAGAGAGAGAAAGGTTATGGCTAGCTCTTTTATTCATTCTCTAAAATGAGAATAAATATTAAGACTCTCATATCTCTCTCTCTCTCTCTCTCTCTCTCTCCTTCACTTGTCCTCAAGTTGAGGGTGGGTGTACCCTCCCTTCACATGCAAGCACATGGACCAAGATGAGACACACACACACACAAACATATAACTAGAATGAGAAAAATATCATGTGAGCAAAATACTAGATTTATATATATCCAATATATATAAATATATTAAATCAATACTTGATTTAATATCCGTTTTTTTGAAAGACCGGTTAATATAATCAAGCGTACGATTACAATCAGTGTATCCAATACATTGATTTAATTGAACACTGGTACATATCTGTTCATAACAGAATATTGCATTTTATACCGCCCATTCTGATGCTCTTGTGTTTATAGGTAGGTGCTTTTAATCCGTGTTTGTTACATATTTACAGATTACAGGTTTCCAGTCTAAATATTGCAAATCAAGACAAAATCTCCACAGTTACGCCAAAATACAGAACATCTGTCACAGCAGATAAAAGCCAGGTTCCGGTCATCCGTATCCGTCCAGTGCCGAGTACCAGTTCCTGAGACAAGACATATGACAGTGATCATTCGTGTCTGGGACATGCACAGAGCACGAAGGGGGCAGCACAAGAATCAATAGGTGTGCGGAGCTCGAGGGAGAAAAGGTCAAAAGTATTATTATTGATGCCATTTTGGACCGTTGCAAATCTGAAGCAATTGTGGAAGCAAACTACATTTTGGTATATGTAGAACAACATAGGACAGAGAACCAGAGAAGCACCCAAAACCCGAGAAGCTAACTCCTCTAAACGGCCGCGGTTCCGCGGCATAAGCATGCTTAGGCCGCGATTCCGCGGCCGTATAGGCTCTTCAGAGGGTAATTTTTCAGGGGTATATTGGTACTTTCATATTGAGCCAGATTCCTGCCCTAGGTTTCCAGTTCTCTGCCTATAAATACCCCGGTTCTGAGCCAAACCAAGGAGCACTTTCTTAGTCCATTCTTAGTTAAGTTCTTTAGCCTCTTTTAGTGTAGTTTAGTCTTCTTCTTCTTCATTCTTTCCTCCATGAAAATTGTAGTGAGAGCTTTTTGAGTGGATGATGAAATGAAGATGAGGGTTTTTGTATCATTCTTTTGTTTTAGCTTCCCCTTGAGATCCTTGCTTTCTCTTGATCTTTCAACCTCTTCATTGAGCTTGAAAGTTTAAGGGTTTGTTATTGATTTCAAGGGTTGTATCTTCTTATGGAATTAGTGCTTCATTTCACATGAGTTCTTTACCCTTCTCTTGATCTTGCAACCTCTTGATTGAGCTTGCAAGTTTAAGGGTTGGCTATTGATCCCATGCTTGTCTTGAGTTCTATGTTCTTGTAATTACTTTCTTGCTTATTTCTTTCTTGCTTTTTATTACTTGCTTTACATTCATGCTTTACTTTCTTGCACTTAAATTCCATGCACTTACTTACTTGTAATCTTTTCTTTTCTTTTGCTCTTTTTTTGGTTCGTTTTTATGAATGGTTATAATTATCGTTGTTAAGAATAAATACGGTATTGTAAGTTAATATTTCTTTGCTCATTTCCTTTTCCCGTTATTTTCCATTGAACTCCGCCCAAACGTTACGCAAGCGCTCCGTTAGGCACCCTACCCTACCAAGGTAACGGTGATTCCTAACCGCGACCGGTTGCGTTCGGTTTGGCCGGAGGCGAAAGCAAGAGATAAGAACGGAAGGACAAGGGTAAATAAGCCGGATTCCACGAATACCGTGCTTAAATCCCCTAATCCACGTCGTTGCCGATTGCTCTAGCTTCAATTGGTCAAGACTCGGCTCAAAGGTTTTGAGTACGGATTTCTTTAGCTTATAATTTCGTATCTTTTTCTTAACAACTTTATACTTGCATATAACACATAGATTAGAATCGAACAAACATATACACATTCTTTATTGACTCGTCTAAAACAAGAACGGACATACAACCATCTCCCTATGGATCGACCCGTGCTCAACCGGCTAGCTGCATAGCGACACCGTCCTGATCGCGGTTATAACTTTAGAATTTTGAACATCGGACACGCCGAAAGCATGTGATCAAATGGCGCCGTTGCCGGGGAGACGGTAGCGTATTTTCTTTCTTGTTATTCTAGTTAATATTCTTTTTGTATATACTTATAAAAAAAAAAAAAAATTTTTGATAATTTTTATGAGCAAGTCTGCAGATTTTTGCGGATTTGCAAACGGCGATTGTGGGGAGCAAAGTGTACGTTCAAGGCTAAGGTGATTGCAAAGTACAGTGCCAAAGATCCGGGTAGTTTGACCCGCGCAAGCGAACTTTTCAAGCTTACCGGATTTGATTCAACGGGGGTTTCCTAACCCAAAAACTTAACGGTACGTACTTCACTAACACCTTCTTCTCAAATCGGACGCATCCAATATACTATTCTTTGCAGGATTCTTTGCAAGTTCGCTAGCAAACGCTAAAAATTGACTAACCCGTATTTGTTGCAGTGCTGTGCTTAAACTAAAAAACGATTGTTTGATTCTTTATAGAATTATTATTGAATTGCGCATTGCATACATTAATACGGACTTAAGGGCAAGCGAACCCCACAACATACGGTAAATGATTTCATCACCTTTTCCGTGGCCCACAAATCACGAACTTGAGCATAACGTTTACCCGCACAAAATTTAAAAGAAACTAGACTTTAAGCCTTAAGGACTTCACGCTCACTAGGCGAAGTTAACTGTGTTTAGAATCTCGCTTAACGGTATATTGTTTACGGGGTGTCTAGGAAAGTGTTAACGGCGAAACCGCCAAAAGAGAAAGGGTTATTTAATTAAGGCACTTCGCGAAAGCGTTGGAAAACCTTCCCTTATCTCTGCACTTACCTGGCCTCGTGATCAGTGTATCTTGAGCCCGTTTCTCGACACAGTTTTACTTCGACAATCAAGTTCTGGAGCAGGTCTAGTTGACCTAGGTGAACCCTAGAACGATTAGGTGTGTGGTATTTTTGTGTCGTGATTATTTTGTCCAGATTCTTTTTGTGTGTATATTTCATTCTTTTGTTAATAACTAACTAAAAAAAAATTTAAAAAAAAAATCACATTCATTTTCCCCCTCCTTTTCTCTTCCTTTCTTTCCTTCTCTTTTCATATCATGGGTACCCCACCTCGCAAAATTCTTGCCGAACTTTGGTACCCACAACCAGACATTACTTCTTACGGTTCTTGCTTTGACCGAACATCGAACGACCCCTCCATGCCCAAAGTTTCATTGAAAGATCGCATAGCAGCGTCTAGGACAAACACTTGCACTCCTCATTCCACTTTGTCAACCTCCCGCACCCGCTTATGTTGATACCCCTTTTGCAAGTCGTCCTTTGTCCATCGCTGAACGTATTGAACAATCCCGTAGCAGATCTTTCACTCCTTTCACCACTTCAAATTCTTGGGATCAACAATTCCATTCACCTTCTTATCCAAATGTTGATCCTGCTCCTGTCCAGCCATTCAATTCCTACCAATCCTACCCTACTTTTGCACCTTTCCTAGACATTGCTTCAGAACCGCCATTTAGGAGTTTTCAGTATCCAAACAACTTTGAATCTTTTACTGAAACCCCTTCACAACCCATGTCTAGTCTGGAACAGTCGTTGGAAGACTTTAGGGTAGCGTCAAGCTAACAGATGATGGATTTGAATGCGTCCATGGCTGCTCTCATACAACCTACTGACCCGGTAGCTAGTTTCCAGCTAGCTCCAAATTTTCCAATGTATGAAGAGGCGGTAGGACATGCTGAGAATTTGAGTGGAGAAAGTGAGCTGTATACCCTTCCAAACCAAACCTACCCGTCTCAAATTGAATCCCACAACTTCTGTGTTGAAAGTCTATCAAGTGTCCCAAATAAATTATCAGTTGAAGATAGAATGTTTAATGAGTTGTGCGACTTTGTAGTGTTTGATTTGCCAGATTGTGAAGGGACCTTGCCAAGTGAAACCACACCCAATCCTTTTGACCTCTACACCTCCATCTTAGAACCAAAATTGATTGAAATCTATGCTTTTGATGAGGTGTCTGAAAATATTGATTTTCACTTGATTGAGGATATTGACGCTGGGAACATTTTGGATGATGAACCCGTAGATTTGGCTGCGTTTTTCTCTTCAAACCATTATCCCGAGTCATTAAATGTTTTTCCCGAACCCCATATGCGTCTGGATATTGAAGAGAAATGCATGGATGTGCTAAATTTTGAGGAGAATTTTGAGGATAGCTTTGAGGATGAACCAGTTTTAATTGATGAGTCGGATTTTCCAATGCATCCTGTTCCTGTCACTAACTGTGTACACCCTCCTAAACCTTTAACCGATAACCTTCCTCAACCACTTCCCTCCATCCTTTCCATCGTTCCGACCTGGCAAGAAACCGTATCACTTCCATTTCCATTGTCTGGTTTACCAAGTTCGGCGTACCCATGGTTCCTCACGAATCTTGAGGGATTTGACCCCATTTCTCGACGGGTTAATATATTAGCACAATCGCTTTTCACACATCGGTCATCACAAATTGTGCTAATTTATTCGCTCCATTTCCACCCTCAAGTTCGTATTCCACTTTTTTCTCCCTTCCGCCATTCTTCTTCTTCTGATATACCGAGACCGTATCCCGCTTCTATCTCCATACGGTCTCGCGTATTCCCCATTTCTTACCTCTCCGCATTCTTCCACCAACCCGCATATTACAGAGATAGAATTTTTGAATGGTTGGTGTTAACTTTTGGCCTGTGTAAGGCCTTGTATAGATTGATACATCTCTTTCCCCCCTAATCCTGAACTTCAACGCTTAACAGTGGAAACACTGTTTTACTTAAGTTTGGGGGGGGGAACCTTTTTTGTATATATTTTTTGTTTTCCTTTTTGTTTTGTATATAATTTGTTTTTAGGGAGCGCCGGCAATTTTGACCCTCTTGGTATAGCCTGACAGTGAGGGCACTGTCAAGTTTAAGTTTGGGGGTGTGCTCGGTAAGCTTCTTCCTTTGCATTCATTTGTATATTTTGCATTTGCATACCTTATTAAAACCCCACAAAAATCGGAAAATTTTCCAAAAATATAAAAACTTTGTCGTCAAGTTAGCTAACAGGGTAACTTAGATATTTATTCCGAAAGTTTAGTTGATATATTAGAAATAACTAAATTCTAGGCTTAGGAATTGAAAACCCTAAAAATAACCCTCATTCTGTCTAACTTAGGTAAGTATACGTTGAGTTCAGTTCTTGAGTTAAGTCAAGATGAGGGGAAAGTATTGAAGCTCTACTGAAGGATAAGTCTGAAAAATAGTTTCTTTTCTTGAGTTCAAATTTAGAAAGTATATACCCTACAACTGCACTTACACGCACCTTGAAACTTGGGATAGTAGAGGATACCTAGAAATACTCTTGCCTGAAAGCCTAGTATGAAAGAAAAAACGGTATTTAAAGCTAAAAACCAAAAGAACATTATTGAAAAATATATCCGGTCTTGAAAAAGAAAAAAAGAAAAAGAAAAAGAAAAATAGAATAAAGTCAAGACCTGGAAACTACTATTTACGCTTTAAAAACTCACACATTCGGTAATCGGCCGTTAGTGCCTCAAGAAGCATTAATAGTCGCATGAAAGGTGTGTGAGTAAATCCGTCCATCCTTAATGAAAAGAAGTAATATTAGGTATTAGGGCAAGGGTATTATAGCTTGAATTGAATTCTTGAGTGTAGGGGTGCAAATATACACACACGTAGGGGTATACAATCGATGTTTGGATAAAAGATAGAAATAAAGAATAAGACTTGTGTTTTCTGTAAAGTTGATAAAAATCCCTGATTTGAGGCCGCACTTTAGAAGGAAAACTCAGGAGATACCATTATCTTTCTAAACTTTTTTGGAATGTATATGATCTAAGGTTAAATAGATAGGAGGTGTGAAGTATTAGGGTTGGATATTTCTAACTTAAGATGATAGAGTTTCTAACGTAAATACTAAACTGTAGGAGTAGAATCGATGTTAACTTATGAGACTAGCTTGACAGGATTTTGTGGGTGTAATCCGCTGAAAACCCTCAGGAGACAACACTCCTCCTACTAGGGACACCTAGAGGTTTAACAGCTTGTTGCACGCGCTCAGTGCAATCGCGTTCCCTGTGAAAGTGCGGTTAGGATTTTATTTTTGTGAATAATTGGTTTTGCTCGGGACGAGCAAACGTTAAGTTTGGGGGTATTTGTTCATAACAGAATATTGCATTTTATACCGCCCATTTTGATGCTCGTGTGTTTATAGGTAGGTGCTTTTAATCCGTGTTTGTTACATATTTACAGATTACAGGTTTCCAGTCCAAATATTGCAAATCAAGACAAAATCTCCACAGTTACGCCAAAACACAGAACATCTGTCACAGCAGATATAAGCCAGGTTACGGTCATCCGTATCCGTCCAGTGCCGAGTACCAGTTCCTGAGACAAGACATATGACAGTGGTCATTCGTATCTAGGACATGCACAGAGCACGAAGGGGGCAGCACAAGAATCAATAGGTGTGCGGAGCTCGAGGGAGAAAAGGTCGAAAGTATTATTATTGATGCCATTTTGGACCGTTGCAAATCTGAAGCAATTGTGGAAGCAAACTGCATTTTGGTATATGTAGAACAACATAGGACAGAGAACCAGAGAAGCACCCAAAACTCGAGGAGCTAACTCCTCTAAACGGCCGCGGTTCCGCGGCATAAGCATGCTTAGGCCGTGATTCCGCGGCCGTATAGGCTCTTCAGAGGGTAATTTTTCAGGGGTATATTGGTACTTTCATATTGAGCCAGATTCTTACCCTAGGTTTCCAGTTCCCTGCCTATAAATACCCCGGTTCTGAGCCAAACCAAGGAGCACTTTCTTAGTCCATTCTTAGTTAAGTTCTTTAGCCTCTTTTAGTGTAGTTTAGTCTTCTTCTTCTTCATCTTCTTCATTCTTTCCTCAATGAAAATTGTAGTGAGAGCTTTTTGAGTGGATGATGAAATGAAGATGAGGGTTTTTGTATCATTCTTTTGTTTTAGCTTCCCCTTGAGATCCTTGCTTTCTCTTGATCTTTCAACCTCTTCATTGAGCTTGAAAGTTTAAGGGTTTGTTATTGATTTCAAGGGTTGTATCTTCTTATGGAATTAGTGCTTCATTTCACATGAGTTCTTTACCCTTCTCTTGATCTTGCAACCTCTTGATTGAGCTTGCAAGTTTAAGGGTTGGCTATTGATCCCATGCTTGTCTTGAGTTCTATGTTCTTGTAATTACTTTCTTGCTTATTTCTCTTGCTTTTTATTACTTGCTTTACATTCATGCTTTACTTTCTTGCACTTAAATTCCATGCACTTACTTACTTGTAATCTTTCCTTTTCTTTTGCTCTTTTTTTGGTTCGTTTTTGTGAATGGTTGTAATTATCGTTGTTAAGAATAAATACGGTATTGTAAGTTAATATTTCTTTGCTCATTTCCTTTTCCCGTTATTTTCTATTGAACTCCGCCCAAACGTTACGCAAGCGCTACGTTAGGCACCCTACCCTACCAAGGTAACGGTGATTCCTAACCGCGACCGGTTGCGTTCGGTTTGGCCGGAGGCGAAAGCAAGAGACAAGAACGGAAGGACAAGGGTAAATAAGCCGGATTCCATGAATACTGTGCTTAAATCCCCTAATCCACGTCGTTGCCGATTGCTCTAGCTTCAATTGGTCAAGACTCGGCTCAAAGGTTTTGAGTACGGATTTCTTTAGCTTACAATTTCGTATCTTTTTCTTAACAACTTTATACTTGCATATAAAACATAAGTTAGAATCGAATAAACATATACACATTCTTTATTGACTCGTCTAAAACAAGAACGGACATACAACCATCTCCCTGTGGATCGACCCGTGCTCAACCGGCTAGCTGCATAGCGACACCGTCCTGATCGCGGTTATAACTTTAGAATTTTGAACATCTGACACGCCGAAAGCGTGCGATCAACATCCAATGCACACATCTATATCATATTGATAGAGTTGGAAAAAAACTGTGTGGGTGTTGGACTTCACCCGCGCGCGCTTTTGTAGTTTTGAAAGAAAAGGTTTTATAAATGCGGCGCACACGAGCTCGGTCTCGTTTTAAAATTTATAAATCGCAAGTGCACGACGCGTTGTAGCGTGCCGGCAAGTACGGGTCGATCCATAGGGAATTGGTGATTAGAGATTATTGTTAAAAGTTCAAAGAGAAAGAATTTCGGTTTGTCACGAAATTAAGAAAAATACGAAAATAAAGCGCAAGGTTAAGAAATGTGGTGATGGCTCCGGTTCGGATGGACGAATCGTGGCGAAGTCTTCGACGCCCTATTGATCATGTGTGTCCCTCATTTTGTTAGAATTCGAAATGAAGAATGTCTTATCAAGATGGTGGCGAAGTATAAACCATCAAAACGATGAACTTGCAACGCGAGGAATGAACCGAATCGTTACGTTCTCATTTACCATTTGTATGTCCAAGCATGTCGTATCGAAACACATCGCTAAGGATCACAAAGCATACCACATCAATAACAACAAATAGAAAATAAGAAGTAAGGTGTTTAGCTTGCTAAGTGTTTTGGGTGATACTATAGGATATTTACTTAATGAAGCGTGTTAAACAACAATAAGTAACATACCCTATCTAAATTGCTTAGCAAATCTAACACTAAAACTTAATTCTAATTTTAACATTGCAAAATGAAAGTGTTGAGAGAATAGGTTATATGTTAGAGATTACTTGTAACCATTGAAAGCAAAATAATCTATCAACCAATAACCAAATTACAATCTTAACATTACAATCAATAAATTAAGCACAAGAACAATTACAAGAGAATGGAGGAAGGTTTTTCTTTCATCACCACTCTAACCATTACCACAACCATAAGATTACTCAAGCATCATCATAGAAAGAAAAAAAATAAAAACAAAGTTAAGAAGCAAATAAACAAGGAAAAACAATAATTCTTATTAACAAGTGAAGAAGTTGAGATACATGATAGGTTACTTGTTCAACCTACTTAATGGAGCTCTCAAATGAGAGCTCCATGAGGGAGGAAGAAGAAGAAGAAAACCATGGCTTGAACTCCACACAACTCTCTTCTCAAAACTAAACTAAAACTTGGGCAAAAGAATTCAATTTGGCCTCTGTTCTAAACTGTTGTATATATAAGTTTTGAAATGAATGTCCACGGGTGTTTTCTAAAGTGATATGAAGTTATAAGAATAACCTTGAAACACGGAGACGTTTGGTGCCAATATGGCTGCTCATCCCCCGCCCTCCTTCACAATAAATCACGGAACCGCGGCCGTATTTCGGAATTAGGCCTCCAATTTTCTTGTGCGTTCTCCTGACATGAAATAATAATTTTTGGCTATTTTCATTTTCTCTGAATAACACTGGATTACTCACACGAATATGAAAACAATGATGATGGCAAACAATTCCAATTCACACTTCACATCATAACTTTATCTTATGATCCACTTGTGCAACTTGCACAAATCATGATTCACAAAATCATGGCTGTCCTATTTGTGTACCCACTTGCACATCACATCTAAACTTTCCCTATCATGAGCTATGCCCACTTGTGTCTCATGACATGCTTGTTTGTATGCCAACTTGCAATGCTATGTGTTCACATATGTATCTTGTTGGACCAAAAGAATGATTTATTTATACACAACATTATTTGTTGCAAACTTATTTGATTTGACCTGTATTCTATCTCGTTTGCAGTTCCAGCTAAAAACTGTCATTTCTGTTCCGTCTCCAGTGTTTTTGCCTGTGTACCTGTAATCTGGACTAATAAGAAGACATAGATTAATAACACTGTTTTATTAATAAAATGATAGGAAATGAGCGGTATTAAAATTTAATAAATCGTTCCAAACAAATACCCTCAAACCTATCTTTTACTCGTCCCGAGAAAAATAAAATCCTAACCTCACTTTCACAGAGAATGCTATTGTATTGAGCCCGTGCAACAAGCCGTTAAATCTCTAGGTGTTTCTAGCAAGAGGGGTTTTCTCTTCTGAGGGTTTTCGGCGGATTACACGCACAAAATGCCGTCAAGCTAGTTTCATGAGGAAACTGTCGATTCTAATCTTAAAGTTTAATATCAAAACTAGAAGTTCTATTACCTTAGTCAGAAACGTCCAACCCTTATATTTCACTCCTCACATCTTATTTAACATAAGTTCATATACGTCTTCATGTTATTGTACGAATAGTGTCGTTAAGTTTTAAAAACTTCGATTTGGATCATCATGTCACAAATACGGACCAGGAAAGATTTCTAAAGGATCACACGAGTTTGAAAAGATTTAATATTTTTCTCAAGTTTCATTTTCCAGTTAAATTTCAAGTTAGAATTTATATCATCTTTAACAGAAAACTACGTCTTATTCTTCACTCTTACCCTTCACTTGTCTTCATTCATACACACATTTCGTGATCGTGTAAAAAGTTTTATAATCTTTCAAATTTAAACTTTCATATCTCCGCTAAAAAACTGTTTATAATACAAAACTTGTTTCTGCCAAGATTATTCTCCTATAAAGAACCGTGAGAACTTTTAACTCTGAGAGAACACTTGCTTGGCTTGTTTTATTTGATGATCGAGGACTTAGCGAGCTTTGGATCAATGAGTCCCAAACCAGATAGTTTTAGGGTATTAGGTGTGGAGACATTCCTAGGACTTAATTGCCCAAGTCACCAATACCACAAAACAAAAGACTCATTTTTTTGCGTTTTAAAATATTCTGAAAGCAGTGCAAACAAAGATATTGCCAGTTTTTTTCATCCCAAAGACGTATTCGTATGGATAAGTTGTGTAATCACTCCAACAAGGTTCCGGATGGGTTATTTTTCAGACTTTTAGCCTTTATTAAAGCTTTCAATAATATCCTTCGAATCAACTTTACTTCATGAACTATTCTTGATATTACTTAATTCAGAACAAACCTATTTGATTCTAAAAATGTTTAACAGTTTTTATAAAAGTTTAAAGACATTTCAGACTTTTCATCTAATCTTCAAAAACTTATGACGTGTGTAGTGTAATGAAAAGACATGTATTACCTACGGTTAAACTTAAAAGAGGGTTAACTTTCGGGTTTTCAATCTCTCGAAAAGAATTTAGTTACTTCTATCTTATCAAACTAAACTGTCAGACTTCGAGTCTAAGTTTCCCCGCCAGCTAACATGATGACAAAGTTTTTATGTTTTTGAATTTTTTAAATTTTTTATGGGTTTTTCAATATATATGCAATACGGAATTTACACATGATGCACAAAAAGTAAATGGAGTGCTCACCCCCAGACCTAAGTTTTATGATGTCCTTATCGTTGCTCCCGTCTCCGGTAGCTAGACTTAGACATCAGGGTGAGTTTTTATTCACAAAAAGAAAAATCTAAGATCTAATTACATTATTTACAGGTTAAGAGATAGCGTTAGTCCAGAAATTAGTACCATCCCTTCAAAAATTTTGTTGACATAAGGTCAGGGCTGGTAAAAGAAAAAGTATAAGAAAAAGAAAAAGAAAATATACATATTAGCGGTATGGTTAGATATTAGTAATGGACATGGGTGTGTGAAAGTAGAGATCAGAAAACGTTGAATATGAAGACGATGTTTTGAAGGAGTCAAAAAATTGTTGCCTGAATGAATTGTATATTCAAGAAGTATGTGTTGAGTTTCGAGGTCAGGTTTGTTTAAAAACTGGAGTTCATTCTCAAAAAGTTCAGTAAAAGAAAGGTTCGTAGGATATTCCCAAAGTGATCCTTACTCAAACTCACAAAGAATATCAAGTTCATCCGTAAATATCTTCTCAAAACTCGACATGAAAGAATGTTTCTCAAGCTTGTCTTCCTCCTTATAATTCTCCACAATCATATTCTCCTGAATACGTCTCACATATCCCAGCTCAAGTTCTCCCTCATCACATTCACATATAGGTAGGTCCATGTCATCTAAAAATGTAGGTTCCCATTCTAAAGTTTCGTCCAAAATCATATCAATCGGTGATACAGAAGTTGTTGGTTCCTGATTGTGAATTTCATCAAACGCTATTGTGATACCATACCCGTCAAATTCACAAGTCTCCTCAAAAATTTTCTCGCTGTAATAAATCGGTATAGCCCGACTCTGAGAATTTTCTTGCTCGTCCTTATAGCACTTGTTGCCTTATCAATTAAACACAATAATATGAGCTAAGTTCTTTTCAAACAAAATAAGGCAGCACCTCACGTTCTCCGCGCGTGAGCGCCAGCGCCGGCCGCTTATAGGATTAAATCCAACAGCGACACCTCACGTGAGCGCTGATGTGCAAAGTACGTGGTGCCTGTTATATAAAAATTAAATTCTTAGGCAGTGCCCACGCGCATAGCACGTGAGCGCCAGCGCCCAAATTAAAGAGAATAGTATTATATTCTATTAGGGGAAAATATCTCCCTATTTATTTATAATAAAAAAGATATTCTCTGTTAAACAAAGAGTTGTTGGATCAAAAATCCAATGGGAAAATATTTCTATTTCCTTAATCTTTCCAAATGAGAAAGATATACTCTAGACCCTTGGATTAAAAATCCAATGATGATTAAAAATCACCGTTTGTTAGAATTAAATTCTATCTAAGAGAAAATATTTCCCCAATCTTGTTAAAAAACAAGAATATATATATATATATATATATATATATTCTGTGAAACAAAAAATCATAGGATCAAAGATCCAATGGTGGATAAAATTCCCCAAATAATTTTTGAGGCCAATTAAATCAATTGATATATCTCAAATGAGAGATTTTCTTAAATTAATTAGCAAACTGCCTCTCATATATAAATGACCCGAGACTTCAAGTCTCAAGGGAGGAGAAAGGAAAAAGAGAGAGAACCCCTCATAAGCTTCTGCAAATAAAAAGATAGAAACTACAACTGAGAATTCAATTCTCTTTAAAAGAAGATCTCCTTGTTCTTTCAAACCTTAGGTAAAGAAAAATTAGAGATAAAATGTATGTCCTATGCCTAGTAAAAAGAAAACGAGGGTTTAACTCTTCATAAAAAGAACTTAGTTCTTCCTCTGAGATTTGCTTTGCAAATCTCTCCACAAGTTGAGAATTTAATTCTCATCGGCGAGATTTTGTTCTTCAAACTCGAAATTTAGGAGAAAGAACTAGACTAAAAAAAAGAGAAGAGGACATATGTTCTTGGAATTTAATTCCTTTGGAAAACAAGGTTTAACCCTACACACAATAAGAACTTAGTTCTCAAAGAAAAATTGATCTCAGATCTTCAAAATAGAGATCTTGATGATCATCAATGGCCAAAACGCCATTAACAGAATTTTAACTTCTTTTCAAAAGATAAAATAGAGAGTAAATCTCTAAAGGACTCAGCGCTTCACGTATTTCACACGTGAACGCCCAAGAATATAAACTCAACGCTTCACGTGAAACACATGTGAGCACCCACTAAAAAAAAACGCTCGGCGCCTCACGTGCTTCCTATGTTGGCGCTCAAAATTGAAGACTCAGCGCCTCATACGAAATACACGTGAGCGCTGTAAAAAGTGCCGAGCACTATAAATTCAGTCAAAATGACTAAGTGTTTAGCACTGATTAGGCACGCCCATATCTCAGCGCCTCACGTGCTTCTCACGTGAGCGCCATACCAAGTTCTTAGCACTCTATATTCAGTAAAAATAACTAAGTGCTTAGCACTGATTGGGCAATGCCCATGTCTGAGCACCTCACGTGTTTCCCACGTGAGCGCCAGATCCACAAATAAGTGCTCAGCACTTCTGGAAGAAAAAAAGCCTAAGACCGAACCTAAATCTAAAATATACAGATTTGGACTAATCCGCGCCCGATGGGCGGCGACATAAATTAGTCTCCGTATACAATCCACGGGCAACCGAAACAAACAAAATAACACACAACATGAAGTGAACTACTGGAGAAGGAGAAAGTGGTTATCACAATGTGATAACGTAATTAACCGTAGGGGCTTGCGCCCGCTGGGAAGAGCGTTCTCACAATCAAAAACCCCTCACGAATGAGGGGGAATCTGATAATGTCTGTTACAACGGTCGCATCTATCCAAACCTTCGATATACGGTGCCATAAATCAACTTGGTATATTCGGAGAGGTGGATGGATATGTTCCAAATAGCATCTGCCCCCAAATTCAGACTAGACGTCCCCAAGCGTCACAGTCCGATTTTCAGCGGTAAACAGATTAGAGAGAAGGTGTTAGAAAAATACGTACCAATATGATTTGGGTTGGGGTTCCTAGCGCCCTAGCCGTCAACCGTGGCCGTTGCGGAACGAAAAAATTTTGGGGTTAAAACTTGGCGCTAGAAACAACTGCCTAGAATCGAAACCAAACTTGAAACTATTAAGCTACAAAGATGTTATCTACTATGATAGAGTTGTTTTACCAAAAGATCCATGTCCTTCGGTCTTCTACCCTCTTCCTTAGCTCCTTGTGGTCTCCTTGATCAAGCTTGGCCACCGGTCTTCATCCGTCGATGTTGATCCACCCGAAGGATATGGTTCATGGCTCTAACTCTACACTAAAAATCTAGTGAAGTAACTAGGGACTCTAGGTTGCTAATCTAGAGTGTCTAAGGATGTAGTGAGTTGTTCTAAGTGTATATCTATCTCTCTTCCATCCTTGATTCTCAACTCATGAGATGGTTGGGTGGAAGATCAAGATGAAGGAGGAGGAGCTCAAGAAAGGTTAGTGAGGAGAGATGAGGCAAATGGTAAGAAAGTTTTCATTGAAAAAACCAACCAAGTGTTCATCCAACATCCCAAATGAGAGTATAATATGAAGCATGGTTTTGTAAAATCCATTTTCCAAGTAAAATAAAGCAACCATACTTGAATAGTTTGCACAAATTAATTTTCAATTCATTTGTCAACACTATTCAAGCATGGTTCTCACCATTCTCTCTTCACTACCTTTACATCTCATTTTCTATTTAAATTAAATGAGGTGTTCACTTTCTAGAACGTTTTCCATCACTCAACTATATATACATATCCGTATTTGTATCAAAATATGAATACCCAAAAAGATAGAATAACACAAAGAACATAATACTAGAATATACATATCGAAATATATATACGTAAATTATTAAATCAATACCTGATTCAATAATCCGGCTCAATCCTAAGCCGGCCAGTATTATCAACCGTCCGATCGAAAGTCTGGGTAACTAGTACAATCATTCGATCGGAACCCTGCACGTATCAAATACGGCTACTACACCATTTCACCTGAACCAAGGAAACCCTCTGTGTGGGACTCTAAATACTCGACAGTACGTCGGCAGTGAGTTGCTGGATAAATCCATAACCATAAGCACATCAGCGGCGCTAGCTGTACGTAACGGCTACACGGGTACCTGTCGAAAAGGAAAGCCGACGAGCAGACTCATATGGATCCCTACTGAGCCTATCTGTGACAATCTGTGACAATCTCCATACAGTCCAGTCTCTTCATTTAAGAGTATCGTATATCGGGTCTAGGGGTGGATAAAGTTAGACCCCTAATAACACGATATTTCATGTCGGTGTGAAGCCCATCACCTACTGAGAAACTACTGATCCAAATCAGTAATTCTCATCTACCTTGGCCAAGGATTTCTGGTGATGGCTACCCGTACACAGCGA
Source organism: Agapanthus africanus (assembly GCA_030015575.1). NCBI lineage: Eukaryota > Viridiplantae > Streptophyta > Magnoliopsida > Asparagales > Amaryllidaceae > Agapanthus > Agapanthus africanus. The sequence continues at coordinate 186,645,224 of CM057341.1, forward strand.
GACATCCACCCCCAATACCGGGAGAGATGAATCCCCGATGATCCGCTCACTGTCTCCGTATGGCTCGGGACTATACCCAACTAAAACCTGTTTGCACGACTCTTTTGAGCCATGGTAGGGTAGTAATCAAAGCACAGTGAGAACTCGCATGAGACAAATGACGATCTCAGATCGAATGACTAATTTGTACTCATGTCACCTGAGAACTGCTATCTGACAATAGGTATAATACCATCTAGCATGTACCCGTCGAGTCCGTCCAGTGTACTCACCCCCAGTGAGCACCTGTATATGATCATAGGTGTGAAAGACCAATGGTTGTAGGACCAACCATCACCCCTCTTCGGGGTCTAAAAATGTATACTCCGGTCTACTCCGGAATATCGATGCCCAGTCTCGATACTCTCATGACTAAGGACATCTAAGGATGTGCTTATGGACTACCCAGCCCCCACATGTATGATCGCCATCATAACGCTGGTAGTCAAGCAAGAATCTTGTAACAATCCTTAACTTTCTGTACAATTTTTTCAAAAAATACAGAAATGGGTACTTGAGCCTGAGCACAAGTTATAAGTTTGTTTTGCTTTAGAATAGCAAGAAGGAGCTTATAGCTCATTGGTAAGACCTTGCACTGCTGAACCAAAGCACCAGAGTTCAAATCCTATCAACCACATATTCTTTTTAAATTAATTTCTTTTAATCTTTTTAGAATCCCAAAAGTCTACACGTGCACAACCCGTAAAACCAAGAGTCACGGCTTAAACAAACGGGTCCACGAGTCAAGATGAAGCGTCGGGGACACGTGGCAAGAAGATGGACCCCGACTCAGCCCGATCCTAAATTTTCTTAAACTCCCAGCAACCTTTAGCCTACCCCACTCCCCCTGCACTATTTAAATTCTTTGCAATTAAACAGAGAATTAAAATACACCCTTTTAATTTTTTTAATGCAAAATTAAATACAATTTTTATCACACCCTTTCACTATCGTAAACCCTAATTTTTCCTATAAATACCACACCTCAAATCACCCCCTCACTCCCAAATCCCTGCCCAAACTCTCAAGAAAATTCTCAAGATTTTTTGTGTGCAAGTGGAGTTAGCAAAGGGCGAAACTCTGACGAACTTCCGATGACGATCTGAGGAGTTTCTGGCGACGAAATGACCCACTGGTGTTTCCCCAATCTTCCTCTTCCTCTTCTCTTGACCCTAAACCCGTAAGTCCCCTTCTTTCTCTTTTGCTATCCTCAAATTCTTAATCCTTAAAACGTGTCGGAAGCGGAGTTATCCGGCTTCCGATTCTCTTTTCTTTCAAAAATACAATATTTTCTTAATAACAAGCCTACAACTTTTGATATATATTGTTTAATACTCATTAACTAAGATAATAGAACAAGTTTGACATTAAAATGATAATCATAGCAAGTTTTATTCCACTTTTACAGTAAAATACATTTATATTTCATATCGACATATTTATACATTTTAACCATGCTAGCTTTAGAAAACTCACGAGGTAATGACATACCTCCTCACAACATTCATATGTAACATAGCACGATGTAATTTGGGAACATAGTTTTGGGAAAAATATGATTTTACACATAACTACCTCCGACTTATAAAAACCTTTTTCTACAAGATGTGTATTTTTAACAAATCTTTGCAATGTGCCCCTACAACCCATTTCGGGGAACCCGTTCGGGATGATGCGGATTATCGCATATCCTCGGGCTTAGTAGTGTGAGATGCAGACCTCCGCAAGTAGCATACGATCTCGAAAGATTTAAAATACAATTTTCTTTAGAAAATGTGATTTCTATTATAAATAATATTTTTAATAAATAAATATATATGTAATTAATATCAAAATATCTATTTTTAATATTTATAATATTCCACATTTCCAAAATTCAAGAAAAATATTCCATTTACAAGAAAATACCATACAATTCCAATATTACAAATAAATACCATGTATTATGAAATTATGCTTTATTCACTAGAAATGTCACATTGATAAAATATACATTAATGAAAACTTTAAATACGATAATAAAATACTTGAGGTATATTTTGAAAATTATACAAAATTATTTTTACATAAAACCCCCTCAAGTTATACTAAATTACAATAATGACCTTAATAAACATAGGTTTAAGTGGGACCAGTCTCTTGAGCCTCAGGGAGCCGGAGATATGGGTGCTTGCCTATTTAAGGTAGACAACTTAACAAACGGTGCTATCAACACGGTAATCGTTTTTGAAAAAGGCACAAATCCTGCCGTCCATGTGCAGCGGTTACCGATAGTACCAAAACATAATTCAGGATTCAATTTCTTTTTGTCTGAATCAGACTGAGTCTCAATATAATCAATCTGACTTGAATATGATTCAAGTACAAACTACAATTCAACATGAATCCATGTGTTCAATCTATATCAAACTATATTGACCGAACCGAACCATGGATATACATCCATCTACATGATTCTCCAGTTACATCCATTTACTGATATCATGGTTTCGGCAAGTCATCTATCTATATACAATATACAATTCAAATAATACATCAATACAATCAAGATATCGCGGGGTTTATAAAGGGTAGATAGGTATGGAAGGTGTTAGAAGTGGCACGAGACTGCAACCATTAAGACACCTAACCTGAATTCAATTGCCGTTGTACCGTGGCTGAACGGTTCCTTGTATTCCGTCCACCGTAGTCTCTGGTATATTAAGACTCCTCTTGTATACACTGGCTTCTTTTGTACCAAGCTACAAACAACAGTGTTCACACTAAATACAACATTATAAAAATATACTCTCTTTGTCTATTCTACTTCTCTCTCATCTTTGGGACTTACCGAGCGATTTGTTCACTGACGAAATTCTCTTTTTTCTTCTTTGGAATGTCTTCAGGTGATTTAGACTCACTGGAGATTGAGCCCACCAGCGAGGATTTGGACCAGCTAGCTTTCGACTCGGAGCTCTAGTTACTTGTACATTCCAGTTCAGTACTTTCCATTTATGTTATTCCACTGTTTAGGCATTACTTTCCATTCCATGTATTTACTTTTCAGATGTATTGTAAAAAGAATGTTAATAAATAAAGTTGCTGTTCAATTATATCTTTTGTCTCTGTCTCTTGTGCATTTTACTTATATTGCTTAGATACGCTTAGCGTGTTTACTTCAGAGTAAATACATAGCGGCCTCATCGCATCCTCTGCCCGTATACTGGGAAGCGGGGCGTGACAGGTTTTGTTGGTGACCCATGCAGGTCAGAGCTATATGGAACCCTACCACGCAGTTCAGTTCTGCGTGGACAATCTAAGCAATATAACACAAGAACCAACAACTAAAACATTCTTTACAATTCATATTTCTTGAATCTCATCATTTCATATACTTTGAATCTGTCCTAACCCAAATTTTCTTTCAAGGTTATGGATTCCCCAAATAATACCAGCATGAATGTCGACAGCACACCTCCACCACTACCACTCACACCTTCTGTCGCTGCTCCGATCAACGAGCAGACGGTTCTACTTGAGACAATCCGCAGCCTCCTAGAAGGACAACAGCAGCAGACTGCTATTCTAATGAACCATCCTCAGATAGAAGCACCTGGGGTGAAGTAATTCAGGGCCTTGCATCCTAAGCAGTTTGCAGAGAGCCCTCTGGAAGCGGAGGAATGGGCTCAAAGCGTTGAAGATGACCTGACAGCAGCACAGGTGTCTGAGGTCGCTTGGGCATGAGTTGCAAAGTTGCAGCTCACAGACAATGCACGGGTTTGGTGGAAGGCGGAAGAAAGCCGTCTTGACCAACCTATCGAATGGAAGCATTTTCGCGACATGTTCGACGCAAAGTATTTCCCAGAGACTGCCCGCTTTGATATGGAACAGCAGTTCATCCATCTGCAATAAGGTTCAATATGGACTAAATCTGTAGATGAGTATGATGCTGAGTTTACCATGCTCGGTAGGTAAGATATGTCTCAATGTTCGATTTTATATCATATACTACACATCTAACACTAGACCGCAACAGATTCGCGGCATACTTGATACCGATTGCTGATATCAGGGCCAGAAGATTTCAGCAAAGGTTGGACCCGGAAATCCAAACTGCATTAGCTACAGGGAATTTCCCAACCCATGATATGGCTTTATAAGCTGCCCGAAGATATGAGGCAGTGGTGAAGAGGAAGGGCATACCTCAATCTGCCGGAATGAAGTGTCCTGCCACTCAGATGGCAGAGGAGCCTCTTCAAGGCGAACTGTTGAACCCAGGAGATCGGAAGAAATCAATAACCAGCCAAGTACAGATTTCTTCTTCCATTGCAAGAGAGATGGACAGGACTGTAGGCGCGCAAAAGGCCTGTGTTTAGTTTGTGGCGCGTCCAATCACAGAATTGGAAACTGTTTTTATAGACGCAACACAGCTCACACCCCCACTGACTACCCGCAGCAGCCATCTATCGAGGCTCCTGCACCTCGACTAGCATTCCCAGCTCCACCTCCTGCACAGCCTAATCGCCAATTCCATCAGGCTCTGACGAACATACCTCGAGGGCAGAGAAACATGCCCTAAGGACAGAGGAATGTGCCTCCAGTTAGGAGGAATGTACCACAGCGTCAGGATTTCCTCTTAGCGGCCGAAGAAACAGAGGCCGCAGACCAAGGTAACCCTGGTAATTTCCTCAACTCTTTTCAAACCTTTCACATTCTTTCATTCCTTCACATATTTTTCATACACTACCAATAGTCCTATCACCAAACTTTCCTTAAATAGGTTACACTTTCCTTTTACAAATTTCGAGGACGAAATTTTTTAAGGAGGTTAGAATGTAACAACCCTAAACTTTCTGTACAATTTTTTCAAAAAATACAGAAAGGGGTACTTGAGCTTGAGCACAAGTTATAAGTTTGTTTTGCTTTAGAACAGCAAGAAGGAGCTTGTTGCTCATTGGTAAGACCTTGCACTGCTGAACCAAAACACCAGAGTTCAAATCCCATCAACCACATATTCTTTTTAAATTGATTTCTTTTAATCTTTTTAGAAGCCCAAGAGTCTACACGTGCACAACCCGTAAAACTAAGAGTCACAGCTTAAACAAACGGGTCCACGAGTCAAGATGAAGCGTCGGGGACACGTGGCAAGAAGATGGACCCCGACTCAGCCCGATCCCAAATTTTCTTAAACTCCCAGCAACCTTTGGCCTACCTCACTCCCCCTGCACTATTAAAATTCTCTGCAATTAAACAGAGAAATAAAATACCCCCTTTTAATTTTTTTAATGCAAAATTAAATCCAATTTTTATCACACCCTTTCACTACCCTAAACCGTAATTTTTCCTATAAATACCATACCTCAAATCACCCCCCTCACTCCCAAATCTCTGCCCAAACTTTCAAGAAAATTCTCAAGACTTTTTGTGTGCAAGTGGAGTTAGCAAAGGGCGAAGCTCCGCGAATTTCCGACGACGATCCGAGGAGTTTCCGGCGAAGAAACGACGCACCGGTGTTTCCCCAATCTTCCTCTTTCTCTTCTTTTGACCCTAAACCCATAAGTCCCCGTTCTCTCTCTTTTGCTATTCTCAAATTCTTAATCCTTAAAACATGTCGGAAGCGGAGTTGTCTGGCTTCCGATTCTCTTTTCTTTCAAAAATAAAATATTTTCTTAATAACAAACCTACAACTTTTGATATATATTGTTTAATACTCATTAACTAAGATAATAGAATAAGTTTGACATTAAAATGATAATCATAGTAAGTTTTATTCCACTTTTACAGTAAAATACATTTATATTTCAATCGACATATTTATACCTTTTAACCATGCTAGCTTTAGAAGGTAATGACATACCTCCTCACAACACTCATATGTAACATAGCACGATGGAATTTGGGAACATAGTTTTGGGAAAAATACGATTTTACATATAACTACCTCCGACTTATAAAAACCTTTTTCTACAAGATGTGTATTTTTAACAAATCTTTGCAATGTGCCGCTACAACCCATTTCGGAGAACCCGTTTCGGATGGTGCGGATTATCGCAGATCCTCGGGATTAGTAGTGCGAGATGCAGGCCCCGCAAGGAGCATACGATCTCGAAAGATTTAAAATACAATTTTCTTTAGAAAATGTGATTTCCATTATAAATAAAATTTATATTTTTAATAAATAAATATATATGTAATTAATATCAAAATATCTATTTTTAATATTTATAATATTCCACATTTCTAAAATTCAAGAAAAACATTCCATTTACAAGAAAATACCATACAATTCCAATATTACAAATAAATACCATATATTATGAAATTAGGCTTTATTCACTAGAAATGTCACATTGATAAAATAAACATCAATGAAAACTTTAAAGATGATAATAAAATACTTGAGGTGTATTTTGAAAATTATACAAAATTATTTTTACATAAAACCCCCTCAAGATATACTAAATTACAATAAGGACCCTAGTAAACATAGGTTTAAGCGGGACCGGTCTCTTGAGCCTTAGGGAGCCGAAGATATGGGTGCTTGCCTATTTAAGGTAGACAACTTAACAAACAGTGTTATTAACAAGATAATCATCTTTGAAAAAGACACAAATCATGCCGTCTATATGCAGCGGTTACCGATAGCACCAAAACATAATTCAGGATTCAATTTATTTTTGTCTGACTCAGACCGAGTCTCAATATAATCAATCTGACTTGAATATGATTCAAGTACAAACAACAATTCAACATGAATCCATGAATCCATATGTTCAATCTATATCAATCTATATCGACTGAACCGAACCATGGATATACATCCATCTACATGATTCTCCAGTTACATCCATTTACTGATATCATGGTTTTGGCAAGTCATCCATCCATATACAATATACAATTCAAACAATACATCAATACAATTAAGATATCGCAGGGTTTATAAGGGGTAGATTGGTACGGAAGGTGTTAGAAGTGGCACGAGACTGCAACATTAAGACACCTAACCTGAATTCAATTGCCGTTGTACCGTGGATGAACGGTTCCTGGTATTCCGTCCACCGTAGTCTCTGGTCTATTGAGACTCCTCTCGTATACACTGGTATCTTCTGTACCAAGCTACAAACAACAACGTTAATACTAAGTACCACATTATAAAAATATACTCTCTCTGTCTATTCTATTTCTCTCTCATCTTTGGGACTTACCGAGCGATTTGTTCGCTGATGACATTCTCTTTCTTCTTCTTTAGAATGTCGTCAGGTGATTTGGACTCACTAGAGATTGACCCCACCAGCGAGGATTTGGACCAGCTAGCTATCGACCCGGAGCTCTAGTTACTTGTACATTTCAGTTCAGTACTTTTCATTTCTGTTATGCCACTGTTTAGGTATTGTTCTCCATTCCATGTATTTACTTTTCAGATGTATTGTAAAAAGAATGTTAATAAATAAAGTTGTTGTTTAATTATATCTTTTGTCTTTTTCTCTTGTGCATTTTACTTATATTGCTTAGATACGCTTAGCGTGTTTACTTCAGAGTAAATACGTAGCGGCCTCATCGCGTCCTCTGCCCGTATATTATGAAGCGGGGCGTGATAAATCTTATGGGCTCTATCAACATGTAATGGTGATTTTTAATACTACATAATGCATGTATATGATGATAAAGACAAACCAGATAATATACTATCATTTTGAATAAGATTGTTCTACCCGTATAGGTTCTCCCTCAATCATCACAATCGCGTGCCTGCGATTACAATAATTGACTTGAGGGCACTATAACCAATAATCTCCCACTTGCACTTAAGGCTAATTATTGCGTTGTCGCATACTCACTGCCCGTGTGATACCAAACACCCAACTTTTCTACTAATCAGTCTCGCAAAGCACGTTTGTGAAACTATTGCGTTCGAGAAATAGCCTCAGTGAGTGGATCCGCTCCAATGTTTCTATCTTTATCTCTCTATATCTCAACTTCATGGAGAAAGAATATCTCCCGAAATGAGCAATACATGTCTTAGAATTTGTTTGGATATCTGATGGGACCCAGTTAACAAATGAACTCCAAATCCAACAAACTTCTTAGACTGTATCTTCCACTGAATTTAATCAGTATTCTACGCCATGCCTTCCTTAGTATCTGCTTCGACCACCTGTCCAACATACTGCCCCTTAAAAGAGAGAAAACTATTAACTCTGATAGCCTCGTGAAGGAGGCTGCCATTACCATATACCAAGAACATCCACTTATGTTCACAACGGCTTCCTAATGTTTCTCTAGGATTGGTTAATATATGCTTATTGCAGCCAGTGCAAAAGCAATATCTGGTGTGATACTTGACATCTAATGATCGACTCAATTGCCTAAGCATGTAATATGCCAATCATGCAAATCCCTCTCCTCATCAGTCTGAAAGACATCTCATTAGAGAGGGTGACTCCATCACTTGTAGGTACACCACCACGCTAGGAGTCGTCCATTCTAAAACATTTTAGAACAGTGTCAAAATACCTAAATTGGGACACTTCCTAAATCTAAATATAAAACCATAGATCTAGTGACCAGAATCCCTAATATTTTATCCAGATCCTATGTGGAGAAATATCTTATGACAACCATAATATAACCGATCGTAGTATAGGAATATCACTTCCTATAAGCAGTACGTCATCCAAATACCATGACATCACTCCCTACTATCTTCTTACCAGGTCTATCTATTGTTCTGATGAAGTGAAACTCTATGGCTGCCACATCAAAAATAGACGATCGAACTCTGTTATACTTGCTTTAGTCTATAAATAGACATAAGCTACTGGCCTACCACGCTTCCGTTGCTCCCACAGACTATAAAAACCTTCTGGCAGAGTCATATACACGTGCACTTCTAAAGCTGATTTAGAATGACGTTATATTCATCCACCTGTCAAATCTCATAGTCTAGAACAGCAGTAGTGGCAAGCTTGGATCATCAAAAACCTCCCCATCACCGCCTTTAAGGAGACCGAAATACCTCTCGGGTGGCAGAGGTTACCTACCATATCTGTAGAGTTGCTAATGGATTTTCGAATCCAATTGAATGTTTATATTCTACTAAATTTTCAGTAATCGTTTGTGGTTCTGGAATCATTTCCAGTTCTACCATACTCCCACTTGTGTTTTCTGAAAAGAATTCATTTTACTAAAGAGGTGGCGAGTCAAGAACAATATAACTATTGATTCTCCAAATGGTAGAATGTTAACCCTCGTCAAAGCCCGGGATAACCCACAAACTGCCATTACTGAAACGTGCCTTGAGTTTATCCAGATTCTAGTTTTAAGCATAAGACGGACTACTCCATATATCTTAACTTCGTTAAGATATGAATCCATTCTATATCCAATATAGAAACAAAGGTACTAATTTAATTGGAACCAGATTCAAAATACATGCAGCCGTTTCCAGTGCATATCGACTAAATGGAAGAAGGCTTACTCATAAAGGAGCGTACTCACGGATGGGTAACCTGAAAGAGAAGCAAGTTCTCAAATATATTACTTATAATGGAATAACTAGCATAAGTATCTACACCTTCGATCACCCCGAAGAATCCTGATACTTGCAACGTATGGTTCTCGACTTTATTCTTATACCTATAACTTCTTAAAATTTGGACCTTGTATTTCAACGAAATGCGTGTCTAAAACCAAAGAAGTCATAAGTAAACGGAATATAGTACGAGTACCAACCCCTTTGTCCTAATGGACATCAGACAACATATAATACTTTGTATAAGTCCTCTGATTTTAATAACTTAAATCATGTGCATCGTAGGTTGATAACTGTGTCATGGTTAAGAAGAATTACACCGTTGTTGAATGCATCTTACCTAACCATCAACTGATATAAGTAAACTTTATAAATATAATTTCAAAAAGTTAGATCTCACTTTATAATAAAAAAACGTACAGATATATCAGTTTGAAATTGGTGCACAACAATGGATATTCAAACCCAAATATTTGTCGTTAGGCAAAACCCAGGCGATTTTCTCAAATTCACTAATTACAAAGAATTCTGATATTGGGGATCTAATCAGCCAATTCCCAATTTTCTATTCCCACTCAGCATCTGTAATGTGTTCATATCATAATTTTACATTATTATACTCCCCATTCTTATTCATTTTACAAATAAACAAGTACTTTTGACCCATGTCTGCTATATAGTTACAGGTTATATGTTCTCGGAACAAAAACAGTGAAAACAATGAAAAGACGATACAAAAGTGAGACTACGACCAACAAACGGAAAGATCTTGATCATGCCTACATTTTGAAGACTAAACGAAGATCAACAAACAAGTTCACAAAGCACAAAGGCAGCACAAAGTTCAAGACTTCGACACGAAGCAAACGGTAAAGTCAACGTTATTGTTCACTGTAGAAATCTGGAAGAAAAATAGAAGAAAATCTGAGAAACCAAGTGAAGAAAAGCCAAGGAAAATGCAACAGGAAGAAAACCAGAAAAACACAGCCAGAGATCACTCTATTTGGCCGCGGAACCGTGGCCAAACAGGGGTTTTGGCCGCGGATCAGCGGCCATATAGTGCCCGTGTCGGTGCTAAAAAGTGTCGCTGGCGGCGCGTTGACTAGTCTTTCTTAGGGGGTAAAATTGTAAATTCAGACGTGACTCGAATGTAACCCTAGGGTTTCTATGTTCTATAAATAGAAACCCTAAAACCTCTTTTAGGTTATGCCTCTTCTTGTGCCTCATTTCATTTTATCAAAAAATCAGATCTGTAAATTTCTGCAATGTATGAAGAGAGCATCAAATAAAAATTAGGAGTAAGTTTTCTTTTCATTGCCCTAATTAAATTTTATTTCCATGCCCTAGGTAATTTCTTTCTTGCCATAGTTTAGATTTTATTCTCTGCCCTAGATAGATAGTTTAGAAATGTTTTTCAATTCCCTAATGAGCGAGTAGTCTCTTCGCTTGTTAGGGTTAGATTTGGGGAAGGCTTGAGAGATGAAGATCTCTCACCCCTTTCTTGCCCATCACACGTTTTTATAGGACTCCATGCATACGTGCACACACCGCTCCCTACGGCACCCTATCCCACGAGGTAGCGGTGATACCGTAGTATAAACGACCGGTTGAGCATTTTTTCCATGGAGGTTAGGGTAAGAATTAAGAATGGAAGGACAAGAATCTAGAGGAAGAAACACCGTTTCTTCCTGATGGTACTAATCCACTTTATTAATTATTACCATAACACCTCATAGATCTTAAAAGGGCATAGAAAGCGGTGAGGAATATTGACTTTCCAAATTTAACCTAAACCTAACCCTAGCAAGATTTTAGTATAGATCAACTTAGTTTTTAGATTTAATCAATCCAACACCGTTTGGAATTAACTCGTTAGACCAAATTAGGAAATACACAACATCCCTGTGGACCGACCCGTACTCACCGGCTAGCTACCAAGCGACGCCGTTCTTGATTGTGGTTAACAAATATTTTTGATTCATCTTTTAAAAACGCGCAAGCACGCTAAATCCTTTCCAACAAATGGAAGTCTGCCCCCCGTGCCTAAAATTAGTACACGAGAAGTTTGCTCTATCACAAAATCATGCAGGAGGACTGCGGGCTTGAAAAATTTCTGTTTGATGACAACAGTTTTGACGCCACTAGTGCGTCCCTCCTGGAATCTAAAACAGTTTGCACAACCGATGTTGATTACGAATGTTTCACTTTTTCGGATGATTTTAACGACTCACCGTCTGAGTATGAGTCCTTTGAATTTTTGGATGAGTTAGTTGAACCATCCGTTCAAATGAACTTGTGAACTTGTTCAAATGTCCCTAGGTCTGCTATATAGTTGCAGACCTATATTTTTTATTGCGGTTTGATTGCGATCAAACCGCAAGATTTTCTGTTTCGCTCTCTGGATTTTTCCAGATCTGAATTTGTTCGTCGGTCCTGCAAAATTCAAACTAATTACCCTTCACAAAATAACAAAGTGATAATTTTTTTAATATTTTTTTTAGTTTTTATGATTTTTTCAATTTTATATTAATCCGAAATTACAAAAAGAAAATAACACGCCATCCCTGGTAACGGCGCCATTTGATTGAAAAGATTTAGCATGCTTGCGCTTTTTTAAAAGATGAATCAAAAATATTTGTTAATGCAATATTCTGGCACGAATCGTGATTGTCTCTTGACGAGATCACCTTGATTCGCGTCGACCCGCAGAGAAATCAACGTCTTTGCAGGAATACCTCGATTCGTCTCAACCCCAGGAAAATCAGTGTCCTTGGTAACCTCCTCGATTCGGGGAAATCAGCATCCTTGACGAGAGAACCTTGATTCGCGTCGACCCGTAGAGAAATCAGCGTCTTTGCAGGAATACCTCGATTCATCTCAACCCCAGGGAAATCAGTGTCCTTGGCAACCTCCTCGATTCAGGAAATCAGCGTCCTTGACGAGAGCACCTTGATTCGCGTCGATCCGCAGAGAAATCAGTGTCTTTGCAGGAATACCTTGATTCGTCTCAACCCCAGGGAAATCAGTGTCCTTGGCAAAACCTCGATTCACGTCGACCCGCAGAGAAATTAGTGTCTTTGCAGGAATACCTCGATTCGTTTCAACTCCAGGGAAATCAGTGTCCTTGGCAACCTCCTCGATTTAGGGAAATCAGCGTTCTTGACGAGAGCACCTCGATTCGCGTCGACCCGCAGAGAAATCAGTGTCTTTGCAGAAATACCTTGATTCGTTTTGACTCCAGGGAAATCAGTGTCCTTGGCAAATACCTCGATTCAGGAAAATCAGCGTCCTTGACGAGAACATCTCGATTCGCGTCGATCCGCAGAGAAATCAGCGTCTTTGCAGGAATACCTCGATTCGTTTCAACTCCGAGGAAATCAGTGTCCTTGGCAAATACCTCGATTCAGGGAAATCAGCGTCCTTGACGAGAACATCTCGATTCGCGCCGACCCGCAGAGAAATCAGTGTCTCTGCAGGAATATACAATGTCAGCAAAGCGGAGCCGCGACAAAGTTCCCAGTTCCATGACTCGGCGGTGCACAGACAACCCAAAATCAACCCTCGACCTCCCTGTTGAATCAATGCTTTGACTCGGGAGTAGGTCAACTCATCAATCACTTACGAGTCCTCTCGACTTGTAAGGAAGAAAATTCTCTTATGAGATCCTTACGACTCTCAAGAGAAAACGCACTTAGGAGTCCTCACGACTCCTAAGGAGAAAAAAACACCTACGAGATCCTCACGACTCGTAGGGAGAAAAGCCTTTATGAGACCCTCACAGCTCATAAAGTTGAAAAGTCTTAGACAGCAGATATGAACCTATTTCCTAAGCCATCGTTTCTTATCTCGATTCATGGAAATCAACGTCCTTGGCGAGAACCTCTCGATTCGTTTCGACCCGCAAGGAAATCAGTGTCTTTGCGAGAATCTCTCGATTCGTCTCAACTTGCGAGGAAATTAGTGTCCCTACGCATAAAGAAAATTCTCTTATGAGATCCTTACGACTCTCAAGAGAAAGCACACTTAGGAATCCTCACGATTCCTAAGGAGAATATACACCTACGAGATCCTCACGACTCGTAGGGAGAAAAGCCTTTGTGAGACCCTCACGGCTCATAAAGTTGGAAAGTCTTAGGCAACAGATCCTAACCCTGTTTCCTATGCCATCGCTACCTTATAAATAGTTCAAGATGAACTGTTATCTACCATCTATGGGCCACACTTGCCAAAGCTACATGCTACTGAAATAGAGAAGTTACTCATGAGCATAAAAACTACTTCACACCAGAGTAAAACATAAAGAAGTAGAAGGGTGCGGCTTATGGAGCAGAGGGTTTGGAACTATATCCCTTAAGAGTCGAGATTTGAGTCAATGATAAATGACGACGCTTGTGTCCGCTCGTTATCTTCTCAGATCAAGATTCTGAAAATTATATACCAACCTGAAACTGGTCATACGCTATTAATTACCCCCCACTACTTCACCCATGTATAAACTTACGTGGGCAAAGTAGTGGGGGGAATTTGTTCCCAAAAAAAAAAAATTCTACGCAAAAGAGCCCAAGGTATCAAATGGCAGCGATACGTTTAAGAAAATATGAACCAGTATTTTCCGGGCTGTATTTTGACAAACTACTGAATGCGAAACAGCTAAATTCTGATGGTATCGAAAACGTCTCGAAAAATCCTTCAGTTTGATATATTATGGGCTTCATAATTCATCCGGGATCAAAAATTATGAGCAAATATGCTATGCAGGTGTAATCTAAGGAAGAAAATGCGAACCAGTATTTTCTGAGCTGCATTTTGACAAATTTTCGAATGAGAAACAGCTAAATTCTGATGGTATCGAAAGCATCTCAAAAATTCCTTCGATTTGATATATTATGGGCCCCATAATTCATCCGGGATCAAAAGTTATGAGACATCACGTGCCCACACGTGACCGGGCATCACGTGCCCACACGTGACCGGACATCACGTGCAGACACGTGACCATTTACAGGCAAAGCCTGTAGGCGCTGAATAAAATAAATAATTGAAAATAATTAATCAATGGGGTCACGTGCCAACACGTGATGGGCTTTTAAACCCACTGAAAAGAATTAAAAGTATAATAAAACACTAAGGAAAAACCCCAACGGGGCATCACGTGCTTACACGTGACCAAGGGTCACGTGCTGACTCGTGATGATTCCTTAGCTCTGTTAAAAGGCAGAATTAAATTCTGAATAAAATTTTTAATCAAGAGGGTCACGTGCCAACACGTGACAAGTTCCTAAACTTTTTAATTATTAGAATTAAATTCTAATTAAAAGGGAATCAAAAAGCCTAATTGGAAAAATATTTTTTTAAATCTTTCCAAACAAAAAGATTGTGCTCTGTAAAGTGGAGCACCGTTGGATTAAAAATCCAATGATGATTAAAAATCACAAATTCATAGAAAGATTCTATACAAGGAAAGATTTCTTTGAAATTCGAATAACAGATAAAAGATCTTTTGGATTAAAAATCCAATGGTGAATAAAATTCACTGAGTGATCTAAAAGATCATGTTGGTTACAAAATCAATTAAAATCTTTCAATGAAAGATTGACAAAACAAATTTATTCTTTTCTTTATCCTATAAATAGGAGCCAAGAAGAGAAGAGAAGGGATCTACTTTTGGAGAGAAAAAAAGAGAGGAGAATTTAATTCTCAAGAAAAAGATCTCTTCAGAGAAAGGAAACCCTAAGTGAGAAAGGGGAAAGAGATCTAAGTTCCATAAAACAAAGAGAATTTAATTCTCAATTTAAGAGTTTAACTCTTCTGAATAAGAACTTGGTTCTTCCTCTAGTTAAAGATCTACAGAAGCACATCTCCCCATAAGTTGAGAATTTAATTCTCATCGGGTTGAGATCCTGCCATGCAGATCCAAAACTTAAAGGGAGAATTGAGTTTAGAGAATTTAATTCTCCCAAAACAAAATTAGGGTTTAACCCTGTATGAGAATTCAATTCTCCTAAAATTACAGGAATTTAATTCCTTCAAGATGGACAGAACTAGGGTTTAACCCTAATTGAGAATTTAATTCTCTCAAATTCACAGGAATTTAATTCCTCTTAAAATGAAATTAGGGTTTCACCCTATACAAGAATTTAATTCTTTTACATATATGGGAATTTAATTCCTCTAAAAGAAATTAGGGTTTAATCCTACATAAGAATTTAATTCTTTCATAATAGGAATTTAATTCCTCCAAAATCATGATTAGGGTTTAACCCTACAGAGAATTTAATTCTCAAAATAAAATAAAGAGACTTAAAAGATCTTTGTGCATAGAAAAAATATTTAGCGAGGGTGCGTTATCACCTAGTGCCTTAGACCAACTGGTTTGGGAGTCACTGCTAAAGCCTTAGGTGTTACAAGACTAGGAATTACGCCTTAATGTGCAAACACATTATGTAATCGGTCGTTGGTACCTCAAGAAATATTAACGGTCGCATGAAGGATGTGTGAGCGATTTCATATAATAATTCACCAACTAAAAGTACTTTGGACGATGGACAAGAGTATAATAGCTTGATTTGAATTTCCAAGTGTAGGGGTGATATACACACACACGTGGGGGTATGTGATTGGGGTTTAGATAAGAGATAGGAATGAAGAATATGACTTATATTTTTAATAGAGATGATAAAAATTTCTAAGTTGAGATGGAACCCTAGAAGGAAAACTTAAAAGATGCTAAAAGCTAAGTAGATCTACAGAACATATATAATCTTAAGTTAAATAATAAGGAAGCGTGAAATATACGGGTGGATAATTTTTAAGTCGAAGATAATAGAGTTCTTGTTAGAAGACCTAATTGGAGAATAAAAGTCGATAAGCCAAATTGATAGGATTTTGTGGGTAGTATCCACTGAAAACACTCAGGAGACAACACTCCTCCTACTAGGGACACCTAGAGGTTTAACGACTTATTGCACGAGCTCAGTGCAATCGCGTTTCCCTGCGAAAGTGAGGCTAGGTCTTTTTCGAGAATAAAGCTAGATTTGCTCGAGGACGAGCAAAAGATAAGTTTGGGGGTATTTGTTCATATCATAATATTGCATTATTATATTCCCCATTCTTATTCATTTTACAAATAAACAGGTGCTTTTGACCCATGTCTGCTATATAGTTGCAGGTTACAGGTTCTCGGAACAAAAACAGTGAAATTGATAAAAAAAAACGATACAAAAGTGAGACTACGACCAACAAATGGAAGAATCTTGATCAAGCCTACAGTTGAAGAATAAACGAAGATCAGTGAACAAGTTCACAAAGTACAAAGGCAGCGCAAGATTCAAGACTTCGACACGAAGCAAGCGGTAAAGTCCACGATATTGTTCACTGTGGAAATCTGGAAGAAAACTAGAAGACAATCTGAGAAACCAAGTAAAGAAACATGAAGTAAAAAGCAACAGGAAGCAGCCCAGGAAAAACCAAATAATAAGCTCCCTATATGGCCGCGGATCCGCGGCCAAACAGGGGTTTTGGCAGCGGTTCCGCGGTCGTGCGTCGCCCGTATTGGTGGAAAATTTCTATGGCGCGTGCGAGGCGTGTGTCGGTGGTGTCGGTGCGTCGGTGCAGCAAATAAGGTTTTCTTAGGGTAAAATTGTAAATGCAGACGTGAATCAATTGTAACCCTAGGGTTTCTATGATCTATAAATAGAAGCCCTAAACCTCTTTTTGAGGTATGCCTCTTTTTATTTCATCTATTCAGATATGAAAATTCCTGTGTAAATGTTTGGAGAGAGCCATCAATAAAGTAAGTAGTTTTATTTAATTGCCCTAGTTAATTTTTGTTCTGCCTTAGTATAATTTTATTATCTGTCTTAGTTAGATAGATAGAAATGTTCTTCAATTCCCTAATGAGCGAGTAGTCTCCTCGCTTGTTAGGGTTAGATTTGGGGAAGGCTTGAGAGATGAAAATCTCTCACCCTTTTCTTGCCCATCACATATAATTAATAGGACTCCATGCATACATACACACACCGTTCCCTACGGCACCCTACCCCACGAGGTAACGGTGTTACCGTAGTATAAACGACCGGTTGTGTATGTTTTCCATGGAGGTTAGGGTAAGAATTAAGAAAGGAAGGACTAGAACCTAGAGGAAGAAACATTGTTTCTTCCCGATGGTACTAATCTCCTTTATTAATTGTTACCATAACACATAATGAGATCTAAATTAGGGCAATGAAAGCGGTGAGGAAATCTTCAATTTCCAAACTCAACCTAAATCTAACCCTAGCAAGATTCTAGTCTTAGTATAAATCAGTTTAGTTTTTAGCGATAATCCATTCACACCGTTTGGAATTAACTCGTTAGACCAAATTAAGAAATACACAACATCCCTGTGGACCGACCCGTACTCACCGGCTAGCTACCAAGCGACGCCGTTCTTGATTGCGGTTAACAAATATTTTTGATTCATCTTTTAAAAAAGCGCAAGCACGCTAAATCTTTTCAATCAAATGTCCCTAGGTCTGCTATATAGTTGCAGACCTATATTTTTGATTGCGGTTTGATTTTGCTGCCTTTGTACTTTGTGAACTTGTTCAATATCCCTAATGGAAGAATCTTGAGCAAGCCTACATTTGAACAACTGTAGGCTTGATCAAGATCTAGACTAAAATCTTGTGGTTTGATTGCGGTTTGATTGCACTGCCGTTTCCGGGGATCGAACCCGGGTCACCCGCGTGACAGGCGGGATATTGACACTGGGAATATTTTGGATGATGAACCCATAGATTTAACTGAAATTTTCTCTCCAATTCATCATCCCGAGTCATTAAATGTTTCTCCCGAATCTCATATGTGTCTTGATTTTGATGATAATTACATGGATGAGATAACTTTTGAGGAGAATTATGAGAATAGTATTGAGGAGAGTATTGAGGATAGTATTGAGGGTGAACCATTTTTGTTTGATATGTCGGATTTTCCAATTCATCCTCCTGAACCTTTAACTGTTATACTTCCTAAATCAAACCCCCTCCTTTCCATCGTTCCGACCACACCAAAGATCACGCAGGAGGACTGTGAGCTTGAAAGATTTCTCTTCGATCACATCAGTTTGGACGCCACTAGTGCGTACCTCTTTGCATCTGACACAGTTCTCACAGCCGATAACGATTACGAGTGTTTCACTTTTTCGGACGATTTTGAAGACTCACCGCCCGAGTTTGAGTCCTTTGAGTTTTCAGACGAGTTAGTTGAACCATCAGACTCGGTTGCTCATAGTCAGTTCGAACCATTGATGGAATCCTTCAAGTTCGAGACAGATTACTTAGGTGAGAATAAGACTATCCCTAAATCACTCCCTTTCTTCCTTTCCATTGCTTCGACCACGCAAGATTCCGCCGCGTTTCCGCTTCCAATGGATGGTTTACCAAGTTCGATGTACCCATGTTTTCTTGCGATTCTTGAGGGATTCGACGGGTTGATAGATTAGCACAATCGCTTTTAACACATCGGTCATCACAAATTGCGCTAATTTATTCACTCGATTTACACTCTCAAGTTTGTACTACACTTCTTTATCTTTTCCACCATTCTTCTCCTCCACCGAGACAATATTCCACCCTTCTTCCCATACGGTCTCGTGTGTTTCTCAACTCCTTTCTCTACACTCCATTCTTCCACCAACCCTACCATTATCACGATAGAATTTTTGAATGGTTGGTGCTAACCTTTGGTCTGTGTAAGGCCTTGTATAGTTTGATTTTTCTCCTCCCTAACTCTGAACTTTAACGCTTAAACAGTGGAAACACTGTCTCACTTAAGTTTGGGGGGACCTTTTTGTATATATATTTTTTATTTTTTTAAAATAAGAAAAAACCCACAAAAATTATAAAAATTATAAAAAAAATATTTTGTAAATAAATAAACAGGGGATTGCCGACATTTTGACCCTTATGGTATAACTTGACAGTGAGGACTCTTTCAAGTTTAAGTTTGGGGGTGTGCTCAGTAAGCCTTCTTCCTTCGCATTCATGTGTATAGTTTTGCATTTGCATACTTATTTTAAAACCCATAAAAATTGAAATATTTTAAAAATTATAAAAATTGAAAAGTTCAATTTTGGCCATAATTGACTTGAATTTGACAAATATGTTAACTAGCTAGGAATAACTAGATCTTAGACTTAGCGAATTAAAAACCCTAAAAATAACCTTTCTTAAAATTTAACGGTAGAAAGTATATGTCTTTGTAGTTTATTTAGAAATAGGAAAATTTCGAGTTGACTTCTTGGGCTAAGTTAAAACAAGGGAAAAATATTGATATTTTTACTAAAGTATAAGTTTGAAAAATAATTCCTAAGTTTAAGTCTAGATTCTGAAAATATATACCCTACAAATTGCACAAACACGAACCTTGAAACTTGGAATAGTAGAAGAGACCTTGAAATGCTCTTGTCTAAAGTCCTTAGTATGAAGGAAAATAAAATAAAAATACAAGTGTGAATAAAGAGATAAAAAAATGAACACTGGTTTTGTAATTACTTAATGCTGCAAAAATAGAAAAATATATAGCGAGGGTGCATTATCACCTAGTGCCTTAGACCAACTGGTTTGGGAGTCACTGCTAAAGCCTTAGGTGTTACAAGACTAGGATTTACGCCTTAATGTGCAAACACATTTTGTAATCGGTCTTTGATACCTCAAGAAGTATTAACCGCCGCATGAAGAATGTGTGAGCAAATTTCATCTAAAATTCACCAATTGAAAAGTACTTTGGACGATGGACAAGAGTATAATAACTTGATTTTAATTTCCAAGTGTAGGGGTGATATACACACACACGTAGGGGTATGTGATTGGGGTTTAGATAAGAGATAGGAATGAAAAATAGGACTTATATTTTTAATAGAGATGATAAAAATTCCTAAGTTGAGATGGAACCCTAGAAGGAAAACTTGAAAGATGCCAAAATCTAAGTAAATTCACAAGAATATATATAATCTTAAGTTAAATGATAAGGAAGCGTGAAAAATACGGGTGATAATTTACGAGTCGAAGATAATAGAGTTCCTTATTAGAAAACCTAATTGGAGAATAAAAGTTAATAGGCCGAATTGATAGGATTTTGTGGGTAGTATCCGCTGAAAACCATCAGGAGACAACACTCTTCCTACTAGGGACACCTAAAGGTTTAACAGCTTGTTGCACGAGCTCAGTGTAATTGCGTTTCCCTGCGAAAGTGAGGCCAGGTCTTTTTCGAGAATAAAACTAGGTTTGCTCGAGGACGAGCAAAAGATAAGTTTGGGAGTATTTGTTCATATCATAATTTTGCATTATTATACTCCCCATTCTTATTCATTTTATAAATAAACAGGTGCTTTTGACCCATGTCTGCTACATAGTTGCAGGTTACAGGTTCTCGGAACAAAAACAGTGAAAACAATGAAAAGACGATACAAAAGTGAGACCACGACCAACAAACGGAAAGATCTTGATTATGCCTACATTTTGAAGACTAAACGAAGATCAACAAACAAGTTCACAAAGCACAAAGGCAGCGCAAAGTTCAAGACTTCGACACGAAGTAAGCGGTAAAGTCTACGTTATTGTTCACTGTAGAAATCTGGAAGAAAAATAGAAGAAAATCTGAGAAACCAAGTGAAGAAAAGCCAAGGAAAGTGCAACAGGAAGAAAGCCAGAAAAACACTGCCAGAGATCACTCTATTTGGCTGCGGAACCGCGGCCAAACAAGGGTTTTGGCCGCGGATCCGCGGCCATATAGTGCCCGTGTCGGTGCTAAAAAGTGTCGCTGGCGGCGCATTGACTAGTCTTTCTTAGGGGGTAAAATTGTAAATGCAGACATGACTCGAATGTAACCTTAGGGTTTCTATGTTCTATAAATAGAAACCCTAAAATCTCTTTTAGGTTATGCCTCTTCTTGTGCCTCATTTCATTTTATCAAAAATTCAAATCTGTAAATTTCTGCAATGTATGAAGAGAGCATCAAATAAAAATTAAGAGTAAGTTTTCTTTTCATTGCCCTAGTTAAATTTTATTTCCATGTCTTAGGTAATTTCTTTCTTGCCCTAGTTTAGATTTTATTCTTTGCCCTAGATAGATAGTTTAGAATTTTTTTAATTCCCTAATAAGCGAGTAGTCTCCTCGCTTGTTAGGGTTAGATTTGGGGAAGGCTTGAGAGATGAAGATCTCTCACCCCTTTCTTGCCCATCACACGTTTTTATAGGACTCCATGCATACATGCACACACCACTCCCTACGGCACCCTATCCCATGAGGTAGCGGTGATACCGTAGTATAAACAACCGGTTGAGCGTGTTTTCCATGGAGGTTAGGGTAAGAATTAAGAAAGGAAGGACAAGAATCTAGAGGAAGAAACACTGTTTCTTCCTGATGGTACTAATCCACTTTATTAATTATTACCATAACACCTCATAGATCTTAAAAGGGCATAGAAAGCGGTGAGGAATATTGACTTTCCAAATTTAACCTAAACCTAACCCTAGAAAGATTTTAGTCTAGATCAACTTAGTTTTTAGATTTAATCAATCCAACACTGTTTGGAATTAACTCGTTAGACCAAATTAGGAAATACACAACATCCCTGTGGACCAACCCGTACTCACCGGCTATCTACCAAGCGACGCCGTTCTTGATTGCGGTTATAAATTATTCTTCGATAAAAATCATAATGCCATACAGGTATGAGAATAAAGTCTGGTAAATATATACTTTCGAGTCAGAATCTAATTGGGAAAGCAATTTTCAATTAACACCGCACAGTAAGACTAAACATGAAAATGTTTCGAGGGGTGGCCCGGTATTCCTAGTAATGCCTCTTCCACCATCCAGATTCGTGACAGTAGTCGCAATTTTCCTTGCCCTCACTCCAATCCCTTTATATGTCTTTATTTCTTACCTTCTGTATACCATACTTAGGCTAATTGGTTTTCTTCCTTCCCTACCTTTTGACACCTGCCTAAGGTTTGGAAGAAGACTATCCAATAAGCGTAATAGGTACTCTCCTAATACTGGGAACCGTCGTAACTTGAGAGAAGGTAAAGAGAAAAGACAACCAAATAATTTATTCAATTTCTTCAGAACCAGAATCCATCCTCGAACAGAAACAAGTTTCTTTGAGTTCGTATGTAACTATACGATGGCATATCCAAGTAATATGGATTTTCGTAGTGATACGGAGTGTTCTGAGAAATGCAAAGGGGAAGTAGGAGTGGCAGGGATATATGCGGCTTCATCGTGAATGATAGTAGTCGTAATTTCCTTTGCTCTCACTTTAATTCCTTTATATGTCTTTACTTCTTACCTTCTGTACACCATACTTAGGCTAATTGGTTTTCTTCCTTCCCTACCTTTCGGCACCTGCCTATGGTTTAGAAGAAGACTATCTAATAAGCATAATATGTGTACTCTCCTAATATCAGGAGCTCTCGCAACCTGAGAGAAGGTAAAGAGAAAAGACAACCGAATAATCCAATTCAATTTCTCCAGAACCGAAAACCATCCTCGAACTGAAACAAGTTTCTTCGAGTTCGTATGTAACTATACGATGGCATACCCAAACAATATGAATCTTCGTAGCGATACGAAGTTTTCTGGAGAAATGCAAAGGGAAAGTTGGAGTGGCAGGGATATATACGATTTTATCGTGAATCATGACAATCCAAAAGCCAAAGTGTTTAAGAAGGTTCAGTTAACTTGGCTTATGAGTTTTAGTTTAAGGTCAGGTCATGGTCGTTGCCAAAGAGAGAGAGAAAAGAAACACTCAGCGTGCACTCTAACCTAAATTAGATTGGTTAATCACTTTATCTAATCATGATGGCTCTTACTGTTTCCTCGAATTCTCCTTCAAATCCTAAAAGAAGAATTAGTTTGGATTAATCGTACCCTACAAGTTCGCTTATCTTTCGGTCAGGCCAGTGTTGGTACTTCGGAGGGAGGTGCGCCGTGCTTTCGCACGGACCTAAATAAATAACCGCATTTTCACAGAGGCGTAGCCCCGTTAACAACTTTCTAAACACCTACTTGATTAGCTAATTGCAAAGTGGAAAATTCTCCCGAAGAGTAGCGGATACTCACAGTAGGATCATGACCCAACTATCATTGTGTGATAATTTTGAAGAAAGACTACCAAAAATACCACACTCCAGAAGGTATGAAACACCAGCAAGTTTCCTATATGTTTGAAACTCCCGATGTTGTTTTTTCCCCTAGCGCTTAGAACCTTGACGAAGGTCAAAACATCATAAGTCACAAGTCAAGTTCAACCCGTCATTATCCAGATTAATCTAGACCCATTCGTACAAGCCCTTGGGGAAGGTCAAAACAGCTATAAGCCTGTCCTAGATTAATGTATCTATTATCTATGCTACAGATAAGCACCTACTAGCTACCAAACACTATGCCTTGGCGAAAGTCAAAACACATAGCATGAATATTAGTAGATACCTATATGAAATGACAGAGGGATATGGCTGGTTTTTGGCGAAAAACCTTTAACGTAATGAACTTGATATCGTTGAAGGAACCGAATAGCTTTGAAAAGGAGTGGTTTAGGCTCCGCTTTTAAAGACTAGTGGTTTTGAAGAAAACCGAGTAATCTACAGTATCATAAACTTTTGCTCAAGACGTCACTCCCCGTGAAGGAATCTAGGCCCTTGCCACCTAGAATGAGGTGCTGGATATGTAAGTCGATGCCACACACCCCGCAGGTTCGTGGGGAGGCGGAGTTTGCAAAAAAAAAAAAACGATTTTTATATGCTTCGTAACATTGACTAAACTCCAGGATCGATACTAAACCCGAATTATCAAGATAACTAAAAGGTTTAACTATTATGTAAGAAAGTTACACCTCAAGTTACTAGTCATTCTTGTTCTTGTTGTCCTCCTCCTCTTTGTGAGCTTCTTGGAGTGTGTATGGATCACGCCTCCTCGTCGGCCTCCTTAAGTCGAAGAAGATTCATCTGATAGTGCCTACCTTGAGCTTCTACCTCTAAGATGAGGTAACCAGGTAACCTAGAGTGCTAATCTAAGTGACCTAGAGGATATAGAGAGTGATTAAGGATTTATAAGTCTCACTAACCTTAGGATTCTCAACACATGAGACAATTAGGGTTTGAGGAGAAGAAGAAGAGAGCTCTTGAGGTAAGATATAGTGTTTGTGATAATGATAAATGAATATGGCTATTTTTTATGACTATATGGCATCCCAAAATATCTCACAAATATCTTTAAAAATATCTCAAAATATCTAAGTCCACCCTTGCCTCAATAGTCATACATGAGTCACCAAGTAGCCATGCTTCATTTATCATACAAATAACACCTCATACCTCCACCTCATTAAGGATTTATTCAAAAGATTAAATCACAAATGACGTGTCTTCTTCTAGAAGCACATTTGAGTAAATTACGAGAATGCCCATCATCCGTATATACATACCCGTATCCGTATTCCGAAAAACACGAATACAATGAGATAAAACTAATCCAATAATCTAATACTAGGATCCGGCTTAAACCAAAGCACGCTAGTATTATCCGCCCGAACATCATAAGTGCACAAGTACACGTATGTGATCGAACCCTGTTGTAAAACCATACGAACTCTACATCGTTTCTCCCGAAGCAGGGAAACCCTCTGTATGGGACTCTAAAGACTCGACAGTACACTGGCAGTGAGTTTAACCACAAGCACGTCAGCGGTACTAGCTGCACGTAACGGCTACCCAGGTATCTGTCGATAAGAAGGCTGATGAGCAAACTCATCCGAACTCCTACTGAGCCTATCTGTGACAATCTTCATACAGTCCAGTCTGTTCGTCTAAGAGTATCGCATATCAGGCCTAGGGGAACGGTAAACGTCACACCTCTAATAACGCAATAAGTCATGTCGGAGTGTAGCCCAAAACACTCTGAGAAACTACAGGAGTACCTACCAGTAAATCTCGCTTGCCCTGGTCAGGGACTTTGTGTAATGGATTTCTGAATCACAGCGCGACATCAACCCCCAACACCGGGAGAGACGAATCCTATCTAACCGCCGCTGCCTACAAGTTCTTCGGGACTGCACCCAACTACTACCTGTTTGCACGACTCATCAGAGCCGTGGTAGGGTAGTAATCAAAGAACAGTGGGAACACACTCGAGGAGAATTAGCAGTGTCAAATCAACGGACTATTCGATACTCATGTCACCTAGGAACTGCTACCTGACGATAGGTATAGTACCAACCAACAGTTCCCCACGAGTCTGTCCAGTGTAACTCATAACCTAATGAGCACCTGCATACTATCTCCAGTACGATGTACTAATGGCTGTGGGACAGACCATCTCCCCTGCTGGGATGAGAAGCGCATACACTAGTCTACTCTGGAGTATCGATGCACTGTCTCGATAATCCTACCACTAGGGACCTGTATAAGAATGTGCTTATAGACTACCCAGTCCCCACTAGTGTGACTGCCATCACAACGCTGGTAGTCAAGTAAAGATCCTAATGGCTCTACCAATATGTATTAGCGATACACTAAAACAAACATATACACATATTAAGATAGAAATAAACCAAGTAGCATACTACCATTTTGAGCAAGACTGTCATAAAATCCGTGTATATTCCAAGCTTCCAAAATGTAATATACAAATTAGTACTATACAATAATGGCCTCTAGGGCATATACCACTAACAATCTCCCACTTGCACTAAGGCCATATGTTGGCATATCGCATACCTATCATCTCGAATAGCCTCTCGAACTGCGTCTGAGGGATGGCCTTTGTGGGTGGATCTGCAGTGTTGTTCTCCGTACCTCGATCTCCCGGCGATCCACAATCTCCCTGATCAGGTGATACCGCCTCAAGATATGTCTGGACTTCTGATGGGAACTGGGTTCCTTCACTAAAACTATAGCCCCGTTGCTGTCACAATACAGAGGTATTGGATCAATAATGGACGGAACCACCTGAAGTTCTATTAAGAACTTCCTCATCCAAACTGCTTATTTTGCGGCGTCACATTTGGCGATATACTCCGCATCCATCGTCGAGTCAGTAACGGTGTCCTGCTTGGAGCTCTTCCAAATAGACCGCCCTTCCATTGAGGGTAAAGACATAACCTGACATGGAATTGGAGTCATCCTTGTCACTCTGGAAGCTGGAGTCAACAAAGGCCTTTATCTGGAGGTCTTTTCCGCCGTAAACCAAGAACATCCCCTTAGTCCTTCTCAGGTACTTGAGAATGTTTTTTACTGCTATTTAGTGCTTCTCCCCAGGGTTTGACTGATACAGGCTTACCACGCTTAGTGCGTAAGGAATATCTAGTCTCGTACACAACATCATATACATTATAGAGCCTACCGCAGAAGCGTAGGGTATAGTTGACATGTGTTCACACCATAATATTGTATTATTATATTCCCCATTCTTATTCGTTTTATAAATAAACAGGTACTTTTGACGCATGTCTGCTACATATTACAGGTTACAGGTTCTTGGACAGAAAACAGTGAAAACGATGAAAAAACGATGCAAAAGTGGACTTTGACCAACAAACAGAAGACTCTTGATCAAGCCTACATCAAAGATAAAATTCACAAAGTACAAGGCAATGCAAGGTCCAAGATTACAAAGCGAACGGTTAAAAATCCACCGCAATTATTCACTGGAGATCTGGAAGAAACATAGAAGCTATTTTAATAAAAGAACCAAATAATAAGGAAGCCCAAAGACAGAAGAGCCCACAAAGGAAATTTCAAGGCCCAATACTTCCTTTTAAAGAGACAGAGACATAAAATTTTACCAAAGCTTGGAGTCTACTTTGACTAGGTCTTCCTAAGAATATTTTGGTAAATGTAGACGTGCAAATCAATTGTAACCTAGGGTTTCCTATCCTCTATAAATAGGAATTCTAAATCATTGTAAAGGCTATGCCTCCCCTATTCCTCCCTTCATTAATAAATTTTAGAATTCTTTTGGAGAGCATTGGTGCCTCTTTTCAATTCATGAATTCAGATCTGACAACCCTGTGTTGATGTTTGGAGAGGGCCATCTGTAAGTAGTTTTATTTAATTACTCTAGTTTAGATTTTAATTCCTTGCCTTAGATGTTAGCTTTGGGGAAGGCTTTTGAGAGATGAGATCTCTCATCCCTTTCGTACCCATCACATATAATTTATAGGACTCCATGCATACACGCACACACCGCGCCCTATGGCACCCTATCCCTCGAGGTAGCGGTGATACCGTAGTATAAAGGCCGGTTGCGCGCGTTTTCCATGGAGGTTAGGGTAAGGATCTCTAGAGGAAGGACAAGAACCTAGAGGAAGGAACACCTTCCCGAATGGATCTAATCCCCTTTATTGATAATTACCATAACTCCTTTTAGATCCTAATTTGGGTATAGAAAGCGTTGAGATTTATTTACATCTCCAAACCATTCCTAAACCTAACCCTAGCAAGATTTAGATCTAGATAATCTTAGTATAAATAGATTTAGTTTTTAGATTTAATAAATCAATCCGAACTCCCATCGGAATTAACTCGTTTGAGCGAATAGGAAATTCACAACATCCCTGTGGACCGACCCGTACTCACCGGCTAGCTGCAAAGCGACACCATTCTTGATTGCGGTTACTAGATATTTTTGAGAACAATCAAATGGCGCCGTTGCCGGGGATGGCGTGTTATTTCCTTTTTGCAATTTCGGGTTAATCAAAATTCAAAAAGTCATAAAAATCTGAAAAATAAAAAAAATATAAAAATATATCATCTGTTATTTTTGAGAAGGGTATTTTTGTGTGAATTTTGCAGGATCTACGAACAAATTCGGATCTGGAAATCTACAGAGATCAAAACAGTAAATATCAAATCCGAACAAAAAGAGGAATATCACAATAGACAACAGAAGAAATTTGGAGGACCGAGTCAAACAAGAAGAATCGCGGTGATCTGATCAAAACAAAAAAAAACGCCGCGCGAACCCATTCCGGCCGCGGAACCGCCGCGCGACCCACCTTCTGGCCGCGGAACCGCCGCGCCCTGATCGGTTCAGGGCTTGAAAAAATAAAAAATCTGTAAGTCTTCTGATCTCCTCCTCTGCAACTCTCGATATATCTTCTGTAAAATCTCCTGCAGGATTCTTTGCGCTTAAAAAAATCTTCCCCCTTCTAATAACAAATCTTGTGCAGGATTCTTTGCGCCGCGCATAAAATAAAAAGATTTGATTGCAAGTGATTTACTGTATTGCATATCTTTAATCGGATTTTAAGGGGCTTTTGACCAATTCAGATTGGGTGGGGATTTCATCACCCTTCCCAGGACCCCAGAAATCACACAAGGCATTTGCATTGACCATATTTAATTAAAAAATACTAGACTCAGCCCTAAGGACTTCGAGCTCAATAGGACAGAGGACTAGTTATAGGCATCGACCGTTTATCCTAACCTGACTTTGCGGTGTCTAGGCAAGTGTGTCAAGGCAAGTGGTTACTTAATTAGGACCGCTACTTGTAGCGGGGAGCCTCCCACTTACCTGACACTTACCTGGCCGCAATTGGGGGTGAAAAGGCGGTTTGAGGTCCTATTTGTAGCCCTTTGGAACAGTTAGGAGCTATATAGCTGACCTAGGTGACCCTAGATCTAGGCCTGATTGTGCATTTTTTGTTGATCGAAAGTGTGTCTTAGCTCTTTTCTCGAAAATATTTTTGCAAACAGTTCTAAATAAAGAGAAAAAGGAAAAAAAGGAAGTTTTTTTTTACAAAACTTGCAAAATTTTGTCGCTAAGAAATCCTTGCACCCCACTACCACCCACCTTCTTTCTCTTCTCTTTCTTACATCATGGGAACCCCACCTCACAAATCTCTTGCCGAACTTTGGTATCCTGAACCTAACTTTGCCTCTTACGCGAATTGTTTCAGTCGATTTAAGGACGACCCCTCCATGCCTAAAATTTCTTTGAAAGATCAAATAGAAGCGTCTAGGAGAAACAGTTCGACTTTGCAATTCATTTTGTATCAACCATTTCAACCTTCACCACCTTCTTACGTTGATACTCTTTCTTCAAGTCCTACTGTAACTCCTAAACCGATGTCTATTGCTGAGCATATCGCACAATCTCGTAGCCGATCTTTCACCCCTCTCCGTACATCCATTTCCAGGGATCAACAAGTCCATTCACCTTTTTATCCACATATTGATCCTACTCCTGTCCAACCATCCAATTCCTACCAGTCCTACCCGACTTTCCCTCCTTCACTAGACATTACTCCTACACAGCCATTTGGGAGTTTCACGTATCCAAACAGTTTTGAATCTTTTACCGAAACCCCTTCACAACTCATGTCTAGTTTGGAACAGTCGTTGGAAGCTTATATTTCAGCAACAAACAAAATGGTTAGGAATGTGGATGCGTCCATTGCCGCCCTTATGCAAGCTAGTGAACCGGTAGCTAGTTTTCCACTAGCTTCAAATTTTTCAATGTATGAGGAGGCGGTTGGACAGAGTGAGAATTTGAGAGGAGCGAGTGAGTTCTACACATTCCCAAATCGGACCTACCCATACCCAATTGAAGCCCACAACTCCGGTATTCCATCAATTGTCCCAAACGATTCACAAGTTGAAAATAAAAACGAGTTGTGTGACTTTGTAGTGCTTGATTTGCCAGATTGTGAAGAACCCCTTTCGAGTGAAACCACTTTCGATCTTTACACTTCCAATCTAGAACTTGAATTGATAAATATCCATGCTTTTGATGAGGTGTCTAAGAAAATTGATTTTCACTCGATTGAGGATATAGACGCCGGGAATATTTCGGATGATGAACCAGTAGATTTGATTGAAATTTTATGTCCCATTCATCATCCCGAGTCATTAGATGTTTCTCCCAAACTTCATATGCGTCTTGATTTTGATGATAATGGCATGAATGAGATAAATATTGAGGAGAATTATGAGGATAGTATTGAGGAGAGTATTGAGGATAATATTGAGGTTGAACCATTTTTGTTTGATGTGTAGGATTTTCCAATTTATCCTCTTAAACCTTTAACTAAATCACCCTCCCTCCTTTCCATCGTTCCGTCCACGCCTAATATCACGCTTGACGACTGTGAGCTTGAAAACTTTTCCTTTGAATCTGACACAGTTCTCACAGCCGATGACACTTACGAGTGTTCCACTTTTTTGGACGATGTTGAAGTCTCACCGCCCGAGTTTGAGTCCTTTACATTTTCAGATGAGTTAGTTGAACCATCAGACTCGGTTGCTTACAGTCGTTTCGAACCATTGATGGAATCTTTCAAGTTCGAAACAGTTTACCACGGTGAGAATGAGACTATCCCTAATTCACTCCCTTTCGTCCTTCCTATCGTTCCGACCTTACAAGAGACCGTTACGCTTTCATCTCCAATACCAAGTTCGACGTACCCATGCTTTCTTGCGAATCTTGAGGGATTTGACCCCATTTCTCTACGGGTTGATAGGTTAGCACAACCGCTTTTAACACATCGGTCATCACAAATTGTGCTAATTTATTCATTCGATTTACACCCTCAAGATCGTACTCTACTTCTTTCTCTTTTCCCCCACCGAGACCGTATCACATTTCTACCTCCACACGGTCTCGTGTGCTTCTCATCTCTTTTCTTTCCACTCCATTCTTTCACCAACTCGACCATTACCACGATAAGATTTTTGAATGGTTGGTGCTAACCTTTGGCTTGTGTAAGGCCAAGCTTAAGTTTGGGGGGAACCTTGTTGTATATATGTATATATATTTTTTGTTTTCTTTTTCTATAAAAAATAATTTGTTTTTATAAATAAATAAACAGGGGAGTGCCGACAATTTTGACCATCTTGGTATAGCATGACAGTGACGACACTGTCAAGTTTAAGTTTGGGGGTATGCTCGGTACGTATTCTTCCTTCGCATTCATATGTATATTTTTGCATTTGCATATTTATTTGAAAACCCATAAAAATTGAAAAATCTCAAAAATTATAAATATTAATGTATTCAATTTTGGCCTTATTTGACTTGAGTTTGACAGATAGGTTAACTAGCTAGGAACAATTAGATCTTAGACTTAGTAAATTAAAAACCCTAAAAATAACCTTCCTTAAAGTTTAACGGTAGAAAGTATATGTCTTTGTAGTTTATTTAGAAATAGGCAAATTTTGAGTTCACTTCTTGGGCTAAGTTGAAACAAAGGAAAAGTATTGATGTTCTTATTAGAGTATAAGTTTGAAAAATAGTTCCTAGCTTAAGTCTAGATTCTGAAAATGTATACCCTACAATTCGCACAATCACGCACCTTGAAACTTGTAATAGTAGAAGAGACCTTGAAATGCTCTTGTCTAAAGTCCTTAGTATGATGAAAAATAAAAATATACAAGTGTGAACAAAGGAAAAAATGAACACTGGTTTTTGTGATTACTTAAGGCTGTAAAAAATAGAAAAATATTTAGCGAGGGTGCTTCATCACCTAGTGCCTTAGACCAACTGGTTTTGGAGTCACTGCTAAAGCCTTGGGTGTTGCAAGACTAGGAAGTACGCTTTAATGTGCAAACGTATCTTGTAATTGGTTGTTGGTACCTCAAGAAGTATTAACGGTCGCATGAAGGATGTGTAAGCAAAATTCATTTAAAAATTCACCAACTAATTAGTACTTTGGACAACGGACAAGGGTATGATTGCTTGATTTGAATTTCCAAGTATATGGGTGATTTATACACGCACGTGGGGATATGTGATTGGAGTTTAGATGAGAGAAAGGTGTGAAGAATAAAACTTGTATCTTTAGTAGAGTTGATAGAAATTCCTAAGTGGAGATGGAACCCTAGAAGGAAAACTTAAGAAATGTCGAAAGCTAAGTAGGTCTGCAGAACATATATAATCTTAAGTTAAATGATGAGAAAGTGTGAAGAATACGGGTGGATAGTTTACGAGTCGGCGATAATAGAATTCCTTGTTAGAAAACCTAATTGGAGAATTAAAGTTAATGATCCTAATTGATAGGATTTTATGGGTAGTATCCGCTGAAAACCCTCAGGAGACAACACTCCTCCTACTAGGGACACCTAGAGGTTTAACGGCTTGTTGCACGTGCTCAGTGCAATCGCGTTTCCCTGCGAAAGTGTGGTTAGGTTTTTTGTGTTGAATAAAAATAAGTTTGCTCGAGGACGAGCAAAAGATAAGTTTGGGGGTATTTGTTCACACCATAATATTGTATTATTATATTCCCCATTCTTATTCGTTTTATAAATAAACAGGTGCTTTTGACGCATGTCTGCTATATATTACAGGTTACAGATTCTTGGACAGAAAATAGTGAAAACGATGAAAAGACGATGCAAAAGTGGACTTTGACCAACAAACAGAAGACTCTTGATCAAGCCTACATCAAAGATAAAATTCACAAAGTACAAGGCAATATAAGGTCCAAGATTACAAAGCGAACGGTTAAAAGTCCACCGCAATTATTCACTGGAGATCTGGAAGAAACATAGAAGCTATTTTAATAAAAGAACCAAATAATAAGGAAGCCCAAAGACAGAAGAGCCCACAGAGGAAATTTCAAGGCCCAATACTTCCTTTTAAAGAGACAGAGACATAAAATTTTACCAAACCTTGGAGTCTACTTTGACTAGGTCTTCCTAAGGATATTTTGGTAAATGTAGACGTGCGAATCAATTGTAACCTAGGGTTTCCTATCCTCTATAAATAGGAACTCTAAATCATTGTAAAGGCTATGCCTCCCCTATGCCTCCCTTCATTAATAAATTTTAGAATTCTTTTGGAGAGCATCGATACCTCTTTTCAATTCATGAATTCAGATCTGACAACCCTGTGTTGATGTTTGGAGAGAGCCATCTGTAAGTAGTTTTATTTAATTGCTTTAGTTTAGATTTTAATTCCTTGCCTTAGATGTTAGCTTTGGTGAAGGCTTTTGAGAGATGAGATCTCTCATCCTTTTCGTACCCATCACATATAATCTATAGGACTCCATGCATACACGCACACACCGCGCCCTATGACACCCTATCCCTCGAGGTAGCGGTGATACCGTAGTATAAAGGCCCGGTTGCGCGCGTTTTCCATGGAGGTTAGGGTAAGGATTTCTAGAGGAAGGACAAGAACCTATAGGAAGGAACACCTTCCCGAATGTATCTAATCCCCTTTATTGATAATTACCATAACTCCTTTTAGATCCTAATTTGGGTATAGAAAGCGTTGAGATTTATTTACATCTCCAAACCATTCCTAAACCTAACCCTAGCAAGATTTAGATCTAGATAATCTTAGTATAAATAGATTTAGTTTTTAGATTTAATAAATCAATCCGAACTCCCATCGGAATTAATTCGTTTGAGCGAATAGGAAATTCACAACATCCCTGTGGACCGACCCGTACTCACCGGCTAGCTGCAAAGCGACGCCGTTCTTGATTGCGGTTGCTAGATATTTTTGAGAACAATCAACATGCGTTCCCTTTCCAAATCAGTTTTAGGAGATATCTCTTTGGAGAGGTTGATTCCGTGACAAGCCGGTAGATTACCTTGCTTTGAATCTTCCATACTGAATCTTTTCAGTATGGTGTCGATATACCCAGACTGTGAAAGTCCCAACATCCTCTTAGATCTATCACGATAGATCTGGATCCCCAGAATGTAAGAGGCATCGCCCAGGTCTTTCATGGAGAAACTTTGTGACAAGAATTCTTTGACTGATTGTAGCATAGGAATGTCATTTCCTATCAAGAGAATGTCATCCACGTACAAGACGAGAAATACAATAGTTCTTGCTACAATCTTACTATAAATGCATGGTTCATCTGGATTTTTGATAAAGTCAAATTCTTTGACCGTCTCATCAAAACAGATGTTCTAACTCCGCGATGCCTGCTTTAATCCATAAATGGATTTGAGCAACTTGCACACTTTCTCGCTGCTCCCACTCTGAATGAAACCCTCTGGCTAATCCATATAGACGCACTCTTCCAAATGTCCATTCAAAAAAGCGGTCTTTACGTTCATCTGCCAAATCTCATAATCGTGGAAGGCAGCAATGACAAGAAGGATCCGAATGGATTTGAGCATAACCACCGGAGAAAATGTTTCATCATAGTCCAAACCTGGTCTTTGACGAAAATCTTTTGCGACAAGTCTAGACTTATAGGTTTCAACCTGTCCATCTATACCAATCTTCTTTCTGAAGATCCATTTGCAGCCTACGGGTTTTACCCCTTCTGGAGCAATGTCCAAAGTCCATACTTTGTTGGTATACATGGACTCTATTTCGGTCCGCATTGCATCCAACCATTTTACCGAGTCTCGGCTCTGAATGGCTTGCTGGAAGCTAGTTGGCTCATTATTGTCAATGATGCAATCCTCTCTATCCCTGTCTACGAGAAAACTGTAGTATCTCTCGGACGGATGAGACATCCTACTACTCCTGCGGAGTGGCGCAGGGATGTCCTGTTCTTTTGAAACTTCTGGTTCCACCATATTTTCAGTGATAACTTGTGGTTCTGGCATTTCTTCCAGTTCTATTGCGCTCCCACTTATCTCTTTTTCTAAAAATTGAGTTTCCAAGAAGTGGGCATGACGAGAAACAAA
Source organism: Agapanthus africanus (assembly GCA_030015575.1). Taxonomy (NCBI): domain Eukaryota; kingdom Viridiplantae; phylum Streptophyta; class Magnoliopsida; order Asparagales; family Amaryllidaceae; genus Agapanthus; species Agapanthus africanus. Next base: position 186,680,416 of record CM057341.1, read on the forward strand.
AACCTTTTGTTCCTCTATGTAATAGAAAAGATACCCTCTGGAGTTCTTTGTGTATCCCACAAACTTACACAGTATTGAGCGTGCCTCGAGCTTGTCCGCATGCTGCTTTTTAACAAAAGCTGGACTTCCCTATATCTTCAGATACTGAAGTAGGTTTTCTTCCTACTGCACATCTGATATGGTGTGGTAGGAATAGTCTTGGTAGGAACCTTGTTCAAAAGATATGCAGCTGATTCTAGTGCATAGCCCCAGAAGGATCACGATAACTCAACGTTACTCATCTTGGAACGTACCATATCCAATAAGGTTCGGTTCCGCCTTTCCGATAAACCGTTGTGTTGTGATGTGTATGGAGGAGTAAGCTGAGAGAGAATTCCATTCTCTTTTAAGTAATCCAGGAACTCGGCACTTAAGTATTCACCACCTCGATCAGATCTCAGTATCTTGATACTTTTGCCGGTTTTGTTTTCCACTTCATTCTTATATTCTCGGAATTATTCAATGGCCTCGGATTTATGTTTTATCAAGAAAACATGTCCATACCTAGAGAAATCATCCATAAAATTAATGAAATAGGAATAACCACTTCTTGCATGTGTAGATATTGGACCACACACGTTGCTGTGTATGAGTCCCAAGAGCTCACTCGCCCTTACTCCGTGTCCAGTAAACAGAGTCTTTGTCATCTTTCCTTTGAGATATGATTGACAAGTTGCATAAGACTGATATTCGAACGGATCCAAATATCTCTCTTTATGTAACTTGGTCAACCGTGTTTCATTGATGTGACCCAGTCTACAATGCCATAAGAAAGCTTGATTTAATTCTGGAGACTTTCTTTTTTGTATGTTCTAGACGTTGAAAACTTGCAGTTGGTTTAATACGTATATACCGTTGTTTAGTGTACTCGACCCAATCAAACCACGATTAAGGTGGATGTTTACGACATCGCAAAGATACAGAAATGATATTACAAGTCAAACTAGGTACACAAAAACAGTTGCGCAAAACCAAAATATGTCCACTTGTCAATCCTAAGTGATATTCCCCTACGGACATAGTATTCATGCTCGCTCCGTTAGCAACCCTGGGGTCATATCACCCGCCTTCAAAACTCTACGGCTTCTCAGTGCTTGCAAAGAATTACAAATATGAGATCCTGATCCGGTATCCAATACCCAGGAAATAGAGTTAATTGATAGATAGTTTTCAATCACAAACACACATGAAACTAAAGCCACAACCTGCTTCGCACCCTGGTTCTAGGCTTTCCAGGCCCTGCAATCTTTCTTCCAATGGCCCTTCTTATGACAGTAGAAGTATTCTTCCTTCCCTACCGTCGGCCCTCCAACTTTTTCCTTGCCCCTTGCCTCTACCTTACTAACATCGCCTTTCGGCTTGGTGGGGGCCTTCTTCTTCTTCCCCTTGGCTTTCTCCTTGGATCTAGAAGAGTAAAATCCTCCAACAAGAAGAGTGGGTGTCTCCCTGGACTTCTGCAGGGTGCCCTCAGCGCTCCTCAACATGTCGAGAAGTTCTGGAAGTGTAACTTCTTTTCTTTCAATGTTAAAATTCAAGATAAATTGGGCGTAGGTAGAGGGGAGGGACTGTAGAATTAAGTCTGTATATAGCTTGTTCTCCAACGTGGTCCCCAGGTCCGCGGGTTCTTTAATCAAGCTGATCATCTTAAGGACATGGTCCCCTACAGATGACCCAATGGCCAACCTCGCTTGAAATAGTTTCTTCGAGGCTTCGTATCTTACGATACAAGATTGCTCTCCATATAACTCCTTGGTATAGAGGAAGATGGATTCAAGATCCATCTTCTCGTGCCGTCTCTGGTGTTCATTATCAATAGAGGCCAGCACGAGGCACTTAGCTTTTGCACTGCCAATTTCCCAGGTCTTACAGATTTCCTTATCCACGATACTGGAATCTGGACCGGGGACGGCGGGGGATTTAGTAGTAATAAGATAACCCAGTTTGTCATATGTGATGTCCATCTGGACATTCCTGAGCCAATCTTTATAGTTTGGCCCCGTCAATATGTTTTTATCTAAAAGTAACTTAAGGACGGTCATCTTGGTCGCTGCAATTAGAAGAGAGAGAAGAAAAACTTTAGCATGATGCTCTTGCAAGTTTAGATTGGTTTTTAGTTTATCTAAATAGGATGGCTCCCACTGTTTCTCGAATCCTTTTTCAAACCATAAAAGAAGAATTAGTTAGGATTAATCTCACCGTACAATTCTTGCTTAACTTTTCGGCCAGGCTAGTGTCGGTACTTCGAGGGAGGTTTTACAACGCTTTCACGAAGTTCATTAATTAAATAACCTCTTTTCCCTGGAGGCGTAGCCCCGCTAACACTGTTCTAGACACTACTTGGTTTATAGCATTGATCGTTAAGTGAAAAAATCTCCCGAGGAGTAGCGGATACTCACAATAGGATCGGGATCCGAATATTATTGTGTGATAATCTTGAAGGAATCCTACCAAAATTATCATACTCCAAATGGTATGCAACACTAGAAAGTTTCAGTTTCTTTAGAAACTCCCGATGTGGATTTTTTCCCCAAACTCTTATGACCTTGACGAAGGCCAACATATCATAAGTCGAAAGTCAAGTTCTACCCGTCAATATCCAGGTTAATTTGAACCCACCCGTACATACCCTTGACAAAGGCCAAAACAGTAGTACGACTATCCCAAACTAACACATCTATCTATGCAACAGATGAATATTCAGCAGCTACCAATCACTATGCCTTGGCGAAGGTTAAAATACATAGCTTGAATACTACTGAATATCCATCTGAAATGACGGAGGGCTACGAATGGTATTGGCTAAAACGTGAACATAATGAACTTGATATGATCGAAGGAACCATGATAGCTTTTTTAAAGGAGTGGTTTAGGCTCCGCATTTAAAAGTTTGCTTTTTTTAGGAAAAACCGAGTGGTTTTTGAAATTGTTCCAACGATTCAGCTTTTTTTTGTTTGCTTTGCATTAATCAATGCAGTCCCATCATTTAACCTACTATTGCAGAAAGAAACGAAAATACAACGTACGCTTATGCCATCCGCATTCTCCACTGGGCCCCGTCTAACACCGTTAGGTTACTTAAATAACACCAGAGCGGGGGCGGGACTAGCGTGGATGCAAAACGTTAGCAACGTCTATTATATAATATATCCATTCGTCTCATGCAATAATAGGCGTTCCAGATCACAGATGAACATATTGGATATGCTAGGAATTCCGCATTTCGTTTAAACCTGGAATGAAAGACGGATTCCACGGTCGTGATGAATAGCCAAACCACACCCTAGAACCCTACGGGTGCGGCAAACTACCCACCAAATTCCCTAAGTGAAGCAACCTTTCTCAGTAAAATGAGTAGGCCACTCAACACTTCAAAGAACACGGTAGTTTGTGCACCTCACCTTGGGTCTATCTTAGGAGAAAAAACAGTAAATGAAATAATACAACGGTGGCTACAACCTCAACCCGGATGTGCCACGCAAAATAATATTACATCAAATTACAATTTACATCGAATGAAAGAAACTCTCATCTCACATCCCGGCTATTCATCCAAGACGGTCCAATAAAGTTCATATACACAAACCAATCATCACAGATATGTGCAACCCCCAACTAACTGACATATAGCAATTAGCGGAAGTTTACGAACACATATAAAAAACACAAAAACGATACTTAGCCAAGAATTTTAGAATTTCAATCGAAACATTTTTTGCATGTCTACCCATGTACAAACCAGCACACAAATAATACTGGGTAGACACCAAATATACCAGAAATCACAACACAACATATAAGACCTATAGAAGAAATACGAGTCGACTTGGCCTCGACTCGGACGTGGAACCGCGGCGAAATGCACTGTTTTGCCGCACTTCCGCGGCGGTCTTGACGAGTTATTGACTCGTATTTCTTGTGTGTTCTTAGAATTCTCCGCTTGTATATTTAAGACCACCAAAATATTTTTAAGACCAGATTTTAAAAAAAAGACATCAAGCAAGGATTTTATGTTATGATTTCGGGTTTTTACGATGATCGAAGTTCTAACTACTTGCTAACATGCTAGTTAAGATTTAGTAGGCTCTGATACCACTTTAAGTCGATGCCATGCACCCCGTAGGTTCGCGGGGAGGCGGAGTTTGCAAAAAAACGATTTTTATATGCTTCGTAACATCGGCTAAACTCCAGGATCGATACTAAACCCTAATTAACAAGCTAACTAAAAGGTTTAACTACTATGTAAGAAAGTTATACCTCAAATTACTAGTCCTTCTTGTTCTTGTTGTCCTCCTCCTCTTTGTGAGCTCCTTGGAGTGTGTATGGATCGCGCCTCCTCGTCGGCCTCCTTAAGTTGAAGAAGATCCACCCGAGAGTGTCTACCTTGAGCTTCTATCTCTAAGATGAGGTAACTAGGTAACCCAGAGTGCTAATCTAAGTGACCTAGAAGATATAGAGAGTAATTAAGGATTTGTAAGTCTCACTAACCCTAGGATTCTCAACACATGAGACAATTAGGGTTTAAGGTGAAGAAGAGAGATCTTGAGGTAAGAGAGAGTGTTTGTGATAATGATAAATGAATATGGCTATTTTTTTATGACTATATGGCATCCCAAACTATCTCATAAATATCTTACAAAATATCTTAAAATATATAAGTCCACCCTTGCCTCAATAGTTATACATGAGTCACCAAGTAGCCATGCTTCATTTATCATACAAATAACACCTCATACCTCCACCTCATTAAGGATTTAATCAAAAGATTAAATCACAAATGATGTGTCTTCTTCTAGAAGCACACTTGAGTAAATTACGAGAATGCTCCACATCCGTATATACATACCCGTATCCATATTCCGAATAACACAAATACAATGAGACGAAACTAATCCAATAATCTAGTACTAGGATCCGGCTTAAACCAAAACCCACTAGTAGTATCCGCCCGAATATCATACGTGCACAAGTACACGTATGTGATCGAACCCTGTCGTAAAACCATACGACTTCTACATCGTTTCGCCCAAAGCAGGGAAACCTTCTGTGTGGGACTCTAAAGAATCGACAGTACGCTGGCAGTGGGTTTAACCACAAGCACGTCAGCGGTACTAGCTGCATGTAACGGCTACCCAGGTATCTTTCGATAAAAAGGCCGATGAGCAAACCCATCCGAACTCCTACTGAGCCTATCTGTGACAATCTCCGTACAGTCCGGTCTGTTCTTCTAAGAGTATCGCATATCGGGCTTTGAGGGACGGTAAACGTTAGACCCATAATAGCGCAATAAGTCGTGTCGGAATGTAGCCCAAAACACCCTGAGAAACTACTGGAGTACCTACCAGTAAATCTCGCTTTCCCTGGACAGGGACTTTGTGTAATGGCTTTCCGAATCACAGCGCGACATCAACCCCCAACACCGGGAGAGACAAATTCTGAGCACATCATTTCTTCGGGAACTGGCCGTATCCCAACGCCTCTGTATACATATCCGATATCTAATCTCAATGAGGAGTAACAACAGCTCGTTAATATCTCGCATGAATCTCTTGTTCTACTCGTCTTTATTATCGTTCACTTCGACGTCACGTCTTGCTATCCGCGTACCGCAATTGTTCTCGGCTACAGTCAATCCGGAGTTTCTCACACGGACTCGAAATTACGAACTCGGTATCTTCATCACTCTGTAGAAGATATCTAGCCGAACACGTCCTCGGGAACTCGTCCCAACCATTAGAGGAATACTCTATACTCGTCCGTTCTCGATCAACTCACAACGCATCTGGGTGAGGTCCTCTATCCGAAGCTGGTTAACTTACTGATCTCCTATCGGATCATCCAACGAACAACGTCATCTCTGGATCGATCTACTCTATATCTGAGTAAGATTCTCCACCCTGGAAATCTTCAACTCAACTGGGCCTGTGTCGGTGCATCAAATCAGACGAATCATCTCAGTCGCTCAACTCTACTCAAGATAGACTAGCTATCTACCGTTATATCTCTGTCTGAAAGCTCCAGCGATCTCAGCTCATAATCTCTGGAAGCGACATCCCGTCAATCTCAGCAACAGCTGGGTCATCTGTCTACGAGGCAGACAACATCACGATCTGTGAGGTAGGCTGTACATCAACAGTCCTCTAACAACAGGCATCCTTTAACAATAGCTCGATCATCCGGTGCAAAACCGAACACTCGCCTCAAACAAGATGTCACAACACAAATACTAAATCGATAAGTTCCCATGTCACCAGGAAATACGATGGTCAGTCCTCGTCTATGACGTGCTCGCCCTAACCGCATCACTAGCAGCAGCTTAATCTGCGCTCAAACCATGGTGACAGGAACGTCAAGCAAGTATCGATGAAGATATATCAAAGGAACGAAAGGAATCAACAGATCCCAAAATGGATACATGATCATAAGGAGGAACGGAATCAATGAGAGTATGATCATGGAAACGAATAGAATCAAGGATCTCAAATGGATGTATGATCAAGGGAACGCAGAGAATCATAAGTCTCAAGATATGTACATCCTAAGGTCACTTAAAGTATTGTATCGTAAGTATGCCACGGAACATACGCACGGTACGTCACTCTACTTGAGTTACCTACTCCATTAATCAAGGTCAGCCTATGTAACGAAAGTTTGGGTCTAATACCCCCCTGTTCAAGTCTAAGTTCTGTAAGGTCAAGCCTAGATTCTGAAATATTTACGCCCTAGACTCCGCATGGTCAAACCTAGACTCAAACCAAGGTTAAACCTAACGTTCTGGTACCAACTTTGTCACGACCCGAAATTTAGTTTGTGACCGTCACTTAAATCATGCAACGTCTAAAGGCGCAACATAAATTAAGTAAGCCGAAGCCCAGCAATCTAAACCTTTTTAAGAAAATAAAATAGGTGTAGTTTTGAAATAAAGGTATGATGAAATCAAAAGTTTTCTTAAATGCATCGATAATGGAACATGAAAAATGCAAGTGGATTATACTAGTTGAAAACATGTTTCGTCTTTTTTTTAAAAAATTTGGGCAGCACCTCCCTTGTATATTTTGATCCAAAACCACATATACATGATAATATAAAAGGCATCCCCAAGCGGGAGCTAGCTCTTCGCCAATCGATGGAATCACAACCACGCAAGACAGAAATATAAGTATACGACGCCCAACGGCGAAGATCAACACAAAGTATAATGAATAAAGCAAAACAACAAACCCACCAAGCGAACATATAACCTATCGCTCTAAGTCTCGCAACCACAAGTCATTCTAAGTCTTGTACATTTACAATACCAGTTTCTGATTGATGGAGTTGACTAGATACAACAGGAATAAAAATACAAGAGTGGGCACGATCCAAATGTCCCACCTACCAAAGCAAATCACCGAATGTAAGCTGTGTGCCAGCGATGCCGCTACTGATCCATGCGGTCAACCTGCAAGAACTGTGGCACAACGGGGGTGAGTTGCTAACTCGTTAGTAGAAAACATCAGCAGGTAGAAATCGAATAAAACAACGACTCCTTGGTCAACTATATCATAAAGGTAATACTATGATATCTAGGGTAACCGTATCTGCATATATGCCAACAATAATCAATGCCTATCAGCATGTGGATAACATCTACGTGTCCATCAATGACACAACAACATCATGCATGTAAATATCATGAAAGCATATGCATGTAAATATGAGGATATCAACCAACGTGTGTCCATCAATGACACATCAAAATCATGGAGCCTGAGTGTCCAACATCGACACTCGAAACATCATAAAGCCCGTGTCCAACATCAACACGTAAATCCTCATATCTCGGGCTCCGTCAGTCCGGATCGGCCCACGGGCTCCGTCAGTCCGGATCGGCCCGTATCATCTCACGACTCCGGTTGATATCCTCCGGATAACCGCTGAGTCTAAATACTATCACCGGTAGGTAGTAGTCTCTCTGCCAGGCTCATCGTCTAATGCACAACATACCTTTCTTGCCCCGGGGTACCATACTGGGTCCACTATGTACCCGCAAACGGCCTCATCCAGCTCCTCGAATCGGGTATCACATAACTCATAACCGAGAAAACACATAGTGGACGTCTCGAAATATCATATCAAGAGATACCGGGTTTTTAAAACAATACATACTTTCTTTTAAAATATAACCACGGTTCTCAAATCCAGAATCTCATGAAAACAACATCTCAATGCGTATGATCATAAATCATGATGTATGCAAACATATAACAGAAATTTGAGCATATCCGTATATCATGAAACATAGAATAGTGATGTGAGCATATCAGTATATCGTGCGACATATCATAATGATGTGAGCATAGAAAATATATCATGCAACATAGCATAATGATGTGGCAATTCTACTGTGTAAGTGACATAGCAATTATCGATGTTGAAAGTGTGTGAGCCGGAAAATCTATGTAAGTGTAACATATGTAGGGTTACTTAGCAAGGCAACAAGGTTTCTGGAGGCATCGTCCATGCCATTTTCAAAATTTTGCCGTTCTAAAGAGCCCTAACAAGAATCTTAACTAGAAATATAAACAAAAAGCACGCAAACAACTTTACATACTAAGTGAATGAGAAATACAACCTTTGTAGACCGGTCCTTCACTTCAAATGCTCCGTGTAGATGTCCCTTCGCTGCGAGTATGATCTCCCGAACTCTTGAGAGGCTCCACAAGGTAAAAGATGCAAACTTGCTCGAAGTCTTCGAGGCCGAAGATGATCTACGTCGAGGAGACTCAAGCTCATGCTACCTCTTCACTAAATTAGGGTTTAGTGAAGAAAACACCCTAAACTAAATGGCTAATAGTATAGGATTATGAAGTAGGAAATAGGCTCTCTTTATTTTTCTTTTTCTCTCAATATTTTCTCACATTGGAAAAAGCTAGCAAGCTTTTTCTCGCATGAGGAAGAAGATGAAGTGATGAACAAATGAAAACTCATGAGGTGAGAATAGCAACCATGGGTGAGTTAGTGTCATACACTAACCCATGTAGAGAGTTAACCATGACTAAGGTATAATGGTTGGGTTAACAAATATCTACACGTGAAACAAAAATGGTGGACTTGGTCAATATTTCCACAAGCTTCTACAAGCTTGTAGCCACGACAATTTCCATCCAATTTTTGAATTACTTAGATAAATATAAACTCTACATTACATCAAGCATGGTGTAAGTCATACATACATCCATGAAGCATGTATCATTAAACATGACACATTAACATGTGCATTAATATATATCACATATACACTAATGCATACAAGTGAGAATAAGAAATGTTTAGTGAGAAAATATTAGTTAATGTAAGTTAATATATCAAATATATAATTATACATTATATTATCAAATCAACACTTGATTTAATAATCCGGCTATGTCACATATAACCGACTAATATCATATGAATTATCTTATCGAATCAACAATTGATCCGATAACCCAGTTATATCATATATAACCGACCGATTTCACATATCGCGAGAATAGAATGCGGTATCACATACGCGCATTAATCTTGGTCCCGCACATATCACATATGTGCTCCTACTTCATTTCGCATGAACCAGGAAACCTCTGTGTAGGACTCTAAAGACTCGTCAATACGCCGACAGTAGGTGATGATCATATCAAACACCCACAAGCCGCAAGCGGTCTGCTAAACGTAACGGCCACCCGGGTATTGAGAGATCAGAAGATCAACAAGCAAGCCTGCTCATACTCCTGTGAATCCAATCAGTAACACTACCGTACAGTCCGGTCTCTTCGTCAGATATGTCGCATATCATAGCCTGGAGGTGGTAGAACGTCAGACCCCAATAGCCTGATAAGTCATGCCGATGCAAGGTCCATAACGGTTCGAGAAACTACTGGTAACACTTACCAGTAAATCTCAGCAACCCAGACTAGGGATTTCATGTTATGGCCAATCGAGCATAGCGCAGCATCAACTCCCAATACCGGGAGAGACGAATCACCTCCTATCGTTCATTGCCACCATGTGACTCGGGACTGTACCCAAAAACCATCTTTTTTCACGATCTCTTGACCATGGTATGGTGGAAATCAAAGCACAGTGGGAATCACACAAGACTCTATGACGATCTCGGGTCGACAGACTAACCTGTACTAGTGTCACCAGAGAACTGCTATCTGACGATAGGTATAATATCATCTAGGAGTTCTCGGCGAGTCCGTCCAGTGTACCCAGTCTCCACTGAGTACCCGTATACCATCTCTGATGTCAAACACCAATGGATATGGGATCATCCATCTCCCATCACATGGGTCGACCCGCGTATACGCTAGTCTACTTTGGAGTATCGATGCCCTGTCTCGATACTCCCACGACTAGGAACATTTGAAGGATGTACTTACCAACTACCCTGTCCCCACTAGTATGATCCGCATCATAATCCTGGTAGTCAAGTACTCATCCTAAAGGCTTTATCAACATGTAATAGAGAGACAATACGTGTACATGCTAAGATAAAGAGAAACCAGATAGCATACTATCATGTCGAGCAAGAAAGTCCTCCCTATATATGTCTAAGCATCCACTACAATATACATCACATGTACAGTAATAGCCTTTAGGGCATACATATAACTAACAATCTCCCACTTGCACTAAGGCCATTTGTTGCAGTATCTCATACTCAACGTCCTATAGAAGTCTTTCTAGGGTAAGACCTTTATAAGTGGATCCGCTGTGTTATCCTTTAGGTCTACTCTCTTAACCTCGATCCTTTGGAGATCAATCATCTCCTTGATCAGGTGATACTTGCCTCAGAATATATCTGGATCGCTGATGGGACCTGCGTTCCTAGGCTAAAACCACAACTCCATTGTTGTTACAATAACAGTTATTGGACGCTCAATGGTAGGAACCTTGTTCATCTCATGAACAAGAAATGTCCAGACAGCCACTTTGGTAGTATCGTTGGCAGCGATGTATCCAGTCTTTCTCATCTAGTATGTCACGGTATCTAGCTTGGAACTCTTCCAACATACCGTCCCTCCACTGAGGGTTAAGACAATGCCTGTGACTGAGTCTCTGTCAAACTTATCACTCTGGAAGATGGAACTAAGAACTTTCTTTTAGTGCTTCTCAAATACTTAAGAATGTCCTCCACAGCTGTCCAGTGATTCTCCTAAGATCCGATTGATTCCTGATCACTACACCTAGTGAGTTAGCTACATCTGGTCTGGTACATAACATCGCACACATGATAGAGCCTGCTGCCGAAGCATATGATATCCCTTTCCACGCGAGCTCTCTCCAAATTAGTCTTTGGAGAGAGTGATCCATGAGTGAGTGGGCGAACCACCACGCTTAGAATCTTGCATACTAAACCCCTTTAGTATGGTGTTCATGTACCTGGATTTGGGATACTCCCAACATCCACTTAGATTTATCAACATAGAACATAATCCACAAGATGTAGTAGGTATCATCCAGATCTTCCATGGAGAATCGTCGTGATAAGAGGAGCTTGACCGAGTGTAGCATAGGAAACTATTTCCTATCAAGAGTATGTCATCTACATACAATACGTGTAAGACAACCTTACTCTCTACAACCTTCTTGTATATACAAGGTTCATCTACCTTTCTGATGAAGTCAAACACTTTGATTGCCACATCAAAACAGATGTTCCAACTCCGCGATGCGCGCATTGATCCTGATGGACTTAAGCATAGCTTTGAAAGTCTTAACTTTTACATCTATACCAAGAATCTTCTCAATATCCATTTGCTCCCAATGGTTTTACCCCTTCAGGTGAAATATGCAAAGTCATACTTTGTTGGTGTACATGTATTCCATCTTTGATCGCATAGCATCCAGCCTTTTCACAGAGTCGACACTCGTGATGGCCTGCCTGAACCTAGTTGGGCCATCATCTACCATGATGCATTCCTCGCTCCTACTGTCACCGAGAAGACCGTAGTATCTCTCAAGTGGATGAGGAACCCTACCAGATTCGCGGAGAGGCCGAGATTCGTTGGAGACTATTGAATCTTTTGGTTTCACCAATCATTAGCTGTTAGTTTGTCTAGCTGGAACTCCTTCCAGTTCTACCTCATGACCACTAATTTCTTCACAATAAATTCCTTTTCTAAAAAGGTGGCATGCTGAGAAACAAAACATCTTTTGCTCCTCAGAGTGGTAGAAGATATTCCCACACAAATGTTTGGGACATCCTAGCAAACTTATACAGAACTGACCTTGCCTCGAGCTTGTCTGGATTTTGCTTTTCAACATAGGACGGACAACCCCATATCTTAACTCGTTTAAGACATGTCTCTTCCTATTCCTTATCTCATATGGAGTGGTAGGCACTGATTTGGATAGAACCCCATTCAATAGGTATGGATCTTCTCAAGTGAATAACACCCAAAAGGAAACAGGTAACTCAGCAGTACTCATCATAAAGCGCGCCATATCTCATAGGGTGCGATACCTCCTCCCCGATACATCGTTGTGCTGTGGTGTATATGAAGGAGTAAGCTGAGAGAGAATCACATTCTCCTTTTAGAAAATCCAGGAACTCCATGCACAAGTATTCTCCTCTTCGATCACATCGTAGGACTTAATACTTTTACCCATCTGGTTCTCAACTTCAATCTTATATTCTTTGAATTTCTCAAAAGTTTCAGACTTGTGTTTCAACAGGAACATATGTCCGAATCCTGAGAGTAGATCAGTGAATATAATGTAATTCAAAGAACCAACCCTGGCATATGTAGACATAGGACCGTATACATCATCATGTATTCGTCCCAAGAGTTCAGTAACTCTTTCTCTGTTTCCAGTAAACGGAGTATTGGTCATTTTACCTTTGAGACAAGACTGGCAAGTATCATAAGATGAAAATTCGAATAGATTCTCATATTCATCCTTATGTAACTTAGCCGGTCGTGTCGCATTGATATGACCTTGTCTACAATGCCACAAGAAGGATTCGTTCATTTCTGAACTACTCCTCTTGTGTGTGTTCTATATACTTTGAACTGTGGTTTGATTTAGAACATATATACTACTATATAACGTGCCTGATTGAATCAACTCTTGATTCAGGAAAATGTTCACAACATAATCCTCCAATACAGAATTACATCCTTCTTTAACTCATTAAAGAAACCGATGTAATGTTGTATATCAGGTTCGGTATGTAATAACATTCGTTCAGAATCAATGTATTAATACAAGGTGATATTTGCCAACTGGTTTAGCTGCAACACATGCACCATTCTCTAACTCTTAGAGACATATCACCTATTCCCAGTTCTCTACCTATCCGTTGCCCATGTAACATATTACATATGCGGGATCCCGATCCGGTATCACATACCCAGGACGTAGAGGATACTGAGAAACAGTTCTTGGTAATGAACACACCCGAAGAAGATGCATCAACATGTACTTTCTTCGATTGGGTGGCATGGGAATCCGGATATTCCCCTATTTCCTGCTCGGACTTCTAACAATTATAAGATAGAGCGGAACCAACGTTCCCTAGCACAGTATAATAAGAAGGTTCGGTCAATGCATCCATATTATTATCTTGATTAAGGCATGACATGGTCGCTAGCAGAAGAGAGAGAAGAAAACACTCTGCGTGCGCTCTTGCAAGATTAGATTGGTTATTATTTTATCTAATCAGGATGGCTCCTGATTATTCGCTTTTTGTGTATTCATAATTTTAATTACCGCAATCAAGACGGTTTCACTTGGTAGCTAGCCGGTTGAGTACGAGTCGATCCACAGGGAGATGGAATCTTTTTTCTTTATGTTTTAACGAGTTAAATCCTAATATTTTGAGTTTTGTTTTAAGATCTACTAATAAGAGAAAGAGTGGTTAAGAACTTGCTAGGGTTAGGATTAGGTTAGTTCGAGTTAGGAATTTCTCACTTCTTCCAATGCCCTTCTTAATATTGGTGTTAAGATAATCGACAACAACGGAGATTAGCACGACTAGGAAGAAACTTACAAGTATAAGCTAGGCTTTCTATTCTTAGTTTCTTCCTTTTGGTCCTTGTCCGTCCGTTCTTGGCTCTTAGCCCTAACCTCCGGTTAATTCAACCACAACCGGTCTAACTAGAGAATCACCGCTATCATGTAGAATAGGGTGCCGTAGTGAGCGGATTGTGGTTCAATTAACGTGAGTCCGAATTTAAGATGTTGGGCAAAGAAAAGAGTGAAAGATATTTCCTTCTCTCAAACTTTCCTTCTCCTGCCATAACAAGTGAGAAATTACTCACCCATTAAAAAGATAAAAATCTACAAAAAAGATAGGTAGAAAGAATTGAGGTTTAGAAAGATTGCAACTAACTATTTAAGACCTCACCTTGGTAAGGATCTTACTCAAGCATCATCGTTGTGAAAGATAAAGAAAATAGAAGAAACAAAACAAAAGAAAAACTATAATAAAATAATACGGCTAAATTAACAAATGAAGAACTGCAAATACTAAAGATACATGCAGAATAAAAGAACTCTCTATTTATTTTTTTTATTAATCAACGCTCATAAACTCGCTACAATTTTTCATAAAGAAAGAACAGAATTAAATTCTAAAATCTATACTAAAGAAAGGCATATCCTAATTTGGCTTTGAGCTTTGCTATTTATAGGCAGGAGAGTGAAACCCTAGGTATACATTCTGAGCCAATCACGAGATTACAAAACTACCCCAAAAGAACCGAGTCAACGCTGCTTCAACTGCCACCGACACTGTTCAGACGCGGCGGCGGAACCGCGGCAAAGGTGCCTATTTGGCCGTGGTTCCGCGGCCATTTGGTGGAATTGGAGGACCATCTTTTCACGGATTCTCCATGTTGCTGTTCTCTTATGTTTCGTATACTTGGTTTCTCAGAATCTCTTCAGTTTTCTTCCAGATTTTCAGCAGTGCAAAATAATATGGACTTTTGCCTTGAGCTCCGCATTTGAAGTCTTGGATCTTATGCCGCCCTTGTGCTTTGTGCATTAAAGTGACCAACGATTTACCATTTTGTCCCTTGAACTGGTAGGCGGCATCATATGGATGGTTAGCGGAGATCAGTATTCATCTGTTGTTAGCCGTAGTCCCGTATTTGTTGCGAATTTTCATGAATTTCACTGTAAAGAGCTGAGAACATGTAAACTGCAATTATTCAGCAAACACGGATCAAAAATACCTACCTATATGCATTGTGATCAAGAATGAGCGGTATAAAAATGCAAAAATCTGATATGAACAAATACCCCCAAACTTATCTTTTGCTCGTCCCGAGCAAAGCCAATTTATTCAAAAAGTCCTAACCTCACTTTCGCAGGGAACGCGATTGCACTGAGCTCGTGCAAAAAGCCGTCAAATCTCCAGGTGTCCCTGGTAGGAGGAGTGTTGTCTCCTGATGTTTTTCAGCGGATGCTACCCACAAAATCCCGTCATGCTAGTGTCATAAGTTAACATCGATTCTACTCCTATAGTTTTGTATCTAGGTTAGAAACTCTATTATCCTAAGTTAGAAATATTCAACCCTTATGTTTCACACATTTTATCTATTTAACCTTAGATTCTATACGTTCTAAAATAAAGTTTAGAAAGATATTGGTATCTCCTGAGTTTTCCTTCTAAAGTGCGGTCTTAAATCAGGGATTTTTTATCAACTTTACAGAAAACATAAGTCTTACTCTTTATTTTTATCTTTTATCCAAATATCGATTGTATACCCCTACGTGTGTGTGTTATTTCACCCCTACACTTGAGAATTCAATTCAAGCTATAGTACCCTTGCCCTAATACCTAATACTACTTCTTTTCATTAAATGATGGACGGATTTGTTCACACATCTTTCATGCGACTATTAATACTTCTTGAGGCACTAACGACCGATTACTGAATGTGTGAGCTTAAGGCGTAAATAGCAGTTTCCTGGTCTTCACTTTATTTATTTATTTTTCTTTTCTTTATTTTTCTTTTTTCAAGACCGGATATATTTTTCAATATGCTCTTTTGGTGTTTAGCTTTAAATACCGTTTTTTCTTTCATACTAGGTTTTCAGGCAAGAATGTTTCTAGGTATCTTCTACTATCCCAAGTTTCAAGGTGCGTGTATGTGTGCAGTTTGTAGGGTATATACTTTCTAAATTTGGACTTAAGAATAGAATCTATTTTTCAGACTTATCCTTCAGTAAAACTTCAATACTTTCCCTTCATTTTGACTTAACTCAAGAACTGAACTCAAGATTACATATTTCTCAGAAAAAACTGCAAGGACGTGTAATTACAAAGTTTAAACAGAATGAGGGTTATTATTTAGGGTTTTCAATTCCTAAGACTAGGATTTAGTTATTTCTAACGTATCAACTAAACTTTCAGAATGAAAATCTCAGTTACCCTATTAGCTAATTTGACGACAAAGTTTTTATATTTTTGTAAATTTTTTGATTTTTATGGGTTTTAAAATAAGTATGCAAATGCAAAAAATATACACATGAATGCGAAGGAAGAAAGCTTACCGAGCACACCCCCAAACTTAAACTTGACAGTGCCCTCACTGTTGTCGGCGCTCCCTAAAAGAAAATTTTAAACAAAACAAAAAGCAAACCAAAAAAATATATATACACAAAAAAGGTCCCCCCCAAACTTAAGTAAAACAGTGTTTCCACTGTTTAAGCGGTGAAGTTCAGGATTAGGGGGGAAAAGAGAACAGTATTAATCTATACAAGGCCTTACACAGGCCAAAAGTGAGCACCAACCATTCAAATATTCTATCTCTGTAGTGTGTTGGTTGGTGAAAGAATGCTGAGAGGCAAGAAATGGAGAATACGTGAGACCGTATGGGAAGAGAGGTGGAATACAGTCTCGGTATATTAGGAGAAGAATTGAGGAAGGGAGAAAAAAGTGCAGTACGAACTTGATGGTGTAAATTGAGTGAATAAATTAGCATAAACTGTAATGACCGATGTGTAAAAAGCGATTGTGCTAATCTATCAACCCGTCGAGAAATGGAGTCAAATCCCTCAGGATTTGTGAGAAAACATGGATACGCCGAACTTGGTAAACCAAACATAAGAAATGAAAGTGATACAGTTTCTTGCGCGGTCGGAACGATGGAAAGGATGAAGAGGAGTGATTGAGGAAGGGTAACAGTTAAAGGTTCAGGAGGGTGTACACAGTCAGTGGAAGGGACATGATGAATTGGAAAATCCGACTCATCAAACAAAACTGGTTCATCCTCAATACTATCTCAAAATTCCCCTCAAAAGTTATCTCATCCATGCAACTATCATCAAAATCCAGACGCATATAAAGTTCGGGAAAAATAGTTAATGACTCAGGATGATGAATTGGAGAGAGAAACTCATCCAAATCTGTGGGTTCATCATCCAAAATATTCCCAGCGTCAATATCCTCGATCGAGTGAAAATTAAATTTCTCAGACACCTCATCAAAAGCATGGATATCAATCAATTCAGGTTCTAAGATGGAGGTGTAGAGGTCAAAAGGATTGGTGATGGTTTCACTCGAAAGGGACCCTTCACAATCAGGTAAATCAAACACTACAAAGTCGCACAACTCATTAAACATTCTATCTTCAACTGGTGAATCATTTGGGATACTTGATAGACATTCAAAACCGGAGTTGTGGGATTCAATTGGGGATGGGTAGGTTTGATTTGGAAGGGTGCACAGCTCACTCTCTCCACTCAAATTCTCAATCTGCCCAACCGCCTCATCATACATTGGAAAGTTTGGAGCTAGTTGGAAACTAGCTACCGGGTCACTAGGTTGTATGAGGGCGGACATGGATGCATTCAAATCCATCAGCTATTGGTACGACGCTACCCGGAAGTCTTCTAACGACTGTTCCAGACTAGACATGGGTTGTGACGGGGATTCAAACTTGTTTGGATACTGGAAACTCCCAAATGGCTGTGTAGAAGCAATGTCTAGGGAAGGTGTAAAAGTCGGGTAGGACTGGTAGGAATTGAATGGTTGGACAGGAGTATGATCAACATTTGGATAAGAAGGTGAATGGAATTGTTGATCCAAAGAATTCGCAGTGGTGAAAGGAGTGAAAGATCGGTTATGAGATTGTTCAATACGTTCAGCAAGAGACATAGGTTTTGGGGTTACAACTGGACTCTCAAAAGGGGTATCAATATGAGAAGGGGTGAATGTCTGAAACGGTTGATACGAAGTGGATTGCTAAGTCCATTTGTTTGTCCTAGACGTGCCTATTCGATCTTTCAAAGAGATTTTTGGCATGAAGGGATCGTTCGAAGTTCGGGTAAAGCAAGAACCGTAGGAAGTTATGTCTGGTTGTGGGTACCAAAGTTCGGCAAGAGTTTTGCGAGGTGGAGTGCCCATGTTTGGAAGAGTGAAATGGTTGGAAGGGAGGGAAGTGTTATATTTGTTTTATAAAAAAATTGTTTGTTTTTGGAGTTTTAAAAATTATTTGTTTGAAAGAATACGGAATTATGAGACTAAACTTTACATAAGCACAATCACAATCACAAATGCATAAACAATCACCTGGAGCTAGGGTCTTTAAAGTCTAACTAGACCGCTCCTAGACTTCCAAGAGACTAGTTGCAGGATGACCCTTGAATCGCTTCTTCACTGCCAATTGTGGCCAGGTAAGCACAAGTGAGGGAAGGAGGGTTACGCTCACGAATCACCGTGAGACAGGCCTTTTAAAATTACCTCCTCACTTGTCTAGCCTAGGCACCATAAAGTCAAGTTTAGATAAACGACTGATTCCCCGCAACCTTCACTTGTCCTAAATGAGCGCGACAAGTCCTTATAGGTTTGGTATAGATATCTTTTTATTAACTCAAGGTGATGCATATACAATTAATGATTTGTGGGGTCTTAGGTAGGGTGATGAAATCCCCACCCAATCTGAATTGGTGTTATAGCCCCTAAAAGTCCGTATTATTCATGCAAAACAGTAACAACAAAAAATCTAAAACACTTGCAAAAATTTTATTTGGCTGCGGCGTAAAGAATCCTGCACAAAAACAGTTTTATTGGAGAGGAGAAGAGAATTTGTGCAAAGAATGCTGCAGAAAAAAATATTTCAGTGGAGTTCAGAGGAGGGGAGAAGAGAAATGAGATACTTACAGAGAAAATTGGGTCGCTGACGTCACCCTTTGACCATGGTTCCGCGGTCAAACTTGCGCTTATGCCGCGGTTCCGCGGCAGTTCATGTATTCGTTAGGATGCGTTTAGTGGTTAATTAATCGAAAATATGGTTTTTAGTAAAAAGATTTACCAAAATGGTTTTTAAATATTTTATAAAAATTAATGAATATTTTATTAGAATTTAGTTTGGGCTTGCACACACATGTGCATGATAACGTAGGGCTAATTTGGGGTTAAACCATACTTAGTAGCCATGGTGCTTTAACCATTTCATTAGATAAAATATGTATTTAAATTAAGTATTTTAGTTTCAAAAAAAAAAATTTGAATTTCCTTTTGGGTTGACTTAGAGGAGGAGGAGAGAGAGGGCATGGGAGACAAATCATGCTTAGCATTAAATGAGGGGAGAGAAAATGCCATGCTTTGTCCCCTAACCCCCCTCTCACTCTCTCTACTCTTTTTCCAAAACTCTCATTTTCCTCACCTCACACACTCTCTCTCCCTCTCTTGTTCTGCACAGCAGCAGCACCCCTCTCCCTCATTATTCTTCTTCTTCTTCCCTTCATTCTAGCCCCCAATCTCCATTAAAACTCCCTCCTCACTTCACTAAAACCCTTGTTTAACACTTCTTGTGGGTTCTTGAGGCAAATCTTTGCCTTTGAAGGCAAGGTTAGCAAGTTGAGCCATCACTAAACCCCTTTGAGGTATAAAGCTTACCCTAATCCTTTTCCTTGCTAAACTTTTAATTATTTAACATAATTTAGGGTTTAAGTGGTGTATTAGTGCTAATTAGGTGATTTATGTGTAGATTAGGTCAAGTAATGGTTTTTATGGCCTTATTAGCTTAACTTTGGGTTATTAGTACTGTTAAATCCAAGTTTTTGCACCTGGTTACACTAAAACCCCTAATGTATTAATTTTAGTGTTTAATTAGTGTTTAGTTAAGATTTATTGCCGTTTTGGGATCTGCTGTAACTCCTGGTGCTTCAGGGAAAAGTTGAGTTTACTGGAGCATATTCACTAGACTTAGACCACACATACGGAGCACGAGACCTTACTTCCCACTCCAGGCCGCAAATAAATTAGTTCTGGACGCAAATTGCGGCCAGATAGGTGAGCTGTGTGTCGGGGTTTGGTGCGTAGGAGTCTGCTACATATTTAAGGTGTTTGGTATATGCAACTTTTCTTAATTCAGCTCGTATCAAAATCTGGAACCTAATTCCTTGTTTTGGTGCTTTTTAAACTTACACGACATGTACGTTATGTGAGTGGGTTTAGTGTATGCTGCGTATCACAATCTGTCGAGGTGGTCTCAGGCGATGCACACATGTTTTGGTGTTTCGGATGCACACGCGTTTAACTTGCGATGTTAGTTTCTCGTGTGATCTTGTAATCGCGTTTTTGCAGGATTTTAGCCTTATGAATGTTGCATGTGTAAATTTTAGGTTCGCAGGCAGGTACTTGGGACGCTGCAAAGAAGGGGAAGCAGGTAGTCGGCTACACTTAGCACGAGATCACGGTGAGTAGATTTAATAACTACGGGGAAATCGCCCGTATGGCGTTAAGCGTCAGGGCTTGATAGGATATTGTAGTCGCGTGTTATATTCATATATATGTTGGTTGTGCATATGTACCATTGTAGCATACCCTTCTTTTGTTGCATATAGACATAGTATTCATGAGACACCGCACTGTTACTAACGGTTCATGCTGCACGAGCACTAATCGTATGCTACACACACACCGTTAGTAATTGCCATGACACACCTATACACATATTATACATTCATACTTCCGTACATACCACTTGTATATTCATAATGGCACACATACATATTGTACACTCATACATGCGTATATACCAGTTGTGCATCCATACCTACATACATACTTATTGCACATACATAGATGATGCTGGCCTTGGTTTTGGAGAATTGGGGATCGCATGAGATATTTTAAAATTGGATCCATTTAAAAGAGCGGCTTTTCCCTTAATATGTCATATCACTATTCCATGTTGCATGATATTCAGATATGCTTACATTTTTATCATATGCAGTATACATCATGCTTTATGATTTTACGAATTGAGATATGTTGTTTTCATGAGATTTCTGGATTTGAGAAC
Organism: Agapanthus africanus; assembly: GCA_030015575.1. Lineage (NCBI taxonomy): Eukaryota > Viridiplantae > Streptophyta > Magnoliopsida > Asparagales > Amaryllidaceae > Agapanthus > Agapanthus africanus. Next base: position 186,701,745 of record CM057341.1, read on the forward strand.
CGTGGCTATTTCAAAAGAAAGCATGTACTGTTTTAAAATCTCGGTTTCTCTTGATATGATATTTCAGTACGTCCACCATGCATTTTCTCGGTTCTGAGACGTGTGACATGTGAAACCCAAGTCGAGGAGCTGGATGTAGCCGATTGCGGGTACATGGTGGACCCGGTATGGTACCCCGGGGCGAGAACAGATTGTTGTGCTGTAGACGATGAGCCTGGCAGAGGGAATACTACCCACCGGTTATTGGTTGGACCTGGCAGTTATCCGGAGGATACTGACCAATGTCGAAAGATGGATATGGGCCGACCCGTACTGCCGGGGCCGAGGGCCGATTCCGCAGACGGAGCCTGTGGGCCGATCCGGACTGACGGAGCCCGATATATGAGGATTTGCATGTCGATGCTGGACACGAGTATTTCATGATGTTTTTGGGTGCAGATGTTGGGCACCCCATTTCTATGAGATTTACAGGATTAGGGCCGGATAGAGTGACGGTGCCTGAGTTATCGGGATTTTGGGGTGTTTTTGGTAGACAACTGGGTTTTTCTACGATGGTGATTCGTGTTGATGATATGTTTTCCCATGCTCAGCACTCATTTATATATGCATTGCATCACGTATCTTTGTACCTGATAGAGTACTTCGCATGATTATTGCATACCCAGATTACCACATTGAGGTTATCAGTTTTCACATGTTAGAGTATCGTAGTACGTGCATACTCGCGATTACTTTTATATGTTATTTACTATTCATGAGTTGGCAAATCACCCCCGTTGTGCCACAGTGTTTGCAGGTCGACCCTCAGAGTAGTTGTGGCAGGGCTACCTCCTTGTATCTTTTTGCTACGGATACCACTGCAGTTGGCGTGTGAGCCATTTTGCTTATAGGTGGGTTTTGCGGTATCTGTCTATTTTCCATTTGTACACTCTATTGTATCTGCTACTCTCCATCTACCATTTCATGTATTGACTTAGAGACCAGTTGTGAGGACGATGTATATTATTTTGTACTCTGGATGTCGAGCTCGTATGAGCCGACTTTATTTATGCAGTTTTATCTTTTATGCCGTCTTCACTTATATTGCTCATTTCTTTGCTACGACGTCGTGTATTATTCTTGTGGTGGTTGTTTCCCTGTTAGGCGTGATTGCTCCCTTTTGGGGATGCTTTATTCTTATTATCAGTCATTTTACTTATATCATGTGTTGTACCCGTTTCGGGGCTAGTTTTTATAAAGGAAGTGCTGCCGAAATTTTTAAGAAAATAACTTAAACTTTAAAGATTTTTACTCAAGGTTTTCTAAATGTTTTAAACTAATGTTTTCATTACTCGCTACTTTTAATGGTTTTGATTTCTGGGTTTCGGCTTACTTAATCGTGTTACGCCTGTAGACGTTACGTGGTTAAGTGCCGGTCACGGGCCGAACTTTGGGTCATGGCAAAGTTGGTATCAGAGCGTGGTTTTACCTTTCGGAGTATAGGATGACCTTGGTATGATGGAGTAGGTAGCTGAAGCAGAGTGGCGTAGCGTGTGTATGTTCCGCGGCATACTCACGACACGGTAGTTCGCCTAAGTGACCTTAGGACTTATTGGTTGAAATTCCTTCATGATTATATATATTCTTGTGATTCGATTTCCGTATTCTTATCGAATCTTGTTTCATTTCCAGCCATTATGCCGTCGAAGACAACGAGGGCACAAAGAGCGGCCGCGAGAGCCGAGGGCAGAGTTGGCTCGTCTAAGACGAGGACTGACCCGGGCGTTCCGCCAGTTGTACCGGAGCAGATTGATCCCCATTCAACGGACCATGTTGCTATGTTAGGGGACGGTATGCAGGAGTTGTGCCAGATGATGGGGCCGTTTGTTGAGTCCCTTCGACCGCAGTGACCAGATATAGTTCCACCCGTTATGAGAACCGCGATGGTACCTATGGTTCAGGCAGTTGCACCTGCAGCTACAGAGGTGATCACAGTATCGTTATATGGGTTTATGAGGCTGAAGGCTCCGGTCTTCACAGGCACCGGTGCAGCCGAGGATCCACAGTCTTTTATCGATCGGATGGCCAGGATATGCCGTTCACTGAGATGCTCCGACACGAAATGGGTAAAGTTCGCGAGTTTTCGTCTGGAGGGTCTTGCGCAGAAGTGGTGCGAGTCGATAGAGAAGGGCAGAGTAGCAGTTCTTCCTCCTATGACCTGGACTGAGTTTGTGACGGTGTTTCTAGCCCGTATCCTTCCACAGAGTGTCAGAGATGCTCGAGCGCGCAAGTTCGAGTCATTACGCCAGATGCCGGATATGACAGTGGCGGAGTATGATGTGCAGTTCACCGAGCTATCTGTTTATGCCCTATATTTAGTAGCTACTGAGGAGATGCAGGTCAAGAGGTTTGTTCAAGGCCTACTTACCCCGCTGTTTCTTGCGATCAGCGCACAGCATTGCAAGACCTATGCAGCAGCTGTAGATGCAGCCCTATTAGTCGAGGAGCGCCTTGCTGAGACTTCGGTAGTTCCGGAGCCGAAGAGGTTCGTACTGATACACCAGCACAGAGATGGCCATTTAGGCGCCGCGACAGACTTCATGCAGGTGGCAGAGACTTGGGTTGAGGCCGATTGTTTAGCTCTTATCCCTAGGAGGGTCAGCAGCAGACACCGTCTAGATGTTTTCTGTGCGGGAGTACTTATCATCGTGTTCGAGATTGTTCGGAGCCATGTGAGGACGAGACAGCCGTACCACATGTCACTTTACCACCTTCACCACCTCAGAGAGCGTTTCCTTCTTGCACCTGCTATTGCTCCGCGTCAGACTTATGCACAGGGAGGTCGTGGTCGCGGAGGGTTTGCCCAGGGAGGACGAGGTGGCCGAGGCAGAGGACAGACAGTTGCCGGCAGAGGACAGCCAGTTGCCGGTAGGGGACCGCCAGTCGTAGGTAGAGGACAGGCACGGGTATTCTCTTTGACACATCAGGACGCACAGACATCCAATGTAGTGGTTTCAGGTACCCTATCAGTATGTTCTTTTGATGCACACGTGTTGTTTGATCCGGGGTCTACAAACTCGTATGTATCTACACATTTCGCGCCGAGATTAGGTAGAGAGTCGGGTTTGCTTGACCAGCCGCTTGTTGTGACCACTCCCGTTGGCGAGTCGTTTGTTGTGAGGCACGTGTTCCGGTCGTGTGTTGTCCGTATTGGTGAGAGAGAGTTGCCTGTCGACTTGATCCTTCTTGAGATGTTTGACTTCGACGTTCTCTTGGGCATAGACTGGTTGGCCACGTGCTATGCGTCTGTGGACTGCCGCGAGAAGATAGTTAGGTTTTGTTATCCTGGCGAGCTGGTTTTTGTTGTGCAGGGGGACCGTGGTGCCGCCCCTCACTGTGTGATTTCTTTTCTTCGCACTGGACAACTTTTGAGAAAGGGATGTCAGGGATTTCTAGCGTATGTTTGCGATATTAGAGCTACAGAAGTTCCGTTGGACCAGGTCCCGATTGTTAGTGAGTTTCCTGATGTTTTCCCTGATGAGCTGCTTGGGCTACCGCCTGAGCGCGATATTGTTTTCTGCATTGACTTGATTCCCGGCACGGGGCCTATTTCCATACCGCCTTATTGGATGGCCCCGGCGGAGCTTAGAGAGTTGAAGGGTCAGTTGCAAGATTTGCTGGATAAAAGGCTTATTCGACCTAGTGTGCTTGGGGTACTCCTGTCCTGTTCGTCAAGAAGAAGGACGGCAGTTTGCGCTTGTGTATTGATTACCGCCAGCTGAACAGGGTTACCGTACGGAACAGATATCCCTTATCACGTATCGATGACTTGTTCGACCAGCTTCAGGGTGTGGGATACTTTTCGAGGATTGACTTGCGATCAGGCTACCATCAGTTGCGGGTTCGGCAGGAGGATATTTCGAGGACGGCTTTTCGCACGCGTTACGGCCACTATGAGTTTTTGGTGATGTCGTTCGGACTCACCAATGCCCCAGCAGCGTTTATGGACTTGATGAACCGTATTTTCTGGCCGTATCTTGATCTGTTCATCATCATGTTTATTGACGAGATTTTGGTGTATTCTCGGAGCCGAGAGGAGCACGAGCAGCACCTGTGGATCACATTGCAGACTTTGAGGGAGCACCGGCTGTTCACGAAATTCTCCAAGTACGTATTTTGGCTTGATAGCGTTGACTTCTTGGGTCACGTGGTGACGAGAGATGGCATATGTGTGGACCCGAAGAAGATCGAGACCGTTCAGCATTGGCCCAGAACAACATCAGTTAGGGAGGTCCGCAGCTTCCTAGTACTGGCCGGCTACTACCGATGATTTGTTCAGCACTTCTCCCGTATTGCTGCACCATTGACCAGGTTGACCCGGAAGGGAGTTCCTTTTGTTTGGATTGAGGCATGCGAGCATAGCTTTCAGCAGTTGCAGACTCGTTTGACTACGGCGCCGGTGTTATCATTGCCGTCGGGATCGGGCGGATTTTTGGTTTATTGTGACGCTTCTCGAGTGGGGATAGGGTGTGTATTGATGCAGCATGACAGATTTATCGCGTATGCTTCTCGGCAGCTGAAGAAACACGAACAGAACTACCCCATTCACGATTTGGAGATGGCTGCAGTAGTGTTTGCACTCAAGATCTGGAAACATTACCTTTACGGCGAGGCGTGCCAGATATTCACGGACCACAAGAGCTTGAAGTACATATTTCAGCAGCGAGACCTGAATCTGAGACAGCGCCGTTGGATGGAGCTAGTGAAGGACTACGATTGCATGATCTTTTATCATCCGAGCAAGGAGAATGTAGTGGCGGATGCCTTGAGTCGGAGGCCTGGAGGTAGTCTATCTTGGTTGAGCGCAGTGCAAAGACAGTCGTCGACAGATTGGCAGATTCTATGCGACAGCCGAGTGCAGTTCGAGTTTACTCCTACCGGGGACAGCTTGTGCATATCCATGCACGTCCGCAGTTGCTTGACCGTATCCGCGAGGCATAGCCCAGTGATGACCGTCTTTTAGAGATCAGGGAGCAGATTAGGCAGGGCAGAGACTCCGAGTTCGTGATCGATGATCAGGGAATACTACGATTTGGGACTCGACTATGCGTACCAGATTCTGAGGGACTGAGGCGTGAGATCCTCGAGGAGGCACATCGATCGGTGTACAACGTTCATCTAGGTTCCACCAAGATGTACCATGATCTGAGAGATGTTTACTGGTGGGAAGGGATGAAGAGGGACGTCACAGACTTCGTGTCGAGATGCCTGACTTGCCAGCAAGTCAAGGCTGAGCACCAGAGGCCCGTGAGAGAACTACAGTCGTTGCCCATTCCAGAGTGGAAATGGGAGCAGATTTCTTTGGACTTCATTGTGGGTCTACCCAGGACCAGTCGAGGGTATGACTCTATTTGGGTTATCGTGGATCGATTGAAGAAAGCGGCTCACTTTCTTCCGGTGAAGACCACTTTTGGATTTTCTCAGTATGCCCAGATATACATCGACGAGATTGTACGATTGCACGGTGTCCCGAATTGTATCGTGTCCGACTGAGGCACCCAGTTCACCAGCCGACTGTGGCAGAGGCTTCAGGAGGCTTTGGGCACCCGCTTGGGTTTCAGCACAAAATTCTATCCGTGGACCGACGGCCAGTCAGAGCGGGCTATTCAGACTCTTGAGGACATGTTTCGAGCTTGTATTCTAGATTTCGGTGGATGCCGGGATTGTCATTTTCCCTTGGTGGAGTTCTCCTACAATAATAGCTTCAAAGATACGATTCAGATGACATATTTCGAGGCTTTATATGGGAGGAGATGCCGATCGCCCGTCTGTTGGACAGAGCTCAGCGAGAGCAGTATTTTGGGGCCGCAGATCATACATGAGACGACCGAGAAGATACAGTTGATTTGAGATAGGATGAGGACAGCTCAGAGCAGGCAGAAATCGTATGCTGACAGGCGTCGTCGCAGACTCGAGTTCACCGTTAGCGATCTTGTTTTTCTGAGGGTTTCTCCGATGAAGGCCGTGATGAGATTTGGGCGCAAAGGGAAGCTTAGTCCCAGATTTATAGTTCCCTTCGAGATCCTTGAGCGTGTGGGCGCAATGGCTTATCGTTTGGCTCTTCCACCCGACTTTCCGGATGTTAACCCCGTATTCCATGTGTCGATGCTTCGCAGATACCTTCATGACCCTTCTCATATGATTCGGCACCAGACCGTCCAGCTTGAGCGCGATCTTTCGTTCACCGAGCAGCCAGTAGTGATATTGGACCGGCAGGTGAAGAAACTTCGATCAAAGGTCTTGCCATCTGTGAAGGTTCTTTGGCGCAGCCCGAATGGTGAGGAGATCACTTGGGAGGCCGCGGGCGAGATGCGGAAGAAATTCCCTCATCTGTTTGAAGGTACGCCTAGTAAAATTTTTAAATTCGGGGACAAATTTCTTTAAGGGGGGAAGATTGTAACACCTTAGGATGCGTTAGGTGGTTAATTAAGAGAAAATATGGTTTTTAGTAAAAAGGTTTACCAAAATGGTTTTTAAATATTTTATAAAAATTAATGAATATTTTATTAGAATTTAGTTTGGGCTTGCACACACATGTGCATGATAACCTAGGGCTAATTTCGGGTTAAACCATGCTTAGTAGCCATGGTGCTTTAACCATTTCATTAGATAAAATATGTATTTAAATTAAGTATTTTAGTTTTAAAAAAAATTTTGAATTTCCTAACCCCCCTCTCACTCTCTCTACTCTTAGAGGAGGAGGAGAGAGGGCATGCGAGACAAAGCATGCTTGGCATTAAATGAGGGGAGAGAAAATGCCATGCTTTGTCCCCTAACCCCCCTCTCACTCTCTCTACTCTTTTTCCAAAACTCTCATTTTCCTCACCCCACACACTCTCTCTCCCTCTCTTGTTCTGCACAGCAGCAGCCCCCCTCTCCCTCATTATTATTCTTCTTCTTCCCTTCATTCTAGCCCCCAATCTCCATTAAAACTCCCTCCTCACTTCACTAAAACCCTTGTTTAACACTTCTTGTGGACAGCAGGCTACTTGAGAATATAAGATACTGGTCTGCTTCTTGAGGCAAATCTTTGCCTTTGAAGGCAAGGTTAGCAAGTTGAGCCATCACTAAACCCCTTTGAGGTATAAAGCTTACTCTAATCCTTTTCCTTGCTAAACTTTTAATTATTTAACTTAATTTAGGGTTTAAGTAGTGTATTAGTGCTAATTAGGTGATTTATGTGTATATTAGGTCAAGTAATGGTTTTTATGGCCTTATTAGCTTAACTTTGGGTTATTAGTGTTGTTAAATCCAAGTGTTTGCACCTGGTTACACTAAAAACCCCTAATGTATTAATTTTAGTGTTTAATTAGTGTTTATTGCTGTTTTTGGATCTGCTGTAACTCCCGGTGCTTCAGGGAAAAGTTGAGTTTACTGGAGCATATTCACTAGACCTAGACCACACATACGGAGCACGAGACCCTACTTCCCACTCCAGGCCGCAAATAAATTAGTTCTGGACACAAATTGCGGCCAGATAGGTGAGCTGTGTGTTGGGGTTTGGTGGGTAGGAGTCTGCTACATATTTAAGGAGTTTGGTATATGCAACTTTTCTTAATTCAGCTCATATCAAAATCTGGAACCTAATTCCTTGTTTTAGTGCTTTTTAAACTTACGCGACACATACATTATGTGAGTGGGTTTAGTGTTTGCTGCGTATCACAGCGTGTCGGGGTAGTCTCAGGCGATGCACACACGTTTTGGTGTTTCGGATGCACACGCGTTTAGCTTGCGACACTAGTTTCTCGTGTAATCTTGTTGTCATGTTTTTGCAGGATTTTACCCTTATGAATGTTGCTTGTGTAAATTCTAGGTTCACAGGCGGGTACTTCGGACGCCGCAAAGAAAGGGAAGAAGGTAGTTGGCTACACTTAGCACGAGAACACGGTGAGTAGATTTAACATCTACGGGGAAATCGCGCGTATGGCGTTAAGCGTCAGGGCTTGATAGGATATTGTAGTCGCGTGTTATATTCATATATATGTTGGTTGTGCATATGTACCATTGTAGCATACCCCTCTTTTGTTGCATATAGACATAGTATTCATGAGACACCCCACTGTTACTAATGGTTCATGCTGCACGAGCACTAATCGTATACTACACACACACACCGTTAGTAATTGCCATGACACACCTATACACATATTATACATTCATACTTGCATACATACCATTTGTACATCCATAATGACACACATACATATTGCACACTCATACATGCGTATATACCACTTGTGTATCCATACCTACATACATACTTATTGCACATACATAGATGATGCTGGCCTTGGTTTTGGAGAATTGGGATCGCATGAGATATTTTCAAAACTGGATCCATTTAAAAGAGCGGTTTTTCCCTTAATATGTCATATCACTATTCTATGTTGCATGATATTCGTATATGCTTACATTTTTATCATATGCATTATACATCATGCTTTATGATTTTACGCATTGAGATATGCTGTTTTCATGAGATTTCTGGATTTGAGAACCATGGCTATTTCAAAAGAAAGCATGTACTGTTTTAAAACCCGGTTTCTCTTGATATGATATTTCAGTACGTCCACCATGCGTTTTCTCGATTCTGAGACGTGTGACATGTGAAACCCTAGTCAAGGAGCTGGATGAGGCCGATTGCGGGTACATGGTGGACCCGGTATGATACCCCGGGGCGAGAACGGATTGTTGTGCTGTAGACGATGAACCTGACAGAGGGACTACTACCTACTAGTGATTGGTTGGACCTGACGGTTATCCGGAGGATACTGACCAGAGTCGAGAGATAGATATGGGCCGACCAGTACTGCCGTAGCCGATGGCCGATCCCGCAGACGGAGCCCATGGGCCGATCCGGACTGACGGAGCCCGATATATGAGCATTTGCATGTCGATGCTGGACACGAGTATTTCATGATATTTTCGGGTGCCGATGTTGGGCACCCCGTTTCTATAAGACTTACAGGAATGAGGGCCGGATAGAGTGACGGTGCCTGAGTTATCGGGATTTTGGGGTGTTTTTGGTAGACACCGGGGTTTTTCCACGATGTTGATTCGTGTTGATGATATGTTTTCCCATGCTCAGTACTCATTTATATATGCATTGCATCATGTATCTTTGTACCTGATAGAGTACTTCGCATGATTATTGCATACCCAGATTACCATATTGAGGTTATCAGTTTTCACATGTTAGAGTATCGCAGTACGTGCATACTCGCGATTACCTTTATATGTTATTTACTATTCACGAGTTGGCAACTCACCCACGTTGTGCAACATTGTTTGCAGGTCGACCCTCAGAGTAGTTTCGGTAGGGCTACCTCCTTGTATCTTTTTACTACGGATACCACTGCAGTTGGCGTGTGAGCCGTTTTGCTTATAGGTGGGTTTTGCGGTATCCGTCTATTTTCCATTTGTACACTCTATTGTATCTAGTACTCTCCATCTACCATTTCATGTATTGACTTAGAGACCAGTTGTGAGGACGATGTATATTATTTTTTACTCTGGATGTCGAGCTCGTTTGAGCCAGCTTTATCTTTTATGCTGTCTTCACTTATATTGCTCATTTCTTCGCTACGGCGTCGTATATTATTCTTGTGGTGGTTGTTTCCGCCGTTGGGCGTGATGGCTCCCGTTTGGGGATGCTTTATTCTTATTATCGGTCATTTTATTTATATCATGCGCTGTACCCATTTCGGGGCTAGTTTTTACAAAGGAGGTGCTGCCGAAATTTTTATGTAAATAACTTAAACTTTAAAGATTTTTACTCAAGGTTTTCTAAATGTTTTAAACTAATGTTTTAATTACTCACTACTTTTAATGGTTTTGATTTCTAGGTTTCGTCTTACTTAATCGCGTTACGCCTGTAGACGTTACGTGGTTAAGTGCCGGTTACGGGCCGAACTTTGGGTCGTGACAGTTCAGAAGGTTGACTGCTTCAACTTCGTTCCCTATGCTGAGTTGGTTCTCCTATTCCTGTTTAGAGCCCCTGAATCTTGATTTGTTCACTGAGTTTGCTCCAGAACCGAACTAGACCTTCTTCCTATCCTACACTCTTACACAAAAACTAATCAAAGATAACAAGATGATTTTTTTTGTTTTTATATTTTTCAATTTTTTAAATTTTTTAATTAACCCGAAATTACATAAAGAAATAAACTACCGTCTTCCCGGCAACGACGCTATTTGATTGTTCTCTTTTTGCGTATTCTTAATTTTAATTACTGCAATCAAGACGGTTTTGCTTGGTAGATAGCCGGTTGAGTACGGGTCGATCCACAGGGAGATGGAATCTTTTTTCTTTATGTTTTAACGAGTTAAATCCAAATATTTTGATTTTAGTTTTAAGATCTACTAATGAGATAAAGAGTGATAAAGAACTTGCTAGGGTTAGGATTAGCTTAGTTCGAGTTAGGAATTTCTCACTTCTTCCAATGCCCTTCTTAATATCGGTGTTAAGGTAACCGGCAACAATGGGGATTAGCACGATTAGGAAGAAACTTACAAGTATAAGCTCGGTTTTCCATGCTTAGTTTCTTCCTTTTGGTCCTTGTCCGTTCGTTCTTGGCTCTTAGCCCTAACCTCCGGTTAATTCAACCACAACTGGTCTAACTAGGGAATCACCGCTATCATATAGGATAAGGTGCCGTAGTGAGAGGATTGTGGTTCAATTAACGGGAGTCCGAATTTAAGATGTTGGGCAAAGAAAAGAGTGAAAGATATTTCCTTCTCTTAAACTTTCCTTCTCCTGCCCTAACAAGTGAGAAATTACTCACCCATTAAAAAGATAAAAATCTACAAAAAAGATAGGTAGAAAGAATTGAGGTTTAGAAATATTGCAACTAGCTATTTGAGACCTCACCTTGGCAAGGATCTTACTCAAGCATCATCGTTGTGAATGATAAAGAAAATAGAAGAAAGAAAACAAAAGAAAAAGTACAATAAAATAATACGGCTAAATTAACAAATGAAGAATTGCAAATACTAAAGAGACATGCAGAATAAAAGAACTCTCTTTTTATTTTTTTTATTAATCAACGCTCATAAACTCGCTACAATTTTTCATAAAGAAAGAACAGAATTAAATTCTAAAATCTATACTAAAGAAAAGCATACCCTAATTTGTCTTTGAGCTCTGCTATTTATAGGTAGGAGAGTGAAACCCTAGGTATACATTATGAGCCAATCACGAGATTACAAAAATACCCCAAAAGAGCAGAGTCAACGCTGCTTCAACTACCACCGACACTGTTCAGACGCGGCCGCGGAACCGCGGCAGAAGTGCCTATTTGGCCGCGGTTCCGCGGCCATTTGGTGGAATTGGGGGACCATCTTTTCAGGGCTTCTCCATGTTACTGTTCTCTTATGTTTTGTACACTTGGTTTCTCAGAATCTCTTCAGTTTTCTTCCAGTTTTTTAGCAATGCAAACTAATGCCTTGAGCTCCGCGTTTGAAGTCTTGGATCTTGTGCTGCCCATGTGCTTTGTGCATTGAAGTGACCAACGATTTGCCATTTTGTTCCTTGAACTGGTAGGCGGCATCATACGAATGGTTAGCGGAGATCAGTATTCATCTGTTGTTGGTCGTAGTCACGCATTTGTTGCGACTTTTCATGAATTTCAATGTAAAGAGCTGATAACATGTAACCTGCAATTATTCAGCAAACACGGATCAAAAGTACCTACCTATATGCATTGTGATCAAGAATGGATGGTATAAAAATGCAAAAATCTGATATGAACAGCTCCCACTGTTTTTATCAAATCTTCCTTCAAACCCTAAAAGGTAAGATTAGCTGGGATTAATTAGACGCTACAAGTTCGCCAATCTTTCGGCCAGGCCAGTGTCGGTACTTTGAGGGAGGTTCCCCGTGTTTTCATACGGACCTAATTAAAATAGACCTCGTTTTCCCAGGGGCGTAACCCCGTTAACACCTTTCTAGACACGTACTTGATCAGTTAATTGTAATTTTTAAAACTCTCCCAGGAGTAACTCTTACTCGCAGTGGGTATCGGCAACCAACTATCTCATAGATGGTATGCAATCTCATTGCAAATTTCAACACTTGAAATTCCCGGTAATATTTTGCCCCTAGCAACTTATGACCTTAATATGGTCAACAAATAATAAGCGCTAACCAAGTTCAACCCGTCATTTCCTGATTGAATTAAACCCACCCGCACGACCCTTAACATGGTCAACAAAGTCGTACGACTACCCTAATCCAATCGCATCATATACTAATGCAGATAAGCACTAATCAGCTACCACACACTACGCCTTAACATGGTCAACAAACGTAGCACGAATATTAAGTAGTACTTATCTGAAATGACAGAGGGCCACGACATGTTTTTAAGAAAACCTTTTGCATAATGAACATGATATCTTTGTAGAATCGAGTGATTTTGAAAAAGGAGTGTTTTTGAGGCTTTTACTAGTTTTTCTAAAGAGGTCACTCCTGGTGAAGGGATCTCGCCTCTTTCCTTATCGAATAAGGTGCAGGATATTTCATAAATACCACTATGTAAAGCAAAAACTATAGAAGCAATCAAAAGACAAACCGAGTGGGTTGTAGCATCTGCTAGTTTCGCTAAAGAGGTCACTCCCGGTGAAGGGATCTCGGCTCTTTCTTTATCGAATAAGGTGCTGGATATTCTACAAGGAATACCGCTATGCAAAGCAAGAACTAGAGCTACCGGTTTTTAAACAAGTTTCTACAACATCTTTAGGTTTCTTTTATTTCATTAATCTCATTAATGAAGTCCCATCAATTATGCTTCCTAAGAATCACAGAAGAAATGAAAGCAACAATAGTTATTATATATCATATATATAATATAGGTATTCGTCTCAGAACATATCAAGTGATCACATAACAAAATATCAGCAGCAGAAGAATCACATATGAAATATTGGATATATTAGGAATTCCGTGTTTTAAATTAAGCCAGTATAAAACACGGATTACACGGTCGCGATGAATAGCCAAACCCACATCCCTAGACCCCTACGAGAGCGGCAAAAAACCCTACCAATTCTAGAGTTAGGAGACCCGGTCTCGACTCCTCGAGATGGTCTCCCACTGGACTCTAAAACCCGGTTACTTGTGCTCTTCTCCTTAGGTCTATCCTAATGCGGAAAAGTAAATAATATACATCAATAGTGAAATCATCCTCAACCCGGAAGTGCCCCAATAAAAGAATATTACATACAAGCTTTTACATGAATGAAAATTAAAAACTCCATCTCATATAAAAAAACCCGGCTATTCAAAATACGATGATCCAATATAACATATCACAGCAACACATAACATCACATGTCATCAACGTAAGTAAATATGCATATCCCAATTGTCATTGACATATAGCACTGAAACCGGTGATACACCACATATTACACTTACGGTTGTAGAAAAGAAAGTGAAAAAATACAACAATTGGAATCCGCAATCACCTTAGACATCATAAACCCAATGTATCACATACTTTGGATTTCATGCCTAACAAAATAAATTCCTTAGACATCACATTTTATAAACCCCGCATTTTAGTCTCGATATTGAAAACACTTTTCAATAACCTGTCAGGTAATTCAATAAGATTCCAGATAACCTGATCGAATGCTCGTCGGAAACTTTAGTAGACGGTCGCACCCCCGATGCTGTCGACGAAGTGCACTAAGGAGGAACACCGCGGCCGTGAGCACCCGAACGGATGCTTTTGCCGACGGGGTTCTCCTACAGACACTTGGTCGGGGCCATGGGGCATGGCTATCTAGTAAGGTTACCCGAGAAGTATCCACGTACACTACGTAATTGCGACGGACTTTTGATCCACATCAAAATACCGTGGCAACCGATCAAATGAGACTAAACTACTAAATTTATAAAATTCAAACTAGTTATCTCATAATTATTTATGGATTCCAAATATTCTATCACAATTACAGATAGCTAGACGAAGTTAAACTTTTCGATCGAAAAAGCAAGCACCCAAAATTTCCCAACAAGCTCAACACTTAAGTGGAGTTCAAAAAGTACCCAGAACATGCCACAGCTCCTATGAACCATCCGTAAAAGGCCCAACCCATGCCTCACTCATGTCGCCACGGAACTGCGGCAAACCCTAGGGTATCACCGCGGTTCCGCGATCCAAAAAGTCGAGTTTGGGTATCGTTCTTTTAGAGGGTCCACACAATCGCTTGCATGATTTTATGAAAATTTTATACTTAGAAAAATCCAACTCTTGGAAAATTTCAGCGAGGGAAAAATAGGGTTATTGATGCCCGTTCGAACTTTTTAACGTCGTCTAAATAACCCGAATACATGTTAGAATTACGACTACAAAACACTCCGTGTTGCCTCTGCAGAAAGTTAACATCACATGAAAATTTAGTAAAAACAAACAACATCTGAAACACCAAAACCCAGAGACTGGAACACAAAAAAATTTGAACCCAAAATTCCTTAAGAGGGGCGGCCTCCTCGGTTTCAATGCTCATCTGCTCGGCCAAAATCCGAAACCTTTGCACGCCTCCGTTACCTTTTGGGCAAACCCCTTCAAATTTCTCTATGTTCATGTTGCATCTCATACAACATTCTGTAGTTGTTTAAAAAAAATTTATAACCCTTTAAAAATTCGACAAAAACTGGATTTCGAAGTTTCAAGTTTCGAAGTTGTTTCGGTTTCGTAATCTAACAAACATTGTTTAAATCTCTAGCTTGGCTCTGATACCACTGTAGGGTTACTTAGAAAGGCATCAAGGTTTCGGGAGGCATCGTCCATTCCGTTTTCAAATTTTTGCCGTTCTAAAGAACCCTAACCAAGAATCTTAACTAGAAATATAAACAATAAGCATACAAACAACTTTACATACTAAGTGAATGAGGAATACAACTTTTGTAGACCGGTCCTTCACTTCAAATACTCCGCGTAGATGTCCCTTCGCTGCGAGTATGATCTCCCAAACTCTTGAGAGGCTCCACAAGGTGAAAGATGCAAACTTGCTCGAAGTCTTCGAGGTCGAAGATGATCTACGTCGAGGAGACTCAAGCTCATGCTATCTCTTCACTAAATTAGGGTTTAGTGAAGCAAACACCCTAAACTAAATGGCTAATAGTAGAGGATGATGAAGTAGGAAATGAGCTCTCTTTAGTTTTCTTTTTCTTTAAATATTTTCTCACCTTGGAAAAATCTAGCAAGCTTTTTCTCTTATGAGGAAGAAGATGAAGTGATGAACAAATGAAAACTCATGAGGCGAGAATAGCAACCATGGGCGAGTTAGTATCATACACTAACACATGTAAAGAGTTAACCATGGCTAAGTTATAATGTTTGGGTTAACAAATATTTACAAGTGAAACAAAAATGGTGGACTTGGTCAATATTTCCACAAGCTTCTACAAGCTTGTAGCCATGACAATTTCCATCCAATTTTTGAATTAGTTAGATAAATATAAACCCTACATTACATCAAGCATGGTGTAAGTCATACACACACCCATGAAGCATGTATCATCAAACATGACACATTAACATGTGCATTAATATATATCACATATACACTAATGCACACAAGTGAGAATAAGAAATGTTTAGTGAGCAAATATTAGTTAATATATCAAATATATAATTATACATTAAATTATCAAATCAACACTTGATTTAATAATCCGGCTATGTCATATATAACCGACTAATAACATATGAATCATCTTATCGAATCAACACTTGATCCGATAACCCGACTATATCATATATAACCGAACAATTTCACATATCGCGAGAATAGAATGCGGTATCATAGACGCTCATTAATCTCGGTCATGCACATATCACATATTTGCTCCTACTTCGTTTCGCATGAACCAGAAAACCTCTGTGTAGGACTCTAAAGGCTCGTTAATACGCCGGCAGTAGGTGATGATCATATCAAACACCCACAAGCCGCAAGCGGTCTGCTAAACGTTACAGCCACCCGGGTATTGAGCGATCAAAAGATCAACAAGCAAGCCTGCTCATACTCCTATGAATCCAATCAGTAACACTAGCGTACAGTCCGGTCTCTTCGTCAGATATATCACATATCATTGCCTAAGGGTGGTATAACGTCAGACCCCAATAGCCTGATAAGTCATGCCGATGCAAGGGCCATAACGGTTCGAGAAACTCCTGATAACGCTTACCAGTAAATCTCAGCAACCCTGGCCAGGGATTTCATGTTATGGCCAATCGAGCACAGCGCAACATCAACTCCCAATACCGGGACAGACGAATCCCCTCCCATCGCTCATTGCCTCCATGTGACTCGGGACTGTACCCAAAAACCACCCTTTTGCATGATCTCTTGACCGTGGTATGGTGGAAATCAAAGCATAGTGGGAATCACACAAGACTCTATGATGATCTCGGGTTGATAGACTAACCTGTACTAGTGTCACCAGAGAACTGCAATCTGACGATAGGTATAATACCATCTAGGAGTTCTCGGCGAGTCCGTCCAGTGTACCCAGTCTCCACTGAGCACCCGTATACCATCTCTGATGTCAAACACCAATGGATATGGGATCATCCATCGCCCATCACATGGGTCGATTAGCGTATACGCTAGTCTACTCTGGAGTATCGATGTCCTGTCTCGATACTACTACGACTAGGAATATTTGAAGGATGTACTTACCGACTACCATGTCCCTACTAGTATGATCTGCATCATAATCCTGGTAGTCAAGTACTCATCCTAAGGGCTTTATCAACATGTAATAGAGAGACAATAAGTGTACATGTTAAGATAAAGAGCAACCAGATCGCATACTATCATGTCGAGCAAGAAATTCCTCCCTATATATGTCCAAGCATCCACTACAATATACATCACATGTACAGTAATGGCCTCTAGGGCATACATATAACGAACAACGTACGCATCATCGATAATGGTGTATGTGTACTAGCACATGTATATATATATAATAAAATGAGAATATCATGAATGTAGCATAAAGTACATCGTAAGCGAAATGCTATAAGGTTTACGTATCTATAACATATCCGAGCCGATGAATCTATCAATCGACATCCATCCTCACAACATCACGTATGGTATAATCCATCGTACGACATCCTCTAGTCAAGGGTATGGATCAATCATCAGATAAAGCTCACCACGTACGGTAATCCATCATACAGCGGAATTAAACAATTAGGGATTCTATCAACCTATACAACAATGAGGGTACAGATCTACAGTCTCGTACGGCATATCACTCATTATCCACATAATCACATATATATACCTAAATCTTGGGTCACATCCATATCAATCTCATATCAGGGGACCGATAAAGGTATCAATTATCTCATATCGACTCGCATCTGTATAACGACATATCAACCAAGTCATCATATCTCATCGTATACTCTTTTCATCACATCAATCTCTCACATCAAGTCATTTTATTAATCTCATAACAAGCCACTAAAATCTCATACTTACTCTCTTGCAACTACGTATACATATCATGATTCACATTCTCGTTTCATATCCATAAATATCAATTCGAGACATCATTTCTATCATATCATGTCATACTAAACCATACACTTAAATCTTAAGTCGTGGTATATCTTGTCTCCTACTAATCGTTTAACCATATCCATAAGTTTCTAACATGGTTTCCTTAACCATATTATATATATATCGGTTTCCATTATAATTTGTGGGGGTGGTATACGCCATCCACCCGGCTTCCCCCGTAGATATAAATCTACTCACCCGCGGAACTCTTTGTTCAGCCGTAGTCAATGTAATTCGTCGTCTCGGAATCCACGCGAAGGTACCTACAATAAATACACAGTCGCAATGCTATTAAAATCAAGTCCGGAAAACCGATACGGCACATGGTGCGTCATAGGTTAGAACCTATAGCTTACGCATGCAAAAATAACCAAACAACCCTCGTCGTTGACGTACAAATATCTAACGACCCAATACAATATCAAATATCAAAATCAAGAAATCCCAATATCGGAAAGCATAACCTAAAATCAACCCAATATGCTCCCAGATTTCATCTCAGGTTAATTGGGACTAAACTAGCACGTACATGGAGTTGATTATAGGGATTAGGAGCTACAGACCAAATCCCATCACCCTAGCCTACAACTTGGCCAGCGACAATGCCATGAAATCTGGCCTACTCGGCCCTACCCTCTCTGTTTGGGTTCATCTTCTCAGGATGGTCTTCTAGTGGTCTATCTAGGTCTTTGAGGTTGGTAGTTTTTCTCATAAATGGCTCAGGTTGCTCCAGATACCCTGTAGGCCTACATAACTTCACAAAACCGACACGGGTAAGTTTCTAAGTTCGTATTTTGGTTTCCAATCTCTGTTCTTTGGCCATAAAATCCACACTAAGGTCTTACAACAGCCACTACATATTACCACAACACAACTCAAACCCTAACCTCAACTTGGAATTTTCAAAGGTCTCAAAACGACACTTATACAAATTCTAAACTACACTAAGATGCTAGAAAACTAAAACTGAACTAAGGGCATGGGGTTTACCTCATTTAGAAACTCAAGAATTTTCTTAAGTTGCTCAAAATCTTCAAAATCCAACTTGAGGATGAGGTGAGGATCATTTTTAATGAAGGGAGTATAGGGTTTTGGTGAAGATTTTGTGATGAATCATGAGGGTATAAGTGAGGGGAGCTTGAAAAAGAAGGAGTTGAAGAAAAATACCGGGGGAGGAAAATGATGGCAGCCCTCTCTCTCTCCTATCCCCACTCTCTCTTATTCTCACCCCTCACAAGCCCATGCCACACACACTCTCTCTCTCTAATAATTTCCTTTCTCGCCTTTTTTCTTTTTCTTTTCTTTTAAACCCAAATATCAATAAATACAAATGAAACAACATGCAACATGACATGGTGCACTAACCATGGAAAAATGTAAAAACACGGATTTGTCTTAATCGCGATTAGTAGTGCACTAATCAAATTTTATTTAAACTGCATATAATTAATTATAAAAATGCCAAATCCAATAAATATATTTTTGAATGTATAAATCATTTTAATCTCCAATCATTTCATAATTATTGGTATATATTTATACCATTTTACAAAAACCCCAAATTCACGAATCGGGTAGTTTTCGCGAAATATATTATTTTAATATTAAATTCCAAAAACAATATTTTATATTTTCTGAAATGTTACAATCTTCCCCTCTTAAATAAATTCGGTCCCCAAATTTAAATTTAAACCACCAAATACTAAAACATTTCAATAATCAGTTCAAATCACGGGGCTCCGAAATCACGGATGATACAGAAATACAACAGCGCATCGTGTGCGCCTGAAAACGAGTATGAAACTCAAAATCAAACTCCATCGAGCGTCATGCAAATCATCAGATTTGCATACAAATCATTGGATTTTCACGCAAATCATCGGAGTTACAATGGAGATACGGATCTCGAAATCCACTACTGAAATCCAATGTGCGCTAGTTAAATACTATAATATGTGTATAGTACGCATCCTTGGAAAAATCTCCTAAAACAGAATAAAACACATGCAAAATCTTTTCTGAATAGCCGCGTGATGCGTAACTCACGGCACAAGTGACGGACGCTCATTTGTAAAGTAATAAATATACGTTCATATATGTTTTGCTAAAATATACGTTCTACCCTTTTTGAAATATCCCAAAAGGTTTTCCTTTGTAAACGTTCGTGTCGCTCAAGGACACGTAGGAAATAGAGAGACTATAGCTCCCTTTTGAAAACCTCTTGTTAAACTTTTTATCCATGTAAAGTACTCAGGTACTGTTGTCAGATCAGTCATGTTCGGCTACTACTTAATATAATGCCCATCATGAAAATAAAGTGCTCAAGGGCAAAATCAGCCTCAAAAGGCGTATCCAACAATCACGTGCGTCCGGTGCGCATGGAAATTAAAGCCAAATACAAGTGCCACAATACGTACAAAGCAAAACTAAGTGCAACGGGTGTGCACAAAAGCACCTGTCCAGTGCAACGGATGTGCACGACAACAATATCCAGTGCATCTATAATGCACGAAAATATCAACCCAGTGCAACTAACCTACATGAATGAAAATCCCAATCGAGTGCATCCGGTGTGTACAAAATCATATCTCATATCATGCGCCCAACATGCGCGAAAATCCAAATCAAGTGCATTCAACATGCACGAATAAAATCTCGATCAAGTGTATCCAACATGCACGAATGAAATATAAATCAAGTGCATCCAATGCGCACGAAATCCAATACCAAGCGCCTAATATACGCAAAAATCCAACCCAAGCGTGTCAGGTCCGTATAAATGCCCAGTGCGGTAAAGCGCACGAAAAACGAACGTCCAGTGCAATGAGCACAACACATAAATCTGGTGAAATAAATGCTCAAATACATAAATAGGGTGCAACCAATGTACGGAGTATAAATCTAGTGCAACCAATACACGAAACATCAATCTGGTGCAACAAATGCACGAAATGAAAATCTTGTGCAAAAAATGCACGAAACACAAATCCTATGCATCCAGTGCACGAAATACAAATCTGGTGCATCCAGTGCACGAAATACCAATTTAGTGCAATAAATGCACGAAAACTCATCAATAACTCAAATACGTATAAAAAGTAACACCGAGTGTATCAAGGTGTATAAAATCATAAATGTGTGCAACTGTGTGCACAAAACACGTATCAATGCACTGCAAGCATATATGAGCTATACCGAGTGCAAAAATCAAATCGAGTGCGTACCACATGCACAAAATCAAATCAACGGTTTGAAATCCACGAAATCATAAACACGTGCAGCCAAGGCACAAAACCGATATCAAGTGCAATAGATATGCACAAGTCATAAACCAACACAACGGTGTATAAAACATATATCAAGTGCAATAACTATGCACAGAATGTGAATACCCAATAGGTGCAGCCATGGTGCACGAAAACCATATCATGAAACTCAATCATTAAAACTCAAATCCAAGCGATATAAGTGTGATACTCGGATCACAAAAGCAAATCACAATAAATGACATTGAGGTACACCTTCTACAATGTCGAAAAATGTCGGTACGCCCAAAACTGGTAGAGCAAGAACATCCGCTTGCCTCCTTCTCACGTTCTGGCGTCCTCTATCTCTGGGTCCTTATCTCTCTATGGATTACCAATCTCGCAATCCATCAGCTTGTTGGCCCGTTCAGGTGTACTAACAGAAACGATTCCGCTCTGACACTCCTCTGGTCATCTCTCGGCCAATTTGCATGACCACTCGTAAAGCAGCAGGTCACTGGCGTCGGCCTCTGGCCCTCTGAAAAAATGTGACACAACCGATCTTCGGTGCAAATCTTATCGCAGTAGTGTCCTGGAAGGAACCTACTCAAGGTCTCTTCCGATCTCGCCTATGCCAAACTATACGGAGGCTGGTACTCTTACATAATTTTCTCTCATTTTCTGGACATCTGCGTTCTGAGCACAACATTTCCTCGGGAACTGGCCGTATCCCAACGCCTCTATATACATATCTAATCTCTAATCTCAACGAGGAGTAACAACAGCTCCTTAACATCTCGCACGAACCTTTTGTTCCACTCGTCTTTATTATCGTTCACTTCGACGCCACATCTTGCTATCTGCGTACTACAATTGTTCTCGGCTACAGTCAATCCGGAGTCTCTCACACGGACTCGAGATTACGAACTCGGTATCTTCATCACTCTGTAGAAGATATCTAGCCGAACACGTCCTCGAGAACTCGTCCCAACCATCGGAGGAATACTCTATACTTGTCCGTTCTCGATCAACTCACAACGCATCTGGGTGAGGTCCTCTATCCGAAACTAGTCAACTTACCGATCTCCTATCGGATCATCCAACGAACTACGTCATCTCTGGATCGATCTACTCTAGATCTGAGTAAGATTCTTCACACTGGAAATCTTCAACTCAACTAGGCCTGCGTCTGCGCATCAAATCAGACGAATCATCTCAGTCGCTCAACTCTACTCAAGATAGACTAGCTATCTACCGTCATATCTCTGTCTGAAAGCTCCAGTGATCTCAGCTCATAAGCTCTGGAAGCGACATCCCGTCAATCTCAGCAACAGCTGGGTCATCTGTCTACGAGGTAGACAACATCACGATCTGTGAGGTAGGTTGTACATCAACAGTTCTCTCACAACAGGCAGCCTCTAACAATAGCTCGATCATCCGGTGCAAAACCGAACACTCGCCTCAAACAAGAGGTCACAACACAAATACTAAATCGATACGTTCCCATGTCACCAGGAAATACGATGGTCAGTCCTCGTCTATGACGTGCTCGCCCTGACCACATCACTAGCAGCAGCTCAATCTGCGCTCAAACCATGGTGACAGGAACCTCAAGCATGTATCGATGAAGATATATCAAAGGAACGAAAGGAATCAACAGATCCCAAAATGGATACATGATCATAAGGAGGAACGGAATCAATGAGAGTATGATCATGGAAATGAATAGAATCAAGGATCTCAAATGGATGTATGATCAAGGGAACGAAGAGAATCACAAGTCTCAAGATATGTACATCTTAAGGTCACTTAAGCGGAGTATCGTATCGTAAGTATGCCACGGAACGTACGCACGGTATGTCACTCTACTTGAGTTACCTACTATATCAATCAGGGTCAGCCTATGTAACAAAAGTTCGGGTCTAATACCCCCCTGTTCAAGTCTAAGTTCCATAAGGTCAAGCTTAGGTTCCGAAATATTTACGCCCTAGACTCCACATAGACAAACCTAAACTCAAACCAAGGTTAAACCTAGCGCTCTGATACCAACTTTGTCACGACCCAAAATTTAGTTCGTGACCGGCACTTAAATCACGCAACGTCCAAAGGCGCAACGTAAATTAAGTAAGCCGAAGCCCAACAATCTAAACCTTTTTAAGAAAATAAAAAAGGTGAAGTTTTGAAATAAAGGTATGATGAAATCAAAAGTTTTCTTAAATGCATAGATAATGGAACATGAAAAATGCAAGTGGATTATACTAGTTGAAAACATGTTTCGTCTTTTTTTAAAAATTTTGGCAGCACCTCACTTGTATATTTTGATCCAAAACCACATATATATGATAATATAAAAGGTATCCCCAAGCGGGAGCTAGCTCTTCGCCAATCGGCGGAATCACAACCATGCAAGACAGAAATATAAGTATACGACGCACAACGACGAAGATCAACACAAAGTATAATGAATAAAGCAAGACATCAAACCCACCAAGCGAATATATAACCCATCACTCTAAGTCTCGCAACCACAAGTCTTTCTAAGTCTTATAAATATACAATACTAGTTTCTGATTGATGGAGTTGACTATATACAACATGAATAAAAATACAAGAGCGGGTACGATCTAAATGTCCCACCTACCAAAGCAAATCACCGAATGCAAGCTGTGTGCCAGCGATGCCGCTACTGATCCATGCGGTCAACCTGCAAGAACTGTAGCACAACGGGGGTGAGTTGCCAACTTGTGAGAAGAAAATATCAGCAGGTAGAAATCGAATAAAACAACGACTCCTAGGTCAACTATATCATAAAGGTAATACTATGATATCTAGGGTGACCGTATCTGCATATATGCCAACAATAATCAATACCTATCAGCATGTGGATAACATCTACGTGTCCATCAACGACAGAACAATATCATGCATGTAAATATCATGAAAGCATATGCATGTAAATATGAGGATATCAACCAACGTGTGTCCATCAACGACACATTAAAATCATGGAACCTGAGTGTCCAACATCGACACTCGAAACATCATGAAACCCGTGTCCAACATCGACACGTAAATCTTCATATCTCAGGCTCCGTCAGTCCGGATCGGCCAACGAGCTCCGTCAGTCCGGATCGGCCCGTATCATCTCACGACTCCGGTCGGTATCCTCCGGATAAACGCCGAGTTCAAATACTATCACCGGTAGGTAGTAGTCCCTCTGCCAGGCCCATCGTCTACTGCACAACATACCTTTCTTTCCCCGGGGTACCATACCGGGTCCACCATGTACCAGCAAACGGCTTCATCTAGCTCTTCGAATCGGGTATCACATAACTCATAACTGAGAAAACACATGGTGGACATCTCGAAATATCATATCAAGAGATACCGGATTTTTTAAACAATACATACTTTCTTTTGATATATAACCATGGTTCTCAAATCCAGAATCTCATGAAAACAGCATCTCAATGCGTATGATCATAAAGCATGATGTATGCAAACATATTAAAAAAATGTGAGCATATCCGTATATCATGCAACATAGAACAGTGATTTGAGCATATCAGTATATTGTGCGACATCATAATGAAGTGAGCATAGAAAGTATATCATGCAACATAGCATAATGATGTGGCAATTCTACTGTGTAAGTGACATAGCAATTATCGATGATGAAAGTGTGTGAGCCGGCAAATCTGTGTAAGTGTAACATACGCATCATCGATAATGGTGCATGTGTACTAGCACAGGTACATATATAATAAGATGAGAATATCACAAACGTAGCATAAATTACATCGTAGGCGAAATGCTATAAGGTATACGTATCTATAACATATCTGAGTCGATGAATCTATCAATCGGCTTCCAGCCTTACAACATCACGTACGGTATAATCTATCGTACAACATCCTCTAGTCAAGGGTATAGATCAATCATCAGATAAAGCTCACCACGTATGGTAATCCATCGTACGGCGGCATTAAACAATTAGGGATTCTATCAACCTATACAACAATGAGGGTACGGATCTAAAGTCTCGTAAGGCATATCACTCATTATCCACATAATCACACACATATATATATATATACCTATATCTCGGGTCACATCCATATCAATCTCATATCAGGGGACCGATAAAGGTATCAATTATCTCATATCGACTCGCATCTGTATAACGACATATCAACCAAGTCATCATATCTCATCGTATACTCTTTTCATCCCATCAATCTCTCACATCAAGTCATTTTATTAATCTCATAACAAGCTACTACAATCTCATACTTACTCTCTTGCAACTACATATACATATCATGATTCACATTCTCGTTTCATATCCATAAATATCAATTCGAGACATCATTTCTATCATATCATGTCACACTAAACCATACATTAAAATCTTAAGTCGTGGTATATCTTGTCTCCTACTAATCGTTTAACCATATCCATAAGTTTCTAACATGCTTTCCTTAACCATATTATATATATATATATCGGTTTCCATTATAATTTGCGGGGGTGGTATACGCCATCCACCCGACTTCCCCCGTAGATATAAATCTACTCACCCACGGAACTCTTTGTTCAGCCGTAGTCAATGTGCTTCGTCGTCTCGGAATCCACGCGAAGGTACCTACAATAAATACACAGTCGCAATGCTATTAAAATCAAGTCCGGAAAACCTATACGGCACACAGTGCGCTCATAGGTTAGAACCTATAGCTTACGTATGCAAAAACAACCAAACAACCCTCGTCGTTGACGTACAAACATCTAACGACCCAATACAATATCAAATACCAAAACCAAAAAATCCCAATATCGGAAAACATAACCCAAAACCAACCTAATAAGCTCCCAGATTTCATCTCAGGTTAATTAGGACTAAACTAGCAAGTACACTGAGTTGATTATAGGGATTAGGAGCTACAGACCAAATACCATCACCCTAGCCCACAACTTGGCCGGCGATGCCATGAAATCCGGCCTGGTCGGCCCTACCTTCTCTGTTTGGGTTCGTCTTCTCAGGATGGTCTTCTAGTGGTCCATCTAGGTCTTTGGGGTTGCTAGTTTTTCTCATAAATGGCTCAGGTTGCTCCAGATACCCTGTAGGCCTACATAACTTCACAAAACCGACACGGGTAAGTTTCTAAGTTCGTATTTTGGTTTCCAATCTCTGTTCTTTAGCCATAAAATCCATACTAAGGTCTAACAACAGCCACTACACATCACCACAACACAACTCAAACCGTAACCTCAACTTGGAATTTTCAAAGGTCTCAAAACGACACTTAAAAAAATTCTAAACTACACTAGGATGCTAGGAAACCAAAACCGAACTAAGGGCATGAGATTTACCTCATTTGGAAACTCAAGAATTTTCTTAAGTTGCTCAAAGTCTTCAAAATTCAACTTTGAAAGGTCCAAAGTGTTGAGGATGAGGTGGTGATCATTTTTAATGAAGGGAGTATAGGGTTTTGGTGAAGATTTTGTGATGAATCATGAGGGTAGAAGTGAGGGGAGCTTGAAGAAGAAGGAGTTGAAAAAAATAATGGGGGAGGAAAATGATGGCAGCCCGCTCTCTCTCTCCTATCCTCACTCTCTCTTATTCTCACCCTTCACAAGCCCATGCCCCCCCTCTCTCTCTCCTATAATCCCCTTTCTCACATTTTCTTTTTTTCTTTTCTTTTAAAGTCAAATATCAACAAATACAAATGAAATAACATGCAACGAAAATGCAACATGACATGGTGCACTAACCATGGAAAAATGTAAAAACACGGATTTGGCTTAATCGTGATTAGTAGTGCACTAATCAATTTTTATTTAAACTGCGTATAATTAATTATAAAAATGCCAAATCTAATAAATATATTTTTAAATGAATAAATCATTTTAATCTCCAATTATTTCATAATTATTGGTATATATTTATACCATTTTACGAAAACCCCAAATTCGCAAATCGGGTAGTTTTCGCGAAATATATTATTTTAATATTAAATTCCAAAAATAATATTTTATATTTTCTGAAATGTTACAGTATATCCCAAGCTTCCAAAATGTAATATACAAATTAGTACTATACAATAATGGCCTCTAGGGTATATATCACTAACAAGATATTCCTGAACGAACACCACTATGCAAAGCAAAAGAATACAATTATAGTTTTTCGAATTTTTTTCCGACATCTTTTAGGTTTATTTTCCATGCATTAATTAAAATTAATGCTGTCCCATCAATTAATCCCTATCAAACCAGAAAAGAAAAAATACAATGTACGTATATGTCATCCCCATTCGCCACGGGGCCCCGTCATGCACCGTTAGGTTACTTAATTAACGACAGAGTGGGTGCTGGACTAGCGCGGGTGCAAAAGATATACAACATATACTAGTGTATATATATAAATATATATAACATTCATCCCAGGCATGATATAAGCAACATCACAAAAAACGATAAACAAAACAGAATAACGGATAATCTAGGAGCCCCTGGTTTCATTTGAGCTGCAAATGAAACCTGACGTTCCCCGGTCGTGTGGATAGCCCGTACAATGAAGAACCAAGACCCCTATGAGTGCGGCAAGTTACCTTCCAATCCCAGAAGTGAGGCAACCCCAATCAACAAAGTGAATGGGCCATCCAGCACTTCACGGAATCCGGTAACTTGAGCACCCCTCAATGGGTCATCTTATACCCCCTACGAGTGCGGCGAATAGCCTGCCAATTCTAGAGTGAGGCCCCCTTCGTCTCAATGCCATGAGATGCGGGCACGTTGCCCTCTAGAATCCAGCTACTCGATCACTCCACCGCGGGGTAATCCTAGTACTGAAAAGAAAAACATATATACAATGGTGACATCGACCTCAATCCGGTCGTGCCCCAATAAAAGAATATACAAACTGGCAGAAATGACAGTCCACATGTCGGACGCTCGCCCTGCAATAATGAATACATAAATGAATCTAAAATGTACAAGTACCATTGGACTAGGGGCTATCCATTACGACAATTCGAACATACCATCACAGCAGTATAAGCAAGTATATGCAACCCCGTCTAAATGACATATAGCAAATAGACGACGTTTGAAAAACACATACACCACATCAAAGATATCAACGATACAAAATTTCAACTTTTGAAACTCTCCAAGTTTCGCCCTAAGAAAAAACAATACTAAGTCAAATCTAGGGAAATCAAACAAGACCAAAATACCAATTCTCAAAACCCTAGACACTGTATGAAAACGAGGTACATTAGTGAATAGTAAAAAGGCAGTATCAGGAATTTTGGCAATTTAGCCGGCCAAATTTTGATGGAATGCCCTCGTTTTCATCGTGTGTCAGATACATATCTAGACTAAGTCTTTGCACTTGTTTAAAAAAATTTTAGAGACAAAAAATTTTAGAACAGAGAGTGGGTTTTGAAATCGGAATTTTTCGGTTTTGAAACTAATGCATCGTCTACTACTAGTTTCTAATGTTTGGATGGTTCTGATACCATATTGAGGTTCCTAGCGCCTTGGCCATCGACCGCGGCCGTTGCGGAACGAAAAATTTTGGGGTTTAAAACTTGGCGCTAGAAATAACTATCTAGAATCAAAACCAAACATGAAATTAGCAAGCTACAAAGATTTTATCTACTGTGATAGAGTTGTTTTACGTGTATATCTATCTCCCTTCCACCCTTGATTAACTGTAGGGGGTTGCGCTTGCAGGGAAGAGCGTCCCTACAATCAAAAAACCGTCACAAATGAGGGGGGATCTGATAAAGTCTGCTACAACGGTCATATCTATCCAAACCTCCGATATACGGTGTCATAAATAAACTTGGTATTTTCGAAGAAGTGGATGGATATGTTCCAAATAGCATCTGCCCCCAAATTCAGGCTAGACATCCCCAAGCATCACAGTTCGATTTTCGGCGGTAGACAGATTAGAAAGAAGGTGTTAGAAAAATACGTACCGATATGATTTGGGTTAAGAAACCCCCGTTGAAGTGATCCACGAGTACTTGAATGTTCACCTGCGCGGATAAAATTACCCGGATCTTTTGTACCGTACTTCACTAACGCCTTGTTATCGAAAATGAACCTTGCTCAGAACGATCGCTGCTCATAATTCTTTTGAAATCTGAAAATGTCGAAAAATACGATATTTAGTGCAAAAAGCGATATATATGACCAATTAGCTGCACACACACAATTTTGAATTTTTGCATATAAGAATGGATCGAAAATAGGTTAAGAAAGCAAACCCCAAAAAGTTGAAGCAAATGGGGCAAGTGGGGCCGCAAATTGCGACCCAGTGGATTAAAATGGCGGTCAATTCTTTGAATTGGGGCTCTAAACTTTTACAGTATGTTTCTTATCCAATTAGTGTCCCAATTTTATATGCAAAATTTTATAATTAAACCCAGAGTGACAGCAAATCAAAAAGACATAGAACAACAATTACAAAAGTTAGTTTTATTCGTTTTGTTTTTGAAATTTTTAGTTAAAGCTAGTTTGTATATACAATTGAACCAGAAATAACAACCCCTAATGAATAGCACTTCCCTGGCAACGGCGCCAAAAACTTGTTGGGACTTCACCCGCGCGCACTTTTGTAGTTTTGAAAGAAAAGGTTTTATAAATGCGGGGGACGTGAGCTTGGTCTCGTTTTAAAATTTATAAAAAACAAGTATATGGCGTGTTGTAGTGTGCCGGCAAGTACGGGTCAAACCACAGGGAATTGGTGATTAGAGATTGCTGTTAAAAGTTCAAAGAGAAAGAATTTCGGTTTGTCACGAAATTAAAAAAATAAGACAATAAAGCGCAAGGTTAAGAAAAGTGGTCGTGGCTCTAGTTCGGATGGACGAATCATGGAAAAGTCTTCGACCCCCTTTTGATCATGTGTGTCCTTTCTTTTGTTAGAATCCGAAATGAAGAATGGCTTATCAAGATGGTGGCGAAGTATAAACTATCAAAACGATGAACTTGCAACGCGAGGAATGAATTGAATCGTTACGTTCTCACTTACCATTTGTATGTCCAAGCATGTCGTATTGAAACATATCGCTAAGGATCATAAGGCATACCACATCAATAACAACAAATAGCAAATAAGAACTAAGGCGTTTATCTTTAAATTTGCTAAGTATTTTGAGTGATAGTATAGGATATTTCATTAATGAAGTGTGTCAAACAACAATAAGTAACATACTCTATCTAAATTGCTTAGAAAATCTAACACTAAAACTTAATTCTAATTTTAACTTTGCAAAATGAAAGTGTTGAGAGAATATGTTATATGCTAGAGGTTACTTGTAACCATTGAAAGCAAAATAACCCATCAACCAATAACCAAATTACAATCTTAAGATTATAATCAATAAATTAAGCACAAGAACAATTACAAGAGAATGGAGGAAAGCTTTGCCTTTCATCCCCACCCTAACCATCACCACAACCATAAGATTACTCAAGAATCATCATAGAAAGAAAAAAAAAACAAAAACAAGGTTAAGAAGCAAATAAACAAGGAAAAACAACAATTCTTATTAACAAGTAAAGAAGTTGAGATACATGATAGGTTACTTGTTCAACCTCCTTAATGGAGCTCTCAAATAAGAGCTCCAAGAGGGAAGAAGAAGAAGAAAACCTTGGCTTGAGCTCCTCACAACTCTCTTCTCAAAGCTAAACTAAAACTTGTGCAAAAACTTGGACAAAAGAATTCAACTTGGTCTCTGTTCTAAACTGTTGTATTTATAAGCTTTGAAATGAAAGTCCATGGGTGTTTACCAAAGTGATATGAAGTTATAAGAATACCCCTGAAATACGGAGACGTTTGGCGCAATTATAGACGCTCATCCACCGCCCTCCTTCACAATAAATCGCGGAACCGCGGTCGTATTTTAGAATCAGGCCTTTAATTTTCTTGTGCATTCTCCTGGCCTGAAATAATAATTTTTGGCCATCTTCATTTTCTCTCAATAACACTAGATTACTCACACGAATATGAAGATAGAGATGAGGGCAAACAATTCCAATTCACACTTCACATCACAACTTTATCTTATGATCCACTTGTGCAACTTGCACAAGTCATGATTCACAAAGTCATGGATGTCCAATTTATGTGCCCACTTGCACATCACATTAAAACTTTCCCTATCATGAGCCATGCCCACTTGTGTCTCATGACATGCTTGTTTGTGTGCCAACTTGCAATGTTATGTGTTCACATATGTATCTTGTTGGACCAAAAGAATGAATTATTTATACACAACATTATTTGTTACAAACTTATTTGATTTGACCTTTATTCTGTCCTGTTTGCAGTTCTGGCTAAAAACTATCGTTTCCGTTCATGTTGTATACCGTCTCCAGTGTTTTTGCCTGTGTACCTGTAATCTGTACTAATGAGTAGACAAAGATTAATAAAACCGTTTTATTAACAAAATGATAGAAAATGAGCGGTATTAAATTGTAATAAATCTTGCCGAACTGTGGGACTCTAAAGACTCGACAATTGTTCATATCATAATATTGCATTATTATATTCCCCAGTCCTAGTCATTTTACAAATAAACAGGTGCTTTTAACCCATGTCTGCTACTTAGTTGCAGGTTACAGGTTCTTGGAATAAAAACAGTGAAAAAGACAAAAGACGATACAAAAGTGAGACTTCGACCAACAAACAGAGAATCTTGATAAAGCCTACACGAAAATCAGTTCACAAAATACAAGACAGCGCAAGGTTCAAGACTTCGTCACGAAGCAACGGTAAAAGTCCACTACAATTAATCACTGTGGAAATCTGGAAGAGAACCCGAAGGTATTCTGAAGAAAAAAGTAAAGAAAAAAGTAGCCAAAATGCAGCAGACCAAGCCCAAGAAAATGCAGACCATGATCCTCCCACTTGGCCGCGGAACCGCGTCCAAACAGGCCCTATGGCCGCGGATCCGCGGCCGTCTAAGGCCTGTGTTGGTGCAGAAAGTTGAGGCGCTGGCGTGGCGTTGAATAGGTCTTTTTCTTAGGGGGTATTTTTGTAAAAGCAGATATGCGAGTAAATTGTAACCCTAGGGTTTCTATCCTCTATAAATAGAAACCCTAAATCTTGTATTAGGTTATGCTTCCTTTCATTAATAAAATTCTGATTTCTTTTGGAGAGCATCGATGCTTCTTTTCATTTCATCTATTCAGATCTGACAAGTCTTGTGTAAATGTTTGGAGAGAGCCATCAAGTAAGTAGTTTTATTTAATTGCCCTAGTATAGATCTTTAATTCCTTGCCCTAGATAGATAGATAGAATGTTCTTCAATTCCCTAATGAGCGAGTAGTCTCCTCGCTTGTTAGGGTTAGCTTTGGGGAAGGCTTTTGAGAGATGAAGATCTCTCATCCCTTTCTTGCCCATCACATATAATTAATAGGACTCCATGCATACATGCACACACCGCTCCCTACGACACCCTATCCCTCGAGGTAGCAGTGATACCGTAGTATAAAGGCCCGGTTGAGCGTGTTTTCCATGGAGGTTAGGGTATGGATCGATAAAGGAAGGACAAGAACCTAGAGGAAGAAACATCTTCCCGAATGGTTCTAATCCCCTTTATTGATAATTACCATAACTCCTCATAGATCTTAATTTGGGTATAGAAAGCGGTGAGATTTATTTACATTTCCAAACCTACCCTAAACCTAACCCTAGCAAGATTTAGATCTAGATAGATTTAGTTTCTAGATTTAATCAATCCGACACCCATCGGAATTAGCTCGTAAGAACAATTAGGAAATTCACAAAATCCCTGTGGACCGACCCGTACTCACCGGCTAGCTACCAAGCGACGCCGTTCTTGATTGCGGTTACTAAATATTTTTGATAAATCAAATGGCGCCGTTGCCGGGTATGGCGTAAAATTTCCTTTTTGCAATTTCGGGTTAATCTAAATTAAAAAATAATAAAAACTGAAAAATAAAAAAATATAAAAATTTATCATTTTGTTATTTTGTGAAGGGTATTTTTGTTTGAATTTTGCAGGATCAACAATCGAGTTCGGATCTGGAAAAATCCAGAAAGCGAAACAGAAAACGAAAGAACTGAACAACAGAGGATTTCAACAAAAGAATAACAGAAAAAATCTCGGGACCTTTACCAGCCACGTGACCGCGGAACCCCGACGAGAAGCGCATTTTGGCGGCGGAACTGCGGCGGCCTAGAGAGAGAGAAAAAGAAAATTGCCGCGGAACCGTGACAATAGCGCCTTCTGACCGCGGAACCGCGGCGATCAAGTGACTTCCTCATCTGGAAAAAAAAAAGCTGTAAATTTTCTTTTCTCTCCTCTGCAAATCCCGATATATCTTTTGCCAAATCTCCTGCAGGATTCTTTGCGCTTAAAAAAAATCTTCCCCCTTCCAATAACAAATCTTATGCAGGATTCTTTGCGCCGCGCTTAAAATAAAAAAAAATCTTTGATTGCAAGTGGTTGTTACTGTTTTGCATATATTTAATCTGACTTTAAGGGGCTTGGGACCAATCCAGATTGGGTGGGGATTTCATCACCCTTCCCAGGACCCCAGAAATCACATAAGGCATCTGCATTGACCAATATTTAATTAAAAAATACTAGACTCAGCTCTAAGAACGTCGCGCTCAATAGGACAGAGGACTAGTCGTAGGCATTGGCCGTTGATCCTAACCTGACTTTGCGGTGTCTAGGCAAGTGTGTCTAAGGCGAGTGGTTACTTAATTAGGGCCACTACTTGTAGTGGAGAGACTCCCACTCACCTGGTACTTACCCGGCCGCAATTGGCGGTGAAAAGGCGGTTTGAGGTCCTATTTCTAGCCCTTTGGAACAATTAGGAGCTGTCTAGCTGACCCTAGATCTAGGCCTGATTGTGCATTTGTGGTTGATTGAAAGTGTGCTTAAGCCCTTTATCGAAAATCTTTTTTTGCAAAAAGTTCCAAATAAAAAATAGGATTTTTTTTTTTATAAAAACTTGCAAAATTTTGTCGATAAGAAATCCGTGCACCCCACCTTCTTTTTCTTCTCCTTTCTTACATCATGGGTGCCCCACCTTATAAATCTCTTGGCGAACTTTGGTACCCTAAACCAAACTTTGCCTCTTACGCGAATTGTTTCGGTCGATTTAAGGACGACCCCTCCATGCCCAAAAATTCTTTGAAAGATCGAATATAAGCGTCTAGGAGAAACAGTTCGACTTTGCAATCCACTTTGTGTCAACCATTTCAACCTTCACCACCTTCGCACGTTGACACCCCTTTTTCGAGTCCTGTTGTAACTCCTAAACCCGTGTCTATTGCTGAACACATTGAACAATCTCGTAACCGATCTTTCACTTCTCTCCACACATCCAGTTCTAGGGATCAACAAGTCCATTCACCTTTTTATCCAAATATCGATCCTACTTCTGTCCAACCATCCAATTCCTACCAGTCCTACCCAACTTTCCCACCTTCACTAGATATTGCTTTGACACAGCCATTTGGGAGTTTCACGTATCCAAACAATTTTGAATCTTTTACCGAAACCCCTTCACAACTCATGTCTAGTTTGGAACAGTCGTTATAAGCCTATATGGTAGCGACAAACCAAATACTAAGGAATGTGGATGCGTCCATAGCCGCCCTTATACAACCTAGTGACCCGGTAGCTAGTTTCCAATGTATGATGGGGCGGTTGGACAGAGTGAGAATTTGAGTGGAGAAAGTGAGTTATACAGCCTTTCAAATCAAACCTACCCATACCCAATTGAATCCCACAACTCCGGTTTTCCATCGATTGTCCCAAATGATTCACAAGTTGAAAATAAAACATTTAACGAGTTGTGTGACTTTATAGTGCTTGATTTGCCAGATTGTGAAGAATCTCTTTCGAGTGAAACCACACCTAATCCTTTTGAACTTTACACCTCCACTCTAGAACCTGAATTGATAAATATCCATGCTTTTGATGAGGTGTCCGAAAAAATTGATTTTCACTTGATTGAGGATATAGACGCCGGGAATATTTTGGATGATGAACCCGTAAATTTGACTGAAATTTTATCTCCAATTCATCATCCCGAGTCATTAAATGTTTCTCCCGAACTTCATATGCGTCTTGATTTTGATGATAAGTGCATGGATAGGATAAATTTTGAGGAGAATTATGAGGATAGTATTGAGGAGAGTATCGAGGATAATATTGAGGTTGAACCATTTTTGTTTGATGTGTCGGATTTTCCAATTCATCCTCCTGAACCTTTAACTGTTATACTTCCTAAATCACCCTCCCTCCTTTCCATCGTTCCGACCACGCAAAAGATCACGCTTGAAGACTGTGAGCTTGAAAAATTTCTCTTTGAATCTGACACATTTCTCATAGACGATAATGATTACGAGTGTTTCACTTTTTCGGACGATGTTGACAACTCACCTCCAGAGTTTGAGTCCTTTACATTTTCAGATGAGTTAGTTGAACCATCAAACTCGGTTGCTTACAGTCATTTCGAACCATTGATGGAATCCTTCAAGTTCGAGACAGATTACTTAGGTGAGAATAAGATTATCCCTAAATCACTCCCTTTCGTCCTTCCTATCATTTCGACCACGCAAGACTCCGTCGCGTTTCCATCTTCAATGGAGGGTTTACCAAGTTCGAAGTACCCATGTTTTCTTGCGAATCTTGAGGGATTTGACCCCATTTCTCGACGGGTTGATAGATTAGCACAATCGCTTTTTACACATCGGTCATCACAAATTGCGCTAATTTATTCACTCGATTTACACCCTCAAGATCGTACTACACTTCTTTCTCTTTTCCGCCATTCTCCTCCTCCACCGAGACCATATTCCACCCTTCTTCCCATACGGTCTCGTGTGTTTCTCAACTCCTTTCTTTACACTCCATTCTTCCACCAACCCTACCATTATCACGATAGAATTTTTGAATGGTTGGTGCTAACCTTTGGTCTTTGTAAGGCCTTGTATAGTTTGATTTTTCTCCTCCCTAACTCTGAACTTTAACGCTTAACACAGTAGAAACATTGTTTCACTTAAGTTTGAGGGGAACCTTGTTGTATATATATTTTGTTTTTCTTTTAGCAATAAAAAAATATAAAAAAAATTATAAATAAATAAACAGGGGAGTACTGACATTTTGACCCTCTTGGTATAGCCTGACAGTGAGGACACTGTCAAGTTTAAGTTTGGGGGTATGCTCAGTAAGCCTTCTTCCTTCGCATTCATATGCACATTTTTTGCATTTGCATACTTATTTTAAAACCCATAAAAAATTGTAACCCTAGGGTTTTGAGAGATGAAGATTTCTCATCCCTTTCATTAATAAAATTCAGAATGTCGGTACTCCCCTAGATCTTAAAAAAATTGAAAATTTTAAAAATTATAAAAATTAAAGTATTCAATTTTGACCATAATTGACTTGAGTTTGACAAAGTGGTTAACTAGTTAGGAACAACTAGACCCTAGACTTAGTAAATTAAAAACCCTAAAAATAACCTTTCTTAAAATTTAACGGTAGAAAGTATATGTCTTTGTAGTTTATTTAGAAATAGGAAAATTTCGAGTTCACTTCTTGGGCTAAGTTAAAACAAGGGAAGAGTATTGATGTTTTTATTAAAGTATAAGTTTGAAAAATAATTCCTAGCTTAAGTCTAAATTCTGAAAATATATACCCTACAAATTGCATAAACACGAACCTTGAAACTTGGAATAGTAGAGGAGACCTTGAAATGCTCTTGTCTAAAGTCCTTAGTATGAAGAAAAATAAAAAAATTCAAGTGTGAATAAAGAGATAAAAAAATGAACACTGGTTTTTGTGATTACTTAAGGCTGCAAAAAAATAGAAAAATATTTAGCGGGGGTGCTTCATCACCTAATGCCTTAGACCAACTGGTTTGGGAGTCACTGCTAAAGCCTTAGGTGTTACAAGACTAGGAATTACGCTTTAATGCGCATACACATTTTGTAATCGGTTGTTGGTACCTCAAGAAGTATTAACGATCGCACGAAAGATGTGTGAGCAAAATTCATCTAAAAATTTACCAATTAAGAAGTGCTTTGGACAACGGACAAGAGTATGATTGCTTGATTTGAATTTCCAAGTGTAGTGGTGATTTATACACACACGTAGGGGTATGTGATTGGGGTTTAGATAAGAGATAGGAATGAAGAATAGGACTTGTATCTTTAATAGAGATGATAAAAATTCCTAAGTTGAGATGGAACCCTAGAAGGAAAACTTAAGAGATGCCAAAAGCTAAGTAAGTCTACAGAACATATATAATCTTAAGCTAAATGATAAGGAAGAGTGAAGAATACGGGTGGATAATTTACAAGTCGAAGATAATAGAAATCCTTGTTAGAAAACCTAATTGGAGAATTAAAGTTAATGTGCCAAATTGATAGGATTTTGTGTGTAGTATCCGCTGAAAACCCTCAGGATACAACACTCCTCCTACTAGGGACACCTAGAGGTTTAACGGCTTGTTGCACGAGCTCATTGCAATCGCGTTTCCCTGCGAAAGTGAGATTAGGATTTTGTCGAGAATAAAACTAGGTTTGCTCGAGGACGAGCAAAAGATAAGTTTGGGGGTATTTGTTCATATCATAATATTGCATTATTATATTCCCCAGGCCTAGTCATTTTACAACTAAACAGGTGCTTTTGACACATGTCTGCTACTTAGTTGCAGGTTACAGGTTCTTGGAATAAAAACAGTGAAAAAGACAAAAGACGATACAAAAGTGAGTCTTCGACCAACAAACAGAGAATATTGATAAAGCCTACACGAAAATCAGTTCACAAAATACAAGGCAGCGCAAGGTTCAAGACTTCGTCATGAAGCAACGGTAAAAGTCCACTACAATTAATCACTGTGGAAATCTGGAAGAGAACCCGAAGGTGTTCTGAAGAAAAAAGTAGCCAAAATGCAGCAGACCAAGCCCAAGAAAATTTAGACCATGATCCTCCCACTTGGCCGTGGAACCACGACCAAACAGGCCCTATGGCCGCGGATCCACGGCCGTCTAAGGCCCGTGTCGGTGCAGAAAGTTGAGGCGCCGGCGTTGCGTTGAATAGGTCTTTTTCTTATGGGGTATTTTTGTAAAAGCAGATATGCGAGTAAATTGTAACCCTAGAGTTTATATCCTCTATAAATAGAAACCTTAAATCTTGTATTAGGTTATGACTCCTTTCATTAATAAAATTCAGATTTCTTTTGGAGAGCATCGATGTCTCTTTTCATTTCATCTATTCAGATCTGACAAGTCTTGTGTAAATGTTTGGAGAGAGCCATCAAGTAAGTAGTTTTATTTAATTGCTCTAGTATAGATCTTTAATTCCTTGCCCTAGATAGATAGATAGATAGAATTTTCTTCAATTCCCTAATGAGCGAGTAGTCTCCTCGCTTGTTAGGGTTAGCTTTGGGGAAGGCTTTTGAGAGATGAAGATCTCTCATCCCTTTCTTGCCCATCACATATAATTAATAGGACTCCATGCATACATGCATACACCGCTCCCTACGGCACCCTATCCCTCGAGGTAGCTATGATACCATAGTATAAAGGCCCGGTTGAGCGTATTTTCCATGGAGGTTAGGGTAAGGATCGATAAAGGAAGGACAAGAACCTAGAGGAAGAAACATCTTCCCGAATGGTTCTAATCCCCTTTATTGATAATTACCATAACTCCTCATAGATCTTAATTTGGGTATAGAAAGCGGTGAGATTTATTTACATTTACAAACCTACCCTAAACCTAACCCTAGCAAGATTTAGATCTAGATAGATTTAGTTTTTAGATTTAATCAATCCGACACCCATCGGAATTTGCTCGTAAGAACAATTAGAAAATTCACAAAATCCCTGTGGATCGACCCATACTCACCGGCTAGCTACCAAGCGACGCCGTTCTTGATTGCGGTTACTAAATATTTTTGATAAATCAATAATACGCTGGCAGTGCGTTACTGGATCCAATCCATAGCCACAAGCACGTCAGTGGCACTAGCTGTACGTAATGGCTACCCTGTTATTGGACGGAAAGCCGGTCGACAAAAAAATTCATCCGTGCCCTGCATGAGTCTATCAGTGATAGTCACCGTACAGTCCAGTCT
Organism: Agapanthus africanus; assembly: GCA_030015575.1. Lineage (NCBI taxonomy): Eukaryota > Viridiplantae > Streptophyta > Magnoliopsida > Asparagales > Amaryllidaceae > Agapanthus > Agapanthus africanus. The sequence continues at coordinate 186,740,759 of CM057341.1, forward strand.
GTTCGTCTAAGAGTGTCATATACCGGGTCTGGGAGGTGGAAACCGTCAAACTCCCAATAATCCGATAAGTCATGCCGATATGATGCTGATAACCAGCCGAGAAACTATTGATCTCCTATCAGTAAATCTCATCCTCCCTGGCCGGGGACTTATGGTTATAGCGAATCACGTAAAGCGCAACATCGACTCCCTATACTGGGAAAGATGAAGCCCCTCAATTCGCTCACTGCCTCCATGTGGTTTGGGATTGTGCCCAACTAAAACATGTTTGCACGACATAGTAGAGCCATGGTAGGGTATTAATCAAAGTACAATGAGAACTCACACAAGACAAATGATGATCTCCGGTCAACAGACTACCCTGTACTCATGTCACTAAAGAACTGCTATATGACGATAGGTATAATACTATCTAGGAGTTCTCGGTGAGTCCGTACAGTGTAACTCATAACCCAATGAGCATATGTATATAATCTTTAGTCTTAGACATCAATGGCTGTGTGACCGGCCATCGCCCCTCATCGGGGTAAAGAACGTATACACCAGTATACTCTGGAATATCGATACCGAGTCTCGATACTCCCATGACTAAGGACATTTAAGGATGTGCTTATAGACTACCCAGTTCCCCCAAGTATGATCGCCATCATAATACTGGTAGTCAAGCAAGGATCCTACGGGCTTTATCATTATGTATTAGTGACACGTAATAGCAAGTAAAATGTATACACATGAATGATAAAGACAAACCAGATAGCATATTATCATCTCGATTAAGACTATTCTACCTATATTGGTCCTCCTTCAATTATCATAATCACCTGCAATTACAATAATTGTCTTGAGGGCACTATATCCAACAGACATCTTATCATGCAATTGCTTAGAACCACTGGTATGAGAAGTAGATGCATTTTGAAAACTAATACCCTTTCTTTGATTTGAAATTCTCAACTTTTCTATCATGGTGTTCAAGAAATCTTTGCAAGTGGAAAATTTGTGCAAAGTAATATCAAGATCACTAATTCTAGTTTTCATCTTTTCAACATCAACTAGCATAGAATTGTGAGTGTTTGTCAAAACATCATATTTGTTCTTGAGAGAAGTAAATGTAAAGGCGTGTCTCTCATTTTTAAAATTCGCATCTTCAAGAGAACTAGTTAAGAATGTAATTTTAGACAAAAGATCAAGCTTTAAACTCTCACATCCACAAGTTTTAGTAGAAAAGCTTTCATTTTCAAGATAAGCAATTTTCTTTCAAGTAAAGGAATATTTAGATTGAAATTTAGAGAAAGCATCATGTAATGATCCAAAAGTTTCAAGTAATTCTTTAAAAGAATAAGAGTTTAGATCATCCGTTACCTTATCCTCATATACCATAAAGCACATGTTCGTAGTCTTTTGATCGGACGACCTTTCATCATTGTCACTCCCCTTTGAGTTATCCCATGCTCTGGTCTTAAAGGCTCTTCAGTTTGGTCATTGTGGAGCTCCCTTCTCATTGTTGAGGGGACAATCGGTAACAAGATGACCGGGATTTCTACATTTGAAGTATGGGCCGTCTTCCTTGTTGTTGAAGGAGAGGTATTTTTGGAAATTGCCTTTCTTGTAATCTCTTTAAAGCTTCAGGAATCTATTGAACTGCTTCTTTAAGAGTTCGATGTCCTCGTCATCTCCACTAAACTCGTCATCACTAGATTTGAATTTAGATGAGTCTTTGAGTGCGATGCTCTTTAGTTTGGCGTTCTTATCAATCTTTTCATCTTCTATTTCATATGCTTTGGGCTCAATCTCATAGGTCTTTAGATTTCCTTGAAGTTCTTCGAACAACATGATTTTGATGTCGGCTATCTCCTTAAGAATGGTCGCTTTCACTTGCCATTTCTTGGTGAGAGAATGAAGAATCATTCTCACCTTTTCCTTATTTTCCATGGGTTCATCTAACAAGGAATCAAGAGCATTAGTAATGAGAATAAAGGAACTAATCATATTGTCCAGGTTTTCATTAGGCAACATTCGAAAATTTTCATATTCAGTTTTTAAAAGATCAATTTTCCCCTCTTAACATTGGAACTACCATTATGAGATTCAATAAATATTTCCACATAGAATAAGCATTTTTGTATTTGATAATTCTTTCCAAATCATTCTTATTAAGACAAGAAAATAAAGCAAATATTGTCCTATGGGTAGCTTCATGAGCCCTTTTATGTGATAAGATCCAACTATCTTCATCAATATCAGGTAACTCATATTCTTTCGAAATGATGTATCTCCACACGTCTCTTCCTTGGGATTCTAAGAAGGACTCCATCTTAACTTTCCAAACCGGAAAGTTAATGCCATCAAAATATGGTGGTTTGGTAATGGATTGGAAATGTCCCTCACTATGTGACGAAGTCGAAGTATATAGGATCTTTCTAGGGGTTGAATCCTAACAAATAAGAGCACTTGGCTCTGTATACCAATTGGAATAATTCTAGAGGGGAGTGAATAGGATTATACTAACAATTCCCACAAATTTAAAATCAACTTGCAAATAAAAATAAACACAATTATAGTTAGCAAGTATAGGAGCGATTTTGATCTCCTAGTCCTCGTTCTTTAGGCTTAGAGGCCCGTTCCACTTAATCGCGTCTTCGATAAAACAGACACACTATGTATCCGTAACAACACGTCACTCGACACACGAGTGACTCTCTTCACAAGATTTCTCCTCACTTAAAAGAAATATCTTAGACTCAAGAGATTCCCCACATAGAGAGAAGAAGAAAATTACAATCCAAGATAATCTCTCAAGAGTTTACAATCAAACCTCTAGAATACTTCAAAGGAGTATTTGATTTATAATTAAAGCTCAAGTATTTCTTTTATGTTTTGGCAGGTAGAGAGGAACTCAAGAAAATGAATGCAATTTTTCAAAATAGTTGAGATACAATGAATGCGTAAGCAAAGTCCTTAAATACCACACACCAAAACATAACACACACACACATTTAATGCGGCATAGGATGAAGCACATACGTCTGAAGGCCAAGTCGAACGACGTCTCAAGGCAAAATAAAACTAGCCATTATAGCATTTTATGCACGGTAACGATCATATTTTTCAAACATTTATTGCTTCAGACGTTAGTCATGTAAAGTTTTAGACATTTGTCGAAACTTTCAAAGAAGGCAACTTTTAAAATGGTATAGTAAATAGTCGTCTGAAAAAGAAATATACTAACGTCTGAAGAAGAAAATATTTTTATGGAAAATGTGCTTCAGACGTTTGTTTTGTAAAGCGTCATACGTTTGCCGATCTTTTCAAAGAATGAAAATTTTACGCTCAAAATGTCAACTGATATCTGAAGGTGTCACGCCCCGCTTTTTAAAGTACGCAAATTTTTGGACGTAACAAAGCCAGCCATACTACCTACGGTAAGGAAACATCCTTCCATAGTCACATTAAATCTGTCAATTAGTAATCACGAACAATAAAGTACTAAATCTATTTATCACATGTCCAATAGCCACAAGAACAATAACTGAAAAAGACAGTGGAAGCAATAAAGATCTAAGGAATAACTAACCCGCATAAGAGCTAAATCAATGAGGTGGTCCTCACTGATCGGGGATCCTGTCAAATACTCACATGCTATGTCAAGTATCTGGGCCATGCAAAACCCAGACATCAGTGTGTCATAAATATCAATATTATAGTGTAATTAGAACAAGATGCTATAAAGAAGATATAAGTATAAACCATAACCACAGGTGTAAAACAGTGGGCTATAAGTATGTCACGTGTATCCTAAAGTCTGTGCTTCTAGGTTATCTATTCTACAAGTCTTTGAAATCAATCAATGGAATCGTCGATGTAACTCAATAGTATCCCATGCGTGCCTGGGACTACGGTCAAGACCCTCGAGACTGAATCCGAGACGTGCCGCTAAGTAGTAAAACATGGTATCATGTACAGACGAATGATGTCAGCATCATCATTCCGGGGCCGAAGCCCGTATCGACAGATCAGTCTCTGGAAAGTATCGAACTGTTGAATTACAAGTCAGTTTTCATTATTGATTTCCCCTTAACCCTAGGTTTTGTGTTCAAGTCAAGTATTGATGATATCAATCTAATTCTAACAGAGTATCAAGCAGGTACAAGTCTTGTCTATCTAGACAACAAGTCACGTCCATCAGGAAACAAGTCAGGATTGTCCACATATGTAATTGTAACATTTCAAAAATATAAAATAATATTTTGGAATTTAAATAATAAAATAATAAATTTCACGAAAACTATTCGAGTATGAATTTGGGGTTTGAGTAAAATGGTATAATTATATACCAATATTTGGAAAATAATTGGAGATTAATATGTATTATTAATTAAAAAGGAATTTATTGGATTTGAGCATTTTATAAATAATTATGCGATTAATTATATGCAAGTTTATGTTAAACATGATTAGTGCACTACTAATTATGCTTTAGGCCAAATCCACTTTTGTATTAACTATGGCTAGTGCACTATGACATATTGTATTTATTTCATGCATGGTTCATTTATATTTGTGGACTTGTGGTTTATTATGTGAGTGGAAAAGAAAAAGAAAATAAAAATAAAAGATATTTTTATGAGTGGGAGACAAGAGGAGACAAGAGGGGACAAGAGAGCATGAGCTAGAGAGGGGGGGGGGGGAGGGGGAGGGGGTCAACCCATAACCATGGCTCTCATTCTTTACTTCTTCACTTCACTTCATTTTCTTATCTTCACCTCATCCTTCATCTTCTTTCTCCTCATCCTCCACCCTCACTACCCTATGAGAATCATCTCAAAAACCACCTCAAAACCCCACACCACCTTCAATAAAAATGACCACCACCTCATCCTACACCCCCCTAGCAATCTCATGTTTGGATTTTGAGCACTTTGAGCCATCTTGGAATATTCTTCAGTTGCTCCAAGAGGTAAACCCTTTACTTTTCTTCTTTTTATCTAGTTTCTTAACCTCCTATTTGTGTTTAGAGTTCGATTAAGCTAGATTAGCGACTTTGGAAATTTCTAGAATGATTTAGTGGGTGATTTCAGTTGTTGAGATGTAATCGAAGTTTAGTTAGTGACTAAAAACCTTTAGTGATGATATTCTGGACAAACTTGAGACTAGAAGCCTAAAACACGAACTTATAATATTCCCGATGTCGATTTTTGACGAATTGTGATGACTCTGTAGAATTTTCTATGACCCGAGAGCTCTATAAAATAAGTTGCCATCACAGTGAGGTGTGCAGGCTACCAAGAATTTACCCTACAGACCCGAGCCCCCACTTTCATTTCCAGGTCGTAGATTTAATAAGAATGGTCGCAATTTTCGGCCTGACCAGGGAGTTTTGAGTTGGTTCTTGGTCCATGGTTCACTTATCTGATATGTAGACCTACCCTATATGCAAAATCTCTTAATTTCACATAGGTTAGAATTTGTGAGTGTTTCTCCATGTTGATGATTTCGGATTTCCGATTTATGAAAACTTGGTTTTGGTATTTGAGTTTGGACATGGTCGTTGGACGTTTGTACGTCAACGCTGAGGGTTATTTGGTTGTTCTTGCATGTGTGGGCTATAGGTTCTAACCTATAAGCACTTCGCGTGCCGTATCGATTTCGGATTTGGTTTTGATGTCGTTATGATTTGTATTGATTTGTAGGTACTTTTGCGTGGACTTCCGAGACGATGAAGGAAAACAAGAAGTTCATCGACTTCGGCTAAGCAAGGATATTGCAGGTGAGTATATCTATATCTACGGGAGAAGTCGGGTGGATGGAGTATAGAACCCCCGAAACCATAGTAATGTGAGAACCGATATGTAGAATATAATTGGAGAAACCAATGCTTAAGTAACTACGGATATAATCATAATGATAAGTACAAGATGACTTGAGTTGAGATGTTGATATGATGAAATGAGAATATGATGAAACAAGATGACTTGGACCGATATGTTGATATACAGATGCTAGGCGATATATATATACACATAAACGTATGCCGAGATATATATATGAGAATAAGAGATGAAATTATATGAAGGATGATAGATCCTTATCCTGATTTGATGACACTGTACGATGGATTACCGTACGCGATAAGATATACCGGATGATTGATCCACACTCGTGACTTGAGGATGATGTTCGATGATAGTGCCATATCTGATACTATAAGGCTGGATCGCCGACTTGTGGATTGTCTTGATTCAGAGAACCATTGATTTCTAAACACCTTGGTGGATAATGGTTTATATTGATTAATCTAGGTGTAGTTGTATACCTTATACCGTTCGTGCTTATGTTGTATCTTTTCCTTGTGACATGCGTACTCTGTTCCCAGCACTTACCTGTATATGGCTTTGTCTGCTAGCACACGTGCACTATTACCGATGATGCGCATGTTACGGATACACAGATTTTCCAGCTCACACATTTAATTTCCATTCCACTTACACAGTAGAACTGTTATATCACTGTAATGCTCTTAACTGTAAGTACAATCATTGTTCAGTGATTATCACATGACATGCTTATATGATAATACTTGAGATACTTACAGTACTGTTATATGCTTGCATATACTGCACTTTTTGGTTACATGCATTGAGATACTGTTTTCATGAGTTCTATGGATTTAAGAACCGCCGGTATGTTTTAACAAGTCTTATGATTGTTTTAAAAAAACGCGGTTTCTCGTGATGCGATTTGTGGCGTCCACCATGAGTTTTCTCGGTTATAAGCCATTAGATACCCGATTCGAGGAGTGAGGAGGCACCGTCTGTGGGTACATGGTGGACCCTGTACGGTACCCCGGGGTAAGAAGATCGTATAGATAGGCGATGAGCCCAGCAGGGGATGTACTACCTACCGGCGATAGTTAGGGCTCGGCAGTTATCCGGAGGATACCGACTGGAGTCGTGAGATAAGATAGATATGAAGGCCGATCCGAGGATACGGCGTCTGAGATATGATGATTTACGTGTCGATGCTGGATATGGGTTTTATGATATTTTCGAGTGTTGATGTTGGACACTCAGGTTTCATGATGATTGATGTGTCGTTGATGGACACACATTGGATGACACACATGTATACATGCATATATTGTAGATGACTGGATATTACATACTGATTACTGGCACAACATTGTTGTTGATACATATGCATATACGATCACCTTAGATACCATAGTATTACCTTCATGTTACAGTATGACCTAGGGATCGTTGTTCGTTCGATTTCTACCTGCTGATATTTTTTACTCACTAGTTGGCAACTCACCCCCGTTGTGCCACATTTTTCTTGCAGGTTCGACTACTCAGACCAGTAGCGGCTCGCTGGCACACAGCTTTCTTCGGGGAGTTTTTCTTTGGTAGGTGGGATACACATTTGGATCGTGACCACCCTTGTACCTACTTATTTATGTTGTATCTAGTTAAACCTCCATCAATTAGATACCAGACTATGTATATTTGGTAGACCTAGACACAGACTTATATATTCTCGAGATTTAGAGCGAGATGGGTGTTGGTCTCTCATTTGAGCTGGATGATTTCTTGGTTTTACTTATTATTCCTTCTGTGACCGATCTTCGCCGTAGGGCGTCGTATACATATGCTTTTGTGCGTGGTTGTGATTCCGCCAATTGGCGAAAAGTTAGCTCCCTCTTGGGGATGCCTATATTATTGCATGTATGTGGTTTTCGATCAAATTATACAAGGGAGGTGCTGCCCAAATTTCAAGGAAGAAAACGTTTAAAGATAGTATGTAAACTGTTGCATTTTCATATGATATTGCTTATGCTTTAAAAAAATGGCTTGAATTTCTTGTGCTTGTATTTCAAAACTACACCTCCACTATTTTCCGCAAAAAGATTTAGATTTCTGGGCTTCGACTTACTTGAATTACGGTGGGGTCCTGTAGACTTCATGTATTCTCGTACCGGTCAAGTGCCAATTTCGGGTCGTGACAGTAATAGTCCAAGTAACAGGTCTGGTAATGTGTCGTGAACATATCAAGCAGTGTATACTAACAGAAAGAATACTAGGTGGAAAACAGTAACCAATTATCTAAATACATCAGAAAAGAATAATGCATATTATCTATGTGGTAGAGTGTAACCAATCTATTCACATAACTATCTGAAATAATATTTTACGTTTGCTACAAGGTATAATTCAATCTAGATAAAGGATACTGAACTGATATAATATTATAATAATCTTATAATGAACCAGCATGCCACTAGATAAAGCCGTTATTGATATGAATACGGATTGATGCGGTAAAATTTGTAAATTGCAAATAACATGCAAAATATTTACATGCGCATACTAATAATGACTATATACGATGGAATACGTAATGTAGCATGTCGCAAGTTTAGAAACTTGCCTCGGAAACAACGGTTGATATGCAAGCGATGACTTCAACAGGTTGATCGACTATTGCTACATAAAGAATCAAAAGACAATGGCGTCCGCAATGATAAAGGTGTGGAGCATCTTGGCACGACATGACATGACATGGTGCGTGAAGCGACACGACACGGTGCTGGGCCTTGTGATGACACGGGGATGATGCGATGGTGGCACACAAGTGGCATAAGCTGAGCACGAAGCGGGTATGGCATGGCATAAGAACATGGCACATGGAGTGACACGGTATGGGTACGGTGATGATACGGTCATGGCATGGTCTGTAGGGTTCCTCTCGACGGCAGCAAGGTTTCGGGAGGCATCGTCCATGCCATTTTCAAAAATTTGCCGTTCCAAGGAACTCTAAACTAGAATCGATAACTAGAAATTAATACGGAAACTAATGTAAACTATTTTACATCTAAGTGAAATCGAAATACAACCTTTGTAGATCGGTCCATCAATTCATATGCTCCTTGTAGTAGTCCCTTCGCAGCGATCATCGTGCTCCCGGACTCTCGGACGGCTCCATGAGAAGATAACAACGGTATTGCTTGAAGTCTTCGAGGCCGAAGGTGATCTACGTCGAGGGAATACGAACTCAAGCTACCACTTCACCAAAGTGAAGCAAACACCCTATACTAAAGTTCTAATCTAGTAGAGGATGGTGAAATAGGAAATGGGTTCACTTTAGAATCTCTTTTCTCACAATATTTCCTCACTTGGATCAAACCCTAGCAAGCTTTTCTTTTTGGAAGAAGAAGATGAAGAAAAAGATAAGAATGGAATTAATCCAAGTGAGATAGCTAATCATGGGTGAGTGGGTATCATATACTAACTCATGTAGAGACATAACCATGGCTAATTATCATGGTTAGGTTAATTAATATCTAAAGTAAAAACAAAACTAGTGGATTAAGTCAATGCAACCATAAGTCTTATAATATATAATTAGTATGGTATAAGTCTTATACACCCATGTAATGTGTATCAACAACCATGATACAAAATGAACACAAATAAATATATATCACATATATATTAAGTTATGCACAAGTGAGAAAAACAAATGCGTAAGTAAACCAATGTTAGTTAATGTAAATTAGTATATCACATATACAATTATACACTAAATTATTAAATCAACACTTGACTTAATAATCCAGTTATATCACATATAACCGACTAATATCCAATGTATTGACTTATCGAATCAACCCTTGATTCGATAACCTGGTTATATCGTATATAATCGATCAATACAAACATCGCGAGAATAGAATACGGTATCACATACTCACATTATTCTCAGTCCCGCACATATCACATATTCATTCCTATTTCGTTTTGCCTGAGCCAGTAAAACCTCTATGTAGGACTCTAAAGACTCATCAATACGCCGGCAGTAGGTGATGATCACATCAAGCACCCACAAGCCGTCAGCGGTACTAGCTGGACGTAACGGCTACCCGGGTATTGAGAGATCAGAAGATCAGCAAGCAAGCCCGCTCCAACTCCTGCAAAAGCCTGACAGTGACACTACCGTACAGTCCGGTCTCCTCGTCTGATATATCTCATATCAAGTCTAGGGATGGTAAACGTCAGACCCCAATAACCGATAAGTCATGCCGATATGAGGCCCATAACGGGTTGAGAAACTACTGGTAACACTTACCAGTAAATCTCTAAACCAGCCCTGGCTAGGGACTTCCCTGTTATGGCCAATTGAGCACAGCGCAACATCAACCCCCAATACCGGGAGAGACGAAACCCCTCCTATCGCTCATTGCCTCCATGTGACTCGGGACTGTACCCAAAAACCACCGTTTTGCATGCCTTCTTGGACGTGGTAAGGTGGAAATAAAAGCACAGTGGGAATCACACAAGACTCTATGACGATCTCGGGTCTACAGACTAACCTGTACCTGTGTCACCAGAGAACTGCTATCTGACGTGAGGTATAATACCATATGGGAGTTCTCGGCGAGCTCGTCCAGTGTACCCAGTCTCCACTGAGCACCCGTATATCATCTCTGATGTCAAACACCAATGGATATGTGATCATCCATCGCCTATCTATATGGGTCGAGAAGGTATACGCTAGTCTACTCTGGTATATCGATGCCCCGTCTCGATACACCCATGACTAGGGACCTTGAAGGATGTACTTATGGACTACGATGTCCCCACTAGTATGATCCGCATCATAGTCCAGGTAGTCAAGTACACATCCTAAGGGCTTTACCAACATGTAACAGAGAGATAATCAATGTACACATTAAGGTAAAGAGTAACCAGATAGCATACTATCATGTCGAGCAAGAAAGTCCTCCCTATATATGTCCAAGCATCCACTACAATATACATCTCATGTATAGTAATGGCCTCTAGGGCATACATATAACTAACAATCTCCCACTTGCACTAGGGCCATCTGATAACAGTGGTTGTAGTATCTCATACTCAACCATCACATAAAAGTCTCTCTCTGGGAAAAGGACTTTGTGAGTGGATCCGCCGTGTTGTCCTCTGAGTCTACTCTCCTAACCATGATCCCCTGGAGATCAACCATCTCCATGATCAGGTGATACTACCTTAGAATATGTCTAGATCGCTGATGGGACGGGCGTTCCTAGGCATAAGCCACAACCCCATTGTCATACAATAGTAGGAACGAAGTTCATCTCATGAACTAAAATACACCCAGACTTCCTCTTTGGTAGCATCTTTGGTAGCGATATATCCAGCCTTTATCGTCTAGTATGCCACGGTATTTATCTTGAAACACTTCCAACATACCGTCCCTCCACTGAGGGTAAAGACAATGCATGTGACTGACATTCAGTCGACCTTATCACCCTGGAAGCTATCCAGTGATTCTTCCCAGGATCGATTGATACCATCTCACTACCCCTAGTGAAAATCCTAAAATCCACATAGATATATCTCATAGATTCAAAAACCCTGGATTTAGGAAGTATCAGCTTGATCCTGTATGGAGAATCATTATGATAAGAGGAGATTGACCGAGTGTAGCATAGGAAACTCCTTTCCCATCAAGAGTATGTTATCCACGTACAATACGGTGATCGCCACCATACTCCCTACTACCCCTTTTGTATATACAAGGTTCATCTACCATTTTTATGAAGTCAAACTTTTTAACTATCATATCAAAACAGATGTTCCAACTCCGCGATGCCTGCTTTAACCTGTAAAGCAACTTGCACACTTTTACGCTGCTCCCACTGTCTACGAAGCCCCTGGCTGTGTACTTATAGACGCTCCTTTCTAAATCACTATTTAGAACAGCAGTCATGACACCCAACCGCCAGATATCGTAGTCATGGTATGTAGAAGTGGCAAGTAGGGTCTGGATGGACTTAAGAATAGGCCCCAGAAAAGGTTTCATCATTATCCAGGCTTGGTTGATGAAGAGAACCTTTAACAAGTCTAGGTTTGAAATTCTCAACTTTTCCATGTACACCAAGTAATCTTCTCAAGATATACTTGCTCCTAATGGGGATTTAACCCTTTAGATATAGCAACCAAAGTCCATACTTCGTTGGTGTACATAGATTCCATCTCAGATCGCATAGCATCCAGCCATTCTCACAGAGTCCCCACTCCTGATGGCCTGCTCGAAACTAGTTGGGTCATCATCTCATGATGAAATCCTCGCTCCCACTGTCATATAGAAACCAAAGTATCTCTCAGGTGGGTGAGGAACCCTACCAGATCGGCGGAGAGGCTGAGCTTTGTTGGGAGCTATTGAATCCTCCGGTTCTACCGAATCATCAGCTGTAGTTTGTATAGCTGGAACTCTTTCCAGTTCTACCTCATGACCACTAATTTGTTTCCAAAATAAATTCCTTTTCTTAAAAAGGTGGCATGCCGAGAAACAAAACACCTTTTGTTCCTTGGTGTGGTAGAAGATATTCCTTTGCAAATGCTTGGGATATCCAACAAACTTCTATGGAACTGACCTTGCCTCGAGCTTGTCCGGATTTTGCTTTTAGACATAGGCCGGACAACCCCAAATCTTAAATTGCTTAAGAGATGGGCTCTTACCATACCATATCGCATATGGAGTGCTAGGCACCTGATTTGGTTGGAACGCCATTCAATAGGTATGCAACTTCTCAAGTGCTTAACTCCCTAAAAGGAAATAGGCTACTCAGTAGTACTCATCATAGAGCGTACCTTATCTAATAGGGTGTAATTTCTCCGTCCCGATACACCGTTGAGCTGTGGTGTATACGGAGGAGTAATGCTGAGAGAGAATCTCATTCTCCTTTAGAATAGTCCAGGAATTCCGTGCACAAGTATTCTCCTCCCCGATCTCATCGAAGGACATAATACTTATACCCGTTTTGGTTATCTACTTCTAACTTATATTCATTGAATATCTCAAAAGGTTTAGACTTGTGTTTCAACAGGAACATATGTCCGAATCTTGACAGATCATCAGTGAATGTAATGAAGTACAAAGAACCGATCCTGACATGTGTAGACTGGGGACCTAGATACATCATCATGTATCAATCCCAAGAGTTCACCAACTCTTTCTCTGTTTCCATTAAACGGAGTTATGGTCATCTTATCTTTGTGACATGACTGGCAAGTTTCACAAGATGTAAATTCAAACTGATTTAAATATGCTTCTTTATGTAACTTAAGCTAGTCGGGTCGTATTGATATGACCTAGCCTATAATGCCTCAAGAAGGATTCGTTCATTTCTGAACTCTTCCTCTTGTGTGTGTTCTGTACGTTAAGAACTGTAGTTTGATTTAGAACATATATGCTTTTATATAACGTGCCTGAACCGATCAACTCTTGATATAGGAAATGTTCAAAACATTATCCATCAACACAAAATTATATCCTTTCTTTACTAAAAAAGAGACCGATATGATGTTGTATATCAGGTTCGATATCAAACAACATTCGTTCAGAATCAAAGTATTTGGTAATACAGGGTGATAACTGCCAACATCTTGGCTGCAACAATTGCATCGTTTCCAACTCTTGAAATTTTATCACCCTTTCTCAGTTCTCTACTTATCTGCAGCCCATGTAACAGCTTTACATATGTGGGATCCTGATCCGGTATCTCATACCCAGGACGTAGAAGATACTGAGAAACAGTTCTTGGTAATGAACACACCCGAAGAAGATGCATCATCATACACTTTCTTCGTTTGGGCGGCATGGGAATCCTTGTAATCCTCTATTTCCTGCTCGATCTTATAACAATTATAAGTTTGAGCGGGACCAACATTCCCCAACACAGTATAACAAGCGGGTTCGGTCAATATATCCATATTATTATCTTGATTAAGGCGTGACATGGTCGCAACCTGGAGAGAGAGAGAGAAGAAAACACTCTACGTGCGCTCTTGCAAGATCAGATTGGTCATTATTTTATCTAATCAGGATGGATCCCACTATTTTTATCAAATCTTCCTTCAAAGCCTAAAAGGAAAGACTAGCCGGGATTAATTACACCCTACAAGTTCTCCAATCTTTCGGCCAGGCCAGTGCCGGTACTTTGAGTAGGGTTCCCCGTGCTTTCACACGGACCTGATTAAAATAAACCTCGTTTTCCCAGGGGCGTAACCCCGTTGACACCTTTCTAGACACCTACTTTATCGGCTAATTGTAATGTATAAAACTCTCTCAGGAGTAATAATTACTCGCAGTGGGTATCGGGATCCAACTATCTCATAGAAGGTATGCAATCTCATTGCAAATTTCAACACATGAAATTCCCGATAATTTTTCCCCTAACCTCCTATGACCTTGACAGAGGCCAACAAACCATAGGATGCTAGTTAAGTTCAACCCTTCATTTCTTGATTGAATTAAACCCCACCCAGACGACCCTTGACAAAGGCCAACAAGGTCGCACGACTACCCTAACCCAATCTGCATCATATGCATAAGCAGATAAGTAATAGTCAGCTACCGCACACTACGCCTTGACAAAGGCCAACAAACACAGCATGAATACTAACTACTACTTATCTGAAATGACGGAGGGCTACGACATGTTTTTCTGAAAACCTATTGCGTAATGAACTTGATATCGTTGTAGAATCAAATGATTTTAAAATGGAGTGTTTTTTAGGCCTTTGCTAGTTTTGCTAAAGAGGTCACTCCCGGTGAAGGGATCTCGACTCTTTCCTCGTCGAATGAGGTGTAGGATATATCTCATATATCACTATGCAAAGCAAAAACTATAAAAGCAATCAAAAGACAAACCGAAGGTTGTAGCATCTGCCAATTATTGCTAAAGGAGTCACTCCCGGTGAAGGGACCTCGCCCCTTTCGTTATCGAATAAGGTGCAGGATGTTCTACAAGGAACACCGCTATGCAAAACAAGAACTGTAGCTACCTGTTTTTGAAAATTCTATTCCACAACATCTTTTAGGTTTCTTTTCTTTCATTAATCACATTAATGAAGTCCCATCATTTAAGTCACCTAAACATCACAGATAAATACGACGTAAACTTATGCCATCCGCATTCGCCTCGATGTCCCGTTATGCACCGTTAGGTTAGGTAACTAACGACCGAGCGGGGCAATGCTAGTGTGGGTGTAAAACATAAGCAACGTCTATATAATATATCATATATACTATATACAGTATCTATCTCAACATATCAAATGATCACATCACAGATACCGCAGTAGAAGAAACATATGAAATATTGGATATACTAGGAGGTCCGTATTTTATTTTGAGCCTGTATAAAACACGGATTCCACGGTCGTAATGAATAGCCAAACTCACACCCCTAGACCCTTACAAGAGCGGCAAGCAACCTTACCAATTCTAGAGTTAGGAGACCTGGACTCGACTCATCGAGTTGGTCTCCCACTGGACTCTAGAACCCGGTTACTTGTGCTCTCTTCCTTGGGTCTATCCTAGTGTGGAAAAGTAAATAATATACATATGGTGACATCAACCTCAACCCGGAAGTGCCCCAATAAAATAATATTACATACATTTAATTTTACATGAATGAAAATAAACTCTCATCTCACATAAAAACCCCCGGCTATTCAAACCGCGACGATCCAATATAACATATCCAGCAACACATAACATCACATGTCATCAACATAAGTAAATATGCGCATCCCAATTGTCTTTGACATATAGCAACGAAACCAGCGATATCACATATTACACTTACGGTCGCAGAAAAGAAACTGTAAAACTACAATATTTGGAATCCATAAACACCTTAGACATTCTAAATCCGAAATATCACATACTTCGCATTTCATTCCTAACAATATGAATTCCACATATTGTATCAGATTACAGAAAAAGCTAGACGATATTAAACATTCCAATTGAATCATTAAACACCCCAAATTACCCAGAAAGCTCAACACTTGAGCGTAGTTTAAAGTAATTCAGCACACGCCACAACACAAATGAACCGGCCATAGAAGGGCCAAACCAACGCCTCACATGTGGTACCGCTGAACCACCACAAACCCGAGGGTTCAGTTGCGGTTTTGACGGTCACATAATCGAGTTAAGATTTTGTTCTTCTAGAGGGTCCATCACATAACTTGCATGATCTTTGAAAGCTTTTTAACTACGGGAAAAAATCCAACACTTGGAAAAATTTTCGGGAAGGGAAAAAGTAGGTATTTGACATCCGATTGAACTTTTTAATATCGTCTAAAGTATCCCGAAAACAGTTAAAATACGACTACGAAACACTCCGATTTGTTATTATAGTAAATTAACATCACATGACAATTTAGCAAAAAATAAACAACACCTGAAGCACCAAAACCCATGTAACAGAACACTGGAGAAATTTGGAGGGGGTCTCGGAAATGGCCGGTATGGGGGGGTCTCGCCGGCCCAAAAGTTTCCAAATGCCTCCAAATTTCATCAGTGTTCATGTTATCACATATATATGACTCTGCACTTGTTTAAAAAATTTTTAGGGATCGTTTTAAAATCGACAGAAACATAGATTTTAGGGTTTCAAGTTCGGAGTTTGTTTCGTGTTCGTAATCTAACAATATCCGTATTATTTCCTAGCTAGGATCTGATACCACTGTAGGGTTCCTCTCGATGGCAGCAAGGTTTCGGGAGGCATCGTCCATGTCATTTTCAAAAAAAATTCGTTTCAAGGAACTCTAAACTAGAATCGATAACTAGAAATTAATACGGAAACTAATGTAAACTATTTTACATCTAATTGAAATCGAAATACAACCTTTGTAGATCGGTCCTTCACTTCATATGCTCCTTGTAGTAGTCCCTTCACTGCGATCATCGTGCTCCCGGACTCTCGGACGGCTCCATGAGAAGATAGCAACGGTATTGCTTGAAGTCTTCGAGGCCGAAGATGATCTACGTCGAGGGAATACGAACTCAAGCTACCATTTCACCAAAGTGAAGCAAACACCCTATACTAAAGTGCTCATCTAGTAGAGAATGGTGAAATAGGAAATGGGTTCACTTTAGAATCTCTTTTCTCACAATATTTCCTCACTTGGATCAAACCCTAGCAAGCTTTTCTTTTTGGAAGAAGAAGATGAAGAAAAAGATAAGAATGTAATTAATCCAAGTGAGATAGCTAACCATGGGTGAGTGGGTATCATTTACTAACTCATGTAGAGACATAACCATGGCTAATTATCTTGTTTAGGTTAATTAATATCTAAAGTAAAAACAAAACTAGTGGACTAAGTCAATGCAACCATAAGCTTCATGAACCTTCATGCATATGAGCTCATCATCCACTGATTTTAGAATTACTTTAAATATAAAAAACCTAACACTATAATTAGTATGGTATAAGTCTTATACACCCATGTAATGTGTATCAACAACCATGATACAAAATAAACACAAATAAATGTATATCACATATATATTAAGTTGTGCACAAGTGAGAAAAACAAATGCTTAATTGAACCAATGTTAGTTAATGTAAATTAGTATATCACATATACAATTATACACTAAATTATTAAATCAACACTTGACTTAATAATCGAGTTATATCACATATAACCGACTAACATCCAATGATTTGACTTATCGAATCAACCCTTGATTCGATAACCTAGTTATATCGTATATAACCGATCGATACAAACATCGCGAGAATAGAATACGGTATCACATACTCGCATTATTCTCGGTCCTGCACATATCACATATGCGGTCCTATTTCGTTTTTCCTGAGCCAGTAAAACCTCTATGTAGGACTCTAAAGTCTCGTTAATACGCCGGCAGTAGGTGATGATCACATCAAGCACCCACAAGCCGTCAGCGGTACTAGCTGGACGTAACGACTACCCGGGTATTGAGCGATCAGAAGATCAGCAAGCAAGCCCGCTCCAACTCCTGCAAAAGCCTGACAGTGACACTACCGTACAGTCTGGTCCCTCGTCTGATATGTCGCATATCAATTCTAGGGGTAGAAAACGTCAGACCCCAATAACCGATAAGTCATGTCGATATGAGGCTCATAACAGGTCGAGAAACTACTCGTAACACTTACCAGTAAATCTCTAAACCAGCCATGTCCAGGGACTCCCTGTTATGGCTAATCGAGCACAGCGCAACATCAACCCCGAATACCGGGAGAGACGAAACCCCTCCTATCGCTCATTGCCTCCATGTGACTCGGGACTGTACCCAAAAACCACCGTTTTGCCTGCCCCCTTGGACGTGGTAAGGTGGAAATCAAAGCACAGTAGGAATCACACAAGACTATGACGATCTCGGGTCTACAGACTAATCTGTACCAGTGTTACCAGAGAACTGCCATCTGATGTGAGGTATAATACCATCTGGGAGTTCTCGGCGAGTCCGTCCAGTGTACACAGTCTCCACTGAGCACCCGTATATCATCTCTGATGTCAAGCACCAATGGATATGGGATCATCCATCACCCATCTATATGGGTCGAGAAGGTATACACTAGTCTACTCTGGTATATCGATGCCCTGTCTCGATACACCCATGACTAGGGACCTTGAAGGATGTACTTATGGACTACCATGTCCCCACTAGTATGATCTGCATCATAGTCCAGGTAGTCGAGTACACATCCTAAAGGTTTTACGAACATGTAACAGAGAGACAATCAGTTTACACGTTAAGGTAAAGAGTAACCAGATAGAATAATATCATGTCGAGCAAGAAAGTCCTCCCTATATATGTCCAAGCATCCACTACAATATACATCTCATGTATAGTAATGGCCTCTAGGGCATACATATAACTAACATGGTCTGGGTACTGTGCATGGTCTGGTGATGGTTTGATCTGGATATGGTGCATAGTTTAGTGGTGGTCTGGTCTGGGTGTGGTAGCGGCATGGTGGTGGTCTGGTGATGATATTGTGGTGGTCTGGTGATGACATGGTAGTGGTCTGGTGGTGGCATGGTGATGGCATGGTGGTGGCATTGTGATGGCATGGTGGTGTGATTGAGAATGAGAGGAGAGAGAGAGAGTTAGAAACGGGGAAGAGAGAGAGAGAGAGAGAGAGTTATATGAGAAATATTATAAGTATAATATATATATATATATATATATATATATATATATATATATATATATAATATTAGGGTAACTAGATAATATCAAATCATTTCAACTATTACCCGAATCTAATCAAAAAATATAGTTTTGAGAATAAAATAAATACGTAAAGATTTTGGTCATAATGTAATAATGTAGTGTTAAATACATATACCCCCAAATAAAATTTAAATAAATATACATAAAGATTTTCTAAATATTTTGTTGTATATATTTTAGAATTTGACCATAATAGATAAGAACCACAATAAGATATGGAGTGATATGCCATGCAAAGTCAGTTAGAAAAATATTATTTATTTATATCTTTTATTATAAATAAATATATAAAGATTTAAACATATATAAAGAATATATAGTACTCGATTCACATAGATACACTATACTAGTAAATACTAGATATAACCTTGTACCATATCGGGTTCTAAACATGCGGGTCGGGTCGGATAACGACTATTGCTACTTGAATCATTCGCAACCCAATAGCAAAAAGAATGAAAGAATTTTAAAATAAGATTTAAAATACCAAATTATATTGTATAAATGTACTAGGGTGTTAGATTATACCCAACTACAAAAGAATTTCGTCCTCGAAATTCACGGAACAAGAAAAAGACAAGAAGATACGGATCTAAGAAAAGATGTGGGGAAACTTTTGTCGAATCTCGTCTTCACGTTCCAAAGTAGATTCTCCATGCGAACGATTTCCCCACAAAACAAGCACCAGAGGGATTACCCTATTCTTGAGAACCTTTTCTCGTTAATTCACAATCGCAATTGGTTGCTCTTTATAAGTCAAATCTTCTTTCACGGTCAATTTCGAGTGATTAAGGACGTGTGTCTCATCTCGAACATACTTACTGAGTTGAGATACATGAAACACGTCATGAACACCCGCAAAGGATGATGGTAAAGCCAATCGATAAGCGACCTCTCCTACTCACTCAATGATATCGAAAGGCCCCACGAATCGATGACTAAGCATGCCTCGACTACCAAATCGGATTACTCCTCTAGCCGGGGATATCTTCAAGAATATAAGATCACCAACAATGAACTCCAAAGGTCTTCTTCCAGTATCAGCCTAACTTTTCTGTCGATCCTGTGCCACCTTCATATGATTACAGATCAAGTTAACTTTCTCCATAGTTTACACAATGAGATCCGGTCCTAACAATCTACTTTCTCCAACATCTTCCCAATTGACAGGCCGTAACGACTGTAAAATCTTTGTACAAAATTTTTCTGTTGCTATACAAGAAAAGAGTATTATAGCCTGAGTTGGAGTTATAAGTTACTTTTGCTAAATAAAAGCAAGAAGCCACTTGTATCTCACTGTTCATCTTATAAAACTGTATTTTAATAGCACTCATTCATTATCAATTTTGTTATATATCGGTACTATTAATCAGTGTCTGCTCAGTAATTACAGATTATAGGTATTCATGATAAAATACTGGAAACACACTCAATATCACGGATATAGCATTTAGGAGCCGACACTGCAATCAAAACAGAAAATCGACCGATATTCAAAGAGCCCTTTTGCAAATAAACATGCGTACACAATTTTGGTCCAACACAATACATGTGTGCACATACCTCTTTTGAGACATGGACCATGGTGGGGGCTGCCTTGGCACACTCATGACTTGTGCAAATGGGCACAAGTGAGTGTGATGTGTGTTAAATATAAAAAGTTTTGATGTGATGTAATGCAACACTTTCCCTCCAATTCTACAGAGTACAAATCAGGGTTATATAGAGAAATCAAACAGCACCAGAATAATAGTGGGTAACACACAGGTCCACCATACCAAGACGAGCCCCGGTGCTCGGATCCAGACCGGCGAGACCCCCCATAAATCCGGTGACACCATTCCCCCTAGCTCATTTTCCCCTCATTTTTCTTCTGGCACTTTATAGGCATCACATCATCCATTTTATGTTGTTTGTTTATTCTATTTTGATGCCTATAAATACCAGGAAAGATTAGAGCAAATGTGTGCATAGATATATACCCTTTTTCATTTTTCTTTTGTTTTGGTTTAGCTTGAGAGTTGAGTGAGCTTCAACTTGGTTTCTTCTTCTTCTTCCATCTTGAAGATTTCTTTTGAGAGCCTTATTATGGAGGTTGAACAAGTTACCAATATCTTGTACCTAAACTTCTTCAAGTGTTAATAATATTGCTTTTGTTTTGTTTACTTGCTTCTTTCCCTTACTTGCTTTCTTTTGCTATTCTTATGTGTAACTAATTTTTCTTTGGTTGTGGTGATGGTGAGGAAATGAGATGAAAGGCTTTCCCTTCCTCCACCTCTAGTTTTTATTTAATGTGCTTATATTTGTGATTCAAACTTAAAGATTGTTTATGTATTGATGTGATATGGTATTTTTAAACCATGGTTACTTGTAACCTCTTCATATACCATACTCACTCCCTTTCCCCATTTCACAATGTTTAAGCTAAAATCAAATTGGTGTTAAGTTTGCTAAGTTTAGATACGGTATTTTGTGACCAAGTGTTTGACAAACCCTCGATTTTCATATACCCTATACTATCACAAACACTTAGCAAAGTTAACATTAAAACTAATTGCTCTCGCTCGCTAACTTGTGTTTTTGATGTTGATGTATGGTTGCTAACCCTTGTGTTTAGCATTGATACCTCAAGCTTGGACATACAAACGGTAAGTGAACAATACGGACCCGTTTCGTGTTTTGCATCAAATATCGGTATTTTGATGATTTATGCTTCGCAGCCGCCTTGAAAAGTCATGCTTCACGCCGGGATCGACACACGGACGGATAACTCATGAGCAAGGGAGCGTCGAAGAAAACGTCACGATTCGACTATCCGAGCCAAAGCCGCGACCATTTCATTCTTAACTTGTTATCTTTGATTTCGTGTTTTATATTTTCGTAACAAACCAACCGATTCATTATTTGTTGAACCTTAAACAACAAAACCTAATACACAATTCCCAGCGGATCAACCTGTACTTGCCGGCTTACTACAACTCGCTGTGCACTTGCAGTTTATAAATTTTAAAACGAGATTGAGCTCGGGTGCGCATCCATTTCCAAAACCGATTCTATTTTCAAAATATACGTGTTTGCGCACGCGGGTGAGGCCCCAACAAGTTTTTGGTGCCGTTGCCGGGGAACTAGTAGTCATTAGGTATTGTTATTTCTGGTTCGTACTAACAAACTAACTACTAACTCAACATTTTTTCAAAACTAACAAAACGAACTTTTTCTAACTTATTCTCTATCCTTAAAACTTGCAATCACCCTGAAATTAAATTAAATAATCAAAGTATACTAGTAGACTACTAATATAGCCTAGAAGAGCCACACAAAATTCGACCACAAATACTCTGCGTTTGGCCGGCGACATTGGTGAAAATTCCGATCTCCCCGGCCCAATCAAGGTGTTTTTGATTTTTTTTTTGTGTTATGTACAGTTCCTTGTCAGTAATCTATTGGTATTATTTGATTTTTGTAATTTTGTGTGTGCAGGAATTGGGGCATATATATCACTTTTGGCACTAAATATCGTATTTTCCGACATTTCAGGTTTTTAAACGAAATTACGACCAGCGATCGTGCGGAGCGAGGCTCAAATTCAATTTCAAGAAGTTAGTGAAATATAGTGCCAAAGATCCGGATAGTTTGAACCGCTCAAGCGAACATTCAAATACCCGAAATCACTTCAAAGGTGTTTTCTAACCCAAAATCGCATTGGTACGTAATTTCCTAACACATTCCTCTCGAATCCGACACATTCCAATATTTCTATCTTCTGCAGGATTCTTCGCACAAGCTTTCCACCAATTGCACAGAGAACTAACCGTATTTATTTCAGCGATTAAATTTAAACAGAAAAAGAATTGATTGATTGATTAATTTTCTTAAATTCTTTTATTGATTGTGCATCTGCATCTTAATACGGAAATTAAGGGCAAAAATACCAAACAAGATACGGTAAAGGATTTCATCACCTTTCTCCGTGGCCTACAAATCACAAAACTTCATTCTTGCATACCCACAGTAATTTAAAATCAACTAGAACTTTGACTTTAAGGACTTCGCGCTCATTAGGAGAAGTTGACGTGTTTAGAACACCGCTTAACGGTATATCGTTCCTTGGGTGTCTAGGCAAGTGTTCAAGAGAAAGGGTTATCTAATTAAGGAACTTCACGAAAGCGTTGGAAAACCTCCCCTTATCTCTTACACTTACCTGGCTTCGTGATCCGTATACCTTGAGCCCGTTTCTCGACACAGTTTTACTTCGACAATCAGGTTCTTGAGCAGGTCTAGTTGACTAGCATAACATAGACTGCTAGGGGTGTGATATTCTTTATTGTTGTGACATTTGTGAATTCTTGTTAATATAGGTGACACACAATTCAATTTAATTTTTCACGATAAGAATAGGATTGTGAAAAATCATAGGGAGGAAGACAGCCTGGAAAAATGGTCTTTCATACAGAGTTTTGAGGGATTATTTGTGAATGAACTTGATATTTTAGGTGAGTTTTAGTCAGGATCAATTTGGGAACATCCCATGAACCTTTCATTTTCTAAATTTTTTGTGGATGAACTCCAGTTTTTAAACGAACTTGACTCCGAAACTCAACACGAGCTTCTTGAAAATTCAATTCATCCGGGCAACAATTCTTTTACCTCTTCAAAACTTCATCTTCACCTTCAGCTTCTTCTGATCCCTACCTTTACACGCCCATGCCATTCACTAACAACTAACATATACATTTGCTTTTGCCTTTTCTTGTTTGTTATATACATATTCTTTTACCAGCCCTTACATTATATAGACAAAATTTTTAAATGGCCGGTATTAATTTCTGGACTAAACCAATCTTTTAACTTGTATATGCTGTAATTAGTCTTAGGTTTTTTTTCTTTTTCTTTAAATAAAAATCTCACCCTAATGTCTAAGTCTAGCTACCGGAGACGGGGGCAACGATGAGGACATCGTCAAACTCAGGTTTGGGGGTGAGCACGGCGTTTATTTTGCTGCATCATGTGTATATTCTGCATTGTATACATATTAAAAAACCCAAAAAATTGAAAAAATTTCCCAAAAATTAAAAAAAAATTCATGTTAGCTAGCGGGGGAACTTAGATTCGAAGTCTGACGGTTCGGTTGATAAGATAGAAGCAACTAAATCTTTTTCGACAGATTGAAAACCCGAAAGATAACCCTCCTTTGAGTTTAACCGTAGCCGATATACGTCTTTTATATCACTTTACAAGTGTCATATGTGTTTGAGAATTTGATGAAAGTCTGACATGTCTAAAAAACTTTTGAAAACTGATAAAATATCTTTAGGATCAAACATGTTTGTTTTGAGTTAAGTAATATCAAGAATAGTTCATAAAGTGAAGTGAATATGAAGAATATTATTGAGCTTTTAATAGAAACTAAAAGTCTGAAAAATAACCCATCTGGAACCTTGTTGGAGTAATTACACACCTTATCCACATTTAACGTCTTCGAATTTAAAAGAAATGCTGGCTATATCTCCGTTTTCACTGAGTTCAGAATATTTTAAATAAAATAAGTCTTTTGTTTTGTGGCCTTGGTAACTTCGGCAATTAAGTCCTCGTGGTGTCTTCACACCTAATGCCCTAGAACCATCTGGTTTGGAAGTCATTGACCCAAAAATCACTAAGTTTCTAATCGCCAAATAAAACAAGCTAAGCAAGTGTTCTCTCCGAGTTAAAAGTCCTCAAGGTTCTTTGTGGGAGAATAATCTTGGCAGAGACGAGTTTCTATTAAAACAGTTTTTTCGCGGAGATATTAAAGTATATTTATAAAAGACGTTCTGCACGATAACTTGGGTGTGTATGAATAAAAACAGGTAGGAGTGAAGAATAACAATTTGGTTCTCTATTAAAAATGATGTATATTCTGACTTGAAACCTAACTTGAGAACAAAAACTTGAGAAAATCTTAACTCCTTTTCAAACTCGTGTGATCCTTTAGAAGTTTATCCTTGTCCGTATTTATGACATGGTAACCCTAATCAAGTTCTTAAAAACTTATGAACACTATCCGCACAACCACATAAAGACGCATATAAGCTTATGTTAAATAATTTGTGAGGAGTGAAAAATAGGGTTTGACGTTTCTAACTTGGTTAATAGAACTTCTAGCTTTGATTCTTAAATTTAAGATTAAAATCAACAGTTACTCCTCGACGCTAACTTGACTGGATTTTGTGGGTGTAATCCGCTGAAAACCCTCAGGAGACAACACTCCTCCAACTAGGGACACCTAGAGATTTAACGGCTTGTTGCACGTGCTCAGTGCAATCGCGTTCCGTGCGAAAGTGAGGCTAGGATTTTTTTTTGCTCGGGATGAGCAAAAGATAAGTTTGGGGGTATTTGTTCATCTCATAAAACTGTATTTTAATAGCACTCATTCATTATCAATTTTGTTATATATCGGTACTATTAATCAGTGTCTGCTCAGTAATTACAGATTATAGGTATTCGTGATAAAATACTGGAAACACACTCAATATCACGGATATAGCATTTAGGAGCCGACACTGCAATCAAAACAGAAAACCGACCGATATTCAAAGAGCCCTTTTGCAAATAAACATGCGTACACAATTTTGGTCCAACACAATACATGTGTTCACATACCTCTTTTGAGACATGGACCATGGTGGGGGCTGCCTTGGCACACTCATGACTTGTGCAAATGAGCACAAGTGAGTGTGATGTGTGTTAAATATAAAAAGTTCTGATGTGATGTAATGCAACACTTTCCCTCCAATTCTACAGAGTACAAATCAGGGTTATATAGAGAAATCAAACAGCACCAGAATAATAGTGGATAACACACATGTCCACCATACCAAGACGAGCCCCGGTGCTCGGATCCAGACCGGCGAGACCCCCCATAAATCCGGTGACACCATTCCCCCTAGCTCATTTTCCCCTCATTTTTCTTCTGGCACTTTATAGGCATCACATCATCCATTTTATGTTGTTTGTTTATTCTATTTTGATGCCTATAAATACCAGGACAGATTAGAGCAAAGGTGTGCATAGATATATACCCTTTTTCATTTTTCTTTTGTTTTGGTTTAGCTTGAGAGTTGAGTGGGCTTCAACTTGGTTTCTTCTTCTTCTTCCATCTTGAAGATTTTTTTTGAGAGCCTCATTATGGAGGTTGAACAAGTTACCAATATCTTGTACCTAAACTTCTTCAAGTGTTAATAATATTGCTTTTGTTTTGTTTACTTGCTTCTTTCCCTTACTTGCTTTCTTTTGCTATTCTTATGTGTAACTAATTTTTCTTTGGTTGTGTTGATGGTGAGGAAATGAGATGAAAGGCTTTTCCTTCCTCCTCCTTTTGTTTTTGTTTAATGTGCTTATATTTGTGATTCAAACTTAAAGATTGTTTATGTATTGATGTGATATGGTATTTTGAAACCATGGTTACTTATAACCTCTTCATATACCATACTCACTCCCTTTCCCCCTTTCACAATGTTTAAGCTAAAATCAAATTGGTGTTAAGTTTGCTAAGTTTAGATACAGTATTTTGTGATCAAGTGCTTGACAAACGCTCGGTTTTCATATACCCTATACTATCACAAACACTTAGCAAAGTTAACACTAAAACTAATTGCTCTCACTCGCTAACTTATGTTTTTTATGTCGATGTATGCTTGCTATACTTTGCGTTTAGCATTAATACCTCAAGCTTGGATATACAAACGGCAAGTGAACAATACGGACCCGTTTCGTGTTTTGCGTCAAATATCGGTATTTTGATGATTTATGCTTCGCAGCCGCCTTGAAAAGTCATGCTTCACGCCAGGATCGACATAAGGACAGAAAATTCATGAGCAAGGGAGCGTCGAAGAAAACGTCGCGATTCGACCATCCAAACCAAAGCCACGGCCATTCTTACTTAACTTGTTTTCTTTGTTTTCGTGTTTTATATTTTCATGACAAACCAACCAATTCATTATTTGTTGAATCTTAAACAACAAAACCTAATACACAATTTCCTGCGGATCGACCCGTACTTGCCGTCTTGCTACAACACGCCGTGCACTTGTAGTTTATAAATTTTAAAACGAGACCGAGCTCGCGTGCGCATCCATTTCCAAAACCGATTCTATTTTCAAAACATACGTGTTTGCGAGCGTGGGTGAGGCCCCAACACTTACTGGTAAAGCCCTTGAATTGCTGTGATGTAGCCCCTGTATTCGATCCCCATCAGACACAATTATTTTTCTGTTTTTTCTTTTTAAATTTTTGGAAGCCTAAAAGATTGCACGTGCAATACACATGGAAATGAAAAGTTCAGAAAAATAAAACATGTGCAAAATAGTTTAAATATGGATTTAATCTGGTGGTACGAATTTCGAGGCAAATGCCTCAAGATGGCCGGCCAAAATGGCCTAAAAACCGGCGGGGATGGTCGGGATTGCTCCAATGAGCCCCGAGCTTTGCACACTAGACCTTTCAGCTACCCCTAACTCCTCTGCACTATTTGATTTCCCTGCAATCAAACAGAGACCTTTCATTTCACAATTTAATATCATTTTAAAAACTTTTTAATCCAAATTTTAATTCTCAAACCCTAATTCTCCACTATAAATACCACCTCTATCTTGGACCAGCACCATTCTGAAAATTCTATCCAAAACTCTCTAAAAAGTTTCTAATGCAAGTGAAGTAAAAGTGAAGTTAGCAAGCACGTTGTTTCCTGCGAAGATCGAAGCAAATTTCGGAGCTCCCGCAACACCCCGAAGCATCCCTCCTCTTCCTTAACCCCTTCTTAACATATCCAAACGGTAAGTCCCTCCCAATCCTCCTCCTTTTTCATTGCTTTTTACTTTAAATCCAATATCGGTAAAAGTGGAGTTATACCGATATCTTTTTTTATAAAACCTATAACTCCATTTCCTTTTATCATTTGTGTCAAACTACTTTTACATAATACTTGTAACCCTAAATACTAATGTTTAGAATTAATTTTAACCAAGAATCTCATGTGAAAAATCCATACTTGAACTTTTTCATTAAAATACCATGAACTTTGATATCACCTCTTTTAGTATTTGTTAAAACAATATCTTAAGAAAAAATTCACAGGGTAACGACCTACCCTACACGCACACTTAGTTTCATAGCACGATACTCATTGAATGCATTTTCGTTTCGAAGAATAATATTACAATAAATACCACATAACTTTAAAAACTGGATTTCTTTTAAAGCGGTATTTTCTATCCTTTACGATTACGCATTTACAACCCTCTTTAAAGAAACCCGATAATGGATGGTGCGGATTATCGTACATCCTTGGGCTTGTAGAACGAGATACAGACCTTCTTATGGAGCATTCGATCTCGAAAGGATTTAAATGTTTTTAAGAAATACGAATTTTCTAATAAAATAAAATTATTTTTAAAATTAAAATTATATAAAATTATAAATCCATATCTTCAAAATATAATAAACCTATGTTTTTCAAAAATGAAAAGATTAACAAATTTCAATAAAATACCATCAAGATACTAAAAAGGCAAGTTTTACAATAAAATACCATGAATTTTCCAAGCTAAGTACTTATCACTAAAATACCCTAAATAAAATCCATGCTCATGACAACCTCAAATAACACTAATCACCCTCGAGGTTTACTTTTAAACTATATTAAAATATTTTTTTCATAAAACCCCCTCGAGATATATAAAACAATATTTAAGGACTATAGTAAAAATCGGTTTAAGCGGGATCAATTCTCTTGAGCCCTAGGGAGCCGGAGAAAGTGGGTGCTTGCCTATTTAAGGTAGAAAACTTAACGGAGTTATAAATGGTAATTTTATTGGAAAAAGACACAAATCCTGCCATCCATGTGCAATAATTACCGATGACTCCCGAACCTAATTCAAGATCTAATTCTGTTTACAAGTTTCTGAATCAGTCTGAGTCCAATTCAAACCTGAACCAAAAATCAAACATGAATACTTGAACATGAACATGAACACTCGAATCCAAACATCAATATCAAACATGTATACTTGACTTAACCAAACCCTGGTTATAATTGGACTTGAACTTAACATGAATACCATAACACAATAGTTGCTATTGAAACTGACTTGACTCGAGCCATGAATATAACTTGACATGAATAAAAGAATACTTGACATGAATACATGATATTGACATGAACTCAATCTTGCAACTTGATGTATTCATGGATTCGAGCAAGACTGGTAACTTTAACTGTAACTTAGCATACGCGGGGTGTTGGGGTAGTTCATGTGTGAATCCAACGAATTCTCAGGAGTCCCCCTAAATCATGAATCCACGTCTACTAACACAAGAAATCTTTCATGAGGGCCCGTGTTTCCTTGCTCTTGGATTACAACCTGTTGAATTTGGAATACTTCAACACTAGGTTGAAGTCCCGTTACTAACACTTGATTCGGGCCCGTGATTCCTTACTCCTGCATTACAGCCTATTGGGTTCGAGAACACTCTTGAGATTGGTTGACATTCACCCTTGAATTTAGGTCAAATTAGTTTACCCATGTAAAGACCATTTAGGACACTAACATTCACTTCATGTTCACTCTACCTACACTACACGGCCATATTATACTATGCTCATAATATGTTGCCATGATATACAACTGCATGTTAAATAGAATTGCCATGATTACATTGAATGACATGTTAAACAACATATCTCCTAGTCCATTAATTCCTGATATACATTTTATCATTATACTTTATACTTCACACCTATTTCTTGGGGACTTACCGAGCGAAAGTTAGCTGACGAGCATTCCACCTATCTTTGTTTCTTAGAATGTTCATCAGGTACTGTGGAGACTGAGGAGGTGGGCACCACCGAGGAGAAGCACACTCAGATAATGACTCAGGACTAGACTATCTATCTTTTCAGTTTATGTATGCCAACTGTTTAGGCATTTCTTTTCTTGTATTGTATTTTCTTTCAGTTGAGCTCATGTATTGTTAATGCCTCAAGTTGAATGTAAATAAAGTTGTTGAAGTTTAAATCTCATGTTTATTTATTTTCATTTTATATTGCTTATTTTACGCTTAGCGTATTTATTCCGGGAAATAACCTTTTCGAAATAAATACGTCGCGGGCTTCCCACGTCATCGTTTTCGTCTATTGGGAAGCGGGGCATGACACAGGCAAGCGACACTTACGACTGTACAATACTCCGAATGGAGCAATCTGCATAGTCGCCTGAAAACTGTTATTGTATGAAAACTCCACTAAGTGCAAATGATCTTCTTATGAACCCTTGAAGTCTAACATGTATGCTCTCAACATATCTTCAAGGGTTTGGATCGTTCTCTCGGACTGTCCATCTGTCTGAGGATGACAAGCAGTACTAAACTTCAAGCGAGTTCCCAAACTTTTTTGTAGACTCCTCCAAAAATGTGATACGAACCGGGTGTCACGATTAGAAATAATACTCACTGGTACTCCATGCAATTTCACAATCTCCTGCATGTATCTCTCTGCTAAAGCCTTCGTCGACTGACCAACTTGAAATGGTATAAAACGTGCTGCCTTGGTCAGTCGATCGACAATCACCCAAACTACATTATTGACCTTTGGACTCCGTAGTAATGCTGTCATGAAATCCATGGTTATATATTCCCACTTCTATTGAGAAATCGGAAGTGGTTGCAACAACCAGCTACCCTTTGATCTTCAGCCTTGACTTGCTGACACACCAAGTATCTCGATACGTAGCGAGCAATCTCTCCTTTCATGCCTTCCCACAAAAAATGTTGTTGCAAATCTCTATACATTTTCGTGCTTCCCGGATGTACTAAATATGCGGAACTATGAGCTTCCTTCATGACTTCTTCACAAACATCTTATTTAGACACACATAAACGACTTCCATATCTTAACGAGCCATCTTCATGAATCAACGTATCTGTTCAAAGTCCTGCTTCCACATGTCCTCGAAACTTCTGCAATTTTGGATCATGCGACTGTGCTGCTTTAATGTTATCGATCAAGGATGACTGTACTTACAACTGCATCAACTGTCCAGAAGAATCTGGTAGTACAATCTCCAACTCGAACCTCTGAAGATTAGTTATAAACTCCTTCTATGCAGTCAACATCCGTATCGCTGGCAACTGACTCAAAGCGTCCGGCACTACATTAACTTTTCCCAGATGATAGTTTAGGTCAAGATCAAAGTCAGCCATCAACTTTAACCATCTACGCTACCTCCTGTTGAGCTCCTTCTGTGTGAACATGTACTTTAGGTTCTTGTGATCCATAAACACCTCAACTCTTTCACCCAATAAGTAGTGTCTCTAAATCTTTAGCGCGAAGATCACTGCTGCTAGCTCTAAAACATGAGTTTGGTAGTTCATCTCATGGATCTTCAATTGCCTTGACGCATACACTAAACCTTCCCATGCTGCATCAGAACACATCCCAACCCTTTCCCCGATGCGTCGCTATGAATAACCAGTCCTCCGGAATCATCTGGTACTGTCAGAATAGCAGCGGTTGTCAATCTTTGCTTCAGCACTTCAAAAGCTAACGCACACTTTTCACTCTACATGAACGGTACCTCCTTACGTATTAGGCTGGACAGTGGTTCTTCTATCCGGGCGAAGTTCTCCATAAACCTTCTATAATATTTAGCAAGCCCAAGAAAACTTCTGATCTCCCCCACAATCTTTGGAATTGGCCAATCATGAACAGCTGCAATATTTTCGGGGTCACGCACCGCTTCCCAGTGTACGGAAACGGTGATGTGACGGGAAGCAACGTATTTACTAAGAAATAAATACGTTAAGCGTAATTAAGCAATATATATAAAATGCATAAGAATGACAAGTGATATAAAAATATAAACAACAACTTTTATTTACATTCACTTTACATACAACTGTTTGAAAATGAAAAGATACAATGATATAAACAATACCTAAACAGTGGCATACAAACTGAAAGTAAATACAAGGAGAGCTAGAACTCTGGATGGGTAGTGAGCTGGTCTAAGTCCACCTGGCTAGGCTCGATCACCTGAGAGTCCGGTCCTTCTGACGAACATTCCAAAGAAATAAAAGACAGGAATGTCGTCAGCGAACTAGTACTCGGTAAGTTCCAAAAGAAGGAATGGAATAGAACAACTAATGTTAAATGAAACTGTTAAGTTGGACAGGTATATGATTGTTATTCTAACGTAGTTGTTTGTATCTTGGTACAGAAGGTATTTGTGTATACGAGAGAAGTCCATCTTACCCCATGGACTATGGTAACATGTAGTACAATACCTCATCATAACCGATGGGACAACGGCGCCAGAGTTCATATAGGTGTCTTTTAAGTGACCATCTCGTGCCACGCTATACGTTCCGTACCAATCTACCCCGTTATCTCCACATAATGTATTGTATAGAGTATATTTACAAGTCTTGCCGAAACCATAGATATAAATGTTCAAGTAGTCAGGTTCAGGATGTAATATTGTATTCAAGTAGTCATGTCAAGTTATAACCATGGTTCGGTCAAGTCAATTCAAGTATTCATGTTTGGTATTGATGTTTGAATTCAAGTATTCAGGTTCAACTTCATGTATTCATGTTTGACTTTGGATTCAGGTTTGAAATGGACTCTGACTGAGTCAGACACTTGTAACTGATTTAGATCCTGAATTAGGTTCGAGAGTCATCGGTAACTGCTGCACATTGACGGCAGGATTAGTGTCTTTTTCCAAGAAAATTATCATTGATAACTCCATTAAGTTTTCTACCTTAAATAGGCAAACACTTATTTTCTCCGGCTCCCTAGGGCTCAAGAGAATTGATCCCGCTTAAACCTATATTTACTAAAGTTCTTAAATATTGTTTTATTTAACTTGAGGGGGTTTTATGAAAATATTTTTAATAAAATTTCAAAATAAACCTTGAGAATTTATTTATATTATTTAGGGTTTTCATGGATATAAATTTTAAGGATTTGAGATATTTTAGTGATAATTGCTTAGCTTGGAAAGTTCATGGTATTTTATTATAAAACTTGTCTTTTGTTAGTATCTCGATGGTATTTTAGTGAAACTTGTAATTCTTTCATTTTAAAAACTGTAAGTTTATTATATTTTGAAAATATATGGATTTGTAATTTTTATATAATTATTAAAAATTAAATTTTATTTAATTAGAAAAATGCGTTTTTCTTAAAAACCTTTCGAGACCGAATGTTCCGTGAGGAGGTGTGTATCTCTCTCTACTAGCCTAAGGATGTATGGTAATCCGCACCATCCATTAGCAGGGCCCATAACAAGGGTTGTAGAGGCATAATCGCAAAGGAATTTAAAACACTGTTTTAAAGAAATCCAGTTTTTATAGTAAGTTGTAATTTCTTGTAATAATGTCTTCGTAACAAATATTCACATAAAAGAGGTATCGTGCTATGGTACCATGTGTGCATGTGGGATAGGTCATTATCCCGTGATGTTTTCCTAAAGGTATTATTTTAACAAAACTAAAAAAATGATATTTAAAGTTCATGGTATTTAAATGAAAATTTTAAATTAAAGTTATTTTGCATGGAATTCTAGGTTAAAATTTATTCTAAACATTTATAATTAAGATTACAAGTATCGTGTAAGAATTTGGATGAACAATATATAGGAAAAATGTCAATTTCAAGGGTTTAGAAATAGATATCGGTATTAACTCTACTTACCGATATAAGTTTTGAAATGAGATTTCAATGAAGAAGAAAAGAGATTGAGAGGGACTTACTGATTAGGAAGCTTAATAAGAGGTAAAAGAAGAGAAGGTTGTCGTCGTGGCGTCGCGGGAGCTCTGGAATAGTTTCGATTCTTCGTCGAAGGTTGACCGCTTGCTAGCTCCTCTTTACCCCACTTGTACTTAGAAAATTTATGAGAGTTTTGGCTAGAAATTTCAGAATAATGGTTAGCCAAAATGTGGAGTGGTATTTATAGTGTAGAATTAGGGTTTTGAAATTGAAAATGGTGAATTAAAATGCATTAAAATTATGATAAATTGTGAATTGAAAAGTCTCTATTTGATTGCAGGGAAACAAACTGTGCAGGGGAGTTATGGTAAGGGAAGAGTCAAGTGTGCAGAGCCCGGGGCTCTTTGGCTCAAATCTGACCGTCGGGGCCGGTCGGTTTGGCTGTTTAGCCGGTCGATCTTGAGGCATTTGCCTCGAGATTCGTGCCACTTAAACAACAGAGTATTTAAATCCTTTTGCACATGTTTGATTTTTTCTGAATTTTCATTTTTCTTTGTGTTACACGTGTAGACTTTTGGGCTTCTAAAAAATTAAAAAGAAAAATCAGAAAAAAGATAATGTGTCTGATGGGGATCTAGCACAGAGGCTACGTCACAGCAGTGGAAAGGCTTTACCAGTGAGCTACAAATTTTTTCTTGCTCTTATTTAACAAAATTTACTTATAACTCGAAGTCAGGCTGTATAACTCATTTCTGTATATTAAACTGGAAAATTCCATACAGTAAATTCAGAGTCGTTACATTATACTCTTCTTATAAAAATTTCGTCCTTGAAATTTACATTTACATAGGGACTAATTTTTAAGTAAGTAAGGTTATATTACACGCATGTCTTCTTCTTGTTCCCATGTTGATTCTCCTAGAGAATCTTTTCTCCAGATCACTTGGACCAAATTTACTTCCTTGTTCCGCAGTGTCTTCACCTTTCGGTCCAGGATCTCAACGGGTTGTTGTTCGCAAGTTAGGTCAGTCTGGACTGTGAGTTCTGAGTGAGCAAGGATGTGGCTGGGGTCTCTCACATATCTTCATAGCTGGGATATATGAAACATGTTGTGCACTCCTTCCAATGAGGGTGGTAGTGCCAAACGGTATTCCATTTCTCCAACTCGTTCGAGAATGTCGAACGGTCCTATATATCTGGGACTGAGCTTACCCCTCTTGCCAAAGAGGATCACTCCTCTTTTTGGAGATATCTTTAGAAAAACATGGTCTCTAGGTTGGAACTCCAGTTGTCGGCGTTTTGCATCAGCCTAATGCTTCTATTGATCTTGAACTATGCGCATTCTTTCCCTGATCGTGCGAACTACGTCCACAGTTGCCACGATCATATCTGGTCCAACAAGTTCACGATCTCTGACTTCATCCCAACTTAGTGGTGAATGACACTTCCGTCTATAGAGTGCTGTGAATGGTGTCATTCCAATACTTGCTTGATAGTTGTTGTATGAAAACTCCACAAGGTGTAGGTGATCTTCCCACGAAACTCCGAAGTCTAACATACAAGCTCTTAGAATGTCCTCCAGAATCTGAATTGTTCACTCAGACTGTCCGTCCATTTATGGATGGTAAGCCATACTGAAGTTCAGACTCGTTCCCAGGCTAGTTTGCAGACTCTGCCAAAATTGTGATCGGAATCTGGTATCACGATCGGAGACGATGCAAACTGGTACTCCATGTAATCTCACGATCTCCTGCATGAGTTCATGGGTATCAACTATAGTACATATTTAAATGTTAAATATTACTTTAGATTCATGCTCACCTCCATGTACTTCTTTGCTAACGTCTCAGTTGACTGGCCAACACGAAATGGAATAAAGTGAGCCGACTTGGTGAGTCGATCCACAATAACCCATATTGCGTCTTTACCCTTCGTGCTGCGAGAGAGGGCAGTCACAAAGTCCATGGTAATATGCTGCCAATTCCATTCTGGGATTGGTAACGGCTGAAGTAGACCAGCAGTACTGTGATGTTCAGCCTTTACTTGCCGACACACCAAACACCTGGCTACGATTCTGGATACTTCGCGCTTCATTATATGCCACCAGTAGTGTTGTCGTAGATCCTTGTACATCTTTGTACCAGCGGGGTGTACTGAGTACAGAGAGCTGCAAGCTTCTTTCATCAACTCTTTTCGAACTGGGCCATGTGGCACACACAATCGACTTCCATATCTCAAGGATATATCATCGTGGATGACAAAGTCAGTTCGAAGTCCACTTTCTACTTGTTCTCGGATCTTTTGTAGATTGGCATCATTTTCTTAAGCTGCCTTGATTTGACTGACAAGAGTGGACTGGACTTGTAAGTTCATCAAATACGAATCGTTACTTGGCATAACTACTTCGATTGTTAACCCGTGCAATTCCTGTTGTAGCTTCCACTGAGCGGTGAGATTCATTGCTAATGGTTGGCATCAGGAACTATGTTCACCTTCCCAGGATGATACTGTAGCTTGATATCGAAGCCCGCCATGAGTTCTAGCCATCTTCTCTGCTGCATATTTAGTTCCTTCTGAGTAAATACATACTTCAGACTCTTGTGGTCTGTGTATATATCCACTCGTTCACCCAAAAGATATTGGCGCCAAATCTTAAGTGCAAAGATAACGGTTGCCAACTCCAGATAATGTATTAGATAGTTGCGCTCATGTACTTTTAACTGTCTCGACGCGAAAGCCAAAACTTTTCCATGCTGATGTAGAACACATCTTAATCCCTTACCGGACGCATCACAATGTACGACAAATCCTCCAGATTGATCCGATATTACAAGGATAGGAGCTGAAGTTAATCTTTATTTGAGTTCTACGAAAGCTTTTTCACATGCTTTTGACCACACGAATGCTTCATCTTTGCGTGTGAGATTGGTCAGGGGTGTTCAAATCTTCGAGAAACCTTCAATGAATCGTCGTTGGTATCCTGCTAATCCCAAGAAATTTCGTATATCTTTCACCATCTTTGGTGTTGGCCATTCGCTGACAGCTGACACTTTAGCTGGATCTACTTAGATTCCTTCTCCTGAAACGATATGTCTGAGAAATCTGACATGGTTTTGCCAAAATTCACACTTGCTGTACTTGCCATAGAGCTGATATTGTCACAATTTCTCCAGGATAATCCATAAGTGTTCGGCGTGTTCTTTCTGATTCCTTGAATACACTAAGATGTCGTCGATGAAAATGACAAAGAACCTGTCAAAGTACTCTCGGAAAACTTGGTTCATCAGATTCATGAAAATAGCAGATGCATTGGTCACTCTAAATGGCATTACGAGATATTCATAATTACCATAGCGAGTCCTAAATGCTGTCTTCGAAATGTCGGACTGTTTGACCTACACATGATGATAACCCGAACAAAGATCTTGTTTTGAGAATACACAAGACCCACTTAGCTGATTGAACAGATCATTGATGCGCGGTAGTGGATACTTGTTCTTAATCGTCATTTCGTTCAGAACTCGGTAATCTACACACATCCTGTATGAACCTTCTTTCTTCTTCATAAGTAATACTGGAGATCCCCAACTTGAAGTACTGTGACGAATCCAACCTTTCTTCAGGAGTTCGTCCAACTGAATGCGGATCTCCTTCAATCCTTCTGGACTTAACCGGTATGGAGCTTTGATTACCGGTTGCGCACCAGGTAGTAAATCAATGCTAAATTCAAAAGCTCAATTGGGAGGCAAACCGTGATATATCTTCAGGGAATACATCCTCGAACTCTCGAACCATCTCTGTCTTTTCTTCTTCCACCGGTAGAGTAAACACTTCTGCATTTTTTGGTTTAGAACGGAAGATTCCTGGATTCAATGTTCTATCTCCACTCTTGAAGTAGAAGACTGGGGTGATCTGGTATCTCAAATACTACCCTCCTTTGACGGCAGTCTATCGTAGCATAAAAAACTCCCAGCCAGTCCATTCCCAACACAACATCGAAGTTTGGGATGTCCAATACTTTGAAATTCGTGTAGAATTCTCGTCCGTAAACTAAAACCGGACACTGATCATATACCATAGTTTCTTTCAAGACTCCATTCCCGGAACTGACATTCCAGCTTGAAATGAGTAGCCTCATGGGAATCACATGCGTTCTCACGAATCATTGTAACATGAAGCAGTGTGATGCTTCAGTGTCGAAGAGTACTAAAGCAGGTAGGGAGGCTATTAGTATAGTACCTAAGTTTTTTGAGATTGGTTTTAGATAAAGGAAAAATATAATGATATACATGAATTGAAAAAATGTGAAAGAATTA
The DNA here is from genome assembly GCA_030015575.1 of Agapanthus africanus. Lineage (NCBI taxonomy): Eukaryota > Viridiplantae > Streptophyta > Magnoliopsida > Asparagales > Amaryllidaceae > Agapanthus > Agapanthus africanus. The sequence continues at coordinate 186,778,907 of CM057341.1, forward strand.
GGAATTACCAGTGATTACTTGGCCAGTGGCTTCGGCTTCCTCAACCGTCATTATGAAAGCCTGACGTCTGGATACATTCTTCCTTGCTGGAAGCACATTCCTCTGTCATTGGGGCGTGTTTATCTGCCCTTGATGCATGTTACTCTGTGCCTGATGGAATTGACGAGAAGGCTGTGCAGGAGATCCATGTGGAGGTGGAGCAGGGAGACCAAGTCGAAGTGCAGGAACTTGAATAGTTGGCCACTGCGAAATGTGATAGCTGGTCTGGGGGCTAGAGCTGTGTTGAAACAGTATGGACATGCTCCTATGGCGTGAGTGGATGCGCCACAAACCAAACACAGGCCATTTTCACGCCTGCAGTTTTTTGCCAGGTGTCCTGTCCTCTTGCAGTAGAAGCAAAAGTTTGGACTGGGCCGGTTAAATGATCATCCCGGTCTCCTGGGTGTAAATGTCGGCCTAGAAGAGGCTCTTCCTGTTATTTTTGTGGCAGGGCGTTTCACACCGGCAGTCTGTGATCTGCTCTTCTTCTTCACAACTGCCTCATAGCGTCGGGTAGTCTTCAAAGCGAGATCATGGGTTGGGAAATCCCCTGTAGCGAGTGCAGCTTGGATTTCCGGGTTCAACCCTTGCTGAAATCGCCGTGCTCGGATCTTTGCAGTAGGAATCAGGTGTGCAGCAAACCTATTACGACCTTGTGTTAGTAGTGTAAAGAGTGAAATCAGGAATTTGAATTTAAGACAATATCTTATCTTCTAAGCATGGTAAACTCAGAATTGTATTCATCTACGGACTTGACCCATATCGAGCCTTGTTGTAGATGAATGAACTGTTGTTCCATGTCGAAACGGGCAGTGTCAGGGAAGTATTTCGCATCGAACATATCGCGAAACGTCTTCCATTCTATAGGTTGGGTGAGGCGGCTTTCTTTAGCCTTTCACCAGACTCTGGCGTTGTCTATTAGTTGCAGCTTCGCAACCCTCACCCAAACAATCTCTGGCACTTGTACTTCTTCCAGGTCATCTTCTATCGACTGAACTCATTCTTCCGCCTCCAGTGGACTCTCTTTTCCTGAAAAATGTTTTGGGTGCAGTGCCCGGAATTGTTTGACTCCGGGTACCTCGGCTTCTGGGCGGTGCATGAGGATAGTAGTCTGCTGCTGCTGACTCTCCAGGAGGCTCTTGATAGCCTCAAGCAGTACCGTTTACTCATTGATGGGAGCTGCAATGGTAGGTGGTGGTAGAATAGGCAGTGGGGTGTTGCCATTGACGTTCATGCTTGTGTTGTTGGGAGAATCCATGACCTTGATAGAAAAAGAAAGGTTAGGATAGATTCAAGGAATTTGAAATGTACGGAATGTATAGTTGATGATTCTTATAATTCTTGAGATATATTGTTTAAGACTTCATGCAGAACGGACCTGCATGGACCGCCAACAAAACCTGTCATGCCCCGCTTCCCAGTGTACAGAAACGGTGATGTGACGGGCCGCAACGTATTTACTAAGAAATAAATAAGTTAAGCGTAATTAAGCAATATATATAAAATGCACAAGAATGAAAAGTGATATAAAAATATAAACAACAACTTTTATTTATATTCACTTTACATACAACTGTTTGAAAATGAAAAGATACAATGATATAAACAGTGGCATACAAACTGAAAGTAGATATAAGGAGAGCTAGAAGTCCGGCTGGGCAGTGAGCTGGTCCAAGTCCTCCTGGCTAGGCTCGATCTCCTGAGAGTCCGGTCCTCCTGACGAACATTCCAAAGAAAGAAAAGACAGGAATGTCTTCAGCGAACTAGCGCTCGGTAAGTCCTAAAAGAAGGAATGGAATAGAATAAGTAATGTTAAATGAAACTGTTAAGTTATACATGTATATGATCGTTATTCTAACGTAGTTGTTTGTTGCTTGGTACAGAAGGTATTTGTGTATACGAGAGGAGTCCATCTTATCCCGTGGACTATGGTAACATGTAGTACAAGGCCCCCTCATAAACCATAGGAAAATGACATGAGACTTCATGTAGGTGTCTTTTAAGTGACCATCTCATGCCACGCTATACGTTCTGTACCAATCTACCCTATTATCCCCACGTAATGTATTGTATAGAGTATATTTACAATTCTTGTCAAAACTATGGATACAAATGTTCAATTAGTCAGGTTTAGGATATAATCTCGTATTCAAGTAGTCAGGTTTAGGATATAATCTCGTATTCAAGTAGTCATGTAAAGTTATAACCACGGTTCGGTCAAGTCAAGTCAAGTATTCGTGTTTGATATTGATGTTTGAATTCAAGTATTCAGGTTCAAGTTCATGTATTCATGTTTGACTTTGGATTCAGTTTGAAATGGACTCTGACTGAGTCAGACACTTGTAACTGATTTAGATCTTGAATTAGGTTCAAGAGTCATCGGTAACTGCTGCACATGAACGGCAGGATTTGTGTCATTTTCCAAGACAATTATCATTGATAACTCTGTTAAGTTTTTTTACTTTAAATAGGCAAGCACTCACTTTCTTCGGCTCCCTGGGGCTTAAAAGAATTGATCCCGCTTAAACCTATATTTACTAAAGTTCTTAAATATTGTTTTATATAACTCGAGGGGGTTTTATGAAAAATATTTTTAATAAAATTTAAAAATAAACTTCGAGAATTTATTTATATTATTTAAGGTTTTCATGGATATGAATTTTAAGGATTTGAGATATTTTATTGATAATTTCTTAGCTTGGAAAGTTCATGGTATTTTATTGTAAAACCTGTCTTTTGTTGGTATTTCGATAGTATTTTAATGAAACTTGTAAATCTTTCATTTAAAAAAATGTAAGTTTATTATATTTTGAAAATATATGGTTGTAATTTTTATATAATTATTAAAAATTAAATTTTATTTAATTAGAAAAATGCGTTTTTCTTAAAAACCGTATTTAAAACCTTTCGAGACCGAATGCTCCGTGAGGAGGTATGCATCTCACTCTACTAGCTCAAGGATGTGCGATAATCCGCACTATCCATTAGCGGGTCCCATAAAAAGGGTTGTAGAGGCATAATCGCGAAGGAATTTAAAACACCGTTTAAAAGAAATCCGGTTTTTATAGTAAGTGGTATTTTCTTGTAATAATGTCTTCGTAACAAAAATTCACATAAAAGAGGTATCGTGCTATGGAGCCATGTGTGCGTGTTGGATAGGTCATTACCCCGTGAAGTTTTCCTAAATGTATTATTTTAACAAAACTAAAAAAATGATATTTAAAGTTCATGGTATTTAAATGAAAAACTTAAATTAAAGTTATTTTGCATGGAATTCTAGGTTAAAATTTATTCTAAACATTTATAATTAAGATTGCAAATATTGTGTAAGAATTTAGATGAACAATATATAGGCAAAAGGTAAATTTCAAGGGTTTAAAAATAGATATCGGTATTAACTCCACTTACCAATATAAGTTTTGAAATAGAATTTCAATAAAGAAGAAAAGAGATTTAGAGGGGCCTACTGGTTAGGAAGCTTAATAAGAGGTAAAAGATGAGAAGGTTATCGTCGTGGCGTCGCGGGAGCTCCGGAATAGTTTCGATTCTTCGTCGGAAGTTGACCGCTTGCTAACTCTTCTTTACTCCACTTGTACTCAGAAAATTTTTGAGAGTTTTGGCTAGAAATTTAAGAATGATGCTGAGCCAAGGTGTGAGGTGGTATTTATAGTGTAGAGTTAGAGTTTTAGAATTAAAATGGTGAATTAAAATGCATTAAAATTGTGATAAATTATGAATTGAAGGGTCTTTGTTTGATTCCAGGGAAACAAACAATGTAGGGGAGTTAGGGGTAGGGGAAGATTCAAGTGTGCAGAGCCCAGGGCTTTTTGGATTAAATCCGATCGCCGGGGCCGGTCGATTTGCATGTTTGGCCGGTCAATCTGCCTGTTTGGCCGGTTGATCTTGAGGCATTTGCCTCGAGATTCGTGCCACTTAAACAACAAGTATTTAAACCCTTTTGCACATGTTTGATTTTTTCTGACTTTTCATTTTTCTGTGTATTGCACGTGTAGACTTTTGGGCTTCCAAAAAGTTAAAAAGAAAAATCAGAAAAAAATAATGTGTCTGATGGGGATCAAATACAGGGGCTACGTCACAGCAGTGCAAAGGCTTTACTAGTAAGCTACAAGTTTTTTCTTGCTGTTATTTAACAAAATTTACTTATAACTCAAATTCAGGCTGTATAACTCATTTTTGTACATTAAACTGGAAAATTCCGTACAGAAAATTCTAAGTCGTTACATTCGGGGTCAACTGTAATCCTATCTACGGATACAACATGACCCAAGAACTTCACTTTTTCGAACCAAAACTTACACTTACTCATCTTAGCATATAATTCTCTTTGTCTCAATGTCTGCGGTGCGACTCTCAAGTGTTCTTCATGCTCTTCTTTGATCCTCGACTAGACCAAAATATCATCGATGAATACCATTACGAACTGTCACGTCCCGTTTCCCAGTGTACGGGCAGAGGACACGACGAGGACACTACGTATTTACTCAGAAGTAAATACGCTAAGCGTAACTAAGCAATATAAAAGGAATATACACAAGAGACAAATGTAATGAACATCAACTTTATTTATTAACATTCTTTTCCAGTACATGGAAAAGTAAATACATCTAAATGAAAAAGAATGCCTAAACAGTGGCATAACAGAAATGGAAAATAAAGAATGTAAATGTGTACAAGAATCTAAAGCTCTGGGTCGTAAGCTAGCTGGTCCAAATCCTCGCTGGTGGGCTCGATCTCCGGAAGGTCCAAATCACCTGACAACATTCCAAAGAAGAAAGAGAAAGAATGTCGTCAGCGAACAAATCGCTCGGTAAGTCCCAAAGTTAAGGGAGAAGTAGAATAGACAGAGAGAAAAAATAACTTTTAAAGTTGTATTATATGGTTAACGATGTTGTTTGTAGTTTGGTACAGAAGGATGCCAGTGAAGGGTTACCTACGACGGCAGCAAGGTTTCGGGAGGCATCGTCCATGCCAAATTAAATTTTTGCCGATTTAGATAACCCAAACATAGATCGTCTACTAGAAATAATACGGAAAACTAAAGCAAATACTTTGCAATATGTAGTGAGCAAGGAATAAAACCTTTGTAGACCGGTCCTTCACTTCAAATAGCTCCGTGTAGTAGTCCCCTCCGCCGTGATCTCATGATCCGAACTCTAGAGAGGCTCTGTAGAAGAAACGAACGTGCTTGCTTCGAAGACTTCAAGGCCGAAGATGATCTACGTCGGGGAGACACTAACTCAAGCTATTCCTTCACTAGGTCATGAACTTTGTGAAGAGAACACCCTATACTACATGGCAAGTAGTAGAGGATGATGAAGTAGGAAGTGGGCTCACTTTAGAATTGATTTTCTCATAGCGCCATTAGAGCTAGCAAGCTTTTTCATGGAGCTTGATGAAGAAGAAGAAGAAAGAATAATTCATCCAAATGAATTATCTCACCTCAATAATGTAACCATGGGTGAGTTAAGCTATCATGCTTAACTCATGTAGAGAATTGACCAAGGTATAAGGTAAAGGGTTGGGTTAACTAAATATCCTAAAGAATGACAAAAGAGTTGACTTTGTCAATGTTTCCACAAGCTTCATGAAATCTTGAGAACTTTGACCAAGTATTTCTCTTTTGTTATTCTTTAGACATAAACAAAACCCTAATTTAACCTAATCATGGTATAAGTCTCATACACCTATCTTGTATGTATCATCAAGCATGATACAATCATGTACACTTGCATATATCACATATTACAATGTGCACAATCTAGTGAGAAAAAAAATCTTAAGTAAGCAAATACTAGTTAATGTAATGTAATATATCAAATATATAATTATAAATTAAATTATTAAATCAACTCTTGATTTAATAATCCGGCTATAACCGAATAATTTCATGTGTAACAACTTATCGAATCAACACTTGATCCGATAATCCGGCTATATCGCATACAACCGATCAATATTACAAATCGCGAGAATAGAATACGGTATCACATATCGTATTAATATCAGTCCCGCACATATCACATATGTGCTCCTACTCCGTTTCTCTTGAGCCAGGAAACCCCTGTGTAGGACTCTAAAGACTCGTCAATACGCCGGCAGTAGGTGATGATCATATCAAACACCCACAAGCCGCAAGCGGTCTGCTAAACGTAATGGCCACCCGGGTATTGAGCGATCAGAAGATCAACAAGCAAGCCTGCTCACACTCCTGCGAATCCAATCAGTAACACTACCGTACAGTCCAGTCTCTTCGTCTGATATGTCGCATATCTCGTTTAGGGGTGATAAACGTCAGACCCCAGTAACTCGATAAGTCGTGTTGATATAAGGCTCATAACGGGTCGAGAAACTACTGATAACACTTATCAGTATATCTCTGAAGCTGCCTTGGCCAAGGACTTCTTGTTATAGCCAATCGAACACAGCGTAACATCAACTCCCTATACCGGGAGAGACGAAACCCCTCCTATCGCTCATTGCCTCCATGTGACTCGGGACTGTACCCAAAAGCCTCCATTTTGCACACCCTCTTGGACGTGGTATGATGGAAATCAAAGCACAGTGGGAATCACACAAGACTCTATGACGATCTCGGGTCTACAGACTAACATGTACCAGTGTCACCAGAGAACTGCCATCTGACGTGAGGTATAATACCATCTGGGAGTTCTCGGCGAGTCCGTCCAGTATACCCAGTCTCCACTGAGCACCCGTATACTGTCTCTGATGTCAAACACCAATAGATATAGGATCATCCATCGCCCATCTACATGGGTCGAGAAGCTATACGCTAGTCTACTCTGGTATATCGATGCCCTGTCTCGATACACCTACGACTAGGAACATTTGAAGGATGTACTTAGCGACTACACTGTCCCCACTAGTATGATCTACATCATAGTCCTGATAGTCAAGCACTCATCCTAAGGGCTTTATCAACATGTAACATAGAGACAATCAGAGTACATGTTAAGATAAAGAGAAACCAGATAGCATACTATCATGTCGAGCAAGAAAGTCCTCCCTATATATGTTCAAGCATCAACTACAATACAGTAATAGCCTCTAGGGCATACATATCACTAACAATCTCCCACTTGCACTACGGCCATCTGTTGTAGTATCTCATATCCAACAATCAGCAGTGGTTGAAGTATCTCATACTCAACCATCCCATAAAATTCTCTACTGGGAATAGGCCTTTGTCAGTGGATCCGCCCTGTTCTCCTCTGTATCTACTCTCCTAACCTCGATCTTCCTGGAGATCATTCATCTCCAAGATCAGGTGATACTGCCTAAGAATATGTCTGGATCACTGATGGGACGTGGGTTCCTAGGCCAAAGCCTCAACTCCATTATCACACAATGGTAGGAACGAAGTTCATCTCATGAACTTATATATATCCAGACTGACTCTTTGGTAGAATCTTAGGTAGCAATGTATTAGCCTTTATCGTCTAGTATTCCACGGTATCTAGCTTGGAACTCTTGTAACATACCGTCCCTGTACTGAGGGTAAAGACAATGCCTGTGACTGACATTCAGTCGTTCTTACCACCCTGGATCCTATCCAGTGATTCTCCCCAGGATCGATTGATACCATCTCACTACACCTAGTGAGAATCCTAATATCCAATTAGATCTATCTCATAGATCCAAAACCCAGGATTTAGGAGGTATCACCTTGATCCTATATGGAGAATCCTTGCGATAAGAGGAGATTGTCCGAACGTAGCATAGGAAACTCCTTCCTTATCAAGAGTATGTCATCCACGCATTATACGAGGATCACCACCGTACTCCCTACTACCTTTTTGTATATACAAGGTTCATCTACCATTTTGATGAAGTCAAACCCTTTGACTACCACATCAAAACAGATGTTCCAACTCCGCGATGCCTGCTTTAACCCTTAAAGCAACATGCACACGTTTCCGCTGCTCCCACTTTTTACGAAGCCCTCTGGCTGTGTACTTATAGACGCTCTCTTCTAAATCATCATTTAGAATAGCAGTCATGACACACAACCGCCAGATATCGTAGTCATGGTATGTAGCAGTGGCAAGTTGGATCCGGATGGACTTAAGCATAGGTTCCGAAGAAAAGGTTTCATCATACACCACACTTGGTCGACGACGAAAACCTTTTGCAATAAGCCTAGCTTTGAAAGTCTCAACTTTTCCTTGTACATCAAGTAATCTTCTCAAGATATACTTACTCCTGATGGGGATTTAACCCTTCAGATAAAGCAACCAAAGTCCATACTTTGTTGGTGTAAATGGATTCCATCTCAAATCGCATAGCATCCAGCCATTCTCTCAGAGTCCCCACTCCTGATGGCCAGCTAGAAACTAGTTGGGTCATCATCTCATGATGCAATCCTCGCTCCTACTGTCATAGAGAAAACCGAAGTATCTCTCAGGTGGGTGAGGAACCCTACCAGATCGGCGGAGAGGCTGAGGTTCGTTGGAAGCTATTGAATCCTCCGGGTTTACTAAATCATCAGCTGTAGTTTGTATAGCTGGAACTTCTTCCAGTTCTATCTCATGACCACTAATTCTTCACAAGAAATTCCCTTTCTCAAAGGTGGCATGTTGAGAAACAAAACACCTTTTGCTCCTCAGTATGGTAGAAGATATTCCCTTGCGAATGCTTGGGATATCCAACAAACTTCCAAAGAACTGACCTTGCCTCGAGCTTGTCCGAATTTTGGTTTTAGACATAGGACAGACAACCCTAAATCTTAACATTCTTAAGAGATGGGCTCTTCCCATACCATATCACATATGGAGTGGTAGGCACCTGATTTGATTGGAACCCTATTCAATAGGTATGCAGCTTCACAAGTGCATAACCCCTAAAAGAAAATAGGCAACTCAGTAGTACTCATCATAGAGCACACCATATCACATAGGGTGCGATTGCTCTGCCCCGATACACCTACGTGTTGTGGTGTATACGGAGGAGTAATACTGAGAGAGAATCTCATTCTCCGTTAGAATAGTCCACGAATTCCGTGCTCAAGTATTCTCCTCCCTGATCACATCAAAGGACATAATACGTATACCCATTTTTGGTTCTCTACTTCTAACTTATATTTTTTGAATATCTTAAAAGGTTCATACTTGTGTTTCAATAGGAACACATGCGCGAATCTTGAGAGATCATCAGTGAATGTAATGAAGTACAAAGAACCAGCCCTGGCATGTGTAGACAGGGGACTTTCATACATCAGCATGTATGAATCCCAAAAGTTCATTAACCCTTTCTCTGTTTCCAATAAACGGAGCTATGGTCATCTTATCTTTGTGACATGACTGGCAAGTTTCACAAGATGTAAATTCAAATTGATTTAAATATGCATCTTTATGTAACTTAGCTAGTCGGGTCGCATCGATATGACCCAGTCTACAATGCCTTAAGAAGGATTCGTTCATTTCTGAACTCTTCCCCTTGTGTGTGTCCCGTACGTTAAGAATTGTAGTTTGATTTAGAACGTATATGCTTTTAGATAACGTGCCTGAACCGATCAACTCTTGATATAGAAAATGTTCAAAACATTATCCAACAATACAAAATTATATCCTTTCTTTACAAAATAAAGAGACTGATATGATGTTGTATATCAGGTTCAATATCTAACAACATTCGTTCAGAATCAATGTATTTGGTAATACATGATGATAACTGCCAACATACTTGGCTGCAACACTTTCATCGTTTCCAACTCTTGAAAATTATCACCCGTTCTCAGTTCTCTACCTATCTGTAGCCCATGTAATAGATTACATATGTGGGATCCTGATCCGGTATTTCATACCCAGGACGTAAATGATACTGAGAAACAGTTCTCTGTAATGAACACACCCGAAGAAGATGCATTATCATGTACTTTCTTCGTTTGGGCGGCACGGGAATTCTGGTAATTCCCAATTTCCTGCTCTGTCTTATAACAATTATAAGTTGGAGCGGGACCAACGTTCCTTAGCGCAGTATAACAAGCAGGTTCAGTCAATATATCTGTATTATTATCTTGATTAAGGCGTGACAAGGTCGCTACCTGGAGAGAGAGAGAAGAAAACACTCAGCGTATGCTCTTGCAAGATTAGATTGGTTATCAATATATCTAATCAGGACGGCTCCCACTGTTTTAGTCAAATCTTCCTTCAAACCCTAAAAGGAAAGACTAGCCGGGATTAATCACAACCTACAAGTTCGCCAATCTTTCAGCCAGGCCAGTACCGGTACTTTGAGAGAGGTTCCCCGTGCTTTCGCATGGACCTAATTAAAATAAACCTCGTTTTCCCATAGGCGTAACCCCGTTGACACCTTTCTAGAAACCTACTTGATCGACTAATTGTAATGTGTAAAACTCTCCCAGGAGTAACTCTTACTCGCAGCGGGTATCGGGATCCAACTATCTCATAGAAGGTATGCAATCTCATTGCAAATTTTAGCACTTGAAATTCCCGATAATATTTTACCCCGAGCGATCTATGACCTTGACTGGGTCAACAAACCATAGACCGCAAGTCAAGTTCAACCCGTCATTTCCTGATTGAATTAAACCCACCCGCATGACCCTTGACTAGGTCAACAAGGTCACACGACTACCCGAACTCAATCGCATCATATGCTTATGCAGATAAGCATAAATAACTACCGCATACTACGCCTAGACTAGGTCAACAAACGCAGCACGAATACTATGAAGTACTTATCTGAAATGACGGAGGGCTACGACAGGTTTTTGTGAAAACCTTTCGCGTAATGAACTTGATATCGTTGTAAAATCAAATGATTTAAAATAGAGTGTTTTTGAGGCCTTTACTAGTTTCGCTAAAGAGGTCACTCCCGGTGAAGGGATCGTCGACTCTTTCCTTATCGAATAAGGTGCAGGATATTTCACAAATACCACTATGTAAAGCAAAAACTAGAAAAGCAATCAAAAGTCAAAACCGAGGGTTGTAGCATCTGCCAGTTATTGCTAAAGAGGTCACTCTCGGTGAAGATATCTCGGCTCTTTCCTTATCGAATAAGGTGCTGGATGTTCTACAAGGAACACCGCTATGCAAAGCAATAACTAGAGCTATCTGTTTTTGAAAATTCGATTCCACAACATCTTTAGGTTTCTTTTATTTCATTAATCTTATTAATGAAGTCCCATCATTTTAAGTTACCTAAATATCACAGATAAATACAACGTATGCTTATGCCATCCGCATTCGCCTCGATGTCCCCTCGTGCACCGTTAAGTTAGGTAACTAACGGCAGAGCGGGGCAGTGCTAGCACGGGTGTAAAACATAAACAACGTCTATATAATATATCTCATATACTACATCCAGTATCTATCTCAACATATCAAATGATCACATCACAGATAACGCAGCAGAAGAACAACATATGAAATATTGGATATACTAGGATTTCCGTGTTTTATTTTAATCCTGTATAAAACACGGATTCCACAGTCGTGATGAATAGCCAATCCTACACCCTTAGACCCCTACGAGAGCGGCAAATAACCCTGCCAATTCTAGAGTTAGGAGACCCGGTCTCGACTCCTCGAGATGGTCTCCCACTTGACTCCAGAACCCGGTTACTTGTGATCCCCGCCTTGGGTCTATCCTAATGCGGAAAAGTAAATAATATACAATGGTGACATCATCCTCAACCCGGAAGTGCCCCAATAAAAGAATATTACATACAATGAATTTTACATGAATGAAAATAAAAACCCCCATCTCACATAAAAACCCCGGCTATTCAAACACGACGATCCAATTTAACATATCCAAGCAACACATAACATCACATGTCATCAACGTAAGTAAATATGCTTATCCCAATTGTCGTTGACATATAGCACCGAAACCGGCGATACACCATATATTACACTTACGGTCGCAGAAAAGAAAATGAAAAACTAAACAGTTGGAATCCGCAACCACCTTAGACATCGCTTTCCTAACCAAATGAATTCCTTAGACATCGCATGCCTAACAATTATAAACCCCTCCTTTTAGTCTCGATCTCGAAAACACTTTTCAATATCTTGTCGGGAAATTCAACAAGATTCGCGACAACCTGATCGAATGCTCGTCGGAAACTTTAGTAGACGGCCGCACCCCGATGCCGTCGACTAAGTGCACTAAGGCGGAACACCACTGCCGTGAGCACCCGAACGGATGCTTTTGGCGACGGGGTTCTGCTACAGTCACTTGGTCGGGGCTATGGGACGTGGCTATCTATTATGTTTACCCGGCGAGTATCCGCGTACACTATGTGATTGCGACGGACTTTTGATCACATCAAAATCCCGTGGCAACCGATCAAATGAGACTAAACTGCTAGATTTATAACATTCAAATTAGTTATCTCATAACTACTTGCGGATTCCTAATATTGTATCCCATCACATAATATCCGGATGACGTTAAACTCTTCGATCGATTCATCAAAGTCCCACAATTTCCCGACAGCTCAACACTTGAGCACAGTTTTAGTAATACCCAGAAGATGCCACGGTACCTATGAACCAGCCGTAGAAGGGTCAAACCAACGCCTCACATGTGAAACGCTAAACTATCACAAACCCTAGGGTTCAAGTGATGGTTTTGATGGCCACATAATCGAGTTAAGGTTTACGTTCTTCTAGAGGGTCCACAGAATCACTTGCATGTTTTTCCGAATACGTTAAACTTGGAAAAATGGGTTTTTGACATTCGATCGAACTTTTTAACATTGTCAAGACAATATGCGAAACACTCAAAAAAATGTTAAAACTACGAATACGAAACACTCCGATTTGCTTATAGTGTAAAATTACATCACATGCAAAATTAGCAAAAATAAACAACACCTGAAACATCAAAACCAAGTCACTGGAACACAGGAAAAATTTCAGGGGGGTGCTCGGTTTTGGGCCGATATGGACCCTATGGTGGCCGGCCCATTTTGCAAGAAACCCCCTGATTTTTTTCCAGTGTTCATGATATATCCCATACATCACTCTGTACTTGTTTAAAAAATTTTTTGACAACTTTTAAAAATCGACAGCAAGTAGGTTTTCCGTTTCAAGTTTCGGAGTTGTTTCGGTTTCTTAATCTTAACAAAATCCGTATAAATTTCTAGCATGGCTCTGATACCACTGAAGGGTTACCTACGACGGCAGCAAGATTTCGGGAGGCATCGTCCATGCCAAATTAAAATTTTGCAGATTTAGATAACCCTAACATAGATCGTCTACTAGAAATAATACGGAAAACTAAAGCAAACGCTTTGCAATATGTAGTGAGCAAGGAATACAACCTTTGTAGACCGGTCCTTCACTTCAAATAGCTCCGTGTAGTAGTCCCCTCCGCTGTGATCTCATGATCCGGACTCTATAGAGGCTCTGTAGATGAAACGAACGTGCTTGCTTCGAAGACTTCGAGGACGAAGATGATCTATGTCGGGGAGACACTAACTCAAGCTATTCCTTAACTAGGTCATGAACTTTGTGAAGAGAACACCCTATACTACATGGCAAGTAGTAGAGGATGAGGAAGTAGGAAGTGGGCTCACTTTAGAATTGATTTTCTCATAGCGCCATTAGAGCTAGCAAGCTTTTTCATGGAGCTTGATGAAGAAGAAGAAGAAAGAATAATTCATCCAAATGAATTATCTCACCTCAATAATGTAACCATGGGCGAGTTAAGCTATCATGCTTAACTCATGTAGAGAATTGACCAAGGTATAAGGTAAAGGGTTGGGTTAACTAAATATCCTAAAGAATGACAAAAAAGTTGACTTTGTCAATATTTCCACAAGCTTCATGAAAGCTTGAGAACTTTGACTAAGTCTTTCTCTTTTTTTATTCTTTAGACATAAACAAAACCCTAATTTAACCTAATCATGGTATAAGTCTCATATACCCATCTTGTATATATCATCAAGCATGATACAAACATGTACACTTGCATATATCACATATAAACAATGTGCACAATCTAGTGAGAAAATAAATCTTAAGTGAGCAAATACTAGTTAATATAATGTAATATATTAAATATATAATTATACACTAAATTATTAAATCAACTCTTGATTTAATAATCCGGCTATAACCGACTAATATCATGTGTAACAACTTATCGAATCAACACTTGATCCGATAATCCGGCTATATCGCATACAACCGATCAATGTCACAAGTCGCGAGAATAGAATACGGTATCACATATCGTATTAATCTCAGTCCCGCACATATCACATATGTGCTCCTACTCCATTTCGCTTGAGCCAGGAAACCCCTGTGTAGGACTCTAAAGACTCGACAATACACCGGCAGTAGGTGATGATCATATCAAACACTCACAAGCCGCAAGCGGTCTGCTAAACGTAACGGCCACTCGGGTATTGAGCGATCATAAGATCAACAAGCAAGCCTGCTCACACTCCTGCGAATCCAATCAGTAACACTACTGTACAGTCCGGTCTTTTCGTCTGATATATCGCATATCTCGTCTAGGGTAATAAACATCAGACCCCAGTAACTCGATAAGTCGTGTTGATATGAGGCTCATAACGGGTCGAGAAACTACTGATAACACTTACCAGTATATCTCTGAAGCTTCCTCGGCCAAGGACTTCAGCGCAACATCAACTCCTTATACCGGGAGAGAAGAACCCCTCCTATCGCTCATTGCCTCCATATGACTCGGGACTGTACCCAAAAGGCAACGTTTTGCATGCCCTCTTGGATGTGGTATGATGGAAATCAAAGCACAGTGGGAATCACACAAGACTCTATGACGATCTCGGGTCTACAGACTAACCTGTACCAGTGTCACCAGAGAACTGCCATCTGACGTAAGGTATAATACCATCTGGGAGTTCTCGGCGAGTCCGTCCAGTGTACCCAGTCTCCACTGAGCACCTATATACTGTCTCTGATGTCAAACACCAATGGATATGGGATCATCCATCGCCCATCTACATGGGTCGAGAAGCTATACGCTAGTCTATTCTGGTATATCGATGCCCTGTCTCGATACACCTACGACTAGGAACATTTGAAGGATGTACTTAGCGACTACGCTGTCCCCACTAGTATGATCTATATCATAGTCCTGGTAGTCAAGCACTCATCCTAAGGGCTTTATCAACATGTAACATAGAGACAATCAGAGTACATGTTAAGATAAAGAGCAACCAGATAGCATACTATCATGTCGAGCAAGAAAGTCCTCCCTATATATGTCCAAGCATCCACTACAATATACATCGTATGTACAGTAATGGCCTCTAGGGCATACATATCACTAACAGCCAGTGTATACGAGAGGAGTCTCTATATGCCAGAGACTAAGGGCAATAGGAGTACAAGGAACCGTTTATGCCACGGTACAACAGAAACATAAATTCAGGTTAGCTGTCTTAAGTCTTGCAGTCTCGTGCCACTTCTAACACCTTCCGTACCAATCTACCCCTTAGAAACCCCGTGATGTCTTGATTGTATAGTTGTATTGTATTGTCTTGTATAGGTGGATGCCTTGCCGAAACCATGATATCAGTAAATTGAATGTAACTGGAGAATCATGGATGTAACTGGAGAATCATGTAAATGGAAGTATATCCATGGTTCGGTTCTGTCAATATAGATTGAATAGTTTGAACAGATTGAATATATGGATTCATGGATTCATGTTGATTTGTAGTTTGTACTTGAACCATATTCAACTCAGATTAATTATAATGAGACTCAGTCTGAATCAGACAATTAGAAAAGAAATTGAATCATGAATTAGGTTTTGATGTTATCGATAACCGCTGCACATGGGCGGCAGGATTTGTGTCTTTTTCAAAGACGATTACCGTGTTGATAACACATTTTGTTAAGTTGTCTACCTTAAATAGGCAAGCACCCACTTCTCCGGCTCCCTGAGGCTCAAGAGACTGGTCCCTCTTAAACATATATTTACTAGGGTCCTTTTTGTAATTTTTAAAACTTGAGGGAGTTTTATGTAAAAATATTTTTGTATAATTTACAAAATACACCTCAAGTATTTAATTATCGTATTTAGAGTTTTCATAGCTATAGATTTTATATTTGTGACATTTCTAGTGAATAAACCTATTTTTCATAATACATGGTATTTAATTTTAAAGTGTTGGACTTGTATGGAATTTCATGGTATTTTCATGTAAAGTGATTCTTTTGATTTAGAAAAGTTGAAATATTTATATTATATCAAAAATAGATATTTTTATAATACATATATATATTTTATATAAATTAATTTTAATTTATTATTTTCTAGAAATCTCAATTTCTTAAGATATTTGCATTTTAAATCTTTCGAGACCGAATGCTCCTTGCGGAGGTCTGCATCTCGCACTACTAAGCCCGAGGATGTGCGATAATCCGCACCATCCCGAACGGATTCCCCAAAATGGGTTGTAACGACGCTTTGCAAAGATTTGTAAAAATACGTAATCTTGTAGAAAACGATTTTTATAAGTTAAAGGTAGCTTTGTGAAAAACGGTATTTTCCGAATCTATATTTCCCAAATGGTATTGTGCTATGTTGTATATGAGTGTTGTGAAGTGGTAGGTTATTACCTTGTGATCTAACTAAAGGTACAGCAAGATTAATGATATTTTAAAGTCGAAACTATATTATATGGTATTTTACTGAAAAAGTGCGATAAAAATTGAAATATACATTCTTTTGAAATAGAATTTGTTCAATTTGTTTTATTATTGATTAATAGTCAAGATGTAAGAGTTTGGTATGGTTGTACCCATATACTTTTTAAAAACAGTGTGTGAATCAGGACAGATTCTGTCCAGATTCGTCGCTTAATATTGTAACGCAGTTTTCTATATTTTACGTCGATTTTAAGTAAAAACTTAAAACTAAGAAAATCTAGATCTTTCGATGTAGATATTCAAACCATCTGAAAACACTTAATTTGGATTAACGATTATAGAGTTATGGTCTCTCTCGAAGACCCTTATTGGCAGTTTTCTGGTTTTAAAAATAGTGAATAAAAAACTACATAACACCTAAACCGTTATGTGGTTAGATCGGAAATTTTTACAGCGTATACACAAAAATATATTATATCCAAGGTAATTTTCTTGAAATTTCCAGAATTAAAAATTAATTTCCAAAAATTATTTTAAATATAAAAGTATTGATATGTCATATATGAAAATGAGGAAATCATGGTATTTATTCGTAACTTCATTTTTTTTACAAATTTAAATAAAGTAATTTAAAATACAACAACAAACGATGCAATCCTAATTGGTCAGTATGAAATCTTAACATATGGATCGAGAGTAATGAAAAAGACTTTACAAACTATATATTTGTGTATGTTTGTGTGTGTTCATTATTTATATATGTATCAATTTAATTAATTATTTAGGGACTATGATATGATGATGGAAGTTTTTCATGGCAATATGACAAGAGAAATATAGAGAGAAGGAGATGGAGGGAGGGAAAGAGAGAAGAGACTTACATACACAAGTCGGTATTGTCACTGGGCTTGTCAATCCACCGATAGCCTCGTGTTACTATCGAGACCTTCTTGAAGAATTCTTTATGTTCTTGTTCGAGGAATCTAGATGAAGAAGGAGATGTGAAATGATAAAAATATATGATGATGAAAAGAAAGATAGGTGAGATATAAAAAAGATTTATGGCCACCATAATTCTAATAAATTATAGCTCATAACCATTCTAATTATTTTGAGAGTTAAAAGAAAGGTCTCATTTATAGGTTATGAGAAGAATAAAAATGATAAAAAATAATCGCAAGAATGGAGATTTGAACATATGACTTATGGAATAACAATACAAGGACTTAACCAATGAGCTACAAGGTTGTTCATGCACATATTTAATTAGAATTAAATATATACCATTGCTTGGAAAGAAAGTGGGCTTTTGGGCTCATAGTTTTATAAAAGAAAATGAAATTGAAATTGGATTTGGGTTATGGGCTAGGTCAGGTCTTGCGTTTAATTTGAAATAGGTTAAGATTTAGTTTAAAGAATTAGGTTTGGGAAAAAAATAGATGGAATAATAAAATGATATATATATAATAGAAAACAAAATATATGGAAAAATACTACGAATAAATAAATACAATATTTTACTAAAGAAAGAAAACACGATGGTATAGTAATATTAGGGTCGTTACACGGACTGATCTAGAAATGGTGAAAAGATCCAGTTCAACAAGTCCATAAATATCGTCGGTGCGTTAGTAAGCCCAAATGGCATCACTAAACACTCGTAATGCCCATATCAAGTTCGGAACATTGTCTTGCAAATGTCTTCTTTTTTCACCCGAACTTGATGAAACCCTGATCATTAATCCAACTTCGAGAATACTCTCGCGCTACTGAGTTGATCGAATAGTTCGTCGATGCAAAAGATTGGATAATTATTCTTAATAGTCACCCGATTTAACACTCGATAGCCGATGCACATCATTCACGTGCCATCTTTCTTTTTTACTAGAAGAACTGAAGCTCCCCATGGTGAACCGCTGCTGCGAATGCAATCCTTATCTAATAACTCATAAAATTTTCTCTTTATCTCTTCCAGTTCCATAGGTGACATCGGATAAAAGCCTTTGAATTGGCGCTGCTTCAGGAATAAGATCAATCACGAACTCCACATCTCGTTTTGACGGTAAACTCAAGATATCCTTGAACATATCCATGAAATCCCGAACTGCTATCAGCGCTTTATCTGCAACTTATTTACGAATTTCACCTTTCGGCAGATACACACAAACAGTTTCCTTCATCATGAATTTACAGGTCTGTTGTCATGCCCCGCTTCCCAAAAGAAGGAGAAGGATGACGTGGCAAGGTCTACAACCTAACTATATTGAAGGTGGTCTATTCAATACAGTTACGTTAAGCGTATGAATATATAACATGCAGGATGTGTACCAAAACAAAAATAATAAAAGCAAAAGGCATTTTATTTCCATTAACAAAACTTTATTACATCCCAAAAGAAAGAGTAAAATAAACTGAGTAGTTTAATTACTTCAAAGGAGAAACAAAAACCCTAAACATGTGGGCAACAACAAAAATTAAAACCAGCTAATCTTCTATCGTCCAGTCTGCATAATCTTCATTACTTGGCTTCACACCTTGATCTTCGCTGTAATACTCATTGTTATCTGACGGACATTCCAAGGATAGAGGAAGAAAAGGAAGGTCCGTCGGCGAGTTATAATCGGGTAGGATTGCCTCATAAGGAAGTAGGAGTATAAAATGAACAGGTGTATATAAGAGTATGATGTATGCATGCAGACATAAATTAAAGGGTGTAAATGTTTGAAATGCACAAACTTAAGACGTTTTGAAGAGAGGTATATATGAGCATGAGTATGTTGTAAGTTGTATGTAGATAAGTAGTTGGAAATATAGGTGAAGGTAAAAGTTCGTATTAGTTTGTTAAATAAGGGTCCAGATACTCGCGATTATTCCGTTGTGGCCACGGAACAACAACTGGGGAAGTGAAATGTACCGTTTCACTTCTCGGGATCATGATCGAGTAGTAGGGGAATCCGAGTTCCGAATTATCCTTGCCTAATCAAACTACCCATCCCCGTGATTCAGTATAAAGGTTCGGACGAATTAGAGTTAGTGCGTATACTTCTAGACATGGAATTTCCACATTGTATAGTCGCCCATATATTGGACTGGTCACCCGGAATATCAGGATCTTCATATTTGTATAGTCGTCCATATATTGGACTGGCCACCCGAAATATCGGGATCTTCATATTTATATAGTCGTCCACACTTTGGACTGTTCACCCTGCCTGCAGGGATCTTCATAAAGTATTCCATACCTAGGTCCGCGCATTCTAACCCTAACGTATCATATTTTGTATATGTCATGTTGTCATAAACTGGAAATTTTAGAAAGTGTATTGATCTCGTTTAATATGGCCTTCCACAACCACTCGTTTTATTTCCTAGAGTTTGTAAAGTACTTCGTGTCATCTTAGAGAAAGCTTAGTAAAAAAGAAGAATAGTGTTTAAATATCTTTTATTACTTCTAAGAAAAACCATGATATTTGGAATATTTAAAAAATAATGTTTTACAAAAAATATCCTTTCGATAAAGGTTGTGGTGTTTATTTGAAAATCTTTTGCAAGGGGTTTTTTATTTGAAAATCTTCACTGCTCCTAATATTCCAAAAGGACAAGTTATGAGGTCCTCAAATCGCCTCTTCACCGCCAATTGTGGTCAGGTAAGCACAAGTAAGGAAAGGAGGGATCCGCTCAGGAATCACCGTGAGACGGGCCTTTTAAAGTTACCTTTCTCACTTGTCTAGCCTAGGCACCACAAAGTCTGGTTTAGATAAACGATCGATGCCTACAACCTTTCCTTTGTTCTAAATTGGTGTTAAATTACCTAAATATTCCCTTTTGAAAAGACATCGTTATTAAATTTAATATTTTCTTCTTAAAAAGTTGAGGGGTTTTAAAAATATTTGTAAGTAAAATATACGTATACTGTATCTAAAATATTTATTTTACATATCTTTATTTCTTATAGATATTTTAAACAAATATAATATTTAAATTAAACGAGGGTATCTTGTGGAAGTAACATATTTCAAGATCATTTTTATAGTATGGGTATGACAGAGGTGAAATGACAATTCATGGGTTACATCAGATTCCAGGTATTATGGGTGTGCAATATACTTTTATGTACAGAGGAAATTTAAACACCGTTTTAAAATATGGGTTAACCTTATCATGATTAAGGGTACAAGGAAAAAGGGTATGCACAAAGATTATAACAACATTTTAAATAGGGTTGATGATTATAAGTTGGAACTAGGTTATTGAGAAATAAGAAGGTGACAGGAAAAGGAGAGAGAGGCGGATTCTACATTTTGTTTGAGTCGGATGCCGAAGAGTTGAAAACGTAGTCTCGTACTAAATCCTCAATAGCTCTGCGTCCCGATTTTTCCTCTGCAATTGAATGGAGCCGTAGCGTCGGCGTCGTCGATACGAAGGCACCGGTATTTTTTTCAGAATTTTTGGAGTTCGGTGGTGTGAGAAATTTGGATTTGAAGGTGTCTATTTATAGCGTTCAAAAAATAACAAGAAAAACCAAAAAAATCTGTTAAACCACATGGAAAATCACGTCGGATGATTGCGAATCATTCAGCCAATGATTGCGTCCGCCGCCTCTTTACCTCAGCCGTTGGATTGAGATCCAACGGCTGAGATCAAGCCGCCAATTGCCACGCGTCACCATTCGATACGCCCGCAGCTGTGTGTGGGGATCACGCGCTTTCACGTGGTCCCCACCACGTGGGCGCCGTCAGCGGCCTCTAGGCCGTTGGATCTTGTGATCCAACGGTCCAGGTTAAAAGGTTTTTAAAAAAAATTAAAATAAAAATTAATAAAACAGCAGATTATTTAAAATATTGATTTGGCTTTGAAAAATTTGGTAAAAATGTTTTAAAATACGGAAAAATTATGGGAAAATTCCAGAAAATATATTCTATTATTATCTTTAATATTAAAATAATTTTGGGCTAAAAACAATTAGTATATCTATTTATAAATTGTTAGCTAGTTATAATAATTATATAATATCTAGTTTATCTTTTAAAATATTTTTAATTACGAATTAATTACTTTTATTGATAATAAAAATATATAGATTATTTTAAGGCGTTATAAAATTTTATTAAAACATTTTAAGTCTATAAAACAATAAATAGATTTTAGAAAAATTCCTTTAATCATATTCAATGCTTTGAAAATTATTAACACTACTTAAACAATTACTATTATATAAAAGAAATACGTAAATAATTATTTGATAGTAGAAATATAAATAAAATATATTTTATTAGGTATTAGAAAACATGGTCGTTACATCTGTTCTACGGCTCGTGGGTTAACAGCCAACCACACTTCTGCTGCACTACTCTGATAAACTGAGGCGGGTTCGTTAGAACTTCTTTAATCAAAATATATTACATCTGATCGGTCTTGAAGCAGTCTGTACTACTGCAATCATCAAAAACTTCTAATGTGTTTCTCCTTATTCTTCGAAATGCAAACGAATTGGTTTTTACGGGATGAGAGGAAAGATATAACGTAGTTGCTAGATTAAAGCTCGCGATAAGACATAAACTCGTAAGCAATGAAAACAAGAGAAACAAAGTAGTACTATGAACATAAGTCAAGAAAATGAATCGAAATAAGATTCTAGGTTACCAAAATAGAGTACCGGATTATAACCATACCGCGGTACATAGTTATAAATACATAACTCCATTCAAGTTGCCCAAATCCTACTATCAGAATCGAGAGAATAAGATGGGAGAAACAATAAGGAACCAAAAGGATTCCAAGCCAAGATGCAATATCATTTCTATATCATCAAGATTAAAGAGTTAAGGGAAAGATAAGATTCAAGAATTTGAATGACAAGACAATAATATGGCAGGACATGTTCCTAAAATTCTGGGTCTTAAGGACAATGTATTGGGTACCATACCCAACTACAAATTGAACCAAGCCCCAGCTAACCTAAAACCTATGGCTCTGATATCGAAAAAACCTTGTTACTCCTCGCTTCCCAGAGTATGAAAATTTTGGGATGTAATAAAGTCAGCCATGCTACCTACGGTAAGGAAACATCCTTCCATAATCACATTAAGGCTATCAATCAGTAATAAAGAACAATAAAGTACTAAATCTATCTATCATATGTCTGATAGTCACAAAACAATAACTGGAAAAGATAGCAGAAGCAATAAAGATCTAAGGAATAACTAACCCGCATAAGAGCTATATCAATGAGGCGTTCCTCACTAATCGACGATCCTGTCGAATACTCACATGCTATGTCAAGTATCTGGGCCATGCAAAACCCAGACGTCAGTGCGTCATAAATATCAATACAATAGTGTAATCAGAACATGATGCTATAAAGAAGAAAGGAGTATAAACTATTAGCATAGGTGTAAAACAGTAGGCTATAAGTATGTCACGTGTATCCTAAAGTTGTGCTTCTAGGTTATCTATTCTACAAGTTTTTGAAAGGAATCGTCGATGTAATTCAATAGTATCCCGTGCATGCCCGGGACCACAGTCAAGACCCTCGGGGCTGAATCCGAGACGTGTCTCTAAGCAGTAAAATATGGTATCATGTACAGACGAATTATGTCAGCATCATCATTCATGGGCCACAGCCCGTATCGACTGATCAGTCTTTGAAAAGTATCGAACTGTTGAGTTACAAGTCAGGTTTTATTATTTATTTCCCTTTACCCCAGGTTTTGTGTTCAAGTCAGGTATTGATTATATCAATCTAATGCCAACACAGGATCAAGAAGGTACATGTCTTGTCTATCTAGACAACAAGTCACGTTCATCAGGACAACAAGTCAGGATTGTCGGCATTAGTAATAGTCCAAGTAACAGGTCTGGTAATGTGATGTGAACATGTCAAGCAGCGTATATTAACAGAAAAAATACTAAGTGGAAAACAGTAACCAGTTATCTAAATACGATAAAAAAGACTAATGCGTATTATCTATGTGGTAGGGTGTAACCAATCTATTCACATATCTATCTGGAATAATATTTCACGTTTGCTACAAGGTATACTGCAATCTAGATAAAGGATACTGAACTGATATAACATTATAATAATCTTATAATGAACCAGCATGCAACTAGATAATGCCGTTATTGATATGAATACAGATTGATGCGGTAAAATTTGTAAATTGCAAATAACATGCTAACTTTTTACATACGCATACTAATAATAACTATATATGATGGAATACATAATGTAGCATGTCGCAAGTTTAGAAACTTTCCTCGGAAATAACGGTTAATGTGCAGGCGATGGCGTCAATAGGTTGATCGACTATTGCTACACAAAGAATTATAAGAAAATGGCGTCCGCAATGATAAAGGTGTGCAGTGACTCGGTGCAACACGACACGACACGGTGCGTGAAACGGCACGATATAGTGCTGGGACTTATGGTGATACGGGGCTGATGCGATGGTGGCACATAAGTGGCATGAGCTGAGCACGAAGCGGGCATGGCGTGGCACAGGAGCAGGGCAGATGGCATGACACGGTCTCGGTATGGTGATGATACGGTCATGGCATGGTCTGGGTACGGTACATGGTTTGGTGGTGGTCTGGTCTGGATATGGTCCATGGTCTGGTTGTAGTCTGGCGGCATGGTGGTGGTCTTGTGATGACATGGTGTTGGTCTGGTGATAACATGGTAGTAGTCTGGTGGTAGTCTGGTGGTGGTACGGTGGTGGTCTGGTGGTGGCACGGTGGTGGGATTGAGAACGAGAGGAGAGAGAGAGACGGGGAAGTGAGAGAGAGAGAGACGGGGAAGTGAGAGAGAGAAAGAGAGTTCACTAGTAAGGGTTAGCCCCTATGGCTACAGTAATCCGTAGAGCCATCCGGTTGCCCCTAAGGTACCCTACGGATTAATTTAAAATATTTAAATGTAATCTTTTATTTGGCCCTACGGAGCCGCAAAAGAAGTCCCTACGGATTAATCCGTAGGGCAAAGAAGGGTAATTTATATTAAAAAAGCCTCTGAAATATCCTCATCTCCCTTAATTTTTCCCACCAACTTCCCCGTGCGCGCGTCGTCCTCTCAATCTCGTCACCCGCCGGACCTACTTCTCATCGCCAAAAATTGCCGCCGCCGCCGTCAGCTCAGTCTCCACCACCACCTCATCGAGCTTCTCCACTTCAGTCTCGCCACAGTCTCAAAATTTCCCGCTCATCGCCATCTTGCCGCTACCACCTTGTCGAGCTCCATCCCCAGCCTCCTCCACCTCATCGAGCTCCATCCGCCGGCAAAACTACAAGTGAGGTGAGTTAATTTCCATTTTGAAGTATTCATTTTTCTTAATTTGTGTTATTGTTGATTTTAGGGTTAGGGTTAGGGTTAGTTCCGGGTTAATTGGGGGTTAATTAGGGTTATGGTTAGGGTTATGGTTAATTAGGTAGGTTAGGGTTAGGGTTAGGGTTCGGTTTAGTGTTAGGGTTAGGGTTATGGTTAATTAGGTAGGTTAGGGTTAGGGTTAGGGTTCGGTTTGGGGTTAGGGTTAAGTTGAGGGTGAGGGTTAATTAGGTAGTGTTAGGGTTAGCTAGGGTTAATTAGGTAAAATTCGGTTGGTGATGATTATGGTTAGGGGTTATTAGATTAGTTAGGGTTAATTTTGGTTTGGGCTTGAGTTAATTTGGGTTGGGTTTTGGGTGATGATTAGGGTTAGGTTGATTTGGGTTAGGGTTTGGGCTGGGGTTAATTTGGGTTAATTAGGTAAAATAGAGTGTATTTGTGTTAGGGTGTTGATTAGGGTTTATTTGGGTTAATTTTGGGTTGATTAGGGTTTATTTTGATTAGGGTGACGATTAGGGTTAATTTGGGTTAATTAGGCTAATTTGGGTTACTTTTGGGTTAATTAAGAATAATTTGAGTTAGGGTGATGATTAGGGTTTAATTTTGGGTTAATTAGGGATAATTTGGGTTAATTAGAGTAAGGGTGCACTAGTTCTTTCAGTAGGATACTCGATGATAACGTAAACGGACAACATTACCGGAAACTTAACCTTTCATATAAGAACTTGGTTCTTCCTCTGGTTGAGATTTGCAGAAGCAAATCTCCCCACAAGTTGAGAATTTAATTCTCATCGGGAAGATTTTGTTCTGCAGATTCAAAAGTTAGGAGAAAAGAACCATGTTAAAAAGAAATAACAGGGACATATGGGAATTTAATTTCTCCAAAAATTAGGGTTAGGGTTTATGGTGCACTAGTTCCTTCAGTAGGACACTCGATGATAACGTAAATACACAACTTTACCGTAAACTTAACCCTTCATATAAGAACTTAGTTCTTTCTCTAGTTGTGATTTGCAGAAGCAAATCTCCCCACAAGTTGAGAATTTAATTCTTATCGAGAAGATTTTGTTCTGCAGATTCAAAACTTAGGGGAAAAGAACTAAGTTAAAAAGAAATAACAGGGACATATGGGAATTTAATTTCTCCAAAAATTAGGGTTAGGGTTTAGGGTGCACTAGTTCTTTCAGTAGAATACTCGATGATAATGTAAACGCACAACATTATCGTAAACTTAACCCTTCATATAAGAACTTAGTTTTTCCTCTGGTTGAGATTTGCAGAAGCAAATCTCCCCACAAGTTGAGAATTTAATTCTCATCGGGAAGATTTTGTTCTGCAGATTCAAAATTTAGGGGAAAAGAACTAAATTAAAAAGAAATAACAAGGATCAATTAACTCAGCGTTTGGATTATTGGAGTTATCGTGTCATTAGTTTAGGGATGGGAATTTAATTTCTCCAAATATTAGGGTTAGGGTTTAGGGTACACTAGTTCCTTCAGTAGGATACTCGATGATAACATAAAGACACAACTTTACCGTAAACTTAATCGTTCATATAAGATCTTAGTTCTTCCTCTGGTTGAGATTTGCAGAAGAAAATCTCCCCACAAGTTGAGAATTTAATTCTCATCGGGAAGATTTTGTTCTGCAGATTCAAAACATAGGGGAAAAGAACGAAGTCAAAAAGAAATAATAGGGACATATGGGAATTTAATTTCTCCAAAAATTAGGTTAGAGTTTAGGGTGCACTAGTACCTTCAGTAGGATACTCGATGATAACGTAAACGCACAACTTTACCGTAAACTTAACCCTTCATAAAAGAATTTAATTCTTCCTCTGGTTGAGATTTACAGAAGTAAATCTCTCCACAAGTTGAGAATTTAATTCTCATCGGAGAGATTTTGTTCTGCAGATTCAAAACTTAGCGGAAAAGAACTAAGTTAAAAAGAAATAACATGGACATATGGGAATTTAATTCCTCCAAAAATTAGGATTAGGGTTTAGGGTGCACTAATACCTTCAGTAGGATACTTGATGATAACGTAAACACACAACTTTACCCTTCATATAAGAACTTAGTTCTTTTTTTGGTTGAGATTTACAGAAGCAAATCTCCCCACAAGTTGAGAATTTAACTATCATCAGGGAGATTTTGTTCTGCAGATTCAAAACTTAGGGGAAACGAACCAAGTTAAAAAGAAATAATAGAGACATATGGGAATTTAATTACTCCAAAATTAGGGTTTAGGGTGCACTAGTTCCTTCAGTAGGATAGTCGATGATAATATAAATGTACAAATTTACCGTAAAATTAACCCTTCATATAAGAACTTAGTTCTTCTTCTGGTTGAGATTTGCAGAAGCAAATCTCCCCACAAGTTGAGAATTTAATTCTCATCGGGGAAATTTTTTCTGCAGATTCAAAACTTAGGGGAAAAGAGCTAACTTAAAAAGAAATAACACGAACATATGGGAAATTAATTCCTCCAAAAATTAGAGTTTAACACTATATAAAGAACTTAGTTCTTCAAAAAAATGATGATGATCCAAGATCCTCAAAACCGAAATCTTGATGATCATCAATGACTAAAAATGTCATTAACAGGAGATCAATATCTCTAAGAAAACACAAGAAAACAATAGTGTGATCACATTTTGATTTTACGGTCAGGACAATCCATTTATCTTTCCGGACCAAGTGTTCCAAGTATATTACTCACAGTGCTTGAAGCATCCGGGATGGAGTGTCGTATGCCGTTGGAAAGTCAGGGATGTTCACGATGTCCCAGAATTCGAGGATCGTATGGAGGACAGCGATGAGGATGAAGAAGAGAGAAGACTTAGAGTGCTCCGACCGTCTGTTTCAAAAGACTTCAAAAGATGGGTTGTCTTCAGCTGATCGTGAAGTTACGTGGGTTAGAAATGATACCGAGGATGAAATCCAAGTAAATATGTCTAACGAGTCCTCGAAACGAAAAAGGTTATCAATAATATTGTATTATTACTTCACATTTTTAAGATCTATACATATATAGCATGCATATGTAATGATTGTACTCCTGTCTAGATTTGATGACGACAATCGGAGCACCGAGGGGCGGCAAGACCACCAGCCGTAGTAGAGGCAGAGGCAGAGGCAGAGCGGTTCTGCCGCCCGGAGAGCTGCGTAGGGAACTTCAGAGGGCCGGTCTTGCACCCCGATCGGAGACCCTTCGGATGACTCCTTCCGTGTGGACTTTGCCACACCTCCAGGTACATTGCACGCATATTCATTTTGAATGGAATATTATAGATATACATGTATATTTTTTCAAAATTTCTTATATAGTCAATGTTTGATTGTCTAGCTGTTGGTGGTGCGTCCACATCAGAGGCAGAGGCCACTCCCGCACCTCCAGGTATGTTTATATATTTTATAGCTCATGCATATTGATTTAGAATGTTATATCATAAATATACACACATTCTTTTTGCTCTTACTTAGATAATCATTTTTTTATTGTCTAGTTGTAGGTGGTGCCTCCACTTCTTGGGCAGAGGCCACCACCGCACCTGCGGGTATGTTTATATATCATATAGTGCATGCATATTGATTTAGAATATTATATTATTGATATACACATTCTTTTTGCAATTACTTATATAATCTACTTTTAATTGTTTAATTATAGATGGTGCGTCCACATCTGGCGAAGGGGCCACTCCCGCCACCTCCGTACCCTCCGCTCATTCTGCAGGTTAATATGAATAAATATAAAATATTTATTCATTTTACATATCCTTTAAGAATAAACATGAACTTCATGTAATTTTATCGTCAATGTTTATTTTCTATTTGGAGGGGATGCGTCCACATCCGGGTCATCGGCTATTCCTCACCGGAGGAACTATCATCTCGCTCGTGCTGTTGCCCGGACCTAGGCTCGTACTGCTTTCTCCGGAGGTATATATCGCACTTCAATTTTCGTTAAACCTTTATTTCTTAATACCACTCTGTCCTAATATTGATTGTCTTGATATTTCTTGTAGATGCAGGGCAGCCCCATCCCGAGAGGGGGACTCGAGGGCCGAATCAGTCCCACAGGCTGAGGCCCGACAGAGCTAGGAGGGAGGCAGCATTCTCGCTCTTTTTTACCCCCGATTATCGCTATACCGGCGATTATGCCGAGAGGTTCAGCCGGTATATAGGGGATGAGAACCGACTCGTGAAGAAGTATCCACTTCACGTTGAGTGGGGCGATCAGCACAGGCGCTCATTTGCGCTCTTCTGGGATCAGGCTCGGGTATTAATATATATTTTCATTTGACTTATCCAATATATTTATTATTATTTAACACTTTCAATTTAAATACATATTTTTTTTGTATTTGCAGTTGGATTACGACTTTTAGCCTATACCCGACCCTGTTCACCCTGAGTGAGTGCTCGATCTTCATGCTCTGTACAATGGCCTGATGAAGAACATGCAATCAAATGTCCGATACAATAGGAATGAGCTGAAGATCGACTGCTATTTCCTATGGATGGCGACCTTCGAGGCTGAGAGAGCGGCTCTCTTACATACTCCGGCCATTGCGAGAGTCGACGTAGATACATGGCCTCTCTTGTGCCAATATTTTGACTCTCAGCGCAAACAGGTTTGTAAATTAAATGTAATTAATTGTTTAGTATATAATTTATTTTTTTGTGTTGCTTAATTAGAAAACTAAATCTGAATGTGTTGTGCAGAAACATGCCGATCAAAATAAAGAGAATAGGAAGTCGGTGAAGAGGGGTCGCCCTACTATAGGTGTCTCGAGGAACATTACTCGTTCCATGGAGGTATCGGTAAATTACAATAGATCTATTTTTATATAATGTAATATTAAGAGTTATTTTATAATATATGTAAATATTTTGCGAATTGCAGAGAGCTCAGACCCTGGCGCATGGTGGTACACCGAGCGTGCTGACCGCGTATCTTGGCGTCCACGGCATCTCGACAGATCCCGCCACGGGCGAGCTTCGATTCCCTGACATCGCTACCCAAGAGTATTGCGTTAGTGTTAATATTTATTCCAACAAGTTTGATTTTTTTTTTGAAAAGTTCAAATTTAAATGATATACTTATATTTTAATGGTTAATGTGGGTGTAGGAACGGGTGGTGGAGTAGGCGGAGTTATCGGGGATCGATTTTACTGGACAGACCGATCCGATTCAGCTGACCCTAGTCCTAAACGCCGCACACGGAGGGCACCACGGAGGCCGGGGACTGGGTCCTAGCAGGGCCCATATGAGGTTGGACTCCACTCTGGCGGTTAATTCCCCTACCCTCCGTGAGCGACGTCTAGAGCATGATGTTGCCGCCTTGAAGGCTGCTGTCGAGGAGTTGAAGGAGATGGTACATATACTACTTAATAGGAAAATATTATATCACATTATAAATAGTAGCATATGCAATATTAGTAGCCTGAGCTTATTTGGTTGTAGACTTAGCTTTTATTAATCATACTTACATAAAACTATCTAATTAAAATAAACTATGACTTTCCAAACTAGATACCCAAACGAGGCCTAAGTCCCTAAGTATTCTTAGATTGGGGTTTCGCAATAACCTGATAATGATACGAACTCGACTAAAATATAATACACCGTTCTTACTCATTTATTACACACAAAATTTAACAAATGCGACAGGCTACTTCGGCTGCGGCTCCATATGCATCTCTTTCGGCTGCGGCTCCGTAAGCCACTACCTCGGCTGCGGTTGCGTAGACCACTCCTGCAGCTCCACAGCCCACATAGACTCTCGCACAGTCCGGTCCTTCATTAGTCCAGTTTTCGACGACTCAGGGCTGCACCAAAGATCAGATACGCCAGATTACGGCGATTATCAGAGGTGGAAGACCTGGACCAAGCTAGGGTAGCTTATTTATATTTTTGAGGATGTATGTACTTATCTGATACATATTGTATAAATTTTGGACGATATTGGTGGTTGTTTGTTTGTTCACGATGATTTAGTTTGATATCGTATTCTATTTGTTTATTTCTTTTATATATTATGCGTGAGATGTTGGTTATGAATATTTTTGTATTTGGTTATATGATGTATATATTATTGTGCACAGGGCGGGGAAAAACAGGAAACTCTTTTTTTTTAAAAACCCTGATATTTTTTCCCTACGGATTAATCCGTAAGGCCATCTGTTGCACCTACGGATTAATCCGTAGGTCCAATGTTTGCCCATACACAGTTCGCCTTAGGGACAAAATATCAGGATACCTGATATTTTGTCCCTATGTACTCAATAAAACATGCCCATACGAATTTATCCATAAGGGAATTTATCTGGACCTACGGATTTATCCGTAGGGTCACCTATCAGGCCCTACGGATACATCTGTAGGGGCAATTATTTTATTTTATAAACCAATAAATCAGGCCCTACGGATTATTTCGTAGGGATAACTATCCCTACGGATTAAGGCGTAGGGGCAATTATTACTCCGTAGAGGTATGTTCAGGGCGAAGACTTGCACCTGCGGCTTTTGCACCTACGGGGTATTTTTTTGTCCATACGGATAAATCCGTAGGGGAAACCCCTTATTGTAGTAGTGGTTATATGAGAAATATTATAAGTATATATATATATACATATATATATATATATATATATATGTATATGTATATTTATATATATATACATATATATATATATATATATATATAATATTAGGGTAACTAGATAATATCAAATCACTTCAAATATTACCTGAATCTAGTCAAAAAATATAGTTTTGAGAATAAAATACATATGCAAAGATTTTGGCTACAATGCAATAATCTAGTGTTAAATACATATACCCCCAAATAAAATTTAAATAAATATACATAAAGATTTTCTAAATATTTGTTGTCCATATTTTAGGATTTGAGCATAATAGATAATTACCACAATAAGATATGGAGTGATATACCATGCAAAGTCAGTTAGAAAAATATTATTTATTTATATCTTGTATTATAAATAGATATGTAAAGATTTAAATATATATATAAAGTATATATAGTACTCGATTCACGTAGATACACTATACTAGTAAATATTAGATTAACCTTATAACATATCGGGTTATAAACATACGGGTCGGGACGGATAATGGCTACTACTACTTGAATCATTCACAACCCAATAGCAAAAAGAATGAAAGAATTTTAAAGCAAGATTTAAAATACTAAATTGTATTGTATAAATGTACGAGGGTGTTACAGAAGAGTAAAATGCTTGACGTCTGAAGGAGAAAACAATTTTCATCCAGTAACTCTGGCTTAAACGTCTGACATAAGAACAGGCATTTGCAATGTTGTCCATACGTTTGTTCTGGTATAACTTCAGACGTTTGTTCTGAAGTGAAAAACAAATATTTAGACTGTGCTTGTTTTGCAATAGTGTACTGAAATTTGAAGAAGAATATGACTGACGTCTGAAGAAGGAATGCATATAAAACTTTGAACTTTGATTTTGAAAAACGTTTTGAACAAAATCCTTTGCAAAGTTTTAGCCAATAGTTTCATGCATTCAATAGTCTGTGTGGTTAAGCCTTTTGTTTTGTAATCTCATAAACCGAAAAGTACTTACACTGGTTTCCTAGAGATTACAATGTAGCTCGAACTCTTGAATTCTTCGATTTCTTGAATTTCTTGAAATCTTTAAACTTGGACTTTGACTCCTTTAGCTTCTTGAATCTTGTATTTGATCTTTGAGGAGCTCTAGTCCAATATCCTCCAACTTCTAATAGATTTTTCGTTGAAGTTTATTTTTCTCTATCCTCTATCATAAGCTTGTGCTGTGAGAATATCCTGAAAAACCAATCATAAGCACGATCAAGCTTATATACAGTGTTATAAAATATGCAATAATAAACACTTGTATCTATCCATTAATATTATACAGCATCATCAACAATAAATAATCGGATTATGAAAATCCATAAGCCAACAGGTGATTGATATTGTGCCATGTTCCCGGGGGTGAATGGGATATATTGTGTCGTGATCCAGGGGGTGAACGGGATATATACAATTGAGTTACGATGAAACTTGTATTAATTGGTTTCAAATACCTCTAAGATAGATAACTTAGCGTCATGGAACCATAGGAGTCATATGACATGATTGCATTGACTAAATCCTGATTGTTCATCACTTGAGAGTGTTATTGTTCATTTTTCATTCACATGATATATTGCCATGATATATTACTGTTTGATGTGAAAAATTTACAGAACAAAGACAAAACAAGTTTTTTTATTCAACACACCCAAAAATTTCATACATCCATCTCTGGCCATACAAAAAGATCACTGAACTCGGGATCTGAGTTACAGGGATGAACAAAGCAAATTTCAGGTTTCTGAAGCTATCGCTCGGCCGCCACCACCATGTTATAGCGACGGCTCTCGCTAAGTGTTTCTCCCCACCTGTCATCGCCATAGCCACAAGAAAAAGAAAACATGATGTACCATTAAGCATGTATCTTGCCTAAAAGATGAACGGAGCCGTCCCTCATCGGCTTCGTGATCAGACACGTCTCTCAGATAGTGTCTATCTTATCATCCGCGGCATTGAGCATCGCCAGAGCCATCTCTGCCGGATGAGGAGGGATCGCGTCAAGGATGGCAAAGAACACCATCCGGAGCCAAATAGAGCCCATCGGCAGAGAAGACCCCCACGGGTTAAGAGCTCGTGCATTATCCTGTCACATTCGTCGTCTGTGAAATCAGGATTCACTAAACACGCAGCGAAGCGAGGGATTATGTCTCTGATAGGCACTTCCTAATACTGACGAGGAGCGTGTAGGCGATTACAAGCCATTGTTCTCTCCTCTGCAAATGAAGAAGAAGATCAACACCTGTCAATTTATAAGGAAAACACTTAAACCCTAGCACACCAAATGTTGCATGGTATTTATGATGGAGCGATTCTCAAGCGATGACCGAGAAAACGCCAGAAAAAGAGAAAGACGGTTCAAAAATGCGTGAAGTGTCATGAAAGTGTCAAACAAGGGCCCCCGCCACTGCTAAGGCATGCGCCAAGGGTCTCCGCCGCTATCAAACCTTGTGCAAGGGCCTCCACTATGCCAAGAGCATGCACCAAGGGCCTCCGCCAATAACAAACCATGCGCAAAGGCCTCCGCCACTACTAAGGCATGTGTTAAGGGTCTCCGCTGCTATTAAAGCTTGCACAAGAACCTCCGCCGCGCCAATAGAATACGCCACAGGCCTCCTCCACCAAGGAACCATGCGTAAGGGCTTCCACCATTGCTAAGGAATACGTCAAGGGTCTCCGCTGCTACAGAGTTATGTGCAAAGGTCTCCACCAGACCAAGGCACCCGCCATACTAAGGCACCCACTACGGATGGTACCCACAAAGTGAGAGCTGAGAACTTTATGCTCTACGTTCCAAAATGTGGCCTACGTCCGTGGCCACGATCACAAGTGTCACGATCCGGAAAATGCACGTGACTGGCACTTGAATCATGTGAAGTCTATAGGACCCCAACTAATTCAAGTAAGCTAAAAACCCAGAAATCTAAATCTTTTTAGGGAAAAATAGTGGAGGTGAAGTTTGAAATAAAGGTTTAATGAAATCAGGTTCTTTCTTTGAAACATAAGTAATATCCTATGAAATACAATGTTTTGTATCTATCTTGAAAACATTTTTCTTCATTTGAAATTTGGGCAGCACCTCCTTTGTAAATTTTAACCCGAAAGCAATACAAGCAATAATAATAATAGGCATCCCCAAGCGGGAGCTAGCTCTTCGCCAATTGGTGGAAACAACCACACAAAGATATAAATATACGACGCCCTGAGGCGAAGATCAGACACAGAAAGAAAGGAAATCAAAACATCATCAAGAAACCATAATAAAGAATAAATACATGAGCGTGACTCTAAGTCCAAAAGAATACATAGTCTGGTTGATGGAGCTTTTAACTAGATACAACTGAATAAATATACAAATACAAATGGTGGTCATGATACTGTAAGTCTACGCTAGCGCCCCGGCCGTCTACAGACGCCAAATGCGGAATAAAAACTTTTTATCTGGCGCTATCGTATACTTTAACCCGGATCTGCCATTATTGCTAAACTAACAAACTGTAAAGAGTGTAGAAAGGTTATACCGAACGATCCGAGTCCTTCATTCTTTAACCATCATCCCACGCTCCGTTGCGGTTGCTCCGATCTCGTCGATCTCCGATTCCTTCGTCGAGGTGGCACCACGTCGACGATTCTTTAAACGGGCTCCCGCCTCTGACTTGAGGCAACTCGATCGTCAAGTTTGCTAAAAGAGACGACCAAGAATGATGTAGAGAATGAGTAGATGACTTTGTCTCACTTCGTCCAAGTCCGTGGACGATCGGTAAATGAAGTTGCCGAGGGAATCGGGTGATGGAATGAAATGAACTGTAAAATTCCATGCACCCCAAATACTATCATATCTTTTCTACAAATGAAATCAACAACCAAGAGAGAGAGAGAGGAGGGGGCCGGCCACTTATAGCAAGAGGGGGGTGAGTGTAGGAGGGAAGTGGTGACCATAAAAGAATGAAGCTTATCTTGATCATTAAAGAAAACAATGAGTCATAAAGATGCAATGAATCTAAACCCTTAGTCACCATTGCATTAATGACACCATTAATGCACTAATGACTCACCATGTCAAGTCACCATCCTAGTCATCATCTAGAAGCTTCCACAATCATCTCAAGAAAAGATAAACCCGTTTTTAACCAAATGTTAAAAGACGGCTGATAGAAAACTGAAAACTGGCAACTTCCAAAAGTGATCCTGAAACTACTTTCAGGATAACCCCGAAACTGTATAAATATACCCGCATTTGTATTACGACCGAATACAAATGCAACTGAGACAAAGATATTATACCTACTCAATATAATACTCGGATCCGGCTTAAACCAAAGCCGACCAGTATTATCTGCCCGAAAAATAACACGTGCGTAAACGCACGTGTATTTTCCGAACCCTGCCATAAAACCATACGGCCTCTACAACGTTTCGCCCGAACTTGGGAAACTGTCTGTGGGGGACTCTAATGACTCGTCAGTACCCTGGCAGTGGGTTTAACCACAAACCGTCAGCGGCACTAGCAATGCGTAACGGCTGCCCATGGACTGACCTCAAGGGATGCTGATGAGCGAACTCATCCAGAAAACCCTACTGAGCCTAACAGTGACAATGTATATACAGTCCGGTCCGTTCGTCTATGAGTATCGCATATCTGCCTACGGGGCTAGTAACGTCAGACCCCCAATAGCAGAATAAGTCGTGTCGGAGTGAAGCCCAATAACACCCTGAGATACTACTGGAATACCTACCAGTAAATCTCCTGCTACGGCCGTGGGCTTTGTGTTATGGCTCTCCTAGACACAACACGATCTCGCCCCCAATACCGGGAGAGACGAATCCCCTGCCGATCCGCTTACGTGCCTCCATATGGCTCGGGACTGTACCCAAAAACTACCTGTTTGCACGACTCCTTTGAGCCGTGGTAGGGTAGAAATCAAAGCACAATGGGAACTCACACGAGACAAATGACGACCTCAGTTCGATGAACTAACCTGTACACATGTCACCAGGGAACTGCTATCTGACGGTAGATATAATACTAACTAGCAGATTCCCGGCGAGTCCTGTCCGGTGTACTCATAACCCAATGAGCACCTGTATACATCTTAGGTGATCCAACTGACACCAGTGGCTTGTGAGACCGGCCACCGCCCCTCGTCGAGGTCTCGACTGTACACACTAGTCTACTCCGGAGTATCGATGCCCTGTCTCGAAACTCCCACGACTAGGGACCACAATTAAGGATATGCGTATAAACCACCCAACTCTCACGTATATGATCGCCATCATACTGTTGGTGGTAAAGCAAGATCCTAAGGGCTCTATCAAAGTGTAACATGTAATCAGTCACCTGAACATGTACACGACTGATAAAGGCAAACCAGATAGCATACTATCATCTCGAGTAAGACTGTCATACCGGTATAGGTCCTCCGCAATCATTGCAATCACGTACTTGCGATCCAATAATTGACTATGAGGGCACTATCTCCAACAATCTCCCACTTGCACTCAAGGCTAATTATTACGATGTTGCGTACTCACAGCCCGTGTGAAACCAACACCCAACTCCTCTACTAATCAGTTTCACAAAGCCCGTTTGTAAAACTATTGTGTTCGAGAAATAGCCTTAGTGAGTGGATCCGCCTAGAAGTTTCTTTCTATATCTCTCTTAATCTCAAGTTCGCGGAGAAAGCCATCTCCCGAATCGAGTAATACCTGTCTTAGAATATGTCTGGATATCTGATGGGACCTAGTTCATAAATGAACTCCAAATCCAAACTTCTTAGACTGTATCGATCACTGAACCTAATCAGTATCCGGCACCATGCCACCCACAGTATTCTCTTGAACCACATGTCCATAATACTGTCCCTCTTCGTCAGAGGGAAAACTATAACTCTGACAATCACTCTGTCAACCATGTCACCTTTGAAGCTTGGAATGATAACCGTCTCCCGAAGGAGGCTGCCGTCATCAAATCCGCAGAACATGTACTTATGTTCTAAAACTGCTTCCTTATGTTTCTCCAGGATTGGATTAATACAAACTTATTGTATCTTGTGCAAAACCAACATTTGGTGTGGTACTTGACATCTCATGATTGACTCAATTGCCTAAGCAAATGATCTGCCAATCATGCACATCCCTCTCCGCTTTAGTCTGTAAGACACCTTTAGAGAGGGTGACTCCATCACCTGCAGGTACACCACCATGCTAGGAGTCATCTATTCTAAAAACCATTAGAATACTGTCAAAGTACCTACATTGGGAAACTACCCAAATCCAGATCTAAAACCATAGATCTAGAAACCAGAATGTAAAATATTATATCCATATCCTGTCTGGAGAAACAACTGTGTGACGACCACAGTACAACCGATCGTAGTATAGGAATTTTACTTCCCACTCTGTGTATGTCATCCAGATACCATGACATCACACCCTACTACCTTCTTAACAGATCCATCCCTTATTCTGATTGAAGTCAAACCTATGACTGTCACATCAAAAATTAGATGATCTATCTCCGCTATAACTGCTCAAGTCTATAAATAGATATAAGCATCTTGCCCACTATTCTTCCGCTGCTCCCACTGACTACGACAACCCTCCTACCGGGTCTCATATCCTGGAACATCAGTAGTGTCAAGTCTGGGTAGATAAGAACCTCCCTGTCACCGTCCTTGAGCCTACCGAAGTACCTCTCGGGTGTCTGAGGTTACCTACCAAATCTGCGGAGTGGCTATTGGAATGTCAAACCTGATTGAATATATAGGTCCTATTAAATTTTCCGTAATCGTTCGCGGTTCTAGAATCACTTCTAGTTCTACCATACTCCCACTACTGTTTTCTGAAAAAGATCCATTTTACTAAAACTGTGGCGAGTCAAGAACAATATCACTATTGATCTTCCAAATGGTAGAATATCAACCCTCGTCGAAGCCAGGGTCAACCCACAAACAGCCATTACAGAACCGTGCCCTGAGTTATCCAGAGTCTGGTTTTAAGCATAAGCTGGACAACTCCCCGTACCTTAACATCTTTTAAGGTACGAACCATTCTATATCCAATATAGAAACTTTGGCACTTATTTAATTGGAACCATATTCAAACCATGCAGCTGTCTCCAGTGCATATCATCTTAATGGAAGGAGGCTTAATCAGCATTACACAATTTAGGAAACCATCCAATTATGAGTAACCTGAAAGAGAAACACGTTTCTCAAAACCATCACTATCATCTGAATACCAATCATAAGAATCTACATCTTCGATCTCTTTGAAGAATCCCAATACTTGTGATACCTGGTTCTCTACTTTATTCTTATACCCACAACTTCTCAAAACTTAGACCTTGTATTTCTACGAAACACTCGTCTAAATACTAGAGAAGTTATAAGTAAATAGAACATAGTACGAGGACCTACCCCTTTGTCCTGATGGACACTGGACAACATACACTACTCTGTATAAGTCCGCTGAGTTAAACAACTCAAAACCTGTGCGTTGTAGGTGGAAAACCGTACCCTGGCAATTTCCTCAAATATCACCAATTACAAAGAATTCCGATATAATGAGGATAATCACCTAATTCCCAATATCTTACTCCCACTCATCATCTGTAAAACCATACAGATATGAGAATGAAACCTGGTAAATACATACCCTTGGAGTAAATGTCTAATCGGGAAAACAGTTTTTCCTTTAACAATGCACTGAAACATGAAAATGTTTCGTAGGGGTATCATGGTATTCATAGCAATGCCTCTTCCATAATCCAATTCATGACTTCAACCGTATATTTTATTGCCATCTCTCCAAATCCCTTTATTTGTCTTTAGTCGTTACCTTCTGTACACCATCGTTAGGCTAAATGGTTTTCTTCCTTCCCTACCGTTCGGCACCAGCCTATGGTTTGGAAGAAGACTATCCAGTAAGCATAATAGGTGTACTCTCCTAGACCAAGAAGTACTCGCAACTGAGAGAAGGTGATAATAAAAGACAACTGAATAATACCTTATTCCTTTAAAGGTGAAATAGGAGTGGCGATGAAGTACGCGGTTTTGGTCGTGAATGATATCAGTCGCAATTTACTTTGCCCTCTTTCCAATCCCTTTATTTTGTCTTTACATATTACCTTCTGCACACCCTACTTAGGCTAATTGGTTTTCTTCATTCCCTACCTTTCGGCACCAGCCTATGGTTTGGAATAAGATTATCCAATAAGCGTAATAGGTGTACTCTCCTAAACCAAGGAGCTCTCGCAACCTGAGAGAAGGTGATAATAAAAGACAACTGAATAAACCAATTCTATTTCTCCTGAACCTGGATCCATCCTCGAAGAAGTCCCTTTGAGTTCGTATATAACCATACGATGGATCTATCCAATGGAAGTGGATATCCGTAGTAATACGGGTGTTCTGAGAAATGCAAAGGGTAAAAGAAGGAGTGGCAATGACTTATGCAACACAGACAATCCAAAAGCTAGTATTTTAAGAAGGTTCGGTCAACCTGGTCACTGAGTCATAGTCTAGGGTCGGTCAAAGGTCGCTGCCAAAGAGAGAGAAAAGAAACACTCTGCATGCACTCTAACCTAGATCAGAATGGTTATCACTTTATCTAATCCGGAAACCTCCCACCGTCCTGTCAAATTCTCCTCCAAACCTAAAGAAGAATCAATCGGAATCACCCGAAGAGTAAACCAACTCATCAGTGGGAATCGGGATCCAACTCTCATCGCATGATAACGTGATGGAATGCATCCACGTTACTCATACTCCAGAAGGTATGCGCATACTTGGCAAGTTTCAGTTTCTTTAGAAACTCCCGATATGATTTTTGCCCCATGCTCTTATAACCTTGGCTTTGGTCAAAATGTTATAAGTCACATGCCAAGTTCTACCCGTCACTATCTTGTCAATTTGAACCCACCCGCACATGCCCCTGACTTTGGCCAATCGGCAGAACGACTGTCCCAAACTAACTCATCTATCTATGCAACAATTGAATACCCAGCAACTACCAAACACTATGCCTTAACTTTGGCTAAAATACATAGCTTGAATACTACTGAATACTCAAAAGAAGTGACGGAGGGCTACGGCTGGTTTTTGGCGAAAAACCTTTAACGTAATGAACTTGATCTCGTTGAAGGAACCTGATAGCTTTTTAAAATATAGTGGCGAAAACCTTTTGCTAAAGAGGTCACT
This sequence comes from Agapanthus africanus, assembly GCA_030015575.1. Lineage (NCBI taxonomy): Eukaryota > Viridiplantae > Streptophyta > Magnoliopsida > Asparagales > Amaryllidaceae > Agapanthus > Agapanthus africanus. Next base: position 186,819,779 of record CM057341.1, read on the forward strand.
CCCGGTAAAGGGATCTCGGCTCTTTCCTCGTGGAATGAGGTGCAGGATATTCCACTGAATACCGCTATGCAAAGCAACTTGTAATCGACTATAGTGAAGTTATTACGCTGACGCAAACTTCTGCCCAAGGGGTCAGTCCCGGTGAAGGGATATCGGCCCTTTCCCCGTCGAATGAGGTGCAGGATATTCCACTGAATACCGCTATGCATAACAAAAGAAAACGTCTTTGCAATAACACTTTTTTAAATTTGTTCCAACAACATCCAAACAGGTTTGTTTTACTTTGCATTGATCAGAATCAACACAGTCCCATCATTTAATCACACCAGAAAAGAACGAAAATAAAATGTACGTATATGCCATCCGCATTCGTCACTGGGTCCCGTCATCACTCGTTAGGTTACTTAACTAACGACAGAGCGGGGACTGGACTAGCGCGGGTGTAAAACATATACAACATCTAATAGTATATAAACCAATATACAATAATCGCTCCAGGCGTGATAATATGCAACATTACAGAAAAGTAATAAGCATCACAGAACAATACAGATAATCTGGGATCCTCGAGTTTCACAGAGCCGCTGCTGAAACTCGACATTCCCCTGTCGTGTGGATAGCATGTGCAATGAAACCTAGACCCCTACGGGTGCGGCAAGTTACCCGCCAAAACCTGAAGCGAGGCAGCCCCCTACAGCATAGTGAATGGACCACCCAGCACTTCACGGAATCCGGTAATCTTGGGCACCCCTCCCTGGGTCAACCTGTACCCCCTACGAGTGCGGCGAATAGTCTGCCAATTCTAGAGTGGGACCCCTCTGCCTCTCAAAGCCATGAGATGCGGACCCGTTGCCCCCCAGAACCCGGCTATCCGTGCACTCCGTCGTGGGGCAAAACCTAGTACAGTAATGAAAAATAGTACAATAGGTATATCGACCGCAACCTGGTCGTGCCCCAAAAGAATATTATACAACAGGCAGTGACGGCAGTCCACATGTTGGACGCTCGCCCCGCAATATCAAATGTACAAATAAACTCAAACTGTACTACCATTGCACACTGCTATCCACCACGACAAATCCGCAACATCACAGCACAAAACAGAACATCAACGCGAATGTCACGTTCGCAAACCCGTCTAAAAGAATTATAGCAATCAGACGCAGTTTACCGATCAAATGACATTCCCGGTCGGAGATATAATGTAAGCACTGTAAACTAACGTGTTTAAATTTCGATCGACCAAATATCAAAAAGTGGGCCCCACGGCTTACTGGTGAACAGTAACAAAATCTGGGCCAAAACGATATTTACCAAAAACCACAAATTCCAGAGAAGAACCCACTGACAAAATTTGGGAGCATGAACTCACCAAGTGGCCGCGGATGCGCGGTCAAACCATGGGTTTGACCGCGTTTCCGCGGCTGTTTGGTGGGGTCACGAGCCCAAATTTTGTCGTCGTTCTAATAAAACCCTGCACGGTTTTCTGAGATGTGTAGAAAAATTTTAGGAGGCCATTTAAAATCAACAGAAACTGTCAAGTTGGAATTTTGCAATTTTCGATTTCCGGGTCGATCGATGTTTTAAACGCGTTAGCACAAGTTAGCATAGCAAAATGGTTAGGCTTTGATACCACTGTAAGTTTACGCTAGCGCCCCGGCCATCTACAGACGCCAAATGCGGAATAAAAACTTTTTATCTGGCGCTATCGTATACTTTAACCCGGATCTGCCATTATTGCTAAACTAACAAACTGTAAAGAGTGTAGAAAGGTTATACCGAACGATCCGAGTCCTTCGTTCTTTAACCATCATCCCACGCACCGTTGCGGTTGCTCCGATCTCGTCGATCTCCGATTCCTTCGTCGAGGTGGCACCACGTCGACGATTCTTTAAACGGGCTCCCGCCTCTGACTTGAGGCAACTCGATCGTCAAGTTTGCTAAAAGAGACGACCAAGAATGATGTAGAGAATGAGTAGATGACTTTGTCTCACTTCGTCCAAGTCCGTGGACGATCGGTAAATGAAGTTGCCGAGGGAATCGGGTGATGGAATGAAATGAACTGTAAAATTCCATGCACCCCAAATACTATCATATCTTTTCTACAAATGAAATCAACAACCAAGAGAGAGAGAGGAGGGGGCCGGCCACTTATAGCAAGAGGGGGGGTGAGTGTAGGAGGGAAGTGGTGACCATAAGAGAATGAAGCTTATCTTGATCATTAAAGAAAACATTGAGTCATAAAGATGCAATGAATCTAAACCCTTAGTCACCATTGCATTAATGACACCATTAATGCACTAATGACTCACCATGTCAAGTCACCATCCTAGTCATCATCTAGAAGCTTCCACAATATCTTAAGAAAAGATAAACCCGTTTTTAACCAAATGTTAAAAGACGGCTGATAGAAAACTGGAAACTGGCAACTTCCAAAAGTGATCCTGAAACTACTTTCAGGATAACCCCGAAACTGTATAAATATACCCGCATTTGTATTACGACCGAATACAAATGCAACTGAGACAAAGATATTATACCTACTCAATATAATACTCGGATCCGGCTTAAACCAAAGCCGACCAGTATTATCTGCCCGAAAAATAACACGTGCGTAAACGCACGTGCATTTTCCGAACCCTGCCATAAAACCATACGGCCTCTACAACGTTTCGCCCGAACTTGGGAAACTGTCTGTGGGGGACTCTAATGACTCGTCAGTACCCTGGCAGTGGGTTTAACCACAAACCGTCAGCGGCACTAGCAATGCGTAACGGCTGCCCATGGACTGACCTCAAGGGATGCTGATGAGCGAACTCATCCAGAAAACCCTACTGAGCCTAACAGTGACAATGTATATACAGTCCGGTCCGTTCGTCTATGAGTATCGCATATCTGCCTAGGGGGCTAGTAACGTCAGACCCCCAATAGCAGTATAATTCGTGTCGTAGTGAAGCCCAATAACACCCTGAGATACTACTGGAGTACCTACCAGTAAATCTCCTGCCACGGCCGTGGGCTTTATGTAATGGCTCTCCTAGACACAGCACGATCTCGCCCCTAATACCGGGAGAGAAGAATCCCCTGCCGATCCGCTCACGTGCCTCCATATGGCTCGGGACTGTACCCAAAAACTACCTGTTTGCACGACTCCTTTGAGCCGTGGTAGGGTAGAAATCAAAGCACAGTGGGAACTCACACGAGACAAATGACGACCTCAGGTCGATGAACTAACCTGTACACATGTCACCAGGGAACTGCTATCTGACGGTAGATATAATACTAACTAGCAGATTCCCGGCGAGTCCTGTCTGGTGTACTCATAACCCAATGAGCACCTGTATACATCTTAGGTGATCCAACTGACACCAGTGGCTTGTGAGACCGGCCACCGCCCCTCGTCGGGGTCTCGACTGTACACACTAGTCTACTCCGGAGTATCGATGCCCTGTCTCGAAACTCCCACGACTAGGGACCACAATTAAGGATATGCGTATAAACCACCCAACTCTCACGTATATGATCGCCATCATACTGTTGGTGGTAAAGCAAGATCCTAAGGGCTCTATCAAAGTGTAACATGTAATCAGTCACCTGAACATGTACACGACTGATAAAGGCAAACCAGATAGCATACTATCATCTCGAGTAAGACTGTCATACCGGTATAGGTCCTCCGCAATCATTGCAATCACGTACTTGCGATCCAATAATTGACTATGAGGGCACTATCTCCAACAGATACAAGTGAAACCCCACCTACCAAAGCAATCACCCAGAAGAAAGCGGTGTGCAGGCAAGCCGCAACGGAACCTGTGCGGTCAAACCTGCAAGAAAACTGTGGCACAATGGGGGTGAGCTGCCAACTCGTGAGTAGAAGACATCACCAAGTATAAATCAAATGTATGATGATCTTTTAGGTCATACAATAATATAATAATAATAATACCATAACATCGAGTAGTAGCAAGGGTAAAAGTATAAACGTAGCTGTATTACCAATGTACTCGTGTCCGTGTCATAAGTAATAACTTGTCCTGTGTATTATGTCTAAATGCATCATCCAACATGTGTCTAGCAACGACACACTAAAATCATGATAAAACCTGAGTGTCCAGCATCGAAACTCAAAAACATCATGAAAACCGTGTCCAACAGCGACACATCATCCTCATATCTCGGGATCCGTCTGTCCGGATCGGCCCCATATCATCGGATCTCACGACTACGGTCGGTATCCTCTGGATATCCGCAGGCCAAACTATCACCGGTTGGTAGTGCCCCCTTGTCGGGCTCAACGTCTCTCTATACGATCTTCTTATCCTGGGGTACCGCACTGGGTCCACCATATACCCGCAGACGGTGCCACCTCTCTCCTCGAATCGGGAATACATATAGCTTAAGAACCGAGAAATTTCAAGGTAGACGCCACACATCATATCACAAGAAACCGCATTTTCCTTTTTGAAATGATCAAAATTTTATAAAATTCATATGCGGTTTCCCCGAATCCAAAAATCTCATGAAAACCGAAATGTCATAATCATGAGTCAATAATGAAACAATGAATACCGGCATAGAGACAATCTACAATGCATAACCAGAATGTATATAAATAAATGCATGTGACATCTAAGTAAGAAGTGCAATATCTAAAGTAGCATGTGAGATCATAAATGATAAACAATACAATTAAACTATAACTTATCAGGTTATACGTATGAAGTAACGGTTTCTAATGTATACGTGGCATGGCAATTACCGATGATGATGTGTGTGAGCCGGTAAACAAGCGTACGTGCAATATGCGCATCATCGGTAATGGTGCATGTGTCCTAGCAGACGAGATCATAACAGCTAATGAAAAGAACATGTATATAAAACTGCAATGAGAACAATATGAGCATAGCGGAAAAGTGAACAGTAAAAGCAACAATAATATATACATATCTATATACGAGCCATACAGTTATCGTATTTAAAATAGCACGAATCGTTGTTTTTAGAAAATTAGGGGCTACAGTGTTTTGAGAAAAAGAGATACCTTTTGAAATTCCGTAGCGTCCCTCGGGTTTGTCTTTTGAAAATGCATACGATTCGTTAGTTTTGAAAATAGGTATGGCTCTAATTATACTCTAACATCTACTTAAGTAATTAAAAGACTAAAAGGGTAAACTAACCCCAAGTCGGAAGTGATTAGAAATTTATATCATTTCCGAGTCGATATATCTAGTAGTCGGCGATCCAGCCTCATAGCATCATGTACGGTATAATCCATCGTACGGCATCCTCGAGTCAAGAGGGCGGATCAATCATTATATATATAAATATATACCTCATACAGTAAAATCCATCGTACGGCATCCTCAAGTCGAGGGTACAGGTCAAAATCATATTTATTTCAAATCTCGTACGGTATCATTCGTCGTACGATATGAAAAATCAAAAATACGGATCTAAGGTCACATACATTCTATTATCTCATCAAATCACATGTTATCGCATGTTATGTATATGTCGCCTGACGATCCTTTAATATATATCATATTGAATACGAGTCTCAAACTCAAATCATATATCATAATCTCTTGACATCATATCGGATCATATCGACTCATATTCATTTAGTATACCATATCCTCATCTCACACACACAAACACACACACACATATATATAAACATACTCATAGATACATACATACATACATACATACATACATACATACATATATATATATATATATATATATATATATATATATATATATATACGCGTACATACATACATATACACCTATCTTATACCAAGTGTGTATGTGTGTGTGTATGACAATATAAAACCAAGACTCATGACTAAGAGGAAATAAAACTAAGGGTAAACCACCTTACGAGTACGCTTAATCTAACCTGTAGTCTCCGAGAACCCAAATTACTAAGTGTCCAAATCTCGCATTGACATAAATATATAAATATGTATAAGCATCCTAATCTACGGTTGAGTGGGTGCTATACGCCATACACCCAATTTCCCCCGTAGATATATATCTACTCACCTACAATCCTCGCTTTGCCAAAGTCGATGACGCCTTGCTCTCCCTTGTCGTCCTGAAGTCCAGGCGGAGGTAACTATAGTTCACGTACATCGCATCGTAAACAAAAATCGAATACGAAAACCGATATGGCGCTCAAAACACACATAGGTTAGAATCTATGGTCCACACATGCAAGAATAACCAAAAAACTCTCGACATTGACATACGAACGTCAAACGGACGAGTCAAAACACAAATACCAAAATTCAAGTCGATAAAAGTCGCAAAACGAAAATAGCAACTTCGGAAAACACTTCCTGCTTTTTCCCTAGGTTGAATTAGGATATTTTGCATATAGTATAAGTCTAATTACTAGATATAGGAGCTGTGGACCAAGCACGTAGTAAAAACATCATACCCAGGCCGCAAATTGCGGCCAGAAAGTTATGTTGGGGTCTCGGGTCTCTAGAGTATGCTTCTATGTGCCTTCTCGTCTCACTGTGTTTGCTAAATAATTTTAAGAGTCTCCGGGTCATAGCAGATCATAATACATCATCAAAATTCCCACAAAACCCGATATCGGAGATTTCCAAGTTCATAATGGGGGCTTCTAATCTCAGTTAGTTCCGGAATTCTAACACTAGAGGGATTGTGGTCACTATCTAATCCTTAATTACACCTTCACAACTCCAAATATTTCCTAAACCTCATCTTGGAATTTTCCAACACCACTAAGCTACATTAGTTTAGCCCTAAATTACTATAGGATATTAGAAAAACTAGTAAATTAACTAAAAGTTTAGGAATATACCTCATGAAGCAACTAAAGAAAATTCTAGGATGGCCCAAATTTCTCAAAGTCTCAACTTGATTCACCCATATGGTTTGAGATGAAGTTGTGGTCATATTTTGTAAAGGGAGTGTGAGGTTTGGTGGTTGTTTGGAGGGTGTTGCATGGTGGTAAAGGAGGTGGAGGGAGAAGGATGAAGGAGATGAAGAATGGAGAAGATAAATGAGGAGGTGAGGAAAAATAATAAAGAGAAGAAGGAATGCTTTGAGAAGCATATAGAAACTTCTCACTCTCTCTCTCTCCCCCTCTTGAGCCATACTTTCATGTCCCCGCTATGTCTCCCTCTCTCTAATTATATTTTCCTTTCCTTTTCTTATTTAAAAAATGGAAACAAAACCATTTAAAACAAACAAAGCCATGATTATCAAATATAGACAAGTATTGCAACATGTAATGTTGCATGTTATATACATAAACAAGATTAATGCATAATTAGTAAAATATTAATCAAGTTTAGCATTAAACTTATATACAAATAATTGTGTAATAATTTATAAAATGTCCAAATTACATAAATACCTTCATAATTAATAGCTCATATAAATTTCAATATTTTCCAAACTGTATGTATATAAAATCATACAATTCCTTAAACGAATTTCCATACTTTTTATAATATCCACAAAATTTATTATTTTATTTATTTAAATTCCAAAAATAATATTTTATTTTTCTGAAATGTTAAAATCCCCCCCTTAAATAAATTCGGTCCCCGAATTTAAATTTAAACCCCCTAATTACTAAAACATTTCAGCAAAACAATCAAGTTGTTGGGGCTCTGAAATCATGAATACATAAGATATATCCTAGCGCAACGCATGCGCATGAAAATGAGTGCAAAACTCAAAATCGGAACTCCATCAAGCGTCATGCCATCATGTGAGTTAATGTGAAAATACTAGTGTCAAAATCCATTACGAAAATCAAATATGATATAATTAGGAATTTAACATATATATAGTACACACCTTGTGAAATTATCTGAACAACAGAATAAAAGTGTATGCAAAACCTTTTCAAATCGCCGTGCGATGCGCACATCGGCACAAGTAGCGAACGTGCATTTTAAAGAAAATAGCTATATATATATATATATATCTACATATGTTTTGTTTAACATATACGTCCCGCCTTTTGAAAATGATTTTAGAAGGGTTTTCTTCATTAAGTTTCATGTCATTATGGAAGTGTAAGAAATTATTGAGACTATAGCTCCTTTTGAAAATCCCTTCGATAAATATCGATGCATGCAAAATACTCAGATATTGTTCCCAGACTAGTCCTGCTCGGTTATAATATAATATAGTATATGTCATGAAAACATGATACTCGAAAGAAATCAATCTCAAATAGAGTATATGAAAGTGTTTCCTAGCACCACTACAAGGTTTATACCGGAATCAAGCATGAAATTTTAAAAAAATTTGGGGTGCTAAGCTACACTAACCTAGAATCTTAACTAGAGTATTAAGGTTTATATGATAATAAAGCAAGTATTTCACTAAGTGGTGAAACTACAACCTTTGTAGACCAAGTCCTTCTTTTCTTAAACTCCTTTTAGTAGTCCCTACGACTCCTCTTGGCTTCACTTGAAGAAATGAAGAGCTTGCTTCGTGATATTCGAAGACAAAGATGATCCACCATGAAGCTTCTCTAGGTCAAGCTACCTCTTCACTAATCATGCATTAGTGAAGGAAACACCCTAATCTAAATGGCTAATCTAGACTAGGATGATGAAGTAGGGTTTTTAGCTCACTTAGAATTCACTAAAACCGTAGGATTCACAACTCATGTGAGGGTTAGGGCTTGGAGGAGGAAGATGAAGAAGATGGAGAGAGTTAGAGCAAATGAGCTAGCATAAGATCAAAGAATGAAGAATGAAGAATGGCTTACAAAATATCCTTCACTCAATGAAGCATGAATATTTTCAAATAGAAAATATGCACCATGCTTCAATAGTGAAGCCAAACAAATAAAATAATGTGTGAACCATGCTTCACAACCATTCCTAAAATATCTCCTATTTTCCACCTCAATTTTTATTTTCTCAAAATAGAAAATCCAATTATATATATATATATCACACACACACACATACATATATATATCACACACACACATACACACACACACACACACACATATATATTATGAGAATATAAACTTTAAGTGAGCTTAATATTAGTTAATATATAATTATATCAAATATAAATATATATCAAATTATTAAAGCAACACTTGATTTAATAATCCGGTTATATCATATATAACCGACTAATATCATTTATCTGTATATCACATTATCAAATCAACACTTGATTCAATAATCCGGTTGTATCACATATAACCTAACCGATATCAAATGTCGCCAGATTAGAATACAGTATCACATACTCGTATTTAATCAGGCTCCTACACATATCAGCATATGTGCCCTACTTCGTTTCGCTTGAACTAGAAAACCTCTGTATGGAACTCTAAAGTCTCGTCAATACGCCAGCAGTAGGTAATGATCACATCAGTTACCCACAAGACGTCAGCGGTACTAGCTAGACGTAACGACTACCCAGGTATTAAGCGATTAGAGATCAACAAGCAAGCTTGTCCAAACTCCCATGAAGCCTATAAGTAACACTTACCATAGAGTCCGGTCTCTTCGTCTAATATGTCGCATATCAAGTCTAGGGATGGAATCGTCAGACCCTGGTAATTTGATAAGTCGTGCCAATGTGTGGCTCATAACATTTCGAGAAACTACTGATAAAACTTACCAGTAAATCTCATCAGCCCTGGCTAGGGAATTACTGTTATAGTCAATCGAGTATAGCGCAACATCAACTCCCAATACCGGGAGAGACGAAACCCCTCTTATCGCTCACTGCCTCCATGTAACTCCAGACTGTACCCAAAATCCACCTGTTTGCATGACTCCTTTGAGCCGTTGTGGGGAGGAAATCAAAGCACAGTGGGAACCACACAAGACACTATGACGATCTCGAGTCTACAGACTAAACGGTACTAGTGTCACCAAAGAACTGCTATCTGACGATAGGTATAGTACCATCTAGGAGTTCTCGGAGAGTCCTGTTCGGTGTACTCATTCTTTAATAAGCACCTGTGTACAATCTTTGATATCAAACACCAATGGTTATGGGATCAACCATCGCCACTATGGGTCAAGAAACGTACACACTAGTCTACTCTGGAATATCGATGCCTTGTCTCGATACTCCCTCGACTAGGAACAGTTAAAGGATGTGCTTGTGGACTACACAAGTCCTAGTAGTATGATCTGCATCATAGTCCTGGTAGTCAAGAAAACACCTTAAGGGCTTTATCAACATGTATCAGAGAGAGAGTATAATAATACAAGTGTACATGTTAAGATAAAGAGAAACCATATAGCATACTATCATGTCGAGCAAGAAAGTCCTCTCTATAAATGTCCAAGCATCCACTATATCATACAATAATGGACTCTAAGGCATACATATTCCTAACAATCTCCTACATGCACTAAGGCCAGTTGTTGTAGTATCTCATACCCAACATCCCAAAAAGTCTCTCAAATTGCATCTGGAGGGGCTTTCGTGAGTGGATCCGCTGTGTTGTCCTTCGTGTTAACTCTCCTGACCTCGATCTCCCGTCGATCTACTATCTGCCGGATCAGGTGATATCGCCTAAGAATATATCTGGATCGCTGATGGGACTGGGGTTCCGTGGCCAAAGCCACAACTCTATTGTTATTACAATACAAAGGTATTGGATGCTCAATAGATGGAACCACACCAAGTCAGCAATGAACTTCTTCATTCGGACAGCCTCTTTGGCAGTTTGGCAGCGATATATTCAGCCTCCATCGTCGAGTCTGCTACGGTATCTTGCTTGAAACTCTTCCATCATACCTCCCCTCCATTGAGGGTGAAGACAAAACCTTAGACCGACTTACTATCTTCCTTATCACTCTGGAAGGTCGAATCGGTAAAAGACTCCACCTGGAGTTCTCCGTTTCCATACACCATGTCACGCCCCGCTTCCCGGTGTACAGCGAAGGGGACGCGACGAGGTCCGCTACGTATATACTTAGAAGTACATACGCTAAGCGTATCTAAGCAATATAAAAGTAAATCACAAGAGACAAGAGATATAGAAATAACAACAACTTTATTAATAACATTCTTTTGTACAATGCATGAAAAGTAAATACAACTGGAATGAAAAGCGATGCCTAAACAATGGCATAACAGGAAATGAAAATAATAAATAGAACAAGGTACAATATCTAGAGCTCGGGGTCTTCGTGAAACTGATCCAAGTCTTCATCTGTGGGCTCGATCTCTGCTGGGTCCAAAACACCTGACGACATTCAAAGAAGAAAGAAATAGAATGTCATCAGCGAACAGGTCGCTCGGTAAGTCCCAAAGATAAGGAAGAATTAGAAAAGACATAATAAGAGGTATCTTATAAAGTTGTATAATATTGTAGAATATTGTGTTCACGCTGTTGTTTGTAGCTTGGTACGGAAGGATGCCAGTGTATGCGAGAGGGGTCTCAGTATGCTAGAGACCAGGGCAAACGAAATGTACAAGGAACCGTTAAGCCACGGTACAACAGCAACGGAATATAGGTTAGGTGTCTTAATCTTACCGTCTCGTGCCACTTCTAACACCTTCCGCACCAATCTACCCCTTAAACCCCGTAGTGTTTTGATAGTATTGTTGTATTGTATTGTGTAAGTTGGATGACTGACCAAAACCATGATATCAGTAAACAGATTGTAACTGCATAATCAGGTAATGGAATAACGGATAATGGATGTATATCCATGGTTTGATTCAGTCAAGTTGTATAGATTGATAACTGAATTCTGGGATTTATGTGTTCATATTGAATTGGAATATTTAAGAATGTAGATTGACTTGAATCATATTCAAGTCAGAAATAATCAGACTCAAACCCGAGTCAGACAAAAGAAATGTAAATTGATGTTTTATAATTGCTAGGGTCCTTAGGGTAATTTATAAAACTTGAGGGGGTTTTATGTAAAAATATTTTTGTATAGTTTTCAAGATACACCCCAAGTATATATTATTCGTCTTTAAGTTATGATGAGTGTAATTTTATTTTGTTATACTTCTAGTGAAAAATATCCTAATTACATAAATAAAGGTATTTATCTTTAATATTGATTTATTTGAAATTCATGGTATTTTAATGTAAAAATCTAGTCTTTTGATTTTTAGAAAAAGTGGAATATTTATATTATAAAAAAATAGATCTTTTAATGATAATATACATATATTTATACAAAAATAATTTCAATAAATATTTTATATAAAAAAATATCATTTTCTTCAGATATCGTATTTTAAACCTTTCGAGACCGAATGCTCTTTGCGGAGGTCTGAATCTCGCACTACTAAGCCGAGGGTGCAAGATAAACCGTACTATCCCTAACGGGTTCCCCAAAGATGGGTTGTAGTGGCGCTTTGCAAAGATTTAAAAATACTAACCTTTAGAATACGGTTTTATTAAAAAAAGGTATTTATTTGCAAAAGTCGATTTTTCGTATTTTAGGTTTTAGGGTTTTTATTTCAATTAGACTATTTCTAAATGATCTAAACAACAAGTTGTTAGAAGCCTCAAATCGCCTCATCACCGCTAATTGTGGCCAGGTAAGTATAAGTGAGGAAGGAGGGATCCGCTCACGAATCGTGAGACGGGCCTTTTAAAATTACCTTTGCTCACTTGCCTAGCCTAGACACCACAAAGTCAGGTTTAGATAAACGATCGATGTACACAACTTATCGTATTTCCTATTAAAAGATATTTGTTTTAAAAGTGTAGCAACCTAAAACTTTTAGAAATTGTTTTATTAAGAAAATGGCATTTAATTGTAAAATCTTGTTTTATCGTATTCTAAGTTTTCAAGGTAGCGTGTTATGTTTGCATATGAGTGTGTGTGGAGGTAGGTCATTACCTCGTAAACTACTTTAAGGTATAGCAATGTTAAAGGGTTAAACGTGAAAACTAAACATTTTGGTATTTAAGTGAAAGATTATGATATATTGCAAAAGCTATCATTTCATGTGAGAAAACTTGTTCAAATTAGTTGTTAAGTGATTAATAGTCAACATGAAGATGTTTAAGCATTATGGAATTGGTGATAAGTGAGATTTTATAGAAAACCGAATCGGAAATCGGTTTGTTCCGATTTCCGTCGGGTTTGTAAAGTCGTATTTTTATGAAAGAAAAGAAAGGTAGAAAAGGGGGACTTACGGGTTTGGACAACACTAGAGAGCGAGGGGGAAGTAGAGGGTTTGTCGGTGCGTCGAATCGTCGTTGAGAGGTCCTAGCACGATCACCGGAATTTCGCCATCGATTTCGTCAGCGCTTCGCCTTTCGCTCGTTTTCCAACGTACCAAAGTTCTCTTGGAATTTTGAGAGAGTGGACTTAGGAAATTAGGATGAGAGGGTAGAGGGTATGGGGGTATATATAGGATTAGGCTAGTGTTAGGATTTTCAATTAAAAATAAAAATAAAAATTAAATAAAAATCATTAAACTTTGGAGTAAAAGAGATTTATTGGGCTTTCTGTAACCGGTCAAGGAATTTAGTGTGTGCAGGTGGGAAGACCAGGTCAAGATGCACGTTTTATATGTTGACGACTCGGCCGTCCGGCCGAGTCCGGCCGGCGGCGCCGGACCGAGTCGGCCGGTCCGCAGACCGACTCAGCTGACTCGGGCCGAGTCGAAGGCTCGTCGGGTGGGGGATTTCCTGGGGGGATTTATGGTGCATCTAACTTTTAATGTGTAGAAGGAATTTTGTGAGAAACGCACGTGTAACGGTTGGTATTCTAAAAAAACAAAACAAAATAATAATAAAAATAATGTGGGGCATGGGATTTGAACTCTGGTGGCTTGGTTCAACAGTGCAAGGTATTACCAATGAGCTACAAGCTCTTTCTTGTAATTATGGAGTGAAATAAATACTTAAAGAGATATCAGCAACAATAAATACTCCAAGTATACATTGAATTTAAATCAATTCTTTGTACATAAAAAATGGAGTTGTTACACACCAAGAACATCTCTTTAGTCCTTCTCAAGTACTTAAGAATGTTCTTCACAGCTGTCCAGTGCTTTTCTCCAGGATCTGATTGATACCTGCTCACTACACCAAGTGCGTAAGTTACATCCGGTCTAGTATATAATATCACATACATGATAGACCCAACTGCAGAAGCTTAGGGTATCACTGTCATGCGAGTCCTCTCCAAATCAGTCTTGGGAGACATCTCTTTGGAGAGAGTAATTCCTGAACAAGCGGGTAAATTACCATGCTTTGAATCTTCCATACTAAACCTCTTTAGTATAGTGTCTATGTACCTGGATTGGGACAATCCCAACATCCGCTTAGATCTATCTCTATAGATCTTTATCCCCAGGATGTAGGAGGCATCACCTAGATCTTTTATGGAGAACTTTTGTGATAAGAAGAGCTTGACCGAGTGTAGGATAGGAACATCATTTCCTATCATGAGTATGTCATCCACGTACAATACGAGAAAGAAAACCTTACTCTCTACATCCTTTTTGTATATACAAGGTTCATCTTCATTTTTGATGAAGTCAAACACTTTGACTGGTACATCAAAACAGATGTTCCAGCTCCGCGATACCTGCTTTAATTCGTAGATTGATTTAAGCAGCTTGCACACCTTTCCGCTGCTCCCACTATCTACGAAGCCCTCTGGCTGTGTCATATACACACTCTCTTCTAAATCACCATTTAGAAAAGCAATCTTTACGTCCATCTGCCAGATTTCGTTGTCATGGTATGCAGCAATGGCCAGTAGGATCCTGATGGACTTAAGCATAGCTACTGTAGAAAAGGTTTCATCATAGTCGACACCTGGTCGTTGACGAAAACCTTTTGCTACAAGTCTAGCTTTGAAGGTCTCAACCTTTCCATCTACACCAATTTTCTTCTTAAAGATCTACTTGCTCCCGATGGGTTTTACCCCTTCAGGAGCAACTTCTAAAGTCCATACTTTATTGGTGTACATGGATTCCATCTCAGATCGTATAGCATCCAGCTATTTCACAGAGTACCCACTTATGATGGCCTGCTAAAAACTAGTAGGTCATCATCTTCCATGATGCAATCCTCACTCCCACCGTCTATGAGAAAACTGTAGTATCTCTCAGGTGGATGAGGAACCCTACTAGATCTGCAGAGTGGCTGAGGTTCATCGGAGATTATTGAATCCTCCGATTCTACCAAATTGTCAGTTATAATTTGTGTAGCTGGAACTTCTTCCAGTTCTACCTCATTACCATTAATATCTTTCATAAGAAATTCCTTTTTTAAAAAGGTGGCATGTTGAGAAACAAACACTTTTTGTTCCTCAGTGTGGTAGAGGATATATTTATATGAATTCTTTGGATATTCTACAAACCAGCAATGAACTGATCGTGCTTTGAATTTGTCCGGATTCTGTTTTTAAAATAGGCCGGACAACCCCATATCTTAACTCGTTTAAGATATGGTCTCTTTTCACTCCATATCTCATATGGTGTTTTAAGCACTGATTTTGATGGAACTTGATTCAATAGGCATGCAGCTGTCTCAAGTGCATAACTCCAAAAGGAAATAGGTAACTCAGCAGTACTCATCATAGAGCGCACCATATTTAATAGGGTTCAATTCCCCTGCTCCGACACTACATTGTGTTGTGGTATATACGGAGGAGTAAGCTGAGAGAGAAACCCATTCTCTTTTAAGTAGACTCGGAATTCATGCTCAAGTATTCTCCTCCCCGATCAGATCGTAGGACATTAATAGTTTTACCCGTCTGGATCTCAACTTCGTACTTATATTCCTTGAATTTCTCAAAAGCTTCAGATTTGTGTTTCAACAAGAACACATGTCCGAATCTTGAGAGATCATCGGTGAATGTAATGAAGTATGAGGAACCATTCCTGGCATATGTAGACATAGAACCACATACATCACTATGTATCAGTCCCAAGAGTTCAGTAGCTCTTTCTCCGTATCCTGTAAACGGAGTTTTGGTCATGTTGCCTTTGAGATATGACTCGTAGGTTTCATAAGATGTAAATTCGAACTGATTCAAATATCCATCTTTATGTAACTTATCTAGTCTTGTCGCATTGATATGACCTAGTCTACAATACCACAAGAAAACTTCGTTCATTCTAAAAATTTTCTCTTGTATGTGTTCTGTATGTTTAGACCTGTAGTTTGATTTTGAACGTATATACCATTACATAATGTACCAAACCCAATTAACAATTGATTTAGGAAAATGTTCATAACATTATCCTCTAATGATAAATTATATCCTTCTTTATGCAATAAAGAAACTGATATAATATTGCACATTATCTTTGGTATGTAATAACAGTCGTTCAGAATCAATGTATTACCAGTTGGTAATACTAGGTGATATTCGCCAACTGCTTTGGCTGCGACAATTGCTCCATTCCCTACTTTGAAGGACATATCACCTTTTCCCAGTTCTCTACCTCTTCTTAACCCATGTAACAAATTACAAACGTGGGATCCTGATCCGGTATCCAATACCCAGGACGTAGAGCATACTGAGAAATAGTTCTCGATAACGAACCCACCCAAATAAGATTCATCATCATGCTCTTTTTTCGTTTGGGTTGCATGAGAATCTTGATATTCCCCTATTCTTTACTCAGACTTATGACAGTCATAAGTTAGAGCGGAACCAACGTTCCCCAGCTCAGTATAATAAGCAGGTTCGGTCAATACATCCATATTATTATCTTGATTAAGGTGTGTCATGGTCGCTACCTGGAGAGAGAGAAGGAAACGTTTTAGCGTGCGCTCTTTGCAAGATTAGATTGGTTATTATATTATTTAATTAGGATGGCTCCCACTATTTTTATAAAATCTTCCTTCAAACCCTAAAAGATAAGATCAGCCGAGATTAATTACACCCTACAAGTTCACCAATCGGTCATCCAGGCAGGTATTGGTACTCCGAGAGAATCACCCCGTGCTTTCGCATGGAACTAATTAAATAACCTCGTTTCTGCAGGGGTATAACCCCATTAACACCTTTCTTAGACACTTACTGGATCAGCTAATTGTAAAGTGGAAAACTCTCTCAGGAGTAACACTTACTCGCAGTGGGTATCAGGATTCAACTATCTCATAGAAGGTATGCAATCTCATTGCAAATTTCAACACTTGAAATTTCCAATATCTGTTTTTACCCCTTGCAACTTATGACCTTAACTATAACAAATCATAAGTGCTAGTCAAGTTCTACCCGTCATTTCGTGATTGAATTAAACCCACCCGCACGACCCATAACTATGGTCAACAAGGCCGTACGACTACCCTAATCCAATCGCATCATATGTTGCAAATAAGCACTAATCAGCTATTGCACACTACACCTTGGCTATGGTCAACAAACACAGCACGAATAATAAATAGTTTTTATCTGAAATGATGGAGGGCTACGACTGGTTTTGAAGAAAACCTTTAGCATAATGAACTTGATATCGTTGTAGAATCTAGTGATTTGAAAAGGAGTGGTTTAAGCTCCGCTTTTAAAATCGATTAGTTTTCAAAACAAACCATGTGGCTTGTAGCATTTGCTAGTTTTTCTAAAGAGGTCACTCCCGGTGAAGGGATCTCGGTTCTTTCCTCATCGAATGAGGTGCTGGATATTCATAAAGGAATACCGCTATGCAAAGCAAGAACTAGCGCTACCTTTTTGAAAAATTTGATTCTACAACATATTTAGGTTTCTTATCTTTTCATTAATCTCATTAATGACGTCCCATCATTTATGTTTCCTAAACATCACAGAAGAAACAAAAATAGAACATACGCTTATGCCATCCGCATTCGCCACGGGGCCCCGTCATGCACCATTAGGTTACTTAACTAATGGCAAAGCAGGGGTTGGACTAGCGCGGGTGCAAAAAACAAGCAACGTTTATTATATATATCATATATATATATAGCATTCGTTTCACGTAGTTATATGATCACATCAAAAAACTCAAGCAGCAGAAGTCAACATATGAAATATTGGATATTCTAGGAGGTCCGTGTTTTAAATTAAGCCAGTAATGAAAAAAAACGGATTCCACGGTCATGATGAATAGCCAAACCCACATCCCTAGACTCCTACGAGAGTGGCAAGCAACCCTTCCAATTCTAGAGTTAGAAGACCCGGTCTCGACTCCTCGAGATTGTCTCCCACTAGACTCTAGAACCCGGTTGCTTGTGCTCCCCACTTGGGTCTATCCTAATGCGGAAAAGTAAATAATATACATCAATTGTGATATCATCCTCAACTCGGAAGTGTCCCAATAAAAGAATATTACATACAATTTTACATGAATGAAAATACAAAAACTTTCATCTCACGTAAAAAATCCGGCTATTCAATCACGACGATCCAATATAACATATCACATCAAAACATAACATCACATGTCATCAACGTAAGTAAATATGTCTATCATGAATTCCGTTGACATATAGCAACGAGATCGGGGATACCCCATATATTACACTTACGGTCGCAGAAAAGAAATGAAAAACTACAATAATTAGAGTCCGCAAATTCCTTAGATATCATAAACCCGGAATATCACTTATTCCGAATTTCATGCCTAACCTATAAACCTTTCATTTTAGTCTCGGATTGAAAACACTTTTCAATAACCAGTCGGGTAATTCAACATGATTCCCGATAAAAGATCGAATGCTCGTTGGGAACTTTAGTAGATGGCCGCACCCCCGATACCGTCGACGAAGTGCACTTAGGCGGAACACCATAGCCATGAGCACCCGAGTGGATGCTTTTGGTAACGGGGTTCTCTTACAGTTACTTGGTCGGGGCTATAGGGCGTGGCTATCTAGTAATGTTTCCCGGCGAGTGTTTGCATATAATATGAGATTGCGACGGAGTTTTTATCCGAATCTAAACTCCGTGGCAATCGATCAAACGATACTAAACCGCTAGATTTACTAAACACTAACTAGTTTTCATAAAACTAATTATTGTGGATTCCAAGTATTGTATCATATATCATAATAATCTAGATGACGTTAAACATTTCGATCGATTCATTAAATATCTAGAAATCACAGAGAACTTGACAACTTGAGCCTCACTAAAAAAACCCAGAGTGTGCCAAATATCACAATGGAGCAGCACACGAAGCATGATCCCTTAATCCCAGAAACTTGTAGCAGAACCGCGACCAAACAAGGGGTTAAGCCGTGGTTCCGCGGCGCTTTGAAGGAATTGTGGCCTCGTACTTCTCAGGGCTCCATACTCTGCACGATTTTCTGACTATTTTTAATCTGAAAAATTCCAACTTTTGAAAAATGGACAGAAACTTGGTCAAAACCGGGTTTTCGAAGTTCGAACGAACACTTTAACGTTGTTTAGACATTACCTAATGCTCAAGCTTGGCTATGATACTATGAAAGTGTTTCCTAGCACCACCACAAGTTTTATACCAGCATCAAGCATGCAATTTTAATTTTTTTTGGGGTGCTAAGCCACACTAACCTAGAATCTTAACTAGAGTATTAGGGTTTATATGATAATAAAGCAAGTATTACACTAAGTGATGAAACTACAACCATTGTAGACCAAGTCCTTCTCTTCTAAAGCTCCGAGTAGTACTCCCAACGACTCCTATTGGCTCCACTTGAAGAAATGAACGAGCTTGCTTCGTGATCTTCGAGGTCGAAGATGATCCACCTTGAAGCTTCTCTAGGTCAAGCTACTTCTTCACTAATCATGCATTAGTGAATGAAACACCCTAATCTAAATGGCTAATCTAGAGTAGGATGATGAAGTAGGGTTTTTAGCTCACTTAGAATTCTCTAAAACCTTAGGATTCATAACTCATGTGAGGGTTAAGTCTTGGAGGAGGAAGATGAAGAAGATGGAGAGAGCTAGAGCAAATGTGCTAGCATAAGAGAAAAGAATGAAGAATGGCTCACAAAATTTACTTCACTCTTTGAAGCATGAATATTTTCAAATAGAAAATATGCACCATGCTTCAATAGTGAAGCCAAACAAATAAACCAATGTATGAACCATGCTTTACAACCATGCCTAAAATATCTCCCATTTTCCACATCAATTTCTATTTTCTAAAAATAGAAAATCCATATGTATATATATCACATATATAAATATATATTATGAGAAAATAAATTTTAAGTGAGCTTAATATTAGTTAATATATAATTATATCAAATATAAATATATATCAAATTATTAAATCAACACTTGATTTAATAATCCAGTTATATCATATATAACTGACTAATATCATTTATCTGTATATCACATTATCAAATCGACACTTGATTCAATAATCCTGTTATATCACATATAACCTAACCGATATCAAATGTCGCCAGATTAGAATACGGTATCACATACTCGTATTTAATCAGGCTCCCGCACATATCAGAATATGTGCCCTACTTTGTTTCGCTTGAACTAGAAAACCTCTGTATGGGACTCTAAAGACTCGTCAATATGCCAGCAGTAGGTAATGATCACATCAGTTATTCACAAGCCGTCAGCGGTACTAGCTAGACGTAATGGCTACCCAGGTATTAAGCGATTAGAGATCAACAAGCAAGCTTGTCCAAACTCCCATGAAGCCTATAAGTAACACTTACAGTACAGTCAGGTCTCTTCGTCTGATATGTCGCATATCGAGTCTAGGGGTGGAATCTTCAGACCCCGGTAACTTGACAAGTCGTGCCGATGTGTGGCTCATAACGTTTCGAGAAACTACTGATAAAACTTACCAATAAATCTCATCAGCCCTGGCCAGGGACTTACTGTTATATCCAATCGAGTATAGCGCAACATCAACTCCCAATACCGGGAGAGACGAAACCCCTCTTATCGCTCATTGCCTCCATGTAACTCTGGACTGTACCCAAAATCCACCTGTTTGCACGATTCCTTTGAACCGTGGTACGGAGGAAATCAAAGCACAGTGGGAACCACACAAGACACTATGACGATCTCGTGTCTACAGACTAATCTGTACCAGTGTCACTAGAGAACTGCTATCTAACGATATGTATAGTACTATCTAGGAGTTCTCGGTGAGTCCTATTCGGTGTACCCATTCTCTAATGAGCACCTGTGTACAATCTTTGATGTCAAACACCAATGGTTATGGGATCAACCATCTCCCCCTACAGTTTCAAGAAACGTAAACACTAGTCTACTCTGGAATATCGATGCCTTGTCTCGATATTCCCTCGACTAGGAACAGTTAAAGGATATGCTTGTAGACTACACAAGTCCAAGTAGTATGATCCGCATCATAGTCCTGGTAATGAAGCAAACATCCTAAGGGCTTTATCATCATGTATCAGAGAGACAATATAATAAAATAAGTGTACATGTTAAGATAAAGAGCAACCAGATAGCATACTATCATGTCGAGCAAGAAAGTCCTATATATATATGTCCAAGCATCCACTATATCATACAATAATAACCTCTAGGGCATACATATTCCTAATAGTATAAAAAATGCCATGTGCGTCTGGTGTGCACGGAAATCGAAATCAAATACAGGTGCCACGAATGTGCACAGAAACGAAACTAAGTGCAACGGGTGTGCATGAAAGTATCTGTCAAGTGCAACTGGTGTGCCTGAAAAAAATATCAGGTGCATCTAATGTGCATGAAGAATCTCGATTAAGTGCATCTGGTGTGCATAAAATCACATCAAGTGCGCCAAGTGTGCGCAAGAGTCTCAATCAAGTGCACATGGTACACGAAAACGAATATCGAGTATCAAAATCAAAATCGACGGTATACGACATACACCAAATCAAATCAAGTATACCGCGGTATATAAACTCATAACATATGCATCTGTGCGTACAAAACCATATCAAAGTACTAAAAGTGGGTGTAAACTACACCGAATGCATAAGTCGAATCATGTGCATACTATATGCATGAAATCAAACCAATATCTCGGAATGCGTAAAAATCAAAATCAAATGTAATGGGTATGCACAAAAACGAATATCGGTACAACTGATACATGAAAATACGAATCAAGTGCAACTGTGGTGCACATAGGAAATATCAATCATGAAACAAATCATCAAAATACTGAAATCAAAACGATGAAAATGTGATATCCGAATCACCAATGCACAATTTACAATAACTGTCGTCGAGGTACCCCTCCTTCAATGTCGAAAGGTGCCGGTGCATCTAAGACTGGCAGAGCAAGAAGATCTACTTGCCTCTTGCCCACGGTCTGGCGTCTTATGCTTTTAGGTCTTCTTTTCTCTCTGTAGAATGCCAGATACATGAATCCTCGGCTCGACAGCCTGATTCGGAGTAATGACAGAAACAATCCCGTTCTGGCCCTTCTCTGAAGATCTCCTGGCCAATTTACATGGCCGCTCGTAATGTATCACGTCAATGATGGAAATCTCTGGCCTACTGAGTGCGCACGATACACTCGATCCTAGTCCAAGTCTTTATCGTGAAGTACTCCTGAAAGATCCTGTCATGGTCTCTTCCCAATCTCATCTTTGCAGGACTGCCCGGAAGTTGGCACTCTTTACTTATTCCGTTTCTCGTTCCGAGACAGTTGCATTCCCGTCAAGACCTTCGTTAAGCAATTATAGTCGTATCCAATGCCTCCATATGCATAGTAAATCTCTGACATCAACGGGAAGGAACGTCAACTCGTAAAGATCTTGCATGAACCTCTTACTCCGCTAGGCTTCAATATGGACCAATTCGGAATAAACTCTTCGTAGCTGTGTAGACTGCACTCTAACCGGCTGTAGTCATATCCCTAGTCTCTTTCGAAGCTACAAACTCGGTGTCTCCAATACCGTGTAGAAAGCATCTGGCCAATTACGTCCTTGGGAACTCTTCCAAGTCATCGGAGTAATGCGCTTTCGCTGTCCTTTCTCGATCGAATCATAACACGTCTGTGTGAGGTTCCTTTCTAACTGAAGCTAGTTGATTTGATGACCTTGCATCGGAGCATTCAAATGAACAAACTATCCTAGTCACTTATCCAGGGGTGACTAGCGATCTTCTATCATATCCCTGCCTATAAACCCATGCCGCATTAGCTTCAAAGGTCTGTAGGCGATATCTTATCAAACTCAGCAACAGCTGACTCGTCTGTCCACACGGCAGACAACGCCTCGATCAACTGGAGTAGAAGGTACCTTAATAGTCTTCATAATCTGGCTGGCCTCTAGCAATGGCCCAATCATCTAGTGCAGATCTCGAACGTCGTGCCAATGAGAAATCCTAGTAAAACAATATATCTATACGTTCGTGTGTCACCGGAATACATCCTGGTCAGTCCTCATTCCTGACGAGCTCATTCTGACCGCATCTCTAGCCGTAGCTCTCTCTGCTTATGTAGCCAAAGTAACGGAAACCACGATCCGATATCGATGAGGATAGATCATAGGAACGAATAGAAATACAGTGCATAATAAATGTACATCCTAAGGCTACTTAAGCGAAGTAGCGTATCGTAAGTATGCCGCGGAACATACACACGGTACGTCACTCTACTTAAGCCACCTACTCCATCAACCAAGGTCAACCTATGCGACGAAAGTTCGGGTCTAATACCCCCTCAGTCAAGTCTAAGTTTCGTAAGGTCAAGCCTAGGTTCCGAAATATATATACGCCCTAGACTCCGCATAGTTAAACCTAAACTCGAACTAAGGTTAAATTTAACGCTCTGATACCAACTTTGTCACGACCCGAAAAATGCACGCGACTGGCACTTGAATCATATGAAGTTTATAGGACCCCACCTAATTCAAGTAAGCCAAAAGCCCAGAAACCTAAACCTTTTTAGGGAAAAATAGTGGAGGTGAAGTTTGAAATAAAGGTTTAATGAAATCAGGTTCTTTCATTAAAACATAAGTAATATCCTATGAAATACAATGTTTTGTATCTATCTTGAAAACATTTTTCGTCGTTTTAAATTTGGGCAGCATCTCCTTTGTAAATTTTAACCCGAAAACAATACAAACAATAATAATAATAGGCATCCCCAAGCGGGAGCTAGCTCTTCGCCAATTGGCGGAAACAACCACACAAAGATATAAATATACGACTTCCTGAGGCGAAGATCAATTACAGAAAGAAAGGAAATCAAAACATCATCAAGAAACCATAATAAAGAATAAATACATGAGCATGACTCTAAGTCCGAAAGAATACATAGTCTGGTTAATGGAGCTTTTAACTAGATACAACTGAATAAATATATAAATACAAATGGTGGTCACGATACAAGTGAAACCCCACCTACCAAAGCAATTACCCGGAAGAAAGCGGTATGCCAGCAAGCCGCAATGGAACCTGTGCGGTCAAACCTGCAAGAAAACTGTGGCACAACGGGGATGAGTTGCCAACTCGTGAGTAGAAAACATCACCTAGAAGAAATAGAATGTATGACGATCTCCTAGGTCATACAATAATATAATAATAATAATACCATAACATCGAGTAGTAGCAAGGGTAAAAGTATAAACATAGGTGTAGTACCAATGTACTCATGTCCATGTCATAAGTAATAACATGTCCTGTGTATTATGTCTAAACGCATCATCCAACGTGTGTCTAGCAACGACACACTAAAATCATGATAAAACCTGAGTGTCCAGTATCGACACACAAAAATATCATGAAAACCGTGTCCAACAGCGACGCATCATCCTCATATCTCGGGCTCCGTCTGTCCGGATCGGCCCTATATCATCTGATCTCACGACTACGGTCGGTATCCTCCGGATATCCACCGCGCCAAACTATCAGCGCTCGGTAGTGCTCCCGTGCCGGGCTCAACGTCTCTCTATACGATCTTCTTGCCCCGGGGTACCGCACCGGGTCCATCATGTACCCGCAGACGGTGCCTCCTCTCTCCTCGAATTGGGTATACATATGCTCAAGAACCGAGAAATCTCATGTTGGACGCCGCACATCATATTACGAGAAACCGTATTTTCCTTTTTGAAATGATCATAAGTTTATAAAATTCATATGCGGTTTCCCCAAATCCAGAAATTTCATGAAAACTGAAATGTCATAATCATGAGTCAATAATGAAACAATGAATACCGGCATAGAGCCAATCTACAGTGCATAACCAGAATGTATATAAATAAATGCATGTGACATCTAAGTAAGAAATGCAATATCTAAAGTAGCATGTGGGATCATAAATGCTAAACAATACAATTAAACTACAAGTTATTAGGTTATACGAATGAAGTAACGGTTTCTAATATGTACGTGGCATGGCAATTACCGATGATGATGTGTGTGAGTCGGCAAACCAGTGTACGTGCAAGATGCGCATCATCGGTAATGGTGCATGTGTCCTAGCAGACGGGATCATAACAGCTAATGAAAAGAACATGTATATATAACTGCAATGAGAACAATATGAACATAGCGGAAAAGTGAATAGTAAAAGCAACAATAAGATATATATATATATATATCTATATACGAGCCATACGGTTATCGTATTTAAAATAGCACGAATCGTTGTTTTTAGAAAAGTAGGAGCTACGGTGTTTTGAGAAAAAGAGATACCTTTTGAAATTCTGTAGCGTCCCTTGGGTTTGTCTTTTGAAAATGCATACGATTCGTTAGTTTTGAAAATAGTTATGGCTCTAGTTATACTCTAACATCTACTTAAGTAATTAAAAGACTAAAAGGCTAAACTAATCCCATGTCGGAAGTGATTAGAAATCTATATCATTTCCGAGTCGATATATCTAGTAGTTGGCAATCCAGCCTCATACCATCACGTACGGTATAATCCATCATACGACATCCTCGAGTCAAGAGTGCAGATTAATCATCATATATATAAATATATACCTCGTACGGTAAAATCCATCGTACGGCATCCTCAAGTCAAGGGTACGAGTCAAAATCATATTTATTTCATATCTCGTACGGTATCATTCGTCGTACGATATCAAAATTAAGGGTACAGATCTAAGGTCACGTACATTCTATTATCTCATCAAATCACATTTTATTGCATGTTATGTATATATCGCCTGACGATCCATTAATATATATCATATCGTATACGAGGTCTCAAACTCAAATCATATATCATAATCTCTTGACATCATATCCGATCATATCGACTCATATTCATTTAGCATACCATATCCTCATCTCACATGTATATGTGTATATATATATAAACATACACATACATACATACATACACACATACATACATACATACATACATATATATATATATATATATATATATATATATAGTCACACACATACACATACACCCATCTTATACCAAGTGTGTATGTGTGTGCGTGATATATATATATAGTCACACACACACACACACACACACACACACATAAACACACCCATCTTATACCAAGCGTGTATGTGTGTGTGTGACAACATAAAACTAAGACTCATGACTAAGAGGAAATAAAACTAAGGGTAAACCACCTTACGAGTATGCTTAATCTAACCTATAGTCTTCTAGATCCCTACTTACTAAGTGTCCAAATCTCGCATTGACATAAATATATAAGTATATATAAGCATCCTAATCTACGGTTGCGTGGGTGCTATACGCCATCCACCTAACTTCCCTCGTAGATATACATCTACTCGTCCACAATCCTCACTTTTCCGAAGTCGATGACGCCTTACTATCCCTTGTCGTCCCGAAGTCCACGCGAAGCTACCTACAGTTCTCATACGTCGTATCGTAAATAAGAATCGAATACGAAAACCGATACGGCACACAAAACACACATAGGTTAGAATATATGGTTCATGCATGCAAGAATAACCAAACAACTCTCGACATTGACGTAAGAACGTCAAACAGCCGAGTCAAAACACAAATACCGAAATTCAAGTCGATAAAAGCGCAAAACGAAAACAGCAACTTAGGAAAACACTTCCAGATTTTGCCCTAGGTTGAATTAGGATATTTTGCATATAGTATAGGTCTAATTACTGGATATAGGAGCCATGGACCAAGCACGAAGTAAAAACATCATACCCAGGCCACAAATTGCGACCAAAATGGGTTTATTTGCTGCCAGAAAGTTAAGTTGGGGTCTCGGGTCTCTAGGGTATGCTCTTATGTGCTTGCTCGTCTCACTGTGTTTGCTAAATAATTTTAAGAGTCTCCGGGTCATAGCAAATCTCAATACATCATCACAATTCCCACAAAACCCGATATCGGAGATTTCCAAGTTCATAATTGGGGCTTCTAATCTCATTTAGTTCCAGAATTCTAACACTAGAAGGGTTGTGGTCGCTATCTAATCCTCAATTACACCTTCACAACTCCAAATATTCCCTAAACCTCATCTTGGAATTTTCCAACACCACTAAGCTACATTAGTTTAGCTCTAAACTACTATAAGATATTAGAAAAACTAGTAACTTAACCAAAAGTTTAGGAATATACCTCATGAAGCAACTATAGAAAATTCTAGGATGGCTCAAAGTGCTCAAAGTCTCAACTTGATTCACCTATGTGGTTTGTGATGAAGTTGTGGTCATATTTTGTGAAGGGGGTGTGAGGTTTGGTGGTGGTTTGGAGGGTGTTGCATGGTGGTAGAGAAGGTGGAGGGAAGAGGATGAAGGAGATGAAGAATGGAGAAGATAAATGAGGAGGTGAGGAAAAAATAATAAAGAGAAGGAAGGCTTTGAGAAGTGTGTAGAAACTTCTCACTCTCTCTCCCTCTTGAGCCATACTCTCATGTCCCTTCTTTGTCTCCCTCTCTCTAATTATCTTTTCTTTTCTTTTTCTTTTTTTATTTAAAAAAATTGAAACAAAACCATTTAAAACAAACAACGCCATGGTTATCAAATATGGACAAGTATTGCAACATGTAATGTTGCATGTCATATAGATAAACAAGATTAATGCATAATTAGTAAAATATTAATCAAGTTTAGCATTAAACTTGTATAAAAATAATTGTATAATAATTTATAAAATGTCCAAATCACATAAATACCTTCATAATTAATAGTTCATATAAATTCCAATATTTTCCAAATTGTATGTATATAAAATCATACAATTCCTTAAACAAATTTTCATACTTTTTATAATATCCTAAAAATTTATTATTTTATTTATTTAAATTCAAAAATCAATATTTTATTTTTCTGAAATGTTACAACAAGGCTATATGAGACTATAATAACCCCTCTTAGTGCACAAAAGAAGGGTTAGGAACTCAAAATCATTCTCGTTTCTCAAAAAATCATTCAAGAACTTTTCTGCTCAATTACTCAAAAGGATGCAAGATCACTCAAGAAATTCAAGCCACGGAATGGAAAGAAGAGAAGAGCAAAACGTAAGTATGGAGCGGTAGATCTCTTCTTCTCTGCGATTTTCTATGCACATGTGATGAATACTACATTTTCTATAATAAGAACTAACAACCCAGGGATACTCAATAAAGAGTTATCTCCAAAACACATAGCTGATGACACTCATTCTTGAACTGCCCAGTGAACTAAAAATTATATAATAAGCCTTGTGACGGCTCTAAAACTGAATTATGGGATACTTGCAAAAGTTATCTCTTTTCGGATACTCTTCGGAGTTATCCCCATGTATATGGATACTCATTCAAGTTATCCACCCCTTGAGATCATCCTAATAACGGAATCAGTGGATTTATACATGAGAGAAGTGAAAGTCGATGTCGCGTACCCCGTGGGTTCACGGGGAGGCAGAATTTACAAAAAACAATTTTTTATACTTCGCAACACCGACATTAACTCCAGGATCTTTACGGAAACCTTAACTAGCTATACTACTAGGAGGTTCTAACTAGTATGTAAGAGTTATACCTCCTTGATTCTAGTCCTTCGGGTCTTCTTCTCCTCTCCTTGTTGAGCTCCTCGAAGATGCGGATCGCGCTTGATCGTCGGCCTTCTGGTGTCGAGATGATCCACCCGAGAGTCTATACTTTAAACTCCAACCTCTAAACCAAGGTAAATAAGATACCTAGTTTGCTAAGCTAGGTAGCTTAGAAGATGTGAGTTTCTAATGGAGTTTTTAATCTCATATAACCCAATGGCTCACAACATATGTGAAGGTTAGGGTTTTGAGGAAGAAAGAGGAGGAGAAAATGGAGAGAGGAAGGAAATGAGCAAATGATCAAGTGTTTGTCCAAGTGATGAATGGCTCATACTCATTCACCCATGAAGCATGTATTATTTTCAATAGAAAATAACAACCATGCTTCAATAGTGTATCCAAACCAATAAACAAATGCATAAGCCATGCTTCTCTCCCATGCCTCAAATATCTCCATTTTCCACCTCATTAATCTATTTCCAAAATAGATAAATCCAAATAATGAGGTGTCCACTTCTAGAAGCATCTCTTGTAAAATTACAAGAATGCCTTCACCGTACATACATACCCGTATTCGTATTCCGAAAAATACGAATACAATGAGATAATAACAATCCAATAATATAATACTAGGATCCGGCTTAAATCAAAGCCCACTAGTATTATCCGTCCGAACAATATCCGTGCAGTCAGTAGACGTATATGATTAGAACCCTGCCGTAAAACCATACGACCTCTACATTGTTTTGCTCGAAGCAGGGAAACCCTCTATGTAGGACTCTAAAGACTCGACAGTACGCTGGCAGTAAGGTTAACCATAAGTCCGTCAGCGGTACTAGCTGCACGTAACGACTACCCAGGTATCTGTCGAGAAGAAGGCCGATGAGCAAACTCATCCGAACTCCTACTGAGCCTATCTGTGACAATCTCCATACAGTCCGGTCTATTCGTCTAAGATACTTTCATATCGGGCTTAGGGGGATGGTAACCGTTAGACCCCTAATAGCGCAATAAGTCGTGCTGGGGTAAAGCCTAATACACCCCGAGAAACTAATGGAGTACCTACCAGTAAATCTCGCTTTCCCTGGCCAGGGACTTTGTGTAATGGCTTTCCAAACACAGCGCGATATCAACCCCAATACCGGGAGAGACGAATCCTATCTAACTGCTACTGCCTCTAAGTGCTTCGGGACTGCACCCAACTACTGCTTGTTTGCACGCCTCTTTTGAGCTGTGGTAGGGTAGTAATCTAAGTATAGTGGGATCACACTCGAGACGAATAGTAATGTCAACTCAATGGACTACCTGACGATAGGTATAATACAAACC
Source organism: Agapanthus africanus (assembly GCA_030015575.1). Classification (NCBI taxonomy): domain Eukaryota; kingdom Viridiplantae; phylum Streptophyta; class Magnoliopsida; order Asparagales; family Amaryllidaceae; genus Agapanthus; species Agapanthus africanus. The sequence goes on from CM057341.1 coordinate 186,849,974, forward strand.
AGCAGTTTCCAACGAGTTCGTCTAGTGTAACTCATAACCCAATGAGCACACCTATAATATCTCCGGTACGACATACCAATGGCTGTGGGACAGACCATCTCCCTTGCTGGGATGGGAAGCGTATACACTAGTCTACTCAGGAGTATCGATGCTCCGTCTCGATAATCCTATGACTAGGGACCTTTATAACGATGTGCTTATAGACTACCCAGCCCCTACTAGTGTGACTTCCATCACAATGCTGGTAGTCAAGTAAAGATCCTAAGAGCTCTACCAATATGTATTAGCGATATGCTAAAAGAAACATGTACACATATTGAGGTAAAATCAAACCAAGCAGCATACTACCATTTTAAGCAAGACTGTTATTATATCTTTGAATATCCCAAGATTCCAAAATGTAATATACAATCCAATACTATACAATAATGGGCATCTAAGTCATATATCACTAACAATCTCCCACTTGCACTATGGCAATGTATTGGCATATCGCAGACCTATCATCTCGATTAGCCTCTTGAACTATGTCTGAGGGATGGCCTTTGTGAGTGGATCTGCAGTGTTGTTCTCTGTCTCAACTCTCCGCGCCTCGATCTCACGGCAATCAACGATCTCCCTGATCAGGTGGTACCGCCTCAAGATATGTCTGGACTTCTTATAGGACCTTGGTTCCTTCGCTAAAGCTATAGCCCCGTTGTTGTCACAATACAGAAGTATTGGTTCAACAATGGACGGAACCATCTGAAGTTCTGTAATGAACTTCTTCATCCAGACTGCTTCCTTCACGGCGTCACATGCAGCAATATACTCCGCTTCCATCGTCGAGTCAGCAACGGTGTCCTGCTTGGAGCTCTTCCAACAGACCCCCCTCCATTGAGGGTAAAGACAAAACCCGATATGGACCTGGAGTTATCCTTGTCACTCTGGAAGCTGGAGTCGGTGAAGGCCTCGATCTGGAGGTCTTCAGTGCCATAAACCAAGAACATCTTCTTAGTCCTTCTCAGGTACACCAGAATGTTCTTAAATGTTGTCCAGTGCTTCTTTCCTGGGTTTGACAGATACCTGTTTACAACGCTCAGTGTATAAGCTACATCTATTCTGGTACACAACATCGCACACATTATAGAGCTTACCGCAGAAGCGTGGGGTATAATAGTCATGTGATTCCTTTCCAAATCACTCTTGGGAGACATCTCTTTGGAGAAGGTGATTCCGTGACAAGCTGGTAGATTACCGCCCTTTGAATCTTTCATACAAAATCTTTTCAGTATGGTGTTGATGTACCTTGACTGTAAAAGTCCCAACATCCTTTTAGATCTATCACGATAGATCTGGATCCCCAGAATGTAGGAGGCATCACCCAGGTCCTTCATGGAGAATTTTTGTAAAAAAAATCCTTTGACTGATTATAGCATAGGAATATCATTTCCTATCAGGAGAATGTCATCCACGTACAAGACGAGGAATACCACAATTCTCGCTACAATTTTACTATAAATGAATGGTTCATCTGGATTTTTGATAAAGTCGAATTTCTTGACCGTCTCATCAAAACAGATGTTCCAACTCCGCGATGCCTGCTTTAATCTATAAATAGATTTAAGCAACTTGCACACTCTTCCGCTGCACCCACTCTCTATGAAACCCTTCGGCTGATCCATATAAACACACTCTTCTAAATTTCCATTCAGAAAAGCGGTCTTTATGTCCATCTACCAATTTTCATAATCATAGAAGGCAGCAATGACAAGAAGGATCCGAATGGATTTGAACATAGACACTGGAGAAAAGGTTTCATCATAGTCCAAACCAGGTCTTTGACGAAAACCTTTTGTAACAAGTCTACCCTTATAGGTTTCAACCTGTCCATCTACACCAATCTTCTTTCTGAAGATCCATTTGCAGCATACAGGTTATACCCCTTCTAGAGCAATGTCCAAAGTCCATACTTTGTAGGTGTACATGGACTCCATTTCAGTCCGCATTACATCCAGCCATTTTACTGAGTCTCTGCTACTAATGGCTTGCTGGAAACTAGTTGGCCCATCATCGTCGATGAGGCAATCCTCTCTATCTCCGTCTATAAGAAAACTGTAGTATCTCTCGGATGGATGAGACTGCCTACTAATCCTGCGGAGTGGAGCGGGGATGTACGATTCTTTCGAAACTTCTGGTTCCACCATGCTTTCAGTAATAACTTGTGGTTCTGGAATTTCTTCCAGTTCTATTGCGTTCCAACTTATTTCTTTTTCAAGAAATTAAGTTTCTAAAAAGTGGGCATGCCGAGAAACAAAGACCTTTTGTTCCTCCACGTAATAGAAAAGATACCCCTTGGAGTTCTTTGGGTATCCCACAAACTAACACAGTACTGAGCGTGCCTTGAGCTTGTTTGCATGCTACTTTTTTACAAAAGCTGGGAATCCCTATATGTTTAGATACTTAAGATAGGGTTTCTTCCCACTCTATATCTGATATGGTGTAGTAGACACTGGCTTAGTAGGAACCTTGTTCAAAAGATATGCAGGTGATTCTAATGCATAACCCCAGAAAGATCGCGGTAACTCAGCGTTAGTTATCATGGAACGCACCATATCCAATAAGGTTTGGTTCCTCATTTCCGATACACCGTTGTGTTGAGGTGTTGTTCATAACATAATTTTGCATTATTATATTCCCCATTCTTATTCATTTTACAAATAAATAGGTGCTTTTGATCGATATCTGCTACATAGTTGAGGTTACAGGTTCTCGGAACAAAAACAGTGAAAATGATACAAAAGTGAGACTACGACCAACAAATGGAAGAATCTTGATCATGCCTACAGTTTGAAGAACAAATGAAGATCAATGGACAATTTCACAAAGCAAAAAGGCAGCGCAAGGTTCAAGACTTCGACACGAAGTAAACGGTAAAAGTCCACAATATTATGCACTGTGGAAATCTGGAATAAAACTAGAAAATAATCTGAGAAACCAAGTGAAGAAACAAGTACCCAAATGCAACCAGACCAAGACCAGAAAAATTGAACCAACGACCCCGCAACATAGCCGCGGAACCGCGGCCAAACCTGGCTTTTGGCCGCGGTTCCGCGGCCATATGGAGCACGTGTCGGTGCAATTTTGAGTCAGTGCGGCGGTGTGTTGACTAGGCTTCTTTAGGGTATATTTGTAAATGCGGATGTGAATCGAATGTAACCCTAGGGTTTCTATGATCTATAAATAGAAACCCTAAACCTCTTTTTGAGGTATGCCTCTTCTTGTACCTCATTGTATTTATCAAAATTCAGAATTCAATTCCTGTAAATGTTTGAAGAGAGCATCAAATAAAAATTAGAGTAAGTTTTCTTTTTATTGCCCTAGTTAATTTTCTTTCTGCCCTAGTATAACTTTTATTATCTGCCCTAGTATAGCTTTTATTATCTGTCCTAGTTAATTAGTTTAGAACATGTTTATCAATTCCCTAATGAGTGAGTAGATCCTCGCTTGTTAGGGTTAGGAATATGAGAGGTTTGAGAGATGAAAATCTCTCACCCCTTTCTTTCCCATCACATATTTTTATAGGACTCCATGCATACATACACACACCGCTCCCTACGGCACCCTACCCCACGAGGTAGCGGTAATACCGTAGTTTAAAAGACCGTTTGTGCATGTTTTCCATGGAGGTTAGGGTAAGAATTAAGAAAGGAAGGACAAGAATCTAGAGGAAGAAACCTAGTTTCTTCCCGATGGGACTAATCCACTTTATTAATTATTACCATAACATCTCATAGATCTTAATTAGGGCATAGAAAGCGGTGAGGAATATTGACTTTCCAAACTTTACCTAAACCTAACCCTAGCAAGGTTTTAATCCTAGTCTAGATCAACCTTAGTTGTTAGTGATAATCAATCCAACACCGTTTGGAATTAACTCGTTAGAACAAATTGAGAATACACAAAATCCCTGTGGACCGACCCGTACACACCGGCTAGCTACCAAGCGATGCCATTCTTGATTGTGGTAATTAATTCTTTGATCAAAAAATCTCACTTCAATCAAATGGCGCCGTTGCCGGGGATGGCGTAGTTATTTTCTTTTTGTAATTTCGGATTAATATAAAATTGAAAAATCATAAAAACTGAAAAATATAAAAATAAATTAGAAAAATTTATCATCTTGTTATTCTTTGAAGGGTTTTTCTTTTGAATTATGCAGGATCGAAGAACAGATTCAGATGTGGAAAATTCCAGTGAGCAAAACAGTAAACATCAGATCTGAACAGACAGAGGAAAATCAGAACAAAGAAACAGAAAAATATTTGGGATCTGAACCGACGAATTGACCGTGTTTCCGCCGCGTGGACCCGCTTTTGACTGCGGAACCGCCGCATGGTGGTGACGTCGGCAAGGAAAATTTTCTCTGTAAGTTTTCTCTTCTTCTCTGTAACCCCATTATCTCCTCTGTAAAAATTTCCTGCAGGATTCTTTGCGCAAAAACTTCTCCCCTTCCCCAATAACTTGATCTTGTGCAGGATTCTTTGCGCCACACTAAAAAAATTGTTTGCAAGTGTTTGATTGTGTTTACTGCTTTGCATATTTTAAACTGACTTTAAGGGGCTTGAACACCAATCCAGATGGGTGTGGATTTCATTACCCTTCCTAGGATCCCAAAAATCACATATAGCATATTGCATTGACCATCAAGTTAAAATAAAAAAGATTAGACTCAGCCTTAAGGACTGTCGCGCTCAATAGGACAAAGAAATAGTTGTAGGCATCGACCGTTGATCCTAACCTGACTTTGTGGTGCCTAGGCAAAACAGGTAGGGAAAGGTAACTTTAAAAGGCCCGTCTCATGGTAATTCGTGACCGGATCCCTCCTTTCTCTACTTGTGCTTACCTGGCCACAATTGGCGGTGAAGAGGCGGTTTGAGGTCCTCACAACTTGCCCTTTGGAACAGTTAAGAGCAGTCTAGTTGACCTAGGTGACCCTAGATCTAGGCTTGATTGTGCATTTATGATTGATTGAACGTGTGTCTAAGCCTTTTATTGAAAATCTTTTTGCAAAAAGCTCCTTCTAAAAAAAACACAAAAAGGAATTTTTTTTACAAAAACTTGCCACTTGTCGCTAAGAAATCCATTGCACCCCACTTACACCCACATTCTTTTTTTTTCTCCTTTCTTACATCATGGGTACCCCACCTCACAAAACTCTTGCCGAACTTTGGTACCCTCATCAAAACATTGCTTCCTACACGAATTATTTTGGTCGAATTACGGACGACCCCTCCATGCCCAAAATTTCTTTGAAAGATCGAATAGAAGCGACCAGAAGAAATAATTCGACTCCACAATCCACTTTGTATCAACCGTTTCAACCTTCACCACCTTCTTATGTTGATACTACTTTTTCGAGTCCTGTTGTAACTTCGAAACCCATGTCTATTGCTGAATATATTGAACAATCTCGTAACCAATCTTTCACTCCTTTCAACACATCCAGTTCTTGGGATCAACAAGTCCATTCAACTTTTTATCCAAATGTTGATCCTACTCATATCCAACCATTCAATTCCTACCAGTCCTACCCGACTTTAACACCTTCCCTAAACATTGTTTCTACACAACCATTTGGGAGTTTCACGTATCCAAACAACTTTGAATCTTTTACTGAAACCCCTTCACAACCCATGTCTAGTCTGGAGCAGTCGTTGGAAGCTTATATTGTAGCGACAAACAAACAGATGAGGAATTTGGATACGTCCATTGCCGCCCTTATGCAACCTAGTGACCCGGTAGCTAGTTTCCAACTAGCTCCAAAAATTCCAATGTATGATGAGGCGGTTGGACAGATTGAGAATTTGAGTAGAGAGAGTGAGTTGTGCACCCTTCCAAATCAAACCTACCCATCACCAATTGAATGCCACAACTCCAGTTTTGAATGTCTATCAAGTGTTCCAAATGATTCACCAGTTGAAAATAAATTGTAGTGCTTGATTTGCCAGATTGTGAAGGGTCCTTTTCGAGTGAAACCATCACCAATACTTTCGACCTCTACACCTCCAATCTAGAACCTGAATTGATAAATATCCATGCTTTTGATGAGGTGTCCGAAAAAATTAATTTTCATTTGATTGAGGATATTGACGCAGGGAATATTTTGGATGATGAACCCGCAGATTTGACTGAATTTTTCTCTCCAATTCATCATCCCGAGTCATTAAATGTTTCTCCCGAACTTCATATGCGTCTTGATTTTGATGATAATTGCATGGATGGGATAACTTTTGAGGAGAATTATGAGGATAGTATTGAGGATAGTATTGTGGATGGACCAGTTTTGTTTGATGAGTTGGATTTTCCAATTCATCCTCCTGAACCTTGAACTGTTATACTTCCTAAATCACCCCTCTTCATCCTTTCCATCGTTCCTACCACGCAAGAAATCACGCAGGAGGACTGTGAGCTTGAAAAATTTCTGTTCGATCACAGCAGTTTTGACGCCACTAGTGCGTTCCTCCTTGAATCTGATACAGTTTGCACAACCAATAACGATTACGAATGTTTCATTTTTTCGGACGATTTTGAAGACTCATCACCCGAGTTTGAGTCCTTTGAATTTTTGGATGAGTTAGTTGAACCATCCGACTCGGTTTCTTACAGTGATTTCGAACCATTGATGGAATCTTTCGAGTTCGAGACATTCTCACCAATTTTACCACCTCAAAAACTCGAACACAAGCTGTTGCCGTCTCACCTTACATACGCTTACTTAGGTGAGAATGAGACCATCCCTAAATCACTCTCCTTCGTTCTTTCCATCGTTTCGACCGCACAAGAATCTGTCACGCTTACATTTTCATTGGATGATTTACCAAGTTCAACGTACCCATGTTTTCTCGCGAATCTTGAGGGGTTTGACCCCATTTCTCAACGGGTTGATAAATTAGCACAATCGCTTTTAACACATAGGTCATCACAATTTGTGCTAATTTATTCACTCAATTTACACCCTCAAGTTCGTACTACACTTCTTTCTCTTTTCCGCCATTCTTCTCCTAATATACCGAGACCATATTCCACCTTTCTTCCCATACGGTCTCGTGTGTTTCTCATTTCTTTTCTCCGCACTCCATTCTTTCACCAACCCCACCATTATAACGATAAATTTTTGAATGGTTAGTGCTAACCTTTGGCTTGTGTAAGGCCTTGTATAGCTTGATACTGTGTTTTTCTCCTCCCTAACTCGGAACTTTAACGTTTAAACAGTGGAAACACTGTTTCACTTAAGTTTGGGGGGGACCTTTTTGTATATATATTTTGTTTTGTTTTTCTGTTAACAATAAATAAAATAAATAAATAAATAAACAGGGGATTGCCGGCAATTATGACCCTCTTGGTGTAGCCTGACAGTGAGGACACTGTCAAGTTTAAGTTTGGGGGTGTGCTCGGTAAGCTTTCTTCCTTAGCATTCATATGTATATTTTTGCATTTGCATACTTTAAAACCCATAAAAATTGAAATTTTTTAAAAATTATAAAATTGAAACATTCAATTTTGGACATAATTGACTTAAGTTTGACAAGACAGTTAACTAGTTAGGAACAACTAAATCTTAGACTTAGTAAATTAAAAACCCTAAAAATAACCTTTTTTAAAATTTAACGGTAGAAAGTATATGTCTTTGTAGTTTATTTAGAAATAGCTAAATTTCGAGTTGACTTCTTGGGCTAAGTTAAAATAAAGGAAAAGTATTGATATTTTTATTAAAGTATAAGTTTGAAAAATAATTCCTAAAACTTAAGTCTAAATTCTAAAAATATATACCGTACAAATTGCACAAACACGAACCTTGAAATGTGGAAGTAGAAGAGACCTTGAAATTCTCTTGTCTAAAGTCCTTAGTACGAAGAAAAATAAAATAAAAATACAAGTGTGAATAAAGAGAAAAAAATGAACACTGGTTTTTGTAATTACTTAAGGCTGCATTAATAGAAAAAAAATATTTAGCGAGGGTGCTTCATCACCTAGTGTCTTAGACCAACTGGTTTGGAAGTCAATGCTATAACCCTTAGGTATTACAAGACTAGGAATTACGCATTAATGTGTAAGCACATTTTGTAATCAGTCGTTGGTACCTCAAGAAGTATTAACGGTCGCATGAAGAATGTGTGAGCAATTTCATCTAAAAATTCACCAATTGAAAAGTACTTTCGACGATGGACAAGAGTATAATAGCTTGATTTGAATTTCCAAGTGTAGGGTGATATACACACACACGTAGGGGTATGTGATTGGGTTTTAGATAAGAGATAGGAATGAAAATAGGACTTATATCTTTAGTAGAGATGATAAAAAATTCCTAAGTTAAGATGGAACCCTAGAAGGAAAACTCAAAAGATGCTAAAAGCTACGTAAATCTACAAATCATATATAATCTTAAGTTAAATGATAAGGAAGCGTGAAAAATACGGGTGGATAATTTCTGAGTCAAAGATAATAGAATTCCTTGTTAGAAAACCTAATTGGAGAATAAAAGTCAATAGGCCGAATTGATAGGATTTTGTGGGTAGTATCCGCTGAAAACCCTCAGTAGACAACACTCCTTCTACTAAGGACACCTAGAGGTTTAACGGCTTGTTGCATGAGCTCAGTGCAATCGCGTTTCCCTACGAAAGTGAGGCTAGGTCTTTTTCGAGAATAAACTAGTTTTGCTCGAGGACGAGCAAAAGATAAGTTTGGGGGTATTTGCTCATAACATAATTTTGCATTATTATATTGCCCATTCTTATTCCTTTTACAAATAAACATATGCTTTTGATCCATGTCTGCTACATAGTTGCAGGTTACAGGTTCTCGGAACAAAAACAGTGAAAATGATACAAAAGTGAGACTACGACCAACAAATGGAAGAATCTTGATCATGCCTACAGTTTGAAGAACAAATGAAGATCAATGGACAATTTCACAAAGCAATAAGGCAGCGCAAGGTTCAAGACTTCTACACGAAGCAAACGGTAAAAGTCCACGACATTATGCACTGTAGAAATCTGGAAGAAAACTAGAAAACAATCTGAGAAACCAAGTGAAGAAACAAATACCCAAATGCAGCCAGAACAAGACCAGAAAAATTGAACCAACGACCCCACAACATGGCCGCGGAACCGCGGCCAAACCTGTCTTTTGGCCGCGGTTCCGTGGCCATATGGAGCACGTGTCGGTGCAATTTTGAGTCGGTGCGGCGGTGCGTTGACTAGGCTTCTTTAGGGTATATTTGTAAACGCAGATGTGAATCGAATGTAACCCTAGGGTTTCTATGATCTATAAATAGAAACCCTAAACCTATTTTTGAGGTATGCCTCTTCTTGTGCCTCATTGTATTTATCAAAATTCAGAATTCAATTCCTGTAAATGTTTGAAGAGAGCATCAAATAAAAATTAGAGTAAGTTTTCTTTTTATTGCCCAAGTTAATTTTCTTTCTGCACTAGTATAACTTTTATTATCTGCCCTAGTTAATTACTTTAGAACATGTTTTTCAATTCCCGAATGAGTGAGTAGATCCTCGCTTGTTAGGGTTTGGAATAGGAGAGGTTTGAGAGATGAAAATCTCTCATCCCTTTCTTGCCCATCACATATTTTTATAGGACTCCATGCATACATACACACCGCTCCCTACGGCACCCTACCCCACGAGATAGCGGTGATACCGTAGTTTAAAAGACCGGTTGTGCATGTTTTCCATGGAGGTTAGGGTAAGAATTAAGAAAGGAAGGACAAGAACCTAGAGGAAGAAACCTAGTTTCTTCCCGATGGGACTAATCCACTTTATTAATTATTACCATAACACCTCATAGATCTTAATTAGGGCATAGAAAGCTGTGAGGAATATTGACTTTCCAAACTTAACCTAAACCTAACCCTAGCAAGGTTTTAATCCTAGTATAGATCAACCTTAGTTTTTAGTGATAATCAATCAAACACCGTTTGGAATTAACTCGTTAGAACAAATTGAGAATACAAAAAATCCCTGTGGACCTATCCGTACTCACCGGATAGCTACCAAGTGACGCCGTTCTTGATTGCGGTAATTAATTCTTTGATCACAAAATCTCACATCAATCAGGTGTGTATGGAGGAGTAAGCTGAGAGAGAATTCCATTCTCTTTTTAGTAATTCAGGAACTCGGCACTTAAGTATTCACCACCTCGATCATATCTAAGTGTCTTGATACTTTTTCCGGTTTGTTTTTCCACTTCATTCTTGTATTCCCGAAATTTCTCAAAGGCCTCGGATTTATATTTCATCAAGAATACATGTCTGTACCTTGAGAAATTATCCATAAAAGTAATGAAGTAGGAATAACCACTTCTTGTATGTGTAGAAATTGGACCACACACGTCGCTGTGTATTAGTCCCAAAAGATCGCTTGCTCTTACTTTGTGTCCAGTGAACGGAGTCTTTGTCATCTTTCCTTTGAGACATGATTGACAAGTTGCATAAGACTGATATTCAAACGGATCCAAATATCCCTCTTTATATAATTTCATCAACCGTGTTTCATTGATGCGACACAGTCTACAATGCCATAAGAAAGCCTGATTTAATTCCGGAGACTTTCTTTTAAGTGTGTTCTGGACATTAAAAACCTGAGCTTGATTTAATACGTATATACGGTTATCTAGTGTACCTGACCCAATCAAATCTTGATTAAGGTGGATGTGGACGACATCGCTTACAAATGTAAAATCATAAGCTTCTTTAGATAGTAAAGATACAGAGATGATATTACTTGCCAAACTAGGTACACAAAAACAGTTACACCAAATCAAAATCTGCCCACTTGTCAATCCTAGGTGATATTCCCCTACGGATACAGCATCCACGCTCATTCCGTTAGCAACCCTGAGAGTCATATCACCAGCGTTGATAACTCTACGGTTTCTCAGAGCCTGCAATGAATTACAGATATGAGATCCTGATCCGGTATCTAGTACCTAGGAAGTAGAGTTAATTGACAGACAGTTTTCAATCATAAACACACCTGAAGCCGAAGCTATAACGTGCTACGAATCATAGTTTCTGGCTTTCCAAGCCCTGCAATCCTTCTTCTAATGCCCTTTCCCGTGACAATAGAAAAATTCCTCCTTCCCTACTATCAGGCCCGAAACTTTTGCCCTGCCCTTTCCCTCTACCTTACTGACACCGCCTTTCAGCTAGGTGGAGGACTTCTTCTTCTTCCCCTTGGCTTTCTTCTTGGATCTAGAAGAGGATGATTCCTCAATAAGAAGAGAGGGTGTCTTCTTGAATTTATGTAGGGTTCCCTCAGCGCTCCTCAATATGTTGAGGAGTTCTGGAAGTGAAACTTCGTTCCCTTGAATGTTGAAATTCAAGATAAACTGGACATAGGTAGAAGGGATGGACTGCAGAATCAAGTCAGTATATAACTCGTTCTCCAACGTGGTCCCAATGTCCGCGAGCTCTTCAATAGAGCTAATCATCTTAAGGACGTGGTCCCCTACAGATGACTCAACAGCCAACCTCGGCTGAAAAAATTTCTTCAAGATCTTATATCTTGCGATACGAGATTTTTCTCCATATAAATCCTTGGTATAGAGGAAGATAGAAGTTAAGTCCATCTTCTTGGTTCGCCTCTGGGGTTCATTATCCATTGAGGCCAACACAAGGCACTTGGCTCTCACACTGTCTATTTCCCATGTCTTTTGGATTTCAACATCCGCGACGGTGGAATCTGGACCTGGGACGGCGGGGGCTTTGGTAGTAAGGAGGTAGCCCAGCTTGTCATAGGTAATGGCCATCTGGATATTCCTTAGCCAATCTTTATAGTTTGGCCCAGTCAATTTGTTTTTATTTAGCAGCAACTTAAGCCCAGTCATTTTGTTCACTGCTGTCACGAGAGAGAGAAGAAAACACTCAGCATGATACTTTTGCGAGCTTAGATTGGTTATTAGTTTATCTAAACAGGATGGCTCCCACTATTCCTCGAATCCTCCTTCAAACCATAAAAGAAAAAATTAGTCAAGATTAATCTCACCCTACAATTCCTGCTTAACCTTTCGGCCAGGCCAGTGTTGGTACTTCGAGGGAGGTTTTCTAACGCTTTCGCGAAGTTCCTTAATTACATAACCTCTTTTCGCTGGAGGCGTAGCCCCACTAACATCGTTCTTGGCACCTACTTGGTTTATAGCATTGATTGGAAAGTGAAAAATTCTCCCCAAGGGTAACGGATACTCACAGTAGGATCGAGATCCAAATATCATCGTGTGATAATCTTTGAAGGAATCCTACCAAAATCATCACACTCCAAATGGTATGCAACACTAGCAATTTTCATTTTCCTTTGAAACTCCCGATGTGGATTTTTGCCCCAGGCCCTTATGACCTTGACGAAGGCCAAAATATCATAAGACGCAAATCAAGTTCTACCCGTCATTATCCAGGTTAATTTGAACCCATCCATACAAAACCTTGATGAAGGCCAAAATATCTATACGACTGTCCAAAATCAATGCATCTGTCTATGCTACAGATGAATACCTAGCAGCTACCAATCACTATGCCTTGGCGAAGGTCAAAATACATAGCTTGAATACTACTGAATACCCATCTGAAATGACGGAGGGCTATGGATGGTTTTGGCGAAACCGTGAACATAATGAACTTGATATAGTCGAAGGAACCATGATAGATTTTAAAAAGGAGTGGTTTAGGCTTCACATTTAAAAGTTGTTTTTCAAGAAAACCGAGTGGTTTTGAAATTGTTCCAACGATTTAAACTTTGGTTTGTTTTCCTTGAATTAATAAATATTAATTCAGTCCCGTCATTTAACTCTATCACTGCAGAAAAGAAACAAAAATATAACATACGCTTATGGCATCCGCATTCGCCATGGGGCCCGTCATGCACCGTTAGGTTACTGAACTAACGGTAGAGTGGGGGCTGGACTAGCACGGGGGCAAAACATAAGCAACGTTTATTATATATAATATATATATAGCCATTCATCTTACGCAATAATAGGCATTCCAGATCACAGATCACAGATGAATATATTTGATATACTAGGAATTCTATGTTTCGTTTTAGCATAGAACGAAAGACGGGTTCCTTGGTCGTGATGAATAGCCAAACCCCATCCTAGACCCCTACTTGTGCGGCAAAATACCCGCCAAATTCTCTAAGTGAAGCAACCTCACTCAATAAAATGAGTAGGCCACTCGGCACTTCAAGAACCCGGTAGTTTGTGCACCCCACCTTGGGTCTAACCTAGGTGAAATAAAAAGAAAATGAAATAATACAACGGTAGCTACAATCTCAACCCGGATGCGCCCTACAAAAATAATATTATATCAATTTACAAATTTACATGAATGTAAAAAAGAAAACACTCTTCTCACATCCCCCGGCTATTCATCCACGACGATCGAATACATCATATACATGAACCATCAAGAAGATACAGATATGTGCAACCCTAATAATCGACATATAGAAATTAGTAGACATTTAGCAACACATATACAAACTGAAACTTATAAACGATGTTAAAACTGCGATTTCGAAATACTCCATATTGCCCCAACACAAAGATAACATAATATGAAATCTAGGAAAAATCAAACAACACCTGAAAACCTAAATCCAAGATTACAGAACACTACAAAAATTCCAACACCAAATTTCTCAGTTTGGCCGGCTTTACCGGGAAAAATGGCAAAACCGTCGATCAAATTTTGGTGTTTGGGCTTCATTTTTCTATGGTGTTCTAGTCACTACAAGAAGAGCACTCTCTAAATGTTTAAAAAAAATTTAGAGGCTCTTTTGAAATCGACAGAAACTTGGATTTGGTTTTAACCATTTCGAAGTTATTTCGGTTTCGTAACTTTAAATATCGTCTATTCTGCTAGTTAAGGTTTGAGTAGGCTTTGATACAACTGTAAGTCGATGTCGCGCACTCCACGAGTTCGCGGGAAGACGGAATTTACAAAAAATAATTTTTCATACTTCTCAACATCGATTTTAACTCCAGGATCTATACGGAAACCTTAACTACCTATACTGAGGTTCTAACTACTATGTAAGAGTTATACCTCCTTGATTCTAGTCCTTCGGGTCTTCTTCTCCTCTCCGTGTTGAGCTTCTCAAAGATGTGGATCACGCTTGATCGTCAACCTCCTCGTGTAGAAGATGATCCACCCGACAGTCTATACTTCAAGCTCCAACCTCTAAACCGAGGTAACTAAGGTATCTAGTTTGCTAAGCTGGGTAGATTAGAAGATGTAGAGTGTCTAATGGAGTATTTAATCTTGTATAACCCTATGGCTCACAACATATGTGAAGGTTAGGGTTTTGAGGAAGAAGGAGGAGAAAATGGAGAGAGAAAGGAAATGGGCAAATGATCAAGTGTTTGGCCAAGTGAAGAATGGCTCAGACTCATTCACCCATGAAGCATGGATTATTTTCAATAGAAAATAACAACCATGCTTCAATAGTCTATCCAAACTAATAAACAAATGCATAAGCCATGCTTCACTCCCGTGCCTCAAATATCTCTATTTTCCACCTCATTAATCTATTTCCAAAATAGATAAATCCAAATAATGAGGTGTCCCTTTCTAGAAGCATCTTTTATCAAATTACAAGAATGCTCTCACTGTATATACATACCCGTATTCGTATTCCGAAAAATATGAATACAATGAGATAATAACAATCCAATAATATAATACTAGGATCCGGCTTAAACCAAAGCCCACTACTATTATCCGTCCGAACAACATCCGTGCAGTCAGTACACGTATATGACTGGAACCCTGCCGTAAAACCAAACGGCCTCTACATCGTTTCACCCGAAGCAGGGAAACCCTCTGTGTGGGACTTTAAAGACTCGACAATACGCTTGAAGTAGGTTTAACCACAAGTCCGTCAGCGGTACTAGATGCACATAACGGCTACCCAGGTATCTGTCGAGAAGAAGGCCGATGAGCAAACCCATCTGAACTCCTACTGAGCCTATCTGTGACAATCTCCGTACAGTCCGGTCTGTTCGTCTAAGATACTCACATATCGGGCCTAGGGGGATGGTAACTGTCAGAACCCTAATAGAGCAATAAGTCGTGCTGGGGTAGAGCCCAATGCACCATGAGAAACTACTGGAGTACCTACCAGTAAATCTCTCTTGCCCTGGCCAGGGACTTTGTGCAATACCTTTCCGAACACAGCGCGATATCAATCTCCAATACTGGGAGAGACAAATCCTATCAAACCGCTACTGCCTCCAAGTGCTTCCGGACTGCACCCAACTACTACCTATTTGCATGACTCCTTTGATCCATGGTAGGGTAGTAATCTAAGTACAGTGGGAACACACTCGAGACGAATAGTGATGTCAAGTCAACGGACTAACCTGTACTCATGCCTCCCGGGAACTGCTACCTGACGATAGGTATAATACCAACTAGAGGTTCCCAATGAGTCCGTCCAATGTAACTCATAACTCAATGAGCACCTGTATACTATCTCTGGTATGACATACCAATGGCTATGGGATAGACCATCTCCCCTGCTGGGATGAGAAGCGTATACACTAGTCTACTCTGGAGTATCGATGCCCCGTCTTGATAATCCTATAATTAGGTACATTTATAAGGATGTGGTTACAGAGCACCCAGCCCCCACTAGTGTGACTGCCATCACAACGCTCGTAGTCAAGCAAAGATCCTAAGGGCTCTACCAATATGTATTAGCGATATGCTAAAAGAAACATATACACATATTGAGGTAGAATCAAATCAAGTAGCATATTACCATTTTGACCAAGACTGTTATTATATCTGTGAATATCCCAAGCTTCCAAAATATAATATACAATCCAGTACTATACAATAATGGCCTCTAGGGAATATATCACTAACACGAAGAATGAACAAACACTTATTCATATATACAGAACATAAAATCATGCAATAAAAACTTGAAAAATCAAGACATGGCCGCATCCTCTAATGCCCATGGCGGAGACCCCTTAATGGGACTTGCATCCTCTAAGGTCCTTGGCGGAGACCCTCCCATTAGGACCCACATCCTCCAAAGTCTTTGGCGGAGACCCCTAGAGGCCTCCGCACTCCTGCAAATACACGGCAGCACTCCCTAGCGGGTCCCACGTCAACCATGTTTTTGGCGAAGACCCCTGAAGGCCTTCGCACCTTACCAAACACGTGGTGGCACCCTCTAGCGGGTCCCACGTCAACCAAGTCCTTAGCGGAGACCCTTGAAAGGCCTCCGCACCCTTCACACCCTGCAAGACCTATGTGGCGGCACCCCTAGTAGGTCCCACATCTACAAACTCCATGGAGGCAACCTCTAGTAGCCTCCTCAATACACCAAACTCGACGGCAACAACCTCAAAAAACTTCCTCAAACCTACCAAGTCTCCTCAACTCTACCAAACTCAATGGCGAAAACCTCAAATAACCTCCTCAAACCTACCAAGCCTCCTCAACTCTACCAAATCCACGGTAGCAACAACAATAGCCTCTCAAATCACCAAAATCCATGATGATAGGCCCAATAGTCCCCTTCAACCTATTAGTATCAATATCAAACACTTCAAAAGATCCATGCATCTACTATTTTATTCATTCTTGACATTCTTCTCTACAAACCCAAACCTCAACAACCCTATGGGAGACTGCATCATAGTGGTTAACCATATACAATCCATGAGTATCTATCATGATACAGAAGTCAATTTATGACATTAAAGTCAAAAATCCCAAAGATCATAAACCTTGCCCTACAGGCCTGATGCTTAAAGCTCGTCGTATACTATCCATGGGCAACTTTCATGATATTGAAGTAAAAAATACCAAAGATCATAAACCATGCCCTACGGGACTGACGCTTCAAGCACGCCGTATACTATCCACAGGCAACCTTTATGACATTGAAGTCAAAAATCCCAAAGATCATAAACCTTGTCCTACGGGCCTGATGCTTCAAGCGCATCGTATACTATCCATGGACAACCTTTGTGACATTGAAGTCAAAAATCTTAAAGATCATAAACCATGCCCTATGGGAGACTGCATCATAGCGGTTAACCATATACAATCCACGGGTATTTATCATGACACAGAAATCAATTTGTGACATTGAAGTCAAAAAATCCCAAAGATCATAAATCTTGCCATACGGGTCTGACGCTTCAAGTACGCCGTATGTTATCCACAGGCAACCTTTGTGAAATTGAAGTCAAAAATCCCAAAGATAATAAACCTTTCCATATGGTCATGATGCTTCAAGTGCGCCATATACTATCCATAGGAAACCTTTGTGACATTGAAGTAAAAAATCCCAGAGATCATAAACCTTGCCCTGCAGGCCTGACACTTCAAGTGCGCCGTATACTATCACGGGCAACCTTCGTGACTTTGAAGTTAATAATCCCAAAGATCATAAATATTTCCCTATGAGCTTGACGCTTCAAGAGCGTCGTATACAATCCATGGGCAACCTTTGTGACATTGAAGTAAGAAATCCCAAAGATCATAAACCTTGCCCTATGGGACTGACGCTTCAAGCGCGCTGTATACTATCTGTTTACTACCGAAGACCGGACTGAGACGCGGAGGAAATCTTTCCTGAATTTTGGGGCACATACTATTTAGAACATATCCATCCACCTCTCCGAAAATTCTAAGTTGATTTATGGTATCGTATATTGGAGGCTTGGACATATGCTACCGTTGTAGCAGGTTTTATCAGATTCCCCCTCGTTTATGATGGGTTTTTGATTGTAGGGACACTTTTCCCTGCAGGCGCAAGCCCCCGCAGTTAATTATGTTGTCACGTTGTGATAAACACATTCTCCTTCTCCAGTAGTTCACTTCGTGTCGTATGTTATTTTGTTTGTTAAGGTTGCCCGTGGATTGTATACGGAGACTAGTTTATGCCGTCGCCCATAGGACGTGGATTAGTCCAAATCCGTACATATATTTTCATGATTTTCTTGACAGGGTCCATGTTGGTACCTTGGTTTGCTAACGAAAATGAACTTAGAATGCATTTCTCACATTTGTGAGGTCTATCAGTTCACGAAAAACTTGGGCTTTATCTAAGGATCGTTAGTCTTATTTGTGACTAAAATCAACTTAGAAAAAAATGAGCGTATGGGCTCAATTATATTAGTTTAATGACATCACGGTCCATTATCGCCGTGTTTGGGGCGAATAATAGTTTAAGGACATTTCGGTCCATTATCATCGTGTTTGGGGCGATGCTTTAGTTTAGGGACATCTCGATCCAACATTCCCATTTTGGGGATGAATAGGTGTTGGTTGTTGGGACCCGCCACCGCTCTAAAGACGTTGAGGAATAACAATGACATATATCAGAGGTGTGGAAATATGTACCCTTGAACCAAATCCCGTATTTGAGGAAAAAGATTATGGTGGATCTTAGAATCGTTAGTCTTATATAAGACTAAGATTAACTTAGAAGATATGAGATGAATATCATTTTGGATATCATCAATGAGAGATTATTAGTCGTATATGGGAGTAAGATCAATTTGGAATGCATGAGCATATGGGCTCGATTGATTCAAAAGCAAAAAGGAAGCTCAAGCTTCACAGACTTTGCTAGTTTGAGGCTAAGATTGGATTTGTATACCACCCAGCAGTGCTAAGCAATCAGTCACATGTAGCGCTCACGTGTGTTTAACGTGAGACGCTAAGTTCTCGGTGCTCACGTGTTATCATGTGAGGTGCTACAATAGTGCTAAGCACTAATCTTTTCTGGCGCTCACGTGTGTTTCACGTGAGCCGCTGAAATAGTGTTAAGCACTAGTCTTTTCTGGCACTCATGTGTATTTCACGTGAGGCACTATCTCCTTAGAGATTTAATCTCTGTTCATGTTTTTAGAGAACTTTAACTTCTGTTAATGGTATTTTGACCATTAACGATCACCAAGATAACTATTGTGAGGATCTGAGATTAGGTTCTTTAAGAACTAAGTTCTTGATTTGAAGGAACTAAGTTCCTGGAGTATTATAGACTCCATCTTTTTCATGTTCTTTTCGACATTATTCTTCCCTGAATCTTCGAGGCTCAAGAACAAGTTCTTCCTGATGAGAATTAAATTCTCAACTTGTAGGAGACTTGTCTTATGGATCTCAGATCCAGAGAAATAACTAAGTTCTTTTAAAGGGTTAAACCCTTAGATATGATATGATAGGTAAATAAGATATTTTGATCTCTTCTTTTTTTTTACCTAGGGTTTTAGAGGAGGAAGATATTTTTCTTCTTTTGAGAATTAAATTCTCTGTTGTTTTTTGTGGAATCTTTTGAGAGCCTTCTGTATTTTTTACAGAAGCTTATGGGGGGGTCTTCTCCTTCTGAGATTTAATCTCTTTGCTCCTATTTATAGGAGAAGAGAAAAATTAATCTGTTGGAAGAAATCTCTCATTAAAAGATCATGATTGATTTCATAATCTATCAAATTGAACTTACAGATCAACCGGTGAATTTTATTCATCGTTGGATTTTTAATTCAAAGGCTCTCTGTTTAACAGAGAAGATTTCTTGTCTGTTTTAACAAGATTTGGAAAATATTTTTATAAGATAGAATTTAATTCTATCAGATGATTTAATTGGTGATTTTATCACCATTGGATTTTAAAGCAAAAGATTCTCTTTTTAACAGAGAAAAATCTTTCTCGTTTTGGAAAGATTTGGGAGGGATATCTTCCCAAATAGAATTTAATTCTTTATAGAATTTAATTCTATCTGAAGTTAGCACTTCAAACTGATGTGCTCACGTGTTTTACACATGACCCCGGTGTGGGTTTTAACCTGTCTATATTCAGCACCCATATGCTTTGCATATGAGCGCTCACGTGTTTAACACGTGAGGCCTGTTTGGCTTTCGGTTATTTACTTTCAGCGCTTATATGTTTTGCAAATAAGCGCTCACGTGTTTAACACGCGAGGCTTGTTTAGCCTTTTTGGTTATTTCTGTTCAGAGATCATATGCTTTGCATATGAGCGCTCACGTATTTAACTTGTGATGCCCAAACTGTGGGTTTTAATTCTCCTCAAAGACAGAACGCTCGCATGCTTTGCACATGAGAGGAATTCATTTCTTCTTTTTTTCTTTTTTTCTTCCCTTTTTTTATAAGGGAACTACAAGCTCTTGGCCAAAAATTTTTGCGGGAACAAATGTCGCCCACTACTTTGCCCACGTAGGTATGTACATGGGTCAAGTAGTGTAGAGTTATGCATCTTCATAGAATTGATGGCTTAGGAGACATGTTTAGGATCCCTATCATCTAAGACTTCTTCATCTTCATGAGCCGTAAGGGTCTCGAGAAGGTTTTTTCTCCTTATCTGTCGAGAGGATCTCATATGTATATATTCTCTTTGGGAATCACGGGGATTCCTAAGTGTCTTTCACCTTCGTGAGTCGTAAGGGTCTCATGCAGGTATTTTCTCCTTACGGATCGAAAGGACCTGTAAGTGGCTTCTTCACTTTATCGATATGCAATTTTTGGCGAATGTGGCCTATGGATAATATACAAGAGTCTGTATTGACCTCCTTATAAGGTAGCGATAGCTTAGGAAACAGGTTTAGATCTGTCGCCTAAGGTTTTTTAACTTTATGAGCCGTGAGGGTTTAATAAAGATGTTACTCTCTACTAGTCGAAAGGATCTCATAGGTGTATTTTATTCTTAAAAGTCATGAGGACTCCTAATTTTGTTTTCTCTTAAGAGTCGTAAGGATCCCACAAGAGTATTTTCCCCTTACGAGTCGAAAGGACCCGTAAGTGGCTTCTTCTCTTCATTAGATGCAACTTTGGAGAATGTGGTTCGTGGATAGTATACAAGAGTCGATATCGAATCACTTGTAGGGCAACAGTGCTTAGAAAACAGTTTGATATCCCCGTCGCTTAAGGCTTTTCACCTTTATAAGTTTCAAGGATTTTTTAAAGATGTTTTTCCTTACTGGTCGAGACAAGTCGAGAGAATCTCGCAGGTGTATCCTAACATGAAATATAGATAACCCTCTTTTTTGATAGGGGTTCGTTAGATTTTGGTACTAGGTTTAAGTCCATTGTATCGTCGCGTTGGCTGATGTATTTCTCGATATGCAGTCCCTTAGGTTGCTGTTCGAGTAGCCCCGTGACTGTCGTGTCTCTAATCCCTTCCGAGGCTGGACAAGACGTCTTCAAGTAATCTTCTTTAGGTTGGAAAATCTGTATTACCGTCGGAAGGTCAAGTGTTAGGTATTTGCCGCGGCGCTTTTTACTTGAGGTTATGCCTAGTTTGAATCCCCGATGAGTTATAACCGAACTTTTCTGGGATGAGATGATCTCCAATGGTCTTTAGGCTTTGTATGTATTGCCATCGAGACTTGAAGCTAGGAATATGACGTCACTTCATTTTTATTTTGATGATGTCACGCCAATTCTTCGCTGAACTTGGGTAGACATCCAAATGACCTCTATGCTGTATGTATTACAATCGAGGTCTGGAGCTAGGATTTTTCCATCACTCCACTTTTATTTGACATTTTGGTCTTTGATAATGTTCAGTCTGCATCATGCTAGAATGAAAAGAACGTCGAGTTGATCTCTAGGCTGTTGATGTTGCCATTTAGATCAGGAGTTAGGATTTTGCCATTGCTCCGCTTTTATTTGACCCTTGGGTCCTTGTTGACGTCACATATGCACTGAGTAAGAACGTTGAGCTGGAGCTAGGATTTTGCCATTGCTCTACTTTGATTTGGCTCCTTAGAGCTTTGTTGACACCACGTCTGCACTCTGCCAGAGTAAGAGGGACGTCGAATTAGTCTTTAGGCCGCATATATTTCCATCAAGACTTGGAGTTAGGAATATGCCGTCGCTCTACTTTTTTTGACCCTTGGGTCATTGTTGACATCGTATCTGCACCTGCCTGTAATGAAAAGGATGTCATGTTAATCTTTAACCTGTAGATATTGTCGTCACGATCTGGATCTAGGAATATACCATTGCTCCACTTTTATTCGACCCTTGGATCTTTATTGACGTTGCGTCTGCACTGAGATGGAACGTCAAGCTGGAGCTAGGATGTTGCCATTACTCCGTTTTGATTTGGCTTCTTGGAGCCTTGTCGACACCACGTCTGTACTTTGCTGGAGTAAGAGAGATGTCAAATTAGTCTCTAGGCTATAGATGTTCCATCAAGACTCGGTTCTTCTTTTAATGAATTATGGTGGGAACATATGGTTCCCCTTTGTTTTATTTGTGCCCATGGATAGTATACATGGGTCGGTGTGGACCTACCTACATAGCAGGAAAATTTTATTTTATTAATTTTTTTATATTTCCGCGATGCTCTATCTTTTCAGTTTTTTATATCGCGAAAGTCATGATTGCCCAATCATTTCGGCTATTTATTGCGGTACCTAATCATTTCGGCTATTTATTGCAGTGCCTAATCATTTCGGCTATGTCATTTATTATTTTTACTCGTGATTTTTTATTGCGTGTTGCCCAAACATTTCGGCTATTTCATATGCATATATTTTTGCTCGCTGATTTTTATTGCGAGTTACTCTATCATTTCAGCTATTTCATACGTATTTTTTAGCTCGCTGATTTTTTTGCAAGTCGGGGACTTGGATCCTGATACAAATTTTGGCATCAATATTGTTACAACTGGAATGCTGCCATGAGCGAATCATCATTTGCCGTGAGAGGACTTGAAGTTTGACACATAGGCATCAACATCGCTACAATTGGGATATTGCCAGGAGCGAATCATCATTTTTCTGTGTTGATTTGAACAAAGGTAGCTTAGCAAACAGGGTTAAGATCCTGTCGACTGAGGCTTTTGACTTTATGAGCCGTAAGAGTCTCATAAAGGTATTTCTGCCTACGAGTAATAGAGGATCTCGTAGGTGTATTTTCTCCTTAGGAATTGTGGGGATTCCTAAGTGATATTTTCTCTTGTAAGTCGTTAGGATTTTACAATAGTTTTTTTCCTTGTAAGTCGAGAGGACTTACAAGTTTCGTTCACCACATGGGGATATTTCTCGCCATTGGTGGAACTCGTTTGCAACGTATTTTGTTCGTGCCTATGAATTGTATACAAGAGTCGCTATCGAACTACTTATAGGGCAATTTGGGGGATATGATGGCTTAAGAACATGTTTAGATCCCTGTAACTTAAGGCTTTTGAATCCCATAAGTTGTGAGGGTCACATAGGGGGGAATTCTCCTTACCAGTCGTGAGGAACTCACAAGTGTAATTTCTCCATAGGAATCGTATAGACTCCTAAGTGTGTTGATCCTTCGTAAGTCATAAGGCTCTCACGTAGGTATTTTCCCCATACAAAGTCGAGAGGACCTTGCAAGTGCACCTAATTTTCTTTATTTTACGAGATTGCGCCTTTTCGGGTTTTCACAAACTCGCCGGGAGTCCTGCTGTTTTTACTCAAGGCGCCCTTTCGGGTTATCATCCGTGCTCATTTCGCTTATAGACATATTGTTTCTCTCTTTTTTCTTTTTGCTTTTTTCTTAACGAGATTGCGCCCATTCGGGTTTTCACAAACTCACCGGCAGTCCTACTATTTTTACTCATTGCGCCCTTTCGGGTTTTCATATGTGCCCATTTCGCTCATGGACATACTGGTTTTTTTGTGAACGGTGAAATTCTCAAAAGTAGTTTCATCGCAGATGACACATCCATTTGCCGGTGGGACTAAGGGTGGCTTCATTGCTGGAATAACTTTGTGGCCAATGGGACTTGAATTGCAATCTTCGCCGGTGGGACTTCGATTGCAATATAGATCTCAAGGGATCATATTAGTTTAGGGATATTTTGGTTCATTATCGCCTTGTTTGAGGCAGCACGCTAGTTTAGAGACATTTCGGTCCATAGTCGCCGTATTTGGGACGAAATGCTAGTTTAGGGACGTTTCAGTCCATCATCACAGTATTTGGGGCGAAATGCTATTTTAGGAACGTTTCGGTACACTATCGCCGTGTTTAGGGCGATGCGATAGTTTAAGGACATTTCGGTCCATCATCGCTGTGTTTAGGTCGATGCGATAGTTTAAGGAAATTTCGGCCCGAGAGTTGCATAACTCATTCCTTCCAATGCTTGCTTGCCGAAGCGCTACTGCCTGTCCTTTGTTTGCATGGACACTTCGCGCCTTAAACTATCTTCACTCTCTTGGACTGCTTCATTTATCATCATACCAATCGGGTTGTTTTGCGGGAAATATCGGGCATTTTACACGGCATTTTCCCCTTGCTCATCAATGTCACTTTCTGATTAAGACAAAGGAACGAGATATCACATCACTCCTTCTGTTGAGGCTTCTTCTTTCTTGTAAGAATGAACTTGACTTGGGGGGCTTTTCCCCTCATCATCCATTTTAGGAGTAGGACATGGCTTCTACGTCCCTTGCATGATTTCTGGTTCAAGTGGGCTTTTCCACTTGATTATAGGACCCATTTTATAGGTCCCTTAATATCCTTTCTGTTTTTAAAGAAAGAATTATCTCGTGTAGAGATTCCTCCGCTAACAAGAAAGATTCCCCTTGCGTATATTTCGGGGAAGCGAGTATTCGCGTCCTTAATCTTTTGAAGGGTAGATTCCGTGCAGCCGCTATTTTGGCGACGGGTTGCTTCGGAGCCACTCATTTTTTGTTGAGCGTTGGCGACAAACGTTGCCTTACCTATGTTTTTCATATATCTTCATCGGAAGAGGATGCATCTTGACCTATCTGATCCAATCGATCCATTTTATCTATGAGCACTTAGAAGGTTGTCGGCTTAAAGAGGGTCATATATCGAAAACACTTTTCAATATCAAGTCGGGCAATTCAACAAGATTCCCGAAAAACTGATCGAATGCTCGTCGCAAACTTTAGTAGACGGTCGCACCCCCGATACCGTCGACGAAGTGCACTAAGGCGGAACACCGCTACCGCGAGCACCCGAGCGGATGCTTTCGGCGGCGGGGTTCTCCTACAGTCACTTGGTCGGGGCTATGGGGTGAGGCTGTCTATTAAGTTTACCCGGCGAGTATCCGCGTACGCTACGTGATTGCGATGGACTTTTGATCGCATCAAAAT
This sequence comes from Agapanthus africanus, assembly GCA_030015575.1. Lineage (NCBI taxonomy): Eukaryota > Viridiplantae > Streptophyta > Magnoliopsida > Asparagales > Amaryllidaceae > Agapanthus > Agapanthus africanus. The sequence continues at coordinate 186,875,105 of CM057341.1, forward strand.
TCCGTAGCAACCGATCAAGTGAGACTAAACTGCTATGTTTATAACATTCATTCAGTTATCTCATAACTACTTGTGAATTCCAAATGTTGTATCACATTCCGGGTAAATAGAAAATGTTAAACTTTCCGATCGAACAATCGAACACCCAAGTTTTTCCGAAACAGCTCAACACATGAAATAAGTTTAAAATCATTCACTTCGTGCCTCAGTACCAACGGTCCAGCTGTAGAAGGGTAAAGCCAACGCCTCACATGTGGCACGCCATACTGCCCCAAACCCTAAGGTTCAAAGGGCAGTTCAAGATGGTCACATAATCGAGTTAAGGTTTGTTGTCTTCTAGAGGGACCATCGCGTTACTTGCACTACTTAGAACGTCATTAAACTACGGAAAAAATCCAACAATTGGAAATTTCCCGGCAGGGGAAAAATGGGTATTTATATCCGGTCGAACTTTTTAACATATTCTAAAATTATTCGGAAAAACACATAGACAAAGTTTGAAATTTCTGATCGAATCATCAAATCCCCAAAACACCCCAGAAAACTCAACTCTTAAGTGCAAATTAAAAATTCCCAGAAAACTCAGAACCTAAAGAAACAAATTATTGTGCAAATATTGAAGGCTGACGTCATCAGATGGCCGCGGAACCGCCGCAGAAGCCAAGCTTCTGCCGCGGTTCCGCCGCGCTTTAGACATATCTTTTTGTCGTTTTGCACTGTAATTCTTAAAACTTCCTGCTGAATTTTTTAAGCATTTTTAATCTGTAAAAATCCCCGATTTCAAAAAATGTACAGAGAGCGATTTGAGATTAGGTTTTCGGTCCGATCGGACTTCTAACTCCGTCTACGCATCGCCTAAGGCTCTAGCTAGGCTCTGATACCACTATAGGGTTCCTAGGCACACCTATGAGGTTCTACAACTGATCAAATATGGCCAATTCAAAAATTTCCTATGTGCCTTCAAACCCTAATACGGATCGTTACTAGATGATAAGGCGATACAAGAAAGTAAACGACTTTTATTGCTAAAGGAAAGAGGCTACAACCTTTGTAGATCCGGTCCTCCACCTCCTTGGCTCCGTGATGACGTCCCTCCGCTGTACCAATCGGAATCCGGACTCTAGCGTCGGCTTCATCGGAGAAATGCGCGGGCTAGGTCGTCGACTTCAATGCCGAAGATGATCTACGTCGAGGCAACTCAAGATCAAGCTCTAACTTCACCAAGTCATGAAACTTGTGAAGAAAACACCCTATACTACTTGGCAAGTGGTAGAGGATGAAGAAATAGGAAGTGGGTTCACTTTAGAATTGGATTTTTCACTCTTTTTCTCATTTCACCATTGAAGCTAGCAAGCTTTTTGAAGCTTGAAGAAGATGATGAAGATGAAAAAATAAAAAGGATTATCATAAAAAGAAAATCCCTCTCATTCTTATCATAATCCAACCTTGGTTAAGTGTAGAGAATGGACTAGGGTTAGTTGAATGGTTAGGTTTAGGAGATGAAGACAAAATGGTCACTTAGTCAAAGATGCTTTGAAGCTTCAAGAAGCTTCAAGCAAAGAACAAATTTAGCCACCATTTTATTATTGCCAAAATAAATGAATAAAAGAAATAAATGAATAAGTAAAGATTACAAAACCCTAACCATTCACTTAACCATGGTTTAAAGTAAACACATACCCAAGTTTGCATGTATCATCAAACATGATACAAACTAGTGCACAAAACTATATCATATATACAATGTGCACTTCAAGTGAGAAAATCCATCTTAAGTGAACCAATACTAGTTAATGCAAAGTAATATATCAAATATATAATTATGCATTAAATCATTAAATCAACACTTTATTTAACGATCCGGTCATACTGCATATAACCGACTAATATCCAATGTATCGACTTATCGAATCAATCTTCGATTCGATAACTAGGTTATATCGCATACAACCAATCGATACATTCATCGCGAGAATAGAATACGGTATCACATACAAGCATTATTCTCGGTCCCGCACATATCTCATATGCGCTCCTATTTCGTTTCGCTTGAACCAGGAAACCTCTGTGTAGGACTCTAAAGACTCGTCAATACGCCGGCAGCAGGTGATGATCATATCAAACATCCACAAACCGCAAGCGGTCTGCTAAACGTAACGGCCACCCGGGTATTGAGCGATCAGAAGATCGACGAGCAAGCCCGCTCATACTCCTGTGAATCCAACCAGTAACACTTACCGTACAGTCCGGTCAGTTCGCTTGATATGTCGCATATCTCGCCTAGGGGTGGTAAACGTCAGACCCCAATAGCTTAATAAGTCATGCCGATGTAAGGTCCATAACAATCGTGAAACTACTGATAACTCTTACCAGTATATCACTGCAACCCTGACCAGGGATTTCCTGTTATGGCCAGTCGAGCATAGCGCAACATCTACCCCCAATACCGGGAGAGACGAATCCCCTCCTATCGCTCATTGCCTCCATGTGAATCGGGACTGTACCCAAAAACCACCTGTTTGCATAACTCAGTAGAGCCATGGTAGGGTGGAAATCAAAGCACAGTGGGAGACACACAAGACTCTATGACGATCTCGGGTCAACAGACTAAGCTGTACCAGTGTCACCAGAGAACTGCCATCTGACGTGAGGTATAATACCATCTGGGAGTTCTCGGCGAGTCCGTTTAGTGTACTCAGTCACCACTGAGCACCCGCATACCATCTCTGATGTCAAACACCAATGGATATGTGATCATCCATCGTCCATCATATGGGTCGAGAAGATATATGCTAGTCTACTCTGGAATATCGATGCCCCGTCTCGATATTCCCACGACTAGGAACAATGAAGGATGTACTCATTGACTACCCAGGCCCCACTAGTATGATCTACATCATATTCCTGGAAGTCGAGTACACATCCTAAGAGCTTTATCAACATGTAATCAGAGAGAGACAGAAAGTATACATGTTAAGATAAAGAGCAACCAGATAGCGTACTATCATGTCGAGCAAGAAAGTCCTACCTATATATGTCCCAGCATCGACTACAATATACATCCTATGTACAGTAATGGCCTCTAGGGCATACATATAACTAACAGCTATATATAGACTTAAATCGCACGATGTGCTGCCGAGGATTCCCGGTTCCTTTGTATATGTGGAAAGTCAGAAATATATATTCTGGTGGGTACTGTATTTGATCATAGCACGCCGGATACGGTCTACCAGTCTTGATTGACCTATTTGCGGCTTCACTGGCATAGTGAGCTTTGACTTGCTGGGCGATATATGCTTCCAGCCTTGTTTTGGAAATCATTTCCACTTTAGCCATTGGCGGGGCTTGCAGAGGATCTGAAATGTCATCCTTGTCTTTAAGAGCGACTACTGGTGGTTCATCTGCCAGTGGTTCCGAATGGACTATCATTCCAGCCATATTCTGGATCAGAAAAGCCATCTCGTTCATTTTAGTGGACATCATTGCCGCTTCATCTCTCTTCTTGAGAGAGCGCTTTAGGAAATTAATATCCAATTCCTGCCTTACTCTTTCTTCGGGTGCGTCTTTGCGATTTTCCTTAGGAAATGGATTAGCAAGTGCTACCGCCTGAGCAAGCATCTCCTGCAACATTTCACGTTGCAGTTGAGCTTTTTTTGGAGACCGAGTATGCGGTCCGTGAATAGTAGAAGCACAGATTTCTTCTTTGGAGTCCACCACATAGACTGTATGAATTACCATGCCCCTAGGCTTGGGGCATCTGAAATCTTAACCCTTGGAGTTTTCTTCGGGGATTTGGATTTTATTAGGCCTCTCTTTTTTGTAAGAAGCCGCTTTGGCTTTAGGCAGAACCGTTGTAGCAGGAACCGCCTTAGGATGAGTCCCTTCGTATTTGGAAAGAGGGTTGCCAGAGTTTGGCTGACGCTTAGGGGAATGGCCGTGGATAACGACTGAGTACTTCACTTGCTTCCACATCTTATATATAGATGGGAAAAGTTCTTTTAGAGAGCGAACTGGCTTCTGCTCTCCTTGGATCTCAGTAGTTTGCAAAAACTTTTTCAAAACTATTCCCGATTGGAACAGCAGCATTCACCATCAATGTTGGAATCAGCCCGGACAGAGAACTGCTCCCAGCTTGTCTTATTTGACGCATGTTTCGATGTCGACGATGTCTTGCGACCGGAGATTTATCTTTCTGAAGAGTTTTCTGAGCTTGCCCCCTGGTTTCTTTGAAAGCATAAGTATTATGCCCGCTGTGTCAACTTTGGTCTTTGGCAGGTGCCGGTTGTTTGAGGATTGATTCCGTCGGCAAAGATGCAGCTTGGGGAGCTAGCTTGTGGAAGACAGACTTCTTATGATTTATCAGATTCGACCGTTTTAGCAGACTTTATCAGATTCCCCCTCGTTTATGAGGGGTTTTGATTGTGGGGACGCTCTTCCCTACATACGCAAGCCCCTACATTTAATTATGTTATAGCATTGTGATAACCAGTTTCTCATTCTCCAGTAGTTCATTTTGTGTCGTGTGTTATTTTGTTTATTAAGATTGCCCGTGGATTGTATACGGAGACTAATTTATGTCGTTCCCTGTAGGGTGCGGATTAGTCCAAATCTGTACATGTATTTTCATGATTTGGGTTTGGGTCAAGAATTTGCTTGACGGGGTCTACGTTGGTAACTTATTTTGCCAACGGGAATGAACTTAGAACATATTTCTTACATTTGTGAGGTTCATCAGTTCACGGGAAACATAGGCTTTATCTAAGGGTCGTTAGTCTTATTTGAGACAAAGATCAACTTAGAAAAAAATGAGCATATGGGCTCAATTATATTAGTTTAGGGAAATCACGGTCCACTATCGTCGTGTTTGGGGAGAATATTAGTTTAAGGAAATTTCGGTTCATTATCACCATGTTTGGGGCGACGCTATAGTTTAAAGACATCTCGGTCCAACATTCCCATTTTCAAGACAAATAGGTGTTGGTTGTTGGGACCCGCCACCTCTCTGAGAACGTTGAGGAATTACAACGACATATATCTGAGGTGTGGAAAGATGTAGTCTTGAACCAAATCCCATATTTGAGGGACAAGATCATGGTGGATCTAAGAATCGCTAGTCGTATATGAGACTAAGATTAACTTAGAAGATATGAGATGAATATCATTTTGGATATCATCGATGGGAGACCATTAGTCGTATATGGGACTAAGATCAGTTTGGAATTCATGAGCATATGGGCTCTGTTGATTCAAAAGTGAAAAGGGAGCTCAAGCTTCACAGACTTAGCCAGTTTGGGGCTAAGATTGGGTTTGTATACCACCCAGAAGTGGTAAGCACACAGTTACATGTAGCGCTCATGTGTGTTTCACGTGAGACGCTGAGTTCTTGGCGCTCACGTGTTATCATGTAAGGCGCTACAATAGTGCTAGGCGCTAATCTTTTCTAGCCCTCACGTGTGTTTCACGTGAGGCGCTGAAATAATGCTAAGCGCTAGTCTTTTTCGGCGCTCACGTGTATTTCCCGTGAGGCACTGTCTCCTTATAAATTTAATCTATGTTCATGTTTTTAGAGAATTTTAACTTTTGTTAATGGTATTTTGACCATTAAAAATCACCAAGATCACTATTGTGAGGATCTGAGATCAGATTCTTTAAGAACTAAGTTCTTGATTTGAAGGAACTAAGTTCCTGGAGTGTTATGCACTCTATCTTCTTCATGTTCTTTTCAACATTATTCATCCCTGAATCTTCGAGGCTCAAGAACAAGATCTTCTCGATGAGAATTAAATTCTCATCTTGTTGAAGACCTGTTTTGTGGATTTCGGATCCAGAGAAAAAACTAAGTTCTTTTAACAAGATCTTCTCGATGAGAATTAAATTCTCATCTTGTTGAAGACCTATTTTGTGGATCTCAGATCCATAGAAAAAACTAAGTTCTTTTAAAGGGTTAAACCCTTAGATATGATATGATACGTAAATGAGATATTTTGATCTCTTCTTTTTCTTTACCTAGGATTTGAGAGGAGGAAGATGTTTTTCTTCTTTTGAGAATTAAATTCTCAAAAGTTTTTTATGGAACCTTTTGAGAGCCTTATGTATTTTTACAGAAACTTATGGGGGGGCTGCTCCTTCTGAAATTTAATCTCTTTGCTCCTATTTATAGGAGAAGATTAAAATCAATCTGTTGGAGGAAATCTCTCATTAAAAGATCAAGATTGATTTCATAATAAATCAAATTGATTTTAAAGATCAAACGGTGAATTTTATTCACCATTAGATTTTTAATCCAAAGGCTCTCTGTTTAAGAGAGAAGATTTCTTGTTTGTTTTAATAAGATTAGGAAAATATTTTTCTAAAATAGAAATTAATTCTATCAGATAATTTAATTGGTGATTTTATCACCATTGGATTTTAAATCCAAAGGTTCTCTTTTTAACAGGGAAAAATCTTTCGCATTTTGGAAAGATTCGGGGGGATATCTTCCCAAATAGAATTTAATTCTATACAGAATTTAATTCTATCTGATGCTAGCGCTTCAAACTGATGTGCTCATGTGTTTAACACGTGACCCCAGTGTGGGTTTTAGCCTGTCTATATTCAGCGCCCATATGCTTTGCATATGAGCGCTCACGTGTTTAACACATGAGGCCTGTTTGGCTTTCGGTTATTTACTTTCAGCGCTCATATGCTTTGCTTATGAGCGCTGGCTTTCGGTTATTTAGTTTCAGCGCTCATATGCTTTGCATATGAGCGCGCACGTGTTTAACACGTGAGGCTTGTTTAGCTTTTTTGGTTATTTATGTTCAGCGCTTTGCATATGAGCGCTCACGTGTTTAACACTTGAGGCCCAAACTGTGGGTTTTAATTCTCTTCAAATCCAGAATGCTCGCATGCTTTGCACATAGAAGGAATTCGTTTCTTCTTTCTTTTCTCCCCCTTTTTTTATAAGGGAACTACAAGCATTGGGCCAAAATTTTTGGTGGGAACACTATCCACAAGCAACTTTCGTGATATTGAAGTCAAAAATCCAAAAGATCATAAAACTTGCCCTATGGGCCTGACGCTTCAAGCACGACGTATACTATCTGCGGGCAACCTTCATGACATTGAAGTCAAAAGTTCCAAAGATCATAAATGTTGCCCTATGGCAAACTGCATCATAGCAGTTAACCATATACAATCCACGGGTATCTATCGTGATACAGAAGTCAATTTGTAACATTGAATTCAAAAATCCCAAAGATCATAAACCTTTCCCTATGAAGGATTGTATCACAGCGATCTACCATATACAATCCATGAGCTAACATCATGACATAGAGGTCAACAAAACCAATTCCCTGTGGTCTGAGATGACCTTAAACAACTGCTGATCCGAGATGACCTTAAACTACTGTTTGTTCCGGGATGAACATAAACTAATACTACATCCGAAACGACTTCAAACTATTGCCTGGTACGAGATGACCCCTAACTAAAATTGGACCCCTAAGTCCCTAAACTGGATCTATGAACCAGTATGTCCCTAGACTGGAGTCCTGCCCTATGGCAAGAAAAATAATTTGTTATATACAATTCATGAGTAACCTTCGTGGCATAGAAGCCAACTATCCCTTTTTTTCCCATCAGGTGTGCACCCTGTGACATTCACCTCTCTCACCAAGTCACACCGGACATGCTGATCAATCATCACCGTATTTTAAACAACCATCCTAACATAGAAGTCAATGTCCCACCCTGCTATGTCCAAGATGACTTTAAACTACTACTCATGTCCGAACTGACTTTAAACTACTACCTATGTCCGAGACGATTTTAAACTACTAGTCATGTCTGAGACGACTTTAAACTATTGCTCATGTTCGAGACGACATTAAATTACTATCTATGTCTGAGACGAATTTAAACTACTACCGCCCTATAGTCAAATAATATTATCTACCATACACAATCCATGGGCAATCATTCGTGATATAGAAGTCAATCATTCTGCCAGGCCCGCATCCAGCAACATGTTCCATGATGAATACCCTGCTGCGACGTGGAAGCTAGCCGTCCTGCCGAGCATGTCGGAGTTGTCTTATGGTCTGGAAAATATATTTTATAAAGCCGTATACAATCCAGGGGCGTAAACAGCAACCAGAATTCCTGTCTACTCAACAGTGAAACCGTACATAGTAAGATATGCAATTTTGTAGTGCACATAAACAATGCTACCGAACATGTATAAAATGAGTTGTATCTCCACTGCAACTGTTAATATGAAATATATGCTGTGATTGTTGCTCATGCTTTATATCTTGTGTTGTTATTGCCATTTAATACTTAATAGAAATAAACCACTCATAGAAAGTTCCCTCCGTTTAGTGCAGAAGGATAATTAACTACAGAGGCTTGCGCATGTAGGAAATCTAGTCCCCATAATCAAAAAACCTTTTCCGAAGGGTGAATTTGAGAAGTCACACTACATCGGTCGCATCCGTCTGGACCCTCGGCCACACCACAAACACACGGCAACGCGTCGCATTCCTGAGGAGATAGGCGGATCCGTATCGATCTGACCCTGTAAGCCGCCCGAGAGGTCCGCGAGACCCTCGGGGATCCCTTCCGGAGGCGAAAAATTACTTGCTATGCTCACTTGACATTGTTTCTAGTTATTTTCATAATGATTTTATATTCGAAGCTCTGACGTCTGGGTTTTGCATGGCCCAGGTACTTTGGCTTTAACGCAGGGAGACAAAGAGTACTTAAGTAAGCATGTTGAGCAGTAAAGGATATTGCTATGGATCTAGCTGTTATGCTTTAAGTTTATTTATCCTATCGAATCATTTTATTGAATTCCTATTGTAATCTCATAAGGGACAAGTATTGGTTATTGTTCTTAATATCCTTGGATCTTAATACTCGATCATTTAATATTGCATCCGCTAATGATTTTATTAACACTTGATTATTGATTATCGTCATTGTTTATTGTGGCATATTGGACATATGATAGATAGTTATATATTATATTATGCTTGTTTACTGCTGTTGGAGATAGTGCCCTCAGAGTCAATTATTGGATCACAGGCACGTGATTGCAATGATTGAGGGGAGGACCTGTCCCAGTACGGCAGTCTTACTCAAGATGATAGTATGCTATCTGGTTTATCTTTATCATCGTGTACTGCTTTAGGTGACCTTACGAGTCGCTATTACACGTTAATAGAGCCCCTAGGATTCTTGCTTGACTACCAGCAGTATGAGGGAGATCATATACGTGAGAGATGGGGTCTATAAGCACATCGTTAAAAGGTCCCTAGTCGTGGGAGTTTCGAGACAGGGCATCGATTCTCCAGAGTAGACTAGTGTATACAGTCGAGACCCCGACGAGGGGCGGTGGCCGGTCTCACAAGCCACTGGTGTCAGTTGGTTCACCTAAGATGTATACAGGTGCTCATTGGGTTATGAGTACACCGGACAGGACTCGCCGGGAACCTGCTTGTTGGGATTATACCTGATGTCAGATAGCAGTTCCCTGGTGACATGTGTACAGGTTAGTTCATCGACCTGAGATCGTTATTTGTCTCGTATGAGTTCCTACTGTGCTTTGATTACTACCCTACCACGGCTCAAAGGAGTCGTGCAAACAGGTTTTAGTTGGGTACAGTCCAGAGCCACATGGAGGCAGTGAGCGGATCTGCAGGGGTTCGTCTCTCCCGGTATTGGGGGTGAGGTCGCGCTGTGTCTAGGAGAGCCAGAACATGAAAAGTCCTTGGCCAAGGCAGGAGATTTGCTGGTAGGTATTCCAGTAGTATCTCAGGGTGTTCTGGGCTACACTCCGACACGACTTGTACCGTTATTGGGGGTCTGACTTTTACCAACCCCCTAGGCCCGCCATGCGATGCTCATAGACGAACGGACCGGACTGTACGGATATTGTCACTGACAGGCTCAGTAGGGTGTCAGGATGAGTTCTCTCATCGACGTCCCTTTTGGTCAATAGCTGGTGGCCCGTCACGTATGGCTAATACCTCTGACGTGCTAGTGGTTAAATCCACAGCCATAGTATTGACGAGTCTTTAGAGTCCACCACACACAGTTACTCAGGTTTCGGGCGAAATGCTGTAGAGGCCGTATGGAGATATGGCAGGGTTCGATCAGATACGTGCGGTATTGCACGGATCGTGATCTGACGGTTTTTACTAGCCGGCTTTGGCTTAAGCCGGATCCTAGTATTAGATAGTGTAGATTTTTTCTCTTTGCATTTATGTTCAGTGGGAATACGAATGCGGGCATGTATATGCAGTCGTGGGGTTTTCCTGTAATTTATTATGGGATCAGTTTTCTGAGGTTGCCAGTTTGCTTTCCGTTCCGGCCGGTTTTTCTTTGTTCCTTCACGGCCGGACTTTTGTGATGGAGGGTGTTATTTGCAAGTTTGCAAATAACACATTGTGGAGGGGTTTCTTGCCTTTGCATAGATTATGAAAGCATCTTTTGATACCATTCTTTTCTTTGATCATTTCTTGCTTTTTTGAGATGAGAAAGGATTTGAGGTTGATTTGATAATGTTATCATTGCCTTTTTGGATGTGGTCACCCTCTACTTTTCCTACACTCACCTCCCTTATTTGGATTCCCTTCTCTTTTTTGGCCGGCCACATTTTTGAGTGAGGATGGGAGAGGTTCATTTTGATGTGTGGCATTTTCTCATCTCATTTGCTTTTGCCAAAATAAGTGAGCACCATATTCCTCCATAGTTCTTTCTCTCATTACCTCCATCAAAGGCAACTTCAAACCCTCAAAGAGATAATGGCTACTACACTATTCTACAGCATATCTTGGACGCGTCGGCTAGCCAACTTCGCGCCCGAGTTGCCTCGGTCAAGAGGTGGGAGCCCATAAAAGAACTCGGCTACGTGGTGCCCTTTCCGACGAGGACGTGACGGACGGAGATTCCGCGGGAGATCGGAGTGGAGACGAAGATCGAAGGACACAGATCGCTTGGTATACTTCTCTACCCATCTTTTACTTTGCTAGTTTCTAGGTTAATGGACCGATCCGGGTGAAAAGTGCGCGGTGGTGCCGGTTTGCTAGTCTGCAAAGTTTTTGTTTCCGCGTTTCCGGCGTCGGATCGACGGCCGGGGCACCGCCGCGGACTTACATTGGTATCAGAGCCACACCATTAACCATGCCTAGCTTGCTCTAGTATGTTTAAAACCCGATCGAACAAAAATCGCAAAAACCGTATTTTCAGTGCATGTGTTTTCTGTCGAAATTTTTTCCTGCTCCAAAATTTTTTCAGGTTGTTGCAGAATACTGTGCATGGAAATCTAAGCATTCTGTGAAAATTTGGTCACGAGTTCTTACCATACGACCGCGGAACCGCGGCCAAACCCATGCTTGGGCTGCGGTTCCGCCGCGCTTTTGACTGTTCAGTTGACCAAATTTTTGTAGATTGCTTCTGAGTTGGAAATAGGGGTTTTGGGATATTCTTTTTGGGCACAGATTTTCTGTAAGCGCTACAGTACTGCTTGGGGCCCACTTCGGTAAATTTGTTCGATCGGATATTTTAAACATGTTAGTTCACAGTATTTACATTATATCTGCGACCGTGAATGTCACTCGATCAGTAAATCCAGTCTATCTGCTATAGCCCTTTTAGACGGATTTGCGAACGTGACATTCACGTTGATGTTTTGTGTTGTGCTGTGATGTTGCGGATCAGTCGTGGGGGATAGCCTGGATGCAATGGTAGTACTATTTTGTTTTATATGTACATTTGATATTGCGGGGCGAGCGTCCGATATGTGGACTGCCGTCACTGCTTGTTTGTATTATTCTTTTGGGGCACGACCAGGTTGCGGTCGATGTACCCGGTGTATGTATATTTTACTTTCTGTACTAGTATTACCCCGCGGAGGGGTGCACGGATAGCTGGATTCTAGAGGGCAACAAGCCCGCATCTCATGGCGTTGAGACGGAGGGGGCTTTACTCTAGAATTGGCGGGCTATTCGCCGCACTCGTAGGGGGTATAGGTTGACCCAGGAGGGGTGCCTAAGTTACCGGATTCCGTGAAGTGCTGGGTGGTCCATTCACGTTGCTGAAGGGGGCTGCCTCGCTTCAGGTTTTGGCGGGTAACTTGCCGCGCCCGTAGGGATCTAGGATTTTCATTGCACAGGCTATCCACACGATCAGGGGAACGTCGGGTTTCAGCAGCGGCTCTATGAAACCCGGGGATCCCAGATATCTGTATTGTTCTGTGATGCTGTACATTTCTGTGATGTTGCATTTTATCACGCCTTGAGCGAAAATTATATATTGATATATATACTAGTAGATGTTGTATATGTTTTGCATCCGCGCTAGTCCAGTCCCCGCTCTGTCGTTAGTTAATTAACCTAACGGGTGATGACGGGACCCAGTGGCGAATGCGGATGGCATATACGTACATCATTATTTTCGTTCTTTTGTGGTGTGATCAATTGATGGGACTGCGTTGATTCGGATCAATGCAAGCTAAATAAACCTATTCTGATGTTGTTGGAACACTTTTCAAAAGCTGTTATTGCAAGGACGTTCACTTTGTTTTGCATCGTGGTATTCAGTTGGAATATCCTGCTCCTCAGTCGATGAGGCAAGGGCCGAGATCCCTTCACCGGGAGTGACCCCTTGGACAAAAGTTTGCGTCAGGGCAATAACTTCACTATAGCCGATTACTTTTGCTTTGCATCGTGGTATTCAGTTGGAATATCCTGCACCTCATTCTACGGGGAAAGAGCCGAGATCCCTTCACCTGGAGTGACCTCTTTAGCAAAGGTTTTCGTCACTATATTTTTAAAAAGCTATCAGATTCCTTCAACGATATCAAGTTCATTACGTTAAAGGTTTTTGCCAGAAACCATTCGTAGCCCTCCGTCGTTTCAGACGGGTAGCACGTAGTATTCATGCTATGTTTGTTGGCCTTCGTCAAGGCATAGTGTATGGTAGCTGCTTGTTACCTTTCTGCTGCATAGATAGATGCATTGGTTTGGGACAGTCGTATAGCCTTGTTGGCCTTCGTCAAGAGCTTGTACGGGTGGGTTCAAATCAACCTGGACAATGACGGGTAGAACTTGACATGTGACTTATGATTTGTTGGCCTTCGTCAAAGTCATAAGAGCATGGGGCAAAAATCCACATCGGGAGTTTCAAAAGTACTGAAACTTGCCAGATATGCGCATACCTTCTGGAGTGTGATAACGTGAGCGGATCCCGTCACGTTATCATGTGATGATAGTTGGATCCCGATTCCCACTGATGAGTTGGTTTACTCCTCGGGTGATCTCGGCTAATTCTTCTTTCAGGTTTGGGGAAGAATTTGACGTTACAGTGGGAGGTTTCCTGATTAGATAAAGTGATAACCATTCTGATCTAGGTTAGAGTGCACGCTGAGTGTTTCTTTTTTCTCTCTCTTTGGCAGCGACCATTGACCCGACCCTAGACTATGACTCAGTGACCAAGTTGACCGAGCCTTCTTAACATTGGCTTTTGGATTGTCAGAGTTGCAAACCTCATTGCCACTCCTACTTTTACCCTTTTCTCCGGGACACCCCGTATTACTACGAACGTCCACTTCCATTGGACAAAACCATCGTATGGTTATATACGAACTTGAAGGAATTCGAGGATGGTTTCTTGTTCTGGAGAAAACGAATAGGACTATTCAGTTGTCTTTTCCTTTTACCTTCTCTCTCAGATTGCGAGTACTCCTTGGTTTAAGAGATAGTACGCCTATTACGCAAATTGGATAGTCTTCTTCCAAACCTTAGGCTAGTGCCGACCGGTAGGGAATGAAGAAAACCAATTAGCCTAACGATGGTGTACAGAAGGTATTAAGTTAAGACAAAGCAAGGGATTAGTAAGAGGGCAAAGTAAATTACGACTGATATTCACGACCAAACCAAATATTTCTTCGCCAATCCTAAATCACCTTTGTATTTCTCCAGGACACTCCGTATCACTACGAAGATCCCAAGTTTATTGGATAATCCATCGTATGGTTATATACGAACTCGAAAGGAACTTGTTCAAGTTCGGGGATGGATCCTGGTTCAGGAGAAATAAGAATAAGGTTCATTCGGTTGTCTTTTATCTTCACCATCTCTCGCATTGCGAGTGTTCCTAGGATTAGGACAGTACACCCATTATGCTTATTGGATAGTCTTCTTCCAAACAATAGGCTGGTGCCGAACGGTAGGGAAGGAAGAAAACCATTTGGCCTAAAAGGGTGTGCAGAAGGTAATGACTAAAGACATATAAAGGGATTTGGAGAGATGACAAAGAATTATACGGTTACAGTAGTGAATCTGGATAATGGAAGAGGCATTACTAGGAATACCAGGATATCCTATCGAAACATTTCAATGTTTCAGTTTCACTGTGTATTGTTAAAAGAAAACTGATTTCCCAATTAGACACTTACTCCAGGGTATGTATTTACCAGGTATGATTCTCACACCTGTATGGTTTTACAGATAATGAGTGGGAGTAAGTTATTGGGAATTAGGTGACCATCCTCATTATATCGGGATTCGTTGTAATTGGTGATATTTGAGGAAGCCACCTAGGTTGTTTGCCGGTCGGCAAATATTTGATTTTGAATATCCGTTGTTGTGCACCAATTTCAAATTGATATATCTGTACGTCTATTTTTATAGAGTGAGACATACCTGTTTGAAATTATGTCTATGATATTTACCTATACCAGTGGATGGTTAGGTAAGGAACATTGAACAGCGGTGTAATTCTTCTTAACCAAAAGTACAGTTTTCAACCTATGACACACAGTGAATGAGTCATTTGACTCAAGGGACTTGTACAGAGTATTGTATATTGTCCAGTGTCCATTTGGACAGAGGGGTTGGTCCTCGTACTATATTCGGTTTACTTATAACTTCTCTAGTTCTTAGACAGGTGTTTCGTAGAAACACAAGGTCGAAGTTTTGAGAAGTTATAGGTATAAGAGTAAAGTAGAGAACCAGGTATTGCAAGTATCGGGATTCTTCAAGGTGATCGAAGATGTAGATACTTGTGAATGGTATTCAGTTGATAGTAATGATTAAGAGAACTTGCTTCTCTTTCAGGTTACTCATAATTGGAAGCACTCCTAAGTTGAGTAACGATGATCGGCCTCTCTCCATTTACTTGACATATACTGGAGACAGCTGCATGATTTGAATCTGGTTCAATTAAATCAGTACCTCTGTTTCTATATTGGATATAGAACAGTTCATATCTTTACATTGTTAAGGTACGGGGAGTTGTCCGGCTTATGCTTAAAACCAGACTCCGGATAACTCAAGGCACGTTTCTGTAATGGCTGTTTGTAGGTTGACCCGGGCTATGGCGAGGGTTGATATTCTACCATCTGGAAGATCAATGTGATATTGTTCTTGACTCGCCACAATTTTAATAAAAATGGATTTTTTTTTCAGAAAACAGTAGTGGGAGTATGGTAGAACTGGAAGTGATTCCAGAACCGCAAACGATTACTGAAGATTTGATAAGAACCTAAAGATTCAATCTGGTTTGACATTCCATTGGCCACTCCGCAGATATGGTCGGTAACCTCGGGTGCTCGAGAGGTACTTCGGTATGATCAAGGAAGGTGGCAGGGAGGTTCTTGTTTACCCAGACTTGCCATTGCTGTTGTTCCAGACTGTGAGACCCGGCAGGAGGATGAGTGTAGCGTCATTCTAAACTAGCTTTAGAAGTGTACGTCTATATGACTCTGCCAGAGGGTTGTCGTAGTCAGTGGGAGCAGCGGAAGCATTGGTGGACAGTTGGCTTATGTCTATTTATAGACTAAAGAAGATACAGCGGAGATAGATCATCTATTTCTGATGTGACAGTCATAGGTTTGACTTCATCAGAATAGGGGATGGATCTGTTAAGAAGGTAGTAGAGTGTGATGTCCTGGTATTTGATGACATACACAGAGTAGGAAGTGATATTCCTATACTACGATCGGTTATACTTTGGTTGTCACACAGTAGTTTCTCCACATAGGAATTGGATCTTATATCGGACATTCTGGTTACTAGATCTATGGTTTTAGATCTATATTTGGGTGGTTTCCCGATCAGGGTACTTAGACAGCATTCTAAAAGTATTTAGAGTGGACGACTCCTGGCATGGTGGTGTACCTGCAGGTGATGGAGTCACCCTCTCTAAAGGTGTCTTACAGACTAAAGAGGAGAGGGATGTGCATGATTGGCAGATCACTTGCTTAGGCAATTAAGTCAATCATGAGATTTCAAGTACCACACCAGATGTTGTTCTTGCAGTAGATGCAATAAGTTGATATTGATCCAATCCTGGGGAAACAGTCGGAAGCAGTTTTAGAACATAAGTGAATGTTCTAGGGATATGATAACAGCATTCTCCTTCGGGAGACAGTTATCATTCCAGGCTTCCAAGGTGACCTGGATGGCAGAGTGGCTGTCAGAGTTATAGTTTTCCCTCTGACAAGGGGCAGTATTTTGGACAGGTGGTCCAGGTGGATACCGAGCGAAGGCATGGCGCAGGATACTGATTAAGTTCAGTTGACGATACAGTCTAAGAAGTTTGGATTTGGAGTTCATTTATGAGCTAGGTCCCATCAGATATCTAGACATATTCTAAGACAGGTATTTCTCATTTCGGGAGATGGCTTTCTCCGTGAACTTGAGATAAAGAGAGACATAGAAAGAAACATCAGAGCGGTTCCACTCACTGAGGCTATTCCTCGAACGCAATAGTTTCGCAAATGAGCTTTGTGAGACTGACTAGTAGAGGAGTTGGGTGTTCGGTATCACACGGGCTGTGAGTATGCGACATCGCAATAATTAGCCTTGAGTGCAAGTGGGAGATTGTTGGAGATAGTGCCCTCAGAGTCAATTATTGGATCACAGGCACGTGATTGCAATGATTGAGGGGAGGACCTGTCCCAGTAGGACAGTCTTACTCAAGATGATAGTATACTATCTGGTTTATCTATATCATCGTGTACTTCTTTAGGTGACCTTACGAGTCGCTATTACACGTTAATAGAGCCCCTAGGATTCTTGCTTGACTACCAGCAGTATGAGGGCGATCATATACGTGAGAGCTGGGGTCTATAAGCACATCCTTAAAAGGTCCCTAGTCGTGGGAGTTTCGAGACAGGGCATCGATTCTCCACAGTAGACTATTGTATACAGTCGAGACCCCGACGAGGGGCGGTGGCCGGTCTCACAAGCCACTGGTGTCAGTTGGTTCACCTAAGATGTAAACAGGTGCTCATTGGGTTATGAGTACACCGGACAGGACTCGCCGGGAACCTGGTAGTTGGGATTATACCTGATGTCAGATAGCAGTTCCCTGGTGACATGTGTACAGGTTAGTTCATCGACCTGAGATCGTCATTTGTCTCGTGTGAGTTCCCACTGTGCTTTGATTACTGCCCTACCACGGCTCAAAGGAGTCGTACAAACAGGTTTTAGTTGGGTACAGTCCTGAGCCACATGGAGGCAATGAGCGGATCTGCAGGGGTTCGTCTCTCCCGGTATTGGGGGTGAGGTCGCGCTGTGTCTAGGAGAGCCAGAACATGAAAAGTCCTTGGCCAAGGCAGGAGATTTGCTGGTAGGTATTCCATTAGTATCTCAGGGTGTTCTGGGCTACACTCCGACACGACTTGTACCGCTATTGGGGGTCTGACTTTTACCAACCCCCTAGGCCCGCCATGCGATGCTCATAGACGAACGGACCGGAATGTACGGATATTGTCACTGACAGGCTCAGTAGGGTGTCAGGATGAGTTCTCTCATCGACGTCCTTTTTGGTCAATAGCTGGTGGCCCGTCACGTATGGCTAATACCTCTGACGTGCTAGTGGTTAAATCCACAGCCATAGTATTGACGAGTCTTTAGAGTCCACCGCATATAGTTACTCAGGTTTCGGGCGAAATGCTGTAGAGGTCGTATGGAGATATGGCAGGGTTCGATCAGATACGTGCGGTATTGCACGGATCGTGATCGGACGGTTTTTACTAGCCTGCTTTGGCTTAAGCCGGATCCTAGTATTAGATAGTGTAGATTTTGTCTCTTTGCATTTGTGTTCAGTGGGAATACAAATGCGGGCATGTATATGCAGTCGTGGGGTTTTCCTGTAATTTATTATGGGATCAGTTTTCTGAGGTTGACAGTTTGCTTTCTTTTCCGGGCGGTTTTTCTTTGTTCCTTCACGGCCGGACTTTTGTGATGGAGGGTGTTATTTGCAAGTTTGCAAATAACACATTGTGGAGGGGTTTCTTGCATTTGCATAGATTATGAAAGCATCTTTTGATACCATTCTTTTCTATGATCATTTCTTGCTTTTTTGAGATGAGAAAGGATTTGAGGTTGATTTGATAATGTTATCATTGCCTTTTTGGATGTGGTCACCCTCTACTTTTCCTACACTCACCTCCCTTATTTGGATTCCCTTCTCTTTTTTGGCCGGCCACATTTTTGAGTGAGGATGGGAGAGGTTCATTTTGATGTGTAGCATTTTCTCATCTCATTTTCTTTTGCTAAAATTTGTGAGCACCATATTCCTCCAAAGTTCTTTCTCTCATTACCTCCATCAAAGGCAACTTCAAACCCTCAAAGAGATAATGGCTACTACACTATTCTACAGCACATCTTGGACGCGTCGGCTAGCCAACTTCGCACCCGAGTTGCCTCGGTCAAGTGGTGGGAGCCCGTAAAAGAACTCAGCTACGTGGTGCCCTTTCCGATGAGGACGTGACGAACGGAGATTCCGCGGGAGATCGGAGTGGAGACGAAGACCGAAGGAAACGGATCGCTTGGTATACTTCTCTACCCATCTTTTACTTTGCTAGTTGCTTGGTTAATGGCCCGATCCGGGTGAAAAGTGCGCGGTGGTGCCGGTTTGCTAGTTTGCAAAGTTTTTGTTTCCGCGTTTCCGGCGTCGGATCGACGGCCGGGGCTCCGCCGCGGACTTACAACTTCATGACATCCTTAATGTGATTATGGAAGGATATTTCCTTATTGTAGGTAGCATGGCTAGCCGAGTGTTCATATCAGATTTTTGCATTTTTATACCACCCAATTTTTATCACATTGCTTATCGGTAGGTACTCTTGAGCCGTGTTTGCTAGTCAATTGCAGGATACAGGTTCTCGGCTCTAAACGGTGAAATTCATGGAAAAACACGACAAAATCCGGGTTCCTACCAACCACAAATAAAACACGGGTCTGCACTCTCTATCCGTATCTTGCCGCACACCAGTTTAAAAGACAAAATGGCAAATCAATGTCATTTTCATGCACAAGGCTCAATGGCAACACAAGATCCAAGAAATCTACGCGGAGCTCAAGAAAATCATGGCAAAAAGATCCACATCCAATCACCTTTTGATCTACTAAAATTCTGGAAGAAATGTGGAAAGATTCTGAGAAAAATCACATACCATACTGAAGTACAAAGAAGACCAGGGAACCCCAGAAAAACCGACGGCTCAACTCCCTAGTATAGCCGCGGTTCCGCGGCATAAGAAGGCTTAGGCCGCGGAACCGTGGCCGTACGGCCTCATCAGGCTGTCGTATTTCATGGGCAGTTGGGTAATTTTGTAAGGAGGCAGATTGTTGCCCTAGGTTTCCAGTTCCCTGCCTATAAATAGTCCAGAACTTGCCAAAGCCAAGGGTCCATAATCTTGTATTTAGATTTTAGGTTATATGTTGTTGTTCTTCTTCCTCCTCTCATCTCTTCTCCATTAAAAAACTTGTAGTGAGCTTTTGTGAGTGAAAAATGAATAAAGGAGTTCTTGTTCTTACCATGCTTGTCTTTTTATTTTGTTAACTATTATTGCTTGTAATTTTTATTTGTTAACTTATTTGTTGTTATTTGTGTTTGTTTCTTTCTTGTTCTCTTTTCCTTTATACTTAAACAACCATGATGCCTACGCTTGATCCTTGCCGAGGTGAGGTCGCAAATAGCTAGTTGTAATGTTCTAATCTCTTTCTTTCTATCTTCCTCCTTTGTTTTATTTTCATTTTCCGTATAATGGGTGAGTAGTTTTCATACTTGTTAGGGTAGGATAAGGAAAGTTTGAGAGAAGGAAATCTCTCTCACTCTTTTCTTGCCCAACATCTTGATTCGGACTCCGGTTAATTGAACCACAATCCACTCCCTATGGCACCCTATCCTACATGATAGCGGTGATTCCTTAGTGAGACCGGTTGTGGTTGAATTAACCGGAGGTTAAGGCTAAGAGCCAAGAACGGACGGACAAGCACCAAAAGGAAGAACTTATGCGTTGGAAAGCCTAGCTTATACTCGCAAGTTCCTTCCTAGTCGTGCTAATCCCCGTTGTTGCCGATTACCGTAACACCGATATTAAGAGTGGCAACGAAAGAAGTGAGCGACTCCTAACTCAAACTAACCTAATCCTAACCCTAACAAGCTCTCTATATATATCATTTTAGCACTTTAGTAATCTAAAAACAAACCCTGGAAAATTGGACTTAACTCGTTAAAACACATAGAAAAAGATTCCCATCTCCCTGCGGACGACCCGTACTCAACCGGCTAGCTACAAGCGAAACTGTCTTGATTGCGGTAACAAACTTAGCACGCAAAAACTTTACCAATCACCGAGTCATGTCCCGTATTTAGTGTATATTGGGAAGCGGGGCGTGACTAGGTTTTGTTGGTATCAGAGCATAGGTTCAGCTTAGCCGGGCTTGGTTAAATTTTTAGTTGGGTATTGTACCCAATGCATTGACCTTAAACACTCGAATTATAGGAAAATGTCCTGCCATATTATTTCCTTTTCGTTCGATTCTTGAATCCTTGTCTTTATTAAATCTTGTTTCCGGTGAATCCCTTACTTTTATTGAATCTCGTTTCCATCGCTAACCTCGTCTTTCGTTATTGACTTCAGAGCTATGCTTAGAATGGGTCAACCCGCTTCATCTAACGACGATGCCGCGCTTCTTGGTATCATTCAAAGGATGCTGAAGAATCAACAACGCCAGAAAAACTTGTTCCAGCAATAGACTAAGACATTTCAAGAGATCTTGAAGGCGGCTCAACAGACTACCACCACCGCGATTGAGTGGGAGGCTAGTGAGCAACATAGACCTACAGACACAGGGAGTTATGATCATCAGCAGGATGTTCCAACGCGTGTGTAAGTTGTGGTGCCAATCAGAGCTCCAGCATGGGGAGGTATACCTGTTCGAAGACAGGGAATGTTCCCTAAGCGCGACCATTTATTACAACCCAGAAGAAGAACTTGATTTGCGATTTCAGCCAGCGACCAGGACATGTTCAGGGAGAATGTCAGAGGAGAAATGGACTGTGTTTTGAGTGTGGAGTTGCTGACCATTAGAACAACATTTGTCCAATGAAGGTTCAGTTCAGAGGCGATGCTCCGGGAACACTGCACGTACCAAACGAACATGCTTATATACAGAGGCAAATTACTCAGGGGGCAAATCAGAAACGGGATTCTACCTCGACGACCGAAGGAGCAGAGACTTCTAAGGAGATGTTATTAGGCTTTCTTCTCATTTACTGTTTTCCAGTATTAGTGTTAGCTGATTCCAGGTCATCCCTTTGCTTTATGTCTTCCATATGAGTTTTTCCATCCTCTAGATAAACTCAACGTACATTGAAGCGTGTTATTTCTAGAAGGAAACTTAAAGATTGTCCCATCGTATTTGGTGGCCGGGAGTTGTTTACAGTTTGCCTAGTGATTGATACCGGAAGCTGCAAGGTAGTTTGGGTATAGATTTACTTGGTATTTCTCATGCCCAAATAGATGGTAGAGCGAGACTGTAACGTTTGCACCCCGGGTTCCTCCTTAGAATCCTTTATACTTTCCTAAAAGATCATATCTCGACGGAAGGAAAACGAAATTGCAAACCTTTCATCTCCACCGATTTTACCCTGTAATCTTCATGATTTCTTTATTTCTTTATTAAATCATATTCTATTGACTCTGATGATAGGATTTTGGTAATTTGGATGGAGTTATGTGATTATAATCATATACGACATGATTACAATGCAGTAACCTACTTAAGTAATTTAGAGTCCTACTCTTGATTCATTTCTTGATTTATTTGTGTTGTACTATTTTCAAGTATTTCCAATCCTATATCTTATCTTGAATGTTGAATCCGATTCTTTTCTCAAATTCTTTTTAAAGTTCACTTCTCGACTTCTTGAATACCTAAAATTCATGCATGATCTTTTTTGCCTTGGGGGTTCATCTTTTGCATCCTATACTCTGGCTTTGGAACTTCTGGTTCAGAAGTAGCTCTTGTCCTTTAGTTCAGCTTATCCCTTCCTACTCATCTGATGCAACGCGAAGGTAGCGACCGCGTGATATCTATCTTGTCCAGTAGTGAAAAAATCCCTCCGAATTTTGGAAGAACCAGGAGGTACACGGTAAGGAATCAATGAGTATATTTCATACGTTGTGTGCCAAGTTGAGCAAATATGGGTTTTAACTTGATGGAGTGAAGTTTTAGGAAATGACATATAGGGAGATGGAATCGCGGTAAACCCGGAAAGATTACGGCAACTTGAGATTGACCGAGTCCGAGGGAACTTCGGAATATGTATAAGTTGGAATCATTGGTTATTATCGAAGGTTCATGAAAGATTTCGTGCGGATAGCCGAGCCTATGACCAGGTTAACTTGAAAGGAGGTCCCGTTTATTTGGTCCGAGAAGTGTGCACAAGCTTTCGAGGCATTGAAGCATATGTTGACAACTACAACTATTCTAACTATTATAGATAATTCCGGGGGTTTGGTTACTCAAAGCGACGCATCGGGGAAAGGTTCGGGATGTGTTTTGATGCAGCATGGTCAGGTGATAGCATATGCATCCAGGCAGTTAAGGACACATGAGAAGAACTATCCAACACATGATTTGGAGCTAGTAGCATTGATATTCATGTTGAAGTTGTGGAGACACTAATTGTTAGGTGAGAAGGTCGAGATATTCACCGATCATAAAAGCCTAAAATACATGTTCACTCAAAAGGAGCTTAACATGAGGCAACAAAGGTGGTTAGAGCTGATGGCCGACTACGATATAGATTTGAAGTACCATCCAGGAAAAGTGAATGTAGTGCCGGATGCCTTGAGTCGTTTTCTAGCCATTATGACATTAACTTCACAGAAGGAACTCACTGTAGATTTTCATAGATTCGAATTGGAAATTGTGTTACCGGATTTTTCGGAGCATCTGATGCAACTACAAGTGTAGTCGTTGTGGATAGATCATATTAAGGCATCGCAGTTGTAAGACCTTAGATTACAGAAGTTTCGAGGGCAAGTAAAGGCAGAGCTTCGAACAGATTTTTTAATTCAGGAAGATGGATCTTTGAGGTGTGGAAGTCGATTGTGTGTGCCTAAAGGAGAGATTCATGAAGGAGTTATAAAGGAAGCCCGTAGTTCGGCGTATTCGATAGATCCAAGAAGAATAATGATGTATAGGGATATGTGACAACACTTTTGGTAGGAAGGTATGAAGCAAGAGATTGCTCGTTTTGTGTCGAGATGGTTGGTGTGTCAGCAAGTGAAGGCTGAATATCAAAGGATTGCCGATTTGTTGCAACTGATTCTAATTCCTCGGTGGAAATTGGAACATGTTACCATGGACTTTGTGACAGTTTTACCGTGGAGTCCAAAGGGCAATAATGCAATATGGGTCATCGTTGATCGTCTGACCAAGGAAGCTCACTTTATACTTTTTTGAGTTGGACGGTCGACAGAGACTTTAGCAGAGAGGTACATGAAGGAGATTGTGAATTGCATGGAGTACCAATGATTACTGTTTCTGATTATGAAACATGTTTTCTATCACATTTCTGGAGGAGTTTGCAGGAGAGCTTGGAAACTCCATTGAAGTTTAGTACGGCATATCATCCACCGATAAATGGTCAATCCGAGAGAATGATCCAAACTCTTGAAAAGATATTGGGAGATTGAATGTTAGACTTCAAGGGTCCGTGGGAGGACCATTTGCACTTGGTTGAGTTCTCACATAATAACAGTTTGCAGGCGACTATACAAATGGCTCCATTTGATGTGTTGTACGGACGTAAGTGTCGTTCACCCTATGCTAGGATGACTTTAGAGAAAAAGGATTATTGGGACCGGAGTTGATTGTGCAAACCGTGGATAAGGTCCATTTGGTTCGAAAACACATGAAGAAGGCTCAAGATCGGCAAAAGAGTTGGACCGATAGTGGAAGAAGACCGTTAGAGTTCGCAGTTGCTGATCATGTGTTCTTGAAGATATCACGGACAGGAGGAGTGATACGGTTTGATAGTCGAGAGAAACTTAGTCTTTGATTCATGGGGACTTTTGATATTATTGAGCGTATTGGAGAAGTGGCGTATTGATTAGCATTACCACCAACTTTGGCATGTGTACATGACGTGTTTCACATATCTTTACTTCGCAAATATGTTCGAGATGATATTCATGTTCTTGATCACTCATAATTGACTTTAGGAAATGATAGCGACCGACAGATATCTTGGATTAACGAGAGAAGGTTCTCAAGAATAAAGTGATATCGTTAGTGCTTGTTTCGTGGGGAGGTCGTTCACATAGAGAATCGACGTAGGAACGTGAGGAGGAAATGCGACTGAAGTTTCCAACCTTATTCGTGGTTTATGATAATGCTTGTACTTGCTTTTCCTGTTTGTATAGATCTTGTTCTTTTCATTCTTCGTGAATTTCGAGAACGAAATTCCTTTGTAGTTTGGTATAATGTAACACCCTAAAATAATCATACGTATTTATATTAATAAATGGAATTGATTGATTGTGTTGATTTTATTGAGTTTTGGCTTTGGAACATCATGAGTCGGCTCAAGCATGGTGTAAGCCGTCTCATACACCCAGAGACCGATCGATTGTTTGGTTTGAATTGCGAGCCAGCTTAGCCATTTTTTGAGCCATCTCAACCTGACATGCGACCTGATATTGATTTCTGACCTGGATTATATTGCCATCGGTTTATTAATGTTTATTATTGTGATATAGTATATTTATTAGGTTTAAAATGGTTTGATAAATAAAGATTTATTGGTTAGGCATATTAAATCAAATGTTAACTTACTTCTAGTCCCTATTTCTATTTGATTTAGGATTTGTTTTATTACCCGGCCCATTGATAGCCTACACTATATAAATCCCTATAAACTCCATACAAACCCAAATATCAATTGTTTTCCTCTCAATCAAACCGTAGCCTCCATCTCATCTCTCCACCGAAACCCTAACCCTAATCATACACCCAATCTCCTTCATTTCGTGGTTTTCCCCATAGATCACCATCGCCAATGTCATCTTCACCATCTCATGGGAATCGTTGGCATCGCTATCGTCTTGTTCCTCTCATTCCTGCAAGCATCTGATCGGACTACCCAAATCGAGAGATCGTGCCTTCTGTTAGTTATATGTATGCCCTAGAGGCCATTACTATACATAGGATGTATATTGTAGTGGATGCTGGGATATATATAGGGAGGACTTTCTTGCTCGACATGATAGTATGCTATCTGGTTGTACTTTACCTTAACGTGTACACTGATTGTCTCTCTGTTACATGTTGGTAAAGCCCTTAGGATGTGTACTTGACTACCTGGACTATGATGCGGATCATACTAGTAGGGACATGGTAGTCCATAAGTACATCCTTCAAAGTCCCTAGTCGTGGGTGTATCGAGACGGGGCATCGATATACCAGAGTAGACTAGCGTGTACCTTCTCGACCCATACAGATGGGCGATGGATGATCCCATATCCATCGGTGTTTGACATCAGAGATGATATACGGGTGCTCAGTAGAGACTGGGTACACTGGACGGACTCGCCGAGAACTCCCAGATGGTATTATACCTTACGTCAGATGGCAGTTCTCAGGTGACACTGGTACAGAGTAGTCTGTTGACCCGAGATCGTCATAGAGTCTTGTGTGGTTCCCACTGTGCTTTGATTTCCATCTTACCATGTCCAAGAGGGCGTGCAAAACGGTGGTTTTTGGGTACAGTCCCGAGTCACATGGAGGCAATGAGCGATAGGAGGGGATTCGCCTCTCCCGGTATAGGGGGTTGATGTTGTGTTGTGTTTGATTGGCTATAACAGGAAATCCCTGGCCAGGGTTGCTGAGATTTACTGGTAAGTGTTACCAGTAGTTTCTCGAATTGTTATAGACCTCATATCGACACGACTTATCGAGCTATTGGGGTCTGACGTTTACCACCCCTAGGCGAGATATGCGACATATCAGACGACGAGACCGGACTGTACGGTAGTGTTACTGGTTGGATTCACTGGAGTGTGAGCGTGCTTGCTCGTCGATCTTCTGATCGCTCAATACCCGGGTGGCCGTTACGTTTAGCAGACCGCTTGCGGCTTGTGGGTGTTTGATATGATCATCACCTGCTGCCGGCGTATTGACGGGTCTTTAGAGTCCTACACAGAAGTTTCCTGGCTCAAGCGAAACGAAATAGGAGCGCATATGAGATATGTGCGGGACCGAGAATAATGCGTGTATGTGATACCGTATTCTATTCTCGCGATGAATATATCGAATGGTTGTATGCGATATAACCTAGTTATCGAATCAAGGATTGATTCGATAAGCCGATACATTGGATACTAGTCGGTTATATGCGATATGACCGGATCGTTAAATCAAGTGTTGATTTAATGATTTAATGTATAATTTTATATTTGATATATTACTTTGCATTAACTAGTATTGGTTCACTTTAAATGGATTTTCTCACTTGATTTGTGCAAGTTTTATATGTGATATACTTTTGTGCACATGATTGTATCATGTTTGATGATACATGCTAACTTGATTAGGTGTATGATTAAACCATGGTTAGTTAATGGCTAGGGTTTCATTTGATTTACTTATGCCTTTATTTATTTTGTTTTGACAAAAAGAAAAAGAGAAATGAAAACAAAAAGGTTGCTTTCAAAGATGAACCTTCATGAAGGTTTGACCAAAGTGACCATTTTGTCTTCATGTCTTAACTCAACCATTCACTAACCCTTGTTAATTCTCTACACCTAACCATGGTTTGCTTATGATAAGAATTGATATTCTTTTCTATTCTTTAATTCTTATCATAACATTATTCATCTTCTTCTTCTTCTTGACCACTTGAAGAAAGCTTACTTCATCAATGGTGATTGATGAAAATGAGTGAGAAATCCAATTCTAAAGTCTACCCACTTCCTATTTCTTCATCCTCTACCTCTTGCCAAGTAGTAGAGTGTGTTTCCTTCACAAGTTTTCAAGGCTTGGTGAAGTGGGAGCTTGATCTTGCGATGCCTCGACGTAGATCATCTTCGGCACGTTGTCGACGACCTAGCCCGGTCTTTTCTCCGATGAAACCACCGTGAGAGTCATGGTTCGATTTGGACAGCGGAGAGGACTTCATTGCGGAGCCGTGGAGGTGGAGCAACGGATCTACAAAGGTTGTATTTCCATTAACTCATAGTTAATTTGTTAACTAGTTCTTGTTTCGCCTAGACATCTAGCCAACGATCCGTAGTCTAGGGTTTCTCGGCACCGCAATTTTTGAAACGGGATGGTTGATGCCTTGTGAGACCCCTTGAGAGTGCCTAGTAACCCTACAGTGGTATCAGAGCCTAGCTAGAGCCTTAGGCGAAGTCTAGACGGAGTTTGAAAGCCGGACGAACCGAAAACCTAACCCAAAATAGCTCTCTGGACTTTTTCTAAAAACTGGGATTTTTCCAGATTAAAAATTGCCAAAAAATTCAGCAGGGAATTGTGTGAGTTACTGTGAAGCACGTGATGCTAACTCCACTAATGAGGCGCGGAACCGCGGCCCCCACCATGGGCTTCGTGGCGGTTCCGCGGCCACTTTGTAGAGTTACACCACGTGGCTTGCACGGTAATTCTTGTCTTGTAGTGCTGGGTCTTCTGGAAATTTTTAATATTTTATTCAAGAGTTGAATTTTCTGGGGTTGTTTTGGAGATTCGGTGTTTCGATCGGGGTATCAGATTTTGTCTATGTGGCTTTCCGGATAAATTTTAGAATATGTTAAAAAGTTCGACCGAATATAAATACCCAATTTTTCCCCTGTCGGGGAATTTCCAAGTGTTGGATTTTTCCGTAGTTTAACGACGTTCTAAGTAGTGCAAGTAACGCGATGGTTCCTCTAGAAGACAACAAACCTTAACTCTATTATGTGACCGTCTTGAACTGCCCTTTGAACCTTCGGGTTTGGGGCAGTACGGCGTGCCACATGTGAGGCGTTGGCTTGACCCTTCTACGGCTGGACCGTTGGTACTGAGGCACGAACTGAATGTTGTTAGACTTATTTCATGTGTTGAGCTGTATCGGGAAAACTTGGGTGTTCGATTGTTCGATCGAAAAGTTTAGCATTTTCTATTTATCCGGAATGTGATACAATACTTGGAATTCGCAAATAGTTATGAGATGAATGGATGAATGTTATAAACATAGCAATTTAGTCTCACTTGATCGGTTGCCATGGAATTTTGATGTGATCAAAAGTCCGTCGCAATCACGTAGCGTACGCGGATACTCGCCGGGTAAACTTAATAGACAGCTACACCCCATAGCCCCGACCAAGTGACTGTAGGAGAACCCCGTCGCCGAAAGCATCCGTTCGGGTGCTCGCGGCAGCGGTGTTCCGCCTTGGTGCACTTCGTCGACGGTATCGGGGGTGCGGCCGCCTACTAAAGTTTGCGACGGGCATTCGATCAGGTTGTCGGGAATCTTGTTGAATTGCCCGACTTGATATTGAAAAGTGTTTTCGATAATGAGACTAAAATGCGGGGTTTATAATTGTTAGGCATGCGATGTCTAAAGAATTCATTCGGTCAGGCATGCGATGTCTGAAGAGATTGCGGATTCCAACTGTTGTAGTTTTACACTTTCTTTTCTGTGACCGTAAGTGTAATATGTGATATCGCCGGTTTCGTTGCTATATGTCAACGACAATTGGGATGCGCATTTTACTTACGTTGATGACATGTGATGTTATGTGTTGCTGGATATGTTATATTAGATCGTCGTGTTCGAATAGCCGGGGGGTTTTTATGTGAGATGAGTGTTTTTCATTTTCATTCATGTAAAAACTTGTATGTAATATTCTTTTATTGGGGCACTTCCAGGTTGCGGAAGTTGTCACCTTTTGTATATTATTTACTTTTCCGCACTAGGATAGACCCAAGGAGGAGGGCACAAGTAACCGGGTTCTGGAGTCCAGTGGGAGACCAACTCGAGGAGTCGAGTCCGGGTCTCCTAACTCTAGAATTGGTAGGGTTACTTGCCGCTCTCGTAGGGGTCTAGGGGTGTGGGTTTGGCTATTCATCACGACCGTGGAATCCGTGTTTTATACTGGCTCGTATTGAAAACACGGACGTCCTAGTATATCCAATATTTCATATGATTCTTCTGCTGCGATATCTGTGATGTGATCATGTGATGTTCTGTGATAGATACAGTATATAGTATATATAATATATTATATAGACGTTACTTATGTTTTACACCCGCGCTAGCCCTGCCCCTCTCTGCCGTTAGTTACCTAACCTAACGGTGCACGAGGGGACATCGAGGCGAATGCGGATGGCATAAGTGTACGTCGTATTTATCTGTGATGTTTAGGTACTTAAATGATGGGACTTCATTAATGAGATTAATGAAATAAAAGAAACCTAAAGATGTTGTAGAATCGAATTTCAAGATAAAACAGGTAGCTACAGTTCTTGCTTTGCACAGCGCTATATACGATATATCCTGCACCTTATTCGATGAGGAAAGGACCGAGATCCCTTCACCGGGAATGACTCCTTTAGCAATAACTGGCAGATGCTACACACTCGGTTTGTCTTTTGATTGCTTTTAAGTGTTTTTGCTTTGCACAGTGATATATATGATATATCCCGCACCTCATTCGACGAGGAAAGGACCGACGATCCCTTCGCCGGGAGTGACTCCTTTAGCAAAAACTAGAAAAGCCTCAGAAACACTCCATTTTAAAATCATTCGATTCTACAACGATTTCAAGTTCATTATGCAATAGGTTTTCAGAAAAAACTGTCGTAGCCCTCCGTCATTTCAGATAAGTACTAGTTAGTATTCGTGCTGCGGTAGTTTGGCATTCGTCAAGGCGTAGTGTGCGGTAGCTAACTAGTATTTATCTGCTTATGTATATGATGCAGATTGGATTAGGGTATTCGTACGGCGTTGTTTGGCATTCGTCAAGGGTCGTGCGGGTGGGTTTAATTCGATCAAGAAATGTACGGGTTGAACTTGACTAGTGGACTATGGGTTGTTTGGCATTCGTCAAGGTCATAGGACACTAGGGGCAAAATATCATCGGGAATTTCAAGTGTTGAAATTTGCAATGAGATTGCATACCTTCTATGAGATAGTTGGATCCCGATACCCGCTGCGAGTAAGAGTTACTCCTGGGAGAGTTTTATACATTACAATTAGTCGATCAAGTAGGTGTCTAGAAAGGTGTTAACGAGGTTACGCCTCTGGGAAAACGAGGTTTACATTAATTAGGTTCGTGCGAAAGCACGGGGGACCTCCTTCAAAGTACCGACACTGGCCTGGCTGAAAGATTGGCGAACTTGTAGTGTGTAATTAATCCCGGCTAGTCTTTCCTTTTAGGGTTTGAAGGAAGATTTGATAAAAAGCAGTGGGAGCCATCCTGATTAGATAAAATAATAACCAATCTATTCTTGAAAGAGCGCACGCTGAGTGTTTTCTTCTCTCTCTCTCCAGGTAGCGACCATATCACGTCTTAATCAAGATAATAAAACGGATTATTGACCGAACCCGCTTGTTATACTGAGCTGGGGAACGTTGGTCCCGCTCCCACTTATAATTGTTATAAGACAGAGAAGGTATTTGGGGAATACCAGATTTCCCGTGCCGCCCAAACGAAGAGAGTGCATGCTGATGCATCATCTTCGGGTGTGTTCATTACAAAGAACTGTTTCTCAGTATCTTCCGTATCCTGGGTATTTGATACCGGATCAGGATCCCAGATATGTAAGATGTTACATAGGGCTACAAAAGGGTAGAAAAACTGAGAACGGGTGATAAGTTTCATGAGGCAGAAAACGGGGCAAGAGTTGCAGCCAAGTCTGTTGGTCACTGTCACCCTGTATTACCGATACATTTATTCTGAACGAATGTTATTAGATACCGAACCTGATATACAAAATTATATCGGTCTCTTTATTAGTAAAGAAATGATAAAATTTTGAATTGTTGGATAATGTTTTGAACATTTCCTATATCAAAAGTTGATCGGTTCAGGCACGTTATCTAAAAGTATTGATGTTCTAAATCAAACTATAGTTCTTAGTATACAGAACACACACAAGAGGAAGAGTTCAGAAATGAACGAATCCTTCTTGAGGTATTGTTGACTAGGTCATATCAATGCGACCCGACTAGCTGAGTTACATTTAGATGCATATTTAAATCAGTTTGAATTTACATCTTGTGAAACTCGCCAGTCATGTCACAAAGATATAATGACACCAGCTCTGTTTACTGGAAGCAGAGAAAGAGTTAGTGAACTCTTGGGATGATACATGTTGATGTATGTAAGTCCCCTGTCTACACATACCAAGACCGGTTCTTTTTACTTCATTACATTCTCTGATAATCTTTCGAAATTCAGACCTATGTTCCTGTTGAAACACAAGTCCGAACCTTTTAAGATATTCACAGAATATAAGTTAGAAGTAGAGAACCAAAATACGGGTATAAGTATTATGTCCTATGATGAGATCAGGGAGGAGAATACTTGTGCATGGAATTCCTGGACTATTCTAAAGGAGAATGAGATTCTCTCTCTGCATCACTCCTCCGTATACACCATAGCACGATGGTATATCGGGGCGGAGCAATCACACCCTATATGATAAGGTGTGCTCTATGATAAGTACTACTGAGTTACCTATTTCCTTTTGGGAGTTATGCACTTGAGAAGCTGCATACCTATTGAAAAGGGTTCAAATCAAATCAGTTGCCTACCACTTCATATTTGATATGATATGGGAAGAGCCCATGTCTTAAGCTAGTTAAGATTTAGGGTTGTCCGGCCTATGTCTAAAAGAAAAATCCGGAAAAGCTCGAGGCAAGGTCAGTTATGTAGAACTGGAAAGGTTCCAGCTATACAAACTTCAGCTGATGATTTGGTAGAACCGAAAGATTCAATAGTAACCAACGAACCTCAGCCTCTCCGCCGATCTAGTAGGGTTCCTCACCCACCTGAGAGATACTTTGGTTTCTCGATGACAGTGGGAGCGAGGATTGCATCATGAGATGATGACCCAACTAGTTTCGAGCTGGCCATCAGGAGTAAGACTCTATAAGAATGGCTGGATGCTTAGCGATCTGAGATGGAATCCATGTACACCAGCAAAGTATGGACTTTGGCTGCTATATCTGAAGGGTTAAATCCTCATCAGGAGCAAGTATATCTTGAGAAGATTACTTGGTGTACATAGAAAAGTTGAGACTTTCAAAGCTAGACTTGTTAAAAGTTTGCATCATTTACCAGGCGTGGATAATGATGAAACCTTTTCCAGTACCTATGCTTAAGTCCATCCAGATCCTACTTGTCACGGCTACATACCATGACTACGATATCTGGCGGTTGGGTGCCATTACTCCTTTTCTAAATGATGTTTTAGAAGAGTGTGTCTATAAGTACACAGCCAGAGGGCCTCGTAAACAGTTGGAGCAGCGGAAACGTGTGCAAGATGTTTTATGTAATAAAGAAGGCATCGCGGAGTTGGAACGTCTGTTTTGATGTGTTAGTCAAAGAATTTGAGATCATCAAAATAGTAGATGAACCTTGTATAAACAAAAAGGTAGTAGGGAGTATGAAGGTGATCCTCGTAGAGTACGTGGATGACATACTCTTGATAAGAAAGGAGTTTCCTATGCTACGCTCGGTCAATCTCCGCTTATCACAATGATTCTCCATATAGGATCAATGTGATACCTCCTATATCCTGGTTTTTGGATCTATGAGATAGATCTAATTGGATGTTAGGATACTCACTAGTAGTAGTGAGATGGTATCAATCGATCCTGGGGAGAATCACTGGAAGTGTTCCAGAGTGATAAAGATGACTGAATGTCAGTCGCAGGCATTGTCTTTACCCTCAGTAAAGGGACGGTATGTTGGAAGAGTTCCAAGCTAGATACCGTGACATACTAGACGATAAAGGCAGGATACATCGCTACTTAAGATGCTACCAAAGAGGCAGTCTGGATGTATATTTGTTCATGAGATGAACTTAGTTCCTCCCATTGTGTGACAATGGAGTTGTGGCTTATGCCAGGAACCCCCGTCCCATCAGTAATCCAGACATATTCTGAGGCAGTATCACCTGATCATGGAGGTGGTTGATCTCTAACTGATCGAGGTTAGGAGAGCAGACTCAGAGGACAACACCGCGGATCCACTCACGAAGGCCTATTCCCAGAGAGAGACTTTTATGGGATGGTTGAGTATGAGATACTACAACCACTGCTATAGATGGCCCTAGTGCAAGTGGGAGATTGTTAGTTATATGTATGCCCTAGAGGCCATTACTATACATAGGATGTATATTGTAGTGGATGCTGGGACATATATAGGGAGGACTTTCTTGCTCGATATGATAGTATGCTATCTGGTTGTATTTTACCTTAACGTGTACACTGATTGTCTCTCTGTTACATGTTGGTAAAGCCCTTAGGATGTGTACTTGACTACCTGGACTATGATGCGGATCATACTAGTGGGGACATGGTAGTCCATAAGTACATCCTTCAAAGTCCCTAGTCGTGGGTGTATCGAGACGGGGCATCGATATACCAGAGTAGACTAGCGTGTACCTTCTCGACCCATACAGATGGGCGATGGATGATCCCATATCCATCGGTGTTTGACATCAGAGATGATATACGGGTGCTCAGTAGATACTGGGTACACTGGACGGACTCTCCGAGAACTCCCAGATGGTATTATACCTTACGTCAGATGGCAGTTCTCAGGTGACACTGGTACAGAGTAGTCTGTTGATCCGAGATCGTCATAGAGTCTTGTGTGGTTCCCACTGTGCTTTGATTTCCATCTTACCACGTCCAAGAGGGCGTGCAAAACGGTGGTTTTTGGGTACAGTCCTGAGTCACATGGAGGCAATGAGCGATAGGAGGGGATTCGTCTCTCCCGGTATAGGTGGTTGATGTTGTGCTGTGTTCGATTGGCTATAATAGGAAATCCCTGGCCAGGGTTGCTGAGATTTACTGGTAAGTGTTACCAGTAGTTTCTCGAATTGTTATAGACCTCATATCGACACGACTTATCGAGCTATTGGGGTCTGACGTTTACCACCCATAGACGAGATATGCGACATATCAGACGACGAGACCGGACTGTACGGTAGTGTTACTGGTTGGATTCACTGGAGTGTGAGCGGGCTTGCTCGTCGATCTTCTGATCACTCAATACCCGGGTGGCCGTTACGTTTAGCAGACCGCTTGCGGCTTGTGGGTGTTTGATATGATCATCACCTGCTGCCGGCGTATTGACGAGTCTTTAGAGTCCTACACAGAGGTTTCCTGGCTCAAGCGAAACGAAATAGGAGCGCATATGAGATATGTGCGGGACCGAGAATAATGCGTGTATGTGATACCGTATTCTATTCTCGCGATGAATGTATCGAATGGTTGTATGCGATATAACCTAGTTATCGAATCAAAGATTGATTCGATAAGCCGATACATTGGATACTAGTCGGTTATATGCGATATGACCGGATCGTTAAATCAAGTGTTGATTTAATGATTTAATGTATAATTATATATTTGATATATTACTTTGCATTAACTAGTATTGGTTCACTTTAAATGGATTTTCTCACTTGATTTGTGCAAGTTGTATATGTGATATACTTTTGTGCACATGATTGTATCATGTTTGATGATACATGCTAACTTGATTAGGTGTATGATTAAACCATGGTTAGTTAATGGCTAGGGTTTCATTTGATTTACTTATGCCTTTATTTATTTTGTTTTGACAAAAAGAAAAAGAGAAATGAAAACAAAAAGGTTGCTTTCAAAGATGAACATTCATGAAGGTTTGACCAAAGTGACCATTTTGTCTTCATGTCTTAACCCAACCATTCACTAACCCTTGTTAATTCTCTACACTTAACCATGGTTTGCTTATGATAAGAATTGATATTCTTTTCTATTCTTTAATTCTTATCATAACATTATTCATCTTCTTCTTCTTCTTGACCACTTGAAGAAAGCTTACTTCATCAATGGTGATTGATGAAAAAGAGTGAGAAATCCAATTCTAAAGTCTACCCACTTCCTATTTCTTCATCCTCTACCTCTTGCCAAGTAGTAGAGTGTGTTTCCTTCATAAGTTTTCAAGGCTTGGTGAAGTGGGAGCTTGATCTTGCAATGCCTCGACGTAGATCATCTTCGGCACGTTGTCGACGACCTAGCCCGGTCTTTTCTCCGATGAAACCGTCGTGAGAGTCATGGTTCGATTTGGACAGCGGAGAGGACTTTATTACGGAGCCGTGGAGGTGGAGCACCGGATCTACAAAGGTTGTATTTCCGTTAACTCATAGTTAATTTGTGAACTAGTTCTTGTTTCGTCTAGACATCTAGCCAACGATCCGTAGTCTAGGGTTTCTCGGCACCGCAATTTTTGAAACGGGCATGGTTGATGCCTTGTGAGACCTCTTGAGAGTGCGTAGTAACCCTACACCTTCATCGCTTACGCGGTTGTGTTCATCGAGATCGAGGCAAGTATTCAATAATTGCTACATGCTAGCGACGAGATCAAATCTTATCGTGTTATTATTATATCATAGGGTATTTTATTGTATTGCATCGTATCGTATCGTATCATATAAATTGCCCTTGATCTATTGTTATTTAAAACTAATTGACAATATATCAAGATCCGAATATCGATATGTCGTTGATCCTAATCTAGTCATGATACTTGTTGTTAAACCCTAAAGTTACCCTTTATATTGATATATTGAATTATTGCGACTTAGAGAAACATAGGTGATTATAGTTAGAATTGTTTATATCAAATAGAGGCTGAAAACCCTAATTTAAAACCTGATCGGATCAAATTTTAGGATATGAGTCGTCTCAAACATTTCCTGAGCCATCTCATACAACCAGAGAATTAAGATATCGCTCCAGACATAATTTGAGCCATCTCAAGACTATTTTGAGCCATCTCAACTTGCCATAAACTGATCTGAACACTTTACTTTGTAAAATTCAGTATAAATTACAAAAAAATCGTTAGCATATATTCTTTAGTTCGTTATGAAGCTAACTCAGAATAATTTAACTCGGTAAAAATACTACTTGCAAAATAAATTGTTTAGATAACATAATTTATGAAGGAACTCACTTTTGGACTGTTGTCTAGGGAATTTCCAGCAGCAAACTTTCAATTTCGAACGTCTATAACTTTCTATAGGAATAACCTGAGATGCCCTAAATTATACTAATGAAAACCTTATTAAATTATCTTTGTTTTGGTACATCGCTTTTGAAAGACGTTTGTTATTTTTAAGGTATTTTACAAATCAGAGTGACGCTGAATTTCATGAACTGAACTTTCTTGTGCATGATTACTAGACACTACATTTATTTGCTATTAATTTGATTGAACATGCTATTATTGTTAATGTTATTATTTTGACCGTTAGTACTATGATATTATTGACATGCCATTAATTGATTGTACACACGTAATTATCATTGATGATATATATATTGTTACTACCCCGTTATTGATTGTTCACATATAATCATGATATTGATATTGCCTTGTATTTTTTCCATGCCAAATCACTTGGATCGAGATGTTTATCTAAATGCCAACAATCCATTGTTATTGAATTGATTGACCTAATCAATTTTCCCGAGCGACACAAAATGTACATGAGATTGATTGTTACCGTGTTGGCATTTAATAACATAATATATTGCTATTGACATGAGAATTGAAAATCGGGGAAAAGGGGAAATTAAGAATGTAACTGAATCATAACTCAAGAGCATATTATTGTACCGTGATTTCGGGGTGGAACAAAATACCATCGTTGATTGATATTGCGCTGAGTTCCCGAGGGTGAACGAGATATATTGTGTCGTGTCCCCGGAGGGGTGAACGGGATATATTGTGCCGTGGTATAGGGGGTGAATGAGATATATACTATTGAGTTACGAAGAGAATTGCATTAATTGGTTTCAAATACCTGTAGGATAGATAACTTAGCGACATGGAACCATAAGAGTCACACGACATGATTGCATAGATCCTGATTGTTCATCACTTGATAGTGATATCGTTCATTGTTCATTCACATGATATATTACCATGATATATTACTTGCTATGATCACTTGACATTGTTTCTGGTTATTTTCATTATGATTTTATATTTGACGCTCTGACGTTTGAGTTTTGCAAGGCCTAGATACTTTTGTTTTAGCACAGGAAGACAAAGAGTACTTCGAGAAGCTTGTTGAGCAGTAAAGGGTATTTCTATGGATCTAGCTATTATGCTTTATGTTTACTTATCGTACCGAATCAATTTATTGAATTCCTATTGTGATCCCATAAGGGAAAAGTATTGGTTATTGTTCTTAATGATCCTTGGATCTTAATACTCGATCGTTTAATATTGCTTCCGCTAATGATTCTATTGACTCTTGGTTATTGATTATTGTCATTATTTATTGTGTTATATCGAATATGTGATAGATAGTTATATATTATATTGTGCTTGTTTACTGCAAGATATCCTTAATATGATTATAGAAGAATGTTTTCTTACCGTAGGTAGCATGGCTGGTCGAGTCATGTCTCATATTTAGTGTATATTGGGAAGTGGAGTGTGACACTGTATGCAAGAGTGTGATACCAGTTTCAACAACATGACGATGGCGATGTTCTGATGTGCCATTGTGTTCAGGGGTGTATGGAGGAGTGGTGAGATGAGAGACACCATAGGAGGTGAGGATGGAGGCAAGAGATGTGTATTCATTGCCATTAATAGAATGTATTGATATGAGCGGTAATTGAAAATAGTTTTCGACAAGATTTTTGAATTGGGGAAAGATGGTGGCAACATCAGATTTACATCTCACAGGGTACAGTCAGATGTATTTTGTGTAATAATAAAAATGGATTACGTATAATGAAAACCATCATACGACAATTCATTAGGTACCCAAACATCAGTGTAAATTAATTACAATTGTTTAAAAGCACGAAGAGAATTTTTAGAAAAAGAAAGTTTATGACCTTTATTGCAATCATACAAATTACGTTGAAAATATTAACTACCGAGATATTAGACAATAACTTATTTCTCTTAACGACTGACTGAAGGATTCAGATGGAGAGATGATCAACACAACAGTGCCATTCACTTATTTCAGACTTGGAAGTAGCGTAAATTTGAGGTTGGACGGAGGGTGGTAAGTAGTAAACATCATTATAACTATCCCTACGAAGAAGAGATGTCCCCCTGTGAAGATCCTTTACCAAAAAATTTGAGGGAACAAGCTCAAGTGAGATTTTGTTTGATTTGCAAAATTTAGCAACGGAACTTAAGTTTTGAGTAATAGATGGTGGACAAAGGACATTATCTAAAAGAAAGGGTTTTTGGGGTAAGTGCAGTGTTGTGTTATCAATGTGAGAAATTTTCAAACCTGAACCATCACCTATGTTGATCTCATCAGGATCACCGTAATCGGTATAGCTGTGAAGAGACTCAATAGTAGACATAACGTGATGAGAAGCACCAGTGTCCAATATCAAGGAGGAGGGAGCAGGTCGGTTGGTATTTTTGTTGTTTGCTATAGGTTAAGGGAGCGTCTGTGTCGGGTGTTGCGGTGAATATGTTTGTACTACATTCTCACGAAGAAAGCGAGCAAGTTGATGACAATTTTGGGTGTTGTGACCGGGATGCTTGCAGAAGTTGCAGTCGGAGTTGGAGTGGGACGAATTGTTGTTGCATGCGCCTGAGTAATGGTTGTTGTTGTTGCGAGCGAAGTTGTTGTTGCTGTTGTTGCAGTTGTAGGAGACGCTTCCAAACTGTTGTGCAGGGCGATAGGAGAAGCGATTGAGTTGGTTGGTATAGTTGGCAGTTGCGAGAGGGAGAGACGCAGCAGTGCCTTCCTTCTTCAGATGCGTTCTTAATCTATGAGTTTGTCATTGAGAACGTCAAAGGTGATGGCGTTATTATGAACTCGAATAGCTGTAGCGACCTTTTTGAATACAGGTCCAAGGCCTGTGAGGATGTGAAGAACTAGATCATCTTCGGAAAGAGGGTGGATGGAGAGAGCGAGATCGTCGGAGATAGAGCGCATCTCTTGTATGTACTCGCTTATAGGTCGCGAACTGTATTGATTGTTGATAAGGTGTTTCTTGAGTGACATAACTCACGAGCAAGATTTTTTCGCAGGGAGAATAACAAGGTGATCCCATGCTTCCTTAGAGGAGGAAACAGAAAAGATATGGGGCTGGATCGTTTCGACACAGCTGCCAACGATAACGTTGAGAATAAATTGATTTTGACGATACCATTGATGGTAGTCTGGATTACAACACGCTTGGTGGTGTCGTTGACATCGGCGATAATTCTCAAAGGAGGGGATTTGGATCTGTCGATGTGACCAAGAAGATCGTGACCAATTAGACTCGATTGGATTTGAGATCTCCACACAGTAAAATTTGTGTTGGAAAGTTTTGTTGGAAAATGGAATTTAGTGATGATGAGGATTGAGTTTTGAGAGGGGGTTGTGGATAAAAAAATTGAGCTTTTAATTGTAAGGCTCTGATACAATATAGAATTTTAGAGAAGATAGTTTTTTAGGATTTGAATTTGGTAATTGTATTGAATATCAAAGGTGTATATAATACACTTTACATGATTGAAAACTAAACTAAAATAAAATCTTTCCTAATCACAAACATCACAAGTTATGGAAAGATCTGTTGCTACTGTGTTCCGATGGGCAGAGGTCTGAACACCAAATGTGCAGAAGTCTGTGTATTCTATGTTATTGTCGAAGACTCGAGACCAGACGTCCGGCTCTTCTCCTTCAGACATCTGGCTTCGCTCTGTTTTTTGGTCAGACGATTGCAGACGTCTAGATCTCCTTCTGCAGACGTCTGGATCCTCTGGCAGATGTCTGCGTGTATATCTTCAGACGTCTGCTTCTGTTTCTGGCCTGTGTCGCTAATAGTTTATAGAATATGAAAACTCACCAATATTAAGTATGATTCTTATTCTGCAATCTATTAGTTTTGTTAGTTTTGTTTGAGGGTATCACTCGTAGCTTTAATTTCTTCTTTGCGAATATTTTTGTTTCTAAATTATCTATTTCATACATTATTTTGTTCGTGCTAGTAAAAATTCTTGGCTCCCTCAATGTCTGGTAAATTTAAAGTTTATTGAGTAGCCCAAGGTTTTTACAATTTTCGTATTTCTAAAACGCCAAATGATTGCAAAAGACAAACAGTTCAAGTTCTGTGGTCATAATTGTCAATCTTATGGAAAGAATAGGTCAATGCACGTGGTATAATGTAATATATAGCAACAAGATGTCACCACCCTATTGAAAATGATTTAATGAGATGCTTACTAGCTAGGACAAGATAAGTAAATAAACTCATAATATCATTTTCCCAACTACTATAATTCAAAGACGCGAGGGTATCACAGTGATGATGCTCAATAACGGTAATTCTTTAGATCATGACATGTGGCGGATGACGTGTCACATGCATAAGTCAGTTAGGCCCCTGAGGGCCACGGAGGGGGAACCAGTGTACTACAGTGGGGGCTTCCCTCAAACCCTGTCCCCGAGGTTGCACTCCACTCCTTGCCCCCGAGCACCTCAGCTGCCAAGTCAAGTGTCCCTTTGCTCTACTCCGAGCTATCACATGCCCGAGCCTCCTCGGCCCTCCCGGCTCGTCTCCGGTCTACCGCGGAACCAAGATAGCTCGGCTCTCCTACTCGTCCGCGAGCTCTCCCGCCGAGGTCATCTTCCTCGGTCTCATCGACCGACCAACGACACCGCTCACAGGCGCAACAGCCCTCCCGCGAATCTCGCCATGCGCGAGATATCCACCGGCCATATCCCACATTCCACGCTATCACGATCCCCTATTAACGAGCATGTCTCTCCATTAATGGGAGATCCTGCTCATCACGCGGGCGTGACGTCGGGAACGTAACGGCCGGCGTGATTCTCGCGCCGGTCCTGCCTACTGCCACCGCCATATAAACCCCTTCTTCAAACGGTTCAAATAAGCCATTTTTTACTCCACTGAGTCGTTACTCTGCTCGGATTTCCTCTCTAACTTGATCTACGGAGGGTCCTCGGTGGTACAACCACCCCAGGACTTCTTTGCAGGTAGCTCGGCGACAACCAACCTCCCATTAAAATCCACAAGCTCCAGGAGCCTGCCTCCAGATCCAATCTCAGCCTTCCCTCGCCCCCATTAGCGGATCAACGGAAGGTAACATCTTGGCGTGATCCAGGTCGCGTCAGCTGGCGCCGTATGTGGGAAAACCTTGATTTCAAAAAAACAAAAGTTCGTTTTTCGATCTCAACCTAATGGCGAGCGATCATCGCGACGATCCAAGCACTAGCCGCCGCCGCCCCCACAACGGGGGCGCGAACGAATCTCCTCCTCCGAACACATCAACGCCCGAACCGTCCGGATAGATCGACTCACGTCCATGGTGGATGCGTTCGTCCTTGTCCAAACGGCGGGACAACCTCCCCAGGTCGCCGCTCCCCCGCCTCGGGACCGGGACCCTTACAGAGGGAAAGAAGACTCTGATCGCATCGGCGCTGCCGACCACCGCCTCGCTGTCTCCCACAGCCGCAGGTCCCCCGGGCCGACATATTCGATGACCCGGTAGGCACCGCAAATCTCGACTCCGGGGTCTTACGCCAGAGATCTTCGCCCCGAGTCTCGTCGCACCCATGTCCCTCTCGAGGCGGTGACGGTCAGCTCGCCTGTGTAAGTGCACGGTGGCGCCCCGGCCGTCGATCCGACGCCGAAAATGCGGAAACGAAAAACTTTGCGAAACTTGCAAACCGGCACCACCGCGCTCTATCAACCCGGATCGGGCCATTAACCTAACTACTAGCAAACTAAAACATGGGTAGAGAGATATACCAAGCGATCCGTGTTCTTCGGTCTTTGTCTCCACTCCGATCTCCTTGCAGAATCTCCGGTCGTCGTCTCCTCGTCGAAACGGGCACCACTTAGCCGGGTTCTTTTACGGGCTCCCACCTCTGGACCGAGGCAACTCGGGCGCGAAGTTGGCTAGCCGACGCGTCCAAGGAATGCTGTAGGCAAGTGTAGTAACTTGTCTCTTTGGGGTTATGAAGTTGCCTTTGATGGACGAATGAGCAATTGACTTTGGAGTGAGGTGGATGAATTTGTGAAGCATGCAAAAATGAGATGATCAAATTTCCCTCATAAAAAATGAACCTCTCTCTCACCCAAATTGTGGCCGGCCCTCTCTTGATCAAAATGGTGGAGGATAATAATCAAAACCAAGAAGGGAGGTGAGTGTAGAAAAAGCAAAGGGTGACCACATCCAATAAGTGATGATAACAACATCATCTCAAATTCTAATCAACTCAAATCTCATTAATGCAAGAAATGATGAAAGAAAAGAATGGAATCAAAAGATGCTATCATAATCTTTCATTTCACAAATACCCCCTCCACTAATGCTAATTTGCGAACTTGCAAATTAGCCCATCCATCACAAAAGTCCGGCCGAGAAGCAACAAAGGAAAACGGCCGAAACCGGAAAGCATACTGGCAACTTCAGAAAACTGATCCCGTAATAAATTACAGGAAAACCCCGCGACTGCATATACATGCCCGCATTTGTATTCCCACTGAATACAAATGCAAAGAGACAAAACAACACTGTCTAATACTAGGATCTGGCTTAAACCAAAACCCGCTAGTAAAATCCGTCCGATCACGATCCGTGCAATACCGCACGTATCTGATCGAACCCTGTCATATCTCCATACGGCCTCTACAGCGTTTCGCCCGAAACTTGAGTAACTGTGTGTAGTGGACTCTAAAGACTCGTCAATATTATGGCTGTGGATTTAACCACTAGCACGTCAGAGGTATTAGCCATACGTGACGGGCTACCAGCTATTGACCAAAAGAGACGTCGATGAGCGAACTCATCCTGACATCATACTGAGCCTGTCAGTGAAAATATCTGTACAGTCCGGTCCGTTCGTCTATGAGCATCGCATGGCGGGCCTAGGGTGTTGGTAAAAGTCAGACCCCTAAAAGCGGTACAAGTCATGTCGGAGTGTAGCCCAGAACACCCTGAGATACTCCTGGAATACCTACCAGTAAATCTCCTGCTTTGGCCAAGGACTTTGTGTAATGGCTCTCCTAGACACAGCGTGACCTCACCCCCAATACTGGGAGAGACGAACCCCTGCAGATCCGCTCACTGCCTCCATGTGGCTCGGGACTGTACCCAACTAAAACCTGTTTGCACGTCTTCTTTGAGCGTGGTAGGGTAGTAATCAAAGCACAGTGGGAACTCACACGAGACAAATGACGATCTCAGGTCGATGAACTAACCTGTACACATGTCACCAGGGAACTGCTATCTGACGTCAGGTATAAGACCAACTAGCATGTTCCCGGCGATTCCTGTCCGGTGTACTCATAACCCAATGAGCACCTGTATACATCTTAGGTGATCCAACTGACACCAGTGGCTTGTGAGACCGGCCACCGCCCCTCGTCGGGGTCTCGACTGTATACGCTAGTCTACTCTGGAGTATCGATGCCCTGTCTCGAAACTCCCTCGACTAGGGACCTTTTAAGGATGTGCTTATAGACCCCAGCTCCCACGTATATGATCGCTCTCATACTGCTGGTATTCAAGCAAGAATCCTAGGGGCTCTATCAACGTGCAATAGTGACCTGTAAGGTAACCTAAAGCAGTACACGATGATAAAGGTAAACCAGATAGCAT
The DNA here is from genome assembly GCA_030015575.1 of Agapanthus africanus. NCBI lineage: Eukaryota > Viridiplantae > Streptophyta > Magnoliopsida > Asparagales > Amaryllidaceae > Agapanthus > Agapanthus africanus. The sequence continues at coordinate 186,919,275 of CM057341.1, forward strand.
ACTATCATCTTGAGTAAGACTGTCCTACCGGGATAGGTCCTCCCTCAATCATTGCAATCGCGTGCCTGTGATCCAATAATTGACTCTGAGGGCACTATCTCCAACAATCTCCCACTTGCACTCAAGGCTAATTATTGCGATGTTGCATACTCACAGCCCGTGTGATACCGAACACCCAACTCCTCTACTAGTCAGTCTCACAAATCCCGTTTGCGAAACTATTGCGTTCGAGGAATAGCCTCAGCGAGTGGATCCGCTATGATGTTTCTTTCTATGTCTCTCTATATCTCAAGTTCGCGGAGAAAGCCATCTCCCGAAATGAGCAATACCTGTCTTAGAATGTGTCTGGATGTCTGATGGGACCTAGCTTATAAATGAACTCCAAATCCAAACTTCTTAGACTGTATCGTCAACTGAACTTAATCAGTATCCCGCGCCATGCCTCCCTCGGTATCCTCCTGGACCACCTGTCCATAATACCGCCCCTCGTCAGAGGGAAAAACTATAACTCTGACAACCTCCTTGTCGTCCAGGTCACCTTGGAAGCCTGGAATGATAACTGTCTCCCGAATGAGGCTGTCGTTATCATATCCCTAGAACATTCACTTATGTTCTAAACCTGCTTCCGACTGTTTCCCTAGGATAGGATCAATGTCAACTTATTGCATCTAATGCAAGAACAACATCTGGTGTGGTACTTGACATCTCATGATTGACTCAATTGCCTAAGCAAGTGATCTGCCAATCATGCACATCCCTCTCCCCTTTAGTCTGTAAGACACCTTTAGAGAGGGTGACTCCATCTCCTGCAGGTGCACTACGGTGCCAGGAGTCGTCCATTCTAAATACTCTTAGAATGCTGTCTAAGTATCCTGATTGGGAAACCACCCAAATCTAGATCTAAAACCATAGATCTAGTAACCAGTATGTCTGATATAATGTCCAAGTCCTATGTGGAGAAACCACTGTGTGACGACCAAAGTATAACCGATTGTAGTATAGGAATATCACTTCCTACTCTGTGTATGTCATCCAAATACCATGACATCACACCCTACTACCTTCTCAACAGATCCATCCCCTATTCTGATGAAGTCAAACCAATGACTGTCACATCAGAAATTGATGATCTATCTCCGCTATATCTGCTTTAGTCTATAAAATAGACATAAGCCACTTGTCCACCATGCTTCCGCTACTCCCACTGACCATGACAACCCTCTGGCAGAGTCATATAGACGTACACTTCTAAAGCCAGTTTAGAACGACGCTATACTCATCCTCCTGCCGGGTCTCACAGTCTGGAACAACAGCAATGGCAAGTCTGGGTAAACAAGAACTTCCCTGTCACCGTCCTTGAGGCTACCAGAGTACCTCTCGGGTGCCTGAAGTTACCCACCTTATCCGCGGAGTGGCCAATGGAATGTCAAACCAGATTGAATCTTTAGGTTCCTATCAAATCTTCAGTAATCGTTTGTGGTTCTGGAATCACTTCCAGTTCTACCATACTCCCACTACTGTTTTCTGAAAAAATCCATTTTTATTAAAACTGTGGTGAGTCTAGAACAATATCACTATTGATCTTCCAGATGGTAGAAAGTCAACCCTCGTCATAGCCTGGGTCAACCCACAAACAGCCATTACAGAAACGTGCCTTGAGTTATCCAGAGTCTGGTTTTAAGCATAGGCCGGACAACTCCCCGTACCTCAACATCGTTAAGATATGAATTGTTCTATATCCAATATAGAACCAGAGGCACTGATTTAATTGAACCAGATTCAAATCATGCAGCTGTCTCCAGTGCATGTCAAGTAAATGGAAAAAGGCCGATCAGTGTTACTCACCTTAGGTATGCTTCCAATTATGAGTAACCTGAAAGAGAGGCAAGTTCTCTTAATCATTACTATCAACTGAATACCACACACAAGTATCTACATCTTCGATCACTTTGAAGAATCCTGATACCTGCAATACCTGGTTCTCTACTTTATTCAAATACCTATAACTTCTCAAAATTCGGACCCTGTGTTTCCATAAAACACCTGTCTAAAAACTAGAGAAGTCATAAGTAAAACGAATATAGTACGAGGACCAACCCCTCTGTCCTAATGGACACTGAACAACATACAATACCATGTACAATTCCCTTGAGTCTAATAACTCACTCCCTGTGTGTCGCAGGTTGAAAACTGTATTTATGGTTAAGAAGAATTACACCGCTGTTTAATGCTCCTTACCTAACCATCCACTGATATAGGTAAATGTCATCGACATAATTTCAAAAAGGAATATCTCACTCTATAAAAATAGACGTACAGATATATCAATTTGAAATTGGTGCATAACAGCGGATATTCAAAACCAAATATTTGTCGTCCGGCAAACAACCCAGGTGACTTCCTTAAATATCACCGATTACAACGAATCCTGATATAATGAGGATGATCACCTAATTCCCAATAACTTACTCCCACTCATCATCTGTAAAATCATATAGATGTGAGAATCATACCTGGTAAATACATACCCTGGAGCAAGTGTCTAATTAGGAAATCAGTTTTCCTTTAACAGTACACAGTGAAACTGAAACATTAAAATATTTCGATGGGGTATCCCGGTATTCCTAGTAATGCCTCTTCCATTATCCATATTCACAACTATAACCGTGTAATTCTTTTCCATCTTTTCAAATCCCTTTCTATGTCTTTAGTCATTACCTTCTGTACACCCCTTTAGGCCAAATGGTTTTCTTCCTTCCCTACCGTTCGGCACCAGCCTATGGTTTGGAAGAAGATTATCCAATAAGCATAATGGGTGTACTGTCCTAATCCTAGGAACACTCGCAATGCGAGAGAAGGTGAAGATAAAAGACAACCGAATAAACCTTATTCTTATTTCTCCTGAACCAGAATCCATCCACGAACTGGAACAAGTTACTTTCGAGTTCGTATATAACCATACGATGGAGTATCCAATAAACTGTGGATCTTCGTAGTGATACGGAGTGTCCCGGAGAAATACAAAGGTGATTTAGGATTGGCGAAAAAATACTTGGTTTGGTCGTGAATAGCAGTCGCAATTTACTTTGCCCTCTTACTAATCCCTTGATATGTCTTTACTTAATACCTTCTGTACACCATCGTTGTGCTAATTGGTTTTCTTCATTCCCTACCGGTCAGCACCAGCCTAAGGTTTGGAAGAAGACTATCCAATTTGCGTAATAGGTGTACTATCTCCTAAACTAAGGAGTACTCGCAACCTGAGAGAAGGTAAAAGGAAAAGACAACTGAATAGTCCTATTCGTTTTCTCCAGAACCGGAAACCATCCTCGAATAAATTCCTTCGAGTTCGTATATAACCATACGATGGTTTTGTTCAATGGAAGTGGACGTTCGTAGTAATACGGGGTGTCCTGGAGAAAAGGGTAAAAGTAGGAGTGGCAATGAGGTTTGCATCTCTGACAATCCAAAAGCCAGTGTTTAAGAAGGTTCGGTTAATTTTGGTCACTGAGTCATAGTCTTAGGGTCGGGTCAATGGTCGTTGCCAAAGAGAGAGAGAAAAGAAACACTCAGCGTGCACTCTAACCTAGATCAGAATGGTTATCACTTTATCTAATCTGGAAACCTCCCACTGTAACCTCAAATTCTTCTCCAAACCCTAAAGAAAAATTAATCGGGATCACCCGAGGAGTAAACCAACTCATCAGTGGGAATCGGGATCCAACTATCATCGCATGATAACGTGACGGAATCCGCTCACGTTATCACACTCCAGAAGGTATACGCATATCTGGCAAGTTTCAGTTTCTTTAGAAACTCCCGATGTGATTTTTACCCCATGCTCTTATGACCTTGACGAAGGTCAACAAATGATAAGTCACATGTCAAGTTCTAACCGTCATTGTGCAGGTTAATTTGAACCCACCCGTACAAGCCCTTGACGAAGGTCAACAAGGCTATACGACTGTCCCAAACCAACGCATCTATCTATGCAGCAGAAAGGTAAAAAGCAGCTACTATACACTATGCCTTGACGAAGGTCAACAAACATAGCATGAATACTACATGCTACCCGTCTGAAATGACGGAGGGCTACGAATGGTTTCTGGCGAAAAACCTTTAACGTAATGAACTTGATATCGTTGAAGGAACCGGATAGCTTTTAAAAATATAGTGACGAAAACCTTTGCTAAAGAGGTCACTCTCGGTGAAGGGATCTCGGCTCTTTCCCCGTAGAATGAGGTGCAGGATATTCTAACTGAATACCACGATGCAAAGCAAAAGTAATCGGCTATAGTGAAGTTATTGCCCTGACACAAACTTTTGTCCAAGGGGTCACTCCCGGTGAAGGGATCTCGTCCTTTGCCTCGTCGACTGAGGAGCAGGATATTCCAACTGAATACCACGATGAAAAACAAAAAGAGAACGTCCTTGCAATAACAGCTTTTTGAAAAGTGTTCCAACAACATCAGAATAGGTTTGTTTAGCTTGCATTGATCCGAATCAACGCAGTCCCATCAATTGATCACACCAATAAAGAACGAAAATAATGATGTACGTATATGCCATCCGCATTCGCCACTGGATCCCGTCATCACCCGTTAGGTTACTTAACTAACGACAGAGCGGGGACTGGACTAGCGCGGATGCAAAACATATACAACATCTACTAGTATATATATATCAATATACAATATTGGCTCAAGGCGTGATTAAATTCAACATCACAGAAATGTAATAAGCATCACAGAACAATACAGATATCTGGGATCCCCGGGTTTCATAGAGCCGCTACTGAAAACCCGACGTTCCCCTGGTCGTGTGGATAGCCTGTGCAATGAAATCCTAGACCCCTACGGGCGCGACAAGTTACCCGTCAAAACCTGAAGCGAGGCAGCCCCCTTCAGCAACGTGAATGGACCACCCAGCACTTCACGGAATCCGGTAACTTAGGCACCCCTCCTGGGTCAACCTGTACCCCCTACGAGTGCGACGAATAGCCCGCCAATTCTAGAGTGAAGCCCCCTCCGTCTCAATGTCATGAGATGCGGGCCCGTTGACCTCTAGAACCCGGCTATCCGTGCAACCCACCTTGGGGTAATCCTAGTACAGAAAGTAAAATATACATACAACGAGTACATCGACCTCGACCTGGTCGTGCCCCAAAAGAATAATATACAATCAGGCAGTGACGGCAGTCCACATGTCGGACGCTCGCCCTGCGATATCAAATATACATAATACAACCAAATCTGTACTACCATTGCATCCAGGCTATCCCCCACGACCAATCCGCAACATCACAACACAACATAGAACATCAACGTGAATGTCACGTTCGCAAATCCGTCTAACCGGGCTATAGCAGTTAGACAGGATTTACCGATCAAGTGACATTCACGGTCGCAGATATAATGTAAATACTGTGAACTAGCATGTTTAAAATATCTGATCGAACAAATTTATCGAAGTGGGACCCAAGCACTACTGCAGCACTCAAAGAAAATCTGGGCCCAAACAGAATATCCCAAAACCCCTATTTCCAACCCAAAAGCCTACTGGAAAATTTTGGTGCAAAGATAGCACTTTCCCACCGCGGAACCGCGGCCAAACCCTGGTTTGGCCGCGGTTCCGCGGTCGTACTAAGGAATCGTTTCATCGAATTTTCCCAGAATGCTTAGAATTGCCTGCTTGTGTTTCTGAAACAACCTGAAAAATTTTTAGAGCTAAAAAAAAATTCGACAGAAACCTGAGCACTAGAAAATACAGTTTTTGGGATTTTTGTTCGATCGAGTTCTAAACATACTAGAGCAAGCTAGACTAGGTTAATGACGAGGCTCTGATACCACTGTAAGTGCACGGCGGCGCCCCGGCCGTCGATCCGACGCCGGAAATGTGGAAACGAAAAACTTTGCGAAACTTGCAAACCGGCACCACCGCGCACTATCAACCCGGATCGGGCCATTAACCTAACTACTAGCAAACTAAAAGATGGGTAGAGAGATATACCAAGCGATCCGTGTCCTTCGGTCTTCATCTCCACTCCGATCTCCTTATGGAATCTCCGGTCATCGTCTCCTCGTCGAAACGGGCACCTCATAGCCGGGTTCTTTTACGGGATCCCACCTCTGGACCGAGGCAACTCGGGCGCGAAGTTGGCTAGCCGACGCGTCCAAAGAATGCTGTAGGCAAGTGTAGTAACTTGTCTCTTTGGGGTTATGAAGTTGTCTTTGATGGAGGAATGAGCAATGGACTTTGGAGTGAGGTGGATGAATTTGTGAAGCATGCAAAAATGAGATGATCAAATTTCCCTCATCAAAAATGAACCTCTCTCTCACCCAAATTGTGGACGGCCCTCTCTTGATCAAAATGGTGGAGGATAATAATCAAAACCAAGAAGGGAGGTGAGTGTAGGAAAAGCAAAGGGTGACCATATCTAATAAGTGATGATAACAACATCATCTCAATTTCTAATCAACTCTAATCTCATTAATGCAAGAAATGATGAAAGAAAAGAATGGAATCAAAAGATGCTATCATAATCTTTCATTTCACAAATACCCCCTCCACTAATGCTAATTTGCGAGCTTGCAAATTAGCCCCTCCATCACAAAAGTCCGGCCGAGAAGCAACAAAGGAAAACGGCCGAAACCGGAAAGCATACTGGAAACTTCAGAAAACTGATCCCGTAATAAATTACAGGAAAACCCCGTGACTGCATATACATGCCTGCATTTGTATTCCCACTGAATACAAATGCAAAGAGACAAAACAACACTGTCTAATACTAGGATCTGGCTTAAACCAAAACCCGCTAGTAAAATCCGTCCGATCACGATCCGTGCAATACCGCACGTATCTGATCGAACCCTGCCATATCTCCATACGACCTCTACAGCGTTTCGCCCGAAACTTGAGTAATTGTGTGTGTGGACTCTAAAGACTCGTCAATACTATGGCTGTGGATTTAACTACTAGCACGTCAGAGGTATTAGCCATACGTGACGGGCTACCAGCTATTGACCAAAAGGGACGTCGATGAGCGAACTCATCCTGACACCCTACTGAGCCTGTTAGTGACAATATCCGTACAGTCCGGTCCGTTCGTCTATGAGCATCGCATGGCGGGCCTAGGGGGTTGGTAAAAGTCAGACCCCCAAAAGCGGTACAAGTCGTGTCGGAGTGTAGCCCAGAACATCCTGAAATACTACTGGAATACCTACCAGTAAATCTCCTGCCTTGGCTAAGGACTTCGTGTAATGGCTCTCCTAGACACAGCGCGACCTCACCCCCAATACCGGGAGAGACGAACCCCTGCAGATCCGCTCACTGCCTCCAAGTGGCTCGGGACTGTACCCAACTAAAACCTGTTTGCACGTCTCCTTTGAGCGTGGTAGGGTAGTAATCAAAGCACAGTGGGAACTCACACGAGACAAATGACGATCTCAGGTCGATGAACTAACCTGTACACATGTCATCAGGGAACTGCTATCTGACGTCAGGTATAAGACCAACTACCATATTCCCGGCGAGTCCTGTCTGGTGTACTCATAACCCAATGAGCACCTGTATACATCTTAGGTGATCCAACTGACACCAGTGGCTTGTGAGACCGTCCACCGCCCCTCGTCGGGGTCTCGATTGTATACGCTAGTCTACTCTGGAGTATCGATGCCCTGTCTCGAAACTCCCTCGACTAGGGACCTTTTAAGGATGTGCTTATAGACCCCAGCTCCCACGTATATGATCGCCCTCATACTGCTGGTAGTCAAGCAAGAATCCTAGGGGCTCTATCAACGTGCAATAGTGACCTGTAAGGTAACCTAAAGCAGTACACGATGACAAAGGTAAACCAGATAGCATACTATCAACTTGAGTAAGACTGTCCTACCGGGATAGCTCCTCTCTCAATCATTGCAATCACGTGCCTGTGATCCAATAATTGACTCTGAGGGCACTATCTCCAACAGCCTTCTCCCAGGCATGACCGGCACCCCCTCCCTCGACGGGGTCGCGCACGCGAGACTCGCCACAGCAGCTCAAAAACGATCTCGCCCGGAGACCTAAGAAGCCCTCACCAAGAGGCAGCCGAGCGGCTACCCTGCTCGGCTATCCCTGGCCGGTAGCTTCCTACCCCACAACGCCAGGGATCAAAGCCCTCGCCAAGAGGCACCGGGCAGTAACCCTGCTCGGCCCGTCCTTAGTAGGCCTCTTACGGCCCCTCCAGCGCTAAGGATCGAAGTCCTCACCAAGAGGCAGCCGAGCGGTTACCTTATGCAGCTATCCCTGGCTGGTAGTTCCCTACCCCACAATGCCAGGGATCGAAGCCCTCACCAAGAGGGAGCCGAGCGGCTACCCTGCTCGGCTATCCCTGGCTGGTAGCTCTTTACCCCATAAGTCCAGGGATTAAAGCCCTCACCAAGAGGCAGCCGAACGGCTACCCTGCTCGGCTATCCCTGGCTGGTAGCTCCTTACCCCACAATGCCAGGGATCAAAGGTCTCGCCAAGAGGCACCGGGCAGCAACCTTGCTCGACCCGTCCTTAGTAGGCCTCTTACGGCCCCTCCATCGCTAAGGATCGAAGCCCTCACCAACAGGCAGCCGAGCGGCTACCCTGCTCGGCTATCCCTGGCTGATAGCTCCTTACCCCACAACACCAGGGATCAAAGCCCTCACCAAGAGGCAGCCGAGCGCTACCCTTCTCGGCTATCCTTGGCTGGTAGCTCCTTACACCACAACGCCAGGGATCAAAGCTCTCTCTAAGAGGCAAATGAGAAGCTTCACTGTTCGGTCCATCCTTAGCATGCCTTGCACGGCCCCTCCAGCGCTAAGGATCGAAGCCCCCACCAAGAGGCAGCTGAGCGACTACCCTTCTCGGCTATCGCTGGCCGGTAGCTCTCTACCCCACAACGCAAAGGATCAAAGCCCTCGCCAAGAGGCACCGTACAACAACCTTGCTCGGGCATCCTTAAGGATCAAATCCCTCGCCAAGAGACACTGGCAGCAACCCTGCTCGGCCCGTCCTTAGTAGGCCTCTTATGGCCCCTCCTGCACTAAGGATAAAAAGCCCTCGCAAGAGGCAACCGGGCCCGCCCTTGCTCGGTTATCTCTGGATGGTAGCTCCCTACCCCACAACGCCAGGGATCAAAGCCCTCGCCAAGAGGCATCGGGCAGCAACCCTTCCCTGCCCGTCCTTAAGGATCAAAAGCCCTCTCAAGAGGCAACCAGGCTCGCCCTTGCTCGGTTATCCCTGGCTGGTAGCTCCCTACCCTAACACACCAGGGATCAAAGCCCTCGCAAGAGGCAACCGGGCCCGCCCTTGCTCGGTTATCCCTGGCTGATAGCTCCCTACCCCCAACACACCAGGGATCAAAACCCGCGCCAAGAGGCACCGGGTAGTAACCCTGCTCGGCCCGTCCTTAGTAGGCCTCTTACGGCCCCTCCCGAGCTAAAGATCAAAAGCCCTCAACAAGTGGCAACCGAATGGCTACCCTGCTCGGCTATCCCTGGCTGGTAGGTCTCTACCTCGCAACGCCAGGGATCCAAGCCCTCGCCAAGAGGCAGCCCAGTGGCTATCCTGCTCGGCTATCCTCGGCTGGTAGTTCCCTACCTCGTAACGCCAGGGATCTAAGCCCTCACTAAGAGGCAGCCGAGTTTCTTCCTGCTCGGCGCTTCCCCAGCGGTCAGCCTCCTGCCCATCAGACGCTGTGGATCCGAAGCCCTCTTCGCGAGGCCGCCGAGTTTCTTACTGCTCGACGCATCCCCAACGGGCAGCCTCCTGCCCATCAGACGCTGAGGATCCGAAGCCCTCTTCGCGAGGCTGCCGAGTTTCTTCCTGCTCGGTGCATCCCCAGCGGGCAGCCTCCTGCACATCGAACGCTGAGGACCCGAAGCCCTCTTCGCGAGGCCACCGAGTTTCTTCCTTCTCGGCGCATCCCCAGCGAGTAGCCTCCTACCCATCGGACGCTGAGGACCCGAAGCCCTCTTCGCGAGGCCGCCGAGTTTCTTCCGGCTCGGCGCATCCCCAGTGGGCAGCCTCCTGCCCATCAGACGCCGAAGATCTGAAGCCCTCTTCGCGAGGCCGCCGAGTTCCTTCTTGCTTGGTGCATCCCCAGCGGGTAACTTCCTACCCTACAAAGACACAGATCCAAGACCCGCCGAATAAACTCATACTCAACGCGCGATCAGCGTCTCAACTCCGGCCAAGGGAGGATACCCACCTTCCCGCACTCGTCCTTCATTCGACTCATACTCGATGCGCGACAACAAGAACGCCGTATCGTCCCCGAACAATCCACCACAAGGAATTACCAGTGCCAAGCCGCACAGAGAGAATCAAGCAGTCCACTCTCGACCCGACCCACAAAATAAATCGGAATGAGAGTAGGGAGATAATGATGATGCTCAATAACGATAATTCCTTAGATTGTGACACGTGGCGGATGAAGTGTCACATGCGTAAACTAGTTAGGCCCCTGAGGGCCACGGAAGGGGGAACCAGTGTGCTACAGCAGGGGTTTCCCTTAAACCCTGTCTCCGAGGTTGCACCCCACTCCTTACCCCCGAGCACCACAGCAGCCAAGCCAAGTGTCCCTTTGCTTTACTCCGAGCTATCATAGGCCTGAGCCTCCTCGGCCCTCCCGGCTCGTCTCCGGGCTACCGTAAAACCAAGATACGTCGGCTCTCCCGCTCGACCGTGAGCTCTCCCGCCGAGGTCATCTTCCTCTGTCTCATCGACCGACCAACGACATCGCTCACAGGCGCAACCGCCATCCCGCGAATCTTACCATGCACGAGATATCCTCCGGCCATATCCCACGTTCCACGCCATCACGATCCCCCATTAACGAGCCTGTCTCACCATTAATGGGAGAACCCGCTCATCATGCGGGCGTAACGTCGAGAGCGTAACGGCCGGCATGATTCTCGCGCCTGCCCTGCCTGCTGCCACCGCCATATAAACCTCTTCTTCATACAGTTCAAGTAAGCCATTTTTTACTCCACTAAGCCGTTACTCTGCTCAGATTTCCTCTCTAACTTGATCGTCGGAGGGTCATCGGTGGTACAACCACCCCAGGACTTCCTTGCAGGTAGCTCGGCGACAACCAACCTCAAACCCATTGAGATCCACACGCTTCAGGAGTCTGCCTCCAGATACAATCTCAGCCATCCCTCGCTGCCATCAGCAGATCAACGGAAGGTAATATCTTGGCGTGATCCAGGTCGCGTCACACAGAAATTCTCTTATTTACTTCATGAAATAATCTAGAAAAAGAAAAAGAAAAGTAAAGAAATCCACATTGAATTATATTTCCAACACATGCAACAAACATGTTTTTTTACCTTCATACTTCTTAGCAAAGTCTAATACAAAAGTTTTCTAATTGGTTAAAATGGCCCCACTTCCTAACAAGTTCGAATGCTTGTTCAATTATTTTCCCCCAATCCTAACCCCAATGTCTGACATACTAGAAAAAACCCTTGCACTTGCGTAGGGGCACCGAAATTTTCATCCGTATACTGAAAACAAAATGAACAGTACATTAAGCGATGATTTCTCAATATAGCTGTAGTAAGACAGTTGTCACGAGTTAAAAAATTTTGCATGCGAAAATTAAAGTGTATTATTGAATTTTGTTTACGAAATTTTGCAACGGTGACGGTATTTTAAAAATGATGGTTTTCGATATAATTTTCCGCTAGATGCAAAAAAAAGAGCATGGAATCTGTATATTTGAAAACAAAACGAACAATACATTAAGTAACGATTGCCTAATATAGCAATAATAAGATGGTTGTCGCATATTAAAATTTTCCATAACGAAGAAATAGTGTAATTTTCATGACGAAGTTAAAATGTATTATTAGAGTTCATTTATAAAATTTTGTAACCATGACTAAATTTTGAAAATCAGGGTAATTCCATATAAGTATCCCCCCAGATACCAAAAAGAGCATAAAAAACCAAAGTTTTCATCTGTACATTTGAAAGGAAAACGAACACTGCATTAAGCGATGATTTTCAAATATAGCTGCAGTAAGATGGTTGTCGTGGATTAAAAATTTCCATGATATAGTTAAAATGTAATTTTTCATGACAAAATTAAAGTGTATTATTAGAGTTTGTTTACGAAAGTTTGCAATCATGAAAAAAAATTTAAAATGAGGGACTTCCAATAATTATCCGCTAGATACCTAAAAAATCATGAGAAATCGAAGTTTCCATCTGTAAATTTGAAAGCAAAATAAACAGTGTATCAAGCGACGATTTCCTAATATAGCAGCAAAAAGATGGTTTTCGCAAGCTAAAAATTTTGCATGACGAAATTAAAGTGTGTTATTGGTGTTTATTTAGGAAATTTTATAACCGTAAGGTCCGTAACAAAATTTTGGAAATGAGGGTCTTCTATATAATTTTCCGTTAGATGTCTAAAAAGTGAGGGCTTTCCTACAATTTTTTCGCAAAAAGGTAAAATTGAGCTTGAAAATTCCAAGCTACATCCATATATATATTATATATCAATGTATATTATACTAGCATTTTGCAGTGCGATGCATGTTTTATTAATAAATGTGTAATACTTATATAAATCTGAATGAACTATTTAGCTTTATCCTATTTAGAGTCCAAAAAAATTTCATGAGCCCATAAATAAATAAATATAAAATTGGGGGCTTTTGGTTTAAAATTATTTTGAATATTAATAAGTGAAGAAAATAGTCATTTTATTTAACTTAGATCAAGAGTATTCTAGAGAATATTATGATATGCTATTTACCATATTTAAGTGAAAAAATATAGTTTTAAGCAAATGAAAGTAGAAATTGAAAAATGATAAGACTAAAATAACTTCTAGAAAGTTGTTTTTATTGTTTTATGTTTGAGTATAATGTAGATTGGATTTGGAATTCAACCTAATTTCTAGAAAATTCTTTTTTGCCTCAATTTTTGGACAATGTGGAGTGAGTTTGAAATTTAAATTAATAAAAGGTTTAATTATTTTTGTCTTTTTCTTTGATGATGTGGTGCCTCGAAGATTTGAGAAATTTTCTCTATTTTCTTTATTTTTCAAAAAATGGTGAAGGTGGATTCTAACCAATACCATTTGCATTTTAGATTAGTATATAGATAGCGTGTGTGTGTGTTAGGGGGGGCAAGGTTCAAGCTCTTTTTCGTTCTATAGCTAAAATTTCAAGCTTTATTTTTTGTCCTCTAACTATATATAGACACATACTCGCAAGGAGCCCAGTGGAAATGCACGGCTCTGTGAAAAATACCGGAAGATTCTGATTTGATTTTTTCATAAGACGGTGAATTTAAATGATTCATATTAAGATGGCAAGGACCCCCGTGCAAATGCACAGGTCCATGAAAAATACTGGAAGATTCTGTTTTGATTTTTTCATAAGACGATGAATTTAAATTATTCATATTAAGAAGGTTGCCTAATATAAAAGGTTTATAATTAATTAAATGAGGAATAATTTATAACAATTATGGGAAGATAAAATCTATATTGATAATGTGTTTGAATAAAAATACTTAATATGAAAATGGTTATTGTGTAGGAAAGGAAATACTTTGGAAAGATGTTATGCTACAATATAAATCGAATAGCAGTAGCTCATACGAAAATGTATTGTGTGCATTTGAATTACAACAAAATTTATAAATTCTACCGATAGTATCCTGGTCATTCTATTGATCTATTACAAACCGGTCTACGTTTTTTTAAAAAAACAGGAACTCTCGGTCTACAGTATATTTTAACGATCCGATCTGTTCAAGTTGATCACTCTACCCTCAAATATATGTGTATGAAAAATCAAAGAATTTGAAGACCTCCAGCCTATGCATCGATGGGTGCAAAAATGAACATCTTTCGATAATGCAACATAAACTTCATCCGATGCATAGGTTAGAGATCTTTAAATCCATTGATTTTTCATACACATATAATTGAGGGTAGGGTGATCAACTTGAATGGCTCAGATCGTTAAAATATGCCGTAGAACGAGAGTTCCCGCTTTTAAAAAACACGGACCAATTTGCAATGGAGCACTCTCATATGTGTGTGTGTTGTGGATATAGTGCCCTCAAGGCAACTATTGTAATTGCAGATAGGAAATCATGGTAATCGAAAGAAGACCTATACGATTAGAACAGTCTTGCTCGAGATGATAGTATACTATCTGGTTTGTCTTTATCATTAATGTGTATATGTTTTACTCGTTATTACGTGTCGCTAATATATAATGATAAACCCCGTAGGATCTTTGCTTGACTACCCGAGTTGTGATGGTGATCATACTTATGAGAGTTGGGTAGTCCATAAGCACATCTTTAAATGTCCTGAGTCGCGGGAGTATCGAGACTGGGCATCGATATTCCAGAGTAGACTAGTGTATACGTTTCTAGACCCCGACGAGGGGGCGGTGGCAGCTCTCATAGCCATTGGTGTGTTGGACCTAAGATTGTATAAAGGTGCTCACTAGAGGTGAGTATACTGGACGGACTCGCCGAGAACTTCTAGATGGTACTATGCCTATTGCCAGATAGCAGTTCTCTGGTGACAAGAGTACAGGTACTCTGTTAACCTAAGATCGTCATTTGTCTCGTGTGAGTTCCCACTGTACTTAGCTACTACCCTACCACAGCTTTACTGAGTCGTGGAAACAGGTTTTAATTGGGTACAGTCCTGAGCCACATGGAAGCAGTGAGCGATCGGAAGGGATTCATCTATCCTTGTATAGGGATTCGATATCGCGCAATGTTCTGTTGGCTATCACCATAAATTTAAGGCGGATAAGGTTTACTGATAGGAGATCAGTAGTTTCTCAGTAGGTGATGAGCTTGACACCGACACGACTTATCGGGTTATTAGGGGTCTAACGTTATCTACCCCCTAGAACCAGTATGCAATACTCTTAGACGAAGAAAATGGATCTTACGGAGATTGTCACTTACAGGCTTTGTAGGGATACAGACGAGCTTGCTTATCGAACTTGCTTTTGTTTAATACATGGGTAGCCATTACGTACAGCTAGTGCCGCTGACGTGCTTGTGATTAAACTCACTGGCAGCGTATTTTCGAGTTTATAGAGTCCAACACAGAGGGTTTCCCGGTCAGGCAAAAAGATGTATTGTGCGTATTTTGATACGTATTGGAGTTTGATTAAATATGTGTATTTTATACACATATTTTAATCGGACATTTTGATAATACTGGTGGGTTTGAAAGATAGCCGGATCATTGTGAGACGGTATTATATCTCTCATTTTCTCTCTTTTGGTAATTTTATTTTGATACGAATACGGGTGTTTATACGAATATGAGTATTTGTATGAATATGGGTATTTGTATCTTGATTCGAATACGGGTATTTGTACGAATACAATATTTTTATTTTGATAAGAATACGGGTATTTATACGAATACGGGTGTATGTGCATTTATTGCATATACATTTGTATATGTGTGTAAGTATGTATTCATACATACCTCTTTCTCATTCTACTATTTTTTAGAAGTTGTGAGAAGAGTGTGGTTTAGTGTGAGCTTGTGACTCACTTGGTGAGTCACAAATCCACCCACTCTCCTCAAAAGAAAAGAATAAAAGAGGAATAAAGATATTCTAAGTTCTTTTTATGCATAATCATCTTCTCTCGACTTCTTTTTCTTTGCTAGCTTTCTAAAGAGAAAGGAAAATGGCTAAAGAGAGAAAATCATGAGATAACACCACTATGTCATTCTCACAATCTATTCCTAGCAAGCTTAGTTTGTGATTAGCTTCACATGATATTCTAGCGTGAAGCTAGAGCTTGATTCCGGCTTTCCTCGGGTGGATCATTTTTGCCACGGTCAATCGTCTTGCAAACTTGATCCTAACGACTTTGGAGCCAAACTAGAGTCCTTAGAACGGTGTAGGATTCTTCCGCGATTAGGAGGACATGCTACAAAGATAGCTAGAACCCTAAACTTCTGGTTAAGATTGCTTGCGTTTTTCTAGTTTAGTGTTTGGAATCGATTCTAGAGTTTTGATCGCTAGTGCTTACATAAAAGTTTTTGTTTTCGCTTCCGTCTTCGCCGTGAGTCTTATGGTGCGAGCACTAGGGACCTAACAGTGGTATCGGAGCCAAACCAAACACTTTAACTAGTTGTAGATGATGCAATAGATTTGAAACCGAAATTTTATCTGTATTAATTTCAAATTCCAAGTTTCTGTAGGATTTTCAAAACGGCACCTGGAAATTTTTTAAAGTATGCATGTGGACTTTTTTTGAAGTAATAAAACGTGGTTCAAAACTTGAAGACCCATTTCAAATTTTGGGCCAACCAAAAATTCATTTTGGATGACCTGGGTGGCCTAAAATTGGAGTTAGGTCCATAGGTTTTGGAAGGGGCTTGGGATAAAGGAAACTTGATTTTTGGTACTATTCGTTTTTGCCCAGTTTTTGTTTTGTATCGTTTGTGCATTAGGACAACTCAGGAAAGTTTTTAATTGAAACTTTAGCATCGTTTATGATCTATATCTTTGTTGTAATGTGTTGATAAATGTCGTCTAATTACTACACGTTCGATTTGAAGGGGTTGCAAATATGTTGTTTCTTGTTCTGTAATATATGTAGTTTATGATGGTTTAGACGAATTGTCATGATCGATTGCTTCCATGTGACTTGTTTGTACAGTTTTGTTATATTAGTTGTATATTCGTTTATTCGGGACGAGCGGCCGGTTTATGTTCGTCGTTACCAGTGTTTGTATATTCTTTTTGGGACACGACCGGGTTAAGGTCGTTGTCGCCATTGTATATATTTCTTTTTTATACTAAGAAAACCCGCGGAGAAATGCTCGAGTTGCTGGGTTCTATAGTGGGGTAGGTGGCTATCTCATGGTGTTTGTGAAAGTCGATGTCGCACACCCCACGTAGTTTGTGGGGAGGCGGAATTTATAAAAAACGATTTTATGACTTGCAACATCGACCTATCATACAGGATCTTTTCGGAAACCTTAACTAGCTAAACACTTAGAGGTTTTAAACTACTTTGAAAGAGTTTTATACCTCTTAGATACATGTCCTTCGGGTCTTTTTCTCTTTTGCTTGAGCTCCTCGAAGGTGAGGATCTAACTCGTTCGTCGGCCTCCTCGTGTCAAAAACGATCCACCCGAGAGTTTATGGTTCAAGCTCCAACCTCAAAACCGAAATAACTAAAGTACCTAGTTCGCTAATCTAGATAGCTTAGGAGATGTAAAGAGTTAATTGGACTATATTATCTCATAAAACCCTAGGATTCACAACTCATGTGAGGGTTAGGGTTTTGAGTAAGAAGGAGGAGAGCAATGGAGAGAGAATGAAAAAGATAGAATGAACAAAGTCTTGTGCAAGTGAAGAATGGCTAGTACTTTTCTCACATCAAGCATGCAATATTTTCAATAGAAAATTGTAGCCATGCTTCAATAGTAAGTGCAAACCAATAAACTAAAGAATTATCCATGCTTCACCCATGCCACAAATATCTCCATTTTCCACCTCATTAATCTATTTTCCAAAAATAGATAAAACCATAATGAGGTGTCCCTTTCTAGAAGCATCTCTTGTAAAATTACAAAAATGCCCTCACCGTATATACATACCCGTATTCGTACTCTAAAAAATACGGATACAAAGAGATAAAAATAATCCAACAATATAATACTAGAATTCGGCTTAATCCTAAGCCCACTAATATTATCCGTCCGAACAACATCCGTGTAGCCAGTACACATATATGATCGGAACCCTGCACGTAAAACCATACGACCTCTACATCGTTTTGCCTGAAACAGGGAAACCCTCTGTATGGGACTCTAAAGACTCGACGGTATGATGGCAGTGGGTTTAACCACAAGTCCGTCAGCGGCACTAGCTGTACGTAACGGCTACCCAGGTACCTGTCGAAAAGAAGGCCTACGAGAGAACTTATCTGAACCCTTACTGAGCCTATCCATGACAATCTTCATATAGTCCGATATGTACGTCTAAGAGTATCGCATATCGGGCCTTGGGGGTGGTAAACATCAGACCCCTAATAGCGCAATAAGTAATGTCGGTTTAGAGTCCAATACACCCTGAGAAACTACTGGTGTACCTACCAGTAAATCTCACATGCCCTGCCCAGGGACTTTGTGTATTGGCTATCCAAACACAGCGCGATATCAACTCCCAATACCGAGAGAGTCGAATCCCTTCTAACGCCTACTTCCTCCAAGTGCTTCGGGACTGCACCCAACCACTACCTATTTGCATGACTCATTTGAGCCATGGTAGGATAGTAATCTAATTACAGTGGGAACACACTTGAGACGAATAGTGATGTCAAGTCAAAATACTAACCTGTACTCATGTCACCCAAGAACTGCTAACTGATGATAGGTATAATACCAACCAGTAGTTCCCAGCGAATCCATCCAGTGTAACTCATAACCCAATTATCACTTGTATACTATTTCTGGTACCACATACAAATGGCTGCGTGACAGGACATCTCCCCTGACTGGGACGAGAAGCGTATACACTAGTCTAGTCTAGAGTATCGATGCCCTGTCTCGATAATCCTACGACTAAGGACAACTTAAGGTTGTACTTATAGAATTCCCAGCCCCCACTAGTGTGACTGCCATCACAATGCTGGTAGTCAAGCAAAGATCCTAAGAGCTCTATCAATATGTATTAGCGATATACTAAAAGAAACATATACACATAATAAGATAGAATCAAACCAGATAGCATACTATCATATTGAGCAAGACTGTTATTATATCTGTGTATATCCCAACCTTCCAAAATGTAATATATAATCCAGTACTATACAATAATGGCCTCTAGGGCATATATCATTAACAATCTCCCACTTGCACTAAGACCATGTATTGGCATATCGCAGACCTAATATCTCGAATAGCCTCTCAAACTACGTCTAAGGGATGGCTTTTGTGAGTGGATTTGCAGAGTTGTTCTCCGTGTCTACTCTCCGCACCTCGATCTCCTGGCAATCTACGATCTCCCTGATCAGGTGATACCGCCTCAAGATATGTCTGGACTTCAGATGGGACCTTGGTTCCTTCGCTAAAGCTATAGCTCCGTTGTTGTCACAATACAAAAATATTGGATCAACAATGGACGGAACCACTTAAAGTTCTGTAATGAACTTCTTCATCCAGACTACTTCGTTTGTGGAGTCACCTGGAGCGATATACTTTGCCTCCATCGTCGAGTCAGTAACTGTATCCTGCTTTGAGCTCTTCCAATAGACCGCCCCTCCATTGAGGGTAAAGATATAACCAGACATGGATTTGGAGCCATCCTTATCACTCTGGAAGCTAGAGTCGACGAAGGCCTCGATCTGGAGGTCTTTACTGCCGTACACTAAGAACAGCTCCTTAGTCCTTCTCAGATACTTGAGAATGTT
The DNA here is from genome assembly GCA_030015575.1 of Agapanthus africanus. Lineage (NCBI taxonomy): Eukaryota > Viridiplantae > Streptophyta > Magnoliopsida > Asparagales > Amaryllidaceae > Agapanthus > Agapanthus africanus. Next base: position 186,938,724 of record CM057341.1, read on the forward strand.
CTTAACTGCTATTCAGTGCTTCTCCTTAGGGTTTGACCGATACCTGCTTACCACGCTTAGTGCGTAAGCAACATCTAGTCCAGTACACAACATCGCATACATTATAGATCTTACTGCAGAAGCGTAAGGTATAATACTCATGCGATCCCTTTCCAAATCAGTCTTGGGAGACATCTCTTTGGAGAGGGTGATCCCGTGACAAGCCGATAGATTACCACGCTTGGAATCATCCATACTAAATATTTTCAGTATGGGGTCGATGTATCTGGACTGTGAAAGTCCCAACATCCTTTTAGATCTATCACGATAGATCTAGATCCCTAGAATGTACGAGGCATCACCCAGGTTTTTCATGAAGAACTTCTGTGACAAGAATCCTTTGACTGATTGTAGCATATGAATGTCATTTCCTATCAGGAGAATCTCATCCACGTACAAGACGAGGAATACAACAGTTATCGCTACAATCTTACTATAAATGCATGGTTCATCTGGATTTTTGATAAAGTCAAATTCTTTGACCATCTCATAAAAGCAGATGTTCTAACTTCACGATACCTGCTTTAATCTATAAATGGATTTAAGCAACATGCACACTCTTTCGCTGCTCCCACTCTCTATGAAACCCTCTAGCCTGATCCATATAAACACACACTTCCAAATTTCCATTCAGAAAAGCAGTCTTTACGTCCATCTGCCAAATTTCATAATCCTGGAAGGCAGCAATGGTAAGAAAGATCCGAATGGATTTAAGCATAGCTAGTGGAGAAAACGTTTCATCATAGTCCAAGCTAGGTCTTTGATGAAAAACTTTTACTATAAGTCTAGCCTTATAGGTTTCAACCTGTCCATCTGCACCAATCTTCTTTCTGAATATCCATTTGCAGCATACGGGTTTTACGCCTTGAGGTGCAATGTCCAAAGTTCAAACTTTGTTGGTGTATATGTATTCCATTTCGGTTCGCATTGCATCCAGCCATTTTATTGAGTATCGGCTCGTAATAGCCTACTGGAAACTAGTTGGCTCATCATAATTTATGATGCAATCATCTCTATCCCCGTCTATGATAAAGCCGTAGTATCTCTCGGGCGGATGAGACTGCCTACTAGATCTGCGGAGTGGCGTAGGGACGTCTGGTTCTTTTGAAACTCTGGTTCCACCATGCTTTCAATAATAGTTTGTGGTTCTGGAATTGCTTCCAGTTCTATTGCACTCCCACTTATTTCGAAATTGAGTCTCTAGAAAGTGGGAATGCCGAGAAACAAAAACCTTTTGTTCCTCTGCGTAATAGAAAAGATACCCCATAGAGTTCCTTGGGTATCCCACAAACGTTCACAGTACTGATCGTGCCTCGAGCTTGTCTATATGCTGCTTTTTGAAAAAAACCGGACATCCCCATTTCTTAATATACTTAAGATATAATTTCTTCCAACTCCATATTTCATATGGTGTGGTAGGAACAGATTTAGAAGAAACTTTGTTCAAAAGATATGCAGCAGATTCTAGTGCATAACCCCAGAAGGATCGCGGTAACTCAACGTTACTCATCATAGAACGTACCATATCTAATAATGTGCGGTTCCGTCTTTCCGGTACACCGTTGTGTTGATGTGTGTATGGAGGAGTAAGCTGAGATAGAATTCCATTCTCTTTTAAATAATCCAGGAACTCGATACTTAAGTATTCACCACCTCGATCAGATCGAAGTGTCTTGATACTTTTTCCTGTTTATTTTTCCACTTCATTCTTGTATTCTTGGAATTTCTCAAAGGCCACGGATTTATGTTTCATCAAGAATACATGTCCATACCTTAAGAAATCATCCGTAAAAGTAATGAAGTAGGAACAACCATTTCTTACATGTGTAGATATTGTACCACACACGTCGCTGTATATGAGTCCCAAGAGATCGGTGGTTCTTACTCCGTGTCTAGTGAACAGAGTCTTTGTCATCTTTCCTTTGAGACATGATTGATAATTTTCATAAGACAGATATTCAAACGGATCCAAATATCCCTCTTTATGTAACATCGTCAACCGTGTTTCATTGATGTGACCTAGTCTACAATGCCATAAGAAATCTTGATTTAATTCTGGAGACTTTCTTTTAAGTGTGTTCTGGACATTGAAAACTTGGTGTTGATTTAATACGTATATACCGTTGTCTAGTGTACCTGACCCAATCAAACCAAGATTAAAGTGAATGTTTACAACATTGCTTACAAATGTAAAACCATAACCTTATTTAGATAGTAAAGATACAGAGATGATATTACATGTCAAACTAGGTACACAAAAACAGTTAAGCAAAACCAAAATGTGTCCACTTCTCAATCCTAGGTGATATTCCCCTATGGAAATAGCATCCACGTTCGCTCCGTTAGCTACCCTGAGGGTCATATCACCTGCCTTGAAAACTCTAAGGTTTCTCAGTGCCTGCAATGAATTACAGATATAAGATCCTGATCCGGTATCCAATACCCAGGAAGTAGAGTTGATTGACAGACAGTTTTCAATCATAACACACCTGAAGCCAAAGCCAAAACTTGCTTCGAATCCTGGTTGTTGGCTTTCCAAGCCCTGCAGTTCTTCTTCCAATGTCCTTTCCTGTGATAATAGAAGCATTCCTCTTTCTCTATTGTCGGCCCCCCAACTTTTTCTTTGCCCTTCCCCTGTACCTTATTGACACCTCCTTTCGGTTTGGTAGGGGCCTTCTTCTTCTTCCCCTTGGCTTTCGCTATGGATCTAGAGGAAGAAGGTTCCCCAATAAGTAGAGCGGGTGTATTCCTGGTTTTCTTTAGGGTGCCCTCTACACTCCTCAATATATTGAGGAGTTCTGAAAGTGTAACTTCCTTATCTTGAATATTGAAATTCAAGATAAACTGGGCATAGGTAGATAGGAGGGACTGTAGAATCAAGTCTGTATATAACTCGTTCTCCAACGTGGTCCCAAGGTCCGCAAGCTCTTCAATATAGCTAATCATCTTAAGGACGTGGTCCCCTGCAGATAACCCGATAGCTAGCCTCCCTTGAAACAATTTCTTCGAGATCTCGTATCTTGTGATACGAGATTGCTCTCCATATAAATTTTTGGTATGGAGGAAGATGGAAGCTAAGTCCATCTTCTCATGCCGCCTCCGGTGTTCATTATCCATTGATGCCAGCACGAGGCACTTGGCTTTCTCATAGTCTAATTCCCATGTCTTATGGATCTTTATATCCACGGCGGTGGAATCTGGACCTAGGACGGCGTGGGCTTTGGTAGTAAGGAGGTAGCCCATCATGTCATAGGTTATGGCCATATGGACATTCCTTAGCCAATATTTATAGTTTGACCCCGTCAATATATTTTTATCTAGCAGTAACTTAAGACCTGTCATTTTAGTCGCTGCAATTAGGAGAGAGAGAAGAAACACTCAGCATGATACTCTTGCAAGTTTTGATTGATTATTAGTTTATCTAAACAGGATGACTCCCACTTTATTCTCAAATTCTCTTTCAAACTATAAAAGAAGAATTAGTCAGGATTAATTGCACCCTACAATTCTTGCTTAACCTTTTGGCCAGACTAGTGTCAGTACTTCGAGAAAGGTTTTCCAACGCTTTCGCGAAGTTCATTAATTACATAACCTCTTTTCCTTGGAGGCATAGTCCCGCTAACATCGTTCTAGACACCTACTTGGTTTATACCATTGATTATAAAGTGAAAAAATCTTCCGAGGAGTAATAAAACTCACGATGGGATCGGGATCCAACTATCATTGTGTGAAAGCTTTGAAGGAATCCTATCAAAATCATCACACTCCAGATGATATGCAAAACTAGCAAATTTCCTTTTCCTTTGAAACTCCCGATGTGGATTTTTGCCTCAGGCATTTATGACCTTGACGAAGGCCAAAATATCATAAGACGCAAGTCAAGTTCTATCCATCATTGTTCAGGTTAATCTGAACCCATTAGTACAAACCCTTGACAAAGGCCAAAATAGCTGTACGCCTGTCCCAGATTAACGCATCTATCTATACTACAGATGAATACCCATCAGCTACCAATCACTATGCCTTGGCGAAGGTCAAAATACATAGTATGAATACTACTGAATACCCATCTGAAATGATGGAGGGCGATGGCTGGTTTTGGCGAAAACCGTGAACGTAATGAACTTGATATAGTCGAAGGAACCATGATAGTTTTTAAAAGGAGTGGTTTAGGCTCCGCATTTAAAAGTTGTTTTTAAAGAAAACCGGGTGGTTTTGAAATTGTTCCAACGATTTAACTTTGGTTTATTTTCTTTGCATTAAAGAATATTAATGTTGTCCCATCATTTAATCCTATCATTGCTGAAAGAAACGAAAATAGAACGTATGCTTATACCATCCGCATTTGCCACGGGCCCCCATCATCCACCGTTAGGTTACTTAATTAACGGCAGAGGGGGGCTGGACTAGCGCGGGTGCAAAACATAAGCAACGTTTATTATATATATATAATATATATGTATATGTATGTGTGTGTGTGTGTGTGTGTAGCCATTCATCTCACGTAATAATAGTCATTCCAGATCACAGATCACAGCAACACAGATGAATATATTGGATAAACTAGGATTTCCGTTTTTCGTTTTTGACTAGAACAAAAATCGAATTCCACGGTCGTGATGAATAGCCAAACCCCAACATAGACCCTTACGGGTGCGGCAAACTACCCGCCAAATTTCCAAAGTGAAGCAACCTCCCTCAATGAAATGAGTAGTCCACTCGGCACTTCAAGAACCCGGTAATTTGTGCACCCCTCCTTGGGTCTATCCTAGGTGCAAGAAAAAGTAAATGAAATAATACAACGGTGGCTACAATCTTAACCCGGATGTTCCCCGCAAAAGAATATTACATCAATTTATAAATATACATGAATGAAAGAAAAGAACGCTCTTCTCACATCCCCCGGCTATTCATTAACGAAGATCCAATACTTCATATCCACAAACCATCAACAAGATACTTGATATGTGCAACCCCCACTAATCGACATATAGGAATTAGTAGACGTTTAGCAACACATATACTAACAAAATACATAGTTAATCAAGAATTTAGAATTTCGATCGATAATAACTTTCCACATTACCCCATGTACAAACCAGTACACAAACAAATCTGGGCAAAAACCAAATGTACCAAAAATCATATTTCCAAGAACCTGAACCCTAGAAAAAAAATTGGACCACATTGGCCACAATTAAGCCGCGGATCTGCGGCCAAATGACCTATTTGGCCACGGATTAGCGGTTGAATTATGAGCTAATGTGCTCAAAAAAATTTCTTCGTCCTATAAATGCCAGCACATAATTTTAAGGTCACTAAAATAATTTTCTGAACAACTTTAGAAATCAAACAGCAAGCATTAAACGGAAATGCGATTTCGGATAATTTTCGTCGATCGAAGTTCTAAATACTTGCTAATAATCTAGTTAAGGTTTAAGTATGCTCTAATACTAATGTAAGTCGATGTCGCACACCCCATGTGGTTTGTGGGAAGTCGGAATTTACAAAACGATTTTATGACTTGCAACATCGACCTATCATACATGATCTTTTCGGAAACCTTAACTAGCTAAACACTTAGAGGTTTTAAACTACTTTGAAAGAGTTTTATACCTCCTAGATACAAGACCTTCAGGTCTTCTTCTCCTTTGCTTGAGCTTCTCGAAGATGCGGATCTAGCTCAATCGTCGGCCTCCGTGTCGAAGAAGATCTACCCAAAATTCTATGGTTCAAGCTCCAACCTCAAAACCGAGGTAACTAAAGTATCTAGTTCGCTAATCTAGGTAGCTTAGGAGATGTGAAAGTTAATTGGACTATATTATCTCATAATACCCTAGGATTCATAACTCATGTGAGGGTTAGGGTTTTAAGGAAGAAGGAGGAGAGAAATGGAGAGAGAATGAAAAAGATAGAATGAACCAGGTCTTGTGCAAGTGACGAATGGGTAATACTTTTCTCACATCAAGCATGCAATATTTTCAATAGAAAATTGTAGTCATGCTTCAAAAGTAAGTGCAAACCAATAAACTAAAGAATTAGCCATGCTTCACCTATACCGCAAATATCTCCATTTTCCACCTCATTAATCTATTTTCCAAAAATAGATTAAACCATAATGATGTGTCCCCTTCTAGAAGCATCACTTGTAAAATTACAAGAATGCTCTCACCGTATATACATACCCGTATTCGTACTCTAAAAAATACGAATACAAAGAGACAAAAATAATCCAATAATATAATACTAGAATCCGGATTAATCCTAAGCTCACTATTATTATCCATCAGAACAATATCCATGTAGCCAGTACATGTATATGATCGGAACCCTGCATGTAAAACCATACGGCATCTACATCATTTCGCCTGAACCAGGGAAACCCTCTGTGTGGGACTCTAAAGACTCGACAGTACGCTAGCAGTGGGTTTAAACACAAGTCCGTCAGCGGCACTAGCTGTACATAACGGCTACCCAGGTACTTGTCGAAAAAGAGGCCGACGAGCAAACTCATCCAAACCCCTACAGAGCCTATCCGTGACAATCTCCATACAGTCCGGTATGTTCTTCTAAGAGTATCGCATAACGGGTATAGGGGTGGTAATCGTCAGACCCCTGATAGCGCAATAAGTCGTGTCAGTGTAGAACTCAATACACCCAGAGAAACTACTGGTGTACTTACCAGTAAATCTCACATTCCCTGGCCAGGGACTTTGTGTATAGGCTATCCAAGCACAGCGCGATATCAACTCCCAATACCGAGAGAGACGAATCCCTTCTAACCCCTACTGCCTTTAAGTGCTTCGGGACTGCACCTAACCACTACCTATTTACACGACTCATTTGAGCCGTGGTAGGGTAGTAATCTAAGTACAGTGGTAACACACTCGAGACGAATAGTGATGTCAAGTCAACGGACTAACCTGTACACATGTCACCCAGAACTACTAACTGACGATAGGTATAATACCAACCAGCAGTTCCTAGCGAGTCCGTCCAGTGTAACTTATAACCCAATGAGCACCTGTTACTATCTCTGGTACCGCATACCAATGGCTTCGGGACAGGCCATCTCCCCTGACTGGGATAAGAAGCGTATACACTGGTCTACTCTGGAGTATCGATGCCCTATCTCGATAATCTTATGACTAGGTACAAGCTTAAGGATGTGCTTATAGACTATCCAGCCCCCACTGGTGTAACTGCCATAACAACGCTGGTAGTCAAGCAAAGATCCTAAATGCTCTATCAATATGTATTACCGATATGCTAAAAGAAACATATATACATATTAAGATAGAATCAAACCAGATAGCATACTATCATTTTGAGCAAGACTGTTATTATAGCTGTGTATACCCCAAGCTTCTGAAATGTAATATACAATCCAGTACTATACAATAATGGCCTCTAGGGCATATATCACTAACAGTTTGAGATCAGGCCGCCTCACTCTAGAATTGGCGAGCTGCTCGCCGCACTTGTAGGGATTTAAGATAGACCTATGGTGGAGTGCTCAAGTTACCGGATTCTTAGAAGTGTCGGATGGTCCACTTATGACATTGAGTGTGTGTTGCCTCACTTCTAGGATTGGCGGTTAACTTGCCTCACTCGTAGAGGTCTTGATTCGATATTGTACGGGCTATCCACATGACAGGGGAACGTTGCGTTTCATTTATGGCTCAAATGGAAACTCGGGGCTCTTAGTTTATCCGCTATTCCATATTGCTTTTTGGTTTATCGTATGCCTGTGATGATTATTACTTGCCTGCAATGATGATAAATACAGTAGTTACTTCTGTAGGGTTCCTAGGCACACTAATGAGGTCCCACAAGGCATCAACCATGCCAAATTCAAAATTTCCCGGTGCCGAGAAACCCTAAACTAGATCGTTGACTAGAGATTAGGCGAAAACTAATGCAAGCAAACAACTTTACTCTGAAGTGAATGGAAATACAACCTTTGTAGATCCGGTCCACCATTTCTTTAGTTCCGTGTTGACGTCCCTCCGCTGCGATCATCGGGATCCCAGACCCTAGTGTTGATTTCATCGGAGAAATGGGCGGGCGAGGTCATTGACTTCGATGCCGAAAATGATCTACGTCGAGGCGACTCAAACTCGAGCTCCACCTTCACTAGGTCATGGAACTTGTGAAGATAACACACTCTACTACATGGCAAGTGGTAGAGGATGAAGAAATAGGAAGTGGGTTCACTTTGGATTTAGATTTCTCACTTGATTTCATCACTTGACATTTTTGTAGAAAGCTTTTCTTTCTTCATCAAGAAGAAGAAGAAAGAAATGAAAAATGAATTATTCTTCAAAAAGAAAAATGAAGTGATATGTATCATAATGCAACCATGGGTGAGCCTAACAAGTGTAGAGACTAAACTAGGGTTAGGTATAATGGTTAGGTTTAGGATGAAGACAAAGTGGTGGACTTTCAAAGATGCTTTGAAGCTTCAAGAAGCTTCAAGCAAAGAAAGAAAAATAAAGCCACCATTTCATCTTTTCCAAAATGAATAAATAAATAAATAAATCAAACCCTAACCATTAACCTAATCATAGTTTAAAGCAAACATACACCCAAGTTTGCATGTATCATCAAACATGATACAAATAAGTGCACAAAACTATATCACATATACAATGTGCACATCAAGTGAGAAAATCCATCTTAAGTGAACAAATACTAGTTAATGTAAAGTAATATATCAAATATATAATTATACATCAAATCATTAAATCAACACTTGATTTAATGATCCGGTCATATCGCATATAACCGACTAATATCAAGTGTATCAATGTATCAAATCAACACTTGATCCGGTAACTCGGCTATATCATATATAACCGTCCAATGATACAAATCGCGAGAATAGAATACAGTATCACATACTGGTATTATTCTCGGTCCCGCACATATCTCATATGCGCTCCTATTTCGTTTCGCTTGAGCCAGGAAACCTCTGTGTAGGACTCTAAAGACTCGTCAATACGCTGGCAGCAGGTGATGATCATATCAAACACCCACAAGCCGCAAGCGGTCTGCTAAACGTAACGGCCACCTGGGTATTGAGCGATCAGAAGATCAACGAGGAAGCCCGCTCACACTCCTGTGAATCCAACCAGTAACACTTACCGCACAGTCCGGTCTGATCGTCTGATATGTCGCATATCTTGCCTAGGGGTGGTAAACGTCAGACCCCAGTAGCTCGATAAGTCGTGTCGATATGAGGTCTATAACAGTTCGAGAAACTACTGGTAACACTTACCAGTAAATCTCAGCAACCCTGGCCAGGGATTTCCGGTTATAGCCAATCGAATACAGCGCAACATCAACTCCCTATACCGGGAGAGACGAATCCCCTCCTATCGCTCATTGCCTCCATGTGATTCGGGACTGTACCCAAAAGCCACCGTTTTGCATGCCCTCTTGGACGTGGTAAGGTGGAAATCAAAGCACAGTGAGAATTACACAAGACTCTATGATGATCTCGGGTCAACAGACTACTCTGTACCAGTGTCACCAGAGAACTGCCATCTGACGTAAGGTATAATACCATCTGGGAGTTCTCGGCGAGTCCGTCCAGTGTACCCAGTCTCCACTGAGCACTCGTATATCATCTCTGATGTCAAACACCAATGGATATGGGATCATCCATCGCCCATCTGTATGGGTCGAGAAGGTATACGCTAGTCTACTCTGGTATATCGATACCCCGTCTCGATACACCCACGACTAGGGACCTTGAAGGATGTACTTATGGACTACCATGTCCCCACTAGTATGATCCGCATCATAGTCCAGGTAGTCAAGTACACATCCTAAGGGCTTTACCAACATGTAACAGAGAGACAATCAGTGTACACGTTAAGGTAAAGAGCAACCAGATAGCTTACTATCATGTCGAGCAAGAAAGTCCTCCCTATATATGTCCAAGCATCCACTACAATATACATCCTATGTATAGTAATGGCCTCTAGGGCATACATATAACTAACAACTTCTATATGTTTCGCATCTATGCTAGTCATGCCTCTGCCCTGCCGTAAGTTAAATAACCTTATATTGAAGACCCGAGATCCCGTGACGAATGCGGATGGCATATAAAGCATGCTATTTTGGTTTTTTCTGTTGTGGCTGGAAACTTTAAAATGATGAGACTGCGGTATATGCAAGGAAAATAAACCTAAATGATGTTGTCAGAATCAAATTTTTAAAACTACTCGGTTTTCTTCAAAACCACTCGTTTTAAAAGTGGAGCCTAAATTACTCCTTTCCAAAACCACTCGAGTTTCTTCAATGATATCAAGTTCATTACGTTAAAGGTTTTTTTGCCAAAAACCAGTCGTAGCCCTCCATTATTTCCTACGGATAGTGTTTAGTATTTATGCTACATTTGTTGACCTTATTAAGGCGTAGTGTACGGTAGCTAAGTATTCCTTATTTGTACCATTTGATGCTATTAATTAGGAACGTCATGCGACTTTGTTGACCTTATTAAGGGTCGTTTGGGTGGGTTTAGGGTAATCAAGATAATGACGGGTGAACTTGACTTGCAGCATATTACTTGTTGACCTTATTAAGGTCATAGGCCGTTAGGGGCAAAAACGATCCGGAGTTTCAAATATACAGGAAACTTGCCAAGTATGTGAATACCTTCCGGAGTGTGTTGATTTTGATTGGCTTCCATCAAGATTATCACAAAATGATAGTTGAGTCTCGATTCTCACTGTGTGTAGGTTTACTTCTCGGAAGATTTTCACCTCACAATTAGCTAACCCACTAGGTATCTAGAAAGGTGTTAATGGGGCTACGTATCTATAGAAACGGGGTTATTTAATTAGATTTATGTGAAAGCACGGGGAGCCTCCCTTAGAGTACCAACACTTTCCTGGCTGAACGGTTAGCGAGCTTGTAAGGTGTACATGATCCCGACTAATTCTCCTTTTAAGGTTTGTAGAAGAATTTAAGGAAACAGTGGGAGTCATCCTTATTAAATAAATTAATAAACCAATCTAATCTTGAAAAAGTGCACGTTTAGTGTTTCTTTTCTTTCTCTCTTTAGCAGCGACCATAACCGGCCTTAAACTAAAACTCATAAACCAAGTTAACCGAACCTTTTTACAATTGGTTTTGGATTGTCATGATTCACGACAAAGTCACATATGTTCTTTCCGCTCCTACTTTCCCTTTACCTTCTCCAGAACACGCCGTATCACTACGATGATCCATATTACTTAGAATGGCCATCGTATAATTACATACAAACTCAAAGAAGTTGTTTCACTCGAAAATGTCTATGGGTTCTGGAGAAATTGAATTGTCTAATTCTGTTGTCTCCAATTCTTCACCTTCTCTCAAGTTGTGAGATCCTTGTATTAGGAGAGTACACCGGTTATGCTTGTTGGATAGTTTACTTCTAAACTTTAGGAACGTGCTGAAAGGTAGAGATGGAAGAAAACCAACTAGCCAAAGTTGATGTACAGAAGGTAAGATGTGAAGACATATAAAAATATTGCGGTGAGGGAAAAGAAAATAGCAACTAGTCTCATGAATCTAGGCAGTAGAAGAGGTATTACTAGGAATATCCAGCCACCTCTTGGAACATTTTAATGTTTCAGTTTTTCTGGGTGGTTGTAATTGAAAACTGTCTCCAAATTAATTCTGACTCATGGGTATATGTATACCGGATTAGAATACAACATTTATAGATACTGAGAAGGAGTAGAATATTGGAAAATGGGTTATTTGATTCTCAACATTGGAATTCGTAGCAATTGGAGATATTAGATTAAATCGCTTGGTTTTGCCTTAAGACAAATATTGGGTTTCGAATAACCGTTATTGTGCACCATATTTCAAAACTGATATATCCGTATCTTTATTTTATAAAGTGGGATATAATTTCTGAAATATTTTTCCTGAACATTTACCTTTATCAATTGAGGGTAAGATAAGGTGCATTGAATAACGGTATAGACGTTCTTAACCAAAATACAGTTCTCAATTTACAACACACGAAGTTTGAGTTAGTAAACTCAATTGGGACTTATACATGAGAATGTATGTTGTTTGGTGTTCTTTAGGACAAGGGGTTGGTACTCTTACTTCATTCCGGTTTACCTATGAGTTCTCGGGTTTTAGACACGCATTCGTTGAGATGTCAAGTCTAAAGATTTTGAGAAGTTCATAGAGATAAGAATAAAGTAGAGAACCATACATTGGAACTATGAAGATTCTTCGAAGTGATCGAAGATATAGATACTTATGCTAGATATTTCTTCGTAGTAATATTGAGAATTTGATTCCTTCACGGGTTACTCATCCATGGGTGCGCTCCTTGATTAGTAATGTTGTATGGACCTTTTCCTTTAGGTAATATGCACTAGACATAATCGCATAACATTTGAATCTGGTTCCATCTAAATTTGTATCTTTGATTCTATATAAACATAGAATGGTATCATATCTTGAGTTGCTAAGATATGGAGTTATCCGATTCTATTTAAAAGCAAAATATGGACATGCTCAAGACACATTTCATTAATGGAAGTTTGTAGGTTATCCCAAGTATTCGCAAGAGGGTTAACTTCTACCATTTACAAGATCAATAGTTGCTTTGTTCTTGACTCGCCATCTTTTTATAAAAGAAATTCTTTATAAAAGAAATTAGTGGGAGTATGGTAAAATCGGAAGTGATTCCAGAACCACAAATGGTTACTGAAAATTTAGTAGAACCTGAGAATTCAAATTGGACCCAACAAACTATTAGCTACATCGCAGATTTTTGTAAGTGATCTCAGCTATCTGAGAGATACTTCAGTTTCCTCGTAGACGGTGACAGGGAGGTCAGCATCATAGTGATGATGACCTTACTTGCCACTACTTCAATTCATGACTATGAGATCTGGCAAGTGTATAACTATAACGTCTTTCTAAATGGGAATTTAAAAATGCACATGTATATGACTCTGTCAGAGAGTTGTCGAAGTCAGTGGGAGCAGCGGAAGGTGTGCAAGTTGCTTATGTCTATTTATAGACTAAAGCAGGTATAGCAGAGACAGATCGTCTATTTTTGATGTGACAGTCAAAGGTGTTTGACATCATCAAAACATATGAACCTGGTAAGAAAGATGTATGGAGTACTGTCCTGGTATTTGGATGACATAGTCCTGATAGGAGGTGATGTTCATATACTACAATCGGTCAAACTTTGGTTGGCACGGATAGAAGCAGTGAAGAACATATTGGGATCATCTTGGTGTATGATAATGGAAGCTTCCTACAGGAGGCGGTTACCGGTTTTGGCTTCCGAGATGATCTGGATGACATAATGGCTGTTAGAGTTATAAGTATACCTTCTTCTAAGGGGCAGTTTATTGAAAAGGGTTCTAAGCGGAATATTGTGGTAGACATGGCGCAAGATGCTGACTATGATCAGTGGAGGATACAACCCAATAAGTTTGTTGGATAAAAGTGTTCATTTGTGAACTTGGTCCCATCATGTATCCATACAAATTCTAAGACAGGTATTCCTCATTTCAGAAGATAGTTGTTCTCCGTGAAGTTGAGATATAGAGAGATAATATTAGAAATATTATAGCGGATCCAGTCACTGAAGCTATTTCTCGGTTACACGAGCTGTTAGTAGAGAAATTAGGTATTCGGTAGCACACGAGCTGTGGGTATGCGATACCGCAATAATTGGCCTTAAGTGCAAGTTGGAGATTGTTGGATATAATATTCTCAAGGCAATTATTGTAATTGCAGGTATGTAATTATGGTAATTGAAAGAGAACCTATGCAGTTAGAACAGTCTTACTCGAGATGATAATATACTATATGGTTTGTCTTTATCATTAACGTGTATATGTTTTACTCATTATTTCGTGTCGCTAATACATAATGATAAAGCCCGTAGGATTTTCGCTCAACTATAAGAGTTATGATGGCGATCATACCTGTGAGAGCTAGGTAGTCTATAAGCATATTCTTAAATGTCCCTAGTCGTGGGAGTATCGAGACTGGGCATCGATATTCTAGAGTAGACTAGTGTATACGTTTCTAGACCCCGACGAGGGACGGTGGCAGGTCTCATAGCTATTGGTGTGTTGTAACTAAGATTGTATACAGGTGCTCACTGGAGGTGAGTACACCGGACGGACTTGCCGAGAACTTCTAGATGGTATTATACCTATTGTCAGATAGCAGTCACATGTGTCATGATCCGAAAATGGCACGTGACCGGCACTTGGATCACATAAAGTCTATAAGACCCCCACCGTAACCTAAGTAGGCCGAAAACTAGGAATCTAAATGATTGATCTGAAAAAAGTGTTTGTCGTAAATAAAATTAACCGCAATTAATAACGGTGTCATGAGTAGCTAGCCACAATGAGTACGGGTCATCCTCAGGGATGCGTGGAACTTTTAATCTTGTTTTAGACGAGTTGATTGAAAGAAGGGGTCATCGGTTATAGATCTACGATATACGGATGCAGAATCTATAAAGAAGAGGCTTGTAGGGTTCATAGAATTTAGTAGTAATGGATGATTAATTAAAGATGACTCGTTTATCTTTTAATAGATTTAAAACTAGATCGATAGTGATGAATGTGGATTAGGGTTCATTTGGAAGAAACTAGGGTTTTCCTACTCTTATCCCTTATCCTTGCATTGATCTCTATTCATGTCTAGTCTTTACCAAAAAAATTGTTAATCTAATCTCAAATCATAGTCGAAACTATCAATAAATTGGTAGCGCTCCCGATAAGGATGTTAACATTTATTTTGCTAAAGTTTATAAACTTTATAAGATGTAAAAAAGGTAAGAGATTTTATCATCCATTGATCTACCCTAATCCTACGAACCCTAGCAAGCTAGGAATTACTCACACATAGTTGAGATACAAGAGAAAATAGAGAAGGAGATCATGATGTTAATGCACAAACTAATGCATAAAGTAAATGCCAAATAATTAAGCCAATGATCTACCTTTATTAATCAACGTTACAAGTACAAATCTTTCGAATTTACATTACAAGAAGAAGTTGCTCTCGATCTTTGCCTCGTAGGAAATAGATGTTATGTCAATACTCACGTCGAATCGCGGACCTGTCGTGGATCTCTTGTTCTTTGACGGTGATTTGCTTTGTGTAAAAGGTGATAATTTCTAACTTTAGCCCCCGGTCCTTTATATAGCCCTTAAATCAGAAACCCTATATCTCATAGGTTAAGATATGTAATCACGATCCAACTCCTAAATTTTCAGATCCTACGGCCATTAAATGGCCATGGATCCACCGCGGATTTGCCTATTGGCCACGGAAGGGCGGCGGTTTGGGAAGATCAGGGTTCCAAATTTCAGGTGCTCTCTCATGTTGACACATGGAGATTTTTTCAATGCCGGGATTTTTCAAATATTTCCTGAGTTTCTGCCAGTATTGATTCTACGATTTTATTGGCAGATTTTGATCCTACCATCTTGAATATCTCGATCTCCTGACTTGAGCTAAATCTGCACAATATCTCCATGAATAATATTAGTAATATTTGTTAAATTAGAGATAGTATCTTAATCTTTTTATATGGTAATAAATCTTTAAGAAATTCAATTAAGATTATTTGATATGCATAATAAAAAATATTATATAATTATTATATGCATATATTTTCCTTCATAATGTTAATTATAATATATAAACACATGATAAAGAGTATCTTGCAGATAAACCCACATATGTACTATATTTATATTAAACACGTTTAAATATTTAACAAAAGTAAGGAAAATGTTCTATCAAATATGCAATATTTTCGACTGAACAATAAACCTTTTTAGGAAAACAGTAGAGGTGAAGTTTTGAAAAATGGTATAAATGAAATCAAATTCAATCTTTTAAAAATATAAATAAGATTTGTGGAAATATAAGTAGGTAGTATACTAAAGTTGAAAACATTTTTGTCATTTGAAATTTAGGCAGCACCTTGTTCAGTCGAAAATATTGCATATTTGATATAACATTTTTCTTACTTTTCTTAATATCTAAAGGTGTTTATTATAAATATAGAACATATTTGGGGTTTATTTGCAAAATTCTATTTACCATATGTTTATATAATATAATTAACATTATAAAGGAAAATATATGCATATAATATTTATATAATATTTTTATTATGCATATCATATCAAATAATCTTAATCAAATTACTTAAAAATTTATTACCATATAAAATGATTAAGATTATATCTCTATAACAAATATTACTGACATTATTCATGGAGATATTGTGCAAAATTTGGCTCGGGTCAGGAGATCGGGATATCGAGATATCGGGAATCAAAAATCTGCCGATGAAGTTTAATTAAATCATAAAATCAATACTGGCAGAGACTTAAAGAAGATATAAAAATTCCAGATATCACAACAATCTCCATGTGTTAATATGAGGCTACTGAAGAATTTTCGTCAAATGATCGACTATCCCATCGCGCTTCTACGGCTAAACCCCTAAAAATGCGGCGGATCCACGGCCGTTCTGAAGAGTTAGAGTGTGGGATTTTATGGGGAGGATCTTCTCAACAAACCCTAATACTTGGAATCTAGGATTTGTATCTTCTGTGACGATAAATAGGGCCGAGGGCTAAAACTAGAAATTGTCACCTTTAACACGAAGCAAATTACCGTCAAAGAACAAGTGATTTACGACAGGTCCGCGATTCGATGTGATAAAGCGACGTAAGATTCGACAGAACATCTACTTCTTAAGAGGCAGAGATCGAGAGCAACTTCTTCCTCTTATAATCTAAACTCATAAGATTTGTACTTGTGAAGTTGATTAATAAAGGTAGATCATTAGTTTAATTATTTAACATTTATTTTTCTGTATTTACATTATGATCTCTATCTGTTCTTCTTCTTCTATCTCTATCATGCGCGAGTAATTTCTCCGCTTGTTAGGGTTCGTAGGATTAGTGTAGATCAATGGATGAGAAAATATTTTAACTTCTTTTAAGTCTTATGAAGTTTATAAACTTTAGCAAAACAATTGTTAATATCCTAATCGGGGGTGCTATCAATTTATTGATAGTTTTGACCGCGATTTGAGATTATATTAACAATTGTTTTGTTAAGGGCTAGACATGAATATAGATCAATGAAGGGACAATGGTCAATAGTGGGGATACCCTAGTTTCTTCCAAGAACCCTAATCCACATTCATCACTATCTATCCAGTTTTAAATCTATTAAAAGATAAAAGGAGTCATCTTTATTAGTCATCCATGACTACTAAATCCTAATGAACCCTACAAGCCTTTTTCCTATAAAATCTATATCCGTATTTAAACTAGATCTTAAAACTATAAATTCTACATCCGTGTTTAATATAGATCTAGACTCTAGAACTATTCTCCCTATTTTTTTATTCTAATCAACTCGTCTAAAGCAAGATTAAAAGTTCCATACATCCGTGCGGACGACACATACTTATCTCGGCTAGCTACATGTGACAACGTTATTGATTTTGGTTATTACACTTTCACACATCAATTAAATGGCGTTGTTGCCTGGGATACGTGTGTAATTTTTTTTCTTGCTATTCATGTTGAATTCTTATTCGATCTATATCATAAAAAAACAGCAAATTGTTTATTTAACGATTAGTGTGCGAATTTGGCGAGGGAATCTGGAGTCATTTGAACGAGAAAATCGAGATTCAGAGACCTTCAGAGAGGACAGAGGAGCAATGGAGGCCACAGTGAAAAAATTGTCAAGTGAACCCTCTTTTCCGCGGCGGAACCGCCGCAATATTGTTGATTTAACCCGGAACCGCGGCCACTTGGTGGACTTTCCTAGCCAAAATCCTTTCGTATATTCCTAAACTCTTTCTCTCTCCTTTGAAAATCCAATAATTTTATTTTTTGCAGGATTATTTGCAAAATATCGCCACTCAAAAAATCTTTTTGCGTGTTTTGTTTTGCGGTTTGTTTATGCATATTTTAATACGGACTTTAAGGGCCAAGACAAAAATTCAGATTAGGTGGGGATTTCATCACCCTTCCTAAGCCCCACAAATCACAAAACGAGCATCCACACTACACTACATTAATTAAAAAATATCTAGACCAAGACTCTAAGGACCGTCGCGCTCAATTAGGACAGATGAAGGTTGTGGGTAATCTATCGCTTATCCGCATTTCTTTTGTGGTGTCTAGGCAAGCGTGTCTACGAAAGTGGTTACTTAATTAGGCCCTCTATTTTCGGTGATTCGTATAGCGGATACCTCCTACTTACCTGGACACAAGAGCGATAAAGAGGTGGCAGAGGATTGATCCTGCGGCTTGTCCTTTGGAAGTCTAGGAGTGGTCTAGAGATTTGACCTAGTTGACCTTATTCTAGGGTTGTTTGTGCATTTTTTGTGTGATTTTTCTCATGTCCGACACTTTTCAAAACAAACCATTTTTTAAAATAGTTCTTACACACTGCTACGTGCGCTAAACCCGTTTAGTGCATGCTCGGCTGGACACAGGATTCTAGTGCCCGTCTTGTCCGCGTTTCTGCTATCGACTCTGAAGTCGGTACTTCTTCATCTTCTTTTTCCCCTCCACCCACCATATCGACCGAGATGGACGGTTCTCCACCAGATTATAACACCATCCTGTCACTACCCGTAGGTGCGCAATATCCACCACGCATCTCTCTCCAAGAAAGATGCTACCCCCTGCGTGGACCCCTTCCTACTTGTTTATCTATTCCACCAGCCAATGGGATAATTTTGAAATTAAACCCCACTTCATCAAACTGTTGCCTAAATTTCACGGGCTTGAGTCTGAAGACGCATACGTTTTTATCACCAAATTCGAAAACGTATGCGCAATGATGGGTACGTCACAGCTTTCAGTGGATGCTATGCGCTTACGTCATCTCACTTTTACTTTGTGCGATCTAGTAGAAAAGTGACTTTATAACACTGTCGCACACTCTATTACCAATTGGGATGAATTCGTGATAGCATTCCTTAAGAAATTTTATCCCAATCATAAGACCGCCCGTGTTCGAAGGGAGATTAACCAGTTCACCCAACTTCCCAATGAACCATTCTGGAAATGCTTTGAACGGTTCATGGATCTTCTTCTACCATGCCCCTATCATGGAATCGATAAAAAGAAACTTTGCTGCATTATATATGAGGGTGTTAACCCAGCGACAAAGTAGATGCTTGAAACCATTTGTCAATGCCATTTCATGTCCAAAGACGATGGTGAAGCTTGACAATTCCTGGAAGATCTCGCTGGAAAAACTTTATAGTGGGAATGCGTTGGACCTATATCGTCCAGGGGAGGTATCCATCAGCTTGATGTTTCCATCACAGTGAAAGCCGAAATGGCTGTGATACAAAGGAAACTCAAAGCCATAGAAAACAAATTCTCTTCACCTTCCTTAAACCAGGTTCCGCTCCCCAAAACCGTATGTGGTTGCTGTTCCAACCCATCACACTTAATGGAAGAATGTCCTTTGAGTCCACCGTTTCAAGGTCAAGAAAAAATTAATGCTAATTTTAAGCAACGACCTAAAAACAATGCTTATTCTTCCACATACAATCAGGGTTGGAGGAATCACCCTAATTTTTCTTGGAACCAAAACCAAACTCAAACGCAAAATATGTTCCCAAGCCAAAATAACTATCAAAGGGCTCCTCCACAGCAACAGCAGCCACCACCATAGAGTCAGTACCCCTTTCAATCGCATCCTTTTCAAAATCCGGCCAACAATTCTACACCTTATAATAATTCTTTCCAAATGGCCGGTACCGAAAACTCCTATGCACTCGAACGAAGCTTGGATGCGTTTATTAAACATTCTACGCAAACGGTGGCTGATTTAAAATCTTCTATCCAAACGTTAATGCAGAACACCGCCTCCCACGGTGAAAGTATAAAATCGATAGAAGAACAACTTGCACAGTTAAATGCCGCGATGAGTGCGAGAGAGAAAGGGAAACTTCCATCTTAACCCCTACCGAATCCTGTCCACTCACAAAGTTATAATGTGAGTGCTGTAACCACGTTAAGATCGGGAAGAGTGATGAACAACCAAGTCGGTGAACAGGTTGATTATGATGAATCAATTGATACCCCGACTTCTACTTCTTCTAACCCTATTTCGTCCAGTCCACCACCTTCCTCCGAACCTACTCTCCGTTTTCTCCTAAGCTCGAACCCTCAGCCCACTTCCTCGAGTCAACCTAGAATGGTCCCAACTCCAATTCTGGGATCCATTTCATCCTCATAATATTCTCCAATATTGGACCCAACCCTTATTGATAAAGCTCCTTATCCACACAGGTTAAAGGGAAACAGACCAAGTCCACAAATGGAGAAGATAGTGGAATTTTTTAAGCAAGTAAACATAAATATTCCTTTCCTATATTCTATTCAACAAGTTCCATCTTATGCAAAAATTCTAAAGGACTTGTGCACTAGAAAGAAAAAAATTCAAGTACCTAAAAAGGTTTTCTTAGTGAGTAACGTGAGCACCGCGTTTACCCAACAATTACCCAAGAAACGAATGAACCCCGGAAGTCCTACCATATCTATTTCTTTTGGGGGTAAAACTATCAATCTTGCTCTACTCGATTTAGGTGCTAGTGTTAACTTGCTTCCGTATTCTGTCTATGAGGAATTAGGGATCGAAGAGTTAAAACCAGCGCACTGCACTTTTCAGATGGCCGATCGATCTATCACCCAACCTAGGGGTGAGCTAGAGGATGCGTTAATCAAAGTCGGGGAATTTATATTTCCTGTGGACTTTATTTTTATAGATACACAGCCTGTAGCAAACCCACGAAACCAAATTCCGGTGATTTTAGGTCGACATTTTCTTTCCATTTCCAACGCAATAATCAATTGTCGAAATGGCACTATGACTCTATCCTTCGAGAAGATGTCAATTGAGCTTAACATTTACAAGTTGGGAAGTGAACGCTCCGAACCCTATGCTCAAGTATTTTCTGTCGAAGCGATAGATTCCGACAGCAGTGAATTTGAACAGCTTCACGATACTTATCTCGACTCCGCTAGTACATTGTTGTTTGACCCTGCTATTTATTATACACATACGGACCCTTCTATCGAGCTATCCGGGTCAACATCTAATGCTAAATATAAACCTTTTATGGAGTCCGAGTATCATCTCGTTCTTTCCGATGAGATTATTATTTCAGGATATTGATGAAAGCTTTGAAGAAATTTTCGCTGAAGAACTCGCATTCTTAGAAGACATGGGAGTTGTGATGAATCAACCCCAACACAAAGAAGTTAAACCACCACCCCTTCTTCTTATCAATAACGAGAATGCGAGTAATCCATCATCATTGTTTCATCTCTACAAACCGAGACGTAAACCCGTTCTATTCCACCTCTTATCCCCTCCCAACTTCTTCACGTCAATAGGTTACATGATCTTCTACCAATCTTGGTGCTACATCGATAAAATATTTGAATGGTTGGTGTTGAATTTTGGTCTTTGTAATGCTTTACTTTGACTAATAACTTTAACCCCCCCCCTCATAATTTTAAATGCTTAATATTATTTTACTCAAGTTTGGGGGAGGGGAGAGAGAATCTTTTGGCTCTTGAAAGAAAATAAATTTTTACAAAATTGTGAGCCAAAAATAAGTTTGGGGGAGAATTTCACTTTCATTATTTCTTGTCCCCTTTGATAACTTTTCCTCCCAAGTCTACAGTTTTTTTAAGCTTAGCAGATGTCATCAGTGAGGACACTGCAGCAAACAGGTTTGGGGGAGGTTTGTGTTTATTCACGTATTATTTTGCATTATATTATATATAAGCAACAAAAAAAATTTGATAATGAAGGTTTGAAAGTGAATATTTACCTTTGAAAAATAGGAATAGTTTGAGAAAAGCAAGAAAGTTAGATATTTTCTTGAACGAAACTAGTAATAAGTAGTTATCAGCCGTTGTCCCAAGGGTTAGTTAGAAGAAGGGAATCACTAATCTGAGGATAAAAATAAGTCTGAAAAATAGTCCATATTCTTGATGCCAAACATTTGAACGTTGATACCCTACCATAAGCACTTGCACACATCTTGAAATTTAGGATAGTAGAGGATACCTTGAAATGCCCTTGTCTAAAAGTCTTAGTATGAAGGAAAATAAAAATATGAATAAAAAAATCGGTGAAGAAAAATGAACACTGGTTTTGTAATTACTTAAGGCAGCATAAAAAAATATAGCAAGTGTGGTTCATCACCTAGTGACTTAGACCAACTGGTGTGGGAGCCACTGCTAACGTATTGCAAGATGAGGAATTATGCCTAAATGCGCGAACAAATTTGGTAATCGGTCAGTTAGTATCTCAAGAAGTATCAACGGTCGCATGAAGAATGTGTGAGCAATTCCATCTAAAATATTCACCGATTAAAAAGTAATAAGAAAGATGGACAAGAGTATGATAGCTTGAATTGAATTCTCTAAGTGTAGGGATGTCTTTTACACACACGTAGGGGTATATGATCGATATTTGGAAGAAAGGTAGGGAGATAGAATAAAGGCGATATTTTATTGAGTGGTGGTGTGATTTCTAACATCTTTTTTCACGACCGTTAAGATGGGGCTCATGGCAACTGAAAAGATGGTATAGTTGGAAACTCTTATTTTCAAGTTCTTTATTTTATAGTTTTTATCTTTGTACGTAACTTTCTTTTTATTTCTTTTATTATAGGATTTTGTGGGTGTAATCCGCTGAAAACCCTCAGGAGACAACACTTCTCCTATTAGGGACATCTAGAGGTTTAACGGCTTGTTGCACGTGCTCAGTGCAATCGTGTTGCCTACGAAAGTATGCTACTTAGGTTTTTCTTTTACTTTTTCTCCCTCTCTTGAATAAATAAGTTTGCTCGGGATGATCAAAGTTAAGTTTTGGGGTATTTGTTCAGTCGAAAATATCGCACATTTGATATAAAATTTTCCTTACTTTTCTTAATATCTAAAGGTGTTTATTATAAATATAGAACATGTTTGGGGTTTATCTGCAAAATACTATTTATCATATGTTTATATATTATAATTAACATTATGAAGGAAATATATATTTTTATTATGCATATCATATCAAATAATCTTAATCAAATTACTTAAAGATTTATTACCATATAAAATGATTAAGATTATATCTCTATAACAAATATTAATAACATTATTCATGGAGATATTGTGCAAGATTTGGCTCAGGTCAGGAGATCTGGATATCGAGATATCGGGAATCAAAAATCTACCGATGAAGTTTAATTAAATCATAAAATCAATACCGGCAGAGACTCAGAGAAGATATGAAGATTCCGGATATCACAACAATCCCCATGTGTTAATATGAGGCTACAGAAGAATTTTCGTCAAATGATCCCACTATCCCACCGCGCTTCCGCGGCTAAACCCCTAAAAATACGGCGGATTCGCGGCCGTTCTGAAGAGTTAGGGTGTGGGATTTTGTGGGTAGGATCTTCTCAACAAACCCTAATACTTAGAATCTAGGGTTTGTATCTTCTGTGACTATAAATAGGGCTGTGGGCTAAAGCTAGAAATCATCACCTTTAACACGAAGCAAATCACCGTCAAAGAACAAGTGATCCACGATAGGTCCACGATTCGACGTGATAAAGCGACGTGAGATTCGACGGAACATCTACTTCCTACGAGAGTAACTTCTTTCTCTTATAATAAACTCATAGAATTTGTACTGGTGATGTTGATTAATAAAGGTAGATCCACTACTACAATAAGGGATTGCCCCTACGGATAAAGTTATCCGTAGGTGCAATAAAAGGTTGCCCATACGGATTACTCCGTAGGTCCCCATAGTTGTCCCTACAGTGCCATAAGAATTAATTTAAAAATATTAAAACGTAATTTGTTATTTGGCCCTAAGGAGCCGCAAAAGAAGGACCTACGGGTTAATCCGTAAGGGCATGTATATGGGTTATTGATAAAAAAGCACAGAAAAGTCCTCGTTCCCAAAAAATTACTCTCTCTCTCAACACTGATCTCCCGCGCGCGCCTCTCGTCTCCACCGCCCGCGTATCGTGGCCCTCCCGCATGCGCCTCGTCATCCTCGACATCACTGTCGACTTACTCGTCGCCACCGCCCGCGACTCGTCGCCGATTGCGTCGTCGACCATCTCCGGTCTCCTCCATCACCGGCTTAGCTACGTACAGGTTAGTAAATTTCTGTTTTTTACTTCTAATTATTATTTTATTTCTGTTTGGGTTGATTAGGGTGAGGGTTAGGGTTAGTGTTAGGGTTCCGTTTAGCTTTATGGTTGGGGTTAGGGTTCGGTTTAGTTAGGGTTAGGGTTAATTAGTTGCGGTTAGGGTTAGGGTTAGGCTTAGGGTTAGGGTAAGACTTAGGCTAGGGTTAGGGTTCAGTGTATATGGTTAGGGTTCAGTGTATATGGTTAGGGTTAGGGTTTGGTTCAGGTTTAGGGTTAAAGGCTAGGGTTAATTTGGGTGAATTAGAGGCTAGGGTTAATTTGGGTTAATTAGTGATAATTTAAAAGGGTTAGGGTGTTGATTAGGGTTAATTAGGTTAATTTGAGTAAATTGGGTTAAGATTATGATTAACTGTGGTTAATTAGGTTAATTTGGGTTATTTAAGGTTAGGGTTAGGGTTTATTGTGGTTAATTAAGTTAATTTGGGTTAATTTGGGTTAGGGTTTAGGGTGCACTAGTTCATTCAGTAGGATACTCGATGATAACGTAAACGTACAACTTTACCGTAAACACAAGAAAAATTTACGCTAAACTAAAACTTCGAACACTTAATAACGAAACGTAAACGTAAAACCTATTGAAGTTAAATGTTCAAGTTAAAACCAATATATGTTACTCGATGATAATATGAAACTTTCATATTCTCATCGATACTGATATATGAAAATCAAAGCACGACTTAGTCCCCGTCTATCGGTTAACATACGTTCGATGTTCGTCGTGACATAGAACTATACGAAGGTTGTTAAATATCGGACGGTATAGTTCGGTACTAACAACTGTCGTATAGTCTATGTGACGAGAAGATTCAATCGTATGATAACCGATAGATTTGTCCCGTGTGTACAAGTTAGGAATGCATAAAGCAAACACCTGCATTCACTTGTCTTTTCATCCGTTTCGAGTTATTTCGTCGGTACTTTTCCATTGGTTCTCCATGTACAAAGATAGATTAGATGTTCATTTCAACGTTGTTTCACAGCTTTGAAATGATTATCTATTCTATTACAGTGTACTCGGAGAACAGCGGGGATGTGCTGCCGAAATTTACTCGAAATGGTTGAAAGCACAAGCGAATGGGTGTCTTCTTTATACATTCTTAATGGGATAGAAGCCTTACCCTCGATAGCCGAAACACATACATACAACACGAATACACAACAAACGCACACATATCACATACACACTAACAACTCTACACTTAAGCGAAATCATAAATTGAAACACACATATATAGAATACAACTCATACATGGGTATCCTCAAATCTAACTATGATTATCGATAATTTATTCTTTTCAATGACAAACGCACACACAAAGCATATACATGGATTTTCTCCTTTGTCAGTAACCATCCCGTTCTTAGATTTCTCAATATAGTCATCATAACCTACAATTTATATGTTATACAGTCTAACATGGCCCATAAGTACATCAGAGTTAAGGACCGGATGTATGTGGATTGGAAACAACGTATGCAACCTAAGTTTATCACAGGAGTTGCTGCTTTTATTGAATTTGCACGCGCATATAATAAGATCGTGACAGAGAAGATTCTCTTCCCGTGCGATAGATATGTGAATAAGTACTGGCAGAAAGTAGAATTTACAAACCTTCATATCGTTAAACATGGTTTTACTAGACTTTATACAACTTGGCTATATCACGGGGAAGGAAAAAAAGATAGTAATGCGGCAGAAGAAGAAGGAGAAGACGGTAATGCGGCAGAAGAAGAAGACGGTAATTTCTTTTCTGGAGAAGAAATGGAGAATATGGTAGAGCCTGCCCTAGGTGAATCTATTCGCACCGAAGATGACATTCCTTCCGGTCAAGGACTGCATGCGGATAAGTATGAAAATTTCATGAATGATGCTAGAAAACCAATTTATAAGAATGCAAAGTATTCCACCCTTTCATGGTTCGTCCAACTTTTCCAGATTAAGTGCCTAATGTTCCCTGATTAAAAAATCAGGAAAAAGTTTCAGAGGAAGCATCACGTGCACACACGTGATCATTGATCACGTGTTGGCACGTGATGGTAAAGCAGTGGCAAAGAGCAGAGCGCAGAAGAGGAGTCCCTTCACACGTGACCGGGGGTCACGTGCTCACACGTGACTGGCTTTAAAAGCCCTGTTGTTCAACAGAATTAAATTCTGAATAAGATCATTTAAATCTTTCCAAAATGGAGAAGAGTTATGTAAAACCATTGGATTAAGAATCCGAGGGTGATTAAATATCACCAATTTATGGAAAAATCTTGGACATGGAAAGATTTCCCCTAAATCTCACCGAAATAACAAAAAGAATATCTTTGGATTTAAAATCCAACGGTGAATAAAATTCACCTAATAATCTAAAGGCCCAGATCAATGATGAAAACAAATCAAATCTTTCAATGAAAGATTTACCAAACAGATTGATTCTTTTCCTTCTCCTATAAATAGGAGCCAAAAGGGGATACAGAGGGAGAGAGCCTTGGAATCTTGAAAATTCAGAGAGAAAAGAAGGAAGAACTTGATTCTCTAAAAAGAAAAACCCTAGGTAAGAAAAGAAAGGGGAAAAAAGGCTTCGAAAGAGAATTTAATTCTCAACATAAAGAGTTTAACTCTTCTATAAAGAAAAGAACTTAGTTCTTTCTCTGGTGAAGATCTGCAAAGTGCACATCTCCCCATAGATTGAGAATTTAATTCTCATTGGGTCGAGATCCTGCCAAGCAGATCTAAAACATAGAGGAGGAATTGAGTTCTGAGAATTTAATTCTCATAAAGTTATAGGAATTTAATTCCTCCAAGTTAAAATTAGGGTTTAACCTTATGTGAGAATTAAATTCTCCAAAGACTATAGGAATTTAATTCCTTCAAAATGGACAGAACTAGGGTTTAACCCTAATTGAGAATTTGATTCTCTCAAACTCACAGGGATTTAATTCCCCTTAAAATAAAATTAGGGTTTCACCCTATATCAGAATTTTTTTTTACATATATGAGAATCTAATTCTTACAGAATGAAAATTAGGGTTTAACCCTGCCTAAGAATATAATTCTTCGAAAATAGGAATTTAATTCCTCCAAAGTTAAAACTAAGGGTTTAACCCTATGAAGAATTTAATTCATATAAAGACAAACAAATCTTTAAACAGGAAAGAACCAGGGTCATGTGTCCCTACGTGACCCATGTAAAAGATCCACAGAACAGGAACTCTGGGACGCCCTCACGTGTCACCACGTGACCCCTAATGAGTATTCTAATAAACCAGGGCGTGAGCGCCCATCACGTGCCCACACGGGATGGCTGTCAGATTTAAAAGTGTTAAACACTTGCCTACAGAACAAACTGAAGGGGATCTGGACCCACCTTTTGGATGCCATCACGTGCTCCCACGTGATCTCCCCCCTTTTAGTGTTTAACACTAATCTGATAATTTCGCTGCAAGTGTTTAACACTGTTATCTGTTAGTGATTAACACTAATTTGAGAATCATAGTTTTTAGTGTTTAACACTAATCTTATTTCTAGTGTTCAACACTGTTGGTCTTTAGTGTTTAACACTAGCTGTAGCCCAATCGGCTAATTTTCTAGAGGCAAAGCCTCCCCTTCAATGGACCAGCAGAGGGCCAATATTCCAAAAATGATTGGACTTAGCCCAAGAAGGCCATAAGTCCTCAATTCAGACTTAACTGAGCCAATGTGCTCATAATATAATTAATTGATCTTGGTTCCAAATTGGGCCACAGATCATCTAATTTACCTTGGTTCAAGGGTACATCTCTTCACTCCTTTGATATCTGTCGTTGTAATTCCTCAACGTCTTCAAAGAGGTGACGGGTTCCAACAACCATACATTTCACGGACTGTGGGGTCCTTAAACTCATGGACTATGATGTCCTTAACCATGACCGGGATGTCTTAAAACTAATAACGGACTATGACGTCCTTAACCTTGACCGTGATGTCTTAAAACTAACGCCGGACTGTGGAGTCCTTAAACCCATGGACTATGATGTCCTTAACCTTGACCGGGATGTATTAAAACTAACAATGGACTATGACGTCCTTAACCTTGACCGTGATGTCTTAAAACTAACGCCGGACTGTGGAGTCCTTAAACCCATGGACTATGAGGTCCTTAACCTTGACCGGGATGTCTTAAAACTAACAACGGACTATGATGTCCTTAACCTTGACCGTGATGTCTTAAAACTAACGCCGGACTGTGGAGTCCTTAAACCCGTGGACTATGATGTCCTTAACCTTGACCGCGATGTCTTAAAACTAACATTGGACCGCAATGTACTTAAACAACCTATCGACCGCAATGTCACTAAACTAAACAATAGAGCCCCCCAATTGCTCTCTTGTCAGATCTAAATGATCCCGTTAAGTCGATCTTAGTCTAAAATGAGACTAACATATCCTTAACAAACGTTTAAGTCGATCTTAGTCTCAAATGAGGCTAACGTATCCTTAAACCCAAACCCCCAAACGCAAATCTAAGATAATACGGATTTGGACTAGTCCACGCCTTACGGGTGAACATAAATTAGTCTCCGTATACAATCCACGGGCAACCAAACGCAAAACAAACACACACGACACGGAGTGACCATATGTAGAAGGAGAAAGTTGTTACCGCGATGCGGTAGCATAATTAACTGCAGGGAAAAGCGTCCCCACAATCAAAACCCCTCAAGTGAGGGGGAATCTGACGAAGTCTGCTACATCGGATGCATCCGTTTAAACCTTCGATACACGGTGTCATAAATCAACTTGTCTTCTTCGGAGAGATGGATGAATAGCTCCAATTAGCATCTGCCATGAATTTCAGGCATGACGTCCCTGTCGGGCCGTCTTTCAGAGGGGAATAGATTCTGGCACGCCCGGTGGGACCTTTTCCTCTTTCCACTCCACACTTCGTGTGTCGTGTTCGCAAACCAATCGCGGTTCGCTAATGGTTGCCCTTGGGTTTCGAGGTACTAAGATTTGGCGTTTTGCTTGCTGCAGAAAGCAAAAGGATCAATGGCTGGCACCTGCTTAAAGTGTTCTACATGCAACTGCAACCTACGCTCCGCCTCGACTGGGGGAATAACCTACGGGCCCCAAGCGGCCACGATGCCCGTGGAGCAGATTACTCAAGACACCACAGGGCTGTTTTTCGGGACCATGCTCCCGCCAGCGAGCTTCACCATCCCTGTACCCGTATCGGAAGCTTCAAAGAAGTCAGTCTTCGATCGACTTGCTACTACCACGGCCCCTCTCAACGGGTCGACCGATTCCAATCCCTCGGTCCTCACCAGGCTGAACTCGAGCTCCAAAGGGCCTACCAAGAAGCCCATAATACCTGAAGTGGCCATCCCAAAGAAGATAGCCATCCCTGCTCCTGAAGTCGTCAAGGCGGCTTCTCCTGCCAGAGAGTCGGTCTTTGCAAGACTGACTGCTTTCATTCTCGCTCCCGCTCAGAAATCTGTCTTTGACCGGTTGGACACGGCTTCTCAACGGATGTCGGTCTTCAAGAGACTGACACCAGTAACAGCCCCTCACCTGAAAATGGGGCACGACAAAGCCATCCCCGTCATCGAGCCAACTCCATCAGCTCGACATGCTCGACGTCGCCACTGGCGCCGGATAAGGAAGGCTAGGGGAAACTCCCCCTCTGGGCTAACTCCACCAGCTCCAACGGTGGAAATTAATGCTGCTGTTCCAACAGGGAACAGCTTTGAGCTGCTGAACAGGGTACGCAGGAATTCGCCTACTGCCGTACTAAAAAGATCTCCTCCACCGGTAGAGACCGTCATAGAAACAAAGCCGGAGCAGTCTCCTCAACGGCTGTCTTCCAAAGTCTACAAGATTTGGCGAAGAGTCCGAGAATCAGTGATTGATCCAAATTTCTCCGATCAACATAAGAAGTCGAAAGTCCGACAGGAAGAAAACCACCCCGTTAAGCAACTGAAGACGACGACCACCTGGGTGCCCACAGCAACAGCCCCCTCAACTTCGATGGCCCACAAGAGAAGAAGGCCGGAGAAAGTCCCCACGCCTGCGGAAAATGTCAAAGGCAGTGAGCCTAAACGCCCTAAGTCCGGGGGCATGGTGGTACATACCGTCTACATGGCGTCCGGGAAAGAGCATAGCCGTATATCCACAGGTCATCGACCGCTTACGCGATCAGTGACTAAGGCTCAAGAGCAACAGCAGAAGCTCCAAGAGATGATGACTGCGATGGCCGCACTCACCGGGCCAAAAGAAAGCCTAGAAGCATCCTCGGATCAGCGACAGGAGCAAGAAACCGATGATGAATTCCTTCGCAGGATACTTGAAAAAAAGGATAGAGAGGCTGTGGAACAAGCAGCCAATATATAACGAATGGCCCTTCTATTCCAGGACATGGTGGGTATGATGATCCAGCCGGATCACCCAGCCGAAGACCCTCCGATTATCCTTGAAGATGACAGAGGAGAAACGTCGAATCCACCTCAGGCTCTTTCAACAGCCAAAGAGGAAAATATCTCCAAGGCCACCCTGGATGATTATATTGCTCAACAAATACGAGTTCACCAGGAAAATGAGGCAGCCGGCCAAGTTGTCAAAACAGGGCGACCATATCCGAGCTGGTATGATCAGATAAAATACCCGCCGGGCTACACGATACCGAAATTCCATGTCTACAAGGGGATAGGCAATCCCCATCAACATGTCGCCCAGTTCAGGGCTCTTTGTGGCAACACCGGTGGCGATGATAAGCTCTTGCTTCTCCAATTCGTCGGCAGTTTATCGGAGACGGCATTTGAGTGGTATTCCGAACTTCCAAATGACTCCGTCAAAACTTTCGCTGAAATGGAGTTGTTTTTTACCCAGCGATTAGTGAGCGCCAGCGAATGCACCCCAATAATAGCTTTGATCAATGCAAGGGTGGAGCCGGGCGAAACTTGGGTTCAATATGCAATCCGATGGAGGAACATGTGGTCGAAGTGCGAACAACGCATCGAAGATGCACCAGCGGTGGGCATGTTCGTGGGCACCCTAGACCCTCATGCAACTATTTCACAGTTCATGATGTTCTTTAAACCGACCACGTTCCAGGCTTTAATCGATAAGCTAGCCCAGATGGATCAAATGGGTCACAGACCGTCTCCCCCAAAGCCGGAACCTCGAAATGACAAGGGTAAAGGAAAGGCGACCTTCGTTGCGAACACTCAACAGCAGCCCAGTGCCCCAAAACTAGCAGATGAACCAGAGGAGAGACGGTGCTATTACAATGGGAAAATGAAGCGTCCTTACTCATTCCCACGGGACAAGACGAAGAGGCTGTTCGAGCTGGCTATGCGCAACAGGCTTATCAACTTGCCGAATCCCAGGCGACCGCCGCAACCCAGCGAAGTGAATAATCCTAATTATTGCTCTTACCACCAAGCGGTAAGTCACTCGATCGAGGATTGCTTCGTCGTTAAGGGATGGATCAAAAATCAGTACCTACAAGGTAAGTTTGCGCTGTCCGAAAAGTGGAAGGTAAACCCACCACAACCGCACACTCCTAAGAAGACGGACACACCGGGGGAAACTTGTTCTTTTGTTGAAGAAGCTCCATGGGAGGTCGTGCTTTCAGCCAAAACCAAAAGATGCTGAAAGATCTCCAGACATGCCCGGCGATCAGGTGGAAGAACCTGCTGGAACCTCAAATCATCGAAGGGATGCTGAAGCCGCGCCCAACTCCAAAGATTGGTGGTGATGGCCCAAGTACTCAGGCCCAGCCGTCAAAATCTTCAAGGAAGAAGAAGAAGAGTTCCAAAAAGCCCGTGAAGCCTGGTGACAAGCGCACGGACTTGCAGAAACAGGTCGACGCACTGGAAGAATATAATCAGAAAGCACGGACCCCCATCACGCTTCAAGAGTTCCTCAGCCATGTCCTTGAGGACAAAAACGATGGGGAAGACACGTCAGACGGATCTGAGGATTACGTAGCAAGTTGCCATGTGATCTCTCATTCATTGCTAGACAATGAAGAAGCTCCCTGTATAAGGAAACTGGGGGCAAAGCCTGAGCCGGAACCCTTATGGCCGTCAGACGAAATGATTGACGCCTTCCTGAATGAGATTCGTCTAAAAAGTAAAGCCGATCGGGAGCGTGAGATGGCCATATTGGAAGGAGCCAAACGCCGGCGACTAGACGAAAGAGTCGAGGAACTCCCGTCAAACCAAAAGACGTCCGACGCGGATAAAAACAGATTCAAGACGAAAAAAAGATTTGCCAAAGCCATATCGATGGGGATGAAGCTGCTACCCTCGGAAGAAAACACTCTCGGTGGAGCAGAAGTGCATCCTAATTACTGCTCCTATCATCGAAAGATTTTGCACCACACCGAGGAGTGTGACGCTTTTAAAAGATGGTGGAAGGGATATGTTGCTCACCGGCCACATTTTAAACGGATGAAACGCAAAACTCGTCGGGAGAAGAAAAGTACGACAGAGGAGCACAAGAGAACTACCGGTAGCTGTCGTATGGTCAACGCCGGAGGATCACAAGTTCTCACCTTTGGGAGCGACTCTGATGAGGAAATGGCTCTGGGCCCTCTCTTTAAAGAATCCATCTTAGGGAAAGAGGAAGAACCAGAGGCCTGTGAAAACATTCAGCTGCGCAATCGCACGCTTCCGGAAAAGAATCTCGGACCCGCAACTAGAAAAGATAAGGGAAAGGAAAAGGTCGCTGAGGATATCGCCTTAGATGACCAAGTCATGAAAGAGCTGACTGCTAAGGACCCGCCCAAGAGGAGTAAGGTGGACGACAACATCCTAGCGCACCTGAGGAAGCTACCTTCACAGCTCAGTATTCTCGACGCCCTCTTATTATCAAAAGAAGCAAGAGATTCATTAATCAATGCCCTATAAGAGCCCGAGCAATTCCAAGCCTTCCTCGACGAAGAAAGGATGAAGGATGAACTGGAAGAAGTGCACACAGCCGATGTCACGTTCGGTGATGAAAACCTTCTCCTTGGGACGTGCTACCACAACCGTCCCCTATATGTCTCTGGATACTGCCACGATATCAAGATAGGCAAAATCCTGGTCGATAATGGATCCTCCGTCAACCTCCTTAATGTTCAGGTGTTGAAGGAAATCTGCATGAGCGTTCAGCACCTCGCTCGTGAAAAAATTACCATCTCCGGTTTCGATTCCCAGTCATCACGAACTCTTGGATCTGTAATATTAACATTACGCTTCGGACTACTCGTCACGGATATTAAGTTCCACGTCATTGACGTCAAGACCTGCTACAACGCCTTGCTCGATAGTCCTTGGTTACACGAGTACAACATCATCCCTTCTACGCAACATCAGTGTATGAAGTATTTCAAGGATGGTCTCGAGTATACCGTAAGAGGAGAGCTGAACCCGTTCTCCGTGAACGAAGTCCACAAATACGAAGATGCAAAATACTTTTTGCCATATTTCGAGGACACAGAGAAGTGTCGCAAACCGGAGAACAAATCTGTCGTCACCATTCCTGTTTTCTGGAGTGATACCGAAGAAGAAGAAGAGATAGTTTACGCTGGGCCGTCTCGACGCAATAACCCGGGACCGTCCGCCCCCATATTGATCTTCGGAAGTGACTCGGAAGATGAGGTTAATGTTGTGTTCTCCAGTCGGCCGTCCATACAAGAATCCCCTGGAGATGATCAGAGTTTGCAAATTACCATGGTTCTGCGGGAGCACTACAAAGATCTCGACGCACTTGAAGCTTACAATGTGCAAGAACTGCAGACATTTTACGTCCCTCCCAGGCCAAAAGGTGAAAAGGCGATCCTATTTTATCGGTCCACCGAAAAAAGAGTGGAGAAAGAAATATGACACGGTGCGGATTCTACACTTGACAGGCTCCAACCCATCCGTTTGCCCAGATATTACACGAATGGACTAAAAAGGCTATTGAAGCGCCAAGGGGTACCCTTAAAACAGACTATTCGACAAGCTCGGTTCTATAACAGGATTTGGGATATCCCAGGGACTCAGCACAAGTTGCCCAACGGGAGAATGGAAACGCTTGGGCTTGGATATGTGAGATCCGGGAAACGGGAACGAGTCCACGGTAGCTGCGCCGTATATAACTTCGATGAAGAAGAGGACGTCCTGTCAGAAAACGCCGACCCCGTACCAAAACTCGATCCCGCAATCAAAATGCCGAGTCCGTCATTTGAAGAACGAATTGGAAAACTTATCACGAAAGCGGGACAAAAAGCTCGGGACGACCATAATCGCGAAATAACCATCTACGAGAAAGCCAGGACGCAACGTCTTCTTCAACAGGCTGCAAAAGACGAAAATGCTCCTCCCTGTCAACCGGCCGTGCAAAAGGCCCGACGCAGAGGCAGAAATAAGTCAAAGAGCGGAAAAGGGATTCGACAACGACAACGCGGGACCAAAGAGGCACGTGATCGGGAATTGCGCGATCCGGGTTTGTCCATCATGAAGAAGATGAGTCGAGCATATTCTTTCCATCAAGACAAGACAAAGAAGATACTTGATCTTGCTTTAAAAGATCAAATGATTACCCTTCCGGAGTCCAAACACCCTGAGCAAGCTAACGAGGTCTCTTATCCGGGCTATTGCTCTTGTCACCGAGCAATAGGACACCCTATCGAAGACTGCTTCACCTTCAAGAACTGGGTCGAAGACCAGTACCGGCAATGCAGGTTTTCTCTATCAAGCATCTGGAGGGTAACGCCGCCATAAAAGCATGAACCCAAAGCCACATGAGCAGAACCATATCAACATCGGTCCTGGAAGCGAGCTCGTACTTGTCGTATGACAACAATATCAAAAGGAGAGCCAGAGAGTATGGATGACCTTCCCTGGTGCTTTGAAACAGCGATGATGACGTGATCTCAGAATTTCTACCAGCGCCGAAAGAGCTGGAAGATGGAATACACACCACTGCAGATGACCTCAAGAAAATCGAATTGGGGACGGCGAACGGCCCGCGGCCGACATTCGTAAGCGAGCTGCTATCTGAAGAAAGGGTGGCTGCGTTAAAAGACGTGCTTATACAGCATAGAGATTGCTTCGCATGGAACTATTCCGAAATGCCAGGACTAGATCCAGAAATAGCCGTCTATAAATTGGCGATATCCCCGGCCGTTAAGCCAATCAAACAAGCACCGAGAAGAATTCGGCTTGAGCTTAAAGTGAGCATTAACGCCGAAGTCAAGAAGCTGTTCGACTCTGGGTTTATCCAGGAAGTTCAGTATCCCGATTGGATCGCCAACATCGTCCCAATGATGAAGAAGAATGGGACAGTGCGCATATGTGTGGATTTTCGGGATCTCAATAAAGCCTGCCCGAAGGATGACTTCCCAGTACCAGTCACCGAGATGATGATAGATAACACGTCCACTCACGAGGTTTTCTCCTTCATGGACGGCTCATCAGGATACAATCAGATAAAGATGCATCCCGAAGACCAGTAGCACACCGCTTTCCGGACCCCTTTGGGTATATTCTGCTACAAGGTTATGCCCTTCGGTCTAAAGAACGCCGGTGCCACCTATCAAAGGGCCATGACAAAGATCTTCGATGACCTTATACACGAAATCGTCGAATGCTATATCGACGACCTCGTGGTTAAGAGCAAATCATACGAGGAGCATTTAGAGCATCTGAAGACCGTATTTCAACGCCTTCGGCAATACAACCTGAAGATGAACCCTCTCAAGTGCGCATTCGGATTTTCCTCGGGCAAATTCCTAGGATTCATCGTCCGACACCGAGGTATCGAGATAGATCCGTCAAAGATCAAGGCGATCATGGAAATGCCTCCGCCAAGGACTCTCAAACAATTGCGGTCTCTTCAAGGGAAGCTCGCATACATCCGGCGATTTATAGCCAACCTTTCAGGCAAGTGCCGACCTTACAGTCACCTGATGAAGAAGGGAACCCCTTTCGTTTAGTATCGCAAATGCCAGAGCGCACTAGACGAAATCAAGCAATACTTGCAGAATCCACCAGTGTTGGCTGCTCCGGTCAAGGGAAAGCCTCTTATTCTTTATACAACCGCCCTCGAAGGTTCCTTAGGCGCATTATGGGCACAAGAGAACGACCAAGGGAAAGAAAGAGCTCTTTATTACTTAAGTCGAGTTCTCCAAGGGGAAGAAAGCAACTATTCCCCCATCGAAAAACACTGCCTGGCCTTGATCTTCGTGATAACAAAGCTCAGGCACTATGCGTTGGCGCATGAAGTCCGTCTCATTTCGAAGGTGGACCCCCTTAAATATTTAATGTCGAAGGCCATATTGACAGGGAGACTCGCTAAATGGGCCTTGATCTTAATGGAGTTTTCGATAACCTATCAGACTCTTAAGGCAGTGAAAGGCCAGGCCATCTCCGACTTCCTCGCTAAGCATCCGATACCGGCCGATTCCCCTCTGAATTGCGAGCTGCCAGACGAACACGCTTTTGATGCGATTGACGGTAGTGATACCCGATGGGAACTCTATTTTGATGGAGCGTCTTCCATGAAAAAGCGCAAACAAAATACCCCTATAATCAAATAGGGGGTGGGCCTCATCTTCGTAACTCTACAAGGAGGGATAATGCGCTTCGCCTTCTCCTTGATAGAGCCGAGGACGAACAATGAAGCCGAGTATGAAGCTTTGATAGCAGGCCTCGAAATTCCCATCGACATGGGAATTGAAAATCTCCTCATATATGGAGATTCTTAACTGGTCGTCAGTCAAGTAAATGGCGACTACCAGACGTGCAAACCAGAATTGGTGAAGTACGGCGAAAGGGTGCAGCGACTGTTAACCTAAATCCCCTCCTACATTCTCAAAAGCATACCGCGTGCAGAAAATAGCAAGGCGGATGCGTTGGCCAAGATCGCTAAAGAACTGGCCGATGAGAACCTCGATGACGTAAAGATCGTGGTACAAAGCCGTCGGGTGCTTGCCCCCGCGGAAATATCTCCGGATCCGGAATCATCCGGAGAAAAGGGACCGACTGGGCAAATGGCTATGCAAATAAAAGATCAGGGAAAGGCTGAGGATTGGAAAAAGTCTTTGTAGACTACTTCAAATCTAATCGAACGCCTGAAGATGCGTCCTCAAGACATCAGCTCTTGAAACGAGCTCTGTCTTTCGCCTTCGTCAATGATACTCTGTACAAGAGGTCGTTTGATTCTCTGTGGTTGAGATGTCTGGGACCCGAAGAGGCGAAAAGAGTCGTTCACGAAATTCATGACGGACTCTGCGGCTCTCACCAAGCAGGCCCAAAGATGAAGTTGAAGATTAAACGGACGGGCTACTATTGGCCCACGATGATTCAGGACTGCCTTCAGTATGCGAAGAAATGCCACTCATGCCAGATTCTTGGGGACTTTATCCATCAGCACCCAAATCCTCTACCTCCAACGGTGGCCAGCTGGTCGTTCGAAATGTGGGGGACTGACATAATCAGCCCCATTGAACCAGCATCGTCCAGGGGACATCGATTCATCCTGGCGACGACTGATTACTTCTTTAAATGGGCAGAAGCAGTACCGTTGAGGGAAGTGAAGACGGAGAATATCCTCCACTTCTTCAAGAACGCCGAGACAGATCATCTCCGAAAATGGGCCAGCCTACAGAAGCCACAAGATCAGCCGCTTCGCGCAACAACACAACATAGATTGGAGATATTCCTCAGTTTATAATCCCCGGGCTAACGGTCTAGCCGAGGCTTTCAACAAGACCTTGACGAAGATCATGAAGAAGACGGTATCCCTAAATAAGAAGGACTGGCACGAGAGACTGCAAGAAGCTCTCTGGGCGTATCGAACTATAAGCACACGGTAGCGCCCCGACCGTCTAACAGACGCCAAATGCGGAACAAAAACTTTTACAACTGGCTCTATCGTATACTATAACCCGGATATACCATTAAAGCTAAACTAACAAACTACAAAGTGGGTAGAAATGTTATACCGAACGATCCGAGTCCTTCGGTCTTCAACCATCATCCCACGCTTTGTTGCGGCTGCTCCGATCTCCTGAATCTCCAGTCTCCTCGTCCAGGTGGCACCACATCGACTGATCTATAAACGGGCTCCCGCCTCTGAACCGATCCAACTCGATCATCATGTTTGCTAAAAGAGATGACCAAGATTGATGTAGAGAATGAGTAGAACATTTTGTCTCGTTACGTCCAAAGCTATGGACGGACGGTTAATGAAGTTGCTTTTTGGATTCAAATGAAATGAGAAATGTTTCTATCTAATTTCCATGAATCCCTAAGCTATCATAAATCTTTTTTCAAGCAACCATCCTCTCCCAAAGTGAATGGCCGGCCACATAAGATGAGGGGGAGGTGAGTGTAGGAGGGGGAAGGTGACCATAAGCATTAATTGATAAATGAGTCATAAAAACACCTTGCATCTCATTAATGCATACAATGAATCAAATAAACCTAGTCATCAACTCATTTAATGACCAATTAATGCACTAAGCCACCTCACCATCCTTGTCACCATCTAGAACCTTCTAGAAACACGACTCACCCAAGAAAAGATAAATCCGTCTTTAACCGAATGTTAAAGACGGGTGATAGAAAACTGGAAACAGGCAACTTCCAAAAGTGATCCTGAAATGAGTTTCAGGATAATCCCGTATCAGTATAAACATACCCGCATTTTTATTACGACCGAATACAAATGCAACTGAGACAAAGATATTATATCTACACAGTATAATACTCGGATCCGGCTTAAACCAAAGCCCACCAGTATTATCTGCCCGAAATATGACACGTGCGTAAACGCACGTGCATTTTCCGAACCCTGCCATAAAACCATACGGCCTCTACAACGTTTCGCCCGAACTTGGGAAAGTGTCTGTGGGGGACTCTAATGACTCATCAACACACTGGCACTGGGTATAACCACTAGCACGTCAGAGGTACAAGCTGTACGTAACGGTTGCCTATGTATTGATTGGAAGGGAAGCTGACGAGCGAACTCATCCAGAAACCTACTGAGCCTGACAGTGACAATATCCGTACAGTCCGGTCCGTTCGTCTAAGAGTATCGCATATCGAGTCTAGGGGGGTGGATAAAGTCAGACCCCTAATAACGCGATAATTCGTGTCGGTATGAAGCCCATTACCTCCTGAGAAACTACTGATTCAAATCAGTAATTCTCCACTACCTCGGCCGAGGATTTCTAGTGATGGCCACCCGTGCACTGTGCGACATCAACCCCCAATACCGGGAGAGACGAATCCCTGACGATCCGCTCACTGCCTCCATGTGGCTCGGGACTGTACCCAAAAATACCCGTTTGCACGTCTCCTTTGAGCGTGGTAGGGTAGAAATCAAAGCACAGTGGGAACTCACACGAGACAAATGACGATCTCAGGTCGACAAACTAACCTGTACACATGTCACCAGGGAACTGCTATCTGACGATATATATAATACCAACTAGCATGTTCCCGACGAGTCCTGTCCGTTGTACTCAATGAGCACATGTATACATCTTAGGTGAACCAACTGACACCAATGGCTTATGATACCGGACACCGCCCCTCGTCGGGGTCTCGACTGTATACACTAGTCTACTCTGGAGTATCGATGCCCTGTCTTGAAACTCCCACAACTCGGGACACTTTAAGGATGTACTTACAAACCCCAGCTCCCACGTATATGATCGCCATCATACTGCTGGCAGTCAAGCAAGAATCCTATGGGCTCTATCAACATGCAATAGTGAACTAAAGCATGTATACGATGATAAAGACAAACCAGATAGCATACTATCATCTCGAGCAATACTTTCATATCGGTATAGGTCCTCCCTCAATCATTGCAATCACATACCTACGATCCAATAATTGACTTTGAGGGCACTATATCCAATAATCTCACACTTGCACTTAAGGCTATTATCGCGATGTCGCATACTCATAGCCTCAGTGAGTGGATACTCCCTGATGTTTCTTTCTATGTCTCTCTTAATCTCAAATTCGCGGAGAAAACCATCTCCCGAGTTGAGTAATACATGTCTTAGAATATGTCTGGATATCTGATGGGACCTAGTTCATAAATGAACTTCAAATCCAAACTTCTTAGACTGTAGTGATCACTGAACCTAATCAGTATCCAGCACCATGCCTCCCACAGTATCCTCTTGGACCACTTGTTCATAATATTGTCCCTCGTCAGAGGGAAAACTATAACTCTGACAATCACTCTGTCATCCAGGTCACCTTGGAAGCCTGGAATGATAACCGTCTCCACAAGGAGGCTGCCATTATCAAATCCATAGAACATCTATTCATGTTCTATAACTGCTTCCTAATTTTTCTCCAGGATTTGGATTAATATAAACTTATCGCATCTAGTGAAAAAAAAACATCTGGTGTGGTACTTGACATCTCACGATTGACTCAATTGCCTAAGCAAGTGATCTGCCAATCATGCACCTCCCTTTCCCCTTTAGTCTGTAAGACACCTTTAGATAGGGTGACTCCATCACCTGCAGGTACACCACCATGCCAGGAGTCATCTATTCTAAAATACTATTATAATACTGTCAAAGTACCCACATTGGGAAACTACCCAAATCTTGATCTAAAACTATAGATCTAGAAACCAGAATGTCTAATATTATATCCATATCCTTTGTGGAGAAACAACTGTGTGACGACCAAAGTACAACCGATTGTAGTATAGGAATTTTACTTCCTACTCTGTGTATGTCATCCAAATACCAGGATATCACACCCTACTACCTTCTTAACAGATCCATCCCCTATTCTGATGAAGTCAAACCCATGACTATTACATCAAAAATAGATGATATTATCTCCGCTATATCTGCTCAAGCCTATAAATAGACATAAGCTACTTGCCCACTATGCTTCCGCTGCTCCCACTAACTATGATAACCCTCTGGCAGAATAATATATACTTACACTTCTAAAGCTAGTTTAGAACGACGCTATACTTATCCTCCTGCCGGGTCTCATAGTCGGGAACAACAGTAGTGTCAAGTCTGGGTAAACAAGAACCTCCCTGTCACCGTCCTTGAGGCTACCTGAGTACCTCTCGAGTGTCTGAGGTTACCCACCATATCTGTGGAGTGGCTAATGGAATGCCAAACCTGATTGAATATATAGGTCCTATTAAATTTTTCGTAATCGTTTGCAGTTCTGGAATTACTTCCAGTTCTACCATACTCCCACTAATGTTTTCTGAAAAAATCCATTTTACTAAAACTGTGGCGAGTCAAGAACAATATCACTATTGATCTTTCAGATGGTAGAAAATCACCCCTCGTCAAAGCCAGGGTCAACCTACAAACTGCCATTACAGAAACATGCCTTGAGTTATCCAGTGTCTGGTTTTAAGCATAAGCTGGAAAACTCCCCGTACCTTAACATCGTTAAGATATGATCCATTCTATATCCAATATAGAAACTTTGGCACTTATTTAATTGGAACCAGATTCAAATCATGCAGCTGTCTCCAGTGCATATCAACTTAATGAAGAGAGACTAATCAGCATTGCTCAACTTAGGAATACATCCAATTATGAGTAACCTGAAAGAGAAACAAGTTTCTCAGAACCATTACTATCATCTGAATACCAATCACAAGAATCTCTTTGAAGAATCCACATCTTCGATCTCTTTGAAGAATCCCGATACTTGTGACACCTGGTTCTCTACTTTATTCTTATACCCACAACTTCTCAAAAATTAGACCATGTATTTCTAAGAAACACTTGTCTAAAAACTAGAGAAGTCATAAGTAAATAGAACATAGTACGAGGACCAACCCCTTTGTCCTGATGGACACTGGACAACATACAATAATCTTTATAAGTCCACTGAGTTAAATAACTCATAACCTGTGTATCGTAGGTTGAAAACTGTACCCAGGCGATTTCCTCAAATATCACCAATTACAACGAATTCCGATATAATGAGGATGATTACCTAATTTCCAATAACTTACTCCCACTTATCATCTGTAAGACCATACAGATATGAGAATAAAACCTGATAAATACATACCCCGGAGTAAGTATCTAATCAGGAAATCAGTTTTGCTTTAACAATGCACTGAAACATGAAAATGTTTCGTAGGGGTATCCTGGTATTCCTTGTAATGCCTCTTCCATAATCCAATTCATGACTTTAACCATATATTTCTTTGCCATCTCTCCAAATCACTTTATCTATCTGTATTCATTTCCTTCTGTACACCATCGTTAGGCTAAGTGGTTTTCTTCCTTCCCTACCGTTCGGCACCAGCCTATGGTTTGGAAGAAGACTATCCAGTAAGCATAATGGGTGTACTCTCCTAAACCAAGGAGTACTCGCAACTTGAGAGAAGGTGATGATAAAAGACAACTGAATAATACCTTATTCTATTTCTCCCGAACTGGGGAAAAAGGCAAAGGTGAAATAGGAGTGGCGATGAAGTACGAGGTTTGGTCGTGAATTATAGCAGTCGCAATTTACTTTGCCCTCTTTCTAATCCCTTTATTTTGCCTTTAGTTATTACCTTTTGTACACCCTACTTAGGCTAATTGGTTTTCTTCATTCCCTACCTTTCGGCACCTGCCTATGGTTTGGAATAAGACTATCCAATAAGCGTAATAGGTGTACCCTCCTAAACCAAGGAGCCCTCGCAACCTGAGAGAAGATGATAATAAAAGACAACTGAATAATAACTTATTCTATTTCTCCTGAACCTAGATCCATCCTCGAAGAAGTCCTTTGGGTTCGTATATAACCATACGGTGGATCTATCCAATGGAAGTGGATGTCTCTTAGTGATACGAGGTGTTCTAAGAAATGCAAAGGGTAAAAGAAGGAGTGGCAATGACTTATGCAACTCAGACAATCCAAAAGCCAGTATCTTAAGAAGGTTCGGTCAACTTGGTCACTGAGTCATAGTCTAGGGTTGGTCAAGGGTCGCTGCCAAAGAGAGAGAGAGAAGAAACACTCTGCGTGCACTCTAACTTAGATCAGAATGGTTATCACTTTATCTAATCAGGAAACCTCCCACTGTTATCTCAAATTCTCCTCCAAACCTGAAAGAAGAATTAGTCGGGATTACCCGAAGAGTAAACCAACTCATCAGTGGGAATCGGGATCCAACTCTCATCGCATGATAACGTGACGTAATCCACTCACGTTATCACACTCCAGAAGGTATGGCATACTTGGCAAGTTTCTTTATGTTTGAAACTCCCGATGTGATTTTTGCCTCATGCTCTTATGACCTTGACGAAGGCCAACAAATCATAAGTCACATGTCAAGTTCTACCCGTCATTGTCTAGGTCAATTTGAACCAACCCGTACAAGCCCTTGATGAAGGCCAACAAGGCTATACGACTGTCCCAAACCAACACATCTATCTATGCAACAAACGAATACCCCAGCAGCTACCAAGCACTATGCCTTGACGAAGACCAACAAACATAGCTTGAATACTACTGACCATCCATAAGAAATGACGGAGGGCTACGGCTGGTTTTTGGCGAAAAACCTTTAACGTAATGAACTTGATCTCGTTGAAGGAACCTGATAGCTTTTTATAAAAATATAGTGGCGAAAACCTTTTGCTAAAGAGGTCACTCCCGGTGAAGGGATCTCGGCTCTTTCCTCGTGAAATGAGGTGCAGGATATTCTAACTGAATACCGTGATGCAAAGAAACTTGTAATCGACTATAGTGAAGTTATTACCCTGACGTAAACTTCTACCCAAGGGGTCACTCCCGGTGAAGGGATCTCTGCCCTTGCCTCGTCGAATG
Organism: Agapanthus africanus; assembly: GCA_030015575.1. NCBI lineage: Eukaryota > Viridiplantae > Streptophyta > Magnoliopsida > Asparagales > Amaryllidaceae > Agapanthus > Agapanthus africanus. The sequence continues at coordinate 186,982,852 of CM057341.1, forward strand.
AGGTGCGGGATATTCTAACTGAATACCGCGATGCAAAACAAAAGGAAACGTCTCTGTAATAACACCTTTTAAAATTTGTTCCAACAACATCAAATATAGGTTTGTTTTATCCTTGCATTGATAAGAATCAATGCAGTCCCATCAATCAATCACACCAGAAAAGAACGAAAATAAAATGTACGTATATGCCATCCGCATTCGTCACTGGGTCCCGTCATCACCCGTTAGGTTACTTAACTAACGACAGAGCGGGGACTGGACTAGCGCGGGTGTAAAACATATACAACATCTAATAGTATATATACTAATATACAATAATCGCTCCAGGCGTGATAATATGCAACATTACAGAAAAGTAATAAGCATCACAGAACAATACAGATAATCTGGGATCCCCGGGTTTCACAAAGCCGCTACTGAAACCCGACGTTCCCCTGGTCGTATGGATAGCCTGTGCAATGAAACCTAGACCCCTACGGGTGCGGCAAGTTACCCACCAAAACCTGAAGTGAGGCAGCCCCTTACAACAAAATGAATGGACCACCCGGCACTTCACGGAATCCGGTAACTTGAGCACCCCTCCTTGGGTCAACCTGTACCCCCTACGAGTGCGGCGAATAGTCTGCTAATTCTAGAGTGAGGCCCCTCTGCCTCTCAAAGACATGAGATACGGACCCGTTTCCCTCCAGAATCCGGCTATCCGTGCACTCCGTCGCGGGGTAAACCTAGTACAGAAATAAAAATATGTACAGCGGGTATATCGATCTCAACCCGGTCGTGCCCCAAAAGAATAATATACAAACAGGCAGAGACGGCAGTCTACATATTGGACGCTCGCTCCGCAATATTAAATGTATAAATAAATCCCAACAACACTATCATTGCACCCTGCTATCCACCACGACAAATCCGCAACATCATAGCACAACACAGAACATCAACGTGAATGTCACGTTCGCAAACCCGTCTAAAAGAACTATAGAAATCAGACGCGGTTTACCACTCGAATGACATTCACGGTCAGAGATATAATGTAATTACTGCATACTAACAAGTTTAAAATTTCGATCGACAAAACTTCCCGAAGGGGCCCCACGTACATCTGCTGTACAGTAACAAAATCTGGGCCCAAAAGTAATATACCAAAAACCACAATTAACCACAGAAAACTCACTGGAAAAATTTAGGTCACTGTTCCCACACACTGGCCGCGGTTCGGTGGTCAAACCCTTGGTTTGACCGCGGATACGCAGCAGTACTGTGGGATCACGTGCCCAATTTTCACCAGTATGCTTCAAAAACCCTGCTCAATTTTCTGGGATGATCAAAATAATTTTTAGACTTGATTTAAAATCGACAGAAAGTTTAGCACTAAAAAATGTGATTTTCGAAATTACGTTCGATCGATATTTTAAACGTGTTAGCACAAGTTAGTATAGCTTAATGGTGAGGCTCTGATACCACTGTAAGTACATGGTAGCGCCCCAGTCGTCTAACAGACGCCAAATGCGGAACAAAACTTTTACAACAGGCGCTATCGTATACTATAACCCGGATCAGCCATTAAAGCTAAACTAACAAACTACAATGTGGGTAGAAATGTTATACCGAACGATCCAAGTCGTTCGGTCTTCAACCATCATCCCATGCTTTGTTGCGGCTGCTCCGATCTCCGGAATCTCCAGTTTCCTCGTCCAGGTGGCACCACGTCGACGGATCTTTAAACGGGCTCCCGCCTCTGAACCGAGCCAACTCGATCATCAAGTTTGCTAAAAGAGATGACCAAGATTGATGTAGAAAATGAGTAGAACACTTTGTCTCGTTACGTCCAAAGCTATGGACGAACGGTTAATGAAGTTGCCTTTTGGATTCAAATGAAATGAGAAATGTTTCTATCTAATTTCCATGAATCCCTAAGCTATCATAAATCTTTTTTCAAGCAACCATCCTTTCCCAAAGTGAATGGCCGCCACTTAAGATGAGGGGGAGGTGAGTGTAGGAGGGGGGAGGTGACCACAAGCATTAATTGATAAATGAGTCATAACAACACCTTGCATCTCATTAATGCATATAATGAATCAAATAAACCTAGTCATCAACTCATTTAATGACCAATTAATGCACTAAGCCACCTCACCATCCTTGTCACCATCTAGAACCTTCTAGAAACACGACTCACCCAAGAAAAGATAAATCCGTCTTTAACCGAATGTTAAAGACGGGTGATAGAAAACTGGAAACAGGCAACTTCCAAAAGTGATCCTGAAACGAATTTCAGGATAACCCCGTATCAGTATAAACATACCCGCATTTTTATTACGACCGAATACAAATGCAACTGAGACAAAGATATTATATCTACACAGTATAATACTCGGATCCGGCTTAAACCAAAGCCCACCAGTATTATCTGCCCGAAATATGACACGTGCGTAAACGCACGTGCATTTTTCGAACCCTGCCATAAAACCATACGGCCTCTACAACGTTTCGCCCGAACTTGGGAAAGTGTCTGTGGGGGACTCTAATGACTCATCAACATACTGGCACTGGGTATAACCACTAGCACGTCAGAGGTACAAGCTGTACGTAATGGTTGCCTATGTATTGATTGGAAGGGAAGCTGACGAGCGAACTCATCCAGAAACCTACTGAGCCTGACAGTGACAATATCCGTACAGTCCGGTCCGTTCGTCTAAGAGTATCGCATATCGAGTCTAGGGGGGTGGATAAAGTCAGACCCCTAATAACGCGATAATTCGTGTCGGTATGAAGCCCATCACCTCCTGAGAAACTACTGATTCAAATCAGTAATTCTCTACTACTTCGGCCGAGGATTTCTAGTGATGGCCACCCGTGCACTATGCGACATCAACCCCTAATACCGGGAGAGACGAATCCCCGACGATCCGCTCACTGCCTCCATATGGCTCGGGGCTGTACCCAAAAAATACCTGTTTGCACGTCTCCTTTGAGCGTGGTAGCGTAGAAATCAAAGCACAGTGGGAACTCACACGAGACAAATAACAATCTCAGGTCGACAAACTAACCTCTACACATGTCACTAGGGAACTGCTATCTGACGATATATATAATACCAACTAGCATGTTCCCGGCGAGTCCTGTTCGATGTACTCAATGAGCACCTGTATACATCTTAGGTGAACCAACTGACACTAATGGCTTGTGAGACCGGCCACCGCCCCTCGTCGGGGTCTCGACTGTATACACTAGTCTACTCTGGAGTATCGATGCCCTGTCTCGAAACTCCCACGACTAGGGACACTTCAAGGATGTGCTTACAGACCCCAGCTCCCACGTATATGATCGCCATCATACTGCTGGCAGTCAAGCAAGAATCCTATGGGCTCTATCAACATGCAATAGTGAACTAAAGCATGTATACGATGATAAAGACAAACCAGATAGCATACTATCATCTCGAGCAAGGATTTCATATCGGTATAGGTCCTCTCTCAATCATTGCAATCACGTACCTACGATCCAATAATTGACTTTGAGGGCACTATATCCAACACGAACTACGTTCAAAATGGCCACGAACACAACGCCATACGCGTTGGTATTCGGTACGGAAGCAGTACTCCCCCTCGAGATAGAGTTACCCTCTCTACGAATGGCAATCCACTACGAGCTGACGGACGAAGAAAACGCTCACCTTCGGCTTGAAGAGCTTGATGCCCTTGATGAAACCCGCCTCATAGCGCAACAAAATATGGAGGCTTATAAAGAAAAGATGACGCGCTCATACGAAAGATTGACCAGGCTGAGGACATTCCGCCAAGGTGAACTCATGCTTGTGGTCAAAAGACCTATGATCCCCAATCGCGCCAAGCGGGAAAAATTCGAGCCGAACTATGAAGGCCCGTACAACATAGACAAGGTCTACCAGGGTGGAGCCTATCTACTTATATATATGCATAGTGAAAGACCTTTCAGGTTAATAAATGGTCGCTTCCTACAAAAATACTACGCCTAACGAGTCACGACCTAGGTCAATGATAGATGACGACAACTATGTCCGCTCTCTATCTTCCTAAGCCTAAACTCTATAAGTAGTAACCGGCTTACTTTACAACGGACCGAAACGTCCTTAAACTAACAGAGGACCGAAACGTTCTTAAACTAACAACGGACCGAAACTGTAAGGTTTCTAGGCACACTCAAGAGGTTTCACAAGGCATCCACCATGCCAAATTCAAATTTTCCGGTGCCTAGAAACTCTAATATAGATCGTTAACTAGAGATTAGGCGAAACTACTAAACTGCTTTAGCACTAAGTGAATGGAAATACAACCTTTGTAGATCCGGTCCACCACTTCTTTAGCTCCATGTTGACGTCCCTCCGCTACGATCATCGGGATCCCGGACTCTAGCAATGGTTTCGTAGGAGAAATGAGCGGGCTAGGTCGTTGACTTGGAGGCCGAAGATGATCTACGTCAGGGAGACTCAAACTCAAGCTATTCCTTCACTTGGTCAAAAACTTTGTGAAGAGAACACCCTATACTACATGGCAAGTGGTAGAGGATGAAGAAATAGGAAGTGGGTTCACTTTAGAATTGGATTTCTCACACTTTTTCTCATGGCACCATTGGAGCTCTCAAGCTTTTGTGAGCTTGATGAAGATGAAGAAGAAGAAAGAAGCATGTGAATGAATATCCAAAATAATACTTATCCAAATGAATAATGGCACCATGGTTGAGTTAAGCCCTCATGCTTAACTCATGTAGAGATTTAACCAAACCATTAGGTTAAAGGTTGGGTTAACTAATATCTTTAAACATATGACAAAAGAGTTGACTTTGTCAATATTTATCAAGCTTCATGAAGCTTGATAACTTTGACCAAAGTCACACAATCTTTTGTTATATGCTAGGAAAATAGTAAACCCTAATTCAACCTTGATTTGGGTCAAGTCTCATACACACAACTTGTTTGTATCATCAAGCATGATACAAACATGTACACTTGCATATATCACATATAAACAATGTGCACATTCAAGTGAGAAAATCAATCTTAAGTGAACCAATACTAGTTAATGTAAAGTAATATATCAAATATATAATTATACATTAAATCATTAAATCAACACTTGATTTAACGATCCGGTCATATCGTATATAACCGACTAATATCAATAGTAACGACTTATCGAATCAACACTTGATCCGATAACCCGGCTATATCGCATACAACTGATCAATGTCACAAATCGCGAAAATAGAATACAGTATCACATACGGGTATTATCCTCGGTCCCGCACATATCTCATATGCGCTCCTATTTCGTTTCGCTTGAGCCAGGAAACCCCTGTGTAGGACTCTAAAGACTCGTCAATACGCCGGCAGTAGGTGATGATCATATCAAACAACCACAAGCCGCAAGCGGTCTTCTAAACGTAACGGCCACCCGGGTATTGAGCGATCAGAAGATCAACGAGCAAGCCCGCTCACACTCCTGTGAATCCAACTAGTAACACTACCGTACAGTCCGGTCTGTTCGTCTGATATGTCGCATATCTCGTCTAGGGGTGGTAAACGTCAGACCCCAATAACTCGATAAGTCGTGTCGATATGAGGCTCATAACGGGTCGAGAAACTACTGTTAACACTTACCAGTAAATCCCTAAAGCAGCCTTGGCCAAGGACTTCCTGTTATAGCTAATCGAGCACTGCGCAACATCAACTCCCTATACCGGGAGAGACGAAACCCCTCCTATCGCTCATTGCCTCCATGTGACTCGGGACTGTACCCAAAAGCCACGTTTTTGCACGCCCTCTTGGACGTGGTATGATGGAAATCAAAGCACAGTGGGAATCACACAAGACTCTATGACGATCTCGGGTCTACAGACTAACCTGTACCAGTGTCACCAGAGAACTGCCATCTGACGTAAGGTATAATACCATCTGGGAGTTCTCGACGAGTCCGTCCAGTGTACCCAGTCTCTACTGAGCACCTGTATATCATCTCTGATGTCAAACACCAATGGATATGGGATCATCCATCGCCCATCTATATGGGTCGAGAAGGTACACGCTAGTCTACTCTGGTATATCGATGCCCCGTCTCGATACACCCACGACTAGGGACTTTGAAGGATGTACTTATGGACTACCAAGTCCCCACTAATATGATCCGTATCATAGTCCAGGTAGTCAAGTACACATCCTAAGGGCTTTACCAACATGTAACAGAGAGACAATCAGTGTACACGTTAAGGTAAAGAGTAACCAGATAGCATATTATCATATCGAGCAAGAAAGTCATCCCTATATATGTCCAAGCATCCACTACAATATACATCCTATGTATAGTAATGGCCTCTAGGGCATACATATAACTAACAATCTCCCACTTGCACTAGGGCCATCTGATAGCAGTGGTTGTAGTATCTCATACTCAACCATCTCATAAAAGTCTCTCTCTGGGAAAAGGCCTTCGTGAGTGGATCCGCCGTGTTGTCCTCTGAGTCTACTCTCCTAACCTCGATCCCCTGGAGATCAACCATCTCCACGATCAGGTGATACTACCTAAGAATATGTCTGGATCACTGATGGGACGGGCGTTCCTTGGCATAAGCTACAACTCCATTGTCACACAATGGGAGGAACAAAGTTCATCTCATGAACAAATATACACCCAGACTGCCTCTGTAGTAGCATCTTTGGTAACGATTTATCTTTCCTTTAATCGTCTAGTATGCCACAGTATCTAGCTTGGAACTCTTCCAACATACCGTCCCTTTACTGAGGGTAAAGACAATGCCTGTGACTGACATTCAGCCGTCCTTATCACCCTGGAACCTTTCCAGTGATTCTCCCCAGGATCAATTGATACCATCTCACTACAACTAGTGAGTATCCTAACATCCAATTAGATCTATCTCATAGATCCAAAACCCAGGATTTAGTAGGTATCACTTTGATCCTATATGGAGAATCCTTGTGATAAGCAGAGATTGACCGAGCGTAGCATAGGAAACTACTTCCCTATCAAGAGTATGTCATCCACGTACTCTACGAGGATCACCAGCATACTCCCTACTACCTTTTTGTATATACAAGGTTCATCTACCATTTTGATGATGTCAAACTGTTTGACTAACTCATCAAAATAGATGTTCCAACTCCGCGATGCCTGCTTTATCACATAAAACATCTTGCATACGTTTCCGCTGCTCCCACTGTCTACGAAGCCCTCTGGCTGTGTACTTATAGACGCTTTCTTCCAAATCATCATTTAGAAAAGCAGTCAAGACACCCAACCACCAGATATCTTAGTCATGGTATGTAGCCGTAGCAAGTAGGATCTGGATGGACTTAAGCATAGCTACTTAGAAAAGGTTTCATTATAATCCATACCTGGTCAATGATGCAAATCTCTAACAAGTCTAGCTTTGAAAGTCTTAACTTTTCCATGTACACCAAGTAATCTTCTCAAGATATACTTGCTCCTGATGGGGATTTAACCCTTCAGATAAAGCAACCAAAGTCCATACTTTGTTGGTGTATAAGGATTCCATCTCAGATCGATATGCATCCAGCCATTCTTATAGAGTCCTACCCCTGATGGCCAGCCCGAAACTAGTTAGGTCATCATCTCATGATGCAATCCTCGCTCCCACTGTCATAGAGAAACCAATGTATCTCTCAGGTGGATGAGGAACCCTGCTAGATCGGCGGAGAGGCTGAGGTTCATTGGTTGCTATTGAATCCTTTGGTTCTACCAAATCAGCAGCTGCAGTTTGTATAGCTGGAACTCTTTCCAGTTCTACCTCATGTCCACTAATTTCTTCATAAGAAATTCCCTTTCACAAAGGTGGCATGCTGAGAAACAAAACATTTTTTTGTTCCTCGGTTATGTAGAAGATATTCCCTTGCGTATGCTTGGGATATCCAACAAACTTCCATATATCTAACTTTGCCTCGAGCTTGTCCGGATTTTTCTTTTAGACATAGGCCGGACAACCCCAAATCTTAACTGACTTAAGAGATGGGCTCTTCCCTTTCCATATCTCATATGAAATGGTAGGCATCTGATTTGATCGGAACCCTATTCAATAAGTATGCAACTTCATAAGTGCATAACTCCCTAAAAGGAAATAGGAAACTCAGTAGTACTCATCATAGAGCACACCATATCACATAGGGTGCTATTGCTCCGCCCCGATACACCGACGTGCTGTGGTGTATTCGGAGGAGTAATGCTGAGAGAGAATCTCGTTCTCCTTTAGAATAATCCAGGAATTCCGTGCTCAAGTATTCTCCTCCTTGATCACATCAAAGGACATAATACTTTTACCCGTATTTTGGTTCTCTACTTCTAACTTATATTCTATAAATATCTCAAAAGGTTCAGACTTGTGTTTCAACAGGAACATATGTCTGAATCTTGAGAGATTATTAGAGAATGTAATGAAGTACAAAGAACCGGTCTTGGCATGTGTAGATAGGGGACCTTCATACATCAGTATGTATCAATCCCAAGAGTTCACAAACTCTTTCTCTGTTTCCAATAAACGGAGCTATGGTCATCTTATCTTTGTGACATGACTGGCAAGTTTCACAAGATGTAAATTCAAACTAATTTAAATATGCATCTTAATGTAACTTCAGCTAGTCGGGTCGCATTGATATGACCTAGTCTACAATGCCTCAAGAAGGATTCGTTCATTTCTGAACTCTTCCTCTCGTGTGTGTTCTGTATACTAAGAACTGTAGTTTGATTTAGAACGTTTATGCTTTTAGATAACGTGCCTGAACCGATCAACTCTTGATTTAGGAAATGTTCAAAACATTATCCAACAATACAAAATTATATCCTTCTTTATCTAAATAAAGAGACTGATATGATTTTGTATATTAGGTTCGGTATCTAATAACATTTGTTCAGATACAGTGTATTCTGGTAATACAGGGTGACAGTGACCAACTGACCTGGCTGCAACACTTGCACTGTTTTCTGTCTCATGAAACTTATCACCCGTTCTCAGTTCTCTACCTTTCTGTAGCCCATGTAATATATTATATATGTGGGATCCTGATCCGGTATCATATACCCAGGACGTAAAGGACACTGAGAAATAGTTCTCTGTAATGAACACACCCGAAGATGATGCATCAACATGCACTCTCTTCGTTTGGGCGGCACGGGAATTCTGGTAATTCCCTAATTCCTGCTCTGTCTTATAACACTTATAAGTGGAAGCGGGACCAACGTTCCCTAGCACAGTATAACAAGCGGGTTCGGTCAATATATCCGTTTTATTATCTTGATTAAGGCGTGACATGGTCGCTACCTGGAGAGAGAGAGAAGAAAACACTCTGCGTACGCTCTTGCAAGAACAGATTGGTTATTATTTTATCTAATCAGGATGGCTCCCACTGTTTTTATCAAATCTTCCTTCAAACCCTAAAAGGAAAGACTAGCCGGGATTAATTACACGGTACAAGTTCGCCAATCTTTCAGCCAGGCCAGTGTCGGTACTTTGAGGGAGGTCCCCCGTGCTTTCGCACGGACCTAATTAAAGTAAACCTCGTTTTCCCAGAGGCGTAACCCCATTGACACCTTTCTAGACACCTACTTGATCGGCTAATTGTAATGTGTAAAACTCTCCCAGGAGTAACAATTACTCGCAGTGGGTATCGGGATCCAACTATCTCATAGAAGGTATGCAATCTCATTGCAAATTTCAACACTTGAAATTCCTGATAATTTTGCCCCGAACGATCTATGACCTTGACAAGGTCAACAAACCATAGACCGTAAGTCAAGTTCTACCCGTCATTTCTTGATTGAATCAAACCCACCCGCACGACCCTTGACAAGGTCAACAAGGCCGTACGACTACCCTAAAACAATCTGCATCATATGCATAAACAGATAAATACTGCTTAGCTACCGCACACTGCGCCTTGACAAGGTCAACAAACGCATCACGAATACTAAGCAGGACTTATCTGAAATGACGGAGGGCTACGACAGGTTTTTTATGAAAACCTATTGTGTAATGAACTTGATATCGTTGTAGAATCAAATGATTTTAAAATGGAGTGATTTTGAGGCTTTTCTAGTTTTGCTAAAGGGGTCACTCCCGGTGAAGGGATCGTCGGCCCTTTCCTCATCGAATAAGGTGCAGGATATATCATATATACCGCTGTGCAAAGCAAAAACTATAGAAGCAATCAAAAAACAAACCGAGGGTTGTAGCATCTCCCAGTTATTGCTAAAGGAGTCACTCCCGGTGAAGAGATCTCGGTCCTTTCCTTAACGAATAAGGTACAGGATGTTCTACAAGGAACACCGCGACGCAAAGCAAGAACTGTAGCTACCTGTTTTTGAAAATTCGATTCCACAACATCTTTAGGTTCCTTTTTTCTTTCATTAATCATATTAATGAAGTCCTATCATTTAATTCACATAAACATCACAGATAAATACGACGTACACTTATGCCATCCGCATTCGCCTCGATGTCCCCTCGTGCACCGTTAGGTTAGGTAACTAAAGGCAGAGCGGGGCAGGGCTAGCGCGGGTGTAAAACATAAGTAACGCCTATATAATATATCATATTTACTATATACAGTATTTATCACAGAACATCAAATGATCACATCATAGATATCGCAGCAGAAAAAACATATGAAACATTGGATATACTAGGACGTCCGTGTTTTTAATACGAGCCAGTATAAAACACGAATTCCACGGTCGCGATGAATAGCCAAACCCACACCCCTAGACCCTTACGAAAGCGGCAAGCAACCCTAAGAGTTAGGAGACCCGGACTCGACTCCTCGAGTTGGTCTCCCACTGGACTCCAGAACCCGGTTACTTGTGCCCTCCTCCTTGGGTCTATCCTAGTGCGGAAAAGTAAATAATATACAAAGGGTGACATCTTCCGCAACCTGGAAGTGCCCCAATAAAAGAATATTACATAAAATAATTTTTACATGAATGGAAATGAAAAACACTCATCTCACATAAAAACCCCCGGCTATTCATAACGCGACGATCCAATATAACATATCCAGCAACACATAACATCACATGTCATCAACATAAGTAAATATGCGCATCCTAATTGTCGTTGACATATAGCAACGAAACCGGTGATATCACATATTACACTTACGGTCACAGAAAAGAAAGTGTAAAACTACAACAGTTGGAATCCGCAACCCCTTTAGACATCGCATGCCTAACCAAATGAATTCCTTAGACATCACATGCCTAACAATTATAAACCCCGCATTTTAGTCTCAATATCGAAAACTCTTTTCAATATCTAGTCGGGCAATTCAACAAGATTCCCGGCATTTTGATCGAATGCTCGTCGCAAACTTTAGTAGGCAGCCGCACCCCCGATGCCTTCGACGAAGTGCACCAAGGCGGAACACCGCTGCCGCGAGCACCCGAACGGATGCTTTCGGCGACGGGGTTCTCCTACAGTCACTTGGTCGGGGCTATGGGACATGGCTGTTTATTAAGTTTACCCGGCGAGTATCCGCGTACGCTACGTGATTGCGACGGACTTTTGATCACATCAAAATTCCGTGGCAAGCGATCAAGTGAGACTAAAGTGCTATGTTTATAACATTCATTTTAGTTATCTCATAACTACTTGTGAATTCCAAATATTGTATCAAATTCCAGATAAATAGAAAATGTTAAACTTTCCGATCGAACATTCAAACACCTAAGTTTTCCCGAAACAGCTCAACACATGAAATACGTTTAAAAAACATTCATTTCATGCCACAGTACCAACGGTCCAGCCGTAGAAGGGTCAAGCCAACGCCTCACATGTGGCACGCCGTACTGCCCCAAACCCTAAGGTTTAAAGGGCAGTTCAAAATGGTCACATAATCGAGTTAAGGTTTGTTGTCTTCTAGAGGGTCCATCGCGTTACTTGCACTACTTAGAACGTTCTCAAACTACGGAAAAATCCAACACTTGGAAATTTCCCGGCAAGGGAAAAATTGGGTATTTATATCCGGTCGAACCTTTTAACATATTGTAAATTATCCGGAAAAACACAGACAAAGTTAAAGATTCCGATCGAATCGCCGAACTCCCAATAAAACCCAGAAAACTCAACTCTTGAGCAAACTTTAAAAATTCCCAGAAAATACAGGAATAAATATTGGACATTACTGTGCAAAGCACGTGCCAAGAATCAACTTTTTGGCCGCGGAACCGCCGCACATGCTAAGGTGGGGCCGCGGTTCCGCGGCGCTTTAGTTGACTTGGGATCACGTGCTTCACAGTAACTCTTAGAATACCCTGCTGTATTTTTTGGATATTTTTAATTTGGAAAAATCCACATTTTCAGAAAATGTACAGAGAGGGTTAAAAGTTAGGGTTTCGGGGTTCGATCGGATTTCTAATATCGTCTACACTTCGCCTAAAGCTCTAGCTGGGCTCTGATACCACTGTAGGGTTCCTAGGCACACTCAAGAGGTTTCATAAGGCATCAACCATGACAAATTCAAATTTTCCGGTGTCGAGAAACCCTAATATAGATCGTTAACTAGAGATTAGGCGAAACTACAAACTACTAAACTGCTTTAGCACTAAGTGAATGGAAATACAACCTTTGTAGATCCGGTCCACCACTTCTTTAGCTCCGTGTTGACTTCCCTCCGCTGCGATCATCGGGATCCCGGACTCTAGCAATGGTTTCGTCGGAGAAATGAGCGGGCTAGGTCGTTGACTTCGAGGCCGAAGATGATCTACGTCGGAGAGACTCAAACTCAAGCTATTCCTTCACTTGGTCAAAAACTTTATGAAGAGAACACCCTATACTACATGGCAAGTGGTAGAGGATGAAGAAATAGGAAGTGGGTTCACTTTAGAATTGGATTTCTCACTCTTTTTCTCATGGCACCATTGGAGCTCTCAAGCTTTTGTGAGCTTGATGAAGATGAAGAAGAAGAAAGAAGCATGTGAATGAATATCCAAAATAATACTTATCCAAATGAATAATGGCACCATGGTTGAGTTAAGCCCTCATGCTTAACTCGTGTAGAGATTTAACCAAACCATTAGGTTAAAGGTTGGGTTAACTAATATCTTTAAACATCTGACAAAAGAGTTGACTTTGTCAATGTTTATCAAGCTTCATGAAGCTTGATAACTTTGACCAAAGTCACACAATCTTTTGTTATATGCTAGGAAAATAGTAAACCCTAATTCAACCTTGATTTGGTTCAAGTCTCATACACACAACTTGTTTGTATCATCAAGCATGATACAAACATGTACACTTGCATATAGCACATATAAACAATGTGCACATTCAAGTGAGAAAATCAATCTTAAGTGAATCAATACTAGTTAATGTAAAGTAATATATCAAATATATAATTATACATTAAATCATTAAATCAACACTTGATTTAACGATCCGGTCATATCGTATATAACCGACTAATATCAATAGTAACAACTTATCGAATCAACACTTGATCCGATAACCCGGCTATATCGCATACAACCGATCAATGTCACAAATCGCGAGAATAGAATACAGTATCACATACTGGTATTATCCTCGGTCCCGCAAATATCTCATATGCGCTCCTATTTCGTTTTGCTTGAGCCAGGAAACCCCTGTGTAGGACTCTAAAGAATCGTCAATACGCCGGCAGTAGGTGATGATCATATCAAACACCCACAAGCCGCAAGCGGTCTGCTAAACATAACGGCCACCCGGGTATTGAGCGATCTGAAGATCAACGAGCAAGCCCGCTCACACTCCTGTGAATCCAACGAGTAACACTACCGTACAGTCCGATCTGTTCGTCTGATATGTCGCATATCTCGTCTAGGGGTGGTAAACGTCAGACCCCAATAACTCGATAAGTCGTGTCGATATGAGGCTCATAACGGGTCAAGAAACACTTACCAGTAAATCCCTAAAGCAGCCTTCGCCAAGGACTTCCTGTTATAGCCAATCGAGCACTGCGCAACATCAACTCCCTATACCGGGAGAGACGAAACCCCTCCTATCGCTCATTGCCTCCATGTGACTCGGGACTGTACCCAAAAGCCACCTTTTTGCACGCCCTCTTAGACGTGGTATGATGGAAATCAAAGCACAGTGGGAATCACACAAGACTCTATGACGATCTCGGGTTTACAGACTAACCTGTACCAGTGTCACCAGAGAACTACCATCTGACGTAAGGTATAATACCATCTGGGAGTTCTCGGCGAGTCAGTCCAGTGTACCCAGTCTCCACTGAGCACCCGTATATCATCTCTGATGTCAAACACCAATGGACATGGGATCATCCATCGCCCATCTATATGGGTCGAGAAGGTACACGCTAGTCTACTCTGGTATATCGATGCCCCGTCTCGATACACCCACGACTAGGGACTTTGAAGGATGTACTTATGGACTATGAAGTCCCCACTAGTATGATCCGCATCATAGTCCAGGTAGTCAAGTACAGATCCTAAGGGCTTTACCAACATGTAACAGAGAGACAATCAGTGTACACGTTAAGGTAAAGTGTAACCAGATAGCATACTATCATATCGAGCAAGAAAGTCATCCCTATATATGTCCAAGCATCCACTACAATATACATCCTATGTATAGTAATGGCCTCTAGGGCATACATATAACTAACAGAAACGTCCTTAAACTAACGATGGACCACTATGTCGATAAACTACGATGGATTGCGGCATCCCGAAACCGATACAAAAAGGGAATTAAAAATATAAATAATAAAATAATAAAAATAAAAACGGTATTTCCATAAGCAAAATGGGCACGGATGAAAACCCGAAAGGGCTCCGTGAGTAAAAACAGCAGGGCTACCGGCGAGTGTTTGTGAAAACCCGAAAGGGCGCAACCTCGTTGAAAGACACTTGCAGGGTCCTCTCGACTTTGTAAGGAGAAACCACCTGCATGAGATCCTTACGACTCATAAAGGAGCAACACACTTAGGAATCCTCTTGATTCCTAAGGAGAAATTACACTTGCGAGATCCTCACGACTCGTAAGGAGAACTCTCTTATGAGACCCTCACGGCTCATAAGATTTGAAAGTCTTAAGTTACAGAGACCTGAACCAGTTCTTTAGCAACCCCCACACAACCTTCGATATTGCCCTACAAGCGGCTCATACTGACCCTTGTATACAATCCACGGGTGCGAATAAACATTTCCCTAGCAATGCCCCCCCGTGACTAGGGATATGTCCATATGGTGAACAACCCTTATGAGTCCTCTCGACTTATAAGGAGAAAATCCTTTTGTAAGATCCTTACGACTTACAGGGGAACACACACTTAGGAATCCTCACGATTCCTGAGGAGAAAACACACCTACGAGATCCTCACGACTTGTAAGGAGAAATACCTTTGTGAGACCCTTACGGCTCATGAAGTCAAAAGCCTTAGTCGACAGGACCCTAACCCCGTTTACTAAGCCACCTTTGTTCGACATCGACAGAGGCAAATGATGATTCGCTCCTGGCCATATTCCAGTTGTAGTGATGCTGATGCTAAGATTGACACCAGATTCCAAGTTCTATACTCGCGATAAAAAATTAGCGAGCTAAAAATGCATATGCAATAGCCGAAATGATGGGGCAACTTGCGACAAAATCAGCAAGTAAAAATGTATGCATGCAAAATAGCCGAAATGATTGGGCAACTCGCAATAAAAAGCAGTGAGTAAAATAAAATAAATAGCCGAAATGATTGGGCACCGCGAAAAATAGCCGAAATGATGGGGCAATCGCGACCTTCGCGATGTAAAAACTGAAATGATAGAGCGTCGCGGAAAAAGAAATAAAACAAAAAATGAAATTTATGCCCTACAGGTGATATTACATCAATCCCTATATACAATCCATGGGCGCAAACAAAGAAGGAATCGCACTCCTCCTCTCCCAGGTTTCATCAGAAGAAGAAGCCAAATCTCGATGAGTCACAGATAGCCTAGAGATCATCTCGACGTTTGTCTCATTGCAGCAGACACAATATCAAGCAAAGCGGAACAGCGGCAATTCCCAGATCCATGACTCGACGGTGTACAGATGACCAAGAGTCGAATCCCAACTCCGTGAAATGCGGATACAGTCAACAAAATTCCTGGTCACATGGAACGCGGATAACGTCAATCTTTGACCCCATGGAAAACGTCCAGAGCGGAGCCTGGTCCTCGCAGAACACGGCAGTGAACCAGTGGGAAGCATCCAGAGCAAAATTCCTGGTCATGTGGAACGCGGATAACGTCACTCTTTGACCCCGTGGAAAACGTCCAGAGCGGAGCCTTGTCCCCGCAGAACACGGCAGTGAACCCGTGGGAAGCATATAGAGCAAAATTCCTGGTCACGTGGAACGCGGATAACGTCACTCTCTGACCCCGTGGAAAACGTCCAGAGAGGATCCTGGTCCTCGCAGAGCACGGCAGTGAACCCGTGTGAAGCATCCAGAGCGGAGCCTAGTCCTCGCCGAACACGGCAGTGAACCCGTATGAAGCATCTAGTGCAAAATTCCTGGTCATGTGGAACACGAATAACATCACTCTTTGACCCCGTGAAAAACGTCCAGAGCAGAGCCTGGTCCTCGCAGAACACGACAGTGAACCCGTGGGAAGCATCCAGAGAAAAATTCCAGGTCACGTGGAACGCGGATAACGTCACTCTTTGACCCCGTGGAAAACGTCCAGAGCGGAGCCTGGTCCTCGCAGAACACGGCAGTGAACCCGTGGGAAGCATCCAGAGAAAAATTCCTGGTCACGTGGAACGCGGATAACGTCACTCTTTGACCCCATGGAAAACGTCCAGAGCGGATCCTGGTCCTCGCAGAGCACGGTAGTGAACCCGTGTGAAGCATCCAGAGCGGAGCCTAGTCCTCGCCGAACACGGCAGTGAACCCGTGTGAAGCATCTAGTGCAAAATTCCTGGTCACGTGGAACGCGGATAATGTCACTCTTTGACCCCGTGGAAAATGTCCAGAGCGGAGCCTGGTCCTCGCAGAACACGGCAGTGAACCCGTGGGAAGCATCCAGAGCAAAATTCCTGGTCACGTGGAACGCGGATAACGTCACTCTTTGACCCCATAGAAAACGTCCAGAGCGGATCCTGGTCCTCGCAGAGCACGGCAGTGAACCCGTGTGAAGCATCCAGAGCGGAGCCTAGTCCTCGCCGAACACGGCAGTGAACCCGTGTGAAGCATCTAGTGCAAAATTCCTGGTCAGGTGGAACGCGGATAATGTCACTCTTTGACCCCTCGGAAAATGCCCAGAGCGGAGCCTGGTCCTCGCAGAGCACGGCAGTGAACCCGTGTGAAGCATCCAGAGCAAACATCGGACGGTGGAGTCCTTAAAATCCACGGACTATGATGTCCTTAACCTCGACCGTAATGTCTTAAAACTAACGATCAACCATGATGATTCTAGACTGATTTCACCTTGGTTAAAGGGTACATCTCTTCACTCCTTTGATATTTGTCGTTGTAATTCCTCAACGTCTTCAAAGAGGTGACGGGTCCCAGTAACCACACATCGGACTGTGGAGTCCTTAAATCCGCGGACTATGATGTCTTTAACCTTGACCGTGATGTCTTAAAACTAATATTGGACTGTGGAGTCCTTAAATCCACGGACTATGATGTCCTTAACCTTGACCGTGATGTCTTAAAACTAACATTGGACTGTAGAGTCCTTAAATCCACATACTATGATGTCCTTAACCTTGACCGTGATGTTTAAAACTAATATTGGACTGTGGAGTCCTTAAATCCACGGACTATGATGTCCTTAACCTTGACCGTGATGTCTTAAAACTAACATTGGACTGTAGAGTCCTTAAATCCACGGACTATGATGTCCTTAACCTTGACCGTGATGTCTTAAAACTAACATTGGACTGTGGAGTCCTTAAATCCACGGACTATGAAGTCCTTAACCTTGATCGTGATGTATTAAAACTAACATTGGACTGTGGAGTCCTTAAACCCACGGACTATGATGTCCTTAACCTTGACCGTAATGTCTTAAAACTATGGCACCCTGGAAAACATTCAAAGCAACCCCTAACCCCGTGAGATACGGATAAGGGAAACTTCACCCATCACTTGTGGGTCCTCACGACTCATAAGGGAGAAAATTTTCTTGCGAAATCCTTACAACTTCCAAGAGAAAACACGCTTAGGAATCCTCACGATTCTTAAGGTGAAATTACACTTATGGGATCCTCTCGACCTATAGGGAGAAAAGCTCTTTATGGGACCCTCACGGCTCATAAAGTTGAAAAGTCTTAGGAGGCAGATCTTAACCCTGAATCCTAAACCATCGCCGCCCTGCAAGGAGACCAAGATAAATTGTCCACAGAACACATTCAATAAAAAGAGACACAACATTGAGAAGAAAAATATGTCTTTATTCATGAACCAAAATGGATATAAAGTACAATTCATAAAAAAACAAAAAGAATATACTCTCATTCAGGAGTATGTACAAAAAGAAAGAAAAGATACAAGTCTTCATGACGGCGGGCGATTTAGCAGCTTGGTCAGCTCATCCCTTTTCCGCTGGGCCTCACCTTCATGGTTCAATAGCGCCAGAAGACGGGCTTCCGCCTGAACCTGCTGGGCCTGATACGAGGCAAGCCAGCCTTCGAGCTCTTTCTCGGTAGCCTTGTGAGCCCCAACCCTTTGGCGAGTGAACGCGGCAGCTTTATCAATGGCCACTACCTCCTTGATGGCCTCTTAAAGCACTCGCCAGAGTTCATACGCTTTGTTGGCCTTGGCGGTAAGTTTGGATTGAAGCTCGTTCATCGCCTTAGAAGCCGGTTCCCTATCCGAGAACTTGCGGCCGAGCCTTTTCTCGCACGACACCATGTTCGCCGTGCACCGCTCAATCAAACCTCGCAAGCCCGCTTTCGCAGCCATAGCCTCCGAGGAAAGGCGGGTACACTCAAGCACGTGCAGACAAGCCTCCACCTGACGGCAAAACTCAACCCAGACTTGCACCACGGCCTCGCTATGATAGACATCAAGAATGGGAAGAGAACCGTTAGCTTCGGAAGCAAACGCTTCGGCTGTGATTACACTGCCCGCACGAAGCTCCTCGATCAGGGATGACAAGGAGTCAATGCTTAATTTCGCCAGACGGTCTGAGGCTCGCAAAGCATAAGGACCGGGCGGCATGGCGATGTGCAACTCCAGCATTGTGAGAACTGGCAGGCTGCTCATATTTATAAAAGATCAGTGAAACTCTTAAGCAAAGGAACAAGTGGGACTATATTGAGACGTCACTTACCTACAGTCATGCAAGAAGGTGCTGAAGGCTCCCCTGGCCCCTCGAGAATCTCAACCTCGTCATCGACCTCCAGAACTGTAAAGGACGTCAATGTCATTCCGCAAAATAATAACAATGATATGAAAAGATGGTGAACGACACTAACCTTACCCAGACAAGAGGACGATGCGTTGAGGAGATATTGCCTGCGGAGCGGCCATCTCCAGTAAACGCTGAAAGGATTGCCAGGGAGACAGATCGGCAATAGAGGCCGCCAGTCCGCGCACACAAAAGAGTTCAGGTAACAGAAAGATTACTAGCTTAAAATGTGGAGGGTGACCTTCGACACTCCTCCCATTCTGAGTTGGGGGAATAGCAGCTTCAACGGCCTCCACCATAACCTTGGACTCCAACAAAGGGAGGGTGGTCCCGACTACCTCCATCCCAGCCTCTGGGCCACCTTCAGGAAGAGTCGTTGAGGCGGCGACCACCAAGGGAGCCTCTCCCAAAGGATTGAGTGCTCTGGAATCAAGAACCGCCACCGGAGGTTCTATTGTGAGAGGAGCAGCATCGTCAACCCCCTCCACATCGAGCAATGTGTCATTGGGAACATCAACAGGCTCTATCTTCAACAAGCCCGTAGGAACCTCCCCCATCGCCGAAGTCTCTGCACAATTCACACAAGAATAAGAATACATATATATAAGAGCAGGAAACATGAAGTACCGCAAAGAAATATAGAAACATACCAATGCGTAGGGAAGCCTTCAATATGGCTTCTTCAAGGCGATGCTCCTTCTCAAGGAGATGTGCCCTCCGGGGTTTAAGAGTGGACTTGTGGCCGCCCGTCCACAAGGAGAGCGCGTCCGCGGCATCCTCCGAAGCAGCCTGCTTAAGGGCCCTTTCTCCCCACTCCTCCAAAGGGCCGATGAACCGCCGCCGTATCCACGAAGGATCTTCATAAAAGATGATGGCAGGATAAGGCCTCTTCGGGATCCTTACCTTCTCAGCTTCAAGCTGCGAGCGTCTTATAGCCTCAGCCAATTGAACGGCTTCCTCGGCAGATGAACCTGGGAAAAGAAGACCATCGTCCGACGATATCATGGATATGGGTTCATCTTGAACGACAGGTACGGATCCTTCTGAAAGATCGAGCAGACGGGTGACCGTTTACTTCCTCCTTTTTGGCCTGGAACTAATGCCAGAAGACGCTCACTTCTTTTCCCGTGGAGCCTTGGCACGACGCCGACCCACCTCACCTTCAACACCCTCGTTACCGGCACCCTTGTTTGGCGGAGCTACCGAGGACGACACCGCCATTGTCGATGCCGTGGGTGGTGGTGTTGCTACCAGAGCCCGATTAGCTTGCGACCGGGTGCTCAATAGCATACCAACTGTGGGAGTGAGTTCTACTCCCGACTCTCCTGGAATAAGTGCGACACTGGTATCTCTTAGGGGAAAACGAACCGGAGCGCGCGGTCGCAACGTAGCTCCTGTGGCCGGAACCTGAGTAGGAGCACCGTGGCCAAGGAGTACCCTTCTCTCCTCAACAATAATCGGGTTGACTCGATGAAGGTACCAACCCGTAAACGACCCCACGCACCGGGGAAGATGGTCAGCTTCAGGGACCATAAAGTATGAGCCGGTGTTCAACCTCAAAAAATGATGAGCGGCATCACGAACGGCGTCGAGTGAAGGGACCGACACAACTATGAAAGCCTCGAAAGGGACGCCCTGATCGTATCCAAGCTGCCGGGAGAAGCGATGCGGGTTGTGCCGCATGAAAAGAGCCGCACTATCCTGGAAAAATACCAAGTAGCATGGTCTAATTGCATACAAGTGCGCGGCCTCCCGGGGCCTCAAAGAAGGTATGTTGTCTTTTGACCGGTCCCAGAGTTGTTGAGCTGGACCTGAGGGAGAAGATAAAACCCGGTCGGTAAACACCAATCCGCCAGCAGTAGCATAAGGGGCAATCAACACCCGAATGGCCCCAAATTGAGTCGGATCGGAGGCAGAAGCATTCACCAATCGCATAAGTCGCTGGAAGGTGTAGGCGTCATAAAATGCGGGCCTCTGATGCATAGCGAAAGCACCCAACACGTGCATTTCAATCCAAGACGTGAAGTAATGAAGCGAAAAGTTTACTACTTCTATTCCAGGAGTAGAGGTATTAGCCGCAGCGCCCAATCCGTGATAGAGATGTGCCAAAGCCGGGATGCCGACAGCCAGCCGCGTTCCCTCAGCGATGCGATGAGCCGGATAGATAACCGAAACCCTCATAAAGCGGCGATGCATGGGGATGACAAACCAGCTGAGCTAGACACTGACAAACCCCATGAAGGACGTCTCCTCATCCATGCCGGGAGCTGCAATGGATTCGAAAGACATCGGCGACATAATGTGAATGTAGTACTGTGGTAGATCCGATTCATTGGTCGGCAGCCTCTTCGGACCAAACCCGAAGGGGTCATTAATATTCGCGAACTTGGGAGCCGTCTTCGACAGAAAATCCTCACGAAGGAAGCAAGCGATGAAGCTCTTAAAAGTGACGCCTTGCTCCTCGGATTCGGTGAACAGCCGGTCAAAGATACCCAACGCCTTGATCAGACTCGGACACTTGTGGCGCACGGCATTATCGCTCGACAAGCCGTCAAGGATTGCGGGCTCGACCTCAAAGACGTACTCATCGGGAGACAGCAACTCCTCGTAAAGTGCCCCCCGAATTGGCAGCCCCGAGATTTCATGAAATTCTTCCAGAGAGATCGAAACCTCGCGGTCCCCTAAAAGAAAAGTGTTGGTGGGGAGATTCCACTGGTTCAAGAACGCCTTAACCCACCAGACATGCGGGGATTGGTAGTGGAAGAGCGACGCATACATCGCCTGGTAAAGCCCGACCTTCTACAGCCGCGCGTGATGGGCGGACAGGATGTAACGACCTCAGAGGAGGAAGCCCGTAGGGTGTCGAGGGGTGAGCCCTATCTTGTAGATTTGTCCCCATGGTTGGGCCTCACCCTGACAAATACGCCATCCCAGAATATCTATAGCTGGGATCGGATGGTTCGGGATACCAGTCGTCGAAGGCTCGAGCCGCCCCATCGGAGTCCAATTCGGCATCTCCACGGCAAGAACTGTCCTTGGTGGGTCCATTTGCAGAAACGGAAAGGTGGGCTCCGCTGGTTCTTCGCAAAGGAAGCTTCAGCGCCCCCGAATGATATGACCGTACCAGGTCCCCCACAAAAGTAAGTTGGTGCGGTTCGGGTCATGAGCCCTGATCATCGCCAATGCTTCCTCATCAGATGGTGACTGGGGAAAAGCGGCCTCCGAGCGAGTAACAGGGAAATACGGAACGGAAGCCATCGCACCTGAAATAAAAGTAAAGGGAACTGTTAAAGCGAGGCCGACAATGTATATATATATATATATATATATATATATGGTTATGAATGCGTATACATAAAAAGACAGTGGAAGAAAGCGACAGAGGACTTGTTTGGTGGGACCATTAGTTACAAAACATGAGGGTCCCACGAAATCAAGATGGCGGCTGGCTAACGATAAGGCACAGCAATTATAATGAAACAAAGGGAATATTCTCATTAAATAGACAATGGATTTCAAGTGACCCTACACATTCCCCTAAAAGACAGATCCATCTTGGACTCTGTGATAAATCAAACAGAATCAGGGGAATTAAATTCCCAAAGACCAACAGTGCAAACTTCTTCTGGAATGTGAAGAAGATGACACAGAGCAAGAAAACCCATGAAGTTCTTTAGGAAGAACTTAGTTCTTCATAGGAATTAAATTCCTTTTCCAGAAAATTTTGTTCCAGAGCCAGAGCTCCTTAGGAATGGAATTAAATTCCAGGGAAAACAACCGACATCATCATCTCCCTAAAAGATCAGATGAACCCTAAGAGATCTACGGTTAAATGGTTTTATATTTCTATTGAAGAACTTGAAGAAAAAAATGGATTCATGTTAAAAGGGTGAAACCATTGATGCGGATTTAAAATCCAGAGTGTTTTTTTTTTAAAAAAATGGAGGTTCTGCGATCGTTCAATATCATTACCTGAAGGAAAGAGTCTTTCTTAAACAGAGTTAAACTCTGAAAATTTTTCAAGGCAGAGAACTAAGCTCTGGAAAAAGAGAATTAAATTCTCAAAAGAAAAAGTTCTCAAAGGAGGAAGATGGGCAAAGTGGAGGCGCTTCTGAAAAGACATGGGCATTTATAGGATGGGATGGAAAATGTTTCATTTACCATACTCCCAAGACAGATCCGACGGTCACAAAAGTGACAGCGTTACACTCACGTGCAGACACGTGAGAGCAACGCTGTGGGGGCATTTGTTCCCTGATTAAAAAATCAGGAAAAAGTTTCAGAGGAAGCATCACGTGCACACACGTGATCAGTGATCACGTGTTGGCACGTGATGGTAAAGCAGCGACAAAGAGCAGAGCGCAGAAGAGGAGTCTCACACGTGACCGGGGGTCACGTGCTCACACGTGACCGGGGGTCACGTGCTCACACGTGACCGGCTTTAAAAGCCCTGCTGTTCAACAGAATTAAATTCTGAATAAGATCATTTAATTCTTTCCAAAATGGAGAAGAATTATGTAAAACCATTGGATTAAGAATCCGAGGGTGATTAAATATCA
Source organism: Agapanthus africanus (assembly GCA_030015575.1). Lineage (NCBI taxonomy): Eukaryota > Viridiplantae > Streptophyta > Magnoliopsida > Asparagales > Amaryllidaceae > Agapanthus > Agapanthus africanus. The sequence continues at coordinate 187,006,808 of CM057341.1, forward strand.
CCAATTTATGGAAAAATCTTGGACATGGAAAGATTTCCCCTAAATCTCACCGAAATAACAGAAAGAATATCTTTGGATTTAAAATCCAACGGTGAAGAAAATTCACCTAATAATCTAAAGGTCCGGATCAATGATGAAAACAAATCAAATCTTTTAATGAAAGATTTACCAAACAGATTGATTCTTTTGGCTCCTATAAATAGGAGCCAAAAGGGGATACAGAGGGAGAGAGCCTTGGAATCTTTAAAATTCAGAGAGAAAAGAAGGAAGAACTTGATTCTCTAAAAAGAAAAACCCTAGGTAAGAAAAGAAAGGGGAAAAAAGGCTTCAAAAGAGAATTTAATTCTCAACATAAAGAGTTTAACTCTTCTATAAAGAAAAGAACTTAGTTCTTTCTCTGGTGAAGATCTACAAAGTGCACATCTCCCCATAGATTGAGAATTTAATTCTCATTGGGTCGAGATCCTGCCATGCGGATCTAAAACATAGAGGAGGAATTGAGTTCTGAGAATTTAATTCTCATAAAGTTATAGGAATTTAATTCCTCCAAGATAAAATTAGGGTTTAACCCTATGTGAGAATTCAATTCTCCAAAGACTATAGGAATTTAATTCCTTCAAAATGGACAGAACTAGGGTTTAACCCTAATTGAGAATTTGATTCTCTCAAACTCACAGGGATTTAATTCCCCTTAAAATAAAATTAAGGTTTCACCCTATATCAGAACTTATTTCTTTACATATATGAGAATCTAATTCTTACAGAAAGAAAATTAGGGTTTAACCCTACCCAAGAATATAATTCTTCGAAAATAGGAATTTATTTCCTCCAAAGTTAAAACTAAGGGTTTAACCCTAAGAAGAATTTAATTCATATAAAGACAAACAAATCTTTAAACAGGAAAGAACCAGGGCCACGTGTCCCCACGTGACCCCTGTAAAAGATCCACAGAACAGGAACTCTGGGGCGCCCTCACGTGTCACCACGTGACCCCTAATGAGTATTCTGGTAAACCAGGGCGTGAGCGCCCATCACGTGCCCACACGTGATGGCTGTCAGATTTAAAAGTGTTAAACACTTACTTACAGAACAAACTTAAGGGGATCTGGCCCCACCTTTTGGATGCCATCACGTGCTCCCACGTGATCTCCCCCCTTTTAGTGTTTAATACTAATCTGATAATTTCGCTGCCAGTGTTTAACACTGTTATCTGTTAGTGTTTAACACTAATTTGAGAATCATAGTTTTTAGTGTTTAACACTAATCTTATTTCCAGTGTTCAACACTGTTGGTCTTTAGTATTTAACACTAGTTGTAGCCCAATCGGCTAATTTTCTAAAGGCAAAGCCTCCCCTTCAATGGACCAACAGAGGGCCAATATTCCAAACATGATTGGACTTAGCCCAAGAAGGCCATAAGTCCTCAATTCAGACTTAACTGAGCCAATGTGCTCATAATATAATTAATTCATCTTGGTTCCAAATTGGGCTACGGATCATCTAATTTACCTTGGTTTATGGGTACATCTCTTCGCTCATTTGATATCTGTCGTTGTAATTCCTCAACGTCTTCAAAGAGGTGACGGGTCCCAACAACCATACATTTCACGGACTGTGGGGTCCTTAAACTCATGGACTATGATGTCCTTAACCTTGACCGGGATGTCTTAAAACTAACAACGGACTATGACGTCCTTAACCTTGACCGTGATGTCTTAAAACTAACGCCGGACTGTGGAGTCCTTAAACCCATGGACTATGATGTCCTTAACCTTGACCGGGATGTCTTAAAACTAACAACGTACTATGAAGTCCTTAACCTTGACCGTGATGTCTTAAAACTAACGCCGGACTGTGGAGTCCTTAAACCCATGACTATGATGTCCTTAACCTTGACCGGGATGTCTTAAAACTAACAACAGACTATGACATCTTTAACCTTGACCGTGATGTCTTAAAACTAACGCCGGACTGTGGAGTCCTTAAACCCATGGAATATGATGTCCTTAACCTTGACCGCGATGTCTTAAAACTAACATTGGACCGCAATGTCCTTAAACTACCTATCGACCGCAATGTTACTAAACTAAACAATAGAGCCCCCCAATTGCTCTCTTGTCAGATCTAAATGATCCCGTTAAGTCGATCTTAGTCTAAAATGAGACTAACGTATCCTTAACAAAGTTTAAGTTGATCTTAGTCTCAAATGAGGCTAACGTATCCTTAAACCCAAACACCCAAACCCAAATCTAAGATAATACGGATTTGGACTAGTCCACGCCTTACGGGCGACAATATAACTTAGTCTCCGTATACAATCCACGGGCAACCAAACTCAAAACAAACACACACGACACGGAGTGACCATATGGAGAAGGAGAAAGTTGTTACCGCGATGCGGTAGCGTAATTAAATGCATGGGCTTGCGCCTGCAAGGAAGAGCGTCCCCACAATCAAAAACCCCTCAAGCGAGGGGGAATCCGACGAAGTCTGCTACATCGGACGCATCCGTTTAAACCTTCAATAAACGGTGCTATAAATCAACTTGGCATCTTCGGAGAGGTGGACGGATAGCTCCAATTAGCATCTGCCCTGAATTTTAGGCAAGACGTCCCTGTCGCGCCGTCTTTCGGAGGGGAACACCTAAATGGATGGAGCAACAAGTCATTCACAATGCTTCTTTCGTTCTTGAAAGATTCTATGCCCCCGAGAAATAACGTCCCCGACAGCTGGTATGGAGCCCAGAAGATGATGTCTGATTTGGGTCTGAAGTGTGAGAAGATTCAAGCATGTCCTAAAAATTGCGTGTTGTACCGGAAAGAGAATTCAGATTTGAAAGAGTGTCCAACATGCGGAGAGGCCAGATATAAGCCGAAAGATTCTGATAAGAAGCCCGATATACCCGTCAAGATAGCACGATACTTTCCCATAACACAAAGGCTGCAGAGGCTATTCAGGTGCAAGAAAACAGCCGAGGCAATGATTTGGCATCACCGTGCTCCTCCAACTGAAGATGGAAAAATGAGTCATCCAAGAGATTCACCGGCATGGAAGGATTTCGATATGAGGCACGAAATATTCAGTAGCGATCCTCGCAATGTCAGGCTCGGACTCGCTAGTGATGGCTTCTGCTCATTCAACAATATGGCTGGAAACCACAGCACATGGCCGGTTGTAATGATAGTTTATAATTTTTCGCCTTGGTTAGTTATGGACCAATCTTACTTTATGATGTCTCTACTTATCGACGAACCAAACTCACTGGGAAACAATATCGACGTCTATCTCCGACCTCTGATCGATGAGTTAAAATCTTTATTCATTGATGGTGTTGAGACATACGATTCAAACACAAATACAACCTTCATACTGTGTGTGGCTTTAATGTGGACAATTAATGACTTTCCTGCGTATGGAATGCTATCAGGTTGGTCCGTACATGGTCACAAAGCATGTTCTTATTGCCATCAACATACAACATCGAAATTCTTGAATTTTAGCAGGAAGGTTTGTAATTGCGGCCATCGACGTTTCCTGCCTCTAGACCACCCCTACAGGTTAGATGCTGTTCACTTTGATGGTCATCAGGAGCTTCATGGACCTCCAGCCTCATTGTCCGGAAAGGACGTGACTGCTCAGTGGGATGGTTATAATAATGTGACCTTCGGGATGGATCCGACAAAACAGGTCAAACCACCATTCTGGAACAAGTTAATCATTTTCTTTGAGCTTCTGTACTGGTCAACAAATTTAGTGCGTCATTGTCTGGACGTCATGCACATAGAAAAGGGAGTATCCGAGCACGTACTCAACTTGCTTCTTTGTAAAGACGGGAAATCGAAAGACAACTTCAATGCTTGGAAGGATCTACAGGACTGGGAAATTAGAAGTGAATTTCATCCTAAATCGATAGCGGGTAAAGCATGCAAGTTTGTACTTCCCAAGTCCGCGTATCATATGTCACAACCGGAGAAGAAAAGATTCCTGCAGGTGTTGCATGATTTGAAAGTTCCCACAGGTTTCTCAGGATCATTCAGCAAAAAGATAAAAATTGTGAAAGGTAAGATCGATGGGCTGAAAAGTCATGATCACTATGTTATTATGGAGAACCTTCTCCCATTAGCCCTCAGGACTTCCCTTCCCGAAATCGGTTGGTCTAGTAATCAGTGACCTATGTTTTTTTCCAGTGAATTATGCGCTAAAACACTGGATGTTGTGTCACTGGAGAAACTAAAGTGTAATATTTCGTTGATACTTTGCAAGTTTGAGCGTATTTTCCCACCGTCATTCTTCGATATCATAATACACCTGACGGTTCATCTTGCAACTGAGGCTAAGGTACAATATCGATGGATGTATCCCGTCGAGAGGTATGTGAAATTTTTTGTTTCGCATAATTTGTAAAATTATTGTTGTCCTGTATGCCCGTATTTATTTATTTAACATATTTTTCTTTATGTAGCTCTACACTCTTAAAAAGTATATATGCAATAGAAATCGACCAGAGGGTTCTATAATGCAAGGTTATCTTCTAGAAGCAACCACATTTTTTTCCCGCTATCTGGACGAGAACATTGAGAAGAAACTTAACCGGCCTCGAAGAGTTCAGGACGTGACATATGGTAAAGCCGATTATAAGAGGGTAGACACTATGTTTATCAACAAGATATACCAATTTATCCTCCTCAATAGCGCATGTCTTGAAAAAATTAGAGAGTAAGTTTTTTTGGATTAATTATTATATTTGTGTTTGTGTGTATATGAAATGATATAATATTAATGTCATAATTTATTGTCGAGAACAGAATCTATTTTAACGAAGTACGTGAGGGGCATCCAGATTGGAACGATGAACGATTGGAAAAATATCATCAGGATAATTTTTGCGATTGGGTTGCTGATCATGTAAATTATTCGAATAGCATGTTGTTGCTATCAGTTTTAATCTAAACTTATATCATTATGTATTTATCGTAAAATTTGTTTTGTTAGATCCACGATTCGAACTTTTCTGCATCATTAGAGAGTGACTCAAGATGTTTAGCTCAGTTTCCTAGTATGGAGGTTGCATATTATAAAGGATTCAGTATCCTTGGATACAAATTCGAAGTTAAGGACATAGAAACATCTAGAACCACTCAGAATAGTGGGATTGCGACGATAGGATCGGATGGTGTGATTTATTATGAATACATAAATTGTATACTTGGCATCCAATATCCAAGACGATCAGAACCGTTTTATATATTTCAGTGTACTTGGTACGATACATGAAACGATACGGATAAGTGGAGAAGCAATCTTGGGACTTGGAAAGATGAATATGGATTGACCAGTGTGAACATACTTCGATTTTATGGTCAGGAAGATTCATTTATCTTTCTGAACCAAGCGTTCCAAGTATACTACTCACAGTATTTGAAGCATTCGGGATGGAGTGTCATATGCCGTTGGAAACCCAGGGATGTTTACGATGTCCCAAAATTCGAGGACAGCGATGGGGATGAGAAGAGAGAAGACTTAGAGTGCTCCGACCACCTGTTTCGAAAGACGGGTTGTCTTCGGCTGATCATGAAGTTACGTGGGTTAGATATGATATCGATGATGAAATCCAAGTAGATATGTCTAATGCGTCCACGAAACAAAAAAGGTTATCAGTAATGTTATATTATTACTTCACATTTTACGATCTATACATATATAGCATGCATATGTAATGATTGTCTAATGCGTCCATAAACCGTTTTATCTAGATTTGATGACGATGACGGGAGAAGCAAGGGGCGGCAGGAGCTCCAGCCGTGGCACCAGCAGAGGCAGAGGTAGAGGCAGAGCGGTTCTGCCGCCCGGAGAGCTGCGTAGGGAGCTTCAGAGGGCCGGTCTTGCACCTCGATCGGAGACCCCTTCGGATGCCTCCTTCCGTGTGGACTTTGCCACACCTCCAGGTATATTGCATGCATATTCATTTTGAATGTAATATTATAGATATACATGCATATTCATGTCAAAATTACTTACATTGTCAATGTTTGATTGTCTAGTTGGTGGTGGTGCGTCAATATCAGGGACAGTGGCCACTCCCGCACCTCCAGGTATGTTTATATATCATATAGTGCATGTATATTGATTTAGAATTCTATATCATAAATATACATACATTATTTTTGCTCTTACATACTTACATCTCGGGCTGTAGGTGGTGCATCCACATCTCCGGCAGAGGCCACCACCGCACCTGTGGGTATGTTTATATATCCTATAGTGTATACATGTTGATTTAGAATGTTATAATATTGATATACACATTCTTTTTGCAATTACTTATAAATGTTTTATTGTCTAATTATAGATGGTGCGTCCACGTCTGGTGCAGGGGTCACTCCCGTCACTTCCATACCCTCCGCTCACTCTGCAGGTTTGTATGAATAAATATAAAATATTTATTCATTTTACATATCCTTTAAGAATAAACATGAACTTCATGTAATTTTATCTATATTTATTTTCTAGTTGGTGATGCGTCCACGTCCGGGTCACCGGCTGTTCCTCACCGGCGGAACTATCTCCCGCTCATTCTGCTGCCCGGGCCTAGGCTCGTGCTTCTATCACCGAAGGTATATATCACACTTCAATTTTCATTAAACCTTGATTTCTTAATACCACTTTGTCTTAATATTGATTGTCTTGATATTTCTTGTAGATGCAGGGCATCCCCATCCCGAGAGGGGGACTCGAGGCCTGAATCAGTCCCACGGGCTGAGGTCCGACAGAGCTAGGGGAAGAAAGCATTCCCCCTCTTCTTTACCCCTGATTACGCTATACCGGCGATTATGCCGAGAGGTTCGGCCTGTATATGGGGGGATAAGAGCCGCCTCGTGAAGAAGTATCCACTTCACGTTGAGTGGGGCGACCAGCACCGGCACTCATTTGCCCTTTTCTGGGATCAGGCTCGGGTATTAATTATAGTTTCATTTGACTTACCCAATATATTTATTATTATTTAACACTTGGAATTTAATAACATTGTTTTATTTGTATTTGCAGTTGGATTACGACTTTGAGACTGTACCCGACCCTGATCACCCTGAGAGAGTGCTCGATCTTCACGCTATGTACCATGGCCTGATGAAGAACATGCAACCAAAGGTCCGATACAATAGGAATGAGATGAAGATCGATTGCTATTCCCTATGGATGGCAACCCACGTGGCAGAGAGAGCGGCTCTCCTACATACTGCGGCCTTTGCGAGAGTCGACGTAGATACATGGTCTCTTTTGTGCCAATATTTCGACTCTCAATGCAAACGGATTTGTATTTTAAATGTAATTCATTGTTTAGTATATAATTTATTTTATCGTGTTGCTTAATTAGAAAACTAAATCTGAATGTGTTGTGCAGAAACAGGCCGATCAAAATAAAGAGAATAGGAAGTCGGCAAAGAGGGGTCGTCCCACTTATACAGGTGGCTCGAGGAATATTACTCGTGCCATGGAGTTATTGGTAAATTACAATAGACCTACTGTGATATAATGTAATATTAAGAGTTATTTTATAATATATGTAATTTTTTTGCGAATTCCAGAGAGCTCAGACCCTGGCGCAGGTTGGTACACCGAGCGTGCTGTCCGCGTATCTTACCGTCCACGGCACCTCGACAGATCCTTCCACGGACGAGCTTCGATTCCCCGACATCGCTACCCAGGAGTATTGCGTAAGTGTTAATATTTATTCTAACATGTTTGAAATTTTTGTTTTGAAAAGTTCAAATTTAAATGACATACTTATATTTTAATGGTTAATGTGGATGTAGGAGCGGGTGGTCGAGCAGGCGGAGGCATCAGGGATCGATTTTACTGGATAGAACGATCTGATACTGCTGACCCCAGTTCTAGACACCGCACACGGAGAGCACCACGAAGGTTGGGAGAGAGGCCGGTGACTCGGTCCTAGCAGGGCCCATATGAGCTTGGACTCTATTCCGGCGGTTACTTCCCTTACCCCCCGTGAGCGACGTCTAGAAAAATATGTTGCCACCTTGAAGAACACCGTCCAGGAGTTGAAGGAGATCATGGTATGTATACTACTTAATAGTAAAATATTATATCATATTATAAATAGTAACATATCCAATATTAGTAGCCTGAGCTTATTTGGTTGTAGACTTAACTTTGATTAATCTTAGATTGGGGTTTCGCAATAACCTGATAAAGAAACTAATTCGACTAATACACAGTTCTTACTCGTTTATTACACACAAAATTGAACAGATGCGACAGGGTAGTTCGGCTGTGGATCCATATGCATCTCTTTCGGCTGCGGCTCCGCATGCCACTACCTCGGCTGCGGTTGCACAGACCACTCATGCAGATCCACAGCCCAGTCAGACTTCTGCACAGTCCGCTCCTTCATTGGTCGAGTTTTTGACGACACAGAGCTACACCGAGGAGCAAATGTGCCAGATTACGTCGATTATCAGAGGTGGAGGAGCTAGACCGAGCTAGGGTAGCTTTATTTATATTTTTGAGAATGTATATACTTATCTGATACATATTGTATAAATTTTAGACGATAATGGTTGGTAGTTGTTTATGAACGATGATTTATCCTGATATCGTATTCTGTGTTTATGAGAGATGATTTATCCTGATATCGTCTTCTGTGTTTGTATTTCTTTTATATATTATGCATGAGATGTTAATTATGAATATATATATATATATATATATATGATGTATATATTATTGTGCACAGGGCGGGTTAAAAACAGGAAGCCCTTTTTTTAAAAAAAAACTGATATTATGTACCTACGGATTAATCCGTAGGGCCATCTGTTGCACCTACGGATTAATTCGTAGGGCCACAGGTTTCCCCTACATATTTATCCGTAGGGACAAAATATCAGGATATCTGACATTTTTTCCCTATGGATTCAGTAACATGAGTTACACATGCCCCTATGGATACACCCATAGGGGATTATATATAGATCTACAGTTAACTCCGTAGGGGCTGGATAACTGACATTTTGCCCCTATGGATTCAGTAACAAGAGTTACACGTGCCCCTACGGATTAACCCGTAGGGGCATATATGTAGACCTACGGCTTAATCCGTAGGGGCAAGTATTTTATTTTATAAACCACTAAATTAAATAAATATTTTGTCCCTACGGCATACACCGTAGGTACATAGTCCCCTACGCATGAAACCATAGGGGCAAGTTTTACTCCGAAGGGGTATATTCAGGGCGAAGACTTGCACCTGCGGTGATTGCACCTACGGAGTATTTTCTATCTCCTACGAATATATCCATGGGGGCAGTGATTTTCCCCTGCGGATAAAGCCGTAGGGGAAACCCCTTATTGTAGTAGTGATCATTAGTTTAATTATTTAGCATTTATTTTCTGTATTTACAGTATGATCTATATCCATTCTTCTTCTTCTATCTCCATCATACGCGAGTAATTCTCCATTTGATAGGGTTCGTAGGATTAGGGTAGATTAATGGATGAAAAAATATTTTAATTTCTTTTAAGTCTTATGAAGTTTATAAACTTTAGCAAAAGAATTGTTAACATCTTAATCGTGTGCGCTATCAATTTATTGATAATCTTGACCGCGATTTGAGATTAGATTAACAATTGTTTTGTTAAGTGCTAAACATGAATAGAGATCAATGAAGAGATGTTTAGTCGAAAATATTGTGCATTTGATATGACATTTTCCTTACTATTTTTATATAATAAAAGTTGTTTATTATAAATATGACACATATGAGGGTTTATCAGTGAAAATACTATTTTCATGTGTTTATATATTATAATTAACATTATGAAGGAAAACGTAAGCTTGTAATATCTATATAATATTTAGTCCATGCATACCATATCAAATATCTTTGACCAAGTCTCTTAAAACTATAATATCATGTCAAATGGTTAAGATAATATCTCAATAAAAATAAATTCTACTAACATTATTTATTGAGATAATTGTGCAGAAATTATATCAGGACTGGAATCAAGGAAATCCGAGTTATCGAGATCAAATCTGCCGAAATCTTAAAGTAAATCGAAGAAATCAATTCTGGAAGAGACTTAGAGAAGATTTTCAGATTCCAGATATCAAAATAGTCTACATATGTCACCAGAAGAGGCCACAAGATTTTTGGAAGTAAAGAACCCTCCAACCCACCGCGGATCCGAGGCCAAACCCATCCAATGGCCACGGTTCCGCCGCAATATTGAGGAGTTGGGATTTTGGATTTTTACAGTAGGATCCTAACAACTAGTTACCCTATTAGGAAACTAGGGTTCGGGCTCTGTGACTATAAATAAGGACCGAAAGCCTCTTGGAAAAATTATCAAACCGAAAAGATCACGAAGTCCACGACGGCTCAAGAATCCTGGTTTATCATCAACAGTTCATCTACCTCCTTCAAAAGAGATCGAGAAGCAAACTAGGGTTTTGTAATCATTTTCTAAATGAACAAAGTATACTTGATCTTGATTAATAAAGGTAGTTTTATTCTATTGAATTTTATTTTCTTCATGATGTCTATCTTTTCTATTCCCAACATGCACAAGTAATTCTCCGCTTGTTAGGGTTCGTAGGATTATGGTAGATTAATGGTTGATGAAAATCCTTAAACTCTTTTTTACATCCTATAAAGTTTATAAACTTTACCAAAAGAATAGTTAACATCCTAATCGGGCGCGCTATCAATTCATTAATAGTCATGACCACGATTAGAGATTAGATTAACAATTGTTTTGGTAAAGGCTAGACATGAACGGAGATCCATGTCAAGATAGGGGTTAAGAGTGGGAACCCTTTTCCCTCCAGAAACCCTAATCTACATGCATCACTGTCGATCTAGTTTTATATCTATTAAGGATAAAATGAGTAATCTTTAATTAATCATCCATAACTACTAAATCTTAACGAACTCTACAAGCCCCCTTCTAATATAAAACCTACATCCGTAGTTAATCTAGACCTATATCCTACATCCGTGTTTGACGTGGATCTAGAATCTACAACCATTTTCACCATTCTTTATTCTTCCCCTTTTTTGAATACGCCTAAAGTAAGATTAAAAGATTCAACGTTTCCCTGAGGACGACCCGTACTCATCTCGGTCTAGCTACACACAACACCATTATTGATTGCGGTTACTATATACACAACTCTAAAACCTTCATCAATCAAGAGAAAATGGTCAATAGTGGGAAAACCCTAATTTCTTCCAAGAACCCTAATCCTCATTCATCACTATCTATCTAGTTTTAAATCTATCAAAGGATAAAAGAAGTTATCTTTATTAGTCATTCATGACTACTAATTCCTAATGAACCCTACAAGCCTTTTCCCTATAAAATCTATATCCGTATTTAAACTAGATCTTAAAACTATAAATTCTACATTCGTGTTTAACATAGATCTCGACTCTACAACTATTCTCCCTATTGTTTTATTTTAATCAACTCGTCTAAAGCAAGATTAAAAGTTGCACGCATCCCTGCGGACGACCCGTACTCATCTCAGCTAGCTACACGCGACACCGTTATTGATTGCGGTTAATACACAAACACTTTCACACATCAATCACACCTCTTTTGTAATTTTTTTTCAAAACCAATACATATACAATAACAATATTGGCATCCCCAAGCGGGAGCTAGCTCTTCGCCAATCGGCGGAAACATAACCACGCAATAAGTATACGAACCCCAAGGCAAAGATCAATCACAGAAAAGAGTAAATAAAACCAAACATCATCAAACTCTGATATAAAAATAATATACAGATCTCGCTCTAAGTCTGAAAGATTATACAAGTCTCTGGTTTTTAAGTCTACCAATTATGCATAGTCTGGTTGATGGAGATTTTAACTAGATACAATAAATATAAAAGTATAAAATGGTGGTTATGATCCGTAATGTAACCCACCTATCAATGCAAATCAACCAAAAGAAGAATGTGTCAGCAAGCCGCTACTGAATCCAAGCGGTCGATCCTGCAAGAAAACTATAGTACAACAGGGGTGGGTTGCCAACTCGTGAGTAGAAGACATCATCAGGTAGAAATCGAATGTATAACGATCTCCTAGGTAATACTGTAATATAATATTATCATATCGTGTGGTAACAAAGGTGATCGTGTATACATAAGTATAATAATATAATAATATCGTGCCTGTGTCAATATATGGTACCATGTCATCTGTGTCATATATATATATATATATATATATATATATATATATATATATCATCCAACGTGTTTCTATCAACGACACACCAAAATCATCATAAAATCCTGAGTGCCTAGTATCGACACTTGAAATCATCGAAAAACCCGTGTCCAGCATCGAAACGTAAATCTTCATATCTCAGACGCCGTCTCATCGGATCGGCCCTCATATCCATTTGACTCATGTCACTCTGTTCGGTATCCTCTGAATATTCACCGAGTCCAATACTGTCACCGGTAGGTAGTGTTCCCCTGCTAGGCTCAACGCCTTTCTATACGATCTTCTTGCCCCGGGATACCATACCGAGTCCACCATATACCCGCAGACGATGACTCCTCACTCCTCAAATCGGGTAGTATCATAGCTCAGAACGGAGAAATTTCATGGTGGACGTCGAAATATCATATCAAGAGAAACCGCGTTTTTCAAACAATCATAAGTTTTTAAATAATATCTGCGGTTTCTCAAATCCACAAATCTCATGAAAACAGAATCTCATAAAGTATGACAATAATGAAATAATATATACAACCACCGAACAATACTGTAATGCACAGCAAGTATGTTCATATGAGAGTGTCATGTAGCAAGGTAAAGAAAGTGCAATAACTGAACTAGTATGTGGTACTGGGTACTAAAAAGTAACTAAAATGCTAATAAGTTATAAGGTGATACGGTGGATTATCGAATTCTAATGTATACATGGCATAGCAATTACCGATGATGTGTGTGAGAGCATGCGAGTAAGTGTATGTGAAATATGTGCATCATTGATAATGGTGTGTGTGTCCTAACAAACGCAATCATGTAAAAATAAGAGTACGAAACGTGGTATATATATCGTAAACGAAAAAAATACAAGTGTATGCAGAAATAAGCAGTCGTAACAGCGTAAACAGAATAAAGAAATCATAAATGCGAACAGTCTAAAATATGTAACTACGTATGAACCATACAATTATTGTTAAAATAGTATGAATCATTGTTTTATAAAATAGGAAGCTACGAAATTGTTTTGAAAAAGATACCATTTGAAAAGTCGTAGCGTCCCCTTGAAGTTAACATTTAAAAGTGCATAAAAATTCGTTAGTTTTGAAGATAGGTATAGCTCTAAACATATCATAATGTCTACTATATGAATTTAAACAAGTTTTTCTCGATTCGATATATAAGTCGGTGATCCATCCTTATCATATCACGTACAGAATATCCATCGTACGATATCATCAAATCAATAGTACGGATCTATACTCACGTACATCATCTCATCTCATATCATCATATATCATCTCATATCCTCATATATCATATCATGTAACATCGCCTCATATCATCATATCCAATCATATCGACTCGTATCATCTAATCGGATTATATCCTCATCTTATCGTATCATAATGCAAAATATATGTATTTATATACTTCATAAGTAGATTTAGCTCATAGGCTAAGAAACAGTACTAAGGTATATCTTTCTACTAAGTCTACTACTATCACATATAGTATCCTAATAACCCTATAGGCTAGGTATACACATCTAATATATCTATATATAACTATATATCTAGTATCCTAGTGCTACGGCTGCGGGGATGCTATAAGCTATCCACCCGACTTCCACCGTAGATATACATCTACTCACCTAAAAACGCCTTGCTCTAGTCGATTCCGACGGATGCCTTGTCCTCCTTCGTCGTCTCAGAAGTCTACGTGAATGTACCTACAATCAAGATCCATAACCAAAATTCTAAAAAAAATCTGAATTGAATTACATAGAATTGCATGTCCAAAAACAGATATGACAAGCGAGGGGCATATAGGTTAGAATTTATGGTCAACGCATGCTCAAACAACAAAATACTCTCCGAAGTCAACGTATGAATGTCGAACGACCAAGTCACACTAAGAAAACTCAAAAACCAAGTTTCAAATGTTGGAAAATATTGACAGAAATCAAGTAAAACAACTCAAGATTTTTCTTAAAGGGAAATTAGACTTTTTAGCGTATAAGATAGTCTTAGTTATCTAGTGAGTGAGCTACAGAACAAAAACCACACCCTAATTCCCAACTTGACCCGAAATTTGCGGTCGAAATCATTAAATTTGTGGCCAATATTAGGAGTTGGTGGCTCAGGCTTTTACAGTGGTTTTCTATAGGTCTAAACATCGCTCTGTGTTCTCTAAAAAAATTTCAGAGTCCCTCAGTAGCTCCAGATTTCATTTGAACATCAATAGTCAAAGAAAAACCAATATCAGAAAATTCAAAATTGGTCAAAACCAAGAATTTCTCCACTATATCACCCTCACTTAACTCTCATAGCTTGTATACACTCACTAAACCCTCTATTATATCTTCACCACTCATTTGATCAACTAAACCTTATTCTAGAATTTTCCAAGTTCACCAAATATGCCCTTTTTTAACTCTAAACTATAATATGAGGTTAGGAAACTTCAAAACTTGATGAAAGGTGAGTGTTTTATCTCAAAGGAGCAACTCAAAAAAATTCCTAGATGGCCAAAATTCCCTAAAATAAAATCTTGAAAAAGCCATGAGGTGTAGGATGAGGTGAGGAATATTTTTTGTGAAGGTTTAGTGTGATTTTGAGTTGATTTTAGTGGTGTTTGTGGGGGTGGTAGTGATGGTGAAGGAGGATATGAAGATGATGAAGGAGAGGATGAAGATGAAGTATGAGGGAATGAAGGAAGAATGGCAACAAATGGTTGAAGCAACCACGATTCCCCCCCCCCTCATGCCCATACCTTGGTGTTTTCTTGTCCCATACCATCATTTTTCTTTTCTTATCTTTTCTTTTAAAAGAAAACATTAAAAGCATAATACAATTCATAAATAATATGTTACATGTCATGCACAAAAAGTATGTTTAACAAAATAAACTGGGTTTAATACATAATTAATGAAATACTAATCAAGTTTAACTTCAAAAATCATGTTTAACAAATAAACTGGGTTTAATACATAATTAATGAATTACTAATCAAGTTTAACTTTAAACTAGTATATATATATATATATATATATATATATATATATATATATATATATATATATATATTAGTTTATAAAAAGCCCAAACCAAATAAATACCTTCATAATTAATAATTCATTTTAAATTCCAATTATTTTCCAAAATTATAGGTCTATGACTATACTAATCTACGAAAACTCAAATCTATAATCATATAATATCCGTAAAATTTATTATTTTATTATTTAAATTCAAAAGTAATATTTTATATTTTCTGAAATGTTACAATCTTACCCCCCCCCCCTCAAATAAACTCAGTCCCCGAATTTAAATTTAATCCCCCAAATCTTAAAACATTTCAGTAAATCACATCTAATCAACGGGTCTCCGAAGTCACGGATAAACTAAAAATATCATAGCGCAACGCGTGCGATTGAAAAAAAGTGCAAAACTCAATAATCAAAACTCCCACCGTGTCATGCAAATTATAGGAGTTATGATGAAAATGCAAGTTGCGAAATTTACTGTTTAAATCAAGTATAATATAATCAAGTCAACAATATATCTATAGTACGCATCCTTGCCAAATCATTTAAATAACTGAAAAATATATGTAAAATCCTTTTCAAATTGCCGTGTGATGTATGTATCACGATACAAATAGCGGGCGTTCATTAGTGAAGAATTATATACATATATATGTATCTATATACATTTTGCTTAAGATATACATTCCGCCTTTTGAAAATGATTTAGAAGGGTTTTCTTTTTTAAATTTTCATGTCACTCCTGACCACGTAGGAAAATAGTGAGACTATAATTCCTTTTGAAAACCCCTTCAGTAAATATCGAAGCAAGCAAAATCACTCAAGTACTGTCCTCAGATCAGTCCTTCTCGGCTACTATATAATATAGTATATCATAAAACTACGATGCTCGAAATAAGGAATCAACTTCAATAGGTGTATATGAAAATAAATCCACATGCGTCTGGTACGCACGGAAATAGAATTCAAAACCAAGTGTAACGAATGTGCATGAAAATGAAAATTGAGTGCAACTGGTGTACACGAAAGCATCTGTCGAGTGCATCGGGTGTGCATGACAACAACAATAAGTGCATCTAAAGTGCATGAAAAGTCTCAATCAAGTGCATCAAATGTGCACAAAACCACATCAAGTGCGATAGGATGCACGAAAATCAAAATCAATGCGTTGAAAGCATATGTAAACAACATCGAGCGCATAAATCAAAATCAGGTGGAAACAACGTGCACGAAAACGAAATCGAGTGTATCGAAATACAAGAAATCATAAATATGTGCAATTGGGTGCACAAAACAACATAGAGTGCACAAGCCCAAATCACGTGCATAAAATATGCATGAAATCAAAACTAAGTATATCGAAATGCACGAATTCCTCAATATGTGCAACGGCGTGCATAAAACAATATCGAATGCAATGGATATGCATAAAAAAAACAAATCAAGTGTAAGTGGTGTATAAAAACATAAATCAAGTGTAACTGCTGTGCACAAGGGAAAGTATCCATCAGGTGTAGCTATGGTGCATGAAAATCTCAATCAAGAAACCAAATCATCAAAACACAAGAATCAAAATGATGAAAATGTGATATTCGAATCACCAAAACACAAATGGAAATTAAATGACATTGAGGTACACCTCCTTCAATGTCAAAAGGTGTCGGTGCATCCAGAGCTGGTAGAGCAAGAATTCCTACCTGCCTTCTGCCCACAGTCTAGCGTCCTTTATCTCTGGGTCCTTGTTCTTACTGTGGATCACCAATCCCATGGCTTCTAGGCTCGACAACCCAGTAAGGAGTAGCGACGGAAATAGTCCCGCTCTGGCGCCTCTCTGAACATCTCCTGGGAAAGTATCCTGGCCACTCGCAATGTAGCACGTCAATGACGGTGGCCTTTGGCCCTTTTAGTATGTGCCATATAAACGATCTTGGGTCCAAATCTCTATTTCTTTAGTATCCGGGAAAGAACCTGCTATGGTCTCTTTCGATATCATCTCAGCTGAACTGCCCCGGAAACTGGCACTCCTTAATAAATCCAGTTTTTTTTTCGGGGCAGCTGCAATTTCATCACGACTTTACTCTGAAATTGTGGCCATATCCAATGCCTCTACGTACGTATTAAATCTCTGGCATCAACGGAGAGGATCAATTGCTAATTGAAATCTCGCACGAACCTGTTAATCCACTTTTCTTCAATAACGACTAAGTCGGTATCGTATCTCGATAGCTGCGTAGACTGCAATTGATCTTTTATTACAGTCATATCTGGTGTTTCTCACAGAGATTCAAAGCTACGAACTCGGTGTCTCCAACATTTAGCGGAAGAAATATGGCGAAATGCATCCTCGAGAACTTGTCCAAAGTCATCGGAGGAATATGCATTGCTCGTCCTCTTTTGATCGATTCACGCCATGTCTGAGCAAGACCCTTCGAACCGAAGTTAGTCAACTCACTAATCTTGCATCGGAGCATCCAAACTAAAAAATTCTTAGTCACTTATCCAAGAATGACCAGGGATCTTCTGTCACATCCTTTCCTGTAACTTATGTGGCTTCAGCTTCATGAACCCTGTAAGCGACATCACGTCAATCTCAGCAACGACTGGTACGTCGGTCTGCACGATAGACAACAGAACAATCTCCGGGGTAGGATGTATTTCAACAGTCCTCTCAATCTGACTGGCCTCAAGAAAAGGTTCGATCATCTAGTGCAGATCCAGAACACTTGCCTCAAACGAGAAATCCTGGCATAAACGAGAAATCAATTTTTTCCTGCGTCACTGGAATAACACTTTGGTTAGTCTTCGTCCCTGACGAGCTCACTCTGACCGCATCTCTATCCGCAGCTCTCTCATCTCGCATAGCCATAGTGACAGGAACCGCAATGAAACATCGATGAGGATAGATCATAAGGACGAATAGAAATACGGATCTCAAGATATGCACATCCTAAGGTTACTTAAGCGGAGTATCGTATCGTAAGTATACCACGGAACATACACATGGTACATCACTCTACTTGAGTTACCTACTCTATCAACCAAGGTCAACCTACGTAACAAAAGTTCGGGTCTAATACCCACTCAGTAAAGTCTAAGTTCCGTAAGGTCAAGCCTAGGTTCCGAAATATATACAACCTAAACTCCGCATAGTCAAACCCAGACTTGAACAAAGGTTAAACCTAACGCTCTGATACCAACTTTGTCACGACCCAGAAATGGCACGTGACCGGCGCTTGGATCACGTAAAATCTATAAGGCCTCACAGTAAACCAAGTAAGCCGAAAACCAGGAATCTAAACCTTTTTAGGAAAATAGTGGAGGTGAAGTGTAATGACTCTTTTTTAATGTACAGAAAATTAATTTAAAACTTAATGTACAAATGGAGTATTTGAAATCTTGTGTATGCTATAAGTATTTAATTTACTTTTGAACAGCAAGAAAGGACTTTTAGCTCATTGGTAAAGCCTTGCACTGCTGTGACATAGCCCCTATATTCGAATCCCATCAGCCACATATTATTTTTGTTGATTTTTCTTTTACACTTTTAGAAGCCCAAAGGTTTACACATGCATTGCACGTAAAATGAAAATTCATACAGAAATCAAACATGTGCTTTAGGCTAGTTGAAACGACACCAACACGTGGCAAGAATCCAAGCTCCCCACCCTCGGAATCGACCGGCGAGATGTGCAATGGGGCCGGCGTCGCCGGTCCCCCCCATTGCAAATGCTCCCAAACTTTAACCCTAGCATCCCTTTGCCTACCCCACTACCCCCATGCTGTTTGATTTCTCTACACATTTCCGGAGAATTAAAATGAGGCATTAATCTAAATTTTAATGAATATTTTTAATTCATTCTTCAGTCCTCAAAACCCTAATTTCACCTATAAATACCACACTACACCATAGCCTCCTCATTCAGAATTCCATTGCAAAAACTCTCTAAAATTCCTAAGTCCAAGAAGTTGTACAAGTAGAGTTAGCCAAGGTCAAAGTTCCGGCGAGGATTTGAAGCACTTTCGACGACCCCGTGAGTCCACGAAGACCACAAACCTTTTCCTTTATCTCCCCTCTAAACCCTAAGCTTGTAAGTCCTATCTTCCCTATCCTCTCTCTATTAAAAAGAATCCTATTTTCAAAACTCGTCGGAAGCGGAGTTAATCTGACTTCTGATTCTCTTTTATTTAAAAATTCATTTTTTCCTTAAACAATAATTAACCACCTTTTCATATATTGTTTAGTAACCATTAAACAACAATTGGACAAAGTTTCAATTCAAAATATTATGTTAAACAAATTCTATTTCACTTTTACAGTAAAATACCCTTAAGTTTGCATACGACATTATCTTATCTTTTTGCTCATATTATCTTTAGAAAACTCACTAGGTAATGACCAAGCTCATCACAACACTCATTCTTGACATATCACGATGACTTTTGGAACATTAGTTTATGGGATAAAATAAAAATTACATTTAAACACCACAAACTTTCAAAAACCGTTTTCTTTAAAAGTGCATTATTTAATTCCTTGCAAATGCGACTCTACAACCCATTTTGGGGACCCCGATCGGGATGGTGGAGGTTATCGCACATTCTCGGGCCTAGTAGAGCGAGATGCAGACCTCCTCACGGAGCATTCGATCTCGATGGAATCGTTAATGCAATTTATAAGAAAAAAGTGATTTCTATTTAATAAATAAGTTCTATTTTTATAAATAAATATATATATATATATAATCAAAATATCTACTTTAAATATACAATATATATATATATATATTCCATGTTTTCTAAATCAAAGGAATCGCAAATTTCATGAAACTACCAATACAAATTAATACAATTCCAACATTACACTATAATACCATATACTATTCAAAGTTAGGTTTATATCCACTAGAATATTTCAGTTTATAAAAAACTACATCTACGAAAACCCAAAAGATGATAATTAAATACTTGAGGTGTAGTTTGAAAATATATCAAAACTATTTTTCATAAAAACCCCCTCAAGTTTACTAATTTACAATAAGGACCCTAGTAAACATAAGTTTAAGCGGGACCAGTTCTCTTGAGCATCAGGGAGCCGGAGAATATGGGTGCTTGTCTATCTAAGGTAAACAATCTAAAAAAGGTGTTATCAATACGGTAATTGTCTTGAAAAAAGACACAAATCCTATCGTCCATGTACAGTAGTTACCAATAACATCAAAAACTAATTCAGGACTTTAATTCGTTTTAAAGTGTCTGACTCAGACAGGGTCTCGGTCTAACCTAAACTCAATCGATCAGTCTATCGTTGAATATGATTAGAGTATAACTCCATTTCAACATGAATTCATTTATACCAGAATTCAATCTATATCAACATGACTCGACTGAACCGAACCATGGATATACTCTGATTACATAACTATCCATTTATATCCATTCCATTTACATGATATCATGGTTTTGTCAAGTCGTACATCTATTAAACAAAACAATAAAAATCAATAAAAAAATACATTACGGGGTTTTAAAGGGGTAGACTGGTACAGAATGTGTTAGAAGTGGCACGAGACGGTCACTTTAATACACCTAACCTGAATATCCATTGATGTTATTCCGTGGCTTAATGGTTCCTTGTGCTCTGTATACCTTAGTCCACGGAATAGTTGGACTCCTCTCGTATACACTGGAATATTCTGTACCAAGTTACAAACAACCGCGTTAACATAACAATCAAATAGTATACAATTATATTCTTTCTGTCTGCTCTATTTCTACCTTTCTTTGGGACATACCGAGCGATTGTTCGCTGATGACATTCCTTCTCTCTTCTTTCTTTGGAATGTTGCCAGGTGGATCCGACTCACTGGAGATATTGCCTAGTTCAGAGGACTTGGATCAGTTCAATGAGGACCCCGAGCTTTAGACTCTTGTATATACTTTACTTTCATGTTCATGCCATTGTTTAGGCATTGCTTTCATCATTGTATTTACTTTTCAGTTGTATTGTAAAGAAATGTTTAATAAATAAAAGTTGATGTTCATTTACATTTCATGTCTTCTTATGTATATTTACATTATATTTCTTAGTTACGCTTAGCGTGTTTACTTCTGAGTAAATGCGTGGCGGGCCCAGTCACGCCTCCTTACCCGTACACTGGGAAGCGGGGCATGACAGGTTTTGTTGGCGGCCCATGCAGGTCAGTTCTGCATGGACATGCAGGTCAATTCTATATGAAGTCCTAAGCAATATAACACAAGAATTAGCAACTAAAAACATTCTTTACATTTTATATTCCTTAAATCTTACAATTTCATATTTTTTGAATCTATCCTAACCTTATTTTTTCTTTCAAGGTTATGGATTCTCCAAACAATACCAGCACAAACTTCAACAACACGTCACTACCTCTTCCACTTACGCCTACCGTTATAGCTCCGATCAACGAGCAAACAGTATTGCTTGAGTCAATCTGAAGCCTCCTGGAAGGACAGCAGCAGCAGACTGCTATCTTGTTGAATCGCCCAGAAGTGGAAGCACCCAGAGTGAAGCAATTCCGGGCATTGCACCCGAAGCAATTTTCTAGGAAAGAGAGCTCTTTAGAAGCTGAAGAATGGGCTCAGAATATTGAAGACGATCTACCAGCAGCACAAGTGCCAGAGATCGCTTAGGTATGGGTTGGGAAGCTGCAACTCACCGACAACGCCTGAGTATGGTGGAAGGCGGAAGAAAGTCGTCTTGCCCTGCCTATCGAATGGAAAACCTTTCGCGATATGTTCAACGTGAAGTATTTTCCAGAGACTTCCCGGTTCAACATGGAGAAGCAATTCATTCACTTACAACAAGGCTCTATGTGGAGAAAATCGGTGGATGAGTATGATGCCGAGTTCACTATGTTAAGCAGGTAAAGATATGTCTCAAATATTCAATTTTCTTATATCACATACTACACAGCTAACACAAGACCGTAATAGGTTCGTGACACACCTCACTCCGACTGCCGAGATCAGGTCCAGACGATTTCAGCAAGGGTTAGATCCGGAGACCCAAGCTGCCTTAGCTACAGGGGATTTCCCAACCCAAGAACTGGCTCTGAAAATTGCGCGCTGATATGAGGTGGTGGTAAAGATGAAGGGCAGACCCCAATCTGTCGGAGTGAAGTGCCATGCTACTCAGATGGAAGGTGGAGCCTCTTCAAGGCCACCTTTTGTACCCAGGAGACCAGGAGTACCAATCAACCGGCCCGACCCAACCTTTTACACTGACTGCAGGAGGGATAGACACCTGGCGAAGGATTGTAGGCGTGCTAATCGTCTTGGCTTAGTCTGCGGCTCAACCACATATGATATTAGGTCATATCCTCGTAGACTCAATCCAAATGCTGCACCCAGACCAGCGATCACCTATCTGCAGCGGCCAGCTATCCAGGAACCTACTCCATGACTTTATCTCGCAACTCCACATCCTCATGGATCGACTGCACCTCCTCCTCGTCAGTTCCACCAAGCACAAAGGAACTTACCTAAAGTACAGAGGAACGAACAGAGGAATGCTCCTCCAGCAAGGAGGAATGTACCGAGGCGACAGGCCTTCATAATGACTGTGGAAGAAGCTGAAACCACTGGCCAAGTCATCATTGGTAACTCTTTCCTTTCAAGCTTTCTTTCAGTCTTTATACATACTCATATATCTTTTTCTTATACCTGAAACTTATCCTACATAACTTAGGTACGATCTTAGTAGCTTCACTTCCTGCACTAGCATTCTTCGATACCGGAGCATCTCATTGCTTTATGTCGCAACGATTCGTCCGAACTCATGCGATTCCAGTCAAACCTCTCGTACCCATCTAGAATGTCAGTTTAGGGAACGGCATTCTAAAGGCAATAAAAGGATACGACCTGTGTCCAGTGGTCTTCTGCAGCAGAGAATTCTATGCTGAATTCAAGGTGGACATACTGAATTTCGATGTCATTTTGGGTATGGATTGGCTAGGAACATTCTATGCTACCATTGACTGTCGTCAAAGGAGGGTAGTGTTCGAGATTCGAGAATATCCGATCTTTTATTTCAAAATTGGAGACCGTACCTTGGAGTCAATCACATACAAAGCAAAACCGAAGAAGGCTTTGATTGCAACACTTCAAGCAGAGGAAGGATCGAAGCCAGAGCTAGTTCGAGAGTTCGATGATGTATTTCCTGAAGACATATCGGGTTTGCCTCCCGATCGTGCTCTTGAATTCGGCATTGATTTAGTATGTGAAGCAAAACTGGTGATCAAAGCACCGTATCGGTTAAGCCCTGAAGGTTTGAAGGAGGTCCGTACTCAGCTGGATAAACTTCTACAGAAAGGATGGATTCTTCCCAGCACTTCAAGTTGGGGATCGCCAGTTCTTCTTGTGAAGAAGAAGGAAGGTTCATATCTAATGTATATTGATTATAGAGCTCTGAACGAAGTAACTAAAAAGAACAAGTATCCAGTTCCGCGCATCGAAGATCTGTTCGATCAGCTAAGTGGGTCTTGCATTTTCTCCAAGTTAGATCTTCGTTCGGGATATCATCAAGTGCAGGTCAAAGAGTCTGATACTCCGAGGATGACATTCAGGACTCGCTATGGTCATTATGAGTTTCTAGCGATTCCATTTGGAGTGACCAACGCACCAGCTATATTCATGAACCTAATGAATCAAGTTTTCCGAGAGTACCTAGACAGGTTTGTTGTCATCTTCATCGACGACATCCTGGTGTATTCTAAGAGTCGGAAAAAATATGCCGAGCACCTACGAATTGTCCTGGAAACTTTATGACGACATCAACTTTCTGCCAAGTATAGCAAGTGCGATTTTTAGCTAGATCAAGTCGGTTTTCTCAGACATATTGTATCAGGCGATGGAATCTCTATAGATCCAGCTAAGGTATCAGCAGTAAGCGAATGGCAGACACCGAAGTTAGTGAAGGATATTCAAAGTTTCTTGGGTTTAGATGGATATTATAGAAGATTCATTGAAGGATTTTCAAAGATTGCAACACCCCTGACCAAGCTCACGCGTAAAGTTGAAGAATTCGTGTGGTCAGAAGCATGCGAACAAGCTTTCGTAGAACCTAATTCAAGATTGACATCAGCGCCTATTCTCATAATACCGGACCAATCTGGAGGTTTCTTAGTGCATTGCAATGCATCCGGTAAGAGATTAGGATGTGTTCTACATCAGCACGGTAAAGTTGTAGCCTATGCATCAAGACAGCTGAAGATCCATCAGCGCAACTATCCGACGTATAATCTGGAGTTGGCAGCCGTTATCTTTGCTCTTAAGATTTGATGCCATTATCTTCTTGGAGAACGAGTGGACATATACACAGACCATAAGAGTATGAAATATTTGTTTACTCAGAAAGAGTTGAATATGCGGCAGAGAAGATGGTTAGAACTTATGGCCGAGTTCGATACCAACCTACAATATCATCCAGGGAAGGTGAATGTAGTACCTGATGCACTTAGTCGACAACCACTATCAATGAATCTCACTGCACGGTGGAAGCTTCAACAAGATTTGCATCAGATAGAGATAAAAGTGATCATGCCAGGTAATGCTTCAAGTTTGATGAACTTACAAATTCAGTCTGCAATTTTCAATCAAATCAAAGCAACTCAAGCAAGTGATGCCAAGTTGCAAAAGATCAGAGAACAAGTAGAAAGTGGACTTAGAACAGACTTCATCATCTATAAAGACGGATCTTTGAGATACGGCAGTAGATTGGGTGTACCACAAGGTCCTGTTCGGAAAGAATTGATGAAAGAAACTCATAGCACTCCCTATTCATTACACCCTGGTGGTACAAAGATGTATAAAGATCTGCGGCAACATTACTGGTGACATGGAATGAAGCATGAAGTGGCCAGAAGCGTCGCTAAATGTTTGGAGTGTCAGCAAGTGAAAGCTGAACATCACTGGATTGCTGGTTTACTTCAACCGTTACCTATTCCAGAAAACCTAAATACGGTGTTATCAATACGGTAATTGTCTTGGAAAAAGAAACAAATCCTGCCGTCCATGTGCAGCAGTTACCGATAACATCAAAAACCAATTTAGGACTTCAATTCGTTTTAAAGTGTCTGACTCAGACAGAGTCTCGGTCTAACCTGAAATCAATCGATCAATCTATCGCTGAATATGATTCAAGTATAACTCCATTTCAACATGAATCCATTTATACCAGAATTCAATCTATATCAACATGACTCGACTGAACCGAACCAAGGATATACTCTGATTACATGACTATCCATTTATATCCATTCCATTTATATGATATCATGGTTTCGTCAAGTCGTACATCTATTAAACAAAATAATACAAATCAATACAAAATATATTACGGGGTTTTAAAAGGGTAGACTGGTACGGAATGTGTTAGAAGTGGCACGAGACGGACACTTTAATACACCTAACCTGAATATCCATTGCTATTGTTCCGTGGCTTAACGGTTCCTTGTGCTTCGTATACCTTAGTCCACGGAATAGTTGGACTCCTCTCGTATACACTGGCATATTCTGTACCAAGCTACAAACAACTGCATTAACATAACAACCAAATAGTATACAGTTATATTCTTTCTGTTTATTATATTTCTTCCTTTCTTTGGGATTTACCGAGCGATTGTTCGCTGACGACATTCCTTCTCTTTTATTTCTTTCGAATGTTATCAGGTGGATCCGACTCACTGGAGATAGAGCCCAGTTCAGAGGACTTGGATCAGTACAGCGAGGACCCCGAGCTTTAGACTCTTGTAAATATTTTATTTTCATGTCCATGCCATTGTTTAGGCATTGCTTTCATCATTATATTTACTTTTCAATTGTATTGTAAAAAATGTTTAATGAATAAAAGTTGTTGTTTATTTACATTTCATGTCTTCTTGTGTATATTTACATTATATTGCTTAGTTACGCTTAGCGTGTTTACTTCTGAGTAAATACGTAGCGGGCTCAGTCGTGCCTCCTTACCCGTACACTGGGAAGCGGGGCGTGACATGAAGTTTTGAAAAAGGGTATAAATGAAATCAAGTTATTTCTTTTAAAAGTATAAATAAGATTTGTGGAAATATATGTTGGTAGTATATTATAGTTGCTAACATTTTCGTCATTTGAAATTTGGGCAGCACTCCTTTGTAAATTTTGTTCAAAACCAATACTAAAAATATTGGCATCCCCAAGCGGGAGGTAGCCCTTCGCCAATCAGAGGAAACATAACTACACAATAAGTATACGAAGCCCAAGACAAAGATCAATCCCAGAAAAGAGTAAAGAAAACCAAACATCAACAAACTCCGATATAAAAATAATATACGCATCTCGCTCTAAGTCTGAAAGAATATACAAGTCTCTGGTTTATAAGTCTACCAATTATACATAGTCTGGTTGATGGATCTTTTAACTAGATACAATGAATATAAAAGTATACAATGGCGGTTACGATCCGTAGTGTAACCCACCTACCAATACAAATCACCCAAAAAAAGAATGTGCCAGCAAGCCGGTACTGAATCCGAGCGGTCGATCCTGCAAGAAAACTATGGCACAACGGGGGAGAGTTGCCAACTCGTGAGTAGAAGACATCATCAGGTAGAAATCGAATGTATAACGATCTCCTAAGTCATACTGTAATATAATATTATCGTATCGTATGGTAACGAAGGTGATCGTGTATACATAAGGATAATAATATCGTGCCTGTGTCAATATATGGTACCATATCATCCGTGTCATATATATATATATATATATATATATATATCATCCAACATGTGTCCATCAACGACACACCAAAATCATCATAAAATCCTGAGTGCCCAGCATTGACACTCGAAATCATCAAAAAACCCGTGTCCAGCATCGACACGTTGTTAGTTATATGTATGCCCTAGAGGCCATTACTGTACATAGGATGTATATTGTAGTGGATGTTGGGACATATATAGGGAGGACTTTCTTGCTCGACATGATAGTATGCTATCTGGTTGCTCTTTACCTCAACGTGTATACTGATTGTCTCTCTGTTACATGTTGGTAAAGCCCTTAGGATGTGTACTCGACTACCTGGACTATGATGTGGATCATACTAGTGGGGACATGGTAGTCTATAAGTACATCCTTCATCGTCCCTGGTCGTGGGTGTATCGAGACGGGGCATCGATATACCAGAGTAGACTAGCGTGTACCTTCTCGACCCATAAAGATGGGCGATGGATGATCCCATATCCATTGGTGTTTGACATCAGAGATGATATACGGGTGCTCAGTGGAGACTGGGTACACTGGACGGACTCGCCGAGAACTCCCAGATGGTATTATACCTCACGTCAGATGGCAGTTCTCTGGTGACACTGGTAAAGAGTAGTCTGTTGACCCGAGATCGTCATAGAGTCTTGTGTGGTTCCCACTGTGCTTTGATTTCTATCTTACCACGTCCAAGAGGGCGTGCAAAACGGTGGTTTTTGGGTACAGTCCCGAGTCACATGGAGGCAATGAGCGATAGGAGGGGATTCGTCTCTTCCGGTATAGGGAGTTGATGTTGCGCTGTGTTCGATTGGCTATAACAGGAAATCCCTGGCCAGGGTTGCTGAGATTTACTGGTAAGTGTTACCAGTAGTTTCTCGAATTGTTATAGACCTCATATCGACACGACTTATCGAGCTATTGGGGTCTGACGTTTACCACCCTTAGGCAAGATATGCGACATATCAGACGACGAGACCGGACTGTACGGGAGTGTTACTGGTTGGATTCACTGGAGTGTGAGCGGGCTTGCTCGTCGATCTTCTGATCGCTCAATACCCGGGTGGCCGTTACGTTTAGCAGACCGCTTGCGGCTTGTGGGTGTTTGATATGATCATCACCTGCTGCCGGCGTATTGACGAGTCTTTAGAGTCCTACACAGAGGTTTCCTGGCTCAAGCGAAACGAAATAGGAGCGCATATGAGATATGTGCGGGACCGAGAATGATACCAGTATGTGATACTGTATTCGATTCTCGCGATTTGTGACATTGATCGGTTATATGCGATATAGCCGGGTTATCGGATCAACTGTTGATTCGATCAGATGTTACTGTTGATATTAGTCGGTTATATGCGATATGACCGGATCATTAAATCAAGTGTTGATTTAATGATTTAATGCATAATTATATATTTGATATATTACTTTGCATTAACTAGTATCGGTTCACTTAAGATGGATTTTCTCACTCAGATGTGCGCACTGTATATGCGATATACTTGTGTGCACTTGATTGTATCATGTTTGATGATACATGCTTGATTGGTTAAGTGTAAAGAATTAAACCTTGGTTAAGTATATGGTTAGGTTTTTATTTATCCATTCATTTATCTATTTCATTTTGGATTAATAAAAGAGAAGAAAACAAAATGGTTGCTTTAATTCATGAAGTTTCTTGAAGCTTCATGCAACTTTGACCATTTTTTCTTCATCTCCTTAACCTAACCATTCACTAACCCTAGTCTATTCTCTACACCTAACTATGGTTGGAATTATGATAAGGATTCTTTTTCTTTTCAATTCTAATTAACTTAATATAATTCCTTCTTCATCTTCTTCTTCTTCTTCACATGAAGAAGCTTACTTCATCAATGGTGATTGATGAATTAGAGTGAGAAATCCAATTCTAAAGTCTACCCACTTCCTATTTCTTCATCCTCTACCTCTTGCCAAGTAGTAGAGTGTGTTTCCTTCACAAGTTTTCATGACTTGGTGAAGTTGGAGCTTGATTTAGTGATGCCTCGACGTAGATCATCTTCGGCATCGTCGTCGATGACCTAGCCCGCCATTTCTCCGATGAAGCCGACGCTTGAGCCCGGGTTTTCGATTTGGACAGCGGAGAGGACCTCATTACGGAGCCGTGGAGGTAGAGGACCGGATCTACAAAGGTTGTATTTCCGTTCACTTAGTTAATTTGTTAACTAGTTGCTTGTTTCGCCTAGAATTCTTGCCAACGGTCCGCGTTAGGGTTTCTCGGCACCGTAATTTTTGTAAATTGGCATGGTCGATGCCTTGTGAGACCTCTTGGGAGTGCCTAGGAACCCTACAGTGGTATCAGAGCCTAGCTAGAGCCTTAGGCGAAGTCTAGACGGAGTTTGAAGTCCGAACGAACCGAAACCCCAAAATTTCCATGCTCTCTGGACTTTTTCTGAAAACGTGGATTTTTCCAAATTAAAAATTGCTAAAAAATTCAGCAGGTAAATCTATGAATTACGGTGCAAAAATAACTTACTGATGAGTCTACAGTGCGGCGGAACCGCGGCAGAAGCCTTGCTTCTGCGGCGGTTCCACGGCACAATAATTGAATTATCAAATTATATTTGCACAGTAACACCTCTTTTCTGATGCTGGATTTTATGGGAATTTTTAAATTTTATTCAACAATTGAATTTTCTGGGGTTGTTTTGGGGATTCGGTGTTTCGATCGGAGTATCAGATTTTGTCTATTTGGCTTTCCGGATAATTTTTGAATATGTTAAAAAGTTCGACCGGATATAAATACCCAATTTTTCCCCTGTCGGGAAATTTCCAAGTGTTGGATCTTTCTGTAGTTTAACGACGTTCTAAGTAGTGCAAGTAACGCGATAGACCCTCTAGAAGACAACAAACATTAACTCGATTATGTGACCATCTTGAACTTCCCTTTGAACCTTCGAGTTTGGGGCAGTACGGCGTGCCGCATGTGAGGCGTTGGCTTGGCCCTTCTACGGCTGGACCGTTGGTACTGAGGCACGAACTGAATGTTGTTGGACTTGTTTCATGTGTTGATCTGTATCGGGAAAACTTGGGTGTTCGATTGTTCGATCGGAAAGTTTGACATTTTCTATTTATCCGGAATGGGATACAATAATTGGAATTCACAAGAAGTTATGAGATAACTGAATGAATGTTATAAACATAGCAGTTTAGTCTCACTTGATCGGTTGCCACGGAATTTTGATGTGATCAAAAGTCCGTCGCAATCACGTAGTGTACGCGGATACTCGCCGGGTAAACTTAATAGACAGCCTCACTCCATAGCCCCGACCAAGTGACTGTAGGAGAACCCCGTAGCCGAAAGCATCCGTTCGGGTGCTCGCGGCAGCGGTGTTCCGCATTGGTGCACTTCGTCGACGGCATCGGGGGTGCGGCCGCCTACTAAAGTTTGCGACGAGCATTCGATCAGGATGTCGGGAATCTTGTTGAATTGCCCGACTTGATATTGAAAAGAGTTTTCGATTTTGAGACTAAAATGCGGGGTTTATAAATGTTAGGCATGCGATGTCTAAGTAATTCATTTGGTCAGGCATGCGATGTCTGAGGTGGTTGCGGATTCCAACTGTTGTAGTTTTACACTTTCTTTTCTGTGACCGTAAGTGTAATATGTGATATCGCCGGTTTCGTTGCTATATGTCAACGACAATTGGGATGCGCATATTTACTTACGTTGATGACATGTGATGTTATGTGTTGCTGGATATGTTATATTCGATCGTCGTGTTTGAATAGCCGGGGTTTTTTATGTGAGATGAGTGTTTTTTCATTTTCATTCATGTAAAAACTTGTATGTAATATTCTTTTATTGGGGCACTTCCAGGTAGCGGAAGTTGTCACCTTTTGTATATTATTTACTTTTCCGCACTAGGATAGACCCAAGGAGGAGGGCACAAGTAAACCGGGTTCTGGAGTCCAGTGGGAGACCAACTCGAGGAGTCGAGTCCGGGTCTCCTAACTCCAGAATTGGTAGGGTTGCTTGCCGCTCTCGTAGGGGTCTAGGGGTGTGGGTTTGGCTATTCATCACGATCGTGGAATCCGTGTTTTATACTGGCTCGTATTGAAAACACGGACGTCCTAGTATATCCAATATTTCATATGATTCTTCTGCTGCGATATCTGTGATGTGATCATGTCATGTTCTGTGATAGATACAGTATATAGTATATATGATATATTATATAGACGTTACTTATGTTTTACACCCGCGCTAGTCCTGCCCCGCTCTGCCGTTAGTTACCAAACCTAACGGTGCACGAGGGGACATCGAGGCGAATGCGGATGGCATAAGTGTACGTCGTATTTATCTGTGATGTTTAGGTACTTAAATGATAGGAATTCATTAATGTGATTAATGAAATAAAAGAAACCTAAGATGTTGTAGAATCGAATTTCAAAATAAAACAGGTAGCTACAGTTCTTGCTTTGCACAGCGGTATATATGATATATCCTGCACCTTATTCGATAAGGAAAGGACCGAGATCCCTTCACCAGGAGTGACTCCTTTAGCAATAGCCGGCAGATGCTACACCCTCGGTTTGTCTTTTGATTGCTTTTAAGAGTTTTTGCTTTGCACAGTGATATATATGATATATCCCGCACCTCATTCGACGAGGAAAGGACCGACGATCCCTTCACCGGGAGTGCCTCCTTTAGCAAAACTGGAAAAGCCTCAAAAACACTCCATTTCAAAATTCATTCGATCCTACAACGATATCAAGTTCATTACGCAATAGGTTTTCAGAAAAACCTGTCGTAGCCCTCCGTCATTTTAGATAAGTACTAGTTAGTATTCGTGCTACGTTTGTTGACTATGTTAAGGCATAGTGTGCGGTAGCTAATTAGTGCTGATCTATATAAGCATATGAAGCGATTGGATTAGGGTAGTCGTGCGACTTTGTTGACTATGTTAAGGGTCGTGCGGGTGGGTTTAATTCAATCGGGAAATGATGGGTTGAACTTGACTAGCACTTATGATTTGTTGACTATGTTAAGGTCATATAGCTGCTAGGGGCAAAATATTATCGGGAATTTCAAGTGTTGAAATTTGCAATGAGATTGCATACCTTCTATGAGATAGTTGGATCCCGATACCCGCTGCGAGTAAGAGTTACTCCTGGGAGAGTTTTACACATTACAATTAGCTGATCAAGTAGGTGTCTAGAAAGGTGTTAACGAGGTTACGCCTCTGGGAAAATGAGGTTTACATTAATTAGGTCCGTGCGAAAGCACGGGGCACCTCCCTCAAAGTACCGACACTGGCCTGGCTGAAAGATTGGCGAACTTGTAGTGTGTAATTAATCACGGCTAGTCTTTTCTTTTAGGGTTTGAAGGAAGATTTGATTGTTGGGGTAAAAATTTACACCCCCGTTGACCGAGTCAAAGTCAAGGTCAACCCCAAGCCAGGTAGGCCCAAGCCCAGGTCAAGCGGGCCCATGCCCAAGTCGAGCCCGCGGCCAACCTCCTCCATGCTAAAATATAGATCATGTAATAAATAATTTTTATGTAATTTTTTTATACATGAATGTATGCAAAATGGGCATAAAGCCAATATTTTGTAAGCCCATGGCTTATGTGCAAAAATGAAATGGCACATGAGCCATGGGATGGCTAAAATGCCATTTTTGTGAAGCCCAAGGGGCTATATGCAAATATGTAAGCCTATAAAAGGCAACATGATGAATAAAAAAAAGCAATACTTTTCATCCTCTCCAAAAAAAATTAGATCTGAGATCTTTCTCCTTCTTCAAGGTTCCAAAACCTTCTTCTTTCTCTTGAATTAAATCAAGAGTTTTACTCTTCCTTTTTCAAAACTAAATAGTTTTCCACCACAAAACCCACAAAGGGGAACTTGGATCTGTCATCAGATCTTAAAAAGGAGAGATTTTGAGATTTCACATCTCTTGATCTTCAAGATCCAGCAAGCAACAGGAGGAAGAAGAAGAACCCCTTCCATTAACCCCAAAAACACACTCAGGAGTCCAACTCCTCTCTGATTTCTCTTCAGAGAAATCTTTTTCAGGCTAAAAGCCTCTTGTCCTCTCCAGTGCGCAGTGCAAGTGCGCAAGGCGCCCGCGTGCCGACACGTGGCGCGCGCGCTTGCGCAAGTGCGCAGGGCGCCCGCGTGCCGACACGTGGCGCGCGCGCTTGCGCACCTGCGCGCTTGCGCAAGTGCGCAACGCGCCCGCGTGCCGACACGTGGCGCGCGCGCGCTTGCGCAAGTGCGCAACGCGCCCGCGTGCCGACACGTGGCGCGCGCGCGCTTGCGCACCTGCGCGCTTGCGCACGTGCGTAACGCGCCCGCGTGCCGACACGTGGCGCGCGCGCGCTTGCGTACCTGCGCTCTTGCGCAAGTGCGCAACGCGCCCGCGTGCCGACACGTGGCGCGCGCGCGCTTGCGCACCTGCGCGCAGCGCTCATGCGCAAGTTGCCCACGTATTGACACGTGGCGCGCGCGCCTGAGCGCACAGCACCTTAGCGCACAGCGCTCTAGGCGCTGGCCCCACGCATCCCTTGGATGCCTTTCCCCCCTCCTTTTGTGTACATACATACATATATACATATGTATACAAATTTATACACACACATACTCCGCAACATTCTCCCCCTCAAAAAAAAATTTCGGGCCGGGGCGCTGCCCCGAACCCCGCAAGGGGGCTGCTAGCCCCCTTGACCCCCAGCCCGCTATCCGGATAGCGGGACCCCCGTAAGAACTCTGCGTGGCTCCCGATATATCCGAAACCCCCTTTCAAAACACATGCACACTGCACATTGAGTTCGCATGACCAGTTTAACCCGTTAATCGGAGGTTCCCTCGCCCCAAAGGCGATGGGTAATTAACGGCAGCTTAGTCCGCGGCTGCCGGAGATTCGGATCCCCACAATCATTAAACCCCGGCCTACCCTAGGCAGGGAGAATCTGTAGTACGCCTGACAAGCGCGCGCGTATTCCCATCTCACTGGGGTGACGAAAAACACCCTACAGATTCTGGCACGCCCGGTGGGACCTGTCTCTCCTCCCATATTTCGGGTTAAGCGTTCATGCGAACTCAATCAATATACATACCTGTATTTATACTAAAAATAATGCTTTTTCATGCAGATTTTCAAGCAATCACCTTCCGACGATGCCTTCGATGATGAACTCAGCTCCCGTCTCCTACACGATGAGGATAGACTCCAGGACGGTCCTTCCGTCCAGTCTCGGGCGACAATGGGAGGAGCCGCTGCTACCATTCGGCTCTATTATGTTCATGCCACTTGGCGCCATCCCAGCTCCTCAAGCCCCGGTGGCATACAAACCGGTCTCGAAAGGCAGGAGACCAAATGTGGTGATCTCAAGGGCGCCCCAACCCAAACGCAAGTCGGTATCTGAACGACTTTTCTTGGCCCCAGCTGGGGGCAAGGCCATCAACACCAACAAAGCTATAACGCGTCCCGAGCAAGCTCCAGCGGCGCCCCTGACAAATGCTCGATCGGGTGTCTTCTCTAAGCTCCCCTCTGATCAACTCACAATGGCTCCCCGGGTAGTGGATGCCCGCCAAGCCTTCAAAATCGAGAAACTGAGGGAGAAAAGGCTCAGATATAGAGCCAACAAAAGGGCTAGGGCTCCTGCCAGGCTGAACCTCATGAGGTTCGAAGAACAGGGTTACCCCGCCAAAGACGAGGGGATGGCTGAATGTGTTATCCACACTGTCTACGTGGTGGGCACGCACAGCAAAAGCAAGGACGGGGCCACCACATCTCAAACCCAATCTGGCTTGAATGTGGTGGCCGCTTCCCAAGAACAGCCGCCTCCGCTGGATGATGAAAACCCTTTCGATGAGGCTGATAGGCAAAGAGAGCCCTCAATTCATGAGGAGTCAGGCTCGGAAAGCGAAGATGAGCCAACTTTCCGCCCTAAGACCGCAGAGCAACAACTTCTCCAAGAGCTCCGAAAGCAGCTCAGAAGCAAAGACAAGGAGATGGCCAAGCTCTACTCAAAGATCGACGACTTGACAAATGTCGTCTTACGGCTTACGGCCCAACTTGCCTCTCAGCCGCCTAATCAAGCACAGGGCTCGGTTCATGAACCGGGAAACGGCGTCCCGAGACAGCCGACGCCCGTTCCCTCAAATCCAAAAGTGGCCGGACCGCATGAAAGTCAATCGCATCCTATCTCAGGAAATGTCTTGGCTACCGATGACAGTAGCCCGCTAACTCAAGATCAAATCATGGATTTGGTTGCCAGCAAAGTCAAAACATTGGTGGCCGAAGCCGAAGCGCGAAAAGATATCAGCAGTAGTGGGAGACCATATCCTGCTCAGTATGATCTGGTAGAATTTCCTAGCGGCTATGTCATCCCCAAATTCGGAAGATTCGATGGGACGGGAAATGCGAATCAGCATATCGCCCACTTCAAAGCCTCATGCGGGAATACTGGGGGCAATGATGCGCTTCTCCTCCGCCAGTTCGTTAATAGCTTGACCGATGTTGCTTTCGACTGGTACGCGAGCATACCGGATGGCTCCGTCACAACTTTTGTCCAAATTGAGTCTCTGTTTCGGCAGAGGTTCATGAGCGTCAGCGATAAGATCACCATTGCCGAGCTCGTAAGGACCAAGCCCAAGAACGACGAAAGCAACACGGATTTTATAACCCGATGGCGCAATCTCTCCGTCAAATGCGAACCGCCGTTAGAGCAAGACCAATCTGTCAGTCTCCTCGTCGGAAATCTCAACAATTGGATGGCCCCGTTTCTATGCACCGCGGGTCTCAAAACATTCCAAGAGTTGACCAGAAAAGTCCAGATGTTGGAACGCTCAAAGCAGGAGTCCTCCTCTGACTCCCAAAATAACAATAGGTCCTGGAGAAACCGAAAGGACGAAAATCGCAAAGGCGGAGGTTCTGACGACACTGAATCTCTTAACACTTCGGCTAACCGAAATAAGCAAAGGATGAGCGGGCCTAGCGCCAACCAGCCTCGGAAGCCAATGTTCGGAGAGGGAGGAGAATCTCCACTGAAAGAGAAGCTGGATAAGGTCTATTCCTTCAGAAGGGACAAAATCCGTAAAATATTCAAAGACGCCCTGAAGAACGGTCTACAACTGCCAGAGTCAAAAAGACCGCAGGAAGCGAGTAGGACCGACGACCCCAAATACTGCCCCTATCACAGAGTGATAGGCCATGCCATTGAGGACTGCTTCGTCTTCAAAGATTGGGTCGAAAAGCAATACAAGGCAGGAGAGATAGAGCTGTCCAAAGGCGTGTTAACAAACAGTCAAGCTGCAACCGCCAATTTCATACAAACGGAGACCGAAGTTCTTCGTGAAACTGATTCTCTCAGGCATCTGCCTTTCTCTGAAAACAATCGACCACCACGTCATTAAACTGGGAACAATCGACCTCTAAGTCGTTAAACTGGGAATGTAAAAAAAAATGTAAATAAACAAAAGAAATGTGTAAATAAAAGAAAAATAAAGAAAAGCCGAAATGATGGGGCAACTCGCAATAAAAATCAGCGAGTAAAATAAAGATGAAGATAAAAGCCGAAATGATGGGGCAACCGCGAATAAAAGCCGAAATGATGGGGCAATCGCGACCTTCGCGATAAGAAAAGCTGAAATGATGGAGCAATCGCGGTAAAACAAAAAAAATACAAAAACAACAAAAAAAAAACAGCGGCAAATGATGAGTCGCTCCTGGCATTTCGCTTCAGTGTTAGCGGTGCTGATGCCGACCGAAAACCCAAATCCCAAGTCCTCCCGGGGCAAATGATGAGTTGCTCCTGGCATTATTCCAGTGCAGCAATGCAGATGCCAAACAAAAAAAAAACCAAATCCAAATCCTCTCGGGGCACATGATGAGTTGCTCCTGGCATTATTCCAGTGCAGCAATGCAGATGCCAAACAAAAACCCCAATTCCCAAATCCTCTCATGACAAATGATGATTCGCTCCTGGTACCATATTCCAGTGTAGCGATGCTGATGTCAACCCAAATCAAATCAAAACCAACGACCTCTACGGCGGAATCATGCTCTGTCCCAGAATTTACCCCGTGTCGAAATCATGCTTCGCCTCGGGATACCTACCTTCCCTGCCGGAATTATGCTCCGCCTCGGAATCAAATCAACCAGCAAGCTCTGCGTCGGAATTATGCTTCGTCTCAGAATGTACCCCGTGTCGAAATTAAGCTTCACCTCGGTGTATTTGCCTTCCCTGTCGAAATTATGCTTCGTCTCGGAATCAAGTCTGCCAACAAGCTCTGCGCCGGAATCATGCTCCGTCTCAGAGTGTACCCCGCGTCGAAATCAAACTTCGCCTCGGTGTATCTGCCTTCTCTGTCGGAATTATGCTTCGGCTCGGAATCAACCAGCGTCCTCCTCGTCGGAATTAAGCTCCGCCTCGGAATCAAGTCAATCAACGTGCTCTGCGTCGGAATCATGCTTCGTCTCAGAGTGTACCCCGTGTCGAAATCATGCTTCGCCTCGGTGTATCTTCCTTCCCTGTCGAAATTATGCTTCGTCCCGGAATCAAGTCTGCCAACAAGCTCTGCGCCGGAATCATGCTCCGTCTCAGAGTGTACCCCGCGTCGAAATCAAACTTCGCCTCGGTGTAACTGCCTTCTCTGTCGGAATTATGCTTCGGCTCGGAATCAACCAGCGTCCTCCTCGTCGGAATTAAGCTCCGCCTCGGAATCAAGTCAATCAACGTGTTCTGCGTCGGAATCATGCTTCGTCTCAGAGTGTACCCCGTGTCGAAATCATGCTTCGCCTCGGTGTATCTTCCTTCCCTGTCGAAATTATGCTTCATCTCGGAATCAAGTCAGCCAACAAGCTTTGCGCCGGAATCATGCTCCGTCTCAGAATGTATCCCATGTCGAAATCAATGTTTCGCCTCGGAATATCTACCTTCCTTGTCGGAATTATACTTCGCCTAGGAATCTACCTCTGCATCGACATCATGCTTCGGTCAGAATGTTTGCCGCTCATCGGAATGATGCTCCGATCTCTGGAATCATGCTCCGCAAATTGGAATGATGCTCCGCAAATTGGAATGATGCTCCGCAAATCGGAATGATGCTCCGATCCCTGGAATCATGCTCCGCCCTTCGGAATGATGCTCCGATCCCCTGGAATCATGCTCCGCTCATCGGAATGATGCTCCGATCCTTGGAATTATGCTCCGCAAATTGGAATGATGCTCCGATCCCCTGGAATCATGCTCCGCTCATCGGAATGATGCTCCGATCCTTGGAATGATGCTCCGATCTCTGGAATGATGCTCCGCTCATCGGAATGATGCTCCGAACCCTGGAATCATGCTCCGCTCATCGGAACGATGCTCCGATCCTTGGAATTATGCTCCGCCCTTCGGAACGATGCTCCGAATCCTGGAATCATGCTCCGCTCTTCGGAAAGATGTTCCGAACTCTGGAATCAAGCTCCGCCCTTCGGAATGATACTCCGAATCTTGGAATTATGCTCCGCAAATCAGAATGATGCTCCGACCCTGGACTTATGCTCCGCGCTTCGGAATGATGCTCTGACATTGGAATTATGCTCCGCGAATCGGAATGATGCTCCGATCCTCGGGAATCATGCTCCCCGGGATGATGCTTCGCCTCCGGAATGATGTTCCACCTCGAAGTTCAGCTTCAAGATCCATCAATTTCATGCACACAACTCAAATGTGCGGTGTGCATTTATTGATGGGGGGCACTTTGTTGGGGTAAAAATTTACACCCCCGTTGACCGAGTCAAAGTCAAGGTCAACCCCAAGCCAGGTGGGCCCAAGCCCAGGTCAAGCGGGCCCATGCCCAAGTCGAGCCCGCGGCCAACCTCCTCCATGCTAAAATATAGATCATGTAATAAATAATTTTTATGTAATTTTTTTATACATGAATGTATGCAAAATGGGCATAAAGCCAATATTTTGTAAGCCCATGGCTTATGTGCAAAAATGAAATGGCACATGAGCCATGGGATGGCTAAAATGCCATTTTTGTGAAGCCCAAGGGGCTATATGCAAATATGTAAGCCTATAAAAGGCAACATGATGAATAAAAAAAAGCAATACTTTTCATCCTCTCCAAAAAAAATTAGATCTGAGATCTTTCTCCTTCTTCAAGGTTCCAAAACCTTCTTCTTTCTCTTGAATTAAATCAAGAGTTTTACTCTTCCTTTTTCAAAACTAAATAGTTTTCCACCACAAAACCCACAAAGGGGAACTTGGATCTGTCATCAGATCTTAAAAAGGAGAGATTTTGAGATTTCACATCTCTTGATCTTCAAGATCCAGCAAGCAACAGGAGGAAGAAGAAGAACCCCTTCCATTAACCCCAAAAACACACTCAGGAGTCCAACTCCTCTCTGATTTCTATTCAGAGAAATCTTTTTCAGGCTAAAAGCCTCTTGTCCTCTCCAGTGCGCAGTGCAAGTGCGCAAGGCGCCCGCGTGCCGACACGTGGCGCGCGCGCTTGCGCAAGTGCGCAAGGCGCCCGCGTGCCGACACGTGGCGCGCGCGCTTGCGCACCTGCGCGCTTGCGCAAGTGCGCAACGCGCCCGCGTGCCGACACGTGGCGCGCGCGCGCTTGCGCACCTGCGCGCTTGCGCAAGTGCGCAACGCGCCCGCGTGCCGACACGTGGCGCGCGCGCGCTTGCGCACCTACGCGCTAGAGCACGTGCGCAACGCGCCCGCGTGCCGACACGTGGCGCGCGCGCGCTTGCGCACCTGCGCTCTTGCGCACGTGCGCAACGCGCCCGCGTGCCGACACGTGGCGCGCGCGCGCTTGCGCACCTGCGCGCAGCGCTCATGCGCAAGTTGCCCACTTGTTGACACGTGGCGCGCGCGCGCCTGAGCGCACAGCACCTTAGCGCACAGCGCTCTAGGCGCTGGCCCCACGCATCCCTTGGATGCCTTTCCCCCCTCCTTTTGTGTACATACATACATATATACATATGTATACAAATTTATACACACACATACTTCGCAACATTCTCCCCCTCAAAAAAAAATTTCGGGCCGTGGCGCTGCCCCGAACCCCGCAAGGGGGCTGCTAGCCCCTTGACCCCTAGCCCGCTATCCGGATAGCGGGACCCCCGTAAGAACTCTGCGTGGCTCCCGATATATCCGAAACCCCCTTTCAAAACACATGCACACTGCACATTGAGTTCGCATGACCAGTTTAACCCGTTAATCGGAGGTTCCCTCGCCCCAAAGGCGATGGGTAATTAACGGCAGCTTAGTCCGCGGCTGCCGGAGATTCGGATCCCCACAATCATTAAACCCCGGCCTACCCTAGGCAGGGAGAATCTGTAGTACGCCTGACAAGCGCGCGCGTATTCCCATCTCACTGGGGTGACGAAAAACACCCTACATTGATAAAAAGGGTTGGGAGCCATACTGATTAGATAAAATAATAACCAATCTATTCTTGCAAGAACGCACGCTGAGTGTTTTCTTCTCTCTTTCTCCAGGTAGCGACCATATCACGCCTTAATCAAGATAATAATACGGATTATTGACCGAACCCGCTTGTTATACTGAGCTGGGGAACGTTGGTCCCGCTCCAACTTAATTGTTATAAGACAGAGCAGGAAATTGGGGAATACCAAGATTCCCGTGCCGCCCAAACGAAGAGAGTGCATGTTGATGCATCATCTTCAGGTGTGTTCATTACAAAGAACTGTTTCTCAGTATTCTCCGCATCCTAGGTATATGATACCGGATCAGGATCCCAGATATGTAATCTGTTACATAGGGCTACAAAAGGGTAGAAAAACTGAGAACGGGTGATAAGTTTCATGAGGCAGAAAAACGGGGCAAGTGTTGCAGCCAAGTCTGTTGGTCACTGTCACCCTGTATTGTAATACATTGGTTCTGAACGAATGTTATTAGATACCGAACCTGATATACAAAATCATATCAGTCTCTTTACCAGTAAAGAAGTGATAAAATTTTGTATTGTTGGATAATGTTTTGAACATTTCCTATATCAAAAGTTGATCAATTCAGGCACGTTATCTAAAAACATTGATGTTCTAAATCAAACTACAGTTCTTAGTATATAGAACACACACAAGAGGAAGAGTTCAGAAATGAACGAATTCTTCTTGAGGTATTGTAGACTAGGTCAGATCAATGTGACCCGACTAGCAAGAGTTACATATAGACGCATATTTAAATCAGTTTGAATTTACATCTTGTGAAACTCGCCAGTCATGTCACAAAGATAAGATGACCATAGCTCTGTTTATTGGAAACAGAGAAAGAGTTAGTGAACTCTTGGGATTGATACATGTTGATGTATGTAAGGTCCCCTGTCTACACATACCAGGACTGGTTCTTTATACTTCATTACGTTCTATGATGATCTCTTTAGATTCAGACATATGTTCTTGTTGAAACACAAGTCCGAACCTTTTGAGATATTCACAGAATATAAGTTAGAAGTAGAGAACCAAAATACGGGTATAAGTATTATGTCCTATGATGAGATCAGGGAGGAGAATACTTGTGCATGGAATTCCTGGATTATTCTAAAGGAGAATGAGACACTCTCAGTGTTACTCCTCCGTATACACCACAGTACCTCGGTGTATCGGGGCGGAGCAATCACACTCTATATGATATAGTGTGCTCTATGATGAGTACTACTGAGTTACCTATTTCCTTTTGGGAGTTATGCGCTTGAGAAGCTGCATACCTATTGAATAGGGTCACGATCAAATCGGTTGCCTACCACTTCATATGAGATATGGAAAGGGAAGAGCCCATATCTTAAGTTAGTTAAGATTTGGGGTTGTCCGGCCTATGTCTAAAAGCAAAATCCGGACAAGCTCGAGACAACGTCTGTTATGTAGAACTGGAATAGTTCCAGCTATACAAACTACAGCAGATGATTTGATAGAACCAAAGGATTCAATAGATTCCAACGAACCTCAGCCTCTCCGCCGATCTAGTAGGGTTCCTCACCCACCTGAGAGATACTTCAGTTTCTCTATGACAGTGGGAGCGAGGATTGCATCATGAGATGATGACCCAACTAATTTCGAGCTGGACATCAGGAGTAAGACTCTGTAAGAATGGCTGGATGCTTAGCAATCTGAGATAGAATCCATGTACACCAGCAAAGTATGGACTTTGGCTGCTATATCTGAAGGGTTAAATCCCCATCAGGAGCAAGTATATCTTGAGAAGATTACTTGGTGTAGATGGAAAAGTTGAGACTTTCAAAGCTAGACTTGTTAAAGGTTTTCGTCATTGACCAGGCGTGGATAATGATGAAACCTTTTCCAGTACCTATGCTTAAGTCCATCCAGATACTACTTGCCACGGCTACATACCATGACTACGATATCTGGCGGTTGGGTGTCATGACTGCTTTTCTAAATACTGATTTAGAAGAGTGCGTCTATAAGTACACAGCCAGAGGGTTTCGTAGACAGTGGGAGCAGCGGAAACGTGTGCAAGATGCTTTATAGGATAAAGCAGGCATCGCGGAGTTGGAACATCTATTTTGATGGATTAGTCAAGGAAGTTGACATCATCAAAATGGTAGATGAACCTTGTATATACAAAAAGGTAGTAGGGAGTATGGTGGTGATCCTCGTAGAGTACGTGGATGACATACTCATGATAGGGAAGGAGTTTCCTATGCTACGCTCGGTCAATCTCCGCTTATCACAGAGATTCTCCAGATAGGATCAATGTGATACCTCCTCCATCCTGAGTTTTCATCTATGAGATAGATGTTATTTGGGTGTTAGTATACTCACTAGTTGTAGTGAGATGGTATCAATCGATCCTGGGGAG
The DNA here is from genome assembly GCA_030015575.1 of Agapanthus africanus. NCBI lineage: Eukaryota > Viridiplantae > Streptophyta > Magnoliopsida > Asparagales > Amaryllidaceae > Agapanthus > Agapanthus africanus. The sequence continues at coordinate 187,049,708 of CM057341.1, forward strand.
AATCACTGGAAGGGTTCCAGGGTGATAAAGATGACTGAATGTCAGTCGCAGGCATTGTCTTTACCCTCAGTAAAGGGACGGTATGTTGGAAGAGTTCCAAGCTAGATACCGTAGCATACTAGACGATAAAGTCAGGATACATCGCTACTTAAGATGCTACCAAAGAGGCTGTTTGGATGTATAATGGTTCATGAGATGAACTATGTTCCTACCATTGTGAGACAATGGAGTTGTGGCTTATGCCAAGGAACGCCGGTCCCATCAGTGATACAGACTTATTCTAAGGTAGTATCACCTGATCATGGAGATGGTTGATCTCCAAGGTGATCGAGGCAAGGAGAGCAGACTCAGAGGATAACACGGCGGATCCACTCACGAAGGCCTATTCCCAGAGAGAGACTTTTATGGGATGGTTGAGTATGAGATACTTCGACCACTGCTACAGATGGCCCTAGTGCAAGTGGGAGATTGTTAGTTATATGTATGCCCTAGAGTCCATTACTGTACATAGGATGTATATTGTAGTGGATGCTGGGACATATATAGGGAGGACTTTCTTGCTCGACATAATAGTATGCTATCTGGTTGCTCTTTACCTCAACGTGTATACTGATTGTCTCTCTGTTACATGTTGGTAAAGCCCTTAGGATGTGTACTCGACTACCTGGACTTTGATGCGGATCATACTAGTGGGGACATGGTAGTCTATAAGTACATCCTTCATCGTCCCTGGTCGTGGGTGTATCGAGACGGGGCATCGATATACCAGAGTAGACTAGCGTGTACCTTCTCGACCCATAAAGATGGGCGATGGATGATCCCATATCCATTGGTGTTTGACATCAGAGATGATATACGGGTGCTCAGTGGAGACTGGGTACACTGGACGGACTCGCCGAGAACTCCCAGATGGTATTATACCTCACGTCAGATGGCAGTTCTCTGGTGACACTGGTACAGAGTAGTCTGTTGACCCGAGATCGTCATAGAGTCTTGTGTGGTTCCCACTGTGCTTTGATTTCCATCTTACCATGTCCAAGAGGGCGTGCAAAACGGTGGTTTTTGGGTACAGTCCCGAGTCACATGGAGGCAATGAGCGATAGGAGGGGATTCGTCTCTCCCGGTATAGGGAGTTGATGTTGCGCTGTATTCGATTGGCTATAACAGGAAATCCCTGGCCAGGGTTGCTGAGATTTACTGGTAAGTGTTACCAGTAGTTTCTCGAATTGTTATAGACCTCATATCGACACGACTTATCGAGCTATTGGGGTCTGACGTTTACCACCCCTAGGCAAGATATGCGACATATCAGACGACGGGACCGGACTGTACGGTAGTGTTACTGGTTGGATTCACTGGAGTGTGAGCGGGCTTGCTCGTCGATCTTCTGATCGCTCAATACCCGGGTGGCCGTTACGTTTAGCAGACCGCTTGCGGCTTGTGGGTGTTTGATATGATCATCACCTGCTGCCGGCGTATTGACGAGTCTTTAGAGTCCTACACAGAGGTTTCCTGGCTCAAGCGAAACGAAATAGGAGCGCATATGAGATATGTGCGGGACCGAGAATGATACCAGTATGTGATACTGTATTCGATTCTCGCGATTTGTGACATTGATCGGTTATATGCGATATAGCCGGGTTATCGGATCAAGTGTTGATTCGATCAGATGTTACTGTTGATATTAGTCGGTTATATGCGATATGACCGGATCATTAAATCAAGTGTTGATTTAATGATTTAATGCATAATTATATATTTGATATATTACTTTGCATTAACTAGTATCGGTTCACTTAAGATGGATTTTCTCACTCGGATGTGCGCATTGTATATGCGATATACTTGTGTGCACTTGATTGTATCATGTTTGATGATACATGCTTGATTGGTTAAGTGTAAAGAATTAAACCTTGGTTAAGTATATGGTTAGGTTTTTATTTATCCATTCATTTATCTATTTCATTTTGGATTAATAAAAGAGAAGAAAACAAAATGGTTGCTTTAATTCATGAATTTTCTTGAAGCTTCATGCAACTTTGACCATTTTGTCTTCATCTCCTTAACCTAACCATTCACTAACCCTAGTCTATTCTCTACACCTAACTATGGTTGGAATTATGATAAGGATTCTTTTTCTTTTCAATTCTAATTAACTTAATATAATTCCTTCTTCATCTTCTTCTTCTTCTTCACATGAAGAAGCTTACTTCATCAATGGTGATTGATGAATTAGAGTGAGAAATCCAATTCTAAAGTCTACCCACTTCCTATTTCTTCATCCTCTACCTCTTGCCAAGTAGTAGAGTGTGTTTCCTTCACAAGTTTTCATGACTTGGTGAAGTTGGAGCTTGATTTAGTGATGCCTCGACGTAGATCATTTTCGGCATCGTCGTCGATGACCTAGCCCGCCATTTCTCCGATGAAGCCGACGCTTGAGCCCGGGTTTTCGATTTGGACAGCGGAGAGGACCTCATTACGGAGCCGTGGAGGTGGAGGACCGGATCTACAAAGGTTGTATTTCCGTTCACTTAGTTAATTTGTTAACTAGTTGCTTGTTTCGCCTAGAATTCTAGCCAACGGTCCGCGTTAGGGTTTCTCGGCACCGTAATTTTTGTAAATTGGCATGGTTGATGCCTTGTGAGACCTCTTGGGAGTGCCTAGGAACCCTACACACGTAAATTCTCATATCTCAGGAGTCGTCTCATCGGATCGGCCGCCATATCAATTTGTCTCAAATCACTCCGGTCGTTATCCTCCGGATATCCGCCGAGTCCAATACTGTCAACGGTAGGTAGTGTTCTCCTGCTAGGCTCAACGCCTTTCTATATGTTCTTCTTGCCCCGAGGTACTGTACCGAGTCCACCATATACCCGCAGACGGTGACTCCTCACTCCTCGAATCGGATAGTATCATAACTCAGAACCGAGAAATCTCATGGTAGACGTCAAATATTATGTCAAGAGAAACCGCGTTTTTAAAACAATCACAAGTTTTTAAATAATATCTACGGTTTCTCAAATCCAGAAATCTCATGAAAATGGAATCTCAAAAAGCATGGCAGTAATGAAATAATATGTACAGGCAAAGAACAATACTGTAATGCTAGTGTGTTCATATGAGCGTGTCGTGTAGAAAGATAAAGAAAGTGCAATAACTGAACTAGTATGTGGTACTGGGTACTAAATAGTAACTAAAATGCTAACAGCTTATAAGGTGATACAGTTACATAGCGAGTTCTAATTTGTACGTGGCATGGCAATTACCGATGATGTGTGTGTAAGCATGCGAGTAAGTGTACGTGCAACATGTGCATCATCAATAATGGTGCGTATGTCTTAACAAATGCAGTCATGTAAAAATAAGGGTATGAAACGTAGTATATATATCATAAATTAAAGAAATGCGAGCCTATGCAGAAATAGCCAATCGTAATGCGAGCGTAAACAGAATAAAGAAATCGTAAACGCGAACAATATAAAATATGCAACTACATATAAGCCAGACAATTATAGTTAAAATAGTACGAATCATTGTTTTAGAAAATAGGGGGATATTGTTTTGAAAAAGATACTATTTGAAAAGTCGTAGCGTCCTCTTGAAGTTAACATTTAAAAATGCATAACGAATCGTTAGTTTTGAAGATAGGTATGGCTCTAAACATATCATAATCTTTACTATGTGAATTTAAACAAGTTTTTCTCGAGTCGATATATATGTCGGCAATCCATCCTCATCATATCACGTACGGGATATCCATCGTATGATATCGTCAAATCAATAGTACGGATCTATACTCACGTACAGCATCCCATCTCATATCATCATATATCATCTCATGTCCTCATATATCATATCATGTAACATCGCCTCTTATAATCATATACAATCATACCGACTCGTATTATCAAATCGGATCATATCCTCATCTTATCGTATCATATTGCGAAATATATGTATTTATATACTTCATAAGTAAGTATAGCTTATAGGCTAAGAAACAGTACTAGAGTATATCTTTCTACTAAGTCTACTGCTATCACATATAGTATCCTAATAACCCTATAGGTTAGGTATACACATCTAATATATCTATTTATAACCATATATCTAGTATCCTAATACTACGGTTGTGGGGTGCTATACGCCATCCACCCGACTTCCCCTGTAGATATACATCTAATCACCCACAAACGCCTCGCTCTAGTCGATTCCGACGGATGCCTTGTCCTTTTTCGTCATCTCGGAAGTCCGCGCAAATGTACCTACAATCGATATCCATAACAAAAATCCAATAAAAATCTGAATCGAATTGCATAGAAATCCATGTCCAAACACCGATATAACAAGCGAAGGGAATATAGGTTAGAACATATTGTCAACGCGTGCTTAAACAATAAAATACTCTCCGACATCGACGTACGAATGTCGAACGACCAATTCATACAAAGAAAACTCAAAAACCAAGTTTCAAATGTAGAAAAACATTGACAGAAATTAAGTAAAAGGACTCCAGATTTTTCTTAAGGTGAAATTAGACTTTTTAGCATATATGGTAGTCTTAATTATCTAGTGAGTGAGCTACATAACAAAATCCACACCCTAATTCCCAACTTTACCCGCAATCTGCGGTCAAAATCATTAAATTTGTGGCCAATTTTAGGAATTGGTGGCTCGGACTTCTACGGTGGCTTTCTATAAGGTCTAATCATCTCTATGTGTTCTCTAAAAAATTTTCAGAGTCCCTGAGTAGCTCCAGATTTCATTTGAATATCAATAATCAAAGAAAAACCGATATCGGAAAATTCTAAACTCGTCAAACCAAGAATTTCTCCACTATATCATGCTCACTTAACACTAATAGTTTGTATACACTTACTAAACCCTCTACTATATCTCCACTACTCATTTGATCCACTAAACCTCGCTCTAGAATTTTCCAAGTTCACCAAACATGCATTTTTTAACTCTAAATTATAATATGAGGTTAGGAAACTTCAAGACTTGATGAAAGGTGAGTGTTTTACCTCAAAGGAGCAACTCAAAAAAATTCCTATATGGCCAAAACTCTCCAAAACAAAATCTTGAACAAGTCATGAGGTGTAGGATAAGGCGAGGAATATTTTTTGTGGTTTTGAGTTGATTTTAGTGGTGTTTGTGGGGGAGGTAGTGATGATGGAGGAGAGGATGAAGATGAAGTATGAGGGAATGAAAGATGAATGGCAACAAATGGTTGAGGCAACCATGATTCCCTCCCCTCCCCCCCCCTCCCCCCCCCCCCCCGCCTCTCCTGTGTTCATACCTTGGTGTTTTCTTGTCCCCTCCCATCAATTTTCTTTTCTTATCTTATCTTTTCATTTAAAAGAAAATATTAAAACCATAATACAATTCATAAATAATATATTACATGCCATGCACAAAAATCATGATTAACAAAAATAACTTGGTTTAATGCATAATTAGTGGAATACTAATCAAGTTTAACTTTAAACTAGTATGGATATCTATATATATATATATATATATATATATATATATATATATATATATATATATATTAGTTTATAAAAATCCCAAACCAAATAAATGCCTTCATAAGTAATAATTCATTTTATATTCCAATTATTTTCCAAAAATATAGGTATATGACTATACCAATCTATGAAAACTCAAATCTATATTCATATAATATCCGTAAAATTTATTATTTTATTATTTAAATTCCAAAATAATATTTTGTATTTTCTAAAATATTTCAACATGAGTACAGGTAGTCTGTTGAAATGAGATCATCATTTGTTTAGTGTGAGTTTCCACTGTACTTAGATTATTATCCTACCATGACTCTACTGAGTCGTGCAAACATGTTTTAGTTGGGTACAGCCCCGAGCCACATGGAAGCAGTGAGAGATCAGAAGGAATTCGTCTCTCCTGGTATAGGGATTTGATATCGCACAGTGTTCGGTTGGCCATCACCATAAATTCGTGGCCAGGATGGATGAGATTTACTAATAGGAAATCAGTAATTTCTCGGTAGGTGATGAGCTTGACACCGACACGACTTATTGGTTTATTGGGCGTCTGACGTTATCCACCCCCTAGACTCGGTATGTGACACTCTTATATGAAGAGACCGGACTATACAGAGATTTTCACTTACAGGCTCTCTAGGGATACATACGAGCTTGCTTGTCGAACTTCCTTTCGTTCAATACCTGGGTAGCCGTTACGTACAACTAGTGCTGCTCACATGATTATGGTTAAACCCACTGCCAGTGTATTGTCGAGTCTTTAGATTCCCACAAAGAGAGTTTCCCGGTTCAGGCAAAACGATATAGTGTGCGTATTTTGATACGTATTGGAATTTGATTAAATACGTGTATTTTATACACGTACTTTAATCAGACATTTTGATAATACTAACGGGTTTGAAAGATAGCCGGATCATTATGAGCTAGTATTATATCTCTTATTTTCTCTCTTTGGGTATTTATATTTTGATACGAATACGGGTATTTGTATGAATATGGGTATTTGTATCTTGATTCGAATACAGGTATTTGTACCATTATGATATTTGTATTTTGATTAGAATACGGGTATTTGTAGGAATATGGGTGTATGTGCATTTATTGCATTACATATGTATGTGTGTGTGTTCATACATATCTCTTTCTCATTCTATTTTCTTTTAGAAGTTGTGAGAAGAGTGTGGTTTAGTGTGGACTTGTGACTCACTTGGTGTCACAAATCCACCACTCTCCTGAAAAAGAAAAGAATAAGAGAGGAATAAAGATATGCTATGTTTTTTGATGCTTGATCCTCTTCTCTCTTCTTATTCTTCTTTTCTAGCTTTATAAAGAGAGAAGAAAATGGCTAAAGAGAGAAAATCATGAGATAACACCACCACATCATTCTCACAATCTATTCCTACCAAGCTTAGTTTGTGAGTAGCTTCACATGATTTTCTAGTGTGAAGCTAGAGCTTGATTCCGGCTTCACTCGGTTGGATCATCTTCGTTAAGGTCAATCGGCTTGCAAGCTTGTTCATGATGTCTTTGGAACCAAACTAGAGTCTTTGGAATGGTATAGGGGTCTTCTGCGATTAGGTGGATACGCTACAAAGGTAGCCAGTCCCTAAACTTCTAGTTAAGCTTGCTTGTGTTTGTCTAGTTTAGTGTTTGCAATCGATTTTCAGGTTTTGGTCGATGGTGCTTGCATAAAAGTTTTTTTTTCGCTTTTGCTTCTGCCGCGAGTCTTGCGACGCGAGCACTGAGGATCTAACAATATATGTGTGTGCGCACGCACACATACTTGTTAAAGGAATGTCTCTATAGCTCAATTTCAATCTAAGCCAAGAATAAAAGAAAAATTATAGTCAGATTTTGTTCTAAAAGGCGTTTTTCAAGTTTATAATTGAATTGAACCCCTTTCTTTCTTTTTTCTTTTTTCTTGCAAATTTGACTTTTTTATTTCTAACTTGATTAAATTTCTTAAACCTGAAGTAAAACAAAATCTGTCTGTGTATTACTTGCAAACGAAAATAAAGATAAATTAAATGTTTCAAGAAAACCTTAGCGAAAAATTTGAAACAGGGTCACGGTTTCTAATTGTCACGCCCCGCTTCCCAGAGTACGCAAGATTTGGGCACGTGACATAGCCAACCATGCTACCTGTGGGTAGGACGCATCCGTCCACAGTCACATTACGGTTGTATAGATATCAAGAACAGTAAAATAAACTAACTAATACATGTCCAAATCCATAATAACAAGAATCAATAAACAATAAGTGCGGAAGCTAATGATCCAATACAATGAAATAACAGTATGTCCCATAATGCGGGCTCACATCTGGAAATGAAATGACATAAACAAACTAAACTCTAAAGAACTCACAGTTCAGCCTGCTGGCTGAAGTACTCCTGCTCGGTCGACGACAAAGGTACAGAATCTGGGCCATGCAAAACCCAGACGTCAGCGCGTCATGATATCAAGTATACAGCAAAACATGGTAATAAACAATGCAAGCATGAACATGAATAAAGCAGTAATAAGAAGTAACAAGCAGGGTAATGTGCAAAGGTGACTAAACTGTCCTATCAGGTTTTCTACTCTATAGTCTTTGAAACCAATTGATGAATCGTCGATGTAACTCAAGAGTATCCCGTGCGTGCCCGGGACCACGGTCATAATCCTCGGGGCTGAATCCGAGACGTGCCGCTAAGCAGTAAAGGGTAGTAGGATAGATGAGTGATGTCAGCATCAACACTCCGGAGCTGGCCAAGCCCGTAAGACTGATCAGAACAATGTATCGAACTGTTGAGTTACAAGTCGGTTTCACCTTTGATTTCCCCATACCCCCAAGCTATGTATGTCAAGTCAGGTATTCAGTAGTCGAGGACTAATGCCAACACAAGTCAAGTAAAGGTAGGTCTGTCTTGATCGACAGCAGGAATGGTTAGGTCTGTCGGCATTAGGCATGAGATCAGGTAACAGGTCAGGTTACTTTCAACAGGTAGAGTCGATATGTACAGGGTGTTGTGTCCGGTGTATCAGTACATGTGTCAGGTGTATCAAGATCGGTCAATATGTAATGCAATCAGGTATACAATGATAACAGGTATGGTAACAAATAATGAACAGTAGCAGGAAACAGTAAATAACAAATATTATTCTATGTGAACACAGTGATGTTTGTACTCTCATATTAATCCGGTTCATGCACCTTCGAGGTGCAATAGCCACAAGACGAACAATATCGATAATATACGTAATGGAGTTACATAAATTTGAACTAAGCACAATAATTGTCTCATGAGTGATTTTAACAAATGAAGTGGGGATGATCTACTTGGTTTGATTAGTTAAGTATGAATTAATAGCAGACCGGTTAAAGCGAGCAATGATTTCATTGATTTAAAGTTACGGATAATCGTGTCTAGTAATTCTAAGTTATAAAAGGTATCGATGTTATATTAGTTGTGTGGTTATTATATAATGATTAAGTTGTAGCATGTTAAAGCAAGTATTCGGATACTTGCCTCGACGGTTCCGCAAACCGAAACACGGATGCGATGTCGGCAGAAACAGCGATATGGAAGCACGGGCCACGGATCGAGTCCCAACAGAGGTCAACGGGATCACACGGACCAGGGGGCTTCGCTGGAGCGTCGGGTTCGTCAGACGGCACGGTCGGGTTCCGGCAAAATGGCAAAAGTAACGGAATTAGCGACAAAACCCACACATCCAAAAATACGGACCAGCAGGGGAATGATCTGCACAAAGGAAGGAAAAGAAAACTTACAGGGAGACACCAGGGGGGGACCACGGCGGGTTCGACGGCACTGGAACGCCGGCGAGGCCGCGACGGTGGCTGCGAAGGCTGGAACAGCCGTTGGGCTTGTTGGAGAGGGGTGCGACGAGTGGAGGAGAGAGGGGGTCGGCTCTGGTGGTCGAGGGAACAGGGAGGTGGTCGGAGGTGGCGTCGACGAGGTCGCCGGCGCGCTTCTCCGGCGAACAGGGGAGGTGCAGGCGAAGGGTGAAGGCTCGGGTTTGCTATTCCGGCGAGGGGAGGAGGGAACGACGACGAGGTCTCGACGAGTAGGGTGAAAGGGGGTCGCGGGGTCGTCGACGACGACGGGTGGCGTCGACGGCGAGGTTTGCGCGGGTGGAGGCGAGGTCGGGAATGGGTCGCAGGCGCGGGGAGGAGCGGGAGAACGGGGAAAAGAGGGTAGGTGGGTGTGGTGGAGGTCGTGGTAGTGAGGGCGGCGACGGCGAGGTCGCGAGGAAGTCGGCGACGGGATCGCGAGGGCTAGGGTTAGGGTTTGCGTCGGTTTCACGTGGTCGATGGGGAAAAAATAGGAGGCGGCTGTGCATGGTGAAAAATATAGGGGAGAGAGAGAGAGGCTGATGGGATAGAGAGAGAGAGAGATTTGAGAGAGATTGAGAGAGATTGAGGGAGGAGAGAGAGAGACTGAGGGAAATAGAGGTGGGGCCCACGAGCTCAATAAGAGCTCGTGATTGGCCACGAGATTAAATTGAGAAGGAAATTGCGTAGGATTTGAGGGATACTGTTAGGAAAATATACGTATATATATATATATTAGTTTTATATGTTAAATTGAAACGGGCCCTTTTTGGCGCGAAATGAAACATTTCCAAATCGCGCCCGGGTCGCCCCAAATGTTCCAAATTCAAATTATATGATTTTAAGCGGGTTCCAAATTTTGGAAATAGGTGTTTAATGATTAAAATGCATGCCCCCAAGTCGGACACTTGTACGCGCGCGTAGTCGCCCAAACCTGCCCGTTTAGCCAAACGGAACGGAATCTCGACACGCGGACGCTACCACGCGACTAGTGGCGACGGGTAGGCTAACAAGGACATCTTAAATTTCATTTTCAGAGTTAAAATTTGTTATGTGCCAAAATGACTTAACCTGGTAAAATTTAGCAATAAACACCAGAAAATCAGGAAAATTGGGAATGAGCAAACCACAACCCTCAACTAGTAATATACATAGTATTATTGGGCTCGGGTGTTACATCATACCCAACTACAAAAGAATTTCGTCCTCGAAATTCCAAGAATACAAGATAACTAACTACTGGAAAAGATGAGGGAATTTCTGCCGGATCTCGTCTTCTCGCTCCCAAGTAGATTCTCCATGCGATCGGTTACCCCAAGAAACTAGCACAAGAGGGATAACCTTGTTCTTAAGAACCTTTTCTCTTCGATCCTTGATTTCAACTGGTCGCTCCTCAAAAGTCAGGTCCGCCCGAACGGTCAACCCCGAGTGACCCAAAACATGGGTCTCAACACGAACATACCTCCGTAGTTGAGACACATAAAACACATCATGAACTCCTGCTAATGACGATGGTAACGCCAACCGGTACGATACCTCTCCAACACGCTCCAATATCTCGAAGGGTCCAACGAATCGAGGACTAAGATTTCCCGACTTCCAAAGCGAATCACCCCTCTAGTCGGTGATATCTTCAGGAATACCAAATCGCCCACGGCGAACTCTAGAGGTCTTCTTGACGTGTCGGCCCAACTCTTCTGTCTGTCTTGAGCTGCCTTCATATGCTTTCTGATTGTATTCACCTTCTCGACTGTCTGCACCACCAAATCTGGTCCTAGTAACCTTCGTTCACCAACATCATCCCAACAACCGGTGAACGGCACTTAAGACCATACAGCGCCTCAAACGGAGCCATCTGAATTGTCGCTTGAAAGCTATTGTTGTACGAAAACTCCACCAGGTGTAGATGATCCTCCCAAGAGCCTTTGAAGTCTAACATGCAAGCCCTCAACATATCTTCAAGGGTCTGGATCGTTCACTCTGATTGTCCATCAGTCTGGGGATGATAAGCTGTGCTGAACTTCAATCGAGTCCCCAAACTTTCTTGTAAACTCCTCCAAAAGTGTGACAAGAACCGAGTGTCCCGGTCGGACACGATGCTTACCGGTACTCCATGCAATCTGACAATCTCCTGCATGTACCGCTCTGCCAAAGTCTCTGTCGATTGACCAACCCGAAAAGGAATAAAGTGAGCTGCCTTGGTCAACCGATCGACAATCACCCATACAGCATTGTTGCCCTTTGGACTCCGCGGTAAAGCCGTCACGAAATCCATGGTTATATGTTCCCACTTCCATTGAGGAATCGGAAGTGGCTGCAACAAATCAGCAACCCTTTGATGTTCAGCCTTGACGTGCTGACACACTAAGCACTTAGCCACGAAGCGAGCGATTTCCCGTTTCATACCTTCCCACCAGAAATGCTGTCGAATATCTCGGTACATCTTTGTCCCTCCTGGATGTACAGAGTAAGTTGAACTGTGTGCCTCCTTCATAAGCTCTTCACGCACATCTCCTTTTGGCACACACACACGGCTACCATATCTCAACGAACCATCTTCATGGATCAGTAGATCGGTTCGTAGTCCAGCTCCAACCTGCTCTCGAAACCTTTGCAGTCTAGGATCCTGCGATTGCGATGCTTTAATCTTCTCAACTAAGGACGATTGTACTTGCAACTGCATCAACTGTCCTGTAGTACGCGGTAGCACAACCTCCAAGTCAAATCTCCGAAACTCTTCAATTATCTCTCTCTGTGCAGTCAATAACTGAATTGCTGGTAACCGACTAACCTCATCTGGCACGACGTTAACCTTTCCCAGATGGTACTTAAGATCAAGGTCGGAGTCGGCCATCAGCTCCAACCATCTGCGTTGCCTCATGTTCAACTCCTTCTGAGTGAACCCATATTTCAAACTCTTGTGATCCGTAAAGACTTCAACTCTCTCGCCCAAAAGGTAGTGTCTCCAAATCTTCAGGGCGAAGATCACGGCTGCAAGCTCTAAGTCGTGAGTCGGATAGTTCTGCCCATGAGTCTTCAGCTGTCTCGATGCGTAAGCGACGACTTTCCCATTCTGCATCAAAACACATCCCAATCCTTTTCCAGATGCGTCGCTGCGAATCACCAGTCCTCCTGAATCATCCGGTACGGTTAGGATAGGGGCGGTTATCAACTTCTGCTTCAACGTCTCGAAGGCCAATGCACATCCATCTGTCCAAACAAACGGTACCTCCTTACGCGTAAGCTTGGTTAACGGCTCAGCTAAACGAGCGAAGTTCTCCACAAATCTTCTGTAGTAACCGGCGAGTCCAAGAAAACTTCTTATCTCTGCAACATTCTTTGGAACAGACCAATCTCGAACTGCTGCAATCTTCTCGGGATCAATGGCGATTCCATCGCCCGACACGACATGCCCCAGAAACTTCACTTCTTCCAACCAGAATTCGCACTTACTCATCTTCGCGAATAATTTCTCTTGTCTCAGCGTCGGCAGTGCGATCCTTCTTCTTCACTAAAGAACTAGAGCTTCCCACGGTGAGTTGCTGCTTCGAATCCATCCCTTCTCGAGTAATTCACTCACTTGTTTCTTAACTCCCTCCAATACTACTGGTGCCATTGGATAGTCAGCTTTTGATACTGGCGTTGCACCAGGAGTAAGATCAAACGCAAACTCCACGTCTCGCTTCGGTGGTAAGTCCGAAATGTCTTCAAACACATCCATAATGTCGCGGACGACTGCCGGCTCTTCATCACTCTCCACTACCATAGCCGCAAGAACACTGTTCGTCGGCCTAGCCCTAAACTCGACTGGCCCGACAGAATCTCTTTCTCCAATGAAAGTAAACTTAGGATGTCCGGGAATCTGGAATTACCTTCCTTGCCCTCCAGCCAATGTGGGCGTGGAAAGTGCCAGGAAAATCCATCCCCAAGACAACCTCGTAACTGCTCGTATCTATCACCAAGAAGTCTGCAAAAAACTCCCGTCCGCAAACAACAACTGTACGATCTCTACTATCCTTACTAGCTATAATTTTCCCATTCCCAGTATGTATGTCCCATAAACTAGACAGGGTCGTGCAGTTGATCGAGTGTGTAGTTATAAATTTGGATGACATAAACAATGGGATGCTCCGAAATTAAGTAATGCCAAAGCGGGAAAACCATGAACGAGTAAATTACCTGAAACCACTTCTCCCGATGCCTTAGCTTCTTCAGCTGTCAACGTGAACGCTCGAGCCTGCTGTGGTCCTTGAGTAAGCGGTTCCTGTCCTTGGAACGGTCCTTGCGGAGGCTTCTGTGTATCATCCTTCGTGCGAGGCTTCGACGGACAAGCATCAACGGTGTGATCTGCCGCTCCACATCTAAAACAAAGTCCCAGCCTCAAACGACACTCCCTTCGCACGTGTCCGAGTTTATGGCAGTAACTACAGATCACGCTCCCCTTCCGATCACCCATACTGGTTTTCTTCATTGGTGCTACGTTGCGCCTGTTCACTGGAATACGTCTACGTACGGACGTGGGGTCCATTGTAAATGCTGGTTCCAGCTCGAGTTGTTCCTTTAGTTTCTCCATCAATCCCCTTATCACTCTTTTCCTGGCGGCTAAGACCGCATGCCCTGGGTCCATCTCCAAATTCTGATCGGCCATATCCCTGAAATCAAAGTACCCCCATTAGCATGATGATAGTTTTCGAGTATAGATCAAGGCTAGAACTCCAAGATACTTAAATAGAGTGCTGCATTGTAGCTATGCCGCGGTATCATAGCCGCAATTACTTAACTCCACCCAAGTCGCCTAAGTCCTAGAGATAACAAGAAGTTAGGTTTTCAAGTTTGACAATGCAAAGTAAGTTTGCATGTCGACATGATCTGGAAGAATGATTCAAGGACGGTAAAACGGTCAAGGTGGCAGGACATGTTCCCTAATCACGGGTATTCTGATTCGTGTATCGGGTGCAATACCCAACTACGAGAATCAACCCAATTAACCTATGTCTCTGATACCATAAAACCATGTCACGCCCCGCTTCCCAGAGTACGCAAGATTTGGGCACGTGACATAGCCAACCATGCTACCTGTGGGTAGAACGCATCCGTCCACAGTCACATTACGGTTGTATAGATATCAAGAACAGTAAAATAAACTAACTAATACATGTCCAAATCCATAATAACAAGAATCAATAAACAATAAGTGCGGAAGCTAATGATCCAATACAATGAAATAACAGTATGTCCCATAATGCGGGCTCACATCTGGAAATGAAATGACATAAACAAACTAAACTCTAAAGAACTCACAGTTCAGCTTGCTGGCTGAAGTACTCCTGCTCGGTCGACGACAAAGGTACAGAATCTGGGCCATGCAAAACCCAGACGTCAGCGCGTCATGATATCAAGTATACAGCAAAACATGGTAATAAACAATGCAAGCATGAACATGAATAAAGCAGTAATAAGAAGTAACAAGCAGGGTAATGTGCAAAGGTGACTAAACTGTCCTATCAGGTTTTCTACTCTATAGTCTTTGAAACCAATTGATGAATCGTCGATGTAACTCAAGAGTATCCCGTGCGTGCCCGGGACCACGGTCATAATCCTCGGGGCTGAATCCGAGACGTGCCGCTAAGCAGTAAAGGGTAGTAGGATAGATGAGTGATGTCAGCATCAACACTCCGGAGCTGGCCAAGCCCGTAAGACTGATCAGAACAATGTATCGAACTGTTGAGTTACAAGTCGGTTTCACCTTTGATTTCCCCATACCCCCAAGCTATGTATGTCAAGTCAGGTATTCAGTAGTCGAGGACTAATGCCAACACAAGTCAAGTAAAGGTAGGTCTGTCTGGATCGACAGCAGGAATGGTTAGGTCTGTCGGCATTAGGCATGAGATCAGGTAACAGGTCAGGTTACTTTCAACAGGTAGAGTCGATATGTACAGAGTGTTGTGTCCGGTGTATCAGTACATGTGTCAGGTGTATCAAGATCGGTCAATATGTAATGCAATCAGGTATACAATGATAACAGGTATGGTAACAAATAATGAACAGTAGCAGGAAACAGTAAATAACAAATATTATTCTATGTGAACACAGTGATGTTTGTACTCTCATATTAATCCGGTTCACGCACCTTCGAGGTGCAATAGCCACAAGACGAACAATATCGATAATATACGTAATGGAGTTACATGAATTTGAACTAAGCACAATAATTGTCTCATGAGTGATTTTAACAAATGAAGTGGGGATGATCTACTTGGTTTGATTAGTTAAGTATGAATTAATAGCAGACCGGTTAAAGCAAGCAATGATTTCATTGATTTAAAGTTACGGATAATCGTGTCTAGTAATTCTAAGTTATAAAAGGTATCGATGTTATATTAGTTGTGTGGTTATAATATAATGATTAAGTTGTAGCATGTTAAAGCAAGTATTCGGATACTTGCCTCGACGGTTCCGCAAACCGAAACACGGATGCGATGTCGGCAGAAACAGCGATATGGAAGCACGGGCCACGGATCGAGTCCCAACAGAGGTCAACGGGATCACACGGACCAGGGGGCTTCGCTGGAGCGTCGGGTTCGTCAGACGGCACGGTCGGGTTCCGGCAAAATGGCAAAAGTAACGGAATTAGCGACAAAACCCACACATCCAAAAATACGGACCAGCAGGGGAATGATCTGCACAAAGGAAGGAAAAGAAAACTTACAGGGAGACACCAGGGGGGGACCACGGCGGGTTCGACGGCACTGGAACGCCGGCGAGGCCGCGACGGTGGCTGCGAAGGCTGGAACAGCCGTTGGGCTTGTTGGAGAGGGGTGCGACGAGTGGAGGAGAGAGGGGGTCGGCTCTGGTGGTCGAGGGAACAGGGAGGTGGTCGGAGGTGGCGTCGACGAGGTCGCCGGCGCGCTTCTCCGGCGAACAGGGGAGGTGCAGGCGAAGGGTGAAGGCTCGGGTTTGCTATTCCGGCGAGGGGAGGAGGGAACGACGACGAGGTCTCGACGAGTAGGGTGAAAGGGGGTCGCGGGGTCGTCGACGACGACGGGTGGCGTCGACGGCGAGGTTTGCGCGGGTGGAGGCGAGGTCGGGAATGGGTCGCAGGCGCGGGGAGGAGCGGGAGAACGGGGAAAAGAGGGTAGGTGGGTGTGGTGGAGGTCGTGGTGGTGAGGGCGGCGACGGCGAGGTCGCGAGGAAGTCGGCGACGGGATCGCGAGGGCTAGGGTTAGGGTTTGCGTCGGTTTCACGTGGTCGATGGGGAAAAAATAGGAGGCGGCTGTGCATGGTGAAAAATATAGGGGAGAGAGAGAGAGGCTGATGGGATAGAGAGAGAGAGAGATTTGAGAGAGATTGAGAGAGATTGAGGGAGGAGAGAGAGAGACTGAGGGAAATAGAGGTGGGGCCCACGAGCTCAATAAGAGCTCGTGATTGGCCACGAGATTAAATTGAGAAGGAAATTGCGTAGGATTTGAGGGATACTGTTAGGAAAATATACGTATATATATATATATATATATATATATATATATATATATATATATATATATATATATATATATATATATATATTAGTTTTATATGTTAAATTGAAACGGGCCCTTTTTGGCGCGAAATGAAACATTTCCAAATCGCGCCCGGGTCGCGCCCAAATGTTCCAAATTCAAATTATATGATTTTAAGCGGGTTCCAAATTTTGGAAATAGGTGTTTAATGATTAAAATGCATGCCCCCAAGTCGGACACTTGTACGCGCGCGTAGTCGCCCAAACCTGCCCGTTTAGCCAAACGGAACGGAATCTCGACACGCGGACGCTACCACGCGACTAGTGGCGACGGGTAGGCTAACAAGGACATCTTAAATTTCATTTTCGGAGTTAAAATTTGTTATGTGCCAAAATGACTTAACCGGGTAAAATTTAGCAATAAACACCAGAAAATCAGGAAAATTGGGAATGAGCAAACCACAACCCTCAACTAGTAATATACATAGTATTATTGTGCTCGGGTGTTACACTAATTGTTTTGCATTCATTTCTCAAAACTTCACATATGTAATTATCTTTTTATTTCATTCATTTTCCATGTATGCATGTGGTCCTTGGATACCAATGTGTGTGTATTGGGATAGCATCTATTTTGATTTATATTAATTGTTAGGGCAACCTTTAATAATTAACAGAGCTAACCTTTATAAAAATACACCGTGAATGGTCTGAATGTAATTTGAAGCAGAAAAAAATTATTTTCAAGGGAAACATCTTTTTTGACTTTGTATAGATAAATTTAGAAGGGGCTAAATATTTCTTTATTATTTTTTTTCTTTTTACTTTGAGGGGCCCAATCAAGATACCAAACATCGCATTCCTTTCCAGGCGCCAGCAGGTTGAAATTTCAATATAGGAAATATCTGGTAATAAAGCAAATGAGAAGGAAAATTAGGAAAATCAAAATGCTTCATTTCAAGCTCCAACTTGTGTACAACTTTTATATGTAGTAGAAAGAACCCCTACACAAGTGCAGGGACACCGAAATTTCCGTCTGTATACTGAAAAAGAAAATGAACAGTACATTAAGCGATGATTTCCTAATAGAGTTGCAGTAATCCGGTTGTGGCAAGTTAAAAATTTTCCATGAGAAGTTAAATTGTATTATTGAATTTTGTTTACGAAATTTTGCAACTGTGATAGTATTTTGCAATCACGACCAAATTTTGAAAATGAGGGTCTTCCATAAAATTATCCGCCATATGCCAAAATGGGCATGAAAACCCGAAGTTTCAATATGTAAATTTGAAAGTAAAATGAACACTGCATCAAGACGATTTCACGATATAGTTGCAGTAAGATAGTTGCCACAGATTAAAAAATTTCCATGAAGAAGTTAAAATGTAATTTTCCATGAAAAAGTTTAACTGTATTATTGGAGTTTGTTTAAGAAAGTTTGCAATCATGATAAAATTTTGAAAATGAGGTGTTTCCAATAAGTATCCGCTACATGCCTAAAATAGCATGAAAACCCGAAGTTTCCATTTATACATCTGAAAATAAAATGAACGGTGCATTAAGCGACGACTCCCTAATATAGCTGCAGACGGTTGTCGTAAGTTAAAAATTTTCCACAAAGAAGTTAAAGTGTATTATTGGATTTTGTTTACGAAATTTTGCAACCGTGATGATATTTTGAAAATGATGATCTTCCATATAATTTCCCGCTAGATCTTAAAAAAGAGCATGAAATATATATATTTAAAAGCAAAATGAACGAATTCGGAGTCCCTGCTCTGAGGATGGAAATAGCACCCAACCTAGCACCAAACAGTCCAGATCCATCCAAAATCGAATCCAACGGTCCAAATTAGTGTATAATAGAGAGTCTTGTGTATTGGTGTATCCTACGTACAAAGCATGCATGATCTATGGTCAGATTACCCCAGAGCACTCATGCTATTAGAAATCTAATAGCAGGGACTCTTTTTCAAAACTGAACAGTACATTAACTAATGATTTCCTAATATAGCTACAGTAAGATAGTTGTCGCATATTAAATAATTTTCATGATGAAGAAGTGTAATTTTCCATGACAAAGTTAAAATGTATTATTGAAGTTTATTTATGAAATTTTGCAATCATGACTAAAATTTGAAAATGAGGGTCTTCCATATAATTATCCGCCAGATGCCGAAAAGTGCATGAAAATAGAAGTTTCCATCTGTATATTTGAAAGAAAAATGAACACTATATTAAGCAACGATTTTGCAATATAGCTGCAGTAAGAAGGTTGTCGCAAATTTTAAAATTTTCCATAACGAATTTAAAATATAAGTTTCTATGACAAGGTTAAAGTGCATTATTGGAGTTTGTTTACGAAAGTTTTCAACCTTGAATTTTTTTTTGTAATTGAGGGTCAACCAATAATTATCCGCTAGATGTCTAAAAAACATGAAAAACTGAAGTTTCCATCTATATAATTGAAAGCAAAATGAACAGTTCATTATGCGACAGTTTCCCAATATAGTTGCAGTAAGATGGTTGTCACAAGCTAAAAATTTTGCATGACGAAGTTGTCAGAACTAAAAATAAATAAATAAATGAAATGAGTGAGGGAGTCATTCTCTTCCCGCGCTTCTCTTAAAATGAGTGAGTAGTTTATGACAACTCCCACTCATATATATACCTCACAAAAAATAAAGAAAGGGTAGTTCCATTCGTCATTATTCAACAAGAGAGGAAATTCTCAACTCTCTTTCACAGGCTTGAAAACTTGAAGACTCTTTTGTTCGCATCTCCAACAACAACAAGAAAGAAGAAGGTAATGATTTTGATGAAGACTTTCTTCTAACACGTTTTCTATTTTTATTTCTAACGGGGATCTCCATATAAGACATATTTAGGGTTGAGAGCTTGGAGAAATTCTATCAATTCCTATAAAACAAGAACTCCCTGATGGATTTAAGAAATGGTTTATTTCATTTTCTTTAACAAATCGAGAATAAAAGAGTATTTCTTTTTGGAAAATGGGTAAAATCTATTTTTCCACACATATAAGAACATAGACATTAAAATTTATATTTCTTCATAAATAAAACTTTAAAATACAAGGGGAGATTCTGCCCAAATTTTGATAATTCAAAGAAGATTTTTGAATTGAATCTGCCTGTCCCGACACATCTGAGCAAAACAGACATAACTCTCATCCGAGAGCATCAAATTATGATCCGTTCGAACTGTATGAAAGATAACTCGATAATCTTCAAAACGAGACTATACATGAAGAGAAATGATCATGAAATAATATATTTTCGGATATTTCAAAAGATATCCGCAGATTCACAGGTTGAGTCTGTCGGTCCAGACACATCTTCGCAAAACGGCCATAACTCTTACTCAAGAGCAGCAAATAGCGATTCGTTCGAAGCATATGAAAGTTAAATTCATTAATCATAGAAACAAGACTATGCGTGGACATGAAAAATTTAAAACTTAAGTTCTTTAATGAACATTGAACATAAAGTAAAATTCTATATTCTTTTCAAAACCAAACATTTCAAATGCGGGAATCTTTCAATGTGGGAACCTCTCAAATGCGAGAACCTTTCAAAATTTGCAAGAACGTTTCAAACATTGCTGGAATCTCCCAATATTGTGAGCATCTCCAAAAGATACTCGCATGTTGTGCTTCTTGGTGGAATATCCTTTTAAAAAATATCTGCATCTCTTATATATAGCATTTAGGTCCCACCAGGAGTTACCCACATATATCTTGAATAATTTGAATTATAGAATTCACATAAAGGATATTGCAATTTTTCACTTTGGCTAAGTTTGGGTCTCACAAATGAAATTGCCCACTTAGACTTTGCAATGCTATCAACTTCGATATTAAACCACTTTCAGTTTTCAAAGTGCACTTGTATTTCTTTTTATATAAATTTGATATGGAAAAGAAATGTAAGTATACCAAAGTCGTATACAAACTAATATAAATGAAACTCTCTTGATGACTCATTTCTTTGTAAGTACATATATCTACAATGTATATCTATAATATGATCTATATTTTAAATGATGTTATTTATAACAACCTAACAAGATATTCCGTCTAGGTATTTCCTGGGACAATAGGGTGTAAATTAACGGTAAGTGCTTACGCTAATCGGAAGTCTCAAACCCCATGATTTTCTGGTCAAACTTTAAAACTTATTTTTTTTAAACTCTACATTTATCTTAACGTTCGATCATTAAAGGTCGTAAAGAGGGTAAACAGAAATGGTGACTCCGCTGGAGATTGAATTCTCCCTAAGTTATTTTAAATCACATCCATATTTTATTCTATCCCAGAATCTTTGATTGACAAAATTTCTATTGAAAAGATGACAAGTACTTGCATTAATAAAAGTCCGCTAAATCTCATACTAATTTAGCATGGTTATGTACTAACAAGGTTCGCTGAGTTTAACAAGTGATTTAGCAGGGCTATGTTTCCTTTTATTCCACTGGTGTGACATTATGAAATCTTTCGAGTCAAGATCATTCTTAAAAGCAAGAATGCTTGACATATTTTGTCTCAAGACTGTTTTATCACTCAAGGCCTCCAATGTCACAATTGTTTCCTTTACATGATTACTGAAACCATGAACAATGAAATTCAACATAAACAACAACAATAGCAACGTCTCACCTACTGATCTAGTTGTTGCTGCAAAAATTGCGAGATCCATGTTCTTAATCATCGGGGCTAATTCACAAATCATCTTACCGGCAACTGGGCTCCTTCGGAACCATCAACGAATTTCAGGCGCTGCAAGCCGGACAGAAGAAGGCATCTGTCAAGATCATCCTCAACTTCAATGCGGGAAAAGCACCCACGCTAACCTATGAGAACCATTAGGCTGTACCAGTCTCTGCTAGACCCGTGCCCTCCTTCTTAAAGAAAATGACTCGTTAAGTCAAAGAGGAGAAATTAGTCGTTACTGATACGATTACCATCTACAGGAGGCAACCCATTGCGGTGCCAGCTCCCAGTTCAAATTTGAAAATAAAATCTGTCTTCAAGAAACTTTCTATCGCAGGTGGCAATCTATTGCGGTGTCAGTTCCCACTAAAAGACTGAAAAGAAAGTCCGTCTTCGACAGTATCTCCTATACAGAGGGCAACAAGTACATTCCGGGAAGTGATGAATGCATCAACTTTGATAAGGTTTACATATTGGATCATTTTTGTTTGGGATTTTGTTGGAAATTGAATATTTGTTAGTCGCAAGTAACAGATGAAGACAAGGTCTGCTCTTTGTTCTTTGCTTCTATCCTATATTCAAACCCCAACATTTTCTTAACATACGACCCAAAAGACTTATTACTTCCTCAAAGAATTTCTTACATTGTTTGACCAAATGAAAAATAAGTCTTAAGATGCAAGATGCAAAGAGAAAAATAATCCCGAGATATCATCTACTAAAATCATCCGCAAACCTCCCTATTCCCACTCAAGAACTCGTTTGCATCGCCTCAGCAGCATTAGACGTGGTTCTCCAAGAATATTCTAAATGTCGTGGGATTATCCAATCAGCAATGTTCGAATAAGACGAGCGCTAATCAGAAAGTCCACAGGGCCTATGGGAAAGCTAAGAGCTTGCAAAAGACGGTTTCTTCTGCGACCTTCTACTGCAAGAAGCGGAAGATTCTGAAAAGTCTATTGGAAGAAATTCAGCTCCGGACAATAGTCTCCAAAGACCATCCGTTCTACGGGAAGCCCACACTACCGAAACTAATTTCTTCCTCGCCTTCTCCAATAATTCACACCTGTCGAGATGATAGGGCATACAAATGAAGAAAGAAACAATCCGCAAACAAACATAAGAGATGATCTTGAGGCAGCTCCTTGAAGGCAATCACCCAGATTAAATGTTGAGGATCCGCCAGAAAATGACCCGACCATCCTACGAGATGTGGAGTGAAACACTTTCAATAATGAGGCAGATAGTCCACCTCTGCACGTTAATAACAACCATTCTTGAGAAACCGAAGATGATGACATTGATGGCGGAGTTTCTCTGGCGCAAGTAAAATAACACGCCAGAGACAAGGATCATCAACTTAAAGAAGTTCAGACCCAGATTCTTGTTTTACCACGACCCTTCATCATATGTTCGTTCAAATACAGATTATGGAAAAAGTGTCTAACTTAGTTACGCCTACAGACAACATAGAACAACTGGCGTAGCCACCCAATACGGCTCCAGACGCACTTCGGATGAAGCAGCTTTTATCAAGCCCCCAAGCAAAGGCAAATTCGAGTAAAGCGACAACCTCAGCCCTGGAAAAAACAGAACGATCACTCCCGATACCTGGCTCTCAGCAAAGGTTACAATAGAGACATCGCCGACAATGATGAAGACAACAATTACTAACATAGATATGGAAACTCTTTAGAAGCTCATCGTGGAGAAAATAAAACAAAAGAATGCGGACTCGGTGACATCAGTGGCAAACCATCCTTACCCGGACGACTACAATGATATTTCGTGCCCTGTAGGTTACCCTATCCTTTCGTTTAAAATGTTTGATGGGATAGGCAACTCTGAGCAACATCTGGCTCATTTCAAAGTAACTTGTGAAGATTCAACGAGAGATGATCGACTTCTTCTTTGCCAGTTCTCTAAAAGTCTCACTGACACTGCATTCAATTGGTTTGCTGAGTTAGAATCAGGATCCATAACTTTTTTTAACTAACCCATTGAAAAATTCAAGCAAATTTTTGTATGTGGCATCTTAGATAAAGTGACCTTGATGCAGCTGCTATCAATGAAGCCTCAAGACAAGAAGTCACTAGTCGATTTTGTTCAAAGCGGGAGAATGGCTAGTATACTGTGCGGAAAAAAATTCTTAAAGTGCAATCTGTTCAATTCCTCATTTCCAAAATCCCCGGTCAGATCAAACCTTGCTTGTTGGTCTTCAAGCATGAAACGTTCACTTCAATGATCGAACAAATTACAACATTCGAAAGTGTAAAGCTTAAGTTATTTAAGGATCCTTGCTCGACCTTTCATGAAAATCCCGAGCTTGCTCAAAATTCTCGCTATCATCCGAGCAATGAACAAACAATGAACATGATGGAAAATACGAATGAAGAGTTTACCGATTCGTAACCAACACCGTCTCTTCAAACCAATGAAGTCAGTAGAGTCTCCTCCCACTTCCTCAATCCTCATGTGCTGAATCATAGAGTACATGAAGTCAGAAGATGCCTAGACGAGCTAAGACGGTGGTTCGACGATATCGATCTGGAATCGTCCACTCCCTACAATCGAAGAAGGACAACCGGAAAGAGATCCGACGCGTCCTTAGAACTTAGAAAGGGCCGATCGCGATAATGTAACGGATGCTCCTGCTCAAAATGTCGATGCCAACCCAATCCACAAAAAAGAAAGAAACGATGATGACAATATCCTTTTGGTACGGATAAGAAAACACGCCAGACATAAGGACCATCAATTCGAAGAAATGCAGACTTATATGTCCAACCTCATAGAAAATGTTCAAGTCATGGCCGCTCAAATACAAAGTCTGGCAGAAATGACCAAGTCGTTTCTGCCTGGGGATAAATTAGAACAACCAGTGCAACCCGCGATTGGTCGACAAAGGACATCAACAAGTCAAATGAATCGACCTAAAATCTCCCTATATGATAGAATGAGTAATAGATATTCTTTTTTAAAAAAAAAGAGAATAATCTAAAAATATATTTGAAACGGTCCTAAATAATGGGTTACGATTATCAACTGCCAAAAGACCAGAAGATGTTATCAAAACAAACCATCCAAGGTACTGCGTTATTTCAGTAGAAAATATTGCACATTTAATGGAACATTTTCCTTACTTTTGTTAAGTACTTAAAGGTGTTTATGGTAATTATGGTACATATGTGGTTTTATCTGTAAAATACACTTTATCATGTGTTTATACACTATACTCAACATTATGAAGAAAAATATATGCATATAATAATTATATGATATTTTGATAATTTAAATATGCATATCATATCAAATAATCCTAATCAATATTCTTAAAATATTGTATCATACTAATGGTTAGGATAATATCTCAAATATAATATAACAAATATTACTAATACTATGAATTGAGATATTGTGCAGAGTTAGCTCAGGTCTTGGAGATCGCGATATTCAAGATGTCGAGAATAAAATCTGCCGATTAAACTAAAGCAAATCGTAAAATGATGAATGGCAGAGACTCAGAGAAGATATAAAGATTCTAGACATCACAAAGATCTTCACGTGTCAGCACCACATAGCAAAAGAAATTTCATCACCTGATCTCCCCAATCCGCCACGGTTTAGCGGCCAAACCCCTATTTATGCGGCGGATCCGCGACCATATTGTGGCCGTTGGATCTGGGATTTTGTGGGTATGATCGTATCAACAAATCTTAATACATTGGATCTAGGGTTCTCTACTTACATGACTATTTAAAGGACCAGGAGATACACATGAAAAATTATCAAATCGAAGAGATCACGAGGTCTAAGACGACTTACGCATCCAGATTGATCATCAGCTGTTCATCTACTTCCTACGAGACAAAAATCGAGAGCATAAAATAGGGTTCTCGTACTCTAAATTCGATGGATTTGTAAATGATAGTTGATTAATAAAAAGGTAGATTTTTAGTTTAATTCTTTGCATTTTACTTTCTTCATTACTTTCTGCATTTACAATATGATCTCCTTCTTCATCTTCTCTTATATCTCAACCATGCGTGACTAATTCGTAGCTTGCTAGGGTTCGTAGGATTAGGGTATATCAATGAATGATAAAATCTCTTAACTTCTTTTACATCTTATAAAGTTTATAAACTTTAGCAAAATAAATGTTAATATCCTTATCGGGCGCTCTACTAATTTATTGATAGTTTCGACCGTGATTTGAGATTTGATTAACAATTGTTTTGGTAAAGGCTAGACATGAATAGAGATCAATGCAAGGATAAGGGTTAAGAGTGGGGAAACCCTAGTTTCTTCCAAAAGAACCCTAATCCATATTCATCACTATCGATCTAGTTTTAAATTTATTAAAAGATAAAATGATTCATCTTTAATTAATCATCCATTACTACTAAATTCTATAAACCCTACAAGCCTTTTCTTTATAGATTTTACATCCGTATATCGTAGATCTACAACCAATCACTCCTTCTTTCAATCAACTCGTCTAAAGCAAGTAAAAGATTCGACGTTTCCCTAAGGACGACCCATACTAATAGCGACTAGCTACACGCGACACCGTTATTGATTGTGGTTAACTTTATTTACAAAACACTTCTTTTCCAAAATACATCATCAATCAAGTGGAGCCGTTGCTGGGGAAACGTGCGTAAATTTTTTTCCCGCTATTTAGGTTAAATTCTTATTCGATCCATATTATAAAAATAAAACAAAACCGCATATTGTGTATTTAACGATTATTGTGCGACTTTTGTGAGGGAATCAGGAGTTACTAGAGCGAGAAAATCGAGATTCAGAGATTTTCTATGAAACACAGAGGAGAAAAGAATACCGATTTTGCTGAAAAAATAGCAGTTTCCAGTCGCCAACTAACCGACCAATCTCAATATTCTTCATATCACAGTGTTGATCCTACACATTTTCCTGAAACTTAGGCCTACCCTTCTAATGCTTATCCGCAGTACCAAAATTTCACACGCTCTCAAGTTGACACTTCTCTCGAGGCTGATGGGACAAGTCATAGACGCATGTCGATTGCGGAACACATTGAACTTGCCCATAACCAACAAGTAAGGGCATCTCTTCTTAGAATTTCTCTTTAGGCTAATACGACAAATCATAAACGCATGTCAATTGCGGAACACATTGAACTTGCCCGTAGACAACAATTAGACACTTTCCAACCTTACTCAACTTCCTCACCTTATCTAGACAGTGCTTCTGAAAATCAATTAGGAAGTTCCACGGTTCAAAGAGAATCCTTCATTGGAACTTCATCACAAATCATATTTAGTTCGGAAGAAGGGTTGAACTTGAATCGTAAGAAAGAGCAAGAGATCCTTCAAAGTCAAAACAATAACGATTCTTTTGATCTCGATACCTTCCATCCTATATTCGATGTTCAACCACTTCCTAATCTTAGTGATGGTGTCTTGCCCCGCTTCCCATAGTACGGAAAGAGGACGCGACAAGGCCATTATGTATTTACTCAGAAGTAAATACGCTAAGCGTAACTAAGCAATATAAAGTAAATTACACAAGAGACAGGAATGTAAATGAACATCAAATTTATTTATTAAACATTTTTTTACAGGTACAACTGAAATGTAAATACATGAGTAGAAAGCGATGCCTAAACAATGGCATAACTAAAATGAAATAAATATGTACAAGATCCTACAGCTCTGGGTCAAATGGTATCTGCTCCAAATCTTCAGTGCTGGGCTCGATCTCCGACGAGTCTGAATCACCTGACAACATTCCAAAGAATGAAAAAGGAATTTCGTCAGCGAACAATTGCTCGGTAAGTCCTAAAGGTGAGCAGAGATCGAATAGACAGAAAGAATATAACTTATAATGTTTGATTATATTGTTAACGTTGTTGTTTATAGCTTGGTACAGAAAATGCCAGTGTATACGAGATGAGTCCCACTATTCTGGAGAATAATGTATACGGAGCACAAGGAACCGTTCAACCACGGTACAATGGCAATGGATATTCAGGTTAGGTGTATTATGGTTACAATCCCGTGCCAATTCTAACACCTTCCGTACCAATCTACCCCTTATAAACCCCGCGATATCTTTTGTATTGATTGTATTGTTTATTATATAGATGGATGACTTGCCGGAACCTTAATATCCTTAAATGGAATGGATATAAATGGAGAGCCATGTAGACGGAGTATATCCATCATTCGGTTCAGTCAATATAGATTGATATAGATTGAATAGACGGATTCATGTTAAATTATAGTTTATACTTGAATCATATTCAAGTCAGATTGATTAGATTGAGACTCAGTCTGAGTCAGACACTTTAAAAAGAACTTGAAATCCTGAATTAGTTTTGATGTTATCGGTAACTGCTGCACATGGACGGCAGGATTTGTGTCTTTTTCCAAGACAGTTACCATGTTGATAACACCGTTTGTTAGATTGTCTACCTTAAATAGGCAGCACCCATATTCTCCGGCTCCCTGAGGATCAAGAGACTGGTCCCGCTTAAACCTATGTTTACTAGGGTCCTTATTGTAATTTAGTATAACTTGAGAAGGTATTATGTAAAAATAGTTTGATATAATTTTAAAAATACACCTCAAGTATTTAATTATCTTCTTTAGGGTTTTCATAGTTTTATATTTTATAAAAGTGAACTTTCTAGTGAGTAGAGCCTAGTTTTCATAGTATATGGTATTTTATTGAAATATCGGTATTGTTTTATATTTGGATGGTATTTTCATGTAATGGTGATTCCTTTGATTTGGAAAACTTAGAATATTTATATAATATAATTAAAATAGATATTTTGATAATATATATATATATATATTTAATGAAAATAAATTTTATTTATTTTCTTGTAGAAATCTCATTTTCTAAAGAAAAATGCATAAAAATTTCATCGAGATCGAATGCTTCTTTCAAAAGTCTGCATCTCGCTCTACTAGGCCCAAAGATGTGCGATAACCCGCACCATCCCGAACAGGGTCCCTAAAAGTGGGTTATAGAGACGCAATTGCAAGGAATTGTTTAATACACATTTTAAAGAAATGGTTTTATAAATTGATGGTATTTATTTGTAAAGTCGTGTTATCCTATAAATATATATCCAAAACTTCATCGTGCTATGTCAAAGATGTGTGTTTTGATGAGGTAGGTCGTTACCTCGTGAGTTATCTAAAGGTAATACAAGTTTTATGTTTTTTATGTCGGAAATGAAGTATGTGATATTTTACCATAAAAATACAATAAAAACTGCATAAAATATTATTTTGAGATGAAACTTGTTTTAAAGTGTTTTTTAATGTTTGTTAAACATTATGTGATAATATGGAATTTTTTTGATTAAGAAAAGTAGAGTTTTATAGAAAAACCGAATCGGAAGTCGGTTTAACTTCGCTTCCGCCGGGTTTTAGAAATAGAACTTTTTATAATATTAGAAGAGAGGGGGAGAGGGGACTTACTGGCTTTTGGACAAGGGAAACGAGAGGGGGAGCTAAGGAAGGTTTTGGGGCGTCATTTCGTCGCCGGAATCTCCTTGGAACATCGCCGAAACTTCACCCTTGCTAACTCCACTTGCACACTATTAGGACTTGAAAGTTTTTTGAGAGTTTTGGCAGGGAATTTCTGAGTGAGGACGGATGAAATATGGTGCGGTATTTATAGGGAGAATTAGGGTTTAGAGGGTGAAAATATGCATTAAAATTGGGATTAAATGGCATTTTATTGTGCTCTGGATGAATGCAGAGTAAATAAACAATGTGAGAGAAGTGGGGTAGCTGATAGGGTGCAGGGGGAAAAAATTCAAGGCAGTACCTATGGGTATGACCGGCGGTACCGGGTTTTTGCTGAATTTCGCCGGTCTTGAATCGGTGGAATGGCCTCGGATCGTCACCACGTGTTCCTCACGCTTCACATACCCTCGTGCACCTGTTTATTTAATCTGTAACTTAACATTCTACGTGTAGTGCACGTGAAAACTCTTGGTCTTCTAAAAGATTAAAAGAAATTTAAATAAAAAGATAATGAAGCT
Source organism: Agapanthus africanus (assembly GCA_030015575.1). Classification (NCBI taxonomy): domain Eukaryota; kingdom Viridiplantae; phylum Streptophyta; class Magnoliopsida; order Asparagales; family Amaryllidaceae; genus Agapanthus; species Agapanthus africanus. The sequence continues at coordinate 187,079,351 of CM057341.1, forward strand.
CGGGGGATTCGATCACAAGGGCTACGTCATAGCAGTGCAAGGCTTTACCAATGTGCTACAAGTTGTTTCTTGCTGTTCTAAATTAAAACAAATACTTATAGTATACACAGGATTTGCAAATACCCCAATTGTACATTAACTTTTAAACAACTTTCTGTACATTGAAATTGGAGTTGTTAAAGTCTACCCTCCTTACAAAAATTTCGTCCTCAAAATTTACAATTTATTTTAAGGACTGGTTTACAAATAGATGAGGGTATTTTGCACGCATCTCATCTTCCCTTTCCCATGTTGATTCTCCTAGAGTGTCTTTTCTCCACATCACTCTAACCAAGTTGATTTCCTTATTCCGAAGTGACTTCACCTTTCTATTTAGGATCTCAATAGGTTTTTGCTCACAGGATGAATCTAGATGTACAGTGAGCTCGGAGTGATCAAGAATATGGCCGGGAGCACTCACATACCTTATGGGTTGGGATATATGTAACACATTGTGCACTCGTTTCAATGAAGGTGGTGTTCCCGCCAAAAAATTTCTGCGCAAAAGAGCCCAAGGTATCAAATGGCAGCAATAAGTTTAAGAAAATGTGAACCAGTATTTTCCGGGCTGTATTTTGACAAACTTCCGAATGTGAAATTGCTAAATTCTGATGGTATCGAAAGCGTCTCGAAGAAGACTTCGATTTGATATATTATGGCTTCATAATTCATCCGGGATCAAAAGTTATGAGCAAATATTCTATGCACGTGCAATCTAAGGAAGAAAATGCGAACCAGTATTTTCCGGGCTGCATTTTGACAAACTCTCGAAAGAGAAACAACTAAATTCTGATGGTATCGAAAGCTTCTCGAAAAATCCTTCGATTTGATATATTATGGGCTTCATAATTCATTTGGGATCAAAAGTTATGAGGAATCATGTGCGCACACGTGACCGGGTATCACGTGCCCACACGTGACCGGGCATCACGTGCAGACACGTGGCCATTTACAGGCAAAGCCTGTAGGCACTGAATAAAATAAATAATTGAAAATAATTAATCAGTGGGGTTACGTGCCAACACGTGATGGGTTTTTAAATCCACTGAACAGAATTAAAGGTATAATAAAACACTAAAGAAAAACCCCAATGGGGCATCACGTGCTCACACGTGACCAAGGGTCACGTGCTGACACGTGATGATTCCTTAGCTCTGTTAAAAGGCATAATTAAATTCTGAATAAAATGTTTAATCAAGAGGGTCACGTGCCAACACGTGACAAGTTCCTAAACTCTTTAATTGACAGAATTAAATTCTAATTAAGAGGGAATCAAAAAGCCTAACAGGAAAAATATTTCTTTAAATCTTTCCAAACAAAAAGATTGTGCTCTGTAAAGTGGAGCACCGTTGGATTAAAAATCCAATGGTGATTAAAAATCACCAATTCATAGAAAGATTCTATACAAGGAAAGATTTCCCTGAAATTTGAATAACAGATAAAAGATCTTTTGGATTAAAAATCCAATGGTGAATAAAATTCACTGAGTGATCTAAAAGATCATGTTGGTTACAAAATCAATTAAAATCTTTCAATGAAAGATTGACAAAACCAATTGATTCTTTTCTTTCTCCTATAAATAGGAGCCAAGAAGAGAAGAGAAGGGATCTACTTTTGGAGAGAAAAAAAAGAGGAGAATTTAATTCTCAAGAAAAAGATCTCTTCAGAGAAAGGAAACTCTAGGTGAGAAAGGGGAAAGAGATTTAAGTTCCATAAAATAAAGAGAATTTAATTCTCAATTTAAGAGTTTAACTCTTCTGAATAAGAACTTAGTTCTTTCTCTAGTTGAAGATCTGCAGAAGCACATCTCCTCATAGGTTGAGAATTTAATTCTCATCGGGTTGAGATCCTGCCATGCAGATCAAAAACTTAGAGGGATAATTGAGTTTAGAGAATTTAATTCTCCCAAAACAAAATTAGGGTTTAACCCTATATGAGAATTCAATTCTCCTAAAATTACAGGAATTTAATTCCTTCAAGATGGACAGAACTAGGGTTTAACCCTAATTAAGAATTTAATTCTCTCAAATTCACAGGAATTTAATTCCTCTTAAAATGAAATTAGGGTTTCACCCTATACAAGAATTTAATTCTTTTACATATATGGGAATTTAATTCCTCTAAAAGAAATTAGGGTTTAACCCTACATAAGAATTTAATTCTTTCATAATAGGAATTTAATTCCTCCAAAATCATGATTAGGGTTTAACTCTACAGAGAATTTAATTCTCAAAATAAAATAAGGAGACTTAAAAGATCTCTGTGCATGAAAAGAACTAAGGTCACGTGTCCCCACCTGACCCCTGAAGAGATCCCCAGAAATGAGAAGCAGGAAGCTTTGAGGCAACGCCTCACGTGCTCCCACGTGACTTACAAAACACAGAAAGAAAAAGCGAAGGAAAGCAAAGCTTTGGGCGCTCTCACGTGTCCTCACGTGACCCCTTAGTAAATGCTTTAATGATCTGTGCATAAATCCCTATCATGTGCCAACACGTAATGCTAAAAATAAAAATTAAGAAGTGTTTAACACTTATTTTCAGAATAAAGCAAAGGAGATCTGGCCCCACCTTTGGGTGCCCTCACGTGTCCCCACGTGACCCATTCTTATCTAGTGTTTAACATTAGTTTGAGAGCTTTATTTCTAGTGTTTAACATTACTGTTCTCTAGTGTTTAACACTACTTTTAGCCAAATTGGATAATTTTCTAGAGGCAAAAGTCTCCCCTTCAACTGAGTCTCAAAATTGAGTAAAACTCACAACTACAACATTAATGCTCAGTCAAAGATAAAAATGTTATCAGAGACCTCAAACTCTTGTTTAACATTGCTAAATAATGTGGGCTTGAACCCAGACAAGTGTCTAATGGTCCAAAAAAGGGCCAACACTTCAGATCTAATTGGACTTAGCCTAAATTGTCCATAAGTCCTCAATTTAGATTTAACTGAGCCAATGTGCTCATTATCTAATTATTTGATCTTAGTTCCAAATTGGACTACGGATCCCCAAGCAACCTAAGTTCAAGGGTATATCTTATCACTCCTTTGATATTTGTCGTTGTAATTCCTCAACGTATTCAAAGAGGTGACGGGTCCCGACAACCACACATCTCACAGACTATGACATCTCTAAACTACAGACTGTGGGGTCCTTAAGCTCATGGACTATGATGTCCTTAACCTTGACTGTGAGGTCTTTAAACTCACGGACAATGATGTCCTTAACCTTGACTGTGGGGTCTTTAAACTCACGGACTATGATGTCCTTAACCTTGACTGTGAGTTCTTTAAACTCACGGACTATGATGTCCTTAACCTCGACCGTGATGTCTTTAAACTAACCATGGACCACCATGTCCTTAAACTGGCAATTGACCGCAAAGTCCCTAAACTAGAACAATAGAGCCCAAATGCTCTTTTGTTGGATCTAAATGATCCCGTTAAGTAGATCTTAGTCTAAAATTAGACTAACATATCCTTAACAAATGGTTAAGTTGACCTTAGTTTAAAATTAGACCAACGTGTCCTTAACAAACGTTTAAGTTGATCTTAATCTCAAATGAGACCAGCGTATCCTTAAACCCAAACCAAAACCGAAATCTAAGAAAATACGGATTTGGACTAATCTACGCCCTACGGGCGACAACATAAATTAGTCTCCGTATACAATCCACGGGCAACCAAAAATAAAACAAACATACACGACACGAAGTGACCATCTGGAGAAGGAGAAAGTGGTTACCGCGATGCGGTAGCATAATTAACTGCAGGCGCTTGCGCCTGCAGGGAAGAGCGTCCCCACAATCAAAACCCCCTCACAATGAGGGAGAATCTGACGAAGTCTGCTACATCGGCCGCATCCGTTTAAACCTTCGATACATGGTGTCATAAATCAACTTGGAATCTTTGGAGAGGTGGATGCATAGCACCAATTAGCATCTGCCCCCAAATTCAGGCAAGACGTTAGTCTTCCCGGTCTTTCGGCGGGGAACAGGTGGAAGTGCCAAGCAATAAGCCACTTCACCGAATCGTTCGAGTATGTCGAACGGTCCAATGTACCTTGGACTTAGCTTACCCCGTCTTCCAAAATGGAGCACTCCACGGTTCGGAGATATCTTCAGAAATATATGATCTCCCGGTTGAAACTCTAAGTGACGGCGCTTTAGATCAGCCTAGTGCTTCTGTCAATCTTGGGCTATGCGCATTCGATCCCTAATAGTACGAACTACGTCGACAGTTGCTACTATCATCTCAGGTCCAAGGAGTTCTCTATCTCCGATGTTGTCCTAACTTAATGGCGATCGACACTTCCTTCTATAAAGTGCTGCAAAAGGTGTCTTTCCTATACTTGCTTGGTAGCTGTTTTTGTATGAAAACACCACAAGATGTAGGTGATCTTCCCACGTTCCTCCGAAGTCTAGCATACACGCTCTGAGCATATCTTCTAAGATCTGAATAGTTTCCTCAGACTGACCATCTGTTTGTGGACGATAGGTTGTGCTGAAGTTCAGACTTGCTCCCAAGCTCACTTACAGACTTTGCCAAAATTGTGATCGGAACCCGGTGTCACGATCGGAGATAATACAAACCGGTACTCCATGCAATCTCACGATTTCCTGCATGAGTTCATGGGTATAAAAGATAGTACATTTTTGAAGATTTAAAATCTTACATAGATTCTTACCTCCATGTACTTCTTTGCTAGTGTCTCAGTAGATTGGCTAACTCGAAATAGAATAAAGTGAGTCGACTTTGTAAGTCGATCCACAATAACCCATACCGCATCATTACCTTTCGTGCTGCGAAAAAGAGCAGTCACGAAATCCATTATGATGTGTTGCCACTTCCATTCTGGGATAGGTAACGGTTGAAGTAAACCAGTTTTCCTGTGATGTTCAGCCTTTACTTGCTGACACACCGAGCATTTAGCATCTCTTCTGGCTACTTCACGCTTCATTCCATGCTACCAGTAATTTTGACGCGGATCTTTGTGCATCTTTGTACTTCTAGGGTGTACTGAATAAGGAGAGCCGTGAGCTTCTTTCATCAACTCTTCTCGCACAGAACCTTTTGGTACACACAATCTACCACCGTATCTCAAAGATCCGTCTTCATGGATGATGAAATCTTTTCGAAGTCCACTTTCCACTTGTTCTCTGATCTTTTTCAACTTAGCATCGCTTTCTTGAGCTGTTTTGATCTGATTGACATTGGTAGATTGAACTTGTAAGTTCATCAAACATAAAGCGTTACCTGGCATGACTACTTCAATCTCCATTTGATGCAAGTCTTGTTGAAGCTTCCACTGTGCGGTGAGATTCAGTGCTAATGGTTGGCGACTAAGGGCATCAGGTACTACATTCACCTTCCCTGGGTGATATTGCAGGTTGATGTCGAAGTCCGCCATGAGCTCTAACCATCTTCTCTGCCGCATATTCAAGTCTTTCTGAGTAAACATATATTTTAGACTCTTTTGATCTGTGTATATGTCTACTCGTTCACCAAGAAAATAATGACGCCAAATCATAAGAGCAAAGATAACGGCCGCCAACTCCAAATCATGCGTCGGATAATTGCGCTCATGAATCTTCAGCTGTCTTGAAGCATAAGCCACAACCTTACCGTGCTGATGTAGAACACATCTGAATCCTTTACCGAAGGCATCACAATGCACTTCAAAACCTCCAAATTGGTCCGGTATGACAAGGATAGGTACTGATGCCAATCTTGACTTGAGTTGTACAAAAGCTTGTTCGCATGCTTCTGACCACACGAATTCTTCATCTTTACGTGTGAGTTTGGTCAGGGGTGTTGTAATCCTCGAAAATCCTTCAATGAACCTTCTGTAATATCCTGCTAGAACCAAGAAACTTCGAATGTCCTTCACTGACTTTGGTGTCGGCCATTCGCTTACTGCTGAAACTTTAGCTGGATATACAGAGATTCCATTTCCTGATACAATATGTCCGAGAAAACCAACTTGATCTAGCCAAAACTCGCATTCTGTACTTGGTTTCATAGGTGTTCGGCATGTTCTTTCCGCCTCTTAGAATACACCAGAATGTCGTCGATGAAGATGACAACAAACCTGTCTAGGTACTCTCAGAAAACTTGATTCATTAGGTTCATGAATATCGCTGGTGCGTTGGTCACTTCAAATGGCATCACAAGAAATTCATAATGACTATAGCGAGTTCTTAATGTAGTTTTATGGATACCAGATTTCTTGACCTTCACCTGATGATAAACCGAACGAAGATCTAACTTGGAGAAAACACAATATTTACTTAGCTGATCGAACAGATTATCGATGCGCGGGAGTGGATACTTATTCTTTATAGTTATATCGTTCAGAGCTCTATAATCAATGCACATTCGAAATGAAGCTTCCTTCTTCTTTAAAAGCAGAACTGGCGATCCCCAACTTGAAGTGCCGGGAAGAATCCATCCTTTCGCCAATAATTCGTCCAACTGAGTTCGGACTTCCATCAAACCTTTCGGACTTAACTGATACGGTGCTTTGATCACCGGTTGTGATCCAGGTATTAAATAAATGCTGAATTCAAGAGCTCGATCGGAAGGCAAACCTGATATGTCTTCAGGAAACACGTCGTAGAACTCTCGAACTATTTCTGACTTTGATCGTTCCTTCGCTTGAATTACTGCAATCACTGCTCCAGGGTACGGTCTCTATTTTTGAAATAGAAGACCGGATGCTCTAGAATCTCAAATACTATCCTCCTTTGACGACAGTCAATGGTAGCATAGAATGCTCCGAGCCAATCCATACCCAAGACGACATCAAAATTCGGTATGTCCAGCACCTTCAAGTCAACATAGAATTCTCTGCTGCAGATGACCACTGGACACAGATCGTATCCCATTGTTGCCTTTAGAACGACGTTCCCTGAACTGACATTCCAGCTGGATACGAGGGGTTTGACTGGAATCGCATGAGTTCGGATGAACAGTTGCGACATAAAGCAATGCGATGCTCCAGTATCGAAGAGTGCTAGTGCAAGGAGTGAGGCTACTAAGATTGTACCTAAGTTATGTGGGACAGTTTTAGGGATAAGAAAAATGTATGGATATGTATAGATGGAAAATAAAGCTTGATGTGGAAGTGTTATCAGTAATGACTTGGCCGGTGGCTTCAGCCTTTTCCACAGTCATTGTGAAAGTCTGTCGCCTTGGCACATTTCTCCTTGCTAGAGGAGTATTCCTCTGTCCGTTCCTTTGTCCTTGAGGTACATTCCGTTGAGCTTGATGGAACTGACGAGGAGGAGATGCAGACGGTCCACGAGGTGGTGGAGCAGGTAGTGCGAGTCGTGGAGTAGGTGCCTGGATGGCTGGGCTGCGGGTAAGTGATTGCTGATCTGGGTGCAGCATGTAGGTTGTGTCTAAAAGGACAAGACCCAATGTCATGAGTAGCTGAGCCGCAGACTAAGCAAAGGCGATTTGCACACCGACAGTCTTTCGCCAAATGTCCATCTCTCTTGCAGTAGGTATAAAAGGATTGGTTGGGCCAGTTGTTCGGTACTCCCGGTATCCTTAGCACAAATGGTGGCCTTGAAGAGACTCTTCCTGCCATCTGAGTGGCAGGGCACTTCATCCCGGCAGATTGAGGTCTTCCCTTCTTTTTCACCACTGCCTCATATCGGCGAGCAGCTTTCAGAGCCAATTCGTGGGTTGGGAAATCCCCTGTAGCTAAGGCAGCTTGGATTTCCGAATCTAACCCTTACTGAAACCGTCGGGATCGGATCTCAGCAGTTGGTATCAAATGTGCCGCGAATCTGTTAAGGTCTTGTGTTAACTGTGTAATATGTGATATTAGGAAATCGAATACTAAGACATATCTTACCTACTGAGCATGGTAAACTCAGCGTCATACTCATCCACTGACTTGGTCCACATCAAACCCAGTTGTAAATGAATAAATTTCTGCTCCATGTCGAATCGGGCAGTCTCTCGGAAGTATTTCGCGTCAAACAAATCGTGAAACGTCCTCCATTCGATAGGTTGGTCAAGACGGCTTTCTTCCGCCTTCCACCAAACCGTGCATTGTCAGTGAGTTGCAGCTTTGCAACTCGAACCCAAGCTATCTCTGGCACTTGTGCCGCTGTCAGATCATCTTCAATACATTGATCCCACTCCTCAGCTTCTAGAGGGCTTTCTTTTCCTGAGAATTGCTTGGGATGCAAAGCCCGAAATTGCTTTACCCCAGGTGCTTCCGCTTCTTGGAGGTTCATCAAAATAGCAGTCTGCTGCTGCTGTCCTTCCAGTAAGCTGCGGATCGCCTTAAGCAGTACCGTCTGCTCATTGATCGAAACAGCAACGGAAGGTGTAAGCGGTAGAGATGGTGGAGTGTTGTTGAAATTGGTGCTAGTGTTGTTTAGGGAATCCATAACCTTGAGAAAAAAATTTGGATTAGGACAGATTCAAAATATATGAAATTAGAAGATTCAAGAAATATGTAAAGAATGTTTTTAGTTGCTGGTTCTTGTGTTATATTGCTTAGGACTTCATGTAGAATTAACCCGCATGTCCATGCAGAACTGACCCGTATGTCCATACAGAGATGACCTGCATGGGCCGCCAATAAAACCTGTCACCTGTCACGCCCCGCTTCCCAGTGTACGGTAAGAGGACGCGACAAGGTCGCTACGTATTTACTTGGAAGTAAATACGCTAAGCGCAACTAAGCAATATAAAGTAAATTACACAAGAGACAAGAATGTAAATGAACAACAACTTTATTTATTAAACATTCTTTTACATGTACAACTGAAATATAAATACATGAGTAGAAAGCAATGCCTAAACAATGGCACAACTGAAATGAAATAAATATGTTCAAGTGCCTACAGCACTGGGTCAAATGGTATCTGCTCCAAATCTTCAGTACTGGGCTCGATCGCCGATGAGTCCGAATCACCTGGAAACATTCCAAAGAAAGAATAAAGGAATGTCGTCAGCGAACAATCGCTCGGTAAGTCCCAAAGGTAAGTGGAGATAGAATAGACAGAGAGAATATAACTTATAACATTTGATTATTTTGTTAACGCTGTTGTTCGTAGCTTGGTACAGAAAATGCCAGTGTATACGAAAGGAGTCCCACTATTCCGGAGACCAAGGTATACGGAGCACAATGAACCGTTCAGACACAGTACAACGACAACGGATATTCAGGTTAGGTGTATTATGGTTACAGTCTCGTGCCACTTCTAACACCTTCCGTACCAATCTACCCTTTATAAATGCTGTGATATCTTTTATATTGATTGTATTGTTTATTATATAGATGGATGACTTGCCGGAACTATGATATCAGTAAATGGAATGGATATAAATGGAGAGTCATGTAGACGGAGTATATCTATCGTTCGGTTCAGTCAATATAGATTGATATAGATTGAATAGACGGATTCATGTTGAATTGTAGTTTATACTTGAATCACATTCAAGTCAGATTGATTAGATTGAGACTCAGTCTGAGTCAGATACTTTAAAAAGAACTTGAAATCCTGAATTAGTTTTGATGTTATCGGTAACTGCTGCATATGGACGACAGGGATTGTGTCTTTTTCCAAGACAATTACCGTGTTGATAACACCGTTTATTAGATTGTCTACCTTAAATAGGCAAGCACCCATATTCTAAGGCTCCCTGAGGCTCAAGAGACCGGTCTCGCTTAAACCTATGTTTACTAGGGTCCTTATTGTAATTTAGTATAACTTGAGGGGGTTTTATGTAAAAATAGTTTGATATAATTTTCAAAATACACCTCAAGCATTTAATTATCATCTTTAGGGTTTTCATTGTTGTATATTTTATAAAAGTGAAATTTCTAGTGAGTAGAACCTAGTTTTCATAGTATATGGTATTTTATTGAAATATCGGTATTGTTTTGTATCTGGATGGTATTTTCATGTAATGGTGATTCCTTTGATTTGGAAAACTTGGAATATTTATATACTATAATTAAAATAGATATTTTGATAATAGATATATAAATATATATTTAATGAAAATAAATTTTATTTATTTTCTTGTAGAAATCTTATTTTCTAAAGAAAAATGCATAAAAATTCCATCGAGAACGAATGCTCCTTTCGGAGGTCTGCATCTCGCTCTACTAGGCCCGAAAATGTGCGATAGCCCGCACCATCCCGAATTGGGTCCCCAAAATTGGTTTATAGAGGCGCAGTTGCATGGAATTGTTTAATACACTTTTTAAAGAAATGGTTTATAAGTTGATGGTATTTATTTGTAAAGTCGTGTTATCCCATGAATATATATCCAAAACTTCATCGTGCTGTGTCAAAGATGAGTGTTTTGATGAGGTAGGTCATTACCTCGTGAGTTATCTAAAAGTAATACAAGTTTTATGTTGTTTTATATCGGAAATGAAGTATGTGGTATTTTACCGTAAAAATACAATAAAAACTTGTAATACCCCAGGTATTATCCGGTATACCCATTTATACCAGATAAGCATGGGGACCCACTATAAAACAATGGGGAATTTTCGGAATACATTCCGAAAGAGGACAGATCTGTACTATAAATGGAATGATACCACTCTTCAATATAGAGGCGTCTTTTAAATGAACTGGAACTACAGGAGTTTGAGAACTCCGTAGTTAAGCGTGCTCGGGCCAGGGAAGTCCTGGGATGGGTGACCTCCTGGGAAGTGGCCCCTGGTCGGGTCCAGTTCGCCAACCGTGCGGTTTCGACCAGAGCGGACAATACTCTCTATATTGGGGGTGGGGCGTGACAGAATGGTATCATAGCTGGTACCTCAATAGTAGGTGTGTGGTTCGAGGACGAACCATTGTTCTAAGTGGGGGAGAATGTAATACCCCAGGTATTATCCGGTATACCCATTTATACCAGATAAGCATGGGGACCCACTATAAAACAATGGGGAATCTTCGGAATACATTCTGAAAGAGGACAGATCTGTACTATAAATGGAATGATACCACTCTTCAATACAGAGGCGTCTTTTAAGTGAACTGGAACTACAGGAGTTTGAGAATTCCGTAGTTAAGCGTGCTCGGGCCAGGGAAGTCCTGGGATGGGTGACCTCCTGGGAAGTGGCCCCTGGTGGGTCCAGTTCGCCCTGAAGGACAAAACCGTGCGGCTTCGGCCAGAGCGGACAATACTCTCTGTATTGGGGGTGGGGCGTGACAAAACTGAATAAAAGATTATTTTGAGATGAAACTTATTTTAAAGTGTTTTTTAATGTTTGTTAAACATTATGTGATAGTATGGAATTTTGTTGATTAAGAAAAGTAGAGTTTTATAGAAAAACCGAATCGGAAGTCGGATTAACTCCGCTTCCGTCGGGTATTAGAAATAGAACTTTTTATAATTTGAGAAGAGAGGGGGAGAGGGGAATTACTAGCTTTTGGACAAGGGAAAGGAGATTGGGAGCTAAAGAAGGATTCGGGGCGTCGTTTCGTCGCCGGAATCTCCTTGGAACGTCGCCGGAACTTCACCCTTGCTAACTCCACTTGCACACTATTAGGACTTGAAAGGGTTTTGAGAGTTTTGGCAGAAAATTTCAGAGTGAGGAGGCATGAAATAAGATGTGGTATTTATAAGGAGAATTAGGGTTTAGAGGGTGAAAGACTGCATTAAACACTGGTTTTTTAATTGCTTAAGGCAGCATAAAAAATATAGCGAGGGTGCTTTATCACCTAGTGCCTTAGACCAACTGGTTTGGGAGCTACTGCTAAGCCTTAGGTGTTACAAAACGAGGATATTACACCTAAATGAGCAAGCACATTTAGTAATCGGTCGGTTAATACCTCAAGAAGTATTAACGGTCGCATGAAAGATGTGTGAGCAATTCCATCTGATAATGTTCACCGACTAGAAAGTACTAAGGAAGATAGACAAGAGTATGCTAGCTTGAATTGAATTCTCTAAGTGTAGGGATATCTTTTACACACACGTAGGGGTATATGATCGATGTTCGGAAGAAAAGTATGGAGGAAGACTAAATGTGATGTTTTATTGAGAGATGATGTGATTTCCGACATCTTTTCATGACCATTAAGATAGGGCTCATGGCAACTGAAAAACTAGTGTAGTTGGAAACTCTTATTTTCAAGTTCATTCTTTTATAATTCTTATCATTATATGTAACTTTCATCGTCTTTCTTTTATTATGGGATTTTGTGGGTGTAATCCACTGAAAACCCTCAGGATACAACACTCCTCCTACTAGAGATACCTAGAGGTTTAAAGGCTTGTTGCACGTGCTCAGTGCAATCGTGTTGCCTACGAAAGTGTGCTAGATTTTTCTTTTTCTTTTTTCTCCCTCTCTTGACTAGTTTGCTCGAGACGATAAAAGTTAAGTTTGAGGGTATTTGTTCAGTCAAAAATATTGCAAATTTAATGGAACATTTTCCTTACTTTTGTTAAGTACTTAAAGGTGTTTATGGTAATTATGGTACATATGTGGGTTTATCTGCAAAATACTCTTTATCATAGGTTTATACACTATACTTAACATTATGAAGGAAAATATATGCATATAATATTTATATGATATTTTGATAATTTAAATATGCATATCATATCAAATAATCCTAATCAATATTCTTAAAATATTGTATCATACTAATGGTTAGGATAATATCTCAAATATAATATAACAAATATTACTAATACTATGAATTGAGATATTGTGTAGAGTTAGCACAGGTCTAGAGATCGAGATATTCAAGATGTCGAGAATAAAATATGCCGATAAAACTAAAGCAAATCGTAAAATGATGAATGGCAGAGACTCAGAGAAGATATAAAGATTCCAGATATCACAAAGATCTCCACGTGTCAGCACCACATAGTAGAAGAAATTTCATCACCTGATCTCCCCAATCTGCCGCGGTTTAGCGGCCAAACCCCCATTTATGCGGAGGATCCATGGCCAAATTGTGGCCGTTGGATCTGGGATTTTGTGAGTATGATCGTATCAACAAATCATAACACATTGGATCAAGGGTTTTCTGCTTGCATGACTATTTAAAGGACCGAGAGCTACACTTGAAAAATTTATCAAACCGAAGAGATCACGAGGTCCAAGATGATCCACGCATCTAGGTTGATTATCAACTGTTCATCTACTTCCTACGAGACAGAGATCGGAAGCACAATCTAGGGTTCTTGTACTCTAAATTCGACGAATTTGTAAATGATAGTTGATTAATAAAAAGGTAGATTTTTATTTTAATTCTTTGCATTTTACTTTCTGCATTACTTTCTGCATTTACAATATGATCTCCTTCTTCATCTTCTCTTCTATCTCAACCAAGCGTGAGTAATTCGTAGCTTGCTAGGGTTCGTAGGATTAGGGTAGATCAATGGATGATAAAATCTCTTAGCTCCTTTTACATCTTATAAAGTTTATAAACTTTAGCAAAATAAATGTTAACATCCTTATTGGGCGCGCTACCAATTTATTGATAGTTTCGACCGCAATTTGAGATTAGATTAACAATTATTTTGGTAAATGCTAGACATGAATAGAGATCAATGCAAAGATAAGGGTTAAGAGTGGGGGAAACCCTAATTTCTTCCAAAAGAACCATAATCCACATTCATCATTATCGATCTAGTTTTAAATATATTAAAAGATAAAAGGATTCATTTTTAATTAATCATCCATTACTACTAAATTCTATGAACCCTACAAGCCTCTTCTTTATAGATTCTACATCCGTATATCGTAGATCTATAACCAATCGCCTCTTCTTTCAATCAACTCGTCTAAAACAAGTAAAAGATTCGACGTTTCCCTGAGGATGACCCGTACTCATCGCGGCTAGCTACACGCGACACCGTTATTGATTGCGGTTAATTTTATTTACAAAACACTTCTTTTCCAAAATACATCATCAATCATGCGTGCACCATCGACTTGTCGGTTACCCAATCGAAGAATGTTATGTCTTCAAGAACTGGGCTCAAAGGAAGTATTTAGAAGGCAATCTCATCCCAACCGATGAATTCAAGATAAAATATCAAACCCTTTCCTGAATCGGGTAGGAAGGATGTGTTGTTCATCCGAAATACGCTAAACTAAACCTCATATAAAAGAATTTTTGTTGAAATTTTGAAAACTTGTTAGGGGTAAGTAACGGATGAAGACTAGGGTCCGCTCTCCGTTCTCCACCAATTACCTTATGTTTAAAGTCAAACAAGAACCCTCTCCTTTCTTTCAAGGAAAGTTTGCTTACATATGAAGATCCATCGCTAATCTTTCGGTTAAAGGTAAACCCTTCTCTAAATTAGTTAAAAAGAACGCGCCCTTTATTTGGGATCGCGAATGTCAAGAAGCGTTTGATCAAATCAAAACCTACCTTTTACATCTCCCAATTTTGGCGTTGCCTGTTCATAGCAGACCTTTTATATTTTATACAACCACATTAGATGGGTCCTTAGGGGCAATGCTCGCGCAAGTTATGATGATGGACATGAAAACACTTTATATTACTTAAGTAGACTGCTCGTAGGGGCAGAGATGAACTATTCCCCATCGAAAAACACTGTCTATCTTTAGTCTTCATTGTGACTAAACTAAGACACTACTTGCTTTCAAATGAAATTTAGTTGATCTTTAAAACAGATCCTATTAAATATTTAATGAAATTACCTGTGTTAACTGAACGTCTTTCTAAGTGGGTATTAATTTTAATTCAATTCGACATCCGATACGTGCCTCAGAAAGCGGTTAAAGGTCAAGCTTTAATTGACTTCTTAGCAGCGCACCCTGTGCCGATGGTTCACCCCTTCTTTGTGAATTAACCGGAGAAAATGTTCTATTCATCGAGGAAGAACAAATTTTTTGGAAATTATATTTCGACGGCGCATCGTCAATAGAAACAGGAGGACAATCCGAAATTCCCAAAGTTAAAATAGGCTTAGGTTTGGTGTATATCATCCCTGCAAAGGGCATCATCTGACAAGCCTTTGCAATGACGGATTATAAAATAAACAACAAAGCTGAGTATGAAGCTCTTATTTTGGTTTTATAACTCGCTATTGAAATGGGTAACCTGAATCTACGTATTTATGGAGATTCCCAGTTGATAGCTCATCAAATGTTGGGGACCTTCAAAACAAGCAAACCTGAATTATTAAAATATTGCTTACGAGCTAGGCAAGTTCTCTTACAAGAACCTTTGTTTCGATTAGAGAATGTTCCTAAGGCAAAAAATAGTAAGGCCGACTTGTCAGCAAAGCCAGCAAAAAATTAGCTAACCTTGAGCTTGACAAAATTCAAGTCACTGTTCGAAATCATTTGAGTGTATACCCTACACTTCTAGAAGATGAGAAATTATGTGCTTAGACTCTAAATATTGAAAAAGCTGAAAAGACCACGGACAAAATTGATTGGAGGCATTCATTTCTAGACTTCTTCCAACACGTTACATTGCCCAACGATAAGTCTGCTCGGTTCACCCTCAGAAAGCAGGCATTACGTTACGCGTACTTCGATGTTATTTTATATCACCGTGCCTTTGATGAACTCCTGTTGTGGGGCCTACTAAGCTGGTCCCAAAATGAAAATAAAGATTATAAGATTGGGTTACTAGTAGCCTAATATGACACATGATTGCATCGAACATGCAAAGAAATGCCACTTGTGTCAAATTCGTGGCAATTTTATCCACATGCACCCAAATCTGCTACATCATACAGTATCATCATGGCCCTTTGAAATGTGGGCCACTGATATCATTGGTCCGATTAATACGCCGTCGTCAAATAGACATAAGTTCATTTTGGTCGCAACTGATTACTTCCCTCGATCGCCTGAAGCTGCGAAATTTAATGAGATCACAGCAGAGCTGTCATCAAGTTCTTTCAAAACAACGACTTATATAGATTTGGAGTCCCAAGATGAATTTTGTCTGATAATGGACCCGCCTATAAAAGCAGCAAAATAACAAGATTCGCTCGGTCACATAAATTTGATTGGTGATACTTTACCATATACAACCTAAGAGCTAACGGTTTAGCCGAAGTATTCAACAAAACTTTGACCAAATTGCTCAAAAAGATAATCCATAAAAACAAAAGGGATTGACATTCCGAAATGACCGAAGCCTTGTGGGCATATCGGACTACATACAAGAGTCCCACAAAATCTACACCATAACAACTAGTGTCCGGGACAGAAGTTGTACTCTTGCTTGAAATCCAAATACCGTCTCTTCGAGTTCCTATGCATGAAGGGATAACTATAAAAGAAAATGTGATTCTAATATTATAAGAGTTAGAAACTTTAGACGATACATGGCTTAAAGATCGACAAAATTTGGAGATTTATAGAGCCCGTATAATGCGTGCATATAACAAACTAGTCAGACCTAGAGACTCAAGAAGAACTAGTTTTAGTATTATGTCGCCCCAAAATCATGAATCATAAAGCAGGGAGAAAATTCAAACCAAATTGGAAAAGGCCCTTATATCATCAAGATCGTTTATGAGGGCAAATCCTATCAATTTACCAACATTCATGAAAACAAGCATATGCCTGCTATTAATGGACGACACTTAAAGAAGTATTACGCTTAGGAGAAAGAGAGAAAAATCGTATCTCTTCTTTATCTCAAGTCAAAATACCACAAATGAATACAAGGATTGAACAAAAAACAACAAATGTCAAAGAAATTTATTCCAAATATTATAAATTCAAGTTCTTATAAACTAATAGGATATACTCTCAACTAAAGTATTTCCTAATTAGCTTTGTTCACAATGATATACATGTGAATAAGCCAATTAAATAAAGTGTTCTTATAAGTGGAATGCTTTATTTAGGCCCATCTTCAAATACATTAAAATATGGACAGACCCAAAATAAAAGGCGACACTGAAGTAGAAGATTGAGTATAACCATGGAAGGGTATTCAAAATTCCACTTCATATGGGTACGTAATGATATTCACAAACATGCAGACATGCTAATCCAAAAAGAATATATATATATATATATATATATATATATATATATATAAGGCCCTGCTTATACATCAAACCAGAATAGGCCCGAAACAAAATAAATAGTGAGTTTCTGGCCCTCAATAAAGGTCAAATCGGATTTGGATCGAACTCAAGATAAGTCAGGAATGCTCTAAGAGATGACCCAAATGATTTATCCTCGGTCATCACGAAAATCTGTTAAAAGCAGTATCAAAAGATAAAAACAGAGTATATCCCTCAAAGGAATATTCGCCAAATTGTTTATCTTTTTGGTCTTGTGGTAAAATATCCAAATTACGGAAAAGCCAAAGAAAGACATCACCGAAGTAGAAGATTGAGTATAACCATGGAAGGTTAATCAAAATTCCACTTCATATGGTCATGTAACGATATCCACAATTATACAGATAGGCCAATCAAAAAATAATATTTTCATAAACGAAATATTATGTATTAGGCCCTACTTATACATCAAACTGGGATAGGCCATATTCACACCTGTTTAAGCGTGCATCAGATGTCAAGAACGCACATAATAGAAGTGACTTGATCAATTTGCGAATCTATATAAATGCGCACATAGTAGAAGTGACTCGATCAATTTGCGAATCTACATACATGCGCACATGATAAAATTGGTTTAATTAACTTGCGCATCGATGTAAGTGCGCACATTAAGGCACATGCATAACATGGGTGCATATCCCAACGACAGACTCCTATAGTAAAAGCAAAACCATTTCAATACAAAATGAAAAAGAAGTGCAAATGTAAAATAAGAAGCACTTGTTTACCGCCGAAAATGGAGACGAAACCGCGTAGGTTGTCTTGTCTGAATTTGGGGGCAGATATTATTTGGATTTATCCGTCCACCTCTCCAAAGATGCCAAATTGATTTATGGCACCGTGTATCGGAGGTCTGGACAGATGCGGCCATTGTAGCAGACTTCGTCAGATCCCCCCTCGTTGTGAGGGGTTTTTGATTGTGGGGACGCTCTTCCCTGCAGGCGCAAGCCCCTACAGTTAATTACGTTACCGCATCGCGGTAACCACTTTCTCCTGCTCCAGAAGGTCACTTCGTATCGTGTGTGTTTGTTTTATTTTTTTTTGCTCATGGACTGTATACGGAGACTAATTTATCTTGTCGCCCGTAGGGCGTGGATTAGTACAAATCCGTATATTCTTAGATTTGGGTTTGGTTTGATTTAAGGATCGTTAATCTCGTTTGAGCTTAAGATCAACTTAAATTTTTGTTAAGGATACGTTAGTCCAATTTTAGACTAAGATCTACTTAACAGGGTTTTAGGATCATTCAGATCTAACAAAAGAGCAGTTGGGCTCTATTGTTTTAGTTTAAGGACGTCGTGGTCCGTAGCTAGTTTAAGGACGTTGCGGTCCATAGCTAGTTTAAGGACATTGCAGTCCACAGCTAGTTTAAGGACATTGCGGTCCATAGTTCACCATTTTTGAGGTGAGGATTTAGTTTAAGGATGTTTCGGTCCATAGTTAACGTTTCAGTCCGTTGTAGTTTAAGGACGTTGCGGTCCGTATTGGGGTGTGCTCATCGGTCTGAGAGTGCACCAAAGAGTTGTTGGTTGTCGGGACCCTCCACCTCTCTGAAGACGCTAAAGAATAACGACATGTATCAGAGGTGTGGAGAGATGTACCCTTGAACCAAATTCCAGATTGAGTGGAGAGATCATGGTAGACCATCTAAGAATCATTAGCCATTTTTGGGAGATAAGGTTTAACTTAGGAGATGTGTGATGGACATCATTCTGGTCAATTAGTTTGGGAGGTCGTGAGCATAGAGGCTCAGTCTATTTTGAGATCCAAGACGTTTTAATCTCAAGAAGACTTAGCCAATTTGGGGCTGAAATTGGCTTCTTATAGTGTTAAACACTAATATATGCTCAGTGCTCCCACGTGAGACTCTAAATTAGTGTTAAACACTAAAATTTGGGACGCTCACGTGTGGCACGTGAGACACCTGAAAGTTGGCGCTGTACACTTGGGTCCAAATCCCCGTCTGTATATAACTGTTAAACACTTAATTCTTATGGCCATCACGTGTGGGTACGTGAGGTGCCCCAAAGTTGGGCACTGCTTCTTTGGATTTATTCCCTCTTCCTTTTATAAGAGCTACACACTTAGCTCATATATTGCTCGCGTGCGAACACGTGAGGTGCTCAAAATGTGAGCGTTGTCTTTATAATTTTCCCTTTTTTCATATAAGTGTTAAGCAACTGTTTGGGGGTCACGTGGGAACACGTAAGGTGCCCTAAAATGGGAACTGTCTTTAGGTTTATTCCCTTTTTCATGTAATTGCTAAGCGCTCATTTTAAGGGGTCACGTGGGAACACGTGATTCGATCTCAGTCATTCCTTTTTAGTTCATCAAAGGTGCTCACGTGGGAACACGTGAGCTTTTGTTATATAGCGTTGAACGCTAATGAATCACCAGTCTGCATGGAGATTTTGATCTGAGTTTTGAGAATTTCATGCCCCTTGTTTTAAAAGAATTAAATTCTTTTGCAGGGTTAAACCCTAGTTTTATCAGAGGAATTAAATTCCTATATACTTTTGGAAGAATTAAATTCTTTGAACTTAGTTCTTTCCCCTAAGTTTTGAATCTGCATAACAAAATCTTCCCGATGAGAATTAAATTCTCAACTTATGGAGAGATCTGCTTCTGCAGACCTCAACTAGAGAACGAACTAAGTTCTTTTTTTTGAAGGGCTAAACCCTTAAGGAAGAGATAAGATAATCTCTGTGTCTTTCTTCTTACCTAGGGTTTTTTTCTCTAAAAGAGAGATCTTCTTCTTTATAGAATTGAATTCTCTTTTTTTTTTCTCTCTCTTCTCTTTTCTTTTTTAAGTTTGAAGCTTATGGGGGGTTTCTCTCTACAAGACTTGAAGTCTTGGGTCCTTTATATAGTAGAAGCGAGTTTGTTGATTTTGTTAAAGAAATCTCTTATTGAGAGATCTTAATTGATTTGGGGATTTTATCAACCATTGGATCTTTGATCCCAGGACTTCTGTTTTACAGAAGATATTTTTCTTATTTTTAACAAGATTAGGGAAATATTTTCCCATAAAGAATTTTTCTGTAGATAGGTGATTTTTAATCACCATTGGATCTTTTAATCCAACGGTACTCTATTTTACAGAGAGTAATCTTTCTTATTCAAAAAGATTTGAGGAAATATTTTCCAAATAGGGTTTTGATACCTTTATTTAGAATTTAATTCTATCAGCTTGGAAGGTGTTTAGGACCACTCACGTGTAGCATGTGACCCCCACTGAGTTAAACTTGTTTTCTTATACACAACAGCTTAATAGGGCATCATGTGCTAACACGTGATCTTCTCTGGCCTGCTATTTGTTTTAATATGGCGACTATATACTTTGTATATAGATGCTCACGTGCTTGCACGTGAAGCTTAATTTCAGCCTGTCAATTGTTAAGCGCAGCGCCTATAATCTTTGTTCATAGGCATTCACGTGTGGGCACGTGATGCTCTATTAGTGGGAAATTTTCCCATCGCTTTTTCTCTCTTTCTTTTCTTTTCTTTCCTTTCCTTTTTTTATAAGGGAACAAATGCCCCCACAGTGTTGTTCTCACATAGCTTGCACGTGAGTGCAACGCTGTCACCCTTACAGCCGTTCGATCTGCCTAGGGGAACTGGGAGATGAACCGCTCTCTTCATGTCTTATAAATGCAAGGATCTTATCTTTGGGAAGCTACTGTTCTTTTATCTTCTTCTTTCCTTTTCTTCCTTGAGAATTTAATTTTCTTCTTCAGAGCTTAGTTCTCTGCTCATTGAAATTTCAGAGTTAAACTCTGTCAGAAAGAACCTTTTTAGGTAAAGATCTTGAACGTCAAAGAAACCCTTTTATTTAATTCTATTTTTTTCTATGGATTTTAAATCCACCATAAGGGCTTTGCTCTCTTCTTAAACCCATCTCTTAGAGATCCAAAAGACATAATCTTTGAGTAGTAAACCCAATGTCTTCGAAGATTTGGCATTTCTCCTCTGATTTTTGAGGATTCATGGCATTTTAATTCTATTTTTCGTTTCCCCGTCATGGAGGTTTCTGGAATTTAATTACACTACTTAAAAGGAATTTAATTCCTCGTCAAAGAGCTTAGCTCTGAAAGATCAAGAGGGCCCTTCGGGAATTTCATTCCCCGGTGTTCTTGAGAATATTTTCATAGGGTTTTACCCTTATTTGCACAAATTTAAATTTGTTGGGTATTTTAACAGAATTCGTTTTCTCTAGGAAGATGTCAAGGGTTGTTTAAACTCCAGTATCTGCTTAATGAGAATCCTTTTTGATTCTCACATTGATTTTCCTGTCTCATCATTGGTGAGCCGCCATATTGATTTTGTGGGGTATATTAATTTTGCAATCAGTGGTCCCATGGAACTAACTTCACCCATGTAGAGAATTAACCATGGTAAAGGGTTTGGGTTTGGTTAAGAAATATCAACCAAAATATCTTTACAAAATATCTTTGCTTAAAACAAAAGCAAAGCTTCTAGAAGCTTCAAGAAAGCTTAACCCTAATCCAAAACCTAACCATGTTTAAACTCCACAAAACATGTTGCATTTGTAACCTTAACTTGTTACAGTATTATATATCACATATACAATATTTATTGTAACAAAATAAAATAATACAATTAACATATATCGCATATATATCAATGTATTACCCGAGTGAGAAAAAGAATCTTTAAGTGAGCCTATATTAGTTAATGCAATTTAATATATCAAATATATAATTATACATTAAATTATCGAATCAACACTTGATCCGATAATCCGGCTATTTCACAAATAACCGACTAATATAATCTGTATCAGTTCATCGAATCAACACCTGATCCGATCCCCGGCTATATCACATATACCCGGCCGATATCTCATATCGCGAGAATCTAATACGGTATCGCATACATGTATCATTCTCGGTCCCGCACATATCACATATGTGCTCCTACTCAATTTTGCCTGAGCCAGGAAACCTCTGTGTAGGACTCTAAAGAATCGTCAATACGCCGGCAGTAGGTGATGATCATATCAAAAACACACAAGCTGCAAGCGGTCAGCTAAACGTAACAGCCACCCAGGTATTGAGCAATCAGAAGATCAACAAGTAAGCCTACACATTCTCCCATGAATCCAACCAGTAACACTTCCGTACAGTCCGGTCTCTTCGTCTGATATGTCGCATATCTCGCCTAGGGATGGTAAATGTCAGACCCCAGTAGCTTGATAAGTCGTGTCGATACGAGGTCTATAACAGTTCGAGAAACTACTAATAACACTTACCAGAAAATCTCAGCAACCCTGACCAGGGATTTCCAGTTATAGCCAATCGAACACAGCGCAACATCAACTCCCTATACCGGGAGAGACGAAATCCCTCCTATCGCTCTTTGCCTCCATGTGATTCGGGACGGTACCCAAAAGCCACCTTTTTGCATGCCCTCTTGGACGTAGTATAATGGAAATCAAAGCACAGTGGGAATCACACAAGACTCTATGACGATCTCGGGTCTACAGACTAACCTGTACCAGTGTCACCAGAGAACTTCCATCTGACGTGAGGTATAATACCATCTGGGAGTTCTTGGCGAGTCCGTCCAGTGTACCCAGTCTCCACTGAGCACCCGTATACCTTCTCCGATGTCAAACACCAATGGATATGGGATCATCCATCGCCCATCATATGGGTCAAGAAGCGCATACGCCAGTCTACTCTGGAGTATCGATGCCCTGTCTCGGCACTCCCACGACTAGGAACATTTGAAGGATGTACTTTTCGACTACTCTGTCCCCACTAATATGGTCTGCATCATAGTCCTGGTTGTTAAGTACTCATCCTAAGGGCTTTATCAACATGTAACATAGAGACAATCAGAGTACATGTTAAGATAAAGAGTAACCAGATAGCATACTATCATGTCGAGCAAGAAATTCCTCCCTATATATGTCCAAGCATCCACTACAATATACAACGTATGTACAGTAATGGCCTCTAGGGCATACATATAACTAACAATCTCCCACTTGCACTAGGGCCATCTGTTGTAGTATCTCATACCCAACAATAAGCTGTGGTTGAAGTATCTCATACTCAACCATCCCATAAAAGTCTCTACTGGGAAATAGGCCTTTGTGAGTGGATCCGCGCTGTTGTCCTCTGTGTCTACTCTCCTAACCTCGATCTCCCTGGAGATCAACCATCTCCATAATCAGGCGATACTGCCTAAGAATATGTCTGGATCTCGGATGGGACGAGGGTTCCTTAGCATAGGCCACAACTCCATTGTCACACAATGTCAGGAACGAAGTTCATCTCATGAACTAAAATATATCCAGACCGCCTCTTTGGTAGCATCCTTGGTAACGATGTATCTTGCCTTTAATCATCTAGTAAGTCACGGTATCTAGCTTGGAACTCTTCCAACATACCGTCCCTCCACTGAGGGTAAAGACAATGCCTGCGACTGACATTCAGTCGTCCTTATCGCCCTGGAACCTTTCCAGTGATTCTTCCCAGGATTGACTGATACCATCTCACTACAACTAGTGAGAATCCTAACATCCAATTAGATCTATCTCATAGATCCATAACTCAGGATTTAGAAGGTATCACCTTGATCCTATATGGAGAATCTTTGTGATATGAGGAGATTGATCGAGCGTAGCATAGAAAACTCCTTCCCTATCAAGAGTATATCATCCACGTACTCTATGAGGATCACCACCATACTCTCTACTACCTTTTTGTATATACAAGGTTCATCTACCATTTTGATGAAGTCAAACTCTTTGACTACCATATCAAAACAGACGTTCCAACTCCGCGATGCCTGATTTATCACATAAAACAACTTGCACACGTTTCCGCTGCTCCCACTATCTACGAAGCCCTCTGGCTGTGTACTTATAGACGCTCTCTTCCAAATCATCATTTAGAAAAGCAATCACGACACCCAACCGCCAGATATCGTAGTCATGGTATGTAGCCGTGGCAAGTAGGATCTGGATGGACTTAAGCATAGCTTTGAAAGTCTCAACTTTTCCATATACACCAAGTAATCTTCTAAAGATATACTTGCTCCTGATGGGGATTTAACCCTTCAGATAAAGCTACCAAAGTCCATACTTTGTTGGTGTATAAGGATTCCATCTCAGATCGCTAAGCATCCAGCCATTCTCATAGAGTCACCACTCCTGATGGCCTGCTCGAAACTAGTTGGGTTATCATCTCATGATACAATCCTCGCTCCCACTGTCATAGAGAAACTGAAGTATCTCTCAGGTGGATGAGGAACCCTACTAGATCGGCAGGGAGGCTGAGGTTCGTTGGAAACTATTGAATCATCCGGTTCTACCAAATCATCAGCTGCAGTTTGTATAGCTGGAACTTCTCCCAGTTCTACCTCATGACCACTAATTTCTTCACAAGAAATTTCCTTTTACTCAAAAAAGTGGTATGCCGAGAAATAAAACATCTTTTTTTCCTCGGTGTGGTAGAAGATATCCCCTTGCGAATGCTTGGGATATCCAACAAACTTTCACAGAACTGACCTTGCCTCGAGCTTGTCCGGATTTTACTTTTGACATAGGCCGGAGAACCCCAAATCTTAACTTCCTTAAGAGATGGGCTCTTCCCATACTATATCACATATGGAATGGTAGGCATCTGATTTGGTTGGAACCCTATTCAATAAGCATGCAACTTCTCAAGTGCACAACCACAAAAGAAAATAGGCTACTCGGTAGTACTCATCATAGAGCACACCATATCACATAGGGTGTATTTTCTCCGCCCCGATACACCGACGTGTTGTGGTGTATTCGGAGGAGTAATGCTGAGAGAGAATCTCATTCTCCTTTAGAATAGTCTAGGGATTCCGTGCTCAAGTATTCTCCTCCTTAATCTCATCAATGGACATAGTACTTATACCCGTTTTTGGTTCTCTACTTCTAGCTTATATTCTGTGATTATCTCAAAAGTTTCGGACTTGTGTTTCAACAGGAACATATGTCTGAATCTTGAGAGATCATCAGTGAATGTAATGAAGTACAAAGAACCGGTCCTGGCATATATAGACAGGGGACTTTCATACATCAACATGTATCAATCCCAAGAGTTCATTAACTCTTTCTCTATTTCTAATAAACGGAGCTGTGGTCATCTTATCTTTGTGACATGACTGGCAAGTTTTACAAGATGTAAATCCAAACTAATTTAAACATGCATCTTTATGTAACTTCAGCTAGTCGGGTCGCATTGATATGACCTAGTCTACAATGCCTCAAGAAGGATTCGTTCATATTTGAACTCCTCCTCTTATGTGTGTTCTGTATGTTAAGAACTGTGGTTTGATTTAGAACGTTTATGCTTTTTGATAACGTGCCTGAACCGATCAACTCTTGATATAGGAAATGTTCAAAACATTATCAAACAATACAAAATTATATCCTTCTTTACTAATAAAAAGACTGATATGATGTTGTATATCAGGTTCGGTATCTAATAACATTCGTTCAGAATCAATGTATTCTGGTAATACAGGGTGATAACTGCCAACATACTTGGCTGCAACACTTTCATCATTTCCAACTCTTGAAACTTATCACCCGTTCTCAGTTCTCTACCTATCTGTAGCCCATGTAAAAAATTATATTTGTGGGATCCTGATCCGGTATCTCATACCCACGACGTAAAGGATACTGAGAAACAGTTCTCGGTAATGAACATACCCGAAGATGATGCATCAACATGCACTTTCTTCGTTTGGGCGGCACAGGAATTCTGGTAATCCCCTATTTCCTGCTCTGTCTTATAACAATTATAAGTTGGAGCGGGACCAACGTTCTCTAGCGCAGTATAACAAGCGGGTTCGGTCAATACATCTGTATTATTATCCTGATTAAGGCGTGACATCGTCGCTACCTGGAGAGAGATAGAAGAAAACATTCAACGTATATTCTTGTAAGATTAGATTGGTTATTTATATATCTAATCATGATGTCTCCCACTGTTTTAGTGAAATCTTCCTTCAAACCCTAAAAGGAAAGACTAGCCGGGATTAATTACACGCTACAAGTTCGCCAATCTTTAAGCCAGGCTACCGCCGGTACTTTGAGGGAGGTTCCCCGCGATTTCGCACGGACCTAATTAAAATAAACCTTGTTTTCCCAGGGGCGTAACCCCATTGACACCTTTCTAGACACCTACTTGATCGGCTAATTGTAATGTGTAAAACTCTTCCAGGAGTAACTTTTACTCGCAGTAGGTATCGGGATCCAACTATCTCATAGAAGGTATGCAATCTCATTGCAAATTTCAACACTTGAAATTCCCAATAATATTTTACCCCTAGAGTTCTATGACCTTGACGGAGGTCAACAAACCAAAGGCTGCTAGTCAAGTTCTACCCGTCATTTCCTGATTGAATTAAATCCACCCGCACGACCCTTGACGGAGGTCAACAAGGCCGCCCGACTACCCTAAAACAATCGCATCATATGCAACAGATAAATACTAGTCAGCTACCGTACACTACGCCTTGACGGAGGTCAACAAACGTAGTACGAATACTAAGTAGGACTTATCTGAAATGATGGAGGGCTACGACGGGTTTTTAAGAAAACCCTTTGCGTAATGAACTTGATATCGTTGTTGAATCGAGTGATTTTAAATGGAATTTTTTTGAGGCCTTTTGTATTTTTTCTAAAGAGGTCACTCCTGGTGAAGGGATCTCGGCTCTTTTCTCATCGAATAAGGTGCAGGATATTTCACAAATATCACTATGCAAAGCAAAAACTATAAAAACAATCAAAAGACAAACCGAGTTTGTAGCATCTGCTAGTTTCGCTAAAGAGGTCACTCCCGGTGAAGGGATCTCGGCTCTTTCCTTATCGAATAAGGTGCTGGATATTCTATAAGAAACACCGCTATGCAAAGCAAGAACTAGAGCGACCTGTTTTTGAGACAAGTTTCTACAACATCTTTAGGTTTCTTTTAGTTTCATTAATCTCATTAATGAAGTCCCATTTTATTATTCTTCACAAACATCACGTTTGAAACGAAATCAACAATATACAATAAATATCTTATATATATAATATAAACATTCGTCTCACGCAGTAATATGATCTCATCATAGAACATTGCAGCAAAAGATAACATATGAAATATTGGATATACTAGGATGTCCGTGTTTTAATACGAGCCTGTATAAAACACGGATTCCACGGTCGCGATGAATAGCCAAACCCGCATCCCTAGACCCCTACGAGAGTGGCAAGCAACACTGCCAATTCTGGGATTAGGAGACCCGGTCTCGACTCCTCGAGATGGTCTCCCACTGGACCCTAGAACCCGGTTACTTGTACTCCCCGCCTTGGTTCTACCTAATGCGGAAAAGTAAATAATATACAATGGTGACATCATCCTCAACCCGGAAGTGCCCCAATAAAAGAATATTACATACAATGAATTTTACATGAATGAAAATAAAAACCCTCATCTCACATAAAACCCCCGGCTATTCAAAACGCGACGATCCAATATAACATATCACAGCAACACATAATATCTCATATCATCAACGTAAGCAAGCATGCATATCCCGATTGTCGTTGATGTATAGCAACGAAGCCGGCAATACACCACATACTACGCTTACGGTCACAGAAAAGAAAGTGTAAAACTACAACAGTTGGAATCCGCAACATTCTTAGACATCGCATGCCTAACCAAATGAATTCCTTAGACATTGCATGCCTAACAATTATAAACCCCGCATTTTAGTCTCGACCTCAAAAACACTTTTCAATATCAAGTCGGGAAATTCAACAAGATTCCCGACATCCCGATCGAATGCTCATCGCAAACTTTAGTAGACGGCCTCACCCCCGGATGCCGTCGACGAAGTGCACTAAGGCGGAACACCGCTGCCGCGAGCACCCGAACGGATGCTTTTGGTGACGGGGTTCTCCTACAGTCACTTGGTTGGGGCTATGGGGCGTGGCTATCTATTAAGTTTACCCGGTGAGTATCCGCGTACGCTACGTGATTGCGACGGACTTTTGATCACATCAAAATCCCATGGCGACCGATCAAATGTGACTAAACTTCTAGATTTATAACATTCAAATTAGTTATCTCATAACTACTTGTGGATTCCAAATATTGTATCACATTCCAGATAAATAGACAATGTTAAACTTTCCGATCGAATAAACAAACACCCAAGATTTCCCAAATAGCTCAACACTTGTGCGGAGTTAAAAAAGTATCCATCACATGCCACAGTACCGATGGTCCAGCCGTAGAAGGGTCAAACCAATGCCTCACATGTGGCAACACCGTACTGCTCCAAACCCTCGGGTTTAGAGGCGGTTCAGACGGTCAGATAATCGAGTCAAGTTTTTGTTTATCTAGAGGGTCCACCGCGTTACTTGCACGACTATGAATGTTCTTTAATTAAGGAAAAATCCAACACTTGGAAATTTTCCGGCAGGGGAAAAAGTGAGTTATTGATATCCGTTTGAACTTTTTAACACGTTCTAAATAACCCGGAAAAACATAAACGAAGTTAAACTTTCCGATCGAATCAATGAATTCTAAAGATCTCCAGAACACTCAACACTTGTGTAATATTAAAGATTCCCAGAAGCATAATTTAATACCTACGGATCCACACCTGAAGTAGGATCCCACAACCCCCATGTACTGCCGCGGAACCGCCGCCAATAGCTTGGTTTGGCCACGGTTCCGCGGTGTCTTGGTGGGTTAAGGGGGTTGTACTTCACAGATATCCATAGAATCACCTGCTTATTTTTCTGAGTATTTTTAATACAGAAAAAAATCAACATTTTAAAAAATTTCCAGAGAGGGGGTGTATTTCGACGTTTCGGGGTTCGATCGTACTTTTAACTTCGTATACACGTCGCCTAATGCTCTAGCTAGGCTCTGATACCACTGTAGGGTTACTAGGCACTGTCACAAGGTTCTACAAGGCATCAAGCATGCCCGATTTAAAATTTAGACGTGCCGAACAACCTAAAGCGAGGATCTTTGCTAGATAATTAGGGTTAAATATGCAAGTAAAAAACTTTACTTCTAAGAGTTTGGGATTACAAGCTTTGTAGTCCGTTCCTTCACTTCTAAAGCTCCGTGTTGAGGTCCCTTCGCTGCGATCATCATGTACCCGGACTCTAGAGAGGCTCCATGAAGAGAAAGATGCAATCTTGCTTCTGATCTTCAATAACAAAGATGATTACCTTGAAGAAACTCAAACCCAAGCTCTTGCTTTGCTAATCAAGTATTAGCAAAGCAAACACCCTAATCTAAGTGGCAAGAATAGATGAGGAAGATGAAGTAGGAATTTAGCTCTCATTTGTTTTCTTTATCTCACTCATTTTGATCACTTATGAAAAAGCTAGCAAGTTTTCCATCAAAAAGGAAGAAGAAGAAGAAGCAAATCAATTTGTGATGAATAATGAATTGTGTGTGAGGTTAGAAATTCAACCATGGGTTAAGAATGATAACTTAACCCATGTAGATAATTAACCATGGTAAAGGGTTTGGGTTTGGTTAAGAAATATCAACCAAAATATCTTTACAAAATATCTTTGCTTAAAACAAAAGCAAAGCTTCTAGAAGCTTCAAGAAAGCTTAACCCTAATCCAAACCCTAACCATGTTCAAACTCCACAAAACATGTTGCATTTGTAACCATAACTTGTTACAATATTATATATCACATATACAATATTTATTGTAACAAAATAAAATAATACAATTAACATATATTGCATATATATCAATGTATTACCCGAGTGAGAAAAAGAATCTTTAAGTGAGCTTATATTAGTTAATGAAATTTAATATATCAAATATATAATTATACATTAAATTATCGAATCAACACTTGATCCGATAATCCGGCTATTTCACAAATAACCGACTAATATAATCTGTATCGGTTCATCGAATCAACACTTGATCCGATGACCCGGCTATATCACATATACCCGGCCGATATCTTATATCACAAGAATCTAATACGGTATCGCATACACATATCATTCTCGGTCCCGCACATATCACATATGTGCTCCTACTCCATTTTTCCTGAGCCAGGAAACCTCTGTGTAGGACTCTAAAGAATCGTCAATACGCCGGCAGTAGGTGATGATCATATCAAAAACACACAAGCTGCAAGCGGTCAGCTAAACGTAACAGTCACCCAGGTATTGAGAAATTAGAAGATCAACAAGCAAGCCTGTACATTCTCCCGTGAATCTACAGTCCGGTCTCTTTGTCTGATATGCCGCATATTTCGCCTAGGGGTGGTAAACGTCTGATCCCGGTAGCTTGATAAGTCGTGTTGATACGAAGTCTATAACAGTTCGAGAAACTACTAATAACACTTACCAGTAAATCTCAGCAACCCTGGCCAGGGATTTCCAGTTATAGCCAATCGAACACAGCGCAACATCAACTCCCTATACCGGGAGAGACGAAACCCCTCCTATCGCTCATTGCCTCCATGTGATTCGGAACTGTACCCAAAAGCCACCTTTTTGCACGCCCTCTTGGACGCGGTATGATGGAAATCAAAGCACAGTAAGAATCACACAAGACTCTATGACGATCTCGGTTCTACAAACTAACCTGTACCAGTGTCACCAGAGAACTACCATCTTACGTGAGCTATAATACCATCTGGGAGTTCTCGGCGAATCCGTCCAGTGTACCCAGTCTCTACTGAGCAGCCGTATACCTTCTCTGATGTCAAACACCAATGGATATGGGATCATCCATCGCCCATCATATGGGTCAAGAAGCGCATACGCTAGTCTACTTTGAAGTATCGATTCCCTGTCTCGGCACTCCCAGGACTAGGAACATTTGAAGGATGTACTTTTCGACTACTCTATCCCCACTAGTATGATCTGCATCATAGTCCTGGATGTCAAGTACTCATCCTAAGGGTTTTATCAACATGTAACATAGAGACAATCATAGTACATGTTAAGATAAAGAGTAACCAGATAGCATACTATCATGTTGAGCAAGAAAGTCCTCCCTATATATGTCTAAGCATCCACTACAATATACAACGTATGTATAGTAATGGCCTCTAGGGCATACATATAACTAACAATGGCAATGATCATGGCCCATGGCAGGGACTGTATTAGTTTTCTCTTATGGGGATTTTGGTATGGTCGCATCATCCGGGGACACCGCAGCTTTACTTGTGAGGTGTCAACGGAGCCCCTTCGCCCAATATCGCTGATGGAGCGCCCGCAAACCGCTTATGCGGTGGAGGCGGCTAATTGGACTCCTACAGGCCGGCTTGAGCCGTCAACAACCGGGATACCTAACCAGCTCTTTCCGGCTATACATATCTTGGGGCACCGTATCTGTCAAGGTGAAGCCCAACCCAGGGGACGAGTTTATAAGGCAGGGCTTACCCCTCGCCGCCCAGTAGGCTATCATCCCTGGGCTCGATATGTTCTTTCCGCCTACCGTGCACGGTTGCAGAAGATTGGGCTATATCAAGCGGTGTACGCGTCTCTTTTTCAGTACCAGGCCCCTCACGTCTGGTAGGTGAAAGCTTTTCTGAACCAATGGAATCTTCCCACCGACACCTTCTTGCTAGGGGATCGCGAGGTCTCTATTTCACTGGAAGAGTTTCGCGAGATCTATGGATTTCCAATCACGGGAGAGCATTATGAAGAGTTGCTGCCTCCCGACGAGTACGTGCTCACGACCATGCCGGCTATGCTTGACGGCCTGACGACTGAAAACACCGTCCGCCATAGGTACCCCATTCTAATCAATGATCTGGGTATTTTTGAGAAATTGTTCGCGAAGTCAGAGGGGTAGGGCGTCACCTTTGAGAGCTTCATCTCCTGCTTTATCCGTGAAGACACTTTATCCAAAGAGGTCCCAATGTTTGCTAACATTGAAGAGCCTTTTGGGTTTGGGCTGAATAAACTGCCGGCCAAAGAGGAAGACTTGCTGTGGTTTTATATTCTGATCTCGTCGGCCGTGTCCTTCGATGAGATTGCGGCCCCTGGCATGGACGAAGAGACCTTCTTCGTCGGCTTCATCAGCGTTTGGCTCAGTTGGTTCTCCATTCCGACGCATCGACGCTTCATGAGAGCTTCCGTCTTCTACCCCACTCATCGCGTAGCTGAAGGGGAACGATTGGTCGTTGGTATTGCGGGCTGTCGCACCTATATCATGGATTAAGCGTTGCGGCCAATACTTCGACCCCAGGTGCGGATGTTGTGAATTTCTCCCTCAATTACTTCACGTCGTGGATCTAGATGCATGTACTGGGAGCATTTTCAGCACATCGGCGGCTAGATTTCTATGACTCCTATACCTTCCTACGGGTTATGAGGTTGGTGGATGCTTCAGGTCCCAATCCGACTCCGCTAGGGGCCCTCCGCGTGTTGCTCAACCAATATTCAAACGAGGGCGGGATGGTGTTTAGTGACCGAGTCCTCTCTGCTCCTACGGAGCCCATTCAACAGATTTTTGATCTATCAAAAAGGGGAGCGCCATCTTTAAAGCCTAAAGAGATTATGCACCTGTATTGGATTAGGCCGGGCTACTTGGTTTTCTGTCAGAATAACACGGCTCTTTTTATGCAATACAATCCGCACCGCTTTGCCCAGCAATTGGGTTATAACCAGGGTGTCCCTTTCGAAGCATTCTTAGTTAAGCCCACTCCGTCTCTGGAACTCACTCGTGACGTCATCCATCATTTTATGCGGCTGAACACCAGCTCCCGTTTCATAATCCTTGAGCCCGACTATCTTCCAAGGTGTGTGGGGTCTTTTACGGGTTGGTATCGTCATCGAGTCGATCCTGTCATTACCGAGGAGAGGCAGGTACTCTTCGAATGTAGAGCTTCAGCTCTGACCCAAACCACTAGCGTTCCGTTGCGGCCGCAGATAGTGGTTCGCCCTCCATTGAGGGATAGCGGCATAGTACTTATCCCTAAGGCCGCAGAAATAGAATCGACTCCTCGCACTGCTGGTACGCCAGTACGCACTAGAGCCCAAGCAAAGGCTTCCAATGAAGCGCCAGCGGTAGTGTCACTAGTGCCGGTGTCACCCGCGGTGGTGTCACCAAAGGGGGATACCGGGGGTGAAGTTGGTCAACGTCGTGCCAAAGCGCTGAGGGGGGGAAGCGTTCTTCTGCTAGTGCTGGCACGACTTCTAAGAAGAGGAAGAAATAGGTTGCCGGCTTACTCGACACCCTGCTTGAGTCCGAACCGTTTATTCAGGACGAACCAATCGCTATGGAGGAGTCGAATTCCGGACTTATATACCCTAGCTCGTCTGCTGAGGAGGCCGCGTAATTGGATGAAGCTTTGAGGTTCTCACAAGCTGAGACCGAGAACGTGTGCGTCCCGAAAAATCCCTACCCTCCAGTTATCATCTATGACGTTGATCCATCATTACGGCGGGTACATAAGGGTCATTTTCTGATGGAAGAAGAATGGGCCCTCAAACAACCCATAACAATCGCCTCTGAAGACGAGCTTGCATTAAATGCAGGCGTTCATTCATCTGCACTTGAACCCCGGCTAGTGCACTTAGCAAAAAAGGAAAAACGTCTCGAGCAAGCCATACTTCAAGCTCCTTGGCGCATTGGTATGTGTCTTTCTCATGTCCTTCTTTAAGAGAATAGTCTGTATTATTTTTATGACTTCTCATTTTTGTGAAAACTTTCTAGGGTCTTCGGTGGCGAAAATGGATTTGAATCCAGATCGGGC
This sequence comes from Agapanthus africanus, assembly GCA_030015575.1. Classification (NCBI taxonomy): domain Eukaryota; kingdom Viridiplantae; phylum Streptophyta; class Magnoliopsida; order Asparagales; family Amaryllidaceae; genus Agapanthus; species Agapanthus africanus. The sequence continues at coordinate 187,113,228 of CM057341.1, forward strand.
CATAACTGTGGACTCTACAAATGTATCTCGTGACGCACCGATAGGTGTAAAGGAGATCATTACAGCCGCTATTCTTGCCGTGGAGCTTCCGGTAGTAGCTTCTGTTCCTTCGGTATCTATTCCTCCAGCAGAGGTGACCCCACTGGTTATGAACCCTACGGACATATCTAGTGACGCACCAAAGGGTGTAGAAGAGATTGTCGAAGCCGTTGGTCCTATCTTGGAGCTCCCGGTAGTGACTTCCGTCCCATTAGCATCTGTACTTTCCGCAGAGGTGACCTTACTAGCCATAGATCCAGTAGATCTCTCTGGTGGCGTCCTGGAGATTGTAGAAAGGATTGTTGAGACTGTTGTTGCCTCCTCAGAGCCTGAAGTGGCAGCTGTTGTTTCTGAATTGGAATCCGCCATGCCGGCAAATGTCTCTAGTGCTATACTTGAGGGTGTGGAAGAGGCTGCCGAAGCTGCTATCCCCCTAGTTCAAGACGGGAGGAGCATCGAAGGTAATCTCCTACATTTCGTTTTAATGATGTCTCCATTATCTGAACTCTTTTTTTCTTCAGAATTGCGTGAACTGGCGGCTTCTATCGTGGATCTAGCTCCTAGGAAGACCTTCCAGCGTCTACTTGATATGGCTGCCCCACAGGCGATACCCCGCAAAGCATTGTCCTTTCTTCTGGGCAAGGTCGGTGTTCTCTGACCCCTTTTGTTTTATTATCATCTTTTTTTTCTTATGATGCTAACATGCTCTCCATAGGTATGGAAGCTGATGATGAAGTTGAGATCCTTGATGGGCCTGGGGATCTTTCAAACCCCACTTGCATGACTGTGGGTAAGTAAGGCTTCATCTTTGGCATTGTTTTGTCTTACTCCATGTTCGTAAATCTCAATCACTGTTCATGAATCTTGACAGCTCTGCCAATCCTAACCCTGTTAGAATCTCGTATTCCCATGCCACCAGGCCCCTATGCTCGGCGTGCATCTGAACAGATGGCGAAACAAAGAATTCACTCCCTGGCGGCTCTTATTGAAGACCTTCGCGCTGGTATCTCTGTCACGGCCGAAGAATTTGCTGTCGAAGCCAACGCTCCCATGTCCGTTCTCGCCACTTATCATGACGAAGCATTGGTGCGCGTCTGGGTTGAGTACTGTCACCGAGTGGAGGTCTGCCTACACGGGCTCGAGTGCGTCTGCCTTCCCTCCGAAATTTTAACTGTAAAAGCGAGCCTGCAGGGATGGATCGAACGATGTGCCGATAATCTACAGTCATGCGAAAAGAGGCTCAACCGGAAATTTTCGGAGAGGGGGTTAGCTTCGAACGCTTTGGAGGAACTTCAGGCTCAAGTTACTGCCAAGACCACTCGTGCATACGAAATTTGGCCGGTGCTTCAAGAAGCTATCACAGAGGTAGTAGCTCTTTACAAAGTCGTTATCTTTACCCGTGAGATGGTTGAAGCTCATAAAGTCACCGAAAGGGAGCTTGAGGGTCGATTTGTTTCGTATCAGACTCAACAGACTCAGGCGGGGACCCGCGTCACAGCAATAACGGAGCTTGAAGCCGTGGTTCAACGGAAGACTGAAGAACTTACTAGCCTACTGCACCGTCCACCGGCTTACGATTTTTTTTGTCATTGTATACTCTTCTTCTTCTTTCTTTTTTTGTATTCATTCATGAATATGAGCATCTTGTATTCATTTTGATTCATGAATAAAAGACATATTTTTCTTCATTTTAGTGGCATGAAACTTCAGCAAATGTAGCCTATAAATAATTCATCTTGACCTCCATGTAGAGAGCGATGGCTTAGGAAACAGGTTTGGATCTGCCACCTAAGACTTTTCAACTTTATGAGCCGTAAGGGCCTCATAATGATTTTTCTCCTTACGAGTCGAGAGGATCACGTAGGTGTATTTTCTCCTTAGGAGTCGTGAGAATTCCTAAGTGTGTTTTTTCTTGGGAGTCGTAAGGATCTCACAAGAGAATTTTCCCCCTTACAAGTCGAGAGGACTCGTAAATGAGTTTTTTTCTCTTTGTCGATATTCGACTTGGGAGAGTGTGGCCCGTGGATAGTATATAATAGTCCATCTTGAACCTACTTGCAGGACCCCAGTGCTTAGGAAACAGGTTGATATCCCCGCTGCCTAAGGCTTTTACCTTCAAAAAGATTTCGTGAAGTTGTTTTTCCCTACGAGTCGAGACGAATCGAGAAGCTCTCGTAGATACATTATTTTCCCTACGAGTTGAGATGAATTGAGAAGTTCTCATAAGAATCTCCTAACATCACAGTTAACCTCTGCTGATAGAAGTCTGTTAGGGTCTGTGGTACTAGGTTTTTTTCTGTCGTACCGTTGCGTTGGCCGATGCATTCCCCGATACGCAATCTTACTGTTCGAGTAGCCTCGCGACTGTCGTGTCTTTGATCCCTTCGGGGGATGGACAAGGCGTCTTCAAGTAATCTCCCAGGTGATATTACCGTCGGAAGAGCAAGCGTTAGGGATTTTCCATGCCGCTTTTTACCTGAGGTTTGGCTCAATTTGGGAGCCTCGATGAGTCATGACCACTCCGCACTGGTGTGGGATGATCTCCGATAGTCTTTCAGGTTTCATTTGAGTTTTCGTCAAGACCCTGAAGCTAGGGATCTTCCTTAACTTCGTTTGTTGACATTGTGTCTACTATATTGCGACGAATGTCGAGGTTTTCTCTAGGTTGTCTATGAACCGTCGAAGCTCGGAACTAGGGACTTTGCCGTGGCTCCGTTGTTTTGACCCTGGGGTCGGTGGTTGACATTGCGTCTGCATCCTGTTGGAGTAGAGAGGGAATGATTGATGATATTCTCGGTGTCGTGCTTAGAAAAGTGTAAAGATCACAACCAAAGAAATTTGTAAACTGCAATCAATAACGGTGTCAATTGTAGGTTCGTTAGCGAGTGCGGATCGTCCACAGGGAAAGTGAGATTTGATCGTAATTGTTTTAGTTGAGTTGAAAATTAAAGGATAAAAGAAAATTGCAATAAAATTGATTCAAGATTTATGAGTTTTTACTTTCAAGAAACTTAAAGAAAGTAAAGATCTAAAATCAAGAATCGAGAATTGTTCCCAAATTGTTTGAATTATCAAGATTTGCAAAGAGACTCGTAGGAATCGATCCAATCGATAGTGATAATAAAGAATTAGGATTACAAATTCTTATCAATTGATGATTAGTTGCTAGATCAATGACAATCAACGAGAATTAGGGATCTAGCGAAGAAACTAGGGTTTCTTCATCACATCCCTTGTCCTTTCATTGACTAGCATTCAAATTCTAGCCTCTAGGAAATTCAATCATCGATCGTTGATATCTAATTAAGAACGAAAACATTCAAGAAAGCATCTCACTCAAAATTAGGTTGTCGATGATTCAATTTCCTCGAGTTTACAAAACTCATAAGACTTAAGAATCGTTCAAGAATTTAATCATCATCATCTATCTATTTTCTCAATTCCTCTACGAGAGGAGTTTTCACTCAAACATCATGAAAAAGAAAACAATCAAGAATTGAGAACTCATCATAATGCTCAAATGTAAAGAAAAGAAAGATCAAGAATTTTCACCTTTCATTATTCAACATCTCGTTACAATTCACTCAAAGACTACAAGAATTGAGGAAAGAACTCGATCGTTGAATTAGCTTCGCATCGTCTTCGTGAGTCACGGATCATCTTAGATCTCTTGCTCGGATGAAGATCGGCGTTGCTCCAAAAATGCTTGATGGTTTCTTGCTTGATTTTGTACTCGGTGAATCTTGAATTGGCTTTTGAAATTGGATTCGGGCTAGGGTTTGGATGCACAAGTTGTGTCACTCAACTTGTAGGACTTTTGGCTCAATTTTCAACAACTTTTAGAATGAAGCCTTGGGTCCCTTTATATAACCTTCTTCTTTAGCTTCTCCTAGAAGCATGATTAGGTTTAGCTTCCTTTAGAAGCTAAGCTAGGTTTAGCATCTCTTAGAATCTTGGTAGTTATGAAGGAAGCTTCCAGATATAAGTAGTTAGCTAGCTTCCTTGAAAAGCTTGGTTGTTGGGAAGAACATTCTAGATTTAGCTAGCTTGTTTGAAAAGCTTGGAGGTATTAGGCTTGTACAAGAAGCTTGGCTGGTAGGAAGGAAGCTTCTGGAGATCTCTGGAGCGTCTTGAAGAAGTTTTGCAATTGATAAGAGAACCTCGGGAAAAGTTGTCACGCCCCGCTTCCCAGAGTACGATAGATTGGGCACATGACATAGCCAACCATGCTACCTGTGGGTAGAAAGTATCCATCCACAGTCACATTACGGCTGTAGAGATATCAAGAACAAGATAAAACTATCTAAAACATATCCATAATTCAGAATAACAGGAGTCAATAATAAATAAATGCGGAAGCAAATGATCCAATACAAATAACTGAAAAGTGTGTCCCATAATGCGGGCTCACATCAGGAAATAAATGCAGGAAACAAAACAAACTACAACTGAACTCACAGCTCAGCATGCTGGCTGAAGTACTCCTGCTCGAACTGCAACAGCGGTACGGAATCTGGGCCATGCAAAACCCAGACGTCAGCGCGTCATGTCATCAAGTAATATAATATGAACAGTGTAGCAGGCAATGTAATATAAACATGAATACAACAAAAATAACAATAATATGAATCATACCAGTACAGGGTAGCGTGCAGTGGGTAAACTAAACTGTTCTATCAGATTTTCTATTCTAAAGTCTTTGAAATCAATTGATGAATCATCGATGTAACTCAATAGTATCCCGTACATACCCGGGACCACGGCCACAATATTCTCGGCTGCAGCCGAGACATGCCGCTAGGCACAAAACAGGAATGTGTACACTCGATAGTATCCCGTACATACCCGGGACCACGGCCACAATATTCTCGGCTGAAACCGAGACATGCCGCTAGGCACAAAACAGGAATGTGTACACTCCATACAGGTAGTGAACTGTCGAGTTACAAGTCAGATTTCACCTTTGATTTCCCCATACCCCCAAGTTATATGTGTATGTCAAGTCAGGTATCCAGTAATCAAGAAACTAATGCCAACACAGGATCAGGTAAATAGGTTTGTCTGGATAGACAACAGGAACGGTCCATGAGGACTACATGTCAGGTTTGTTGGCATTAGGCACGGGATCAGGTAACAGGTCGGGTCATGGTACATCAGGTCAAGTCAATAGTAAACGGTACCATGTCAGGTGTATCATATAAAGACCATGTGTGACAATGTCAAGTCAAGATGTAACAATATCGTGGGTGTGCTCACAAACAGATATATAAGCAAACATCATGATCTAATCAATGCGTTAAACAATAATCGGATTTATTATCTAGCTATATAATTATCAATTTTGTTAAATAGATGGTGTCAATATAACGTGAATACAGAATGGTAAATGTAACTGCTGTAATCGGGTTAATAAAACATTGAGTGTTCCAAGAGTGCCACGACAAGTATAATCTGTATAAAGAATGCAATTGTAATTTGACCGGTTTAAGTTGTACATGAATATCTGATAAACTAAACTGGAATAAAAGCATCATAGCAGTAAATCAAAATGTAATCTATCACGTACGGGGTTTATCAGGAAATAATTAATTTGACATGCTACTAGGGTTAAACAGGAAGCAATGTATGTAAGGTGATTTACTAAATAATACATCATTAAACCATACATGAATATTAAGGCAAGTTTTAAAGTTGTAATAGGATGTATCAAGTATCGAATACTTGCCTCGACGAAACGACAGTCACGAGAACGGAGGCGTGAACCCACGCGACACGATAACAGCAAGGGCTCGGGATGATCTGGACAGAGATGGATGCACTCAGCGAGGCGATCGGTGCCGTCAAGATCACCGGCGGTTCAAGCCGCGACGGTGACGACAACGAGAAGGGTTTCTGTAGAGGTGATCGGGGAAGGTGCAAAATCGGTCGGTGGTGGTGGTGTTGGCGTTCTGGGGGGTTGCTGGGAGGCGAGGAGATGACGGGTGGTCGGTGGTGATGGGTTTCCGGCGAGGGTGAGGTTGCGGGCGATGGGTGGTGGGTTGGCGTCGGGGAAGGTGCAGGGTGTGCTCGGAAAGAAGAGAAAGAGGAGGTCTCGGGGTGAGGAGAACACAGCGAGGTGATGGTCGGCGGCGCAGGTGGTTGGCGGCGGCGACTTGGCGACTGCAGGGAATTCTGCAGGTGGCCGCGTCGAGCAGGGGGCGCGGGGCAAAGAAGGCAAGGTTGAGGGAAGGAGGCGGAGGCGAGGGCGACGGTGGCACTGGCGCCGGCGTCGGGGCTGCGGCGGCGACGGTGAAGGCGGCTAGGGTTAGGGTTCGCGATGGGTTTCTCGCGCTCGGGGAAAAATATGAGGGGAGAAAGGAGATGTAAATATATATATAGGAGAGAGAGAAGCTAGAGAGAGAGAGAATGATTGAGAGAGAGAAAGAGATGTGAGAGGTAGAGAGAGAGAGAGAGAGAAATAATGGAGGGGGGCCCACGGGAAAAAAACCTACGCTGATTGGCTGGGAGGATAAAGATTCGTGGGTTAAAAAATACATTAAAGATTTTCAGAATTAGTTAAACAGTGAAATATATATATATAACGAAATATTATATGGTTTGAATATTTTATTAATTTGGGATTTTGGCGCTAAATGAAACATTTCCAAATCGCGCCCGGGTTGGGTCCAAAAATTCGAAATTTAAATAATAGGATTTTAAGCGGGTTCCAAATTTTGAAATTAAGTGTTTTATGATTAAAAAGCATACCCCCAAGTCGGACACCTGTACGCGCGTGTAGCCATCCAAACTCGCCCGTTTCACCGAACGGGACGAGAACTCGATGCACGGACTCTACCACGCTGCTAGGGGTGTCGAGTAGGCCAAGATGGATATTCTTAATTTTATTTTAGGTGCTAAAATTTGTTATATGCAGAAATGACCTTTCCAGATAAAATTTCACGGTAAGTGTCAAACAGGCAAGCTAAATGAAATGAGTAATATCTAATGCTCAACCAGTAACAGAAAATAGTAGTATTGGGCTCGGGTGTTACATTATACCCAACCACAAAAAGAATTTCGTCCTCGAAATTCCAAGAATACAAGATAGAAATTACAGGAAAAGGTGAGGAAACTTCTGCCGGATCTCATCTTCTCGTTCCCAAGTGGACTCTCTATGCGATCAATTTCCCCAAGAGACAAGCACAAGGGGGATAACCTTGTTCTTAAGAACCTTTTCCCTTCGATCCACGATTTCAACCGGTCGCTCCTTAAAAGTCAGATCTTCCCGTACTGTTAATTTCGAATGATCCAAGACGTGTGTTTCATCTCGAACATACCTTCATAGTTGAGATACGTGAAACACATCGTGCACACCTGCCAAGGGCTGCAGTAACACCAAACGGTACGCTACCTCTCCAACACGCTCCAAGATCTCAAAGGGTCCAACGAATCGAGGACTTAGCTTTCCTCGACTCCCAAAACGAATCACCCCTCTAGTCGGCGATATCTTCAAGAATACCATATCACCCACGACGAACTCTAGAGGTTTTCTTGACGTGTCAGCCCAACTCTTCTGTCGGTCTTGAGCTGCCTTCATATGCTTTCTGATTGAGTTAACCTTCTCAACCGTCTGCACTACCAAATCTGGTCCCAACAATCTTCGTTCACCGACATCATCCCAACAAACAGGTGAACGGCACTTACGACCATACAAAGCTTCAAACGGAGCCATCTGGATAGTTGCTTGAAAACTGTTGTTGTAAGAAAACTCCACCAAGTGTAGATGATCCTCCCACGAACCCTTGAAGTCCAACATGCATGCTCTCAACATGTCTTCAATAGTTTGGATCGTTCTCTCCGACTGACCATCAGTTTGAGGATGATAAGCTGTGCTAAACTTCAATCGAGTCCCCAAACTTTCCTGTAAACTCCTCCAGAAGTGTGATAAGAACCGAGTGTCCCGATCGGACACGATGCTCACCGGTACTCCATGCAATCTTACAATCTCCTGCATGTACCGCTCTGCCAAATTCTCTGTTGATAGACCAACCCGGAAAGGAGCCTTGGTCAACCGATCAACAATCACTCATACTGCATTGTTGCCTTTTGGACTCCGCGGTAAAGCCGTCACGAAATCCATGGTTATATGTTCCCACTTCCACTGAGGAATCGGAAGTGGTTGCAATAAACCAGCAACCCTTTGATGTTCAGCCTTAACTTGCTGACACACCAAGCACTTTGCCACAAAGCGAGCAATCTCCCGCTTCATGCCCTCCCACCAGAAATGCTGTCGAATATCTTGGTACATCTTTGTGCCTCCTGGATGTACAGAGTAAGCTGAACTGTGTGCCTCCTTCATAAGCTCTTCACGAACATCTCCCTTTGGCACACACAAACGGCTACCATACCTCAACGAACCATCTTCGTGGATCAATAAATCTGTTCGTAGTCCGGCTTCAACTTTCTCCCGAAACTTTTGCAGTCTAGGATCCTGCGATTGTGCTGCTTTAATTTTCTCAATCAAAGACGACTGCACTTGCAGCTGCATCAACTGTCCCATAGAACGCGGTAGCACAACCTCCAAGTCAAATCTTCGAAAATCTGCAACGATCTCCTTCTGCGTAGTTAACACCTGAATTGCCGGTAACCGACTAAGCGCATCCGGCACGACGTTAACCTTCCCCGGATGGTACCTAAGATCAAGATCGTAGTCAGCCATCAGCTCCAACCATCTACGCTGCCTCATATTAAGCTCCTTCTGTGTGAACACATACTTCAAGCTCTTATGATCAGTAAAAACTTCGACCCTTTCGCCCAGAAGGTAGTGTCTCCAAACCTTCAAAGCGAAAGTCACAGCCGCAAGTTCCAAGTCATGAGTTGGGTAATTCTTCTCATGGGTCTTCAACTGTCTCGATGCGTATGCTACAACCCTCCCATGCTGCATCAAAACACATCCCAATCCTTTCCCAGATGCGTCGCTGTGAAACACCAATCCTCCGGAATTGTCTGGTACGGTCAGAATAGGGGCGGTTATCAACTTCTGCTTCAACGTCTCGAAAGCTAACGCACACTTATCCGCCCATACAAAAGGTACCTCCTTGCGCGTAAGCTTGGTCAACGGCTCTGCCAGACGAGCAAAGTTCTCCACAAATCTCCTGTAATACCCGGCGAGTCCAAGAAAGCTTCTTCTCTCCGCAACATTCTTTGGAATCGGCCAATCACGAACTGCTGCAATCTTTTCTGGATCGACGGCAATTCCATCGCCAGACACAACATGCCCCAAAACTTTACTTCCTCCAGCCAAAACTCGCACTTGCTCATCTTCGCATATAACTTCTCCTGTCTCAACGTCCGCAGTGCGATCTTCAAATGCTCAGAATGTTCCTCAAAACTCTTCGAATAAACCAGAATATCGTCAATGAATACCACGATAAACTGGTCCAAGAACGGTGAAAAGATTCGGTTCATCAAGTCCATGAATACTGCCGGCGCATTCGTTACTTCGAAGGGCATCACTAGGTACTCGTAATGTCCATACCAAGTTCGAAACGCCGTCTTGCAAATATCTTCTGCTTTCACTCGGACCTGATGATATCCGGATCTCAAATCCAGCTTCGAGAATACCCTCGCGCCACTAAGCTGCTCAAAAAGTTCTCCAATGCGAGGGATCGGGTACTTGTTCTTAATAGTCACCCGATTTAATTCTCGATAGTCGATGCACATCCTTCTCGTGCCATCCTTCTTCTTTACTAGAAGAACTGGAGCTCCCCAAGGCGAGTTACTGCTTCGAATCCAACCTTTCTAAAGCAATTCAGCAACCTGTTTCTTAACTTCTTCCAACTCTACTGGTGCCATTGGATAATACGCTTTAGATACTGGCGCCGCACCAGGAATAAGATCAATTGCAAACTCCACGTCTAGCTTCGGCGGTATACCCGATATATCTTCAAATACGTCCATAGAATCACGAACAACCGCCGGCTCTTTACTTTCATCACTTCCATTGATGCAAGAATATTGTTTGTCGGCTTAGCCCTAAACTCGACCGGCCCGACCGAACTACTTCCTTAACGCAACTGCTGTCTGCTGCAAACTCCCTTTCATCCCAGATAAACTCTGTTGTTCCCGAGCTGCCGTAAAAACCTGTGAGAAAGTGGTCAAACCCAGGGAGACAATCTGCCTCTGGATGTCCACATCCAAACTGCGCATGAACCTTCGTGCCCTGTTTGCCTCGTTGGCGACTAAAGGTCCAGGGAATCGGCTGAGTCTTGTCCACTCCGCTGCATGCACGTCTACGGGTGCTCCATTCTGCCTCAGCCCAATAAATTTCTCTTCCATTTCCTCCCGTGCAGTCCGTGGGAAGAACTTCTCCAGGAAACTCTTAGAAAAACTCCGCCCAACTGATCGGCTTGGGCAAGCGGGTCTCTTCCACAAGCCACCACTCTCGGGCGTAATCCACTAGCTGAATGCGCACCACATAAACTCTTTTGTCCTCTGGAATCTGTGCCGCAATCAGTAAATTCTCCATGTCTACTAGCCACTGCTCGGCTGGCAACGGCTCCTCCAAACCAGTGAATGTAGACGGACCCAAACGTCTGAAATCTGCCACGGTCCCTACTCGGTCAACTGGTTTAGCTCCAGCGTTGTTTACAGACTGCCGAACGATCTGCAAACCTTCTTGAAACGAGTCTGCTTGCTGCTGGATCAGCTCAGTCTGCCTCTTCTGATTTTCCAGCATTCCTCTTATTACTCCCAGCATGGCGGCTTCGTCCACACGCCTCTGGTACGTCTTCAATTTCTTACCGGCCATAATCCTGAACTCAAAATACCCAACATTAGCATGATGATAGATTTTGAATATAGATCAAGGCTAGAACTCCAAGATACTTAAATAGAGTACCGCATTGTAACTATGCCGCGGTATCATAGCCACAATTACATAACTCCATCCAAGTCGCCTAAGTCCTAGAGATAACAAGGAATCAGGTTTTCGAATCGATATGTAAAGGAAGTTTGCACATCGTAAAATATATAATCAGGAAGAATGTGATTCAAGAATGGTAAAACGGTCAAGGTGGCAGGACATGTTTCCTAAACACTGGTATTCTGATTCGTGTATTGGGTACAATACCCAACTACAAAAGAATCAACCCGACTATCCTATGGCTCTGATACCAAAAGAACCATGTCACGCCCCGCTTCCCAGAGTACGCTAGATTGGGCACATGACATAGCCAACCATGCTACCTGTGGGTAGGAAGTATCCATCCACAGTCACATTACGGCTGTAGAGATATCAAGAACAAGATAAAACTATCTAAAACATGTCCATAATCCAGAATAACAGGAGTCAATAATAAATAAATGCGGAAGCAAATGGTCCAATACAAATAACTGAAAAGTGTGTCCCATAATGCGGGCTCAAATCAGGAAATAAATGCAGGAAATAAAACTAACTACTACTGAACTCACAGCTCAGCATGCTGGCTGAAATACTCCTGCTCGAACTGCAACAGCGGTACGGAATCTGGGCCATGCAAAACCCAGACGTCAGCGCGTCATGTCATCAAGTAATATAATATGAACAGTGTAGCAGGCAATGTAATATAAACATGAATACAACAAAAATAACAATAATATGAATCATACCAGTACAGGGTAGCGTGCAGTGGGTAAACTAAACTGTTCTATCAGATTTTCTATTCTAAAGTCTTTGAAATCAATTGATGAATCATCGATGTAACTCAATAGTATCTCGTACATACCCGGGACCACGGCCACAATATTCTCGGCTGCAGCCGAGACATGCCGCTAGGCACAAAACAGGAATGTGTACACTCGATAGTATCCCGTACATACCCGGGACCACGGCCACAATATTCTCGGCTGAAACCGAGACATGCCGCTAGGCACAAAACAGGAATGTGTACACTCCATACAGGTAGTGAACTGTCGAGTTACAAGTCAGATTTAACCTTTGATTTCCCCATACCCCCAAGTTATATGTGTATGTCAAGTCAGGTATCCATTAATCAAGAAACTAATGCCAACACAGGATCAGGTAAATAGGTTTGTCTGGATAGACAACAGGAACGGTCCATGAGGACTACATGTCAGGTTTGTTGGCATTAGGCACGGGATCAGGTAACAGGTCGGGTCATGGTACATCAGGTCAAGTCAATAGTAAACGGTACCATGTCAGGTGTATCATATAAAGACCATGTGTGACAATGTCAAGTCAAGATGTAACAATATCGTGGGTGTGCTCACAAACAGATATATAAGCAAACATCATGATCTAATCAATGCATTAAACAATAATCGGATTTATTATCTAGCTGTATAATTATCAATTGTGTTAAATAGATGGTGTCAATATAACGTGAATACAGAATGGTAAATGTAACTGCTGTAATCGGGTTAATAAAACATTGAGTGTTCCAAGAGTGCCACGACAAGTATAATCTGTATAAAGAATGCAATTGTAATTTGACCGGTTTAAGTTGTACATGAATATCTGATAAACTAAACTGGAATAAAAGCATCATAGCAGTAAATCAAAATGTAATCTATCACGTACGGGGTTTATCAGGAAATAATTAATTTGACATGCTACTAGGGTTAAACAGGAAGCAATGTATGTAAGGTGATTTACTAAATAATACATCATTAAACCATACATGAATATTAAGGCAAGTTTTAAAGTTGTAATAGGATGTAGCAAGTATCGAATACTTGCCTCGACGAAACGACAGTCACGAGAACGGAGGCGCGAACCCACGCGACACGATAAAAGCAAGGGCTCGGGATGATCTGGACAGAGATGGATGCACTCAGCGAGGCGATCGGTGCCGTCAAGATCACCGGCGGTTCAAGCCGCGACGGTGACGACAACGAGAAGGGTTTCTGTAGAGGTGATCGGGGAAGGTGCAAAATCGGTCGGTGGTGGTGGTGTTGGCGTTCTGGGGGGTTGCTGGGAGGCGAGGAGATGACGGGTGGTCGGTGGTGATGGGTTTCCGGCGAGGGTGAGGTTGCGGGCGATGGGTGGTGGGTTGGCGTCGGGGAAGGTGTAGGGTGTGCTCGGAAAGAAGAGAAAGAGGAGGTCTCGGGGTGAGGAGAACACAGCGAGGTGATGGTCGGCGGCGCAGGTGGTTGGCGGCGGCGACTTGGCGACTGCAGGGAATTCTGCAGGTGGCCGCGTCGAGCAGGGGGCGCGGGGCAAAGAAGGCAAGGTTGAGGGAAGGATGCGGAGGCGAGGGCGACGGTGGCACTGGCGCCGGCGTCGGGGCTGCGGCGGCGACGGTGAAGGCGGCTAGGGTTAGGGTTCGCGATGGGTTTCTCGCGCTCGGGGAAAAAATATGAGGGGAGAAAGGAGATGTAAATATATATATAGGAGAGAGAGAAGCTAGAGAGAAAGAGAGAGAGAACGATTGAGAGAGAGAAAGAGATGTGAGAGGTAGAGAGAGAGAGATGGAGAAATAATGGAGGGGGGCCCACGGGAAAAAAACCTACGCTGATTGGCTGGGGGGATAAAGATTTGTGGGTTAAAAAATACATTAAAGATTTTCAGAATTAGTTAAACAGTGAAATATATATATATAACGAAATATTATATGGTTTGAATATTTTATTAATTTGGGATTTTGGCGCTAAATGAAACATTTCCAAATCGTGCCCGGGTTAGGTCCAAAAATTCGAAATTTAAATAATAGGATTTTAAGCGGGTTCCAAATTTTGAAATTAAGTGTTTTATGATTAAAAAGCATACCCCCAAGTCGGACACCTGTACGCGCGCGTATCCGTCCAAACTCGCCCGTTTCACCGAACGGGACGAGAACTCGATGCACGGACTCTACCACGCGGCTAGGGGTGTCGAGTAGGCCAAGATGGATATTTTTAATTTTATTTTAGGTGCTAAAATTTGTTATATGCAGAAACGACCTTTCCAGATAAAATTTCACGGTAAGTGTCAAACAGGCAAGCTAAATGAAATGAGTAATATCTAATGCTCAACCAGTAACAGAAAATAGTAGTATTGGGCTCGGGTGTTACAAAAGTTGTTGCCGATGACGTGTCGGTGTGGTCGCGGATCCGCCCATTCGGCCGCGGATCCGCGGTCGTATAGTGGCATTGATGTATGGAAATTCCTGTGCTGTTTTGTGATAGCTTCATGGTATTTTTCTGATGTCTGGAATATTTTTATACTTTCTTGTTTACTGCCAGATCACAAGTCTTGGACTTGGCGCATTTTTATCAGCACTTTTAACAGTTTCGGCTCTTTTACCTGGAATTTCCTGCACACATTCTCGAGACAAGCATTGCGATATACAAAGATCACGCGTGTAATAATAAACACTCAATTTTCCTAAAAATGCCGGTGATAATGTATAACACATGTTATTTGGTATTTTACAGACAATTTGCTAATATGTGCCATATTCATACCGAACACCTTTAGATGATTGAAATTATTAAGGAAATTAATGTGTTAAAAATGAAATATTTTCGACTGATCAAATTCCCCCAAACTTAATTTTGGTCGTCTCGAGCAAACTTGTTTTTTAAAAAAAAGAAGCAGAAAATAAAGAAAAAGGAAAAACTAACTAGCACACTTTCGTAGGCAACACGATTGCACTGAGCACGTGCAACAAGCCTTTAAACCTCTAGGTGTCTCTAGTAGGAGGAGTGTTGTCTCCTGAGGGTTTTCAGCGGATTGCACCCACAAAATCCAATAATAAAAAGAAGACCGTGAAAGTTACATATAAAGATAAGAATTGTAAAAGAAAAATTTTGAAAATCAGAGTTTCCAACTACACTAGCTTTTCGATTGATATGAGCCCTATCTTAATAGTCATGAAAAAAATGTTAGAAATCACATCATCCCACAATAAAACATCGTCTTTATTCTTCATTCCCATCTTTCTTCCAAACATCGATCATATATCTCTACATGTATGTAAAAGACATCCCTACACTCGGAGAATTCAATTCAAGCTATCATACTCTTGTCCATCTGCCTCAGTACTTTTTAATTTGATGAATTTGCTCACACATTTTTCATGCGACCGTTAATACTTCTTGAGGTACTAACCGACCAATTACTCATGTGCTTGCTTATTAGGTGTATTAGTATTTTCCTCGTCTTGCACCACCTAAGTCTTAGCAGTGACTCCTAAACCAGTTGGTCTAAGGCACTAGGTGATGAAGCACCCTCGATATATTTTTTATTGCTGCATTGGTGATAACAAAACCATTGTTCATTTTTCTTCACCATTTTATATTTTATTCAATTTTTTTATTTCCTTCATACTTTGGCTTTTAGACAAGAGCATTCAAGGTATCCTCTACTATCCCGAGCTTAAAGACGTGTGCACGTGCATATAGTAGGGTATCAATGTTCAAATGTTTGGCTTCCAGAATAGGAACTATTTTTCAGACTTATTTTTATCCTCAGATTAGTGACTTCCTTCATCTTACTAACCCTTAGGACAACGGCTCATAACTACTTATTACTAGTTTCGTTTAAGAAAACTTCTAATTTTCTTGGTTTTCTTAAATTTTTCCAATATTTTGGATGTAATTTTTCACTATCTAATCTTTTATTATCTTATTTATGTACAAATTTTTTTATATGTTTTGTGCTTATGAAAAGTAATATGCAAATGATGCTCAAATAAGCATAAACCTCCCCCAAACTTGTTTTAAACAGTGTCCTCACTGTTGCCATCCGCTCGATCACAAAAACCTGTAAGCTTGGGGGGAAATTTATTAATGGGGGCAATAAATATGATCGTGAAAATTCTCCCCCAAACTTATTCTTTTGGCTCACTATATTGAGTAAAAAAAATTCTTTTCAAGAGCCAGATTATCCCCCCCCCAAACTTGAGTTAAACAATGTTAAGCTTTGAAAATCATAAGAGGGGCTAAAAAATTATTGGTCAATGCCAAGCTTTGCAAAGACCGAAAGTCAACACCAACCATTCAAAGATTTTATCAGTGTAGTGCACCGGTTGGTGAAAGAACAAGTTGAAAAGAGCCAAGAAGAAGTGGGGAAAAGATAAGTGGTGTGAAAGAATGTGTTTGCGTCTCGTTTTGGAGAGACGACACAGTTATTGTGACGGATTACTCGCATTCTCTTTATAGTCCAGAAGAAGGGGTAGAGGTTCAATTTCATTGTTTGGGAGATGATTCATCTCACCACCCGTGTTTGCTAAAAATGCGAGCTCATCTGCGAAAATTTCCTCAAAACTCTCATCGATACCCCGAAGAATATTGTCATCAAAAAGCGTGGGGTGATCTTCAGACTCCAAAAACGGTTCATAATCAGTGTTAGATGTTGACCCGGACAGCTCAGTGGAAGAGTCTGTATGTGTATGATATATAGTTGGGTCAATCAACAACATATGAAAAGAGTCTAGATCAGTATCATGAGGCTCGTCAAATTCGCTGTTGTCGACATCCATTAATTCGACAGAATAGACTTGAGCAGTAGGTTCGGAGGGTACACTTCCCCACTTGTAAATGTTCAGCTCAATTGACATCTTCCCGAAGGATAGGGTCATAGAGCCGTTACGAAAGTTGATTATAGCAATGGAAGTGGCCAAAAAGGGGCGACCAAGAATCACCGGAATTTGATTTCATGAGTTTGCTATAGGCTGTGTATCAAGTACAATAAAGTCCACAGGGAATGCAAATTCCCCAATTTTTATCAACACATCCTCTAGTTCACCCCTAGGTTTGGTGATTGATCGGTCGGCCATCTGGAGAGTGCAGTGGGCTGGTTTCAACTCTCTGATCCCTAACAGCTCATAAACTGAGAAAGGAAGCAGGTTAACACTTGCGCCAAGGTCAAGTAGAGCACGGTTAATGTGTTTATCCCCAATAGAAATAGAAATAGTAGGATAGCCAGGATCCTTACGTTTCCTAGGTAATTGTTGGGGAAAAGTTGTGTCTACTGTCCTTGACATGAATACCTTCTTGGGCACTTGAGTCTTCCTCTTCCTAGTGCACAAGTCTTTGAGAATTTTTGCATAAGCGGGGACTTGTTGTATAGCATCTAGGAGAGGGATGTTGATGTTAACCTATTTAAATATTTCCGTGATCTTCTCCATTTGCGGACTTGGTCTGTTTCCCCTTAATCGATTTGGATAAGGAGCTTGAGCAATAAGATCGGGGTCCAACATTGGAGAAGATCGTGTGGGTAAGAACGATCTAAGAATAGGAGTGGGGATCGTCTTTGGTGGACTAGAAGAGGTTTGCTGAGGTGTCGAGCCTCAGGAAAAACGGAGAATAGGCTCGGAAGAAAATGGTGGGGTAGACGAACTGGGGTCAGAAACAGAAGTAGAAGTGGAAGGAAAAGTCTCAGCCGGGGTATCATCAATTGATTCTTTATTATTATTATCAATCACTTTCTCAACATGGTTGTCAAGCACTCTTCCAGATCTCAACGTGGTGATAGGATTCGCATGATTTGAATAGCCAGGATTTGGTAAAGGTTGAGCTGGAAGTTTCCCTTTCTCTCTAGTACTCAATTCGGCATTTATACGGGCAATTTGTGCTTCCATCGATTTAATATTTTCATTTTGAGAGACAATGCTCTTCATCATATTATCAAAGGAAGATTGAAAATTTGCCGTCACTTGGATGGATTGTTTCATAAAAGTATCCAAGGTTCGTTAGAGTGCAGAGGAATTATCAGTACCGGCCATTTGCAAAGAATTTTCATGTGGTGCAGAAGTGTTGGCCGGATTTTGAAAGTTTTGTGATTGGTAGGGGTGCTGACTCAATTGAAGTGGTTGCTGTTGTGGTGGAGGACCTCTTTGAAAATTGTTTTGGTTTGGAACCGTGCTTTGATTTTGTGATTGGTTCCAAGCAAAGTTAGGGTGGTTCCTCCAACCCTGATTATACGTGGAAGAATACGGATCGTTTCTAGATCTTTGTTGGAAAGAAGCATTTATATGCTCATGACCTTGAAACGGAGAATTTAAAGGACATTCTTCCGTAAGATGTGATGGATCAGAACAACATCCATAGACAGTTTTGGAGAGTGACATCTGATTTAGGGCGGCTGCTAAAAATTTATTTTCCATAGTTTCGAGTTTCTTTTATATTGCTGACATTTTAGCTCTAACTCCTATAGAAACATCAGATTGGTTATTGCCACCCCTAGACGATGGTTGACTTACACTCTTCCACTGTAAAGATTTTTCAGCGAAATCTTCTAAGAATCTCCCGGCTTCACTATCATCTTTAGTCATGAAAGTGCCTTGACACATGGATTCAAGGGTCTGTTTTGTGGTAGGATTAATGCCCTCATATATGATTCTGCACAGATCCCATCTAGGAATTCCGTGAAGTGGACATTGAACTAACAGATCCTTGAAGCGTTCAAAACACTTTGAGAATGGTTCACTTGGAAGCTGGGTAAATTGATTTATTTTGCTACGGACTCGAGCTGTCTTATGATTGGGGTAGAATTTCTTTAGGAATGCTTTTACGAATTCTTCCCAATTTGAAATAGAATGTGCGGCTGTGTTATAAAGCCACTTCTCGGCTATATCGCACAGAGTAAACGGGAGAAGACGTAGATGCATAGCATCCACAGAAAGCTGTGAAGTACCCATCATAGAGCATACATTTTCAAATTTGGTAATAAAGACATATGCGTCTTCAGACTCGAGACCGTGATGTTTGGGTAGAAGGTTGATGTATTGGGGTTTTATTTCAAAATTGTCCCCATTGGCTGGTGGAATGGTGAGACAGGTTGAAAGAGGACCCCGCATAGGATAACATCTCTCTTGGAGAGAGATGCGGGGTAGATTCTGCGCACCTGTGGATGGTGGAAGAGTAGTGGTAAAGAAGTTCTATGGAGAATTGTCCATCGAAGTGGGTGTGGTGGAGGGTAAAGAAGAAGTAGACGTAGAAATACCGACTTCGGAGTCGATAGGGGGGACGCGGACAAGACGGGCACTAGAATCCTGTGTCCAGCCGAGCATGCACTAAAGGGTTTAGCACAAGTGGCAGCGTTAAGATAATTAAGGAAAAGATGAGTTAGTGTTTGTTTTTGAAAAACAATATGAATTTTTGAAAAAGAAAAATCACAAACAATGCACAAGCAACCCAAAATCTAGTGGTCACCTAGGTCAAGTCTCTAGACAGCTCCTAGACTTCCAGAAGACAAGTCGCAAGATAGATACTCTACTGCCTCTTTGTCTCTCCTGTGGCCAGGTAAGTGCCAGGTAAGTGGGAGGTTCTCCACTACGTAAGTAGTGGGCCTAATTAAGTAACCACTTGCCTTAGACACACTTGCCTTAGACACCACAAAAGAAACGCGGATAAGCAATAGATTACCCATGACCTTCTTGTGTCCTATGTGAGCATGACGGTCCTCAGATTCATGTCTAGATATTTTTTAGTTAATGAGGGTAATGCGGATACAATTTTGTGATTTTTAGGGCTTAGGAAGGGTAATGAACTCCCCACCTAATCTGAATTTGGTCTTTGCCCCTTAATTTCCGTATTAAAAATGCAAATAACCAAGATCAAACACGCACAATTTTTTTCTTTTTGCGGCGCTGCGAATTTTTGCGAAGAAATTTGCAGAAATTTGTTAATGGAGCAGAGCAGGGAGAAGATAAGAAAGATATAAGTATACCTAAAAAATTTGGAACAGTGATACCCTCAATGCGCCGCGGATCCGCCGCGAGATGCACCTAATGGCCGCGGTTCAGCAGTCAGATGACGAGATTCCTGCACAAAATTTTCAGGAACTGTTCCTGTTCACTCACTGAACTCTCTGGAATATTTAGAAAAAATTTCCTCACGCTTAACAAATTCCAGATTTCCTTACAACAAATCGTTTAGCGTTTGTGTGAATTTTGATCTAAAAATTCTGATGGAATAATAAATCTTTCAACTCAAATTTCAAAAAACGAACAAATTAGCATACTATCCCCGACAACGGCGCCATTTGATTGATGATATTCTCGGACTCGTGTTTAGAAAAGTGTAAAGATCACGACCAAAGAAATTTGTAAACCGCAATCAATAACGGTGTCAATTGTAGGTTCATTAGTGAGTGTGGATCGTAGGTGATGATCGTTAGTGGGTGTGGATCGTCCACAGGGAAAGTGAGATTTAATCGTAATTATTTTAGTTGAGTTGAAAATTAAAGGATAAAAGAAAATTGCAATAAAATTGATTCAAGATTTATGAGTTTTTATTTTCAAGAAACTTAAAGAAAGTAAAGATCAAAAATCAAGAATCAAGAATCGTTCCCAAATTGTTTGAATTATCAGGATTTGCAAAGAGACTCGTAGGAATCGATCCAATCGATAGTGATGATAAAGAATTAGGATTACAAATTCTTATCTATTGATGATTTGTTGCTAGATCGATGACAATCAACGAGAATTAGGGATCTAGCGAAGAAACTAGGGTTTCTTCATCACATCCCTTGTCCTTTCATTGATTAGCATTCAAATTCTAGCCTTTAGGAAATTCAATCATCGATCGTTGATCTCTAATTAAGAGTGAAAACATTCAAGGTAGTGGGAGTATGGTTGTTTGTGGGTTGACCCAGGCTATGACGGGGGTTGACTTTCTAACATCTGGAAGATCAATAGTGATATTGTTCTTGACTCGCCACAGTTTTAATAAAAATGGATTTTTTTTCATAAAACAGTAGTGGGAGTATGGTAGAACTGGAAGTGATTCCAGAACTGCAAATGATTACTGAAAATTTGATAAGAACCTAAAGATTCAATCTGGTTTGACATTCCATTGGCCACTCCGCAGATATGGTGGGTAACCTCAGGCACTCGAGAGGTACTTTGGTATGCTCAAAGACGGTGACAAGGAGGTTCTTGTTTACCCAGACTTCCCATTGCTGTTGTTCCAGACTGTGAGACCCGGCAGGAGGATGAGTATAGAGTTGTTCTATACTAGATTTAGAAGTGTACGTGTATATGACTCTGCCAGAGGGTTGTCGTAGTCACTGGGATCAGCGGAAGCATAGTTGACAAGTAGCTTATGTCTGTTTATAGACTAAAGCGGATATAGCGGAGATAAATCATCTATTTCTGAAGTGACAGTCATAGGTTTGACTTCATCAGAATAGGGGATGGATCTGTTAAGAAAGTAGTAGAGTGTGATGTCCTGGCATTTGGATGACATACACAGAGTAGGAAGTGAAATTCCTATACTACGATCGGTTATACTTTGGTTGTCACATAGTGGTTTCTCCACAAAGGATATAGATATAATATCAGACATTCTGGTTACTAGATCTATGGTTTTAGATCTAGATTTGGGTAGTTTCCCAATTTGGGTACTTAGAAAGCATTCTAAAGGTGTTTTAGAATGGACGACTCCTCGCACGGTAGTGTACCTGCAGGTGATGGAGTCACCCTCTCTAAAGCTATCTTACAGACTAAAAGGGAGAGGGGTGTGTATGATTGGCAGATCACTTGCTTAGGAAATTGAGTCAATCATGAGATGTCAAGTACCACACCAGATGTTGTTTTTGCACTAGATGCAATAAGTTGATATTAATCCTATCCTGGAGAAACGTTCGGAAGCGGTTTTAGAACATAAGTGGATGTTCTAGGGATATGATAACAACCGTCTCTTTTATGAGACGATTATTATTTCAGGCTTCCAAGGTGACCTGAATGACAGAGTGACTGTCAGAGTTATAGTTTTCCCTCTGAAGAGGGGCAGTGTTTTCGACAGGTGATCCAAGCGGACACTGAGGGAGGCATGACGCAGGATACTGATTAAGTTCAGTTAACGATACAGTCTAAGAAGTTTAGATTTGGAGTTCACTTATGAACTAGGTCCCATCAGATATCCAAAAATATTCTAAGATAGGTATTGCTCATTTCGGGAGATAGCTTTCTCCGCGAACTTGAGATAAAGAGAGACATAGAAAGAAACATTAGGGCGGATCCACTCACTGAGGCTATTCCTCGAATGCAATAGTTTCACAAACGGGCTTTGTGAAACTGATTAGTAGAGGAGTTGGGTGTTCGGTATCACACGGGCTGTGAGTATGCGACATCGCAATAATTAGCCTTGAGTGCAAGTGGGAGATTGTTGGATATAGTGCCCTCAAAGTCAATTATTGGATCACAGGCACGTGATTGCAATGATTGAGGGAGGACCTATACCGGTAGGACAGTCTTACTCAAGATGATAGTATGCTATTTGGTTTATCTTTATCATCGTGTACATGCTTCAGGTGATATTAAATGTCACTATTGCACATTGATAGAGCCCTTAGGATTCTTGCTTGACGGCCAGCAGTATGATGGCGATCATATACGTGGGAGCTGGGGTCTATAAGCACATCCTTAAAGTGGTCCTTAGTCGTGGGAGTTTCGAGACTGGGCATCGATACTCCATTAGTAGACTAGTGTATACAGTCGAGACCTCGACGAGGGGCGGTGGCCGGTCTCACAAGCCATTGGTGTCAGTTGGTTCACCTAAGATGTATACAGGTGCTCATTGGGTTATGAGTACACCGGACAGGACTCGCCGGGAACAGGCTAGTTGGTATTATACCTGACGTCGGATAGCAGTTCCCTGGTGACATGTGTACAGGTTAGTTCATCGACCTGAGATCGTCATTTTTCTCGTGTGAGTTACCACTGTGCTTTGATTACTACCCTACCACGGCTCAAAGGAGTCGTGCAAACAAGTTTTAGTTGGGTACAGTCCCGAGCCACATGGAGGCAGTGAGCGGATCGGCAGGGGTTTCGTCTCTCCCGGTATTGGGGTTGAGATCGCGCTGTGTCTAGGAGAGCCATTACACGAAGTCCTTGGCCAAGGCAGGAGATTTACTGGTAGGTATTCCAGTAGTATCTCAGGGTGTTCTGGGCTACACTCCGACACGACTTGTACCAGTTTTGGGGGTCTGACTTTTACCAACCCCCTACGCCCGACATACGTTGCTCATAGACAAACGGACCGGACTGTACGGATATTGTCACTGACAGGCTCTGTAGGGTGTCAGGATGAGTTCGCTCATCGACCTCCCTTTTAGTCAATATCTGGTAGCCCGTTACGTACAGCTAGTACCACTGACGTGCTAGTGGTTAAATCCATAGCCAAAGTATTGAAGAGTTTTTAAAGTCCCCCACAGGCAGTTTCTCAAGGTTCGGGCGAAATGTTGCTGAGGTCGTATGATATATGGCAGGCTTCGACCTTATACGTGCAGTAGTGCACGGATCTTGATCGGGCGGATCATACTAGTAGGCTTTGGTTTAAGCCGGATCCTAGTATTAGATTTGTTGGATTACTTTAGTCTCATCGCATTCGCATTCGGTCGGAATGCGAATGCAGGTATGTATATACAGGTGAGGGGTATCCTTGTG
Source organism: Agapanthus africanus (assembly GCA_030015575.1). NCBI lineage: Eukaryota > Viridiplantae > Streptophyta > Magnoliopsida > Asparagales > Amaryllidaceae > Agapanthus > Agapanthus africanus. The sequence goes on from CM057341.1 coordinate 187,136,621, forward strand.
ATCCGTCACGAGTTTACTTTAGATGTTGCCGTACCTTTTTATTGTTGTAAACATTTGGGTTAATGTTTACAAATGGAAATAATGAGCAAAAATTCATGATTAGGAGCATTAATTGTGACACATGCACAAGTGGTGACTCATGGTCTCTTTCTTTGTGCATGTGTCACATTATTTGATGGATTTGAGTGTTGATATGATAAGAAGAGAGAGAAAGGCAGCCATGGTAAGGGTTTTGCTCTTGTATTATTTTCATTTTCACTCTCTCATTTTATCATCATACAACACAAGAAAAAAAAGGCTCCTCCTCTTCTTCTTCCTCTAGCTCACCATTTCCATTAATGGCTTCATCTCCAAACTCCATCCATACACTCTCATGTGCTGAGAATCAATGGATGCTTGAGACAAAGTGATCACACACATTCTCTACTTCAACTTGGACACGTCGGCTAGCAAACTTCGTGTCCGAGTTGCTTCGGACGAAGCGGGAGCCCGTAAAAAGACTCGAAGATGTGGTGCCCTTTCCGACGAGGAGACCGGAGATCGGAGATGCCGCGAGGAGCTAGGGATGGTGACTAAAGACCGAAGGACTCGGATCGATCGGTATATCTTTTCTAACCTTTCTCTAGTTGCTAGTTATAGGTTAATGGTTCGATCCGGGATTAAAGTCTGTGATAGCGCCGGTTTCAAGTTTTGAAAAAGTTTTCATTTCCGCATTTTGGCCTCGGACAAACGGCCGAGGCGCTACCGTAGACTTACATGGTATCAGAGCCACGACATTAACCATTACTAGCTAAATTTCCGAAACCGCAATTTCAAAAACGAAGTTTCTGTCGAATTTTTTTTGTGGTCAAAAAATTATTTTAAGTATTGCAGAAAATCAGGCAGGCTTTTTTAAGAAATCTGTGAAAATTTCGTTGCATGATGATACTGTTCCGCCGCGGAACCGCGGCAATACCCCTCTTTTAGCCGCGGTTACGCCGCCATTTTGCGTCCTCTCTGCACCAAATTTTCTACAGTGGTCTCTAACTTGGAATTGGGGTTTCTAGTATTTTTAGTTTTGGCCCAGATTATTTTGAGTGCTGGATTTGTGCTTGGGGCCCACTTCGGGAAATTTTGTCGATCGAAAATTTTATATATATTAGTTTACAGTACTTACATTATATCTGCGACCGTGAATGTCATTTGATCGGTAAATCTTGTCTAATTGCTATAGCCCTTTTAGACGGATTTGCGAACGTGACATTCACGTTGATGTTCTGTGTTGTGCTGTGATGTTGCGGATTTGTCGTGGTTGATAGCCTGGATACAATGGTAGTACAGTTTGGTTATATTTGTACATCTGATATTGCGGGACGAGCGTCCGATATGTGGATTGCTGACACTGCCTGTTTGTATATTATTCTTTTGGGGAACGACCGGGCTGAGGTCGATGTACCCGTTGTATATTTTACTATCTATACTAGGATTACCCCGCGGAGGGGTGCAAGGGTAGCCGGGTTCTAGAGGGAAACGAGCCCGCATCTCATGGCTTTGAGACGGAGGGGGATTTACTCTAGAATTGGCGGGCTATTCGCCGCACTCGTAGGGGGTACAGGTTGACCCAAGGAGGGGTGCTCCAGATACCGGATTCCATAAAGTGCTGGGTGGTCCATTCACTTTGATGTAGGGGGCTGCCTCGCCTCAGGTTTTGGCGGGTAACTTGCCGTACTCATAGGGGTCTAGGATTTCAATGCACAGGCTATCCACACGACCAGGGAACGTCGGGTTTCAGTAGCGGCTCTATGAAACCCGGGGATCCCAGATTATCTGTATTTTTCTGTGATGCTTATTACATTTCTGTAATGTTGCATTTTATCACGCCATGAGCGAATATTATATATTGATATATATACTAGTAGATGTTGTATATGTTTTACACCCGCGCTAGTCCAGTCCCCGCTCTGTCGTTAGTTAAGTAACCTAACGGGTGATGACGGGACCCAGTAGCGAATGCGGATGGCATATACGTACATCATATTTTCGTTCTTTTGTGGTGTGATTAATTGATTAGACTGCATTGATTCGGATCAATGCAAGCTAAACAAACCTATTCTGATGTTGTTGGAACATTTTTCAAAAAGCTGTTATTGCAAGGACGTTCTCTTTTGTTTTGCACAGTGGTATTCGGTTATGAATATCCAGCATCTCAGTCGACGAGGCAAGGGCCGAGATCCCTTCACCGGGAGTGACCCCTTGGACAGAAGTTTGCGTCAGGGTAATAACTTCACTATAGCCGATTACTTTTTGCTTTGCATCGTGGTATTCAGTTGGAATATCCTGCACCTCATTCTACGGGAAAAGAGCCGAGATCCCTTCACCGGGAGTGACCTCTTTAGCAAAGGTTTTCGCCGCTATATTTTTATAAAAAGCTATCCAGTTCCTTCAACGATATCAAGTTCATTACGTTAAAGGTTTTTTCACCAAAAACCATTCGTAGCCCTCTGTCATTTCAAATAGGTAGCACTTAGTATTCATGCTATGTTTGTTGGCCAAAGTCAAGGCATAGTGTAAGGTAGCTATTTGTTATCTTTCTGCTGCATAGATAGATGCGTTGGTTTGGGACAGTCGTACTGCTTTGTTGGACAAAGTCAAGGGTTGGTACGGGTGGGTTCAAATTAACCTGGATAATGACGGGTAGAACTTGACATGTGACTTATGATTTGTTGGCCAAAGTCAAGGTCATAAGAGCATGGGGTAAAAATCACATCGGGAGTTTCTAAAGATACTGAAACTTGCCAGATATGCGCATACCTTCTGGAGTGTGATAACGGGAGTGGATTCCATCACGTTATCACGTGATGATAGTTGGATCCCGATTCCCACTGATGAGTTGGTTTACTCCTCAGTTGACCCCGACTAATTCTTCTTTCAGGTTTGGAGGAGAATTTGACGATACAGTGGGAGGTTTCCTGATTAGATAAATTGATAACCATTCTGATCTAGGTTAGAGTGCACGCAGAGTGTTTCTTTTCTCTCTCTCTCTTTGGCAGCGACCATGGCCCGACCCTAGACTATAACTCAGTGACCAAGTTAACTGAACTTTCTTAAAACACTGGCTTTTGGATTGTCTGAGTTGCATACCTCATTGCCACTCCTACTTTTACCTTTTTCTCCAGAACACCCCGTATTACTATGAACATCCACTTCCATTGGATAAAACCATCGTATGGTTATATACAAACTTGAAGGAACTTGTTCCAGATTCGAGGATGGTTTCCGGTTCTGGAGAAAATGAATAGGACTATTCGGTTGTCTTTTCCTTTTACATTCTCTCAGGTTGCGAGTGCTCCTTGGATAAGGACAGTACACCTATTACGCTAATTGGATAGTCTTCTTTCAAACCATAGGCAGGTGCCGAACGGTGGGGAATGAAGAAAACCAATTAGCCTAACGAAGGTGTACAGAAGGTATTAAGTAAAGATAAATAAAGGGATTAGTAAGAGGGCAAAGTAAACTGCGACTGCTATTCACGACCAAACCAAGTATTTCATCGCCACTCCTACTTCACCTTTTTATTTCTCCAGGACACTCCGTATCACTACGAAGATCCACAGTTATTTGGATACTCTATCGTATGGTTATATACGAACTCGAAGGAACTTGTTCCAGTTCGGGTATGGATTCTGGTTCAGGAGAAATAGGAATAAGGTTTCGTTCAATTGTCTTTTCTCTTTACCTTCTCTCGGGTTGCGATTGCTCCTAGGATAAGGATAGTACACCTATTACGCCTATTGGATAGTCTTCTTCCAAACCATAGGCTGGTGCCGAACGGTAGGGAAGGAAGAAAAACATTTAGCCTAAAAAGGTGTACAGAAGGTAATGACTAAGACATATAAAGAGATTTGGAGAGATGGTAAAGAAATATACGATTACAGTTGTGAATCTGATAATGGAAGAGGCATTACTAGGAATACCCAGATATCCCTTCGAAACATTTATATGTTTCAGTTTCACTATGTATTGTTAAAAGAAAACTGATTTCCCAATTAGCCCTTGCTCAAGGGTATGTATTTACCAGGTTTGATTCTCACATCTGTATGGTTTTACAGACGATGGGTGGGAGTAAGTTATTGGGAATTGGGTGATCATCCTCATTATATCGGGATTCGTTATAATTGGTGATATTTGAGAAAATCGCCTGGGTTGTTTGCCGGACAGCAAATATTTGGTTTTGAATATCCGTTGTTATACACCAATTTCAAATTGATATATCTGTACGTTTATTTTTATAAAATAAGATATAACTTTTTGAAATTATGTCTATGACATTTACCTATATCAGTGGATGGTTAGGTAAGGAGCATTAAATAGCGGTGTAATTCTTCTTAACCATAAGTACATTTTTCAACCTACGATACACAAGGAATGAGTTATTAGACTCAGGGGACTTATACAGAGTATTGTATGTTGTCCAGTGTCCATGAGGACAGAGGGGTTGGTACTCGTACTATATTCTGTTTACTTATGACTTCTCTAGTTCTTAGACATGTGTTTCGTAGAAATGCAAGGTCTAAGTTTTGAGAAGTTATAGATATAAGAGTAAAGTAGAGAACCACGTGTTGCAAGTATCAGGATTCTTCAAGGTGATCGAAGATGTAGATACTTGTGTATGGTATTCAATTGATAGTAATGATTATGAGAACTTGCTTCTCTTTCAGGTTACTCATATCTGGATGTATTCCTAAGATGAGTAATACTGATCGGTCTCTCTCCATTTAGTTGACATGCACTGGAGACAGCTGCATGATTTGAATCTGGTTCCAATTAAATCAGTGCCTCTGTTTCTATATTGGATATAGAATAGTTCATATCTTAACAATGTTAAGGTACGGGGAGTTGTCCGGCTTATGCTTAAAACCAGACTCTGGATAACTCAAGGCACGTTTCTGTAATGGTTGTTTGTGGGTTGACCCGGGCTATGACGAGGGTTGACTTTCTACCATCTGGAAGATCAATAGTGATATTGTTCTTGACTCGCCACAGTTTTAATAAAAATGGATTTTTTTTCATAAAACAGTAGTGGGAGTATGGTAGAACTGGAAGTGATTCCAGAACTGCAAACGATTACTGAAAATTTGATAAGAACCTAAAGATTCAATCTGGTTTGACATTCCATTGGCCACTCCACAGATATGGTGGGTAACCTCAGGCACTCGAGAGGTACTTCGGTATGCTCAAAGATGGTGACAAGGAGGTTCTTGTTTACCCAAACTTCTCATTGCTGTTGTTCCATACTGTGAGACCCGGCAGGAGGATGAGTATAGAGTCGTTCTATACTAGCTTTAGAAGTGTACGTGTATATGACTCTGCCAAAGGGTTGTCGAAGTCACTGGGAGCAGCGGAAGCATAGTTGACAAGTAGCTTATGTCTGTTTATAGACTAAAGCGGATATAGCGGAGATAGATCATCTATTTCTGAAGTGACAGTCATAGGTTTGACTTCATCAGAATAGGGGATGGATCTGTTAAGAAAGTAGTAGAGTGTGATGTCCTGGCATTTGGATGACATACACAGAGCAGGAAGTGAAATTCCTATGCTACGATTGGTTATACTTTGGTTGTCACATAGTGGTTTCTCCACAAAGGATATAGATATAATATCAGACATTCTGTTTACTAGATCTATGGTTTTAGATCTAGATTTAGGTAGTTTCCCAATCTGGGTACTTAGAAAGCATTCTAAAGGTGTTTTAGATTAAACGACTCCTCGCACGGTAGTGTACCTGCAGGTGATGGAGTCACCCTCTCTAAAGCTATCTTACAGACTAAAGGGGAGAGGGGTGTGCATGATTGGCAGATCACTTGCTTAGGAAATTGAGTCAATCATGAGATGTCAAGTACCACACCAGATGTTGTTTTTGTACTAGATGCGATAAGTTGATATTAATCCTATCCTGGAGAAACGTTCGGAAGCGGTTTTAGAACATAAGTGGATGTTCTAGGGATATGATAACAACCGCCTTTTTAAGGAGACGGTTATCATTTCAGGTTTCCAAGATGACCTGAATGACAGAGTGACTGTAATAGTTGTAGTTTTCCCTCTGAAGAGGGGCAGTGTTTTGGACAGGTGATCCAAGCGGACACTGAGGGAGGCATGACGCAGGATACTGATTAAGTTCAGTTGACGATACAGTCTAAGAAGTTTAGATTTGGAGTTCATTTATGAACTTGGTCCCATCAGATATCCAAAAATATTCTAAGATAGGTATTGCTCATTTCGGGAGATGGCTTTCTCCGCGAACTTGAGATAAAGAGAGACATAGAAAGAAACATTAGGGCGGATCCACTCACTGAGGCTATTCCTCCAATGCAATAGTTTCGCAAACGGGCTTTGTGAAACTGATTAGTAGAGGAGTTGGGTGTTCGGTATCACACGGGCTGTGAGTATGCGACATCGCAATAATTAGCCTTGAGTGCAAGTGGGAGATTATTGGATATAGTGCCCTCAAAATCAATTATTGGATCGCAGGCACGTGATTGCAATGACTGTGGGAGGAACTATACTGGTAGGACAGTCTTACTCAAGATGATAGTATGCTATCTGGTTTATCTATATCATCGTGTACATACTTTAGGTGATATTAAATGTCACTATTGCACGTTGATAGAGCCCTTAGGATTCTTGCTTGACGGACAGCAGTATGATGGCGATCATATACGTGGGAGCTGGGGTCTATAAGCACATCCTTAAAGTGGTCCTTAGTCGTGGGAGTTTCGAGACTGGGCATCGATACTCCATTAGTAGACTAGTGTATACAGTCGAGACCCCGACGAGGGGCGATGGCCGGTCTCACAAGCCATTGGTTTCAGTTGGTTCACCTAAGATGTATACAGGTGCTCATTGGGTTATGAGTACACCGGACAGGACTTGCCGGGAACATGCTAGTTGGTATTATACCTGACGTCGGATAGCAGTTCCCTGGTGACATGTGTACAGGTTAGTTCATCGACCTGAGATCGTCATTTGTCTCGTGTGAGTTACCACTGTGCTTTGATTACTACCCTACCACGGCTCAAAGGAGTCGTGGAAACAGGTTTTAGTTGGGTACAGTCCCGAGCCATATGGAGGCAGTGAGCGGATCGGCAGGGGTTTCGTCTCTCCCGGTATTGGGGTTGAGATCGCTCTGTGTCTAGGAGAGCCATTACACGAAGTCCTTGGCCAAGGCAGGAGATTTACTGGTAGGTATTCCAGTAGTATCTCAGGGTGTTCTGGGCTACACTCCGACATGACTTGTACCACTTTTGGGGGTCTGACTTTTACCAACCCCCTATGCCCGACATGCGATGCTCATAGACGAACGGACCGGACTGTACGGATATTGTCACTGACAGGCTCTGCAGGGTGTCAGGATGAGTTCGCTCATCGACCTCCCTTTTAGTCAATACCCAATAGCCCGTTACGTACAGCTAGTACCACTGACGTGCTAGTGGTTAAATCCATAGCCAAAGTATTGACGAGTCTTTAGAGTCCCCCACAGGAAGTTTCTCAAGGTTAGGGCGAAATGTTGTAGAGGCCGTATGATATATGGCAGGGTTCGACCATATACGTGCAATAGTGCACGGATCATGATCAGGCGGATCATACTTGTGGGCTTTGGTTTAAGCCAGATCCTAGTATTTGATTTGTTGGATTACTTTAGTCTCATCGCATTCGCATTCGGTCGGAATGCGGATGCAGGTATGTATATACAGGTGAGGGGTATTGTTCAGTTGATAAAACTGCACATTTGTATTACATTTTTCCTACCATTTTCTTATTAAAAAAAGGACTTTATTATAATATATTATACATATGAGGGTTTATGTGTAAAAACACCATTTTCCATGTGTTAATATATTTTAATTAGTATTTGGTAGAAAAATGTATGCAAATAAATTCATTGACCAAATCCTAGTAGAACTAAGTCTACTAAATATTATTTGAGATTATTATGCAGAATTTTCCAAGTTGTTATGCAGAACATATCAAAGAAATCAAGCTATTGAAGAAGACTTGCCTAATTAAGAAGCAAAACTTGGAGACCAAGTCTGGAAGCAACCGAGAGAAGATTTCTGAATTCTGAAGGTGCCTAGGATTGCCACATGTCACAATTACAAAGCCCAAGAAAAATGATGAAATGATCTCCACCATTGGCCGCGGAACCGCGGCCAAACCCCCCTGTTGGCCGCGGATCCGAGGCAATCTAGAAAGATCGTTTGCCAAAATTTTGGGGCATGATTCTCTGCTATATTTTACCAACTTTTGAAGCAAAAGATTCTGGCTTTGCACTATAAAAAGGCACCGAGAGCCTCTTGGAAAAGTTATCAAGCCGAAGAGATCACGAAGCCCCTGACGCTCACGCATCCAGGCTGATCATCAACTGTTCATCTACCTCCTTAGGAAAGATCGAGAAGCAACTAGTTTGTAATCATTTTCTACGGAATAAAAGTGTAGATTGTTCAGTTGATTAATAAAGGTAGTTATTTTATTTAATTCTTTTGCATTTTACATTATGTTTTCCCTCTCTTTCTTTTCATCTTCTTCTCCCAACATGCGCGAGTAATTCTCCAATTGTTAAGGTTCGTAGGATTAGGGTAGGCTAATGGACGATGAAAATAACTAAACCCTTTTTAAGTCCTATAAAGTTTAAGAACTTTATCAAAAGAATCATTAACATCCTAATCGGGGGCGCTAGCAATTTTTTGCTAGTTCCGACCGCAATTAGATATTAGATTAATGATTGTTTTGGTAAAGGCTGGATATGAACGGAGTTCCGAGTCGAGATAAGAGTTAAAAGTGGGATTCCTTTTCCCCCCAGAAACCCTAATCTACACACATCACCGTCGTTCTAGTTCTAAATCTATTAATGGATAAAAAGGGTAAATTTTAATTAATCGTCCATAACTACTAAATCCTAACGAACCCTACAAGCCCTCTTATTATATTATCTACATCTTTAAAATAATCTAGATCTATATTTTATATTCTTGTTTAACGTAGATCTAGAAACCATTCTATAAAATTCTTTATTCCTCCTCTCTTTCTCAACACATCTAAAGTAAAAGTAAAAGGTTCCACGTTTCCCAGAGGACGACCCGTACTCATCTCGGTCTAGCTACACGCGACACCGTTATTGATTGCGGTTAACTACAAACAAAAACACTTTTTCACATCAATCAAATGGCGCCGTTGCCGGGGATCCGTGCGTAATTTTTTATTCTTACTATTTGTGTTGAATTCTTATACGATCTATATCATAAATAAAACAAAACTGCAAATTGTATATTTAACGATTATTGTGTGAATTTTGCGAGGAAATCTGGAATCACAGACTTGAGGAAACAGGAGATCTAGGGTTACAAACTTCTCTGGTAAGATTCTCAACTCCTTCTCTCTCCTCTCAAATCCAATAAAATATCTTTTCTGCAGGATTCTTTGCAAAATATCGCCACTCAAAAATCTTTTTGCAAAGTTTTGTTATTGGTTTGTTATTTCATATTTTAATACGGAATTTTAAGGGGCAAGGACCAAATCAAGATTAGGTGGGGATTTCATCACCCTTCCTAAGCCCCACAAATCACAAACCAAGCATATAGATCAACCCTTCATTAATTTAAAAAATATCTAGACCAGACTCTAAGGACCGTCGCGCTCAATAAGGACAGAGGAAGGTCGTGGGTAATCTATCGTTTATCCGTATTATTTTTGTAGTGCCTAGGCAAGTGTGTCGAAGGCTAGTGGTTTTTAATTAGGCCCACGACGTGGTTCCTTCCCACTTACCTGGCACTTACCTGGCTACAAGGGTAGTACGGAGACGGTAGAGGATTTATCCTGCGGCTTGTCCTTTGGAAGTCTAGGAGCGGTCTAGAGACTGGACCTAGGTAACCATAGTTCTAGGGTTGTGCATTTTTGTGATTTTTCTAAATCCGTCTTTTTTTTTAAAACAAACCAATTACTTTCTCTCCTTTTTACCCCTTCCCCCTTCTTCTCTTCTTATAATGGGTGACCTAAACAGAAGAACACTTGCCGAGCTTTGCTGTCCACAACCAGATATCTCTTGTTTTCGAAATCCCTTCGGTATACCGTCCGGCTCTTCCATATCCTTAAGAGATCATATAGAACAAGCAGGAAGAAACAGTTGGCCACCTCAGTCTAGGTCTTATCAACCGTATCCTAATCCTACACCTGTTTCAGTTCATACCCAGAGTGAGGAAGCCCCTAGACGAATGTCCATTGCTGAGCATATAGCTAGGTCTAGAGGCCAAAGTTTCAACCCGGACCAATATCAACTATCACCACCACTGTCCGGAGAAGAGTTTGATATGTGGTTTGTATATAGCCAACCAACCAACCCATATCAATATTCTTCGTATCATAATATTGATCCTACTCCTACCCAAGTTCAGCAACCATTCTGTTCCTATCAATCCAATCCGACCTTTCCACCTACTCTAGACAGTTCTTCTCATCAGTCATTTAGGAGTTTTAATTATCCACAGGAATTTCAATCTTATACTGAAACCCCTTATCAACCCAAGACTAGTCTGGAGCAGACATTAGAAAAATTTATGGAACTGACGAATCAAATTATGAAGGATTTGCGTAGTAAGACAGAACTGTACACCCTTCCTAATCAAACCTCCCCATTCCAAACTGAACTCCACAACTCCAGTTTCATAGATTCATCAAGTACAATGTCTGATAAGTTGTGTGACTTTGTAGTGTTTGATTTACCCGATTGTGAAGGGTCCATTTCAAGTGAAACCATACCCAACCCTTGTGATCTCTACACCTCCACTCTTGAACCAAAACTGATTGAAAACCATACTTTTGATGAGGAGTTTGAGAATTTTAACCTTCACTTGAATGAGGTGATTGACGTTGGGGATATTTTGATTGATGAACCCGAAATTTTGGATGATTTTGTACCACCAATTCATCAAATCCTTTCACTTCCTTGTGGTCATCATCTTGAGCCTTTAATTCTTCCAGAATCCCAAATATGTCATGAAGTTGATGATAATGGTATACCCGAAGATCAGACCGAAATACAGCCTCCATCTTCCACATCTGGTTCAGCAACACTCGACACACCAATTTGTTTACCCATTTCACCTTCTACTTTCTCCGGTTCTTCTTCTGTTTCTATAGTTTCAGTGAGTTTTGATGAATCACAATCCGTTAATTCAAGTTCAACAATACCAGAAATTCAACTTGATTTGGATATTTTTGAAAATGAGGTAAATGAGTTTTTCGAGTCCTCTACCTCAATGATTTTTGATGAATCAAGTAGGATAAATTCTGGCACAAAACTCTTTGACAACAAAATGTTCAATCACACCATTGATAAAAGTTTTGAAGGACTTTTTGCTGACGAACTTGAATTTTTAAAATATACGGATTTTGTGATTAATCAATCTCCACCTATAGAGGTTGAACCATCACCATTCCTTCTTCCTAATCATTCACATTCCTCATTCTTTCTTTTCTCTAATTTCAAACCCTTTCCAGACCACCTCTTATCACTTCCCCACTTTTTCTTGACTCGATACAACACATTCTTCCACCAACCTATACGATATACTGATAAAATCTTTGAATGGTTGGTGTTAACTTTTGGTCTTTGTAAAGTCTTAATTTGACCAAATGACTCACCCCCTCTTCAAATGCTTCGTATTGTCTAACTCATGTTTGAGGGGGGGTATATTTTTGGCTCTTGAACATAACTTTTGTCCTCAAATTTGTGAGCTAAAAATAAGTTTGGGGGAGGATTTTCGCTTTCATATTTTCTTGCCCCCATTAATAATGTCCTCCCAAGCTTACAGGTTTTTGTGATCCAGCAGATAGCAACAGTGAGGACACTGTTGAAAACAAGTTTGGGGGAGGTTGGTGCTTATTTACGCATCAATTTGCATCATACTTTGCATAAGCACAATATTTTCAAAAATTTTTAGAAAAAAAAAATTCTTTTATAACAAAAGAGTAGAAAGTGAAAAAATTACATCCAAAAGATACGAATAGATTAAGAAAACCAAGAAAATTATAAGTTTTCTTAAACGAACTAGTAATAAGTAGTTATGAGCTGTTGTCCTAAGGGTTAGTAAGATGAAGGAAGTCACTAATCTGAGGATAAAAATAAGTCTGAAAAATAGTTTCTATTCTGGAAGCCAAACATTTGAATGTTGATACCCTACTATATGCACTTACATACGTCTTGAAACTCGGGATAGTAGAGGATACCTTGAAATGCTCTTGTCTAAAAGCCAAAGTATGAAGGAAATGAAAAAAAAAATGAAGAAAATATAAAAATGGTGAAAAGAAAAATGAACACTGGTTTTGTTATCGCCAAGGCAGCAATAAAAAAATATAGCAAGGGTGCCTCTTCACCTAGTGCCCTAAGGCCAACTGGTCTGGGAGTCACTGCTAAACCTCAGGTGGTGCAAGACGAGGAAGATATTATCACCTAATCAGCAAGCACATGAGTAATCGGTCAGTTAGTACCTCAAGAAGTATTAACGGTCGCATGAAAAGGTGTGAGCAACCCTAAATATTCATCAAGTTAAAAAGTACTAAGGTAGATGGACAAGAGTATGATAGCTTGAATTGAATTCTCCGAGTGTAGGGATGTCCATTTCACACACGTAGGGGTATATGATCGATGTTTGGATGAAAGATAGGAATGAAGAATAAAGATTATGTTTTATTGAGCGATAATGAATTTCTAACATCTTTTCATGACTATTAAGATAGGGCTCATAACAACTGAAAAGCTAGTGTAGTTGGAAACTCTTCTTTTCAAAGCCTTTCTTTTATGGTTCTTATCTTTATATGTAAATTTCACCATCTTTCTTTTATTATAGGATTTTGTGGGTGTAATCCGCTGAAAACCCTCAGGAGACAACACTCCTCCTACTAGGGACACCTAGAGGTTTAATGGCTTGTTGCCCGTGCTCAGTGCAATCGTGTTGCCTACGAAAGTGTGCTTAGTTTTCTCCTTTCTTTTTCTCCTCTTGAATAAACTAGTTTGCTCGGGACGATCAAAGATAAGTTTGGGGGTATTTGTTCAGTTGATAAAACTGCACATTTGTATTACATTTTTCCTACCATTTTCTTATTAAAAAAAGGACTTTATTATAATATATTATACATATGAGGGTTTATGTGTAAAAACACAATTTTCCATGTGTTAATATATTTTAATTAGTATTTGGTAGAAAAATGTATGCAGATAAATTCATTGACCAAATCCTAGTAGAACTAAGTCTACTAAATATTATTTGAGATTATTGTGCAGAATTTTCCAAGTTGTTATGCAGAATATATCAAAGAAATCAAGCTATTGAAGAAGACTTGCCTAATTAAGAAGCAAAACTTGGAGACCAAGTCTGGAAGCAACCGAGAGAAGATTTCTGAATTCTGAAGGTGCCTAGGATTGCCACATGTCACAATTACAAAGCCCAAGAAAAATGATGAAATGATCTCCACCATTGGCCGCGGAACCGCGGCCAAACCCCCCTGTTGGCCGCGGATCCGCGGCAATCTAGAAAGATCGTTTGCCAAAATTTTGGGGCATGATTCTCTGCTATATTTTACCAACTTTTGAAGCAAAGGATTCTGGCTTTGCACTATAAAAAAGCACCGAGAGCCTCTTGGAAAAGTTATCAAGCCGAAGAGATCACGAAGCCCCTGACGCTCACGCATCCAGACTGATCATCAACTGTTCATCTACCTTCTTAGGAAAGATCGAGAAGCAACTAGTTTGTAATCATTTTCTACGGAATAAAAGTGTAGATTGTTCAGTTGATTAATAAAGGTAGTTATTTTATTTAATTCTTTTGCATTTTACATTATGTTTTCCCTCTCTTTCTTTTCATCTTCTTCTCCCAACATGCGCGAGTAATTCTCCGCTTGTTAGGGTTCGTAGGATTAGGGTAAGCTAATGGACGATGAAAATAACTAAACCCTTTTTAAGTCCTATAAAGTTTAAGAACTTTATCAAAAGAGTCATTAACATCCTAATCGGACGCGCTAGCAATTCTTTGCTAGTTCCGACCGCAATTAGAGATTAGATTAATGATTGTTTTGGTAAAGGCTGGATATGAACGGAGTTCCGTGTCGAGATAAGGGTTAAGAGTGGGATTCATTTTCCCTCCAGAAACCCTAATCTACACGCATCACCGTCGTTCTAGTTCTAAATCTATTAATGGATAAAAAGGGTAACTTTTAATTAATCGTCCATAACTACTAAATCCTAACGAACCCTATAAGCCCTCTTATTATATTATCTACATCTTTAAAATAATCTAGATATATATTTTACATTCTTGTTTAACGTAGATCTAGAAACCATTCTATAAAATTCTTTATTCCTCCTCTCTTTCTCAACACATCTAAAGTAAAAGTAAAAGGTTCCACGTTTCCTAGAGGACGACCCGTACTCATCTCGGTCTAGCTACACGCGACACCGTTATTGATTGCGGTTAACTACAAACAAAAACACTTTTTCACATCAATCAGGTATCCTTGTGATCCGTCACGAGTTACTTTAGATGTTGCCGTATCTTTTTATTGTTGTAAACATTTGGGTTAATGTTTACAAATGGAAATAATGAGCTAAAAGTCATGATTAGGAGCATTAATTGTGACACATGCACAAGTGGTGACTCATGGTCTCTTTCTTTGTGCATGTGTCACATTATTTGATGGATTTGAGTGTTGATATGATAAGAAGAGAGAGAAGGGCAGCCATGGTAAGGGTTTTGCTCTTGTATTATTTTCATTCTCACTCTCTCATTTTATCATCATACAACACAAGAAAGAAAAGGCTCCTCCTCTTCTTCTTCCTCTAGCTCACCATTTCCATTAATGGCTTCATCTCCAACCTCCATCCATACACTCTCATGTGCTGAGAATCAATGGATGCTTGAGACAAAGTGATCACACACATTCTCTACTTCAACTTGGACACGTCGGCTAGCAAACTTCGTGTCCGAGTTGCTTCGGACGAAGCGGGAGCCCATAAAAAGACTCGAAGATGTGGTGCCCTTTCCGACGAGGAGACCGGAGATCGGAGATGCCGTGAGGAGCTAGGGATGGTGACTAAAGACCAAAGGACACGGATCGATCGGTATAGCTTTTCTAACCTTTCTCTAGTTGCTAGTTATAGGTTAATGGTTCGATCCGGGATTAAAGTTTGCGATAACGCTGGTTTCAAGTTTTGAAAAAGTTTTCGTTTCCGCATTTTGGCCTCGGACAGAGAGCCGGGGCTCTACCGTAGACTTACAACACATTTAGATGATTGCAATTAGTAGGGAAATTGATGTGTTAAAAATGCATAAGGGACTTTGCCATGGCTCCGTTTTTTCGACCCTGGGGTCGGTTGTTGACGTTCCGTCTGCATCCTGTTATAGTGGAGAAGGAACGCCGGGGTGATCTCTAGGCTGTCTGTGAACCATCAAGATCTGGAACTAGGGACTTTGCCATGGCTCCGATTTGTTGACGCCGCGTCTGCATCCTGTTGGAGTGGAGAAGAATCGCCGTTGTTGATCTCTAGGCTATAGATGTCGCCGTCGAGACTTGGCTATCTTTATGATGGAGCCTGGTGTGAAAATGTGGTTCCCTTTTTCGTTTGTGCCTATGGATTGTATACAGGGGTTGATGTGGACTCACCTGCAGGGCAGAAGTTTCATTTTTTTGTTTCCGCAATGCTTTATCATTTCAGCTTTTTATATCGTGAAAGTAGCGATTGCCCAATTATTTAAGCTGTTTTATCATGGTGCCTAATCATTTCGGCTGTTTTTTCTTTTTACTCGCTGCTTTTTATTGCGAGTTGCCTAAACATTTCGGTTGTTTTTATATGCACATATTTTTCTCGCTGATTTTTATTGCGAGTTTCCCCATCATTTCGGCTATTTCATATGCATTTTTGGCTCACAGATTTTTGTTGCGAGTATAGAACTTGAGATCTGATACCAATCTTAGCATCAACATCGCTGCGACTGGAATATGGCCAGGAGCGAATCATCATTTGCCTTGAGAGGGCTTAAGATTTGCTATCAATTTAGGCATCAGCATCGCTGCCGCTGGAATGTTTCCAGGAGCGAATCATTATGTGCCTTTGCTGGTATGAACAAAGATGACTTAGTAAACAGGGTTAAGATCCTGTCAACCAAGGCTTTTCGACTTTATAAGCCATAAGGGTCTCATATAGTTATTTCTCCCTACAGATCGTAAGGATCTTGTAGGTGTATGTTCTCCTTAGAAGTCGTGAGGACTTCTACATGGTGTTTCCTCTTATAAGTCGTAAGGATCTTATAAGAGCATTTTCTCCTTATAAGTCGAGAGGACTTACAAGTGTTGTTCACCATATAAGGACTTCCCACCAGTGGCAGAACTTGATGAGGGGATATTTATTTGTGCTCGTAGATTGTATACAAGGGTCAATATTGGACCGCTTTTAGGGAGAATTGGGGAGTGTGATGGCTTAAGAACAGGTTCAGGTCCCTGTATCTTAAGGCTTTTGAATCCTATGAGCCGTGAGGGTCTTATAGGGGGGAATTCTCATTACGAGTCATGACGATCTCATAAATGTAATTTCTCCTTAAGAATCATGGGGATCCCTAAGTGTGTTGCTCCCTTGTGAGTCGTAAGGATCTCACGCAGGTGTTTCTCCTCACAAGGTCGAGAGGACCTTGTAGGTATCTTTATTTTAACGAGATTGCGCCCTTTCGGGTTTTCACAAACTCACGGGTAGCCCTGCTGTTTTTACTCACGGCGCCCTTTCGGGTTTTTATCCGTGCCCATTTCGCTTGTGGACGTACCTTTTTTTTAAAATCCATGAGATTGTGCCCTTTCAGGTTTTCACAAGCTCGCCGGTAGGCCTGCTGTTTTTACTCACGGTGTCCTTTCAGGTTTTCATCCGTTCCCATTTCGCTTGTGGACGTACCGTTTTTTTTACCCCTCCATTTTCCAATGGCACTTAGGGGTGACTTCGCCACCGGGGCAGCTGTGCAACCAGCGGGACTTGAGTTGCAATCCTCGCCTCTGGGACTTGTGCACTTGAATTCCATTGTCGTCGTGTTTGAGCCGACGTATTTAGTTTAAGGACATCTCGGTCTGTTGTTAGTTTAGGGACATCTCGATCTATGGCCAGCTTCGAGGCGAAGTTTTGCCGGATACTACTTATAGAGTTTGGACTCAGGAAGACAGCGAGCGGACATGAGCGTCGTTATCTATCATTAACCTAAGCCGTGATTTGTCAAGTGTAGTATTTCTTAAGGAATCGGTCGTTTATTGGCCGGAAGAGTCTTTCGCCATTCATATCCATGAGCAAGTAGGCCCAACCTTAGTATACCTTGTCTATGATGTACGGACCCTCGTAGTTTGGTTCAAATTTCCCCCGCTTTGCACTGTTGGGGATCATAGGTCTTTTTACGACTAGCACGAGTTCTCCTTGGCGGAATGTTCTTGGCCTGGTCAGTCTTTCGTATGAGCGCATCATCCCTGATTTGTAAGCTTCCAGGTTTTGCTGCGCCATGAGACGAGTTTCATCGAGGGCATCGAGCTCCTCAAGCCGATGATGGGCATTTTCTTCATCCGTCATCTTGTATCGAACTGCTACTCGTAGAGAGGGTAGCTCTATCTCCAAAGGAAGTACTGCTTCAGTGCCGAATACCAATGTGTACGGTGTTGTATTCGCAGCCGTTTTGAACGTGATTCGATATGCCCAGAGAGCTTCATGCAGTCTCTCGTGCCGATCCCTTTTATTTCTGGACATCGTTTTCTTTATGATCTTCGTCAAGGTCTTGTTGAAAGCCTCAGATAGACCGTTAGCATGGGGATTATAGACTGAAGAGTATCTCCAATCTATATTATGCTGCTGTGCGAAGCGGCTGATCTTATGTCTTCTGTAGGCCGTCCCATTATCCGAGATGATACGTCGCAGAGTGCCGAACCAGTAGATGACGTGTGTCCTGAAGAAATGGAGGATGTTCTCCGTCTTCACTTCCTTTAGCGGTACTGCTTCTGCCCACTTGGAGAAGTAATCGGTCGTTTCCAGTATGAACCGATGTCCTTTAGATGACGCTGGTTCGATAGGCCGAATTATATCGGTTCCCCACATTTCGAACGGCCAGCTAGCCAATGTTAGGAGTAGCGGATTTGGATGCTGGTGGATGAAATCCCCGTGAATTTGGCACGAGTGACACTGCTTCGCATATTCGAGGCAATCATGAGTTATCGTGGGCCAGTAGTAGCCTATTCTCTTGATCTTCAACTTCATCTTTGGCCCAGCTTGATGAAAACCGCATAGTCCATCGTGAGTTTCTTGATCGATCCTCCTTGCTTCCTCTAGCCCTAAGCATCTTAGCCATAAACTGTTGAACGATCTCTTATACAGAGTATCATTGACGAATGCAAAAGAAAGAGCTCGTTTCATGAGCTGATGTCTTGCTGACGCGTCTTCGGGTGTTCGATGGGATTTAAGTAGTCTATGAAGAGTTTTCTCCAATCCTTAATCTTTTCTTCGTCTTCAATTTGGCAGGCTGCTTGTTTGGCCGCTTCCTTTTCTTCAGACGACTCCGAAGATATTTCTACTGGTGCGAGAATCCGGCGGCTTTGCATATCAAGGTTTTCGTCAGCCAGTTCCTTAGCAAGCTTGGCTAATGCATCTGCCTTGCTATTTTTTGCATGCGGTATGCTTTCCAGGATGTAGGAGGGGATTTGACTCAGCAGTTGCTGCACTCATTCGCCATATTTTAATAACTCTGGTTTACACGTCTAATAGTCGCCATTTACTTGGCTAACGACCAGCTGGGAGTCTCCATATATGAGGAGGTTTTCGATCCCCATGTCGACAGCGATCTCAAGACCCGCTATCAAATCTTTATATTCCACTTCGTTGTTCGTTCTTGGCTCTGTTAAGGAAAGGGCAAAACACATTATCTCTCCTTGTGGAGTCACAAAGATAAGGCATACCCCATCTTTGATTATGTGGGTATTTTGCTTTCGCTTCTTCATAGAAGACGCTCCGTCGAAGTAGAGTTCCCATTGGACATTTTTTTCCTTCGTCTTCCCTTCGATTGTGTCAAACGCGTGTTCGTCTGGCAATTCGCAATTTAAGGGAGAATTAGCTGGTATCGGATGCTCGGTGAGAAAGTCGGCGATGGCCTGGCCTTTTACTGCCTTGAGGGGTCGATATATTATCGAGAACTCCATCCAGAGGAAGGCCCATTTGGCAAGCCTTCCTGTTAATATGGCTCTTGATATCAAATATTTGAGAGGATCCACTTTTGATATGAGATGGATCTCATGCACCAAGGCATAATGTCGAAGCTTCATTATCATGAAGATCAATGTCAGGCAATGCTTTTCGATAGGGGAGTAGTTGTTTTCTGCCCCCAGGAGAACTCGACTCAAATAGTAGAGAGCTCTCTCCTTTCCTTGATCGTTCTCCTGTGCCCATAGCACATCTAGAGAACCTTCAAGGGCTGTTGTATACAGGATGATGGGCTTTCCCTTGACTAGAGTGGTCAGTACCGGTGGGTTCTGCAGATATTGCTTGATTTCGTCCATTGCATCTTGGCATCTACGATCCCAAATGAACGGGGTCCCATTCTTCATTAGATGGTTGTAGGGACTGCATTTTCCGGAGAGGTTGGCTATGAACCGCCGGATATAAGCGAGCTTCCCTTGGAGAGACCGCGGTTGTTTAAGACTTCTTGGCGAGGGTATTTCCATAATCGCCTTGATCTTTGATGGGTATACTTCGATGCCTCGGTGTCGTACAATAAAACCTAGGAATTTGCCTGAGGAGACTCCAAACGTGCATTTTAAAAGGTTCATCTTCAGATTATATTTCCGAAGACGCTGGAACACTATTTTCAAATGCTCCCAGTGCTCCTCGCATGATTTGCTTGTCACCACGAGTTTTTCGATATAGAATTCAACGATCTCATGGATGAGGTCATCAAAGATCTTTGTCATGGCCATCTGGTAGGTAGCATCTGCATTCTTCAAGCCGAAGGGCATCACTTTATAGAAGAATATGCCCAGCGGGGTCCGGAAGGCGGTGGGCTTTTGGTCTCTGGGATGCATCTTTATTTGATTATAGCCTGAAGATTCATCCATAAAGGAGAAGACTTCATGGGTGGATGTATTATCGATCATCAGCTCGGTAACAGGTACTGGGAAGTCAACCTTCGGACAAGCCTTGTTGAGGTCCTGAAAGTCCATGCAGATGTGCACTGTCCTATTTTTCTTCATCACTGGGACAATATTGGCGATCCAGTCAGGATATTGAATTTCCTGGATGAAGTAGGAGTCAATTAGTTTCTTGACTTCGGCATTGATGCTCATCTCGAGTTCGATCCGCATTCTTCTTGGCGCCTGTTTGACTGGCTTAACGTCCGGTGAAATCTCCAGTTTATGCACAGCTATTTCTGGATCTAGTCCTCGCATCATGGAATAGTTCCACGTGAAGCAGTCTTTATACTGCATAAGCACGTCCTTTAACGTGGCCACCTGCTTTTCAGATAGAAGCTCACTAACGAACGTCGGCCTCGGCTCATTTTCAGTCCCCAAGTCGATTTATCTAAGGTTGTCCGTTGTGTTGTGCATCCCATCTTCCAACTCTTTTGGCGCCGGTGAAAATTCTAAAATTACCTCATCCTCATCCTCGTCTGTAAAGCATTGGGAGAGGCCATCCATATTCTCATGCTCCTCCTTCTTTGAGAATGTTATCACGTGACAGGTACGAGTTCATTTCCAAGCTCGATATAGATATGGACTTTCACTCGCAGTGTAGGTTGCTCTTGGCTCATGCTTTCGTGGTGGGGCTACCTTCTAATTGTCGGACAGAGCGAACCTGCCTTGTTGATACTGGTCTTTGACCCAGTCTTTGAAGGTGAAGCAATCTTAAAGATGATGTCCTATTGCTCGGTGGAAGGAGCAGTAAGCCGGATGATGGACCTCGTTTATTTTCTCAGGGTGCCGAGACTCCGGGAGTGTCATCATTTGATGCTTCATGACAAGGATGAATATTTTCCTTGTCCTGTCTTGAGGGAAAGAGTATTCCCGACCCATCTTTTTCATAAAAGACGGATTCCAGCTGACTTTTTCTCGATCGCGTGGCTTCTTGGATCCGCTTCACTATCTTTGAACTCCATTCCCGTTCTTAATCTTGTTGTTGCTTCTGCGTCGGACTTTTTCCTTGCCACGAGAGCACACAGCAGGCTGAGGATGAAGGGCATCATAGTTTTCTATTTCCGTGGACTGCTGAATGAGACGTTGCGTCCTGGCTTTCTCGTAAATGGCCATTTCGCGGCTGTGTTCATCCCGAACCTTTTGACCCGTTTCCCTTATTAGCTTGTCAATTTGTTCTTCGAACCTGTTCTTAAGCCGTCATATCCCTCAGGTTTCTCTACAGGAGGTCCAATATTGACACTTGTATACAATCCATAGGCACAAATAAATATTTCCCTACCGATTTCCACCAACGACGAGAAATATCCCCGTATGGTGAACGACACTTGTAAGTCCTCTCGACTTATAAGGAGAAAACACTCTTGCAAGATCCTTACGAATTACAAGAGAAAATACACATAGGAATCCCCATGATTCGTAAGGAGAAAATATACCTACAAGATCCTCATGACTCATAAGGAGAAATACTTTTATGAGACTCTTACGGCTCATAAAGTTAAAAAGCCTTAGTCGACAGGATTGTAACCCTGTTCGCTAAGACACCTTTGTTCAAATCAACAAAGGCAAATGATGATTCGCTCCTGATAATATCCCAGTTGTAGCGATGTTGATGCCTAAAAAAGATATCAAACGTCAAGTCCTCTCAAGGCAAATGATGATTCGCTCATGGCAATATCCCAGTTGTGGCAAAGCTGATGCCAAGATTGGTATCAGATTCCAAACTCACGATAGAGACAGCAGCGAGTAGCAAAAAAATGCATATAAAAAATAGCCAAAATGATTAGGCACCGTGAATAAAATAGCCGAAATGATTGGTCAGTCGTGACTTCCGCGACATAAAAGCTAAAAAGATAGAGCATCGCGGAAATAAAAAATAAAAGAAAATGAAATTTCCTCTGTCCTGCAAGTATGTCCATATTGACTCTTGTATATGATCCATGGGCACAAATAAAAGAAAGGGAACTATATTTCCCTACCAGGCTCCGTTAAAGGGAGTGCCAGATCTTGACGGCAATATCTACAGCCTAGAGATCAGCTTGATGTTCTCCTCATTCCAACAGAGTGCGGATGCGATGTTAACAAAAGCTCCAAGGACCCAAATCAAAAAGGAGTGATGGCAAAATCCTAACGCCGACCCAACGTGCTTCTCATGCCAACAGGATGCAGATGAAACGTCAACAAAAGACCCAAGGGTCGAAAAAAAATAGAGCCATGGTAAAATCTTAGCTCCAAGTCTTGACGGCTCATATACAACTAAGAGTCTATCCCGGCATTTCTTCTCAGTGCAGACGCAACATCAACAAAAGACCAAAGGGTCGGAACAAAAAATGGAGTAACGGCAAAATCCTAACTTCATGTCTCGACGGCTCATATATAACCTAGAGACAATCCCGGCATTCCCCCTCATTTCAGCATGATGCGAATGCGGATATCAAATGAAATTGGAGAAATAGCATATTCCTAGTTCCGGACTTAAACTGCGATACATACAGCATAGAAGGCTTATAGATGTCTACCTTACTTTAGCAATGAATCGGCGCGACATTGTCAAAACAAAAAATGAAGCAACTGCATATTCCTAGCTTCGAGTCTTGAAGGCAACTCATATAAAGCCTAAAAGACTATCGGAGATCATCCCACACCAGTACGGAGTGGTTATGACTCATCGGGGCTCCAAACTGAGCCTAACCTCAAGTAAAAAGTGTCATGGCAAATTCCTAACGTTTGCTCTTCCGACGGTAATATGACCTAAGGATATTACTTGAAGACGTCTTGTCTAGCCCCCGAAAGGATAGGAGACACGACAGTCGCGGGGTTACTCGAATAATGGCTTAAAGACCGCATATCGAGGAATACATCAGCCAACGCGACGGTACCACGAACCAAACCGTAGTACCACAAACCTAACGGACCTCTGTCGTAAAGAATGGAGGTTATCTGCATATAACGTTAGGACAAGTTTACTTGTAAACCCAAGGGAGGTAAACTAAAAAAACTCTGAAATGAGCACATAAACTAGAAACTCCGAGACGAGTGAATAAACTAGAAACTCCAAAACGAGTGAATATACTAGAGACTCTGAAACGAGTGAATAAACTAGAGACTCCGAGAGGAGTGAATAAACTAGAGACTCCGAGACGAGTGAATAAACTACAGGCTCCGAAACGAGTGAGTAAACTAATGGGTGTTGAATCAAGACATCAAGAAACGGAAAAGGTGCAATTCATAAGCCTTGGGGTTCAGAACTACGTTTCTTAAGGATCGAGATTTAAGAAAACACTTGTATCCGCTCGCTATCTTCTCAGACCAAAATTCTAGTAAAAATTGTGTATGCCAGCTCAAAACCGGCCAAATGCTATGCATCACTTCAGTCCAATGTTCACCTATGTCTGGATTCATGCATAAGAAACTTCTAAAGATTAAAATACAAAATGTGTGTACAGAGGCAGGATGCCCATATAAATATGTGCCGGGGATGAAACAATCTGTGGTCGACATTTTTTTTATTACACAAAGAAAGGATCACTAAACATGGGATCAGAGATACAAGGATTGACAAAACGATATACAAGATTCTCTAATTCCCTCTCTTCCTTATCCACCATGTCGAAGCGGCGATCCTCGCGAGGAGTCGCGCCTCATCGTTCAACGCCATGCTCATCAGCAAAGGAAGACATGATGGCCCACTGAGCCCGTATCTGGCTTAGCAGACGAACCGAACAATCCCTCAGACGCTAGGTAATCAAACACGCCTCTTGGAAGCACTTGATCTTGTCCTCCTCCGCGTCGAGCATCGCCAGAGTCATCTCCGCTGGATGAGGAGGGATGTCAACAAGTACCGACGAGAAGATCTTCCGAAGCCAAATGGAGCCGGCAGGAAGAGGAGAGCCCCGACGAGCCAGAAGCTCGTACATCACCGTGTCACACTGGTCATTAGTGAGAATGGGATCTACCAAACGCGCAACAAAACGAGGGACAATTCCCACGATAGGTACCTCCCACGGTTGCTGACGAGCATGCGGACGATTGCAAGCCATAACTCTTGGGTTATTAAAAAGTGATTTTCTCCTTGTGAAAGAAAAGGGAAGCAGAGCTTCAGATTATAGAGGGAATCATTCAAGTCTAGGCACAGAAAATGTTTTGCATGGTGGAGCTATTTTCAAGGCCTAAAAAAGGGGCATGGAAAAAGAAAGGGTTGACTCATGGGAATCAGAGTAAAGAGGTGAAACAACTCCATCATCAGTGCCTCGCATGCATGACACGTGAGCACCCGCATTGATTCTTTCCGGGATTAGAGCGGTGCCTCACGTGCATAACGTGTGAGCGCCGACGCTAGTTCAGGATTAAAATTCTCAGTAGCGCTTAACCCACACGACACATGAGCGCCACCAACAGTTTCTATATATGTATAACAACACTTCATGTAAAACACTTATGACCATTGGCATAAAGAGAAAAGGGAATTTGTTATTCATACTTCGAAGAAATTTATACATCGGAGATGATAAAAAAAGAGAAGTATTTACAACGACAAAATACTGAATTCTGGACACGGATTCAGGAACTTGGAAGCCAGTCTGAGTAAAGTGCGTTCAGCCTCGTTGACCTTTTTCTTGTGCATTTTCTCACGAATACAAGCGTCGGGATCCCCACTAATGTCTTCCATCGTCTGGTAGGAAGATATTATCTCCTTCTATTGGAAGACGCGATGCAAAACATCGACAAGATCATCTCTTCGCTTCTTTGAGATCAGGCCCATCAGATATATTGAGTGCACATTGTCTTCAGTATCATCAAGCGCATCGAGGGGCATAGCCTTGTTAAGCCTAGGGATTGCTTCCCAAATCGACCCAACGATAATTGTCAAAAGAGCAGAATGGCGGGGAAGTAATCGACCGTTGTAGTCATCAAAATGATGCATCATCTTAGCATATTAGGCGTCAGTGAATTCCTGGCCCTGACAGCGGCCTTGAACGCGAATGTCCTCATATGGGATGATCTCTTCAAGATCATAAAGATGAGAAGCCATGGTATTTGGAAAGAAAAACCAGTAAAGAGTTAGCAATCAAAATTCCAAAATCATTATAATGGACCTCACAAAATCAAGATAACGTCCCATCAATGATGAGAAGGGCACTCATTGTAAGAATCCAAAAGGATTCTCATTTAATGAGAAATCTCATTGAACTATGGAGTTAAACTCCCTTGAAAAATGTGTTCTACAACAAATTTCAAATCTGCAAAAAAGAACCCTAAAAAGAAAATAAGAAAAGGAATAAAAATTCCTAAAAGAACTTCTTAAAAAAGAAATTTTCTCAGAGCCAAGCTCTGTAGAACAACCCGGAATTGAATTTCTCTCATAATGGGATAAAATCCCAGAAATTTGCTCAGGAAATGGAATTAAATTCCATATAACCTTCAATGATCAAAGTCAGTAATAGGGTAAAACCCTAAGATCTCTGAGACCCATGGTCTATCTAAACAAAGTTTTTAGATCTCTAGGAGATTGTTCCAAGAGAAGAGCAAAGCTCTAATGGATTAAAAATCCAAGATAAAAAAGAGTCTCTTTTAAGAGAAAAATGGTCATAATCCTTACCAATTTTCTTAAACAGAGTTTAAACTCTAAGAGTTTCTTTGGACAGAGATCTAAGCTTTGAAAAGAGAAATAAATTCTTCAGAAAGAAGAAGGAAGATGATGAAACGACAGTCATCTCAAGGGCCAAAGGCCCTATTTATAAGACATGAAAGGACGGTTCAACTCCCCAGGAGATCGAACGGTAGAAAAAGTGGCACCGTTGCACCCACGCGTAAGCCAAGTGAGAGCAACAGTGGAGGGCATTTATTTCCCCAATATTTAACCTAATAAAAGAGCAAGACTCTGTTTGAATTAAATAAGGCGGCGCCTCACGCGCTCTCCACGAGGGCACCAACGCCAGGATTAAATCCTTTGGTGGCACCGCACGTGTTCCTCACGCGGGCGCCATTGTGCAAAGCACCAAAGAATCTATTAAATAAGAGTTAAACTATTAAATGGTTCCGCACGTGCTCCTCACGCAGGCGCCAATGTACAAAGCATAGGAATACCCATCTTTAGAATTAAAGTCTTAAATGGCGTCCAGGTGTACAACACGTGAGCGCCGACGTCCAAGTAGAATTAAATTCTACTCTCTGTCAAACAGAGCCGTCGAATCAAAGATCCAACGGGGATGATAAATCATCAAAATATAGAATCAAATTCTATTAGGAGAAAATATCTCCCAGATCTTTCTAAATAAGAAAGATGCTCCCGGTTGGATCAATGATCCAATAATAGAATAAAATTTTATTTTGGGAATATATTCCCTCAATGTTTCTAAACAAAAAAATATTGCTCTGTAAAACAGAGAACCCTTGGATTAAATGGTGATTAAAAATCACCAATTGATAGAATAAATTATGTATATGGGAGAATATTTCCCCGATCTTGTTAAAAACACGAACAACATATTCTGTAAAACAGAAATCCTTTGATCAAATATCCAACGGTGGGTAAAATTCCCCAAATCAATTTTGAGACCAATTAAATCAATTGGAATCTCTAAATGAGAGATTTTCTCAAAACTAATTAACAATTTTCCTCTACTATATAAAGAATCCGAGACTTCAAGTCTCATATAGAAGGAACCCCCCATATGCTTTTAAAAAAATACAGAAAGCTTCCAAAACAACAGAGAACTCATTTCTCAAGAAAAGAAGAAGAGCTTCATTCTCGAAACTCTAGGTAAAAAAAGAGATCAAAATATCTTTGCAATATCACATCTAAGGGTTTAACCCTTTCAAAAGAACTTAGTTCTTTCTCTGGATCTGAGATCCACAAGACAAGTCTCTCACAAGTTGAGAATTTAATTCTCATCGGAAAGATCTTGTTCTTGAGAATCAAAGAATCAGAGGAGAATATGGATACAAGAATATAAAATAATATGGAGTTCATAATACTCCAGGAACTTAGTTATTTCAAATCAAGAACTTAGTTCTTTCAAATCAAGAACTTAGTTTTTTTTTTTAAAACGATCTAAGATGCTCAAAATAATGATCTTGGTGATCGTTAATGGTCAAAATACCATTAACAGAAATTTAAGTTCTCTAAAAACATCAACAGAGATTAAATCTCCATATAAAAGAAACTAGCGCCCCACTTGTTCCCACATAGGCGCCCCTCTTCAACAGCACCTAGCGCCTCGCATGCTCCTCACGTGGGCGCCACATAAAGAGTGCTTAGCACTTCATAAATAGCCAAAACGGCCGAGTGTTTAGCATTGATTGGGCAGCGTCCAGCGTCTCGCGTGCTCCTCACGTGGGTGCCACAAAAATAATAAGAGCGGCTGAGTGCTTAGCACTGATTGGGCAGCGCCTCACAAGCTCCTCACATGGACGCCACCAAAAAAGAAAAGAAGAAAGAAAAGTGCCAGCACTTCATAAACAGCCAAAGTTGCAGAGTGCTCAGCGCTCATTGGGCCGAACCTATAATTAAGTGCTTCACATGACACTCATGTGAGTGTCAGAGCGTCAAATAAGCGCTCATCACTTTTGCATAAAAAGTAAAGGGCTGAACAAACAGAGCCCAAATAGGTGCTTAGCAATTTTTGAATTAAATAAAGAAGAAGAATAGCAGGCAGACTAAATCCCATATTGGCTAAGTCTCTGAACTTTTCTTGCGGCTAAGCCCAAATGCTCTTTTTGCTGGATCTTAAGTAAAAGTGATCCCAAAATATTATTAAACTGATCTTAGTCTCAAACATGATTAATGATCTCTCATTGATGATATCAAAAATGATATTCATCCTATATCTCCTAAGGTAATCTTAGTTTCAAATATAACTAACGATTCTTAAGTCCACAACAACCCCTTTTCCATCAAATACGGGATTTGGTTTAAGGGTACATCTCTTCACACCTCTAATACATGTCGTTGTAATTCCTCAACTTCTTCAGAGAGGTAGTGGTTCCCGACAACCAACAACTGCTTGATGCACTTCCACATTGACGTGCATGCCTCAAATTGGATCGTGTCTCAAATTGGGCGCATTCTATATCAACATTGTTCACTTCGTCACGTAACAAATACGCGTGCGTGTAAGATGAATGTCGGACTGAGATGTCCCTAAACTAATTATTTGCCTCAAACATGGCGATAATGGACCGAAATGTCCCTAAACTAACATTCGTCCCCAAAATGGAAATATTGGACCGAAATGTCCCTAAACTAATATTCGCCTCAAACATGGCAATAATGGACCTTGATGTCCTTAAACTAAAATAATTGGGCCCAAATGCTCATATGTTTAAGTCAACCTTAATCTCAAATAAGATTAACGGTCCTTAAATAAACCAAACCCAAATCTAAAAATATACGGATTTGGACTAATTCGCGCCCTACGGGCGACGACATAAACTAGTCTCCGTATACAATCCACGAGCAACCAAAACAAAAAAAAAACACGACACGAAGTGAACTTCCGGAGCAGGAGAAAGTGGTTATCGCAATGCGGTAACATAATTAAGTATAAAGGCTTGTGCCTGCAGGGAAGAGCGTCCCCATAGTTAAAAAATCCTCATAAACGAGGGGGAATCTGATAAAAGTCTGCTAAAACGGCCGCATCTGTCCAAACCTCCAATATACGGTGTCATAAATCAACATGGTATTTTCGGAGAGGTAGAAAGATAAATCCAAATAGTATCTACACCCAGATTCAGGCAAGATGATCCATCCCGGTTCGACTCCATCTCCGTCGGTGAACACATATATTTACTAAAGTCCTTAAATGTAATTTTATATAACTCGATGGGGTTTTATGAAAAATATTTTGTATACTTTCAAAATAAATCTCAAGTATTTATTTATATTATTTAGGGTTTCTATAATATGAATTTCAGGAACGTGAAGTATTTTAGTGATAATAGTTTAACTTGGATAGTTCAAGGTATTTTAGTGTAAAGCTTGTCTTTTGGATACCTTGAAGGTATTTTGATGAAACTTGTCATTCTTTTATTTTTTAGAAAACATGGAATTTTATTATATCTTTACAATATGTGGTTTGATAATATTTATGTAATTATAAAAATTAATTTTATTATTAAATAGAAAATTTCGTTTTTCTAAAAAATCATATTAAAAATCTTTCGAGACCGAATACTCCGTGAGAAGATCTGCATCTCGCTCTATTAGCCCAAGGATGTGCGATAATACATACCATCCTATAGCGGGTACCCTAAAATGGGTTGTAGAAGTATAATCACAAAGAGTTTTGATAATGCAATTCATAGAAAATCGGGGTTTTATA
The DNA here is from genome assembly GCA_030015575.1 of Agapanthus africanus. Taxonomy (NCBI): domain Eukaryota; kingdom Viridiplantae; phylum Streptophyta; class Magnoliopsida; order Asparagales; family Amaryllidaceae; genus Agapanthus; species Agapanthus africanus. Next base: position 187,166,161 of record CM057341.1, read on the forward strand.
GTTCATGGTATTTTAATAAAATATTGTATCAAAAGTATGATCAAGGTACATCGTGCTATGTAAACATGTGTGTATGTGAGAGGTAGGTCATTACCCCGTGATGTTTTCTAAAAGTATGTACAAACAATGGAAAAATAACGTATATAAAGTATGTGGTATTTCAAGTAAAAGTGAGATTTAAGTTATTTAACATGATGTTTTAGAGTGAAGGTTGTTTCTAAACATTTATAATAGTGTTACAAATATTATGTAAAAGTTGGTCGAACAATATGTAATTAAAAAGTGAGATTTTATAGTTTAGAAGATTTACATCGATACCAACTCCACTTACCGATCTTTGATTTGAAAAGAGATTTTAGAGAAGAAGGGGGACGATGAGAGGGAACTTACTTTTGGATTTTGTTAATAAGAGAGAGAGATGAAGTCGTCGTGGCGTCGTGGGGTCACCGGAACTTGCTCGATTCCTCGCTGGAAGTTGGTCTCTTGCTAACTCCACTTGTACTCTTCTTATACTTAGAAAATTTTGAGGATTTTGGGTAGAATTTTCAGAATGAGGAAGGGCTAGGGTATGGGGTTGTATTTATAGTGTGGAATTTGGGTTTTGGAATTGAAAGAATGCATTAAAATTGGATTTAAAGATGAAATTGAAGTCTCTGTTTAAATTTAGAGAAATCAAACAGTGCAGGGATAATGGGGGTAGGCCAAGGGTTTTGTGTGCAAAACACGGGGGCTTTTCACCTACGGATGATTGTCGGCCCCGGCCCATGGAGTGATCTCGCCGATCCAATTGTAGAGGGGTGCCGGTGGATTCTCGCCGCGTGTCCATCTCTCTTTTTATAACATTGTGCACATGATTATTTTCCCTGACTTTTCGTTTTTTATGTGCAGTGCACGTGTAAACTTTTGGGCTTCCAAAAATTTAAAAGAAAATTCAGAAAAAAAATGTGCCTGATGGAATTCGAACACAGGGGTTACGTCACAGTAGTGCAAGGCTTTACCAATGAGCTACAAGTTATTTCTTGATGTTCTTAAACAAAAATAACATATAAAGTGTACTCAGGCTTGCAAACTCCATTCTGTACATTAATTTAAAAAAAATCGTACAGTAAAATCAGAGTCGTTACATTCTACCCTCCTTATAAAAATTTCGTCCTCGAAATTTACAATTACATAGGGACTAGTTTATAAATAAGAAAGGGTATCTTGCACACAGGTCATCTTCTCGTTCCCACGTTGATTCCTCTGGTGAATCTTTTCTCCATATCACTCGGACCAAGTTTACTTCCTTGTTCCGAAGTGTCTTTGCCTTTCTGTCCAGGATTTCAACGGGTTGTTGCTCACAAGATAGATATGTCTGTACAGTGAGCTCGGAGTGATCAAGGATGTGGCTGGGGTTGCTCACATATGTTCTAAGCTGGGATATGTAGAACACGTTTTGCACTCCTTCCAATGAGGGTGATAATGCTAAACGATATGCCACTTCTCCGACTCATTCTAGTATGTCGAATGGTCCTATATATCTCGGACTGAGCTTACCCCTTTTGCCAAAGAGAATTACTCCTCGGTTTGGAGAGATGTTTAAGAAAATATGATCTCCAGGTTGGAACTCCATGTGTCGACACTTTGCATCAGCCCAATGCTTCTGTCGGTCTTGGGCTATGCGCATTCTTTCCCTGATCATGAGAACTATGTCCACAGTTGCAATGATCATCTCTAGTCCTAGGATTTCAAGATCTCCAATGTCGTCCCAACTTTGTGGTGAACGACTCTTCCTTCCATAAAGAGCTGCAAATGGTGCCATTCCAATACTCACCTGATAGCTCTTTTGTATGAAAACTCCACAAGGTGTAGGTGATCTTCCCACGAACCTCCGAAGTCTAACATACAAGATCTTAGCATGTTTTCTAGAATCTAAATTGTTCGCTAGACTATCCATCTATTTATGGATAGTAAGCTGTGCTAAAGTTCAGACTCATTCCCAGGCTAGCTTGCAGACTCTGCCAAAACTGTGATCGGAATCTGGTGTCACGATCGGAGACGATGCAAGCTGGTACTCCATGTAATTTCACAATCTCCTGCATGGGTTCATGGGTATAAAAAATAGTGCATTTTAAGGTTAAATCTTATTCATGCTTACCTCCATGTACTTCTTTGCTAACATCTAAGTAGATTGGCCAACTCGAAAGGGAATAAAGTGAGATGACTTGGTGAGTGGATCCCAATAACCCATACTGCATCGTTACCCTTCGTGGTACGAGGAAGGGCAGTCACGAAGTATGTGGTAATATGTTGCCATTTACATTCTGGGATAGATAACGGTTGAAGTAAACCAGCAGTTCTGTGATTTTCAGCCTTTACTTGCTGACACACCAAACACTTGGCTACGCTTCTGGCTAACTCGCGCTTCATTCCATTCCACCAGTAGTGTTTACATAGATCTTTTTACATCTTTGTACCGCCAGGGTGTACTGAGTACGGAGAGCTTTGAGCTTCTTTCATTAAGTTTTCCCGAATAGGAGCTTGTGGTACACACAATCTACTTCCATATCTCAAGAATCCGTCTTCGTGGATGATGAAATCTGTTCGCAGTCCACTTTTTACCTGTTCTCGGATCTTTTGCAGCTTGGCATCACTTGCTTGAGCTGCCTTGATCTGATTAACAATAGTAGACTGGACTTGTAAGTTCATTAAATACGAAGCGTTACCTGGCATAACTACTTCTATCTCCATCCCAAGCAATTCCTGTTGTAGCTTCCACTGAGCGGTGAGATTCATTGATAGTGGCAGACGACTAAGTGCATCAGGAACTACATTCACCTTCCCTGGATGATATTGTAGGTTGATGTTGAAGTCCGCCATAAGTTCTAGCTATCTTCTCTGCCACATATTCAATTCCTTCTGAGTAAATACATACTTCAGACTCTTGTAGTCAGTGTACATATCCACTTGTTCACTCAGAAGATAATGGCGCCAAATCTTAAGTGCAAAGATAACGTCCGCCGACTCCAAGTCATGTGTTGGATAGTTGCACTCATCAACTTTCAGTTGCCTTGATGTAAAAGCTACAACTTTTTCATGCTGGTGTAGAACACATCCAAATATCTTACCGGATGCATCAGAATGAACAAAAAAAATTCCAGATTGATCCGGTACTACGAGAATAGGAGCTGATGTCAATCTTGACTTGAGTTCTACAAAGTTTGTTCACATGCTTCTGACCAGATGAATGCTTCATCTTTACGTGTGAGCTTGGTCAGGGGTGACGCAATCTTCGAGAACCCTTCAATGAATCTTCGGTAGTATCCTACTAAATCCAAGAAACTTCAAATATCCTTCACCGTCTTTGGTCGGCCATTCGCTGACAGCTGCCCCTTTAGCTGGATCTACTGAGATTCCTTCGCCCGAAACAATGTTTCCAAGAAATCCGACTTGATCTAGCCAAAATTCGCACTTGCTATAATTGGCATAGAGTTGATGCTATTGCAATGTCTCCAAGAAAATCCACAAATGCTCAGCGTGCTCTTTTCGATTTTTTGAGAACACCAGGATGTCGTCGATAAAAAAAATAATGAACTTGTCTAAGTACTCTCGGAAAACATGGTTCATCAGATTCATAAATATCGCAGGTGCATTGGTCACTCCAAATGGCATTACAAGAAATTCATAATGACCATAGAGAGTCCTGAACGCCGTTTTAGGAATATCAGACTCTTTGACCTTCACCTGATGATAACCCGAACGAAGAACTAGCTTTGAGAATATGCAAGACCCACTTAGCTGATCAAACAGATTGTCGATGCACGGTAGTGGATACTTGTACTTTATCGTTACTTCATTTAGAGCTCGGTAGTCTATACACATTCTGTATGAACCTTCTTTCTTCTTCACGAGCAAATCTGGAGATCCCCAACTTTAAGTACTGGGACGCATCCAACCTTTCTTCAAAAGTTTGTCTAACTGAGTATGGATCTCCTTCAATCCTTCTGGGCTTAACTGGTACGGAGCATTGATCACCGGTTGTGCACCAGGTAGTAAATCTTTGCTGAATTCAAGAGCTCGATCGGGAGGCAAACCTGTTATATCTTCAAGAAATACATCCTCGAACTCTCGAACTACCTCTGGCTTTTCCTCTTCCGCTGATAGAGTAAATACTTCTGCATCCTTCGGCTTGGCTTAGAAGATTCCTGGCTCCAAAGTTATCTCTCAAATCTTGAAGTAAAAGACTGGGTGGTCTGGTATCTCAAATACTACCTTCCTTTGATGGCAGTCAATCATAGCATAGAAAACTCCCAGCCATTCCATTCCCAACACAACATCGAAGTTTGGGATATCCAGTACTTTGAAATTCGTGTAAAATTCTCGTCCGTAAACTACAACTGGACACTGATCCAATCCCATAGTTGCCTTCAATACTCCATTCCCGGAACTGACATTCCAGCTTGAAATGATTGGCTTCACGGGAATCGCATGTGTTCTCACAAAACGTTGGGATAGGAAGCAGTATGACGCTCCAGTGTCGAACAGTGCGAGTGTAGGAAGGGTGGCTACTAGTATAGTACCTAAGTTATGTTGGATATGTTTAGGTATAGGAAAAGAATATATTGATGTATAAGGATTGAAAAGATTTGAAAGATTATGAGTTACCAGTGATGACTTGGCCAGTGGGTTCGGCTTCCTCAACTGTCATTGTGAAAGCCTGTCGCCGGGGTGCATTCCTCCTTGCTGGAGGCACATTCCTCTGTCACTGGGGCACTTTTCTCTACCCTTGAGGTATGTTCCTCTGTGCTTGATAGAACTGACGAGGACGCTGTGCAGGAGGTCCACGTGGAGGTGGAGCAGGTAAAGCAAGACGAGGTGAAAAAGCCTGAATAGCTGGCCGCTGCGGAAAAGTGATCGCTGGTCGGGGTGCAGGAGCTGGGTTGAGACGATGTGGGCAAGCTCCGATAGCGTGAGTGGATACGCCACAAATTAAGCACAGGCCATTCGCATGCCTGCAGTCCTTCGCCAGGTGTCCATTGCTCTTGTAGTAGAAGCAAAAGTCTGGACTGGACCGGTTAAATGGTACTCCCGGTCTCTTGGGTACAAAAGGTGGCCTGGAAGAGGCTCCCCTACCATCTGAGTGGCAGGGTGTTTCACTCCGACAGTCTGAGGTATGCCCTTCTTCTTTATGACGGCCTTACAGCGTCCGACAGCCTTCAGAGCAAGATCATAGGTTGGGAAATCCTTTGTAGCTAGTGCAGCTTGAATTTCTGGGTCCAACCCTTGCTGAAATCTCCGTGCCCGGATGTCAGCAGTCAGGATCAGGTGTGCCACGAACCTGTTACAACCTTGTGTTAGCAGTGTAGTATGTGATATCAAGAAATTGAATATTGAGACAATATCTTACCTGCTAAGCATGGTAAACTCAGTATCGTATTCATCCATGGATTTGCTCCACATCGAGTCTTGTTGTAAGTGGATGAACTATTGTTCTATGTCGAAACGGGCAGTCTCAGGGAAGTATTACACATCGAGCATATCGCGACATGTCCTCCATTTAATCGGTTGGGCGAGTCGGCTTTCTTCAGCCTTCCACCAGACTCTGGAGTTATCTGTTAGTTGCAACTTCACAACTCTCATCCAAATAATCTCTGGCACTTGTGCTGCTGCCAAATCATCTTCTATAGACTGAGCCCAATACTCTGCCTCCAGTGGGGTCTCTTTCCTAGAAAAGTGCTTCGAGTGCAATGCTCGAAATTGCTTGACTTCGGGTGCCTCGACCTCTGGGCGATGCATGAGGATAGCAGTCTGATGTTGCAGACCCTCCAAGAGGCTCTTGATCGCCTCAAGCAATACCGTTTGCTCGTTGATGGGAGCTGCAACGGTAGATGGTGGTAGTAGAGTAGGAGGTGGAGTGTTTCCATTGACGTTGGTACTCATGTTGTTTGGTGAATCCATGACCTTGATAGAAAAAAAGGTTAGGATAGATTCAAGGAATTTAAAATGTAAATAATGTACAGTTACTGATTCTTATTATTCTTATTATATATTGCTTAGGATTCCATGCAGAACTGACTTGCATGGGCCGCGAACAAAACCTGTCATGCCCCGCTTCCTAGTGTATGGGGAAGTAGGCATGGCGGGCAAGCGACGTATCTACTCAGAAGTAAACATGTTAAGCGTAAATAAGAAATATAAATAAATGTACAAGGATAACAAAATATGTAATATAAACAGCAACTTTTATTAATATCCATTATTTACATTACAACTGATTTGAAAAGGAAATGTACAATGATAAAAGCAATGCCTAAATAGTGGCATACAAATGAAAAGGTAATTACAAGTAAAAGCTAGAAGTCTGGCTCCTCTGTGAACTGATCCAAGTCCTCCTGGCTGGGCTCGGTCTCCTGAGAGTCGAGTCCTCCTGACGAACATTCCAAAGAAAGAAAGAGACGGGAATGTCGTCAGAGAACTAGCGCTCGGTAAGTCCCAGAAGTAAGAATGGAATAGAACAAGTAAAGAATATATGACTGGTAATCCGAACAAATATATGTTTATTATACTAACGTATTGTTTGTAACTTGGTACAGAATGTATCAATGTATACGAGAGGAGTCCAATTATCCCGTGGACTATGGTAACATATAAGTACAAGGCCCCGTCAAAACCCACGGGACAACGGCACGAGAGTTCATGTAAATGTCTTTTAGTGTCTATCATCGTGCCACTTTTAACACATTCCGTACCAATCTACCCAATTAAACCCCGTAATGTATATTGTGTTGATTATAATTACAAGACTTGCCGATACCATGGGTACAAGTTTTTCATGTAAATAGGTTCAGGATGTAAACAAGTAGTCATGTAATCAAGTCAAGTTATAGCCATGGTTCGGTCAAGTCAAGTCAAGATTGCATGTTGATATTTTTCTTGTATTCAGGTTCAGGTTCAAGTATACATGTTGGTATATTGGATTCATGTTGAATTGGATTCTGATTTGGATTAGACTCAGACTTGAGTCAGACACTTAAACTGATTTAGATCCTGAATTAGGTTTGGGAGTTATCGGTAACTGCTGCACATGGACGGAAGGATTTGTGTTTTTTTCCAGGACAATTACCATTGATAACACCGTTAAATTTTTCTACCTTAAATAGGCAAGCACTCACTTTCTACAGCTCCCTGAGGCTCAAGAGAATTGATCCCGCTTAAACCTATATTTACTAAAGTCCTTAAATATAATTTTATATAACTCGAGGGGGTTTTATGAAAAATATTTTATATACTTTCAAAATAAACCTCGAATATTTATTTATATTATTTAGGGTTTCCATAATTATGAATTTCAGGAATGTGAAGTATTTTAGTGATAATAGTTTAGCTTGGATAATTCCAGGTATTTTAGTGTAAAGCTTGTCTTTTGGATAACTTGAAGGTATTTTGATGAAACTTTTCATTCTTTTATTTTTAGAAAACATGGAATTTTATTATATCTTGAAAATATGTGGTTTCATAATATTTATGTAATTATAAAAATTAATTTTATTATTAAATAGAAAATTTCGTTTTTCTAAAAATTCGTATTAAAAATCTTTCGAGGTCGAATGCTCCGTGAGGAGGTCTGCATCTCGCTCTACTAGCCCAAGAATGTGCGATAATCCGCACCATCCAATAGCGGGTCCATTAAAAAGGGTTTTAAAGGAATAATCAAAAAGAGTTTTGATAATACAATTCAAAGAAAATCGGGTTTTTATAATTCATGGTATTTTAATGAAATATTGTATAAAAAGTATGATCAATGTATATCGTGCTATGTAAACATGCGTTTATGTGAGGGGTAGGTCATTACCCCGTGATGTTTTCTAAAGGTATGTACAAACAAAGGAAAAATGGCGTCTATAAAGTTCATGGTATTTTCATGTAAAAGTGAGATTTAAGTTATTTAACATGATGTTTTAGAGTGAAAGTTGGTTATAAACATTTATAATAGTGTTACAAATATTATATAAAATTTGGACGAACAATACGTAATTAAAAAGTGAGATTTTATAGTTTAGACGATTTACATCGGTACCAACTCCACTTACCGATGTTTGTTTTGAAAAGAGATTTTAGAGAAGAAGTGGGATGATGAGAGGGAACTTACTTTTGGATTTTGTTAATAAGAGAGAGAGGAAGGGGTTGAGGTCGTCGTGGCATCGCGGGGTCGCCGGAACTTGCTCGATTCCTCGCCGGAAGTTGGTCTCTTGCTAACTCCACTTGTACTCTTCTTGTACTTAGAAAATTTTGAGGATTTTGGCTAGAATTTTCAAAATGAGGAGGGGCTAAGGTATGGGGTATATTTATAGTGTGGAATTAGGGTTTTGGAAATGAAAGAATGAATTAAAATGCATTAAAATTGGATTTAAATATGAAATTGAAGTCTCTGTTTAAATTCAGAGAAATCAAACAGTGCAGGGTAATAGGGGTAGGCCAAGAGTTTTGTGTGCAAAACAAAGGGCCTTTTCACCTACGGATGACCTTCGGCACCGGCCCATGGAGTGATCTCGCCGGTCCAATTGTAGAGGGGTCCGGTGGATTCTCGCCATGTACCCATCTCTCTGTTTATAATATTGTGCACATGTTTATTTTTCCTGAATTTTCCTTTTTTATGTTCAGTGCACGTGTAAACTTTTGGGCTTCCAAAAATTTAAAAGAAAATTCAGAGAAAAAAAATATGCCTGATGGGATTTGAACGCAGGGGCTACATCACAGCAGTGCAAGACTTTACCAATGAACTACAAGTTATTTCTTGTTGTTCTTAAATAAAAATAACTTATAAAGTGTACTCAGGCTTGCAAACTCCATTATGTACATTAATTTAAAATAAAATCGTACAGTAAAATCAGAGTCATTACAAGAGTTAATAGAGAAACAGTTTTCGATCACGAGCACACCTCAAGCCGAAACCACAATTTGTTTCGTGTCCTGATTCTTAGCTTTTAGGGCCCAGCAATCCTTCTTCCAATGTCCCTTTTTTCGACAATATAAGCATTCTTACTTTGTGGCTTCCCCCCCATTCTTTTCCTTTCCCTTTCCCTGCACCTTCTGCACACCTCCCCTCGATTTGGTAGAGGCCTTCTTCTTCTTCCCCTTGGCCTTAGCCTTGGATTTAGCAGAAGAAGATTCCCCAATAAATCGAGCGGGTGTTTCCTTGGTTTTTATCAAAGTGCCTTCTACCACCCTTAGCATGTTGAGGAGCTCAAGAAGTGAAACTTCCATCTTTTTCATATTGAAGTTCAATATAAATTGGGCATAGGTGGAGGGGAGGGACTGTAGAATCAAGTCGATGTACAACTCATTCTCCAACGTAGTTCCTAGGTCCGCGGGCTCTTCTATAAGAGAAATCATCTTTTGGACATGGTCCCCAACAGATGATCCGATAGAGAACCTCGCTTGAAACAATTTCTTCGAGATCTCATATCTTGCGATAAAAGATTGCTCTCCATATAAATTTTTGGTATGGAGAAAGATGGAAGCAAGGTCCATCTTCTCGTGCTGCCTCTGATGTTCATTACCCATGAATGCCAGCACGAAACATTTGGTTTTCGTGCAATCAAGATCCTAGGTCTTACGGACCTGAATGTTCGCGACCGAGGATTGTTGGGTTTTGCCGGCACATTGGACATCTACCGTGGCCGGTGCGGAACAAAAACTAGCGTTTAAAAAAAATTTAGCACAAACAAAACCCGCCCAAGATCGAAACCATAAACCTATACTAGCAAAACTAAAGAGAGCTAAACTACAAGGTTAGAACGGTTATACCGAATGAACCAAGTTCTTCGCTCTTCCATCAACTTCCTTAGCTCCTTGAGGCGTGCTCGAAAAAACTTGGCCACCGGTCTTCCTCCGTCGAAGATGACCACAGGGATGTAGCTCATGGCTCTAGATCCGCATCGAAAGCAAGTGAAGCAACTAGGGATTCTAGGTTGCTAATCTAGAAAGCCTATGATGTAGTGAGTGTTCTATGTGTTTGTTTATCTCATCTCACCTCCTCTCATGATTCTCAACACATGAGAGGGTTCAGAGGAGCTGGAAGATGAAGGTGGAGAAACTCAATGGGAGAGTGAAGCTAAATGGTGAGGAGATGAGAGGAACCAAAGAAAAAGGAACCATCTCATATTTTTCTCCACAAGTGAGGAAAAATCTCACAAGAACAATGATTTTGTAAAAGATATTTTTCCAATTTAAAATGCAACCCATACTTGAATAGTATGCACAAACGAATTAATAATTCATTTATGCACACTATGCAAGTATGGTCCTCACCATACTCCCATCAAGTGAATGCCACCTCATTATCCATTTAGAAAATAATGGTCAACCCAAAATGAGGTGTCCGCCTTATAGAATGTTTTCCGGATAAATACGGATTACATTCTATAGTATATGCATATCTGTATTCGTACCGAAATAAGAATACCCAAAGAGATAGAATAACACAAAGAATAAAATACTAGAATATACATATCGAAATACATATATGTAAATTATTAAATCAATACCAGATTTAATAATCCGGCTCAAACCTGAGCCGGCTAGTATTATCAACTTTCCGATCAAAAGTCCGGGTACATAATACAATCAATCGATCAGAATCTTGCACGCATCCAAAACGGCTACTGATTGAAAAGAAATTCTTGTTTGTGTAGTATGGAAATTGTAAAGAAATCACAACCAAAAATTATTTGACCGCAATCAACTACGGTGTCGGATGTAGATTGTTAGTGAGTGCGGATCGTCCACAGGGACAGTGTAATCGTTCGTCTTTTGAATTAGATGAATTGAAACTTTAAAGAAAAGAAAAGAAAACAATTCAAGATTTATAGTTGAAGTTCAAAAATTAGAAAATCTAGATCTAATAACAAGAAAAAGATAGAATCAAGAATTGATAGCTTGTTGATTTTTCCAAACCAAATATCAAGAATCGAAATGAGTCTCGTAGGAATCGATCGGATCTATAGATGTGATGCAATCTCAAGATGACGTATTCTTATCCTTCGATGAATTGATACTAGATCGATGATGATCGAAAAGAATTAGGGATTTCTAGTGAAACTAGAGTTTCATCTTATCCCTTGTTCTTTCATAGATATCATTCATATTCTAGCCTCTAGTAAATTCAAGAAACGATCGTAAATCCCTAATTTCGAGCGATAACAATCAAGAAAGTATCGCAAAGAAACTAGGTCATCGATTCTTGAACTTGCTAGGGTTTACAAAACTCGTAGGACTTAAAAATCGTTTCAAGATTTGTTACATCATCATTCTATTGATCGTCTCGACTCCTTGACGAGCGGAGTTTTACTCAAACATCACAACAAGAACAATAATTACAAATTGAGATCTAATCATGATGCAAGACATTAAAGAAAGCAAGATTCAATAATTTCACCTTTTATTTATATCAACAATTTCGTTACATTCGCTCAAGAACTATAAGAGGAAGAACTCGATCGTCGATTTGGCTTCGCTCGTCTCCGTGAGTCGCGGATCGGCTTGGATCACTTGCCCGATTGAAGATCGGCTCGGCTCCTAAAAGGTTGAAGGCTTCTCGCTTGAGTGGTACTCAAGATCTTGAATTTGGAATGGAATTAGGGTTAGGGTTTCGCACAAGCCTTGTCACTAAACTTGTGGAAGAAGATGATGTAAGAGGGAAAGAACTAGCTAACTAAAAGATTAACAACTAATGAAGAACTAATATTGATTAGCCTTTAACCCTAGGTCTAGGTTCCTATTTATAGACATCTAAACCCTAGATCTAGGATTTCAAATTCTAAGTTTCCCTCCTAAAGTTTGTTGAGGAAATTTGAATTTCCCTCCAAAAGTTAGTTAGAGGAGAAGCTTCTAGATGTGATTAGTTAGGAGGGAGCTTCTAGAAGAGGTTAGTTAGGAGCTTAATTAGGATTAGCCATGCTTAATGATCTTTTGCTGATCTGGCAGAAGCTTCGAGGGTTTTCTGGATATTGAAGTATATAAAAGGAATGTGGGCCCAGAGTTATGAATTTTGCACAAAATTTTGGGAGCTGAAGCCTTGAAACCGCCGCGGATCCGCGGCGCAAGCAGGCTCCTGCCGCGGATCCGCGGCTCTTTGTGGGCCTTGGGCTTTGATCTTTTCTGGTAATTCCCTCTATTATATTTGGGCCTTGTTTTGATGTGTTGAATTTAATTTGGCCTTCTGTATTGCTACCAGTTCTCAGGTCTTGGAGTTGGCGCAATTTTGATCAGCTCTTTGATGATTTTTGGCTTGGTCCCTGAAATCTCCTGCACAGATCTCGAAACAAGTGTTGCGCAATATAGGGATGATGCGATGCCATGAAATGCGGTCAATTTCCCTTAAAATGCCGGTTTAAAAGTCTAACACATGAAATCTGATATTTTACGACTGATTTGCTAATATGTGAAATATGAATACCGAACACTTCTAAATGAGTGCAAATGTTAGGGAAATTGCCGTGTTAAAAATACATTATTTTCGACTGATCATCTACTACATCATTTTGCTAGAACCAGGGAAACCCTCTGTGTGGGACTCTAAAGACTCATCAATATGCTGGCAGTGGGTTTAACCACAAGCACATCAGCGGCACTAGCTGTACGTAACGGCTACCCAGGTATTGAGTGAAAGGAAGGCCGACGAGCAAACTCATCCAAACCCCTACCGAGCCTGTCTGTGACAATCTCTATACAGTATGTTATGTTCTTCTAAGAGTATCGCATATCATGTCTAGGGCGTGGATAAAGTCAGACACCTAATAACGTGATATTTTGTGTCGGTATGAAGCCCATCACCCACAGAGAAACTAATGATCTAAATCAGTAATTATCGTCCACCTTGGCAAAATATTTCTGGTGATGGCCACTCATGCACAACGCGGCATCAACCCCCAATACTGGGAGAGAGGAATCCCCGACAATCCGCTCACTGCCTCCATGTGGCTCGGGACTGTACCCAACTAAAACCTGTTTGCATGAATCCTTTGAGGCGTGGTAGGGTAGTAATCAAAGCACAGAGGGAACTCACACGAGACAAATGATGATCTCAGGTCGACAGACTAACCTGTACTCATGTCACCCGGGAACTGCTATCTGACAATAGGTATAATACCAACTAGCATGTTCCTGGTGAGTCTGCCCAGTGTACTCATAACCCAATAAGCACCTGTATACTATCTTAGGTGACTGACTGACACCAATGGCTTGTGAGACCATCAATTAACCTTATCATTGCAGAAAGAAACAAAAATAGAACGTACGCTTATACCATCCGCATTCGCCATGGGGCCCCGTCATGCACCGTTAGGTTACTTAACTAACGGCAGAGCAGGGGCTGGACTAGCGTGGGTGCAAAAAATAAGCAGCATTTATTATATAATATATATATATATAGCCATTCGTCACACGTAATAATATCCATTCCAGATCACAGCACAGCAACACAAATGAATATATTGGATATACTAGGATTTCCGTGTTTCGATTTTGCCTACAACGAAAAATGGATTCCATGGTCGTGATGAATAGCCAAACCCCATCCTAGACCCCTATGGGTGCGGCAAACTACCCTCCAAATTCCCGAAGTGAAGCAACCTTCCTCAATAAAATGAGTAGGCTACTCGGCACTTCAAGAACCCGGTAGTTTGTGCACCCCTCCTTGGGTCAATCCTAGGTGCAAAGAAAAGTAAATGAAATAATACAACGGTGGCGACAACCTCAACTCGGATGTGCCCCGCAAAAGAATATTACATCAATTTACAAATATACATGAATGAAAGAAAAGAACACTCTTCTCACATCCCCCGGCTATTCATTCACGACGATCTAATACTTCATATTCACAAACTAACAACAAAATACAAGATATGTGCAACCCTCAATAATCGACATATAGCAATTAGCAGACGTTTAGCAACACATATAAATACACAATACACAGATAAGCAAGAATTTAGAATTTCGATCGATTAAAACTTTCTGCATTTACCCCATGCACAAACCAGTACACAAAAAAATCTGGGCAAAAACCAAATGTACCAAAAATCATATTTCCAAGAACCTGAACCCCAGAAAAAAAATGGACCACATTGGCCACAATTAGGCCTCAGATCCGCGGCCAAATGACCTATTTGGCCACGGATTAGCGGCCGAATTGTGAGTTAATGTGCTCAAAAAAAATTCTTGGTCCTATGAATGCCTACACATAATTTTAAGGTCACTGAAATAATATTTTGAACAAGTTTAAAATTCAGACAGCAAGCATATCTTGGAAATGTAATTTCGGATAATTTCCGTCGATCGAAGTTCTAAATACGTGCTAACTAGCTAGTTAAGCTTTAAGTAGGCCCTGATACTTGTGTAAGTCGATATCGCACAACCCACATGGTTTGTGGGGATGCGGAATGCACAAAAAACGATTTTTAGACTTGCAACATCGACCAAACAACCAAGATCATTCAGAAACCCTAACTAGCTAAACTATAAAGAGGTTCTAAAATACTTGTGAAAGAGTTTTATACCTCTAGAATACAAGTCCTTCGGATTTTCTTCTCCTCTTCTTAAGCTCTTAGAGGGTTTGAATCAAGCTCGGTCGTCGGCCTCCTCGTATCGAAGACGATCCATCCGAGAGGCTATAGTTCAAGCTCTAACCTCAAGAATGAGGTAACTAAAATACCTAGTTTGCTAATCTAGGTAGCTTAGAAGATGTAGAGAGTTAATTGAAGTATTTTATCTCAAGGAACCCTATGATTCACAACACATGTGAAGGTTAGGGTTTGAGGAAGAAGGACGAGAGCAAAAATGGAAAGAGAAAGAATAAAAAACCCAAATGAGGAAGTATTGGAGCAAGTGAAGAATGGCTAAGTCTTTCTCAATAATCAAGCATACAATATTTCTCCACAGAAAAATACAACCATGCTTGAATAGTAAAGTCAAATGAATAAACAATAAGACTTAGCCATGCTTCTACCATGCCATAAATATCTCCATTTCCACCTCATTAATCTATTTTCCAAAAATAGATAAAACTGATAATGAGGTGTCCCCTTCTAGAAGAATCTCTTGTATAATTACAAGAATGCTCTCACCGTATATACATACCCGTATTCATAGTGCAAAAAATACGAATACAAAGAGATAAAAATAATCCAGTAATATAATACTAGAATGCGGCTTAATCATAATCCCACTAGTATTATCCATCCGAACAACATCCGTGCAGCTAGTACACGTATATAATCGGAACCCTACACGTAAAACCATACGGCCTCTACATCGTTTCGCCTGAACCTGGTAAACCCTCTGTGTGGGACTCTAAAGACTCGACAGTACGCTGGTGGTGGGTTTAACCACAAGTCTGTCAGTGGCATTAGCTTTACGTAACGGCTACCCAGGTACCTGTCGAAAAGAAGTCTGACGAGCGAACTCATCCGAACCCCTACTGAGCCTGTCTATGACAATCTCCGTGCATTCCGGTCTGTTCTTCTGAGAGTATCGCATGCCGGGTCTAAGGGGTGGAAAACGTCAGACCCCTAATAACCTGACAAGTCGTGCCGATGTGGCTCAAGACCATCCGAGAATCTACTGGTCTAACTACCAATAATTCTCAATCCGCCCTGGCCAGGGACTTATGGTGTTGGCCAACCGATCACAGCGCGACATCAACTCCCTATACCGGGAGAGATGAATCCTCAACAGTCATTCACTGCCTCCATGTGGCTCAAGATTGTACCTAACTAAAACCTGTTTGACTCAGTAGAGCCATGGTAGGGTATTAATCAAAGTACAGTGGGAACTCACATGACACAAATGACAACCTCAGATCGATAGACTACCTACACTCATGTTACCAGAGAACTGCTATCTAACGTTAGGTATAATACCATCTAGCTAGTTCTCGGCTAGTCCGTCCAGTGTACTCACTCTAGTGAGCACCTGTATACAATCTTAGGTGCACCACACCAATGGCTGCGGGACCAATCCATCGCCCTTCATCAGGGTCTAGATATGTATACACTAGTCTACTCTGGAGTATCGATGCCCAGTCTCGATACTCTCACGACTAGGGGCATTTTAAGAATGTGCTTATCGACTACCCAGCTCTCACAAGTATGATTGCCATCACAATGCTAGTAGTCAAGCAAGGATACTACGGGCTTTATCAACATGTATATAAGATATGAAATACTAAGTAAAACACATCACATGTTAAGATAAAAACAAACCAAATAGCATACTATCATATCGAGCAAGATTGTCCTATACATACATATCCCTAATATCCTATATAATGATAGTCTCTAGGGTATACATATCCAACAATTCCTCGCATAGGAGAATAATTCGATCAACTTAGTGGAGTGAGAGTATTCTTGAAGTTGGATTTGGGATCAAGTTATCACCAAGTTCGGGTGAAAGCAGAAGACGTTTGCAAGACGGCATTCCGAACTCGATATGGGCATTATGAGTATTTAGTTATGCTATTTGGAGTTACTAACGCACCGGCGATATTTATGGACTCGATGAATTGGATCTTTTCACCATTTCTATATCAGTTTGTCATAGTATTCAACGATGATATTCTAGTTTTCTCGAGGAGAAAGGAAAAGCCTGAAGAACGCTTGAGAATCGCACTGCAGACGTTGAGACAAGAAAAGTTGATGCTAAGATGAGCACGTGCGAGTTTTGGCTCGATGAAGTGAAGTTTTTGGATCACGTCAAATCATAAGAAGGCATAGCAGTGGATCCGGAGAAGATTGCAGTAGTCGATATTAACTTGAATGGAAACTGGTATTTAAGAACAGTCATCTTGGGTAAATCGCATCATTAACGCTGAAGCTTAAAATACACGATAAAGGAGTTTTGAAGACCTGCATCAACCTATCAGAGTGGCGCAGCAGAAGCGTGGTAGAAACATGACCCGCAAGTCATTGAATAGATTTATTGATTCATAAAGATGGTCATTAAAATACGGAAGTCGTTTGGGTGTGCCTAAAGAAAAATTCCGGGAAAAGATTATGAAGGATGAACACAGTTCAGCATAGTCGATACATCCAGGAGGTATGAAGACGTATAGGGATAGGCAACAACACTTTTGGTAGAAAGGTATGAATAGAGAAATCGCCCGTTATGTGTCAAGGTGCTTGGTGTGTCAGCAAGTCAAGGCTGAACATCAAAGGGTAGCTGGTTTGGTTCAACCACTTCTGGTTTCTCAATGGAAGCAAGAATATATAACCATGGGCTTCGTAACAGCCTTACTATGGAGTCCAAAGGGCAATAGCGTAGTTTAGGTGATTGTCGTCGACTGACCAAAGCAGCTCATTTTATACCATTTAGAGTTGGTCAGTCGATAGAAGCTTTAGCAGAGAGGTTCATGCAGGAGATTGTGAGATTGCACAGAGTACTAGTGAGTATTGTTTCTGATTGTGACATATGGTTCTTATCGCATTTTGGAGGAATTTACAATAAAGTTTAGGAACTAGATTAAATTTTAGTACGGCCTATCATCCTCGGACGAATGGACATTCCGAGAGAACGAACTAAACTCTTAAGGACATGTTGAGAGCTTGCATATTAGACTTCAAATGTTCGTAGGAGGATCAGTTGCAGTTAGTGGAGTTCTCGTACAATAACAGTTTTCAGGTGACTATACAGATGCCTCCATTGGAAGTATTGTACGGTCGTAAGTGTCGGTCACCAGTATGTTGGGATGATATTGGAGAAAGAACATTGTTGGGACCGGAATGGATTGTGCAAACTGTGGAGAAAGTTAACTTGATTCGTGATCATATGAAGATGACACAAGATCGACAGAAAGTTGGGCAGATACTGGAAGAAGACCGTTAGAGTTTACTGTTGGCGATCATGTGTTCTTGAAAATATCACCGAATTAGGGAGTAATTCGGGTTGGTAGTCGAGGCAAGCTTAGTCCTCGATTTGTAGGGCCTTTCAATATCAGTGAACGTTTTGGAGAAGTGGCTTATCGATTGGCTTTACCACCATCCTTGGCGGGTGTTCATGACGTGCTTTATCTATCTCAACTTTGCAAGTATGTTCGAGATGAGACATATGTCCTAGACTACTCGAAATTGACAGTGAGGGAGGATTTGAAATATGAAGAGCAACCGACAGCTGTCGTGGATCGACGAGAAAGGGTTCTCAAGATTAGAGTGATCCCTCTATTGCTTGTTTCATGGGGAAATCATATGCATAGAGAATTTACTTGAGAACGAGAAGACGAAGTTCGACAAGAATTTCCGCACCTCTTTCCTTAGATTCGTATGTCCTTTTTTTCTTGTCTTTTCCCTGTTTCCATGAATTTCGAGAATGAAATTCTTTGTAGTTGGATATAATGTAACACCCTAGCATGATTGTACGTTATTTAACAATATCAATTAGTATTTTTAATTTCTTTTAATTATTATTGTTTGGATTGCAATTGGTGTTTGGATAGTATGTGTGTTAATCGGACCCGACCTGCTTGCGTAAAATCCATTATGGGTATTTTTATATTAGCTGTTAGTATGTTTTTATCCTAGTTAAATATCCCATGATATTTTATTGACGATTATCTATTATTTGAAACCTAAAGTGCTACGTATAATGTATTAGATTAGGATATATTTTTCTAACCATTATATTTATGGTTTAAGTGTGCTATGTATCTGTTTGATATTTTTGAGATACAGTGCAGATGGATCGGGGTTTTTAATATCATTATATAGTATTATTTAGCTATTTTGATATATACAAATCAATATATATATATATATATATCCCTTTGTTTACCGCCGAAAACAGAGACGAAACCGCGTAGGTCATCTTGCCTGAATTTAGGGGAAGATGCTATTTGGTTTTATCTGTCTACCTCTCCGAAGATGCCAAGTTGATTTATGGCACCGTGTGTCAGAGGTTTAGACAGATGCGGCCGTTGTAGCAGACTTCGTCAGATTCCCCCTCGTTGTGAGGAGTTTTTTATTATGGGGACGCTCTTCCCTGCAGGCGCAAGGCCCTGCAGTTAATTACGTTACCGCGTAGCGATAACCACTTTCTCCTGCTCCAGATGTCCATTTCGTATCGTGTGTGTTTGTTTTATTTTTGGTTGCCCGTGGATTGTATACGGACACTAATTTGTGTTGTCTCCCGTAGGTCGTGGATTAGTCCAAATCCGTATTTTCTTAGATTTGGGTTTGGTTTGATTTAAGGATCGTTAACCTTGTTTGAGATTAAGATCGAATTAAATATTTTTTAAGGATACGTTAATCAGATGTTGGACTAAGATTTACTTAACGGGTGTTCGTGATCATTTTTGATCCAACGAAATAGCATTTGGGCTCTATCGTTTTAGTTTAAGGACGTTACGGTCCACAGCTAGTTTAAGGACACTACGGTCCATGGCTAGTTTAAGGACGTTACGGTCCATGGCTAGTTTAAGAACATTACGATTTATGGGGTATGCTCATGGGTTCGAGAGTGTACCAAAAACTGTTGTTTATCGGGACCCTCCATCTCTCTGAAGACGTTGAAGAATTACAACGACATATATCGAAGGTATGGAGAGATGTACCCTTGAACCGAACTCCAGCTTGAAAGGAGAGACCATGGTCAAACGAACATCATTTTAGATGCTATGTGTCAGGAGATCATTAGTCATCTTTGGAACTAAAATCGATTTGGGGAGACCTGAGCATAGGAGGGCTCGGTTGATTGATGGTCAAAAGGTTTTTGGCATCAGGAGACTTGGCTAATTTGGGCTAGGGTTGGCCCCTCACAGTATTAAACACTGCTAATTGTTTGGCGCTCACGTGCTCCCACGTGAGGCTATTAAGCAGTGTTAAACACTGAAATTTAGAGCGCTCACGTGTGGCACGTGAGGTACCTGAATATTGGGCACTGTTTCTTTGGGCTTATTCCCTTGTTTTATACATATAAGTGTTAAACACTTAAATCTTGTAACCATCACGTGTGGACACGTGAGGCGCCCCCAAGTTGGGCACTACCTCCTTTCGATTTATCTTCCTATTCTTTTCTAAGTGCTAAGCACTATTGGAAGTCAAGTGGGATCACGTGACTCGATCTCGGTTGTTCATTTTTTTCCACAGAGGTGCTCACGTGGGATACTGAAGGTGTCTTTTCACCTTCTTTCTCTTCTTTTCCTGAGTCAAACTTCTCTTTCCCAATGCTTGGAAATAGTTCCATCATGCACAACATTTTCTGTGCCTAGACTTAAATGTCTCCCTTCATAATCTGAAGCAGGGCTTCTCTTCTCTTTCACTTTCAGAGAATTATTTTAACAGAGAAAAGCTATAGCTTATAATCGTCCACATGCTCGCCGGCAGCCATAGGAGGTGCCTATTGAGAAAATTGTTCCCCGTTTTACTGCCCGCTTGGTGAACCCTGCTCTTACGGATGACCAATGTGATATGGTGCTGCACGAGCTCTTGACTCATAGAGGATCTCCTCTCCCCATCGGCTCCATTTGGCTCCGGATGATCTTCTTGTCCGTGCTCGATGATATTCCCCCTCATCCAGCAGAGATGACTTCGGCGATACTCGACGCAGCGGAGGACAAGATCGAGTGCTTTCATGAGGCACTTTTGATTACCACGGCCCTGAGGGATCACTCTGTTTAGCTGATAAGCCAGATACGGGCTCAGCGGGCCATCATGGCTGCCTTCGCTGATGGGCACGGTGCTGGCCGAAGGGAAGCGACTCTTCGTGAAGATCGCCGCTTTTCCATGGTGGAGAAGGAAGAGAGGGGGTTAGAGAATCTTATCCATAGTTTTGTGAATCCCGGTTTTTTCGATCCCATGTATGGTGATATATTTCCTGTAGAATAAAATGTTCAATTAAATGCTTTCTTTTTGTCGTTGACCACCAAGTGCTCCCTTTCTAACACCTGTTCTTCCTCTGATGTGTGTATGTGCGTATATGTATGAGCTCGATTTCATACATATCTGTAAACGAAACTTAAACCGTTGTAAACAGGAACAAATAGCTCTTGGCCGAAGATTTTGGCGGGAAAAAATGCCCCCTACTACTTTGTCCACGTAAGTATGTACGTGGGTGAAGTAGTGCAGAGTTATGCGGGGCCATGGAATTGAGGGCTTAGGAGACAAGTTTAGGGTCCTTGTAGCCTAAGACTTTTTCTATCTTCATGAGCCGCAAGGGTCTCAAGAAGGTTTTTTCTCCTTATGAGTCGAGAGGATCTCATAGGTGCATACTCTCCCTAATAATCGTGAGTATTTCTAAGTGTTCATCGCCTCCATGAGTTGTAAGGATCTCACTCGGGTATTTTTTTTCCTTACGAATCGTGTGGACCCGTAAGTAGCTTCTTTATTTCAGTGGCATGCAACTTTGGCAAATGTGTCTTGTAGATAGTCTACCTTGATCTTCTTGCAGGGCAGCAATGGCTTAGAAGACAGGTTCAGATCTGCCGCCTAAGACTTTTCAACTTTATGAGCTGTGAGAGTCTCATAAAGACTTTTCTCCCTACGAGTCGAGAGGATCCCGTAGGTGTCTTTTCTCCTTCGGAGTCGTGAAGACTCCTAAGTGCATTTTATCTTGAGAGTCGTAAGGATCTCACAAGAGAATTTTTCCCCCTTACAAGTCGAGAGGACTCGTAAGTGGTTGTTTCGCTCCTTGTCGAGATTCGACTTTGGAGAGTGTGGCCCGTGAATAGTATGCAATAGTCCATCTTGGACCGACTTGCAGGGCCCCGGTGCTTAGGAAACAGGTCCTTATCCCTATTACCTAAGGCTTTTCCCTACGAGTCGAGACGAATCGAGAAATTCTCGCAAGGACAATAATTTCCTCACGAATCGAGACGAATCGAGAAGTTCTCGCAAGGGTGTCCTAACGTCACAGTTAACTCCTGCTAATAAAAGTCCGTTAGGGTCTGTGGTAATTGGTTTTTTTACCCGTCGCATCGTCGCGTTGGCCGATATATTCCCCGATATGCAATCTTGCTATTCGGGTAGCCCCACGACTGTCGTGTCTCTGATCCCTTCAGGGGCTGGACAAGTTGTCTTCACGTAATCTTCCAGGTAATATTATCGTCGAAAGAGCAAGCGTTAGGGATATTCTATGTCGCTTTTTACCTGAGGTTAGGCTCAGTTTGGGAGCCCCGATGAGTCATGAACACTCCGCACTGGAGTGGGATGGTCTCCGATAGTCTTTCAAGTCTCATTGCCTTCAAGACCCTGAAGTTAGGGATCTTCCTTTGCTTCGTTGGTTGTCATTGTGTCTGCAATATTGCAACGAATATCGAGGTTGTCTCTGGATTGTCTTTGAACCGTCGAGATTTGGAACTAGGGGACTTTTCCATGGCTCCGTTTATTGATGTCGCGCATGTATCCTGCTGGAGGGAGAAAGAACACTCTTGTTGATCTCTAGGCTGTGGATGCTGCTGTCGAGACTTGGAACTAGGGACTCTGCCATGGCTCTGAGGTAGTCTCTAGGTTGTCCGTGAACTGTTGAGATTTAGAACTAGGGTACTTTGCCATGGCTCCGTTTGTTGATGTCGCTCCTGTATCCTGCTGGAGGGAGGAAGAACACTGTTTGTTAATCTCTAGGCTATGGATGCCGCCATCGAGATTTGGAACTAGGGACTTTGCCATGGTTCCGAGGTAGTCTCTAGATTTTCTGTGAACCGTCGAGATTTGGAACTAGAGGACATTGTCGTGGCTCCGAGGTAGTCTCTAGGCTGTCTGTGAACCGTCGAGATTTAGAACTATGGGACTTCGCCGTGGCTCCATTTTGCTGACGTCGTATCTGCTTCTGGTTGGAACGAGAAGAAGAACACCGTTGTTGATTTCTAGGCTGTAGATGTAGCCATCAAGATCTAGCTTCTATTTGACGAAGCCTGGTGGGAAAATGCAGTTCCCTTTTCGTTTGTGCCTATAGATTGTATATAGGGGTCGATGTGATCTCACCAGCCGGGCAGCGTTTCATTTTTTTTGTTTCTTTCCACGATGCTCTATTATTTCAGCTTTTTATATCGCGAAAGTCGCGGTCGCCCAATTATTTCGGCTATTTTTCGCAGCGCCCAATTGTAGGGTGTTTTTCGTCACCCCATTGAGATGGGAATACGTGCGCGCTTGTCAGGCGCATTACAGATTCCTCCTGCCTAGGGTAGGCTAGGGTTTATTGATTGTGGGGATCCGAATCTCCGGCAACTGCGGACAAAGCTGCCGCTAATTACCACTAGCATTTGGAGCGAGGGAACCTCCGATTGACGGGTTAAACTGGTCATGCGAACTTAATGTGCAGTGTTGTGCTTTAGAGGGGTTTTGGATATATCGGGGGCCCCGCAGAGTTTTTACGGGGGTTATGGAGTGTGTGTGTGTGTGTGTGTATGTGTATAAAGGGGAAAAGCGCCTAAAGGACGCGTGGGGCCAGCGCCTCACGTGCCTAGCACGCGAGCGCTGGGCACTTAGGCGCTGGGCGCTTAGGCGCTAGCACACCACGTGTCCGACACATGGGCGCTGGGCGCTTGAGCGCAAGGCGCTCGAGTGCTAGTGTACCACGTGCACGGTACGTGGGCGCTAGGCGCTTGAGCGCCGTGCGGTTAGGCGCTAGCGCACCACGTGTCCGGTACGTGGGCGCTGGGCGCTTGAGCGCCGTGCGCTTAGGCGCTAGCGCACCACATGTCCGGTATGTGGGTGCTGGGCGCTTGAACGCAAGGCGCTCGAGCGCTAGCGCACCACGTACCCGGCACGTGGGCGCTTGAGCGCTTAAGGCGCTAGGCGCTCGGGCGCTTGTGCGTCGGCGAGGAAAAAGGGCTTTTAGTCCCAGAAATGGGACTTAAACTCCCAAAAGAAAATTTATAGTGGAGTTAAACTCCTAAGATGTTTTTGGAGATGCTGAAACGGGCTTCTCCCTTGAGCTCTGGATCTTCCCAAAGTGGGATTTTTAAGAGATAGGTCTCCTTCTTCCTCCTCTTTTGGCTGGATCTTGAAGAACAAGAAGTATGAGATTTTAAAAATCTCTTATTTTTATGATCTAATGGGAGATCTGAGTTCCCCTTTGTGCGTTTCGTGGTAAAAAACTAGTTAGTTTTGGAAAAGGGAAGAGTAAAACTCTTGATTTAATTCAAAAGGAGAAGAAGGTTTTTAAAACCTTGATGAAGGAGCAGGAGGCACAAAGAACCCTAGTTTTTGGGGGAATGAAAAATTGTATTAGATATTTTCATCATGTTGCCTTATATAAGCTTACATATTTACATATAGCCCCTTGGGCTTTACAAAATGGCATTTTGCCCATCCCATGGCTCATATGCCATTTCTTTTTGCACATAAGCCATGGGCTTTACAAAAATTTGGCTTTATGCCCATTTTGCATACATTCATGCATAAAAAATTACATAAAAATTATTTATTACATGATCTATATTTTGGCATGGAGGAGGCTGGCCGCGGGCTCGACTTGGGCATGGGCCTGCCTGACGTGGGCTTGGGCCCACCTGGCTTGGGGTTGACCTTGACTTTGACTTGGTCAACCGGGGTGCAATTTTCGACCCCAACACTAATCATTTCGGCTGTTTTTTTCTTTTTACTCGCTGCTTTTTATTGCGAGTTGCCCAATCATTTTGGCTATTTTTGTATGTATTTATTTTACTTGCTGATTTTTGTTGCAAGTTGCCCTATCATTTCGGCTATTTCATATGCATTTTTGGCTCGCTGATTTTTTGCTGCAAGTATGGAACTCAAGACCTGATACCAATCTTAGCATCAACATCGATGCGACTGGAATATTGCCAGGAGCGAATCATCATTTGTCGTGTAAGGACTTGGAATTTGATACCGATTTAGGCACCAACATCGCTACCACTGGGACATTGTCAGGAGCAAATCATCATTTTCCTTTGTCGATTCGAGCAAAGGTAGCTTAGAAAACAGGGTTAGGATCCTGTCGATTAAGACTTTTGACTTCATGAGCCGTAGGGGTCTCATAAAGGTGTTTCTCCCTACGAGTCGTGAGGATCTCGTAGGTGCGTTTTCTCCTTAGGAATCGTGAGGATTCTTAAGTGTGTGTTCTCTTATAAGTCGTAAGGATCTTACAAGAGTGCTTTCTCCTTATAAGTCGAGAGAACATACAAGTGTCGTTCGCCAAATGGGGAAATTTCGCGCCATTGGTGGAACTTGGTCGGGGAGACATTTATTTGTGCCCATGGATTGTATACAAGGGTCAATATTGAACCGCTTGTAGGGAAATCTGGGGAATGTGATGGCTTAAGAACAGGTTCAGATCCCTGTAACTTAAGGCTTTCTAATCCTACGGGCCGTGAGGGTCTCGCAGGGGGAATTCTCCTCACGAGTCGTGAGGATCTCGTAAGTGTAATTTCTTCTTAGGAATCGTAGGGATCCCTAAGTGCATTGCTCCCTTGTGAGTCGTAAGGATCTCACGCAGGTGTTTTCTCCTCACAAGGTCGAGAGGACCTTGCAAGTGTGCATGAATTTTTTTACGACTCTGCGCCCTTTCGGGTTTTCATGAACTCGCCGACAGTACTGCTTTTTTTTTCACGAAGCCCTTTCGGGTTTTCATCCGTGCCCATTTTGCTTTTGAACGTACCATTTATTTTTACGGTAGGACTTCGCCAACCGGGGTAACTGCGGAGCCAGAGAGACTTAAGTTGCAATCCTCGCTGCTAGGACTTGTGGACCTGGATTCCACTGTCCCCAAGTTTTTGAGGCGGCGTATTTAGTTTAGGGACATCATGGTCCATCGTTAGTTTAAGGACATCTCGGTCCATAGCTAGTTTAAGGACGTTGCGGTCCGTTGTTAGTTTAAGGACATTACGGTCCATAGCTAGTTTAAGGACATTTCGGTTCGTAGCTAGTTTAAGAACGTTTCAGTCCGTTGTTAGTTTAAGGACATTATAGTCCATAGCTAGTTTAAGGACATCTCGGTCCGTAGCTAGTTTAAGGACGTTGCGGTCCGTTGTTAGTTTAAGGACATTACGGTCCATAGCTAGTTTAAGAACATCTCGGTCCGTAGCTAGTTTAAGGACGTTGCAGTCCGTTGTTAGTTTAAGGACATTACGGTCCATAGCTAGTTTAAGGACATTTCGGTCCGTAGCTAGTTTAAGGATGTTGCGGTCCGTTGTTAGTTTAAGGACATTACAGTATATAGCTAGTTTAAGGACATCTCGGTTCGTTGTATTTCGAGGAGAGGTTTCGCTGGATGCTACTTATAGAGTTTGGACTCAGGGAGATAGCGAGCGGACACGAGCGTCGTCATCCATCACTAACCTGAGCCGTGACTTGTCAAGCATAGTATTTCTTAAGGAACTGGCCATTTATTGGCCGGAAGGGTCTTTCGCCATGCATATCTATGAGCAAATACGCTCCGCCTTGGTAGACCTTGTCTATGATGTACGGGCCCCAATAGTTCGGCTCGAATTTCCCCTGTTTAGCACGGTTGGGGATCATAGGTCTTTTTATTACTAGCACGACTTCGTCTTGGCGGAATGTTCTCGGCCTAGTCAATCTTTCGTATGAGCGCATCATCCTTGCTTTGTAAGCCTCCAGGTTTTGCTGCGCCATGAGACAAGTTTCATCGAGGGCATCGAGCTCCTCAAGCCGAAGATGGGCATTCTCTTCATCAGTTAGTTCGTACCGAACCGCCACTCGTATAGAGGGTAGCTCTATCTCCAAGGGAAGTACCACTTCCGTGCCGAATACTAACGCAAATGGCGTTGTGTTCATGGCCGTCTTGAACGTAGTCCGATAGGCCCAGAGAATTCACGCGTGCCAGTCCTTTTTATTTCTTGACACCGTTTTCCTTATGATCTTCGTCAAGGTCTTGTTGAAAGCCTCAGCTAGACTGTTAGCTCGAGGATTATAAACTGAAGAATATCTCCAATCTATATTATGCTGTTGTGCGAAGCGACTGATTTTATGGCTTCTGTAAGCCGGCCCATTATTCAAGATGATCCGCCGCGGAGTGCCGAACCGGTAGATGATATGTGTCTTGAAGAAATGGAGGATGTTCTCCGTCTTCACTTCCCTTAACGGTATTGCTTCTGCCCATTTAGAGAAGTAATCGGTTGTTGCTAGTATGAACCGATGTCCATCGGATGATGTTGGCTTGATGGGCCCAATTATATCGGTTCCCCACATTTCGAATGGCCAGCTAGCCAGCGTTGGGTGTAGCGGATTTGGATGCTAGTGGATTAATTCCCCATGAATTTGGCAGGAGCGGCACTACTTCGCATATTCGAGGCAGTCCTGAACCATTGTGGGCCAATAGTAGCCCATTCTTTTGATCTTCAGCTTCATCTTTTGCCCAGCTTGATAGGAACCGCAGAGCCCGTCATGAGTTTCTTGAACGACCCTTTTTGCTTCTTCTGGTCCCAGGCATCTCAGCCATAGACAATCGAACGATCTCTTATAAAGAGTACCATTGACGAAGGCGAAAGACATGGCTCGCTTCATGAGCTGATGTCTTGACGACGCGTCTTCGGGCGTTCGATGGGATTTGAAGTAGTCTATGAAGAATTCTCTCCAATCTTTCGCCATTTCTTCATCCTCCAATTGGAAGGCCTCTTGTTCGGTTGCTTCCTCTCCTTTAGACGTCTTCGAAGATATTTCTGCTGGTGCGAGAATCTAGCGATTTTGCATAATGATTTTTACATCATCGAGGTTTTCGTCGGCCAGTTCTTTAGCGAGCTTGGCTAACGCATCCTCCTTGCTATTTTTCACACGCGGTATGCTTTCCAGGGTGTAGGAGGGGATTTGCGTCAGCAATTGATGCACTCTTTCACCATACTTGATCAGTTCTGGCTTGCAAGTCTGGTAGTCGCCATTTACTTGGCTAACGACTAACTGGGAGTCTCCATATATGAGGAGGTTTTTGATTCCCATGTTGATAGCAATCTCGAGACCTGCTATCAAAGCTTCATACCCAGCTTCATTGTTTGTTCTTGGCTACGTTAAGGAAAGGGCAAAACGCATAATCCCTCCTTGTAGAGTCACGAGGATAAGGCCCACCCCGGCTTTAATCATGGGGTGTTTTGCTTTCGCTTCTTTAAGGAGGACGCTCTATCGAAGTAGAGTTCCCATCGGGTATCATTCCCTTCTTTCTCCCTGTCAATTGATCAAACGCGTGTTCGTCCGGCAACTCACAGTTCAAGGGAGAGTCAGCAGGTATCGGATGCTCGGCGAGAAAATCGGCGATGGCCTGGCCTTTTATTGCCTTAAGGGGTCGATAAGAACTCCATCAAGAGGAGGACCCATTTGGCAAGCCTTCTTGTTAGTATGGCTCTTGACATCAAATACTTGAGAGGATCCACCTTTGATATGAGATGGACCTAATGTGCCAAGGTATAATGTCGGAGCTTCGTTACTGCGAAGATCAGTGTCAGGAAATGATTTTCGATGGGGGAATAGTTATTTTCTGCTCCCAGGAGAACTTGACAAAAATAATAGAGAGTTATCTCCTTTCGCTGGTCATTCTCCTATGCCCATAACGCGCCTAAAGAACCTTCAAGGGCTGTTGTGTACAAGATGAGGGGCTTTCCCTTGACCGGCGCGGTCAGTACCGGCGGGTTCTGTAGATATTGCTTGATTTCGTCTAGTGCGCTTTGGCATTTGCGATCCCAAATGAATGAGGTCCCTTTCTTCATTAGATCACTGTAGGGGCGGCATTTGCCGGAGAGGTTAGCTATGAACCGCCGGATATACGCGAGCTTTCTATAGAGAGACCGCAATTGCTTGAGAGTTCTTGGTGAAGGCATTTCCATAATCGCCTTGATCTTTGACCGGTCTATTTCGATGCCCCGGTGTGGTACGATGAATCCTAGGAATTTGCCTGAGGAAACTCCAAACGTGCATTTCAGAGGATTCATCTTCAGATTATATTTCCGAAGACGTTGGAACACTATTTTCAAATGCTCCCAGTGTTCCTCATACGATTTGCTTTTAACCACGAGGTCATCGATATAACATTCGACAATCTCATGTACGAGGTCATCAAAGATCTTTGTCATGGCCCATTAGTAAGTGGCGCCAGCGTTCTTCAGACCAAAGGGCATCACTTTGTAGAAGAATATACCTAGCGGGGTCCGGAAAGCAGTGTGCTTTTGGTCTTCAGGATGCATCTTGATTTGGTTGTACCCTGAGTATCCGTCCATGAAGAATAAGACTTCATGAGTGGACGTGTTATCGATCATCAGCTCGGAAACTGGTACGGGGAAGTCATCCTTCGGGCAAGCTTTATTGAGATCCCGAAAATCTACGTAGATGCGTACCGTCCCATTTTTCATTATTACCAGAACGATATTGGCGATCCAGTCAGGGTATTGAACTTCTTGGTTGAAGCCGGAATCGATTAGCTTCTTGGCTTCGGCGTTGATACTCATCTCAAGCTCTAGCCGTATTCTTCTTGGCGCCTGTTTGACTGGCTTGACGTCCGACGATATCGCCAGTTTATGCACAGCTATTTTTGGATGTAGTCCCAGCATCTCGGAATAGTTCCATGAGAAATAGTCTGTATATTGCATAAGCACGTCCTTTAACGTGGCTATCTGTTTCTCAGACAGCAGCTCACTAACGAACGTTGGCCTTGGATCGTTTGCCGTCCCTAAGTCAATTTTTCTAAAGTTGTTTATTGTAGTGTGTATCTCATCTTCCAGCTCTATTGGCGCCGATGGAAATTCTGATATCACCTCGTTCTCATCTTCATTTGCGAAGCATTGGGGGAGGTCGTTTGTATTCTCGTGCTCTCCTTCCTTTGAGAATGTTATCATATGGCAGGTATGAACTTGTTTCCAAGCTCGATGCTGATCTAGACTTTCCCTCCCAGTGTAGGTTGCTCTCAACTAATGCTTTCGTAGCGGGGCTACCCTACAACTGTCGGATAGAGCAAACCTACCTAGCTGATACTGATCTTTAACCCAGTCTTTGAAGGTGAAACAGTCTTCAAGAGGTTGTCCCACTACTCGGTGGTAGGAGCAATAATCCGGGTGATGGACCTCGTTTATCTGTTCAGGGTATCAAGGCTCCGGGAACACCATCATTTGATGTTTCAAGACAAGGTCAAAGATTTTCCTTGTCTTGTCTTGAGGGAAAGAGTACTCCCGATCCATCTTTTTCATAAAAGATGGATTCCAGCCGACTTTTCCTCGATCGCGAGGCTTCTTGAATCCGCCTCGCTGTTTTCGATCGTCATTCCCGGTCTTTACCTTATTGTTGCTTCTTCGTCGGGCTTTCTTTTTTCCATAAGAGCGCACAGTGGGTTGAGAGTGAAGGGGATCGTCATCCTCCGTAGCCTGCTGAATGATACGCTGCGTCCTGGCATTCTCGTAAATGGCCATTTCGCGGCTATGGTTATTCCAAACCTTTTGACCCGCTTCTCTTATCAGCTTGTCAATCTGTTCTTCGAATGATGGGCTTGGTATTCTCACGGCGGGATCTCACTCTGGTTCGACATCAACGCTATCTGGAAATGTATTCTCTTCTCCACCGGAGTTATTTATGACATGGCAGCCATGGAACCGCTCCCATTTATTGGACCGAACGTATCCAAGGCCAGTCGTCTCTATTCTCCCGTTGGGCATCTTCCGCTGAGTCCCGGGAATGTCCCAAATCTTATAATAAAACTGGGCTTGTCGAGCGGTCTTCTTGAAGGGTACGCCTTGGCATCTTAATAGCCTTTTCAGTCCCTCTGCGTAGTATCTGGGAAGACGGATTGGTTGAAGTCTGTCGAGCGCAGGTTTAGCACCGTGCCATACTTCTTTCTCCACTATAGTCTCCGTAGATTGGTAGAAAAGGATCTCTTTCTCACCTCTTTTATTAGGAGGGATATAGAAGGTCTGCATCTCTTGCACGTTAAACGTACCAAGTGCATCAAGTTCTTTGTAATGCCGCTGCGGGACCATGGTAATCTGTAAACTCCGGTCAGCTCCACCAAAGGTCTGCATTGGCGGGCGGACGGAGAACACTGCGTTGGCATCGTCCTCAGAGTCACTGCCAAAGACCAGCATAGGAGTAGATGGTCCTGGCATATTGCCTTGGGGTTGTCCCAAGTAAACCATCTCTTCATCTTCTTCGGTATCGCTCCCAAATATCGGGATAATGGCGATGGCTTTTTTCTTGTTCTCTGATTTGCGACATCTTTCCATGTCTTCGAAGTCTGGTAAGAAGTACTTTGCATCTTCATATTTGCGGACTTCATTTACGGAGAATGGGTTCAGCTCCCCCGTAACTTTGTACTCGAGGTCGTCCTTGAAGTACTTCATACACAGATGTTGTGTAGAAGGGATGATGTTGTACTCATGTAACCAAGGCCTGCCGAGCAAAACGGTGTAGCAAGTTTTGGCGTCAATAACATGGAACTTGATGTCAGTGACGAGCAACCCAAAGCGTAATGTTAGTATTACAAACTCGAGCGTTTGTGATGATTGGGAGTCCAAACCGGAGATGGTAATTTTATCCCGAGCCAAGTGTTGCATGTTCATGCAAATCTTCTTCAACACCCTTACATTGAGAAGGTTGACGGAGGACCCGTTGTCGACCAGGATCTTCCCTATCTTGATATCGTGACAATACCTGGTTACATACAGCGGACGGTTGTGCTCGTACGTTTCTAGAAGGTGGTCTTCATCGCTGAAGGTGATATCAGCCGTGTGGACTTCTTCCAGCTTGTCCTTCATCTTTTCTTCCGCCAGGAAGGCTTGAAACTGGTCGGGCTCTTGTAACGCCTTAATCAGGGAATCTCATGCTTCTTTAGACAGGAGAAGGGAATCCAAAATACTCAATTGTGAAGGTATCTTCCTCAGATGTGCCAGAACATTGTAATC
This sequence comes from Agapanthus africanus, assembly GCA_030015575.1. Taxonomy (NCBI): domain Eukaryota; kingdom Viridiplantae; phylum Streptophyta; class Magnoliopsida; order Asparagales; family Amaryllidaceae; genus Agapanthus; species Agapanthus africanus. The sequence goes on from CM057341.1 coordinate 187,197,977, forward strand.
CACGTTGATCTTCTTGAGCGGGTCCTTAGCTGTGAGCTCTTCGGCAATTCTATCATCGAGAGCAATCTCCTCAGGGACTTTTTCCTTTCCTTTGTCCCTTTTTCTTGAACCTTTGTTTAAAGGTCCGAGATTCTTTTCAGGCAACGTACGGTTACGCAGCTGAATGTTCTCACAGTTCTTCATCTCTTCTTCTTTTTCAGAGGTGGATTCCTTGAAGAGAGGGCCGAGGGCTATTTCCTTGTCAGAATCGCTCCCGAAGGTAAGAACTTGAGGTTTTGCTCTTGTCGGGATGTCATCAACCATATGACAGTTACAGGCTGTCCCTTCACGCTCGTCTGTCGCGCTTCTCTGTTCCCGACGGGCTTTGCGCTTCATTCGCTTGAATTGTTGTCGATGGGCAACGTATCCCTGCCAGCACTTCTTGAAGGCATTTCACTCGTCAGTAGGGTATGCGACCTTCCGATGTTATAAGCAGTAGTTCGGATGTACATCCGATTCGTCGGGGCACGTACTCCTGGAAGTATTTTCTTTGAAAGGTGGTAGCTTCATTCCCATTGACAGAGCTTTGGCGAACTACTTCCTTATCTTGATTCTACTCTTGCTAGTGGCAAGGGCACTTTGATCCGGTTGAAGTACTTTATGGCTTCTAATCACCGGAGCTTCTTCAGCTTGACGCCGACGCTTGGCCTTTTCGTAAATGGCCGCTTCACGTTCTCGATCAGCTTTGCTCTTTTGAAGAGCTCCATTCAGCAGCTTGTCGATGAGGTCATCTCAAGGTTCCATGAATTTTGGTTCTGGATCTGCTCCCAGTTTCTCTTTGTCAGGAGCTTCTTTGCCGTTTATCGATGAATGAGAGATCATGTGGCAGTTCGCCACATACTCCTCGGGTTCTTCTGATGAGTCGTCTCCTTCATCAATATCACTGTCTCCGTTCTCAAGAATATTCTTAAGGAATTCTTCCAGTATGACTAGGGTCCGTGCTTTTTGGTTGTATTCCTCCATTGCGTCGATGTACTTTTGCAAACCCGTATGATTGTCGTCGAGCTGCACGGGATTCTTGGCCTTCTTCTTTTTCTTTAAAGATTTCTGAGGCTTGGCCTGGAGGTTTTGCCCATCGTTACCAACTTTCAGCGTTGGGCATGGCTTCAGCATTCCGTCAATTATCTCAGGCTCCAGCGGGCTCTTCCGCCTAATCGCCGGACATGCTTGAAGATCCTTCAGCATTCTTTTAGTTTTAGCTGAAAGGACCACTACCCATGGAGCTTCTTCTATAAATGAGCATGATGCCTCCGGCGTGTCCATCTTCTTAGGAGCGTGCTGCTGTGACGGGTTCACCTTCCATTTTTCGGACAGCGCGAACTTGCCCTGCCGGTACTGGTCTTCGACCCAGTTTTTAAAGACGTAGCAATTTTCGATTGGGTGGTCCACTATTCGGTGGTAGGGGCAGTAATTGGGATTGTTGACGTCGCCCGATTGCAGTGGGCGTCTCGGATCCGGTAGACTGATGAGCCTATTGCGCACCGCCAGTTCAAATAGTCTCCTCGTTTTGTCCCGGGGAAACGAGTAAGGACATCTCAACTTCTCTTTGAGGGCTCGCGATCTGCTGCTTTGGCGAATAACCGGTTTCGGGTCACTCAATTATTGTTGAGCGTTGGCGACGAAGGTCGCTTTCCCTTTGCCCTTTTTATTCCGAAGATCTGTCTTTGAAGAGGACGGCCTATGGCCCATCTGGTCCATTTTGTCCAGTTTGTCAATCAAGGCCTAGAAGGTGGTCGGATTGAAGAACATCATAAACTGGGACATAGTTGCCTGAGGATCAAGGGTCCCCACGAACATGCCCACAGCAGGAGCTTCTTCTATGCGATGTTCACACTTTGACCATAGGTTACGCCACCGAATCGCGTATTGAACCCGGGTCTCTTCTGGCTTCACCCTGGTATTGATTAATGCCGTGATTCGGGTACGCTTGCTTGCTCTTGCGAACCGCTGTGTGAATAATAATTCCATCTCCGTGATTGTTTTGATCGAATCATTCGGGAGCTCGGAATACCATTCAAATGTTGTCTCCGACAGGCTGCCAACAAATTGGCGGAGCAACAGTTTGTCATCGCCCCCGGGATTACCGCACAAAGCTCTGAATTGAGCAATATGCTGGTGTGGACTGCCCGTCCCTTTATACACATGGAACTTAGGGATCGTATATCCCGGCAGGTACTTAATTTGATCATACCAGCCTGGATAAGGTCGCCCAGTTCTGAAGACTTGACCAGCCACTTCACTTTCCTGATGAGCTCGTATTTGTTGAGCTATGTAGTCATCAAGGGTATCTTTGGAGATTGTCTCTTCCTGGGCTGCTGAGGCAGCCGGAGGAAGGTTCGATGTCTCCCCTCTGTCGTCTTTAATGATTATTGAAGGGTCTTCAGCTGGAGGATCCGGCCGTATCATCATCCTAACCATGTCTTGGAACAGAAGCGCCATGTGTTTTATATTATTCGCTTGTTCCACGGCCTCTTTATCTTTCTTTTCAAGCACCCTCCATAGGAATTCGGTGTCGGTCTCTTGCTCTCGGTGTTGTTCCGACGATCCTTCCAGGCTTTCTTTCTGCCCAGTAAGTGCGGCCATTCTTGTCAACATTTCCTGGAGCTTTTGTTTTTGCTCCTGAGCTTTCGTTACAGACCGTGTAAGTGGTCGATGACCAGCGGAAGTACGGCTTTCCTCTTTGCTGGAAATCATGTACACCGTGTGCACAACCATGCCCCCAGACTTGGGGCATTTTGGTCCACAGCCTTTCAAATTTGCCGCGGGCAGGGGGATCTTCTCCGGCCTTCTCCTCTTATGGGAGGTCGAAGTTGAGGGGGCCGTTGCGGCAGGCACCCATGCAAACGATACCTTTCGTGGTATGGCATAGGGATGGTCCTCCTCTTGCAGAGCCTTCGTCTTCTTCAGCCGGCGAGAGTAATCTTTGTCAATTACAGAGTCTTGGATTTTCCGCCAAACTCTGTGGATTTTGGAGGACAACCGCTGAGGAGGCTGTTTCGTCTTTACCTGTGTTGTATTTTCGACAGGAGGAGGGGATTTCTTCAGGATGGCGGTTGGAGAGTTCTTACTCACTCACCTGAGCAGCTGGAAGCTGTTTCCGGTTGGAACTGCAGCGTCAATTTCCACCATTGGAGCTGGTGGGGTAAGTCCAGCGGGGGAACTGTAAGTCGATGTAGTACACCCCAGTTTATGGGGAGGCGGAATTTTCAAAAACGATCAAGTTTAAAGAACGAACGTCGACTAACCGCTTGAATCGAAGCTAAACAAATAATAACCGAACACATAGCTATACTAAACTATAGTGTTAAGGGATTATACCTAACGAAACTAGTCCTTCGTCTTTGTGTCCTCCTTTGTTCTCCTCGACCTTCTCTAGGTAGTAGACGATCCACCCGAGAGCAAAACACCAAGCTACACCTCTCACTTGAGGTAACTAATCAACTTTGATTGCTAATCAAAGATGAAAGGATGATATAGAGTGAAGGTTATGGATTGTTTAGTCTAACTAATCCTTTGATCTCAACTCATGAGGTGTAAGGATTAGGGTTTGAAGATGAGAGCTTGAGGAGAGAGAATATGAGATAAGATAATGAGAGAAGAGAGAGAGTGTATCATAATATATTATGAAGCATTCCTTTTTAAGAATAATGAATAAATGAAATGAATAAGCATGCTTCATAAAATATCTAGTGGTGATTCATTAGCATGAGTCATTAAGCAATAAATGTGCATTAATGAAATGAATGAATCACCACCATGACTCACAACCTCATCCAAAGTAACCTCCTTAGTCACATCTTCTAGAAGCTTCTCGTACAATTACGAGAACGCCCCTCCGATCCGCAAAAATACGGAAAAACTTTAGACTGTAAAAATCCAATAACCGGATACCAGTAACTGGCTTAAACCAAAGCCGACTGGTAAAAACTGTCCGAAAGTCGTACGTGCGTAAACGCACGTATGTGTCCGAACCCTTTGTCGCAAAACCATGCAACCTCTATATCGTTTCGCCTGGAGTAGGAAACTCTCTGTGTGGGACTCTAGAGACTCGACTACTACGCTGGCAGTGGGTTTAACCACAGACCGCAAGCGGCACTAGCTGTACGTAACGGTCCCCAGGTAGTTGTCGATAAGAAGGCCGATGAGAAAACCCATCCGAACTCCTACTGAGTCTGATGTGACAATCTCCATACAGTCCGGTCCGTTCGTCCAAGACTATCGCATATCGGGCCTAGGGGGGCGGCAAACGTCAGTCCCCTAATAGCGGTATAAGTCGTGTCGGAGGGAAGCCCATTACACCCTGAGAAACTACTGGAACCTACCAGCAAATCTCGCTTGCCCTGGCCAGGGACTTTGCGTAATGGCTCTCTGACACAGCACGATATCTACTCCCAATACCGGGAGGGACGAATCCTGTCTAACCGCCACTGCCTCCAAGTGCTCGGGACTGCACCCAACTGCCACCTGTTTGCACGACTCCTTTGAGCCGTGGTAGGGTAGCAATCTAAGAACAGTGGGACACACTCGAGGCGAAGTAGCAGTGTCAAGTCTGCGGACTACGCTGTACTCATGTCACCTGGGAACTGTTCACTGACGACTGGTATCAAACCAACCAACAGTTCCCTGTGAGTCCTGTCCGATGTACCCGTAACCTAACGAGCACCTGTATACTATCTCCAGTACGACGTACTGACGGCTGTGGGACAGACCATCTCCCCAACTGGGATGAGAAGCGTACACACCAGTCTACTCCGGAGTATCGATGCTCTGTCTCGATAATCCAACGACCAGGGACCTGAATAAGGATGTGCTTGTAGACTACCCAGCCCCCACTAGTGTGACTGCCATCACAACGCTGGTAGACAAGCAAGATCCTAAGAGCTCTATCAATACGTACACTCACATATTAAGATAGAAAAACCAAGTAGCATACTACCATGTTTAGCAAGACTGTTATATACATGTGAATATCCCAAGATTCCATTAAGTAATATACAAGCTAGTATGATACAGTAATGGCCTTCTAGGGCATAAACACTAACAATCTCCCACTTGCACTAGGGCCATGTACTGGCATATCGTAGACCAATGATCTCGAGTAGCCTCTCGAACTGAATCTGAGGAAGGGCCTTCGTGAATGGATCAGCAATGTTCTCTTCTGAAGCAACTCTCCGAACCTCGATCTCCTGACGATCAATGATCTCCCTGATCAGGTGATACCGCCTCAAGATGTGTCTGGACTTCTGATGGGACCTTGGTTCCTTTGCTAAAGCTATAGCTCCGTTGTTGTCGCAATACAGAGGTATTGGATCAACTATGGTAGGAACAACCTGAAGTTCTGTTAGGAACTTCTTCATCCAGACTGCTTCTTTTGCGGCATCGCAAGCAGCTATATACTCCGCTTCCATCGTCGAGTCAGCAACGGTGTCCTGCTTGGAGCTCTTCCAGCACACCGCCCCTCCATTGAGGGTAAAGACATAACCCGACATGGACTTGGAATCGTCCTTATCACTCTGGAAGCCGGAATCGGCAAAGGCCTCCAACCTGAGGTCTTTTCCGCCGTAAACCAAGAATATCTCCTTAGTCCTCCTCAGGTACTTGAGAATGTTCTTTACTGCTATCCAGTGTTTCTCCCCTGGGTCTGACTGATACCGGCTTACCACGCTCAGTGCGTAAGCTACATCTGGTCTGGTACACAACATCGCATACATTATAGAGCCTACCGCAGAAGCGTAGGGTATAATAGACATGCGTTCCCTTTCCAAATCAGTCTTGGGAGACATCTCTTTGGAGAGGGTGATTCCGTGACAAGCCGGTAGATTACCGCGCTTAGAATCTTCCATACTGAATCTTTTCAGTACAGTGTCGATATACCTGGACTGCGAAAGTCCCAACATCCTCTTGGATCTATCACGATAGATCCGGATCCCCAGAATGTAAGAGGCATCACCCAGGTCTTTCATGGAGAACCTGTGTGACAAGAATCCTTTGACAGATTGTAGCATAGGAATGTCATTTCCTATCAATAGAATGTCATCCACGTACAAGACGAGGAATACGACACTTCTGGCCACAACTTTACTATATATGCACGGCTCATCTGGATTTTTGATAAAGTCATATTCTTTGACTGTCTCATCAAAACAGATGTTCCAACTCCGTGATGCCTGCTTTAGTCCATAAATAGACTTAAGCAGTTTGCATACTTTCCCGCTGCTCCCACTCTGATTGAAACCCTCTGGCTGATCCATATAGACGCTCTCTTCTAAATTTCCATTCAGAAAAGCCGTCTTTACGTCCATCTGCCAGATTTCATAATCATGGAAGGCAGCAATAGCAAGAAGGACCCGAATGGATTTGAGCATAGCCACTGGAGAAAAGGTTTCGTCATAGTCCAAACCAGGTCTTTGACGAAAACCCTTTGCAACAAGTCTAGCCTTATAGGTTTCCACCTGTCCATCTACACCAATCTTTTTCTTGAAGATCCATTTGCATCCTATGGGTTTTACCCCATCTGGAGCAAAGTCCAAAGTCCATACTTTGTTGGTGTACATGGACTCCAATTCGGTCCGCATTGCATCTAGCCATCGTACCGAGTCGCCGCTCTGGATGGCCTGCTGGAAGTCAGTAAGTTCATCATCATCTATGATGCAATCCTCTCTATCCCCGTCAATGAGAAAACCGTAGTATCTCTCAGGCGGATGAGACAGCCTACTACTCCTGCGGAGGGGTGCGGGAATGTTCTGTTCTTCTTGAACCTCTGGTTCTACCAAACTTTCAGTAGCAGCTTGTGGTTCTGCAATTTCTTCCAGTTTTATTTCGCTCCCACTCTTCTGATTTTCTAAAAATTCAGTTTCTAAGAAGGTGGCATGACGAGAAACAAATACCTTTTGTTCCTCTGCGTAATAGAAATAATATCCCTTGGAGTTCTTTGGATATCCCACAAGCTTACACTGTACTGAACGTGCCTCGAGCTTGTCCACATGCTGCTTTTTTACAAAAGCTGGACACCCCCATGTCCTAAAATGTTTTAGACAGGGTTTCTTCCTACTCCACATCTGATATGGTGTGGTAGGCACAGTCTTGGTTGGAACCTGGTTCAAAAGATATGCCGCTGATTCTAGCGCATAACCCCAGAAAGATCGCGGTAACTCAGCATTACTCATCATGGATCGTACCATATCCAATAGGGTTCGATTCCGTCTCTCCGATACACCGTTGTGCTGTGGAGTGTATGGAGGAGTAAGCTGAGAGAGAATTCCTTTCTCTTTTAGGTAACCTAGGAACTCGGCACTTAAGTATTCTCCACCTCGATCAGATCTTAGTGTCTTAATACTTTTGCCTGTTTGGTTTTCCGCTTCATTCTTGAATTCCAGGAATTTCTCAAAGGCCTCTGATTTATGCTTCATTAAGAAAACATATCCATACCTAGAGAAATCATCTGTAAAAGTAATGAAGTAGGAATAACCACCTCTCGCATGTGTAGACATTGGACCGCATACATCGCTGTGTATGAGTCCTAAGAGCTCGCTCGCTCTTACTCCTTGTCCAGTAAATGGAGTCTTTGTCATCTTTCCTTTGAGACAGGATTGACAAGTGTCATAAGATTGATATTCGAACGAGTCCAAATATCCTTCTCTATGCAACTTAGTCAATCTTCTCTCATTGATGTGACCCAGTCTACAATGCCATAAGAAAGCTTTATTTAAATCTGGAGACTTTCTTTTTAGTGTGTTCTGGACATTGAAAATTTGGAGTTGGTTTAAAACATATATGTCGTTATTTAGAGTACCGGACCCAATCAAACCATGATTAAGGTGGATGTTGACAACATCTCTTACAAACGTGAAATCATAACCTTTATTTGATAACAAGGAAACTGATATGATATTACACGTTAAGCTGGGTACAAAATAACAGTTATGTAAAACCAAAATGTGTCCACTCGTCAATCCTAGGTGATAATCCCCGACGGACGCAGCTCCCACGCTAGCTCCGTTAGCAACCCTGAGGATCATATCACCTTCCTTCAGCACTCTACGGTTTCTCAGTGCCTGCAATGAATTGCAAATATGAGATCCTGATCCGGTATCCAATACCCAGGATGTAGAGTTGATCGACAGACAATTCTCAATTACAAACACACCTGAAGTCGAAGCCACAGCTTGCTTCGGTTCCTGGTTCTTGGCGTTCCACGCCTTGCAATCCTTCTTCCAGTGCCCTTTCCTGTGACAATGGAAGCACTCATCCTGGCCAACTATCGGTACTGCTTTCTTTTTCTTTCCCTTCCCTCCCACCTTACTAACACCTCCTCTAGGTCTGGGTGCGGCCTTCTTCTTCCTTCCTTTGGCCCTAGCCTTGGACCCGGAAGAAGATGAACCGCCAACAAACATAGCGGGTGTTTCCCTTGCCTTCTGCAAGGTGCCCTCCGCACTCCTTAACATGTTCAGGAGTTCCGCAAGTTCAACTTCTTTTCCTTGAAGATTGAAGTTGAGGATAAACTGGGCGTAGGTGGGAGGAAGGGACTGGAGAACAAGGTCTGTATAGAGCTCATTATCCAAAATTCGTCCCAAGGTCTGCGAGCTCTTCTATATAGCCAATCATCTGTAGGACATGTTCACCTACCGATGACCCGACAGCCAACCTCGCTCGAAACAATTTCTTAGAGGTCTCGTATCTTGCTATACGAGATTGCTCTCCATAAAGTTCCTTTGTATGGAGAAATATGCCATCTAGGGACATATCCTCGTGCCTCCTCTGATGTTCATTGTTCATCGAGGCAAGCACGATGCACTTGGCTCTCGTGCAATCTAAATCCCAGGTTTTGCGGATTTCCTTATCCGCATTGCTGGATTTGGGACCAGGGACAGCAGGTGCCGTAGCGGTGAGGACGTACCCCAGTTTGTCATAGGTCAAAGCCATCTTGACATTCCGCAGCCAATCTTTATAGTTTGGCCCCGTCAGTATATTTTTCTCTAAAAGTAACTTAAGTCCAGTCATTTTCAGGGTCGCTGCAATTAGGAGAGAGAGAAGAAAACTCTTTAGCATGATGCTCTTGCAAGTTTAGAGTGGTTTTTAGTTTATCTAAACTGGATGGCTCCCACTGTTTTTCGAATCCTTCCTCAAACCATAAAAGAAGAATTAGCCAAGACTATTCTCACCGTACAATACTTGCTTAACCGTTCAGCCAGGCCGGTGTCGATACTTCGAGGGAGGTTTTCCAACGCTTTCGCGAAGTTCCTTAATTAAATAACCTCTTTTCTCTGGGGGCGTAACCCCGCTGACACTTTTCTGGACACCTACTAGGTTTATAGCATTGATCGTTAAGTGACGAATATCCTGATAAGTATCATATACTCACAGTAGGATCGGGATCCAAATATCATCGTATGATAATGTTGAAGGAATCCTACCAACATTCATCAAACTCCAAATGGTATGCATCTCTTTGCAAATTTCAGTTTCTTTAGAAATTCCCGATATGGATTTTTGCCCCATGCTCTTATGATCTTGACTAAGGGCCAACAAATCATAAGTCGCATGTCAAGTTCTGCCCATCATTATCCTGTTGATTTGAACCCATCCGTATACTCTTGACTAAGGGCCAACAAAGTAATACGACGGTCCCAAACCAACTCATCTATCTATGCAACAAATGAATACCTCAGCAGCTACCAATCACTATGTCTTGACTAAGGGCCAAACAAACATAGCTTGAATACTACTGACCATTCATAAGAAATGACGGAGGGCTACGACTGGTTTTGGCGAAACCGTGAACGTAGTGAACTTGATATAACCGAAGGAACCTGATAGCTTTTTATAAGGAGTGGTTAAATCTCCGCATTTAAAAATATCTGTTTTAAAAATAACCGAGTGGTTTCTTTTAAATTGTTCCAACGATTTAAACTTTGGTTTATTTTCTTTGCATTATAGATAATGCGTCCCATCATTAACCTATCATTGCAGAAAACAACGAAAATACAACGTCCTCTTATGCCATCCGCATTCGCCACGGGGTCCCGTCATCACCCGTTAGGTTACTTAACTAACGACAGAGCGGGAGCTGGGCTAGCGCGGGTGTAAAACATAAGTGGCGTCTAAATAGCTATCATAAATATAGATATTTTACATTCGTCTGACGCAATGATATTCATTCCAGAACACAGATAAACAATATTGGATTTGCTAGCAATCTGTATTTCTTTTGAGCCTGCAAGAAAAGACAGATTACACAGTTGTGATGAATAGCCGTTACCCCACCCTCGACCCCTACGGGTACGGCAAACTACCCAACCGGCAGTCTGTGTACCCCACCTTGGGTCAGTCCTAGGAGCAAAAACAGTAAAATGAAATAATACAACGGTGGCTACAACCGCAACCTGGAAGTGCCCCGCGAAAATAATATTACAACAAATTACATTTACAACAAATGAATTAATCAATAACCCATTGCGAACCCCGGCTATACACCACAACAGTCCAATACAGTTTATATGCACAAACAGATATAACCATTTCAGAAATGTGCAACCCCCTGCCAACCGACATACTAGCAGTTAGGGGAGGTTTACGAACACATTAAACAATCACAGATATAATCCAATATGCAAATACTGTACCATTCGATCGAATAAACAACATCAATATTGCTCCAAAATCTGCTCTGTTAAACAGTAACCTGAGCAATAATTAAATATTCCAGAAAACCCCAAACACCAGAGAGGACCCACCCATGAAAGATGAGCCCATGACTCGGCAACTCGGCCGCGGAAGCGCGGCGGATCGGTGGGATCCGCCGCCCTTCCGCGGCTCTTTGGTCGAATCATGGGCTCGAATTTCTTGGGTGTTCTCCTGTGGTCATGTCAAGCTCTCTGAACACACCTGAAAAATTTTAGGACTTCATTTTAACTTCGACAGAAACTTGACAGAATTAGGGTTTTGCGGCTTTGTTTTTCCATTCGAAATTCGTACAAATTTGCAATTAAGTTATTTATTGTTTAGCGAGGCTCTGATACCACTGTAAGTCGATGTAGTACACCCCAGTTTATGGGGAGGCGGAATTTTCAAAAACGATCAAGTTTAAAGAACGAACATCGACTAACCGCTTGAATCGAAGCTAAACAAATAATAACCGAACACATAGCTATACTAAACTATAGTGTTAAGGGATTATACCTAACGAAACTAGTCCTTCGTCTTTGTGTCCTCCTTTGTTCTCCTCGACCTTCTCTAGGTAGTAGACGATCCACCCGAGAGCAAAACACCAAGCTACACCTCTCACTTGAGGTAACTAATCAACTTTGATTGCTAATCAAAGATGAAAGGATGATATAGAGTGAAGGTTATGGATTGTTTAGTCTAACTAATCCTTTGATCTCAACTCATGAGGTGTAAGGATTAGGGTTTGAAGATGAGAGCTTGAGGAGAGAGAATATGAGATAAGATAATGAGAGAAGAGAGAGAGTGTATCATAATATATTATGAAGCATTCCTTTTTAAGAATAATGAATAAATGAAATGAATAAGCATGCTTCATAAAATATCTAGTGGTGATTCATTAGCATGAGTCATTAAGCAATAAATGTGCATTAATGAAATGAATGAATCACCACCATGACTCACAACCTCATCCAAAGTAACCTCCTTAGTCACATCTTCTAGAAGCTTCTCGTACAATTACGAGAACGCCCCTCCGATCCGCAAAAATACGGAAAAACTTTAGACTGTAAAAATCCAATAACCGGATACCAGTAACTGGCTTAAACCAAAGCCGACTGGTAAAAACTGTCCGAAAGTCGTACGTGCGTAAACGCACGTATGCGTCCGAACCCTTTGTCGCAAAACCATGCAACCTCTATATCGTTTCGCCTGGAGTAGGAAACTCTCTGTGTGGGACTCTAGAGACTCGACTACTACGCTGGCAGTGGGTTTAACCACAGACCGCAAGCGGCACTAGCTGTACGTAACGGTCCCCAGGTAGTTGTCGATAAGAAGGCCGATGAGAAAACCCATCCGAACTCCTACTGAGTCTGATGTGACAATCTCCATACAGTCCGGTCCGTTCGTCCAAGACTATCGCATATCGGGCCTAGGGGGGCGGCAAACGTCAGTCCCCTAATAGCGGTATAAGTCGTGTCGGAGGGAAGCCCATTACACCCTGAGAAACTACTGGAACCGACCAGCAAATCTCGCTTGCCCTGGCCAGGGACTTTGCGTAATGGCTCTCTGACACAGCACGATATCTACTCCCAATACCGGGAGGGACGAATCCTGTCTAACCGCCACTGCCTCCAAGTGCTCGGGACTGCACCCAACTGCCACCTGTTTGCACGACTCCTTTGAGCCGTGGTAGGGTAGCAATCTAAGAACAGTAGGACACACTCGAGGCGAAGTAGCAGTGTCAAGTCTGCGGACTACGCTGTACTCATGTCACCTGGGAACTGTTCACTGACGACTGGTATCAAACCAACCAACAGTTCCCTGTGAGTCCTGTCCGGTGTACCCGTAACCTAACGAGCACCTGTATACTATCTCCAGTACGACGTACTGACGGCTGTGGGACAGACCATCTCCCCAACTGGGATGAGAAGCATACACACCAGTCTACTCCGGAGTATCGATGCTCTGTCTCGATAATCCAACGACCAGGGACCTGAATAAGGATGTGCTTGTAGACTACCCAGCCCCCACTAGTGTGACTGCCATCACAACGCTGGTAGACAAGCAAGATCCTAAGAGCTCTATCAATACGTACACTCACATATTAAGATAGAAAAACCAAGTAGCATACTACCATGTTTAGCAAGACTGTTATATACATGTGAATATCCCAAGCTTCCATTAAGTAATATACAAGCTAGTATGATACAGTAATGGCCTTCTAGGGCATAAACACTAACAGGAACTGCCCCCAGCTTTCGTCACTCGGCGCCAGTGGCGACGTCGAGCGTGTCTTGCGGATGGGATCACCTCAGTTGTAAGAGCGACCTTGTCATGCCCCTTGCTTTGATGAGAGGCTGCTTTTGGTGCCAACCTGTCGAAGACTGACGTCCGTTGAAAGGGAATGTCTAGCCTGTCGAAGACTGACTTTCGAATAGGGGAAGCACTTATAATGATCTCACCCATAGCAGGAGTTGGAACGGCCAGTCTTGCGAAGACCGATCCCATAGCAGGAGAAGCCCCTTTGATGACTTCGTTTACCGGGGCTGGAATGGCTATCCGTTTCGGGATAACTCCATCAGGTATTGCGGGTCTCTTTGCAGGCCCACTTGAGCATTGGCTTAGCCTGTCCAAGACTGAGACGGCAGACTTGGGCGACCCATTGAGTGGGGTTGTGGTAGTTGCAAGCCGATCGAAGACCGACTTCTTTGGGGCTTCTTGTAATGACATTAAAGCATTGAATCTCATTGGCGGAAGCATGGTTCCGAAGAACAGTCCACTGGTGGCCTGAGTCACTTGTTCCACAGGCATTGCGATGATGGAGGCCGCTTGGGGCCCATAAGTCACTCCTCCAGCAGGGACGGAGTGGGAGTTGTTGTTGCAATTGGTGTAGTTGGAAGCCATCGATGTCATCTTCTCTTCTACATAGAGCAAGACACCAAATCATAGTAGCTCGAATCCAGGGACAACTATATTAAACCGCGATCCGTTCGCGAACACGACACATGAAGTGTAGAGTGGAAAGAGGAAAAGGTCCCACCGGGCGTGCCAGAATCTGTTTACCGCCGAAAACAGAGACGAAACCGCGTAGGTCGTCTTGTCTGAATTTGGGGGCAGATGCTATTTGGTTTTATCTGTCTACCTCTCCGAAGATGCCAAGTTGATTTATGGCACCGTGTGTCGGAGGTTTAGACGGATGAGGCCGTTGTAGAAGACTTCGTCAGATTCCCCCTCGTTGTGAGGGGTTTTTGGTTATGGGGACGCTCTTCCCTGCAAGCATAAGCCCCTGCAGTTAATTACGTTACCGCGTAGCGATAACCACTTTCTCTTGCTCCAGATGTTCACTTTGTGTCGTGTGTGTTTGTTTTATTTTTGGTTTCCCGTGGATTGTATGCGGAGACTAATTTGTGTTGTCGCCCGTAGGGCATGGATTAGTCCAAATCCGTATTTTCTTCGATTTTGGTTTGGTTTGATTTAAGGATCGTTAACCTTGTTTGAGATTAAGATCGACTTAAATATTTGTTAAGGATATGTTAATCCGATGTTGGACTAAGATCTACTTAACGGGTGTTCGGGATTATTTTTTATCCAACGAAAGAGCATTTGGGCTCTATCGTTTTAGTTTAAGGAAGTTACGGTCCAAAGCTAGTTTAAGGACATTACGTTCTATGGCTAGTTTAAGGACATTACGATCCATAGGGTATGCACATGGGTTCGAGAGTGTACCAAAAACTGTTGTTTGTCGAGACCCTCCATCCCTCTGAAGACGTTGAAGAATTACAACGACATATATCGGAGGTATGGAGAGATGTACCCTTGAACCGAACTATATCTTGAAGGGAGAGACCATGGTCGAACGAACATCATTTTAGATGCCATGTGTCAGAATATCATTAGTCATCTTCGTAACTAAGATCGATTTGGGGAGACCTGAGCATAGGAGGGCTCGGTTGATTGATGGTCAAAAGGGTGTTGGCCTCAGGAGACTTGGCTAATTTGGGCTAGGGTTGTCCCTTACAGTGTTAAAAACTACTGATTGTGGCACTCACGTGCTCCTACGTGAGGCTCTTAAGTAGTGTCAAACACTGAAATTTGGAGCGCTTACGTGTGGCACATGAGGCACCTGAATATTGGGCATTGTTTCTTTGGGTTTATTCCCTTGTTCTATACATATAAGCGTTAAACTCTTAAATCTTGTAACCATCACGTGTGGACACGTGAGGCGTCCCCAAGTTGGGCACTGCCTCCTTTTGATTTATCTTCTTATTCTTTTCTAAGTGCTAAGTGCTAAGCACTATTGGAGGTCACGTAGGATTACGTGACTCGATCTCAATTGTTCCTTTTTGTTCCTCAGAGGTGCTCACGTAGGAACACGTGATCTGTCGTTATGGCGTTAAACGCTAATATACATGGAGCTCTTGATCTAAGTCTTGAGGATTTCAAGTCCTTTGTTTTATAAGAATTAAATTCTTATGTAAGGTTAAACCCTAGTTTTATCAGAGGAATTAAATTCCTATGTCTTTGGAAGAATTAAATTCTTCAAACCTAGTTCTTTCGTTTAAGTTTTAGGACTGCATAACAGAATTTCCCGGATAAGAATTAAATTCTCAACTTGTGGGGAGATCTGCTTCCGCGGACCTCAACCAGAGGAAAAACTAAGTTCTATTTTTTTGGAAGAGTTAAACTCTTGTAAGAGGAGATAAATATGCTCTCTAGATCTTTTTTTTTACGTAGGGTTTTTTTTCTTCAAAGAGAACTCCTCTTCTTTTTTGTTTTCTCAAATCTTATGGGGGGGTCTCCTCTGTTCAAGACTTGAAGACTTGGGGCCTTTATATAGTAGAGGCCGACTTGTTGATTTAGTTAAAGAAATCTCTCATTGAGAGATCCTTAATTGATTTGGGAATTTTATCCACCGTTGGATTTTTGATCCAAGGACTTATGTTGTACAGAAGATATTTTTCTTGTTTTTAACGAGATTGGGAAAATATTTTCCATACAAAGCTTATTCTGTAGCTTGGTGATTATTAATCGCCATTGGATCTTTAATCCAACGGTGCTCTGTTTTACAGAGCGTAATCTTTCTTATTTATAAAGATTAGGGGAAATATTTTCCCCTACAGAGCTTATTGTATAGCTTGGTGATTTTCTTTTTTAATCACCGTTGGATTTTTAATCCAACGGTGCTCTATTTTACATAGAGGAATCTTTCAGGAAGATTTGAGGAATATTTCCTTAATCGGAATTTAATTCTGTGTTTTGATGATTTATCATCTCCGTTGGATCTTTGATCCAACGGCAGAGAACTTTTAGTTTTGGCGCCAGCGCTTTCGTGCGGGGCACGTGAGGTGCTGCCTCAGAGTTTTTTAACTCTTGGCGCTGGCACCCTCGTGCAAGGCACATAAGGCACTGCCTCAGAGTTTTTAGCTCTTGGCGCTGGCGCCCTCGTGCAAGGCACGTGAGGCGCTGCCTTTGAGTTTTTAACTCTCGGCGCTGGCTCCCTAATGCAAGGCGCGTGAGGCGCTGCCTCAGAGTATTTTTTAACTCTTGGTGTTGGCGCCCTTGTGCAAGACACGTGAGGCACTGCCTCAACGTTTTTAACCCTCGGCGCTGGTGCCCTCGTGCAAGGCACGTGAGACGCTGCCTCGATACTGAAGGTGTCTTTTCACCTTCTTTCTCTTCTTTTCCTGAGTCAAACTTCTCTTTCCCAATGCTTGGAAATAGTTCTATCATGCACAACATTTTCTGTGCCTAGAATTAAATATCTCCCTTCATAATCTGAAGCAAGGTTTCTCTTCTCTTTCACTTTTAGAGAATTATTTTAACAGAGAAAAGCTATGGCTTGTAATCGTCCACATGCTCGCCGGCAGCCATGGGAGGTGCCTATTGAGGAAATTGTTCCCCGTTTTGCTGCCCGCTTGGTGAACCTTGCTCTTACGGATGACCAATATGATATGGTGCTGCACGAGCTCTTGACTCGTAGAAGATCTCCTCTCCCCATCGGCTCCATTTGGCTCCGGATGGTCTTCTTGTCCGTGCTCGATGATATTCCCCATCATCCAGCGGAGATGACTCCCGCGATACTCGACGCAGTGGAGGACAAGATCGAGTGCTTTCATGAGGCACTTTTGATTACCACGGCCCTGCGGGATCACTCTGTTCAGCTGCTAAGACAGATACGGGCTCAGCGGGCCATCATGTCTGCCTTCGCTGATGGGCACGGTGTTGACCGATGGGGAGCGACTCTTCGTGAAGATCGCCGCTTTGCCATGGTGGAGAAGGCAAAGAGGGAATTAGAAAATTTTGTCAATAGTTTTGTTAATCCCTGTACTTTCGATCCCATGTATGGTGATCTATTTCCTGTAGAATAAAATGTTCGATTAAATGCTTTCTTTTTGTCGTTGACCACCAAGTGTTCCTTTTCTAACACCTGTTCTTCCTCTGATGTGTGTATGTGCGTATATGAATGAGCCCGATTTCACACATATCTGTAAACGAAACTTAAACCGGTGTAAACAGGAACAAATAGCTCTTGGCCGAAGATTTCGGCGGGAACGCCCTTATTTAACAACACATCCCTCATCTCCCCCTCTCTCCCTCATCTCCCCCTCTCTCCCTCGTCTCTCTCTCCCCTCGTAGTCGTCTCCTTCTTCCTTACTCCCGAGCAACCCTATGCCACTATCATCATCTCACCAGTGCCCAAGCCACCACCTTCTCATCCATTGCCACCTTCACCAGCGACCCCGACGTCATCTCCTAAACGGATCGACCTAACGACCCATCTCCCTCAATCCATCTCACTCGAGCGCACCTATCTCCCTCAACCGTGCCTCCGCACACCCAATCCCTCATCATCATCTTCATCTTGATCTCCCATCAACCACCGGCACTTCCTCCAAGCCTAACTCCAGCGCACCCTCGTCGACCAAACCCACAACCCCCTCGTCCTTGTCTTCGATCTTCTCCTCCACCGATGGCACACTGCGGCAGCAGCCAACTCCAGTAGACTCCACCTCATCTCCATCGTCACCTCTTCATCACCAACCAAAACACCCAACCTCTTCACCATCGTCTTCGAGGTCGCCTCCACCAACATCTCCTGGACCCTACACCATTGCCTTCATCATCGCCAATCTACAGCCGAGCGCACCTTGCACCAACAAAGACCTCGACAGCACCAGACCGGTACCCGAACCCTTCTCGATCGTGGTCGCAGACTTCTTCCTCATTTCTTGTTGTGGAGCAATAGCTATGTCGCACCCTCGACTCACCCTTGCCCTCAATGTTTCACACCGGCAGGTCCTAAAGCATCCATCATAGCCACGACTCCCTCATCCCCAATCACCCTCCAGTCGCTATCGCTAAGCACTCAAGCCCCATCATCACTACCATCATCGTCATGGCCGTCGACTTGAGAAAGTATGTAACTAGGTCCAGGTTTTAGACGTGATCGCATCATCTTCAATCTACAGCCAAGCGCACCTTGCACCCACAAAGACCTCGACGGCACCAGACCAGTATCCGAACCCTTCTCGATCATGGTCTCCGACTTCTTCCTCATTTCCTGTTGTGGAGCAACTGCCACGTCGCACCCTCGACTCACCCTCGCCCTCAATGTTTCACACCGGCAGGTCCTAAAGCATCCATCATAGCCACGACTCCCTCATCCCTAATCACCCTCCAGTCGCTATCGCTAAGCACTCAAGCCCCATCGTCACTACCATCGTCGTCATGGCCGTCGACTTGAGAAAGTATGTAACTGGGTCCAAGTTTTAGACATAATCGTGCATCCAGTCGTGTTGTGCTTCGTGTTTGCATTATCATTCTATTCATGTGTTCTTATCCGAGGCAAGTATCTTTATACTTGCTACGTGCTAGTTACGGCAAATTCATATCAAGCCATAATTTTTTACTGTTATGATCATATCATTTTATATAGATAGTTAAGTACGAATTTAATGTATGAATAAATAAAATTATAATATATCAATTAAATTCATTTGATAATCATGCATTTAACTGGTATATAAAGTGTTTCCCTTGTTTAAAGATTACTTTAATAGGGTTAAACTGATGTAATGAACTAATAGGAGACGATTTGATCAATGTCATCATTTAATACCATTAACTAGATTAATAATAATAATTTTCATTAATAATGATAGGTTTAATTCATAATAGGTAAGTTTAATTAATATAGTTTAATTTATATAATAATACTTTATAATCTTGACAATACCATTTTAAAAACGGTCATACTAATCTATTGCATAAGTAATAGTTGATACGTCATTTTCGTTGCATCATGTATCGCATCTGGATAACTGTTACAACTATATTTTCTACTATTCATCATGACTGGTTTGCACGATAGTATTAAGAATAAACACTTTATATAAATTAATATATTACTTTAACATGCTTGTAACCCGTTATCTTGCTACAGATACTACTGCTATCATACTTATACCTTCTTACCTGTGATATTTACCAATATCAGCAGTCCTGACTTGTTGTCCTGATGGACGTGACATGTTGTCTAACTAGACATAACCTGCACCTGCGAGTTCTTGTGTTAGCATTAGGTAGATATTATTCATACCTGACTTGGAAAACGAAATCTGGGGAAATCAAAAGTATAACTAAAGTGTAACTTAAAAGGATATTACTTAATCTGTGGTTCCGGAGAGTAACGGAACAGCCGTAATATGACTATGGAAGGATATTTCTTTACCGTAGGTAGCATGGTTGGTTTTGTTACGTTCTCAATTTTATGTATTTTGGGAAGCGGGGCGTGACAGATCCTATTTCAAAAAGCCACGCAATGAATCTCTATATATGGAACAAAAAAGAACGGTATATAATATAAGGATACACAATAATATAGTTTCCTAAAATTTCATAATGATTTCTACAAAAGTACAAACATCTGAAATAGAAAAAATGGCCATACAATATAAGGATACCTGTCAGACTTATTTCACAAAATCGCACAACAAATATACAAACTTTAAAATATAAAGATGGGTATACCATATAAGGGTATTTTTCGATCCTATTTGATAAAGTCGCGTGATAAATATCCAAACAATACACAACATATAAAATGGTGAGATGGGTACACTATATAAAGATACTCATCGATCTTATTTCACAACGCGCGTAAAATGTTCATATGCGTGTTTTAGTTGATTGAATTCATGATTCCAAATCCGATCCCGTTTCAAATTTCCTTTCAAGTCATATCTTTGAAACGACTTTAAACTAAAAAAAATTCCAAGATTAAAGTCAGCAACATCAACTCTCAAGTTTCAAACTCTCAAATCTCAAGTTCTAAACATCAAGTTATGCCCGCAATAATTTTAAACTAAACTTCACTCACTTATGTCCTGCAAGAATTTAAGCATCTCAAGTCTATTAGGATTTCGTTAGGAAATTTAATATTTTTTAGTCGCAAGTAACAAATGAAAACTAGGTCCACTAGCCATTCTTCTCTTCTACTTTTTGTTCAAAAACCAATAAAACTCTACATTTATCCGAGATGATTTCAAAACTAGCATTACTTACCATGATAAGCTGAGCACGTTCTGTAACAACTCCAATTCTTGTGTAGATAAAATTGATTTAAAGTTAATGTATACTTAGGGTATTTACATTTCCTGTGAGTACTAAAAATATTTGACTTACTTTTGAACAACAAGAAAGAGCTTGTAGCTCACCGGTAAGACCTTGCACTGCTGAACCAAAGCACCAAAGTTCATATCCTATTAGCCACACATTATTTTTATTTAAAATTCTTTTAATCGTTTAGAAGCCGAAGAGTCTACACGTGCACTACACGTAATAGGGTAAGTTACAGAATAAACAAACGTGTCCACGAGTCTACACCAATCGTCAGGGACACGTGGCATCAAGACGCGCCACGACTCGCCCAACTCGGGCCGACGACTCGGTTGAATCGGCCGGCGCCGCCGGGTCAACTCGATCCGATCCCTAAATTTCTTTAACCCCCTACACCCTTTGGACTACCCCACTCCCCCTGCACTGTTTAAATTCTCTGCAATTAACCAGAGAATTAAAATACCCCCATTTAATCCATTTTAATACAAATTTTTAATACACCCTTTCACTACCCTAAAACCCTAATTTTTCTTATAAATAACACTCTTAAATCACCGCTCCTCACTCACAAATCCCGGCCCAAACTCTGAAAAAAATTCCTAAGACTTTTTGTGTGCAAGTGGAGTTAGCAAAGGGCGAAGCTCCCACGAACTTCCGACGACAATCTGAGGAGTTTTCGACGACGAAACGACACACCGGAAACTCCCACCTCTTCTTCTTTCTCTCCTCTAGCCAATCATCCAGTAAATCCCTACTTCTCCTTCTTTTCTCTATTCTAAAACTTTCAAAACTAAAATCCGACGGAAGCGGAGTTAGTACGACATCCGATTCGGTTTTTCCTTAAAAAGTTCTATTTTTCTTAAACACGGTAATACCAAACTCTTATGTCATGACCATTAAACATTAACAAAGATAATAGAACAATTTTGGCATCAAAATAATAACCGTAGCAAGTTTTATTCCACTTTTACATTAAAATACCCTTATTTTTCATTTCGACATGCTTGAACTTTTTTAAATCGTGTTACCTTAGAAAACTCATGAGGTAATGACCTACCTCCTCACAATACTCATATGTAACATAGCACGATGAAATTTGGGAACATAGGTTTGGAAAAAAATACGATTTTACACACAACTACCTCCGACTTATAGAAACATTTTTCTATAAGATGTGTATTTTAACAAATCTTTACAATTGCGCCTCTACAACCCATTTCGGGAAACCCATTCAGTATGGTGCTGATTATCGCACATCCTCGGGCTTAGTAGAGTGAGATGCAGACCTCCGCAAGGAGCATACGATCTCGAAAGATTTAAAATACAATTTTCTTTAGAAAATGTGATTTCTAATATAAATAAAACTTATATTTTTAATGAATAAATATATATGTAATTAATATCAAAATATCTATTTTTAATATTTATAATATTCCATATTTCCAAAATTCAAGAAAAACATCTCATTTACAAGAAAATACCATACAATTCCAATATTACAAATAAATACCATATATTATGAAATTAGGTTTTATTCACTAGAAATATCATATTGATAAAATATACATCAATGAAAACTCTAAAGACGATAATAAAATACTTAAGGTGTATTTGGAAAATTATACAAAATTATTTTTTACATAAAACCCCCTCAAATTATAATAAAATACAATAAGGACCCTAGTAAACATAGATTTAAGCGGGACCAGTCTCTTGAGCCTTAGGGAGCCAGAGATATGGGTGCTTGCCTATTTAAGGTAAACAACTTAACAAACGGTGTTATCAACACGGTAATTGTCTTTGAAAAGAAAACAAATCCTGTCGTCAATGTACAACAGTTACCGTTAGCACCAAAACATAATTCAGGATTCAATTTCTTTTCTAATTTTCTGACTCAAACTGAGTCTCAATATAATCAATCTGACTTGAATATTATTCAAGTATCAAACTTCAATACAACATGGATCTATGAATCCGTCTATTCAATCTAATCAATCTATATTGACTGAACCGAACCATGGATATACATCAATCTACATGATTCTCCAGTTACATCCATTTACTGATATCATGGTTTCGGCAAGTCATCCATCTATATACAATATATACTTCAAACAATACATCAATACAATCAAGACATCGCGGGGTTTATAAGAGGTAGACTGGTATGGAAGGTGTTAGAAGTGTCACGAGACTTTAACCATAATACACCTAACCTGAATTCAATTGCCATTGTACCGTGGCTGAACGGTTCCTTGTGCTCCGTATACCTTAGTCTCCGGAATAGTGGGACTCCTCTCGTATATACTGGCATTCTTCTGTACCAAGCTACAAACACCAGCGTTAACACTAAATACAACATTATAACAATATATACTCTATTATGTCTATTCCATTCTTGTCTATTTACGGGACTTACTAAGTGATTTGTTCGCTGACGACATTCTCTTTCTTTTCTTTGGAATGTCATCAGGTGATTCGGACCTTAAGGAGATCGAGCCTACCTTTGAGGACTTGGATCATCTATCCTTCGACCCGGAGCTCTAGTTACTTGTACACATTTACATTCTGTATTTTCCATTTCTGTTATGCCACTGTTTAAGCATTGCTTTCCATTCCATGTATTTACTTTTCAGATGTATTGCAAAAGAATGTTAATAAATAAAGTTGATGTTCATTTATATCTTGTCTCTTATGTAAATTACATTTTATATTGCTTACATACGCTTAACGTGTTTACTTCTGAGTAAATACGTAGCGGCCAGTCGCGTCCCCTTCGCCGTATACCGGGAAGCGGAGCGTGACAGGTTTTGTTGGTGGCCCATGTAGGTCAGAGCTATATGGAATCCTACCATGCAGTTCAGCACTGTATGAACAACCTAAGCAATATAACACAAGAACCAGCAACTGAAAACATTCTTTACAATTCACATTCCTTGAATCTTATCATTTCATATACTTTGAATCTGTCCTAACCCAAAAATTTTCATTCAGGGTTATGGATTCCCCGAACAACACCAGCACCAATGTCAACAACACACCTCTACCACTACCACTCACACCTGTCGTCGCTGCTCCGATCAACGAGCAGAAGGTTCTGCTTGAGGCAATTCGCAGCCTCCTAGAAGGACAGCAGCAGCAGACTGCTAACCGACCAGTGACAGAAGCACCTGGGGTGAAGCAATTCAGGGCTTTGCACCCCAAACAGTTTGCAGGAAAAGAGAGCCCTCTAGAAGCTGAGGAATGGGCTCAAAGCATAGAAGATGATCTGGCAGTGGCACAAGTGCCAGAGATAGCTTGGGTCCGTGTTGCGAAATTACAGCTCACGGACAATGCACGGGTTTGGTGGAAGGCGGAAGAAAGCCGTCTTGATCAACCCATCGAATGGAAGACTTTTCGCGACATGTTCGATGCAAAGTACTTCCCAGAGACTGCTAGGTTCGACATGGAACAACAGTTCATCCACTTACGATAGGGTTCGATGTGGACCAAATCAGTGGATGAATACGATGCTGAGTTCACGATGCTCAGTCGGTAAGATATGTCTTAATAATTCGATTTTTCAAATATCTCATACTACATAGCTAACATAATACTATAACAGATTTGCGTCACACCTGATACCGACGGATGAGATCAGAGCCCGTCGATTTCAACAAGGGTTAGATTCGAAGATCCAGGCTGCATTAGCCACAGGAGATTTTTCCGACTCAAGAATCGGCTCTGAAAGCTGCACGCCGTTATGAGGCAGTAGTAAAGATGAGGGGCAGACCTCAGTCTGCCGGAATGAAGCGCCCTGCCAACCATATGGCAGGAGGAGCCTCATCAAGGCCACCATTTATGCCCAGGAGACCGGGAGTACCAATCAACCGGCCCGGCCCAGCCTTTTATACCTACTGCAGGAGAGATGGACATTTGGAGAAAGACCGCCGGCGAGCCAACCGTCTTTGCTTAATCTGCAGCTCAACTACTCATGATATTGGGTCTTGTACCTGAAGACACAATCCAATTGCTGCACCCAGGCCAGCAATCACTTACCAGCAGAGACCAGCCCTTCAAGCACCTGCTCCAAGACTCGCTCTCCCTGCTCCACCACCTAGAGGACCATCGACTGCACCTCCTCCTCGTCAGTTCCATCAGGCTCAAAGGAATGTTTAGAGGAATGCTCCTCCAGCCAGGAGGAATGTACCACGACGACAGGCTTTCACAATGACCGTGGAAGAAGCTGAGGCCACTGGCCAAGTCATCACTGGTAACCCTTTCTTCTTAAACTTTTCTTTCAGTCTTAAAACCTACCCACATATTTTTTCCTATACCTAAAACTTATCCCACATAACTTAGGTACAATCTTAATAGCCTCACTTCCTGCATTAGCACTATTCAATACTGGAGCATCTCATTGCTTTATATCGCAACGGTTCGTCCGAACTCATGCGATTCCAGTCACACCGCTTGTATCTAGTTAGAATGTCAGTTCAGGAAACGGCGTTCTAAAGGCAACAAAGGGATACAGCTTGTGTCCAGTAATCGTCTGCAGCATAGAATTCTATGCTGACTTCAAGGTGCTGGACATACCGAACTTCGATGCCGTCTTGGGTATGGATTGGCTCGGAACATTTTATGATACCATTGGCTGTCGTCAAAGGAGGGTGGTATTCGAGATTCCAGAGCATCCGTTCTTCTATTTCAAAAGTGAAGACCGTACCCTAGAGACAAGTACTTACAAGGCGAAACCAAAGAAGGCAGTGATTGCGGCAATTCAAGTGGAGGAAGGATCAAAGCCAGAAGTGGTTCGAGAGTTCGACAATGTGTTTCCTGATGCTATATCAGGTTTGCCTCCTGATCAAGCTCTTGAATTCAGCATTGATTTAATACCAGGAGTACAACCGGTGATCAAAGCACCTTATCGATTAAGTCCGGAAGGTTTGAAAGAAGTCCGAACTCGGTTGGACGAATTATTGGCGAAAGGATGGATTCGTCCCAACACTTCAAGTCGGGGATCACCAGTATTGCTTGTGAAGAAGAAGGAAGGTTCATACAAAATGTGCATTGATTATAGAGCCTTGAACGAAGTAACGATAAAGAACAAGTATCCGCTACCACGTATCGACGATTTATTCGATCAGCAAAGTGGATCTTGTGTTTTCTCCAAATTAGATCTTCGTTCAGGTTATCATCAAGTGAAAGTCAAGGAATCTGATATCCACAAAACATCTTTCAGAACTCGTTATGGACATTACGAATTTCTTGTGATGCCATTTGGAGTCACCAACGCACCAGCAATATTCATGAACCTGATGAATCAAGTTTTCCGGGATTACTTAGACAAGTTTGTTGTCATCTTTATCAACGACATCCTGGTGTATTCAAAGAGTCGGAAAGAACATGCCGAGCACCTACGAATTGTCCTGGAAACTCTACAACAACATCAACTATATGCCAAGTACAGCAAATGCGAATTTTGGTAAGATCAAATTGGTTTCCTCGGACATATTGTATCAGGAGAAGGAATCTCTATGGATCCAGTGAAAGTTTCAGCAGTAAGCGAATGGCCGACACCAAAGTCAGTGAAGGACATTCAAAGTTTCTTGGGTCTAGCTGGATATTACAAAAGGTTCATTGAAGGCTTTTCGAAGTTAGCAACACCCCTGACCAAGCTCATACGTAAAGATGAAGAATTCGTGTAGTCAGAAGCATGCGAACAAGAGTTCGTAGAACTCAATTCAAGGTTGACATCAGCACCTATTCTTGTTATACCGGACCAATCCGGAGGTTTTGAAGTGCATTGCGATGCATCCGGTAAGAGATTAGGATGTGTTCAACATCAGCACGGTAAGGTTGTGGCTTATGCTTCAAGACAGCTGAAGATTCATGAGCGCAATTATCCGACGCATGATTTGGAATTGGCAGCCGTTATCTTTTCTCTTAAGATTTGGCGCCATTATCTTCTTGGTGAACGAGTGAACATATACACAGATCACAAGAGTCTGAAATATGTGTTTACTCGGAAGGAGCATAATATGCGGCAGAGACGATGGTTAGAACTCATGGCGGACTTCGACATCAACCTGCAATATCACTCAGGGAAGGTGAATGTGGTACCTGATGCCCTTAGTCGCCAACCATTAGCAATGAATTTCATCGCTCGGTGGAAGCTTCAACAAGACTTGCATCAGATGTAGATTGAAGTAGTCATGCCAGGTAACGCTTCAAGCTTGATGAATTTACAAGTTCAATCAACAATTGTCAATCAGATCAAAGCAGCTCAAGCAAGTGATACTAAGTTGCAAAAGATCAGAGAACAAGTAGAGAATGGACTCAGAACAGACTTCATCATCCATGAAGACGGATTTTTGAGATACGGTAGCATATTATGTGTACCAAAAGGTTCTGTTCAGGAAGAGTTAATGAAAGAAGCTCACAGCTCTCCCTACTCAGTACACCCTGGAGGTACAAAGATGTACAAAGATCTACGTCAAAATTACCGGTGGCATGGAATGAAGACTGAAGTAGCCAGAAGCGTCGCTAAATGCTTGGTGTGTCAGCAAGTAAAGGCTGAATATCACAAGACTGCTGGATTACTTCAACCATTACCTATCCTAGAATGGAAGTGGCAACACATCACAATTGATTTTGTGACTGCACTCCCTCGCAGCACAAAAGGCAACGATGTGGTATGGGTTATTGTGGATCGACTCACAAAGTCGGCTCACTTCATCCTATTTCGAGTTGGCCAATCTACTGAGACATTAGCAAAGAAGTACATGGAGGTAAGAATCTAAGTAAAATTTAAACTCTTCAAAATATACTATCTTTGATACCCATGAACTCATACAGGAAATTGTGAGACTTCATGGAGTATCGGTCTGCATTTTCTCCGATCGTGACACTAGATTCCGATCACAATTTTGGCAAAGTCTGCAAGCGAGCATGGGAACAAGTCTGAACTTCAGCACAGCTTATCATCCACAAACTGATGGTCGGTCTGAGTGAACTATTCAGATCTTGGAGGATATGCTTAGAGCGTGTATGCTAGACTTCGGAGGATCGTGGGAAGATCACCTACATCTTGTGGAGTTTTCATACAACAACAGCTACCAATCAAGAATAAGAATGGAACCTTTTGCAGCACTTTATAGAAGGAAGTGTCGATCACCATTAAGTTGGGATGACATCGGTGATAGAGAACTTCTTGGACCTGAGATGATAGTAGCAACTATTTATGTTGTTCGTACTATCAGGGAAAGAATGCGCATAGCCCAAGATCGACAGAAGCACTTGGCTGATGTAAAGCGCCGTCATTTGGAGTTCCAGCTGAGAGATCATGTATTTCTGAAGATATCTCCGAACCACGGAGTGATTCGATTTAGAAGACGGGGTAAGCTAAGTCCGAGATACATTGGACCGTTCGACATACTCGAACGAGTCGGTGAAGTAGAATACCGCTTGGAACTTCCACCTTCATTGGAAGGAGTGCATAATGTGTTCCATATATCCCAACTCAGAAGGTATGTAAGTGACCCCAGACATATTCTCGATCATTCCGAGCTCACTGTATAGCTCGACTTATCTTGTGAGCAACAACCTGTTGAGATCTTGGACAGGAAAGTGAAGTCGCTTCGAAACAAGAAAGTCAACTTAATTCGAGTGATGTTGAGAAAAGACACTCCAGGAGAATCGACATGGTAAAGGGAAGACGAGATGTATGCAAAATACCCTCACCTATTTGTAAACCAGTCCTTAAAATGAATTATAAATTTTGAGGACAGAATTTTTGTAAGGAGGGTAGACTATAACTCCAATTCTTGTGTACATAAAATTGATTTAAAGTTAATGTATACTTGGGGTATTTACATTTCCTGTGAGTACTATAAGTATTTGATTTACTTTTGAACAGCAAGAAAAAGCATGTAGCTCACTGGTAAGACCTTGCACTGCTGAACCAAAGCACTAGAGTTCAAATCCCATAATCCACACATTATTTTTATTTAAAATTATTTTAATCTTTTAGAATCCCAAGAGTCTACACATGCACTACATATAATAGGGTAAGTTACAGAATAAACAAACGTGTCCACGAGGATAGACCAATCGTCAGGGACACGTGGCATCAAGACGCACCCTGACTCGCCCAACTCGGGCCGGCGACTCAGTTGAATCAGCCGGCGCCGCCGGGTCAACTCGGTCCGATCCCTAAATTTCTTTAATCCCATGCACCCTTTGGACTACCCCACCCACCTGCACTGTTTAAATTCTCTGCAATTAACCAGAGAATTAAAATACCCCAATTTAATCTATTTTAATACACCCTTTCACTACCTTAAAACCCTAATTTTTCCTATAAATACCACCCTCAAATCACCCCTCCTCACTCACAAAGCCCTTTTCAAACTCTCAATAAAATTCCAAAGACTTTTTGTGTGCAAGTGGAGTTAGCAAAGGGCGAAGCTTCGACGAACTTCCGACGACAATTTGAGAAGTTTCCGATAACTAAACGACGCACCGGCAACTCACACCTCTTCCTTTTTCTTTCCTCTAGCCAATCATTCAGTAATTCCCTACTTCTTCTTCTTTTCTCTATTCTAAAAACTTTCAAAACTAAAACCCGACGGAAGCGGAGTTAGTCCGACTTCCGATTTGGTTTTTCCTTAAAAAGTTCTATTTTTCTTAAACACAATAATACTAAACTCTTATGTCATGACCATTAAACATTAACGAAGATAATAAAACAAGTTTGGCATCAAAATAATAACCATAGCAAGTTTTATACCACTTTTACATTAAAATACCCTTATGTTTCATTTCGACATGCTTGAACTTTTTAAAACCGTATTACCTTAGAAAACTCATGAGGTAATGACCTACCTCCTCACAACACTCATATGTAATATAGCTCGATGAAATATGGGAACATAGGTTTGGAAAAAATACGATTTTACACATAACTATCTCCGACTTATAAAAACATTTTTCTACAAGATATGTATTTTAACAAATCTTTGCAATTGCGCCTCTACAACCCATTTCGGGGAACCCGTTTGGGGTGGTGCGGATTATCGTACATCCTCAGGCCTAATAGAGTGAGATGCAGACCTCCGCAAGGAGCATACGATCTCGAAAGATTTAAAATACAATTTTCTTTAGAAAATATGATTTCTATTATAAATAAAACTTATATTTTTAATAAATATATATATATATATGTAATTAATATCAAAATATCTATTTTTAATATTTATAATATTCCACATTTCCAAAATTCAAGAAAAACATCTCATTTACAAGAAAATACTATACAATTCTAATATTACAAATAAATACCATATATTATGAAATTAGGTTTTATTCACTAGAAATGTCACATTGATAAAATATACATCCATGAAAACTCTAAATACGATAATAAAATACTTGAGGTGTATTTTGAAAAATATACAAAACTATTTTTTACATAAAACTGCCTCAAGTTATACTAAAATACAATAAGGACCCTAGTAAACATAGGTTTAAGCGGGACCAGTCTCTTGAGCCTCAGGGAGACGGAGATATGGGTGCTTGCCTATTTAAGGTCGACAACTTAACAAACGGTGTTATCAACACGATAATTGTCTTTGAAAAAGACACAAATCCTGCCGTCCATGTGCAGCAGTTACCGATAGCGCCAAAACATAATTTAGGATTCAATTTCTTTTCTAATTCTCTGACTCGGACTGAGTCTCAATATAATCAATCTAACTTGAATATTATTCAAGTATCAAACTTCAATACAATATGGATCTATGAATCCGTCTATTCAATCTAATCAATCTATATTGACTGAACTGAAGCATGGATATATATCCATCTACATGATTCTCCAGTTACATCCATTTACTGATATCGTGGTTTCGGCAAGTCATCCATCTATATACAATATACACTTCAAACAATATATCAATACAATCAAGACATCGCGGGGTTTATAAGGTTAGACTGGTACGGAAGGTGTTAGAAGTGGCACGAGACTGTAACCATAATACACCTAACCTGAATTCAATTGTCGTTGTATCGTGGCTGAACGGTTCCTTGTGCTCCGTATACCTTAGTCTCCTGAATAGTGGGACTCCTCTCGTATACACTGGCATTCTTCTAACCAAGCTACAAACAACAACGTTAACACTAAATACAATTTTATAATAATATATACTCTATTCTGTCTATTCCATTCTTGTCTAATTACGGGACTTACCGAGTGATTTGTTCGCTGAAGACATTCTCTTTCTTTTCTTTAGAATATCGTCAAGTGATTTGGACCTTCAGGAGATCGAGCCCACCTTCGAGGACTTGGATTAGCTAGCCTTCGACCCGGAGCTCTAGTTACTTGTTCACATTTACATTCTGTATTTTCCATTTCTGTTATGCCACTGTTTAGGCATTGCTTTCCATTCCACGTATTTACTTTTCAGATATATTGCAAAAGAATGTTAATAAATAAAGTTGATGTTCATTTATATCTTGTTTCTTGTGTACATTACATTTTATATTGATTAGATACGCTTAGCGTGTTTATTTCTGGGTAAATACGTAGCGGCCAGTCGCGTCCCCTTCGCCGTACACCGGGAAGCGGGGCGTGACACATTCCAAAAGAATGCTAATCTAAGGTTTATCTGATAAGTTATGTCCGAAATGAGTTTAAACTAATATTTATAATATTACGTCCCAAAAGGACTTTGAGTTAAAAACAATGTCCTAAGAAACGTCAATATGACTTTTATGTCCGAAAAGACGTTAAACTAATGTTCATTGTTACGTCCCAAGCGGACTTCGAATTAAAATTCATGTCCTAAGGAATATCAGAATGAATTTTATGTCCGAAATGACGTTAAACTAATGTTCACGAAATTACGTCCCAAGAGAAGTTAGAGTTAAAAAGTCATGTTCTAAGGGTCGTCAAAATGACTTTAATGTCCGAAATGACTATAAACTAGTATCTATGAAATTATGTCCCTAAAAGGACCTTAATTTAAAAGTCATGTCATAAAGGACATCAAAATGATTTTTATGTCCGAAATGACTTTAAACTAATGTTCTCAAATTTCTCAAGTTTCAAGTTACGTCCGAAATGACGTTAAACTAAAGTTTCTTGAGTTTCTCAAGTTACGTCCGATATGACTTTAAACTAAATTTTCTTAAGTCTTCAAGTTTATAATATCGAAATGACTTAAAACTAAATTTTCTCAAGTTATGTTCGAAATTGACTCTAAACTAAAACTCTGCCCGAGAGAGATTCTTTTAGTTAGCTGGAAGTACAACGAAACAATGTTTGTGTATACATAAATTGTATACACTCATTGTTGGGAGGCATTTATAGGAACCAAAAAATGAAATGAAATTAGTGAGGGAATTATTTTCTTCCCCCGCTTCCTTCAAAATAAGGGAGTAGTTTATAACTACTCCCACTCAAATATATACCTCACAAAAAAGAGAGATAGAGAAGATACCTCTCTCATTATTCAACAAAAGAGAAAATTCTCAACTATCTTTTACAGATTTGGAAACTTGAAGACTCTTTTGTTCTCATCTCCAACAAGAAGAAGAAGAAGAAAGAAAAAGAAGTTGATGACTTTGATGAACACTTTCTTCTATCTTTTTTTCTATTTATTTTTTCAAACATGGATCTCCATATGAGGCCTATTTAGGGTTGAGGCCTTGAGGAATTCTATCAATTCCTACAAATCAAGAACTCCCCGATGGACTTAAGAAATAATTAATTTCATTTTTTTGACAAACCGAGAATACGAGAGTATTTCTCTTCGGAAGGGAAAACCCTATTTTTCCACACATATGAGAACATAGACATTAAAATCCATGTTTCTTCATAAATAAAACTTAAAAATACAAGAGGAGACTCTGTCAAAATTTTAATAAATTCAAAAAAGATTTTCGGATTGAATCTGCCTGCTCCAATACATCTGAACAAAATAGACAGAACTCACACCCAAGAGCATCAAATCATGATCCGTTCGAAGTTTATGAAAGCTAACTCGATAAGCTTCGAAACGAGTCCATATATGAAGATAGATGGTCATGAAATAATATATTTTTGGATATGGAAAAAGATATCCGCAGATTTATAAATTGAGTCTGCCAGCCTAAACATATCTTAACAAAACAGCCATAATTCTCACTCAAGATCACCAAATCGCGATTCGTTTGAAGCATATGAAAGTTAATTCATTATGCTTCAAAAACAGACCATGCATGGACAATGAAAACTTTAAAACTTATGTCCTTTAAGGAAATTTTAACATAGAGTAAAATTATATGTTCTTTTCAAAACCGAACCTATCAAATGCGGGAATCTTTCAATGCGAGAACCTCTCAAAGAGGGAACCTCTAAAATGCAGGAATCTTTCAAAATGGGAACCTCTCAAAATGGGAAACTTTCAAATGTGGGAAACTTTCAAATTTTGCGGGAACGTTTCAAACATTGCTGGAATCTCCTAATATTGTGGGTATCTCCAAAAGGTACCCCCATGTTGTTCTTCTTGGTGGAATATCCTATTAAAATATATCCACATCTCTTATATATAGCATTTAGGTTCCACCGGGTGTTACTGTTCGGGTTTTTTGGAGGTAAAGAAAAGTTTTAAAAGGATAAGAAATGAACGGAATCGTGTAGTGTAGTTTATTGCGCAATTAACAACTTTGCATTTAAACAAAGCGGTGAATAGCGAGTCGTTCTATCGGAGATCAAGGGCTAAGTCTGTGTTTTCAATTCCTGCTATCAAAGCTATGGTTTGAGAGAGTCTTGTGGATGATTTAAGAAGAAATGATTATGCAAGGGAAGGGAATTTTGCTTGGGAATTTGAAATTAGTGAAGGATATCAAGATAATCTAACCAACTCTCCCTCTCTTGATCACTTCACCAAACTCAAGTTGTTGGTAAGAGTATGAACCATCAAGTACTCACCATAAGGGTGGGTGGAGGAGCATGATCCATCAAATACCATACTAATTTGATCTTGGTGAATTAATTACAAAAGCTAAGTGCAATCAACGTGTTATGAGCACAAACCATCAAACATGCACCACAAAAGAACTACTGCTCACAATCCATCATCATTATCAAAAAGAAACTAAAACAAGTCAAGCATGAGATCATCACAAAAACACAAGGTATTTTAATGCAATACAAGAGAGAGATGGAAGAACTCCAAATTGATCTTCAATTCATCATTAGATTCATGATCTACTACATTTTGAATGGATTTAGAAGTGGAGAAGAGAAACTCAACTAACCTGAGCATCAACCTCCATTGATAGCTATGGGGAAGCTAATAAAAGAGGAAGAAGAAGAAAAATATCCCTAAAAATGAAAATCGCAATTCAAAAATAAAATAAAATGAGATCTAAAACTTAACCCCTATTTAATTCTAATCTACTCCTTTTATAGATTTTCCACCAAGATTCTAGAAGCTATAAAGGAGTAACCTTCTGATGACGTAGCTCAGGCCCAAAATCGAGCCCAATCGCTTGTGTCCCGACCGCGGATCCGCGGGCAACTTGAACTGTCTCGACCGCGGATATACGGTCTAGTTGTGAACAAATGCTTTCGTTTTTGTCCTGTGTTCTTCTGTTGTTATATAGATGCTCTTTTTTAACTATAAGAAATTTTATCAAGTCTTCAGTAACTTTGCGCAAGAGCCCATATCCTGTATTTATCGATCGAGCTCTGATGCTATGTTTTCAGTTCCATTTCCATCTTTTTTACTTCTGTACATGTTTCATATACTTAGGTAGCAGTAAAAGGTTAATAGCATTTATTTATATACAATTAGGATAGGAATGGATGATATATAAAGCAATAAATCATGATGAACAAATACCCCCAAATCTAAGTTTTGCTCATCCTTGAGCAAAGTCAAGTTATTCTAACAAGTCCTAGCTCGCTTTCACAGGCAACGTGATTGCACTGAGCACGTGCAACAAGCCATTAAACCTTTAGGTTGCCCTAGAGGACGAGTGTTGTCCCATGAGGGTTTTCAGCAGATTACACCCATAAAATCCTAAGTCAAGCTAGTTTCATAGGGTTCATTTTCAACTATAGTCCTAGTGTTTCAGTGTCAACAATTAGAAACTCTATTTTCCTAGGATAGAAATTTCAATCCTTATTTTTCACTTCTCACTATCGATTTAACTTAAGCTTTGTGCCCATGCAAATTATCTCTTAGTTATGGTTTCAATTCAAAGGTATCATATCTCCTTCTTCTTCTTCTTTTTATTAAGCGACATGAAACAACACATTTTAACGTGATCACCTAGGCTTGCTTAGGCCTAGATCAACCGGTTACTCCGTGTGTCTCGTTATTATAATTTTTGCTTCAATCCCTTGGCTCCTTGTTATTATATTATTTTTATTCTTTTATCTCTTTTAGCGATGACTTCCAAACCAGACGACTATAGAGCATCGGGTGATGAAGCATCCTAACGACCTAGGAACTCAAGTTTCCAAGTTTTCAGAACAAAGATTATAACTTGGTTTTCCCTATTGCTCTCTCGGCTATGGATTCCAAGCCAATTGGCTTAAGTCATCGGGGTTTAAAATCCCTCTTCGGCCTCAAGAACTCGAGAAACCAAGCCTTATATATATATATATATATATATATATATATATATATATATATATATATTATTGGAGATATTTTAATCCCATCCTTTATTTCCCAAAAATAGAGACATAGTGAAAGTGTAAATAAAGGCGTATATTTGCTACAGTTAAACTTTAAGCAGGGTTATCTTTCGGGTATCCATTTCTATTTCTTGGATTCAATTATTTCTAACCTTTCAAGCTAAAACAGTCGGATTTCGAATCCAAACGTACCCTACTAGCCAACTTGACTTGAAAAAAAGTTTTTATATTTTTAGAAAAAAATTCAATTTTGATGGTTTTTATTTTTATATTTTTATGGGTTTTCTATATATATACAATACAGAATTTTAGACATGATGCAATACGAAATTAAACATGCAAAAGAAAGGGAGGGAAACATGCAAATGTTATACGGAATCAAAACATGCAAACTATCTATGTAAATGCAACCTAAGTAAGATACATACCCCCAAACCTATCAAAGGTAGAGTCCTCACTACCAATGACTGCCTCTTTTTGATCCAAATTTTTCTCACCACCATATGATTTCAATCTTCGAAGTGCAGCAACATCCCCTTCAATCCTATCCAACCTCTTATCAATTCGGTCCATCTTTTGATCATTCTTTTATTGACCGTTTTTCATCACCTTAAACATCCGACTCATCCCTTTCATTATTCTTTCCATCATCATAGTTCGACTAGCCTGTAAAATGTATGTAAAAACAGTGTTGTCACTCTCGAAATAGGACTCAATCGGCACATGCTCCCTAATTTTGGGTGCGTCGGGTAAATAGATTGTGGTTTCATATCTCAGTATGTACCGGAGACTGTTTCTTTCTTTACTTAAACGGCCTGCGCAACATGTGTATCGAATACCTCCAAAGGTATCAAGTGACGACAAATTTGTGTCACAAGAGCGACCAAAGGGTAATTAGAATTGGTTCCTCAGGCGATTGTATGTAAATGTGTGGTTCACAAATCATGCCATGATTCCTTGTCATAAGACAATGGATGATGTGTAATATGTGTGTAACGAAAGGTGGTTGTGTGTGATGACATGATCATATTCGCATTAACCTACCTACACACCGCAAATACGTTTGTAAACATCGTTTTACCCTCAATTCTGGATCTAACATTCATATTACAATCCGCTCCCATCACACGTGCAAAAAAGTGAAGATCCTCGGGGTAAACATTACCTTGAGGTCATGGAATACCCGTAATACGTGAGATGATAGCGGTATTAATCACATAGCTAGATCCGGTCAAATCAACATTTATTTCACAGATGTTTGGATTAAAGTCGTTGGTATGATTGGTGTAAAATTCTCTAACAAGATTATTGATCGCTGTTCATCACTAAAAACTGCATTTTAATACCGCTCATTCATTATCTATTTTGTTATATATCGGTACTATTAACCAGTGTCTGCTCAGTAATACAGATTACAGGTGTTCGTGATAAAATACTGGAAACACACTTAAAATCACGAATATAAACATTTGGAAGCTGATACTGCAAACAGAACAGAAAACCGATCATTGTCTAAAGAATTCTTTTTGCAAATAAATGTGTGCACACAATTTTGGTCCAACACAATACAAGTGTGCACATGGACCATGGTGGGGCTGCCTTGGCTACATGACATGATGAAATTGTGCAAGTAGGGAACATGTGCATTAAATGCTAAAAGAGTTGATGTGATTTGAAGCATCAAGATTTCCCTCCAAAAGATACTAAGCAATCCAGGTTGTTATAAGGAAATCAAGCAATGCCAGTAGACTTGTGGAGTGCATATGAGACCACCACACCAACACGAGCCCACTTGCTCAGAATTGACCCAGCGACATGCTCAATAATACCGATCTCGCCGGCCCCACCATGCCCAATGAGTCCCATTTTTGTTCTGGCTATCCCTTGCAGTCACATCATCCTATTTTTATTACTTATTTAATTTTCTTTTGTGCCTATAAATACCAGATCAATAAGCAAGGAGTCACATACTTTTTTCTTTAGTTTTGCTTTAGAACTCTTGTAATTTGTAACTTTCTTTTCCTTTGAACCTTTGAGCTCTTGCCCCTTTGTCTTGACCTTACAACTTCTTCATTAAACTTGCAAACTTAAGATTTAGGTTCTTGACTTCAAGATTAGTTGTATCTTGTTTGAAATTCAATAAAGTTCTCATTTCATTATATATGTCTTGCTTTCTACATACTTTGAACTTGTGAAATCATTGATTTACTTTGATCTTGCAACCTCTTAAGTGAGCTTGCAACCTTAAAATTTGGTATTTTGATTTCACATTGGTATGGGATTAAATAACAAGTGACGATATTTGCGCATTGAATTTAACGGTTCTTAACTTTCTAACTCTAACTTTTCTTTTCTTACTATTTTTGTTATGTTGCCTTACTCTTTTCTTTTTTTATTTTGGTATCATGTGTGAGTAATCGATTTACTTGTTAAGGGTAGAATATGGTTAGTTTGTGTTAGGAGATGTTTTTGCTAAAACCTTAAAAACCTTAACTTTACAATTTGAAACTCCGAGAAAACCACTTGCAATTCCGCTCCATTAGGCATCTTATCCTACCACGATAGCGGTGATTCCTAATCATGACCGGATTGCAAATGGTTTGCCGAATGCTAAGGTCAAGAGACATCAACGGAAGGACAAGAGACAAGGAATACGGATTTAGCTAAAAATCGAAAATAACATATTTCAGGCGCCCTAATCCACGTTCTTGCATATTGCCTTAGTGTCAATATCAAAGTTGGGTCTATAAAGAACCGGCAAACATCATCCTCATGCAAGTTAACCTAAAACTACCCTTAACAAGTCTTTTTATTGAACATATTCTAGTTATGACACTTAGCTTAAACAACAATTCAAAACACGGTATTAACTCGTTAAAACAAGCTAAAAAGCCTACCATCTCCCTGCGGACGACCCGTACTCATCGCGGCTCACTACACGCGACACCGTCTTTGATTGCGGTAATTTCAAATTCTTTCTAAATACGACACGGTGAAAACATATCAATCAAATGGCGCCGTTGCCGGGGAGACGGTAACGCTTTTACACTTGTAGTCTCGGGTTAATTTGTGAATATTTTGTATAAAACTAACTTTCTAACACATTCAACGGATAAAACCATTCTTTTCAAAAACCGACACGAAAACTAAAAACAAGAATGTTCTCTGGATTTGTGTTCTGCTAACACACTAAGTTTTAAAATGAAAATCAAGGTATAAATGTGGAATACTATTATTACATAGAGAAAAAAACACAAAATTTTAGCACCAAAATTGCAAATTTGGCCGGCGACATCTTGGTAATTCCCGATCTTGCCGGTTTTCTGGTGAGGTTTGAAAGTTGTTTTTTTTGTGTTGCCTCCAGTGTTCTGTTAGTATCCTATTTTTATTGTTTGATTTTCTTAATTATTTGTGTTCGGAACTTTGTCTATCTATATCGCTTTCTAGCTTAAATATCCGTATTTTTCCGACATTTGCATATTCGACAGATTGACGAGCAACGATCGTGCGTAACAGGGCGCATTTTTCAAGTACAAGTGGAGTGAACACTTAGTGCCAAAGACCCGGGTAGTTGGACCCGCGCAAGAGAACCATTCAACCACTCGGAGACAATATCGATACGAGTTTCTTAAACTCAACACTTTTTGGTACGTATTTTTCTAAACTTTCTCTTCTCAAACCCGACGCTCCAATATTCTTGTCTTTGCAGGATTCTTAGCAACATCTCCATAAAAAGCCAAAGAAAAACTAATCGTATTTGTTGCAGCGCCACATTTAAAGCAAAAATAAATTGATTGATTATTTGAAAATAAAACCTTGTTGATTTGTGTATTGCATGATTTAATACGGACTTAAGGGGCTATAACACCAATCCAAATTGGGTGGGGATTTCATCACCCTTCCTAAGACCCCAGAAATCACTAATTGCATAAGTTTCACCTCAAGCTTAATAAAAAATATTTGGACTCGGCCAATTAAGGACTTGTCGCGCTCAATAGGACAAAGGAGGATTGTGGGCATTCGGTTGTTTATCTAAACATGACTTTTATGGTGCTTAGGCTAGACAAGTGAGGAGGTAACTTTAAAAGGCTCATCTCACGATAATTCGTGATCGGAACCCTCCTTACCTCACTTGGGCTTACCTGGCCACAACTGGCTGTGAAGAGGCGATTTGAGGGTTATCTCACAATTTGTCGCTTTGGAACAGTTAGGAGCAGGTATAGTGGACTCAGAGGACCTTAGTTTAGGTGTCGATTATACATTTAAGACTATTCATTTGTGATTGTGTTTGTTGAACTGTCATTTCATTTTCACATTCTTATGAAATAAACACAAGTTCGCCACTTTTACCACCTTCACCCAATTTTTCTCCATTTACGCTTCTTACCCTCACATTCTACGCTTTGACTACACTAAATTCGTTTAGTGTATGTCCGCCTGGACTAGGGACCCTAGTGCCCATTTAGTCCGTGTTTCGTTAGTCGCTACGGACTACGTGATTGACACCGCATTCGAAACTCCTTCCACGCCTCTTTCGCCTTTACCCTTACCGGTCAACTCCGACGTTAACCGTGATTCTGTTCATACCTCTTCACCTTCACTTTCACCAGACTCTTCTTCTGAGATGTCGAGATTTCCTCCTAACATCCCTTTACTACCACGGGAATTATTCCACCTCCATTAGGTGCGAATAACCCGCGACCACCTCTTGTTGAAGCGCCACAGCGAATTGTGCTCCAAGATCGATTCTATCCTACCCGTGCCGCACTCCCTACCTGTCTTTCACTTCCACCGGCCAATGGGGATAATTTCGAAATTATGTCCCACTTAATCAACATGTTGCCCAAATTTCACGGGCTTGAATCCGAAGATGCCTGTATCTTCATCAATAAATTCCAGAACGTTTGTGCGATGATGAAGACAACCCAACTGTCTGATAATGCTATACGGCTATAAGTCATTCCTTTTACTTTGTGCGATCTTACTGAAAAGTGGCTGTATAGCACCGCATCTCATTCGATTACCAGTTGGGACGAGTTTGCGAAAGCGTTTCTAAATAAATTCTACCCAAATCATAAGACCACACAGATTCGAAACGAAATTAACCAATTCTCCCAGCTTCAACCTTTTTGGAAGTGCTTTAACCGATACAAAGACCTTCTTGTTCAGTGACCTCATCACGGTATTGAGAGATGCCAACTTTGCCGAACTTTATATGAGGGCCTGAATCCAGCAACTAAGCAGTTGCTGGAGACCATTTGTCAAGGCCACTTCCTATCCAAATCTGACGAGAAAGCTTGGCAATTCTTCGATGATCTTGCGGAACAGATGCTTCAATGGGAGAGCACCAGACCGAACACTTCTTCTTCTACTACTACTTCTTTCGGTCTCTATAGGGCAGGAGTTCATCAACTCGACATCTCAATTGCAATGAAGGCCCGGATGGATGCAATCACACGGAAACTGGAAGCAATTGAGAGCAAATTTTC
This sequence comes from Agapanthus africanus, assembly GCA_030015575.1. Taxonomy (NCBI): domain Eukaryota; kingdom Viridiplantae; phylum Streptophyta; class Magnoliopsida; order Asparagales; family Amaryllidaceae; genus Agapanthus; species Agapanthus africanus. The sequence goes on from CM057341.1 coordinate 187,238,456, forward strand.
ATCTCCTTCTCCTGCCACTATTCCTCCCCCTCATACCATTTGCTCTTATTGTTCGGATCCATCTCATTTGACCAAAGAGTGTCCTTATAATCCACCATCTCAAGGATAGGATCAGGTTAATGCTGCATTTCAGCAAAGACCAAGAAACGATCCATACTCTTTCACATACAATCCCGGTTGGAGGAACCACCCCAATTTCGCTTGGAATCAGAACCAGCATCAATTCCAAGGACACAACAACTTCCAAAGGCCTCCTCCTCCTCGACAACAAGCTCAGCAACAAACTCAACAACAATTTCAGCAGCCCTTCCAACCCCAACCTTTTCAAAATCCGACGAACAACTTTGCACCCTGCAACAATTCTTTTCCTCAAAACAACTTTGTTCCGTCAAATAACGATAAGGTTTCCTCGATAGAACGGAGTCTAGAGGCTTTTGTAAAGCAATCGACTCAATCTACCGCCAACATCCAGTCTTCTATTCAGTCTTTGGTGCAACACACCGCTACACAAGGGCAGAGCATCAAGACCATCGAATCCCAGATTGCACAGCTGAACGCGGCGTTAAGCGAGCGAGAGAAAGGAAGGCTTCCATCTCAACCACTCCCAAATCCTGGTAACCCACATAATGTACATGTTGCTCTTGAACAACAGAACCATAATATGAGTGCCGTGACTACATTGAGATCTGGAAGAATACTGAACAACAACGTCGGCACCCAAATTGATGATGACGCCTCGGCCGTTTCTTCTTATCCTTCTTCTTCTTCTTCTCCTTCTGAGCCTATTCTCCATTCTTTAAAAGGCTCTTCTCCGAATGGATCCACATATCACTCCACTCAAACTCCAGTTTTGGGTTCCATTCCAACTCCACAATCTCCTCCACAAATATTAGACTCAACCAATTTCAAAAATGTTCCATTTCCAAACCGGTTGAGGTCCAATAAACAAAATCCACAAATAACGAAGATTCTGGAGTTGTTCAAACAGGTTAACATTAACATTCCCCTCTTAGATGCAATTCAGCAAGTCCCGTCTTACGCAAAAATCTTGAAGGATTTGTGCACTAAAAAGAGGAAATCTCGGGTACCAAAGAAGGTTTTCTTAGCTAGTACCGTGAGTGATGCTCTTACCCAAGGTTTACCTCAAAAACGAAAGGATCTTGGTTGTCCTACGATTTCAATAACGATTGGGGATAAGAACATCAACCGTGCTCTTTTGGATCTTAATGCCAGTGTTAACCTGCTTCTGCATTCTGTATATGAGCAACTAGGTGTAGAAGAGCTGAAACCCACACACTGTACTCTTCAAATGGCCGACCGATCTATCATCCATCCTAGGGGTGAGCTAGAGGATGTGTTAATAAAGGTTGGGGACTTCATATTCCCCATAGATTTCATTGTTTTAGACACAGCTAATCCCCAGAATCAAATTCCGGTGATACTCGGTCGTCCATTCCTTGCAACCTCAAATGCCGTAATAAATTGTTGAAATGGTTCGATGAACCTATCTTATAGAAACATAACAATTGAACTCAACATTTTTAGGTTAGGGAATCAGCCATCTAAACCAAGTGCTCATGTACTAGATGTTTGTTCCATCCAGGAGATCGCCCCAGAGGACTGTGAATTTGAGGAATTCTTGTTTGATCACAGTGGTCTTGACGCCACTAGTGCGTTCCTCTTTGAATCTGATGCTTCCACGTCTGACAACGATTACGACTGCTTCACATTTTCAAACGATCTTAGCATGTCACCGACCGAGTTTGAATCTTTCGAATTTGCGGATGCATTGGTTGAACCATCCGAATCGGTCGCATACACTCACTTTGAGCCCCTGTTGGAATCTTTTGAGTTCGAGACATTTTCTCCAATCTTGCCTTCAATCATTTCACCTCCTGCGCTCGAACTTAAGCCTCTGCCATCTCACCTCAAGTATGCTTACTTAGATGAGAACGAGACCCTCCCAGTCATCATCTCGGCTTCTCTATCTCTAGAGCAAGAGAAAGCGCTTCTCTCGGTCTTGCAATCCAATCGGCAAGCTTTCGGCTGGACGATAGCGGACATCATGGGGATTAGTCCCCTGAACGTTGAACATCACATTCACCTGATGGATGATGACAAACCAGCTAGGGATCTATAGAGGCGATTAAATCCAGTCATGAAGGAGGCAGTGAAAAAGGAAATCGTCAAATGTTTGGATAGTGGTATCATTTACCCTATTTCAGACAGCCAATGGGTCAGTCTTATACACATTGTCCCTAAGAAGTCGGGCATTACAGTCATCACAAACAAGGCGAATGAGTTGATCCCTACTCGCACCCAGACCGGGTGGCGAGTATGCATTGATTATCGAAAACTCAACGCTGCAACGTGAAAGGATCACTTTCCGCTACCATTCATTGACCAAATGCTCGAAAGATTAGCTGGATATGAGTATTACTGTTTTCTGGACGGTTACTCAGGCTACAACCAGATTCCTATCGTCGAGAATGATCAGGACAAAACCACTTTCGCTTGTCCTTTCGGCACGTTCGCATATCACCGCATGCCCTTTGGGCTATGCAATACTCCCGCTACCTTCCAGCGGTGTATGATGGGAATTTTCTCTAACATGGTTGAGAAATTTTTAGAGATATTTATGGATGATTTCTCCATCTTTGGCGATTCTTTCGACGAGTGTCTGCAACATCTTGACGCTGTCCTTACCCGATGTAAAGATAAAAATCTCACTCTAAACTGGGAAAAATGCCACTTCATGGTACGTGAAGGTATTGTCTTAGGACATATCATTTCGCGAAATGGCATCGAGGTTGACAAAGCAAAGATTATTGTCATTTCCAACCTCCCTGCTCCCAAATGTGTCATAGATATCCGATCTTTCCTTGGCCATGCCGGTTTCTACAGACGGTTTATCAAGGACTTTAGCAAGATTGCTAAACCCTTGACTCTTCTTCTGGCCAAGGATACCACTTCCAACTTCGAATCGAGCTTTTGACTGCTTTCGAATCACTGCGAAGCTCACTCACCACTGCTCCCGTTCTTTCTTCACCTGACTGGACGCAACCTTTTGAGATTATGTGCGATGCATCCGACTTTGCTATTAGTGCGGTCCTAGGACAGCACATCGATAAGATACCACACGTAATCTACTATGCGAGCCGGACTCTGAATGATGCCCAAATGAATTACACAACAACCGAGAAAGAGTTCTTGGCTGGTGTGTTTGCTTTAGAGAAATTCAGGCCCTATCTCATTGGCTCCCCAGTTGTTGCCTACACCGATCATTCAGCTCTGCGACATCTTTTTGCAAAAAAGGATGCAAAATCTCGGTTAATACGTTGGATGCTCTTACTTCAAGAATTTAACCTTGTCATTACGGACAAAAGAGGATATGAAAATGTAGTAGCTGATCATCTTTCACGACTTCCTTCTTCGCCGACGCTTCCTCTCCCAATCGACGACACTTTCCCTGATGAACAACTCTTGATGATATCTTGCGAACCCTGGTTCGCAGATATTGTGAACTACTTGGCGACCGGACTCATACCTAACGATTGGTCGAGTCAGGACAGACTTAGATTTTTATCCCAAGTAAAACACTTTTACTGGGATGAACCCTACCTGTTCAAGTACTGTCTAGACCAAATCATCCGCCGGTGTGTTCCTGAAAACGAATTCAAGAGTTTGTTGTCTTTTTGCCACGACCAAGCATGTGGAGGGAACTTTGGCCCGAGAAAGACATCTGAGAAAGTCTTGCAATGTGGCTTTTACTGGCCAAAACTTTTCAAAGATGCGCACGAGTACTGCAAGAATTGCTCTCGGTGCCAACATTTAGGCCGGATTTCCAGGCGAAATGAGATGCCGCTCCAACCATGGTTGTTGAGATGTTCGATGTTTCGGGAATTGACTTCATGGGCTCTTTTCCCAACTCTTTTGGGAACCTGTACATTCTCTTAGCTATTGATTATGTCTCCAAATAGGTCGAGGCAGTACCAAGCCGGACTAACGACAATAAGGTTGTCGTTAAATTCCTAAAAGAAAACATCTTTTCCCGGTTTAGGCACCCTTGCGCTATCATTAGCGACAATGGGATGCATTTCTGCAATAGGTCTTTCGAGGCCTTAATGCGGAAATACTCAATCAATCATAAGCTATCCATGCCCTACCACCCCCAAACATGTAGGCAAGCCGAAGTTTCAAATCGGCAGATCAAGCAGATTCTAGATATGACGGTTTCCAAGGACCGTAAGGATTGGTCTTTAAAATTAACCGATGCCCTTTGGGCGTTTCGAACTGCTTATAAGAATAATCTAGGCATGTCTTCCAATCGGCTTGTGTACGGAAAGGCTTGCCACCTCCCTGTGGAAATCGAACATCGTGCTATTTGGGCGATCAAAGAGCTGAATCTCAATCTTGAAGACACAGGCAGCTATCAGAAGCTGCAACTGAATGAACTAAACGAGCTTCGGGATGAGGCTTACGACAACGCGGTTATTATAAAGAACCGAACGAAGGTGCTTCATGATAAACACCTTACGCGCAAAACCATCACGCCTGGACAACAGGTACTTCTTTATGACACTCGACTCCATTTCCATCCCGGTAAACTTCGATCTCACTGGAAGGGACCTTTTCTTGTGCGGTGTGTGTACCCGCACGGCGTAGTGGATTTGGAGAATCCAGCTCCTCTACCTCTGATAAACACCGTAATCTGGCGCATCTGCTCCTCAGTGCAGCCCTGAGTCGTCAAAAACTCGTTTAATGAAGGAGCGGACTGTGCGGGAGTCTGAGCGGGCTGTGGAGCTGCAGGAGTAGTCTGCGCAACCGCAGCCGAGGTAGTGGCTTGCGGAGCCGCAGCCGAAGGAGATGCATGTGGAGACGCAGCCAAAGTAGCATGTCGCTTCTGTTAAATTTTGTGTGTAATAAACGAGTAAGAACGGTGTATTAGATTTTAGTCGAATTCGTATCATTATCAGGTTATTGCAAAACCCCAATCCATGAATACTTAGGGACTTAGGCCTCGTTTGGGTATCTAGTTTGGAAATACGTAGTTTATTTTAATTAGATAGTTTTATGTAAGTATGATTAATCAAAACTAAGTCTACAACCAAATAAGCTCAGGATACTAATATTGCATATGTTACTATCTATAATGTGATATAATATTTTACTATTAAGTAATATACGTACCAACATCTCCTTCAACTCCTTGACGGTGGTCTTCAAGGCGGCAACATCATGCTCAAGACGTCGCTCACGGGGGGTAGGAGAAGTAACCGTTGGAGTGGAGTACAACCTCATATGGGCCCTGCTAGGACCCAGTCCCCGGCATCTTTCCCAACCTCCGTGGTGCCCTCCGTGTGCGGCGTCTAAGACTGGGGTCAGTAGCATCGGATCGTTTTATCCAGTAAAATCGATCCCCGATGCCTCCGCCTGCTCCACCACCCGCTCCTACACCCACATTAACCATTAAAATATAAGTATATCATTTAAATTTGAACTTTTCAAAACAAAAATTTCAAACCTGTTAGAATAAATATTAACACTTACGCAGTACTCCTGGGTAGCGGTGTCGGGGAATCGAAGCTCTCCCGTGGCGGGATCTGTCGAGGTACCGTGGACGGCAAGATACGCGGTCGGCACGCTCGGTGTACCACCCTGCGCCAGGGTCTGAGCTCTCTGCAATTCGCTAAAAATTTACATATATTATAAAATAACGCTTAATATTACATTACATCAAAATCGATCTATTGTAATTTACCGATGCCTCCATGGCACGAGTAATGTTCCTCGAGCCTCCTGTATAAGTGGGGAGACCCTTCTTCGCCGACTTTCTATTCCCCTTATTTTGATCTGCCTGTTTCTGCACAACACATTCAAATTTAGTTTTCTAATTAAGCAACACAAAAAATTAAATTATATACTAAACAATGAATTAAATTTAAATTACAAACATGTTCGCGCTGAGAGTCGAAATATTGGCACAAGAGAGGCCTTGTATCTACATCGACTCACGCAAAGGCCGGAGTATGTAGGAGAGCCGCTCTCTCTGCCTCGGGGGTCGCCATCTATAGGGAATAGCAGTCGATCTTCAGCTCGTTCCTATTGTATCAGACCTTTGATTGCATGTTCTTCATCAGGCCCTGGTACAGAGCGTGAAGGTCGAGCACTCTCTCAGGGTGATCAGGATCGGGTATAGGATGAAAGTCGTAATCCAACTGCAAATATAAAAAATAATGTATTTAAATTTTAAGTGTTAAATAATAATAAATATATTGGATAAGTCAAATGAAAATATATATTAATACCCGAGCCTGATCCCACAAAAGGGCAAATGAGCGCCGGTGCTGATCGCCCCACTCAACGTGAAGTGGATACTTCTTTAGGATGCGGCTCTCATCCCACATATACCGGCCGAACCTCTTGGTATAATCGCTGGTATAGCGATAATCGGGGGTAAAGAGGAGGGGGAATGGTGCATCCCCCTAGCTCTGTCGGGCCTCGGCCTGTGGGACTGATTCGGCCCTCGAGTCCCCCTCTCGGGATGGGGTTGCACTGCATCTACAAGAAATATCAAGACAAGCAATATTAAGACAAAGCGGTATTAAGAAATCAAGGATTAACGAAAATTTAAGTGCGATATATACCTCCGGCGACAGCAGCACGAGCCTGGGCCCAGGAGGCGGCGGCACGAGCGGGACGATAGTTCCTCCGGTGAGGAACAGCCGGTGACCCGGACGTAGACGCGTCCCCCCCAGCTAGAAAATAAACATTGACGGTAAAATTAAATGGAGTTCATGTTTATTCTTAGAGGATATGTAAAATGAATAAATAATTTATATTTATTCATACTAACCTGCAGACTGAGCGGAGGGTACGGAAGTGGCGGGAGTGGCCTCTGCACCAGATGTGGACGCACCACCTATAATTAGACAATTAAAAATAGATTATATAAGTAATTGCAAAAAGAATGTGTATATCAATAATATAACATTCTAAATTAATATGCATACAATATAGAATATATAAACATACCCGCAGGTGCGGTGGTGGCCTCTGCCCGAGATGTGGAGGCACCACCTACAGCTAGACAATCAAAAAATGATTATCTAAGTAAGAGTAAAAAGAATGTGTGTATATTTATAATATAACATTCTAAATCAATATGCATGCACTATAAGATATATAAACATACCAGCAGGTGCGGTGGTGGCCACTGCCTCTGATGTGGACGCACCACCAACAGCTAGACAATTAAACATTGACTATACAAGTAATAAATATGCGTGAATATCTATAATATTACATTCAAAATGAATATGCGTGCAAGATAATTGGAGGTGTGGCAAAGTCCATTGATTGAAGCAGAATAACCACGATATGTTTTATAATATGCGTTCTATTTTGTTCTCTACTTATTGTAATAAAGTCGGTTTCGCTTGTAGCTAGCCGGTTGAGTACGGGTCGATCCACATGGAGATGGTTGTATTTGAGTTCTTGTCGTAGACGAGTCAATTAAGAATGTATATGTTTATGTTCAATTCTATCCTAAATGTTCAATTTTATGTTCAAGTAAACTTGTTAGGGTTAAGATTGGTTAGTAGAGTTAGGATTAGTCTTATACTTTACTTTTGCCATTCTTAAAATGATGTTGGGATAAAAGAAAGTAGCAGGGATTAGGAGGACATAGGAATGGGATTTGCGAGTTTAAGCAAGCTTTCCAATGCCAAATCCATTCCTAGTACCCTTTGTCCTTCCTCTATGTGTGCTTATTTCCAACCCTAGGCCAAACACCCACAACCATGTATCCAATTAAGTCACAACAACATGTCTCGTTGTAGTGCGCCCAAAGGACTTCTCGACTTAGGTCGCGGCTATATATCACGTATAGCGCGCTTAAGTAAGGGGGTTGTGTTTGTTTGGTCTAGATTCATTTTAGGATGTTTGGCGAAGAGAAGCACAAGGGATTTTTCCGTCCCTCATACTAACATTCCTTAGCTCCTAACAAGTGTGGAAATTATTCACACATTTAAATGAAAATAAAAACAAAATAAGAAGGAAGCAAAGAAAGAAAAGAAAATACGGTTTTACAAATGATAGCAAGCTAACTACTTGGGCTCTCACCTAAGCATGGGACTCCAGAGAATATCATGGCTTGAGAAAATACGGATAAGAAGAAAAGAAAAAGAGCAACAAATAACAACAACTACTTAACAACAACAAATATTGTTACACTATGAATTAAAATTATAATACAAGAAATGAAAGATACAAGATAATAAAAACCCTCATCTTCATTAACATCCACTCAAGAGCTCTTACTACACTTTCATGAAGGAATGATGAAGAAGAAGAAGAAGAAACAAGCTAAACTACACTAAATCCTAACAAAAAAGAAGACTCCCCTACTTGGCTCAAAACTGGGCTATTTATAGGCAGAGAGCTAAAACCCTAGGGCCATATTCTGAGCCCGAATACAATTACCAATTTACCCACAAAATAACATCCATAGATGATATGATGGCGCCGCGGAACCGCCGCAAAAATGGCCTATTGGCCGCGGTTCCGCGGCGGTTTGGAGGCATTGGTGTCTCGTTTTTTCTGGGGTTCCTTGTGTTGCTTTCTTCTTCTGTTTTACAGGTCCCAAATTGCAAATTGGTTCCAATATATCTTCAAATTTCCAACAGCCCAAAATGGCTTCAATTTTAATTCATATGACATTTATCTCCCTCGAGATCCATGCATCCATAGAATTTTGTGATGCCCCTCTCGTGCTTTTTGCTTGACCGAGACACGAATGAACACTGTTATTTGTCTTATCTCTTGAACTGGTTGTTAGTGTATATTCCCTAGAGGCCATTATTGTATCATACTAGTTTGTATATTACTTAATGGAAGCTTGGGATATTCACCTTGTATAGACAATCTTGCTCAAAATAGTAGTATGCTACTTGGTTTGTTTCTACTTCAATATGTGCATGTGTTTCTTTTAGCATATTGCTTATACATATTAGTAGAGCCCTTAGGATCTTTGCTTGATTACCAGCGTTGTGATGGCAGTCACACTCGTGAGGGCTGGGTAATCTATAAGCACATCCTTATGCAGGTCCCTAGTCATAGGACTATCGAGACAGGGCATCGATACTCCAGAGTAGACTAGCGTGTGCGCTTCTTATCCCAGCTTGGGAGACGGTGTGTCCCACAGCCGTCAGGACGTCGTACTTGAGATAGTATGCGGGTGCTCGTTAGGTTACGAGTACACTGGACAGGACTCGTCGGGAACTGATTGGTTGGTATTATACCTATCGTCAGTTATCAGTTCCCAGGTGACATGAGTACAGCTTAGTCCGCTGACTTGACACCGTCACTTCGCCTCAAGTGTGTTCCCACTGTACTTTGATTACTACCCTACCACGGCTCAAAGGAGTCGTGCAAACAGGTAGTAGTTGGGTGCAGTCCCGAAGCACTTGGAGGCAGTGACGGTTAGACAGGATTCGTCTCTCCCGGTATTGGGGGTTGACATCGCGCTGTGTCTAGGAGAGCCATTACACGAGTAGTCCCTGGCCAGGGCAAGCGAGATATACTGGTAGGTTTCCAGTGTTATCTCAGGGTGTTCTGGGCTACACCCCGACACGACTTGTACCGCTAGTAGGGGACTGACTTCTACCGCCCCCCTAGGCCCGCCATGCGATGTATCAGATGAACAGACCGGACTGTACGGAGATTGTCACATTCAGGCTCAGTAGGAGTTCAGATGGATTTCACCTCGTCCGTCTTCTTGTCGGCATCTACCTGGGGACCGTTACGCACAGCTAGTGCCGCTTGCGGTCTGTCGTTAAACCCACTGCCAGCGTAGTGTCGAGTCTTTAGAGTCCCACACAGAAAGCTATTCGCCTTTAGGCAAAAGAGTAGAGGTCGCATGGTTTTGCGACAGGTCGCATGATTTTGCGACAGGGTTCGGTCACATCCGTGCACTTGTGCACGTTTGGTGTCCGGACAGTTAACACTAGCGGGCTTTGGTTTAAGCCAGATCCTAGTGTACATTTTGGGATTGGTTTTATCTCGTTTGTATTCGTGTTTCTCGGAACGCGGATGCGGGTGTGTATGCACAGTTGACAGAGAGACAGAGGCAGAGGATTCTCATTGGGGTTGTTGACTGTTGACTGTTGACTATTGACTTTTTGCTAAACCCTAATGAGAATAAGAAATATGATTAACAATAATATTAATTAAGTATTATAGTGACATGGTTATTGAGGGGTTCACTTTGTTGACTTGTTGACTTTGTTGACCGGTTGACTAGGTTGGACTAGTTGACCATCATCATGACAATGGCTATCATTTCATGGCAAAGACTTTTGCTTGCTTGTTTCTTTTTGCAAAATGAGTGCATGAAATGATATAGCCATTTTGACTTGAACCATCACATAATACTTGATTACTATTTTTGTTATGATGGTTTTGGATTATGAGAGCTTGGATGGCAAAAGACTTTCTCATTCTCTCATTTGCTTTCTCTCTCTTGCTTGAGCTCTCCCTCTTGCTCTTCCTCTTGCTCTCTCTCTCTCTTGCTCAAGGCAACACCCTCTCATGAGTTGAGAAACATTGCCTTAGAGATAAAAGAAAACCCAAATCACTTCTCTACTCATCCTAGTTCACAAGGTTTAGCAAACCAAGTGTTCTAGTTTCTTCAAGTTCGAAGAAGAAGCCAAAGGTAGAAGCTTTCAGGTGGATCCATCTTCGGCGCAAGGAGACGACGAGGTGAGGCCGATCCGTACACCGGAAAGAGTTGAAGACGAAGGAGTTCAAGAAAGGTATAACCCCTTAACTGAGTAGGTAAAACTCTTGTTAGGTTTGTTAGTTAGTTGTTTAACAAAGATCCGTATTTTGAGTCCATGTTACCACCTCTTGAAAAAATGTTTTTCATCATTTCCGCAAGCCCGTAAGTACCGCGAGAGGTAACGTGGACTTACAGTGGTATCAGAGCCTAGTTAAACACTATCTAACATGTTAGCAAAGTAAGTAGAAGTTCGATCGGAGAAAATATCACGAAACATACCCGAATAGCATAGTTTCTGCCGATTTTTTCCTCTGTTCAAAAAATAATAAATCATACATGAAAAATCGGCTCAGGCTTTTGTTAAGACACCCAAGAAAACAGGTCCACTGACTCGGTCAAAGCGCCGCAGAACCGCGGCAGGAGCTTGCTCCCGCCGCAGAACCGCGGCCGAGTTGACTCGGTCGTGGCACTGTTTTCTTGCAGAGTGTTTCTGGGGTTGTTTTAGGATTTTTACATTATGTTTTTTCTGCCCAGATTTTCCAGAAAGCAAAATTAGTTTTTGGGGCTTGAAAATCCGTATTTTGATCGAATTTCTAAAGACTTAAGCTGACGGGTATATATCTATGATGTGTTATATGTATTGAACGTCCGCTAATCGCTATACGTCGATTAGCGGGGGTTATATATATCTGTGATCTGTAATGTTGATGGTATGTGTATATGAATTCATTGGATTGTCGCAGATGAATAGCCGGGGGTTGTGAGATGAGAGTTTTTCCTTTTATTTTCAATTCATGTAATATGTAAATTGATGTAATATTATTTTTGGCCGCACAACCGGGTCGGGGTTGTAGCCGTCATTGTATAATTTCTTTTACTGTTTTTGCTCCTAGGATAGACCCAAGGTGGGGTACACAAACTACCGGGTATCTCGAAGTGCCGAGTGGCATACTCACGTCGTTGAGGGAGGTTGCTTCGCTTCGGATATTTGGCGGGTAGTTTGCCGCACCCGTAGGGGTCTAGTATGGGGTATTGGCTATTCATCGAGACCGTGTAATCCGCTTTTCGTTACAGGCTCGTACGAATTACGGATTCCTAGTATATCCAATGTGTTCATCTGTGATCTGAAATGTCTATCATTGCAATATATCTATATATGATATTATTTAGGCGTTCCTTATGTTTTGCATCCGCGCTAGTCCAGCCCCCGCTCTGTCGTTAGTTAAGTAACCTAACGGGTAATGATGGGGCCCCGTGGCGAATACGGATGGCATAAGCGTACGTCATATTTTGGTTGTTTTCTGCAATGGTAGGATTAAATGATGGGACGCATTGGAATTAATGCAAGAAAAATAAACCAAGTAAAAGTCGTTGGAACACTTTCAAAACCACTCGGTTTCATTTCAAAAATAACTTTTAAACGCGGAGATTAAACCACTCCTTTTAAAATCTATCTCGTTCCTTCGATTATATCAAGTTCACTACGTTCACGGTTTCGCCAAAACCATTTGTAGCCCTCCGTCGTTTCACATGAATGGTCAATAAGTATTCAAGCTATGTTTGTTGGCCAAAGTCAAGGCATAGTGATTGGTAGCTATTGGGTATTCATGTGCAGCATAGATAGATGTGTTGGTTTGGGACAGTCGTTCTACCTTGTTGGCCAAAGTCAAGGGTATGTGCGGGTGGGCTCAAATTAACCTGGAGAATGACGGGTAGAACTTGACATGTGACTTATGATTTGTTGGCCAAAGTCAAGGTCATAAGAGCATGGGGCAAAAATCCACATCGGGAGTTTCAAAAGAACTGAAACTTGCTAGCGCTGCATACCATTTGAAGTGTGATGATTCTGGTAGGATTCCTTCAGTTTTATCACGCGATGATATTTGGATCCCGATCCTACTGTGAGTATATGCTACTCCTCGGAAAATTTCTCACTTAACGATCAATGCTATAAACCAAGTAGGTGTCTAGAAAGGTGTTAGCGGGGCTACGCCCCCAGGGAAAAGAGGTTATTTAATTAAGGAACTTCGCGAAAGCGTTGGAAAACCTCCCTCGAAGTATCGGCACTAGCCTGGCTGAACGGTTAAGAAAGTATTGTACGGTGAGATTGATCCTGACTAATTCTTCCTTTTCGGTTTGAGGAGGGATTCGAGAGACAGTGGGAGCCATCCTGTTTAGACAAATTAAAAACCAATCTAAACTTGCAAGAGCATCATACTGAGTGTTTTCTTCTCTCTCTCTTAATTGCAGCGACCCAGTGACCGCACATAGGTTACATCTAGATAATAAAATGATTAAACCTGACTGTTATGATTGGCAAAGGTCTGTCCAGATGTCCATTACCCATGACAAGCTGGGACACCTCTTAACTAATCAAACCCCTGCCGTCTCACGACCAGTTTCCACTGTCACGGACATTGACATCCGTATGACATCGGAAAAAGACTGTGCGAAAGCCAAGTGCCTCGTGTTAGCCTCAGTTGATGGTACGAACCAGAAGCAGCACGAGAAGATGGACTCAGTTTCTATCTTCCTCCATAACAAAGATTTATATGGAGAGCAATCTCATATCGCAAGATATGAGACCTCGAACGAATTGCTTCAAACGAGGATGGCTGTCGGGTCATCTGTAGGGGGCAACGTCCTTACAGAGACCAGATATTTTGAGCTCACGGACCTGAAGACCACGTTGGAGAACGGGTCAAATATTGACTTCATTCTACAGTCCCTGCCCTCTGCTTATACCCTGAAGGAAACCAGGGAAGAAGAAGGAAAAGCAAGGGCAAAAGTTTCGGGACTGGATGTAGTAAAAGAGGGACGTTCCTATTGTAACGGGAATGAACATTGGCAGAAGGATTGCAGGGCTAGTAAAGCCAGTAGCCAGAATTCGAAGCATGTTGTGGCTTCGGCTTCGGGTGTGTTTGTAATAGAGAACTGTATGTCAGTTAACCCTACTTCCTGGGTATTGGATACCGGATCAAGATCTCACATCTGTAATTCATTACAGGCTCTGAGAAACCGTAGGGTTATCAGGAAAGGTGATATGACTCTCAGGGTTGCTAATGGAATGAGCATGGATGCTGAATCCGTAGGGGAATATCATCTTGGACTGACAACTGGGCAGATATTGATTTTGCGTAACTGTTTGTATGTACCAGGTGCGACTTCTAATATCATATCTGTATCCTTACTTTCTAAGGAAGGATATGAATTTACTTTTGTAAGCGATGTAGTACACATCCACCTAAATCAAGTTCTGATTGGGTCGGGTACATTAAATAACGGGATATACGTATTGAATCAAGCTCAGATTTTCAGTGTCCAGAACACACTTAAAAGAAAGTCTCCGAAAACAAATCAGGCTTTCTTATGGCATTGTAGACTGGGTCACATCAATGAGACACGATTAACTAAGTTACATAAAGAGGGATACTTGAATCCGTTCGAGTATCAGTCTTATGCCACTTGTGAATCTTGTCTCATGGGAAAGATGACAAAGACTCCGTTCACTGGACATGGAGTAAGAGCGAGCGAGCTCTTGGGACTCATACACAGTGATGTGTGTGGTCCAATGTCTACACATGCACGAAGTGGTTATTCAAACTTCATTACTTTCACAGATGATTTCTCTAGGTATGGACATGTCTTCTTAATGAAGCACAAATCCGAGGCCTTTGGGAAATTTCGGGAATACAAGAATGAAGTTGAAAAACAAACAGGCAAAAGTATAAAGACACCGAGATCTGATCGAGGTGGTGAATACTTGAGTGCCGATTTTCTGGACTACTTAAAAGAGAATGGAATTCTCTCTCAGCGTACTCCTCCATACACACCACAACACAACGGTGTATCTGAAAGGCGGAATCGAACCCTATTGGATATGGTTCGTTCCATGATGAGTAAGGCTGAGTTACCGCAATCTTTTTGGGGTTATGCACTAGAAGCAGCTGCATATCTCTTGAACAAGGCTCCAACCAAGACTGTGCCTACCACCCCATATCAGATGTGGAGTGGGAAGAAACCCTGTCTTAAGTATCTTAAGACATGGGGATGTCCAGTTTTTGTAAAAAAGCAGCATGCGGACAAGCTCGAGGCACGCTCAGTACTGTGTAAGTTTGTGGGATACCCAAAGAACTCTAGGGGGTATCTTTTCTATTCCACAGAGGAACAAAAAGTTTTTGTTTCTCCGCTGCCCACTTCTTGGAAACTGAATTTTTGGAAAATCAGATAAGTGGGAGCGCAATAGAACTGGAAGAAATTCCAGAACCACAAGCTGTTACTGAAAGCTTGGAAGAACCAGAAGTTTCAGGAGAACCGGACATTCCTGCACCGCTCCGCAGGAGTAGTAGGCAGTCTCATCCGCCCGAAAGATACTACGGTTTTCTCATAGACGGGGATAGAGAGGATTGCACTATTGATTATGATGAGCCTACTAGCTTCCAGCAAGCCATTCAGAGCAGTGACTCGGTAAAATGGCTGGATGCAATGCGGACCGAAATGGAGTCCATGTACACCAATAAAGTATGGACGTTGGACGTTGCTCCAGATGGGGTAAAACCCATAGGATGATCTTCAAATGGAAGATTGGTGTAGATGGACAGGTTGAGACCTATAAGGCTAGACTTGTTGCAAAGGGTTTCCGTCAAAGACCTGGTTTGGACTATGACGAAACCTTTTCTCCAGTGGCTATGCTGAAATCCATTCGGATCCTTCTTGCCATTGCTGCCTTCCACGATTATGAAATCTGGCAGATGGACGTAAAGACGGCTTTCCTAAATAGATATTTGGAAGAGTGCGTCTATATGGATCAGCCAGAGGGATTCATTCAGAGTGGGAGCAGCGGTAAAGTGTGCAAGTTGCTCAAGTCCATCTATGGACTCAAGCAGGCATCGCGGAGTTGGAACATCTGCTTTGATGATACTGTCAAAGAATTCGACTTTGTTAAAAACCCAGATGAACCATGCATTTACAGTAAGATTGTAGGGAGAAATGTGGTATTCCTCGTCTTGTACGTCGATGACATTCTCCTAATAGGAAATGATATTCCTATGCTACAGTCAGTCAAAGGATTCTTGTCACAGAGGTTCTCCATGAAGGACCTGGGCGATGCCAACTACATTCTGGGGATCCAGATCTATCGTGATAGATCTAAAAGGATGTTGGGACTTTCACAGTCAAGGTACATCGACACCATACTGAAACGATTCAGTATGGAAGATTCCAAGCGCGGTAATCTACCGGCTTGTCACAGAATCACCCTCTCCAAAGAGATGTCTCCCAAGACTGATTTGGAAAGGGCTCGCATGTCATCAATACCCTACGCATCTTCGGCAGGCTCTATTATGTATGCGATGTTGTGTACCAGACCAGATGTAGCATACGCATTGAGCGTTGTAAGCCGGTACAGTCGAACCCAGGGGAGAAACACTGGATAGCAGTAAAGAACATTCTCAAGTACCTGAGAAGGACTAAGGAGATGTTCTTGGTGTATGGCGGAAAAGACCTCCAGATCGAGGCCTTTGCTGACTCCAGCTTCCAGAGTGACAAGGATGACTCCAAGTCCATGTCGGGTTATGTCTTTACCCTCAATGGAGGGGCGGTTTGCTGGAAGAGCTCCAAGCAGGAAACCGTTGCTGACTCAACTATGGAAGCGGAGTATATAGCTGCTTGCGATGCCGCAAAGGAAGCTGTCTGGATGAAGAAGTTCCTCACGGAGCTTCAGGTGGTTCCTACCAGTGTTGATCCAATACCGCTGTATTGTGACAACAACGGAGCTATAGCTTTAGCAAAGGAACTCAGGTCCCATCAGAAGTCCAGGAAAATTTTGAGGTGGTACCACCTGATCAGGGAGATCGTTGATCGCCGGGAGATCGAGGTGAAGAGAGTAAATATAGAAGATAACACTGCTGATCCACTCACGAAGGCCTTACCCCAGACTCAGTTCGAGCTGCTGATCGATATGATAGGTCTTCGATACGCCAGTTCATGGCCTTAGTGCAAGTGGGAGATTGTTAGTGTATATGCCCTAGAGGCCATTATTGTATCATACTAGTTTGTATATTACTTAATGGAAGCTTGGGATATTCACCTTGTATAGACAATCTTGCTCAAAATAGTAGTATGCTACTTGGTTTGTTTCTACTTCAATATGTGCATGTGTTTCTTTTAGCATATTGCTTATACATATTAGTAGAGCCCTTAGGATCTTTGCTTGATTACCAGCGTTGTGATGGCAGTCACACTCGTGGGTCTGGGTAATCTATAAGCACATCCTTATGCAGGTCCCTAGTCGTAGGACTATCGAGACAGGGCATCGATACTCCGGAGTAGACTAGCGTATGCGCTTCTTATCCCAGCTTGGGAGACGTTCTGTCCCACAGCCGTCAGTACATCGTACTTGAGATAGTATGCGGGTGCTCGTTAGGTTATGAGTACACTGGACAGGACTCGTCGGGAACTGATTGGTTGGTATTATACCTATCGTCAGTTATCAGTTCCCAGGTAATATGAGTACAGCTTAGTCCGCTGACTTGACACTGTCACTTCGCCTCGAGTGTGTTCCCACTGTACTTTGATTACTACCTACCACGGCTCAAAGGAGTCGTGCAAACAGGTAGTAGTTGGGTGCAGTCCCGAAGCACTTGGAGGCAGTGACGGTTAGACAGGATTCGTCTCTCCTGGTATTGGGGGTTGACATCGCGCTGTGTCTAGGAGAGCCATTACACGAGTAGTCTCTGGCCAGGGCAAGCGAGATATACTGGTAGGTTTCCAGTGTTATCTCAGGGTGTTCTGGGCTACACTCCGACACGACTTGTACCGCTAGTAGGGGAATGACGTCTACCGCCCCCCTAGGCCCGCCATGTGATGTATCAGACGAACAGACCGGACTGTACGGAGATTGTCACATTCAGGCTCAGTAGGAGTTCATATGGGTTTCACCTCATCCGTCTTCTTGTCGGCATCTACCTGGGGACCGTTACGCACAGCTAGTGCCGCTTGCGGTCTGTGGTTAAACCCACTGCCAGCGTAGTGTCGAGTCTTTAGAGTCCCACACAGAAATCTATTCGCCTTTAGGCAAAAGAGTATAGGTCGCATGGTTTTGCGACAGGGTTCGGTCACATCCGTGCACTTGTGCACGTTTGGTGTCCGGACAGTTAACACTAGCGTGCTTTGGTTTAAGCCAGATCCTAGTGTACATTTTGGAATTTGTTTTATCTCGTTTGTATTCGTGTTCCTCAGAACGCGGATGCGGGTGTTTATGCACAGTTGACAGAGAGACAGAGGCAGAGGATTCTCATTGGGGTTGTTGACTGTTGACTATTGACTTTTTGCTAAACCCTAATGAGAATAAGAAATATGATTAACAATAATATTAATTAAGTATTATAGTGACATGGTTGTTGAGGGGTTCACTTTGTTGACTTGTTGACTTTGTTGACCGGTTGACTAGGTTGGACTAGTTGACCATCATCATGACAATGGCTATCATTTCATGGCAAAGACTTTTGCTTGCTTGTTTCATTTTGCAAAATGAGTGCATGAAATGATATAGCCATTTTGACTTGAACCATCACATAATACTTGATTACTATTTTTGTTATGATGGTTTTGGATTATGAGAGCTTGGATAGCAAAAGACTTTCTCATTCTCTCATTTTCTTTCTCTCTCTTGCTTGAGCTCTCCCTCTTGCTCTTCCTCTTGCTCTCTCTCTCTAGCTCAAGGCAACACCCTCTCATGAGTTGAGAAACATTGCCTTAGAGATAAAAGAAAACTCAAATCACTTCTCTACTCATCCTAGTTCACAAGGTTTAGCAAACCAAGTGTTCTAGTTTCTTCAAGTTCGAAGAAGAAGCCAAAGGTAGAAGCTTTCAGGTGGATCCATCTTCGGCGCAAGGAGACGACGAGGTGAGGCCAATCCATACACCGGAAAGAGTTGAAAACGAAGGAGTTCAAGAAAGGTATAACCCCCTAACCGAGTAGGTAAAACTCTTGTTAGGTTTGTTAGTTAGTTGTTTAACAAAGATCCGTATTTTGAGTCCATGTTACCACTTCTTGAAAAAACGTTTTTCATCATTTCCGCAAGCCCGTAAGTACCGGGAGAGGTAAAGTGGACTTACACTGGTAAGCGGCACTGGACGGATGCGGATGACCGGAACCCGGATTTTATCTGTTTGTGGCAAATGTTCTGGATTTTGGCGTAACTGTGGAGATTTTTTATGATTTGCGTTATTTTGGACAAGAAACCTGTAACCTATAAATATGTAGTAAACACGGATCAAAAGTACCTGCCTATAAATAAACGAGCAGAAGGATGGGCGGTATTAAATGCAATATTCTTGTGTGAACATCCACACGGAAGGAGTCATCCAAATGGGATATTGATCGGGGTGCAAGACCAGCCCTATGAAGCTTCCTACACAGCTCTCCGGGCGGCAGAACTATTCTGCCTTTACCTCTGCCGCTGCCGTGGCTGGTGCTCCTGTCGCCCCTCGCTGCTCCAGTCGATGTCATCAAACCTAGATAAGAGTACAATCATTACATATGCATGCAATATATGTATAGATCGTTGAAATGTGAAGTAAGAATATAAGATTACTGATAACCTTTTTTGTTTCATGGACGCATTAGATATATCTACTTGGATTTCATCATCGATATCATTTCTAACCCACGTAACTTCACGATTAGCCAAAAACAGTCCGTCTTTTGAAACAGACGGTCGGAGCACTCTAAGTATTCTTTCCTCTTCATCCTCATCACTGTCCTCCATACGATCCTCGAATTCTGGGACATAGTAAACATCCCTAGATTTCCAACGGCATACGACACTCCATCCCGGATGCTTCAAGCACTGTGAGTAGTATACTTGGAACGCTTGGTTCGGAAAGATAAATGGATCGTCCTGACCGTAAAATCGAAGTGCGTTTACACTAGTCAATCCATATTCATCTTTCCAAGTCCCGAGATTGTTTCTCCACTTATCCGTATCGGTTCGTGTATCGTACCAAGTACACTGAAATATATAAAACGGTTCTGATCGTCAGGGATATTGGATTCCAAGTATGCAATTTAAGTATCCATAATAAATCACACCATCCGATCCTACCGTCACAATCCCACTATTCTGAGTGGTTCAAGATATTTCTATGTCCTTAATTTCAAATTTGTATTCAAGGACAGCGAATACTTTATAATATGCAACCTCCATACTAGGAAACTGAGCTAAATATCTTGAATCTCTCTCTAATGATGCAAACAAGTTTGGATCGTGGATCTGACAAAATAAATTTTACGACAAATACTTAACGATATAAGTTTAGATTAAGACTGGTAGCAATAACATGTTATTCGAATAACTTACATGATCTGCAACCCAATCGCAAAAATTATCCTAATGATATTTTTCCAATCGTTCATCATTCCAATCAGGATGCCCCTCATGTACCTCATTAATATGAATTCTTAATACTATATCATTTCATACACACACAAACACAAATATAACAATTAATCCAAAATAACTTACTCTCTAATTTCTTCAAAACATACGTTATTGAGGAGGATAAACCAATATATCATATTGATAAACATAATGTCTACTCTCTTATAGGACGCTTTACCATATGGCCCGTCCTGAATTCTCCGAGGCCGGTTAAGCTTCATCTCAATGTTCTCGTCCAGATAACACGAGCAAAATATGTTTACTTCATCTAGATGATAACCTTGCTTGATAGAACCCTCTGGTCGATTTCTATTGCGTATATACATTTTTAGAGTGTAGAGGTACCTAAAGACGGTGAATAAATACGGGCGTATAGGACAACAATAATTTTACAAATTGCGTGAAACGAAAAATTCCATGTACTTTTCGACGGGATACATCCATCAATATTGTACCAGTTCGGCTAACTTAGCCTCGGTTGTAAGATGAACCGTCAGGTGTATTATGATATCGAAGAATGACGGTGGGAAAATACGCTCAAGTTTGCAAAGTATCAATGAAATAGAATTTTCTAGATTCTCCAGCGTCACAACATCCATGGTTTTAGCGCACAATTCTCTAAAAAAGCAACAAAGGTCATTAATTACTAGACCAACCGATTCGGGAAGGGAAGTCCTGGGAGCTAATGGAAGAAGGTGCTCCATAATAACATGGTGATCATGACTTTCAGCCCATCGATCTTGCCTTTCACAATTTTTATTTTCTTGCTAAATGATCCTGAGAAACCTGTGGGAACTTTCAAATCATGCAACACCTGCAGGAACCTTTTCTTCTCCGGTTGTGACATATGATACGCGGCATTGGGAAGTAAAAACTTGCCTGGTTTACCCGATATCGGTTTAGGATGCAACTCACTTCTAATTTCCCAGTCCTGAAGATCCATCCGAGCACGGAAGTTATCTTTCGATTTTCCGTCTTTATAAAGAAGAAAGTTGAGTATATGCTCGGATACTCCCTTCTCTATGTGCATGACGTCCAGACAATGAAGCATAAAATTTGTTGACCAGTTCAGAAGCTCGTAGAAAATGCTTAACTTATTCCAGTAGGGTGGTTTGACCTATTTTGCCGGATCTATCCCAAAGGTCACATTATTGTAACCATCCCACTGAGCAGTTGTGTCCTCTCCGGATAATGAGGCTGAAGGCCCAAGAAGCTCCTGATGACCATTAAAGTGAGCAGCGTCTAACCTGTAGGGATGGTCTAGTGGCAGGAAACGCTGATAATCACAATAACAAACCTTCCTGCTAAAATTCAACCATTTCGATGTTGTATATTGATGGAAATAAGGGCATGCTTTGTGACCATGTACGGACCAACCTGATAGTATTCCATACGCAGGAACGTCATTAATTGTCCACATTAAAGCCGCACGCAGTGTGAAGGTTGTATTTGTATTTGCATCGTAAGTCTCTACACCATCAATGAATAAAGTTTTTAACTCATCGATCAGAGGTCGGAGATAGACGTTAATATTGTTTCCCGGTGAGTTTGGTCTGTCAATAAGAAGAGACATTATAAAGTAGGATCGATCCATAGCCAACCAAGACGACAGATTATAAACGATCATTACAACGGGACATGTGTTGTAGCTTCCTGCCATATAGTTGAATAGGCAGAAGCCATCACTAGCGAGTCGAGTCCGAGCCTGACATTGCGATGATCACTACTGAATATTTCGTGCCTCCTATCGAAAACCTTCCATACCGGTGAATCTCTTGGATGACTCATTTTTCCATCTTCACTTGGAGCAGCACGGTGATACCAAATCATTGCCTCAGCTGTTTTCTTGCACCTGAATAGCCTCTACAGCCTCTGTGTTATGGGAAAATATCGTGCTATCTTGACAGGTATATCAGGTTTTTTATCGGATTCTTTCAGTTTATACATGTCCTCTACGCATGTTGGACAATGTTTCAAATCTAAATTCTCTTTCCGATACAACACACAATCTTTAGGATATGCATGAATCTTCTCACACTTCAGACCCAAATCAGACATCATCTTCTGGGTTTCGTACCAGCTGTCGGGCACGTTATTTCCCGAGGGCATAGAATCTTTCAGGAACTTCAGAAGTATCGTAAATGACTTGTTGCTCCATCCATTTAGGCACTTAATCTGAAAAAGTTGCACGAACCATGATAGGGTGGAATACTTTGCATTCTCATAAATTGGTCTTCTAGCATCATTCATGAACTTTTCATACTTATCCGCACGCAGTCCTTGGCCGGAAGGAATGTCATCTTCGGTATGAATACTATCACCTAGGGCAGCATCTACTGTATCCTCCATTTATTCTCCTGGAAAGAATTTATCGCGTTTTTCTTCTTCTGCCGCATTACCGTCTTCTCCTTCTTCTTCTGCCGCATTACCGTCTTCTTCTTGTCCTTCCCCGTAATATAGCCAAGTTGTATAAAGTCTAGTAAAACCATATTTAACGATGTGAAGCTCAACGATTTCTACCTTCTGCCAGAACTTATTCCCACATCTATCGCACGAGCAGAGAATCTTCTCTAACATGATTTTATTATGTACGCGTGAAAATTCAATGAAAGTAGCAACTCCTGCGATAAACTTAGATTGCATGCGTTGTTGCCAATCCACGTGCATCCAGTCCTTAACTCTGATGTACTCATGGACCATGTTAGACTGTATAACATATAAATTGTAGGTTATGATGACTATATTGAGAAATCTAAGAATGGGATGGTTGCTGACAAAGAAGAAAATCTGTAGTGGCAAGTTTATCGTTGAAAAGAATAAATTATCGATAAATAAAATTAGATTTGAGGATACCTAAATATGAGTTGTATTCTGTGTATGTGTGTTTCAATTTATGATTTCGCTTAAGCGTAGGGTTGTTAGTGTATATGCGCTTTGTGTGTGCGTTTGTTGTGTATTCGTGTTGTTTGTGTGTGTTTCGTCTATCGGGGGTAAGACTTCTATCCCATTAAGAATGTATAGAGCAAACACCCATTCGCTTGTGCTTTCATCTGTTTCGAGAAAATTTCGGCAGCACCTCCCCGCTGTTCTCCGAGTACACTGTAATAGAATAGATAATCATTTCAATGTTGTGAAATAACGTTGAAATGAACATCTAATCTATCTTTGTACATGAAAAACCAGCGGAAAAGTACTGACGAAATAACTTGAAACGAATGAAAACACAAGTGAATGCAGCTGTTTGCTTTATACATTCCTAACTTGTCCACACTGGCCAAACCTATCGGTTATCATACGATTGAATCTTCTCGTCACATAGACTACATGACGGTTGTTAGTACCGAACTATACCGTTCGATATTTAACAACCTTCGTATAGTTCTATATCACGACGAATATCGAACCTATGTTAACCGATATACGGGGACTAAGTCACGCTTTGATTTTCACATATGAGTATCGATGAGAATATGAAAGTTTCATATTATCATCGAGTATCTTATATTGGTTTTAACTTGAACATTTAACATGAATAGGTTTTACGTTTACGTTTCGTTATTAAGGTTTCGAAGTTTTTAGTTTAGGGTAAATTTTTCTTACGTTTACGGTAAAATTGTACATTTACGTTATCATCGAGTATCCTACTGAAAGAACTAGTGCACCCTAAACCCTAACCCTAATTAACCCAAATTAACCATAATCATCACCCTAACTCAAATTATCCCTAATTAACCCAAATTTACCTAATTAACCCAAATTAACCCTAATCATCACCCTGACTCAAATTATCCCTAATTAACCCAAATAAACCCTAATCAACACCCTAACACAAATACACTCTATTTTACCTAATTAACCCAAATTAACCCTAGCCCAAACCCTAATCCAAATTATTCTAACCCTAATCATCACCCAAATCCCAACCGAAATTAACTCCAGCCTAAACCAAAATTAACCCTAATTAATCTAATTAACCCTACCCCTAATCATCACCAACCCTAACTAACCCTAACCCTAATCCTACCTAATTAACCCTAACCCTAAACCGAAACCTAACCCTAACCGAACCCTAACCCTACCTAATTAACCCTAACCCTAACCCTCACCCTAATTTTAATTAACCCAAAACTAATCATAACCCTAAAATCAACAATAACACCAAAAAAAAGCATAATTATAACTTCAAAATGGAATTAACTCACCTCGGTTGTAGTTTTGCCGGCGGATGGAGCTTGACAAGGTGGAGGAGGCTGGGGATGGAGCTCGACGAGGTGGTGGCGGCGGCAAGATGGCGACGAGCGGGAAATTTTGGTGAGACTGTGGTGATGACGGCGGCGAGAAGTTTTGGCGACGAGAGGTGGATCCGGCGGGTGACGAGACTGAGGTGGAGAAGCGGGCGATCGATCGCTCAGGAAAGTTGGTGGGAAAAATTAAGGAAGATGGGAAATTGTTGAGCTTTATTTTTTTTTATAAATAACCCTTTGATGTCCTTACGGATTAATCCGTAGGGCCTTCTTTTACGGCTTCGTAGGACCAAATAAAAGATTACATTTTAATATTTTTAAATTAATCCGTAGGACACCGTAGGGACAAACGGATGGCCATACGGATTAATCCGTAGGGGCAACCTCTTGTTGGAGTCGTTCCTACGTATTCCAATCTCCATTGGGACAATCTCTTGTTGTAGTAGTGTTATTGTGACGGAGGTATAAGTCAATCAAACCTGAATGTACAAATCACCTCATAATTCAAAGTCATGAGTTTAGATTACATGATCTTTCTTTTTGGATTTTTATGTGTGAAATTAATGTTGAGAACCCGATAAATTGGAATAGCTAGCTTCTATTGCTTGCTTCTAACCTATAACTAATGAACCAGATAGAAGCCAATGTTGGTTGACAACCTCGAAGCAAGATGTTGGCTTGAAGTCAAGTAACTCTCTAGTTTCAAATATAGGAATCAATGTTCATATATGTATTTTACATTAGAAGGAACCTTTTCTAAATACATTAATTTTCATCAATCCTTTTTACCATTTTATATTTAATTTAACAACAATGCAATTTTGAATTGTGTTAATTTATATATGTTTTTCTTAAAGAAAATAGAATTGAACTTGAAAATGAAATAGCATATTGGTTGTAACCTGCGGTACTTATTTCTTATGAAATGTTCGTTTTCATGTTTTTTCCATGTATCAATAAATCTACTTACATATTTCAAAATATAAGCACGTGCATTGTACGTGCAGAAATTTTTTTTAGAAAGATAGTCATCAGCTAAAGAAGTGCTCACCTCATGGATCACGAGAGGACACTTGTGAGAAATACACTACTACAAATAAGGGTTGCCCCTACGGATTTATCCGTAGGGGCAACCCACTGCCCCTACGGAGATGTGCGTAGGGGCGAAAAAAGACCCCGTAGGTGCAAAGGCCGCAGGTGCAAGTTGAAGCCCTGAACTTGCCCCTACGGGCAAAATCCTGTCCCTACGGATTGCTGTGTAGGTCCTGTTGCACCTACGGAGTAGGCCGTAGGGTAAAAAAAGCTATATTATTTACGGTTTTTTTAAATATATTAATTGGACCTGCGGACATAGCCGTAGGGCCAAGTACTACCCCTACGGTTACCTGCGTAGGTACCTATCCGTAGGGGCAAAATATCAGAAAATATCAGAAATCCTGATATTTTGCCCCTACGGATAACTCCGTAGGGGCTAAGCACTGGCCCCTACGGATATATCCGTAGGGGCACTCCCAACCCCCTGGTACTGAGATCAGGGGGGAAATATCAGTTACTGCTGATATTTTTCCCCTACGGATATAGCCGTAGGGGCAATATGTGTACCTACGGATTAATCCGTATGTACACATTATCTGTATTTTTTTTTTAAAAAAAGGGCTGCCTGATTTTTTTCCGCCCTGTGCACAATAATATATACATCAATCAAATATAAAATTAATCATCACACAACATATATGGCAGTATTCATAATCACAACTCACGCATATAATATACAAAAGAAACCCAAAAACTGAATATGATATAAATATAAACCAATATCAATATCTTTTCAAAATGTAGTACAATGTGTATGATATAAATAAATACATGTTTCAAAAAATAAGAACCAAAAAGCTACCCTAGCTCGGTCCAGCTCCACCTCTAAATAACGATAGAATAACGCGCGCCTGCTCCTCGGTCAATAAACTCTGCAATTCGGCGCGAGCGGGAGTATGAGCGGCCTGTGGAGCTGGCGATGTGGTCTGCGCAGCCGCCGTCGAGGTAGTCGCTTGCAGAGCCGCGGCTGCGGGAGTCTGAGCGGGCGGTGGAGCTATAGGAGCTGTCTGCGGAACCGCGGCCGATGTAGTAGCTTGCGGAGCCGCAGCCGAAGGAGATGCATGTAGAGGCTCGGTCGATGTACCCTGTCGCGTCTGGACCTAACGTGTGTAATAAGCATATAAGAACTGTGTATTATTCGAATTCGTATCATTATCAAGTTATTTCGAAACCCCATTTGGATATCTAGTTTGGAAAACCGTAGTTTATTTTAATTACATATGTATGTATGATTAATCAAACTTAAGTCTAAAACCAAATAAGCTCAGGCTACGTACTAATTATGGATATGTTGATATCTATATAATATGACATGATATTTTACTATAAAGTAGTATACATACCATCATCTCCTTCAACTCCTAAACGGTGGCCCTCAAGCTCTCCAGTTCCTGATGGACACGTCGGTCACCGGAGACGGAGGAAGTAACCGCCGGGGTGGAGTCCAACCTCATATGGGCCCCGCTAGGGCCCAGTCCCCGGCCTCTCTCCCAACCTCCATGGTGCCCTCCGTGTGCGGCGTCCAGAACTGGGGTCAGCAGCCTCGGATCGCTCTGTCCGGTAAAATCGATCCCTGAGGCCTCGGCCTACTCAACCACCCGCTCCTACACCCACATTAAGCAATAAAGTATAAGTATAAGATTTAAACTTGAACCTTCCAAAACTAAAATTTCAAATTTGGGTAGAAAAAATATTAACACTTACGCCATACTCCTGGGTAGCGACGTCGGGATATCGAAGCTCGCCCGTGGCGGGATCTGTCGAGGTGCCGTGGACGGCAAGATATGCGGACAGCACACTCGGTGTACCACCTGACGCCACGGTCCGAGATGTCTGCAATATTAGAAAGTAACTCTTAATATTAGAAATATTAGATAATAACTCTTAATATTGCAGAATATCATAAAGGTCGGTCTATTGTAATTTACCGATAACTCCATGGCTCGAGTAATGTTCCTCGAGCCATCTGTGTAAGTAGGGCGACCCCTCTTCGCCGACTTCCTGTTCTCTGTATTCTGAGCGGACTGTTTCTGCACAGCGCATTAACATTTAGTTTTCTAATTAAGGAACACAAAAAATAAATTATATCCTAAACAATGAATTACATTTAAAATACATACCTGTTTGCGCTGGGAGTCGAAATAGGCGCACAATAGAGGCCATGTCTCTACGTCGACTCTCGCAAATACCGGAGTAGATAGGAGGGCTGCTCTCTCTGCCTCGAGGGTCTCCATCCACAGGGAGTAGCAGTCGGCCTTCAGCTCATTCCTGTTGTATCGGACCTTGGCCTGCATGTTCTTCATCAGGCCATTGTACAGAACATGAAGGTCGAGCACCCTCCCCGGATGATCAGGGTCGGCTACAGGCTGAAAATCGTAATCCAACTGAAAATACAAAAAAAACATTGTTATTAGATTGCAAGTGTTAATAATAAATATGATAAGCGGATATATCAACTGAAAATATATATTAATACGTACCCGAGCCTGATCAAAGAAGAGGGCGAATGAGCGCTGGTGCGGCTCGCCCCACTCAACGTGAAGTGGATAGTTCTTCACGAGCCGGCTATCGTCCCCCATATACCGGCCCAACCTCTCGGCATGAGGACCGGTATAGAGATAGTCAAGGGTAAAAAAAGGGGGAATGCTGCCTCCCCCCTAGCTCTATCAGGCCTCAGCCTATGGGACTGATTCGGGCCTCGAGTCCCCCTCTGGGGATGGGGAGGCCCTACGTCTGCACGAAGTATCAAGACAATCAATATTAAGACAAAGTTGTATTAAGAAATCAAGGTTAAACGAAAATTCAAGTGTGATATATATCTCCGGTGACTATCGCACGAGCCTGGGCCCGGGCAGCAGCACGAGCGGGACGATAGTTCCTCCGGTGAGTTCATGAATTTTGATCAATCTGGGCCCGGGCAGCAGCACGAGCAACGTCGATGGCCGCAATAACAAACCTTCCTGCTAAAATTCAAGAATTTTGATGTTGTGAGTTCATGGCAATGAGGACATGCTTTGTGACCATGTACGGACCAACCTGATAGCATTCCATACGCAGGAAAGTCATTAATTGTCCACATTAAAGCCGCACGCAGTATGAAGGTTGTATTTGTGTTTGAATCATATGTCTATACACCATCAATGAACAAAGATTTCAACTCCTCGATCAGAGGTCGGAGATAGACGTCGATATTGTTCCCCGGTGAGTTTGGTCCGTCGATAAGAAGAAGCATCATAAAGTATGATTGGTCCATAGCCAACCAAGGCGACAGATTATAAATTATCATTACAATGGGCTATGTGCTGTGACTCCCAGCCATATAGTTGAATGGGCAGAAGCCATCAGTAGCCAGTCCGAGCCGGACATTGCGAGGATCGCTACTGAATATTGCGTGTCTCCTATCGAAATCCTTCCATGCCGGTGAATCTCTTGGATTGCTCATTTTTCCATCTTCGCTTGGAGGAGCACGGTGATGCCAAATCATTGCCTCGGCTGTTTTCTTGCACCTGAATAGCCTCTGTAGCCTCTGTGTTATGGGAAAGTATCGTGCTATCTTCACAGGTATATCAGGCTTCTTATCAGAATCTTTCGGCTTATACCTGGCCTCTCCGCATGTTAGACACTCTTTCATATCTGAATTCTCTTTCCGGTACAACACGCAATTTTTAGGACATGCTTGAATCTTCTCGCACTTTAGACCCAAATCAGACATCATCTTCTGGGCTTAGTACCAGCTGTCGGGCACATTATTTCCCGAAGGCATAGAATCTTTCAAGAACGAAAGAAGCATTGTGAATGATTTGTTGCTCCATCCATTTAGGCACTTAATCTGGAAAAGTTGGACGAACCATGAGAGGGTGGAATACTTCGCATTATCATAAATTGGTTTCCTAGCATCATTCATGAAATTTTCATATTTATTCGCACGCGGTCCTTGACCGGAAGGAATGTCATCTTCGGTACGAATAGAGTCACCTAGGGCAGCCTCTATCATATCCTCCATTTCTTCTGATGGAAATAAATTTCCGTTTACTGCCGCATTATCGTGTTCTCCTTCTTCTTCTGCCGCAGTACTGCATTCTTCTCCTTCCCCGTGATATTTCCAAGTTGTATAAAGTCTAGTAAACCCATGTTTTATAATATGAAGCTCTGCCAATTCTACCTTCTGCCAGGACTTATTGCCACATTTATCGCACGGACAGAGAATCTTCTCTATTATGATCTTATTATGTGCGCGTGCAAATTCAATGAAAGCAGCAACTCCTGCGACAAACTTAGGTTGCATACGTTGTTTCCAATCCACATACATCCAATCCTTAACTCTGACGTACTTATTGGCCATGTTAGACTGTATAACATATAAATTGTAGGTCATGCTGACTATATTGAGAAATATAAGAACGGGATAGTTACTGACAAAGGAGAAAATCCGTGTATATGCTTTGTGTGTGCGTTTGTCGTTGAAAAGAATAAATTATCGCACGTATGTTAACCGATAGACGGGGACTAAGTGGCGCTTTTAGTTTCATATATGAGTATCGATGGGAATATGAAGGTTTCATATTATCATATATTGGTTTTAATCCGAACATCTCGAATCGCTCTCTAATTATGCGTTTGTTGTGTATTCTTGTTGTATGTGTGTGTTCCGGCTGTCGGGGGTAGGCTTCTATCCCATTAAGAATGTATAGAGCGAACACCCATCACTTGTGCTTTCAACCGTTTCGAGTAAATTTCGGCAGCACCTCCCCGCTGTTCTCCGAGTACACTGTAATAGAATAGATAATCATTTCAAAGATGTGAAACAACATTGAAATGAACATCTAATCTATCTTTGTACACGGAGAACCAGCGGAAAGGTACCGACGAAATATCTCGAAACGGATGAAAACACAAGTGAATGAAGGCATTTGCTTTATACATTCTTAACTTGTCCACACGGGACAAATCTATGGGTTACCATATGATTGAATTTTCTCGTCGCGTAGACTATACGACGGTTGTTAGTATCGACCTATATTGTCCGATATTTAACAAGCTTCGTATAGTTCTAGGTCACGACGAGCATCGCACGTATGTTAACCGATAGACGGGGACTAAGTGGCGCTTTTAGTTTCATATATGAGTATCGATGGGAATATGAAGGTTTCATATTATCATATATTGGTTTTAACCCGAACATCTCGAATCGCTCTCTAATGATGCGTTTGTTGTGTATTCTTGTTTTATGTGTGTGTTCCGGCTGTCGGGGGTAGGCTTCTATCCTATTAAGAATGTATAGAGCGAACACCCATCACTAGTGCTTTCAACCGTTTCGAGTAAATTTCGGCAGCACCTCCCCGCTGTTCTCCGAGTACACTGTAATAGAATAGATAATCATTTCAAAGCTGTGAAACAGTGTTGAAATGAACATCTAATCTATCTTCGTACACGGAGAACCAGCGGAAAGGTACCGACAAAATATCTCGAAACGGATGAAAACACAAGTGAATGAAGGCGTTTGCTTTATACATTCTTAACTTGTCCACACGGGACAAATCTATGGGTTACCATACGATTGAATTTTCTCGTCGCGTAGACTATACGACGGTTGTTAGTATCGAGCTATAATATCCGATATTTAACAACCTTCGTATAGTTCTAGGTCACGACGAGCATCGCACGTATGTTAACCGATAGACGGGGACTAAGTGGCGCTTTTAGTTTCATATATGAGTATCGATGAGAATATGAAGGTTTCATATTATCATATATTGGTTTTAACCCGAACATCTCGAATCGCTCTCTAATGATGCGTTTGTTGTGTATTCTTGTTGTATGTGTGTGTTCCGGCTGTCGGGGGTAGGCTTCTATCCCATTAAGAATGTATAGAGCGAACACCAATCACTTGTGTTTTCAACCGTTTCGAGTAAATTTCCGCAGCACCTCCCCGCTGTTCTCCGAGTACACTGTAATAGAATAGATAATCATTTCAAAGCTGTGAAACAACGTTGAAATGAACATCTAATCTATCTTTGTACACAGAGAACCAGCGGAAAGATACCGACGAAATATCTCGAAACGGATGAAAACACAAGTGAATGAAGGCGTTTGCTTTATACATTCTTAACTTGTCCACACGGGACAAATCTATTGGTTACCATACGATTGAATTTTCTCGTCGCGTAGACTATACGACGGTTGTTAGTATCGAGCTATACTGTCCGATATTTAACAACTTTGGTATAGTTCTATGTCACGACGAGCATCGCACGTATGTTAACCGATAGACGGGGACTAAGTGGCGCTTTTAGTTTCATATATGAGTATCGATGGGAATATGAAGGTTTCATATTATCATCGAGTATCATATATTGGTTTTAACCTAAACATCTCGAATCGCTCTCTAATTATGCGTTTGTTGTGCATTCGTGTTGTATGTGTAACATGATTTTAAACCATTGAGATCAAGATTGATAGAACTGATCATCCTACATTGAAATAGCATTCATCAACCAAAAACTATTATTGCAATGGCATTCATCTATAAAAATCAACAATTAAAACTACAAATGTAGGATACTGATATCATAAAGCGTTATACGCAACATATGAATTCACATGACTGAAACATGCATCAAAATATTGAAGTAGGGGGGTAGAAAAAAAACCCTATTTGATTATCAAATGCATGGGTTTGTATGATTTATATGTATGTATTTGAGTGCTGCAATTCCGAAATTTGCTTTAACTTGTGCGTTGCTTTATGTTGTTAATTTGATCATTTTTAAAATTGTAATTGGTTCTACACATAATTATTTCGTTATTGTAACAGAAAATTTTGTTTCTTTCGATATGAAACAGATACGATACACGATATGATAAATAAAAAACGAAACACAAACCGTATCAAGATTTAACAACTTTGATTATGTCATATACGCGGGCCGATATTTTCATATTGGCCAATAGGCAAAAATAGAATGCGGTCTGGATATGGCATATTGGCAGATGTTACCT
The DNA here is from genome assembly GCA_030015575.1 of Agapanthus africanus. NCBI lineage: Eukaryota > Viridiplantae > Streptophyta > Magnoliopsida > Asparagales > Amaryllidaceae > Agapanthus > Agapanthus africanus. The sequence continues at coordinate 187,271,017 of CM057341.1, forward strand.
ATATGCATACATGCATGTTGTCTCCCCATTTTTTCATAAATTAAACCAACTTTTCTATACATGCTAGTAATTACGGGATACATTCAGGTTAAATGCATAGAACTAGCCGTAATTTTCTCTACGGTAAACTTTCATCAATGCAACACTCTGGTTCGCCTAACTAGATCGCCATTCACGAACACAATCTATTTATATGGCATGATTTTATACACTTAATTTTACCACATTTAATGAAAATGAATCATTCATGATATGATACATGTATATACATCGATACCCAACCCCAACCTAGCCCCAGCCCAGCCCAGCCCCAGCCCAGCCCCGCCCCAACCTAACCCTAACCCCAGCCCCAGCTAAACCCCAACCCCAACCCTAAGCCAAACCCTAACCCCGGCCCCAGCCCCAGCCACAGCCGAACCCCAACCCCAACCCCAATCCGGACCGCAACCCCTGCCGAACCCCAACTCCAACCGCAACCCCAGACCCAGCCATGAACCCTAGCCCTAAATAATCAAAAATTTCTTTAATTTAGTTGAAGATTTACTAACGAGAACGGCGGTGGCGACGACGAGAACGGCGGTGGCGATTTGGGGATTTTGTTTCGCGCGCGATCGAGAGAGGAAGAAAGAGATAAAGGGCGTATCGATCGATCTGTGCCTTTATTAAATCGCTATTTAGTTGTCCCTACGGACAAATCCGTAGGTCCTTGGTTTGCGGCTCCGTATGAGGCAAACAACAAATTAAGAATTAATATTTTTATTCTTGAACGTCTTGGCTCGTAGGGGCAACCTTATAGCCCTACGGATTAATCCGTAGGGCCAACATAAATCTGCCTCTACGGATTTCAATATCCGTAGGGGCAACCCCCTATTTTAATAGTGATAATGGGACCCACGATTGGGAATAGGCTGAATAAAAAGAAGAGGAATTTAATAAGTTTGGAGACACTAGGACTAAGATTTTAATGAAGCATCTAGCTTCTAAAATGCATTAATATCAAGTTGGATCAGGCTTTTCTGGTCAAGTCTGAGCTAAGCAGGGGTGGCGTTTTCTCAGATGTAGCTGCTCCGTTATACTCCGTTTGATCCCCGTTAGCTGCATTCATTCAAATTTTGTGACAAAAAAAAACACATTTTCCTTTTTAATTAGGTAAACAGCTTTTCTTCTCTTAGGCAAACGGAGGAATATCCACCTAGTTAAGCTTCATTAACGAGAACATAATGAAACCGTGAACATAACGTCATAGAATCCATACATATAATTTACAGGTTTTTCTTTTAATTAACTATTGGTTTCTGGTTTAGTTAAGAACATGCTTGGTTGTTAGAATAGGCTGCAATATTTATTTTTAGAAATTTCAGTCTTTCTTATTCTTTATTAGAAATGTTTGAAGGAGAACTTTGAAATGTAGTTCCAAAATGTTAAAGTTTGACAACATCAAACGTTGCACCTTGAAAAATATGGTTATACAATTATTTTAGATGTTATATAGCTCATTATTAATTCCAATATATACAAATATTATATTGATTTTATCTTTCATCTTATTTCAACCAAATATGAAATTCGGTTTGATTTCACAATTATATTACAAAAGTCGTATATTTTAGCAGATATCGCTTCTTAATTAACTGAATATATTAAAGTTTCCATAAGTTTCAAATATAACGTCGTATATTATTTTTCTTGGAATCATCGTGTTTTTTAATTAAAAGAAGGCAAAGCCCTTGCGTTTTATTCAGAAAAAACTTTAATGAAACGATATAGGAATTCAAACTAAAAGTTCTTTTCTTTTGTAAAAACGGTAGTTTTCTAAAAGACCACGACTGGCAACAAGTGAAGAGTGCAGCGGCCCAGTATTCTTCCAAGCAGGAGGTTTTCATTGCTATGTGAAGCCAAACTATGAGGTCCCCTCGGGTTTAAGACCTCTGCCTGGGCCGTATGAATCACCGCTAACTTGGAACAAGCAAGCTAGCATAGAGCATCAATTCACCTAACCCAAGTTGCATGGCCCGGCATCCGCATCACTTTAATGTCCTGCTTGGTTGCTCACGTTGCTGAGCTCGACGAATCATTTTACTTTTGTATCTTCTAAGAGCAACAACATGAAAAGTTCAACAAGTTATGCGCATTTTACTAAGTTGATAGGGCATTTGTTCGAGCGGTAGACGCTCCCCCACCTGGTGGGGGGTCTTGAGTTCGAAACCTCCCACTTGTAGTGGCAAGAAGGATTTCCAATCAATTATGTAGAGAAAGTTTTCATGGGCCTAAAGGCCTGATCCCACTCCCTCCAAAACCTACGGGCTTTTACAAAAGAAAAAGGTACAAACATTATTTGTTATCGAAAGGTGAAAAATGAGGCTAGGGTTGACCTTGCGTAGCCTAATATCGCATCTGTTCAATTTTGTGTGTAATAAACGAGTAAGAACTGTGTATTAGTCGAATTAGTTTCATTATCAGGTTATTGCGAAACCCAAATCTAAGATTAATCAAAGTTAAGTCTACAACCAAATAAGCTCAGGCTACTAATGTTGGATATGTTACTATCTATAATATGATATAATATTTTACTATTAAGTTGTATACATACCATCATCTCCTTCAACTCCTGGACGGTGGTCTTCAAGACGGCAACATCTTGCTCTAGACGTCGCTCACGGGGGGTAAGGGAAGTAACCGCCGGAGTAGAGTCCAACCTCATATGGGCCCTGCTAGGACCCAGTCCCTGGCCTCTCTCCCAACCTCCGTGGTGCCCTCCGTGTGCGGCGTCTAGAACCAGAATCAGCAGCATCGGATCGTTCTGTCCAGTAAAATCGATCCTCGATGCCTCCGCCTGATCCACCGCCCGCTCCTACTCCCACATTAACCATTAAAATATAAGTATATCATTTAAATTTGAACTTTTCAAAACAAAAATTTCAAACATGTTAGAATAAATATTAACACTTACGCAATACTCCTGGGTAGCGGTGTCGGGGAATCGAAGTTTGCCGTGGAAGGATCTGTCGAGATACCGTGGACGGCAAGATACGCGGACAGCACGCTCGGTGTACCACCCTGCGCCAGGGTCTGAGCTCTCTGCAATTCACAAAAAATTTACATATATTATAAAATAACTCTTAATATTACATTATATCACAGTAGGTCTATTGTAATTTACCGATAACTCCATGGCACGAGTAATATTTCTCGAGCCACCTGTATAAGTGGGGCGACCCCTCTTCGCCAACTTCCTATTCTCTTTATTTTGATCGGCATGTTTCTGCACAACACATTAAGATTTAGTTTTCTAATTAAGCAACACAATAAAATAAATTATATACTAAACAATGAATTATATTTAAAATACAAACATGTTTGCGCTGAGAGTCGAAATATTGGCACAAGAGAGGCTATGTATCTACGTCGACTCTCGCAAAGGCTGGAGTATATAGGAGAGCCGCTCTCTATGCCTCAGGGGTCGCCATCCACAGGGAATAGCAGTCGATCTTCAACTCGTTCTTATTGTATCGGAACTTTGATTGCATGTTCTTCATCAGGCCATGGTACAGAGCGTGAAGATCGAGCACTCTCTTAGGGTGATCAGGGTCGGGTACAGGCTGAAAGCCGTAATCCAACTGCAAATACAAAAAAAATGTTATTAAATTGAAAGTGTTAAATAATAATAAATATATTGGGTAAGTCAAATGAAACTATAAATTAATACTCGAGCCTGATCCCAGAAGAGGGCAAATGAGCGCCGGTGCTGGTCACCCCACTCAACGTGAAGTGGATACTTCTTCATGAGGCGGCTCTCATCCCCCATATACCGGCCGAACCTCTCGGCATAATCGCCGGTATAGCAATAATTAGGGGTAAAGAAGAGGGGGAATGCCGCTTCCCCCTTAGCTCTGCCGGGCCTCAGCCTGTGGGACTGATTCGAGCCTCGAGTCCCCCTCTCGGGATGGGGATGCCCTGCATCTACAAGAAATATCAAGACAATCAATATTAAGACAAAGTGGTATTAAGAAATCAAGGTTTAACGAAAATTGAAGTGTGATATATACCTCCGGCGACAGAAGCACGAGCCTGGGCCCGGACAGCAACACGAGCGGGACGATAGTTCCTCCGGTGAGGAACAGCCGGTGACCAAGACGTGGACGCATCTCCAACTAGAAAATAAATATCGATAAAATTACATGAAGTTCATATTTATTCTTAAGAATATGTAAAATGAATAAATATTTTATATTTATTCATACAAACCTGCAGACTGAGCGGAGGGTATGGAAGTGACGAGAGTAACCCTTGCACCAGACATGGACGCAACACCTATAATTAGACAATCAAAAATTGACTATATAAGTAATTGCCAAAAGAATGTGTATATCAATAATATAACATTCTAAATCAAAATGTATACACTATAGGATATATAAACATACCCGCAGGTGCGGTGGTGGCCTCTGCCAGAGATGTGGAGGCACCACCTATAGCCCGAGATGTAAGTACGTAAGAGCAAAAAGAATGTATGTATATTTATGATATAACATTCTAAATCAATATACATGCACTATATGATATATAAACATACCTAGAAGTGCGGGAGTGGCATCTGTCCCTGATGTGGACGCACCACCAACAGCCAGACAATCAAACATTGATAATGTAAGTAATTTTGACATGAATATGCATGTATATCTATAATATTACATTCAAAATGAATATGCGTGCAATATACCTGGAGGTGTGGCAAAGTCCACATGGAAGGAGGCATCCGAAGGGGTCTCCGATCGGGGTGCAAGACCGGCCCTATGAAGCTCCCTACGCAGCTCTCCGGGCGGCAGAACCGCTCTGCCTCTGCCTCTGCCGGTGCCATAGCTGGAGCTCCTGTCGCCCCTCGCTGCTCCCGTCATCGTCATCAAATTTAAATAAAACGGTTCGTGGACCCATTAGACAATCATTACATATTCATGCTCTATATGTATAGATCGTAAAATATGAAGTAATAATATAACATTGCTGATAACCTTTTTCGTTTCGTGGACGCATTAGACATATCTACTTGGATTTCATCATCGATATCATTTATAACCCACGTAACTTCATGATCAGTCGAAGACAACCCGTCTTTCGAAAAAGACGGTCAGAGCACTCTAAGTCTTCTCTCTTCTTCATCTTCATCACTGTCCTCGAATTCTGGGATATCGTAAACATCCCTGGATTTCCAATGGCATACGACACTCCATCCCGGATGCTTCAAACACTGTGAATAGTATACTTGATACGCTTGGTTCGGAAAGATAAACGGATCTTCCTAACCGTAAAATCGAAGTGTGTTCACACTGGTCAATCCATATTCATCTTTCTAAGTCCCGAGATTGCTTCTCCACTTATCCGTATCGGTTCGTGAATCGTACCAAGTACACTGAAATATATAAAACGGTTCTGATCGTCCAGGATATTGGATGCCAAGTATACAATTTAAGTATCCATAATAAATCACACCATCCGATCCTACCGTCGCAATCCCACTATTCTGAGTGGTTCTAGATGTTTCTATGTCCATAACTTCGAATTTGTATCCAAGGACACCGAATCCTTTATAATATGCACCCTCCGTACTAGGAAACTGAGCTAAATATCTTGAATCACTCTCTAATTATGCAGACAAGTTCGGATCGTGGATCTAACAAAACAAATTTTACGACAAATACATAACTATATAAATTTAGATTAAAACTGATAGCAATAATATGTTATTCGAATAAGTTACATGATCTGCAACCCAATCGCAAAAATTATCCTGATGATATTTTTCCAATCATTCATCGTTCCAATCAGGATGCCCTTCACATACCTCGTTAAAATGAATTATGTTCTCGACAATAAATTATGACATTAATATTATATCATTTCATACACACACAAACACAAATATAACAATTATTCCAAAAAAACTTACTCTCTAATTTTTTCAAGACATGCGCTATTGAGAAGAATAAACCGGTATATCTTGTTGATAAATATAGTGTCTACCCTCTTATAATCGGCTTTACCATATGGCCCGTCCTGAATTCTTCGAGGCCGGTTAAGTCTCATCTCAATGTTCTCGTCCAGATAGCGGGAACAAAATGTGGTTGCTTTATCTAGAAGATAACATTGCATTATAGAACCCTCTGGTCGATTTCAATTGCGTATATACTTTTTAAGAGTGTAGAGGTATCTAAAGAAAAATATGTTAAATAAATAAATACGGGCATACAGCACAACAATAATTTTATAAATTGCGCGAAACGAAAAATTCCACGTACCTCTCGACGGGATACATCTATCAATATTGTACCGGTCCGGCTAACTTAGCCTCAGTTGCAAAATGAACCGTCAGGTGTATTATGATATCGAAGATTGGCGGTGGGAAAATACGCTCAAACTTGCAAAGTATCAACGAAATATTACTCTCTAGTTTCTCCAACGTCACAATATCCGGTGTTTTAGCGTATAATTCTCTGAAAAAACAACATAGGTCATTGATTACTAGACCAACCGATTCGGGAAGGGAAGTCCTGAAGGCTAATGGGAGAAGGTACTCCATAATAATATGGTGATCATGACTTTTCGGCCCATCGATCTTGCCTTTCACAATTTTTATCTTCTTACTGAACGATCCTAAGAAACCTGTGGGAACTTTCAAATTATGAAACACCTGCAGGAATATTTTCTTCTCCGGTTGTGACATATGATACGCGGCATTAGGAAGTACAAACTTGTCTGGTTTACCCGCTATCGGTTTATGATGCAATTCACTTCTAATTTCCCAGTCCTGTAGATCCATCCGAGCATTGAAGTTGTGTTTTGATTTCCCGTCTTTACAAAGAATCAAGTTGAGTACGTGCTCGGATATTTCCTTCTCTATGTGCATGGCGTCCAGACAATGACGCACTAAATTTGTTGACCAGTACGGAAACTCGAAGAAAATGCTTAACCTTTTCCAGAATGGTGGTTTGACCTGTTTTGTCCGATCCATCCCGAATGTCACATTATTGTAACCATCCCACTGAGCAGTCACGTCCTCTCCGGAAAATGGGGCTGGAGGTCCAAGAAGCTTCTGATGACCATCAAAGTGAACAGTTTCTAACCTGTAGAAGTGGTCTAAAGGCCGGAAACGCCGATGGCCGCAATAACAAACCTTCCTGCTAAAATTCAAGAATTTCGATTTGTATGTTGATGGCAATAAGGACATGCTTTGTGACCATGTACAGACCAACCTGATAGCATTCCATACGCAGGAAAGTCTTTAATTGTCCATATTAAAGCCGCACGCAGTATGATGGTTGTATTTGTGTTTGCATCGTAAGTCTCTACACCATCAATGAATAAAGATTTTAACTCATCGATCGGAGGACGGAGATAGACGTCGATATTGTTTCCCGGTGAGTTTGGTCCGTCGATAAGTAGAGGCATCATAAAGTATGATTAGTCCATAGCCAACCAAGGTGACAGATTATAAACTATCATTACAACGAGCCATGTGCTGTGACTTCCAGCCATATAGTTGAATGGGCAGAAGCCATCACTAGCGAGTCCGAGCCTGACATTGCGAGGATCGTTACTGGAGGTTTCGTGCCTCATATCGAAATCCTTCCATGCCGGTGAATCTCTTGGATGACTCATTTTTCCATCTTCACTTGGAGGAGCACAGTGATGCCAAATCATTGCCTCGGCTATTTTCTTGCATCTGAATAGCCTCTGCAGTCTCTGTGTTATGGGAAAATATCGTGCTATCTTGACAGGTATATCAGGGTTCTTATCAGAATCTTTTGGCTTATACCTGACATTTCCGCATGTTGAACACTCTTTCAAATCTGAATTCTCTTTCCGGTACAATACGCAATTTTTAGGACATATTTGAATCTTCTCACACTTCAGACCCAAATCAGACATCATCTTCTGGGCTCCGTACCAGCTGTCGGGCACGTTATTTCCCGGGGGCATAGAACCTTTCAAGAATGAAAGAAGCATTGTGAATGACTTGTTGCTTCATCCATTTAGGCACTTAATCTGGAAAAGTTGGACGAACCATGAGAGAATGGAATACTTTGCATTCTCATAAATTGGTTTTCTAACATCATTCATGAAATTTTCATACTTATCCGCATGCGGTCCTTGACCGGAAGGAATGTCATCTTCGGTACGAATAGATTCACCTAGGGCGGCCTCTACCATATCTTCCATTTCTTCTCCTGGAAAGAAATTACCGTCTTCTTCTTCTGCCGCATTACCGTCTTCTCCTTCTTATTCTGCCGCATTACTGTCTTCTCCTTCTTCTTCTGCCGCATTACTGTCTTCTTCTCCTTTCCCGTGATATAGCCAAGTTGTATAAAATCTAGTAAAACCATGTTTAACGATATGAAGCTCTGCAAATTCTACCTTCTGCCAGTACTTATTCCCACATCTATCGTGCGGGCAGAGAATCTTCTCTATCACGATCTTATTATGTGCACGTGCAAATTCAATAAAAGCAGCAACTCATACGACAAACTTAGGTTGCATACGTTGTTACCAATCCACATACATCCATTCCTTAACTCTTATGTACTCATAAGCCATGTTAGACTGTATATCATATAAATTGTAGGTTATGATGACTATATTGAGAAATCTAAAAACGTGATGGTTACTGACAAAGGAGAAAATCCGTGTATATACTTTGTGTGTGCGTTTGTCGTTGAAAAGAATAAATTATCGATAATCAAAATTAGATTTGAGGATACCCATGTATGAGTTGTATTCTATATATGTGTGTTTCAATTTATAATTTCGCTTAAGTGTAGGATTGTTAGTGTGTATGTGCTCTGTGTGCGTTTGTTGTGTATTCGTGTTGTATGTGTGTGTTTCGGCTATCGGGAATAAGGCTTCTATCCCATTAAGAATGTATAGAGCAGACACCCATTCGCTTGTGTTTTTAACCGTTTCGAGTAAATTTCGGCAGCACCTCCCCGCTGTTCTCCGAGTACACTGTAATAGAATAGATAATCATTTCAAAGCTGTGAAACAACGTTGAAATGAACATCTAATCTATCTTTTTACACAGAGAACCAACGGAAAAGTACCGACGAAATAACTTGAAACGGATGAAAACACAAGCGAATGCAGGTGTTTGCTTTATACATTCCTAACTTGTCCACATGGGACAAATCTATCGGTTATCATACGATTGAATCTTCTCTTCACATAAACTATACGACGGTTGTTAGTACCGAAAGTATACCGTCCAATATTTAACAACCTTCGTATAGTTCTATGTCACGACGAATATCGAACGTATGTTAACCGATAGACAGGGACTAAGTCGTGCTTTGATTTTCATATATCAGTATCGATGATAATATAAAAGTTTTATATTATCATCGAGTATCATATATTGGTTTTAACTTGAACATTTAACTTGAATAGGTTTTACATTTACGTTTCGTTATTAAGGGTTCGAAGTTTATAGTTTAGGGTAAATTTTTCTTGCGTTTACGGTAAAGTTGTACGTTTACGTTATCATCGAGTATCTTATTGAATGAACTAGTGCACCCTAAACCCTAACCCAAATTAACCTAATTAACCACAATAAATCCTAACCCTAACCCTAAACCTTAACCCTAAATAACCCAAATTAACCTAATTAACCACAATTAACCATAATCGTTACCCCAACACAAATTATCCCTAATTAACCCAAACTTAACCCAATTTACCCAAATTAACCTAATTAACCCTAATCGACACCCTAACCCTTTCAAATTGCCACTAATTAACCCAAATTAACCCTAGCATTTAATTAACCCAAATTAACCCTAGCTTCTAACCCTAAACCTGAACCAAACCCTAACCCTAATCCTAACCATATACACTGAACCCTAACCCTAGCCCAAGTCTTACCCTAACCCTAAGCCTAACCCTAACCGCAACTAATTAACCCCAACCCTCACTGAACCGAACCCTAACCCAACTCTAACCCTAACCATAAAGCTAAACCGAACCCTAATACTAACCCTAACCCTCACCCTAATCAACAAAAACAGAAATAAAATAATAATTAGAAGTAAAAAAACAGAAATTTACTAACCTGTACGTAGCTAGGCCGGCGATGGAGGAGACCGGAGATGGTCGACGACGCAATCGGTGACGATTCGCAGGCGGTGTCGACGAGGAAGTCGACGGTGATGTCGGGGACGACGAAGCGCGCGCGGGAGGGCGGTGGCGACGAGGCGCAGGCGGTGGCGACGAGAGGCGCGCGGGGGAGATCAATGATGAGAGAGAGTAATTTTTTGGGAACGGGGACTTTGCTGTGCTTTTTTTTAATCAATAACCCATATGCATGCCCCTACGGATTAACCCGTAGGTCCTTCTTTTGCGGTTCCATAAGACCAAATAACAAATTACGTTTTAATACTTTTAAATTAATTCTTATGGCACCGTAGGGATAATCATGGGGACCTACGGAGTAATCCGTAGGGGCAGCCTTTTATTTTCCCTACGGATAACTTTATCCGTAGGGGCAACCCCTTATTGTAGTAGTAACATCTATTTTTCTGAAATAGACGTTGATATGTCTGATATTAAGACATAATTTTTTATACATCATTTTAAGAAAAAATCTGGATTTTGGGAATTTATTTTGGGATTAGATGTAAATTTTTTGATTCTAACTTTTTGAGATCAACATGACTCTAAACTCAAAATATAAAATGAAAAAGTCTTGGATGTCTTAAATGACTTGAACGATCCTTGATATCGACTTTCTTGTATATTCCGTTGGAATCCATATTAAGTGTGATTGAGTCAATTTGATGTCGGTTAATTTCAATGATTGTCCTGATATTTGAATAACTCCATTGTGTAGCACTTTGACGTTTCTGACATGATTAGATTGTATTGTATATGGTTTTTGGAAAATAATCAAAATATGAAGAGATTTTTAAAAAAAAACTAGATTATCTTTGTTTAAAAGCTAACAAGCTTAACCAAGGTCTTCACCCCCCTTGTCCTATCTCCTTGTGCATGCAACTATGATGCTGCATTTACCACAGCTCGATATAACTCCATCCAAAAACGTTAAGGCCTAGTTTGGCAGCAAGGTTTTCGTACGCCCAATTTTATTTAGGTTGGAACGAAACTACGATTTGCATGTATACAAACCTCAGTTTCGTAATAATAGGGTTTCAGAAAATTTAAATAACATTGCTTTGAAACAAAAATTTCTAGGGTTTAAAAAAGAGAGCGGTTTAAAACTATTCGGAACTTTAGTTTTTTTGGAGTTTGAAAGAAGAGAGTTTTGGAGCCTTCAAATTTATTTGAGACACAGTTTGAAAATATTTATTTTGGTTGCGAAACAAATTTCGGTTAAGCTCGACGTAAAAATCCCACTAAACAATGGTTTCAGGAAACCGTTTCCAAGGTAATGTTTTGAAACCTTAGATTTGTTTAAAAGATAAGCGTCACTTGCCGCCAACAATTGCCTGACATCAACTTTTGACTCCCTCCTTCCCAGAACACAAAAGAACAGAAAAAATAATAAGGTAACAAAATAATGAAAAGCTCGTGGGCCCCCCACTCACCCAAGTTGCGTCTCCCACTCTCCCATTCCCGCCACGTCGCCATCTCTCTCTCTCCTGACTCTTAGCCTCTCCTTTTAATTCCTTCTCATCTCCACACAATCATCAAACTCTCAAACGTTTCTCCTCTCCTCTTGTTACAAACGAAATTCTTCACACAACACAAAGTGATAGAGAAAGAACTTTGGCAACAAAAAAAAAACTTTCATCCTCCAAATTAAATCTCTTCCCATAACACCCACAAATGGCGCTTTCCCAAAGAGCCCACAGATTCTTCAAGTTCAGGCCCAATTCCCAAAACGCCCCTCTTACTACGTACCAATTTCTAACCACGTACACGTTCTCATGATACCCCGCACCACAATATCTTCGATCTCGCCCACTCATTGTGGCCAACAAAATTCCAACACTAGCTCAAAAAACAAAAGGAAATTCCTTGTCTTTGTGAGACTACGTACACATCAATGTTTGCTTGGTGCTTCGACTTCTCGCGTGCTTTCGTTGTCGACATGGCTTGGATCATGCTTAGGATCGACTGCTCCCGTCTCTTTTGGCTCCTCTTTGGTGTTTTCTCCTACGAAAACCACGAAGGAAAGCCTCGGATCTAGCACACACTGATCTGCAGGCTTTTTAGGTCTTTTAATTAATTTAATTCCCACAATCATTTAGCCGGTAGAGTACTGCGCAGAGCCAGCTAGCAGATTGAGATAATCATAAGAGTTGGTATAGATAGATAGATATATTGGCTGAGCAAGCCATGCAGGCTCAACCAAGGGTCAGGGTTGTTGACGGCGACGATGATGGCTATGTTGAGATCGATCCCACTGGCCGATACGGACGGGTGAGTTTTTCCTTTTAAATTTAATTTATTTTCGGATGATCACCAACACCGTTCCATTGCTGAAAACCTAACGTTTCAACATTATGATGCAAAAGAGGATAAAATATTGAAATTACATGAAAATATATAAGCATTAATGATTTATCGATTGATTGATATTGATTGAGTTTGAATTTTGGTTGTGATAAATCCATGAAACAATAGCTAGCCCTATAGACGCTTCTGCGGTCAAATAATGGCTAGAATGAATATTGAGAAAAATGTAAAAAAAAAAAATTAGAACTAGATTTGTGATCACTATCAAATATTTTAGAAAATTTATGAGATTGATATTTTAATTACTACGTTTTATACACACACACTATGTTGTTATGATTATGATTCGTAGTTGTTAGGGGTAATTAGAGTTTTGATATCTAATGTATTGCTTGATTTATAGGATGCTTTTTTCTAATTTTTTTTAAAAAGAAGTTACAATCATATTCTATGGAGTAAAGCTCATTTGACAAAATTTTATCACCTAATTGCCTTGCGATTTTACATATCCACAATTTTAATTGTATGATACCGTTTCTTGACTAATAAATGGCTTATTTATTTAGTAATGGATGTAGTGGATATTATTATTATTATTATTAACAGAGTCAACTAATTAAAATAAAATAACTCCAAATCTTTGATATTAATTTAATTACAATTATTATCATTGGTTAATGCCAATTGGCTAAGTAAGAGTTGAATACTAAATTAATGAAATAAAGAAATTGGACAAGTGTTGGGATGCGTCCTACTGGTACTTTTTTACATCACATAAAATACAAGCCAAATGTACCTGCAAAGGATCTGCTACTTAGTTTACTAACATTAAAATATCTATTGACAACTTAGTTTTCCATATAATATAAATCAATTTATGTCACACTTTTTGAGGCATGATCACAGTTTCTTTTTTTATTTAGATTGACCAAAACTTATCAAAATATCAATTTTTGGGCTCATGTTATGTTTACTAACACGGGCATGTTTACTAACACGCGCATGTTTACTTTTTTTTTTGTACCAAATATTTTCTTTCTTCCGAAAAACGTGGTAGTATTATCGGATTGTTTAGAATTATGAAAAGTCTTTTTTTGTCTCCATAGTTTTCTCTTATAAAACTTTTTACACTAATATGGACATGTTGGATCGAAAACTTATCATAAACCTATTTCAAATCTTTTCATTGTCGACTTTTTTGATAGACGGATCGATCATGACAACGATCATATTGCTTTCATTGAGAAGATTCTTAAAAGATCACAAGCTAGCAAACCATTAGAACGGTTATTTTTTGTCTATCTTGTTTTGATTAGGAACATGATATACACCTTTTTAAGAGATTTGAGGATGATGATGGATCTCTACAATTATGAAAAGTTTTCTTTTTCTTTCGTGGAGTGATGATGACGGAAAGAAAATCTGCACCGGTTAAGATGGAATTAACGTCTATCCAAACAGATAAAATTATATCATATCTTGTTACAGCTGTTTCTATATTGATATATAGAAAGGTTCACAATGATTATGATTCTTCCATTGAGAAGATTCCTAAATTATCGAAAGAAGACAATTATAGAAAGGCAATAATTAAAAGGCAAAAGTAGTGATGGCAATCAGAGCAATAAGGAACTTTTTCTGGCTGGCATAGCTGCACCCAATTCAACTTGTTAAAAATTAGAACAAGTACTGGAATGAAGTCCACCAAAATCTCATCATGTATCAACTTTTAAAAATGGTCTATTCAAATGGCCGACACATACTTATTCCATCTAAATATAGATAGTGGTGGTGCATCAAAGGTGGATATCACATGCCGTGATTGATATGATTGAGATGCATTTTGACACCGGAATTCTTCGGAATAAACTTACAATCTCCACACTGATTTTTCGATTGAAAATCTAAACATGCCTGCAGCCTTCACATCCTACCAGCATCTCCAATTGATGGGATGGAGCTCCCGCCAATTAGACCCCCCCCCCCCCCCCCATTGGTACTCTGAATTAATGCCAAGATTAGGATCTGAGTGTGTGCTATTATAACCATAATAGCACATATACTATTAGATCGAACGGTCTTGATTCATCCAAAATTGAAGTCAACGGCCGAAATTAATGTAAAACAGGAGGTCTTGTATATTAATGTATCCTACGTGCTTTGCACGTAAGATGTATGGCCAAGATGATCTAATAGCATAATAGCAACCACTCTTTTCCTCCAAGATTGTGGGGATACTTTTTTTCAATTTTTTTGGTTTATTTTTTTATCCTTTTTTGAAGATTGAACATAATTATCTATAATAAATATATCAATTTTGTTACTCTATTAGAACTTTGCTAGCCGAGACGATGCGCAGCCAGTGGCAATTCATTACCCATTCCTACCCATAATATTTTCGATCAAGAATTTGACACCGATTCAAAGAGAATTCTTTTTCATGGCTATTATGTCATAAAGCTTTGTCATATCTTTCATTGAGCGTTGCTTCATAACTCATTTCATTTTTGTGATTAATGTTGAAATTGTGGAGAGTCTTCTCGAGACGCTGGGCATGCATGCATGCAGAAGCCAAAATAGTAGAGCGACGTCAGACGTCTGAAAGCAAAGTGAAAGACGTCTCGTCAAATCCAAAGCCATCACACAGAGAAACCAGACGTCTGACCAAGGAGTGTCATACATTTGCTTAAGCTGAAGCCAAAACGCAAAGCGTCGGCAGACGTCTGACCAAGAAATGGCAGACGTCTGACCAAGGAGCTGAAGAAAAGCAGAGAAGTGACAGACGTCTGACGAAGTTTTTATCAGACGCCTGTCGACGGGTTTTCTGTACGAACCGAATATCTAATATTCTGTTTTATCTTTAATTTAAATAGGAATTGGGGCTAAGCTATATATAGGGATCTCTCATATAATAGAATTAAGGCTATTGAAACTATTGTATATATAGAGAGAGAGACAGTTAAGAGAATAGAGAGATTTGAAAGAAATCTCCCAGGATTTGCTCTTGGTATAACTTGACTAAAAAACCAGTAGAAGTTTTGTAAATTCCGCTTTACCGGGAACTAACCATACGGTGGGTGAAACTCGTTAACAAATATCTTGTCTCTCTGGTTTAATTCACTTGTTCTCGCTTTATTGTGTTTTGTCTTTCATTGTTTAATTTACGTATTTTGTGGATTGGTCATTAGTATAATTTCCGTGTTGTTGTTCCTTCTCCTATCCTAACAAGTGGTATCAAAGCTTAGGAAATTGAAAGATCTTCGATTCTATGTTTTAAATTTACGGTGGGTGACGATGCTTGTGTCCGCTCCTCATCTTTTTAG
Source organism: Agapanthus africanus (assembly GCA_030015575.1). Classification (NCBI taxonomy): domain Eukaryota; kingdom Viridiplantae; phylum Streptophyta; class Magnoliopsida; order Asparagales; family Amaryllidaceae; genus Agapanthus; species Agapanthus africanus. The sequence goes on from CM057341.1 coordinate 187,286,802, forward strand.
ATCGTATTTTCGAAGGTGTTAGTTCAGATCCGAGGAGAAGGTTGAGTTTGCTGCTGCGGTAAACGAAAGATGGAGGAGGATAAGATAAGAATCAAAAAGTTTAATGGTCATAACTATGGTGGGTGACATTTGCAGATGGAGAACTATCTATATCAGAAAAATTTATATCTTCCGTTGTTGGGCGACAAGCCCAATAGGATATCTGATAAGGCATGGAATTTACTGGATAGGAAAGTCCTGACAACGATTAGGTTATTGTTGACTTCGCAAGTGGCCTTTGATATCTCAAAGAAGAAAACAACCATAGGGTTAGTGACGACATTAGCAAAGTTGTATGAGAAACCTTCAACGTCGAATAAGATATTTCTGATGAAAAAGTTTTCAATATGAAAATGACAGAACACAATTCAGTGACAGAGCATCTGAACGAGTTTAACAGTGTGACAAGCCAACTCGAATCGGTCTCAATCACGTTTGGAGATGAGATTCGAGCCCTATTGTTTCTTTGTTTGTTGCCGGAGAGTTGGGTTAATCTGGTTATGGCCGTTAGCAACTCGAATTTAGGGACTTTCACATTTAATGATGTGGTGAGCAGCATATTAAGTGATGAGATGAGGATAAAGACTGTAAGTAGGAGTTTGGGAACTTCTGCATTCTCAGTTGAGAATCGTGGCAGGAAAGTGGAAAGAAGAAAATGGAAGAAGTGGAAGTCAAACAGCTGAGGAAAATCTTAAGGAAAGATCCAAGGTAACTGTTGAAATTGCGGAAAGAAGGATCACTTGAAAGCAGATTGTAGACTCTTGAAAAAAGAGAAAGACTCAGATGGGAAGTTAGATGAGAAGGAAGCCAATATGGTGTCTACACATGAACAAGGGGAACATGAACTTTGTCTTTCGGTGAATAAGAGCACAAAAGAAGATATCTGGTTTCTAAATTCGGAGGTATCCTTTCGCAGTACTTCAGGTCGGCATCACTTTAGCAAATATGGTCAAGGAATCTTGGGTATATGACGACGGAAAACGGTCAGCCGTGTAAAATCATTGGAAAATGGACGATTATACTGCAACCGTCAGAAGGAGGTCAGATAAAATTGAAGAACGCTAGACACATACCAGATCTGAAGAAAAGTTCGATTTCTATAAGTCAGCTAGACAACGAAGGGTACATTGCGGTGTTTGGGAATTTTCAGTGGAAGATTTTCAAAGGATCGTTGGTGGTCGCAAGAGGAAAATTGATCGGTTTATTGTATTCCTTTATAAGGAGTAGTGGAGGTTCGATTCCATTGTCAACAGTTTCAGTTACAAATTCTTAGACTTCGCTATGGCACAAGAAATTAGAGTACTTTAGCGAGAAGAATATGAAGATTCTTCAGAATATAGGAGCTTTTATCCGAGCTGAAGAAGGTAGAGTTAGGGTTCTGTGAGAGTTGCGTTTGTCGGAAACAAAACGCACTCAGGTTTCAGATTGGCAGTGTAGTAAAAAAGACCAAGAAACTAGAGTTGGTGCATACGGATGTATGGGGACCGGTCTCGATAAAGTCTTATGGAGGAAATTGATACTTCGTAACTTTCATTGATAATGCAAACAGGAAGACCTGGGCCTATGCAATGAAGAAGAAGTCCGAAGTGTTTGGTCTCTTTAAATACTGTATTGTACAGGTGGAGAACCAAACGGGGACGAAGATTTAGTGCCTAAAGTCCAATAATGGAGGGGAATATTGCACACAAAAGTTTGAGGAGTTTTGCTCGTAGAGAGGTATACATTGATTAAAGACGGTATTGAAGACGCCGCAATAGAACGATATCGTTGAAAGGATGAACATAACGATCCTAAAGCGGGTGAGGAGCATGAACTTAGATGTGGATGTGCCGAAATTCTTATGGCAGCAACTATCGATACTGATATGTATCTGATCAATAGAAATATGGCACATACGCTCGATGGAGGAATTCCGGAAGAAATTTGGTCAGGTAAACCAGTCAATTACTCGCACCTCAAAGTTTTTGGTTACTTCGTGTATTCGTTGATAGATAAGACGAAAAGGAGTAAGCTTGACTCCAAATTTAGAAAGTGTGCATTCATCGAATATGGAGGAGATGAATTCGAATATCGGCCGTGGGATTATTCAAGTAAGAAAATAATACGAAACCGGAACGTCGTCTTTGATGAGAAACATTGTATAAAGAAGCAAATCAAGCCAAAGAAGGTGCAATATCTGAGTTCGTTGAGTTAGATGGAGCTCAGGAGAGCCGTTAGATGCCTACAGTTGCATATCAAAATATGGAAAAAACAAGCACTGCAATGCAGGGTCAAATTTAGAAACCGGTTGAGGATCAGATTCAGAAATCGGTTGAGGATCAGCTCAGGTTCAGGAATCAGATGCTCCAATTCTGAGGAGATCTACACAAGAGAGGAGACCACCTGAAAGGTTAGTTACCGATTTCATTTTGTACACTGATTCGGACGAGCCTGAATCCCTAACAAAAATGGCGCAAGACAGTGCTAGCAAGCAGTGGGAGTAGGCCATGGATGAAGAGATGGATCCTTTGAAGAAGAACTGTACATAAGATCTAGTGAAGGTACCAAAGGATCGAAAGACGACGTTGAATAGGTGGGTATATAGAATCAAGGATGATGCCGATAGCATGAAGCGGTACAAAACTAGCTTGGTAGTCAAGAGATATACGCAACAGCATGGAATAGACTATCAGGAGATATTTCCTCCGGTGGTGGATATGACTTCAATTCGGGTTATATTCAGTATGGTGGCAATGGAAGATTTGCATTTAAAACAGCTAGATGTGAAAAACGCGTTCCTTTATGGAGGTTTCGTGGAGAAAATCTATATAATACCGCCACCAGGATACGAGGTTAAGGGGAAAAAATGGTTTGTAGACTGTGAAAGAACTTGTATGGTCTCAAGCAAGCTTCAAAGCAGCGGTGTCTCAAGTTTGATCGATTCATGCTGAAGTCAGGATTTGTGAGATGTGATTCAGATCGCTGTATTTATGTTAAGACTTTTAAGGATGTTGACTACATCATTTTATCACTGTATGCGGATGATATGTTGGCTGCGGGTCCGAATTTCAAGAAAATTCAAAGTCTAAAGAAGTTGATGGCTGAAAAATTCTCCATGAAGGATTTGGAAGCAACCAAGCAAATTCTGGACATGAAGATTATAAGAGATAGGCTGCAACGAAAGCTGTGGCTATCGTAAAAGGACTACGTGGAAAAGGTTTTGAAACAGTTCAATATAGACAAATCAAAACCGGTGAATACGCCTTTAGCGAAATATTTCAAACTCAGTAAAGAGTTGTGCCCGACAACTCAAGAGCAAAAGGATGACATGGCAAGAGTGTCATATGCATCGGCAATTGGGAGTTTGATGTATGCAATAGTAAGTATAAGACTAAATATTGCACAAGCAGTGACAGTTGTAAGCAGATACATGCAAAACTCGGGAAAGGAACATTGAAATGCAGTGAAGTGGATATTGAGACATCTCAGGGGGAACGCCCAATTATTGTTTATGTTTCAGGGTTGATGTTCTCAGTGTGCAAGGTTATGTTAATGCAGACTACTCAGGTGATCGAGATAGTGGAAAAAGCATAACAAGGTATGTATTTACGGTTAGGAGAACAACAGTCGGTTAGGTCTTCTAGTTGCAAAAGATTGTGGTATTGTCAATGACGGAGATCAAATATGTGGCCATCACGAAGGCCAGCAAAGAGCTGAAATGGTTACAACGGTTACTTAAAAATTGGGTAAGAAACTTAGGGAGTTCAATAACTTGTAGAGCTATAGTCAAACTGTGATACACTTGGCCAAGAACGCTGCATATCACTCTAGGACAAGCATATGAAGGTGCGTTATCATTTCATAAGCATAGCGTTGGAAGATAGTGAGTTGACACTGCAGAAGATCGCGTGAGAAAAGAATCCTGTGAATGTGTTCACTAAGTTTGTAGGCCTCTGGATTTCTATTGCAGTTTGGTGAATCTCTCCGAGAAAATTTGACGAGAAGAAAGCTAATAGCGGAATCGTGTGAAATCTGCTAGTTCTTGAAAGTCAAGACGGAAGAATCTTTAAGTGGAAGAATATTGAAATTGTGGAGAGTCTTCCTCAGACGTCTGAATAAGGAGGTTCAGACGTCTAGACATACACGATGCAGGAGTCAAGAGAGCAGAGCGACGCAGGACGTCTGAAGGCAAAGTGACAGACGTCTGGCTAAATTCAGAACCATCACAGAGCGAAGGCAGACATCTGGCCAAATCTAGAGTCGTCATAAAGCGAAGGCAGACGTCTGATCAAGGAGTGGCAGACGTCTACCCAAGCTGAAGCCAAAACTTAGAATGTCGGCAGATGTCTGACCAAGGAGGGGCAGACGTCTGCCCAAGGAGCTGAAGAAAAGCAGAGAGACGATGAACGTCTGACGAAGTCTTCATCAGACATCTGCCGACGGGTTTTCTGGGCGAACCGAATATTTAATATTCTGTTTTATCTCTAATTTAAATAGAAATTAGGATTGGGTTATATATAGAGATCTCTCATATGATTGAATTAAGGCCATTGAAACTATTGTATAGAGAGAGCGAGACGACTGAGAGAATAAAGAGATTTGAAAAAAAAATTCTAGGATTTGCTCTTGGTGTAACTTGACTAAAAGACTAATAGAAGTTTTGCAGATTCCGTTCTGCCGGCGATTAGCGATATGGTGGATGAATCTCGTTAACAAATACCTTGTCTTTCTGGTTTGATACTCTTGTTCTCGCTTTATTGTGTTTTGTTTTTCGTTGTTTAATTTGCATATTGCGTGGATTGGCCATTAGCATAGTTTCTGTGTTGTTGTTCCTTCTCCCATCCCAACAATGAAGGCTTATGATAATTATGATTTATAATCAAATAAGTCTCATTAAACTAGGGTTGCAGGTCAATGTACATGAAGAAATGTTGGTTTAAGAAAACATAGAAAGAAATTATTTTTTGCATGTTTTCTATTTTTTATTTTCAATTTTGTATGCATTTCCTGATGTTTCATTAATGTACAAGTAATGAAAGAAGATGAAGAGATTAATGAATAGAGCAATGATAAGATAAAAAAGATGTTGTTGTACAAATTTTTTCTAAACCTCTATTTTATGGTTTTTTAATAAGATGTTTAGGCTTTATGTCAGTTAATATTTAGTAAAATGTTGTCACACTTCACTTATCTCTTTGGTTAAATGTGTGTGCAGTTTGATTCAGTGCTTGGAAAAGGAGCCATGAAGACAGTGTATCCTTTATAATTAATTAATCCTCACTTATCCTACAAAGCTGCAAAAAATAAATTAAAAAATTAAAAAATTCTCTTCTCCTTTATTTATATGTGATGGGAAATATTCCTTAATAGATTGAAACAGATACAGAGCATTCGACGAATTGAACGGGATCGAGGTGGCATGGAATCAAGCCAAGTTATGTAACGTGCTGAGGTCCCCCGATACGTTGCAGAGGATGTACTCAGAAGTTCACTTACTCAGCACTCTTAACCATGAGTCCATCATCCGATTTCACGCCTCTTGGGTCGACGTTGAGAAGAGGACTTTCAACTTCATCACCGAAATGTTCACTTCCGGGACTTTAAGAGAGTATGCATGAGGAATTAACTTTTCTTTTTTATTTTCGCAACCAGAAGATTGATTTCTTGAATTTTGCTTAAAAGTACTTCACAATTTGGAAGAAAAATTTAATATAGATCTGAACTAGTTCTCTTTTGCTTAAATAAATAAGTTAATGCCCTCATAGGGCATCCCCATTTTGTTCTCGCAATTCTATTTTATTTTGCTACACTTTGCGTCTATACTTGCATTTTCCCACCAAACACAAGGCAAAAAAATTTCTCAACAAATTTAGCTCCATTCATGGCACCATTTTCTACTGAATAAACAACCCTTAAATGTTATCGGACAAGTTATGAACAAGTAAAGCATAGCATTATAATGTAACGAATGTGTATTTGAACCCGCGACACATGGTTTACTCAGTCATGAAACATAATATTCATTCAGGTACAGGCAAAGGTACCGGCGGGTGGACATTAGGGCCGTCAAGAGCTGGGCCCGCCAGATCCTCCACGGCCTGGTCTACCTCCACCGCCACGATCCTCCCGTGATACACAGAGACCTCAAGTGTGACAACATCTTCGTCAATGGCCATCTCGGCCAAGTCAAGATCGGCGATCTTGGACTCGCTGCTGTTCTTCGAGGCTCACAGGCAGCACACAGTGTCATAGGCAATCAATATATTCTCAGCTTTTCTTCCTTTTTCTGTTCAACCATGCACCTACCTTTTTTGGTTCGTCTAAATTTTATCTTTTTAAAATAAAAAAACTAAATTCAGGGACGCCGGAGTTCATGGCGCCGGAACTCTATGAAGAAGATTACAATGAGCTCGTTGACATTTATTCCTTTGGCATGTGTGTACTTGAAATGCTCACTGCAGAGTATCCGTACAGCGAGTGCTCGAACCCGGCTCAAATCTACAAGAAAGTCACGTCGGTATGCTATATCTTCCCTTTTTACTTTTACCTTTTCTCTTTGAATTTCTACAAGAAATGTAACTTCATTCATTGAATTCATTTCAGGGGAAATTACCTGATGCTTTCTATAGAATTCAAGACCCTGAAGCGCGGCGCTTCATTGGTCGGTGCTTGGAGACCGTCTCGAAAAGATCATCAGCTGAAGAACTACTATCCGACCGTTTCCTTATCTGTAATCGTGTTCTTGAACCAAGATTTTCCCTTAAGTCAACAGATCACATCAGGGAAAATGTTCAGAAACAAAAGCACGAGCATGCGCCGGATGTTCTTGACCTAAGCAAATCTGCACGGCGAACAGACATGACCATCACAGGAAAGATGAATCCGGAAGATGATACCATCTTTCTCAAAGTTCAAATAGCAGACAAAGATGGTACATTTTAATCCTCTCTCAAGATAGTAATGGTGGTAAATTTTGCTACGATTTTATTCTACTTGTATAACAAACATTAATTTTTTTAACGGGTTGATCGAATCACTAACAGGTACTGTGAGGAACATATACTTCCCCTTCGATATCCTCAGTGACACGCCGATAGATGTCGCGAACGAGATGGTGAAGGAATTGGAGATAACAGATCGAGACCCGACGGAGATAGAGGAAGTGATATCTCAGGAGATCTCAACTCTCGTGCCCGACTGGAACGGGGGAGTGGCAACTGATCTCGAGCAGGACCACCATGTGTACAACTACGAAGATGATGCGGAAGATGGGAACAACTATCACCACCCTTTCTCCTACATGTCCTCTCCAAATTCCTCATATCAAGATTCCGCATGTGGAATGAGCCATTGTCAATGGCTAAAAGGTATATATGCTTTCTAAATTACCATGTCCGTGTATGTAATACATAACTAGGTTCGATTCAATTTTCGAATATTGTGTTACAGAAATAGTTTGATGTTGATATCACTAAGATACGTCCTTTGCTATCTATTTGCATGTAGATGATCTATTTCATGATGATGACGAAGACGACACAAGCTCAATGCACTCTGGAAAGTACTCATCGATAAACTATTGCTCAGGCAACGAGCGTGAAAATAACGACCCAGATCCTAGTTTCCCGAACAAAAACAATCCAAAGTCGAGAAGGTTCTCTCCCGAAGAATCCGGCCGAGCCGACCCTTGTTCACTTTCTCGCAATTTTCAAAGGCATTGCAACATAACACCTTCCGAATCTTCTTCAAGAGGCTCCGCTAGAGGAAAGAGACCTATCGACAACCGAATGCTATTGAGGAATCGATCGTTCGTGGACTTGCGAAGCCAACTTTTGCACAGAACATTGGTCGAGGAGCTGAGTAGGCGCCATTTTAAGACGGTTGGGGCCGTAGAGAACATCGGGTTTCAGATGCCCTGCAACGACCCGCGCAAGGGATCCGCTAGGAGAGATGCATGGGGAAGAGGGTAATTAAAGACCAATTCTTTTCTCCTCTCATGGTGCTTCTCTTTTTGGTTGGTTGTCATGGTAAGGTTTTTATGGTATTTGTGTGCATACTACGGCATGCATAATGTGGATGCACGAGGGGTTGAATTGCAGTTGTAAATAGCGAACATTTTCTGTGTGCTTGTAAGGTATTGTGTTTAATTAAGTAGTACTGACTGTTTTATTTATGGGGCACTTTTCCTTAGTTTGATACTTTGATGACATAAAATGTCCCTTTGCTTAATTAACCAATGCATTTTATGAAGCACTTTTAATTTCTTTGGTTCAATCTCTCCTTTCATAGAGCATTCTCTTGATCTGTAATAGGTTTTTGACTCGTAGATCACTAGATGACATGAGCTATACAGGCAGGGGTGTTCTCAATTATAGGTCCGGTTAAAGTTAATAGATTGTGCAATATGCTATGAATGTGTGAATGATTTTTAGCATTGCCTATTAAATAATGATTGTTTCAGTTTTGATAAAATACCATGAACTTTTAACTATTTCAGACACCTGTTGATTTAGCTTTTTTCACCTTTAATGTTTGCGGTAATTTCTTTTTTTAATAGACAACGAAAAAAGAAGCGGTTAAAATATGTAGATTTAAGAAAATTATATAATATTACACATGATAAAAATTAAAGAGGATGTGTAAGTTTTCTGTTCTTTCCTGCTTTCAGACACACACACAGGATATCCCCTCACCCTTTTTTGTTTGGGGGACGGCGGGCGTGTGGGTGGGGTGGGGGGGGGGGGGGGTTGGTGAGGAGAGGGGGGTGGTGGCTCTAGTAGCATGAGAAAATTGTTGAAGAATTTTTCTTATCTTTTTGACTTTGGCTTAAAGACAATGAGCCGCATTCCCTCCTTATGGTCTAGATTTTATAGCAAAGTTTTGTTTTATATTTATTTATTAAGAAATCAAAAACTTGATATCACTATACTTGATTAAGCAATGAATAACGGATATATGTCTTTCCCCATACAGCAGCTAAGTGTATCATTCTCACCTAGAAAGACAATGTCTTGAAAACAACAAAAAATGTATCGAAAATATATTTTTAAAAACAAAAAAAATTGGTATTGCAAAAAGTAACCAAAAAAAACAGAAAATTTTGATTTTTTTTGAAATATTCGCTATTTTCATGTGCTATCTTGTAAAATATTCAAAATTTGAAGTAAACAAATGTTTGAGGTTTTTGAAAATTTCACGATTTTCGTATGCTATGCATAATATTAGAAAAAAAATGAAGAACACGGAAAATTTTATGATTCTCTTGTGCTATAGCATATAATATAGAAAAGCGGAAGAAAACATAAAATATTGAGAATTAAAAAAATTTTCATGATTTTCATTTCCAATAGTAAACAAAAAATATTGAGATTGTGAAGAACAGAAAATTCTGGAGATTTTTTTTTATGATTTTGCGATTTTCATAAGCTATTACAAACAAAATATTGAAATATTAAAAAACAGAAAATTTTAAGATTTTTGAAAATTCCACGATAACAAAACGAAGCTTCTCACCAACAGAGTCATAAACTTCATTTCATCAAACGAGATTGATTTTCATGTGTTATATGAGGATACGGGGCCTATAGGGTCACTGCAGGCCCAAACTGTAGTTGCCTCACACATGTGTCAATGGGGCCTGCTGGCTATTTAGCAGTTAGGCCCCTGGACCCACTGGCTCATCTAAGAGGTAACTGCAGTTTTGGGCATAGAGGGTCCCTGCAGGCTCCGTTTTCTTGTGTTTTATAGCATTAAAAAATTTGAAGAAAACAAAAAATTTACATGTTTTTAAAATTTTAATTATCTTGTGTTGCCATCCTGATGATGCTCGATATCGGTGATCTCCCAGATCGTGACACGTGCCTGATGACGTGTCCCGAAGCCTGTAAGGAAGGACCAAGGACAGCACGTCGGAGGAACACCCGGGTCTGCGACCCATGGACGTGGCCGACCTTCTGGGCCGTCCACACCACTCCTATGCCCGCCGTGCAAACAACCGTTGGCACGCCTCCGAGCCTCCTACACGTTTAGCCTCCTCGGCCTTCTCAGCGTGCCTCCGGGCTACCACAGAACCAAGATAGCTTGGCCTCCAGCTTGGTCCCGAGCCCCCGCCGAGCTCATCTTCCTCGGTCCTTTCGACCGACCAACGACATCATTCGTAGGTGCTTCCGCCTCGCCTCCGCGAATCTCGCCATGCGTGAGATATCCGCTGCCCACGATCCCGTGTTCCACGCCATCACGATCCCCATTAACGAGCCTGTCTCGCCATTAATGGGAGATCCCGCCCATCACGCGGGCGTGACGTCGGGGACGTAACGACCGGCGTGATTCTTGCACCTACCTGCCTGCTACCACCACTATATAAACCCCTCCTTCAGACGGTTCAAGTAAGTCATTTTCCACTCACGTTACTCTGCTCAGATTTCCTGTCTAATTTGATCGTCGGAGGGTCCTCGATGGTACAACCACCCCGGGATTTCCTTGCAAGTAGCTCGACCCCAACAACCTCAAACCCATTGAGATTCACACACTTCAATAGCTATCCTCCAACTCAAATCTCGGCCGTCCATCATCGCTAACAGCAGATCAACGGAAGGTAACATCTTGACGCGATTCCACCCGCGTCAGCTGGCGCCGTCTATGGGAAAGTCTTGATTCTACTAAGACAAAGTTCATCTTCCGATCTCAACCCAATGGCGGGCGGTCACCACGACGATCCAAGCGCTAGCCGCCACCTCCCCCACAACGGAGGCACGGACGAATCTCCTCCCCCGAACGCCATTAATGCCCTAGCCGCCCGGATAGATCGACTCGCGTCCGTCGTGGACGCGATCGTCCGTGTCCAAACGGCGGGGAAAGCTCCCCGGGTCGCCGCTCCCCCACCTCGGGACCGGGACCCCTACAGGGGGAGAGAAGACTCCTCCCGCGTCGTCACTGCCGACCACCGCCTCGCTACCTCCCACGGCCGCCAATCTCCCGGGCCAACATATTCTATGACCCGATAGGCACCCGGCAGTTCAACACCGAGGTCTGTCGCCCGAGTGCCTCGCTCCGAGCCCCTACGTGCTCCGGTCCCTCCCGAGGAGATGTCGGCAGCTCGCCTGCTCCCAGGCATGACCGACATCCCCTCCCTCGATGGGGTCGCACGGACGAGACTCGTCACGGCAGCTCGAAGACTACATCGTCAGGTGACCTAAGAAACCTCATTAAAAGGAACCGAGGCCGCAGCCAAACATAAGTCTCCAACGGCAGGGGCCAAAGATCGAAATGTGCCGAATCGTCGGGGTACCATGGCCGGCTCGACGCCCTCGGAAAGAAGATCGAGGGCATGCATCGGGAAGGTCGCCACTCGAGCGACGGGGCTAAATACGCCGCCGACTCGCTCATAAAGCCCTTCACCGAGGAGCTTCTCGCCGTTCATGTCTCCTCCCGGAACAAACCCCCCAAGGTCTCGCTTTTCGATGGGAAGTCAGACCCGAAGGACCATCTGGATGCATTCACGGCCGGGATGAGCATCCAAGTCAACTCTGACGCCGCCCAATGCCGAGCTTTCCCGGCCACTCTCATCCGCTCCGGACGAGACTGGTTCCAAGGACTCGCGCCATGCTCGATCTCAACCTACGATGAGCCAGCCACCCAATTCCTCGGCCATTTCGTCGGGAACAGACGGCGGAAACGGATCGTCGACCATCTCTTCACGATCAAGAGCGGGGACAAAGAAACGTTCAAAGCGTACGTCACCCGCTTCTACAATGCCCTTCTCGAGATCCCCGAACATCGGGACGAGACAGTCATCACAGCCCTGAGGTCTGGTCTTAGGCACAAGGAGTGGTTATGCTCCTTTGCATTAGCGCAATCTAAGACCATGTCCGAGGTAAAGGCCTGGACCGAGCGTGAAATCCAGCTCGAGTCCGAGGTGAATGCAAATCTCCCCGGGGCAGAGCAAACCGACCAGAAGAAAAGGGCGAAGAAAGAGAGAAAGATACTTGAGCGGCCAAATCCCTACTCCCCTAGGTTTCAGGAGTACACCCAGCTCAACGTCTCCCAGACGGTACTGCTTGAGGAGGCCAAGGGCGAGGGGTTCTTCAAGCTCCCCCCGATCTCGCGCATGGCGACAAAGCGTACTCAGGGCCCCTACTGCGGTTTGCATAGATCGCTAGGCCACTCCACGGAGAGCTGTAAGCAGCTTAAAGACTACATCGAGGAGCTCATCCGTTCGGGACACCTTGCTACGTACTTGCAGGACAAGCGGCAAGCCGACCGCGAGCAGGAGCAGCGTCCCCCTCCAAGTGAGTTGACAATCGGACAAATCATGGTCGTGTCAGCGGAGGGTACATCGGATACCTACGAGGCTCAATACCCCGCACCGGTCGCGGAGGCCAACAGACATCCTAGGGGCTCAAGCTGCGCAAATAAAAAGAACATCTACTATCTTGTACTTCTTTTACTAAGGCAATGTAAACTTTCTCAGGATATTTTTGTTTATATAATAAGAAGAGATCAATAAAACATTGCAAAAAGAAGAGTTTGTTTATTCAAAGGGTACTATAGGCTCCTCAGCCGTACACCGAAAAAGAAAAATTACAATAGCGGAGGAAGGGGGTACAGGAAATACTGCTCGTGGTACTCCGAGCATATTTCCGCCAGCCGAGCCCTCGCCGCTGCAGCCCTTTGCCTCTGATACCGCCCACAAATGTCGACGTGGTGCCTCAATTGATAGCACTCAAGGATGAGCGTCACCGAGCGATCCCGCCAACCCGCAGAGATCAGGCCGAAGTGCTGCAAGGACCTTAGCTTACCAACCGCCTCGTCCCTCAGCTGTTCGGACAAGGGGTTGTAGAGCCCCGGCGACTCCCTCCAGATGGAGTACATCAGCAGCTGGAGCGGGGGGAGCGCCGGGGGAGCAGTCGGCCGAAATGATCCTCAATGCGGCCAACCACTAGCTGCACCATGTTCTCGGTGCAGTACTGGTCATAGAGGTACACGTCCTCAAAATTCACGATGTTGGGGATCGTAAAAGAGAAGTCCTCCATTCTTACGTTTTGGGTGTGAAGAAAGGAGTGATCAATGCTCCCTCCGCTTTATAGTCCGCTACGCCCTCGAAAATCCAACAGTCGCCCGTTTCACCGACAACTGTGCCGCCACGCGGCAGACCTCGAGCCTTTCTTGGCGAAATCGAAACAACGCGGCTCCGGCGCTTCACCTCCCCCACGCGTTCGATACACGTATCGCCCATGACTGTTACCCTTCCCGATGCTCACACGTCAGGAGGGTCGGGCGAACCCTTGCACTACCAAGAGGCACCGGGCAGTAACCCTGCTCGGCCCGTCCTTAGCAGGCCTCTTACGGCCCCTCCCGCGCTAAGGATCGAAGCCTTCATCAAGAGGCAGCCGAGCGGCTACCCCGCCCGGCTATCCCCGGCTGGTAGTTCACTGCCACACAGCGCCAAGGATCAAAACCCTCACCAAGAGGCAGCCGAGCAGCTACCCTGCTCGGCTATCCCTGGATGGTAGTTCCCTACCACGGCGCCAGGGATCAAAGCCGCCACCAAGAGGCAGTCAAGCGGCTACTCTGCTCGGCTATCCCTGGTTGGTAGTACCCCTACCACAGTGCCAGGGATCAAAGCCCTCACCAAGAAGCAGCCGAGCGGCTACCCTGCTCGGCTATCCCTGGCTGGTAGTTCCCTGCCACAGCACCAAGGATCAAACCCCTCACCAAGAGGCAGCCAAGCGGCTACCCTGCTCGGCTATCCCTGACTGGTAGTTCCCTACTCCACGACGCCAGAGATCAAAGCCCTCGCTAAGAGGCACCGAGCAGTAACCATGTTCGGCCCGTCCTTAAGGATCAAAGCCCTCGCCAAGAGGCACCGGGCAGCAACCCTGTTCGGTCCGTCCTTAGTAGGCTTCTTATAGCCCCTCCCGCGCTAAGGATCAAAAGCCCTCGCCAAGAGGCAACCGGGACCGCCCTTGCTCGGTTATCCTTGGCTGGTAGCTCCCTACCCCGCAACGCCAAGGATCAAAGCCCTTACCAAGAGGCACCGGTCAGCAACCCTGCCCGGCCCCGTCCTTAAGGATTAAAGCCCTCGCCAAGAGGCACCGTGCAATAACCCTGCTCGGCCCATCCTTAGGAGGCCTCTTACGGCCCCTCCCGCGCTAAGGATCGAAGCTCTCATCAAGAGGCAGTCGAGCGGCTACCCTACTTGGCTATCCCTGGCTGGTATTCCCTGCCACAGTGCCAGGGATTAAAGCCCTCACCAAGAGGCAGCCGAGCGGCTATCTTGCTCGGCTATCCCTGGCTGGTAGTTCCCTACCCCCACGATGCCAGGTATCAAAGCCCTCGCCAAGAGGCACCGGGCAGTAACCCTGCTCGGCCCGTCCTTAAGGATCAAAGCCCTCGCTAAGAGGCACCGGGCAGCAACCCTGCTCGGCCCGTCCTTAGTAGGCCTCTTACGGCCCTTCCCGCGCTAAGGATCAAAAGCCCTCGCCAAGAGGCAACCGGGCCCGCCCTTGCTCGGTTATCCCTGACTGGTAGCTCCCTACCCCATAACGCCAGGGATCAAAGCCCTCGCCAAGAGGCACCGGGCAGCAACCCTGCCCGGCCCCGTCCTTAAGGATCAAAGCCCTCGCCAAGAGGCACCGGGCAGCAACCCTGATCGGCCTATCCTTAGCAGGCCTCTTACGGCCCCTCCCGTGCTAAGGATCGAAGCCCTCATCAAGAGGCAGCCGAGCGGCTACCCTGCTCGGCTATCCTTGGCTGGTAACTCCTTACCCACAGCACCAGAGATCAAAGCCCTCACCAAGAGGCAGCCGAGCGGCTACCCTTCTCGGCTATCCCTGGCTGGCAGTTCCCTACCCCACGACGCCAGGGATCAAAGCCCTCACCAAGAGGCAGCCGAGCGGCTATCCTGCTCGGCTATCCCTGGCCGGTAGCTCCCTACCCCACAACGCCAGGGATCAAAGCCCTCGCCAAGAGGCACCGGGCAGCAACCCGGCCCGGCCCCGTCCTTAAGGATCAAAACCCTCGCCAAGAGGCACCGGGTAGAAACCCTGCTCGGCCCATCCTTAGTAGGCCTCTTACGGCCCTTCCAGCGCTAAGGATTGAAGCCCTCACCAAGAGGCAACCGAGCAGCTACCATGATAGGTTATTATGGATGTCGTTCACTACCCCACGAAACCAGATACCTAAGCCCTCGACAAGAGGCAACCGAGCATCTACCATGCTCGGTCATCCGTAGCTGGTGTTACTAACCGCCGACGCCACGACCCAAGCCTTCGCCATGAGGCCATCCACGTCTAAGCGATCCCAACCTCGACTTCAGGGCCATGGAGATACCGACCCTTCACCGGTCTTTGCACACTTGGCAAATAGTCGAATTCAACTCGACGTGTGATCGCCAGATGAAGAACCGACCCGACGTGAAGGCTGAACTGTGCTAATATAAGTGTTTACCGACATAGGAAAATACGCGCGCAAATACCACTGCAAAAAGTTTTTATCCACAAAGCCAAAAGTCTTTACAAGGGTATTGTGGGCTCCCCGGCCTTATAAAATGCCTAGAGGCCTACAAAATTCCCAATGCAACAAAAGAAAAGAAACAAGAAGACGAAGGGCTTCAGGCCTCAAGGTCGGGCGCAACCCCGGGGAGCTCAACGTCTACCACGACTAGGGCTACGCCCATCACAGGAGCCTCGGCGTTGCCCTCGAAGGGAGTCCCTTCCCGGGCGGTGCTCCCGGGGCATCCCCCTGCGTGTCGTCCCCGCGAGGATATTCATTCCGGAGCTCTTCATCGGGGAACTCCGGCATCCGAACCTTAACGACGTCGAGGGCCTCGTGCCAGATGAGGGTAGTGGCTGCAGCTAGGTCGGCGTAAAAATGGTCCGAATTTTTGTAGTGCTCCACCGCCTTCGCTGCCCTGAGCTCGGCCCACTTCGTCCCCTCTACCGCCGCCTCCAGCTCCTTCCGAAGGACGCCCGCCGACTTCTTCAGAGTGCCGACGAGCAACTTGGAGTCCTGAAGCTTGGCCTCGGTGACCTGGGTGGCCTCGCGGTACCTGGCAACCTCCTGCTTCCCGGCCGCAACCTCCTGCTTCCCGGCCGCCACCTCGCCTTCTGGGACGGCGACCCTCGCCATCGCCGCCTCCAGCTCCAACTTCGAGCTCTCCTCCAGATGGAAGACGAGGGCGACGTGCTGGAGGACCTGAAGAAATCAGAGGGGGTCAGAAAGAAAAGGGAGGCACCAAATCTCATGCATGGGTGCTCGAAGTTTGCTCGCGTCCATGGGTTCCGCATAAGACAAGGTACAATGGAGTCAGCAACAGGAGTAAAAGTAAAATAAACGCAAGTCTAACAGATCGCCTGCAAACTCCTAACTTACCCGCGAACTGGACGGGGCTGAGCCCAGCCCAACTCAGGGTGTGTTCAGAAAGCAGCACGTCGGCTCGAGGAATAGGCTCCCACTCCGCCACTTTCAGCGCATCGAGATCGCTCGACTGGCCCTCTCGCCGACACCTATCCCTAGACCACTAGGTGAGCACGGTCCAGTCCTCACCCTTAGGTGGCCTAACAAAGAAAAATTTCTTCTTCCAATCGTGGATGGAAGAAGGCATGACGACGACCCCCGATCCGAGAGAACTTCCCCGCTGCTTCCTAAACGAGAGGTATTCCCACCTCGGCTTGCCCGCGCGAGTGCCAGGGTGTCTTTTGTAAATGAGAGAAGAGGCAAGAGTGGACAATCTGAAAGGGATCGACTGCAACTTCAGGCAGACCAAGAACCCAAGGAGAATCCTCCAGGAGTTCGGCACTAGCTGGCCCGGGGCTATCCCGAAATGTTTCAGCGCTCTAACAACCTCGGGAGAGAAAGGCAGGCGCATTCCGGCCCAAAAGGCTTTCAGGTACAAGGCAATCTCCTTACCTCATACCTGATCTTCCCTCTCTCCTTCCTCGGCCAAACGTAGCGTATAGCCAGGAGGAATATGGAAAAGAGCTCGAGCGGTGGCAAGCTCGTCCTTGTACCTCACCATGGATGACACACCAGGGGCGTCCGTGACATCCGCTCTGGGAACCACCCCTATCTCGCGACCCCGAGAAGAAGATCCGACCCTAAATTCCTGGGAAGACCCCGACTCAGTGGAAGAAGAAGCAGATGAAGAAGAAGAAGAATCTACAAGGGGGCTCCCTAGACCCTACCCGATCTATTTCTATAAACTCTTCAATAGAAGACATCTAACCAGATGGAGAGAAGTCCTCATGGAAGAAAACGCAGAGATCCGACCTAAAAAGGAGAGCGCCGAGCTAACGAGACTCAGGACGAAGAAAATTTGTGGAGGTATGGGCCTTGATGGGGACCCCACCTCTATTTATAGTTGCCGGCGTACACATCCTATGGCGACAGTCATCTCCCGCCGAAATGGCTCAGTGCATCTAACGACCACGATTGCTCCACCTGTCGCACGCGCATTGGCCGTATCCCATCAGACGCCAGAAGTCTGCGGCCCGTCGCGTTAGCCAATCAGTGTCCGACACGTGGGCTGTCGCTTCGGTGATCGTACGCACGATCCGGCACATTCTCTTTAATGCGAGATCTGGCCACTGATCCGCTGACGTCGCCAAGAAGATACAGTAGATTGCCCAGGAACACACGCTCACGATATCTACGACGAGGAGCTCACCTCAGGTGACCTGGCAGACCACCCTCGACCCGACCCGTGAACAGGTCGGGACGGGAGTGGGGGCTAATGATGATGCTTGATATCGGTGATCTCCCAGATCGTGACACGTGCCTGATGATGTGTCCCGAAGCCTGCATGGAAGGACCAAGGACAACACGTCGGAGGAACACCCGGGTTTGCGGCCCATGAACGTGGCCGACCTTCTGGGCCGTCCACACCACTCCTATGCTCGCCGTGCAAACAACGTCCGCCTCCGAGCCTCCTGAACGTTTGGCCTCTGTTCATACCAGAATATTGCATTTTATACCGCCCATTCTTACACTCGTTTGTTTATCGGTAGGTACTCTTGAGCCATGTTAGCTAGTTAAATGCAGGATACTGGTTCTCAGCTCTAAACAATGAAATTCATGGAAAAGCACGACAAATTCCGGATTACTGCCAACCACAGATAAAACACGGGTTTCCGCTCTCTATCCGTATGTTGCCGCACACCAGTTTAAGGGACAAAATGGCAAATCAATGTCATTTTCAAGCACAAAGCTCAATGTCAATACAAGATCCAACATATCTACGCGGAGCTCAAGAAACATCATGGCAAAAGATCCACATCACATCACATTTTGATCTGCTGAAATTCTGGAAATATTGTGAAGAGATTCTGAGAAACAACATATACCACACTGAAGAGTACATAAAACCAGGGATACCGACAAAAATAGAAGGCCTAACTCCTCTTTATGGCCGCGGTTCCGCGGCATAAGCGCGCTTAGGCCGCGGAACCGCGGCCGTATAGGCTCGTCAGTTGAAAACATTTCAGGGGCTGTTTGGTCAATTCATATAGTGTCAGAATGTTGCCCTAGTTTCTCTGTTTCCTGCCTATAAATTGCCCAGAACTTGCCAAAGCCAAGAACGGACATACAGCCATCTCCCTGTGGATCGACCCGTGCTCAACTGGCTAGCTGCAAAGCGACACCGTCCTGATCGCGGTTATAACTTTAGAACTTTGAACATCCGACACGCCAAAAGTGTGCGATCAAATGGCGCCGTTGCCAGGGAGACGGTAACGTATTTTCTTTCTTGTTATTCGGGTTAATATTCTTTTTGTATATATTTATAAATAAAAAAATAAAATCTTTGTGTTATTTTTGATAATTTTTGTGAGCAAGTGTGCAGGCTAATCTGGAGCAAGTACAGTAATCCAAAAAGAAAACAGAGGTTTTTATTTTGGAGAAGAGAAGAAGTGGAGTTCGTTGACCAAAGACAAATCCCCAAGTC
This sequence comes from Agapanthus africanus, assembly GCA_030015575.1. Lineage (NCBI taxonomy): Eukaryota > Viridiplantae > Streptophyta > Magnoliopsida > Asparagales > Amaryllidaceae > Agapanthus > Agapanthus africanus. Next base: position 187,305,760 of record CM057341.1, read on the forward strand.
AACATTTTGACCGCGGAACCGCGGTCAAAAGGTGTCTTGAGCGGCGGTTCCGCGGTCCCATTGAGGCCTCTGTGCCCAATTTTTTCTCCACCCCTTTTTCTTTTCTTTTATCTTCTCTGTGAATTCCACCATACTGTATTTTCTGCAGATTTTTGCGGATTTACAAACTGCGATTGTGGGGAGCAAAATGTACGTTCAAGGCTAAGGTGATTGCAAAGTACAGTGCCAAAGATCCGAGTAGTTTGACCCGCGCAAGCGAACTTTTCAAGCTTACCGGATTTGATTCAACGGGGGTTTTCTAAACCCGAAAACTTAACAGTACGTACTTTACTAACACCTTCTTCTCGAATCCGACGCATCCAATATAATATCTTTGCAGGATTCTTTACAAGTCGCTACCAAACGCAAAAAAATTGATTAACCCGTATTTGTTGCAGCGCCGTACTTAATATAAAAAACGATTGTTTGATTCTTTATAGAATTTTTATTAAATTGCGCATTGCATACATTAATACGGACTTAAGGGCAAGCGAACCCCACAATATACGGTAAAGGATTTCATCACCTTTTCCGTGGCCCACAAATCACGAACTTGAGCATAACGTTTACCCGCACAAATTTTAAAAGAAATTAGACTTTAAGCCTTAAGGACTCCGCGCTCACTAGGAGAAGTTAACTGTGTTTAGAATACCGCTTAACGGTATATTATTTACGGGGTGTCTAGGAAAGTGTTCACGGCGAAACCGCCAAAAGAGAAAGGGTTATTTAATTAAGGACCTTCGCGAAAGCGTCGGAAAACCTCCCCTTATCTCTGCACTTACCTGGCCTCGTGATCAGTATATCTTGAGCTCGTTTCTCGACACAGTTTTACTTCGACAATCAAGTTCTTGAGCAGGTCTAGTTGACCTAGGTGAACTCTAGACCGATTAGGTGTGTGGTATTTTTGTGTCGTGATTGTTTGTTTTGGTCCAGATTCTTTTTATGTGTATATTTCATTCTTTTGTTAATACCTAACTAAAAAAAAATCACATTCTTTTTCCCCTCCTTTTCTCTGCCTTTCTTTCTTTCTCTCTTCATATCATGGGTACCCCACCTCGCAAAACTCTTGCCGAACTTTGGTACCCACAACCAGACATTACTTCTTACGGTTCTTGCTTTGGCCGAACGTCAAACGATCCCTCCATGCCCAAAATCTCTTTGAAAGATCGGATAGACACGTCTAGGACAAACACTTGCCCTCCGAAATCCACTTTGTATCAACCTTTTCAACCTCCCCCACCCTCTTATGTTGATACCCTTTTACAAGTCTTCCTTTGTCCGTCGCTGAACATATTGAACAATCCTGTAGCCAATCTTTCACTCCTTTCACCACTACAGATTCTTGGGATCAACAATTCCATTCACCTTCTTATCCAAATGTTGATCCTGCTCCTGTCCAGCCATTCAATTCTACCAGTCCTACCTGACTTTTGCACCTTCCCTAGACATTACTTCTGAACCGCCATTTGGGAGTTTTCAGTATCCAAACAACTTTGAATCTTTTACTGAAACCCCTTCACAACCCATGTCTAGTCTGGAACAATCTTTGGAAGACTTTAGGGTAGCGTCGTACCAACAGATGATGGATTTGAATGCGTCCATGGCCGCCCTCATACAACCTAGTGACCCGGTAGCTAGTTTTCAACTAGCTCCAAATTTTCCAATGTATGAAGAGGCGGTAGGACAGGTTGAGAATTTGAGTGGAGAGAGTGAGATGTACCCCCTTCCGAATCAAGCCTACCCGTTTCAACTTGAATCCCACAACTCCGGTTTTGAATGTCTATCCAGTGTTCCAAACGATTCATTGATTAAAGATAGAATATATAATGAGTTGTGTGACTTTGTAGTGTTTGATTTGCCCGATTGTGAAGGGTCCTTTTCGAGTGAAACCACATCCAATCCTTTTGACCTCTACACATCCACTCTAGAATCTGAATTGATTAATATCCATGCTTTTGTTGAGGTGTCTGAGAATATTGATTTTCACTTGATTGAGGATATTGACGCCGGGAATATTTTGGATGATGAACTTGTAGATTTGGCAGAGTTTTTCTCTCCAATTCATCATCCCGAGTCATTAACTGTTTTTCCCGAACCCCATATGCGTCTTGATTTTGATGAAATTTGCATGGATAAGATGAATTTTGAGGAAACTTTTGAGGATATTTTTGAGGATGAACCAGTTTTAATTGATGAGTCGGATTTTCCAATTCATCCTGTTCCTTTCATTGACTGTGTACACCTTCCTGAACCTTTAACCAATAACCTTCCTCAATCACCTACCTCCATCCTTTCCATCGTTCCGACCTTGCAAGAAACCGTCTCACTTTCATTTCATATGTCTGGTTTACCGAGTTCGGCGTACCCATGGTTTCTCACGAATCTTGAGGGATTTGACCCCATTTCTCTCCATATTGATAGATTAGTACAATCCATCTTTTCACATCGATCATTACGGATTGTACTAATTTATTCAATCCATTTCCACCCTCAAGTTCGTATTCCACTTCTTTCTCCCTTCCGCCATTCTTCCTCTCATATACCGAGACCGTATCCCGCTTCTATCTCCATACGGTCTCGCGTATTCTCCATTTCTTACCTCTCCGCATTCTTTCACCAACCAGCATATTATAAAGATAAAATCTTTGAATGGTTGGTGTTAACTTTTGGCCTGTGTAAGGCCTTGTATAGATTGATACTATTCTCTTTCCCCCATAATCCTGAACTTCAATGCTTAACAGTGGAAACACTGTTTTACTTAAGTTTGGGGGGACTTTTTTTTGTATATAATTTTTTTGTTTTCCTTTTTGTTTTGTATATAATTTGTTTTTAGGGAGAGCGCCGACAATTTTGACCCTCTTGATGTAGCCTGTCAGTGAGGGCACTGTCAAGTTTAAGTTTGGGGGTGTGCTCGGTAAGCTTTCTTGCTTCGCATTCATTTGTATATTTTGCATTTGCATACCTTATTAAAAACCCACAAAAATCGAAAATTTTCCAAAAAAATATAAAAACTTTGTCGTCAAGTTAGCTAATAGGGTAACTTAGATTTTTATTCTGAAAGTTTAGTTGATATGTTAGAAATAACTAAATTCTAGGCTTAGGAATTGATAATCCTAAAAATAACCCTCATTCTGTCTAACTTTGGTAAGTATACGTCCTTACAGTTTTTTTTGAGAAATAGGTAATCTTGAGTTCAGTTCTTGAGTTAAGTCAAGATGAAGGGAAAGTATTGAAGTTTTACTGGAGGATAAGTCTGAAAAATAGTTTCTATTCTTGAGTTCAAATTCAGAAAGTATATACTCTACAACTGCACTTACACGCACCTTGAAACTTAGGATAGTAGAGGATACCTAGAAATACTCTTGCCTAAAAGCCTAGTATGAAAGAAAAAACGGTATTTAAAGCTAAACACCAAAATGTGCATTATTGAAAAATATATCGAGTCTTGAAAAAGAAAAAGAAAAAAAAGAAAAAGAAAAATAGAATAAAGTCAAGACCTGGAAACTGCTATTTACGCTTTAAGCTCACACATTCAGTAATCGGCCGTTAGTGCCTCAAGAAGCATTAATAGTCGCATGAAAGGTGTGCAAGCAAATCCGTCCATCCTTAATGAAAAGAAGTAGTATTAGGTATTAGGGCAAGGGTATTATAGCTTGAATTGAATTCTTGAGTGTAGGGGTGCAAATATACACACACGTAGGGGTATACAATCGATGTTTGGATAAAAGATAGAAATGATGAATAAGACTTGTGTTTTCTGTAAAGTTGATAAAAATCCCTAATTTGAGGCCGCACTTTAGAAGGAAAACTCAGGAGAACCAACATCTTTCTAAACTTTTTTTGGAACGTATGGGATCTAAGGTTAAATAGATAGGAGGTGTGAAGCATTAGGGTTGAATATTTCTAACTTAGGATTATAGAATTTCTAACGTAAATACTAAACTGTAGGAGTAGAATCGATGTTAACTTATGACACTAGCTTGACGGGATTTTGTGGGTGTAATCCGCTGAAAACCCTCAGAAGACAACACTCCTCCTACTAGGGACACCTAGAGGTTTAACGGCTTGTTGCACGAGCTCAGTGCAATCGCGTTCCCTGCGAAAGTGCGGTTAGGACTTTTTGTGAATAAATTGATTTTGCTCGGGACGAGCAAAAGTTAAGTTTGGGGGTATTTGTTCATACCAGAATATTGCATTTTATACCGCCTATTCTTACGCTCGTTTGTTTATCGGTAGGTACTCTTGAGCCGTGTTAGCTAGTTAAATGCAGGATACTGATTCTCATCTCTAAACAGTGAAATTCATGGAAAAGCACGACAAATTCCGGATTACTGCCAACCACAGATAAAACACGGGTCTCCGCTCTCTATCCGTATGTTTCCGCACATCAGTTTAAGGGACAAAATGGCAAATCAATGTCATTTTCATGCACAAAGCTCAATGTCAACACAAGATCCAACATATCTACGCGGAGCTCAAGAAACATCATGGCAAAAGATCCACATCACATCACCTTTTGATCTGCTGAAATTCTGGAAATATTGTGAAGAGATTCTGAGAAACAACATATACCACACTGAAGAGTACAGAAAACCAGGGATACCGACAAAAATAGAAGGCCTAACTCCTCTTTATGGCCGCGGTTCCGTGGCATAAGCGCGCTACGGCCGCGGAACCACGGCCATATAGGCTTGTCAGTTGAAAACTTTTCAGGGGCTGTTTGATCAATTCATATAGTGTCAGAATGTTGCCCTAGTTTCTCTGTTTCCTGCCTATAAATTGCCCAGAACATGCCAAGCCATGGATGTTCTTTTCATGCCCTCTTTTTGTTAGTTTTTAGTTTAACTTCTTCTTCTTCTTCTTCATCTTTCCTCCATTAAATTGTTGTGAGAGCTTTTGAGTGGATGTTAAATGAAGATGAGGGTTATTTTGTATCATTCTTTACTTAGCTTCCCCCTTGAGCTCTCTACCTTAACTTGATCTTGCAATCTCTTAAGTTAGCTTGCAAGTTTAAGGTTTGGTCATTGATCTCAAGGGGTTGTATCATTTTGGAATCAATAATGTTCTCTATTTTGTGCTTCATTCTCCATGAGTTCTTTGCCTTTTCTTGAACTTGCAACCTCTTAAGTGAGCTTGCAAGTTTAAGATTTGGTTATTGAACCCATGTCTTGTTCTGGGTTCTATGGTTCCTAGTTTCATTTCTTGCTCATTTACTTTCATGCACTTAAATTCCATGCACTTTTAATTACTTGCTTGTAATCTTTTCTTTTCTTTGTTTATCTTTTCTTTTGCTCTTTTTGGTTCGTTTTGTGAATGGTTATAATATGTTGTTGTTAAGAATAAATATAATATTGTAAGTTAAGGTTTCATTCCGCATTTTCTTTTCCCGTTATTTTCCTTTGAACTCCGTCCAAACGTTACGCAAGCGCTCAGTTAGGCATCCTACCCTACCAAGGTAACGGTGATTCCTAACCGCGACCGGTTGCGTTCGGTTTGGCCGGAGGTGAAAGCAAGAGACAAGAACGGACAGACAAGGGTCAATAAGCCGGATTCCACGAATACCGTGCTTAAGTACCCTAATTCACGTTGTTGCCGATTGCTCTAGCTTCAATTGGTCAAGACTCGGCTCAAAGATTTTGAGTGCGGATTTCTTTAGCTTACACTTTTGTATCTTTTTCTTAACAACTTTATACTTGCATATAACACTTAGGATAGAACTGAACAAACATATACACATTCTTTATTGACTCGTCTAAAACTCGAACGGACATACAACCATCTCCCTGTGGATCGACCCGTGCTCAACCGGCTAGCTGCAAAGCGACACCGTCCTGATCGCGGTTATAACTTTAGAACTTTGAACATCCGACACGCCAAAAGCGTGCGATCAGCCTCCTTAGCCCTCTCAGCTCGCCTCCGGGCTACCACAGAACCGAGATAGCTCGGCCTCCCGCTCGGTCCCGAGCCCCCACCGAGCTCATCTTTCTCGGTCCCTTCGACCGACCAACAACATCATTCGCAGGTGCTTCTGCCTCGCCTCCGCGAATCTCGCCATGCGCGAGATATCCGCTTCCCACGATCCCGCGTTCCATGCCATCACGATCCCCATTAACGAGCCTATCTCACCATTAATGGGAGATCCTGCCCATCACGCGGGTGGTCGGGGGCGTAACGACCGGCGTGATTCTTGCACCTGCCTGCCTGCTGCCACCGCTATATAAACCCCTCCTTCAGACGGTTCAAGTAAGTCATTTTCCACTCACTAGACCGTTACTCTGCTCTGATTTCCTGTCTAACTTGATCGTCGGAAGGTCCTCGGTGGTACAACCACCACGGGACTTCCTTACAGGTAGCTCGGCCCCAACAACCTCAAACCCATTGAGATCCACACACTTCAATAGCTATCCTCTAACTCAAATCTCGGCCGTCCATCATCGCCAACAACAGATCAACGGAAGGTAACATCTTGACGCGATTCCACCCGCGTCACATCCTATTCAACCAGAGTCTTAATTACTCAAACCAGATTTCTTTGTTCTATCAGGTTTCTATTCGCAATAGGTGACATTTCATTTTACATCACAAACTTTTTTGTCTCCAAGATACTCGAAAAATCTCCAAAAGTATAAGTAAGTAAAATATTAGAAAATTAAAGAAGACAAAAAATTATGAGATTTTTGAAATAATGATTTTTTTTGCAGCATGCAAAATAATGAAGAAGGAAGAAAGCAGAATTTTATCGAGACTTTTAAAATTTATGTGATTTTCATGTGTTATATCATACAAAATAATGGAGAAGGGAAGAAAACAATTTTTTTTTTGAAATTTCTGAAAATTTTCAATTTTCATTTATTATATCATGCAAAATGATGAAAAACCGAAATAAAATTTGGGAATTTTGTAAATAGTGCGATTTTCACGCATTATATAACAAGTAAAATAATTTTAAAAACTAAGAAAACAAAAAAAATAAGATTTTTTAAAATTTCACGATTTTCGTGTGATACAAAAAGTTGTAAAACCAAAAAAAAATAAGACTTTTTAAAATTTAGCGATTTTCGTATGCTATAAGAAAAAAATATTGAGAAAGAAAGACAAAAAAAAATTGATATTTGAAAAATTAGCAATTTTTGCTTACCGTCGTATGCAAAATATTGAAAAATTGAATAAACCAGAAAATATTGAGATTTTTGAAAATGTGGATATTTTCCTTTGTTATAGTATGCAAAATATTTTATAATTGAAAATTTAATTTTTTTTAATTTTAAAAATATTGAAAATGTGGAGGGAACAAAACATTTTGGGATTTTTGAAGGTATCATGATTTTCGTGTGATATAGCAAGTAAAATATTGAATCGAAGAGCACAATTTTTTTTGAGATTTTCAAAAAATTCGTAATTTTCCTGTGCAATCTCATGCAAATATTAAAAAAATTGAAAAAAACAATTTTTGAGATTTGTAAAAATTTCGCGATTTTCGTGTGTAGCAAGTAAAATATTGGAAAACCAAAAAATCAGAAAAATTTGAGATTTTTGAAAATTACATAATTTTCGTATGGTGGGATGTAAAATATTGTAAATTGGAGGAAAATAAATAATTTTGAGATTTGTATAAATTTCATGATTCTCATATGCATAGCATGTAAAATATTTAAAAACCGAAGAAAACAAAAAAAAATGAGATTTTTTGATAATTTCATGATTTTTAAAAATTTCATAGCATTAAAAAAATGAAGAAAACCGAAAATTTTGAGATTTTTTTATAGTTTTGCAATCTTCATGTGCTGTAGATGCAAAAATTTTCTTAAGACCGAAGAAAATAAATATATTTTGTTTTTAAAAATTTCATTATTTTCTTATGCTATTGCAAGCAAATATTGGAAAAATGAAGAAATCAAAATTTTGGATATTTTTAAAATTTCGCCATATTCACGTGCTATAGCGTGTAAAATGTTGAAAATTTGAACATAACAAAAGATTTTGGGATTTTTGAACACTTCATGGTTCTCTTGTACTATAACAAGTGAAATACTGAAAAACCGAAGGAATTTAATTTTGGGATTTTGAATTTTTTTTGTGATTTTCATATACTAGTTAGGAAAAGATTAAAAAGCTGAAGAAAAATACCGAAATATTTGCCCAGGGGCCTTCCTAGTTTCCATAAGAGAGGATGCACAATTTAAAGATATTTTCATATTTTAGGTGTAATTATTATAAATATTTTTAAATTTATCAATGAATATAATCAAACTCAGGAATATTTTCAAGTGATTAGCGGGGATTTTCCAAATTTCATCTTTAGGGAAACTTTCAAGGAAAGAAATTTTAAGAATATCCAAGTTCGTGTTAACTGTTGACACTGGCAGTAGGCACACTACTAGTGGCGGATGCAAATAGTAAGGTGTGGGGGCACATGCCCCCACTCAATTTTGGTTGCAAAAACATTACTCATATTTCTGGCAAATCATTAATCTACAGCACATGTGACCCCATAGTCTAAATAAAGAACACCTAGAACTAACAAATAAGTCTAATAATCCAAGCCCACGTGGCCCAAATCCTATATATGCCTTTAACTAAACGGAAAGGATTTCTTCAATTGCAAAAATCCAACATCTTTTCTATTATTCGATTTTGTCTTCTCTTCGCCAAGCCCTAGCGCCATGACAAGGATTCATGTAAATTTATATATTTTCATTTATATCATCCATATTGTGTGTTTTTTAATTATATTTGAAAATTGAAATTGTTGGTTTTTATGATGCAATTGAATTAATTTATCGATAAAAGTTGCAATTTAATTTAGTTTGAAGTAATAAAATAGTTTTTGTAAGAAGTTACATTGTAATTTGAATATTTTTATATTGGCATAATTCCTAAAAACCACCAAACCTTTTAACTAAAATATTAGAAACCCCCAAATAGTTTCAAAATTACGAGAAACCCCAATGGCATGCAGCTTTATGCTATTTATTGCTGGCGTGGCATCTGATTTTTGGGGGTTTCTCGTAGTTTTTGAAAGTTTTTGTTGTATTTTCTTGAATATTTTGAAAATTTTGTGGTAGTTTCTTGTGTATTTTAAAAGTTTTTGCGAGTTTCTCGTATTTTAGCTAAATAATTTGAGATTTTTTGGAATTAAGCCTTCTATATTTATGGATTTTTATTTTATAACAGTCATGGAGAGATATTTCAAAAATTTAAAACCAAACGAAGATTCAGCAATTCAAAAGTTTGATAATAAGAGAGATTCTCAAATTGTTTCCTTGCAAGTAGTGAAAGCTCCTATAGAGATAGAGCCCAATCAATATGAGCTTCTGACTGATCCCGGCTTGAGAAAGAGTAATAGTGACATTGCTTCTAATTCTAAGAAAAGAGAGCAGATCTAGAGATTATATTTGTTATGCGGTCCTTGTCAACCTAAAAATCACAATTTTCCTCTAAGAAAATTTAGGAAGAAAAAACGCAAATTCAATTCTAAGTGGTTTGATAAGTATGGTAGTTGGTTAGAGTATAGAATAGAGAAAGATTTTACATTTTGTTTGTGCTGAGATCTATTTAAACCCGAGCACAGTGGTCAAGCAGGTAGCAATGCATTTGTCACTGAAGGATTTACTAACTGGAAAAAGGGTGAGAGATTTGATATCGATGTTGGAGACCATAATAGTGTTCATAGAGAATGTTGGAAAGCTTGTGAAGATCTAATGAAACAAAAATAGCATATAGATTTTTCTTTTTCTAATATATCTGATAAAGCAAACAGTGATTATCGCATTTGGTTAGATACATCTGTAAGAGTTGTTAGGCTCCTTCTAAGACAAGGATTGGCTTTCCGTGGTCATGATGAATCCGAGAAATCATCAAATAAGAGAAATTTTCTGGAGTTTTTATATTTTCTTGCCAAGGCTGATGATGATATTAACCGAGTTGTATTAAAAAATGTTGTCATGCCCCGTTTCCCAAGATACGGGAGCGGAGGCACGACGATGCCCGCAACGTAACTATACCAAGCAGATACTCTACCCGATATAGTTACACTAAGCGTATAGTATGCAGGAGTATACAAAAATAAGTAAATAAAAGCTAAGTTTATTTCATTAAACAACATTTATTACAAGCTAAGTTCCACATCAAAGTTTTTTTACCGTTTAGTGAAAGTAGAAATAAAACGAGCCCTAAACAGGTGGGCAAAATAGAAAATAAAGAAGACTAAGAATCTAATAGTGGGTCGAAAGGTGGGCATAATTTTCATTCGTAGCTTCAACCTCTGTCGTCCCGTCATGCTCTTCTCTTAACCCTAACGGACATTTTGGAGGAAAAGATAGAAATATTCGTCAACGAGCTAAACTCAAGTAGGATTCTTAGGGGGGTTATATGTAACAAAGCGAAACAAAGTGTATGAACTAGCGTTACAGTGTGCAGGGTAAAAAGGTAGGAAAAACTAGTGTCACAGGTATATTTTTTAACATGTAGATAAGGTGTCGTCTAATAATTATTTTTTGTATTTTAGTTTGTTTTAATTTGTTTTCATAAGGGTACATGTGTTCTCAAGAGTATTTGTCACGCCCTGCTTTCATTCCGAACGTATTTTAGTTTGTTTTAATTATAACATGTGGTTTCAAAGAAAATTTTATTTATTTCAAAACGGGCACGGTCGTTACAGTATTTCGTTATTCCCACAGAACAACAGCGACAAGAAACGAGGGTTAGTGTTCCATTCCGGTTCGGAACCACAGCGATCACGACCACGATAGTTAACATTCCGTAAATGCCTGGAATCACGGTAACATGACAAGAGGACTCCCGAGACACGTCATACCACCTTACAATCCAAACTACCCCACTCCGTGCATTATTTGGTTGTGTATGGGTTCGGTTATGTATTAGCATGTGAACCCACTAGGCATGGTATCAGGAGGGGTTTCTCTTTTCATATCAGGGTTATCCGCCTATCGGATCATTCATATACACCCCATGTTTAGGGTCGCGCGTCTAATCCTAACCACACAGGTAAACAAGTTATAATTAGGTTCCTCGAGTGTTGATTAAGGAAACTCAATCAAGTTGCAATCATGTTTTGTGAAGTCTAGCTAAAAAGGTAAGTAAAGAGTATTAAAGTGTAAGACATGGGTTTTAGAAAGTAAAGGTAGTTTTATGATACCGACGTTTTGGAAAAAGTTCATGGTATTTAAGTGAAATTATAACTTTAGAAAAGTTTATGGAATTTTATTGAGAAAGGGTTTATAAAGTTTGAGGGTATTTATGTGAAAATACGACTTTTAGAAAAGTCGAGGTATTTTTGTGAAATACGGTAATTTATAGTAACTAGGGCATTTTAATGTAATTAGGAGTTTTAGAAAAGTTGGAGTATTTAAATGTAATTAGAGTTTTTAGAAGGATTAGCGTATTTAAATGTAAATAGGGATTTTGGAAAGATTAGGGATTTTATATGAAATTATAGTTCTAGGAAACATAAAGGTATTGTAATAAAATTAAAAACACAAGGGTATTTTAGCGTAATTAAAAATTAATTAAAATACGTTGCTAACACATAAAAGTTTAGTCATGTGTCGTGGTAGATCATTACCACGACATCTAAGATCCTAGGTTAAAACTACTATCTAAATTAATTCCTAATGCAATATACTAATATTTAAAAACAACTACTAGCTACATTAAAATAATTAAACAAAACCCAAGGGGTTTTTCTACAAATATTAATTAAACTACTCCTAATTTATCTATTTATCTAATTAACGTGTAAAAAAAATATTTTTAAGAAAGGGGATCAAGAGGGATGAGAGAAATCCTCTCTCTTGACGAAGATTTGCCGACACAAACCAACGACTCGTAAGCGTAAATTGTCCATAGATGATCGCACAAGAAATTTTCTAGAATTATTTGTAGGGCAGAAGTGATATGAGATAAATAGTGAGGATATATAGTGCTTCCTTAATGGGTCGGATATTACGAAAATACTCGCAACCCGCACCATTCACGCCCTAAAATTTAGCGCACATGGGCTGATTGCCCGCCACATGTCAGCCTCCTGCCCTCACACGCGGGCGTGTGGCCCCCACACCCATTTCTTTTCTTTTTCTATTTAAAAAATTGTTTTCTTAAACCTTTTTAAAAAATTACTTCTAAAAATAATACCAAAATAATCCAAATAAATTCTAGAAAATCTAAGCAATTGTTTCTTTTCATTTGTAATGATTTGTATCTTTAAAAATAATTCCTTTTTCATAAATCCTTTTTTTAAATATAAATCTTTCTCTTAATTAAAAATGCTAAAAATATTTTTAACTATCGAAAAAATCTAAATAAATTCTAGGAAATTTCCAAATAATTATTTCACATTTTACAATGATTTTTATTTAAAAATAATTCTTTTTAAGAAATCCCTTGTTAAAAACAATTCCAAAAAATCTTTTAAAAGATCCAAATAAACTTTATGAAGATAATTAAAATTGTTTTTTCTCTACAAAAATTATATTAAAAATTTATAAAAGTAAATAAAGATTTAACTAATCATTTCCTTCAATATAAATTTAGTTTAAGGAAATCTATTAGCATAAAAATACCACAAAAAAATATTTAGCTCCAAAAGTAAAATAGGCCTTTATTTATTATATGAAATTAGGGTCATTACAAAAGCTCCTGCCAATTACAAACTAATATCACCCTCAATTCAAAATGATATTGCTAATGTGGCTATTTGTTTGACAACCGAAGTTATCATTGCATAAATTGGAGATGAACTATTCTCTATATTAGTAGATGAAGCAAGTGATATATCAAACAAAGAACAGTTGGTTGTTGTTTTACGCTATGTGGACAAGAAGGGATTCTTTACTGAGTGATTTTCTTGGTATTGTACATGTAAGTGATATCACTTCTTTATCATTAAAGATATCTATTGATTCTCTTTTTAGCTCTTATGGCCTGAGCATTTCAAGTTCGCGTGGACAAGGGTTTGACGGTGCAAGTAATATGCAAGGAAAGTTTATTGGTCTCAAGAGTTTGATATTGGAACAAAATGCATCTGCTTATTATATTCATTGTTTTGCTCATTAACTTCAGTTAGCACTTGTAACAGTCGCAAAAAAACATAACAAGGTAGCCTCATTTTTCATTCGTATTGCAATACTGACAAATATAGCTGGAGGTTCGTGCAAACGAAAGGACATTCTTCGCAAGAAACAATTTGAAAAAGTTTTTAAAGGAATTTGCAATGGTGAAATTATATCCGGACGAAGTTTAAATAAAGAAATGACTTTGAAAAAAGCAGGAAACGCACTTCGGGGTTCTCATTATAATAAAATTATCGGTTTGATTTTCTTATTCTCCTCGGTAATCGATATTCTTGAGGTTATTAGTGAGAAAGGTACAACTTCAGATCAAAAGAGTCGGGCATTAGATCTTTTAGAGATGATGCATTGTTTTAAATTTGCATTTTTATTATACTAGATAAAAACTATTATAGGAAGCACAAATGATTTGTCACAATCTTTCCAGAGAAAAGATCAAAACCTTGTAAATGTTATGACTCTTGTTAAAATATCTAAGCAAAGGCTACAAAGTATGAGAGATGCCGGTTGGAATAATTTGTTGAAAGAAAGTATGTGATTTTTGTTGCAAGCACACCATAGATATTCTGAAGATGGAAGATAAATTTGTCATGTAAGGTCGATCATGCCGGCGACACTATAAGAAATATAAGTTTATTTTGTCGGTAGGTTTATTCCGTCGGTTAAAAGCCGACGGAATAAACCAACTAGCCGATGAAAAAACCCCACAACCCACGAAATTTATTTAATAATTTTATTAGATTATTCCGTCGGCTAGTAGCCGACAGAATAACCCAATACATCAAAAGGGGCCCATCCGCCTCCTTCCTCTCCCATTGCCCCCTCTTCTACCGACCCCTTCCTCTCCCATCACAATCCCCCTCCTCGCCGTCACTCCTCGCCATCCAAATGCCGCCCCCTTCGTCGTCCCCCCTCCAAACGACGTCCCTCCTCCTCCAATCCATCACCGTCGACCCCCTCCTCTTCTTCCCCCTCCTCCTCCAATCCATCACCGTAGACCCCCTCCTCATCCTCCAAGCTGTCGCCGCCCGAGCCCCTCTCCTCTGCGATCGGGCCTGACCCCCCTCCAAGATCAAGCCAGCGCCACTCTCTTCCGAAATCGAAGCCGAACCACTCTCCTCCGAGCCGTAGCTCTTATTCCACGGTAATATTTTTTTAAATAAAATTCAAATTTATACAGAGCGTAGGCTTAAATTTTCGTCATTATTAGATCTTTGAGTGGAAATGTGAAGACATAAAAATTCAAATGAAAAATTTGTGCACTTGTAGGGTCGACATCGACGTGGTTAGTCGGAATTTCTTCGCACTCGAGATACATCGATTATCGGTATACCACTCTACGCTTTTTAGTTATTAAAATATGGAACTTTTAATTGTTAACTATTAAACTTAATCTTAGTCACCCATTAACCATTTAAATGAAAAAACACAACCCTAATCTAGATTATTCATAATCAACTAACCATAAAACCAAGTACTTGACATTCCTTAAATTTTCATTCCGCTATAGCGTTAAATTCAAATTCTATTAGATATTTGTGTAGTTATTTCTTTGGTTGATACCGAATTTGAGTGGATTAGGAATGCTTGGATTGTGAATGGAATTGGTGTTGAATTTGGATATTCGATCTTCGAATTAGCTATGGGTTGATAGCATGTATGAAATTAGTGTAGAATTTGTAGGTGAAATGCCAAACGTGTCAAAATTTAGGGGAGGTGTTGCCAAATTTTCGGAAATTTTACGCACCGGAGGGAACTTTCATGAAGCAAATAAGTTTCCCAACCATATCTATCGTGAATTGAACCTTGAACTTCAAAATAACACTAAAATCTTATACTAAGTATATGAAACTCGATGATAACATGAAATTTACATGTTATAATCGAGGATCTCACATTCAAAAAACGAAACACGCCTTACTACCCATTGCAATTAGGGTGTTAAAGGATAAGGATGGTGTCTCGATTATGACGGATCTTTATCATTGCTTTCAAAATTTAAACTCTAAGAAATATAGGGCAGATGATTTTAGAAATATGGAGAACAAACTTCCTATGATTTTAGAAATATGGAGAACAAACTTCCTATCATTCTCTGTAAATTAGAGATGTTGTTTCCGCCTACGCTTTTCACAATAATGATGCATCTCATAGTTCATCTTGCAAGAGAGAGGCAATTAGGTGTACCTGTTAATTATCGGTGGATGTATCCATTCGACGAGTAAGTAATGGTTACGTATTTAATAGTTGAATTTAACTTTCAAATAATATTTATCAATTTCATAAATTAAACTTACTAAAATAAAATCCACAGGTTTATATTTAAGATAAAATGATATATCCGTAATAAAGCTAGACCTGAGGGGTCGATTGCCTCAGGGTTTCTCACCGAGAAATGCATAATATTTTGTTCTATGTATTTTACATATTAGCGAGTTAAGCATGTCGGTGTTTTTATGTCGAGGAACCTAGGGATGCTGACTGACGTGTCACTATAAGAACAAATTCGTGAGACTATTTTAATATAGAAAATCCTGATGAAAATCTTGAAATTAGCTGTCCAAGCACGTCAGTCACACCATTACAAGACTGACTATGGATATTGACAACATTAGATTTTCAAGAGCTGACATCAATGCCGAGATTGTTGTAGAAGAAATATTATCAAGATCAGCTGCCCGTAGACGAAAACGAACGCGTGAACCAGACCAATTCATCGATGATTCGGAGAAAAATTTAGCGAGTGAGAGTAGTGCTACAGAGGATGATGATTAACACTAAATTTTACCTGTCTGTACTATTCATAATCTTGTATACAATTAAGCACTTCAATTTATCGCATTTTTCTTGTTCGTTTCCTTTATATAAATACGGATTTTAGATATGCAGAAGTAAAATTATGTATTGAATATCTTTTCTGTGATAAATTTAATTTCATTTACAGCTATGTAATTTTGGTTGACTGTTTCTTGAAATTGTTATTGTATATGTATGTTGCGTTAGTTATTTTTTTAGGATATGGCATCCAGTTCGTGACGTAGTCGTGTACGGACTAAGGGGGACGTAGCATCCAGTTCATATAGTTCCGCGGGCCGTGGCCGGGGTCGGGATCCTGGGCATATAGGCAAATTCGATATGGGCCCGCGATCGAGACGGTCCGAAGATCGATGTGCATATGTCGGCGACTAGGAATTTCGTTGATCCCGGGGTAAAAGAGCTAAAGAAATTCTGTACCTCGATCTGCAATAACGAGAAACGCATGCCGCACGTTGTGAAAGACGGATCCAGTTACCCGGTGATGGATTGGACGTCGAGAGCTTTGGAGGCCAATAAACAAACGGCCTTAGATAAGATTTTGCTATGCTTATTTAATTCAACATTCATTTATTACTTTCACATATATATTTGACTCTAATACATTTTTGGTGTTTCTTTATAGGCACATTTTTCCATAGTCTGGTGGATTAACAGCTCTCCTGTATCTCTGCACGTCGTCCAAAGCCGACTGTTTATATACATGTCGGGAAGTTTGCGTGATCAGAAACACACAGTCCATAAGAAATGGAGGACAGATGCCACCGATGAGGAGAAATGGGCGGCGAAGCCCGCGAATTGGTCAGACGAGTATTGAGTCACTATGATTGATCGCTTCAAATTGCCTGAATTTAGGAAACGTATATCACCGAGAACTGTAATAGCATTAGACGTTAATCCTTTATTCATAGAAGCTATGCTATATCATATCTAAATGGTAGGCTAGCAGTCAATAGAGATCAGCAGTGTAGAGTCGCAACACTGATCGTTGGTTGGACGGAGGGATGAACTCCTCCCAATATAGAGTTGCTCATGTAAGAACAAATAAAAATGTTCTTAATTTGTCAATTCCTAAACTTGAACTAAATCAAATTTTTGTATAAATGGCAGGCGAGACGGACGATATAAATGCCTAGTCGCGTGGATCTTTACGGTATAAGGCTTGCGCGTGACTTCGGCTGCCCTAACTCAAAGGAGGCGACTGAGCATTATGTAAGTATGCTCTTATATGATTTCTTGTATTTATTTAAATTACTTAATATCTTTTTCAATAATTGACTTTACTTGGTTCATACTGTAATTTCTTGTAGTAACAAATGAACAACGAGATTGAGCAGCGAGCGATTGCGTTTGTTGAGGAGCACGGCCGAGATCCTACAGACGTGGAGCTTCATGTGATCAACGAGGACATCATCCAGTGCACATCTGTCATGCCCCTATCCTAGAATACAGGAAATAGTGGACCCATAACAAAATATAAGGTAGAGTACGTGACTTGCGGCAGACACATATATTCAGAAGGTAGATTTACTTTCGTTATATACGCAAATGCCATCGATATCAACTTGAGCAGCTCAAATATTAATCTAAAAATAAAATTAGCACAGGTGAATAACTGTATAGATCCGTACATCAAGTACCACATGCTATGAAACAATAAAATGGAATTGATAAATATGGATAATACAAGAATATCAAAATTACAAAGGGAACTGATAGATACCCGGTAATCTATCTTTGATTAATTCTGATGAAACTTATAATCTATACTTTCGTACGTCAACTTTCTGATCTCCGATATCTGGACATACAAGCCCAGGGTCATCAAAAAGCGACCAAGCAAGTAGTAAAATGAAGGAACTCGTGAACATGTGTGTATATACAGAAATATAGTGTATAATAAAAATGTATATGGATGTCAAGATGAATCAGGACATGGTTAGGGAAGTATTGTGGAAATGGACGGTAAGGTACTCATGTCTTAGGGTACCCCATGACTAGTTGGCACGCCCATGTCAAGTATAATCAGTATCCAGTAAAAATAATAAACGATATATAGTAAACGTGATAAACGGTATCCAGTAATCAGTATCCAGTAACCAATATTCGGTAATCAATTTCTAGTAAACAGTATCCAGTAATTCATGATAACAATAGACGTAGCATGGAGATTATCCAAGAGTACGAGTGTTCTTACTTTCCATTCACCAATAAACCACTAGTCAAGTCAACAGAAGGATCATGGCGGTAACAAGTATAAACTGGTATCAAATCATTTATGAGTAACATGAAAGCACACTTTCCAAGTATCATTATGTGTTCAGTGATAGTTTGAGTGTTTCATGATTCATTAACAATGAATGTTAATTAATAATATGGATTTTTAGTGTCAATATAATGTGAACATGAACGGACTCGCATATACCCGGTACTGTCCCATTCAAGCATCTGAATATAAGTGGTCGCTCATGTTAAGCTTAAGTAGTTCATTATTTAGTTTGATATTTAGGTTTTTATTGTTTTATTTAGTTTGTTGACATGAACTGCCTCGCATATACCCCAGTACCGTCCCATTCTGGCACCTGAGTATAAGTAGTAGCCCACGTCAAGTTTTAGATAGTTTATTTTTATGTTTGTGAAAGCCCCTGATAGCCAACGAATAACAATAGAAAACGTCATGTGCATGCCCGGGACCACGGCCCCTGACCCCTGGAGCTGAATCCAGGACGCACCGCTAGGTGCTACTGGAATAGGAATAGGTATTACAGCTCGGAAAACTTTTAAAAACATTTTCATGAAGTAGAAAAACAGTACTGGACGGTAGCAAGCTACCCGAATCACCATGGCTGGCCCTAACGAGCTGTAATAATAACTGGAATGGATTGTAGGTGCAGCTACTACCTGGACCCCCATGGTTGTGATCTAACATATGGTACCATAAATAAAGCTTTCCAAAGCTATTAATCGAGTCTACCAAGTCCTTTTCTCATCCTTGGTTGTATTAGTTTTAATTATGGATTTGTTTCAGGTAAAGTTTAAATATTTAGGTAAACATGTCAATTGTCATGAACCATATATATATATCAAGAATCGTATCAATATACAGGTAAACACTTCTTGTTCAGGTAAACTTGACTGAACATAAAACAGGAAAATAAATGTAACAAGCAAGTCATCAAGCAGGTACATGCAGTAGTCATGTCATATAATTCTGTGGATAAGATATATAGATCATTTTCAACATTCAAGTAACTGTGTAATACCTTATAACAGTTAAGTATATCAACCATGTTCATGGAAGTGATAATTATATATGTCGTCATCATGAAATATGCAAAATATAAATCATGTCTAATCAAGCCGGTGACAATTCAGGCACGAATATCAGTTGGCATAAGAATCTATGCTCGAAAATGACTATTTACAACTAAACTTGTATATGTTAAGACCTCTGACCACTATGTGTGATTTGGGTGGTAACTATGTAGGATTCTCCTCTAGCAGTCGATGTTTAGTCGTGATATAATTTGAATCACGGATACCGACGTTAATTCCTTAACTTGAAACACTTATAGATTTTAACACCCCAACATTTAGAATTTTTAAGGTATAACATTGGATCACATAACAACAAGAACAGCCTACCATCCAAACCTAATTTTCTAGTCTAGTCGCTATTTGTGGCTTTTGGGAATTTTTCGGCGGCCAAAGTGAAGAATTAGGAGCTCGGGTTTCTAGGGTAGTCTCCTATTGTTCAAAATAGTTCACTGGTATACTCTAAATTTTTTACATAGAACTCAATTTGTTCCAGTTTTGAATTAACCCTTATATTAGAACCCCAATTTTTCATGTACACCAAGTCATAAGCCGATCAAAGGTCGTATCTTTACCATAATTTGAGGTTAAAGGGAATATTCCATAGCTTGTTGGAGGCCACTAGTTTAATTAAATTACTTCACTAGAGAAATTTAGAAAAGAGGCCAAAATTTAATGGTGAACGGTTAAAATTTTGGTGTAGGATTAGGGTCATGTGTATGTATGGGTGTGAGGGTATTCTAGGATTATTTTTATTCATATACAACACGACATGAGAAATATATGAGGAGTTCAACAACCCAACAATCAAAACTTACTAAATTAATAGTTATTTTAACACAAAACAAGATATCCATTAAAGTAAATTTCAAATTAAAAACTAAATTGATTAAGAACTTGCATCCAACAAGGATTTGTTCACCAATATTCTATGTAAACCGTAATTTTTCATGTCAAATACTTCAGAAATATAACATGCACTACTAAAATAAGGGGTTGCCCCTACGGATAACGATATCCGTAGGGGCAGATTTAGTTTGGCCCTACGGGTAAATCCGTAGGGCCAAACGGTTTCCCCTACGGTCCTTACATATTTATTTAAAAATTATTAAATCTTAAATTGTTGTTTGCCCCTACGGAGCCGCAAACTAAGAACCTACGGGCTTATCCGTAGGGGCATCTAAATAGAGATTTAAGTAAAAAGACAGATCGATCCCTACGCTGATTATCTCTTATTCTCTCATCACTTGCGCGCGAACCCAAATCCCCAAACCCTCGTTCCCGCCGATCGCCGTTCTCGTCGTCGCCAGCGCCGACCGATTCGTCGTCGCCACCGCCTGCTTCTTCCTCATCCCCGTTCGTCGTCGCCACCGCCTGCTTCTTCCTCATCTCCGTTCTTCGTCTTCACCGATTCGTCGTCGCCACTGCCTGCACAGGTTAGGAAATCTTCAATTAAACAAATTTTTGATTGTTTTAGGTCTATGATTCATGGTTTGGGTAGGCATCGGTTGGGGTTGGGGTTAGGGTTAGGGGTGGGGCTGGGGGGCTGCTGTTGCGGTTAGGGTTGGGGTTCGGCAGAGGGTAGCGGTTGGGGTTAGGGTTGGGGTTGGGGTTGTGTGTCTCTGAGCACTTCTTGATTGGGGCTGGGGCTGGGGCTGGGGCTGTAGGCTGGGGCTGGGGCTCGGGCTCGGGCTAGGGTTGGGGCTGGGCCTCGGGCTGCAGCTAGGGCTGTGGTTGGGTTGGGGCTCGGGCTCGGGCTCGGGCTGCGGTTAGCGTTAGGGCTGGGGCTGGGGCTGCGGTTGGGGTTGGGGTTCGGCAGGGGGTTGCTGTTGGGGTTGGGGTTGGGGTTGGGGTTTTGGATTTCATGGTCTAAGTTAATTTCCATTCTAATTAGCATTAAGCTCGTTAATTGAAATGTTAATGATGATCATAAGAGGAAAATGTGTCTAGTTTGAGAAGGTGTTGGAAACTGGACTAATAATATGGGTAAAGCCCAGTTTAATTAATAATTTTATTTGTCATTCTCAAATTTTCTTGGAAACGGAGACTGTTTTGTGGAACTTTTAGCCGTTGGGCATGTTGGGTTGAATATGTTTGCTAATTGCATAAGATGCTCATAAGATTCTGGATTTTGAGGATGGGCCGTTGTAATTGGAAATGCTTAGAATTGTAGGACCTTCTTTGTTTTAGCTATATATAATTGCAAAAAAAAAGACACATTTCTGATTTGAAGAAAAGGAAGGGCAAGATAGGGATTTAGTTATGGATTTTACTTGGGCGTCTTCTCTTTTAATGCATGTCTATCTTTACAAGAATATCGTGTCACATATTCGGTTTTAGCATCTGTACGCAACTGTTTTGATTATCATCGTGTTATTAACATCTTGAACTTCTATCCTTTTTCTAATATCATAGTTAATATAATAATCCTTTGTCTATATTTGTTGACAGTGGCCTTTCTTTTGGATGAACATGTTTTTTGATGCATGTTTCAGTCATGTGAATTCATATGTTGCGTATAACGCTTTATGATATCAGTATCCTACATTTGTAGTTTTAATTATTGATTGTTATAGATGAATGCCATTGCAATAATAGTTTTTGGTAGATGAATGCCATTGCAATATAGGATGATCAGTTCTATCAATCTTGATCTCAATGGTTTAAAATCATGTTACACATACAACACGAATGCACAACAAACGCATCATTAGAGAGTGGTTCGAGATGTTCAAGTTAAAACCAATATATGATACTCTATGATAATATGAAATATTCATATTCTCATCGATACTCATATATGAAACTAAAAGCGCCACTTAGTCCCCGTCTATCGGTTAATATACGTGCGATGTTCGTCGTGACATAGAACTATACGAAGGTTGTTAAATATCGGACGATATAGTTCGATACTAACAACCGTTGTATAGTCTACGCGACAAGAAAATTCAATCGTATGGTAACCGATAGATTTGTCCCGTGTGGACAAGTTAAGAATGTATAAAACAAACACCTTCATTCACTTGTGTTTTCATCCGTTTCGAGATATTTCGTCGGTACCTTTCCGCTGGTTCTCCGTGTAAAAAGATAGATTAGATGTTCATTTCAACGTTGTTTCACAGTTTTGAAATGATTATCTATTCTATTACAGTGTACTCGGAGAACAGCGGGGAGGTGCTGCCGAAATTTACTCAAAACGGTTGAAAGCACAAGTGATGGGTGTTCGCTCTATACATTCTTAATGGGATAGAAGCCTTACCCCCGACAGCCGGAACACATACATACAACAAGAATACACAACAAACACATCATTAGAGAGTGATTCGAGATGTTCAAGTTAAAACCAATATATGATACTCGATGAAAATATGAAACCTTCATATTCTCATCGATACTCATATATGAAACTAAAAGCGCCACTTAGTCCCCGTCTATCGGTTAACATACGTGCGATGTTCGTCGTGACATAGAACTATATGAAGGTTGTTAAATATCAGACGATATAGCTCGATACTAACAACCGTCGTATGGTCTACGCGACGAGAAAATTCAATCGTATGGTAACCGATAGATTTGTCCTATGTGGACAAGTTAAAAATGTATAAAGCAAACACCTTCATGCACTTGTGTTTTCATCCGTTTCGAGATATTTCGTCGGTACCTTTCCGCTGGTTCTCCGTGTACAAAGATAGATTAGATGTTCATTTCAACGTTGTTTCACAGCTTTGAAATGATTATCTATTCTATTACAGTGTACTCGGAGAACAGCGGGGAGGTGCTGCCGAAATTTACTCGAAACGGTTGAAAGCACAAGTGATGGGTGTTCGCTCTATACATTCTTAATGGGATAGAAGCCTTACCCCCGACAGCCGGAACACGCACATACAACAAGAATACACAACAAACGCATAATTAGATAGTGATTCGAGATGTTCAAGTTAAAACCAATATATGATACTCGATGATAATATGAAACCTTCATATTCTCATCGATACTCATATATGAAACTAAAAGCGCCACTTAGTCCCCATCTATCGGTTAACATACGTGCGATAATTTATTCTTTTCAACGACAAACGCACACACAAAGCATATACACGGATTTTCTCCTTTGTCAGTAACTATCCCATTCTTATATTTCTCAATATAGTCACCATAACCTACAATTTATATGTTATACAGTCTAACATGGCCCATGAGTACGTCAGAGTTAAGGGCTGGATGTATGTGGATTGGCAACAACGTATGCAACCTAAGTTTGTCTCAGGAGTTGCTGCTTTCATTGAATTTGCACGCGCACATAATAAGATCATAATAGAGAAGATCTCTGTCCGTGCGATAGATGTAGCAATAAGTACTGGCAGAAGGTAGAATTGACAAAGCTTCATATTGTAAAGTATGGGTTTACTAGACTTTATACAACTTGGAAATATCACGGGGAAGGAGAAGAATGCAGTACTGCGGCAGAAGAAGAAGGAGAACACGATAATGCGGCAGGAGAAGAAGAAGAATTCGGTAATGCGGCAGAAGGAGAAGACGGTAATTTATTTCCATCAGAAGAAATGGAGTATATGGTAGAGGCTGCCCTAGGTGAATCTATTCGTACCGAAGATGACATTCCTTCCGGTCAAGGACCGAGTGCGGATAAATATGAAAATTTCATGAATGATGCTAGAAAACTAATTTATGAGAATGCGAACCCTCTCATGGTTCGTCCAACTTTTCCAGATTAAGTGCCTAAATGGATGGAGCAACAAGTCATTCACAATGCTTCTTTCGTTCTTGAAAGATTCTATACCTCCGGGAAATAACGTGCCCGACAGCTGGTACGGAGCCCAGAAGATGATGTCTGATTTGGGTCTAAAGTGCGAGAAGATTCAAGCATGTCCTAAAAATTGCGTGTTGTACCGGAAAGAGAATTCAGATTTGAAAGAGTATCCAACATGCGGAGAGGCCAGGTATAAGCCGAAAGATTCTGATAAGAAGCCTGATATACCTGTCAAGATAGCACGATACTTTCCCATAACACAAAGGCTATTCAGGTGCAAGAAAACAGCCGAGGCAATGATTTGGCTTCACCGTGCTCCTCCAAGTGAAGATGGAAAAATGAGTCATCCAAGAGATTCACCGGCATAGAAGGATTTCGATAGGAGGCACGCAATATTCAGTAGCGATCATCGCAATGTCCGGCTCGGACTGGCTACTGATGGCTTCTGCCCGTTCAACTATATGGCTGGAAGTCACAGCACATGGCCCGTTGTAATGATAATTTATAATCTGTCGCCTTAGTTGGCTATGGACCAATCATACTTTATGATGCCTCTTCTTATCGACGGACCAAACTCACCGGGGAACAATATTGACGTATATCTCCGACCTCTGATCGAGGAGTTGAAATCTTTGTTCATTGATGGTGTAGAGACATATGATGCAAACACAAATACAACCTTCATACTGCGTGCGGCTTTAATGTGGACAATTAATGACTTTCCTGCGTATGGAAGGCTATCAGGTTGGTCCGTACATGGTCACAAAGCATGTCCTCATTACCATGAACACACAACATCGAAATTCTTGAATTTTAGCAGGAATGTTTGTTATTGCTGCCATCGACGTTTCCTGCCTCCAGACCACCCCTATAGGTTAGACACGGTTCACTTTGATGGTCATCAGGAGCTTCTTGGACCTCCATCCCTATTGTCTGGAGAGGACGTGACTGCTAAATGGGATGGTTACAATAATGTGACCTTCGGGATGGATCCGACGAAACATGTCAAACCGCCATTTTGGAACAAGTTAAGCATTTTCTTCGAGCTTCCGTACTGATCTACAAATTTAGTGCATCATTGTCTGGACGTCATGCATATAGAGAAGGGAGTATCAGAGCACATACTTAACTTGCTTCTTTATAAAGACGGAAAATCGAAAGACAACCTGAATGCTCGGATGGATCTACAAGAGTGGGGAATAAGAAGTGAATTGCACCCTAGACCGGTAGCGGGTAAACCTGGCAAGTTTGTACTTCCCAATGTCTCTTATCATATGTCACAACCGGAGAAGAAAAGATTCCTGCAGGTGTTGCATGATTTGAAAGTTCCCACAAGTTTCTCAGGATCATTCAGCAAGAAAATTAAAATTGTGAAGGGTAAGATCGATGGGCTGAAAAGTCATGATCACCATGTTATCGTGGAGCACCTTCTTCCATTAGCCCTCAGGACTTCTCTCCCCGAATCGGTTGGTCTAGTAATCAACGACCTATGTTGTTTTTTCAGGGAGTTGTGTGCTAAAACACTGGAGGTTGTGACGCTGGATAAACTAGAAAATTCTATTGCGTTGATACTTTGCAAGTTTGAGCGTATTTTCCCACCGTCATTCTTCGATATCATAATACACTTGACGGTTCATCTTGCAACTGAGGCTAAGTTAGCCGGACCGGTACAATATCGATAGATGTATCCCGTCGAGAGGTACGTGTAATTTTTCGTTTCGCGCAATTGATAAATTTATTGTTGTCCTGTATGCCCGTATTTATTTATTCAACATATTTTCATTAGGTACCTCTACACTCTTAAGAAGTATATACGCAATAAAAATCGACCAGAGGGTTCTATCATGCAAGGTTATCTTCTTGATGAAGCAACCACATTTTGTTCCCGCTATCTGGACGAGAACATTGAGACAAGACTTAACCGGCCACGAAGAATTCAAGACGGGCCATATGGTAAAGCCGAGTATAAGAGGGTAGAAACTATGTTTATCAACAAGATATACCGATTTATCTTGCTTAATTGCGCATGTCTTGAACAAATTAGAGAGTAAGTTTTTTTGGATTAATTGTTATATCTGTGTTTGTGTGTGTATGAAATGATATAATATTAATATCACCATTATTTGTCGAAAACAGAATTCATTTTAACGAGGTACGCGAGGGGCATCTTGATTGGAACGAAGAACGATTGGAAAAATATCATCAGGATAATTTTTGTGATTGGGTCACAGATCATGTAAGTTATTCGAATAACATTTTATTGCTATCAGTTTTAATCTAAACTTGTATCGTTGTGTATTTTTCGTAAAATTTATTTTGGTAGATCCACGATCCGAACTTGTCTGCATCATGTGAGAGTGATTCATGATGTTTAGCTCAATTTCCTAGCATGGAGGTTGCATATTACAAAGGATTTGGTGTCCTTGGATACAAATTCGAAGTTAAGGACATAGAAACATCTAGAACCACTTAGAATAGTGGAATTGCGACGGTAGGATCGGACGGTGTGATTTATTATGGGTACTTAAATTGTATACTCGGCATCCACTATCCCGGACGATCAGAACCCTTTTATATATTCCAGTGTACTTGGTACGATACGCGAACCGATACGGACAAGTGGAGAAGCAATCTTGGGACTTGGAAAGATGAATATGGATTGAACAGTGTGAACACACTTCGATTTTACGGTCAGGAAGATCCGTTTATCTTTCCGAACCAAGCATTCCAAGTATACTACTCACAGTGTTTGAAGCATCCGGGATGGAGTGTTGTATGCCGATGGAAACCCAGAGATGTCTACGATGTCCCAGAATTCGAGGACAGCGATGAGGACAAAGAAGAGAGAAGGCTTAGAGTGCTCCGACCGTCTGTTTCGAAGGACGGGTTATCTTCGACCGATCATGAAGTTACGTGGGTTAGAAATGACATCGACGATGAAATCCAAGTAGATATGTATAATGCGCCCACGAAACGAAAAAGGTTATCAGTAATGTTATATTATTACTTCACATTTTACGATCTATACATATAGTCAATACTTTAATGATTGTCTAATGCGTCCACGAACCGTTTATCTAGATTTGATGACGATGTCGGGAGCAGCGAGGGGTGGCAGGAGCTCCAGCTGCGGCAGAGGCAGAGCGGTTCTGCCGCCCGGAGAGTTCCGTAGGGAGCTTCAGAGGGCCGGTCTTGCACCCAGATCGGAGACCCCTTCGGATGCCTCCTTCCGTGTGGATTTTGCCACACCTCCAGGTATACTGCACACATATCCATTTTGAATGTAATATTACAGATATTCATGCCTGTTTATGTCAAAATTACTTATATTGTCAATGTTTGATTGTCTAGTTGTTGGTGATGCATCCACATCTAGGACAGAGGCCACTCCCGCTCCTCCAGGTATGTTTATATATCATATAGTGCATGTATATTGTCACGCCCCGCTTCCCAGAGTACGTTAGATTGGGCACGTGACATAGCCAACCATGCTACCTGTGGGTAGGAAGTATCCATCCACAGTCACATTACGGCTGTAGAGATATCAAGAACAAGACAAAACTATCTAAAACATGTCCATAATCCAGAATAACATGAGTCAATAATAAATAAATGCGGAAGCAAATGATCCAATACAAATAACTGAAAAGTGTGTCCCATAATGCGGGCTCACATCAGGAAATAAATGCAGGAAATAAAACTAACTACTACTGAACTCACAGCTCAGCCTGCTGGCTGAAGTACTCCTGCTCGGACTGCGACAGTGGTATAGAATCTGGGCCATGCAAAACCCAGACGTCAGCGCGTCAAGTCAACAAGTAATATAATATGAACAGTGTAATAGGCAATGCAGAACTAAACATGAATAACGCAATAATGTGAAACAAGCGGTGCAGGGTAATGTGCAGTGGGTAACTAAACAGTTCTATCGGGTTTCCTAGTCTAAAGTCCTTGAAATCAATTTGATGAATCGTCGATGTAACTCAATAGTATCCCGTACATACCCGGGATCACGGCCACAATATTCTCGGCTGCAGCCGAGACATGCCGCTAGGCACAAAACAGGAATGTGTACACTCGATAGTATCCCGTACATACCCGGGACCACGGCCACAATATTCTCGGCTGAAACCGAGACATGCCGCTAGGCACAAAACAGGAATGTGTACACTCAATACAGGTAGTGAACTGTCAAGTTACAAGTCAGATTTCACCTTTGATTTCCCCATACCCCCAAGTTATATGTGTCGAGTCAGGTATTCAGTAATCTAGAACTAATGCCAACACAGGATCAGGTAAAAGCAGGTTTGTCTGGATAGGCAACAGGAACGGTCCATGAGGACTACATGTCAGGTTTGTTGGCATTAGGCACGAGATCAGGTAACAGGTCGAGTCAAGGTACATCAGGTCAAATCAACAGTATATGGTACCATGTCAGGTGTATCGATATATACATGTGTAGCAATGTCAATCAAGATGTAACGATATCGTGGGTGTGCTCACAAACAGATATATAAGCAGCATCATGTTCAAATCAACGCGTTGGACAATAATCGGATTTATTATCTAGCTGTACAATTTTCAATTGTGTTAAATAGATAGTGTCAAAATCACGTGAATACAAGACGGTGAACGTAACTGCTGTAATCAGGTTAATAATATGTTGAGTGTTCCAAGAATGCCACGACAAGTATAATCTGTTTAAAGAATGCAATTGTAATTTAACCGGTTTAAGTTGTACATGAATATCTGATAAACTAAACTGGAATACAACATCATAGCAGTAAATCCAAATGTAATCTATCATGTACGGGGTTTATCAGGAAATAATTAATTTGACATGCTACTAGGGTTAAACAGGAAGCAATGCATATAATGTGATTTACTAAATAATGCATCATTAAACCATACATGAATATTAAGGCAAGTTTAAAGTTGCAATAGCATGTAGCAAGTATCGAATACTTGCCTCGACGAAACGACAGTCACGAGAACGGAGGCGCGAACCCTCGCGACACGATAACAGCAAGGGCTCGGGATGATCTGGACAGAGATGGATACTCTCTCGGCAACCCGGCAGCGAGGCGATCGGTGCCGTCAAGATCACCGGCGGTTCAAGCCGCGACGGTAACAACAACGAGAAGGGCTTCGGTAGAGGTGATCGGGGAAGGTGCAAAATCGGTCGGTAGAGGTGGTGTTGGCGTTCTGGGGGTTTGCTGGGAGGCGAGGAGATGACGAGTGGTCGGTGGTGATGGGTTTCCGGCGAGGGTGAGGTTGCAGGCGATGGGTGGTGGGTTGGCGTCGGGGAAAGTGCAGGGTGTGCTCGGAAAGAAGAGAAGGAAGAGGTGGCCGGGGTACTGGACTGCTCAGGTGATGAGGAGGGCGCCGGTGATGGCACGGGTGGCGACGTCGAGGGCCGCCGGCGAGCAGGCGACCGCAACGAACTCTGCAGGGGTTGCGGCTGCACAGGATGCACAGGGGAGAAGGAAGGAGATGTTGAGGTTGGGAAGAGGAGGCGGAGGCGAGGGCGATGGTGACGCTGGCGCCGGCGTCGGGGCTGCAGCGGCGACGGTGAGGGCGGCTAGGGTTAGGGTTCACGGTGGGTTTTACTTTCGCGTTCTGGAAAAATATGAAGGGGGAGAGTATATATATATGGAAGAGAGAGAGAGGGTTAGAGAGAGAGAGAGATAGAGAAAGGTAGAGAGAGAGGAAGAGATACGAGAGGTAGAGAGGGGAGGATTAAGGACGGGGCCCACGGGGTTAAGAACCCCGTGATTGGCTGAGAGGTTTTAAAAGAAATATTAAAGAGATTTAATAGATTTTTAAATCTCAAATTAACAGTAAGATTTAAGAATATAATATGGTTTCGAATATTTTATTAATTTGGGATTTTGGCGCTAAATGAAACATTTCCAAATCGCGTCCGGGTTGGGTCCAAAAATTTGAAATTTAAATAATAGGATTTTAAGCTGGTTCCAAATTTTAAAATGAAATGTTTTATGATTAAAAAGCATACCCCCAAGTCGGACACCTGTACACGTTCGTAGCTGTCCAAACTCGCCCGTTTCACTGAACGGGACGAGAACTCGATGCACGGACGCTACCACGCGGCTAGGAGTGTCGAGTAGGCCAAGATAGATATTTTTAATTTTATTTTAGGTGCTAAAATTTGTTATATGCAGAAATGACCTTTCCAGATAAAATTTCACTGTAAGTGTCAAACAGGCAAGCTAAATGAAATGAGTACTATCTAATGCTCAACCAGTAACAGAAAATAGTAGTATTGGGCTCGGGTGTTACATTATACCCAACTACAAAAAGAATTTCGTCCTCGAAATTCCAAGAATTCAAGATAGAAATTACAGGAAAAGATGAGGAAACTTCTGCCGGATCTCATCTTCTCGTTCCCAAGTGGACTCCCCATGCGATCGATTACCCCAAGAAACAAGCACAAGGGGGATAACCTTGTTCTTAAGAACCTTTTCCCTTCGATCCACGATTTCAACCGGTCGTTCTTCAAAAGTCAGGTCTTCCCGTACTGTTAACTCCGAATGATCCAAGACGTGTGTTTCATCTCGAACATACCTTCGTAGTTGAGATACGTGAAACACATCGTGCACACCTGCCAAGGACCGCGGTAACGCCAAACAGTACGCTACCTCTCCAACACGCTCCAATATCTCAAAGGGTTCAACGAATCGAGGACTAAGTTGTTAGTTATATGTATGCCCTAGAGGCCATTACTGTACATAGGATGTATATTGTAGTGGATGCTGGGACATATATAGGGAGGACTTTCTTGCTCGACATGATAGTATGCTATCTGGTTACTCTTTACCTTAACGTGTATACTGGATGTCTCTCTGTTACATGTTGGTAAAGCCCTTAGGATGTGTACTTGACTACCTGGACTATGATGCGGATCATACCAGTGGGGACATGGTAGTCTATAAGTACTTCCTTCAAGGTCCCTAGTCGTGGGTGTATCGAGACGGGGCATCGATATACCAGAGTAGACTAGCGTATACCTTCTCGACCCATACAGATGGGCGATGGATGATCCCATATCCATTGGTGTTTAACATCAGAGATGATATAAGGGTGCTCAGTGGAGACTGGGTACACTGGACGGACTCGCCGAGAACTCCCACATGGTATTATACCTTACGTCAGATGGCAGTTCTCTGGTGACACTGGTACAGAGTAGTCTGTTGACCCGAGATCGTCATAGAGTCTTGTGTGGTTCCCACTGTGCTTTGATTTCCACCTTACCACGTCCAAGAGGGCGTGCAAAACGGTGGTTTTTCGGTACAGTCTCGAATCACATGGAGGCAATGAGCGATAGGAGGGGATTTGTCTCTCCCGGTATAGGGAGTTGATGTTGCGCTGAGTTCGATTGGCTATAACCGGAAATCCCTGGCCAGGGTTGCTGAGATTTACTGGTAAGTGTTACCAGTAGTTTCTCGAACTGTTATAGACCTAATATCGACACGACTTATCGAGCTACTGGGGTCTGACGTTTACCACCCCTAGGCGAGATATGCGACATATCAGACGAACAGATCGGACTGTACGGTAAGTGTTACTGGTTGGATTCACAGGAGTGTGAGCGGGCTTGCTCGTCGATCTTCTGATCGCTCAATACCCGGGTGGCCGTTACGTTTAGCAGACCGCTTGCGGCTTGTGGGTGTTTGATATGATCATCACCTGCTGCCGGCGTATTGACGAGTCTTTAGAGTCCTACACAGAGGTTTCCTGGCTCAAGCGAAACGAAATAGGAGCGCATATGAGATATGTGCGGGACCGAGAATAATACCAGTATGTGATACTGTATTCCATTCTCGTGATGAATGTATCGAATGGTTGTATGTGATATAACCTAGTTATCGAATCAAGGATTGATTCGATAAGCCGATACATTGGATACTTGTCGGTTATATGCGACATGACCGGATCATTGAATCAAGTGTTGATTTAATGATTTAATGTCTATTATATATTTGATATATTACTTTGCATTAACTAGTATTGGTTCACTTTAAATGGATTTTCTCACTTGATGTGCACATTGTATATGTGATATATTTTTGTGTGCACTTGATTGTATCATGTTTGATGATACATGCTAACTTGGTTAAGTGTATGATTAAACCATGGTTGTGTAATGGTTAGGGTTTTGATATTATTTATTTATTTGTTTATTTATTTAATCATTTTTGGCAAAATAAAATGGTGGATTTATTTGTTCTTTGCTAAAAGCTTCTTGAAGCTTCAAAGCATCTTTGAAAAGTCTTCCATTTTGTTTTTACCACTAAACCTAACCATTCACCTAACCCTAGTTTATTCTCTACACTTTACCATAGTTACATTATGATAACCATCACTTGATTATTCAATTAGAATTAATTCATTTCCATTCTTTTCTTCTTCTTCTTCTTGATGAAGAAAGAAAAGCTTTCTTGAAATTTATCAAGTGTTGATTCCAAGTGAGAAACCCAAATCCAAAAAGAACCCACTTCCTATTTCTTCATCC
The DNA here is from genome assembly GCA_030015575.1 of Agapanthus africanus. Classification (NCBI taxonomy): domain Eukaryota; kingdom Viridiplantae; phylum Streptophyta; class Magnoliopsida; order Asparagales; family Amaryllidaceae; genus Agapanthus; species Agapanthus africanus. The sequence goes on from CM057341.1 coordinate 187,338,318, forward strand.
TCTACCTCTTGCCAAGTAGTATAGGGTGTTTTCTTCACAAGTTTCATGACTTGGTGAAGTGGGAGCTTGATCTTGTGATGCCTCGACGTAGATCATCTTCGGCATCGAAGTCGACGACCTAGCCCGCCCATTTCTCCGATGAAACCGATGCTAGAGTCCGAGATCTGATTTGGACAGCGGAGGGACATCATCATGAAGCCTAGGAGGTGGAGGACCGGATCTACAAAGGTTGTAGCCTCTTTCCTTTTAGATAAAGTTGTTTACTTGCATCGCATCGCCTATATATCTAGTTAACGATCCATATTAGGGTTTCTCGGCACTTGTAAAATTATTAATTGGCCATGTTTGATCACTTGTGAGACTTCATTAGTGTGCCTAGGAACCCTACAGTGGTATCAGTGCCTAGCTAGAGCCTTAGGCGAAGTCTAGACGACGTTTGAAATTCGAACGAATATCGAAACCCTATTTTTTCATGCTCTCTGGACTTTTTTCAAAAACTAGCTTTTTTCCAGATTAAAAATGCTTAAAAAATTCAGCAGGAAATTCTAAGAATTACGGTGCAAATTTGACCAAGTGATACGTCCAATGCGCGGCGGAACCGCGGCAGAAGCCTGGCTTCTGCGGCGGTTCCGCGGCAACATGATGACGTCAGCCTTCCAATTTTGCACAGTAATTTGTTTCTTGTGGTGCTGTGTTTTCTGGGATATTTTAATCTGAACTCAAGAGTTGAGTTTTCTGGGGTGTTTTGGAGCTTCGTAGATTCGATCGGATTATCAAACTTTGTCTATGTGTTTTCCGGATAATTTGTTGAATATGTTAAAAAGTTCGACCGGATATAAATACCCAATTTTTCCCCTGTCGGGAAATTTCCAAGTGTTGGATTTTTCCGTAGTTTAATGACGTTCTAAGTAGTGCAAGTAACGCGATGGACCCTCTAGAAGACAACAAACCTTAACTCGATTATGTGACCGTCTTGAACTGCCCTTTGAACCTTAGGGTTTGGGGCAGTACGGCGTGCCACATGTGAGGCGTTGGCTTGACCCTTCTACGGCTGGACCGTTGGTACTGAGGCATGAACTGGATGTTTTTAAACTTGTTTCATGTGTTGAGCTATTTCGGGAAAACTTGGGTGTTTGACTGTTCGATCGGAAAGTTTAACATTTTCTGTTTATCTGGAAAGTGATACAATAATTGGAATCCACAAGAAGTTATGAGATAACTGATTTGGATGTTATAAACATAGCACTTTAGTCTCACTTGATCGGTTGCCACGAAATTTTGATGTGATCAAAAGTCCGTCGCAATCACGTAGCGTACGCGGATACTCGCCGGATAAACTTAATAGACAGCTACACCCCATAGCCCCGACCAAGTGACTGTAGGAGAACCCCGTCACCGAAAGCATCCGTTCGGGTGCTCGCGGCAGCGGTGTTCCGCCTTGGTGCACTTCGTCGACGGTATCGGGGGTGCGGCTGCCTACTAAAGTTTGCGACGAGCATTCGATCAGTTTTTCGGGAATCTTGTTGAATTGCCCGACTTGATATTGAAAAGAGTTTTCGATAAAGAGACTAAAATGCGGGGTTTGTAATCGTTAGGCATGTGATGTCTAAGGAATTCATTTGATTAGACATGCGATGTCTACGCAAGTTGCGGATTCCAACTGTTGTAGTTTTACACTTTCTTTTCTGTGACCGTAAGTGTAATATGTGATATCGCCGGTTTCGTTGCTATATGTCAACGACAATTGGGATACGCATGTTTACTTACGTTGATGACATGTGATGTTATGTGTTGCTGGATATGTTATATTGGATCGTCGTGTTTGAATAGCCGGGTTTTTTTTTATGTGAGATGAGTGTTTTTCATTTTCATTCATGTAAAAACTTGTATGTAATATTCTTTTATTGGGGCACTTCCAGGTTGCGGAAGTTGTCACCGTTGTTGTATATTATTTACTTTTTCGCACTAGGATAGACCCAAGGAGGAGGGCACAAGTAACCGGGTTCTGGAGTTCAGTGGGAGACCAACTCGAGGAGTCGAGTCCGGGTCTCCTAACTCTAGAATTGGTAGGCTTGCTTGCCACTCTCGTAGGGGTCTAGGGGTGTGGGTTTTGGCTATTCATCGCGACCGTGGAATCCGTGTTTTATACTGGCTCGTATTGAAAATACGGACGTCCTAGTATATCCAATATTTCATATGTTTCTTCTGCTGCGATATCTGTGATGTGATCATGTGATGTTCTGTGATAGATACAGTATATAGTATATATGATATATTATATAGGCGTTACTTATGTTTTACACCCGCGCTAGCCTGCCCCGCTCTGTCGTTAGTTACCTAACCTAACGGTGCACGAGGGGACATCGAGGCGAATGCGGATGGCATAAGTGTACGTCGTATTTATCTGTGATGTTTAGGTATATTAAATGATGGGAATTCATTAATGTGATTAATGAAAGAAAAGAAACCTAAGATGTTGTAGAATCGAATTTCAAAATAAAAAAGGTAGCTACAGTTCTTGCTTTGCATCGCGGTGTTCCTTGTAGAACATCCTGCACCTTATTCGATAGGGAAAGGACCGAGATCCCTTCACCGGGAGTGACTCCTTTAGCGATAACCGGCAGATGCTACAACACTCGGTTTGTCTTTTGATTGCTTTTAAGAGTTCTGCTTTGCACAGTGATATATATGATATATCCAGCACCTCATTCGACGAGGAAAGGACCGACGATCCCTTCACCGGGAGTGACTCCTTTAGCAAAACTAGAAAAGCCTAAAAAACACTCCATTTTAAAATTCATTCGATCCTACAACGATATCAAGTTCATTACGCAATAGGTTTTCAGAAAAACCTGTCGTAGCCCTCCGTCATTTCAAATAAGTCCTGCTAAGTATTCGTGCTGCGTTTGTTGACCTTGTCAAGGCGCAGTGTGCGATAGCTAACCAGTATTTATCTGCTTATGCATATGATGCAGATTGGGTTAGGGTAGTCATGCGGCCTTGTTGACCTTGTCAAGGGTCGTGTGGGTGGGTTTGATTCAATCAAGAAATGACGGGTTGAACTTGACTTGCGGTCTATGGTTTGTTGACCTTGTCAAGGTCATAGATCGTTTGGGGCAAAATATTATCGGGAATTTCAAGTGTTGAAATTTGCAATGAGATTGCATACCTTCTATGAGATAGTTGGATCCCGATACCCGCTGCGAGTAAGAGTTACTCCTGGGAGATTTTTACACATTACAATTAGCCGATCAAGTAGGTGTCTAGAAAGGTGTCAACGGGGTTAAGCCTCTGGGAAAACGAGGTTTACAGTAATTAGGTTCGTGCGAAAGCATGGGGGACCTCCCTCAAAGTACCGACACTGGCCTGGCTGAAAGATTGGCGAACTTGTAGCGTGTAATTAATCCCGGCTAGTCTTTCCTTTTAGGGTTTGAAGGAAGATTTGATAAAAAGCAGTGGGAGCCATCCTGATTAGATAAAATAATAACCAATCTGATCTTGCAAGAGCGCACGCTGAGTGTTTTCTTCTCTCTCTCTCCAGGTAGCGACCATATCACGCCTTAATCAAGATAATAAAACGGATATATTGACCGAACCCGCTTGTTATACTGAGCTGGGGAACGTTGGTCCCGCTCCAACTTATAATTGTTATATAACAGAGCAGGAAATTGGGGATTACCAGAATTCCCGTGCCGCCCAAACGAAGAAAGTGCATATGATGCATCATCTTCGGGTGTGTTCATTACAAAGAACTGTTTCTCTGTATCCTTTACGTCCTAGGTATATGATACCGGATCAGGATCCCGCATATGTAATATGTTACATGGGCTACAGATAGGTAAAGAACTGAGAACGGGTGATAAGTTTCATGAGGCAGAAAACGGGGCAAGAGTTGCAGCCAAGTCTGTCGGTCACTGTCACCCTGTGTTACCAATACATTGATTCTGAACGAATGTTATTATATACCGAACCTGATATACAAAATCATATCAGTCTCTTTATTAGTAAAGAAATGATAAAATTTTGTATTGTTGGATACTGTTTTGAACATTTCCTATATCAAAAGTTGATCGCTTCAGGCACGTTATCTAAAAGCATTGATGTTCTAAATCAAACTACAGTTCTTTAGTATACTGAACACACACAAGAGGAAGAGTTCAGAAATGAACGAATCCTTCTTGAGGTATTGTAGACTAGGTCATATCAATATGACACGACTAGCTAAAGTTACATATAGATGCATATTTAAATCAGTTTGAATTTACATCTTATGAAACTTGCCAGTTATGTCACAAAGATAAAATGACCATAGCTCTGTTTACTGGAAACAGAGAAAGAGTTAATGAACTCTTGGGATTGATACATGTTGATGTATGTAAGGTCCCCTGTCTACACATGCCAAGACTGGTTCTTTGTACTTCATTACACTCTCTGATGATCTCTTTAGATTCAGACATATGTTCTTGTTGAAACACAAGTCCGAACCTTTTGAGATATTCACAGAATATAAGTTAGAAGTAGAGAACCAATACGGGTATAAGTATTATGTCCTTTGATGAGATCAGGGAGGAGAATACTTGAGCACGGAAATCCTGGACTATTCTAAAGGAGAATGAGATTCTCTCTCAGCATTACTCCTCCGTATACACCATAGCACGATGGTATATCGGGGCAGAGCAATCACACCCTATATGATAAGGTGTGCTCTATGATGAGTACTACTGAGTTACCTGTTTCCTTTTAGGATCTATGCACTTATGAAGTTGCATACCTATTGAATAGGGTTCGAATCAAATCTGTGCCTACCATTCCATATACGATATGGTATGGGAAGAACCCATCTCTTCAGATAGTTAAGATTTGGGGTGGTCCGGCCTATGTCTAAAAGCAAAATCCGGACAAGATCGAAGCAAGGTCAGTTCTGTAGAACTGGAAACGTTCCAGCTATACAAACTACTGCAGATGATTTGATAGAACCAAAGGATTCAGTAGATTCTAACGAACCTCAGCCTCTCCGCCGATCTAGTAGGGTTCCTCACCCACCTGAGAGATACTTAGGTTTCTCTATGACAGTGGGAGTGAGGAATGCATCATGAGATGATGACCCAACTAGTTTCAAGCTGGCCATCAAGAGTGGGACTCTGTAAGAATGGCTGGATGCTTAGCGATCTGAGATGGAATCCTTATACACCAACAAAGTATGGACTTTAGTTGCTATATCTGAAGGGTTAAATCCCCATCAGGAGCAAGTATATCTTGAGAAGATTACTTGGTGTACATGGAAAGGTTGAGACTTTTAAAGCTAGACTTGTTAAAGGTTTGCATCATTGACCAGGTATGGATTATGTTGAAACCTTATCAAAGGATCTATGCTTAAGTCCATCCAGATCCTACTTACCACGGCTACATACCATGACTACGATATCTGGCGGTTGGGTGCCATGACTGCTTTTCTAAATAATGATTTAGAAGAGAACGTCTATAAGAACACAGCCAGAGGGCTTCGTAAACAGTGGGAGCAGCGGAAACGCGTGCAAGATGTTTTATGTGATAAAACAGGCATCGCGGAGTTGGAACGTCTGTTTTGATGTAGTAGTCAAACAGTTTGACATCATCAAAATGGTAGATGAACCTTATATATACAAAAAGGTAGTAGGGAGTATGGTAGTGATCCTCGTAGAGTACGTGGATGACATACTCTTGATAAGAAAGGAGTTTCCTATGCTACGCTCGGTCAATCTCCGCTTATCACATGGATTCTCCAAATAGGATCAAAGTGATACCTTCTAAATCCTGAGTCTTCATCTATGAGATAGATGTTATTTGGGTGTTAGGATACTCACTAGTTATAGTGAGATGGTATCAATTGGTCCTGGGGAGAATCACTGGAAGTGTTCCAGGGTGATAAGGACGACTGAATGTCAGTCGCAGGCATTGTCTTTACCCTCAGTAGAGGGACGGTATGTTGGAAGAGTTCCAAGCTAGATACCGTAGCTAACTAGACGATAAAGGCTGGATACATCGCTACTTAAGATGCTACCAAAGAGGCAGTCTGGATGTATACATGTTCATGAGATGAACTTAGTTCCTCCCATTGTGTGACAATGGAGTTGTGGCTTTTGCCAAGGAACGTCCGTCCCATCAGTGATCCAGACATAATCTAAGGCAGTATCACCTGATCATGGAGATGGCTGATCTCCAAGGTGATCGAGGTTAGGAGAGTAGACTCAGAGGACAACACAGCGGATCCACTCACAAAGGCCTTTTCCCAGAGAGAGACTTTTATGGGATGGTTGAGTATGAGATACTTCAACCACTGCTACAGATGGCCCTAGTGCAAGTGGGAGATTGTTAGTTATATGTATGCCCTAGAGGCCATTACTGTACATAGGATGTATATTGTAGTGGATGCTGGGACATATATAGGGAGGAATTTCTTGCTCGACATGATAGTATGCTATCTGGTTACTCTTTACCTTAACGTGTATATTGGATGTCTCTCTGTTACATGTTGGTAAAGCCCTTATGATGTGTACTTGACTACCTGGACTATGATGCGGATCATACCAGTGGGGACATGGTAGTCTATAAGTACTTCCTTCAAGATCCTTAGTCGTAGGTGTATCGAGACGGGGCATCGATATACCAGAGTAGACTAGCGTATACCTTCTCGACCCATACAGATGGGCGATGGATGATCCCATATCCATTGATGTTTGACATCAGAGATGATATACGGGTGCTCAGTGGAGACTGGGTACACTGGACGGACTCACCGAGAACTCCCACATGGCATTATACCTTACGTCAGATGGCAGTTCTCTGGTGACACTGGTACAGAGTAGTCTGTTGACCCGAGATCGTCATAGAGTCTTGTGTGGTTCCCACTGTGCTTTGATTTCCACCTTACCAAATCCAAGAGGGCGTGCAAAACGGTGGTTTTTGGGTACAGTCTTGAATCACATGGAGGCAATGAGCGATAGGAGGGGATTTTTCTCTCCCGGTATAGGGAGTTGATGTTGCGCTGTGTTCGATTGGCTATAACCGGAAATCCCTGGCCAGGGTTTCTGAGATTTACTGGTAAGTGTTACCAGTAGTTTCTCGAACTGTTATAGACCTAATATCGACACGACTTATCGAGCTACTGGGGTCTGACGTTTACCACCCCTAGGCGAGATATGCGATATATCAGACGAACAGACCGGACTGTACGGTAAGTGTTACTGGTTGGATTCACAGGAGTGTGAGCGGGCTTGCTCGTCGATCTTCTGATCGCTCAATACCCGGGTGGCCGTTACGTTTAGCAGACCGCTTGCGGCTTGTGGGTGTTTGATATGATCATCACCTGCTGCCGGCGTATTGACGAGTCTTTAGAGTCTTACACAGAGGTTTCCTGGCTCAAGCGAAACAAAATAGGAGTGCATATGAGATATGTGCGGGACCGAGAATAATACCAGTATGTGATACTATATTCCATTCTCGCGATGAATGTATCGAATGGTTGTATGTGATATAACCTAGTTATCGAATCAAGGATTGATTCGATAAGCCGATACATTGGATACTAGTCGGTTATATGCGACATGACCAGATCATTGAATCAAGTGTTGATTTAATGATTTAATGTATAATTATATATTTGATATATTACTTTGCATTAACTAGTATTGGTTCACTTTAAATGGATTTTCTCACTTGATGTGCAAATTGTATATGTGATATATTTTTGTGTGCACTTGATTGTATCATGTTTGATGATACATGCTAACTTAGTTAAGTGTATGATTAAACCATGGTTGTGTAATGGTTAGGGTTTTGATATTATTTATTTATTTAATCATTTTTGGCAAAATAAAATGGTGGATTTATTTGTTCTTTGCTAAAAGCTTCTTGAAGCTTCAAAGCATCTTTGAAAAGTCTTCCATTTTGGTTTTACCACTAAACCTAACCATTCACCTAACCCTAGTTTATTCTCTACACTTTACCATGGTTACATTATGATAACCATCACTTGATTATTCAATTAGAATTAATTCATTTCCATTCTTTTCTTCTTCTTCTTCTTGATGAAGAAAGAAAAGCTTTCTTGAAATTTATCAAGTGTTGATTCCAAGTGAGAAACCCAAATCCAAAGAGAACCCACTTCCTATTTCTTCATCCTCTACCTCTTGCCAAGTAGTATAGGGTGTTTTCTTCACAAGTTTCATGACTTGGTGAAGTGGGAGCTTGATCTTGTGATGCCTCGACGTAGATCATCTTCGGCATCGAAGTCGATGACCTAGCTCGCCCATTTCTCCGATGAAACCGATGCTAGAGTCCGGGATCCGATTTGGACAACGGAGGGACATCATCACGAAGCCTAGGAGGTGGAGGACCGGATCTATAAAGGTTGTAGCCTCTTTCCTTTTAGATAAAGTTGTTTACTTGCATCACATCGCCTATATATCTAGTTAACGATCCGTATTAGGGTTTCTCGGCACTTGTAAAATTATTAATTGGCCATGTTTGATCACTTGTGAGACTTCATTAGTGTGCCTAGGAACCCTACATAAGCTTCCCTCGACTCCCAAAACGAATCACTCCTCTAGTCGGTGATATCTTCAAGAATACCAAATCACCCACGGCGAACTCTAGAGGTCTTCTTGACGTGTCAGCCCAACTCTTCTATCGGTCTTGAGCTGCCTTCATATACTTTCTGATTGTGTTAACCTTCTCAACCGTCTGCACTACCAAATATGGTCCCAACAATCTTCGTTCACCGACATCATCCCAACAAACAGGTGAACGGCACTTACGACCATACAAAGCTTCAAACGGAGCCATCTGGATAGTTGCTTGAAAACTGTTGTTGTAAGAAAACTCCACCAAGTGTAGATGATCCTCCCACGAACCCTTGAAGTCCAACATTCATGCTCTCAACATATCTTCAAGGGTTTGGATCGTTCTCTCCGACTGACCATCAGTTTGAGGATGATACGCTGTGCTAAACTTCAATCGAGTTCCTAAAATTTCCTGTAAACTCCTCCAGAAGTGTGATAAGAACCGAGTGTCCCGATCGGACACGATGCTCACCGGTACGCCATGTAATCTTACAATCTCCTGCATGTACCGTTCTGCCAAAGTCTCTGTTGATTGACCAACCCGAAAAGGAATAAAGTGAGCTGCCTTGGTCAATCGGTCAGCAATTACCCATACTGCATTGTTGCCTTTTGGACTCCGCGGTAAAGCCGTCACGAAATCCATGGTTATATGTGTTAGTTATATGTATGCCCTAGAGGCCATTACTGTACATAGGATGTATATTGTAGTGGATGCTGGGACATATATAGGGAGGACTTTCTTGCTCGACATGATAGTATGCTATCTGGTTACTCTTTACCTTAACGTGTGCACTGATTGTCTCTCTGTTACATGTTGGTAAAGCCCTTAGGATGTGTACTTGACTACCTGGACTATGATGCGGATCATACTAGTGGGGACATGGTAGTCCATAAGTACATCCTTCAAAGTCCCTAGTCGTGGGTGTATCGAGACGGGGCATCGATATACCAGAGTAGACTAGCGTATACCTTCTCGACCCATACAGATGGGCGATGGATGATCCCATATCCATTGGTGTTTGACATCAGAGATGATATACGGGTGCTCAGTGGAGACTGGGTACACTGGACGGACTCGCCGAGAACTCCCACATGGCATTATACCTTACGTCAGATGGCAGTTCTCTGGTGACACTGGTACAGAGTAGTCTGTTGACCCAAGATCGTCGTAGAGTCTTGTGTGGTTCCCACTGTGCTTTGATTTCCACCTTACCACATCCAAGAGGGCGTGCAAAACGGTGGTTTTTGGGTACAGTCTTGAATCACATGGAGGCAATGAGCGATAGGAGGGGATTTGTCTCTCCCGGTATAGGGAGTTGATGTTGCGCTGTGTTCGATTGGCTATAACCGGAAATCCCTGGCCAGGGTTCCTGAGATTTACTGGTAAGTGTTACCAGTAGTTTCTCGAACTGTTATAGACCTAATATCGACACGACTTATCGAGCTACTGGGGTCTGACGTTTACCACCCCTAGGCGAGATATGCGACATATTAGACGAACAGACCGGACTGTACGGTAAGTGTTACTGCTTGGATTCACAGGAGTGTGAGCGGGCTTGCTCGTCGATCTTCTGATCTCTCAATACCCGGGTGGCCGTTACGTTTAGCAGACCGCTTGCGGCTTGTGGGTGTTTGATATGATCATCACCTGCTGCCGGCGTATTGACGAGTCTTTAGAGTCCTACACAGAGGTTTCCTGGCTCAAGCGAAACGAAATAGGAGCGCATATGAGATATGTGCGGGACCGAGAATGATTCATGTATGTGATACCGTATTCCATTCTCGTGATGAATGTATCGAAAGGTTGTATGCGATATAACCTAGTTATCGAATCAAGGGTTGGTTCGGTAAGCCGATACATAGGATACTAGTCGGTTATATGCGATATGACCGGATCGTTAAATCAACTGTTGATTTAATGATTTAATATATAATTATATATTTGATATATTACTTTGCATTAACTAGTATTGGTTCACTTTAAATGGATTTTCTCGCTCGGATGTGCACATTGTATATTCGATATAGTTTTGTGCACTTGATTGTATCATGTTTGATGATACATGTTTACTTGTGTATGTGTGAAGATTGAACCATGGTCATATGAATGGTTAGGGTTATGATTATTTATTCATTCATTTATTTATTTATTAGTTTTGGAAAATAATAGCAAAAGAGAAAAATGGTGGCTTTCTTTGTTCTTTCTTGAAGCTTCATGAAGACTTTGACCAAGTGACCATTTTGTCTAATGCTTAACCCTAACCATTCCACTCAACCATGATTCATTCTCTACACTTGACTATGGTTATATTATGATAAGTATTCATATTATTTTCTTTGAGGATAATACTTATCATAAGATAATATTCATCTTCTTCTTCTTCATCTTCAAAGAAGAAAGCTTGCCTCATCAATGGCAAGTGAAGAAAATGAGTGAGAAATCCAATTCTAAAGTCTACCCACTTCCTATTTCTTCATCCTCTACCTCTTGCCAAGTAGTAGAGTGTGTTTTCTTCACAAGTTTCATGACTTGGTGAAGTGAGAGCTTGATCTAGTGATGCCTCGACGTAGATCATCTTCGGCATCGTCGTCGATGACCTAGTCCGCTTCTTCTCCGATGAAGACGACGCTAGAGCCCGGGATTGTATTTGGACAGCGGAGAGGACTTCATCACGGAGCCGTGGAGGTGGAGCACCGGATCTACAAAGGTTGTATTTCCGTTCTTGTAGTTAAGTGTTAACTAGTTTCATTTTATCGCCTAGAATTCTAGCCAACGATCCGTAGTCTAGGGTTTCTCGGCACCATAATTTTTGAAATTGGCATGGTTGATGCCTTGTGAGACCTCTTGAGAGTGCCTAGGAAGCCCACAGTGGTATCAGAGACTAGCTAGAGCCTTAGGCGAAGTCTAGACGGAGTTTGAAAGCCGGACGAACTGAAAACCTAACCCCAAAATAGCTCTCTGGACATTTTCTAAAATCGTGGTTTTTTCCAGATTAAAAATATTCAGAAAAATAAGCAGGAAGATATAAGGGTTACTGCAAAATTCGAGGTCCTGATTCCATAAGATCGCCGCGGATCCGCGGCATGAGCATGCTCATGCGGCGGTTCCACGGCCAATTTGTCTTTTTGTGCATCGAATTTTGCACCTTAATTCTTAGTTATCAGTTCTGGTTTTCCTGGGTATTTTTAATATTTTTTCCAGAGTTATAATTTTCAGGGTTGTTTTGGGGATTCGAATGTTCGATCGGATTATCAAATTTTGTCTGTGTGGCTTTCCGAATAAATTTTAGAATATGTTAAAAAGTTCGACCGGATATAAATACCCAATTTTTCCCCTGTCGGGAAATTTCCAAGTGTTGGATTTTTCCGTGGTTTAAAGACGTTCTAAGTAGTGCAAGTAACGCAATGGACCCTCTAGAAGACAACAAACCTTAACTCGATTATGTGACCGTCTTGAACTGCCCTTTGAACCTTCGGGTTTGGGGCAGTACGGCATGCCACATGTGAGGCGTTGGCTTGACCCTTATACGGCTGAACCGTTGGTGGTGAGGCACGAACTGAATGTTTTTAGACTTGTTTCATGTGTTGATCTGTATCGGGAAAACTTGGGTGTTCGATTGTTCGATCGGAAAGTTTGACATTTTCTATTTATCCGGAATGGGATACAATAATTGGAATTCACAATAAGTTATGTGATAACTGAATGAATATTATAAACATAGCAGTTTAGTCTCACTTGATCGGTTGCCACGGAATTTTGATGTGATCAAAAGTCCGTCGCAATCACGTAGCGTACGCAGATACTCGCCGGGTAAACTTATTAGACAGCTACATTCCTTAGCCCCGACCAAGTGACTGTAGGAGAACCCCGTCGCCGAAAGCATCCGTCCGGGTGCTCGCGGTAGCGGTGTTCCGCCTTGGTGCACTTCGTCGACGGTATCGGGGGTGCGGCCGTCTACTAAAGTTTGCGACGAGCATTCGATCAGGATGTCGGGAATCTTGTTGAATTGCCCGACTTGGTATTGAAAAGTGTTTTCGATTTTGAGACTAAAATGCGGGGTTTATAATTGTTAGGCATGCGATGTCTAAAGAATTCATTTGGTCAGGCATGCGATGTCTGAGGTGGTTACGGATTCCAACTGTTGTAGTTTTACACTTTCTTTTCTGTGACCGTAAGTGTAATATGTGATATCGCCGGTTTCGTTGCTATATGTCAACGACAATTGGGATGCGCATATTTACTTACGTTGATGACATGTGATGTTTTGTGTTGCTGGATATGTTATATTGGATCGTCGTATTTGAATAGCCGGGGTTTTTTATGTGAGATGAGTGTTTTTCATTTTCATTCATGTAAAAACTTGTATGTAATATTCTTTTATTGGGGCACTTCCAGGTAGCGGAAGTTGTCACCCTTTGTATATTATTTACTTTTCCGCACTAGGATAGACCCAAGGAGGAGGGCACAAGTAACAGGGTTCTGGAGTCCAGTGGGAGACCAACTCGAGGAGTCGAGTCGGGTCTCCTAACTCCAGAATTGGTAGGGTTGCTTGCCGCTCTCGTAGGGGTCTTGGGGTATGGGTTTGGCTATTCATCACGACCGTGGAATCCGTGTTTTATACTGGCTCGTATTGAAAACACGGACGTCCTAGTATATCCAATATTTCATATGATTCTTCTGCTGCGATATCTGTGATGTGATCATGTGATGTTCTGTGATAGATACAGTATATATGATATATGATATATTATATAGACATTACTTATGTTTTACACCCGCGCTAGCCCTGCCCCGCTCTGCCGTTAGTTACCTAACCTAACGGTGCACGAGGGGACATCGAGGCGAATGCGGATGGCATAAGTGTACGTCGTATTTATCTGTGATGTTTAGGTACTTAAATGATGGGACTTCATTAATATGATTAATGAAAGTAAAAGAAACCTAAGATGTTGTAGAATCGAATTTCAAAAATAAAACAGGTAGCTACAGTTCTTGCTTTGCACAACGGTATATACGATATATCCTGCACCTTATTCGATAAGGAAAGGACCGAGATCCCTTCACCGGGAGTGACTCCTTTAGCAATAACTGGCAGATGCTACACACTCGGTTTGTCTTTTGATTGGTTTTAAGAGTTTTTTCTTTGCACAGTGATATATATGATATATCCCGCACCTCATTCGACGAGGAAAGGACTGACGATCCCTTCACCGGGAGTGACTCCTTTAGCAAAACTAGAAAAGCCTAAAAAACACTCCATTTCAAAATTCATTCGATCCTACAACGATATCAAGTTCATTACGCAATAGGTTTTCAGAAAAACCTGTCGTAGCCCTCCGTCATTTTAGATAAGTGGTAGTTAGTATTCATGCTACGTTTGTTGGCCTGCGTCAAGGCGTAGTATGCGGTAGCTAACTAGTATTTATCTGCTTATGCATATGATGCAGATTGGATTAGGGTAGTCGTGCGACTTTGTTGGCCTGCGTCAAGGGTCGTGTGGGTGGGTTTAATTCAATCAGGAAATGACGGGTTGAACTTGACTAGCGCACTATGGTTTGTTGGCCTGCGTCAGGTCATAGGACGCTAGGGGTAAAATATTATCGGGAATTTCAAGTGTTGAAATTTGCAATGAGATTGCATACCTTCTATGAGATAGTTGGATCCCGATACCCGCTGCGAGTGATTGTTACTCCTGGGAGAGTTTTATACATTACAATTAGCCGATCAAGTAGGTGTCTAGAAAGGTGTTAACGAGGTTACGCCTCTGGAAAAACGAGGTTTACATTAATTAGGTTCGTGCGAAAGCACGGGGGACCTCCCTCAAAGTACCGACACAGGCCTGGATGAAAGATTGGCGAACTTGTAGTGTGTAATTAATCCCGGCTAGTATTTCCTTTTAGGGTTTGAAGGAAGATTTGATAAAAAGCAGTGGGAGCCATCCTGATTAGATAAAATAATAACCAATCTATTCTTGCAAGAGCGCACGCTGAGTGTTTTCTTCTCTCTCTCTCCTGGTAGCGACCATATCACGCCTTAATCAAGATAATAATACGGATTATTGACCGAACCCGCTTGTTATACTGTGCTGGGGAACGTTGGTCCCGCTCCAACTTATAATAGTTATAAGACAGAGCAGGAAATTGGGGAATACCAGATTTCCCATGCCGCCCAAACGAAGAGAGTGCATGCTGATGCATCATCTTCGGGTGTGTTCATTATACAGAACTGTTTCTCAATGTCCTTTACGTCCTGGGTATATGATACCGGATCAGGATCCCAGATATGTAATCTGTTACATGGGCTACAGATAGGTAGAGAACTGAGAACGGGTGATAAGTTTCATGAGGCAGAAAACGGGGCAAGAGTTGCAGCCAAGTCTGTCGGTCACTGTCACCCTGTATTACCAATACATTGATTCTGAACGAATGTTATTAGATACCGAACCTGATATACAAAATCATATCAGTCTCTTTATTAGTAAAGAAATGATAAAATTTTGTATTGTTGGATAATGTTTTGAACATTTCCTATATCAAAAGTTGATCGGTTCAGGCACGTTATCTAAAAGCATTAATGTTCTAAATCAAACTACAGTTCTTAGTATATAGAACACACACAAGAGGAAGAGTTCAGAATTGAACCATTCCTTCTTGAGGTATTATAGACTAGGTCATATCAATGCGACCCGACTAGCTGGAGTTACATTTAGATGCATATTTAAATCAGTTTGAATTTACATCTTGTGAAACTCGCCAGTCATGTCACAAAGATAAAATGACCATAGCTCTGTTTATTGGAAACAGAGAAAGAGTTAGTGAACTCTTGGGACTGATACATGATGATGTATGTAAGGTCACATGTCTACACATGCCAAGAACAGTTCTTTTTACTTCATTATATTCTCTGGTGATCTTTCGAGATTCAGACCTATGTTCCTGTTGAAACACAAGTCCGAACCTTTTGAGATATTCACAGAATATAAGTTAGAAGTAGAGAACCAATACGGGTATAAGTATTATGTCCTATGATGAGATCAGGGAGGAGAATACTTGTGCATGGAATTCCTGGACTATTCTAAAGGAGAATGAGATTCTCTCTCAGGATTACTCCTCCGTATACACCATTGCACGATGGTATATCGGGGTGGAGCAGATACACCCTATTTGATATGGTGTGCTCTATGATGAGTAATACTGAGTTACCTTTTTCCTTAGGGAGTTATGCACTTATGAAGCTGCATACCTATTGAATTAGGGTTCGAATCAAATCAAAGCCTACCATTTCATATGTGATATGGAAAGGGAAGAGCCCATGTCTTAAGCTAGTTAAGATTTGGGGTTGTCCGGCCTATGTCTAAAAAGCAAAATCCGGACAAGCTCGAGGCAAGGTCCGTTATGTAGAACTGGAAGTATTTCAGCTATACAAACTACAGCGGATGATTTGGTACAACCAAAGGATTCAGTAGATACCAACGAACCTCAGCCTCTCCGCCGATCTAGTAGGGTTCCTCACCCACCTGAGAGATACTTCGGTTTCTCTATGACAGTGGGAGCGAGGATTGCATCATGAGATGATGACCCAACTAGCTTCGAGCTGGCCATCATGAGTAAGGCTCTGTAAGAATGGCTGGATGCTTATCGATCTGAGATGGAATCCTTATACACCAACAAAGTATGGACTTTAGTTGCTATATCTGAAGGGTTAAATCCCCATCAGGAGCAAGTATATCTTGAGAAGATTACTTGGTGTACATGGAAAAGTTGAGACTTTCAAAGCTAGACTTGTTAAAAGTTTGCATCATTGACCAGGTGCGGATAATGATGAATCCTTTTCAAGTAGCTATGCTTAAGTCCATCCAGATCCTACTTGTCACGGCTACATACCATGACTACGATATCTGGTGGTTGGGTGTTATGACAGCTCTTCTAAAATGATGTTTTGGAAGAGAGCGTCTATAAGTACACAGCCAGAGGGCTTCGTAGACAGTGGGAGCAGCGGAAACGTGTGCAAGATGCTTTATAGGATTAAAGCAGGCATCGCGAAGTTGGAACATCTGTTTTGATGGATTAGTCAAAGAAGTTGACATCATCAAAATGGTAGATGAACCTTGTATATACAAAAAAGGTAGTAGGGAGTATGGTGACGATCCTCGTAGAGTACGTGGATGACATACTCTTGATAAGAAAGGAGTTTCTTATGCTACGCTCGATCAATCTCCGTTTATCACAATGATTCTCCATATAGGATCAATGTGATACCTCCTATATCCTGATTTTGGATCTATGAGATAGATCTAATTGGATGTTAGGATACTCACTAGTAGTAGTGAGATGGTATCAATCGATCCTGGGGAGAATCACTGGAAGTGTTTCAGAGTGATAAAGAAGACTGAATGTCAGTTGCAGGCATGGTCTTTACCCTCAGTAAAGGGACGGTATGTTGGAAGTGTTCCAAGCTAGATACCGTGACATACTAGACGATAAAGGCTGGATACATCGCTACTTATGATGCTACCAAAGAGGATGTTTGGGTGTATATTAGTTCATGAGATTAACTACGTTCCTACCATTGTGAGACAATGGAGTTGTGGCTTATGCCAAGGAACGCCGGTCCCATCAGTGATCCAGACTTATTCTAAGGCAGTATCACCTGATCATGGAGATGGTTGATCTCCAAGGTGATCGAGGCAAGGAGAGCAGACTCAGAGGATAACACGGCGGATCCACTCACGAAGGCCTATTCCCAGAGAGAGACTTTTATGGGATGGTTGAGTATGAGATACTTCGACCACTGCTACAGATAACCCTAGTGCAAGTGGGAGATTGTAAGTTATATGTATGCCCTAGAGGCCATTACTGTACATAGGATGTATATTGTAGTGGATGCTGGGACATATATAGGGAGGACTTTCTTGCTCGACATGATAGTATGCTATCTGGTTACTCTTTACCTTAACGTGTGCACTGATTGTCTCTCTGTTACATGTTGGTAAAGCCTTTAGGATGTGTACTTGACTACCTGGACTATGATGCGGATCATACTAGTGGGGACATGGTAGTCCATAAGTACATCCTTCAAAGTCCCTAGTCGTGGGTGTATCGAGACGGGGCGTCGATATACCAGAGTAGACTAGCGTATACCTTCTCGACCCATACAGATGGGCGATGGATGATCCCATATCCATTGGTGTTTGACATCAGAGATGATATACGGGTGCTCAGTGGAGACTGGGTACACTGGACGGACTCGCCGAGAACTCCCAGATGGTATTATACCTCACGTCAGATGGCAGTTCTCTGGTGACACTGGTACAGGTTAGTCTGTAGACCCGAGATCGTCATAGAGTCTTGTGTGATTCCCACTGTGCTTTGATTTCCACCTTACCACGTCCAAGAGGGCGTGCAAAACGGTGGCTTTTGGGTACAGTCCCGAATGACATGGAGGCAATGAGCGATAGGAGGGGATTCGTCTCTCCCGGTATAGGGAGTTGATATTGCGCTGTGTTCGATTGGCTATAACCGGAAATCCCTGGCCAGGGTTGCTGAGATATACTGGTAAGTGTTACCAGTAGCTTCTCGAATTGTTATAGACCTCATATCGACACGACTTATCGAGCTATTGGGGTCTGACGTTTACCAGCCCTAGGCAAGATATGCGACATATCAGACGACGAGACCGGACTGTACGGTAGTGTTACTGGTTGGATTCACTGGAGTGTGAGCGGGCTTGCTCGTCGATCTTCTGATCGCTCAATACCCGGGTGGCCGTTACGTTTAGCAGACCGCTTGCGGCTTGCGGGTGTTTGATATGATCATCACCTGCTGCCGGCGTATTGACGAGTCTTTAGAGTCCTACACAGAGGTTTCCTGGCTCAAGCGAAACGAAATAGGAGCGCATATGAGATATGTGAGGGACCGAGAATGATTCGTGTATATGATACCGTATTCCATTCTCGTGATGAATGTATCGAAAGGTTGTATGCGATATAACCTAGTTATCGAATCAAGGGTTGGTTCGGTAAGCCGATACATAGGATACTAGTCGGTTATATGCGATATGACCGGATCGTTAAATCAACTGTTGATTTAATGATTTAATGATTTAATGTATAATTATATATTTGATATATTACTTTGCATTAACTAGTATTGGTTCACTTTAAATGGATTTTCTCGCTCGGATGTGCACATTGTATATTCGATATAGTTTTGTGCACTTGATTGTATCATGTTTGATGATACATGTTTACTTGTGTATGTGTGAAGATTGAACCACGGTCATATGAATGGTTAGGGTTATGATTATTTATTCATTCATTTATTTATTTATTAGTTTTGGAAAATAATAGCAAAAGAGAAAAATGGTGGCTTTCTTTGTTCTTTCTTGAAGCTTCATGAAGACTTTGACCAAGTGACCATTTTGTCTCATGCTTAACCCTAACCATTCCACTCAACCATGATTCATTCTCTACACTTGACTATGGTTATATTATGATAAGTATTCATATTATTTTCTTTGAGGTAATACTTATCATAAGATAATATTCATCTTCTTCTTCTTCATCTTCAAAGAAGAAAGCTTGCCTCATCAATGGCAAGTGAAGAAAATGAGTGAGAAATCCAATTCTAAAGTCTACCCACTTCCTATTTCTTCATCCTCTACCTCTTGCCAAGTAGTAGAGTGTGTTTTCTTCACAAGTTTCATGACTTGGTGAAGTGAGAGCTTGATCTTGTGATGCCTCGACGTAGATCATCTTCGGCATCGTCGTCGATGACCTAGCCCGCTTCTTCTCCGATGAAGCCGACGCTAGAGCCCGGGATTGTATTTGGACAGCGGAGAGGACTTCATCACGGAGCCGTGGAGGTGGAACACCGGATCTACAAAGGTTGTATTTCCGTTCTTGTAGTTAAGTGTTAACTAGTTTCATTTTATCGCCTAGAATTCTAGCCAACGATCCGTAGTCTAGGGTTTCTCGGCACCATAATTTTTGAAATTGGCATGGTTGATGCCTTGTGAGACCTCTTGAGAGTGCCTAGAAAGCCTACAATATGTTCCCACTTTCACTGAGGAATCGGAAGTGGTTGCAATAAACCAGCAACCCTTTGATGTTCAGCCTTAACTTGCTGACACACCAAGCACTTTGCCACAAAGCGAGCAATCTCCCGTTTCATGCCTTCCCACCAGAA
This sequence comes from Agapanthus africanus, assembly GCA_030015575.1. NCBI lineage: Eukaryota > Viridiplantae > Streptophyta > Magnoliopsida > Asparagales > Amaryllidaceae > Agapanthus > Agapanthus africanus. Next base: position 187,358,105 of record CM057341.1, read on the forward strand.
ATGCTGTCGAATATCTCGGTACATCTTTGTGCCTCCTGGATGTACAGAATAAGCTGAACTGTGTGCCTCCTTCATAAGCTCTTCACGAACATCTCCCTTTGGCACACACAAACAGCTACCACCTCAACGAACCATCTTCGTGGACCAGTAAATCTGTTCGTAGTCCGGCTTCAACTTGCTCTCGAAACTTTTGCAGTCTAGGATCCTGCGATTGTGCTGCTTTAATTTTCTCAATTAAAGGCGACTGTACTTGCAACTGCATCAACTGTCCCGTAGAACGCGGTATCACAACCTCTAAGTCAAATCTTCGAAAATCTGCAATGATCTCCCTCTGCGTAGTTAACACCTGAATTGCTGGTAACCGACTAAGCGCATCCGGCACGACGTTAACCTTTCCCGGATGGTACTTAAGATCAAGGTCGTAGTCGGCTATCAGCTCCAACCATCTACGCTGCCTCATATTCAACTCCTTCTGAGTGAACACATACTTCAAACTCTTATGATCTGTAAAAACTTCGACTCTCTCGCCCAAAAGGTAGTGTCTCCAAATCTTCAAAGCGAAGATCACAGCCGCAAGTTCCAAGTCATGAGTTGGATAATTCTTCTCATGGGGCTTCAGTTGTCTTGATGCGTATGCTACGACCCTCCCATGCTGCATCAAAACACATCCCAATCCTTTCCCAGATGCGTCGCTGTGAATCACCAATCCTCCGGAATTGTCTGGCACGGTCAGAATTGGGGCGGTTATCAACTTCTACTTCAACGTCTCAAAAGCTAACGCACATTTATCCGTCCATACAAAAGGTACCTCCTTGCGCGTAAGCTTGGTCATCGGCTGAGCCAAATGAGTGAAGTTCTCCACAAATCTCCTGTAGTATCCGGCTAATCCAAGGAAACTTCTTATCTCAGCTACATTCTTTGGAATCGGCCAATCTCTAACTGCTGCAATCTTTTCGGGATCGACGGCGATTCCATCGCCCGACACAACATGCCCCAGAAATTTCACTTCTTCCAGCCAAAATTCGCACTTACTCATCTTCGTATATAATTTCTCCTGTCTCAACGTCTGCAGTGCGATCTTCAAATGCTCAGCATGCTCCTCAAAACTCTTCGAGTAAACCAGAATATCGTCAATGAATACCACGATAAACTGGTCCAAGAACGGTGAAAAGATTCGGTTCATCAAGTCCATGAATACTACCGGCGCATTCGTTACTCCGAAGGGCATCACTAAGTACTCGTAATGTCCATACCGAGTTCGGAATGCTGTCTTGCAAATATCTTCTGTTTTCACTCGGACCTGATGATATCCAGATCGCAAATCCAGCTTCGAGAATACCCTCGCGCCACTAAGCTGCTCAAAAAGTTCTCCAATGCGAGGGATAGGGTACTTGTTATTAATAGTCATCCGGTTTAATTCTCGATAGTCGATGCACATCCTTCTCGTGTCATCCTTCTTCTTTACTAGAAAAACTGGAGCTCCCCAAGGCGAGTTGCTGCTTCGAATCCAACCCTTCTCAAGCAATTCAGCAACCTATTTCTTGAATTCTTCTAATTCTACCGGCGCCATTGGATAATACGCTTTAGATACTGGCGCTGCACCAGGAATAAGATCAATTGTGAACTCCACGTCTCGCTTCGGCGGTAAACCCGATATATCTTCAAACACGTCCATAGAATCACGAACAACAGCCGGTTCTTTACTTTCATCACTTCCATTGATGCAAGAATATTGTTTGTCGGCCTAGCCCTAAACTCGACCGGCCCGACCGAACTGCTTCCTTAACGCAACTGCTGTCTGCTGCAAACTCCCTTTCATCCCAGATAAACTCTGCTGCTCTTGGCTGCTGCAAGTATTTGTGAGAAAGTGGTCAAACCCAGGGAGACAATCTTCCTCTGGATGTCCACGTCCAGTCTGCGCATGAACCTCCGTGCCTTATCTGCATCGTTGGCAACTAAAGGTCCAGCGAAACTACCAAGTCTCGTCCATTCTGCTACATGCACAGCTACGGGTGCTCCCTTCTGCTTTAGTCCGATGAACTTCTCTTACATTTCCTCCCGTGCAGTCCGCGGGAAGAACTTCTCCAGGAAACTCTTAGAAAAATCCGCCCACTTGATCGGCTTGGGCAAGCGGGTCTCCTCAACAAGCCACCATTCTCGGGCGTAGTCCACTAGCTGAATGCGTACAACAACAACCTTTTTGTCATCTGGAATCTGTGCCGCAAAAAGCAAGTTCTCTGTGTCAACTAGCCACTGCTTCACTGGCAACGGCTCCTTTAAACCAGTAAATGTAGACGGACCCAACCGTCTGAAATCTGCTACGGTCCCTACTCGGTCAACTGGTCTAGCTCCAACATTGTTCACAGACTGCTGAACGATCTGCAAACCTCCCGAAACGAGTCCGCTTGCTGCTGGATCAGCTCGGTCTGTTTCTTTGATTCTCCAGCATTCCCCTTATCACTCCAAGCATGGCGGATTCGTCCACACGCCTTGGTACGTCTTCAAATTCTTACCGGCCATATTCCTGAACTCAAAACACCCAACATTAGCATGATGATAGATTCTGAATATAGATCAAGGCTAGAACTCCAAGATACTTAAATAGAGTGCCGCATTGTAACTATTCCGCGGTATCATAGCCACAATTACATAACTCCATCCAAGTCGCCTAAGTCCTAGAGATAACAAGGAATCAGGTTTTCGAATCGATATGCAAAGAAAGTTTGCACATCGTAAAAGATATAATCAGGAAGAATGTGATTCAAGAATGGTAAAACGGTCAAGGTGGCAGGACATGTTTCCTAAACACGGGTATTCTGATTCATGTATTGGGTACAATACCCAACTACAAAAGAATCAACCCGACTATCCTATGGCTCTGATACCAAAAGAACCATGTCACGCCCCGCTTCCCAGAGTACGCTAGATTGGGCATGTGACATAGCCAACCATGCTACCTGTGGGTAGGAAGTATCCATCCACAGTCACATTACGGCTGTAGAGATATCAAGAACAAGACAAAACTATCTAAAACATGTCCATAATCCATAATAACAGGAGTCAATAATAAATAAATGCGGAAGAAAATGATTCAATACAAATAACTGAAAAGTGTGTCCCATAATGCGGGCTCACATCAGGAAATAAATGCAGGAAATAAAACTAACTACTACTGAACTCACAGCTCAGCCTGCTGGCTGAAGTACTCCTGCTCGGACTGCGACAGTGGTATAGAATCTGGGCCATGCAAAACCCAGACGTCAGCGCGTCAAGTCAACAAGTAATATAATATGAACAGTGTAATAGGCAATGCAGAACTAAACATGAATAACGCAATAATATGAAACAAGCGGTGCAGGGTAATGGGAAGTGGGTAACTAAACAGTTCTATCGGGTTTCCTAGTCTAAATTCTTTGAAATCAATTTGATGAATCGTCGATGTAACTCAATAGTATCCCGTACATATCCGGGATTACGGCCACAATATTCTCGGCTGCAGCCGAGACATGCCGCTAGGCACAAAACAGGAATGTGTACACTCGATAGTATCCCGTACATACCCGGGACCACGGCTACAATATTCTCGGCTGAAACCGAGACATGCCGCTAGGCACAAAACAGGAATGTGTACACTCAATACAGGTAGTGAACTGTCAAGTTACAAGTCAGATTTCACCTTTGATTTCCCCATACCCCCAAGTTATATGTGTCGAGTCAGGTATTCAGTAATCTAGAACTAATGCCAACACAGGATCAGGTAAAAGCAGGTTTGTCTGGATAGACAACAGGAACGGTCCAGGAAGACTACATGTCAGGTTTGTTGGCATTAGGCACGAGATCAGGTAACAGGTCGAGTCATAGTACATCAGGTCAAATCAACAGTATACGGTACCATGTCAGGTGTATCGATATATACATGTGTAGCAATGTCAATCAAGATGTAACGATATCGTGGGTGTGCTCACAAACAGATATATAAGCAGCATCATGTTCAAATCAACGCGTTAGACAATAATCGGATTTATTATCTAGCTATACAATTTTCAATTGTGTTAAATAGATAGTGTCAAAATCACGTGAATACAAGACGGTGAATGTAACTGCTGTAATCAGGTTAATAATATGTTGAGTGTTCCAAGAATGCCACGACAAGTATAATCTGTTTAAAGAATGCAATTGTAATTTAACCGGTTTAAGTTGTACATGAATATCTGATAAACTAAACTGGAATACAACATCATAGCAGTAAATCCAAATGTAATCTATCATGTACGGGGTTTATCAGGAAATAATTAATTTGACATGCTACTAGGGTTAAACAGGAAGCAATGCATATAAGGTGATTTACTAAATAATGCATCATTAAACCATACATGAATATTAAGGCAAGTTTAAAGTTGCAATAGCATGTAGCAAGTATCGAATACTTGCCTCGACGAAACGACAGTCACGAGAACGGAGGCGCGAACCCTCGCGACACGATAACAGCAAGGGCTCGGGATGATCTGGACAGAGATGGATGCTCTCTCGGTAACCCGGCAGCGAGGCGATCAGTGCCGTCAAGATCACCGGCGGTTCAAGCCACGACGGTGACAACAACGAGAAGGGCTTCGATAGAGGTGATCGGGGAAGGTGCAAAATCGGTCGGTAGAGGTGGTGTTGGCGTTCTGGGGGTTTGCTGGGAGGCGAGGAGATGACGGGTGGTCGGTGGTGATGGGTTTCCGGCGAGGGTGAGGTTGCAGGCGATGGGTGGTGGGTTGGCGTCGGGGAAAGTGTAGGGTGTGCTCGGAAAGAAGAGAAGGAGGAGGTGGCCGGGGTACTGGAGTGCTCAAGTGATGAGGAGGGCGCCGGTGATGGCACGGGTGGCGACGACGAGGGCCGCCGGCGAGCAGGCGACCGCAGCGAACTCTGCAGGGGTTGCGGCTGCACAGGACGCACAGGGGAGAAGGAAGGAGATGTTGAGATTGGGAATAGGAGGCGGAGGCGAGGGCGATGGTGACGCTGGCGCCGGCGTCGGGGCTGGGCGGCGACGGTGAGGGCTGCTAGGGTTAGGGTTCACGGTGGGTTTTACTTTCGCGTTCTGGAAAAATATGAAGGGGGGAGAGTATATATATGGAAGAGAGAGAGAGGGGGTTAGAGAGAGAGAGATAGAGAAAGGTAGAGAGAGAGAGGAAGAGATACGAGAGGTAGAGAGAGAGAGGGATTAAGGACGGGGCCCACTGGGTTAAGAACCCCGTGATTGGCTGAGAGGTTTTAAAAGAAATATTAAAGAGATTTAATAGATTTTTAAATCTCAAATTAACAGTAAGATTTAAGAATATAATATGGTTTCGAATATTTTATTAATTTGGGATTTTGGCGCTAAATGAAACATTTCCAAATCGCGTCCGGGTTTGGTTCAAAAATTTGAAATTTAAATAATAGGATTTTAAGCGGGTTCCAAATTTTAAAATGAAATGTTTTATGATTAAAAAGCATACCCCCAAGTCGGACACATGTACACGCGCGTAGCCGTCCAAACTCGCCCGTTTCACTGAACGGGACGAGAACTCGATGCACGGACGCTACCACGCGGCTAGGGGTGTCGAGTAGGCCAAGATAGATATTTTTAATTTTATTTTAGGTGCTAAAATTTGTTATATACAGAAATGACCTTTCCAGATAAAATTTCACGGTAAGTGTCAAACAGGCAAGCTAAATGAAATGAGTACTATCTAATGCTCAACCAGTAACAGAAAATAGTAGTATTGGGCTCGGGTGTTACATATATTGATTTAGAATGCTATATCATAAATAGACACACATTCCTTTTGCTCTTACTTAGCAATTTTTATTATTGTCTAGCTGTAGGTGGTGACACCACCGCACTTGCGGGTATGTTTATATATCCTATAGTGCATGCATATTGATTTAGAACGTTATATTATTGATCTACACATTCTTTTTTCAATTACTTATATAATCTATTTTTAATTGTCTAATTATAGGTGGTGCGTCCACATCTTCCGCAGGGGCCACTCCTGCCGCTTCCATACCCTCCGCATTGTCTGCAGGTTAGTATGAATAAATATAAAATATTTATTCATTTTACATATGCTCTATAGAATAAATATGAACTTCATGGAAATTTAGCGTCAATTTTTATTTTCTAGTTGGAGGGGATGCGTCTGCATCCGGGACCCCGGCTGTTCCTCACCGGAGGAACTATCGTCCCGCTCGTGCTGCTGCCCGGGCTTAGGCTCGTGCGTTAGTCACCGGTGGTATATATCACACTTCAATTTTCGTTTAAGCTTGATTTCTTAATACAACTTTGTCTTAATATTGATTATCTTGATATTTCGTGCAGACGCAGGGCCTCCTCATCCCCAGAGGGGGACTCGAGGCCCGAATCAGTCCCATAGGCTGAGGCCTGACAGAGCTAGGGGGGAGGCAGCATTCGCCCTCTTTTTTACCCTTGACTATCGCTATACCGGTCCTCATGCCGAGAGGTTCGGCCGGTATATGGGGGACGAGAGCCGGCACGTGAAGAACTATCCACTTCACGTTGAGTGGGGCGAGCAGCACCGGCGCTCATTCGTCCTCTTCTTTGATCAGGCTCGGGTACGTATTAATATATATTTTCATTTGATTTATCCAATATATTTATTATTAACACTTGCAATCTAATAACAATGTTTTTTTTTTATTTTCAGTCGGATTACGATTTTCAGCCTGTACCCGACCCTGATCACCCTGGGAGGGTGCTCGACCTTCATGCTCTGTACAATGACCTGATTAAGAACTTGCAGACCAAGGTCCGATACAACAGGAATGAGCTGAAGGCCAACTGCTACTCCCTGTGGATGGCGACCCCCGAGGCAGAGAGAGCGGCCCTCCTATCTACTCCGGCGTTTGCGAGAGTCGACGTAGAGACATGGCCTCTATTGTGCGAATATTTCGACTCCCAACGAAAACATGTATGTATTTTAAATGTAATTCATTGTTTAGGATATAATTTATTTTTTTGTGTTCCTTAATTAGAAAACTAAATGTTAATGCGTTGTGCAGAAACAGTCCGCTCAGAATACAGAGAACAGGAAGTCGGCGAAGAGGGGTCGCCCCACTTTCACAGGTGGCTCGAGGAATATTACTCGAGCCATGGAGTTATCGGTAAATTACAATAGACCGACCTTTGTGATATTCTGCAATATTAAGAGTTATTTTCTAATATTTCTAATATTAAGAGTTATTTTCTAATATTGCAAACAGCTCAGACCGTGGCGCAAGGTGGTACACCGAGCGTGCTGTCAGCATATCTTGCCGTCCACGGCACCTCGACAGATCCCGCCACGGGCGAGCTTCGATATCCCGACGTCGCTACCCAGGAGTATTGCGTAAGTGTTAATATTTATTCTACCCATATTTGAAATTTTAGTTTTGGAAGGTTCAAATTTAAATTTTATACTTATACTTTACTGCTTAATGTGGGTGTAGGAGCAGGTGGTTGAGCAGGCTGAGACCTCGGGGATCGATTTTACCGGACAGAGCGATCCGAGGCTGCTGACCCCAGTCCTGGACGCCGCACACGGAGGGCACCACGGAGGTTGGGAGAGAGGCCGGGGACTGGGCCCTAGCAAGGCCCATATGAGGTTGGACTCCACCCCGGCGGTTACTTCCTCCGTCTCCAGTGAGCGACGTGTCCAGCAGGAACTGGAGAGCTTGAGGGCCACCATTCAGGAGTTGAAGGAGATGCTGGTATGTATACTACTTTATAGTAAAATATCATGTCATATTATAGATATCAACATATCCATAATTAGTACGTAGCCTGAGCTTATTTGGTTGTAGACTTAGGTTTGATTAATCATACATACATATTTAATTAAAATAAACAACGGTTTTTCAAACTAGATATCCAAATGGGATTTCGAAATAACTTGATAATGATACGAATTTGAATAATACACAGTTCTTACATGCTTATTACACACGTTAGGTCCAGACGCGACAGGGTACATCGGCCGAGCCTCCACATGCATCTCCTTCGGCTGCGGCTCTGCAAGCCACTACATCGGCTGCGGTTCCGCAGACAGCTCCTATAGCTCCACCGCCCGCTCAGACTCCCGCAGACGCGGCTCCGCAAGCTACTACCTCGACGGCGGCTGCGCAGACCACATCACCAGCTCCACAGGCCGCTCAGACTCCCGCACGCGCCGAATTGCATGGTTTATTGACCGAGGAGCAGGCGCTCCAGATTCTAGCGTTTATCAGAGGTGGAGCTGGACCGAGCTAGGGTAGCTTTTTGATTCTTATTTTTTGAAACATGTATTTATTTATATGATACATATTGTACTACATTTTGAAACGATATTGATATTGATATTGGTTTATATTTATATCATATTCAGTTTTTTGGTTTCTTTTGTATATTATATGCGTGAGATGTGATTATGAATACTGCGATATATGTTGTGTGATGATTAATTTTATATTTTATTGATATATATATTATTGTGCACAGGGCGAGAAAAAATAAGGCAGAGATTTTTAAAAAAAAAAGATAATATGTACCTACGGATTAATCCGTAGGTACACATGTTGCCCCTACGGTTTAAACCGTAGGGGCAAAATATCAGCATTAACTGATATTTCCCCCTGATCTCAGTATCAGGGGGTTGGGAGTGCCCCTACGGATATATCCATAGGGGCAAACAAAGGTCCCTACGGAGTTATCCGTAGGGGCAAAATATCAGGATTTCTGATATTTTGCCCATACGGATATGTACCTACGCATGTATCCGTAGGGGCCATCACTTGGCCCTACGGATGAATCCGTAGGTACAAGTAATATATTTTAAAAATCCGTAAATAAAATAATTTTTTTGCCCCTACGGCCTACGACGTAGGGGATACGGGACCTACACAGAACTCCGTAGGGACAGGTTTTTGTCCGTAGGGGTAAGTTCAGGGCTTCAACTTGCACCTACGGCGTTTGCACTTACAGGTTAATTTTTTGCCCCTACGGATATATCCGTAGGGGCAGTGGTTTGCCCCTACGGGTAAATCCGTACGGGCAACCCTTATTTGTAGTAGTGATGGTAGTGAATAAGGATGAATTTAAACCATGCAAATATTTAAAACTAAAACAAGTTACTTTCTACAATAATTTAAATCAAGTAATCAAAGAAACAAACTTCAATTTAAAAAAATGATTTAAATAAAATAAGTTATAGCACTTGCATAGAACAACTAATTATGGAGGAAACATTATTTAAATAAAAACAAATTTATACACTTGCCTTGATCTACTATCTTCCTTTTCATTCTTGAATTTTTTTTAAGATTTGGATTAAAGAGAGGTTGAGACGGGGAGAGAGAGAGAGAGAAGAATTAAAGAGAAGAAAGAAGAAATGAAAAGATAGCAGAAAAGATAAGAAAATTAAAGGAGAAGCTTGGGAAAGAAGTAAAGAATACTTAAAAGAAAAGAAAACACATGTAATAATTACTTGGAGGTAAAGTGATTAAGAAATTAAGTAATTACTTGGAGATAAAGTAAGTTGAAAAAGAAAAGAATTTGAAAGAAAATTCTAGGATTGGTAATTTTGCAAATTAGCCTCTCTAAATATATTAATTACACATAACCCCTCTCAAGGTTTGCATAATTAAATTTTTTAACAAAAATATGTAAAATAAGTTTACATTTAAAATTTTAAGAAGAAAACATATTTATCAATAATACGATTAGTTTTAAAATATCAGAAATCTCGTAAATATTTTTCAAATACAAATACGATTAATTTTTCTAATTTCAAGAAAATTCATATTTTCAAATATGACTACAAGTGCTAAAATTCTACACATACTTAGAATTACCAATACATGTATATTAGGATCCAGGGGTTACAACAACCCGGACCTGCACGGGAGAGTTCACATAAGCGGCCAAAGCATTTCGCCTACGGTATATCACGTCCATCACGGTCCGGAGTTGCATCATCCTCGCGACGCTAAGGGATATTCATTTAGGAGCCTGTGCCCCCTGCGGCATCCGCGCGCCATGCGGCCCTAGCTCCCTCTCCGTCCGCTCTGAAACACCATCCAGATGGCTTTCCTCATACTCTCGCGGGTGATCGAGCACGCGTCTTCTTGTCTCTTTCTGCATCCAAACCCGCGTCAGCTTCAGGTTCACAGAGGAGTTTGACCAGCGCAGAAGCGCTCGCCGATATTAAGGCGAAGAAACTCATGATCTGGAGGTTAATATTTCAAGGAAGGGAAATACCAGATGTAAGTTAAATTGATAATCCTTTTTTTCAATACAACTTTCATATAGTTATCGTGAATATCTTTTTCTAATACCTGTCTATTGATGACACTGTAGGAGCTACTCGATTTCACTGACCATCCTCCGGCCCATGACGGCGGTGCCCCCAGTGAACTCTAGAAGACGCGTGATTGAGAAAGCATGGGTCTTGCTGAGAGAGAAAGAAAGCGATAAATACGTTTACTGAAGATGGAGATTAGAATCTCCATCTTCCATAAACGTATTTATCGCTTTCTCTCTCATCAAGACTCACACTTTCTTGATCATGCGTCTTCTCGTTATTTTTTGCAAAGTATCGAATGTAAGTTGATTAATCTTGGTTTCGTTTTAAGAAGATGTAATTGAATTGAATTGTAATTGAATTGAATTGAATTCGATTGAATGGATTTGAGTTTGTGATGAAATGAATTGAGTTTGTGGAATTTTGAATTGAATTTGTTGTGAATTGAATTGATTTTGTAGTGAATATGTATGTTGTATGTCCACTTATTGAATTGAATATGCATTGATTGTTCGAAATGGTCCAAAATCTGCAATTTTTTTAATGTATGTAACTTATTTCGTTGGCTAATAGCCGATGAAATAACCTATTACATCGGCTATTAGCCGACGTAATAAGTGTAAAATTTGGGAGGGGGGATGGAAAATCAGCCCATGATTGTCAAACTTATTCCGGCGGTTTTTAGCCGATGGAATAAAATGCACGACAAAATAAATAGGATACCCGACGGAATATAGCTTTTTCGTCGGGTCCCCATTTATTTCGTCGGCTAAAGCCCGACGAAATAAACCTATTTTTCTTGTAGTGCGAGCCGAAGATAACACAAATCTTCACCATTATAAGGTCGAATTATTTTATACCGTGATTGATACTTAGCTACAAGGGTTGAATAATTGGTTTAATGAGGTTTACACAGAATTGCTTTTGTGTATGGAACGCCTTGATCCAAGTGATTCGTTTTTTGCATTTGATAAGACCAAATTAATCCGATTTGCACAATTTTACCCTGTCGTGTACTCTCCAACGAGCCTAATAGCACTTGATAGTCGGCTTGAAAAATATTTTTGGGATGTAAAAGATAATGATTATTTTTCTGCATTAAAAGGGATTGGCAAACTTGCTCAAAAGTTTGTACAAATGAGAAAACATATCATGTATCCTTTAGTCCTTTTGTTGGTAAAGTCGGCGATAATACTTCCAGTTGCAACTGCATCAGTTGAAGGAGTTTTCGGTAATGAAGATTATCAAGAATCCACTCCGTTGAGAGAGACACTTTCGATACCATTGACCACGAAACTATCACGAAATGCTTCCAAAATATGGAATGTCTAAAAATGTTAATGTAAACAATATTATATTTATTGTTTATGTTCAAATTATTTTAAATTTTAATTCTCTTGTTTTTTTTGTATAATCATTTTTATGTTATGTAGTTGAACTTTTGAATGAATGTTGTAAGCTTTTAGTGCCTCTATTGACAAAAATTCTTGGATCCGCCACTGCTCGCTGTTGTCTCTGTCAAACGAAAAGAACTGACGGCATAGACAGTAATCGGCCTATCACATGCATCTAAATTTTAAAGAAATCTTTTCGTCAATATTTTTCAACTTTCCATCACGTACCCAATAAATATGGCCTACCGTCCAATTCAACCCAATTCTTCAGCTTACAATCATTAGAAAACCTAGAGTTCTCTAAAAGTTAATACAAGTACGATTTGAAGGATATAATTTTACTTTATTTTAGTATAAGTTATAAAAATATTATATTTATTTCTCCTTTAGGATTACAGTAGTCTATTTAGTTTGGTAATTTTAGAATAAACTTTATTTAGATTTGTAATTTTGGATTAAATTTTATTTGGGTTCTATTAGGTTTATGTGCACTTTATTCTTATATGAGAGGCTTTGTTGCAACTCTTTTGTTCTGAAATTTTTGGTTAATAAAACTTTAGCTACAGATTCTTTGTTTTCTAGACGATATTTATTCATCTCCTCATGCTTTTCTCTAAGTTGAAGTTTCGGCCGTGTGGGAGCATGAGGAGGCTCAGTGTGTTTCAAAATCCATGATTTCGGTCTGTTTCCGGCGAGGATGGTCAAACTGCCGACCATTGTATAGGTCGTTTTACTATCTAAAACGTGTCAATCCTTTAAATTTTGCCAACTGATGAACTTTTTCCTGAGTTTTCACCCACAGGGTGATGGCATAAATTTTAACAATGACAATGACAATAGCAGATCAAAGGAGCAAAGCTGCAACCTTAGACCCATGGATTGACGAAAACACTATGAAGTAAAAACCAATGATGATCATCTTTTTACCTTATTTGACAAGTGCAATCTGTCGCGGCAACCCCTTGCCTATGCCATCCAGAACGCAAACTGAGAGGCAGTCCCACAGAACTTAAACCATGGGAACAAGGCCCTCTGTTTTACCCTCGTTGTGTTATGTGTAGCACAACGAGCAGCTGTGCAGTATACCATCAACCTCAAAATTAAACTAAGTGCTTTTTAGGGTAAATTGTCAAATCCACTTCGGCAGGCTTCCTGTTGACAAAAATCCCTTAAAAAATTTTAGTTATAAAAAAACTCCATGTCTGCGGTATCCGTATAGTTGGATATCATACAGCCGATTGCGATTTTTTTGTCTGCGGTAAAACGTGTCGGGTTCGGCAATTTACCGTCCTTTTTAATATTCTTACCATTTAATGCATGATTTGATGTCTCAGGGCCATATCTAATTTAGAACTTCTGGTGTATAAATTAAGTTTTGTATCAGATTCCCATTCCAGAAACTGCTCAGACCTTTCTTTTACTGTTGTTTGATTTGAAATATATGTGCAGGGCATCCATTAACTGTAGCTAGCTATCAATAAAATTATATATCCCTATTTTAGGCCCTTTTCATTTTGGTACTTAGCCTGTTTCTCTCTCTCTTCTTTTGTTTACTCTATGCTTTCTTTAGGTGGTTGGTTGCGTGGTCTAAAATGGGCATATGTCTTGGCAACAAATGGAAAAAGCCTATAGCTTTAAAAGATTGCAGCTGTTAAAGTTTTTGAAAGGTTGTTGCTTGCTTTTTCATTTGTTTTGGTATTTCTTTTATTTTTATTTCTTTTCGTTCTGAGAGCTCAAAGCCTTTTTGTTGATGCTAGCTGCCAGGTGCCATGTTTTCCTCCTTGTTTCAAGGGGAAAGGGGAAGTGTGCAAAGTTTGGTCTTTGTCTGAGTGCACTTTGGACTGATTCTAAATTTATAGTTTTGATGGGAATGGAAGAATCTGTATTTCTTATTGATGGAGGTCGATTTCTCTCTCCTCAGATGTTGTTCTCCGTCGATCTTACAGCCAGCGGTGTCGAACGGTTGAGATTTGGTGTGAGAATTGAAAGTGTGGATCTCAATGGGTTGTTGGTCGTTGTGGACGCCAAGCCACCTGCAAAAGAAGTCCTGGAGTGGGAAACCACCGTAGGACCCTCCGACGATTAAGTAAGTGCTGAGGAATATTAAAGCAGAGTAGCGGCGTATTGGATTTAGTTCGAGTTACCTGAATTGTCTGGAAGAGAGGTTTATATAGTGGTCGCATGGAACGAGCCGATACGAGATTCTCGCCGACTGTTACGCCCCTGCGTCACGTTCACGTTGATAGCGGGATACGTCCATTAATGACGAGATATGCTGGCGTGGGATGCGGGACATGGAGCGGCGGAAATCTTGTCGTGGCGAGATACACGGAGCCGTTACGGGAGGCGCTTGGGCTCCGTGTTCCCGGCCAAACAGGGACGCTGAGAAATCTCAGATATAGGCTAGCTCGGAGACGAGCAGGTGAGTTGAGGAGTCTCAGTTATAAGATAGCTCGGAGTGGAGCTATTAGTTAACGGTCATCCGAAGGGGGAAGGTACTCCGGAGAGATCTTCTTAGAAGTCTGGTGCAGTATCGGAGGCGAGGCGCCGAAGAATGTCCCTAATGCATCATACTTATTCCAGCTCCGTAGCCTTCAGAAATCTATCTGGCTTACGTGGATGACATGTCACCTGCCACATGTCGTGATCTGGGGGATTCCTTCTTACAAGCATCATCATTATCCCCCCACTCTCGTTCCGATCTATTTGTTGGCCGCGTCGAAAGTGGTTATCATCTCGTTCTTCAATAATTCAGCTTGGCACTGAGGATTCTTCGTATTGGGTTGGCTGAGAATGACGTGACGTTTGGCGACTGTGCCTCTCCGATTCCTGGGTCCATACGGCGGTTCACGAAGCGCCTTAATTCCCGCGCGTATGTTTGGTGACGTCAGCAGATCGGTAAAATGATTGCGCCTTAAAGAAGACGCAGCTTCAATCGCTCAGTTAGTTAGCCTTCGTGCCACGTGTCCACCGTGGGGTGGCAGAATGCGAGAGGTCGTCAATTGAATCCGGGTGAGGGGAAAGTGTCCAATGATTGGTTGCCACGTGGAGTCCTTGTGGCCTTCGGGTGCGACACTTCATTTTGGCGGGAACGGATTTGGGCCGTTGGATGGTTTTTGCCGAGTGTATAAATAGAGGAGGCCGTTCCTTGGCAGACATTTTGCTCTGGTTGTCTCCTGCCATCTAAAGATTGCCCGGCGTACCATTGCTTAGGTCGAACCCTCAGCCAAAAACCCTTCTTCAGCCAATCTTCCCTTAAATCAAGTTAGATGTCTTCTTTCAAAGTTTCTATTGATGTAGTTAGAGTCGAGTCGGGCGATGAGTCTTCAGCTTCTAGAGCCGAGTCCAATGGGTCTTCTTCTTCCTCCTCGGCTTCCGATAGCCGAGGTGGTTCTTCTTCTTCTTCCTCTTCGTCTTCTTCCTCTGTGTCTGGCTCGCCCCCAAGGGGTGGCGACATTCTTGTACTTCGCCGTCAGGTGGCGAAGAGGGCCCCTAAGGCGCGCATCGGAAATACTCGCGATGTGCTCTTGATGTTGAATCGTCGAGATGAGCTTTCCGATATTCGGGCCCGTTTCCATATCCCCCTGACTATTCGCTTCGTCTGGCCAGGGAGGGTGAGCGGGCAGAGTAGGTGCAGGGAAATGAGATTGCTCTATACCTGGAAGCATACCGGATAGGAATGCGTCTGCCTTTCTCACTTGAAGTTTGCGCCGTACTCCATTGCTTCCGCCTTTCCCCTGGCTAGCTAGCGCCGAACTCATGGAGAATCCTCCTTGGGTTTCTGGTCCGGTTGAAGATTGATCGGATCCCTTTCGACCTGAGTTTTCTTCTTTCCTTTCTTTGTTACAAAAATCACCCTGGTACCAGCAAGGACGAACCGAGCTGGGTACCTTTCTTTCAAAAACCATAAAGGTAGGTGGTCGTCCCTTCTTCCATCTATGAATGGAAGTAGAAGTTTGTTCTCGTCGGTCCTCCGGATGGAGAGAATTGGCCTGTGCCCACCAAGTGGCATAGGGCCGATTGCCCTAGGGTCAAACAGTCAAATGCCCCAGAGGCAAGGGTGGTGTCGCAGTGGGAACCGATCTAGCGGGCCGATGTCCTGCTTTTCGAGCAGGCTTTGAGCTGGGCGGGACTCAGTCTCGCGCGCTTCGGGGGTAAGTTAGGGTTTTGCCGATTAATTTAGACTTAGCATAATTTTGCTATTTTAGTTGCTGACCCCTTTTTCTTATATATTTCGCAGAGCCAATGGATCGTTCAAAGATCATGTTTGCCATGGCCGCCAAGGAGCAGGGGAGAAAGGGCGGTGGCGCTAGCTCATCCAGACCCGCACCGAGCATGGTTCCCTGGCAATCCCCTCCAGCGAAGGTCACCGTTGCTCCCCCCACGCCAGAGGATCTCCGAGGCTGTGGGCAGAAGCATACCCGGGATCAAGCTCCCCGGCCAGGGCGGAAACGTCGCTTTCCACCGAGTCTCCGTTTAAGAGGCAGAAGAGGGTGGTTTCTCGGCCTCCTCCGTCTGGGATACAGGTGCAGGAGGACGACTTCTGCATTGAGGTGTCGTAAGGGCTCTCCATGGTGAACAGCTTGCTGGCGGAGGCGGCGGGGGCCAAGATTCCCCGGGGCACCATGAAGGCTCAAGTCGCGGCAATAGCTCAGGAGGCCGTCCAGATTAGTAATCCTCTGAAGAACTTCCAAGTGTTTTTATCTCGGTTTGGCTTCTGATGAAAATTGCTCGTGTTTTTCCCATAAGTCCTTCAGCATTGCGCCCTCCTCGCCGCTATGGAGGCTGAGAAGGTGGCCCCGGCGATGAAAAAGGCTGGGGAATTTTCCTCGTGTGAGGTAGAGCTTCAGGCCAAGCTTGTAATGACTCTGATTTTACTATATGAAATTTTTTAAGTTAATGTACAGAATGGAGTTTGCAAGCCTGAGTACAATTTAAAAGTTTTTTTTTAAGAACAGCAAGAAATAGCTTGTAGCTCATTGGTAAAACCTTGCACTGCTCTGACGTAGCCCCTGTGTTCGAATCCCCTTAGGCTCATTTTTTTCTAAATTTTCTTTTAAACTGTTTGGAAGCCTAAAAGTTTACACGTGCACTGCACATAAAAATGAAAAGTCTGAAAAAATAAACATGTGTAAAATGTTGTGTACACAAAGAGGGACACTTGTCTTCAATCCACCGGCCTAGCTCCTCAACTCGACCGGCGAGAACCCTTGATGGGCCGGCGCCGACGGTCGTCTGTAGAGGAAAAGTCCCCGTGTTTTGCACACTTGTCGTTTCCCCTACCCCCATTACCCCTGCACTGTTTGTTTACTCTGAAATTAAACAAAGAATTCAATTTCATCTTTTAATCCAATTTTAATGCATTCTTTCAATTCCAAAACCCTAATTTCACACTATAAATACCACCCCATACTCTAGGCCTTCTTCATTCTGAAATCCTTACCCAAAATTATCAAATTTTTCTAAGTACAAGTGGAGTTAGCCCAAGACCAACTTCCGGCGAGGAATCGAGCAAGTTCTGGCGATCCCGCTACGCTGCAACAATCAACCACATCTTATTCTACCCCTTTCCTACCATTCTAGCTAGTAAGTCCCACCTCATTCTTCTCTTTCTAAATAAAAAGTTCTCTTTTTTTCAAAACATGTCGGTAAGTGGAGTTATACCGACATTTGATTCTAAAATCCTTGAAACTACACTTTTTCTTAAGCATTGCTCTTTCATATTCTATACCTTGCTTGTTAATCATGAAACTAATAATTAGAAACAACTTTCACCTTAAATCATCATGTTAAATAACTTTAAATTGAGTTTCATATTTAAATACTATGAAGTTTGTATCTACCATATTTAATTGTTTTGCTTACTATTACCTTTAGAAAACTTCACGGGGGTAATAACCTACCCCTCACATACACACATGTTTACATAACACGATACTCTTTGAAACATATTTTTGTGGCAATTACAACATTTCATTAAAATATCATGAATTATAAAAACCCGGTTTTCTTTGAATTGTATTATCAAAACTCTTTGCGATTATACCTCTACAACTCATTTTGGGGAACCCGTTAATGGACGGTGTGGATTATCGCACAATCTCGGGCTAGTAGAGCGAGATGCAGACCTTCTCACGGAGCATTCGGTCTCGAAAGAATTTTAATATGATTTTTAAGAAAAACGAAATTTTCTACTTAATTATAAAATTAATTTGTAATAATTATATAAATATTATTAAACCGCATATTTTCAAGATATAATAAAGTTCCATGTTTCCTAGAAAAATAAAAGAATGACAAGTTTCACCAAAATACCCTCAAGTTATCCAAGAGACAAGTTTTACACTAAAATAGCTTGAACTATCCAAGCTAAAATATTATCACTAAAATACTTCACATTCTTAAAATTCACAATTATAGAAACCCTAAATAATATAAATAAATACTCGAGATTTATTTTGAAAGTATATAAAATATTTTTTCATAAAACCCTCTCGAGTTATATAAAATTACATTTAAGGATCTTAGTAAATATAGGTTTAAGCGGGATCAATTCTTTTGAGCCTCAGAGAGCCGGAGAAAGTGAGTGCTTTTCTATTTAAGGTAGAAAAACTTAACGGAGTTATTAATTGTAATTGTCTTGGAAAAAGACACAAATCCTGCCGTCCATGTGCAGCAGTTACCGATAACACCCGAACTTAATTCAGGATCCAAATCAGTTTAAAGTGTTTGACTCAAGTCTGAGTCTAAATCAATTCTGAGTCTAACTCAAACATGAATCCAATCCAAACATAAATCCAATACTAACATGAATCCAACATGAATACCTGAATCTGAACCTGAATACCAGAACAATATCAACATATAAACATGACTTGACTTGACCGAACCATGGCTATAACTTGACTTGATTACATGCCAACTTTTTTACATTCTGAACCTGATTATATGAACAACTTGTATCCATGGTATCGGCAAGTCTTGTAACTATAATCAATACAATATACATTACGGGATTTAACAGGGTAGATTGGTACGGAATGTGTTAAAAGTGACACGATGATGGACACTAAAAGACATCTGTATCAACTCTTGTGCCATTGTCTAGTGAGTTTTGACGGGGCCTTGTACTTACATGTTATCATAGTCCACGGGATAGTTGGAATCCTCTCGTATACACTGATACATTCTGTACCAAACTACAAATAATTACATTAGTTTAACAAACATATTCCTATATAATTTATTAATTCCTCCCTATCTACTTGTTCTATTCCACTCTTATCTTTGGGACTTACCGAGTGCTAGTTCGCTGACAACATTCATGTCTCTTTCTTTTTATGGAATGTTCGTCAGGAGGACCCGACTCTCAGGAAACCGAGCCCAGGAGGACTTGGATCAGTTCACAGAGGAGCCAGACTTCTAGCTATTACTTGTACTTATCTTTTCTTTTGTATGGCACTGTTTAGGCATTGCTTTCTATCATTGTACATTTCCTTTTCAAATCAGTTGTAAATGTAAAGAATGGATATTAATAAAAGTTGATGTTTATTTTACATCTTTTGTCATTTTTGTGCATTTATTTATATTGCTTATTTACGTTTAACGTGTTTATTTCTGAGTAAATACGTCGCGTGCCTGTCACGTCTACTTCCCAGTACACGGGGAAGCGGGGCATGACAGGTTTTGTTGGTAGCCCATGCAGGTCAGTTCTGCATGGAATCCTAAGCAATATATCACAAGAATTATAAGAATCATCAACTATACATCCTTTACATTTCAATTTCCTTGAATCTATTCTAACATTTTTTTCTGTCAAGGTCATGGATTCATCGAACAACACAAGCACCAATGTCAATGGCAACACCCGACCACCTTCTCCACCACCACCACCTACCGTTACCGCTCCCATCAACAAGCAGACGGTACTGCTTGAGGCGATAAAGAGCCTCTTGGAGGGTCAGCAGCAGCAGACTGCTATCCTCATGCACCGTCTAGAGACCAAGGCACCCGGAGTCAAGTAATTCCGGACTTTACCTCCGAAACATTTCTCTGGAAAAGAGAGCCCACTAGAGGCAGAGGAATGAGATCAGTCAATTGAAGATGATCTGGCAGCAGCACAAGTGCCAGAGATTGGTTGGGTGAGAATTACAAAGCTGCAACTGACAGATAACGCCAGAGTTTGGTGGAAGGCTGAAGAAAACTGACTCGCCCAACCTATTGAATGGAGGACTTTTCGCGATATGTTCGACGCAAAATATTTCCCCGAGACTGCTCGTTTCGACATGGAACAACAGTTCATCCACTTATAGCAAGATTCAATGTGGAACAAATCTGTGGATGAATACGATACTGAGTTTACCATGCTTAGCAGGTAAGATATGTCTCAATATTCAATTTCCTAATATCATATACCACACTGCTAACACAAGGTTGTAACAGGTTCGCGACACACCTTATCCCCACTGCTGAGATCAGGGCACGAAGATTTCAACAAAGGTTGGACCCGGAGATCCAAGCTGCACTAGCTACAAGGGATTTCCCAACCTATGATCTTGCTCTGAAGGCTGCCCAATGATATGAGACAGTAGTGAAGAAGAAGGGCAGATCTCAGACTCCCGGTGTGAAGCGCCCTGCCACTCAGATGGCGGGAGGAGCCTCTTCCAGGCCATTGTTTGCACCCAGGAGATCGGGAGTAACTTTTAACTGGCCCAGTCCGAACTTTTACTTCTATTGCAAGAGGAATGGACGACTACAGGTGTGCGAATGGCCTGTGCTTAATTTGTGGCGCATCCACCCATGCTATTGGAGCTTGTCCACATCGTCTCAACCCAGCTCCCGCACCCAGACCAACCATCACCTTTCCGCAGCGGCCAGCTATTCAGGCTCCTGCACCTCGTCTTGCTCTCCCTGCTCCACCTCCACATGGATCTCCTGCACGGCCTCCTCGTCAGTTCCATCAAGCACAGAGGAACATACCTCAAGGGCAGAGGAACATGCCCCAGGGACAGAGGAATGTGTCTCCAGCAAGGAGGAATATACCCCGGCGACAGGCTTTCTCAATGACAGTTGAGGAAGCCGAAGCCACTGGACAAGTCATTACCTGTAACTCCTAATCTTTCAAATCTTTTCAATCCTTATACATCAATATATTCTTTTCCTATACCTAAACATATTCCACACAACTTAGGTACAATCTTAGTAGCCTCCCTACCTGCCTTAGCACTCTTCGATACTGGAGTATCACATTGCTGTATGTCGCAACGGTTCGTCCGAACTCATGCGATTCCAGTTAAACCGCTCGTATCCAGCTGGAATGTCAGTTCAGGGAACAACGTTCTAAAGGAAACTATGGGATACGATCTGTGTCCAGTGGTCGTCAACAGTAGAGAATTTTATGCGGACTTCAAGGTGTTGGACATACCGGACTGGCTAGGAACTTTCTTCGCTACCATCGACTGTCGTCAAAGGAGGGTAGTGTTCGAGATACCAGATCATCTGGTCTTTTATTTCAAGAGTGGAGACCATACCCTAGATCCTAGCACCTATAAGGCTAAACCAAAGAAGGCAATGATTGCAACATTATATGCGGAAGAAGATAAGCCAGAGGTAGTTCGAGAGTTCGATGACGTATTCCTTGAAGTTATAACAGGTTTGCCTCCTGATCGAGCTCTTGAATTCAGCATTGACTTTATACCTGGTGCGCAACTGGTGATCAAAGCTCCGTACCGGTTAAGTCCTGAAGGGTTGAAGGAGATCCATACTCAGTTGGATGAACTTCTGAAGAAAGGTTGGATTCGTCCCAGTATTTCAAGTTGGGGTCTCCAGGTTTGCTTGTGAAGAAGAAAGAAGGTTCATACAGAATGTGTATAGACTACCGAGCTCTGAACGAAGTGACGATCAAGAACAAGTATCCACTACCGCGCATCGACGATCTGTTCAATCAGCTAAGTGGGTCTTGCGTATTCTCAAAGTTAGATCTTCGTTCGGGTTATTATCAGGTGAAGGTAAAAGAGTCTGATATTATGAAGACGACAGTCAGGACTCGCTATGGTCATTATGAATGTCTCGTGATGCCATTTAGAGTGACCAATGCACCTGCTATATTTATGAATCTAATAAACCAAGTTTTTCGAGAGTACTTAGACAGGTTTGTTGGCATCTTCATCGACGATATCCTGGTGTATTCAAAGAATCGGAAAGAACACGCTGAACATTTGCGGATTGTTCTAGAGACATTGCGACAGTATCAACTCTATGCAAAGTACAGCAAGTGCAAATTTTGGATAGATCAAGTCGGATTTCTCGGATACATTGTTTCGGGCGAAGGAGTCTCAGTAGATCCAGCTAAAGTGGCAGCTGTCAGCGAATGGCCGACACCAAATACGGTGAAAGATATCCAAAGTTTCTTAGGATTAGCAGGATACTACCGAAGATTCATTGAAGGTTTCTCAAAGATTGCAGCGTCCTTGACCAAGCTCACACGTAAAGATGAAGAATTCGTGTGGTCAGAAGCATGTGAACAAGCTTTTGTAGAACTCAAGTCGATGTTAAGTTCTGCTCCTATTCTTATAATACTAGACCAATCTGGAGGATTTTTTGTGCATTGTGATGCATCCGGTAAGGGATTAGCATGCGTTCTACACCAGCATGGAAAGGTTGTAGCTTTTGCATCAAGATAGCTGAAAGTCCATGAGCGCAACTATCCAACACATGATCTGGAGTTGGCAGCCGTTATTTTTGCACTTAAGATTTGGCGCCATTATCTTCTAGGAGAAAGAGTGGATATATACACGGACCACAAAATTCTGAAGTATGTGTTTACTCAGAAGGAGTTGAACATACGGCAGAGAAGATGGTTAGAACTTATAGCGGACTTCGACATCAACCTACAATATCATCCAAGGAAGGTGAATGTAGTTCTTGATGCACTTAGTCGCCATCCACTATCAATGAATCTCATCACTCAGTGGAAGCTACCGCAGGAATTGCACGGGACGGAGATAGAAGTGATTATGCGAGGTAATGCTTCGTATTTGATGAACTTACAAGTTCAGTATACTATTGTCAATCAGATCAAGGCAGCTCAAGCAAGTGATGCCAAGCTGCAAAAGATCTGAGAACAGGTAGAAAGTGGACTCTGAACAGACGTCATCATCCACGAAGACGGATCTTTGAAATATAGAAGTAGATTGTGTGTACCACAAGGTCCTGTTCGGGAAGAGTTGATGAAAGAACCTCACAGCTCTCCTTACTCAGTACACCCCGGTGGTACCAAAATGTATAAAGATCTACGGTAACATTACTGGTGGCATGAAGTAGCCAGAAGCGCAGCCAAGTATTTGGTGTGTCAGCAAGTAAAAGCTGAACATCACAGGACTGCTGGTTTACTTCAACCGTTACCTATCCCAGAATGGAAATTGCAGTACATTACCATGGACTTCGTGACTGCCCTTCCTCGCAGCACGAAGGGTAACGATGCAGTATGGGTTATTGTGGATCGACTCACCAAACCGGCTCACTTTATTTCCTTTCGAGTTGGTCAATCTACCGAGGCGCTAGCAAAGAAGTACATGGAGGTAAGCATGAATCTAATGTAAGATTTAACCTCTTGATGTACTATTAATGATACCTATGAACTAATGCAGGAGATCGTGAGATTCATGGAGTACCGGTTTGCATCATCTCCGATCGAGATACCAGATTTCGATCACAGTTTTGGCAGAGTCTGCAAGCTATCCTGGGAACGAGTCTGAACTTCAGCACGGCTTACCATCCATAAATAGATGGACAATATGAGCGAACAATTCAGATTCTAGAAGATATGCTAAGAGCTTGTATGTTAGACTTCGGAGGTTCGTGGGAAGATCACTTACACCTTGTGGAGTTTTCATACAACAACAGCTATCAGATGAGTATTAGAATTGCACCATTTGCAGCTCTCTATGGAAGGAAGTGTCGTTCACCACTAAGTTGGGATGACATCGGAGATCGTGAACTCTTAGGACCAGAGATGATCGTGGCAACTGTAGATGTAGTTCGCACGATTAGGGAAAGAATGCGCATAGCCCAAGACCAACAAAAGCACTGAGCTGATGCAAAGCGCCGACACCTAGAGTTCTAACCTGGAGATCATGTTTTCTTAAAGATCTCTCCAAACCGTGGAGTAATCCGCTTTGGAAAGAGGGGAAAGCTCAGTCCGAGATATATAGGACTGTTCGATATTCTAGAACGAATCGGAGAAGTAACATACAGTTTGGCACTACCACCCTCATTGGAAGGATTGTACAATGTGTTCCACATATCCCAGCTCCGAAGATATGTGAGCGACTCCAGCCACATCCTTGATCACTCGTAGCTCACTGTACAGACGGACCTGTCTTATGAGTAACAACCCGTTGAGATCCTGGACCGAAAGGTAAATTCACTGAGGAACAAGGAAGTAAACTTGGTCCGAGTGATGTGGAGAAAATATTCGCCAGGAGAATCAACGTGGGAACGAGAAGATGACATGCATGCAAGATACCCTTTCTTATTTGTAAACTAGTCCTTATGTAATTGTAAATTTCGAGAACGAAATTTTTTATAAGGAGGGTAGAATATAACGACTCTGATTTTACTGTACAAAATTTTTTAAGTTAATGTACAGAATGCAGTTTGCAAGCCGGAGTACAATTTAAAAGTTATTTTTGTTTAAGAACAGCAAGAAATAGCTTGTAGCTCATTAGCAAAGCCTTACACTGCTGTGACGTAGCCCCTGTGTTCGAATCCCCTCAGGCACATTTTTTTCTTCTGAATTTTCTTTTAAACTTTTTGGAAGCCCAAAAGTTTACACGTGCACCGCACATAAAAATGAAAAGTCTAAAAAAATAAACATATGTAAAATGTTGTGTACACAGAGAGGGACACGTGTCTTCAATCCACCGGCCTAGCTCCTCAACTCGACCGGTGAGAACCCTTGATGGGCCGGCACCGACGGTCGTCCGTAGGGGAAAAGTCCCCGTGTTTTACACACTTGTCATTTTTCCTACCCCCATTTCCCCTGCACTGTTTGTTTACTCTGAAATTAAACAGAGAATTCAATTTCATCTTTTAATCCAATTTTAATGCATTCTTTCAATTCCAAAAACCTTAATTTCACACTATAAATACAACCCCATACCCTAGCCCTTCTTCATTCTGAAATCCCTACCCAAAATTATCAATTTTTTCTAAGTACAAGTGGAGTAGAAGTGGAGTTAGCCAAAGACCAACTTCCGGTGAGGAATCGAGCAAGTTTCGGCGATCCCGCGACGCCACAACAATCAACCACATCTTCTTCTACCCCTTTCCTACCATACTAGCTAGTAAGTCTCACCTCATTCTTCTCTTTCTACATAAAAAGTTCTTTTTTTTTTCAAAACATGTCGGTAAGTGGAGTTATACCGACATTTGATTCTAAAATCTTTGAAACTACACTTTTTCTTAAGCCTTGCTCATTCATATTCTATACCTTACTTTTTAATCATGAAACTAATAATTAGAAACAAATTTCACCCTAAATCATCATGTTAAATAACTTTAAATTGAGTTTTACATTTAAATACCATGAACTTTGTATCTACCATATTTAATTGTTTTGCTTACTATTACCTTTAGAAAACTTCACGGGGTAATGACCTACCCCTCATATACATACATGTTTACGTAGCACGATACTCTTTGAAACATATTTTTGTGGCGATTACAACATTTCATTAAAATACCATGAACTATAAAAACCCAGTTTTCTTTGAATTGTATTATCAAAATTCTTTGCGATTATACCTCTACAACCCATTTTGGGGAACCCGTTAATGGATGATGCAGATTATCGCACAATCTCGGGCTAGTAGAGCGAGATGCAGACCTCCTCACGGAGCATTCGGTCTCGAAAGAATTTTAATACGATTTTTAAGAAAAACGAAATTTTCTACTTAATTATAAAATCAATTTGTAATAATTATATAAATATTATTAAACCACATATTTTTAAGATATAATAAAGTTCCATGTTTTCTAGAAAAATAAAAGAATGACAAGTTTCACCAAAATACCCTCAAGTTATCCAAGAGACAAGCTTTACACTAAAATACCTTGAACTATCCAAGCTAAACTTTTATCACTAAAATACTTCACATTCATAAAATTCACAATTATGGAAACCCTAAATAATATAAATAAATACTCGAGATTTATTTTGAAAGTATATAAAATATTTTTTCATAAAACCCGCTCGAGTTATATAAAATTACATTTAATGACCTTAGTAAATATAAGTTTAAGCGGGATCAATTCTCTTGAGCCTCAGAGAGCCGGAGAAAGTGAGTGCTTGCATATTTAAGGTAGAAAAACTTAACGGAGTTATCAATGGTAATTTTCTTGGAAAAAGACATAAATCCTGCCATCCATGTGCAGCAGTTACTGATAACAGCCAAACTTAATTCAGGATCCAAATCAGTTTAAAGTGTCTGACTTAAGTCTGAGTTTAAATAAATTTTGAATCTAACTCAAATATGAATCCAATCCAAACATAAATCCAATACTAACATGAATCCAACATGAATACTTGAGCCTAAACCTGAATACTAGAACAATATCAATATGCAAACATGACTTGACTTGACCGAACCATGGCTATAACTTGACTTGATTAAATGCCTACTTGTTTACATCCTGAACCTGATTACATGAACAACTTGTATCCATGGTATCGGCAAGTCTTGTAACTATAATCAACACAATATACATTACGGGATTTAACGGGGTAGATTGGTACGGAATATGTTAAAAGTGGCACGATGATGGACAAAAAAAGACACTTACATGAACTCTCGTGCCGTTGTATCATGGGTTTTGATGGGGCCTTGTACTTACATGTTACCATAGTCCACGGGATAGTTGGACTCCTATTTCCCCAATCAGAGCAAAACACTGTTCAAATTCCAAGATTGGAAATGAAGCGACGCTTCTGCTCCCCTAATCAGAGCAAAGCTCTGTTTAAAAATTCAAAATTAAATTGAAGCAACGCTTCAGATTCTGCTGCGCTCTGCGCTGCGCGCCACGTGTCAGACAAGGTGCGCTAGCTCAGTTACGCTGCGCTCTGCGCTGCGCGCCACGTGTCAGACAAGGTGCGCTGGCGCTGGAATTAAAAGAATTCCCCACTATTAGATCAAAAGATCTAATAATAATAAATTATTAATTAATCAGAATTAAAATTCTGTTATGGAAAGATTTTTCAATTTTATTAAAACAAGAAGATTATCTTCTGTAAAGAAGAAGACTTAGGATCAAAGACCCAACGGTGGGAAATATTCCCAAATCAATCAGAGAAAGATCTCTTAAAACTGATTTAACAAATCATTTGGCCCTATATAAAGGACCCTAGACTTCAAGTTTCAGAGAGAAAAAAAGAGAGAGAAAAACCCTCTGCAAAAAGAAGAGAAAGCTCTTAGAAAGAAGAAGATCATTTCTTCATATTCAAGGTAAAAAAGAACTATGTTCTTGAATAACAGAGATGAGTCTATCTCGTAAAAAGAATAACCATCTTCTAAAAAGATCTTAGATCTATAAAAAGACCAAGGTCTTTAATAAAAAGGAAAAGATCAAAAGATTTAATCATAAAATAATAAAAGAAGTATTTTTACTTCATTCACAGATCTTTGATCTATAAAGGCAGAGCCCTTTTATAAACAAGAACTTTTGTTCTTGGATCTTGAGGCAAGACCTCCCTTAAGAAGAACGTAAACTTGTTCTTAAAATTGATCAGATGCGCTTTGCGCTATTGAAAAGTGCCTTGCACTTACGAATTGCGCCTTTGCGCTTCTTGGACTAGCGCGCAGCGCCAGAACATGCCACGTATCAACCATAGACACGATCTGCGCTTTGCGCTTTTAAAAAACAGCACACTGCGCTCATGAGCTCAGCGCCAAGCGCGCCACGTGTCACTCACTGGTGCACCCATAAACTAGCGCTGCGCGCTCATAAATTAAAAGCGCTTAGCGCGACACGTGTCCTCTTCGTGTGCGCTACCCGACAGAAGCGCAATGCGCTCTTTGACTGGCGCAAAGCGCCTGGTGCACCACGCGGTGCGCTGTCAGAACATACTTTGTTCTGATAAATGCTATGCATTCAACATAAGACAAAAAATGTCAGAGCCCAATGCTTAGCATTATTTAAAGGGCAGAGCCCAAATAAAGGCCTAACATGCAGAACAAAAATAAAATGTAAAACATTTTTAACTGGACTTAGCCCAATTCTGACCATAAGTCCTCAACTTAAATTGAACTGAGCTCATCTGCTCTTCCAATCAATTTACACCCGGTTCGAGGGTACATCTCTTTACTCCTCTGATATATGTCGTTGTAATCCTTCAACGTCGTCAGAGAGGTGACGGGTCCCGACAACCACACATTACTACGAACTGTGGGGTCCTTAAACTCATGGACTATGATGTCCTTAACCTCGACCGTGACGTCTTAAAACTAACATCGGGCTGTGGGGTCCTTAAACTCATGGACTATTATGTCCTTAACCTCGACCGTGACGTCTTAAAACTAACATCGGACTGTGGGGTCCTTAAACTCATGGACTATGATGTCCTTAACCTCGACCGTGACGTCTTAAAACTAACATCGGACTGTGAGGTCCTTAAACTCATGGACTATGATGTCCTTAACCTCGACCGTGATGTCTTAAAACTAACAACGGACTGTGGGGTCCTTAACCCATGGACTATGATGTCCTTTACCTTGACCGCGATGTCTTTAAACTAACATCGGACTATGATGTCCTTAAACTCGACCGCGATGTCTTTAAACTAACATTGGACCGAGATGTCCTTAAACTAACAATGGACAGTAATGTCCTTAAACTAATTATCGACCGCAATGTCACTAAACTAAACAACAGAGCCCAATTGCTCTCTTGTCGGATCTAAATGATCCCGTTAAGTTAATCTTAGTCTAAAATTAGACTAACGTATCCTTAACAAACGTTTAAGTTGATCTTAGTCTCAAATGAGGCTAACGTATCCTTAAACCCAACCCCCAAACCCAAATCTAAGAAAGATACGGATTTGGACTAGTCCATGCCCTACGGGCGACAACATAAATTGGTCTCCGTATACAATCCACGGGCAACCAAAAACAAAACAAACACCCACGACACGAAGTGACCATCTGGAGAAGGAGAAAGTTGTTACCGCGATGCGGTAGCGTAATTAACTGTAGGGGCTTGCGCCTGTAGGGAAGAGCGTCCCCACAATCAAAAACCCCTCAGATGAGTGGGAATCTGACGAAGTCTGCTACATCGGCCGCATCCGTTTAAACCTTCGATACATGGTGCCATAAATCAACTCGGTATCTTCGGAGAGGTGGACGGATAGCACCAATTAGCATCTGCCCCGAATTTCAGGCAAGACGAACCTACACGGTCGCGTCTCTATGTTCGGAGGGAAACAACTCCTCTCGTATACACTAATACATTCTGTACCAAGCTACAAACAATTACGTTAGTTTAACAAACATATTCCCTTATAATTTATCAATTCCTCCCAATCTACTTTTTCTATTCCACCCTTATCTTTGGGACTTACCGAGCGCTAGTTCGCTGATGATATTCCTGTCTCTTTTTTTCTTTGGAATGTTTGTCAGAAGGACCCGATTCTCAGGAGACCGAGCGCAGCCAGAAGGACTTGGATTAGTTCATAGAGGAGCCAGACTTCTAGCTGTTACTTGTACTTACCTTTTCTTTTGTATGCCATTGTTTAGGCATTGCTTTCTATCATTGTACATTTCCTTTTCAAATTAGTTGTAAATGTAAAGAATGGATATTAATAAAAGTTGCTGTTTATTTTATATCATTTGTCATTCTTGCGCATTTATTTATATTGATTATTTACGCTTAACGTGTTTACTTCTGAGTAAATATATCGCGTGCCCGTCACGTCTACTTTCCCGTACACTGGGAAGCGGGGCATGACAAAGCTGAAGGAGGCAGAGGATAAGGCGGCCTCCTTAGACCTAATGTTGGTAGCGAAGGGCCTGACGGCCACGAAGCTGAAGGAGTTTTATCGGCTCCTGACCGAATCCAACCGGGCTATTCAGGCCAAAATGGAGGAGGTCAACGGGCTCTATGACGCCATGAAAAGGCAGAGAGACTCTTTCAAGAGGGATGCCGGGGCGGCCCACGAGGCGGCGAAGCGCGCCAAGAGCAGGGCAGAAAAGGCCGTGGGGGAGTACAAGGTCTCTGACCAATTTTGTATAGAACTTTCCGACTCCGTGGTCATTGGGTGGCACAACGTGCTCGATGCTATTAAGGAAGCGATGCCTGGGTTAGACGACCGGGAGCATCGGACGAGGTATCCCCTGCCCGATGTAGTACCTCAGGGCGGAAGCGCCGAGCCGGCGGGAGGAGGTGAGGCGGCGGGTGGAAGCGCCGAGCTGGAGGCCGCAACCGAAGCTCCTGGCGGAAGTGCCGAACAGGGGGAAAAAGTGGCCGAGAAGGAAACTTGAGACTGCCGTTCTTCCTATTTTATGTCCCCTCCCCTTTTTGTTATTATATTTTTGTAAACCTCTGGGCATCTTGTAAGGCTGGGGAGCTTATAATACCTTGTACATAACTCGGAATATCAATAAAGTATTTTTAGCTCGTCTATGATATGTATGGACGCAAAGTTTTTACTTGGTATATTTCATAAGTATGGATAGACCGGTGTCCTTTGGTGTCGAGGTGACGGGCGAACGCGAAATATGAAGGAACGAACGCCAAGTTTAAGTAGACCAGTGTCCCTTCTCACCCCTGAGTCGAGGTGACGTGAGAACGAACGAACGCCAAGTACAAGTAGAATGGCGTCCCTCATCATCCCGGAGTCGAGGTGACATGAGAACGAGCAAGCATTAAGTGTAAATAGATCGATGTCCCTTGGATTGGGTGCGGCTTGGGTCCCTTGAAACGAGCGAATCCAAGATTTATTCACTTGGGTCCTGATAGGAGTTTGTTCATTTTGCGATCGCGCACCGGATAGGGGGCGGTCTACAGACTTTGACGTAGATGAGCCGGCCAGGAGGCTACTCGGCCGTGGATGAGCCAAGCAGGAAACTACTCGGCTGCCTCGTGGCGAGGGCTTTGGATCCGCAGCGTAGCCGGACAGGAAGCCGCCCTCCATGGATGAGCTAAGCGGGAAACTACTCGGCTGCCTCGTGGCGAGGGCTTTGGATCCGTAGCATAGCCGGACAGGAAGCCGCCCTCCATGGATGAGCTAAGCGGGAAACTACTCGGCTGCCTCGTGGCGAGGGCTTTGGATCTGCAGCGTAGCCGAGTAGGAAGCTACCCTCCGCGGATGAGCCAAGCAGGAAACTACTCAGCCGTCTCGTGATGAGGGCTTTAGATCCGCAGCGTAGTCGGGCAGGAAGCTGTCCTCCACGGATGAGCCGAGCAGGAAACTACTCAGCCGCCTAGTGGCGAGGGCATTGGATCCCCAGCGTAGTCGGGCAGGAAGCTGTCCTCCGCGTATGAGCCGAGCAGGAGACTACTCGGCCGGCGAGGGTTTCTATATCTATGCCTCCTTGATTCTCGTGATCTCGGCGCCTATGGTGGGTATCTCGAGATACCCGCGTCTCTCTTGGAGATGTCTTTCAACCTTCTTTGACCCGTATGGGAAGGAGCGAGCCAATAACTGGACGTCACACGGCCGTGCCTTATCGGGAAGATGCAATATTCCGTGATTTGCGCTGTGGCGTGGGAAGATCTCGATCGTTGTGAAGTTTTTTGTTGAGGCTATAAATAGCGAAGGCATGTCCCCTTCTTAGGCACCTACGTTGATTTCCTCCTAGCCGTTTCATCTCTTTCTGATGGCAGGCCGTGTGTACACCATCCGAGACATCGTATCTCGAGACGACGTATATTTCTATGAACTTGATCGTTCCGAGGTGACGTGTGAGACCGTGATAGGTTGTCAGGAGGGTCACTGTGGGTGTTTACTACCCCGCCAATCCTCTCTCCTGCAGGTGCTTATCTACGCGATATGGAGGTTTTCCCTGGGTCTTTACAAGGCCTTGTCCTCGTAGGCACCAGAGGAGGCATTCGACAAGATGCGCATGGCCCATGAGCTGGGTCTGATCTCGAAGAGCAGGAGAGATCACTCAACAAATATTCTTCTTGAATGTTTCCAGCAGAGGTTGATTGTGGAATCGTGTTCGGTGATGGGAGTCCCCAGCGGATCCGTAGCTTCTCGGCTCTATGGGTATCGACAGAGGGAACGGGTGGAGGCCGCTTGGGCTCGGTTAGAGGAACTCTCTTCCGAGTATCATCGTCAATCTTTCTTAATCCCCTTCCCCCTTTGCTGTAATAGTTAGGGAGTATGTACTTTTTCTCTTGTTCTGTAAGGCTAATGAGCCGAGAATACCTCTTAATAAATTTTCTTTGGCATAAGGACTTTTCTTTGCTCGCGATTACAGAACATTGATCTTCCTTGTTTGTTTTTCGAAGCGTGGGTGGATCTTTCTTAAGTGTAGGTGGATCAGCGCTTCTCCCCTAATTCGTACCTCGGAGCCAAGGTAAGTAGGGCGGAGCAAGACTTAGGTCGGCTGCTCTTTGAGCGTGCCGGGGCACTTATCCTGGGACACCTTCCTTGCTTTTGAGCTGGGCTGGAGAAAGCCCGTGGCCGAATGCTATAGGGCCCGTATTTTGTCGGGCAGGAGGCTACCCGTTTTGAGTGAGCACGACAGATGGGAGATTATCCCCCAGCCTCAGAGCCAAGCAGGAATCTACTCGTGTGAGGGCTTAGCTTAGAAACTTCAATCGATACAAAAAGGAATTTTATTACTCGAAAGGGTACAATTTTATTTGTACAACTTAAGTTTTTCGGCGTTATATGGCCAAGGAAGGTCACGCCCCCAGGAATCCTAGAGACGGTAGGCTCTGCCGTGTAATGTCTCTGTTACGAGGAATGTACCGTCTTATTTCGAGGAGAACTTATGTAGCTTCCCTTGGTCTTTGAATTCGTTTCGACGTAGGACTAAGTCTCCTATCTTAAAAGCTCGATGTTTAACCCGGGCGTTGTAATATCGGGCGATCTACTACTGATATGCAACCATCCTTATTTGCGCCCGATCTCTTTTCTCCAATAAGATGTCTAGGTTGATTCAAAGCGCTAAGACGTTAGCCTCGTCGTTGAAATGCTCGACACGATAAATGGGCAGGCCGATTTTTGTGGGTACCATTGCTTCGGTGCCGTAACAGAGGCTAAACGGGGTTTCCCCCGTGGGTGTTTTTCTCGACGTTCGTATTGCCCACAGTACTCGAGGTAGTTCCTCGACCCAGCTGCCCTGTCTTTCTTCCAGGCGGGCTCTGAGCCCCCAGATGATGCCTCGGTTTGCTACCTCGGCTTGCCCGTTGCATTGGGGATGCGCGACCGCGGAGAACTTTATCAATATGTGATAGTCGCTGCAAAATTCTCTGACTTTGTCATTTTCGAAGTTGGTTCCGTGGTCGGTGATGACGCACCTCGGGATTCCAAATCGAGAGATTATATTATTCTACAAGAATTTTACCGTAGAGGTGGCATCTGGTTTCCTGATCGGCATGGCTTCTATCCACTTTTTTAAGTAGTCAATGGCGATAAAGATGTATTTGTGTCCACCCATGCCGGTGTGGAGTTGACCAACCATATCCACCCCCTACTGCGTAAATGGATAAGGGGAACTTAATGGCGTTAATTCGGTACCAGGTAGCCGAGGGATGCTGCCAAAGAGTTGGCAGGTCTTGCACCTTCTGACCAGCTTTTCTGTGTCTTGGTGTATAGTCCGCCAGTAATACCCCTTCAACAGTGTCTTTTGAACTAGACTGCGGCCCCCTTGATGTGCCCCTCCGACTCCTTCATGTATCTCTCAGAGGACGTAATCTGCTTTGTCGGGATCGACGTATCAGAGTAGAGATTGGGTGTACGACTTTTTGTACAGGTTTCCCTTGCTCCATACGTAGTGACGAGCTTTCATACGGAGCTGGCGTGCCTTGACCTGGTCCTTAGGGAGTACTCCGTTCTTAAGGAACTCCACAATGGGTTTTCTCCAATCCAGGATATCCTCTTGAGTAGTGTAGATCCGGTGTATTACTTCTCCATCTTCCACGCTGGGCCGTGGCAGGACTTTGAAGATGATGTTTCTTTTGTGATTGGACAAATAAGAAGAGGCGAGTTTGCTTAGCGCATCTGCCTCGGCGTTCATGCTCCTGGGAATCTGTTCCACTTAGACCTCGTCGAAATTTCTCCGAAGTCTTTTTACCTCCGCTATGTATTTCATCATCAGGGGTTCTCGGGCTTCGAAATGTCCGGTCACCTGGCCAACAACTAGCGCGGAGTCGCAGTGGATCCTGATCGCCTTTATCCCCCACCCGGGAGGCGATTCATAGCTCGACTAATAAGGCTTCATATTCTGCAGCGTTGTTTGATGCCTTGAAGCCAAATCTCAGAGAGTACTCCACCTCTGCTTCATTCGGACCACGGATGATTAACCCGGCCTCACTCCCTTTCTCTGTGGAGGAGCCGTCCACATAGAGTACCCAGTCCAAAATTGGGCCGAGCGTCTTCTCGATTGAGAGCCGTAGGTTAGGGCTTCGCGCTGACGCTCCTTCTTTATTTGGAATGGTGCATTCGACTACGAAATCGTCTAGAGCATGTGC
Source organism: Agapanthus africanus (assembly GCA_030015575.1). Taxonomy (NCBI): domain Eukaryota; kingdom Viridiplantae; phylum Streptophyta; class Magnoliopsida; order Asparagales; family Amaryllidaceae; genus Agapanthus; species Agapanthus africanus. Next base: position 187,392,498 of record CM057341.1, read on the forward strand.
TTTGATAGCTTGCCTTGGTCGGTACTTGATATCGAATTAGGACAACTCCTATCTCCATTTCTTTAAGCGGCCCGACGATTCGGGGGAACCGAGGATATTCCCCAAGGGTCGTTCTGTGAGAACGATGATCGTGTGAGCCTGGAAATAGTGCCGGAGCATCCTGGAGGTGACGACGAGCGCCGAGACTATTTTTTCTATGCCGGGTATCTGGTATCTGCGTCCTTGAAAATGTGGCTGGTGTAGTAGACCGGTCTTTGTATTCCTTCAAATTCTCTGATGAATATGGATCCGGCAGCCTGGTCAGAGACGGCCAAATACAGTAACAGCTTGTCCCCCTCAGATGGTCGGGTGAGAAGCAGGGGGGTCGCCAGATGCGCCTTGAGCTGCTCGAAAGCGATCTGGCACTCTTCGAACCATTCAAACCCGGGGATCTTCCTTAAGGCTTTGAAGAAAAGAAGGCACTTTTCTCTGGATCTGGACATGCAGGGACTCAAAACAGCCACATTGCCCGTGAGTCGCATGATATCGACATTGCTCCTGGGTGTCTCCATGTCGATGATGGTCCTGATCTTCTCCGGGTTTTCTTCGATTCCCCAGCGAGTGACCATGAATCCAAGGAATTTCTCGCTCATGATGCCGAACGCACACTTGGCTGGATTCAGTTTCATTTTGTACTTTCGCAAGACATCAAATGTCTCGCCAAGGTCCGTGGTATGTTCGGTTGCCCGGGCAGATTTCACGAGCATGTCGTCGACGTAAACTTCCATATTTCTCCCAATTTGTGTTTTGAACAACTTTTTGACCAGCTGCTGGTACGTTGCCTCGGCGTTTTTGAGACTGAAGGGCATTACCCTGTAGCAGTAGACTCCTCGATCGGTGGTGAAGGTGGTTAGCTCTTCGTCGGCCGGATTCATTCGGATTTGATTATAACCGGAGAAGGTGTCCATGAAGCTCGGTAGTTCGTGACCGACCGAGCTGTCTACTAACTGATCTATCCGAGGGAGTGGATAGTTTTCTTTGGGGCATGCCTTGTTTAAATCGGTGAAATTGACGCACATGCACCATTTCCCGTTTACCTTTTTGACCATGACCACGTTTTCTAGCCAAGCCGAGTAGTCCAGGTTCCTGATGAAGTTTTTCGTGAGTAGTCGGTCTACCTCTTCCTCTATCGCTTTCTGTTTCATTGGTTCGAAGCTTCTTTTCTTTTGTCGGACTGGTCGGGCTTTCGGGTCGAGTCCGAGCTTATGGGAGATCATCTTAGGGTTGATCCCGGGCATGTCCGTTGGAGTCCAGGAGAACACATCAGAGTTGTTCCGAAGGAATTGGACTAGGCTGTCTCGAGCGTCCCCGGTCAAGAGTGAACCGATCTATACAGTTTGGCTGTCGTCCACTTCCTTAAGAGGAAACTCTAATAAGGCCTCCACCGGGGAACCCCGAGTCTCACTTTTGTCATCGCGTGTATCCAGGGATTCCCGAGAATCGTACGTACCTTCAGAAATATCACCTTCTTTTTCCTTGGGGAGCGTCGAGGCGAGGCAAACCCTGGCGTTTTGGTGGTCACCGTAGGCCTGGCCTATCCCCCCATCCTTTAGAGGGAATTTGAGCGCGAGGTGGTAGGTCGAGATATGAGCTTGGAAGGCGTTTAGGGTGGGGCGACTCAAGAGGATGTTATAGGACAACATGATCTTGGTGAAGAGGAAATTCACCGATATGGTTCGCGTTTTTCTTGGTTCCCCGTTGTTGAGAGGGAGGGCGATCGTTCCTTCGGCCGAAACGGAATGGTTTGTAAACCCTGAGAGGAAATGGGAGGTCGGTTGGAGGTCGGACGGGTTTAACCCCATACGCTAGAAACAGTCGTAGAACAGGATGTCTGTCGAGCTCCTTGAGTCGACTAAAATCCTCCGGACTTCATATTGGTTTACTCGGGCTGTTATCATAAGGGGATCACTGTGCGGGAGTGATATACCATGAAGATCCTCATCGGAGAAGGTGATCAGATCATTCTTCTTGCACTTCTTGTGGGATGGATCACTTAAGGTCATGACCGGCCGGAAGCGGCATGTGTCCTTGTTGCTCGGAGTCGAGCCTACAGAAACGACCATGATCTTCCCGATCGTCAACTCCACGGCAAGAGGCTGATTCGCTTGCCCCCGATCTACCTGCTGTTTGTCTCGTAGATACTTTTCCAGGTGATCGGAGTGGATCAGCTCCTTGATGTAGTCACGAAGGTGCTTGCATTTCTCAGTCGGGTGCCCCTGTGATCGAAGAAAGGCGCGGTATGGGCCGCGGAGTCGCAGACCCGGCCTCTGAGTCGCTGGTGGGAGTTTGAAAAATCTCTCGCCCTTAGCCTCCTCTAGTATCTCGGCCTGGGAGACGTTCATGGGAGTGTACTCATGAAACCTTGGGGAATACGGTTTTAAACGGTATGCCTTTTTCTTCTCTTCTCTGTCCCGTTTCTTTCGGTCCGTTCGGGCGCCGCGGGGTAAATTGGCGTTTACCTCTGACTCGAATTGGATTTCCTGTTTGGTCCAGACTTTTACTTCGGCCATGGTCTTAGGTTGCGCTAATGCAAAAGAGCTGAGCCACTCTTTGTGCCTAAGACCCGACCTCAAGGCGGTAATAACCGTTTCGTCGCGATGCTCGGGGACCTCCAGAAGGGCATTATAGAAGCGGGTGACGTTGTTGGGGTCAAAAATTACACCACGGTTGACCAAGTGAAAATCAAAGTCAACCCCAAGCCAATTAGGCCCAGGCCCAGGCCAAGTGGGCCCATGCCCAAGTCGAGCCCCATGGCTAGCCTCCCCCACGTCAATATGAAAATTATGTAATAAATAATTTTGATGTAATTTTTATGAATAAATGTAAGATAAAAGGGCATAAAGCCAAATTTTTGTAAAGCCCATTGTTCCCGCCAAAATTTTCGGCTAAGAGTTGTTCCCTTATAAAAAAGGTGGGAGAGTCCTCAAAATTTGGCCTCACGTGTTAAACACGTGGGCGCTCATATGCAAAGCATATGGGCGCTGAAAATAAAACAATTAATGGCCAAACAGGCCTCACGTGTGAGCGCTCATATGCAAAACATATAAGTGTTGAACATAAATCACCAAGGGCCAAACATGCCTCACGTGTTAAACATGTGAGCGCGCTGAACATAAACAGGCTAAAACCCACAGCAGGGGGCAAGTGTTAAACACATGAGTTCTCTTGCCTCTCTCATGCAAAGCATGTGAGCACCCTAATTTAAAATGTTCGTATCAAATTCTAGAATTAAATTCTATTTGGGAAATATGTTCTTAATCTTCTTTAAACTAGAAAGATCTTCTCTGTTAAACAGAGGACCTTTGGATCAAAAATCCAATGGTGATAATTTGATAGAATAAAAATCTATCATAGGAAAATATTTTCCTAATCTTATAACAAGAATAAAATTCTCTGTTAACAAGATATCCATATTAAGAAAATATATTTTTGATCTTGTTAAACTAAAAAGATTTGATAGAATAAAATTCTAATCTTGTTAAAACTAACATGATATTCACAATCTTGTTAAACAAACAAGAAATCTTCTCTGTTAAACAGAGAGCCTTTGGATTAAAAATCCAACGGTGAATAAAATTCACCCATTGATCTAAAATATCACGAAATCAATCATGATCTCTCAATGAGGGATTTTCTTAACAAATTAATTCTTTTTCTTCTCATATAAATAGGAGTAAGGAGAGGAGGAAAAGGACACGGAGGGAGAGGGGAAGAAAAAAATAGAGAGAGAATTTAATTTTCTAAAGAAGAGAAACCCTTCCCAAAAGCTCTCACAAAATATAGAATTTAATTCTCAAACCAAGAGTTTAACTCTTCTCAAAAAACTTAATTCTTCCTCTGGTTAAGATCTGCAGAAGCAGATCTCCCCACAAGTTGAGAATTTAATTCTCATCGGGGAGATTCTGTCATACAGATCCAAAACCCAGGGGAAAGAACTGAATCCAAAAGAGTTTAACTCTTACAAAACATATGGGAATTTAATTCCTCTGAAACCAGGGTTTAACCTTTTAAAAAGAATTTAATTCCTCAGAACTATAGAAGAACAGCCTGGTGATTCATTAGCGTTCAACGCTAGATAACAAAGCTCATGCGTTCCCACGTGAGCACCTCTAATGAACAAAAAGAATGACTGAGACTGAATCACGCGCTCCCACGTGACCCTTTAAAGGAGCGCTCAGCAATTATATGAAAAGAGGAATAAACCCAAAGACAGTTTCAATTTTAGGGTGCCTCGCGTGTTCCCACGTGACCCCCTAACAGTTGAATATAAAAAAGGGAAAAAATTCCAAGGACAACGCTCACATTTTGAAGGCGTCTCACGTGTCCGCAAGTGACCATTTGATGAACCAAGTGCTTAGCACTTATAAGTGAAAGAGGAATAAAATCCAGAGAACAGTTTCCATCTCGGGCACCTCACGTGCTGACACGTGAGCCAAGTGCTCAGAACTTTTATATATAAAAGAGGGAATCAACCTAAGCGAACAGCGCCAATGTTCAAAAAGCATCACGTGCAACACGTGAGCGATCTCAAATTCCAGTGTGCAATACTACTTTAGAGCCTCACGTGCCACACGTGAGCGCCTTCAACTTTCAGTGTTTAACACTACCTTAGAACATCACGTGGGAGCACGTGGGCACTAAAAATACATTAGTGTTTAACACTGTAACGAACCAGCTTCAACCTCAAATTGGTTAAGTTCCTCCTGAGATTAAATCTCCAAGCATACCGAGCCTCTATGCTCAGACTCGATAACTCCTAGATTTGGAATCTAGTTCAAGGGTACATCTCTCCACACATTTGATACATGTCGTTGTAATTCTTCAACGTCTTCAGAGAGGTGGAGGGTCCCAATAACCAATAATTTTTGGCGCACCCCCAAACTGGTTACATGGACTATGAGGTCCTTAAACTCATGGACTATGATGTCCTTAAACTTTACAGACTATGAGGTCTTTAAACTAGACTATTATATCTTTAAACTGGACTATGAGGTCCTTAAACTCATGGACTATGATATCCTTAAACTTGACAGACTGTGGAGTCCTTAAACTCATGGACTATGATGTCCTTAAACTTTACGGACTAGGAGGTCCTTAAACTCATGGACTATGATGTCCTTAAACACCATGGACTATGAGGTCCTTAAACTCATGGACTATGATATCCTTAAACTTTACGGACTATGAGGTCCCTAAACTCATGGACCGTAATGTCCTTAAACTAACTACGGCCCGTAATGTCCTTAAACTAAAATGATAGAGCCCAAATGCTCTTTCGCTGGATCTAAATGATCCTAAAACCCTGTTAAGTAGAGCTTAGTCTAAAATTAGACTACCGTATTCTTAACAACCATTTAAGTTGATTTTAATCTCAAACGAGATAAACGATCCTTAAATCAATCCAACTACAGATCCCTCAACTGACATTGGTTCAAGGGTACATCTCCTCACACCTCTGATATATGTCGTTGTAACTCTTCAACGTCTTCAGAGAGGTGGCGGGTCCCGACAATCAATAAACCCAATGGACCACAACGTCCCTAAACTAAACTCTATAGACTATGATGTCTTTAAAATATAGACTATGATGTCCTTAAACTCCATGGACTATGATGTCCTTAAACTTATGGACCACAACGTCCCTAAACTAAACTCTATGGACTATGAGGTCCTTAAACTCATGGACTATAATGTCCTTAAACTTTATGGACTGTGAGGTCTGTAAACTCATAGACTATGATGTCTTTAAACTTTACAGACTATGATGTCTCTAAACTGCCATGGACTATGACGTCTTTAAACCCAATGGACCGCAATGTCCTAAAACTAACTATGGACCGCAATGTCCCTAAACTAAAACAATAGAGCCCAAATGCTCTTTTGCTGGATCTAAATGATCCTATTTAGTAGATCTTAGTCTAAAATTAGACTAACGTATCCTTAACAAACGTTTAAGTTGATCTTAGTCTCAAATGAGATTAACGATCCTTAAACCCAACCCAAACCCAAATATAAGAAAATACGGATTTGGACTAATCTCCGCCCTACGGGAGACAACATAAATTAGTCTCCATATACAATCCATGGGCAACCAAAAACAAAACAAACACACACGACATGAAGTGACCATCTGGAGAAGGAGAAAGTGGTTACCGCAATACGGTAGCGTAATTAACTGCAGGGGCTTACGCCTGCAGGGAAGAGCGTTCCCACAATCAAAAACCCCTCACAGTGAGGGGGAATCTGACAAAGTCTGCTACAACGGCCGCATCCGTCTAAACCTCTGATACATGGTGCCATAAATCAACTTGGTATCTTCGGAGAGGTGGACGGATAAAACCAAATAGCATCCGCCCCCAAAATTCTGCCCGGACGTCCCAATGTCCCGGTCACATCTTTCGGCGGAGAACAGATTCTGGCACGCCCGGTGGGACCTTTTCCTCTTTCCACTCCACATTTCGTGTGTCGTGTTTTTCCCCGATCAAATAATCGCGGTATATATGTTTGTGGTTGCCCTTAGGGGAGGGGATACTGAAGCCGGCGTTTCGTCTCTATGAAGAATGGCGTTTGCTCCCACCTTAGCAACTCAGGCTCTGTCATATCTGGTGGAGTCAAGTACGGGCCACTTGCAGGCTCAAATCTCTGCAATCCCGCTCTTCAAGAAATCAACAGGCTTCTTTTTGGATCGATACTCCCACCTCCCACCCTCGGTGCCTTAACGCCGATGGGGAATCCCAAGGGAAGTCTGTCTTCCACAGACTGGTTCCCCAAGTAGCAGCTTTGCCGACGGAATCAGTCCTCAAACAACTGGCACATGCCAAGGACCAAGGTCGATGTAGGGGGCAGAATATTCAAGCTCTCAAAGGAAACAGGGGGCAGGCTCAGCAAAATCCTGAAGCTAATCAAATCCCGACAGTAAGGAACGACTAACGTCGATATCAGTGTCATACAAAATGAGATGGGGGCAATCCTCCTTATGGTCCTATTTCAACCCCAGTGGTGAATGTTGTTGTTCCAACTGGGAACAACTTCAAACTGTTGTGAAAGGTCAGACAAAATTCTCCTACCGCAATACTGAAGAAGTCTCCGCAGCCCATGGAAATCCCACGAGAGCAGAAACAAGTTCGCTCTCTGAGACAACTTTCCTCATCTATATATAAGGTGTGGAAGCAGGTGAAGGGGACTCATCCCAGGACGGACCTTGATACAGCGGTTCCTTTCAAAACCAAAGCGGCTTTTCAAAAAAAAAGAGAGGCTTAATAAAGCTCAAGTGTCCGAAACAAACTCTAAAGGCCAAGACTCCAAACACCCCAAGCCTGGGGGCATGGTAGTTCACATAGTCTACATCGTAAATTCCAAAGATGAAGTTCGAGCTTCTACTAGTCACCGACCTCAAACTCGGTCCCTGACAAAAGTTCAACTGTAACGTGAAAAGCTGCAGAAGATGCTCGCTTAGGCGGCAGCAAACGCTAATCCATCGTTTAAGGAAAATCCCAAGGGCGCACCCGAAGGAAGAATAGAGAAGGAGTAGGATAATGATTTCCTAAAGCGCGCTCTAAAAAAGAGAGATGAAGAAGCGGCAGAAATGTCCATTAAAATGAACCAGATGGCCTTTCTGATTCAGAATATGGCTGGAAAGATGGTTCAATCGGAACCACTGGCAGATGAACCACCGGTAGTCGGTCTTAAAGATAAAGATGACATTTCAAATTCTCTGCAAACCTCATCAACAGTTGAGAAGGAAATGATTCCTAAAAGAAAAGCTGGACACATATATCGCTCAGCGAATCAAAGCTCACTGCGCCAGTGAAGCCGCAAATAGGCCAATCAAGACTGGTCGACCGTATCCGGCGTGCTACGATCAAATATAGTACCCGCCAGAATACATACTTCCAACTCCATATATACAAAAGAACCGGGAATCCTCACCAGCACATCGCGCAATTTAAATCCATGTGCGGTAACACTGGAGAGAATGATATACTTCTCCTATAAAAGTTCGTCAGCTGTCTGGCGGGCATTGCCTTCGAATGGTATGAGGAACTCCCGAATGACACCGTGAATACCTTCGACGAGATAGAGATGCTCTCCTATCAAAAAATTCGCTAGTGTGAATAAACGCACTACCGTAACGACGTTGGTCAACGAAAGGGTTAAACCGAATGAGACTTGGGTTCAATATGTTACCCACAATGCATCGATGAAGTTGCCGACATAGGAATGCTCATAACCACCCTTGACCCAAATTCAAAGGCGTCCTCGTATATGGCCCTTTTCAAGCCGACGACTTTCCAAGAACTTATGGATAAAATGGCTCGATTGGATCAAATGGGTCAAGACTCTTTCTCATCCGATGATGACGAGTGAAAAGCGGAGGCAAGATGGCGTTTGTCGCCTATGCTCAACAAAATAAGCGGCTCTGAAGCAACTTGTCGCCAAAATAGCGACGATGTGGGTACTCGCTCCCCTCCCGGGATATACGCAGGGGGCATATTTCTCACTGGCTGAAGAATCTCTATGTAGAATGGGCATTTCTTCTCCAAGGACAAGAAGGATATTAAGGGGCCTACAAACAAGTCCCACAATCTAGTGGAATGCCCCGTTAAAAAAAACGGTATGTCTACATGCAAAATGGGCACGGATGAAAACCCGAAAGGGCTCCTTGAGTAAAAACAGCAGGACTGCCGGCGAGCTTATGAAAAACCGGAAGGGCGCAATCTCGTTAAAAAAAGGGGGGTATGTCCACAAGCAAAATGGGCACGAATGAAAACTCGAAAGGGCTCCGTGAGTAAAAACAGCAGGGCTACCGGCGAGTTTGCGAAAACCCGAAATGGAGCAATCTCGTTAAAAGACACTTGCGAGGCCCTCTTGACCTTGTAAGGAGCAAACTACCTGCGTGAGATCCTTACGAATCACAAAGGAGCGACACACTTAGGGATCCCCACGATTCTTAATGAGAAATTACACTTACGAGATACTCACGACTCGTAAGGAGAACCCTCTTATGAGACCCACATGGCTCATAGGATTCAAAAGCCTTAAGCTACAGGGATTTGAACCTGTTCTTAAGCCATCACATTCCCCAGATTGCCCTACAAGTGGTTCAATATTGACCCTTGTATACATTCCACGGGCACAAATAAACGTTTCCCTAACAGAGTCCCACCACTGACGAGGGATATCTTCATATGGCGAACGACACTTGTAAGTCCTCTCGACTTATAAGGAGAAAACACTCTTGTGAGATCCTTACGACTTATAAGAGACCATACACTTAAGAATTCTCACGATTCTTAAGGAAAAAATGCACTTACGTGATCCTCACGACTTGTAGGGAGAAATACCTTTATGAGACCTTTACGGCTCATGAAGTCAAAAGCCTTAGTTGATGTGATCTTAACCCTGTTTGCTAAGCCACCTTTGTTCGAACCGACAAAGGCAAATGATGATTCGCTCCTGGAAATATCCCAGCTGTAGCGATGCTGATGCTTAGATCGGCATCAAATTCTATGTCTAAACTCGCGGTTAAAATCAGCGAGCCAAAAATGCATATGAAATAGCCGAAATGATAAGGCAACTTGCAACAAAATCAGCATGTATAATATATTCATACAAAAATAGCCGAAATCATTAAGCAACTCGCAATAAAAAGCAGCGAGTAAAAAGAAAAATAGCCGAAATGATTGGGCACTGCGAAAAATAGCCGAAATGATTGGGCAATCACGACCTTCGCGATATAAAAAGCTGAAATGATAGAGTATCGCGGAAAGAAATAAAAAAAATGAAACTTTTGCCCTGCAGGTGAGTCCACATCGCCCCCTGTATACAATCTATGGGCACAAACAAAAAGGGGACCACATTTTCCCACCAGACCTTGTCAAAGAGAGAATCAGATCTCGACGGCAACATCTGCATCCCAGAAGACCAACAAGGCGTTCCTTCTCAACTCCAGCAGAATGCAGATATAACGTTAACAACCGACCTCAGGGCTGCAACCAATCGGAGCCATGACAGAGTCCCTAGTTCCAAGTCTCGACGGCAACATCTACAGCCTAGAGATCAACAGCAGCATTCTTCCTCCCTCCAGCAGGATGCAGACACGACATCAACAAACGGAGCCACGGAAAAGTCCCCTAGTTCCAAATCTCGACGGTTCACAGATAGCCTAGAGACTACTTCGGAGCTATGGCAGAGTCCTTTGTTCCAAGTCTCGACGACAACATCTACAGTCTAGAGATCAACAACAGCGTTCTTCCTCCCTCCAGCAGGATGCAGACACGACATCAACAAAAGGAGCCAAGGCAAATTCCCGTAGTTCCAAATCTCGACGGTTCACAGACAACCCAGAGACAACCTCGACACTCGTTGCAATATTGCAGACACAATGTCAACAAATGAAGCCAAGGAAAATCCCTCGCTTCAGGGTCTTGACGGCAACTCAAATGAGACCTGAAAAGACTATCGGAGATCATCCCACACCAGCGCGGAGTGGTCATGACTCATCGGGGATCCCAAACTGAGCCTAACCTCAAGTAAAAAAGCGACATGGAATATCCCTAACGCTTTCTTTTTCGATGGTAATATCACCTGGAAGATTACTTGAAGACGTCTTGTCCAGCCCCCGAAGGGATCAGAGACAGGACAGTCGCGGAGCTACTCGAACAGCAAGATTGCGTATCGAGGAATACACCAGCCAACGCGACGGTGCGACTGGTAGAAAACCCTAGTACCACAGACCCTAACGGACTTCTATTAGCAGGAGTTAACTGTGACATTAGGACATCCTTGCGATAACTTCTCGATTCGTCTCGATTCGTGGGGAAAATAATGTTCCTGCGAGAACTTCTCGATTTGACTCAACTCGTAGGGAAAAACCTTAGGCAATGGGAATAAGGACCTGTTTCCTAAGCACTGGGTCCCTGCAAATCAGTCTAAGATGGACTATTGCATACTATTCACGGGCCACACTCTCCAAAGTCGAACATCGACAAGGAGGGAAACAATCACTTACGAGTCCTCTCGACTTGTAAGGGAGAAAATTCTCTTGTGAGATCCTTACGATTCTCAAGAGAAAACGCACATAGGCATCCTCACGAATCCTAAGGAGAAAATACACCTACGGGATCCTCACAACTCGTAGGGAGAAAAGTCTTTATGAGACCCTCACGGCTCGTAAAGTTGAGAAGTCATAGGTGGCAGGTCCTAACCTTATCTCCTAAGCCATCATTGCCTTGCAGGTAAGTCCATACTGACCCCTGTATACAATCCATGGGCATAAACGAAAAGGAAGCCACATGTCCCAACAAACTCTGTCAAAGGGAAAGTCAGATTTCGACAGCAACATCTGCATCCCAGAAGACCAACAACGGCGTTCCTCCTCATGCCAGCAGGGCATGGATGCGACGCCACCAATCGGAGTCATGGCAAAGTCCCCAGTTCCAAGACTCCACGGTTCGCAGACAACCTAGAGTCATCCAATGACCCCGTCGCGGAAACACGTCAGCAAATGACCCCGTCACGGAAACACGTCATCCAATGACCCCGTCGCGGAAACACGTCATCCAATGACCCCGTCGTGGAAACACGTCATCCAATGACCCCGTCTCGAAAACACGTCATCCAATGACCCCGTCGCGGAAACACGTCATCCAATGACCCCGTTTCGGAAACACTTCATCCAATGACCCCGTCTCGGAAACACGTCATCCAATGACCCCGTCGTGGAAACACGTCAGCAAATGACCACGTCGCGGAAACACGTCAGCAAATGACCCCGTCGCGGAAATACGTCATCTAATGACCCTGTCACGGAAATACGTCATCCAATGACCACGTCTCGGAAATACGTCATCCAATGACCCCGTCGTGGAAATACGTCATCCAATGACCCCGTCGCGGAAACACGTCATCCAATGACCCCGTCGCGGAAACACGTCATCCAATGACCCTTCTCGGAAACACGTTAGCAAATGACCCCGTTGCGGAAATACGTCAGCTAATAACCCCGTCGCGGAAATACGTCATCCAATGACCCCATCGCCGAAATACGTCAGCCAATGACCCCGTCTCGGAAACACGTCAGCCAATGACCCCATCTCAGAAACACGTCAGCCAATGACTATCGCGGAAATACGTCAGTGACCCCCGTCGTGGAAACACGTCATCCAATGACCCCGTCGCTGAAAGACGTCAGCTAATGACCCCATCGCGGAAATATGTTAGCCAATGACCTCGTCGTAGAAATACGTCATTCAATGACCCCGTCTCGAAAACACATCAGCAAATGACCCTATCGCGGAAATACGTCAGCCAATGACCCCGGCGCGGAAATACGTCATCCAATGACCCCGTCGCGGAAATACGTCAGCCAATCACCTCCGTCTCGGAAATACGTCATCCAATGACCCCGTCTCGAAAATACGTCAACCCTGACACCGCAGAAAGTGGAGTACACCACAGGAGGCAGAGCACGTCAACCTAGACACCTTAAAAAGTAGAACAAGTCAACCAACCCCACGGAAATCAGTGTCCCTGGTGAAATATCTCGATTCAGGAAAATCAGTGTCCTTGACGAGAACCTCGATTCGCGTCGACCCGCAGGGAAATCGGTGTCTTTGTGGGAATCTCTCGATTTGTCTCAACCCCAGGGAAATCTGTCACGACCCGCAGGGTACGGAACGTGACTGGCACTTAAGTTTACGAAACGTCTAAAGACGTCTGTAAAATAAGTAAGTCAAAGCCCAGAAAACAAAACCAATTAAGCAAAAGAGTGAAGAAAACCCACACATTTGAAGGCAAGTTATCAATAAGTCATGTAAAACCCTTTTTAAAAACAATACCAATTTTTCCGAAAATTTCGGCAGAGTCTCCTTTGTAAATACTGGCCCCCAAAAATGGGTACAACAAAATATACATGAATCCAACAAAATAGGGCATCCCCAAGCGGGAGCTAGCTCTTCGCCACAAGGAGGTCACAAATCCCACGCAATGTAAAATGACAACAAGCATAATAATCATAATAAAGCATAAGAAAACATCATGTCGACTCAAGTGAGCTCGACCCCAAAATACAGCATAAAGTCCACAAACCTCACAGTCTAATCTCTAGGTCAATATACAATAACACTGGTAGAAACAGTAGATGGAGTACACTAGATAAAAAGAAAAATACAAGGTGGTACCAAAAATAATAACATAACCCACCTATGAGCAAATCTCGAGCTCAGGCAAAAGAGGCAAAAGAACAAGTGCGCCTGCCGCTAATGAACTGACGGAGCGGACCTGCAAAAGACTGTGGCACAACGGGGGTGAGTTTCCAACTCGTGAGTAATAAATAACATCTACAAAGGCTATCGTATGAATGCACACAAGCATCCTAGCGTCTATAATACAGGTATGACTGGATGCACTAGCAGGTGTGTATACAACATCAGTGTACGAATATGTATGCAACATGAATATCTGAGGTCTCAATAGGTATATATAAGAAATATTTTATCTCTTTTTGTTTTTGAAACTCTTTTAGAATGCCAGCATAATGTCAATGAATCGACGAAAATCGGTGTCCAGCAACGACACCCAAAAGCTGTCTCAAATCTCATAAATCCATGCCATAGTGTCTCTGGCCTCAGCCATCCGGCTGACCCATCTCAGTATCAATATCTCATCCTCTCGTGGCCCCGGTCGGTATCCTCTGGATATCCGCCGTGCCCAATGAAGTCACCGGTAGGTAATCCGTCCCCTGCCAGGCTCAACGTCATCACCATATTCCTCTTGCCCCGGGTACCTTACCGGGCCCACCATGTACCCGTGCCGGTTCCTCCACTCCTCGACACGGATTTCCAAATCCACAACAAACTCATGGTGGACGACACTTACATCACTAGAAAACCGCAATTTACATATTTTTAAAAATATAATAAGTTTAGAAATTTTGCGGCTTTCCCCCGAAATCCAGCAATATCATAAAATCTCAAGAAATCCTCATAAGTGCATATATCAATGATAATGAATGCGTATGATATCAATAATCAAGTTGCGATGTGTGATTAATGTATTAAGCATGAACAATTAATATGATGAAGTACATGCACATGAATAGCAATACTACGGTTTCATTTTTAAGGAATTAAAAGCAATAGCACAAGTTTAAGTATCAGTTGGTAAGAGGGTTAAATTTAAAGGTTATCTAGTGTGGTGGCATGGCAATTACCAGGGTGTGTGTGTAAGCATGAATAGTGCTCGTGCTGCATATAAAAACCCTGGTAATGGTGCAGGTGTCCTATGAAATGGTTTCGTATAGGTATGTCAATATAATGCATGGATGCAGCAAATAGTCAATTAAGCATTTCACCCCTAATTACTAACATTACTAAGGATCTTGTAAGTTACTAAAACTATCGGGCGGCTTGCGCCATCCAACGATAGTCCCCCGTAGATGTTACATCTACTCACCGGGATCCCTGGCTAGCTGTGTCCAATCACCGCCTTTCCCTTTCGCGCAGCGTCTGACGTCTCCGCGACCGAACCTGGAATTTACATCAATACCAAACATAAGGTTACGTATCAATAACGACGCAAAACCCCAACGAAACTACTAAAGTTCGCTAGCTAGGTACAACGTGCACAAAGTGCGCGGAACACACGCGAAAATCGCAAAAACTGCCAAAAAACGCCGATTTGGTCGCCCGGCAAAACTAAAACCCGACTACCCAAAAATCCGCACTCACGCATCCTAAAATTCGTAGGACAAGCCATTACAATCATCAAGATGTCGAAAATAATTCATCACATAATTTTTATACAAAACTAGTAAGCATTTGCATTCCAAAATCGCTGCAAAAATCGCCGATTGCGACAAAACGACTACAATCTAGCATACTCACCCAAGCACACTACAAGCAATCTACAAACACTAATTACAACACAATAGCAATGATTCCAATCCTATTTTCCATAAACAACCATTTCTTGAATTTATAACCTAGCAAATTCCAAATCAATTTCCACACTTGCAAACTTAAATTAACACAACAAAAACCCACATAAGAAAATTAACCTCTTAGATTTAGGTTAGCAAAATACTAGATAACAATTTAGGTTTAATCAACTAAATAATGTTTTCTAAACCCTAATCAACTCATTATCACGTTTCACAAACCATTCCATACACAAATCCTCTCTTGAAAATCCTAAAACAACAATTTCACACTTCTAAAATTAACTAATTTAGCAAAATTGAAAACTACATCAACAAGGTAACTATATAGATTAGTTAATTAACCACTAGATTAACTATAAAACAACTTAATTAACTATTATGGCTTTCAAACCCTAGTTAAATTTTTCAAGCAAAACCTAAGAAAACTAGATTAAAACTACACTAAATTAACACTACAACCATCTAACATAAGAAACTTAAACAAAAGAATTCAATTAGCAAGGGATTATACCTCACTAGAGATCTAGCAAGAATGGACTTTTGCTCCAAATGATGGCCTCAAGCATCAAGATCCAAGCTAGGGAGGTGAAGGAAAAGAAAGATGAAGGATGGTTTAATTGCAAGCTTTAAATTTCCAATTTTTCTTTTGAATTAAACTTGAAGAAATTGGAAGAAATGGAAAGAAAAGAGATGAAGGGGAGGGGAGCAGGTTTCGGCCAGTAGAAGAATGGGGGAGGGTGTGGGCAAGTGGGGAAAGTCATGGGTCAAGTCCACAAAAGTCAAATGCACCATACTTTATCCATTATATTTAAATAAAACCATAAACTATCTATTTCAACTCAAGAAAGCAACCCAAGAAATGAGGCCAGAAATTTCTGGACTTGGCCAGGGTTGGGCTGTCCTAGGGCTGAGGGGAAAGAGAGAGGGGTTTTACAAAAGAAATTTTATGCAAAAAGGCCCCCTACAACTCAAAAATTGCAAGTTTTAGTTCAAAATTCAATAAATTCGTTTCAAATCATAAAAATTTGTTAAAAATCAAAATAAATTACTAAAAATTTATGTTACCACTAGATTTTAATTATCATAATTTTAGAGATTAAAATTAGCCCGGAAAAATTTGTATTTATCGCTAATTTAATGTATTTTCTTACCGGCTTAAAATAATATTAAAAAATTGAAAAATTAGGGAAAATTTTTAAACGACCAGAATTTCATAATTAACTCATTAGCTACTAAAAACAAGCAATTACCTATCCATTTTATGTATAATTAGCCCTAAACTGCAAAATAGCAAGAAAGACGGTTTTCGGAAAAATACCGAATTTTCACCGAATTTCAGGAAAACACCAAAACGACTTTTCAAGACGCTACAATCTTCCCCCCTTAAAGAAATTCGGTCCCCGAATTTAAAAAAAATATAGCTACGCGTACCTTCAAAGAGATGGGGATATTTCTTCCTCATCTCGCCCTCGGTCTCCCAGGTAACCTCCTCGCTGCTCGGGCTACGCCAAAGGACCTTGACGGTTGGTATAATCTTCGACCTCAACTTCTTCACCTGCCGATCCAGGATGGCCACCGGCTGCTCTGCAAAAGAAAGGTCGCGCTCTAGCTGGACTGTCGAGTGCTGAATCGCATGCGAAGGGTCGTGAAGGTACTTGCGGAGCATCGAAACATGGAAGACGGGGTGAACATCGGGAAAGCTGGGAGGAAGAGCCAAACGATATGCAACAGCGCCAACCCGCTCGAGGATCTCGAAGGGACCTACGAATCTAGGGCTAAGCTTTCCCTTTCGCCCAAAACGCATCACGCCCTTCATCGGAGAGACCCTCAGAAAAACATGGTCGCCAACTGCGAACTCTAACCTGCGACGGCGCCTGTCTGCATACAATTTCTGCCTGCTCTGAGCCGCTCTCATCCGGTCTCGGATCAACTGTATCTTCGCTGTCGTCTCCTCAACAAGCTGCGGCCCCAAAATGCTGCTCTCGCTGAGCTCTGTCCAACAAACGGGCGATCTGCATCTCCTCCCATACAATGCCTCGAAAGGTGCCATCTGAATAGTATCCTGGAAGCTATTGTTGTAGGAGAACTCCACTAGAGGTAAATGACGATCCCAGCTACCACCAAAGTCTAAAACGCACGCTCTGAGCATGTCCTCGAGAGTATGAATGGTCCGCTCTGACTGTCCGTCGGTCTGCGGATGAAACGCTGTGCTGAAGCTCAAACGAGTGCCCAAAGCCTCTTGAAGTCTCTGCCAAAGTCGGCTGGTGAACTGAGTGCCTCGATCTGACACGATACAAGTCGGTACGCCATGTAGTCGCACGATCTCGTCAATATAGAGCTGAGCATACTGAGCGAAGCTGAAAGTCGTCTTCACTGGAAAGAAGTGAGCCGCTTTCGTCAACCTATCCACGATCACCCAGATGGAGTCGTACCCTCGACTGGTCCTGGGCAGACCCACAACGAAATCCATCGAAATCTGCTCCCATTTCCACTCTGGAATGGGTAACGGCTGTAGCTCTCCTGCGGGCCTCTGGTGCTCGGCCTTGACTTGCTGACAAGTCAGGCATCTCGAAACGAACTCCGCAATGTCCCTCTTCATCCCGTCCCACCAGTAGGTCTCTCTCATATCATGGTACATCTTGGTGGAACCGGGGTGGACACTATACACTGATCGGTGTGCCTCCTCAAGAATGTCGCGCCGCAATCCATCAGCATCTGGTACGCACAGTCTAGATCCATATCGTAGAATCCCCTGATCGTCAACCACGAACTCGGAAAATCTGCCCTGTCCCATCTGTGCCATGATCTCTGAGCAACGGTCGTCACTGCGCTGTGCCTCATATATACGGTCAAGCAACTGTGGGCGTGCACGAACATGCGCGAGCTGTCCCCCTGTCTGAGTGAACTCGAACTCAAATCGGCTGTCGCATAACATCTGCCAATCTGCTGACGACTGCATCTGCACTGCGCGCAAAAAGGATAGACTACCCCCGGGCCTCCTACTCAACGCATCTGCCACCACATTCGCCTTGCCGGGGTGATATAAGATCTCGCAGTCGTAGTCTTTCACCAACTCCATCCAACGACGCTGTCTGAGGTTCAGGTCTCGCTGCTGAAATATGTACTTTAAGCTCTTGTGATCGGTGAATATCTGACACGACTCGCCGTAAAGGTAATGCCGCCAAATCTTCAGTGCAAAGACCACTGCAGCCATCTCCAAATCATGAGTGGGGTAGTTCTGTTCATGCTTCTTCAACTGCCGAGAAGCATAAGCGATCACCCGGCCATGCTGCATCAATACGCATCATAATCCCACTCGCGAAGCATCACAGTAGACAACAAATCCGCCTGATCCCGAAGGCAAAGATAATACTGGCGCCGTAGTCAAACAAGTCCGTAGCTGCTGAAAACTGCGCTCGCACTCCTCTGTCCAAACGAAAAGAACTCCCTTCCGGGTCAAACCGGTCAACGGTGCAGCCATACGGGAGAAGTCCTGAACAAAACGCCTGTAGTAGCCCGCCAGGCCTAGAAAACTACGGATCTCAGTAACCGATGTAGGTCGGGGCCACTGCTGAACAGCCTCAATCTTCTTCGGGTCCACACAAATGCCGTCTCTCGTAACCACGTGACCCAAGAATCCGACGCTGTCCAGCCAGAAAGCACACTTGGAGAACTTCGCGAACAGCTGGTGCTCCCTCAGAGTCTGTAACGTAATCCGCAAGTGCTGCTCGTGCTCCTCTTTGCACCGGGAGTACACCAAGATATCGTCGATAAACACGATGATGAACAAGTCAAGATACAGCCTGAATGTACGGTTCATCAAATCCATAAATGCTGCTGGGGCGTTGGTGAGTCCGAACGACATCACCAAAAACTCGTAGTGGCCGTAGCGCGTGCGGAAAGCTGTCCTCGGTATATCCTCCTGTCGAACTCGCAGCTGATGGTATCCTGATCGCAAGTCGATCCTCGAAAAATACCCCGCACCCTGAAGCTGGTCGAACAAATCATCAATGCGCGGCAACGGATATCTGTTCCGAACGGTAACTTTGTTCAGCTGGCGGTATTCGATACATAAGCGCAAACTTCCATCCTTCTTCTTGACAAACAGGACCGGAGCACCCCACGGAGAAACACTCGGTCGAATAAGCCCCTTATCTAACAAATCCTGCAACTGATCCTTCAGCTCTCGAAGCTCTGCCGGGGCCATCCGATAAGGAGGTATAGAAATAGGCCCCGAACCGGGAATCAAATCAATGCAGAACTCAACATCGCGCTCAGGCGGTAGCCCAGGTAGCTCATCAGGGAAAACATCAGGGAACTCACAAACTACCGGGACCCGGTCCAACGGAACCTCTGCAGCTCGAGTATCACAAACAAACGCTAAGAATCCCTGACATCCCTTCCGCAAGAGCTGACCAGCGCGAAGAGACGAAATTAAGCTGGGAAGGGTGACACTGCGGTCTCCCTGAATAACAAGGACTGGCTCTCCCGGAAAGCTAAATCTGACTGCCTTCTCACGGCAGTCCACCGAAGCATAACAAGTGGCTAGCCAATCCATGCCCATAAGCACATCAAAGTCCAACATATCGAGGAGTATCAAATCAACTGATGAATCCCTCTCCCCGATACGAACGGAACATAAACGAAATACAAACCGAGCGACAAACGACTCGCCTACCGGAGTAACAACAACAAGCGGCTGATCTAACGACGACGACTCACGGCCCAACATCGGTGCAAAGTGTGTAGATACGTACGAATGTGTGGAACCTGGGTCGAATAATACCCGTGCGTCGAAAGAACAAACTGGCAAAGTACCTGTCACAACGGCATTGGATGCCTGCGCATCCTGCGGTGTCAAAGCAAATACTCGGGCCTGTCCTCCACCGATAGCGGGCTGACCTCGACCTCGGCCTCTGCCTCCTCGTCCTCTCTGAACAGGACCGCCGCGTCCACGGCCTCTCGGTGCACCTAACTGGCGTGGAGCATCGCCGGGGGTAGGAAGTAGGGCTCTCTGAGGAGGGGGTGGTGATGGTGGTAGGGTCACGTGCGGAACTGTCGCTGCTCCCTGTCGTCTCACCGGATAGTCTCTGACAAGATGATGCAAACTCCCGCACCCAAAACATCCTGGCGACGGCTGCTGCCCCTGGGGATAAGAACCATATAACTGTCCCCGCCCAAATCCTCTGCCAGGCCTATCTCTCGGAAAGAATCTGGCGCGCTGCCTCTGAGACGGTACCTCGGTGCGAATCCTCTTCGGCCCAGAAACGGCCGAAGTCTGTGATATGCGTGCCTCCATCCGTAATGCCGTATCCCTAGCAGCTGAATAAGTGTCGTAGTGCTGGGCGCCAATGGCAAGATATAGCTGGGCATCAAGTCCCTGTACGAACCTCTTCACCATCTTCTCCTCGGTATCCACCAAATACTGAGCATATCGGGATAACTGTGTAAACTGGATGTCATACGCAGACACCGTCATCCCAGGTGTCTTGACTAAGGCCTCGAAGCTACGAGCTCTGGCGTCACGAACGCTCTCTGGAAGGAAACGGGCTAGAAAGACCGCTGTAAACTCGGCCCAAGTCATAGGCGGCAGACCTGCAGCTCGACCTCTCAAGACTGACTCCCACCATGTCTGCGCGAGACCCTCTAGTCGGAAACTCGCAAGCTCTACCCATCGATCATCCGAACATCTCAGCGAACGGCAGATCCTGGCTAAACTGTCAAGGAACGTCTGTGGGTCCTCCGCTGCCTCGGTGCCGGTGAATACTGGAGGTCTCAGCCTCATGAAATCCTGTAGTGAAACCGGAATGGCCACGGTGGTAGTAGTAGGAGCAGGTATCATGGTCGTCTGTGATGTAGTAGGTACGTCATCCGGCCTCGGTGTACGACTGGCTGCAACTAGGGATCCTACCATCTGACGTAGCTCCTACATGCCTCCCATCATCTGTCGCAACTCCTCCATACCAGTCTCGAGCCTATCCATACGGCCTGGGGAAGGTGGATCGGTCTGTCCCTGCGGCGTAGGCATACCACCCTGCTCAGTCCTAGCCTCGGACGAGCCAGCTCGAATCTCGTCTCTGGCGGCAGCCCTCTGTGCCCTCGTAGCCTTCGGCGGCATAGTGGCTGTTACAGGAAAACGGATAGTAAGGACAGTGCAATAGGATCATAGGATACACGGAATTGAAGAAGGAATTTTTCAAGCAAGTATATCCTAAAGTCACTTAGGCGGAGTACCGTATCGTAAGTATGCCGCGGACATACGCACGCTACGTCACCCTGCTTAAGTCACTTACTCCATCTACCAAGGGTCATCCTACACTCACAAAGGTAAAACCTATCGCTCTGATACCAACTTTGTCACGACCCGCAGGGTACGGAACGTGACTGGCACTTAAGTTTACGAAACGTCTAAAGACGTCTGTAAAATAAGTAAGCCAAAGCCCAGAAAACAAAACCAATTAAGCAAAAGAGTGAAGAAAACCCAAACATTTGAAGGCAAGTTATCAATAAGTCATGTAAAACCCTTTTTAAAAACAATACCAATTTTTCCGAAAATTTCGGCAGAGTCTCCTTTGTAAATACTGGCCCCCAAAAATGGGTACAACAAAATATACATGAATCCAACAAAATAGGGCATCCCCAAGAGGGAGCTAGCTCTTCGCCACAAGGCGGTCATAAATCCCACGCAATGTAAAATGACAACAAGCATAATAATCATAATAAAGCATAAGAAAACATCATGTCGACTCAAGTGAGCTCGACCCCAAAATACAGCATAAAGTCCACAAACCTCACAGTCTCATCTCTATGTCAATATACAATAACACTGGTAGAAACAGTAGATGGAGTACACTAGATACAAAGAAAAATACAAGGTGGTACCAAAAATAATAACATAACCCACCTATGAGCAAATCTCGAGCTCAGGCAAAAGAGGCAAAAGAACAAGTGCGCCTGCCGCTAATGAACTGACGGAGCGGACCTGCAAAAGACTGTGGCACAACGGGGGTAAGTTGCCAACTCGTGAGTAATAAATAACATCTACAAAGGCTATCGTATGCATGCACACAAGCATCCTAGCGTCTATAATACAGGTATGACTGGATGCACTAGCAGGTGTGTATACAACATCAGTGTACGAATATGTATGCAACATGAATATCTGAGGTCTCAATAGGTATATATAAGAAATATTTTATCTCTTTTTGTTTTTGAAACTCTTTTAGAATGCCAGCATAATGTCAATGAATCGACGAAAATCGGTGTCCAGCAACGACACCCAAAAGCTGTCTCAAATCTCATAAATCCATGCCATAGTGTCTCTGGCCTCAGCCATCCGGCTGACCCATCTCAGTATCAATATCTCATCCTCTCGCGGCCCCGGTCGGTATCCTCTGGATATCCGCCGTGCCCAATGAAGTCACCGGTAGGTAATCCGTCCCCTGCCAGGCTCAACGTCATCACCACATTCCTCTTGTCCCGGGATACCTTACCGGGCCCACCATGTACCCATGCCGGTTCCTCCACTCCTCGACATGGATTTCCAAATCCACAGCAAACTCATGGTGGACGACACTTACATCACTAGAAAACCGCAATTTACATATTTTTAAAAATATAATAAGTTTAGAAATTTTGCGGCTTTCCCCCGAAATCCAGCAATATCATAAAATCTCAAGAAATCCTCATAAGTGCATATATCAATGATAATGAATGCGTATGATATCAATAATCAAGTTGCGATGTGTGATTAATGTATTAAGCATGAACAATTAATATGATGAAGTACATGCACATGAATAGCAATACTACGGTTTCATTTTTAAGGAATTAAAAGCAATAGCACAAGTTTAAGTATCAATTGGTAAGAGGGTTAAATTTAAAGGTTATCTAGTGTGGTGGCATGGCAATTACCAGGGTGTGTGTGTAAGCATGAATAGTGCTCGTGCTGCATATAAAAACCCTGGTAATGGTGCAAGTGTCCTATGAAATGGTTTCGTATAGGTATGTCAATATAATGCATGGATGCAGCAAATAGTCAATTAAGCATTTCACCCCTAATTACTAACATTACTAAGGATCTTGTAAGTTACTAAAACTATCGGACGGCTTGCGCCATCCAACGATAGTCCCCCGTAGATGTTACATCTACTCACCGGGATCCCTGGCTAGCTGTGTCCAATCACCGCCTTTCCCTTTCGCGCCGCGTCTGACGTCTCCGCGACCGAACCTGGAATTTACATCAATACCAAACATAAGGTTACGTATCAATAACGACGCAAAACCCCAACGAAACTACTAAAGTTCGCTAGCTAGGTACAACGTGCACAAAGTGCGCGGAACACACGCGAAAATCGCAAAAACTGCCAAAAAACGCCGATTTGGTCGCCCGGCAAAACTAAAACCCGACTACCCAAAAATCCGCACTCACGCATCCTAAAATTCGTAGGACAAGCCATTACAATCATCAAGATGTCGAAAATAATTCATCACATAATTTTTATACAAAACTAGTAAGCATTTGCATTCCAAAATCGGTGCAAAAATCGCCGATTGCGACAAAACGACTACAATCTAGCATACTCACCCAAGCACACTACAAGCAATCTACAAACACTAATTACAACACAATAGCAATGATTCCAATCCTATTTTCCATAAACAACCATTTCTTGAATTTATAACCTAGCAAATTCCAAATCAATTTCCACACTTGCAAACTTAAATTAACACAACAAAAACCCACATAAGAAAATTAACCTCTTAGATTTAGGTTAGCAAAATACTAGATAACAATTTAGGTTTAATCAACTAAATAATGTTTTCTAAACCCTAATCAACTCATTATCATGTTTCACAAACCATTCCATACACAAATCCTCTCTTGAAAATCCTAAAACAACAATTTCACACTTCTAAAATTAACTAATTTAGCAAAATTGAAAACTACATCAACAAGGTAACTATATAGATTAGTTAATTAACCACTAGATTAACTATAAAACAACTTAATTAACTATTATGGCTTTCAAACCCTAGTTAAATTTTTCAAGCAAAATCTAAGAAAACTAGATTAAAACTACACTAAATTAACACTACAACCATCTAACATAAGAAACTTAAACAAAAGAATTCAATTAGCAAGGGATTATACCTCACTAGAGATCTAGCAAGAATGGACTTTTGCTCCAAATGATGGCCTCAAGTATCAAGATCCAAGCTAGGGAGGTGAAGGAAAAGAAAGATGAAGGATGGTTTAATTGCAAGCTTTAAATTTCTAATTTTTCTTTTGAATTAAACTTGAAGAAATTGGAAGAAATGGAAAGAAAAGAGATGAAGGGGAGGGGAGCAGGTTTCGGCCAGTAGAAGAATGGGGGAGGGTGTGGGCAAGTGGGGAAAGTCATGGGTCAAGTCCACAAAAGTCAAATGCACCATACTTTATCCATTATATTTAAATAAAACCATAAACTATCTATTTCAACTCAAGAAAGCAACCCAAGAAATGAGGCCAGAAATTTCTGGACTTGGCCAGGGTTGGGCTGTCCTAAGGCTGAGGGGAAAGAGAGAGGGGTTTTACAAAAGAAATTTTATGCAAAAAGGCCCCCTACAACTCAAAAATTGCAAGTTTTAGCTCAAAATTCAATAAATTCGTTTCAAATCATAAAAATTTGTTAAAAATCAAAATAAATTACTAAAAATTTATGTTACCACTAGATTTTAATTATAATAATTTTAGAGATTAAAATTAGCCCGGAAAAATTTGTATTTATCGCTAATTTAATGTATTTTCTTACCGGCTTAAAATAATATTAAAAAATTGAAAAATTAGGGAAAATTTTTAAACGACCAGAATTTCATAATTAACTCATTAGCTACTAAAAACAAGCAATTACCTATCCATTTTAGGTATAATTAGCCCTAAACTGCAAAATAGCAAGAAAGACGGTTTTCGGAAAAATACCGAATTTTCACCGAATTTCAGGAAAACACCAAAACGACTTTTCAAGACGCTACAAAATCAGTGTCCTTGGCTAAACCTCTCGACCTCAGGGAAATCGGCGTCCTTGGCGAGAACCTCGATTCGCGTCGACTCGCAAGGAAATCAGTGTCTTTGCAGGAATCTCTCGATTCGTCTCAACCCCAAGGAAATCAGTGTCCTTGGCGAAATATCTCGATTCAGGGAAATCAGCGTCCTTGATGAGAACCTCTCGATTCGCGTCGACCCGCAAGGAAATCAGTGTCTTTGCAGGAATACCTCGATTCGTCTCAACCACCAGGGAAATCAGTGTCTTTGACAAATTTCTCGGTTCAGGGAAATCAGTGTCCTTGACGAGAACCTCGATTCGCGTCGACCCGCAGGAAAATCGGTGTCTTTGTATGAATCTCTCGATTCTTCTCAACCCCAGGGAAATCGGTGTCTTTGGCTAAACCTCTCGACCTCAGGGAAATCAGCATTCTTGGTGAGAACCTTGATTCACGTCGACTCGCAAGGAAATCAGTGTCTTTGCAGGAATCTCTCGATTCGTCTCAACCCCAGGGAAATCAGTGTCCTTGGCGAAATATCTCGACTCAGGGAAATCAATGTCCTTGGAAGAATATTTCGATTCAGGGAAATCAACGTCCTTGACGAGAACCTCTCGATTCGTTTCGACCCGCAGGGAAATCAATGTCTTTGCAGGAATCTCTCGATTCGTATTGACCTGCAGGGAAATTGGTGTCCCCGAGCATGAAAAAAATTCTCTTGTGAGATCCTTACGACCCTCAAGAGAAAACGCACTTAGGAGTCCTCACGACCCCTAAGAAGAAAATACACCTACGGGATCCTCTCGACCCGTAGGGAGAAAAGTCTTTATGAGACCCTTATGGCTCATAAAGTTGAAAAGTCTTAGGTGGCAGATCCTAACCCTGTCTCTTAAGCAATCACTACCCTGTAAGGAGGTCAAGGTGGACTATCTACGGGCTACATTTGCCAAAACCACATTCGCCAATGAAATAAAGAAGCTACTTACGGGTCCTGAAAATCCCCGAGTGAGATCCTTACGATTCACGGAGGCGATGAACACTTAAAATTCTCACGATTTCTAGGGAGAATTTGCACCTACGAGATCCTCTCGACTTGTAGGGAGAAAAACCTTCTTGAGACCCTTACGGCTTATGAAGATGGAAAAAGTCTTAGGCTACAAGGACCCTAAACTTGTCTCCCAAGCCATCAATTCTAAGGTCACACATTACTTTGCACTACTTCACCCGCGTACATGCTTACGTGGGCAAAGTAGTGGGGGCATTTGTTCTCGCCAAAATTTTCGGCCAAGAGTTATTTGTTCCCTTATAAAAAAAGGGGAGAGTCCTCAAAATTTGGCCTCACGTGGGCACTCAAATGCAAAGCATACGGGCACTGAAAATAAAACAATTAATGGCCAAACATGACTCACGTGTAAACCACGTGAGCGCTCATATGCAAAATATAAGTGCTGAACATAAATCACCAAGGGCCAAACATGCCTCACGTGTTAAACATGTGAGCGTGCTGAACATAAATAGGCTAAAACCCACAGCAGGGGTCACGTGTTAAACATATGAGTTCTCTTGCCTCGCACATGCAAAGCATGTGAGCACCCTAATTTAAAATGTTCCTATCAAATTCTAGAATTAAATTCTATTTGGGAAATATTTTCTTGATCTTCTTTAAACTAGAAAGATCTTCTCTGTTAAACAGAGGGCATTTGGATCAAAAATCCAATGGTGATCATTTGATAGAATAAAAATCTATCATAGGAAAATATTTTCCTAATCTTATAACAAGAATAAAATTCTCTGTTAACAAGATATGCATATTAAGAAAATATATTTATGATCTTGTTAAACTAAAAAGATTTGATAGAATAAAATTCTAATCTTGTTAAAACTAACATGATATTCACAATCTTGTTAAACAAACAAAAAATCTTCTCTGTTAAACAGAGAGCCTTTGGATTAAAAATCTAACGGTGAATAAAATTCACCCATTGATCTAAAAGATCACGAAATCAGTCATGATCTCTCAATGATGGATTTTCTTAACAAATTGATTCTTTTTCTTCTCATATAAATAGGAGCAAGGAGAGGAGGAAAAGGACACGGAAGGAGAGGGGGGAAAAATAGAGAGAGAATTTAATTCTCTAAAGAAGAGGAACCCCTCACAAAAGCTCTCACAAAAAAGAGAATTTAATTCTCAAACCAAGAGTTTAACTCTTCTCAAAGAACTTAGTTCTTCCTCTGGTTAAGATTTGCAGAAGCAGATCTCCCTATAAGTTGAGAATTTAATTCTCATCGGGAAGATTCTGTCATACAGATCCAAAACCCAGGGGAAAGAACTGAATCCAAAAGAGATTAACTCTTACAAAACATATGGAAATTTAATTCCTCTGAAACTAGGGTTTAACCTTTTAAAAAGAATTTAATTCCTCAGAACCATAGAAGAACAGCCTGGTGATTCATTAGCGTTCAACGCTATATAACAAAGCTCACGTGTTCCCACGTGAGCACCTCTGATGAACAAAAAGAATGACTGAGACTGAATCACGTGCTCCCACGTGACCCTTTAAAGCGAGCGCTCAGCAATTACATGAAAAGAGGAATAAACCCAAAGACAGTTTCAATTTTAAGGCACCTCACATGTTCCCACGTGACCCCCGAACAGTTGTATATAAAAAAGGGGGAAATTCCAAGGACATCGCTCACATTTTTATGGCGCCTCACGTGACCATTTGATGAACCAAGTGCCTAGCACTTATAAGTGAAAGAGGAATAAAATTCAGAGAACAGTTCCCATATCGGGCGCCGCACGTGCTCACACGTGAGCCAAGTGCTCAGCACTTTTATATATAAAAGAGGGAATCGATCCAAGCGAACAGCGCCAACTTTCAAGAAGTATCACGTGCAACACACGAGCGATCTCAAATTCCAGTGTGCAATACTACTTTAGAGCCTCACGTTCTACACGTGAGCGCCTTCAACTTTCAGTGTTTAACACTGCCTTAGAACATCATGTAGGAGAACGTGGGCACTAAAAATACATTAGTGTTTAACACTGTAACAAACGAGCTTCAACCTCAAATTGGTTAAGTTCCTCCTGATATTAAATCTCCAAACATACCGAGCCTTTATGCTCAGACTCGATAACTCATAGATTTGGAATCTGTTTCAAGGGTACATCTCTCCACACATCTGATACATGTCGTTGTAATTCTTCAACGTCTTCAGAGAGGTGGAGGGTGCCAATAACCAATAACTTTTGGCGCACCCCCAAACTGGTTAAACCAGAACCCCATAGACTATGAGGTCCTTAAACTCATGGACTATGATGTCCTTAAACTTTACAGAGTATGGGGTCTTTAAACTAGACTATGATGTCTTTAAACTGGACTATGATATCCTTAAACTTTATGGACTGTAGGGTCCTTAAACTCATGGACTATGATTTCCTTAAACTTTACAGACTAGGAGGTCCTTAAACTATGGACTATGATGTTCTTAAACTCCATGGACTATGAGGTCCTTAAACTCCATGGACTATGAGGTCCTTAAACTCATGAACTATGATGTCATTAAACTTTAAGGACTATGAGGTCCCTAAACTCATGGACCGTAATGTCCTTAAACTAACTACGGACCGTAATGTCCTTAAACTAACTACGGACTGTAACGTCCTTAAACTAAAACGATAGAGCCCAAATGCTCTTTCGCTGGATCTAAATGATCCTAAAACCCTGTTAAGTAGAGCTTAGTCTAAAATTAGACTAACATATCCTTAAAAACCATTTAAGTTGATTTTAATCTCAAACGAGATTAACGATCCTTAAATCAATCCAACTACAGATCCCTCAACAGACATTGGTTCAAGGGTACATCTCCTCAGACCTTTGATATATGTCGTTGTAACTCTTCAACGTCTTCAGAGAGGTGGCGGGTCTAGACAATCAATAAACCCAATGGACCGCAACGTTCCTAAACTAAATTCTATAGACTATGACATCTTTAAACTATGGACTATGATGTCCTTAAACTCCATGGACTATGATTTCCTTAAACTTATGAACCGCAACGTCCCTAAACTAAACTCTATGGACTATGAGTTCCTTAAACTCATGGACTATGATGTCCTTAAATTTTATGGACTGTGAGGTCCGTAAACTCATAGACTATGATGTATTTAAACTTTACATACTATGATGTCTCTAAACTGCTATGGACTATGACGTCCTTAAACCCAGTGGACCGCAATGTCCTAAAACTAACTATGGACCGCAATGTCCCTAAACTATAACAATAGAGCCCAAATGCTCTTTTGTTGGATCTAAATGATCCTGTTAAGTAGTCTTAGTCTAAAATTAGACTAACGTATCCTTAACAAACGTTTAAGTTGATCTTAGTCTCAAATGAGATTAACGATCCTTAAACCCAACCCAAACCCAAATCTAAGAAAATACGGAATTGGACTAATCCCGGCCCTACGGGCGACAACATAAATTAGTCTCCGTATACAATCCACGAGCAACCAAAAACAAAACAAACATACACGACACGAAGTGACCATCTGGAGAAGGAGAAAGTGGTTACCGCGATGCGGTAGCGTAATTAACTGCAGGGGCTTGTGCCTGCAGGAAAGAGCGTCCCCACAATCAAAAACCCCTCACAATGAGGGGGAATCTGACGAAGTCTGCTACAACGGCCGCATCCGTCTAAACCTCCGATAAATGGTGCCATAAATCAACTTGGCATCTTCGAAGAGGTGGATGGATAAAACCAAATATTATCTGCCCCCAAAATTCAGGCCGTACGTCTCAACGTCCCGGTCGCATCTTTCGACGGAGAACACCCATGGCTCATGTGCAAAAAGAAGTAAGCACATGAGACATAGGATGGGCAAAATGCCATTTTGTAAAGCCCAAGGGGCTATGGGTAAATTTGTAAGCCTATAAAAGGCAACATGATGATGAAATGAAGGACAATAATTTATTCCCCTCAAAATTTAGGGTTTCTGTGCCTCCTTCCCTTCCTCATGGTTCTAAAACTTTCTCCCATTTTGAATTAAATCAAGAGTTTAACTCTTTCTTTTAAAAAAAAACAGTTTTTCACCATCAAACCCTTGGAGGGAAATTCAGATCTTCCATCAGATCTCAAAAAGGGGAGATTTTTAAATCTCACCCCCTTTCTCCAAGATCCGGCCAACCGAGAGGAAGAAGAAAGAGACCCATCTCCAAAAATCCCATCTTAAAAAGATCCAAGGCTTAAAAGAAGATCCATGGCCAAAGGGAAGAAAAAGGGGTCCCCTTTGATCATTTCCAAAGATTTCTAGGAGTTTAACTCCATTTAAGATCTGAATGATTCGAAAAAGTTTGTTTGTAGTAGTTAACCGCAATCAATAACGGTGTCGCGTGTAGCTAGACCGAGATGAGTACGGGTCGTCCTCAGGGAAACGTTGAATCTTTTACTCTTACTTTAGTTGTGTTGAAAAAGAGGAGGAATAAAGAATTTTGTGAATGGTTTCTAGATCTACGTTAAGCAAGATTGCAAAAATATAGATCTAGATTATTTTAGGGATGTAGTTAATATAATAAGAGGACTTGTAGGGTTCGTTAGGATTTAGTAGTTATGGATGATTAATTAAAAGTTACCCTTTTTATCCTTTAATAGATTTAAAACTAGAACGACGGTGATGCGTGTAGATTAGGGTTTCTGGAGGGAAAAGGAATCCCACTCTTAACCCTTATCTCGACACGGAACTCCGTTCATATCTAGCCTTTACCAAAACAATCATTAATCTAATCTCTAATCGCGGTCGGGACTAACAAAGAATTGTTAGCGCGCCCGATTAGGATGTTAATGATTCTTTTGATAAAGTTCATAAACTTTATAGGACTTAAAAAAAGGTTTAGGGATGTTCATCATCCATTAGCCTACCCTAATCCTACGAACCCTAACAAGCGGAGAATTACTCGCGCATGTTGGGAGAAAAAGAGATGGAAAGAAATTGCATAATTAAACTACGAAGAAATAGAATAAGAAAAAGAAAGCTACCTTTATTAATCAACAATATTCATTACACTTGAATCCTTAGAAAATGATTACAATTTCTAGTTGCTTCTCGATCTCTTCTAAGGAGGTAGACGAACAGTTGATGATCAGCCTGGATGCGTGAGCCGTTTGGTACTTCGTGATCTCGTCGGCTTGATGATTTTTCCAAGAGGCTCTCGGTCCATATTTATAGTCCTAAAGCCAGAAACCTTGCTTCCAAATTAGGAAGATAACAGTATAGATTCACCCAAGAAAATTGCAACCTCTATCTCCTAAATCTTGCCGCGGATCCGCGGCCCAAGGGGGGTATGGTCGCGGATCCGCGGCCATATGATCTCGGCCTTTGATCATTTTCTTGGGGCTTCCTCTATATGACATGTGGTGTTCTCTGGAATCTTTGGATGTTTGAAATCTTCTCTTAATTACTGCCAGACTTGATCTCCAAGTTTTGCTTTCTTAATTAGGCAAGTTTTTCTTTAACAACTTGATTTCTTGGAAAAAATCTGCACAACAACTTGGAAAAATTCTGCACAACAACTCAAATAATATTTAGTAGACTTTTTCTTCTTAGGATTTGGTCAATAATATTATTTGCATACATTTTCCTACCAAATACTAATTATAATATATCAACACATGGAAAATATTATTTTTACAGATAAACCCCCATATGTATGATATATTATAATAAAGACATTTTTTAATATGGAAATGGTAGGAAAAATGTAATAACAAATGTGCAATTTTATCAACTGAACAAATACCCCCAAACTTATCTTTGATCGTCCCGAGCAAACTAGTTTATTCAAGAGAAGGAGAAAAAGAAAGAAGAAAACTAAGCACACTTTCGTAGGCAAACACGATTGCACTGAGCACGTGCAACAAGCCGTTAAACCTCTAGGTGTCCCTAGTAGGAGGAGTGTTGTCTCCTGAGGGTTTTCAGCGGATTACACCCACAAAATCCTATAATAAAAGAGAGATGGTGAAATTTACATATAAAGATAAGAACCATAAAAGAAAGACTTTGAAAATAAGAGTTTCCAACTAATACTAGCTTTTCAGTTGTTATGAGCCCTATCTTAATAGTCATGAAAAGATGTTAGAAATCACATCATCCCTTAATAAAACATCGTATTATTCTTCATTCCTACCTTTCATCCAAGCATTGATCATATAACCCTATGTGTGTGTAAAGAACATCCCTACACTCGGAGAATTCAATTCAAGCTATCATACTCTTGTCCATCTACCTCAGTATTTTTTAATTTGATGAATATTTAGATTTGCTCACACATTTTCATGCGACCGTTAATACTTCTTGAGGTACTAACCGAACGATTACTCATGTACTTGCTGATTAGGTGATAGTATTTTCCTCGTCTTGCACCACCTAAGGCTTAGCAGTGACTCCCAGGCCAGTTGGTCTAAGGCACTAGGTGATGAAGCACCCTTGCTATATTTTTTTATTGTTGCCTTGGCGATAACAAAACCAGTGTTCATTTTTCTTTTCACCATATTTATATTTTCTTCATTTATTATTTCCTTCATACTTTGGCTTTTAGACAAGAGCATTTCAAGGTATCCTCTACTATCCCGAGTTTCAAGACGTGTGTAAGTGCGTATAGTAGGGTATCAACATTCAAATGTTTGGCTTCCAGAATAGAAACTATTTTTCAGACTTATTTTTATCCTCAGATTAGTGACTTCCTTCATCTTACTAACCCTTGGGACAATAGCTCATAACTACTTATTACTAGTTCGTTTAAGAAAACTTCTAATTTTCTTGGTTTTCTTAAACTATTCATATATTTCATATATAATTTTTCACTTTCTATTCTTTTATTATCAAAAAAATTTTTGTAAATTTTTTTTTTTGAAAATGTTGTGCTTATGCAAAATATGATGCAAATTGATGTGTAAATAAGCACAAACCTCCCCCAAACCTGTTTACAGCAGTGTCCTCACTGATGTCATCCGTTAAGCTCAAAAACCTGTAGACTTGGGAGGAAAAAAAGGGGACAAGAAATAATGCAAGTGAAATCCTCCCCCAAACTTATTTCTTGGCTCACAATCTTATAAAAAATTCTTTTCAAGAGCCAAAATATACCCCCCCTAAACTTGAGTTAAACAATGTTAATCTTTTAAAATCACACGAGGGGGTCAAAGTTATTGGTCAATGCCAAGCTTTGCAAAGACCAAAATTCAACACCAACCATTCAAAAAATTTATCGATAAAGCACCAAGGTTGGTGGAAGAACATGTCACCTTTCGACGTGAAGAAGTGGGGAGGTGATAAGAGGTGTAATGGAAAAGGATTGCGTCTCAATTTGGAGAGACAGCACAGTGATAGTAATGATGGATTACTCGCATTATCATGATTGTCCAGAAGAAGGGGTGGAGGTTCAATTTCTTTGTCTTGGAGTTGATTCATCTCAACACCCGTGTCTTGTAAAAATGCGAGTTCATCAGCGAAAATTTTCTCAAAGCTTTCGTCGATACCCCTAAGAATGATGTCATCAGAAAAAATGGGGTGATCGTCAGACTCAATAAAAAGTTCCTCATCAGCGTTGGATGTTGACCCGGACAACTTGGTGGAAGAGTCCGTGTATGTATAATACATGGTTGGGTCAAGCAACAACATATGAAAAGAGTCGGTATCATGAGGTTGATCAAATTCGCTGCTGTCGACATCCATTAATTCGACAGAACACACATGAGCATAGGGTTTGGAGGGTTCACTTCCCAACTTGTAAATATTAAGCTCAATTGACTTCTTTCCAAAGGATAGGGTCATAGAGCCGTTTCTACAATTGATTACTGCGTTGGAAGTGGCCAAAAAGGGTCGACCAAGGATCACCGGAATTTGGTTCCGTGGGTTCGCTACAGGTTGTGTATCTATAACGATAAAGTCCACAGGGATTATAAATTCCCCGACTTTGATTAACACATCCTCTAGCTCACCCCTAGGTTGGGCGATAGATCGATCGGTCATCTGAAGAGTGCAATGCGCCGGTTTTAACTCTCCAATCCCTAATTGCTCATAAGCAGAATACGGAAGCAAGTTGACACTAGCACCTAAATCGAGTAGAGCACGATTGATATTTTTACCCCCAATAGAAATAGAAATTGTAGGACTTCCGGGGTCCTTTCGTTTATTAGGTAGTTGTTGTGTAAAAGCAGTGCTCACATTACTCGTAAGGAAGACTTTTTTAGGTACTTGAACTTTTCTCTTCCTAATGCACAAGTCCTTTAGGATTTTCGCATAAGATGGAACTTGTTGAATAGCATCTAGGAGAGGAATGTTTATATTAACTTGCTTAAAAATTTCCACAATCTTCTCCATTTGTGGACTTGGTCTGTTGCCCCTTAACCTGTTTGGATAAGGTGCTTTATCAATAAGGGTTTGGTCCAACATTGGAGAGGATTGTGGGGATGGAGTGGATCCCAGAATTGGAGTGGGGATCGTTTTAGGTAGATTCGAGGAAATGGGCGAAGGGTTCGAGGCTTGGGGAAAACGGAGAATAGGCTCGGATGAAGGTGGGAGACTAGACGAATTAGGGGAAGAAGAAGAAGCTGGGGGTATCATTGGTGTCACTAACATCATCACATTGCTCACCCACTCGGTTATTCAGCACTTTTCCCGATCTTAACGTAGTAACGGCACTCACATTATAACTTTGTGAGTGGCCAGGATTAGGTATGGGTTGAGATGGGAGTTTCCCTTTCTCTCTCGCACTCATTGCGGCGTTTAACTGTGTAATTTGGTTTTCTATCGATTTAATACTCTCACCGTGGGAGGCGGAGTTTTTCGTTAGGGTATCAATAGAAGACTTCATATCAGCCGATATTTGAATGGTATGTTTCATAAACATATCCAAAGTTTGTGAGAGTGAAGAGTTTTCAGTACCGGCCACTTGTGGTGTAGAAGTGTTGGCCGGATTTTGAAAATTTTATGTTTGAAAGGGGAGCTGACTTTGTAGTTGTGGTTGCTGTGGAGGAGGTCTTTGATAATTGCTTTGGAACTGATTTTGATTTTGAGGTTGGTTTTGGTTCCAAGCAAAGTTAGGATGATTCCTCCATCCTTGATTGTACGTGGAAGAATAAGGATCGTTTCTAGGTCGCTGCTGAAAAGCAGCATTAGTTTGAAACGATGCATTCATAGGACATTCTTCCGTTAAGTGTGAAGGATCTGAACAACAACCACAGACGGTCTTGGAAAGCGTGACCTGATTTAGGGAGACTGATGAAAATTTGTTCTCAATAGCGTCGAGTTTCTTCTGCATCGCTGCCATTTCGGCTTTCACTGCGATGGAAACATCGAGCTGGTGAATACCTCCCCTAGATGAAGGTGGTCTTACGCTTTCCCACTGCAAAATGTTTTCAGCGACATCTTCCAGATATTTCCAAGCTTCGCCATCGTCTTTGGACATGAAATTGCATTGACACATTGTTTCAAGCATCTGCTTTGTCGCTGGATTAATGCTCTCATATATAATCCGACATAAATCCCATCTTTGTATTTCATGATGAGGACATTGGACAAGCAGATCCTTGAAACGTTCAAAGCACTTCCAAAATGGTTCATTGGGAAGCTAGGTGAACTGATTGATCTCGCTCCTAATATGGGTAGTCTTATGGTTTGGGTAAAACTTCTTAAGAAATGCTATGACGAATTCATCCCAATTAGTGATAGAGTGTGCGGCAGTATTATAAAGCCATTTTTCTGCCAAGTCGCACAATGTGAATGGGAGAAGATGCAAGCGCATAGCATCGACAGTCAACTGTGAAGTACCCATCATTGCGCATACGTTCTCGAATTTGGTGATGAAAACGTACGCGTCTTCCGACTCAAGCCCGTGAAATTTGGGCAGCAGGTTGATGTAGTGGGGTTTAATTTCAAAATTATCCCCGTTAGCTGGTGGAAGAGATAGACAAGTGGGAAGAGGACCACGGATAAGATAGCATCTCTCTTGGAGAGAGATGCGCGGTGGATTCTGCGCACCTACGGGCGGTGGCAGCGTGGTGTTATACTCTGATGGAGTGCCGTCCATCTCGGTCGTGGTGTGTGGTAGGGGAAAAGAAGATGAAGAAGTACCGACTTCGGCGTCGATAGTAGGAACGCGGACAAGACAGGCACTAGGATCCCGTGTCCAGCCGAGCATGCACTAAGCGGGTTTAGTGCAAGTGGCAGCGTGTGTGTGATTTAAAATTGGTCTGTTTTGAAAAAAGTGGGACACAAGAAAAATCACTCTAAAATGCACAAGCAACCCTAGAACTAAGGTCACCTAGGTCCAGTCTCTAGACCGCTCCTAGACTTCCAAAGGACAAGCCGCATGATCAATCCTCTACCGCCTCTGTACTACCCTTGTAGCCAGGTAAGTGCCAGGTAAGTGGGAAGGAACCACAGTAGTGGGCCTAATTAAAAACCACTAGCCTTTGACACACTTGCCTAGGCACTACAAAACTAATGCGGATAAACGATAGATTATCCACGACCTTCCACTGTCCTTATTGAGCGCGACAGTCCTTAGAGTCTGGTCTAGATATTTTTTAAATTAATGAAGGGTTGATGCAGATACTCGGTTTGTGATTTGTGGGGCTTAGGAAGGGTGATGAAATCCCCACCTAATCTTGATTTTGTCTTTTCCCCTTAAAGTCCGTATTAAAATATGCAAAACAAAACCAATCACAAAACTTTTGCAAAAAGATTTTTGAGCAGCGCTATTTTGCAAAGAATCCTGCAGAAAATAGATTTTATTGGATTTGAGAGGAGAGAGAAGGAGTTGGGAAAGATACCAGAGGAGTTTGGAACCCTAGATCTCCTGTTTCCTCAAGTCTATGACTCCAGATCTCCTTGCAAAAATTCACGCACAAATCGTTAAATATGCAATTTGCAGTTTAGTTTTAATAATGATATGAATCGTCTAAGAATTCAACACAAATAGTAAGAATAAAAAAATTACGCACGTATCCCCGGCAACGGCGCCATTTGAATGGTCCGAAAACGTGTGTTTGTAGTTAAAGTAACCGCAATCAGAACGGTGTCGCGTGTAGCTAGACCGAGATGAGTACGGGTCGTCCTCAGGAAAACGTTGAATCTTTTACTCTTACTTTAGTTGTGTTGAAAAAGGGGAGGAATAAAGAATTTTGTGAATGGTTTCTAGATCTACGTTAAGCAAGAATGCAAAAATATAGATCTAGATTATTTTAGGGATGTAGTTAATATAATAAGAGGGCTTGTAGGGTTCATTAGGATTTAGTAGTTATGGATGATTAATTAAAAGTTACCATTTTTATCCTTTAATAGATTTAAAACTAGAACGACGGTGATGCGTGTAGATTAGGGTTTCTGGAGGGAAAAGGAATCCCACTCTTAACCCTTATCTCGACACGGAACTCCGTTCATATCTAGCCTTTACCAAAATAATCATTAATCTAATCTCTAATCGCGGTCGGGACTAACAAAGAATTGTTATCGTGCCCGATTAGGATGTTAATGATTCTTTTGATAAAGTCCATAAACTTTATAGGACTTAAAAAGGGTTTAGGGATGTTCATCATCCATTAGCCTACCCTAATCCTACGAACCCTAACAAGCGGAGAATTACTCGCGCATGTTGGGAGAAAAAGAGATGGAAAGAAATTGCATAATTAAACTACGAAGAAATAGAATAAGAAAAAGAAAGCTACCTTTATTAATCAACAATATTCATTAAACTTGAATCCTTAGAAAATGATTACAATTTCTAGTTGCTTCTCGATCTTTTCCAAGGAGGTAGATGAACAGTTGATGATCAGCCTGGATGCGTGAGCCGTCTGGGACTTCGTGATCTCGTCGGCTTGATGATTTTTCCAAGAGGCTCTCGGTCCATATTTATAGTCCCAAAGCCAGAAACCTTGCTTCCAAATTAGGAAGATAACAGTATAGATTCACCCTAGAAAATTGCAACCTCTATCTCCTAAATCTTGCCGTGGATCCGCAGCCCAAGGGGGGTATGGCCGCGGATCCGCGGCCATATGATCTCGGCTTTTTATCATTTTCTTGAGGCTTCCTCTATGTGACATGTGGTGTTCTCTGGAATCTTTAGATCTTTGAAATATTCTCTTAATTGCTGCCAGACTTGATCTCCAAGTTTTGCTTTCTTAATTAGGCAAGTTTTCTTTAACAACTTGATTTCTTGGAAAAATTCTGCACAACAACTTGGAAAAATTCTGCACAACAACTCAAATAATATTTAGTAGACTTTGTCTTCTTAGGATTTGGTCAATAATATTATTTGCATACATTTTCCTACCAAATACTAATTATAATATATCAACACATGGAAAATATTATTTTTACAGATAAACCCTCATATGCATGATATATTATAATAAAGACCTTTTTTAATATGGAAATGGTAGGAAAAATGTAATAACAAATGTGCAATTTTATCAACTGAACAAGATCTGTTGAAGTTTAACTCCATAAATAAAAGATCCTCTTTCGGAGTTTAACTTCTATTTCCGGGGATAAAAGCCTCTTCTTTCCGCCAGCGCCCACGTGCCGGGCACGTGAGGCGCTAGCGCCCAAGCACCCAGAGCCCATGTGCCAGACACGTGAGACGCTGGCGCCCAGCGCCCACGTGCCGGGCATGTAAGGTGCTAGCGCCCAAGTGCCTAGCACTAGCGCCAACGCTCAAGCACCCAACGCCCAGCTCCCTGGCATCTTTAAGACGCTCCTCACCCTACTTTTTCCCACACTCCACAACACTTTCCCTGTTAGAAAAATTTTTTAACAGGGTGCTGCCCCATACCCCGCAAGGGGACTGCTAGCCTCCTTGACCCCTAGCCCGCTATCCGGGTAGCGGGACCCCCGTAAAACTCTACGGGGCCCCCGATATATCCAAAACCTTTTCAAAACATACGTACACTGCACATTGAGTTCGCATGACCAGTTTGACCCATCAATCGGAGGTTCTCTCGCTCCAAAGGCAAGAGGTAATTAACGGCAGCTTAGTCCGCGGCTGCCGGATATTCGGATCCCCGCAATCAATAAACTCCTGCCTACCCTAGGCAGGGGGAATCTGTAGCACGCCTGACAAGCGCGTGCATATTCCCATCTCAATGGGGTGACGAAAAACACCCTACAGGCGTAACTCTTGAAGTATTCTCTGTCTTCACTCTTGATGGTAAATAGGTAGTCCACCATCCTTTTCTGCCGTCGGTTGCCGACGAAATGACTGAGGAATTGAGTCGCCGGCTTATCAAAAGTAGAGATCGAGCGTGGTGCAAGGCCGCGGAACCAATCTCGGCCAGCCCGGATGAGGGTGGTGGGGAAGGCTCGGCACTGTGCCGCGTATGAATTGTCTTGGAAGCTCATGCCTGCCGTAAATGCTTCCAAGTGGTCCTTCGGGTCAGATTTCCCATCGAAGAGGGCCACCTTAGGCAGTTTGTTCCGAGACGAGATCCGCTCACCTAGTAATTTCTTGGTGAAGGGCCACGTGAACGAATATGTGGAGTACTTTTCCACTCCTCCGGCCGAGCGGGTAGCATGCCATATGTCTTCGATTTTCTTCTCGAGGGCCTCGATTCGCTGATGGTACCCTAAGGATTCTCCGTAATCGGAGTTCCTGTTGTCTCTGCTTTAGGCTTGCGCGATGGAGCGGTTTCGGCTTCACTCTATCACGTTCCTCAGGTCTTCTAGGGGAACCCTTTTTGGTCAGTCCCAAGGTGAGCCACGTGCGCGGTCTCAGTGGATATGGGGACGCCGGTCTCCCCTGAAATCAGGCGACCTGACCGATGTCTCCTTAGGGGGGAGAGAGCACGATGGGCATTGAAGAGATTGCTTGGTCTTCCCTGAGATCTCGGTATCAAACTATCCGACGCCCAACGAGTCATGGAATCATTCCTCGTATGGGGGTCGTGACTGTCGGAATCAGCGCGTCGGTGTTCGGTGGCACCGAGATCGACGTGAGCGAGGTTGAGGTCCTGAATGCGCCTCTCTGTCGCCCCATGCACGTCGTCGTTCTGGGGAGTAGGGACAACTGTTTGGCGGGCATGGCCGTCCGTTTGAACACGAGCGTGCGCTTCCACAATCACCGTGAGCATGTCGATCCGCGTAGATAAGGCACCGACAACGTTGGGAGGTGGAGTAGGACCGCTCTCGCCTCCGTTGTGGAGGACTGGACGGCTTGTTCTGGGATCTCCGTGGTGAGGATTACTGGTCATTATATCGAAGGCGAAAAATCAACTTTTTTTGGTGGAAAAGAGTTTCCTACAGACGGCGCCAACTGATGGAGGTCGATTTCTCGCTCAGATGTTGTCCTCTGTAGATCTTGCGGCCAGCAGTGTCGAATGGTTGAGATTTGGTGTGAGATTGAAAGTGTGGATTTCAATGTGTTGTTGGTTGTTGTGGACGCCGAGCTACTTACAAGAAAAGTCTGAGGGTGGGAAACCATCGTAGGACCCTCAGATGATCAAGTAAGTGTCGAAGAATATTAGAGCAGCGTAGCGGCGTATTGGATTCAGTTCGAGTTACCTGAATTGTCTGGAAAAGGGGTTTATATAGCGGTCGCATGGAGCGAGCTGATGCGAGATTCTCGCCGTCTGTTACGTCCCTGAGTCATGTTCACGTTGATGGCGGGATACGCCCATTAATGGCAAGATATGCTGGCGTGGGATGCGGGAAATTGAGCGGCGGAAATCTCGTCGTGGTGAGATACACGGAGCTGGTATGGGGGCGTTTGGGCTCCGTGCTTCCGGCCAAACAGGGGCACTGAGGAATCTCAGATATAGGCTAGCTCGGAGACGAGCAAGCGAGCTAAGAAGTCTCAGCTATATGATAGCTCGGAGACGAGCTATTAGCTGGCGGTCAGCCGAAGGGGGAAGGTACTCCGGGGAGGTCTTCTTAGAAGGTCTGGTGCAGCCTCGGAGGCTAGACACTGAGAAATGTCTCCAATACATCATACTTATTTCAGCTCCGTAGTCCCCAGAATTCTTGCGGGCTTACGTGGATGGCATGTCACCTGCCACGTGTCGTGATCTTGGGGATTCCTTCTTACGGGCATCATCACTTATTCTAATATCGAATGGTTTTTTCCAATTATAAAGTTCTCTTTTAGTTTAGCGGTCTTTTATTTAAAACTCCATTTTAGACATGTGAGAACTAGAGATTTTTAAATTTCCAAAGTTAAATGGCATGCTAGTTTGTTTTAGGGGAATGTTTTTGAGGCATATTTTCGCAAAGTCTACTTGTACGTGGATAGGAGTGAAAGGAATTCCTATATATAATTGTATAGATGTTAATACATTTATGATGATATATGATGTAATGGATGGTTATAATGTATTCAGAGTATATTTATAATAAGTTATGATGCCTATATAAAGTTTTGATGGGTTAGGATAACATCCTATTTTCTCCCCAAATCAATTCTTGATATGGTATCGGCGCCTTCACTCTAAACAGCGCCGCCAACGACCAACCTCAACCGTCAACCATCAACCCTCGCCGTCACCAAGCCCTCGCTGCCCCTCAACCATCTCCCCTCGCCGTCATCAGATCGACCATTGCCCCTCGCTGCCCAAAATCCCTCACTGCCCCTCGTCATCACGCTGCCCATCATCGCTGCCTCCAATCATCACCGCTGCCCATCATCCTTCATAGACTCCAAAGCCTTCGCAGCCATCTCCTTCCATTTCGAGATCTTTTAGCCGTAGCGACCGACCTCGACTTTGACCCAGCAAGCTCGTCGCTTCCTTGACATCATCGATTAAGCCATGGCCTCAACAAAAAAATCGACTCTTAAACTTGCTTGTGTCACCATCGATCCTTGAGGCCATGGCCCTTGTCATCATCAATTCATGGAGTGAGTGTTGATCTGATCTCTATCACATTCTTGTGGCTTGATTTTGAAGTGGAACCCTCGATCTTGAAAGAAACAACACCAAAGTTAGTGGTCTTTTGGATTTGGCCTTCCTTTTCTCCTTCGATCCTGCCTCAGCGTCGAAAATTCCTTTAAAGTGATGTTGCTACAGTAACTTGAGCCTATGAAGTTTGCTTTTCTATTTTATTTTTTTACATTTATTTCATAAATTGAAATGAGTCTTTGTGTATGTGGGATGTTTGTGCTATCGGAGACCACGATCGGTGAAGATCTTGCGTGTTAGGTCTCGATCTTGTATTTTAAGGAGGGTGGCGGGTTGTAGATCATTGATTCGAGATTTTTTGAGACGGATCACGATTTGATTTATGGATTGTTGTTATTTGATTAGTAATCTAACCATAAGAGATTGATTACGTTCTTTGGGAGGGTGGTGGGTTGTAGATCATTGATTCTAGTTTTTTTGAGATGGATCACGATTTGATTTATGCATTGTTGTAATTTGATTAGTAATCTAATCGTGAGAGATTGATTACGTTCTTTGGGTGGAATTGTATACGATTTCTTTCTTGGTTGGAGATTGGTGTTGACTCGTGAAGTTGTGTTGTTATTGGTGTTGGAGTAGTTATGGCTTATGTATCTCATGTATCCACTTCATTTGAGAGTAGAGGACAAGGAAATCGAAAATGTGGAGTTAACGGAGGTTGAGGAGTGGCAGCTAGGAGGAGTGGCGATTGTTTTTGCTCGTATTGTGGGTTGTCGGGTCGTACCAAAGGTTACTGTTCTACTCTTCATCCCGAGCTGCGACCCGCATGCACTTCTAGGATGGCTGTATCTGATTCAGCCTCATCAGGTTTTATAGAGGAGGAGATATTACAGTTCAGGAGTCTTCTCTCTCAATCTTCTGCATACTTTTTGAGCTCACATTCTCCCATCACAGTTACGGCCAAAGGTGAAGGCAATAGTGGTTTTCTTTCATCAACTTCTCCTACTACGTCTTGGATTATAGATTCAGGTGCATCAGATCATATGACCGGAAAGTCAGATGTGTTCACTTTATTGTCCTCTAGTTCATGTAGCAGTCCTATTACTGTGGCAAATGGTTCCACCTCTAAGATGGAAGGCGTTGGTTCTACCCTTCTCACCCCATTTTTATCTGTATTTTCAGTCGTATA
The DNA here is from genome assembly GCA_030015575.1 of Agapanthus africanus. Classification (NCBI taxonomy): domain Eukaryota; kingdom Viridiplantae; phylum Streptophyta; class Magnoliopsida; order Asparagales; family Amaryllidaceae; genus Agapanthus; species Agapanthus africanus. The sequence goes on from CM057341.1 coordinate 187,435,574, forward strand.
TGTACCGACATTTACTTTTAACTTACTATCTATTAGCAAGCTTGTGCATCCGTTAAAATGTTCTGTAACATTTTCTCCATTTGGTTGTATTATGCAGGATTTGGAGATGAAGGAGGTGATTGGTTCATAGCATGAATGTAGAGACTTGTACTATCTGGATAGACATACACCTACAACTTGCTCTACCGTTGAGGCTTCTCTTGGGGTCCACTGTAGATTAGGTCATCCATATTTAGAAAATTTATAAAAACTTGTTCCTTCCCTTAGTCATTTGTCTACTCTTAATTAAGTGTGAGTCTTGTGAAATGGAGAAGCATCACTGTGCTTATTATCCTTCTAGACTTAATAATAAGATGACCAGTCTATTTGAGATTGTACATTCTAATATAATGGGTCCATGTCCTATTGTGTCAAACCGTGGATATCTTTATTTTGTGACTTTTATCGATGATTTCTCTAGAATGATATGGTTGTATCTTTTTAAATCGAGATCTGAAGTGTTCACTACTTTTTAATCCTTTTGTACTGAAGTTAAAAATCAATTTGGTAAATCTGTTAAAATTTTGCAAACTGTTAATGCCAAAGAATACTTTGGCTCAGACTTTCAGCAATTCTTATATTTCTTTGGTATTGTTCATCAATACTCATGTCCTTAAACACCTCAACAAAATGGGGTATCCGAGAGAAGAAATAGGCACTTGTTAGAGGTCACACACACACTCTGTTGATTCATATGCAAGTCCCAAACGCTTTGGGATGATGCCGTGCTTACTGCGTGTCATTTGATTAATCGCATGACGAGTTCTATTTTGAATAGACAGATACCCTATTCTGTTCTATCTCCCTCTAGACCATCTTTTCCTCTACCTCTAAAAGTTTTTAGGTGCACCTGCTTTGTTCATGACCATCGTCCCGGGGTATCCAAACTTGATCCAAAATCTCTTTGATGTGCTCTCGAATATTCTCGGGATCAAAAGGGTTATAGGTGCGACAGTAGAGAGTTAGATAGAGTGTTCGTATCGGCGGTTGTCACTTTTCATGAGTGTTGGGGTCAAAAATTACATCCCGGTTGACCAAGTCTGGCGACTTCTTTTGTTCCGATGGCTTTGCCCCCAGTTGGGGCTAAGGAAAGCCGTTCAAACATCGACTTGTGTTTGGGTTGTAGCCTCCTAAGCTTGCCCACGACGTTCGGAGACTTCTTTTGTTCCAATGGCTTTGCCCCCAGCTGGGGGTAAGGAAAGTCGTTCAAACACCGACTTGCGTTTGGGTTGTGGTGCCCTCGAGATCACCACATTTGGCCTCCTTTCTTTCAAGGCCGGTCTGTCTGTTACCGGAGCTTGAGAAGATGGGATAGTATTAGCTAGTATGAACAGAATAGAGCCAAATAGTAGCGGCGGCTCCTCCCACTATCGCCCGAGACTGGTCGGGAGGATTTTCCTGATGTCCATTTTCTTCGTGTAGGAGATGGGAGTTGTCTTGAGAGCTGAGTTCACCTTTGGAGACATTGTTGAGAATTGATCGCTTGAAATCCTGCATGAAAGAGCATTATTTTAGTATAAATATCGATATGTATGTTGATTGAGTTCGCATGAACATTTAACCCGAAGTATGGGAGGAGAGAAAAGGTCCTACCGGGCGTGCCGGAATCTGTAGGGTGTTTTTTGTCACCCTATTGAGATAGGAATGCGTGCGCTAGTCAGGCATATACAGATTCCACTTGCCTAGGTTAGGCCGGGGTTTACTGATTGTGGGGATTCGAATCTCCGGCAGCCGCAGAATAAGCTGTCGTTAATTACCCTTCTTCTTTGGACCGAGGGAACCTCCGATTGACGGGTCAAACTGGTCATGCGAACTCAATGTGTAACGTGCGTGTGTTGTGTTTGAAGTTGTTTTGGACGTATCGGGGGCCTCGCAGAGTTTATGAGCGTCCCGCTACCCGGATAGCGGGCTGGGGGTCAAGGGGGCTAGCAGCCCCCTTGCGGATTTTGATTATGGAGCGTGTAGGAAAAAGAAAGGTGATGAGCGTCCTAAGGACGTGTGAGATGGCGCGTGGGCGCCAGCGGGCCACGTGCATGACACGTAGATTCTGGGCGCTAGCGGGCCACGTGCGTGGAACATGAGCACTAGCGGGCCATGTGCGCTGGGCGCCAGCGGTTCACCTATATGGCACGTGGCGCCAGCGGATCACGTGCCCTGCACATAGGCGCTGGGTGCCTGCGGAAAAAGGGGCTTAACCCTTGGACCGGGAGTTGAACTCCCGAGTGACTTTTGGAGTTAAACTCCTAAAAAATGATCTTTTTGTGGAGTTAAACTCCTAAAATATCTAGATTTTTGGGGGTCAACTTTTCGAGATTTGGATTTGGAGTTAAACTCCTTTGAGAATTTGGATCTTGGAGTTGAACTTCTCAAAGATTTTCGGAGATGATCAAATGCGACCTCTTTCTTCTCTCTTGAGCTTTGGATTCTCCCAAAAAGGGATTTTTGGATGCGAGTCTTCTTCCTCCTCCTCTCTTTATGCTGGATCGTAGAGAAAAAGGAATGTGAGATTAAAAATCTCCCCTTCATGGATTTGAGGGAAGATCTGAACTCCCCTTCGAGGGTTTTATGGTGGAACTTTATTTGTTTTTTGAGAAAAAGAGAGCTAAGCTCTTGATTTAATTGGAAATGAAAAGAAAGAGGGAGAACTTGAGAGAGAGGAGATGGAGGCACAAACCCTAATATTTTTGAGGGGAATTAGTTCTTTTTCATTTCATCATCATGCTGCCTTATATAGGCTTACAAATTTACACATAGCCCCTTGGGCTTTACAAAATGACATTTTGCCTATCCCATGCCTATGTGCTTATTTCTTTTTGCACATGAGTCATGGGCTTTACAAAAATTTGGTTTTTTGCCCATTTATTTTACATTCATGCATGAAAATTACATCAAATTTATTTATTACATAATTTTCTTCTTGGCATGGGAGAGGCCGGCCGCTTCATGTTCGGGCTTGACTTGGGTATGAGCCCACTTGACCTGGGCTTGGGCCCACTTGGCTTGGGGTTGATTTTGACTTTGACTTGGTCAACCGGGGTGTAATTTTTTACCCCAAAAAAATTCCCTATCAATTTCATGCACACAACACATACACGCGGTATGCATTTACTGATTGGGGGTATTTTGTTGGGGTCAAAATTACCCCCCAGCTGATTAAGTCAAAGTCAAAGTCAACTCCAAGCCAAGTGGGCTCAAGCTCAGGTCAAGTGGGACCATACCCAAGTCGAGCCCGAACATGAAGCGACCGACCTCCCCCATGCCAAGAAGAAAATTACGTAATAAATAAGTTTGATATAATTTTCATGCATGAATGTAAAATAAATTGGCAAAAAACCAAATTTTTGTAAAGCACATGGCTCATGTGCAAAAAGAAATAAGCACATGGGCATAGGATGGGCAAAATACCATTTTGTAAAGTCTAAGGGGCTACGTGTGAATTTGTAAGCCTATATAAGACATCATGATGATGAAATGCAAAAAGAACCGATTTCCCTAAAAATTCCTCCATCTCCGCTTTCTCAAGTTCTTTTTTTTTCATTTCCAATTAAATTAAGAGTTTCGCTTTCTTTTTCTCAAAAAACAAATAAAGTTTCACCATAAAACTCTCGAAGGGGAATTCAGATCTTCCATCAAACCCCTAAAAGAGAGATTTTTTAATCTCACCTCCCTTTTTCTCTAAGATCCAGCAAAATGAGAGGAGGAGGAAGAAGTCCCACCTCCAAAAACTCCTCTTTGGGAGGATCCAAAGCTCAAGGGAGAAGAAAGGGGTCGCCTTTGATCATCTCTGAAAATCTTTGAGGAGTTTAACTCCAAGATCCAAATTCTCAAAGGAGTTTAACTCCAAATCCAAATCTCGAAAGAGTTGAACCCCAAAAATCTAGATCTTTTAGGAGTTTAACTCCACAAAAAATCTCTTTTTTTAGGAGTTTAACTCTAAAAGTCACTCGGAAGTTCAACTCCCAGTCCAAGTGCTAAGCCTATTTTTCCGCAGGCACTCAGCGCCTACATGCAAGGCGTTTGATCTGCTGGCACCCAGTGCCCATGCACCATGCACGTGAATAGATGGCGTCCAGCGCCCGCGTGCAGGGCGCGTGGCTCACTGGCGCCTAGCACCCGCGTGTAGAGCAGGTGGCCCGGTGGCATCCAGCACCCACGCGCCACGCATGTGGCTCGCTGGTGCCTAACGCCCACGCGTTATTTCACGCGTCCTTTGGACGCTCCTCATACTTCTTTTTCCTACACGCTTCACACTCAAAACACGTCCCCCGTTAGAAAAAAATTCTAACAGGATGCTGTCCCACACCCCGCATGGGGGCTGCCAGCTCCCTTGACCCTCAGCCAGCTATCCGGATAGCGGGACCCCCGTAAACTCTGTGAGGCCTCCGATACATCCAAAACACCTTCAAACCACAATACACACTGCATATTGAGTTCACATGACTAGTTTGACCCGTCAATCGGAGGTTCTCTCACTTTAAAGACGAGGGGTAATTAACGGAAGCTTAGTCCGCGGCTGCCGGAGATTCGGATCCCCACAATCAATAAACCCCAGTCTACCCTAAATAAGGAGAATCTGCATACGCTTGAAAAGCGCGCGCATTCCCATCTCAATAGGGTGACGAAAAACACCCTATATTGAGAACACTCCATATTTTTCCTCTACCTATTCTTCTCCATCTGTCCGTGAGAATTTCCCTACCGATGAGCTTGATGTTTTAGCTACCCCATCCACTTCTATTCCAATCGAAGCTTTTGTGGACCAAACCAAGGAACTAATACAAGAACAGGTTACTTAGGTGTATACCAGACGGGTACAACAGCCTCCAGTTCCAGCTAAGCTGCCACCGGTCACCCCTCTAACTCCAGATCCGGATCTCTCTGAGTTAGACGTTCTACCGGTCACCCTTCTAACTCCAGATCCGGATCTCTTTGAGTTAGACGTTCCACCGGTCACCCCTCTAACTCCAGATCCGGATCTCTTTGAGTTAGACGTTCCAATCGCCCTTATGAAGAGTACTCGTACTATTACTCCTTGATATCCCACCAGTGAGTATGTCACATATGCACGATTGTCTCCTTCATATCGTACATTCATTTCTTTTTTAGATTCTCACTCTCTTCCTGGTTCAGTATCTGATGCACTAGCTAATTCTGGTTGGAAGAGAACAATAGAGGAGGAAATGCTAGCATTACGTTTTAATGGTACATGGGATCTTACTCTTCTTTCTGTTGGGATGAAGGCAGTTGGTTGCCGGTGGGTATATACTATGAAGTTGAATTCTGATGGCTCTTTTACTCGGCTGAAAGCTCGTTTGGTTGCGAAAGGATACTCGCAGACTTACGGGGTCGATTATAATAATATTTTCTCTTCCGTGAACAAGATGACCTCTGTTCGCATCTTTTTATCGATGGCTGCCACGTATCATTGGCTTTTATATCAACTTGATGTGAAGAATGCATTTCTACATGGTACCTTGCAGGAAGAAGTATATATGGAGCAACCGCCTGATTTTGTTGCTTAGGAAGAATCTTGGCTTGTTTGTAATCTCAAGAGATTGTTGCATGGCCTCAAACAGTCTCCACATGCTTGATTTGGGAGACTGATAGATGTTGTTAGGACCATTGGTTTACGAAGATCCAATAATGATCATTCGGTTTTCTATCGGCATCGCGGTGGAAAGAGGATCCTTATGGTCATCTATATGGATGATATTGTTATTACAGAAGATGATGAGAGAGAAATTTCTGACTTGAAGGCTCATCTTCAGAAGCAATTTTGCACCAAAGACCTAGTGGAGTTGAAATGCTTTTTAGGTATTGAGGTATCGAAGTCACCGTAGGAAGGGAATTTTGCCACTAAACGAAAATATGTGCTTGATATGCTCTCGGAGGACGGTGTGTCTGGTTGTAGACCTATCGAATCTCCTATGGACCCGAATGTGAAGCTTTTTGCGGGTTAGGAAGAGCCTGTTTTTGATCCAGGATGATACATGAGATTGGTTGGCAAACTTAACTCCCTGACCGTCACTCGTCCAGATGTAGCCTTCCCGGTCAGTATAGTGAGCCAGTTTATGTCTGATTCTCGCGAGGCTCACCTTGATGCAGCCCTCCGTATTTTGAAGTATACAAAGAGTACACCAGGGAAAGATATCATTTATAAGGACTATAGGTACTCTAAAGTCATAGGTTTCACGGATGCAGATTGGGAAGGGTCTCCTGACGACAGGAGGTCGACTACTGGTTTCTGTGATTTTGTTGGAGGGAACTTTGTTTCTTGGAAAAGCAAGAAATAAAGTGTGGTCTCTCGATCCAGCGCAGAGTCGGAGTACAGAGCTATCGTTAACACTACGAGTGAGTTGGTGTGGATTCGTTTTCTACATACAGAACCTGGATGTAGTTTTGTTACACCTATGAAGCTCTACTATGACAATATGGTTGCGGTCTATATTGCGAACAATCCTGTTTTCCATGAACGGAAGAAACACATTGAGGTTGATTGTCATTTCGTTCGTGAAAAGGTCGAGGAAGGAGCCATTGATACGATCCATGTGAAATCGGAGAACCAATTTGCTGATTTGTTCACTAAGTCTCTTGGGAAAATTCGTATATATTTTATTTGTAACAAGATGGGCATGTGTGATGCATATGCTCCAACTTGAGTAGGTTGTTATAATGATATATGATGTAATAGACGGATATGATGTATTCGGGGTATATTTATAATAAGTTATGACATCTATATAAAGTTGTGATGGGTTATGGTTTTCTAACCATCATATTTTCTCCCCAAATCAATTCTTGATAAATGCCAATCTTCTATTTGACCTTTTGTTTTCAACATATGCATGTTGTTTTTGCACAAACTTTTACTGGTTGGGTAATACCAAATTCATATGTTGGGGAAGGTTCAATGAAAAGACTTTGTAGGTTGATCGACTAAAGCATCCCTTTTGTTTTCTTTTCAGGTTTTTGTAATTATGTTAGGAGAGCCACCATCATGATGTTTTTTATGGTGATTTAGTTAAATTCGTTTTTTAATGAAAGGCATAACTATTTATCCAATTCATTTTTTTTGAAATATTAATAGACCGTAGTCTGATACAAGAAATTTGAACCCTAGATTTCTTGGTCGATTTTAAGAGGCTTTACCATATTCAATAGAATATGTGAGAAAAAAGGAAAGAGGAAAAGGAAAGGCTGCAACCAATTTTACTTCATCATGATGATTATTTAAAAATGATTTTCTATTTATTATATGCTATCAATAGATTTTAACTTACAAATGACAGCTGGCACTAAATTTCTTGCATGAGAACTTTCTATCCCTCAAAGGAAGAACAGGTCACTTTGCCCCATCTTTACATAGAAAGTATTGACAAAATTGCGGAGATACCGAGTCAACTTTTCTTCATACTTGAAAGTGACATGTATATGAAGTTCTGCCCAAATTAATGCATGCCTTGGGCATTTAGCTTAAGTCCAATTTTAGACTTCTTTCTCACTCGGTGTGCCTTTCAACTTTCTATTCATATTTGATTTTTTTAATAACTGATCTGTGAGTCTAATCCATGCATATAACACATACAAACACGAATCACACATGCATTTAGGAAATCCACAAATTTATTCCGAAAACGTTAAATTTATGATCCTTTCGTCTACTCGTGAGAATCGAACCCCGCGCTCTTTCCAGAGCGGAAATTGCCGTACCAACTAAGCGTACCAACTAAGCTATTGCCAATAAATAGGTATTTTTAGATCCTAACATTAACATAGCATAAATACACAACAAACTTTGTATCCTTAAAGCTCATATATGGAATTTCCAAAACAAAAACTAAACCAAAAAAGAAGCCTACCATTTATAAAATATCAAACCAAATCTCTGCAAACAGCTTGACAATCATATCATGATACTCATTGGAATTCAAGTAGAGGTAACACCCAAGCAATTCCTCAAGGTCCTTTGCTGCTCTCAAGTTGTTCTCAATGATCATCTCCAACATAGACTCTCTAAAATCCTCTTCTGGGTCTGAAGAAATCTTAACAACTGCAAAGCTCTCTCCTACTCCTTTCCTCTGCTTCCTTCTCTGCACAACCCTAACCTTCTTGTTCACTAGCCTTGGTGAATGAAGCCAGGCCTTCGTCATGTTTTCTTCCTTCTTTGATGACTTTGTAGGAATTGGAGGGAGTTTGAGCTCCGAGATGACGTCGAAAACTATGTCATTGGATTCATGTGATGAGATGAGCCTTGGAGTAGTAGTAGTGATGATGGCATTGGTGGGGATTTTCCGGGTTTTTCGATGGGATATTCTTGGTGGGTCTAATGGGAAATGTGTGTCTAAGGCTTTGGGGTGAAGAGGGGAGTTAGAAGGGAAGTAGTAAGAGGCTCTACTTGGAACAAAACGTGGTGGTTGCTTTTGCTTTTGGTTTTGATGAACTGGAGGCTGGCTAACATTTCTTTTTCTAGAGGTTGGTTTCTTCATGTCCTTGAGCTTGTAGAACCAAGCATTGGGCATCATGTTAGATAGTCTAAACCTATGGTTGCCCATCTTGACTAAGAGAAGAAAAACTGAAGAAGAAGAAGAAGAAGAAGAAGAAGAGAGAGAGAGAGAGAGAGAGAGAGAGATTGGAGAGAGAGAAGAAGGGAAGAGGAGGGCATAAATAGAAGAGAGGGAATGAAAGAGATGTTGGGGTTAGAATGGACAAAAGGGAGAAAAGGTCAAAAGCAATGGTGATGATGATGATAGATTGAAGGTAGGTTAGTATACAAACAAAGTCGTGGTTAGGGTGTTTTGTTCTTATCTTGTAGCTAAACAATCTTTGAATAGGATTTGAATTAAAGGAGACGGTTTCATCATTAGGGAGCACTTTTGTAAGTATAAAGGGTTTTGTTATTTTTTTGGATGTGACGGAAATTAAACCAGCCATCTCTCATTTTTAAAAAGGGAAGTTATAACATCTGAGCCTGGCACGGTTGATTTGTCAATATAAATAGATATAAGAGAGGAAGTCATTTTCCAGCAGTGTTTAATTAAGTTGCAAGGTTGGATTTCAATCTTGCTTTGTTAAGAAACACCAGTACAAATGTGCAGGGCAGTAATGAGCATTTCGTCACGGTTAAAACCGTTATCAACTTATGGTCACGGTTGTATAAGATTTGGTCACGGTTCTAACCGTTACTAATAAAAAAAATGATGGACCCCACAACACGCTAAAGATAAAATCCTAAAACCCATCCCATTTCCCCCCGATCATTTTCCGCCCAAAATTTTCATCCGGTACCAAAAATCTCCTCGCCGCCGGAGCTGCCTCTCTCGTCGCCGGAGCTGCCTGCCGTCACCGCCGTGGCCGTCCTTTTCGAAGCCCTCACCTCCCTGATCGAGCTCGTCGTCGAAACTCGTCATCGCCGTCGACGAGGCTTGACATCGTCGAAGCTCGCCGTCGTCTAGAGGTAAGTAAAATCGATTAAGATTACGATAATTTTAATTTTTTTTGGTTTAATTTTAATTTTAATTTTTTCCCTAGGCCGTCATCGAATCTGATCGAAGCCTTAGGTCGTCGTCGAAGATCGTCGTCAAGAGGTAAATTTTAATTTTTTGGATTTAATTTTTAATTTTGCAGAATACCCAATTTTTTTTGTTTTTATTGCTGATGCTGTTGCTGATGATGTTGTAGTTGTTGATGTTGGTGGTGGTGGTGTTGGTGTTCGGGTAGAATTAGGGTTTGGGTTGGAGTAGAGATTAGGGATAAGGATAAGGTTAGGGTTGGGATTAGGGATTGCGTTCGGGTTAGGGTTGGGATTAGGTCTAGGGTTAGGGGATAGGGTTAGGGATATGTTAGGGTTTATGGTTAGGATTAGTGTTAAGGTAATTTAGTGAAAGGCAACAATAGTTAAGGATATTTCCGTTGAAAAACAACAATAATTAAGAGTATTTTAGTGTAAATAAGTAACATTGTGCAGATAGGGTTTTTTTTATTAAAAAATTTAATGATAGTTCAGTGAAAACAACAAACGTTAAGGGTATTTTAGTGAAATTTATAGTAATTTAGTTAGTTTACTAAGATAAATCGTTTAGTTAAAATTTTAAGGTAGTTTAGTGAAAAACAACAATAGGTAAGAGTATCTTAGTGAAATTCTTATTAATTTATTTAATTTAAGGTAGTTTAGTGAAAAACCAAGAATAGTTAAGGGTATTTTAGTGTAATTTAGTAAAATGGAAGAAATAGCTTGCTTAGCGGTGTGCATGTATGTGTGTGTGTGCGTGTGTGTGTGTGGATACACATATACAAACACACACACACAAACATACACACACAAGCGCGCGCATGCGCAGACACACCTTAACCCCAAACCTAAGTCCAAAATCTTAAACTCGATTAAGAAAACGATTCACTTTAAAAAATTGTAACCTAAACCAAAAACTTTGAAACCTGGAAATTGATACGTAAACGTAAAACTAATTTAAATTAAATCTTAAACTAAGTGTATAATACTCGATGATAATATGAAATTTTCATATTCTCATCGATAATCATATATGAAAATGAAAACGCGACTTAGTTCCCATTTATCGGTTAACATACGTTCGATATTCGTCGGGACATAAAACTACACGTAGCTTGTTAAATATCGGACGGTATCGTTCGGTTCTAAAAACCGTCATATAGTCTATATGACGAGAATATTCAATGGTATGATAACCGATAGATTTGTCCTGTGTGGACAAGTTTAGAATATATAAAGCAAACAACTGCATTCACTTGTGTATTTCATTCGTTTCGTGATATTTCATCGGTACCTTTGAGCTGGTTCTCAGTGTATAACAATAGATTAGATGTTCGTTTCAATACTGTTTGACAGTATTGAAATGATCATCTTTTCTATTACAGTATATTCGGAGAACAACGGGAAGGTGCTGTCGAAATTTTCTCGAAACGGATGAAAGCACAAGTGAATGGGTGCATATTTTATACATTCTTAATGGGATATGTATCTTACCTCCAACAGCCGCTACCCTCGAGTGCCGAAATATAACCGTGACCAATAGTGTGTTTGGTCACGGTTATAACTGTGACCAAAACCATACCCTGAAGCAGCCACTACTACAATATAGGGTTTCCCCTACGGACACAGGAATCCGTAGGGGCAACGTTTTCTTGCCCTTACGGATTAGTCCGTAGGTCCCCATGGTTGTCCCTACGGTGCCCTACGTTTTAATTTAAAAATATTAAATCGTAATTTGTTGTTTGGCCCTACGGAGCCGCAAACAAATGACCTACGGTTAAGTCCGTAAGTGCATATAAATGGGTATTTAATAAAAAAAAAAGGCACAGAAAAGCCCTACGCCTCGATCTCGTTCCTAAAATTCTCTCGCTCAATCTTTCCCACGTCTCGATCTTGTTCCCGTGCCTCCAATTTTTTCCGCGTCGCCGCCGCCTTCCGCCCGCGGCCCGCCACCGCCCTCGTTCCCAAAACTTCCTTGTCGACTTCCTCGTCGCCATCGCCCGCGACTCGTCGCCGATTGTGTCGTTGACCACCGGTCTCCTCCGTCGTCTCCTCCACCGCCCGCTATAGGTTAGTAAACTCCAATTATTTATAATTTTGATGATGTTAGGGCTAAGGTTCAGGGTTCAGGGTTCGGGTAGGGGTGAGGGTTAGGGTTAGGCATCGGGTTCAGTTTAGGTTTAGGTTAGGGTTATGGTTAGGGTTCGGTTGTGGTTGGGGTTCGGTTGGGGTTGAGGTTGGGGTTGGGGCTGGGGTTAGGGTTCGGTTGGGGCTGGGGTTAGGGTAGGGCTGGGGCTGGGGTTGGGGTTCGGTTGGGGTTGGGGTTAAATGCAACTATCATTTGTAGCACGGTGAATATAGTTAGGTTGGTGCCGCCGTTGATTATATCAGAGGAGGAGCTGGAACTAGCGGCTGAAATTATAAAGAAATGCTTGCCCGCACAAGATGGTTAAGAATTTAAACTAAATTTAACCTTGTTTATTTAGTGAATATTATGGTTTGCAAAATTTAGTCAATGAATATATGGTTGTGAATTACAATTGGAATGAATAATCTATTGGTCTTTAATTGCATCCCAGTAGCTACCTTCTTTGTAGCACGGTGCAGATTCTTTTGATTGATGTTTTAATCCCTGAAAGCTTAAATGCAACTATCATTTGCCTAGTCTATTATGCTTTACCATCTTTCACACAGCATAAATGAACTAGGTTGAAAATAGATACAAATTATTTGGATTTTGTATCTGTATATTGATAAATATGGATGACTTAAAATTTGGATATATGAAATGCATCCCTTTTATGCATATGGATACAGATGGGTAGTAGATTGAAATATCCAAATTGATGTCTAATACATTTCTGGAGATACTAGTTCTTGGTACATACGAAGCTGAAGTTTAACTTGCAATGTCGATCAAATTGATTCAAAACAATTATATAATATAATGCAAATTTGAGATCTCATGTATGCATCTCTTTGAATGCTATGTGGCACCTCTTTTATCCTGTGTGAAGTTTACTTTGTATTACAATTAAATTAATTTGAAAGGTAGTGCATTTGATGATTCGTGTTTAGTGATTACCAATGATCACTCACGTAGGTTGTTCTTCTAGAATATGTTAAGAAACTTGCTCATGGTCTCGACCCTGTCGATTGTCATATTTCTCACATTACTTCATTCAAAGCGTCACTTAGTCCCCGTCTATCGGTTAACATACGTTCGATATTCGTCGTGACATAGAATTATACGAAGGTTGTTAAATATCGGACGGTATAGCTCGGTACTAACAACCGTCGTATAGTCTATGTGACGAGAAGATTTAATCGTATGATAACCGATAGATTTGTCCCGTGTGGACAAGTTAGGAATGTATAAAGCAAACACCTGCATTCACTTGTGTTTTCATCCGTTTCGAGATATTTCGTCGGTACTTTTCCGCTGGTTCTCCGTATACAAAAATAGATTAGATGTTCATTTCAACGTTGTTTCATAGCTTTAAAATGATTATCTATTCTATTACAGTGTACTCGGAGAACAGCGGGGAGGTGCTGCCGAAATTTACTCGAAACGGTTGAAAACACAAGCGAATGGGTGTCTGCTCTATACATTCTTAATGGGATAGAAGCCTTACCCCCGAAAGCCGAAACACACACATACAACACGAATACACAACAAACGCATCATTATAGAGTGATTCAAGATGTTCAAGTTAAAACCAATATATGATACTCGATGATAATATGAAACTTTCATATTCTCATCGATACTCATATATGAAACTCAAAGCGCCACTTAGTCCCCGTCTATCGGTTAACATACGTTCGATGTTCGTCGTGACATAGAACTATACGAAGGTTGTTAAATATCGGACAGTATAGCTCGGTACTAACAACCGTCGTGTATTCTATGTGACGAGAAGATTCAATCGTATGATAACCGATAGATTTGTCCCGTGTGGACAAGTTAGGAATGTATAAAGCAAACACCTGCATTCACTTGTGTTTTCATCCGTTTCGAGATATTTTTTCGGTACTTTTCCGCTGGTTCTCCGTGTACAAAGATAGATTAGATGTTCATTTCAACGTTGTTTCACAGCTTTGAAATGATTATCTATTCTATTACAGTGTACTCGGAGAACAGCGGGGGGGGGGTGCTGCCGAAATTTACTCGAAACGGTTGAAAGCATAAGCGAATGGGTGTCCGCTCTATATATTCTTAATGGTATAGAAGCTTTACCCCTGACAGCCGAAACACACACATACAACACGAATACACAACAAACGCACACACATCACATACACATTAACAACCCTACATTTAAGCGAAATCATAAATTGAAACACACATATATAGAATACAACTTATACATGAGTATCCTCAAATCTAACTTTGATTATCGATAATTTATTCTTTTCAACGACAAACGCACACACAAAGTATATACACGGATTTTCTCCTTTGTCAGTAACCATCCCGTTCTTAGATTTCTCAATATAGTCATCATAACCTACAATTTATATGTTATACAGTCTAACATGACCCATGAGTGCGTCAGAGTTAAGGACTGGATATATGTGGATTGTCAACAACGTATGCAACCTAAGTTTGTCGCAGGAGTTGCTGCTTTTATTGAATTTGCACGCGCACATAATAAGATCGTGATAGAGAAGATTCTCTGCCCGTGCGATAGATGTGGGAATAAGTACTGGCAGAAGGTAGAATTGGCAGAGCTTCATATCGTAAAAAATGGTTTTACTAGACTTTATACAACTTGGTTATATCACGGGGAAGGAGAAGAACACAGTAATGCGATAGAAGAAGAAGGAGAAGACGATAATGCGGCAGGAGAAGAAGGAGAAGACGGTAATTCGGCAGAAGAAGAAGATGGTAATTTCCTTCCATCAAAAGAAATAGAGGATATGGTAGAGGCTGCCCTAGGTGAATCTATTCGTACCGAAGATGACATTCCTTCCGGTCAAGGACCGCGTGCGGATAAATATGAAAATTTCATGAATGATGCTAGAAAACCAATTTATGAGAATGCAAAGTATTCCACCCTCTCATGGTTCGTCCAACTTTTCCAGATTAAGTGTCTAAATGGATGGAGCAACAAGTCATTCACAATACTTCTTTCGTTCTTGAAAGATTCTATGCCCCCGGGAAATAACGTGCCCGACAGCTGGTACAGAGCCCAGAAGATGATGTCTGATTTGGGTCTGAAGTGTGAGAAAATTCAAGTATGTCCTAAAAATTGCATGTTGTACCGGAAAGAGAATTCAGATTTGAAAGAGTGTCCAACATGTGGAGAGACCAGGTATAAGCCAAAAGATTCTGATAAGAAGCCTGATATACCTGTCAAGATAGCACGATACTTTCCCATAACACAGAGGCTGCAGAGGCTATTCAGGTGCAAGAAAAAAGCCGAGGCAATGATTTGGCATCACCGTGTTCCTCCAAGTGAAGATGGAAAAATGAGTCATCCAAGAGATTCACCGGCATGGAAGGATTTCGATAGGAGGCACGCAATATTCAGTAGCGATCCTTGCAATGTCAGACTCAGACTGGCTAGTGATGGCTTCTGCCCATTCAACTATATGGCTGGAAGCCACAATACATGTCCCATTGTAATAATAATTTATAATCTGTCGCCTTGGTTGGCTATGGACCAATCATACTTTATGATGCCTCTTCTTATCGACGGACCAAACTCACCGGGAAACAATATCGACGTCTATCTCCGACCTCTGATTGAGAAGTTAAAATCTTTGTTCATTGATGGTTTAGATACTTACGATGCAAACACAAATATAACCTTCATACTGCATGCGGCTTTAATGTGGACAATTAATGACTTTCCTGCGTATGGAATGCTATCAGGTTGGTCCGTACATGGTCAGAAAGCATGTCCTCATTGCCATCAACATACAACATCGAAATTCTTGAATTTTAGCAGGAAGGTTTGTTATTGCGGCCATCGACGTTTCCTGCCTCTAAACCACCCCTACAGGTTAGACGCTGTTCACTTTGATGGTCATCAGGAGCTTCTTGGACCTCCAACCCCATTGTCCGGAAGGACGTGACTGTTCAGTGGGATGGTTACAATAATGTGACCTTCGGGATGAATCCGACAAAACAGGTCAAACTACCATTCTGGAACAAGTTAAGCATTTTCCTCGAGCTTCCGTACTGGTCAAAAAATTTAGTGCGTCATTGCCTGGACGTCATGCATATAGAGAAGGGAGTATCCGAGCACATACTCAACTTGCTTCTTTGTAAAGACGGGAAATCGAAAGACAAGCTCAATGCTCGGATGGATCTACAGGACTGGAAAATTAGAAGTGAATTGCATCCTAAACCAGTAGCGGGTAAACCAGGCAAGTTTGTACTTCCCAATGCCGCTTATCATATGTCACAACCGGAGAAGAAAAGATTCCTGCAGGTGTTGCATGATTTGAAAGTTCCCACAGGTTTCTCATGATCATTCATCAAGAAGATAAAAATTATGAAAGGCAAGATCGATGGGCTGAAAAGTCATGATCACCATGTTATCATGGAGCACCTTCTCCCATTATCCCTCAGGACTTCCCTCCCCAAATCGGTTGGTCTAGTAATCAACGACCTATGTTGTTTTTTTAGAGAGTTATGCGCTAAAACACTGGATGCTGTGACGCTGGAGAAACTAGAAAATTCTATTGCGTTGATACTTTGCAAGTTTGAGCGTATTTTCCCACCGTCATTCTTCGATATCATAATACACCTGACGGTTCATCTTGCAACTGAGGCTAAGTTAGCCGGACCGGTACAATATCGATGGATGTATCCCGTCGAGAGGTACGCGGATTTTTTCTTTTCGTGCAATTTTTAAAATTATTGTTGTCCTGTATACCCGTATTTATTTATTCAACATATTTTTTTTAGGTACCTCTACAGTCTTAAAAAGTATATAAGCAATAGAAATCGATCAGAGGGTTCTATAATGCAAGATTATCTTCTAGATGAAGCAACCACATTTTGTTCCCTCTATCTGGACGAGAACATTGAGACGAGACTTAACCGGCCTCGAAGAATTCAAGACGGTCCATATGGTAAAGCCGATTATAAGAGGGTAGACACTATGTTTATCAATAAGATATACCGGTTTATCTTGCTAAATAACGCATATCTTGAAAAAATTATAGAGTAAGTTTTTTTGGATTAATTGTTATATTTATGTTTGTGTGTGTATGAAATGATATAATATTAATGTCATAATTTATTGTCGAGAACTGAATTCATTTTAGCGAGGTACGTGAGGGGCATCCTGATTGGAACGATGAACGATTGGAAAAATATCATCAGGATAATTTTTGCGATTGGGTTGCAGATCATGTAAGTTATTCGAATAACATGTTATTGCTATCAGTTTTAATCTAAACTTATATCGTTATGTATTTGTCGTAAAATTTTGTTTTGTTAGATCCACGATCCGAACTTGTCTGCATCTTTAGAGAGTGATTTAAGATGTTTAGCTCAATTTCCAAGTATGGAGGTTGCATATTATAAAAGATTCGGTGTCCTTGGATACAAATTCGAAGTTAAGGACATAGAAATATCTAGAACCACTCAGAATAGTGGGATTTGGACGGTAGGATCGGATGGTGTGATTTATTATGGATACTTAAATTGTATACTCGGCATCCACTATCCCGGACGATCAGAACCCTTTTATATATTTCAGTATACTTGGTACAATATGCGAACCGATACGGATAAGTGGAGAAGCAATCTCGGGACTTAGAAAGATGAATATGGATTGACCAGTGTGAACACACTTCGATTTTACGGTCAGGAAGATCTGTTTATCTTTCCGAACCAAGCGTTCAAAGTATACTACTCGCAGTGTTTGAAGCATCCGGGATGGAGTGTCGTATGCCGTTGGAAACCCAGAGATGTCTACGATGTCCCAGAATTTGAGGACAGCGATGAGGATGAAGAAGAGAGAAGACTTAGAGTGCTCCGACCGTCTGTTTCGAAAGACGGGTTGTCTTCGGCTGATCATGAAGTTACGTGGGTTAGAAATGATATTGATGATGAAATCCAAGTAGATATGTCTATTGCGCCCACGAAACAAAAAAGGTTATCAGTAATGGTATATTATTATTTAACATTTTACGATCTATACATATATAGTCAATGCTTGTAATGATTTTCTAATGCGTCCACGAACCGTTTTATCTAGATTTGATGACGATGATGGGAGCAGCGAGGGGCGGAAGGAGCTCCAGCCGCGGCACCGGCAGAGGCAGAGCGATTCTGCCTCCCGGAGAGCTGCTTAGGGGGCTTCAGAGAGCCGGTCTTGCACCCCGATCGGAGACCCCTTTGGATGCCTCCTTCCGTGTGGACTTTGCCACACCTCCAGGTATATTGCACGCATATTCATTTTGAATGTAATATTATAAATATACATTCATGTTCATGTCAAAATTACTTATATTGTCAATGTTTGATTGTCTAGCTGTTGGTGATGAGTCCACATCAGGGACAGAGGCCACTCCCGCACCTCCAGATATGCTTATATATCATATAGTGCATGTATATTGATTTAGAATGCTATATTGTCAAGCCCCACTTCCCAAAATATGGAATACGAGGGGTTGACAAGGCCAGCCATGCTCCTACGGTCAAGGAATTATCCTGTCGTAGTCACACTTCGGCTTCTAGCTTTACGTGGTAATCAGTAAACAATGTGCAGGTAATGAGAAATGCAGTAACTGAAACAAAAAAAATACAAAGAACTGACCTGATGGAGGTAAAAAGAGTATAACTCTGGATAGCTGATCAAGATGTCCGCGATGAACGTCTAGTCCTGGTCCAGGCTAGATCCACTCCTCACTCTGAGCATGCATACTCAGGTCGTCAGAGCGACACAAAAGCAATATAAACATATAGATGCAAGTGGCAACTCGAACAGTGTTAACAGATATATATAACAGTAAATCAAGACGGTATAGGTATGAACATGCTGAAACCAATGAAGTGTCCAATAGATCAGGTGAGCGGTAAGGCAGTAAAATAGTATGCCAGGTATGTCAACACGGTAAGTAATGTATATCAATGTCATTATCCCTATCAGTCTCTAAGTCTCACTGTACAAGTCACTAAGCCTATCGTCAGTCCAAGTGTGAGAGTCAACCACTCGCGAGTGTCCTCCACCCAAGGGTAGGACCCAAGGGCAAGGGACCACGGGCCCAAAATATAACTCACGGTAATAATCATGTACCCTGTAAATCTCCATATATCTCCATATATATAAGCCGGCATGGGACTCCCGAGATTCTGTTGAACTCACACTCAAACTACCCCACACCCCGTGGTCTACATCAAACGCCAACCATAACCTCAAATACCGGTCGGTCCATGACAAGTCTGCGCGAGAACTGGAGACATGATCTCCATCAAGCACGTCCCGACTAATACCCAAGATAAATGGCAGTGTCTGGTGCCTTATCTGTGACACCCATGCAAGAGCTTCTATAAGTGTCCCATACCACTTATAGTCACACTTACACGCGTCCCACAGACGTCGACAATGCAATAGAATAATAGGGTTCACTGATTGTGTACAAGTACGTGTCACTTTCACTTATTCACTCATGCACGAACACTAACGTACTTGCCACAATCATCACTAATACCTAACACTGGGTAATGCACATGATCACCAGGTTATCAATACAGTGACATATGTATGATATGATGAGGAAACAGTATGTAAAGCATGATTAAGATGTCATAAATCAGTATTCTACCACTTGCATAATTTATCATAAATCATACGTGTATAGTTTATCGAAACGATGAATGGGGAATAAATAGTATGTTTGATTATCTATCCAGCGAATTTAGTTTCACGTCAATCGGGTTTCAGGATCATTAGTTATAGCCATTTCATTTTAAGCATTCACGGCTGGAAATCCGGTTTCAGAATCGGAAGTCCGTTTCGCAACGCATTTTAACCCCAGTAGGGATCAGAATTTAGCGATCTTACAGTTGAATGAAATCTAGGATTTCCAATAAGGTTTTCAACGCAATAGACAGATCTTCAATCGCGTCTGTACGTCAGGAGTTATACACTGTTCAATACTAGTATGTCAATTCTGATTCTGTTGGGTCTGTTATACGTCCCCATCTTTTAAATTACAGATTAAATAGCAAACGACGATGAAACAGAATGAACCCACTTGTGTTATCTAGCTAACAGTTTTACCTTTAATAAACTACAAAGTTCCGCAACATACGAGTTCAGGAAAACAGATGGCACACATTATGGAACAGTAAATAGTAACTAGAGTCGCTCTGGACTGCAGTCCAGAGTCGCACTCCGATCCAAATATTGTCACAATTTAAGTACAGAAACCATTAGAAACTTGCATAGGATTATAGTTCGTCGAGTCGGCTTCGATTTAAGCACTCGAACGCATCATTCCAGTATGTACATAATTTATGGTAATTTTAACGATTTTCAGATACGAGAAAGTTCCAGTTTACAGGTATATTGGGGGTAATCGTTTTAGTCATTAACGATCATATTTTCCCATGAGATTTACACACTAGGTTCACTGCCTTACGAGCCAGACCATGCAATTGAGTTCCGCCAAATTAAATGAATAATTTCATTGGGATCATGCATCGAACAGGTAAATAGTATAAGTTATCATGAATTGTAACATTGCAATTTATACGAATTGAGTTTGTAACATAAATAGATTAGCATGTAGCAAGTAAAATACTTGCCTGGAAACGTTTCGGGGATGCACGGCAGCAGCAGCGTCGCGAACGCGCGACGAACGGCGTGAACTGGATGCACGGCCTCGGCTCGCGATTTGGATTTGACGTCGGAGTTGCCCGGAGGTGTCAAGTGCTTGCTGGAAGCGGAGGTGGTGCTCTGTGGTTGTCCTGGGATGTGCTGGGGTCGACGACGGTCGTCGGCGGCGCTCCGACGATGTGCACAGCGGGGTCCAAGCTTGGGTTATGGTATTTTTTTCTTTGGGTTTTGGAGAAAGAAAATAAGAGAGAAGTAGAGAGATATTGAGAGAGAGAGGGGGGGGGGTAGAGAGAGAGGAACAGAAATATAGAGAGAGGGAGAGAGAGAACCGGAGAGAGAGAGAGAGAGAAAGAGAGAGATTGCAGAGAGAGGGCTTGGGGCTTGGAGGTGACGGTGATGGTGCTGCTGACGAGGAGGGTGCGGGGGAGTCGACGAGGTGCAGTAGGGCTCGCCGGTGTCGATGGTGGATCTCGGTGCAGGTGAGTTTGGTGGCGGCTGACGAGGGAGCTCGGTGCAGGGGGAGCTTGGATGCTTGGGGCTCGAATTGGCTAGGGGAGCTCGGCGAGGTGGCAGCAGAGATGACCTCGTTGGTGGGCTTGTCGGCGTTGAGATGGGGTCGATGATGGTCGGCAGTTGAAAGAAGTTGGGTAGTGGAGAGAGGTGGTGAAGGGTAGTGAGGCTTAGGTTTGTGGTGCTGGAGGTGGTTGTAGGGAGTCGTGGTCGAAGGTGGAGGTGGTCGCGGCAACGGTCGAGGACGGCCGGCGAAAGGAGGAAGGAAGGTTTGTGGTGGTGTGAGCTTGGGTGAAATGGAGTGGGGGTAGAGAAGGAGCTGCGAGGTTACTAGGAGGAGACGGACAGTTTGGGAGCGGGTCGTAGGGGAAACGCGCGCGTCGTGGGCGCGAGGAGAGGGCACGGAGCGAGCGTGGGTGTGGACGAAGGAAGCGGATCGAGGAAAATTAGTGAGCGGGAAAGAGGGAGAGACGTTGGGGAGGGGATGAAGAGTGGGCCGGGCCGGGTTGGTAAGGGGGTGTGGGCTGCTGGGCTTGAAGGTAAAAAGAAAATAAGCTTATTAAAAAAGAATGGGCTGATGAGGAAATTTGGGCCGGGGCTTAAATAAAAATAAAAAGAATAAGAGAATGGAAAAGGGGCCGGGCTGCTGGGCTGGGAAAAATTGAGAAGAAATAAAGGAGTGGGCTGCGGCCAAGAGATTAAAATAAATTCCTTTTTATTTATATGCTGGGTTGATTGAGAAAAATAGGGGAGTGGGCTTGGTTTTAAATAAAGATATGAAAAAGAGATGGGCCGGAATAGAGGTTTATATAAATGGGAAAAGAAAATGAGGAATTGGGATTAGGGTTTGAGAAAAGAGAGGGGGAAAAATAAAATGGATTGGGAGTTTAAAAATATTTAAAATAGTTTATAGATATAAATAAATAAATTTGTAATTAACCCTTTTTATAAAAATATGGATATTGGTGTATAAAAAAAACGGGCATTACATCATACCACCCTTACAAAAATTTCGTCCTCGAAATTTAAAAGAACGACAAGCTATAAAATAATAAGCGAAAAGTTACCACATCGAACACTATTACATAGTGATATACTTAAAATGGGTGGATAAAATTTTGAAGGTATATATATGTAAGAAAACATACAAAAAGATAGGTCTAAATAGGTATAAGACAGGAACAACTATAAGAACAACTACATGTATACGAGAATATGGATAACAATAACGAACAATAATAATCAAGGCGTGTTCGATAAAATCGAAACCCAAATATGTGCACATATAAGTAAATCAAAAGTAGCACAGCAGAAATAATAAGTATAAGGCATAATTATAATGAAGCAGTGAAGGACTTGTCGGTGGTTTAAAACATTTTAGAATAACGTATCAATCAAACCATTTTAACATAACTTAGAAAACCACATGGTGAAAATAAGCAGCATAGCACCAAAATAATATGCGTAATACATATGGTCGCGCTACCGAAAATGAGAAAAGTAGTAGTGTAATTAAAATACATAAAACGGAGTAGTCAATAACACGCACTCTTCGATAAATACAAAATAATGAAAACTAAATTTTCGAATAACAATGTCCCTAAATATAGTTAGGGTAATCGGAAAAAAACACAAAAATGTATAGGGCTAGCTAGGGTAGGGATTACAAGGGAGTGTGGCTCACTCAAAAGGTCGGAGTGTGACGACTTTAGACTGAAGGTCAAAGAGATTGGGGTCGGGTCAGCACAGGAAGTAAGGGTGAGCAGCAAGGGACTACAAGGGGAAAAAGAATGTATGGGAAAGATAACGGTCGATACATCATGTGAATCAAAAATCCGAAGGGTCAGTTAACTTGGAAATTTTACTATCAATTTCCCCTCCCAGAAGGATTTCAAACGAGGCATAGACGAAGGATGAAGGGTGGACCACTCAAAAGATCGGGTGCGGTACTTTTTATCGAAGCGAGGGTTAAAACAATACAAGGAGTAGGGGTGGACAGTCAGGGATTTCCTCAGGAAAATAAATGTATATGAGAAATAATCAAGCATCAAGTGAACTAAGAAGATCGGAAGATTAGCGAACTCAGCAATTTATTTCATTCCAGGAAATTCTAAACAAAGCATTCTCAAAAACGAAAGGTGGCCCTAAACTATACACAGATTTATTTGGCCAGAGAAGACAACATCTAAAAATTCCGTCAGTCGCGGTTGTGGAGGTTCAGCAGGTTGGGTAGGCTCGCGCGCTCAGGTAGGGGCGTCCATTTCCATATCGCCTCGCAGGGATCGCCACTGGGAGTTCTTCCACCGCAGGGTCTTGTTCTTCTGGTCCTTCTTCCTCGACTGGAGCTTCTTCATCGAGGTCTGCTACCATGTGATTCTCTTCTTCTGGATTCTCTTCCATGGGATTTTCCTACACTGGATTTTCCTCTATCGGGTCTTCCTCGGGATCTTCCTCTATCGGGTTCTCTTCAGGATTTCCTTCTTCCTCATCAGAATCACCTATCATGTCAACCACTGGGGCGGCGGCTCCTTCGTCCTCGGAATCTCTGTTTCCTAAAATGACCTGGGGTCTGTTGACCTCGTCGTCAGAACTCACCAGCATGCGGTCCAAGGAAATGCATGACTGTGCATCCTCATCTAGATGCGGCGCTGCTCCAGGGTGGGCCATGGCCTGAAAAGAAGGAGTCAGGATTAGATAGTGGAACACATTAAGAAAATAACCCAGGATACAGAGTACAAGAAAATATGCGGTAGGCAAGGACGGAAAAATCAAAATAAGGAAGTGCTGCTGTAATGAATAGTATAAATAAGGGGAAGGCAAGAGAATGATACATACATCATGACTCAAAGTTTTATTGCATTCAACTAAAAGTTCGACGGATACAAGATTTCAAACGAAAGGAATTTTTTTTTTTTTTTACAAAAAAAGGTAACAACATTATTATTGAAAGCAGAAAACATAATAACTCTTCTTTGATTTCTAGACCGCTGCATTCTCGTCATGCGAGTTGAATCCTACGCTAGGTCCGCCCTATCCTCGAGGTTCGAACTACGCAATAATCATCACTTGGCAGAAGTGGGGAGCGTGGACGGGTCTCCTCCTTGTAGCTCCTTCCTTTTTGGGCAACCGTTGATAAGATGTTCGCTGGATCCGCAAATCAGACATTTCCCTTGGGCGCGGCGACAATCCCTCTGAAGATGTCCTGGCCTCTTACAGTACCTACAACATTGGGTCTTCTGCTGCTTCTGTCGCGGGGAAACAAATGGACGCTTCATCTTCTTCTCTTTTCCTCGTCTAACAGAGATCCCTTTACGATTGGAGACTCCCGCTGGTGCCTGATTCACTTGTCTTCTCAGTCCTTTAGCTAACAAGTCGTCCGTTCGCTTCTGGGTTTCTTTCAGACCTTGCAGTGCATTCAGAATCTCAACGGTCTGATTCAGGGGAGTGGAGATGGAGGAAGAGTCGTTGGAAGATATGGTCCTGAAACGAAAATTTTGAGAACGATATAAGGCACAAGCTATAAGAATTAAAATATAGTATGGATTGGGCAAGGAATCAAGAACATCGGGTGTGATGAAATTCATTACAAGTGGAAATCAACTGTAAGACTCTAAGTCACTTAAACAGAGTACGGCAGTGTAACTATGATGTATTTCACAATTACAACCACGTAACTTTGCCAAGTCACCTAAAACCCTAGCGAATGAATAGCAGAACACACAATGTGAATATGGATCAAGAATGACAAGTTTACAACCTAGACCGAGGAATGTCTTAGATTGTCAAGCTCTACACGGAAAACTGCAATCTCAATCGAGGCAAAACCTGGCTCTGATACCAACAAAACCATGTCACGCCACGCTTCCCAAAATATGGAATACGAGGGGTTGACAAGGCCAGCCATGCTCCTACGGTCAAGAAATTATCCTGCCGTAGTCACACTTCGGTTTCTAGCTTTACGTGGTAATCAGTAAACAATGTGCAGGTAATGAGAAATGCAGTAACTGAAACAAAACAAATACAAAGAACTGACCTGATGGTGGTAAAAAGAGTATAACTCTGGATAGCTGATCAAGATGTCTGCGATGAACGTCTAGTCCTGGTCCAGGCTAGATCCGCTCCTCACTCTGAGCATGCATACTCAGGTCGTCAGAGCGACACAAAAGCAATATAAACATATAGATGCAAGTGGCAACTCGAACAGTGTTAATAGATATATATAACAGTAAATCAAGACGGTATAGGTATGAATATGCAGAAACCAATGAAGTGTCCAATAGATCAGGTGAACGGTAAAGCAGTAAAATAGTATGCCAGGTATGTCAACACGGTAAGTAATGTATATCAATGCCATTATCCCTATCAGTCTCTAAGTCTCACTGTACAGGTCACTAAGCCTGTCGTCAGTCCAAGTGTGAGAGTCAACCACTCACGAGTGTCCTCCACCCAAGGGTAGGACCCAAGGGCAAGGGACCACGGGCCTAAAATATAACTCACGGTAATAATCATATACCCTGTAAATCTCCATATATCTCCATATATATAAGCCGGCATGGGACTCCCGAGATTCTGTTGGACTCACACTCAAACTACCCCACACCCTGTGGTCTACATCAAACGCCAACCATAACCTCAAATACCGGTCGGTCCATGACAAGTCTGCGCGAGAACTGGAGACAGGATCTCCATCAAGCACGTCCCGACTAATACCCAAGATAAATGGCAGTGTTTGGTGCTTTATCTGTGACACCCATGCAAGAGCTTCCATAAGTGTCCCATACCACTTATAGTCACACTTACACGCGTCCCACAGACGTCGACAATGCAATAGAATAATATGGTTCACTGATTGTGTACAAGTACGTGTCACTTTCACTTATTCACTCATGCACGAACACTAACGTACTTGCCACAATCATCACTAATACCTAACACTGGGTAATGCACATGATCACTAGGTTATCAATACAGTGACATATGTATGATAAGATGAGGAAACAGTATGTAAAGCATGATTAAGATGTCATAAATCAGTATTCTACCACTTGCATAATTTATCATAAATCATACGTGTACAGTTTAGCGAAACGATGAAAGGGGAATAAATAGTATGTTTGATTATCTATCCAGCGAATTTAGTTTCACGTCAATCGGGTTTCAGGATCACTAGTTATAGCCATTTCATTTTAAGGGTTCACGGCTGGAAATCCGGTTTCAGAATCGGAAGTCCGTTTCGCAACGCATTTTAACCCCAGTAGGATGAGAATTTAGCTACGCTACAGTTTAATGAAATCTAGGGTTTCCAATAAGGTTTTCAACGCAACAGACGGATCTTCAATCGCGTCTGTACGTCAGGAGTTATACACTGTTCAATACTAGTATGTCAATTCTGATTCTGTTGGGACTGTTATACGTCCCCATCTTTTACATTACAGATTAAATAGCAAACGACGATGAAACAGAATGAACCCACTTGTGTTATCTAGCTAACAGTTTCACCTTTAATAAACTACAAAGTTCCGCAACATACGAGTTCAGGAAAACAGATGGCACACATTATGGAACAGTAAATAGTAACCAGAGTCGCTCTGGACTGCAGTCCACAGTCGCACTCCGATCCAAATATTGTCACAATTTAAGTACAGAAACCATTAGAAACTTGCATAGGGTTATAGTTCGTCGAGTCGGCTTCGATTTAAGCCCTCGAACGTATCATTCCAGTATGTACATAATTTATGGTAATTTTAGCGATTTTTAGATACGAGAAAGTTCCAGTTTTACAGGTATATTTGGGGGTAATCGTTTTAGTCATTAATGATCATATTTTCCCATGAGATTTACACACTAGGTTCACTTCCATACGGGCCAGACCATGCAATTGAGTTCCGCCAAATTAAATGAATAATTTCATTGGGATCATGCATCGAACAGGTAAATAGTATAAGTTATCATGAATTGTAACATTGCAATTTATACGAATTGAGTTTGTAACATAAATAGATTAGCATGTAGCAAGTAAAATACTTGCCTGGAAACGTTTCGGGGATGCACGGCGGTAGCAGCGTCGCGAACGCGTGACGAACGGCGTGAATTGGATGCACGGCCTCGGCTTGCGATTTGGATTTGACGTCGGAGTTGCCCGTAGGCGTCAAATGCTTGCTGGAAGCGGAGGTGGTGCTCTGTGGTTGGCCTGAGATGTGCTGGGGTCGACGACGGTCGGCGGCGGCGCTCCAGCGATGTGCACAGCGGGGTCCAAGCTTGGGTTATGGTATTTTTTTTCTTTGGGTTTTGGAGAAAGAAAATGAGAGAGAGGTAGAGAGATATTGAGAGAGAGGGGAGGGGATTAGAGAGAGAGAGAGAGGAACAGAAATATAGAGAGAGGGAGAGAGAGAACCGGAGAGAGAGAGAGAGAAAGAGAGAGATTGCAGAGAGAGGGCTTGGGGCTTGGAGGTGACGGTGATGGTGCTGCTGACGAGGAGGGTGCGGGGGAGTCGACGAAGTGCAGTGGGGCTCGCCGGTGTCGTGGGTGGATCTCGGTGCAGGTGAGTTTGGTGGCGGCTGACGAGGGAGCTCGGTGCAGGGGGAGCTTGGATGCTTGGGGCTCGAATTGGCTAGGGGAGCTCGGCGAGGTGGCAACAGAGATGACCTCGTTGGTGGGCTTGTCGGCGTTGAGATGGGGTCGATGATGGTCGGCAGCTGAAAGAAGTTGGGTAGAGGAGAGAGCTGGTGAAGGGTAGTGAGGCTTAGGTTGGTGGTGCTGGAGGTGGTTGTAGGGAGTCATGGTCGAAGGTGGAGGTGGTCGCGGCAACGGTCAAGGACGGCCGGCGAAAGGAGGAGGGAAGGTTTGTGGTGGTGTGAGCTTGGGTGAAATGGAGTGGGGGTAGAGAAGGAGCTGCGGGGTTGCTAGGAGGAGACGGATCGTTGGGGAGCGGGTCGTAGGGGAAACACACGCGTCGTGGACGCGAGGAGAGGGCACAGAGCGAGCGTGGGCGTGGGCAAAGGAAGCGGATCGAGGAAAATTAGTGAGCGGGAAAGAGGGAGAGACGTTGGGGAGGGGATGAAGAGTGGGCCGGGTCGGGTTGGTAAGGGGGCGTGGGCTGTTGGGCTTGAAGGTAAAAAGAAAATAAGTTTATTCTAAAAGAATGGGCTGATGAGGAAATTTGGGCCGGGGCTTAAATAAAAATAAAAAGAATAAGAGAATGGAAAAGGGGCCGGGCTGCTGGGCTGGGAAAAATTGAGAAGAAATAAAGGAGTGGGCTGCGGCCAAGAGATTAAAATAAATTCCTTTTTATTTATAAGCTGGGCTGATTGAGAAAAATAGGGGAGTGGGCTTGGTTTTAAATAAAGATATGAAAAAGAGATGGGCCGGAATAGAGGTTTATATAAATGGGAAAAGAAAATGAGGAATTGGGATTAGGGTTTGAGAAAAGAGAGGGGGAAAAATAAAATGGATTGGGAGTTTAAAAATATTTAAAATAGTTTATAGATATAAATAAATAAATTTGTAATTAACCCTTTTTATAAAATTATGGATATTGGTGTATAAAAGAACCGGGTATTACATATATCATAAATATACATACATTTTTTTTGCTTTTACGTACTTACATCTCGGGCTGTATGTGGTGCCTTCACATCTCCGGCAGAGCCCACCACCGCACCTGCGGGTATGTTTATATATCCTATAGTGTATACATGTTGATTTAGAATGTTATATTATTGATATACGCATTCTTTTTGCAATTACTTATATAGCTGATACTTGATTGTCTAATTATAGGTGGTACGTCCTTGTCTGGTGCAGGGGCCACTCCCGTCACTTCCATACCCTCCGCTCAGTCTGCAGGTTTGTATGAATAAATATAAAATATTTATTCATTTTACATATCCTTTAAGAATAAATATGAACTTCAAGTAATTTTATCGATATTTATTTTCTAGTTGGAGATGCGTCCACGTCCGGGTCACCGGTTGTTCCTCACCGGAGGAACTATCGTCCCTCTCATGCTGCTGCCCGGGCCCAGGCTCGTGCTTTAGTCGCCGGAGGTATATATCACACTTCAATTTTCGTTAAACCTTGATTTCTTAATACCACTTTGTCTTAATATTGATTGTCTTGATATTTCTTGTAGACGCAGGGCCTCCCCATCCAGAGAGGGGGACTCGAGGCCCGAATCAGTCCCACAGGCTGAGGCCCGACAGAGCTAGGGGGAGGCAGCATTCCCCCTCTTTTTTACCCCTGATTATCGATATACCGGCGATTATGCCTAGAGGTTCGGCCGGTATATGGGGGATGAGAGCCGCCTCGTGAAGAACTATCCACTTCACGTTGAGTGGGGCGACCAGCACCAGCGCTCATTCGCCCTCTTCTGGGATCAGGCTCGGGTATTAATATATATTTTCATTTGATTTATCCAATATATTTATTATTAACACTTGCAATTTAATAGCATTGTTTTTTTTTTGTATTTTCAGTTGGATTACGATTTTCATCATGTACCCGACCCTGATCACCCTGGGAGGGTGCTCGATCTTCACGCTCTATACCATGGCCTGATGAAGAACATGCAATCGAAGGTCCGATACAATAGGAATGAGCTGAAGATCGACTGCTATTCCCTGTGGATGGCGACCCCCGAGGCAGAGAGAGCGACCCTCATACATACTCCGGCCTTTGCGATGGTCGACGTAGATACATGCCCTCTATTGTGCCAATATTTCGACTCTCAGCGCAAACATGTATGTATTTTAAATGTAATTCATTGTTTAGTATATAATTTATTTTTTTGTGTTACTTAATTAGAAAACTAAATCTGAATGTGTTGTGCAGAAACATGCCGATCAAAATAAAGAGAATAGGAAGTCAGCGAAGAGGGGTCGCCCCACTTTTATAGGTGGCTCGAGGAATATTACTCGTGCCATGGAGTTATCGGTAAATTACAATAGACCGGCATTTGTGATATAATGTAATATTAAGAGTTATTTCTAATATATGTAAATTTTTGGCAAATTGCAGAGAGCTTAGACCCTGGCGTAGGGTGGTACACCGAGCGTGCTATCCGCGTATCTTGCCGTCCACGGCACCTCGAAAGATCCCGCCACGGGCGAGCTTCGATACCCCGACACCGCTACCCAGGAGTATTGCGTAAGTGTTAATATTTATTCAGACCCTATTTGAAATTTTTGTTTTGAAAGGTTCAAATTTAAATGATATACTTATATTTTACTGGTAAATGTGGGTGTAGGAGCGGGTGGTTGAGCAGGCGGAGGCATCGGGGATCGATTTTACTGGACAGAACGATCCGATACTGCTGACCCCAGTCCTAGACGCCGCACATGGAGGGCACCACGGAGGTTGGGAGAGAGGCCGGGGACTGGGTCCTAGCAGGGCCCATATGAGGTTGGACTCCACTCCGGCGGTTACTTCCTCTATCTCCAGTGAGCGACGTTTCGAGCAAGAACTGGACACCTTGAAGGCCACCGTCCAGGAGTTGAAGGAGATATTGGTATGTATACTACTTAATAGTAAAATATCATGTCATATTATAGATAACAACATATCCAATATTAGTATGTAGCCTGGATTTATTTGGTTGTAGACTTAGCTTTGATTAATCATACATACATAGAACTGTCTAATTAAAATAAACTACGGTTTTCCAAACTAATCCACAGTTCTATGTATGTATGATTAATCAAACATACATAACCTGATAATGATACGAATTCGACTAATACACAGTTCTTACTCGTTTATTACACACAAAACTGAACAGACGCGACAGGGTACTTCGGCTGAGCTTCCACATGCATCTCCTTCGGCTGCGGCTCCGCAAGCCACTACCTCGGCTGCGATTGCGCAGATCACTCCTATAGCTCCACAGCCCGCTCAGACTCCCGCAGCAGCGGCTCCGCAACCTACTACCTCGGCGGCGGTTGCGCAGACCACTCCTACAGCTCCACAGCCCGCTCAGACTCCCCCACACACCGCATTGCTCGAGATGTTGACTCAGGGTATATCCGAGGAGCAGGCGTGCCAGATTACGGCGTTTATCAGAGGTGGAGCTGGACCGAGCTAGGGTAGCTTTTTGATTCTTATATTTTAAACGTGTATTTACTTATATGATACATACTGTATAAATTTTGGACGATATTGATATTGGTGGTGTTTGCGTGTTCATATTGATTAATTAGATTGATATCGTATTCTGCTTGTTGATTTCTTTTATATATTATGCGTGAGATGTTGATTATAAATACTGCGGTATATATTCTGCGTGTTGATTACTTTTATATATGATGTATATATTATTGTGCACAGGGCGAGGAAAAAATAGGCAGCCATTTTTTTATAAAAAAAACCAGATAATATGTACCTACGGATTGGCCAAAGTTTGCACCTACCGTTTAATCCGTAGATTGAAAGGTTACCCCTACACATATATCCGTAGGACAAAATATCAGGATATCTGATATTGTGTCCCTATGATCTCAGTAAGATTAGTTAGACTTGTACCTACGGATTGGACCGTAGGGGCATACACATGCCCCTACATAGTTATCCGTAGGGACAATATATCAGGCTAGCTAATATTTTGCTCCTACACATCTGGACCTACGCATTGAGCCGTAGGGGCATCTATTTGGCCCTACGGATAACTCCGTAGGGCCAACTATTTTATTTTATTAACCGATAAATTAAATAACTCTTTTGTCCCTACAGTGTAGTCCGTAGGGGCAGATGGACCTATGCATTAAACCGTAGGGGCAAGTATTTAACCTAGGGGCATGTTTAAGGCTAAGACTTGCACCTGCGGCGTATGCACCTACGGCTTAAATTCGTGCTCCTACTACTATAGCCGTAGGGGCAGTGGTTTGCTCCTACAGATTTATCCGTAGGGGCAATCCCTATTTGTAGTAGTGAGCAGTGAAATATACAATATATATATGAGAATAATGGAGAAAAAAGGCCATAGGAGGGGATTCCCTCTTATGGCGTCGAAAAAATACTGTCCCAATAGATTTTTCCGACGATCGGCACCCACCATCTTCATCGTCATCATCTAAGATGTGGGTACACCAAATTTCATGTGATTCCACAACCTTTTCACCGTTGATTTAGCAATGTAAAAAGTTCTATTGTCGGTAAACCGTTAATTTTGAACCCACTAAATCAACGGTGAAAAAGTTGTAGAAAAACATAAAATTTGGTGTACCCACATCTTAGATGATGATGATGAAGATGGTGGGTGCCGATCGTCGGGAAAAACTTGGGAGGGGGTATTTTTTCGACGCCATAGGAGGGAATCCCCTCCTATGGCCTCTTTCCTCCATTAATCTCTATATATATATATATATAACAAAAAACTCAATGGTCATAATAATCTTACAGAAACATACATATTATGTCATATTAGTATGGTAAAATACAGAGTGTAACTAAAGGCTCAGCTGATCAGATCACACACTAGATCATATTTCAATCAATGTCAGCAAATCCAACCCATGTCATTCACCTATTTGCAGCTTGGAGAAAATAAGGTCTTAAGGTCCAATTCTTAGCTTATTTATGCTAGTTGCAGCTCCACCTATAGCAACATGATTTTGTACTTTATAAATCAACCTAAAACAATCCCTTTTTTCAAATATAATTGAAAAAAAAAACCCTTTGTTCCATATATGACGAAGCTCAAGAAAGATTGAGTCATGTTGTTTTTTTATTTCCTTTTTTGAAATGCTTTGGATATTAAAAAACTATTTCTCTTTGTATCATGAATGAGGGGGTAACCATCCAAGGTTTTCCCAAAAGGAAAAAAGAATAACTATATGAGGACATGTGGCCATGGGCGCCTGCAGTCATTTGGCTGTGGGCGCAAGAGTGTGGAACAGGAGGGCTCCCACTTGGTTTTAAGTGGGTTGGGACACGGTTAGATTTAATTCATATTTATATAGCATGAGGGTACAATTAATTTTCTGAAGTTGTATACAGGGAGACCATGGAGACAAAATGCACTCTCAAAAACCATAGGCTCTTAAACTTTGTTGTGAAAATTGGTACCAAATTACTTAGCGGATGATCAATACGCGTGATTTGAAACTAATGAAAAAGATCAAACGCGGCAACTGCAGAAAAACAATAAGTACAAGCAGAAAACACGCAAAACAAAGAACACAAGATATTACCCAGGTTCGGCACGCTTGCACTTAATCCTGTAAATCGACGACGAATTACTTCCATTATTCAACGAAAAATTACAAGAAATAATTGCTGCTCTCTCGATCTCATCCAAATACAAAAACACTCTCTTTATGCAAATCTCTCTAACTCTCTCGGCCAACTACTGCCGCAACAACCAAAATTCTCGCACTGTTGATTTTAATTGATTGCAGCTGCAGACTTCTCTTCTTCTAATTGGCTCTCTGCGGATTTTTATTAGCAGCAGACCTCCTCCTAAGTTCTCTCTTGATTGATAAATTAATATATATAGGAGAGGCTTTGTAAGAGATAGGTCTAGAAGTTTAAATTAATTAGAATAACTAATTCTAATCCCACTCATATTTGAAGCCCGTTTCAATCACAAGATTCGACCCTCATGTGCGCTGCACGTGCTAGGCTTAAAACTTGGGCCTATTCTAAGACAAGAATCTGCCATCACAAAATCAACAAACTGCACCTTGTTGCAAATTCATCCGCAAAATTCTATACTTCCATAAAAAACTTGGAATTATGTAATTCATCGTCACTAGCTTTTATCAAGCAACTAGGCAAATCAATTCCAAGCAAAGCTTAAACTTTGAAATTGGGATCACCTTCGTAAATGCATCCACCGGATTTTCATGGGTACCAATCTTCATAAGCGAAATAATTTTCTTCTCGTCTCCAAAAAGAAATCTTTCATCTCGATATGCTTAATTCTCGAACTATAAGCCTGTTCCTCAACCAAGTGAACCACGCTTTGACTATCGTAAAACACCTTCGTGAAATACTGCGGAACACCCATACTATCTATCAATCCACGCAAATATATAGCCTTCTTGACAACCTCCATAGTAGCCATCAACTCTGCCTCTGTCGTCGATAACGCGACAATGGACTGTAACGTCGATCTCCATGACACCGTGCCAGTGCCCAACATGAATACGTAACCTGTCATCGATTTTCGTCTGTCCCTGTCACCAGAAAAATCTGAGTCACAATACCATGTCATAATACAACCATTCGTACTTTCTCTGCTGAATAACAAACTGAACCTCGTAGTACCCCTCAAGTATCTCAGAATCCACTTTACAGCCTGTCAATGCTCTTTTCCCGGATTAGCCATGTATCTGCTGACCATCCCTATTGCATGTGCAATGTCTAGACGCGTGCAAACCGTCTCATACTTCAAACTGCCCACTGCACTCGCATATGACACTTTAGACATGTACTCCCTGTTCGTATCCAACCCCGACGATAACTTCACCGAAAACATGAAGTGCGCCCCTAAAGGAGTAGACACAGGCTTTGCTTTCTCCATCCCATATCGAGTGAGAACTTTCTTGATATATTGTTTCTGTCGCAGATGAAACTCACCATACTTCCTCTCCCTGACAATTTCCATACCAAGTATTTTCTTCGCAGCCTTCAAATCTTTCATTTCGAACTCCTGATTCAGCTGTTGTTTAAACATGTTGACCTTTGACATACTAGGTGATGCCACTAACATATCATCTACGTACAATAAAAGATAAATCCGGACACATCGTCTAGTAGCCTCACATAAATGCATGTATCTTTAATATTCCTTATGTATCCAATCGTCATCATAAACTGACCAAATCGTTTGTACCACTGTCTCGGAAACTGCTTTAAACCATAAAGCAACTTCTTCAATTTGCAAACATGGCCATCCTTACCATCAACTACGAACCCTTCTGGCTGATACATATAAATATCCTCCTCTAAATCACCGTGCAAGAAAGCAGTCTGGATATTAAGCTGCTCTAGCTCTATATCATAAACCGCAACTATGGCTAACAAAACACAAATCGAAATATATCGAACCACCGTAGAAAAGATCTCGCTGTAGTCCTCACTCTTCCTCTGTGCAAAACCCTTTGCCGCCAATCTTGCATTGTATCTAATATCATCTGCCTCTGATGAACCCTCCTTAACTTCAAAGACCCACTTACTGCAGATCGCGTGTTTTCCCTCTGGTAGAGCAACTAAATCCCACGTATCGTTCTGATGAAGAGACTCTATCTCCTTCTCTATCGCAACTCTCCAACTAGGAAAATCGGTAGATTGCACAGCTTCTCTGTAAGTGGATGGTTTCTCGTGCTCAATAGTCAATGCATATGATGCCACATCGTCGAAACTAACTGTGGTCATGTCCTTAAAACTTAGTCTGACTGGCGGACGCCTAACTCACGTAGATCTCCTCTCCTCTGTCTATACTGGACTATCTGGCTTTGTCGGACCCTCCGTTTGAATCTGAGTATCAATCACCTCATCTCTCTTACTATCCTGAACTGGAACATCGATCTCCACCTCGCTTGGTGGCGCAACTGTTCTCTTTTCACCATCTAATTGAGTCTGTTTTCTACGAACCATCACAGACTCATCGAATGTAACATATCGTCTGATTACTATCTTCTGGGTCTCAGAACACGACAGCCTGTACCTTTTGGATTCACTTTCATAGCAGGGTAGGACATACTTCCTAGCTTCCAGTTCTAGCTTATCGTTCCTTTGCTGAACATAAGTTGGGCACCCAAATATACGAAGCAGCCTATAATCTCCAGCCTTCCCAGTCCACGCTTTCTCAGGAATTTTCTTATTTATCGTCGTCAATGGTGATCTGTTGATGAGGTATACGGCGGTAGATAGGGTTTCAGCCCAAAATTCCTTAGAAAGCCCAGCTGTAAGCCATAAGCCCCAAGCATATGGTCTTCTCCAGTAGTATCTGATTCATCTGCTCTGCAATGCCATTTGACTGAGATTCTTCCGGAGTGGTGTAATGACGCACTGTCACGCCCCGCTTCCTTAGATATAGGAGTGGAGACACGACGAGGCCCACAACGTAATTATGCCGAGAAGTAGACTCTCCTCGATACAGTTATGCTAAGTGTATACTATGCAGGAGTATACAAAAGCAAGTAAAATAAAAAATAAATTTATTCATTAACCAACATTTATTACAAATGATACACTAAAGTTTTATTACATCAAGTGAAAGCAAGGAAAATAAAGCAAGCCCTAAATAGGTGGGCGAAAGTAAAGAAAACAAGGAAACAAAAGTCGAGAGTTCAGCGTAGCCTTTCTCCGTATCTTCGACTTCAGCCAAGCCTTTTTCCAGCCATAATGGACATTGAGAGAGAGAGAGAGGAGAAATGTCCTTTAGCGAGATAAACTAGAGTAGGATTCTCAAGGAGTTATGTGCAACAAAGTGAAACGTGTATATGAACTAGCGTTACAATGTGCAGGTAAAAGGGTAGATAAAACTAGTATCCCAAGTATATGAGTCAAGAGGTAGGTAAGGTGACAACAAATGACTACATTCCATTGTTCAATTATATTAACAGTAGTTTAGTTTGTTTTAGTTGAGTTTAGTAAGGGTATACGCATTTCGAGTACAATAAGTTATGATAAACGATGTAGTGTTGTTTCATACAAGTTTATTCAAGTGTATCATGTCATTTAAGATATTTTGCAATATTTTGGTTTAAGATTTCATGTAACGAAAGAGAGCTTCATCCATCGGAGAGTATTCCATAAACGCCCGGAATCATGGTAACACGCAGAGAGAGTTAATGTTCCGTTCCGACTCGGAACCATAGCGACGAGAGAGTTAATGTTCCGTTTCGGTCTGGAACCACAATTACGAGATCAGTTAATGTTTCGTTTTGGATCGGAACCACATCGATGAGATCATTGAACACGACCATTAAACATGATAAGGTGAAAAGTCAATATGAAGGTACTCCCGATACAAGCGATCTCAATTTACTTCTCCGAACTACCTTAAGCCCCGTATCTTTATGTGTCTAAGTTGAGTTATTAATTATCAGCTAGCACACGGAGCCAACAAGATATGAGAAACACATTCTTATTCCAAATTGGGTTAATCCTCATTCACCCCATGTTTAGCGTCCATGCGATAACGCATAACCGTTCAGGTAAAACAAGTTATGATAAGTTTAAGTCAAGATTGGTTACGTAAACCATATCATGAGTAATGAGGTTTCATAAAGACTAGTTGAAAGGAAAGTATATGGTATTTTATGGCAAAATATGGAACTTGGGAAAGTCGAGTTATTTTAATGTTGAAAGGGTTTCATAAAAGTTCAAGATATTGTAGCGAAATAATAATTCTAGAATAGTTGGAGGTACTTAAGTGAAAACACGGGACTTTAAGAAAGTCAGGGTATTTATTCGAAAATGGGTTTAAAAAAGTTAGGGTATTTATGTGAAATATCGGTTTTGGAAACCTTGGGGTATTATTTTGAAAATACAAGTTTTGGAAACATATGGTATTTAACTGAAAATACGATGTCTAGAGGGTATATGGTATTTAATGAAAATACCGATTTCGGGAAAACTTAAGGATTTTTAAATAAATACAGGTTTTGGAAATTTTAAGGTATTTGTTTGAAAATACACGATTTGAAACTTTAGGGTATTTTAGTGAAAATACGGTATTAGGAAGCCTTATGGTATTTTAATGATAAATAGGTCACATCACATTAGGGAACGATTAAACAACAACAAAACGATTATCTAAATTTTGGCAGCATTCCGTCTTATAATAGACGTTTTATCAAATGAGCAGCCTAGTGGTGTGTTTAGCATGCAACGTCCTTACATAGTTATAAGTCGTGTTAAGTCATTATCACAATGCCCAGGAAGCATGAATTTCTAAGTTAAATCTAAATACTAGAAAGTTACTAAATCGGGCAGCATTTTGATATTTAATTTAACATCTAAAATAAATAAAAGCATGTGGAGGTTTCCGTATTAAAAGTTTAGCAAGAGTATTCACTAAAGTATAGGAAAACCTAAAGAAAAGTTTCGACAGGTGCAAGAAAAGAGAAAGAGAAATCCTACCTCATGATGAAAATTTGCCGGCATGAACCAACGACTCACAACGAATTGTACTCCCGTCTAGAATTTTTCTATCACCCGTTACCAGTACCTATGCGTAGATCGTCGAAAGACAATCGCACATGAATTTTTCTAGAATTATTTAGGCACTAGAAGAGTGAGAAATAAGAGAAAAGGCAAGGAGCTATTTATAGGCCCCAAAACCCTAACCGACCCCTGATTTGGGTCGTCGGCCTCCAAGATCGCACCACGTGGCGTGATTGACGGTGCTCGATCGTCCACGTGGGCGTGTGCTGCCCACGCGCTTGACTGTGCTGCACGCGTGCATGCGCATGCACGATCTCAGCTCTGCTGAGCTCGAGCAGGCAGGGCCCGGGTCAGTTAGGCTGGGCCTCATGGGGTTGGTCTGATTGGCCCAGTTCTAAAACTTTTTTTCCTTTCCTTTTCTAAAAACTGTTTTTAAATTGAATTTTCTTTTATAAAATTAATTCAAAATACTTTTAATTATCAGAATATCCTGAAAAATATCTAGATAAATTCTAAATAAATATTTTATCCTTGCAATACTTTTCACTTAAAAATGATTCATTTTCCGACATCCATAATTTTACTTAAATCTTAGAAAATTCTAATAATTACATTAAAAATACTTTTCTCCTTCCAGAAAATTATATTAATTATCTTTAAAAATAAAATTACCTTTTCTAATCTTTTTTATGGAAAAATATACTAAAAATAATTAATGACACCAAGAAATTATAAAAAAGAATTTCATTCTGTATGTGAAAATTACAGTCGTTATACACACAATCCTTTTTAACTTTCAGAACTCTACAAATGCATACGAAGTAAACTCCTCGCCGTTATCGGACTGAAGAATTTTTACGTGCTTACCGGTTTGCTTCTCCACCCTGGCCTTCCACGTCCTGAACTTCTCAAAAGTCTCGGCTTTAGACTTGAGAATATACACCCAGACTTTTCTCGAAAAATCATTAATGAAGGAAACGAAGTATCTGGCTCCACCTCGCGAAAGAACCGGTGCTGGACCCTAAACATCAGTGCGGACATAATCAAGAATACCTTACGTATCATGTACTGATGTCCCGAACTTCACATTTATCTACTTTTTTAGGACACACTCCTCACATAATCAAGACCGCTAAAATCTCCATTTCCAAGTAGCCGCCTCTTATGAAGCACCTCCAAACCCGACTCCCTAATATGGCATAACCGTAACTGTCACAATCTAGCCGAATCCGAATCATCTGAACAAGTAGATACCGCAACAATATCATGTGTAACTGATTGCCCCTCTAGAAAGGACAAGTTTCTCACCTTCTTTCCTTTCATAAAAATAAGAGACCCCTTTGAAATTTTCATGGAACATCCATCAACTACGCACTTCCAGCCGATCCCCGTCAAAGCTTTCAGATCTGGCACATATTTGACATCCATCAAAATCCACACCACTACATCAAACATGCGTATCAGAACAGAATCAATCCCCTCAATCTTGCACACCGCATTATTCCTCATCAAGACTGAACCTCTATCAAGAGAACACAACATCACAAACCAACTTCGATATCGAGTCATGTGGAAAGAGCTTCCCGAATCTAGCATCCATAGATCATGTACGTCGCCGATTATATAAATTGATAATACGAAACTGTTGGATATAGGTGCCCTCAAGGCAATTATTGTAATTACAAGAAGGCAATTACTAATTGAAGGAGGACCTATACAGAGAACAGTCTTACTTGAAATGATAGTATACTATCTGGTTTGTATTTAACTTTCATGTGTATACGTTTTACTCGTTATCACATATCACTAATACATGAGATAAAAACCATAGGATCTTTGCTTGACTGCTAGGATTATAATAGGGATCATACTAGTGGGGCCTGGATAGTCCATATGCACATCCTTAAATGTCCCTAGTCACAGGAGTATCGAGACTGGGTATCGGTACTCCAGTTTAGACTAGTATATACGTTTCTTGATTCCGGTCAGGGCAATAGTTGATCGCATAGCCATTAGTGTTTGACACCGAATATTGTATACATGTGCTCATTGAATGAGTTGCACTGGATGAACTTACTGAGAACTCTTAGTTGGTATTATACCAATTGTCAAATAACAATTCTCTGGTGACATTTGTACATGGTAGTCGCTAGACCTGATATCTCTATAGTGTCTTGTTTGTGTTCCCACTGTACTTTGATTACTACCCTACCACAGTATTAAAGAGTCGTACAAACAGGTTTTAGTTGGGTACAGTCCCAAAGCACATGGAGGCAGTGAGAGATCGAAGGGTTTCGTCTTTCCTGGTATAGGGAGTTGATGTCGCGTTGTGCAGGACATGACTATAACCAGAAGTTCATGGCCATGACAGTTGAGATAACTGATAAGTGTTATCAGTTGTTTCTCTGGTGGTTATGAGTCATTTGTCAGCATGACTTATCGAGTTATTGGAGGTCTGACATATTTACCCCTCAGATCCAGTATGCGACACTCTCAGCCGAAGAGATCAGACTGTACGTTGACTGTCACTGATAGGTTCTGATTGCGTTGGGACATGTTTTCATGTCGACCTTTCTTTTGATCAATATCTGGGTAGCCGTTACATACAGCTAGTGCCGCTAACGTGTTTGTAGGTTGGCGGATATGATCCCAAGCTACTGCCAGCGTATTGATTGAGTCTTTAGAGTCCCATGCAGAGGTTTTACCCGCTCAGGCAAAACGATGTATTATGCACGTATGGCGATACATGCAGGAGTTCGATTATATGTGATAATCGGACGTTTGATAATACTAGCCGGTTTAGATTTAAACCGGATTATTAAATCAAGTGGTGA
The DNA here is from genome assembly GCA_030015575.1 of Agapanthus africanus. Classification (NCBI taxonomy): domain Eukaryota; kingdom Viridiplantae; phylum Streptophyta; class Magnoliopsida; order Asparagales; family Amaryllidaceae; genus Agapanthus; species Agapanthus africanus. The sequence goes on from CM057341.1 coordinate 187,476,383, forward strand.
TTATATATATATATATATATATTCATATTATATTTCTCTCATTTGTATTTGTATGTGATACAAATACGGGTTTATGTATATGATACACATTTAGATGTGTGCGTGTGAGTGGGTTTAAACATCTAGAAGAAGATACCTCATATTTATTTTCTTGAAAAAGAAAAGAAAATAAATGAGGTGGAAGGAGGGAATGTAGAGAGGTATGGGCTTTGTTAATTATTTATTGGAAAAATGTTTTAAAATTTGTTGCTTGATTTTTTCCACCTCATTCTTAGATGCCCACGCTCTCTCCTTCCATCCTCCTTCTTTGCTCTCTTGAGATGAGATAATGAAAATTAGAAAGATGAAATTAATGCGAGATTACTACATCCCTAATTTAGTAGATTAGCAACCTATTAGATTAGGTTTCTTCATTAGAATGTTTTCATTAATGGAGTTGAAACTTGAGTTGGGGTTTTCTTAATGTCGATCATTTTCGGTAAGGGGGTATGATTGCAAGCTTGATCCGGATGGTGACAGTGTCTAGCTCGGGCCTTTCACGATTGGGTGTACACGTTACAAAGGTTGTAGCACCCTAAACTCCTCTTTAGATTCTCTTGTGTTTGCAATTGATAGTAAATGACATGATCTTGAGTTGATAATAGAAGCCGAATCTTGAAAATTTTGATTTGTTTTTCCGCCACGGTTCGTAAGTGTTGCAACCCTTGCATCCATTAGTTAACAGTAACAATCGCTGCCATTATCGGAATTATCTATGACAACTGCAGTACGAGAAGACTCCTTCTTAGTGTTCTCCTTGAACTTATATCAATCTCTCTTCCAATGGCCTTTCACCTTACAATAATTGCACTTTTTATTAGTGCGATTTCTTGATTTGGAGCTTGCTATATTCTTGGAACCACTATGTTGACTGCTTTTAAAAAACGAGTTCTAGAAACCAGCGTATCGTCCTGACCACCCTTATCATCCGATACTTTCTCCCTTAACACCTCGTTGTGTAGACCCGTTTTAATATCTTCTAAAGAAATTTTATTTCTACTGTACACCATCGATTTCACGAACTAGCTATATTTAGAAGTCAAAGAGCAATGCAGGATCATAGCTTGGTCCTCGTCTTTAATCTTCATTTCTATATTGAGCAAGTCCATAATAATTTGGTTGAGTTCATACATATGGTTTTTGACTGATATATCTTCCTTCATTTTCAATATGTATAGACGATGTTTAAGATAGAAACGGTTTGTTAAAGATTTCTTCCTGTACAAGGATTCTAACTTGCTCCATAAACTTGCTGTCATTGTCTCTTACGCAACCTTGCATAGAATCTCATCAGCCAAGCTCAGCTGCATCGAATTGAAAGCCTTATCCTCCATATCTCCTTTTTGAATATCCGTGGTCGTCGAAAGAAACTTCTATTTTTCGAAGACTATCTTATGAACTCCTTGTTCGTTTTAACTCACCGTCATTTTCAATTTTCATAAACTGAAATTGTTCCTTCCGTCAAACTTATCGCTTTTATAATGTGTAGAAGCTATCTTCCCAATAATCCAAATTATCCTAACAAAATCTCTGATACCACTTGTTGTGAAAATTGGCACCAAAGTACGCAATGGATGATCGATACACGTGAATCGGAACAAATGAAAAAGATCAAGCGCGGCTACACAAAAACAATAAATAATAAGAGGAAAAAAACTAAGCAAAGGATACAAGATATTATCCAGATTCGGTACACATTTGCACCTAATTCTGCAAATCGATGACAAACTGCTTCTACTATTCAACGAAAAATTACAAGAGATAATTGTTGCCCGGGGTTTTTTTTAAAATAATATTAATTTAAAATAATATTATTAAAATAGGGGGGATAAATTTTAATTAGCGAAATAGGGTGGTTTCGAACCACCCCACCTGGTCCACCCCACCCCCCAGTATAGGGGGCGGGTTCTGGGAACCCGCCCTCTATACTTTTGTATAGAGGGCGGGTTCCCAGAACCCGCCCCTTTTTTTTTTATAAATTAATTTAATTATTAATTATAATTATTATCATAATATTATTATAATTATAATTCTTAATTATATAATTATCATATTATTATTATTATTATAATTATAATTCTTAATTATATAATTATAATATTATTATTATTATAATTATAATTATAATTATAATTATAATTCATAAAAATAGAATAAAAGTAAATAGACGAAAAAAACATTTAAATTAAATAATAAAATTTCACTATATCAATGTTTTTTACAGAATGAATCCGTCAAAATTTACAATTCCAAAAAATCCTATCTATTTGTAAAATGTAAATGCTATATCGACGGTCAAATTTATAATAACAAAATGAATCCGTCAAATTTATAATACAAAAAAATCTGAGTGCACTTGTCACGATCCTGAAGGTCCCGCCCCTGATGCATATCCTGGACATCTGGTCCTATAATGGCCTGGTTGTTTGCATAGGCTACATCTGGATTGCCTTTGCTGAGGATCAGCATCCATTGTCATTCGATCTCGACGTACCTTAGGTCTTCCGGGCCTTATATTTTTTTCCGGCGGTAATACAGTCGGTGTTTGTCTGTTGGCAGTATAATAGTGCCAATAGCGATTGTCCGGTATAGGATGAAATTTTGGATCGTATGCACCTTGGTAATTAGAAACTGTATAGTAATTGGAAGCAAAATTGTAATGTGAGGTATGCATACTGCTCGCAGCAGCAATTGCGTGGGCACAAGGTAAATGTTGTTGCTGGAAAAGACCGCATGTACACGAAGAGAGCCCTTCATCTCTAAAGTTCACGGTATATTGATTCCCATTACCGCCCGTCACCTGAAACTCCGCCGTGTCAAACCTTTCGGATCTGTAGTATTGTGCTCTGCGCTCTCTTTTCCGAAAGATATCTTCGTAATACGCGGTGAGCGGAGTGTCCATCGCCAAGGACTTTTCTCTTCTGTGCACAAAATAAGTATTCATCCGGAAAAATGTTCGAACAATCAACCCCTGTATCGGTAAGCCTCTAACCCCTTTAAGGACCCCGTTGAAGCTTTCAGACATATTAGTCGTCATTAGGAGATATCTGCACCCATCATCATGTGCTTGTGACCACATGCGTACTGGATACTCATCTAACCACGCTTTCGCGGCTTGACTCATCTCCCCAATTTTCGTCATGTATATGTCGTGAACATTAGGGTCAGGCGTTTCACCGGCTCTGTACATAAGCTTATGTAGATCCGAATTTTTGAATTTTCGATCAAAATTTTGCCTGAAGTGTCGTAGGCAAAACCTATGTGGGGTCGTCGGAAATACAGATCTCATTCCAGCCAGTATTCCCAGATGTCTATCAGATATGATGCATAAATCCGTTCTATGAAGAACAGATGGGATATTTTTGAGGTTACGGAAAAACCATGACCAGGATGATGTATTTTCACCCTCGACAATAGCAAATCCCAACGGAAATATACCGTTATTAGCATCAACACCTGTAGCAATTAACATGCAGCCTTTGTACTTACCGTATAGATACGTACCATCAACGCACAATACCGGCCGACAGTGTGTGAAACCAGCCGCACATGGACCAAAGCACCAGAAAATTCTTTGAAACCTGACAGAGCCCTCGACGTCTATTTCTGTGGTTTTTAACCGGTATACGGTCCCCGGATTTGATGCTTTCATGGCTTCCATAAAAGGGACTAGTGAGTTGTACGAGCTTTCCCAGTCCCCGAATATCTTGCACAAAGCCTTTCTACGAGCATCCCATGCCTTCACATACGAAATCTGAATTTTATGCTCTCCGCTAACCAAGAGCCGTATCTCTCGGGGAGTCATCGCCACATCTGTACGGATCAGGGGCATGATTAGCGAGCAAATGTAAGATGAAGTGCAATTCCGGTGATCCTGTGACATAATAGAATTGATGCAAGTGTGTTCTTGGTTGTATTTCGTGACCTTCCAAGCCTTGGCTCTTTTGGAACAACATGCATGCAATCTCCACTGACATTCAGGAGATTTCGTACATACCACAGTATAGTACGTCTTATTTGACTCTTCGGTTTTAAATGTAACGTTTTGCTGAATGGACCACGACTTCAGCTTACAAATAAGATCTCCTTTTTCCTGAAACAAATCCCCGACGCTGATGCAGTCTTCGCTTGCTGCTGTCGCGTCCAAATAGGGTGCCGTATTTACTTCTGCAACGGCTAAGTCTACCCAACCATCATCTTCTAGCGGATCGAGGCCGGGATCTTCTAGTTCGACAAAATCGTTATTCGCAACCATACCATCAAAGAATGCTACCTCATTCAATCCAGCATCATATTCCACGCTATCCTCCCCCTGATCACCTTCACCGATTTCATCATCATCACCGCCACACATATCAATATCACCCGTAGCAACATAAGGCTCGGGTGCAATATATGATGGTTGTGGTCGGTGTAATGTGGATGGTTCAGGGTGAGAAGACCGGAAAGATGTGGACGGACATGCTTGGAATGCGCTGCTTGGATCGTGTTGGAATGATGCGGAGGTGTGGGGAAATCTGCGTTTAGTATATAAATTGTTATTATAATATTATTCCCTAATTTTTTCGTAACTAAATCATCACTTGTTTCAAATTTATTTACCTGTGGAAGGCTGTGTATGGTAATTCTTGCTGTTCTTCTGGGGTGCATGTAACTGCAGCAGTCGACTGGAAGAACCTGGGTTTATGCATTTTATTAAATGTTTGAATATTAGTATACATGTATTACTAAAATGCTTAAATATGGGTTTATAAAATGTTTACCCATGTGCTTGAAGATTTGAATAATGTTGTGTATAGTCATATCCACCGGAACTATCTCCAGCATTACCATCAAAATTATCCGTTGGAGGGGCATCTGATACTTCCAATTGCTCCTTCTGAACCAAAAGTTCAAAAGAATGCTGGGTGCTTGAGAGACCGAAATCTATCATCGAAGATATTGATGCATCGTCTATAATTTCAACCAATGCATTTCCACTGAACATAGGCCAGATACAACTTAACTTAACCCTACTTTCACGGGGATCGTAGTTCGTAATTTTGTACACTTTAGCCTCTAGTTCATCATATGTCGTTGATGCTTCCAATCGCATGATTCGTACAGACCCGCCCATATACTCGGGACCTTGTGCACTTGTGATAACCTGGCCATCGTATTTACATACAACAAATATACTTGGGGAGGCCATAATCCTGCACAAAAAACAGTTATATTTTTTATGTTGTGTTGAAATTGCAAAAAAATTTCAAACTCGAAGGTTGCTTACTTCCAATACTTTATGAACTGTTCTACTGCTCGAAGATTGCTTACTCGCAGACTATGGTACTGAACTTCACCTTCTTCTAAAACTCCACACTTACACAAAATTGATAGCGGAGAAGAACTGATCGAAGTAAATGGATAGTGAGCGGTGTAGGATGCAAATTTGACAGAGATGAAATGAAATGGGTAGTGCGGAGACATATTTATAGCGGTAAGATATTGAAGAGAGCGGGTTCTAACAACCCGCCCTATTATTCACCAGAGTCGTACCCTAGTATTCACCAGAGTCGTTCACCAGAGTCGTACAAATAATTATTGAAGAAAGTGACAAAATTAATGAAAAGGGCGGGTTCCAAGAACCCGCCCTCTTCAATATATGGAACCCGCCCTCTTCAATATTATCTTCTGCATCATATTCTGCATACATTAAATTGATTTGACAACACAATATAAAAAAATAAATTTAATGAAGAGGGCGGGTTCCAGGAACCCGCCCTCTTAATTTCTGAAAACAACAGTATTGATGTGAATGGACAAAGACAAATATTACTCACGTTGCTTAAAAATTATTGATGTGACATATAAAGTAGAAAGGACAAATAGTACTTAAATAGTACTGATTTGACATCTCATTAATTAATGAAGAGGGCGGGTTCCTGGAACCCGCCCTCTTCTTTGTGAATAAGACCGATCTCTGTAATTTTTGAAGAGGGCGGGTTCCTGGAACCCGCCCTCTTGACAAGAAAGACTGTAGCGGGTTCCTGGAACCCGTTCACCTCTATAAATACCGAGCCTCCACACTTTCATCAACCACACAATTTCTAATCTGTGCTTCTAATCTTTTGATAAAACTCTCGACAAATCTCTGCTTCAGTACATTTCAATGGAGAATCAACCACTCGACAAATCTCTGCTTGTACATCAAAATGAACACAGATCGTTCAATATATTACACGGGGAGGAAATATTCTAAACTTAGTTAATTTGTTTTAATTACACCTTTCATTTAATTTTTGTAGTTGAAAATAACATTATTTAATTTTGCAGGATGGAGATAATCTCACCGTCGTCACGTATAGCTCCGACAAATGGGTAGTTAGCGACCAAAGAATAAACCAACGGCTTAGACGGGCCGGATTTTATGAAGCGTCGTTGATTCGACATATTCAAATCGACCACGCTCTCGTCACCTCTCTGGTCGAACGTTGGAGAAAAGAGACCCACACCTTTCATCAAAGATGGGGTGATGCCACAATCACACTCCAGGATATTGGCCTCTTACTCGGTTTACGGGTCAATGGGCTTGGGTTGGTCGGAGGAAAAATTGTCGGTCCAGATACCGACCACCCATACTAGGATACATATGCCGAGTCTGCTCTCGGACAGGTAAACAATTTCATTCTGCTTTCCCTATTTAGTGTACCAAATTTATGTTTTACATTATTTCTAGCTTTAATATTTAAAAAAATGCTAATATCAGGCACCAGGAGGCCACAGTAAGGGGTATAAAATCAATTTGAACCGGTTAAGAAATACATTTAGTAATATCCCTGATGAAGCCACCGATGAAGTTTTGGATAGACATGCACGTGCCTACATTCTGTACATGATCGGTTCTTGGTTGATGCCAGACCAATCAGCAACGCATGTCCATCCGTTATACCTTGGCTTCCTAGCGGATTTTGATGTCTGTGGCCAATATGCTTGGGGAGCAGGGGTCCTGGCCTTTCTTTATAAGGAACTCGATAAAGCATGTGCTCCTACGAAGAATAAAATTTGTGGATGCAGTACATTACTTCAGGTAAATTCTTTATTTTTCACAGCTAGAATTTTGCAATATTGGTTTTCTCTCTTATAATCTAAAACTTTATTTCTAGATCTGGTCGTGGTAGCATATGTATATAGGAAGACCAGAGAATATTAAAGTAACTGGCTTGGATAACCCCGGAAAGCCGCTCGGCTGCTGGTGGAATGGGAAGAAAGCGTATAAGGCTCCTCGTCGAGTGCTTAGGTACTATAGAGATGAGTTGGATCGCATGGAGGCGGCTCAGGTAATCATAATTTGGGTAATTTAATTTGTTTTACAATTTTGAAAATACCTAAATCCCAATTTTTTTACTATGTTATTTGCGCAGTTTCTGTGGACGCCTTATACAGCATATCGTCTAGAAAACTTACCCGGCATCTGTCTCGAAGGAGAGCCGGTTTGGCGGGCTCGATGCCCACTCCTCTGCATCAATGTCGTTGTTATGCACCTCCCAGATAGGGTATTGCGGCAGTTTGATAGATTGCAACATATTCCTGTCCCGCCGCCTTCGCCTATGACAATAGAGGGAGACATGCGAGGAGGAAATACGGAGCGTGATTGGAGGGAGCATCATCATCAGTATTTGCTGAGATGGGAGGATAGGCAGCATAGTATTGCCTTACAGCAAATAGGTGACCACACAGCTACCGACGCTACCAAAGTATATCTACAGTGGTATAAGCGTGTCACCATAAGATATCTTTCTGCTCCTCCCGAAAACTTCCCAAACATCTCGCGGTACGAGCCTAGAGGCCACATGGAACGAGATTTGGTAAGCCGCCCTCTTTATATCATATTACTTTTTAATATCCGGCGGTATGAGTCAATACTTATTTCTTATTTCTAATGTAACGACAGGCTCGTGGGTTGCATCTCGTACAAAACAATGGTGCATGAACCATACCCGACTGATGCTGGTCCGGCATCTCAGGCTCAATTTTCAAATCTCGACCAATTTATTGGTGGTGTACTTGGTTCATATGGTATTTCTCAACATTTATCGCCGGCACCGGAGCCGCAGTATCAGCCGGCACCGGAGCCGCAGTATGAACCGGCACCGCAGCCGCAGTATGACCCGGCACCGCAGCCGCAGTATGACCCGACACCAGAGCCGCAGCATCAAGGAGATCCAGCGCAGCAGGATCGGTGGTTTGGATCACCATACCGTCAACAGCAACCCTGGCATACCGGATCAGGTTTTGCAGAACAGCCGTCTTGGGGGTTAGGTTTAGCGCAACAACAGCACCCTTGGGGGTCAGGATTTGCGCAGCCATGGGGCCAAGCTTTTGTGCAAAATCAGCCGCATGAAACCGGAACAAGTTCTTCGCTACAACTGCCAAGTTGGGCTTCGGATTTAGCGTCCTACGCAAATTTGTTGGGAAGCAACACATATCCGACACCTGTCCCACATTCAGGTTCAGGATTTGTGGATCAACAGCCTGTCCAAGACGTTGCTGAAGACGAAACTGAAACAGAACCCGAACCCGAAGCAGCAGAGCAGACGCCGACGCTGCCACCGCCATCTAACCAAGAAACAGGTGGTTCCTCCAGTCATCCCAGGAGGCATAGGCTTATGTCAAGCCTTCTCGGATTTCATAAAGGAAAAGGGAAAGAAAAAAAATAGCATTTACATTTTACAAATAGATAGGATTTTTTGGCATTGTAAATTTTGACGGATTCATTCTGTAAAAAAAAATTTGATATAGTGAAATTTTATTATTTAATTTAAATGTTTTTTTGTCTATTTAATTTAATTTTTTTTTTAATAATATTATAATTATAATTATAATTATATCGTTAATAATTAAATTAATAATTAAATTAATTTATATAAAAAAAAGGGGGCGGGTTCCCAGAACCCGCCCTCTATACAAAAGTATAGAGGACGGGTTCCGGGAACCCGTCCTCTATACTGGGGGGTGGGGTGGGCCAGGTGGGGTGGTTCGAAACCACCATATTTCGCTAATTAAAATTTATCCCCCCTATTTTAATAATATTATTTTAAATTAATATTATTTTAAAAAAACCCATTGTTGCCCTGTCGATCTCACCCAAATACAAAAACAGCCACCCTCTTTATACAAATTTCCCTGACTCTCTCGGCCAACTACTGCCGCAGCAACCAAAACCCTCGCTCTGTTGATTTTAATTGATTGCAGCCGCAGATTTCTCTTCTTCTAATTGGCTATCTGTGGATTTTTATCAGCACAGACCTCTTAAGTTCTCTGCTGATTGATAAATTAATATATATAGAAGAGGCATTATAAGAGATAAGTCTAGAAGTTAAAATTAATTAGAATAACTAATCCTAATCCCACTAGTATTTGAAGCTGGCTTCAATCACAATACTTAGATCCTCACATACGCTGTACGAGCTTGGCTTAAAAATTGGGCCTATCCTTAGGCAAGAATTGCCATCACAAAATCAACAAACTTTGCCATGACATTCAAAGGCATCTTGCAGTTGGTAATAATATTGGTGGAGGTGAGAAGACATGGATCATGTCTTCTCACATATATTTTACCGTCCCTTGTAGCTACATATAAACAGATCAAACCATGTTTGCATTAGCCCAATTGCCCGGCAAAAAAATTGCTTATTAGTGCTCGATATATATCTATTACATAAATAATATATGATAAAGGATATATCTGCAATCAAGGATCACAGCAATAAGATTCTAAATAGATTCACTCATCATATCATTGTAAAAAAAAAAAAAAAAGACTCTAGCACTCCACAGTTTGATTCCTAGCTACTAACCCCCAACACTCGTCAAACAAATCAAAATTCATATGTTACTATCTATCGACCACCTTCAGAAAGCATCATATAAGGAAAAAAAATTTGGGTGTATATAATAGAGACTAGACTACTAGATTGTTTTTCATTTGAGGCACATTTATTAAATGTAAGGGTTTAGGCTTTAAAACACAATAAAGGTAAGGGTAAATTGTTGAAAAACCCCTGCTCTTTTAAAACTCGTCAAAAATTCCCTAGGCCTTATCACCGTGTAGAAAAATCCTTACGTCCCTGAAGAATTTTCTCAAATACTCAAGGCTTTTTGTATTTAGTATATTCCAGAATTACCCTTGCCTTACCCATATGCACGAGTACACCTGACAGCTATCAATTTCTTTGCAATAAAGCAGCAGATCACATGCCTGTAATATCTGTGGCATTACTTGTAACATTTATTCTGTGTTTGATTCTTGCTTAAAACACTAAGCATTAAATATTTCAACCAATCCATTTTCTCTCCAAATTCACTACTTTTCCTATCAAAAACTCAATTTGCCACCATAACTAGAATTATCCTTTTCAACCAATCCATTTTCTCTCCAAATTCACTACTTTTCCCATCAAAAACCCAATTTGCCACCAGAACTAGAATTATCCTTTTCATTTTCTTCATTATCTATTATCTTCTCATATTTAAACCATTTAGATGTTACATAATTTTTTTTAGATATTACAGGCAAGTGTTTAGATATTGCAGGCAACTGCTTAAATGTTACATGCAACTTTATAGATATTACAACAAGTGGTTATATATTGTATGCAACTGTTTAGATGTTGCAGGCAACTGCTTAGATATTATAGGGAACTTCGTAGATATTACAAGCAAGTTGTTAGATATTACAGGTAAGTGGTTAGATATTACAGGCAAGTTGGTAGATATTACAGGCAAGTGATTAGATATTATATGCAACCTTTTTAGATATTACAGGCAAGTGGTTAGATGTTACAGGAAACTGTTTAGATGTTCCAGGAAACTTTGTAGATATTACAGACAAGTGGTTAAATGTTACATGCAACTTTTTTAAATGTTACAGGAAAATGGTCAGATGTTACAGGCAACTTTATATATATTACAGATTAGTGGTTAGATATTATATGCAATTTTTTTAGATATTACAGGCAATTGGTTAAATATTACAGGCAAATTTGTAGGTGTTACAGGTAACTTTGTAGATATTACAGGCAAGTGGTTAGATGTTACAAGAAACTATTTAAATATTGCAAGCAACTACTTAGATGTTACAGGAAATTGTTTAGATATTATAGGCAGCTGTTTAGATGATACAAGCAAGTGATTAGATATTACAAGCAAAGATCATAATAATAATCATGAATAATACAATCCACAGTATCGGCCAATATCGACGAAATAAAAGTATATCAATACATCTCCGAATAAAATCACAAAATGTTTAAAATTAAAATAAACAATATCAAGACTTTTGTTGAGCTTTTGGCGGCGACAATAGAATTTACACATTTAATATTGGCAGGAACACATACTCTCCACAAGCTATACTGTTAAAAAACACGGTTAGACAGAGCTATTTAAGTTAGGGTAAAAGATTTGCAAATGGTGTAAAAGATTTGATTTGCAGATGAACATCCAATAAAATGTTTGATTTCAAACTAAGCCAACCAAATCAATAATCAATAGAACTGAATTCCGAAAAAGCAAAGATGAACTAAATTACCATTTGATTTCACAATGTCATAAAGTAAACACTAGAAAGATGAAATATGTTTAACCGGCAAAAAAAGTTCCTAACACAAATAATCCCTACATTATAGTAGAAAAATAGAGGATCAAATGGAAAAGATACTCAGTCCACAAAATCCACTCAAATTACACAAAATCAACATAATATCCTAATTCATCAATCCCTCATCAAAGGGTCGTTTCCACACAAAGCCAAAACTTCCTAGTCAATAAAATTTTGATATAGAAGGGATCAAATGAGATTTTTACACCGGCAACATCCGTTCTGAGCGTGCCTTCTTCTGCGATTTCTGACCCATTAGACTATGGCAAGGAAAGTAGGGTTGTCAGGATGTGATGGAGCTCCTTTTCGGGCCTCCGTCAGATGTTGTCTTCCGTTGATCTCGCGGTGAACTTAGCTGATTATCCTTCGTTGAGTGTGGGTCTCAATGGGTTTTTGGAGGAAGAGGTGGGGTGAGAAAGCTGTTGCCGAGTACCTGCAAAGAAGTCCCGGGGTGGTTTGGTACCACCAAGGACCCTCCGACGCTCATGTTAGTGACGAGATCCGAGCAGAGTAACGGCATAAAAGTGAAAAAATGGCTTACTTAACCCCTCTGTGATGGGGGTTTATATAGCGGTGGTGGCATGCAGCAGCAGGCGCGAGAATCTAGCCGGCAGTTACGCTCCCGACGTCACGCCTGCGTAAAGAGCGGATCGCCCGTTAATGGGGATCGTGATGGCGTGGAATGTGGGATGTTGCAGGCGGAGAATCTGCGCATGGCGAGATTTGCGGAGCGGCGGTTACGCCTGTGAGTGGTGGAGTTGGTCGGAGGGACCAGGGAAGATGGTCTCGGCGGGAGAGCTCGGGAACGAGCGAGAGGGCCGAGGTATCTTGGTCCTGCGGTAGCTCGGAGGCGAGCTGAGAGACCCAGGAGGCCAATTTGCAAGGGCCCTGAGGTGAGCCAGCTTTGTGCTTGTAGGTCGGGCCTGATCGGCCCATGTGGGCCCTCTCTTCTGAGTTCTGGGACATGTCATCTGCCATGTGTCCCGATCTGAAAGGTCGCCAATATTGAGCATCATCATTAGCCCCCCACTCTTGTCCCGACCAGCTAGTGGGTCGGGTCAAGAGTGGACTGCCGGGCCGTCTGGAGTAAGCTCCCTCCTAAGGTTTTGTCGGGACGCATCCCCGGGCTGTCAGCTGTCTTTTCTGCCAGCTTATCGGGACGAGATCTCTGCATTTAGGGAAGGTGCGCCGGTTCGAGCGTCCTGCCACTGAAGTGACGGTCCACGTGTCGAGCGCCGGTTGACCGATGCGGCGTGTGCAGACCTGTGGACTGATGGGGCGCAGCCCAGTATGGGCGTGACATGTAGAGCGATCGGTCGTCGAGTTGATTTCGATCACTTGCCGAGTGTGCCAAGCGCTGCTGAGAAGGAGGCATCTCTATGGCCCCGAAGTCGAGGGAGGATTACTCAGACTTGGATAGACCTGATGTTTCTTGTTGGGGCTTCGGATCCGCTGCATGTGATAGGTTCAGTGGCCTCATTATGAGGGCTACAAACCCGTAGCGTCTGTTGGGCGGGAGGATGCCTGCTGGGGATGAACGAGTAGGGAAGCTGCTCGGTTGATCTTGGCGATGGTCTTGACCCCTGGCGTTGCGAGTAGGGAAGCTACCGGCTAGGGATAGTCGAGTCTGGAAGGACTTTGATCCTTGACTTTGTTGGGTAGGAAGCTACCCGCCGGGATGCGCCGATTAGGAAGGGGCTCGGCAGCCTCACGAAGAGGGCTTCAGATCCTCAGTGTTTGATGGGCAGGAGGACGCCCGCTGGGGATGCGCCGAGCAGGAAGGAACTCGGTGGCCTCGCGATGAGGGCTTCAGACCATCAGCGTCTGATAGGCAGGAGGATGCCCGCTGGGATGCGCCGAGCAGGGAGGAACTCGGCGGCCTCACGATGAGGGCTTAAGATCCTCAGCATCTGATGGGCAGGAGGATGCCCGCTGACGATGTGCCGAGCAGGAAGGAACTCGGCGGCCTCGCGATGAGGGCTTCAGACCTTCAGCGTCTATTGGGTAGGAGGATGCCCGCCGGGGATGCGCCGAGCAGGAAGGAACTTGACGGCCTCGCGGTGAGGGCTTCAGACCATCAGCGTCTAATGGGCAGGAGGATGCCCGCTGGGATGCACCGAGCAGGAAGGAACTCGACGGCCTCATGATGAGGGCTTGAGATCCTCATCATCTAATGGGCAGGAGGATGCTCGCTGGGGATGCGCCGAGCAGGAAGGAAATCGACGGCCTCGCGACGGGGGCTTCAGGCCATCAGCGTCTGGTGGGCAGGAGGATGCCTGCTGGGGATGCGCCGAGCAGGAAGGAACTCGGCGGCCTCATGATGAGGGCTTGAGATCCTCAACATCTGATGGGCAGGAGGATGCCCGCTGGGGATGCGCCGAGCAGGAAGGAACTCGGCGGCCTCACGATGAGGGCTTGATCCTTGACGCTGGAGGGGCCGTGAGAGGCCTGCGAAGGATGGCCGAGCAGGGTAGCTGCTCGGTGCCTCTTGGCGAGGGCATTGGTCCTTGACGCTGGAGGGGCCCTGAGAGGCCTGCGAAGGATGGCCGAGCAGGGTAGCTGCTCGGTTCCTCTTGGCGAGGGCTTTGATCCTTGACGCTGGAGTGTCCCTGAGAGGCCTGCGAAGGATGACCGAGCAGGGTAGCTGCTCGGTGCCTTTTGGCGAGGGCATTGATCCTTGACGCTGGAGGGGCCCTGAGAGGCCTGCGAAGGATAGCCGAGCAGGGTAGCTGCTCGGTGCCTCTTGGCGAGGGGTTCGATCCTTGATGCTGGAGGGTCCCTGAGAGGCATGCGAAGGATGGCCGAGCAGGGTAGCTGCTCGGTGTCTCTTGGCGAGGGCTTTCTGATCCCCGGCATTGCGGTAGGGAAGCTACCCGCCGGGGATAGCCGAGCGAGGGATCCTCGGGCTCGACTGCCTCTGGGAGGACTTTCTGATCCCTGGCGTTGCGGTAGGGATGCTACCCGCCAGGGATAGCCGAGCGAGAGATCCTCGGGTTCGACTGCTTCTGGGAGGACTTTTGATCCTTCAGGACGGGGACCGAGCAGGGTTACTGTCCAGTGCCTCTTGGCGAGGACTTTGATCCCTGTCGGTTGTGGTAGGAAGCTACCAGCTGGGGATAGCCGAGCAAGGACTCGACTGCCTCTGGGAGGACTTTGATTCTTGGCGCGGGAAGAGATATAGGGTTGTAAGAAGCCTACCAAGGACCCTTGGCCAGGCAGGGTCACTGCCCGGTGCCTCTTGGCGAGGGCTTTTGTCCTGAAGGATAGCCGAGCGAGGGATCCTCGGGCTCGACTGCCTCTAGGAGGGCTTTCTGATCCCTGGCGTTGCGGTAGGGAAGCTACCCGCCAGGGATAGCCGAGCGAGGGATCCTCGGGCTCGACTGCCTCTGGGAGGACTTTCTGATCCCTGGCGTTGCGGTAGGGAAGCTACCCGCCAGGGATAGCCGAGCGAGGGATCCTCGGGCTCGACTGCCTCTGGGAGGACTTTCTGATCCCTGGCGTTGCGGTAGGGAAGCTACCCGCCAGGGATAGCCGAGCGAGGGATCCTCGGGCTCGACTGCCTCTGGGAGGACTTTCTGATCCCTGGCGTTGCGGTAGGGAAGCTACCCGCCAAGGATAGCCGAGCGAGGGATCCTCGCACTCGACTGCCTCTGGGAGGACTTTCTGATCCCTGGCGTTGCGGTAGGGAAGCTACCCGCCAGGGATAGCCGAGCGAGGGATCCTCGGGCTCGACTGCCTCTGGGAGGACTTTCTGATCCCTGGCGTTGCGGTAGGGAAGCTACCCACCAAGGATAGCCGAGCGAGGGATCCTCGGGCTCGACTGCCTCTGGGAAGACTTTTTGATCCCTGGCGTTGCGGTAGGGATGCTACCCTCCAGGGATAGCCGAGCATGGTAGCTGCTGGGCTGTCTCTTAGTGAGGGCTTAGATCCTTGGGTGAGGTGGCCCTCGAGCCGCCGTGGCGAGCCCCCTCTGTGCGACCCCGTCAAGGGAGAGGGTGTCGGTCTATTCGGCCGGCGAGGGCGTTGATGACGGTCACCGGAAGAGGTTCACCCGCGCCTCCGTGAGGGGGAGGCGGCGGCTGGTATCTGGATCTTCAGGGTGATCGCTTGCCATGGGGATGGAGATCGGAAGGCCAACTTTGTTTTTCTGTGGAGTTTCGGTTCCCACAGACGGCGCCAACTGATGGAGCTCCTTTTCGGGCCTCCGTCAGATGTTGTCTTTCGTTGATCTCGCGGTGAACTTAGCTGATTATCCTTCGTTGCGTGTGGGTCTCAATGGGTTTTTGGAGGAAGAGGTGAGGTGAGGAAGCTGTTGCCGAGTACCTGCAAAGAAGTCCCGGGGTGGTTTGGTACCACCAAGGACCCTCCGACGCTCAAGTTAGTGATGAGATCCGAGCAGAATAACGGCATAAAAGTGTAAAAAATGGCTTACTTGACCCCTCTGTGATGGGGGTTTATATAGCGGTGGTGGCATGCAGCAGCAGGCGCGAGAATCTTGCCGGCGGTTACGCTCCCGACGTCACGCCTGCGTAAAGAGCGGATCGCCCATTAATGGGGATCGTGATGGCGTGGAACGTGGGATGTTGCCGACAGAGAATCTGCGCATTGCGAGATTTGCGGAGCGGCGGTTATGCCTGTTAGTGGTGGAGTTGGTCGGAGGGACCGAGGAAGATGGTCTCGGCGGGAGAGCTCGGGAACGAGCAAGAGGGCCGAGGTATCTTGGTCCTGCGGTAGCTCGGAGGCGAGCTGAGAGACCCAGGAGGCCAATTTGCAAGGGCCCTGAGGTGAGCCAGCTTTGTGCTTGTAGGTCGGGCCTGATCGGCCCTTGTGGGCCCTCTCTTCTGAGTTCTGGGACACGTCATCTGCCACGTGTCCTGATTTGAAAGGTCGCCAATATTGAGCATCATCAGGATGAGATAGATGTGTCAATCGAGGTGAGAGAGAGGAGGAGGGATCGTCGATGGTTGAGGACGGTGGAGGTAACGAGGATCGTCGACGGCACGGCAGCCGCGATGATCGTCGACGGTGGCAAGGATCGTCGACGGTGAAGGACCATGGAGGTCGTGAGGGTCGTCGAAGCAGCGATGAAGATCGTCGATGGTGGAGGACCGTGGAGGTAGCGAGGATCTTCGACGCAGCGGCGAGGATCGTCGATGGTGGAGGACGATGGTGGTAGCGAGGATCATCGACAGTGGCAAGGATCGTCGACGGTGGAGGTAGCGATGATCGTCGACGGCACGACGGCGATGAGGATTTTCAACGTTGGTGTAAGGGCGTGGTGCCAGGGTTGCCACACTTGCGGACCGCGGCGGAAACATAGAAGAAAAAATTTCGAGAACATAGCACCAAACACTATACACAAAATCATACATATTGTTCGTTATAAATATGAATACCGTAAGCACACGGTTGTTGTAGCAATACGTTTACGGATCGATCCACAGAGAGTTGTATTTAACTAATTTAAATGCAAGTTTAAAAAGAGATAGTTGAATTAAGAACAACTTAGCAAGATATTAAAAAGTGCAAATATTAAAAGCAATTTAAAAGAATGATGGGTTTTTAGAAAGAGAAGAATCTAGGTTTTTTGTATTGTTATCTTTCTATGGTTGATTTAAAAAAAATACTACTTCTTTTCTTTATCTATTTCTAATATATTTTCTATTACTTTAAATAAAAGCATAGGTTATATTAACATAATTAACAATAGTCTATCAATTATAAAAGATCATCTAGATACCATATTAAAAAGTTAGTTTAAAATAATGACCTAGGTTGAATTTATATTAATTAAAACCATTTCTTTACCGTCCATAATTATGGTTCGAGTTTGTCAAACCTTCATTATCCTAATTAGTTTTTAGGTGTATCACATATCCCTAAATCCATTCAAATTGTCAATTATCCTATTTGAAATCTAGTTCATATAATGAAAACTTAAAAGAAAGAAATTAAAATAAATTTATCATCAAGCACAAGAATAAGAAGAGATAAAATATCCAACCATAGAATGAAAGAAAATACAAAACCCTAAAAAAATAATTAGTTTCTCATGATATAAATAAAAACTAAATCTTTATTAAAGATCATAAGAGAGCTTACAATTGACTTGAGATCTTTTCTTTGAAAAACCCTAGATTTGAATGCTAAAGAAGAGATAATGAAACCCTAATCTATACAGGAGATTATATAGTACTTCGATACAGTTTTGGAAAATAGGACAAACTTTATAAAATAACCAGAAGATACAAAATACTGAAAAAATCTCGACTTCATTGCTTCCAAAATTTCGGCTCTTTTTGATATTATGGTAAAATCGACCTGAATTTTGGAAGATTTGATATTCTGGTTTTTTTCATCTTCTGTGATTTGATTTCGACATTTCCAAAGTTTGTTTCAATTGTGATAATTTCTCTTTAGTATTTCTGATTATCTCCATGAAGTACATTCCATGCACGTGATCTTCACTTTAGAGCACTTTTCCGTCCTTTTGCAATTAAGTCTTGTAATCTGTATTTAATGACAAGAAAACCCAAAGTAGTATAAAATATGAAATGTAAATGATAAATGTGATATAAAAATATGCAATAAATTGCACCAATCAAATACCCTCACACTTATCTTTTGTTAGTCCTCGAGCAAATCTAGGGTTTCAACTAAACTAAACTAACATCCAACTCTATCAAATAAAATCTAACTAAACTACTCCGAATCCTATAAAAGAAAATAAAGGAAACAATAATAGGAAAGTGAAAACTAAATACAAAGATAGGAACATATAAAAGAAAAAACTTGAAAATAAGAGTTTCGAACTACATTAGATTTTCTGTTTTCATGAGCCCTATTGTAATAGTCTTGAAAAGAAGCCAGAAATCATATCCTTCCTTAATAAAATATCGTCCTAGTCATCCTCCGTACCTTCCCTCCAAATATCAATTATATACCCCTACATATGTGTAAGGACATCCTGTTCCCCTCCGAATGGCGGCCAAGACGTGGAACGTCTTGCCTGAGATTCGGGACAGATGCTAATTGGTGCTATCCGTCTACCTCTCCGAAGATGCCAAGTTGATTTATGACACCATGTATCGAAGGTTTAAAGGGATGCGTCCGATGTAGCAGACTTCGTCAGATTCCCCCTCTCTTGAGGGGTTTTTGATTGTGGGGACGCTCTTCCCTGCAGGCGCAAGCCCCTGCAGTTAGTTACGCTACCGCATTACGGTAACAACTTTCTCCTTCTCCAGATGATCACTTCGTGTCATGTGTGTTTATTTTGTGTTTGGTTGCCCGTGGATTGTATACGGAGACTGAGTCATGTCGTCGCCCGTAGGGCGTGAACTAGTCCAAATCCGTATTATCTTAGATTTGGGTTTGGGGGCTGTGTTTAAGGATACGTTAGCCTCGTTTGAGACTAAGATCGACTTAAACGTTTGTTAAGGATACGTTAGTCTAGTTTTAGACTAAGATCAACTTAACAGGATCGTTTAAATCTAACAAGAGAGCAATTTAAGGGGGAGCCCTGTTGTTTAGTTTAGTGACGTTGCGGTCAATAGGTAGTTTAAGGACATTGCGGTCCAATGTTAGTTTTAAGACGTTGCGGTCAGGGTTAAGGACGTCATAGTCCGTGGATTTAAGGACTCCACAGTCCAATGTTAGTTTTTAGACATCACGGTCAAGGTTAAGGGCGTCATAGTCCGTTGTTAGTTTTAAGACGTTCCGGTCAAGGTTAAGGACCTTATAGTCCATGGGTTTAAGGACCCCACAGTCCGACGTTAGTTTTAAGACATCATGGTCAAGGTTAAGGACCTCATAGTCCATGAGTTTAAGGACCCCACAGTCCGTATCAATGTGTGGTCATCGGGACCCGCCACCTCTTTGAAGACGTTGAAGAATTACAACGCCAAGTATCAAAGGAGTGAAGAGATGTACCCTTAAACCGAGGTAGATTAAGTGATCTGTAGTCCAATTTGGAAACTAAGATCAATTATTATATTATGAGCCCATTGGCCCAGTTAAGTTTGAATTGAGGACTTATGGCCAGCTTGGGCTAAGTCCAATCATGTTTGGGATATTGTCCCTCTGTTGGTTCATTGAAAGAGAGGCTTTGCCTCTGGAAACTTAGCCAATTGGGATAAATCTAGTGTTAAACACTAGAGACCAACAGTGTTGAACACTGGAAATAAGATTAACAAGTTAGTGTTAAACACTAAAAGATAATCAGTGTTGAACACTGGGAACATAGTTTTCAAATTAGTGTTGTACACTAAGTAAATCAGTGTTAAACATTGGGGACAAAATCTCCAGACTAGTGTTAAACACTAAGGAGAGAGGGGTCACGTGCGGACACGTGAGAGCGCCCTGATTCCCCTTATTTTGTTCTGTCAAAAGTATTGAATACTTTGAAGTATCACGTGCTGTCACGTGATGAGAATTTGGTCGTTTATCTGTTAGAGCTTCGGCCAAGGGGTCACGTGGTAGCACGTGAGAGCGCCCCGCTTCCCTTTATTTTGTTCTGCAGATAAGTGTTTAACACTTTTAATTCTGAAAGCCATCACCTGTGGGCACGTGATGGGGGCTCACGCTTCGATCTGTTAGAATGTTCATTAAGGGTCACGTGTTAACACGTGAGGGCGCCCTAGAACTTTTTTCTGTTTCCTTTTGCCTTTTTCTCTGTGTGCTTTAGAGATTACGTGGGGCACGTGAGGCATTGCCTCAAAGTTCTCTTTTATAGATCTTTGCAGGAGTCACGTGGTAACACGTGAGGTGTTTGCTTCAAAGTTCCTTTCTGTGTATCTTTGCAGGGGTCACGTGGTAGCACGTGACTCTGGTTCTTTGCATGTTTTAAAGATCTGTTCATCTTTTAAGAATTAAATTCTTCATAGGGTTAAAACCCTAACAACAGACTTTAGAGGAATTAAATTTCTGTTTTCTTCTGAAGAATTATATTCTTAAATAGGGTTAAACCCTAATTTCTTTTTTAAGGGAATAAAATTCCTCTGAGTTTGAGAGAATTATGTTCTCAATTAGGGTTAAACCCTAGTTCTGTTCATTTTGAAGGAATTAAATTCCCATAACATAGGGTTAAACCCTAATTTTATCCCAAAGGAATTGAATTCCTATCATTTTGTGAGAATTAAATTCTCAAAACTCAGTTCCTCCTCTATGTTTTAGATCTGCATGGCAGGATCTCAACCCAATGAGAATTAAATTCTGAACTCATGGGGAGATGTGCACTTTACAGATCCTCCACCAGAGAAAGAACTAAGTTTTTTTCTTTGTATAAGAGTTAAACTCTTCTGAGAATTAAATTCTCTTTTTAAGCCTCCCTTTTCTTTTCTTACCTAAGGTTTTCCTTTTGCAGAGAATCAAAGGCTCTATATCTCTCTCTCTGTGTATCAAAAGAAAAGGTCCAAAGTTCTCAAAAAAAAGTCCCCTTTCTTTTTTTCTTGGCCCCTATTTATAGGAGAAGGAAAATAATCAATCTGTTTAGTAAATCTCCCATTGAGAGATTTGATTTATTCATTGAGAGATTTGATTTATCTTCATCATTAATCTGGGCCTTTAGATTTTTAAGTGAATTTTATTCACCATTGGATTTTAAATCCAAAGATATCCCCTTGTTATTTCGGTTAGATTTAGGGGGAAATCTTTCCAAGTCCAAGATTTTTCCATAAATTGGTGATATTTAATCACCTTTAGATTTTTGATCGAACGGTTTTAGATAATCCTTCTTCATTTTGGACAGATTTGAAAGATTCATCCTCAGAATTTTAATTCTGTTAAAGAATAAGGCTCTTAAAGCCGGTTACGTGTGGCCATGTGACCCCTGGTCACGTGTAGGCACGTGACCCCTGGAATGGACTTCTCTTCTTCTGCGTTCTGTTCTCTGGCCGCTGCTTAACCATCACGTGCCAACACGTGACCACTGGTCACGTGTGAGCACGTGATGCCTCTTCTGGAGCTTTTTCTTGATTTTTAATCAGAGGATGAATGTGCTTTTTTCCGCTGCTTTAATCGTCACGTAACAACTGGTCATGTGTGAGCACGTGATGCCTCTTCTGAAGCTTCTCCTGATTTTTAATCAGGGAACAAATGCCCCCACAGCGTTGTTCTCACGTGTCTGCACGTGAGTGCAACGCTGTCACTTTTGTGACCGTCGGATCTGCTTTGGGAGTAGGGTAGATGAAACGTTTTCCATCCCATCCTATAAATGCCCATGTCTTTTCAGAAGAGCCTCCACTTTGCTCATCTTCCTCCTTTGAGAACTTCCTTCTTTTGAGAATTTAATTCTCTTTTCCAGAGCTTAGTTCTCTGTTCCAAAAATTTTCCAGTGTTTAACTTTGTTGACTGATTCCTCTTCCTCAGGTAATCATCTCGAGCGAACGAAGAACTTTTATACATAAAATTCTCTGGATTTTAAATCCACCTCAAGGGTTTCACCCTTTTAATATGAACCCATTTTCTTCAAATTCGTCAACAAACAAAAAGAAATAGAAAACCACTTAATCTTCGAATCAGTAGGTCTCTCAGAGTTCATTTGATCTTTAGGGAGATGATGAGATCCGTTGCTCTTTCCAAGGAATTTAATTCCGTTTAAAGAAAATGTTTCTGGGAATTTAATTCCCTTCTCTTAATAAGGAATTTAATTCCCATGAAGAACTCAGTTCTTCCCATGGAGGCTTCTTAGGGTTTTCTTGCTCTAGGTTGTCCTTCTGTAATCAATGAAGAAGAAGCTTGCAATGATGACTTCTGTGGGAATTTAATTCCCTTGATCCTGTTTGATTTGTTGTAGAGTCCAAGATAGATTTGTCTTTTAGGGGGATGTGTAGGGCCACTTGAAACCCACTGCCTATTTAATGAGGATATCCCATTTGTCTTATTATGATTGCTTGGCCTCATTATTAACGAGCCGCCAACCTGATTCTGTGGGGCCCATGTGTTTTGTAGTCAATGGCCCCATAAAAAGAGTCTGATGTCGCTTTCTTCAACTGTCTTCATATATATAGTTATGCTCATATATATATATATATATCGCTGGCTTTGCTTTTGACAGTTTCCTTTATTTGATTTCAGGTGCAATGGCTTCTGTTCCGTGCTTTCCCTTCACTCGTTCGGAAGCCGCTTTTCCTCAATCACCATCCGATGAGGAGGCGATGGCGATGATCCGGGCTCATGACCCGAACTGCACCAGCTTACTTCTATAGGAAACTTGGTACATTCATATCATCCGAGGTCGCCGGAGTTTCCTCTACGAAGTGCCGACAGAGCCTACTTTCCCGTTCTTACCGATGGACCCTCCAAGGACGGTTTTCGCTGTGGAGATGCCAAATTGGACTCCAACTGGACGACTCGAGCCTTCAACAACCGGTATCCCGAACCATCCGATCCCAGCTATAGATATTCTGGGGCGGCGCATTTGTCAGGGTGAGGCCCAACCATAGGGACAAATCTACAAGATAGGGCTCACCCCTCGACATCCTACGGGGTACCTCCTCTGGGCTCGTTACATCCTATCCGCCCATCGCGTGGCTGCAGAAGGTCGGGCTTTACTAGGCGATGTATGCGTCGCTCTTCCACTACCAATCCCCACATGTCTGGTGGGTTAAGGCGTTCTTGAACCAGTGGAATCTCCCCACCAACACTTTTCTTTTAGGGGACCGCGAGGTTTCGATCTCTCTGGAAGAATTTCGCGAGATCTCGGGGCTGCCAATCAGGGGTACACTGTATGAGGAGCCGCCGCCTCCTGATGAGTATGTTTTTGAGCCCGAGCCTGCACCGGTTGACGGCTTGTCTGCTGAGAACGCCGTCCGCCATAAGCGTCCCGGCTTGATCAAGGCGCTAGGTATCTTTGACCGATTGTTTACCGAATCTGAGGAGCAGGGCATTACTTTTAAGAGCTTCATTGCCTTCTTCCTTCGCGAGGACGTCCTGTCGAAGACAGCTCCGAAGTTCGCAAACATCAAAGACCCCTTTGGGTTTGGACCGAAGAAGGTGCCGACCACTGAATCGGATCTACCACAGTACTACATCCCCATTATGTCGCCAATGTATTTTGAATCCATTGCATCTCCCGGCATGGATGAGGAGACCTTCTTCGTGGGGTTTGTCAGTGTCTGGCTCAGTTGGTTTGTCATCCCCATGCATTGCCGCTTTATGAGAGCCTCGGTTATCTATCCAGCTCATTGTATCGCTGAGGGGACGCGGTTGGCCATCGGCATCCCGACATTGGCGCATCTTTATCACGGGTTGGGCACTGCAGCTAATACTTCCAGCCCTGGCGTAGATGTGGTAAATTTCTCGCTTCACTACTTTACGTCTTGGATCGAAATGCACATCTTGGATGCTTTTTCCATGCATCAAAGGCCCGCATTCTACGACGCTTATACCTTCCCGAGGTTTATGCGATTGGTGGATGCTTCTGCTGCTGACCCGACTCAATTCGGGGCTATTCGGGCGTTGATTTCTCCTTACGCTACTGCTGGCGGGTTTGTTTTTAATGATCGGGTCTTATCTTCTCCCTCAGGTCCAGTTCAACAACTCTGGGACCGGTCAAAAGACAACGTACCTTCTTTGAGGCCTCGGGAGGCCGCACACTTGTATGCAATTAGACCAGGCTATTTGGTATCCGCCAGGACAGTGCAGCTCTTTTCATGCGGTACAACCCGCATCGCTTCGCTCGATAGCTTGGATATGACCAGGGTGTTCTTTTCGAGGCTTTCATAGTTGCGCCGGTCCCTTCACTTGATGCCGTTCGCGATGCCGCTCATAATTTCGTGAGGTTGAACACCGGCTCCCACTTCATGGTCCCTGAAGATGAGTACATGCCCCGATGAGTGGGATCATTCACGGGTTGGTATCTCCATCGAGCCAACCCAATTATTCTTGAGGAAAGAAGGGTGCTTCTTGGTCATGGTGCCCCTACTTAGATTCCGACCATGGGAGCTACGCTGCGACCGCGCCCCCCGGTCCGCTTTCCACTGAGGGATACCGGCACCGCGCTCATTCCGGGGGAGTCGGGGGTGGATCTTACTCTAACAGCTGGTATGACCTTGGGTACTCGGTCGCGGGGTAGACAGGCTCCGGTAATAGCGTCACCACCCAAGGCAGCCTCGTCCCCCTTGGCCTCGACAATGGCGGTATCATCCTCGGTTGTGGCACCGAGCGAGGGTAATAGGGATGAGGGTGTTGAAGGCGACATGGGCCGCCGCCGCACCAAGGCTCCACGGGGAAAGAAACGGTCGTCTTCGGCGGGCGGTTCTGGGTCTAAGAGGCGGAGGAGAGTGGCCACCAACTTACTTGATTCTTTAACGGAGTTTGAGCCCATACTTCCGGATGAGTCGTTGGTCGTGCAAGAGTCAGACGCTGGTCTTCTTTTCCCGGGCTCGGCTGCCGAGGAGGCCGCACAATTAGCTGAGGCCATAAGACGTTTTAAAGATGAGTCTCAGAACGTAAGGGTTCTGAAGAAACCTTATCCTGCCGTGATCTTCTA
This sequence comes from Agapanthus africanus, assembly GCA_030015575.1. NCBI lineage: Eukaryota > Viridiplantae > Streptophyta > Magnoliopsida > Asparagales > Amaryllidaceae > Agapanthus > Agapanthus africanus. The sequence goes on from CM057341.1 coordinate 187,501,549, forward strand.
TGAAGACCCCTCATAGATCCGGCGGCGGTTTATCGGCCCCTTGGAGGAGTGGGGTGAAAGGGCGCTGAAGCAGGCCATCTCGGAGGATGCTGCGGACGCGCTCTCCTTATGGACCGGCGGCCATGAGTCCACCCTCGAACCTCGACGAGTACGCCTCCTTGAGAAGGAGCATCGGCTTGAAGAAGCCATATTGAGGGCTTCCCTGCGCATTGGTATGCTTTTTTATTATACTTCTTCGCAGTTTTTTCAGATTGCTTATGCCCGTATATATGTATTCTTATTCTTGTGCGGATTGTGCAGAGTCCTCGGCGATGGGGGAGGTCCCTACGGGCTTGTTGCAGCTAGAGCCTGTTGACATTTCCGATGCAGCTTTGCTCGATGGGGAGGGGGTTGACGAGGCTGTTCCTCTTGCCTTAGAGCCTTTAGTGGCGGTTCCTGATTATGGAGCGCTTGCTACTTTGGTAGAGGCTCCTTTGGGGATTGCCGCCCCAATGACTCTTCCTGCGGGCGGCCCAGAGGCCGGAGGAGAGGTGGTCGGGACCACCCTCCCTTTGCTGGAGCCGGAAATCGTGGCGGAGGCCGTTGAAGCCGCCATCCCCTCGACTCAGAACGGGAGGAGTGTTGAAGGTAAACTTCTACATTTTAAATTAGCAATCTTTCTGTTGTCTGAACTCTTTTGTTTTCTCAGAATTGCGCGGGCTGGCGGCCTCTATCGCTGATTTATCTCCCCGGCAATCGTTTCATCGTCTGCTGGAGATGGCAGCTCCGCAGACGATCTCTCCTCAGCGCATCATCCTTTCCTCTGGGCAAGGTTATCGTCGTTCGCCATTTTTTATTATAGCATTATTGCTATTCTGCGAAATAACATTGATGTCTTTTACAGTTTTGGAGGCCGATGACGAGGTGGAGGTCGTTGAAGGGCCAGGGGAGCCTTCAGCTCCTACTTGCATGACCGTAGGTAAGTGGCATTTCAATATAGTCCCATTTGTTCTTTTGCTTAAGAGTTTTACTGACATTTTTCAAATCCGAACAGCCCTGCCAGCCTCCATAGCGCTGGAATCGCATATCGCTATGCCGCCCGGCCCCTATGCTTTGCGAGCCTCGGAGCGCTTGGCCCAGTTAAGCCTTGTCTCCTTGTCATCCTTGATCGAGGAGCTTCGTGCTGGCAGCGCAACCACAGCTGAAGCATTTGCCGCTGAAGCTAACGGTTCATTTCCTTTTCTTGCCACATACCATAGCGAAGAGGTAGTGCGAGTCTAGGTGGAGTTCTGTCGGCGGGTGGAGGCTTGCTTGCACGCCCTTGAGTGTTCCCGCCTTTCCTCGGAGGCCGTGGCTACAAAGGCAGAGTTGCGGGGGCTGATAGCACGGTGCGCGACGAACATGGCGTCATGCGAGAAGAGGCTCGGCCGAAAATTCTCGGAGAGGGAGCTGGCTTCTAAGGCGCTGAGCGAGCTTCAAGCTAATCTTACCGCCAAGGCCAATAAAGCGTATGAACTCTGACGGGTGCTTCAAGAGTCTATCAAAGTGGTGGTGGCTCTTGATAAAGCTGCCGTGTTCACTCGTGTAAGGGTCGAGGCTCACAAGGCCACTGAGAAAGAGCTTGAAGGCCGACTCGCCTCGTATCAGGCCCAGCAGGCTCAGGTGGAGGCCCGTCTTCTGGCGATCCTGAATCATGAAGCCGTGGCCCAGCAAAAGCAGGATGAGCTAGCGAAATTGCTAAATCGCCCGCCGGCTTGAAAAACTTGTATCTTTTCCTTTCTTTTTGTCCATACTCCTGAACGAGAGTATTTTCTTTTTGTTCTTTCATGAATTATACTTTGTACCCATTTTGGTTTATGAATAAAGACATATTTTTCTTCTCAGTGGCGTGTCCCCTTTTTATTGAATGTATTCTGCGGACAATTTATCTTGGCCTACTTGCAGGGTAGCGACAACTTAGGATTCAGGGTTAAGATCTGCCTCCTAAGACTTTTGAACTTTATGAGCTGTGAGGGTCTCATAAAGAGTTTTTCTCCCTACAGGTCGAGAGGATCCCGTAGGTGTACGTTCTTCTTAAGAATCATGAGGATTCTTAAGCGGGTTTTCCCTTAGGAGTCGTAAGGATCTCACAAGAGAGTTTTCTTCCTTGCAGGTCGTGAGTACCCGCAAGTGCTGGGTGCGGTCACCCTTATCCGTATTCCACGGGGTCAGGGGTTGCTTTGGGATGGTTTCCAGGGTATCGTAGTTTAAAGACATCGCGGTCAAGGTTAAGGACCTCATAGTCCGTGGATTTAAGGACTCCACAGTCCGATGTTAGTTTTAAGACATCACGGTCAAGGTTAAGGACCTCATAGTCCGTGGATTTAAGGACTCCACAGTCCGATGTTAGTTTTAAGACATCACGGTCAAGGTGAAGGACGTCATAGTCCGTGGATTTAAGGACTCCACATTCCGATGTTAGTTTTAAGACGTCACGGTCAAGGTTAAGGACCTCATAGTCCGTGGATTTAAGGACTCCACAGTCCGATGTTAGTTTTAAGACATCACGGTCAAGGTTAAGGACGTCATAGTCCGTGGATTTAAGGACTCCACAGTCCGATGTTAGTTTTAAGACATCACGGTCAAGGTTAAGGACCTCATAGTCTGTGGATTTAAGGACTCCACAGTCCACGAAATGTGTGGTTACTGGGACCCGTCACCTCTTTGAAGACGTTGAGGAATTACAACGCCAAATATCAAAGGAGTGAAGAGATGTACCCTTTAACCAAGGTAAAATCAGTCTAGGATCATCATGGTTGATCGTTAGTTTTAAGACATTACGGTCGAGGTTAAGGACATCATAGTCCATGGATTTTAAGGACTCCATAGTCCGGTGTTTGCTCTGGATGCTTCACACGGGTTCACTGCCGTGCTTGGCGAGGACCAGGCTCCGCTCTGGGCGTTTTCCGCGGGGTCAAAGAGTGACGTTATCCGCGTTCCATGTGACCAGGAATTTTGCACTAGATGCTTCACACGGGTTCACTGCCGTGTTCGGCGAGGACTAGGCTCCACTCTGGATGCTTCACACGAGTTCACTGCCGTGCTCTGCGAGGACCAGGATCCGCTCTGGACGTTTTCCACGGGGTCAAAGAGTGACGTTATCCGCCTTCCACGTGACCAGGAATTTTTCTCTAGATGCTTCACACGGGTTCACTGCCGTGCTCGGCGAGGACTAGGCTCCGCTCTGGAAGCTTCACACGGGTTCACTGCCGTGCTCTGCAAGGACCAGGATCCGCTCTGGACGTTTTCCATGGGGTCAAAGAGTGGCGTTATCCGCGTTCCACGTGACCAGGAATTTTTCTCTAGATGCTTCACACGGGTTCACTGCCGTGCTCGGCGAGGACTAGGCTCCGCTCTGGATGCTTCACACGGGTTCACTGCCGTGCTCTGTGAGGACCAGGATCCGCTCTGGACGTTTTCCATGGGGTCAAAGAGTGACGTTATCCGCGTTCCACGTGACCAGGAATTTGCTCTAGATGCTTCACACGGGTTCACTGCCGTACTCGGCGAGGACTAGGCTCCGCTCTGGATGCTTCATACGGGTTCACTGCCGTGCTCTGCGAGGACCAGGATCCGGTCTGGACGTTTTCCACGGGATCAAAGAGTGACGTTATCCGCGTTCCACGTGACCAGGAATTTTGCTCTGGATGCTTCCTACGGGTTCACTGCCGTGTTCTGCGAGGACCAGGCTCCGCTCTGGACGTTTTCCACGGGGTCAAAGAGTGACGTTATCCGCGTTCCACGTGACCAGGAATTTTGCTCTGGATGCTTCCCACGGGTTCACTGCCGTGTTCTGCGAGGACCAGGCTCCGCTCTGGATGTTTTCCACGGGGTTAAAGAGTGACGTTATCCGCGTTCCACGTGACCAGGAATTTTGCTGATTGTATCCGTATTTCACAGAATGAGGGTTTGACTCTTGGTGATCTGTATATCGCCAAGCCATGGAACTGGGAGTTGCCGCCGTTCCGCTTCGCTTGAAGTTGTGTCCGTCGTTGCAAGACGAGTGTTGAGACGATCTCTAGATCACTTGCGGCTTATCGAGATTTGGCTTCTTCTTCTGATGAAACCTGGGAGAGGAGGAGTGCGATTCCTTCTTTGTTTGCACCCCTTGATTGTATACAGGGATAGATGTAACATCACCTGTAGGGCGTAAATTTCATTTTTATTTTATTTCTTTTTCCGCGATGCTCTATCATTTCAGCTTTTATATCGCGAAGGTCACGATTGCCCCATCATTTCGGCTATTTTTCGCGGTGCCCAATCATTTCGGCTATTTATTTTATTTTTACTCGCTGCTTTTTATTGTGAATTGCCCAATCATTTCGGCTATTTTTCATGCATACATTTTTACTTGCTGCTTTTTATTGCAAGTTGCCCCATCATTTCGGCTATTTCGTATGCATGTGTGGCTCGCTAGCCTTTTCGCTGCAAGCTTGGATTTTGGACACCGATTTTGGCATCAGCACCGCTACAACTGGGATGTTGCCAGGAGCGAATCATCATTTGCCTCTGTCGATGTTGAACAAAGGTGGCTTAGTAAACAGGGTTAAGGGTCCTGTCGACTAAGGCTTTTGATTTCATGAGCCGTAAGGGTCTCACAAAGGTATTTCTCCCTACAAGTCGTGAGGATCTTGCAGGTGTGTTTTCTCCTTGGGAATCGTTAGGATTCCTAAGTGCATGTTGTTCAGTTGATAAAACTGCACATTTGTATTACATTTTTCCTACCATTTTCATATTAAAAAAGGACTTTATTATGATATATTATACATATGAGGGTTTATGTGTAAAGACACCATTTTCCATGTGTTAATATATTTTAATTAGTATTTGGTAGAAAAATGTATGCAAATAAATTCATTGACCTAATCCTAGTAGAACTAAGTCTACTAAATATTATTTGAGATTATTATGCAGAATTTTCCAAGTTGTTATGCAGAATTTATCAAACAAATCAAGTTGTTGAAGAAAACTTGCCAAATTAAGAAGCAAAACTTGGAGACCAAGTCTGGGAGCAACCGAGAGAAGATTTCTGAATTCTGAAGGTGCCTAGGATTGCCACATGTCACAATCACAAAGCCCAAGAAAAATGATCAAGAGAACCCCACCATTGGCCGCGGAACCCCGGCCAAACCCCCCTGTTGGCCGCGGATCCGCGGCAATCTAGAGAGATCATTTGCTAAGATTTTGTGGCTTAAATCTCTGCTATATTTTACCAACTTTTGAAGCAAAAGATTGTGGCTTTGGACTATAAAAGGGCACCAAGAGCCTCTTGGAAAAGTTATCAAGCCGAAGAGATCACGAAGCCCCAGACGCTCACGCATCCAGGCTGATCATCAACTGTTCGTCTACCTCCTTCGGAAGAGTTCGAGAAGCAAACTAGTCTTTGTAATCATTTTCTAAGGAATCAAAGTGTAGATTGTTCAAGTTGATTAATAAAGGTAGTTGTTTTATTTAATTCTTTTGTATTTTACATTATGTTTTCCCTCTCTATCTTTTCATCTTCTTTTCCCAACATGCGCGAGTAATTCTCCGCTTGTTAGGGTTCATAGGATTAGGGTAGGCTAATGGACGATGAAAATAACTAAACCCTTTTTAAGTCCTATAAAGTTTAGGAACTTTATCAAAAGAATCATTAACATCCTAATCGGGCGCGCTAGCAATTCTTTGCTAGTTCCGACCGCGATTAGAGATTAGATTAATGATTGTTTTGGTAAAGGCTAGATATGAACGGAGTTCCGTGTCAAGATAAGGGTTAAGAGTGGGATTTCTTTTCCCTCCAGAAACCCTAATCTACATGCATCACCGTCGTTCTAGTTCTAAATCTATTAATGGATAAAAAGGATAACTTTTAATTAATCGTCCATAACTACTAAATCCTAACGAACCCTACAGGCCCTCTTATTATATTAATTACATCTTTAAAATAATCTAGATCTATATTTTACATTCTTGTTCAACGTAGATCTAAAAATCTTTCTATAAAATTCTTTATCCCTCCTCTCTTTCTCAACACATCTAAAGTAAAAGTAAAAGGTTCCACGTTTCCCTGAGGACGACCCGTACTCATCTCGGTCTAGCTACGCGCGACACCGTTATTGATTGCGGTTATAATAAAAACACTTTTCCGAACAAATCAAATGGCGCCGTTGCCGGGGATACGTGCGTAATTTTTTATTTTTACTATTTATGTTGAATTCTTAGATGAGCCATATCATTATTAAAACAAAACTGCTAATTGCATATTTAACGATTTGTGCGTGGATTTTTGCAAGGAGATCTGGAGTCACAGAATTGAGGAAAATAGGAAACAGAGACATTTTTAGAGTTCCAGAGGAGCAAAGGAGATCACAGAAAATTTTTCATCAACTGTTCTCTCTACCACGCGGCGGAACCGCGGCATAAAGGCACATTTAGCTGCGGAAGCGCGGCAGGTTGGAGGAATTAGGGCTTCAATCTTCTCTGGTATCTTTCTTAACTCCTTCTCTCTCTCCCCAAATCCAATAAAACCTATTTTCTGCAGGATTCTTTGCAAAATTGCGCCGCTAAAAAATATTTTTGCAAAAGTTTTGTGATTGGTTTTGTTTTGCATATTTAATACGGACTTTAAGGGGCAAAGACCAAATCAAGATTAGGTGGGGATTTCATCACCCTTCCTAAGCCCCACAAATCACAAACCGAGCATCTGCATCAACCCTTCATTAATTTAAAAAATATCTAGACCAGACTCTAAGGATTGTCGCGCTCAATAAGGACAGAGGAAGGTCGTGGGTAATCTATCGTTTATCTGCATTACTTTTGTAGTGCCTACGCAAGTGTGACAAAGGCTAGTGGTTTTTAATTAGGCCCACGACGTGGTTCCTTCCCACTTACCTGGCACTTACCTGGCTATAAGGGTAGTACGGAGGCGGTAGAGGATTGATCCTGCTGCTTGTCCTTTGGAAGTCTAGGAGCGGTCTAGAGACTGGACCTAGGTGACCTTAGTTCTATGGTTGCTTGTGCATCTTAGGGGTTATTTGTCTTGAGTCCCACTTTTTCAAAAACAAGCCAATTTTAAAATCACACACACGCTGCCACTTGCACTAAACCCGCTTAGTGCATGCTCGGCTGGACACGGGATCCTAGTGCCCGTCTTGTCCGCGTTCCTGCTATCGACGCCGAAGTCGGTACTTCTTCATCTTCTTTTCCCCCACCACACACGACCGAGATGGACGGCACTCCATCAGATTATAACACCACGCTGCCACCGCCCGGAGGTGCGCAGAATCCACCGCGCATCTCTCTCTAAGAGAGATGCTATCCTATTCGTGGTCCTCTTCCTACTTGTCTATCTCTTCCACCACCTAACGGGGATAATTTCGAAATTAAACCCCACTACATTAACCTGCTGCCCAAATTTCACGGGCTTTAGTCGGAAGACGCGTACGTTTTCATCACCAAATTCGAGAACGTATACGCAATGATGGGTACTTCACAATTGACTTTAGATGCTATGCGCTTACGTCTTCTCCCATTCACACTGTGCGACTTGGCAGAAAAATGGCTTTATAATACTGCCGCACACTCTATCACTAATTGGGATGAATTCGTCATAGCATTTCTTAAGAAATTTTATCCAAACCATAAGACTGCCTGCGTGAGAAGCGAGATCAACTAGTTCACCCAGCTTCCCAATGAACCATTTTGGAAGTGCTTTGAACGTTTCAAAGATCTGCTTGTCCAATGTCCTCATCATGGAATCAATAGATGGGATTTATGCCGAATTATTTATGTGGGCATTAATCCAGCGACAAAGCAGATGCTTGAAACAATGTGTCAATGCAATTTCATGTCTAAAGATGACGGTGAAGCATGGAAATATCTGGAAGATCTCGCAGAAAGCACTTTGCAGTGGGAAAGCGTAAGACCACCTTCAACTAAGGGAGGTATTCACCAGCTCGATATTTCTATCGCAGTAAAAGCCGAAATGGCAGCGATTCAGAAGAAACTCGACGCTATTGAAAACAAGTTCTCATGTTTCTCCCTAAATCAGGTCACGCTTCCTAAGACCGTCTGTGCTTGCTGTTCGGATCCTTCACACTTAACGGAAGAATGTCCTATGAATGCATCGTTTCAAGCTAATGCTGCTTTTCAGCAGCGACCTAGAAACGACCCTTATTCTTCCACGTACAATCAAGGATGGAGGAATCATCCTAACTTTGCTTGTAACCAAAACCAACAAAGCAATTATCAAAGACCTCCTCCACAGCAACCACAACCACAGAATCAGCCCCCCTTTCAGTCACAAAATTTCCAAAATCCGGCCAACATTTCTACACCACAAGTGGCCGGTACTGACAACTCACTTGCACAAACTTTGGATATGTTCATGAAACAATCCATGCAATTTTCGGCTGAGATGAGGTCTTCTATTGATACCTTAACGAAAAACTCTGCCTCCCATGGTGAGAGTATTAAATCAATAGAAAACCAAATCGCACAGTTAAACGCCGTAATGAGTGCGAGAGAGAAAGGGAAACTCCCATCTCAACCCCTACCGAATCCTGGCCATTCACAAAATCATAATGTGAATGCCGTTACTACGTTGAGATCGGGGAGAGAGCTGAATAACCGTGTGGGTGAGCAGTTTGATGTTAGTGACACATTTGATACCCCATCTTCTTCTTCTTCTTCCCCTAATTCGTCTAGTCTTCCACCTTCATCCGAGCCTATTCTCCATTTTCCCCAAGGCTCGAACATTTCGCCGAATCTATCTAAGTCGATTCCCACTCCAATTTTGGGATCGAATCCATCCCCACAGTCTTCTCCACAAACGTTGGACCCAAAACTTATTGATCAAGCACCTTATCCAAACACGTTAAGGGGCAACAGACCAAGTCCACAAATGGAGAAGATTGTGGAAATTTTTAAGCAAGTTAACATAAACATTCCTCTCCTAGATGCTATTCAACAAGTTCCGTCATATGCGAAAATCCTAAAGGACTTGTGCACTAGGAAGAGAAAAGTTCAAGTACCTAAAAAAGTTTTCCTTGCGAGTAATGTGAGCACAACTTTTACACAACAACTACCCAAGAAACGAAAGGACCCCGGAAGTCCTACAATTTCAATTTCTATTGGGGGTAAAAATATCAATCGTGCTCTACTCGATCTAGGTGCTGGTGTTAACTTGCTTCCGTATTCTGTTTATGAGCAATTAGGGATCGGAGAGTTAAAGCCGGCGCATTGCACTCTTCAGATGGCTGATCGATCTATCACCCAACCTAGGGGTGAGCTAGAGGATGTGTTAATCAAAGTCGGGGAATTCATATTTCCTGTGGACTTTATCGTTATTGATACACAACCTATAGCAAACCCACGCAATCAAATCCCGGTGATACTCGGTCGACCCTTTTTGGCCACTTCCAACGCAGTAATCAATTGTAGAAACGGCTCTATGACCCTATCCTTTGGAAAGAAGTCAATTGAGCTTAACATTTACAAGTTGGGAAGTGAACCCTCCGAACCCTATGCTCATGCGTGTTCTGTCGAATTAATGGATATCGACATCAGCGAATTTGATCAACCTCATGATACTGACTCTTTTCATATGTTGTTGTTTGACCCAACCATGTACTTTTCCACCGATTTGTCCGGGTCAACATCTAACACTGATGAGGAACTTTTTATAGAGTCTGACGATCACCCTATTTTTTCTGATGACATTATTCTTCGGGGTATCGATGAAAGCTTTGAGGAAATTTTCGCTGATGAACTCGCATTTTTAAAAGATACGGGTGTTGAGATAAATCAACTCCAAGATGAAGAAATTGGACCTCCACCCTTTCTTTTGGACAATCATGATAATGCGAGTAATCCATCATTACTATCACTGTGTCGTCTCTCCAAATTGAGACGCAGTCCTTTTCCATTACACCTCTTGTCACTTCCCCACTTCTTCACATCAAAAGGTGACATGTTCTTCCACCAACCTTGGTACTTCATTGATAAATTTTTTGAATGGTTGGTGTTGACCTTCGGTCTTTGCAAAGCTTGGCATTGACCAATAAACTTGACCCCCTCATATGATTTTAAAAGATTAAAATTGTTTAACTCAAGTTTGGGGGAGGGGTGGTATATTTTGGCTCTTGAAAGAAAATGATTTTTACAAAATTGTGAGCCTAAAATAAGTTTGGGGGAGGATTTTCACTTTCATATATTGTTGCCCCCATTAATAATTTCCTCCCAAGTCTACAGGTTTTTTTTGCTTAATGGATGACATCAGTGAGGACACTGCTGTAAACTGGTTTGGGGGAGGTTTGTGCTTATTTACACATCAATTTGCATCATATTTTGCATAAGCACAACATTTTCAAAAATTAAAAAAAAAATTATAACAAAAGAGTAGAAAGTGAAAAATTACATCCAAAAGATAGGAATAGTTTAAGAAAACCAAGAAAATTAGAAGTTTTCTTAAACGAACTAGTAATAAGTAGTTATGAGCTGTTGTCCCAAGGGTTAGTAAGATGAAGGAAGTCACTAATCTGAGGATAAAAATAAGTCTGAAAAATAGTTTCTATTCTGGAAGCCAAACATTTGAATGTTGATGCCTTACTATATACACTTACACACGTCTTGAAACTCGGGATAGTAGAGGATACCTTGAAATGCTCTTGTCTAAAAGCCAAAGTATGAAGGAAATGAAAAAATGAAGAAAATATAAAAATGGTGAAAAAAAAGAAAAATGAACACTGGTTTTGTTATCGCCAAGGCAGCAATAAAAAAAATATAGCGAGGGTGCCTCTTTACCTAGTGCCCTAAGGCCAACTGGTCTGGGAGTCACTGCTAAGCCTTAGGTGGTGCAAGACGAGGAAAATATTAACACCGAATCAGCAAGCACATGAGTAATTGGTCGGTTAGTACCTCAAGAAATATTAACGGTCGCATGAAAATGTGTGAGCAAATCTTAATATTCATTAAAAGTACTGAGGTAGATGGACAAGAGTATGATAGCTTGAACTGAATTCTCCGAGTGTAGGGATGTTCTTTACACACACGTGGGGTTATATGATCAATGTTTGGATGAAAGGTAGGAACGAAAAATAAAGACGATGTTTTATTGAGAGATGAAATGATTTCTAACATCTTTTCATGACTATTAAGATAGGGCTCATAACAACTGAAAAGCTAGTGTAGTTGGAAACTCTTCTTTTCAAAGCCTTTCTTTTATGGTTCTTATCTTTTTATGTAAATTTCACCATCTCTCTTTTGTTATAGGATTTTGTGGGTGCAATCCGCTGAAAACCCTCAGGAGACAACACTCCTCCTACTAGGGACACCTAGAGGTTTAACGGCTTGTTGCACGTGCTCAGTGCAATCGTGTCTGCCTACGAAAGTGTGCTTAGTTTTCTCCTTTCTTTTTCTCCTCTTAAATAAACTAGTTTTCTCGGGACGATCAAAGATAAGTTTGGGGGTATTTGTTCAGTTGATAAAACTGCACATTTGTATTACATTTTTCCTACCATTTTCATATTAAAAAAGGACTTTATTATGATATATTATACATATGAGGGTTTATGTGTAAAGACACCATTTTCCATGTGTTAATATATTTTAATTAGTATTTGGTAGAAAAATGTATGCAAATAAATTCATTGACCTAATCCTAGTAGAACTAAGTCTACTAAATATTATTTGAGATTATTGTGCAGAATTTTCCAAGTTGTTATGCAGAATTTATCAAACAAATCAAGTTGTTGAAGAAAACTTGCCAAATTAAGAAGCAAAACTTGGAGACCAAGTCTGGGAGCAACCGAGAGAAGATTTCTGAATTCTGAAGGTGCCTAGGATTGCCACATGTCACAATCACAAAGTCCAAGAAAAATGATCAAGAGATCCCCACCATTGGCCGCGGAACTGCGGCCAAACCCCCCTGTTGGCCGCGGATCCGCGGCAATCTAGAGAGATCATTTGCTAAGATTTTGTGGCTTAAATCTCTGCTATATTTTACCAACTTTTGAAGCAAAAGATTGTGGCTTTGGACTATAAAAGGGCACCAAGAGCCTCTTGGAAAAGTTATCAAGCCGAAGAGATCACGAAGCCCCAGACGCTCACGCATCCAGGCTGATCATCAACTGTTCGTCTACCTCCTTCGGAAGAGTTCGAGAAGCAAACTAGTCTTTGTAATCATTTTCTAAGGAATCAAAGTGTAGATTGTTCAAGTTGATTAATAAAGGTAGTTGTTTTATTTAATTCTTTTGTATTTTACATTATGTTTTCCCTCTCTATCTTTTCATCTTCTTTTCCCAACATGCGCGAGTAATTCTCCGCTTGTTAGGGTTCGTAGAATTAGGGTAGGCTAATGGACGATGAAAATAACTAAACCCTTTTTAAGTCCTATAAAGTTTAGGAACTTTATCAAAAGAATCATTAACATCTTAATCGGGCGCGCTAGCAATTCTTTGCTAGTTCCGACCGCGATTAGAGATTAGATTAATGATTGTTTTGGTAAAGGCTAGATATGAACGGAGTTCCGTGTCAAGATAAGGGTTAAGAGTGGGATTCCTTTTCCCTCCAGAAACCCTAATCTACACGCATCGCCGTCGTTCTAGTTCTAAATCTATTAATGGATAAAAAAGGTAACTTTTAATTAATCGTCCATAACTACTAAATCCTAACGAACCCTACAAGCCCTCTTATTATATTAATTACATCTTTAAAATAATCTAGATCTATATTTTACATTCTTGTTCAACGTAGATCTAAAAATCTTTCTATAAAATTCTTTATCCCTCCTCTCTTTCTCAAGACATCTAAAGTAAAAGTAAAAGGTTCCACGTTTCCCTGAGGACGACCCGTACTCATCTCGGTCTAGCTACGCGCGACACCGTTATTGATTGCGGTTATACTAAAAACACTCTTTTGTAACCAATCTCATGTCCTCTTGCAAGTCGTAAGGATCTTACAAAAGGGTTTTCTCCTTATAAGTCGAGAGGACTTACAAGGGTTGTTCGCCATATGAACATATCCCTAGTCACGGATGTGACTTGGTTAGGGAAATGTTTATTCGCGCCCGTGGATTGTATACAAGGGTCAGTATTGAGCCACTTGTAGGGCAATATCGAAGTTTGTGGGGGTTGCTTAAGAACAGGTTCAGGTCTCTGTAACTTAAGACTTTCAAGTCTTATGAGCCGTGAGGGTCCCATAAGAGAGTTCTCCTTACGCGTCGTGAGGATCTCGCAAGTGTAATTTCTCCTTAGGAATCGTGAGGACTCCTAAGTGTGTTGCTCCCTTGTGAGTCGTAAGGATCTCACGCGGGTGGTTTCTCCTTACAAGGTCGTGAGGACCCTGCAAGTGTCCTTTAACGAGGTTGCGCCCTTTCGGGTTTTCACAAACACTCGCCGGTAGCCCTGCTGTTTTTACTCACGGAGCCCTTCCGGGTTTTCATCCGTGCCCATTTTTCTTATGGACATACCATTTGTTTTATTTATTTATTTTTTATATATCGGCTTTGAGATACTGCAATCCACCGTAGTTTATCGACATCTCAGTCAACAGCTAGTTTTAGGACGCAGTGGTCCATTGTTAGTTTAAGGACGTTTCGGTCCGTTGATAGTTTAAGGATATTTCGGTCCGTTGTTAGTTTAAGGTTTATTTTTTTTATTTTTTATTTTTTATTTTTTTTTATATATCGGCTTTGAGATACTGCAATCCACCGTAGTTTATCGACATCTCGGTCAACAGCTAGTTTTAGGACGTAGTGGTCCATTGTTAGTTTAAGGACGTTTCGGTCCGTTGCTAGTTTAAGGACATTTCAGTCTGTTGTTAGTTTAAGGATGTTTCGGTCCGTTGTTAGTTTAAGAACGTTTCGGTCCGTTGTTAGTTTAAGGACGTTTCGGTCCGTTGTTAGTTTAAGGATGTTTCAGTCTGTCGTTGAAGAAGGCCTGTCACTACTTAGAGTTCGGGCTTAGGAAGATAGCGAGCGGGCATAGTCGTCGTCATCTATCATTGACCTAGTCCTTGACCCGTTAAGCGTAGTATTTCTTCAGGAAGCGACCGTTTACAGGCCTGAAAGGTCTTTCACCGTGCATATCCATGAGTAGATACACTCCACCCTGGTAGACCTTGTCTATGATGTACGAGCCTTCATAGTTCGGCTCGAATTTTCCCCGTTTGGCGCGATTGGGGATCATAGGTCTTTTGACCACTAGTACGAGTTCGCCCTGGAGGAATGTCCTCGTCCTGGTCAATCTTTCATATGAGCGCGTCATCTTTGCTTTATAAGCCTCCAGATTTTGTTGCGCTATGAGTCGGGTTTCATCAAGGGCGTCAAGCTCCTCAAGCCGAAGGTGAGCATTTTCTTCGTCCGTCAGCTTGTAGTGGACTGCCACTCGTAGAGAGGGTAGATCTATCTCGAGGGGGAGTACCGCTTCCATACCGAATACCAACGTGTATGGCGTTGTGTTCGTGGCCGTTTTGAACATAGTCCGATATGCCCAGAGAGCTTCTTGCAATCTCTCGTGCCAGTCCTTTTTGTTTCGGGACACCGTCTTCCTCACGATCTTTGTCAAGGTTTTATTGAAAGCCTCAGCTAGACCGTTAGCTCGCGGATTGTAAAATGAGGAATATCTCCAGTCAATGTTGTGTTGCTGCGCGAAGCGACTAATCTTGTGGCTTCTGTAGGCTGGACCGTTATCGGAGATGATTCGTCGCGGAGTTCCAAACCGATAAATGACGTGCGTCTTGAAGAAATGGAGGATATTCTCCGTCTTCACCTTCCTTAACGGTACTGCTTCTGCCCACTTGGAGAAGTAATCAGTCGTCGCCAGGATGAAGCGATGTCCCCTGGACGATGTTGGTTCGATAGGGCCGACTATGTCAGTTCCCCACATTTCGAACGGCCAGCTAGCCACCGTTGTATGTAGAGGATTTGGGTGCTAATGGATAAAGTCCCCATGGATTTGGCACGAGTGGCATTGCTTCGCATACTTGAGGCAGTCCTGGATCATTGTGGGCCAGTAATAACCCATTCGTTTAATCTTCAACTTCATCTTCGGACCTGCTTGGTGAGAACCACAGAGTCCGTCGTGGACTTCTTGAACGACTCTTTTCGCTTCGTCAGGTCCCAGGCATCTCAGCCACAGGAAATCAAATGACCTCTTGTACAGAGTATCATTGACGAAGGCGAAAGACAGAGCTCGTTTCATAAGCTGATGTCTTGAGGATGCACCTTCCGGTGTTCGACGGGATTTGAAGTAGTCTGTGAAGACTTCTCTCCAATCTTCAACCTTCTCTTGGCCATTTATTTGCAGGGTCTTCTGCTCAGTCGTTCCCTTTTCTACGGATGATTCCAGAGACATTTCTGCTGGAGCAATCACCCGACGGCTTTATACCACGATTCTGACGTCATCGAGGTTCTCGTCAGCCAGTTCTTTAGTGAGCTTGGCCAACGCGTCCGCTTTGCTGTTTTTCGCATGCGGTATGTTTTCCAAAGTGTAGGAAGGGATTTGAGTCAGCAGTTGCTGTACTCTCTTTCCGTACTTCACCAGCTCTGGCTTGCATGTCTGGTAGTCGCCGTTTACTTGACTAACGGCCAGTTGTGAATCTCCGCATATGAGGAGGTTTTCAATTCCCATGTCGATGGCGATCTCGAGGCCTGCTATCAAAGCTTCGTACTCGGCTTCATTGTTCGTCCTCGGCTCTGTTAAGGAGAAAGCAAAAGGCATTATACCTCCCTGCGGAGTTACGAAGATAAGGTCTACCCCCGATTTGATTATAGGGGTGCTCTGTTTGCGCTTCTTCATGGAAGACGCTCCATCGAAATAAAGTTCCCATCGGGTATCACCGCCGTCGATCGCGTCAAACGCATGTTCGTCTGGCAGTTCACAATTCAGAGGGGAATCGGCCGGTATCGGATGCTCAGCGAGGAAGTCGGCGATGGCCTGGCCTTTCACTGCCTTGAGAGGCTGATATGTTATCGAGTACTCCATCAAGAGCAGGGCCCATTTAGCGAGTCAACCAGTCAGTATGGCCTTCGACATTAAATACTTAAGGGGGTCCGCCTTCGATATGAGACGGACTTCATGCGCCAATGCATAGTGCCTGAGCTTTGTTATCGCAAAGATTAATGCCAGGCAATGTTTTTCGATAGGGGGTAGTTGCTTTCTGCCCCCAGCAGAACTCGACTTAAATAGTAGAGTGCTATTTCTTTCCCTTGATCGTTCTCTTGTGCCCATAATGCGCCTAAGGAACCTTCGAGGGCTATGGTATAAAGAATAAGAGGTTTTCCCTTGACCGGAGCAGCCAACACCGGCGGGTTCTGTAGGTACTTCTTGATCTCGTCCAGTGCGCCTTGGCATTTGTGATCCCAGACGAACGGGGTTCCCTTCTTCATCAGGTGACTGTAAGGGCGGTACTTGCCTGAAAGGTTGGCTATAAATCGCCGGATGTATGCGAGCTTCCCCTGGAGAGACCGCAATTGTTTGAGAGTCCTTGGTGGTGGCATTTCCATGATCGCCTTGATCTTCGATGGATCTATCTCGATGCCTCGGTGCAGGAAAATGAATCCTAGGAATTTTCCTGAGGACACCCCGAACGCGCATTTGAGAGGGTTCATTTTCAAGTTGTATTGCCGAAGGCGTTGAAATACAGTCTTCAGATGCTCGAGATGTTCCTCGTATGATTTGCTTTTCACGATGAGGTCGTCGATATAGCATTCGACGATTTCATGTATGAGGCCATCAAAGATCTTCGTCATGGTCCTCTGATAGGTGACATCGGTGTTCTTTAGACCGAAGGGCATCACCTTGTAGCAGAATATTCCCAGAGGGTTCCGAAAAGCAGTATGCTTCTGGTCTTCGGGATGCATCTTTATCTGATTATACCCTGATGAGCCGTCCATAAAAGAGAAAACCTACTGGGAAATCGTCCTTCGGGCAAGCTTTATTGAGATCCCGGAAGTCCACGCATATGCGCACTGTCCCATTTTTCTTCATTACCGGGACGATGTTGGCGATCCAGTCAGGATATTGAACTTCCTGGATAAACCCAGAATCGATCAGTTTCTTGACCTCGGCGTTGATGCTCATCTCGAGCTCGAGACGCATTCTTCTCGGCGCTTGTTTGACTGGCTTGACGTCCGGGGATATCGCCAATTTATGGACAGCTATCTCTGGATCCAGTCCTGGCATTTCGGAATGGCTCCATGCGAAGCAATCTCTATGCTGCATAAGCACGTCTTTTAATGCAGCTACCTTTTCTTTAGATAGCAGCTCACTGACGAATGTCGGTCGCGGGTCGTTCATCGTTCCCAACTCAATCTTCTTGAGGTTATCTGTAGTGGTGTGTATTCCATCTTCCAGCTCTTTCGGTGCTGGTGGAAATTATGAGATTACCTCATTGTCATTGCTGTTTTCAAAGCACCAGGGAAGGTCATTCATGTTCTTAGGCTCTTCTTTTGATACCGTTATCATACGACAGGCACGAGCTCGCTTTCAAGACCGATGTGGATCTGGTTCTGCTCTTGTGGCTTTGGGTTCGTGCTTTTATGGCGGCGTTACCCTCCAGCTGTCGGATAGAGCAAATCTGCCTTGCTGGTATTGGTATTCGACCCAGTTCTTGAAGGTGAAGCAGTCTTCAATAGGGTGTCCTATGGCTCGGTGATAAGAGCAATAGCCAGGATGAGAGACCTCGTTAGCTTGCCCAGGGTGTTTAGACTCCGGAAGTGTAATCATTCGATGTTTTAAAGCAAGGTCAAGTATCTTCCGTGTTTTATTCTGAGGAAAAGAGTATACCTGACTCATCTTTTTCATAAGGGACAAATCTGGACCGTTCGATTTCCGATCACATGACTCTTTAATCTTGCGTTGTCGACCGCCTTTTCTTCTCTTTGACTTGTTTCTACCTCTGCGCCGGGCCTTTTGCACAAGAGGTTGACAGGGAGGAGTATTTTCATCTTTGGCAGCCTGTTGAAAAAGACGTTGCGTCCTGGCTTTCTCGTAGATGGCCATCTCGCGATTATGGTCGTCCCGAGCTTTTTGACCCGCTTTCCTGATAAGCTTGTCCATTCGTTCTTCAAACGATGGACTCGGCATTTCGATCGCGGGATCTAGTTTTGATGAGGGGTTGGCATTTCCTGATAGGGCGACCTCTTTTTCATCGAAGTTATATATGGCGTAACTACCGTGGACTCGTTCCCGTTTCTCGGCTCTCACGTATCCAAGCCCAAGTGTTTCCATTCTCCCATTGGGCAATTTGCGCTGAGTCCCAGGGACATCCCAAATCCTGTTATAGAATCGAGCTTGTCAAGTAGTCTGTTCTAAGGGTACCCCTTGGCGCTGCAATAGCCTTTTCAATCCGTTTGTGTAATATCTGGGCAAACGGATGGGTTGAAGCTTGTCAAGTGTAGAATCCGCGCCATGCCAGATCTCTTTCTCCACTCTTGTTTCCGAGGATCGATCGAATAGGATCGTCCTTTCGCCTTTTCACTTGGGAGGGACGTAAAACGTCTGCAGGTCCTGCACGTTGTGAGCTTCAAGCGCGTCAAGATCTTTGTAGTGCTCCCGCGGAATCGTGGTGATTTGCAAACTCTGATCACCACCAGGGGATTCTTGTATTGGCGGCCGACTGGAGAACACAGCATTAACCTCATCCTCCGAATCGCTTCCGAAGATCAATATGGGAGCGGACGGTCCCGTGTCGTTGCGTCGAGACGGCCCAGAGTAAACTATCTCTTCGTCTTCTTCAGTATCACTCCCGAAAACAGGAATGGCGGCGACGGCTTTGTTCTCCGATTTGCGACATCTCTCTGTACCCTCGAAATCTGGCAAAAAGTATTTTGCATCTTCATATTTGCGGACTTCGTTCACGGAGAACGGGTTTAGCTCACCTGTTACGGTATACTCGAGACCATCCTTGAAATACTTCATACACTGATGTTGCGTAGAAGGGATGATGTTGTACTCGTGTAACCAAGGTCGGCCGAGCAGAGCATTGTAGCATGTCTTGGCGTCTATGACGTGAAACTTAATGTCTGTGACGAGTAGCCCAAAGCGTAGCGTCAATATCACAGATCCAAGAGTTCGTGATGATCGGGAGTCGAAACCGGAGATGGTGATTGTTCCCGCCAAAAAATTTCTGCGCAAAAGAGCCCAAGGTATCAAATGGCGGCGATACGCTTAAGAAAATGGGAACCAGTATCTTCCGGACTGTTTTTTGACAAACTCCCGAATGAGAAACAGATAAATTCTGATGGTATCGAAAGCGGCTCGAAAAACCCTTCGATTTGATATATTATGGGCCTCGTAATTCATCCGGAATCAAAAGTTATGAGGAATTACGTGTCCACACGTGATGGGCTTTTAAGAACCCGCTGGAGGAGTTAAAAGATGCAATAAAAACTCAGAAAAGACCCCAATGGGGCATCACGTGCTCCAATGGGGCCATGGGTCACGTGCAGACACGTGATGGGCTTTTAAAGCCTCTAAAATAATGAATAGAATTTAATTCTAAAAGTCAGAAAATACCTCAACGAGGTATCACGTGCTTACACGTGACCAATGGTCACGTGTTGACACGTGATGGTTAAAACTGAAACATAAATAAGCGGCTGAGAAAGGAACCCAATTGGGGGTCACGTGCTCACACGTGACCAAAGGTCACGTGCCAGCACGTGACTGGCTTTAAAAGCATTATAATTTAATAGAATTAAATTCTAAAAGTTTCTGAATCTTTCCAAATGGAAAAGGGTCATGGGGAACCGTTGGATTAAAAATCCAAGGGTGATTAAAAATCACCAATTTATAGAAAACCCTTGGACAAGGAAAGATTTCCCTGAAAATCTCACCAGGATAACAAATAGAATATCTTTTGGATTTAAAATCCACGGTGAATAAAATTCACTTAACAATCTAAAGGCCCAGATTAATGGTAAATATAAATCAAATCTCTCAATGAGAGATTTGCTAAACAAATTGATTCTCTTCCTTCTCCTATAAATAGGAGCCAAGAAGAGAAGAGAGGGGATCTACTTTTTTTGGAGAGAAAAACATAGGGAGGAGAATTTAATTCTCAAGAGAAGAAGAAAAAGAGAAAGAAGAATTTAATTCTCTGCAAAAGAAAAACCCTAGGTAAGAAAGAGAGGCTTCAAAAGAGAATTTAATTCTCAAAAGAGTTTAGCTCTTATTTAAAGAAAAGAACTTAGTTCTTCTTCTGGTTGAAGATCTGCACAGAGCACATCTCCCCATAACTTGAGAATTTAATTCTCATCGGGTCGAGATCCTGCCATGCAGATCCCAAACTTAGAAGGGGAATTGAGTTTTGAGAATTAATTCTCCTAAAACAAAACTAGGGTTTAACCCTAATCAAGAATTTAATTCTTTTACATATCTGGGAATTTAATTCCTTTGAAAAGAAATCAGGGTTTCATCCTAAATAAGAATTCAATTCTTTCACGATAGGGATTTAATTCCTCCAAAATCATAATTAGGGTTTAACCCTACAAAGAATTCAATTCTTAAAAGATCTCTGTTCATGAAAAGAACTAGGGTCACGTGCCCCCACGTGACCCTTGAAAAGATTCCCTACAAAGAACTTTGAAGCATCACCCCACGTGCTCCCACGTGACTCCCAGAACGCAGAAAGGAAAAGCAAAGGGAATGAAAGCTTTGGGCGCTCTCACGTGTTATCGCGTGACCCCTCAGCAAATGCTTTAACAATTGGCGCACAGATCCCCATCACGTGCCAACACGTGATGCTCTAAAATAAAAATGAAAGTGTTTAACACTTAATGGCAAAACAAAAGAAAAGAAGCTTTGGGCGCTCTCACGTGTCCCCACGTGACCCCTCAGCAAGTGCTGTAATATTCGATGCATAAACCCCCATCACGTGCCAACACGTGATGCTCTAAAATAAAGATGAAAAGTGTTTAACACTTATTCGCAGATTTGAGGATAAAACAAAGGAGATCTGGCTTCACATTTAGGGCGCCCTCACGTGTCCACACGTGACCCCTCTCTCCTTAGTGTTTAACACTAATCTGAAGACTTTGTCCTCAGTGTTTAACACTGATTTTCTTAGTGTTTAACACTAATTTGGAAAACTCTATTTGCAGTGTTTAACACTGATTTGCTTAGTGTTTAACACTAATTTGAAAGCCCTGTTGCTAGTGTTTAACACTGGTTATCTTTTAGTGTTTAACACTAACTTGCTAATCTTATTCCCAGTGTTCAACACTGTTGGTCTTTAGTGTTTAACACTAGCTTTAGCCCAATTGGCTAAGTTTCTAGAGGCAAAGCCTCTCCTTCAATGGACCAACAAAGGGCTAATATTTCAAATATAATTGGACTTAGCCCAAACTGGCCATAAGTCCTCAAATCATCTTGAACTGAGCACATCTGCTTTTTCAACCAACTCATTGGTTCAAGGGTACATCTCTGAACTCCTCTGATATTTGTCGTTGTAATCCTTCAATGTCTTCAGAGAGGTGATGGGTCCTGACAACCACACATCAACACGGACTGTGGGGTCCTTAAACTTATGGACTTATGCGTCCTTAAACCAAGATACGGACTGTGGGGTCCTTAAATCCGCGGACTTATGCGTCCTTAAACTAACGGACTAATGCGTCCTTAAACACACCCATATGGACTGTGGGGTCCTTAAACCCATGGACTTATGCGTCCTTAAACTACCCATGGACCACCATGTCCCTAAACTGGCATTGGACCACTATGTCCTTAAACTGGTATTGGACCACCATGTCCCTAAACTGGAGTTGGACCACCATGTCCCTAAACTGGTATTGGACCACCATGTCCCTAAACTAGAGTTGGACCACCATGTCCCTAAACTGGCATTGGACCACTATGTCCTTAAACTGGTATTGGACCACCATGTCCCTAAACTAGAGTTGGACCACCATGTCCCTAAACTGGAACAATAGAGCCCCCAAATGCTCTTTTGTCGGATCTAAATGATCCCGTTAAGTCGATCTTAGTCCCAAACTGGACTAACGTATCCTTAACAACCGTTTAAGTTGATCTTAGCCTCAAATATGGCTAACGTATCCTTAAGCGTTCAAACAGACTTTAGTCCCAAATTGGACTATGAATACCCCCAATCAACTCATTGGTTCAAGGGTACATCTCTGAACTCCTCTGACACCTGTCGTTGTAATCCTTCAACGTCGTCAGAGAGGTGACGGGTCCCGACAGCCATACATGCAATGGACCACCATGTCCCTAAACTGGAACAATAGAGCCCAAACGCTCTTTTGTCGGATCTAAACGATCCCGTTAAGTTGATCTTAGTCTCAAACTGGACTAACGTATCCTTAACAAACGTTTAAGTTGATCTTAGCCTCAAATATGGCTAACGTGTCCTTAAACCAAACCCCCAAACCCAAATCTAAGAAAATACGGATTTGGACTAATCCACGTCCTACGGGCGACTACATAAATTAGTCTCCGTATACAATCCACGGGCAACCACAAACAAAACAAACACCCACGACACGAAGTGACCAGCTGGAGAAGGAGAAAGTTGTTACCGCAATGCGGTAGCGTAATTAACTGCAGGGGCTTGCGCCTGCAGGGAAGAGCGTCCCCACAATCAAAAACCCCTCAACGAGGGGGAATCTGACGAAGTCTGCTACATCGGTCGCATCCGCTTAAACCTTCGATACATGGTGCCATAAATCAACTTGGTATCTTCGGAGAGGTGGATGGATAGCACCAATTAGCATCTGCCCCGAATCTCAGTGCCAAGACATCGCAGTCTTGTGCGCCGTCTTTTGGAGGGGAACAGATTCTGGCACGCCCGGTGGGACCTTTTCCACTTTCCACTCCACACTTTGTGTGTCGTGTTCGCGAACGAATCGCGGTTTACTGTTGTTGCCTGTGGATTCGAGATACTAAGATTTGGTGTCTTGCTCCGTGCAGAAAACAGAAGATCAATGGCTTCAGACTGCACTGCCTGCAACTGTAACTCTCGCTCGGTCCTTGCTGGAGGAGTGACTTATGGGCCCCAAGCGGCCTCCTTTTTCAAGATGCCAGTGGAGCAGGTAACTCAGGCCACCACTGGATTATTCTTCGGGACCATGCTCCCACCGTTGAGCTTCAATGCCACAATGACGTTGCAAGAAACCCCAAAGAAGTCGGTCTTTGATCGACTTACCACTGCCGCGGCCCCTCTCAACGGGTCGCCCAGCTTCAATACCTCAGTTTTCAACAGACTAGGCCAGAACGTCTGCAAACCCGCGATACCCGAAGCTGCCATCCCAAAGCGGATAGCTATCCCGGCTCAAGCGGACGAAATCATTGGAAAGGCTCCTCCTTCCAAGAAGTCAGTTTTTACAAGGCTGGCCATTCCGGTTGCAGCTCCAGGCGAGGTCCTCAAAGCTGCTTCCCCTGCTCAGAGGTCTGTCTTTAACAGATTAGACATTGCTTCTCAACGGGCGTCAGTCTTCGATAGGCTAGCACCAATAATAGTCTCTCCTCAAAGCAGGGGGCATGAAGAAGCTTATCCAACAACGGAGGTGATCTCATCCGCACGACATGCTCGACGTCGCCACTGGCGCCGAGTGAGGAAGGCTGGGGGCAACTCCCTCTCTGAGATAACTCCGCCAGCTCCGACGGTGGGGATCGATGCTGCTGTTCCAACCGGAAACAGCTTTGAATTGCTGAACACGGTGCGTAGAAACTCTCCTACCGCCGTACTAAAAAGATCCCCTCCTCCGGTGGGAAATGTTGCGGAAGCCAAGCCAGAACAGTCCTCTCAACGGCTGTCCTATAAAATTTACAAAGTCTGGCGACAGGTCCAAGGGTTGGTGATTGATGAAAACTATCTCCGCCGACAGAAAAAGATGAAGGTACGGAAGGAGAAGGATTACTCTGTCAAGCCACAAAAAGAAAAAGCTACTTGGGTGCCCACTACAACGGCCCCCTCAACTCCAATCACTCAAAAAAGGAGGCCGCAAAAAGCCCCTGTGTCTTTGGCAAATCGCAAGGACACCGAACAAAAACGCCCCAAGTCTGGAGGCATGGTGGTGCACACCGTATACATGGCTTCTGAAAAGGAGGAAAGCCGTGCTTCGACGGGTCACCGACCGCTCACCCGATCCGTAGCAAAAGCTCAAGAACAGCAACAGCAGAAGCTTCAAGAGATGCTGACTACAATGGCTGCACTTACTGGGCCAAAAGAAAGCTCGGAGGCATCATCGGAGCAGCGTCGTGAACAAGAAACTGACGCTGACTACCTACGCAGAGTCCTCGAAAAGAAGGACAAAGAAGCCGCAGAGCAAGGGGCTAACATAAAACAAATGGCGCTTCTCTTCCAAGATATGGTAGGGATGATGATCCAGCAAGATCCTCCTGCTGAAGATCCTCCGATTGTCCTTGAAGATGACAAAGGAGAGACATCGAATCCTCCTCCGGCTCTTTCAGCAGCTAAGGAAGAAACCATTTCCAAGGCCGCACTGGATGACCATATAGCTCAGCAAATACGAGCTCACCAGGCAAATGAAGCGGCTGGGCAAATTGCTAGAACCGGACGACCCTACCCGGGCTGGTATGACCAAATTAGTTACCCGCCGGGATATACGATCCCTAAATTCCATGTATATAAAGGGACAGGGAATCCGCATCAGCACGTCGCTCAATTCAGGGCCTTATGCGGCAATACTGGAGGCGATGACAAATTGTTACTACGACAATTCGTCGGCAACTTAGCAGAAACAGCCTTTGAATGGTATTCGGAGCTACCTGATGACTCTGTCAAAACATTTGCGGAGATGGAGCTATTGTTTACACAAAGATTTGCCAGCGCCAGCGAGCGCACCCCGATAACAACACTGATTAACGCCAGGGTGAAGCCAGGCGAAACGTGGGTGCAATATGCAATCCGGTGGCGGAACCTATGGTCTAGATCCGAACAACGCATAGAAGAAGCTCCTGCCGTGGGCATGTTCGTGGGTACTCTCGACCCTTAAGCGACCATATCCCAATTCATGATGTTCTTCAAGCCGACCACTTTTCAGGCCTTGATTGACAAGCTGGCCCAAATGGACCAGATGGGTCATAGACCATCTCCTTCAAAGACAGAGCCTTGGAATGAAAAGGACAAAGGGAAAGCAACCGTCGTCGCCAATACTCAACAACAGCCGAGCCACTTAAAGCTGGTTGTTCGCCAGAACAATGTGCGACCACGCCCATCCCTCGAGGAAAGACTGGGACGTCCTTACTCATTTCCTCAGGATAAAACGAGAAAACTGTTCGAGCTGGCAGTGCGCAACAGACTCATCAATCTGCCGAGTCCAAAACGTCCGTTGCAACCAGGCGATGTCAACGATCCCAATTATTGCCCTTACCACCAAGCGGTAAGCCATCCAGTCGAAGATTGCTTCGTCTTTAAGGGATGGATCGAGGATCAGTACCTACAAGGCAAGTTTGCGCTGTCTGAAAAGTGGAAGGTAAACCCACCACAGCCGCACACTCCAAAGAAGACGGACACACCGGGGGCAAGTTGCCACATGATCTCTCACTCATTGATAGATGATGAAGAGGCCTCTTGCACCGAGAAACCAGGGGCGGGGCCTGAACCAGAACTTCTGTGGCCATCAGACGAGATGATCGATGCCTTCCTAAACGAAGCCCGTCTTAAAAGCAAAGCTGATCGAGAGCGCGAGATGGCCATATTCGAGAAAGCCAAACGCCGGCGACTAGATGAAAGGGTCGAAACACTCCCACCGGATGAAAGTACATCCGCCGCAAATAAAAGCAGGATCAAGACAAGGAAACGATTCGCCAAAGCCATAGCAATGGGGATGAGGCCGCCCTCTTTCAGAAAAAATTCTCCTGGTGGTATACATTTTGATGAAACGGACGTACACCCTAACTTCTGCTTATACCATCAGAAGATCGTACATCCTACTGAAGACTGCAACTCTTTTAAGTGTTGGTGGCAAGGGTATGTCGCTCACAGGCAACACTTCAACAGGACAAAGCGTGAAGCTCGTAGACAGCGAAAAAATACGACAGATGAGCATAAAAGAGTTGCCGACAATTGTCATAAGGACGAGCCCGGGGGATCACGAGTTCTCACCTTTGGAAGCGATTCTGATGAAGAAGCCGCTCTCAACCCTCTCTTCAAGGAATTCATCTCTAAAACAAAAGAATTGGAGAGTTGCGAGAATGTTCAGCCGTACAATCTCACGCTACCCGGAAAGAATCTCGGACCCGCAAACGACGGAGCAAACGAAATGAGAAAGGAAAAGGAAGAAACGGCCTTTGTTGCCAACACTCAACAACAGCCGAGTAACCCGAGACCGTTTTGTCGTCAAAACAACAAGCCGCGACACCTCAATGAGAAGTTGAAATGTCCTTACTCATTTCCCAAAGATAAAACAAAGAGATTGTTCGAGCTAGCAGTGCGCAGCGGGCTTATCACTCTGCCAGATCCAAAACGTCCATTGCAACCAGGTGACGTTAACAATCCTAACTATTGTCCCTACCACAGATTAATGAGTCACCCACTCGACAATTGCTACGTCTTCAAAAACTGGGTTGAAGACCAATACCAACAGGGCAAGTTCGCATTACCCGAAAAGTGGAAAGTAAACCCGTCACAACAACATGCTTCGAAAAAGGTGGATATGCCGGGGGCATCATGCTCATTCATAGGGAAGGCCTCCTAGACCGAAAAGTCAGTAAACTAGAAATTCACCTCAAATACGGCAACGGTAGACCGAAATGTCGTTAAACTAACGATGGACCACTATGTCCTAAAACTGGCGTTGGACCGAAATGTCCTTAAACTAACGGCGGACCGCAATGTCCTGAAACTTGCAAATGACCGAAACGTCGTTAAACTACTCCCAACCCGCAGCATTTTCAGGCTGACGTGGTAAAAAAAAAAATTAAAAAAAAAATATATTAAAAAAAAAAAACGGTATGTCCATAAGCAAAATGGGCACGGATGAAAACCCGAAAGGGCTCCGTGAGTAAAAACAGCAGGGCTACCGGTGAGTGTTTGTGAAAACCCGAAAGGGCGCAACCTCGTTAAAAGACACTTACAGGATCCTCTCGACCTTGTAAGGAGAAACCACCTGCGTGAGATCCTTACGACTCACAAAGGAGCAACACATTTAGGGATCCTCACGATTCCTAAGGAGAAAATACACTTACGAGATCCTCACGACTCGTAAGGAGAATTCTCTTATGAGACCCTCACGGCTCATAAGATTTGAAAGTCTTAAGTTACAGAGACCTGAACCTGTTCTTAAGCAACCCCACAACCTTCGGTATTGCCCTACAAGTGGTTCAGTACTGACCCTTGTATACAATCCACGGGCACGAATAAACATTTCCCTAACCAAGTCCTACCCGTGGCTAGGGATATGTTCGCACGGTGAACAACCCTTGTGAGTCCTCTCGACTCATAAAGAGATAACACTCTTGTAAGATCCTTACGACTTATAAGAGAACATACACTTAGGAGTCCTCACGATTCCTAAGGAGAAAACGCACCTACGAGATCCTCACGACTTGTAGGGAGAAATACCTTTGTGAGACCCTTACGGCTCATGAAGTCAAAAGCCTTAGCCGACAGGACCCTTAACCCTGTTTACTAAGCCACCTTTGTTCAACATCGACAGAGGCAAATGATGATTCGCTCCTGGCAATATCCCAGTTGCAGCGATGCTGATGCCTAAACCGGTATCAAATTCCAAGCCCTTTCAAGGCAAATGATGATTCGCTCCTAGCAATATCCCAGTTGCAGCGATGTTGATGCCTAAACCGGTATCAAATTCCAAGTCCTTTCATGGCAAATGATGATTCGCTCCTGGCTATATTCCAGTCGCAGCGATGCTGATGCTGAGATTGGCACCAGATTCCAAGTTCCACAGTCGCGAGAAAAAATCAGCGAGCCAAAAAAAATGCATACGAAATAGCCGAAATGATGGGGCAACTTGCAAACAAAATCAGCAAGTAAAAATATATGCATGAAAAATAGCCGAAATGATTGGGCAACTCGCAATAAAAAGCAGCGAGTAAAAAGAAAAATAGCCGAAATGATTGGGCACCGCGAAAAATAGCCGAAATGATTGGGCAATCGCTATTTTCGCGATATAAAAAGCTGAAATGATAGAGCATCGCGGAAAGAATAAGAAAAATGAAAGAATAAAACTTTTTGCCCTATAGGTGAAATCACATCGATCCCTGTATACAATCCAGGGGCACAGATAAAAAGGGAACCATACCTTCCCAACAGGCTCCATCAGAAAGCGGAGCGAAATCTCGACGGTTAATAGACAACCTAGAGACAATCTCGACATTTATCGCAATATTGCAGACATAATGTCAACAAACGAAGCAAAAAGAAGATCCCGAGCTTCAGGGTCTCGACGTCAACATCGACAACTTAGAGATCACCAACGGCGTTTCTTCTCTCTCCAGCCAGATGCAGACGTGACGTTAACAATCGACCTCAGAGTCGCAACGAAACGGAACCATGGCAAAGTCCTTAGTTCCAAATCTCAATGGCCACATCTACAGCCTAGAGACCAACAACGGCGTGCCTCCTCATTCCAGCAGGACACAGATGTTACACCATCAAGCGGAGCGATGGCAAAATCCCAACTCCGCCTTAGCATTCGTCTCATTACAGCAGACGCAATGTTAACAACGGCGTTCCTTCGCAGTCCAGCAGGATGTACATGCAAAGCTAATAAAAGACCCCATGGTCAGCAAAGCGGAGTGATGGCAAAATCCCAACTCCACCTCAGCACTCGTCTCGTCACAGCGGACACATCATCAAGCAAAGCGGAATAGCGGCAACTCCCAATTCCATGACTCGACGAGGTACTCCCATAGAGAGTCAAATCCTAACTCCGTGAAATGCGGATATAATCAACAAAATTCCTGGTCACGTGGAACACGGATAACGTCACTCTTTGACCCCGTGGAAAACGTCCAGAGCGGATCCTGGTCCTCGCAAAGCACGGCAATGAACCCGTGTGAAGCATCCAGAGCGGAGCCTAGTCCTCGCCTAACGCGGCAGTGAACCCGTGTGAAGCATCTAGTGCAAAATTCCTGGTCACGTGGAACGCGGATAACGTCACTCTTTGACCCCGTGGAAAACGTCCAGAGCGGATCCTGGTCCTCGCAAAGCACGGCAGTGAACCCGTGTGAAGCATCCAGAGCGGAGCCTAGTCCTCGCCTAACGCGGCAGTGAACCCGTGTGAAGCATCTAGTGCAAAATTCCTGGTCACGTGGAACGCGGATAACGTCACTCTTTGACCCCGTGGAAAACGTCCAGAGCGGATCCTGGTCCTCGCAAAGCACGGCAGTGAACCCGTGTGAAGCATCCAGAGCGGAGCCTAGTCCTCGCCTAACGCGGCAGTGAAACCGTGTGAAGCATCTAGTGCAAAATTCCTGGTCACGTGGAACGCGGATAACGTCACTCTTTGACCCCGTGCAAAACGTCCAGAGCGGATCCTGGTCCTCGCAGAGCACGGCAGTGAACCCGTGCGAAGCATCCAGAGCGGAGCCTAGTCCTCGCCTAACATGGCAGTGAACCCGTGTGAAGCATCTAGAGCAAAATTCCTGGTCACGTGGAACGCGGACAACGTCACTCTTCGATCCCGTGGGAAACATCCAGAGCGGATCCTGGTCCTCACACCAACATGGAGTGATCACCACCGCGACATTCGTCTCGATACAGCAGACGCGATACCAGCAAACGAAGCGAAGGCCAAATTTCTAGCTTCAGGGTCTCGACGGCAAGTCATATAAAGCCTGAAAGACAATCGGAGATCATCCCACACCAGCACGGAGTGGTCGCCACCTTGACGTTCGTTTCGATACAGCAGATGAAATGTCACCCCAGCGTTCTTCCCCCAGCAGGATTCGGACGCGACAAAGCAAATGAAGCGAAGGCCAAATTCCTAGCTTCAACGTCTTGACAGTAAGTTATATAAAACCGGAAAGACATTCAGAGATCATCTCATACCAACATGGAGTGATCACCACATCGACGTTCGTCTCGACACAGCAGACGCAACATCACCGAAAGGAGTCACGGCAAAATCCCTGGTTCCAAACCTCGACGGTTCACCAGCAACCTAGAGACAACCACGACATTCGTCTCGATACAGAGGACGCAATGCCAGCAAACGAAGCGAAGGCCAAATTCCTAGCTTCAGGGTCTCGACGGCAAGTCATATAAAGCCTGAAAGACAATCGGAGATCATCCCACACCAGCACGGAGTGGTCGCCACCTTGACGTTCGTTTCGATACAGCAGATGAAATGTCACCCCAGCGTTCTTCCCCCAGCAGGATTCGGACGCGACAAAGCAAATGAAGCGAAGGCCAAATTCCTAGCTTCAACGTCTTGACGGTAAGTTATATAAAACCGGAAAGACATTCAGAGATCATCTCATACCAACATGGAGTGATCACCACATCGACGTTCGTCTCGACACAGCAGACGCAACATCACCGAAAGGAGTCACGGCAAAATCCCTGGTTCCAAACCTCGACGGTTCACCAGCAACCTAGAGACAACCATGACATTCGTCTCGATACAAAGGACGCGATGCCAGCAAACGAAGCGAAGGCCAAATTCCTAGCTTCTGGGTCTTAACGGCAAGTCATATAAAGCCTGAAAGACCCCCGGAGATCATCCCAAATGGAATGGTCACCACCTCGACGTTCGTCTCGATACAGCAGACGCAGCATCACCAAAAGGAGCCACGACAAAATCCCTAGTTCCAAACCTCGACGGTTCATCAGCAACCTAGAGACAACCACGATATTCGTCTCGATACAGAGGACGCAATGCCAGCAAACGAAGCAAATGCCAAATTCCTAACTTCAGGGTCTTAACGGCAAGTCATATAAAGCCTGAAAGACTATCGGAGATCATCCCACACCAGCGCGGAGTGGTTATGACTCATCGGGGCTCTCCAAAATGAGCCTAACCTTAAGTAAAAAGCGGCATGGCAAATTCCTAGCGCTTGCTCTTCCGACGGTCAAACTGCCAAGGAGGATTGCTTGAAGACGTCTTGTCCAGCCCCCGAAGGGATCAGAGACACGGCAGTCGCAGGGCTACTCGAACAACACGATTGCCTATCGAGGAATACATCAGCTCATGCGACGGTACGACGGCCAAAACCCTAAGTACCACAGACCCTAACGGACTTCTGTCGTAAAGAGCAGAGGTTAACTGTGACGTTAGGATATTCTTACGAGATCTGCTCGATTCGTTTCGACTCGTGAGGAAAATGATGTCTTTGCGAGAACTTCTCGATTCGTCTCGACTCGTGAGATAAAGCCTTAGGCAGTAGGGATTAAAAAACCTGTTTCCTAAGCACTGGGATCCTGCAAGTCGGCCCAAAATGGTCTCTTGCATACTATCCACGGGTCTCACTCTCCGAAGTCGAATTTCGACAAGGAGGGGAACAACCGCTTACGGGTCCTCTCGACTCGTAAGAGGGAAAAATTCTCTCATAAGATCCTTACGACTTATAAGAGAAAACACACTTAGGAATCCTCACGACTCCTAAGGAGAAAATACACCTACGAGATCCTCTCGATCCGTAGGGAGAAAAGTCTTCATGAGACCCTCACGGCTCATAAAGTTGAAAAGTCTTAGGGGGCAGATCCTAACCCTGTCTCCTAAGCCATCACTGCCCTGCAAAGAGGTCAAGATGGACCATCTATGAGCCACACTCGCCAAAGCTACAAGCCACTGAAATGGAAAAGCTACTCATGAGCATATAAACTACTTCACTCCAGAGTAAGATATAAAGAGATAGAAGGGTGCGGCTCATGGAGTTAAGGGTTTGGAACTATATCTCTTAAGAGTCGCGATTTGAGTAAATGATAAATGACGACGCTTGTGTCCGCTCGTTATCTTCTCAGATCAAGATTCTGAAAGTAATATACCAACCCGAAACTGGTCATACGCTATGCATTACTTTGCACTACTTCACCCACGTAAATACTTACGTGGGCAAAGTAGTGGGGGGCATTTGTTCCCGCCAAAAAATTTCTGCGCAAAAGAGCCCAAGGTATCAAATGGCGGCGATACGCTTAAGAAAATGAGAACCAGTATCTTCCGGACTGTTTTTTGACAAACTCCCGAATGAGAAACAGATAAATTCTGATGGTATCGAAAGCGGCTCGAAAAACCCTTCGATTTGATATATTATGGGCCTCGTAATTCATCCGGGATCAAAAGTTATGAGGAATTACGTGTCCACACGTGATGGGCTTTTAAGAACCCGCTGGAGGAGTTAAAAGATGCAATAAAAACTCAGAAAAGACCCCAATGGGGCATCACGTGCTCACATGTGGCCATGGGTCACGTGCAGACACGTGATGGGCTTTTAAAGCCTCTAAAATAATGAATAGAATTTAATTCTAAAAGTCAGAAAATACCTCAACGAGGTATCACGTGCTTACACGTGACCAATGGTCACGTGTTGACACGTGATGGTTAAAACTGAAACATAAATAAGCGGCTGAGAAAGGAACCCAATTGGGGGTCACGTGCTCACACGTGACCAAAGGTCACGTGCCAGCACGTGACTGGCTTTAAAAGCATTATAATTTAATAGAATTAAATTCTAAAAGTTTCTGAATCTTTCCAAATGGAAAAGGGTCATGGGGAACCGTTGGATTAAAAATCCAAGGGTGATTAAAAATCACCAATTTATAGAAAACCCTTGGACCAGGAAAGATTTCACTGAAAATCTCACCAGGATAACAAATAGAATATCTTTTGGATTTAAAATCCACGGTGAATAAAATTCACTTAACAATCTAAAGGCCCAGATTAATGGTAAATATAAATCAAATCTCTCAATGAGAGATTTGCTAAACAAATTGATTCTCTTCCTTCTCCTATAAATAGGAGCCAAGAAGAGAAGAGAGGGGATCTACTTTTTTTGGAGAGAAAAACAGAGGGAGGAGAATTTAATTCTCAAGAGAAGAAGAAAAAGAGAAAGAAGAATTTAATTCTCTGCAAAAGAAAAACCCTAGGTAAGAAAGAGAGGCTTCAAAAGAGAATTTAATTCTCAAAAGAGTTTAGCTCTTATTTAAAGAAAAGAACTTAGTTCTTCTTCTGGTTGAAGATCTGCACAGAGCACATCTCCCCATAACTTGAGAATTTAATTCTCATCGGGTCGAGATCCTGCCATGCAGATCCCAAACTTAGAAGGGGAATTGAGTTTTGAGAATTAATTCTCCTAAAACAAAACTAGGGTTTAACCCTAATCAAGAATTTAATTCTTTTACATATCTGGGAATTTAATTCCTTTGAAAAGAAATCAGGGTTTCATCCTAAATAAGAATTCAATTCTTTCACGATAGGGATTTAATTCCTCCAAAATCATAATTAGGGTTTAACCCTACAAAGAATTCAATTCTTAAAAGATCTCTGTTCATGAAAAGAACTAGGGTCACGTGCCCCCACGTGACCCTTGAAAAGATTCCCTACAAAGAACTTTGAAGCATCACCCCACGTGCTCCCACGTGACTCCCAGAACGCAGAAAGGAAAAGCAAAGGGAATGAAAGCTTTGGGCGCTCTCACGTGTTATCGCGTGACCCCTCAGCAAATGCTTTAACAATTGGCGCACAGATCCCCATCACGTGCCAACACGTGATGCTCTAAAATAAAAATGAAAGTGTTTAACACTTAATGGCAAAACAAAAGAAAAGAAGCTTTGGGCGCTCTCACGTGTCCCCACGTGACCCCTCAGCAAGTGCTGTAATATTCGATGCATAAACCCCCATCACGTGCCAACACGTGATGCTCTAAAATAAAGATGAAAAGTGTTTAACACTTATTCGCAGATTTGAGGATAAAACAAAGGAGATCTGGCTTCACATTTAGGGCGCCCTCACGTGTCCACACGTGACCCCTCTCTCCTTAGTGTTTAACACTAATCTGAAGACTTTGTCCTCAGTGTTTAACACTGATTTTCTTAGTGTTTAACACTAATTTGGAAAACTCTATTTGCAGTGTTTAACACTGATTTGCTTAGTGTTTAACACTAATTTGAAAGCCCTGTTGCTAGTGTTTAACACTGGTTTTCTTTTAGTGTTTAACACTAACTTGCTAATCTTATTCCCAGTGTTCAACACTGTTGGTCTTTAGTGTTTAACACTAGTTTTAGCCCAATTGGCTAAGTTTCTAGAGGCAAAGCCTCTCCTTCAATGGACCAACAAAGGGCTAATATTTCAAATATAATTGGACTTAGCCCAAACTGGCCATAAGTCCTCAAATCATCTTGAACTGAGCACATCTGCTTTTTCAACCAACTCATTG
Organism: Agapanthus africanus; assembly: GCA_030015575.1. Taxonomy (NCBI): domain Eukaryota; kingdom Viridiplantae; phylum Streptophyta; class Magnoliopsida; order Asparagales; family Amaryllidaceae; genus Agapanthus; species Agapanthus africanus. Next base: position 187,535,871 of record CM057341.1, read on the forward strand.
GTTCAAGGGTACATCTCTGAACTCCTCTGATATTTGTCGTTGTAATCCTTCAATGTCTTCAGAGAGGTGATGGGTCCCGACAACCACACATCAACACGGACTGTGGGGTCCTTAAACTCATGGACTTATGCGTCCTTAAACCAAGATACGGACTGTGGGGTCCTTAAACCCGCGGACTTATGCGTCCTTAAACTAACGGACTAATGCGTCCTTAAACACACCCATATGGACTGTGGGGTCCTTAAACCCATGGACTTATGCGTCCTTAAACTACCCATGGACCACCATGTCCCTAAACTGGAGTTGGACCACCATGTCCCTAAACTGGCATTGGACCACTATGTCCTTAAACTGGTATTGGACCACCATGTCCCTAAACTGGAGTTGGACCACCATGTCCCTAAACTGACATTGGACCACTATGTCCTTAAACTGGTATTGGACCACCATGTCCCTAAACTAGAGTTGGACCACCATGTCCCTAAACTGGCATTGGACCACTATGTCCTTAAACTGGTATTGGACCACCATGTCCCTAAACTAGAGTTGGACCACCATGTCCCTAAACTGGAACAATAGAGCCCCCAAATGCTCTTTTGTCGGATCTAAATGATCCCGTTAAGTCGATCTTAGTCCCAAACTGGACTAACGTATCCTTAACAACCGTTTAAGTTGATCTTAGCCTCAAATATGGCTAACGTATCCTTAAGCGTTCAAACAGACTTTAGTCCCAAATTGGACTATGAATACCCCCAATCAACTCATTGGTTCAAGGGTACATCTCTGAACTCCTCTGACACCTGTCGTTGTAATCCTTCAACGTCGTCAGAGAGGTGACGGGTCCCGACAGCCATACATGCAATGGACCACCATGTCCCTAAACTGGAACAATAGAGCCCAAACGCTCTTTTGTCGGATCTAAACGATCCCGTTAAGTTGATCTTAGTCTCAAACTGGACTAACGTATCCTTAACAAACGTTTAAGTTGATCTTAGCCTCAAATATGGCTAACGTGTCCTTAAACCAAACCCCCAAACCCAAATCTAAGAAAATACGGATTTGGACTAATCCACGTCCTACGGGCGACTACATAAATTAGTCTCCGTATACAATCCACGGGCAACCACAAACAAAACAAACACCCACGACATGAAGTGACCAGCTGGAGAAGGAGAAAGTTGTTACCGCAATGCGGTAGCGTAATTAACTGCAGGGGCTTGCGCCTGCAGGGAAGAGCGTCCCCACAATCAAAAACCCCTCAACGAGGGGGAATCTGACGAAGTCTGCTACATCGGTCGCATCCGCTTAAACCTTCGATACATGGTGCCATAAATCAACTTGGCATCTTCGGAGAGGTGGACGGATAGCACCAATTAGCATCTGCCCCGAATCTCAGTGCCAAGACATCGCAGTCTTGTGCGCCGTCTTTCGGAGGGGAACAGTGATCTTGTCCCGAGCAAGGTGTTGGACGCTCATGCAGATTTCTTTCAACGCCCGCACGTTGAGGAGATTAACGGAAGACCCATTGTCAACCAAGATTTTGCCTATCTTTATATCGTGGCAATATCCAGAGATGTATAAGGGGCGGTTGTGGTCGCACGTCCCAAGGAGAAGGTCTTCATCACCGAACGTGATATCGGCCATGTGCACTTCTTCCAGTTCATCCTTCATCCTTTCTTTGGCGAGGAAGGCTTGGAATTGTTCAGGCTCTTGTAGCGCCTTGATTAATGAATCTCTCGCTTCCTTTGATAACAGGAGGGTGTCTAGAATTCTGAGCTGCGAAGGTAGCCTCCTCAGGTGCTCTAGGATGTTGTAGTCCACCCTACTCTTCTTGGGCGGGTCCTTGGCAGTCATCTCTTTCATAACTTGGTCATCTAAGGTGATATCCTCAGCGACCTTTTCCTTTTTCTTATCTTTTCTAGTTGCGGGTCCGAGATTCTTTTCCGGAAGCGTGCGATTGCGCAGCTGAATGTTTTCGCAGGCTTCTGGTTCTTCCTCTTTTCCCGAGGTGGACTCTTTAAAGAGGGGGCTAAGAGCCAGCTCCTCGTCAGAATCGCTTCCGAATTTGAGCACTTGCGATCCCCCGGTGTTGACCGTGTAACAGTTATCGGTAGTTCTTTTGTGTCCTTCGGTCGTGATTCTCTGCTCCCGACGAGCTCTGCGTTTCTTTCGCTTAAAATGTTTCCGATGAGCAACATATCCCTGCCACCATGTCTTAAAAGCATCGCACTCCTCAGTGGGGTGTGAAATCTTCCGATGATATGAACAGTAATTAGGGTGCCTCTCCGCCCTATCGAGTGTGTTTTCTTCCGAGGGTGGTAGTTTCATTCCCATTGATATTGCTTTGGCAAACCTTTTCCTCGTCATGAATATGTTTTTATCCGCGTCGGGTGCCTTTCGATCTGGCGGGAGTACCTCGACTCTTTCGTTTAATCGCTTGCGTTTGGCTCCTTTTGATGCGGCCATCTCACGCTCCTGGTCGGCCTTACTTTTCAAACGAATCTCGTCTAGAAAGGCGTCGATCATTTCGTCTGTCGGACACACCAGTTCTGGTTCAGGCCGTGCCCCCAGTTTCTCAGTGCCAGGAGTTTTTTCATCGTCCGTAAACGAGTGGGAGATCACATGACAACTCGCCACATATCCCTCGGATTCATCCGACGAGCTTTCTCCATTATCTTCCTCCTGAAAGAAGTGGTTGAGGAACTCTTGGAGTGTGACGGGAGTCCGCGCTTTTTGATTGTACTCCTCCAGCGCGTCAATTTGTCTCTGTAAGTCCGTGCGCTCGTTGCCAGGCTTCACGGGCTTCTTAGCTTTCGTCTTCTTTTTCTTTGAAGATTTCGACGGCTGGTTGTGAGTGCTCGGGCCATCACCACTGATCTTCGGAGTTGGGCGCGGCTTCAGCATCCCTTCGATGATCTAGGGTTCCAGCAGGTTCTTCCACCTGATCGCCGGGCTTGTTTTAAGATCGTTCAGCATCTTCTTGGTTTTTGCTGAAAGCACGATTTCCCATGGAGCTTCTTCAATGAAAGAACAAGTTGCCCCCGGTGTTTCCGTCTTCTTAGCAGTGTGATGTTGTGGCGGGTTCACCTTCCATTTCTCGGACAGCGCAAACTTGCCCTGTAGGTATTGATCTTCAATCCATCTTTTGAAGACGAAGCAATCCTCAATCGAATGGCTTACCGTTTGATGGTAAGGGCGGTAGTTGGGGTTATTCACCTCACTGGGTTGCGGCGGTCGCCTTGGGTTTGGCAAGTTGATAAGCCTGTTGCGTATTGCCAGCTCGAATAGCCTCTTCGTCTTATCCTGCGGGAATGAGTAGGGACGCTTCATTTTCTTATTGTAATACCGTCGTCTTTCTTCCAGCTGATCCGCCAGCTTTGGGGCACTGGGTTGCTGCTGAGCGTTCGCAACGAAGGTTGCCTTCCCTTTACCCTTGTCATTCCGAGGTTCCAGCTTCGGGGGAGGCGGTCTGTGACCCATCTGGGCCAACTTGTCGATCAAATCCTGGAACGTGGTTGGCTTAAAGAACATCATGAACTGTGAGATAGTTGCATGAGGATCTAGGGTGCCCACGAACATGCCCACCGTGGGCACTTCTTCAATGCGTTGTTCGCATTTCGACCACAAGTTTCGCTAGCGTATAGCATACTGGACCCACGTCTCGCCTGGTTTCACCCTGGCATTAATTAACGCCGTTATCGGAGTACGTTCACTGGCGCTTGCGAAACGCTGGGTAAACAGCAGCTCCATCTCCGCAAATGTTTTAATAGAGTCGTTTGGGAGCTCAGAGTACCACTCGAACGCCGTTTCTGACAAGCTACCGATGAACTGGTGAAGCAACAATTTATCATCACCGCCGGTGTTGCCGCAAAGCGCCATGAACTGGGCAACATGCTGGTGGGGATTGCCCGTCCCCTTATAGACATGAAATTTAGGTATTGTATAGCCCAGCGGGTACTTGATCTGATCATACCAGCTCGGATATGGTCGCCCTGTTCTGAAAACTTAACCAGCTGCCTCAGTCGCCTGGTGAACCCGTATCTGCTGAGCTATATATTCGTCTAGTTCAGCTTTGGAGATTGTCTCCTCCTTGGCCGTTGACAAAGCGGGTGGAGGATTCGACGTTTCTCCCATGTCGTCTTCAAGAACGATTGAAGGGTCTTCAGCAGGAGAATCTTGTTGGATCATCATTCCCACCATGTCCTGGAACAGGAGGGCCATTCGTTGTATATTGGCTGCTTGTTCGGCGTCCTCTTTATCCTTCTTCTCCAATATCCTTTATCCTTATTCTCCAATATCCTACGAAGGAATTCAGCGTCAGTTTCTTGCTCCTGACGTTGATCAGATGACGCTTCGGGGCTTTCTTTCGGCCCAGTGAGTGCGGCCATCGCGTCCATCATTTCCTGGAGCTTCTGCTGTTGCTCCTGAGTTTTGGTCACTGACCGTGTAAGCGGTCTATGACCCGTGGATGCACGACTGTCCTCTTTTCCTGACGCCATGTATACCGTATGCACCATCATGCTCCCAGACTTAGGGCGTTTAGGCTCACCGCCTTTGGCATTTGCTGCAGGAGTGGGGATTTTCTCCGGCCTTCTTCTCTTTTGAGTAGTTGACGTGGAGGGAGTCGTTGCAGCGGGCACCCAAGTGGCTGTCGTCCTTTGTTGTTTGACGTGACGGTTCTTTTCTTCCTGCACCTTCGCCCTTTTCTGTTGACGAGAGTGATCTTGGTCAATTACCGAGTCTTGAACCTTCCGCCAGACTTTATAATTTTTGGAGGACAGCCGTTGAGGAAGCTTCTCCGGCTTTGTCTCTATAACATTCTCCGCAGGTGGAGGGGATCTTTTGAGAACCGCAGTTGGTGAATTTCTGCGTACCCTGTTTAATAGCTCGAAGCTGTTCCCGGTTGGAACAGCAGCCTCAATTTCCACCGTTGTAGCTGGTGGAGTTAGTCCGGAGGGGGAGTTGCCCCCAGTCTTTCTTATCCGGCGCCAGTGGCGACGTCGGGCTTGACGGGTTGTTGGGATTGGTTCAGTGACGGCTTCGTCTTGCCCCCTATCCTGGGGAGGGACTGCTGCCGGTGTCAGCCTCTTGAAAACTGACGTCTTTTGAGTGGCGGTATCCAATCTGTCAAAGACAGACCTTTGAACCGGAGCGGGAGCTGGGACATCCAGTCTTGCAAAGACCGACTCTTTGGCAGTACAAGCCGCCTTGACGACTTCGGGAGCAGCTGTCTTCTTTGGGATGTCCTTCTCAGGTATCATGGGCTTTTTTGCGGGCCCTTTGGAGTTCAGGCTCAGTCTGGTGAAGACCGAGGAGTTGTACGACCCGCTGAGAGGGGCCGTGGGAGTAGCAAGTCGATCAAAGACCGACTTCTTTGACGCTTCCGGTACGGGCATTGGGATGTTAGCGTTCACCGGCGGGAGCATGGTCCCAAAGAACAGACCGGTGGTAGCTTGAGTCACTTGTTCCACAGGCATAGTAAATAGGGAAGCAGCCTGCGGTCCATAGTTTACAGCTCGAGGTGAGGCGGAGCGTCGGTTGCATTTGCAGTTGGAGCAGCTTGAGCAATTGCCAGCCATTGATCCGTTCGCTTTCTGCAGCAAACGAAACACCAAATCTCAGTACTTTGAACCCCAAGGGCAACCATTAGCGAACCGCAATTGGTTCGCGAATCACGACACACGAAGTGTGGAGTGGAAAGAGGAAAAGGTCCCACCGGGCGTGCCAGAATCTGTTCCCCTCCGAATGGCGGCCAAGACGTGGAACGTCTTGCCTGAGATTCAGGGCAGATGCTAGTTGGTACTATCCGTCTACCTCTCCGAAGATGCCAAGTTGATTTATGACACCATGTATCGAAGGTTTAAACGGATGAGTCCGATGTAGTAGACTTCGTCAGATTCCCCCTCGCTTGAGGGGATTTTGATTGTGGGGACGCTCTTCCCTGCAGGCGCAAGCCCCTGCAGTTAATTACGCTACCTGTCACGACCCGAAAGTACGGAACATGACCGGCACTTAAACTATGAACGTCTCGAGGCGTACGTAATCTAAGTAAACCGAAGACCCAGAAATCCAAACCAAGAAAAGTAGTAGAGTGCAGGAAAAACCAACTTAAAGCAAGTAATTTCAATAGCATAAGCCGAATTATGCGGTTTTTAAAACATCAAAAATTTACTGAAAATTTCGGCAGAGTCTCCTTTGTAATTACTGGCTCCCAAACGGGATACAACATGAATAGTATACGAAATCAATAAAAGGTATCCCCAAACGGGAGCTAGCTCTTCGTCAATCGACGGTCATAACCACACAAGCAATACAATATACAACGCCAACGGCGAGGATCAAAACTCAAAAGGAAACTCAAAACCACCAGAAATATAACGAGCGACTCTAAGGTCGAAAGAATAAACAACACTGGTCTTTATCTCAATAAATACATGTTTGGTTGATGGAATTTACTAGGTACAACGGAATAATATTATACAAGGTAATATGATGGGTACGATACAAGAAAAACCCACCTACTAGTAAGTCACCCGACGAAACTATGCCCGCAAGCCGTAATGAAACCTGTACGGCAAACCTGCAAGAAACTGGGGCACAACGGGGGTGAGTTGCCAACTCGTGAATAGAAAAACATCTACGCACAGAAATCGCATAAATAACGCAACCTAGGTCAATGATCATAATATATTCTCAAATATATGAATAACACGTAGCCTATAACAAGGCTAGGGTAAATATCTAACCCGAGTGTAATCTCAGATGCCCGTGCCAGTGCCTCAGGTAGCAATATATCATATGAATGAGGTATGAATGCACGGAACAGAATGCATGTACTGACGAAAACTGCTTTCATAAATCAGTGAGATTTCTGTATTTTTAAAGTGAGGTACCATAAATGAAATCAGCATAAAACAGTGCCCAGCATCGACACAAAACAAGTGTCCAAATATCTCGATATCTCTGTATCACAGTCTCTGTACCTCAATATCTCAAAAATCAATATCTAGGGCGCCGTCAATCCAGACCGGCCCCTACCATCCATCTCAAGACCATGACGGTATCCTCCGGATATCCGACGCGTCGGGTAATATCACCGGTCGGTAGTGTTCCCCTGCCGGGCTCAACGTCAACAACACATTCCTCTTGCCCCAGGGTACCGCACCGGGCCCACCATGTACCCGAAACGGTTCCTCCACTCCTCGAATCGGGTCTCGAAATCCATCAGCAAACTTATGGTGGACGACTCATACATCATGGGAAAACCGCACTTTTTATTTTAAAAGAGAGAAAAGGTTTATTTATGTTTTTGCGGTTTTCCTCCAAATCCAGAAAATCTCATGGAAATCCGAATCCAAAACCTCAATAACACGTAAAATAGCGAATATATGCATGAGAATCCATGAATGCGGCATAACCATGAATAACAGTATGCATGAAGTAGCAGGTAGTAACTACAATGTCTAAACTATTAGCTAACAGGCTATGTCAAGCAATAATATTTTCTAAGGTGTACGTGACATGGCAATTACCGATGAAGATGTGTGTGAGCCGGCAAGTAAGTGTACGTGGTACATACGCATCATCGGTAATGGTGCTGGTGTCCTAACAACATGATATCAATAATGGAGTATGAAACATAATATAAGCATGCGATGCGAAGTGAACCACAATAATGAGCGGGAGCTGAATACTAGACGCAACTATAACTAATCTGCATTAGTCTAATATAAGTCCTATAAATGGTGCCTTTTGAAATAACACGAATCATGGGGTTTTGAAAATAGGGGCTACGGTGTTTTTATGAAAAGATACGTCTTTTGAAATATCCGTAGGATCCCTTGGGCTGTCTTTTAAAATACCCACGATTCGTTAGTTTTTGAAATAGGTAAGAATCGAATCTAATCTAACAACTAAACTAAACTAAAGGACTAAGCTAACAAGCTGGACTACAGGTAAGGAAACCGCCTAACATCTGAGTCGATACATATACATACTTGTATATATATTAGTCGGTGATCTCGCCTCAATAATATCATATCCGATACCATATCTATAATCAGACATCCCAAGTCAAGAGTGCGGATCAATCATCAAAATATAGCTCGTACGTAAATCCGTCGTACGGCATCCCCAAATCTGGTTACGGGTTAATATCATATTCCTCACACTAATTCTCAGGTATCCTCTTTATTCAAGATCATCGTCTAGGGTACTGACCTATGTCTAGTACAATACTAATATCCTCAATGTACTCACGATCTGACTACTGATCGACAATCTCGTACAAACCGATATCGTCAGCACAATCATCATCAAGGAGTATACATCGTCCAATACGGCCTAGTATCCATATCCTAGTATATGATATCTCATATCACGATCACATGTCGACCACTTTATATTTAACACTATTCATCCGTATCGTCGCCCCAAGATCCGCTATAACACCAGGACGTACCTCAAGTACGAATCCTGCCATATCACCGATATCACCATCTCAACACAAATCTCATCGACTCATCTCAATCCCAAGTATCATCCTTAAATCCGTATGTGAACACATAGTCCCATACCTATGTGGACACATAACTATATTTTCCATATAAGCACAAAAGAAGGAAGAAAGTATGCAAGTATGGGTGGGTGTGTGTAAGTGTGGTGCGACCGCTACTCTAGGGTTTCGCGACACTCAATCATCCAAAAACACAAAATATCCATATTTATCATCAACAACTCAAACAATATATAAACAATATATATATATGTGTGTATACGTATTCGTATACATCACCACGAACTGCGGGGGTGCTATACGCCATCCACCCGACTTCTCCCCGTAGATATAAATCTACTCACCTGGTCCTCGCCCGCCGGTGCCGACGTCGCCACGCGCTTGCTTGTCGTCTCGAAGTCCACATGGGGTTACATACATATCATAACGCACCATATCGTATTAAAACTAAATTCGAAATCGAAACGGCATACGAAAATCAATCGGCACGCGTATCACGCATAGGTCCAAACCTATCGCCTACGCATGCAAGAATAGTCAAACCAACCCTCGATATCGATGTACAAACGTCAAACCACCGAGAAAAATCCAATCACACTCATTTGCACATTCACGAACACTAATTTTAATATAAACTAGGTTAAAACTCACAAAAACCCCAATTTCACTTAAAAAGTCATTTTTCCGAAAATCTAGCAAGCACAATTCGCCGTTTTTGTACAAAACATGACGTTTAAATGAATGTAGCGGCCAATATACTTATTAAATATCTTAAATAAGTCATAGAAACAATTTCCGGAATTTAATCTCATTAAATTCCAAAAACCCTAATATTCTAGTTTACAAAATACCCTTTTTAACAATTTCATAGCCAAAAATGCACAAACTACAATTTAGGTTGGATTTCCATGCTCTAAATTATTAAACTACACTTAATAAAGTTAATAATATGATAAAAACCCTAACCATATTTTTAATCTCATAATTCGAATTAAATCAAAAAACCTAGTTTGCAACAAAAGCTTAATTTGGACATTTTTCAAGTAACGACTTGTAATTAACAACTAGATTAGTTTTCTACAAAACTAAATATATTAATCCACATCACTAAACCATGCACAATCAAACACAACTCATTTCCACAACAAACCCTAACTTGAAATCTTTAATCATGCAATTAAACTCACATAAACCAAATTAACACTTAATTAACTTAGCTTTAAGAAATTAGTAACAATTTAAGAAAAAATGTTTAGAATTATACCCAAAAACATTTGAAGATCCACAAGCATCCATGGCCCTCCAAAATGCTCTCTTTTCACAAGGATCCATGCTATACGGGCTAAGCTAAAATGGGTAGGAGTCGGATTTTGGTTTTAGGATTTTTTTGATGGATTTTGGGGCAATTTTTGATGAAGTTTTGAAGAGAAAAGAGAAGGGAAATTGGGGGGGGGGCTGCTGCTGCTGTAGGAGAGGGATTTGGCTGGAATGGGAGGGGGAGAGGAGAGAGAGGGAGGTAGAGAAAGTGGGGGGAGAAAGTCAAAGTCAAACCAAGTCAAAAGTCTAACTAATTTATCCATTTTCTTTTCTTTTCTTTCATTTCTTTTCCTTTGAAATTCAAGTGGGGACAAAGATGGGGGCTGCTGAATTCAGCCAAGGGGAGAAGTGAATGGGGGTGTGGGGGTGTGGGTACGGATGTGGGGTGATGAAAAATGATAAATACAATACCCCAAACATCCATTTACGCTAAATAAAGCCTTTTTTCTTCAATAATTTCTAAACCGTTTTGGCAAATAATTTTGTTCCAAAAACCACATGATAAAATTTTATTTAATGTTTTATGATGCACAAAATTTGTTTCAACTCATTCCAATTTGTAATTTTCCCTAATTAAATGTATTAGTGACGGCTTAAAATAATAATAAAATAATATGTTTTTCAGAAAATTTGAAATTTCACCAGCGCCTCAATAAACACCAAATAATAGCAATTACATAGCTAGAATATGTATATTTAATTTTTATAATAAGATATTTGTATTTTGACTTTTTACAGAAAACCCCCTTATTTTACCGATTTTCCGAAATTTCACCGAAACGATTTTCAAAACGCTACAATCTCCCCCCCTTAAAGAAATTCGGTCCCTGAATTTAAATTCAAACTCCCCCCCCAAATACAAAGACATCTAAGCAAAATCATCAAGTCGTCGGGGCTCCGAAACCATAAGTACATAATACGCATCATAGCGCAATGCATGCGCATGAGCAACGAGCATATAACTCAAAATCAAAACTCCGTCAAGCATCCCGCAATCATCGGAGTCATGGAGAAGACATCAATGTCAAATCCAAATCAAAACCAATATGACATAACTCGAAACTATACATGTAAATATCGAATCTATATCTGTACGTATCTGAAGGAAATGAATGCCAAATATATTCAGGTACTGTCCTCTGACTAGTCCTGCTCAGTACGAAAACACATAGCAAGATCATAAAACCGTACTGCTCTATACGAAATCAATCCCCAAAATATGCATATGAATGCTACGTGCATCTGGTGCGCACGGAAATCAAAATCTATGAGTGTGCCATACATGCGCACAGAAACAACATCTAAGTGCATCGGGTGTGCACGAAACATCTGTCGTAGGCAACATGTGTGCCTGACAGCAAAATCAGGTGCATCTGACATGCACGAAAAATTCTCAATTTAGTGCCTCTGGTGTGCACCAAAATCACCCTTCAAAACATGCGCCCAACATACGCGAAAATCCAAATCAGGTGCATCCATCGTGCACGAAATCATGAAATCCAATATCAAGCGCCGAACGTGCGCAAAATCAATCAGGTGCACAAGGTGCACAAAACAAATATCGAGTATCACAATCGAAATCGAAGTTCAGTGCATCTAAGTGCACAAAAGGCGTATCACTGCACTGCAAGCATATAATAACTATACAGAGTGCAGGAACCAATTCGTGTGCATGCATACGCACAAAACCAACTCAACTGTTTAAAACCGTAAAATCACAAACATGTGAAACTAAAGCACGAAAACGATATCAAGTGTAACACTGTGCAAAGATCGTAAATCCTCAATCATCAAAATCAAATCATACGAATAAATCACCCAAAACATCGAAATCAATAATGGCGGAATAGTACCGCTCAAGTGCATCCTCTAACAATCTCGGGCCAACTGTCGTGGTCACTCATAGCATGTCTCATCGACGATCCTGAACTCTGGCCTGCTGGTGTGCGTAACATGACCGCTCCTGGTTTCAAGTCTTCCTTGTGGATTACCAATCTCACGATCCACCGGCTCATCGGCCCTGTCAGGTGTGCTAACGGGGACGATTCCGTTTTGGCACTTCTCTGGTCATCTCTCGGTCAATCCGCACGACCACTCGTAAAGCAACATGTCACTGGCGTCGGCCTCTGGCTCTCTGAATGCAAGTAACACATCTAATCCTGGGTGCAAATATCCTTGCAGCAGTGTCCTAGAAGGAATCCTGCTCAAGGTCTCTTCCAATCTCATCTCTGCCAACTGTCCGGAAGTCATCGTCCTTTCCTATATCTGCATCTTGCTCCGGAACGGCTGCATACCCATCGCGACTCCTTCTGGAAGGTATATCCAGTACTCTGCCTCGGCATGCGTATCGCATCTCTGATGTCGGCGGAGTGGAACGTCGTCTTATCCAGATCTTGTACGGACCTCTTTACTCCACTTTCTCCAATGTCGACTGCTTCGGACTCGTCTCATCGTGGCTACATGGACTGAGCTCCAACGGCTATCCTCGTATCGGGAGTCTCCCAAGAAATGCATCTCACCACCTAGCATCCGAATTAAGTCGAGCCATCCGATCGAGTCGTCAAAACCTCATAATCCCCCAAGAGCTCAACCTCTTGGGCACAGTTTAATAGTATCGAGTACATACCACAGCATTGGTGGTCCAGCCGTAGAAGGGCAAACCCAAGCCTCACTAATGGCGCCGTAGAACTGCCGCAAACCCGAAGGTTCAAAGGCTTTCACACGGTCATTAAGTCGAGTTAGGGTTTCATTCTTCTAGAGGGACCATAGAATTGCCTGCATGTCTTTCCGACTACTTTAAACTTGGAATAATAGGTTTCTGACATTCGATCGTCTCTGTCGACTCCTAACGTCTCCGCGTGAAGTCGTCTCTAGCTGGAATCAATCTATCTGATGACCTCGCATCGGGGTAGGCGAACGATCCACATGTCCTAGTCATTCATCCTCGATGACTAGCGACCTTCTATCATCTCTTAGTACAACTCGTTCTGCACTAACTCCAGCATCTGGGGCAATATCTCGTCGTTCGCAGCAATAACCGGCTCGCTCGTCTGCACGCTGAACAGTGCCTCGACCATCATGAATAAGCAACACACCAGCGGTCATCAAAATCTGGCTGGCCTCTATCATTGGCTCAATCCTCTAGTGCTAATCTGCACGTCCGAGCAATCTCATACGGCGATCCATCCAACGCTCGTGGCGTAAAACACAATCAAAAGACACCTCTCTACAATAGGGTGTCGCCGGAATCATGCCTTGGTCAGTCCTCGTTCGTGATGAGCTCGTGCTGACCGCAACTCTAGCCGTAGCACTCCCTGCCCGAAATCGTGGCAGCAAAACCAAACTGGTACTGATGAGGCTAGATCAGGAAGGAATATAATACTGAACAAGGAAATGTACATCCTAAGGATTTTTAAGTGGAGTGGCGTGTCGTAAATATGCCGCGGAACATACCAACGGTACGTCACTCTACTTTAGTCACCTATTCCATCAACCAAGGGTCATCCTACGCTCCGAAGGTAAAACCTAACGCTCTGATACCAACTTTGTCACGACCCGAAAGTACGGAACATGACCGGCACTTAAAATACGAACGTCTCGAGGCGTACGTAATCTAAGTAAACCAAAGACCCAGAAATCCAAACCAAGAAAAGTAGTAGAGTGCAGGAAAAACCAACTTAAAGCAAGTAATTTCAATAGCATAAGCCGAATTATGCGGTTTTTAAAACATCAAAAATTTACTGAAAATTTCGGCAGAGTCTCCTTTGTAATTACTGGCTCCCAAACGGGATACAACATGAATAGTATACGAAATCAATAAAAGGAATCCCCATGCGGGAGCTAGCTCTTCGTCAATCGACGGTCATAACCACACAAGCAATATAATATACAACGCCAACAGCGAGGATCAAAACTCAAAAGGAAACTCAAAACCACCAGAAATATAACGAGCGACTCTAAGGTCGAAAGAATAAACAACACTGGTCTCTATCTCAATAAATACATGTTTGGTTGATGGAATTTACTAGGTACAACGGAATAATATTATACAAGGTAATATGATGGGTACGATACAAGAAAAACCCACCTACTAGTAAGTCACCCGACGAAACTATGCCCGCAAGCCGTAATGAAACCTGTACGGCAAACCTGCAAGAAACTGGGGCACAACGGGGGTGAGTTGCCAACTCGTGAATAGAAAAACATCTACGCACAGAAATCGCATAAATAACGCAACCTAGGTCAATGATCATAATATATCCTCAAATATATGAATAACACGTAGCCTATAACAAGGCTAGGGTAAATATCTAACCCGAGTGTAATCTCAGATGCCCGTGCCAGTGCCTCAGGTAGCAATATATCATATGAATGCGGTATGAATGCACGGAACAGAATGCATGTACTGACGAAAACTGCTTTCATAAATCAGTGAGATTTCTGTATTTTTAAAGTGAGGTACCATAAATGAAATCAGCATAAAACAGTGCCCAGCATCGACACAAAACAAGTGTCCAAATATCTCGATATCTCTGTATCACAGTCTCTGTACCTCAATATCTCAAAAATCAATATCTAGGGCGCCATCAATCCAGACCGGCCCCTACCATCCATCTCAAGACCATGACGGTATCCTCCGGATATCCGACGCGTCGGGTAATATCACCGGTCGGTAGTGTTCCCCTGCCGGGCTCAAGTCAACAACACATTCCTCTTGCCCCAGGGTACCGCACCGGGCCCACCATGTACCCGAAACGGTTCCTCCACTTCTCGAATCGGGTCTCGAAATCCATCAGCAAACTCATGGTGGACGACTCATACATCATGGGAAAACCGCACTTTTTATTTTAAAAGAGAGAAAAGGTTTATTTATGTTTTTGCGGTTTTCCTCCAAATCCAGAAAATCTCATGGAAATCCGAATCCAAAACCTCAATAACACGTAAAATAGCGAATATATGCATGAGAATCCATGAATGCGGCATAACCATGAATAACAGTATGCATGAAGTAGCAGGTAATAACTACAACGTCTAAACTATTAGCTAACAGGCTATGTCAAGCAATAATATTTTCTAAGGTGTACGTGACATGGCAATTACCGATGAAGATGTGTGTGAGCCGGCAAGTAAGTGTACGTGGTACATACGCATCATCGGTAATGGTGCTGGTGTCCTAACAGCATGATATCAATAATGGAGTATGAAACATAATATAAGCATGCGATGCGAAGTGAACCACAATAATGAGCGGGAGCTGAATACTAGACGCAACTATAACTAATCTGCATTAGTCTAATATAAGTCCTACAAATGGTGCCTTTTGAAATAACACGAATCATGGGGTTTTGAAAATAGGGGCTACGGTGTTTTTATGAAAAGATACGTCTTTTGAAATATCCGTAGGATCCCTTGGGCTGTCTTTTAAAATACCCACGATTCGTTAGTTTTTGAAATAGGTAAGAATCGAATCTAATCTAACAACTAAACTAAACTAAAGGACTAAGCTAACAAGCTGGACTACAGATAAGGAAACCGCCTAACATCTGAGTCGATACATATACATACTTGTATATATATTAGTCGGTGAACCCGCCTCAATAATATCATATCCGATACCATATCTATAATCAGACATCCCAAGTCAAGAGTGCGGATCAATCATCAAAATATAGCTCGTACGTAAATCCGTCGTACGGCATCCCCAAATCTGGGTACGGGTTAATATCATATTCCTCACACTAATCCTCAGGTATCCTCTTTATTCAAGATCATCGTCTAGGGTACTGACCTATGTCTAGTACAATACTAATATCCTCAATGTACTCACGATCTGACTACTGATCGACAATCTCGTACAAACCGATATCGTCAGCACAATCATCATCAAGGAGTATACATCGTCCAATACGGCCTAGTATCCATATCCTAGTATATGATATCTCATATCACGATCACATGTCGACCACTTTGTATATAACACTATTCATCCGTATCGTCGCCCCAAGATCCGCTATAACACCAGGACGTACCTCAAGTACGAATCCTGCCATATCACCGATATCACCATCTCAACACAAATCTCATCGACTCATCTCAATCCCAAGTATCATCCTCAAATCCGTATGTGAACACATAGTCCCATACATATGTGGACACATAACTATATTTTCCGTATAAGCACAAAAGAAGGAAGAAAGTATGCAAGTATGGGTGGGTGTGTGTAAGTGTGGTGCGACCGCTACTCTAGGGTTTCGCGACACTCAATCATCCAAAAACACAAAATATCCATATTTATCATCAACAACTCAAACAATATATAAACAATATATATATATGTGTGTATACGTATTCGTATACATCACCACGAACCGCGGGGGTGCTATACGCCATCCACCCGACTTCTCCCCGTAGATATAAATCTACTCACCTAGTCCTCGCCCGCCGGTGCCGACGTCGCCACGCGCTTGCTTGTCGTCTCGAAGTCCACATGGGGTTACCTACATATCATAACGCACCATATCCCATTAAAACTAAATTCGAAATCGAAACGGCATACGAAAATCAATCGGCACGCGTATCACGCATAGGTCCAAACCTATCGCCTACGCATGCAAGAATAGTCAAACCAACCCTCGATGTCGATGTACAAACGTCAAACCACCGAGAAAAATCCAATCACACTCATTTGCACATTCACGAACACTAATTTTAATATAAACTAGGTTAAAACTCACAAAAAACCCAATTTCACTTAAAAAGTCATTTTTCCGAAAATCTAGCAAGCACAATTCGCCGTTTTTGTACAAAACATGACGTTTAAATAAATGTAGCGGCCAATATACTTATTAAATATCTTAAATAAGTCATAGAAACAATTTCCGGAATTTAATCTCATTAAATTCCAAAAACCCTAATATTCTAGTTTACAAAATACCCTTTTTAACAATTTCATAGCCAAAAATGCACAAACTACAATTTAGGTTGGATTTCCATGCTCTAAAGAATTAAACTACACTTAATAAAGTTAATAATACGATAAAAACCCTAACCATATTTTTAATCTCATAATTCGAATTAAATCAAAAAACCTAGTTTGCAACAAAAGCTTAATTTGGACATTTTTCAAGTAACGACTTGTAATTAACAACTAGATTGGTTTTCTACAATACTAAATATGTTAATCCACATCACTAAACCATGCACAATCAAACACAACTCATTTCCACAACAAACCCTAACTTGAAATCTTTAATCATGCAATTAAACTCACATAAACCAAATTAACACTTAATTAACTCAGCTTTAAGAAATTAGTAACAATTTAAGAAAAAATGTTTAGAATTATACCCAAAAACATTTGAAGATCCACAAGCATCCATGTCCCTCCAAAATGCTCTCTTTTCACAAGGATCCATGCTATATGGGCTAAGCTAAAATGGGTAGGAGTCGGATTTTGGTTTTGGGATTTTTTTGATGGATTTTGGGGCAATTTTTGATGAAGTTTTGAAGAGAAAAGAGAAGGGAAAGGGGGGGGGGGGCTGCTGCTGCTGTAGGAGAGGGTTTTGGCTGGAATGGGAGGGGGAGAGGAGAGAGAGGGAGGTAGAGAAAGTGGGGGGAGAAAGTCAAAGTCAAACCAAGTCTAAAGTCTAACTAATTTATCCATTTTCTTTTCTTTTCTTTCATTTCTTTTCCTTTGAAATTCAAGTGGGGAAAAAGATGGGGGCTGCTGAATTCAGCCAAGGGGAGAAGTGAATGGGGGTGTGTGGGTGTGGGTGTGGGTACGGGTGTGGGGTGATGAAAAATGATAAATACAATACCCCAAACATCCATTTACGCTAAAAAAAAGCCTTTTTTCTTCAATAATTTCTAAACCGTTTTGGCAAATAATTTCGTTCCAAAAACCACATGATAAAATTTTATTTAATGTTTTTTGATGCACAAAATTTGTTTCAACTCATTCCAATTTGTAATTTTCCCTAATTAAATGTATTAGTGACGGCTTAAAGTAATAATAAAATAATATTTTTTTCAGAAAATTTGAAATTTCACCAGCGCCTCAATAAACACCAAATAATAGCAATTACATAGCTAGAATATGTATATTTAATTTTTATAATAAGATATTTGTAGTTTGACTTTTTACAGAATACCCCCTTATTTTACCGATTTTCCGAAATTTCACCGAAACGATTTTCAAAACGCTACACTACCGCATTGCGGTAACAACTTTCTCCTTCTCCAGTTGATCACTTCGTGTCGTGTGTGTTTATTTTGTGTTTGGTTGCCCGTGGATTGTATACGGAGACTGAGTCATGTCATCGCCCGTAGGGCGTGGACTAGTCCAAATCCATATTATCTTAGATTTGGGTTTGGGGGTTGTGTTTAAGGATACGTTAGCCTCGTTTGAGACTAAGATCGACTTAAACGTTTGTTAAGGATACGTTAGTCTAGTTTTAGACTAAGATCAACTTAACGGGATCGTTTAGATCCAACAAAAGAGCAATTTAAGGGGGAGCCCTGTTGTTTAGTTTAGTGACGTTGCGGTCAATAAGTAGTTTAAGGACATTGCGGTCCAATATTAGTTTTAAGACGTTGCGGTCAAGGTTAAGGACGTCGTAGTCCGTGGATTTAAGGACTCCACAGTCCAATGTTAGTTTTAAGACATCACGGTCAAGGTTAAGGATGTCATAGTCCGTTGTTAGTTTTAAGACGTTCCGGTCAAGGTTAAGGACCTCATAGTCCATGGGTTTAAGGACCCCACAGTCCGGCGTTAGTTTTAAGACATCACGGTCAAGGTTAAGGACCTCATAGTCCATGAGTTTAAGGACCCCACAGTCCATATCAATGTGTGGTCATCGGGACCCGCCACTTCTTTGAAGACGTTGAGGAATTACAACGCCAAGTATCAAAGGAGTGAAGATATGTACCCTTAAACCGAGGTAGATTAAGTGATCTGTAGTCCAATTTGGAAACTAAGATCAATTATTATAATATGAGCCCATTGGCCCAGTTAAGTTTGAATTGAGGACTTATGGCCAGCTTGGGCTAAGTCCAATCATGTTTGGGATATTGGCCCTCTGTTGGTTCATTGAAGGAGAGGCTTTGCCTCTGGAAACTTATCCAATTGGGCTAAAGCTAGTGTTAAACATTAGAGACCAACAGTGTTGAACACTGGAAATAAGATTAACAAGTTAGTGTTAAACACTAAAAGATAATCAGTGTTGAACACTGGGAACAGAGTTTTCAAATTAGTGTTGAACACTAAGTAAATCAGTGTTAAACACTGGGGACAAATTCTCCAGACTAGTGTTAAACACTAAGGAGAGAGGGGTCACGTGCGGACACGTGAGAGCACCCTGATTCCCTTTATTTTGTTCTGTCAAAAGTATTGAATACTTTGAAGTATCACGTGCTGTCACGTGATGAGAATTTGGGCGTTTATCAGTTAGAGCTTCGGCCAAGGGGTCACGTGGTAGCACTTGAGAGCGCCATTCTTCCCTTTATTTTATTCTGCAGATAAGTGTTTAACACTTTTAATTCTGAAAGCCATCACGTGTGGGCACGTGATGGGGGCTCACGCTTCGATCTGTTAGAATGTTCATTAGGGGTCACGTGTTGACACGTGAGGGCGCCCTAGAGCTCTTTTCTGTTTCCTTTTGCCTTTTTCTCTGTGTACTTTAGAGATCACGTGGGGCACGTGAGGCATTGCCTCAAAGTTCTCTTTTATAGATCTTTGCAGGAGTCACGTGGTAACACGTGAGGTGTTTGCTTCAAAGTTCCTTTCTGTGTATCTTTGCAGGGGTCACGTGGTAGCACGTGACTCTGGTTCTTTGCATGTTTTAAAGATCTGTTCATCTTTTAAGAATTAAATTCTTCATAGGGTTAAAACCCTAACAACAGACTTTAGAGGAATTAAATTTCTGTTTTCTTCTGAAGAATTATATTCTTAAATAGGGTTAAACCCTAATTTCTTTTTTAAGGGAATAAAATTCCTCTGAGTTTGAGAGAATTATGTTCTCAATTAGGGTCAAACCCTAGTTCTGTTCATTTTGAAGGAATTAAATTCTCATAACATAGGGTTAAACCCTAATTTTATCCCAAAGGAATTGAATTCCTATCATTTTGTGAGAATTAAATTCTCAAAACTCAGTTCCTCCTCTGTGTTTTAGATCTGCATGGCAGGATCTCAACCCAATGAGAATTAAATTCTCAACTCATGGGGAGATGTGCACTTTACAGATCCTCCACCAAAGAAAGAACTAAGTTCTTTTCTTTGTATAAGAGTTGAACTCTTCTGAGAATTAAATTCTCATTTTAAGCCTCCATTTTCTTTTCTTACCTAAGGTTTTCCTTTTGCAGAGAATCAAAGGCTCTATATCTCTCTCTCTGTGTATCAAAAGAAAAGGTCCAAAGGTCTAAAAAAAAAGTCCCCTTTCTTCTTTTCTTGGCTCCTATTTATAGGAGAAAGAAAAGAATCAATCTGTTTAGTAAATCTCTCATTGAGAGATTTGATTTATTCATTGAGAGATTTGATTTATCTTCATCATTAATCTGGGCCTTTAGATTTTTAGGTGATTTTTATTCACCATTGGATTTTAAATCCAAAGATATCCCCTTGTTATTTCGGTTAGATTTAGGGGGAAATCTTTCCAAGTCCAAGATTTTTCCATAAATTGGTGATATTTAATCACCTTTAGATTTTTAATCGAACGGTTTTAGATAATCCTTCTTCATTTTGGACAGATTTGAAAGATTCATCCTCAGAATTTTAATTCTGTTAAAGAATAAGGCTCTTAAATCCGGTTACGTGTGGTCACGTGACCCCTGGTCACGTGTCGGCACGTGACCCTTGGAATGGGCTTCTCTTCTTCCGCGCTCTGTTCTCTGGCCGCTGCTTAACCATCACGTGCCAACACGTGACTACTGGTCACGTGTGAGCACGTGATGCCTCTTCTGGAGCTTTTTCTTGATTTTTAATCAGGGGATGAATGTGCTTTTTCCCGCTGCTTTAATCGTCACGTGCCAATACGTGACAACTGGTCACGTGTGAGCACGTGATGCCTCTTCTGAAGCTTCTCCTGATTTTTAATCAGGGAACACATCCCTACACTCAGAGAATTCAATTCAAGCTATTATACCCTTACCCATAGTCCTTAGTACTTTTTAGTCGGTGACATATTTGATAGAGTTGCTCACACACCTTTCATGCGACCGTTAATGCTTCTTGAGACACTAACCAACCGATTAATGAATGTGCTCACTTATTAAGGCATAATTATCAATATCCTAATCTTATAACACTTCGTGGTCAGCAGTGACCCCCAGACCAGTTGGCCTAAGGCACTAGATGATAATGCACCCTTTCTGTAATTTTTTTATGCCCTAAGTAATCACAATACAATGTTCATTTTTATGTGTTTTTTCTTCTTTTTTTCGTGTCAATTATCTTTTGTTGATAATTATATTTTTCCTTCATACTAAGACATTCTAGGTAAGAGTATTTCAAGATCTCTTCTACTATCCCAAGCTTTAAGATGTGTGTATATGCATATAGTAGGGTATCAATGTTCAGAAGTTTAGACTCAAGAATATGGACTATCTTTTAAACTTATTTCTATCCGCAGACTAGTGACTCCTTTATCTTACTAACTCTTGGGACAACAGCTCATGACCACGTATTACTAGTTTTATTCTAAAATATCTAATTTTTTTTGCTTTTCTTAAATCTCTTCCTCTCTTTTATATTAAAAAATCTAAAATGAAATGAAAAGAAAAACCTAAAAGATAATAAATTTTTTAAAAAAAATAACTGTTACAAAACCACCCCCCACATTTATGTTAAATAATGTCCTCATTGTGTTAGTGTTAGGAATATATATGCCATAGAGGCCATTATTGTATATTATAGTGGATACTTGGATATATATATAGAGTACTTTCTTGCTCGACATGATAGTATGCTATTTGATTGTTCTTTATCTTAACATGTATACTTGTTTTAGTTTACTGTCTCTTTGATAAATGTTGATAAAGCCCTTAGGATGTTGGCTTGACTACGAGGACTATGATACAGATCATATTAGTGGGGTTTGTGTAGTCCACAAGCACATCCTTAACAGTTCCTAGTCGAGGGAGTATCGAGACAGGGCATCGATATTCCAGAGTAGACTAGTGTGTACATTTCATGATCCTGTATGGGGCAATGGTTGATCCCATAACCATTGGTGTTTGACATAAAAGATTGTACACAGGTGCTCATTAGAGAATGGGTACACCGAACAGGACTCGCCGAGAACTCCTAGATGGTACCATACCTATCGTCAGATAGTAGTTCTCTGGTGACACTTGTACAGGTTAGTATGTAGATCTGAGATCGTCATAGTGCCTTATGTGGTTCCCACTGTGCTTTGATTTCCTCCCTACCACGGCTCAAAGGAGTCGTGCAAACAGATGGATTTTGAGTACAGTCTCGAGTCACATGGAGGCAGAGAGCGATAGGAGGGGTTTCGTCTCTCCCGGTATTGGGAGTTGATGTTGCGCTATGCTCAATTGGCTATAACAGCAAGTCCCTGGGTAAGGCTGATGAGATTTACTGATAAGTGTTATCAGTAGTTTCTCGAAAGGTTATTGGCCACACATGGACATGACTTATAGAGTTAGTGGGGTCAGACGATTCCACCCCTAGACTCAATATGCGACATATCAGACGAAGAGACCGGACTGTACGGTAAGTGTTGCTTATAGGCTTTATGGGAGTTTGGAAAAGTTTACTTGTTGATCTTCTATTCGTTTAATACCTGGGTAGCCGTTACTTCCAGCTAGTGTCATGCCCCGCTTCCCGGTGTACGGTCAAGAGGACGCGACTGGGTCCGCTACGTATTTACTTAGAAGTAAACACGCTAAGCGTATCTAAGAAATATAAGTAAAATGTACACAAGAGACATGAATATAAATGAACAACTTTTATTTATTTAGCAATTCTTTACAAGTACAACTGGAAATGTAAATATATGAATGGAAAGCAATGCCTAAATAATGGCTTAACTGAAATGAAAAGTATATACAAGTGCCTACAGCTCTGGGTCGATGGCAAACTGCTCCAAGTTCTCAGTACTGGGCTCGATCTCTAGTGAGTCCGATCCACCTGACAACATTCCAAATAAAGAAGAAAAGGAATGTCGTCAGCGAACAATCGCTCGGTAAGTCCCAAAGATGAGCAGAGACAGAATAGACAGAAAGAGAGTATAACTAGTAATTTTTTATTATAATGTTAATGCAGTTGTTTGTAGCTTGGTACAGAATAAGCCAGTGTATACGAGAGGAGTCTTATTATTCCTGAGACTAAGGTATACGGAGCACAAGGAATCGTTCAGCCACGGTACAACGGCAATGGATATTCAGGTTAGGTGTATTAAAGTGACCGTCTCGTGCCACTTCTAACACATTCTATACCAGTCTACCCCTTTAATACCACGTAATGTCTTTTGTATTGATTGTATTGTTTGTATAATAGATTTGTACAACTTGCCGAAACCATGATATCATGTAAATGGAATGGATATAAATGGATACACATGTAAACAGAGTATATCCATGGTTCGGTTCGGTCGAGACAGATTGATATAGATTGAATTCTGATATAGACAGATTCCTGTTGGATTGCAGTTTATACTTGAATCATATTCAAGTCAGATTGATTGCATATTTAACCATGACTCGAACTGAGTCAGACTTTTAAACAAAATTGAAGTCTTGACTTAATTTTGATGTTATCGGCAACTGCTTTACATAGACGGCAGGATTTGTGTCTTTTTCCAAGATAATTTCCGTGTTGATAACGCCGTTGTTAGATTGTCTATCTTAGATAGGCAAGCACCAATATTCTCTGGCTCTCTGAAGCTCAAGAGAACTGATCCCGCTTAAACCTATATTTACCAGGGTCCTTATTGTAATTTAATATAACTTAATGGGGTTTTATGTAAAAGAGTTTTGATATAATTTCAAAATACACCTCAAGTATTTAGTTATCGTCTTTAGGGTTTTCATAGATGTATATTTTATAAAAGTGAGATTTTCTAGTGAGTAAAACCTAGTTTTCATTGTATATGGTACTTTAATGAAATATTGGAATTTGTATTTGTAACACCCTAGTTCTTTTAGACCATTTCTATTTCGAGTATTTCTTTATTTATGGTATTTTCTTGATTTACCGTGTTTTGGGTGCGGATAGTGCACTTGACATCTGTATTTGCATCCGACCCGACCCGCTTACTGGAAACCCGTCTTGATTCCTGTTTATGACTTATCCCGGCGTGTTACGTGGATCCATGCACTTTCATTATACATACTGCATACTGGCATTATATTTGGCATTCGCATATTTTAATATAACATTTAAAGTCACATAAAATATTTTAAAAATACATTGCATGGCCTGTATGATACCCCTAACCCTGTTATAGCATCCGCACATCTTGTTCTCGCCCCGTTCAGTGAAACAGACTTGTTTGGATGGCTACGCGCACGTACGTGCATCCGTTCTTGGGGGTATGCATTTTCGTTACCCGGATATCCAATTTTGGTTTTGGTTGACACATATATTTTCCGTATTTTAAAACTGGAATTTTAGACCCGATCTGGGCATATTTTGGAGTAAGTTTATATTTACCAGAATATAAAATTTTATTAAATGTTTTTAACAGTTTAAAATTCATATAACGAAATAGATTTTTAAATTAAAATCCTAACAACTTTTTTTAACAGCACTAAATTTCTTTCTCTTTCTTTCTCTCTCCCTCTCGCTGACTCGCTCTCTCTCTCTCTTTCCTACTCACTCTCTATCTTTCTCACTCTCTCTCTCTCCCCCTTTCTCTCTCCTCTCGAACGCCTCTCTCTCTCCTCTCGCACTTACTGTGCGCTTCTCGATTCCCATCACCGCCCGCTCCCTTACACTCACCTCCCTTCTTCACACTTTTCTTTTCTCCTTCTTCTTTTCTATTTAAACCATGCACTTCCTCCATGAGAACCCACCATAGCTCTCGAAACCCTAACCCTAGCTCTTCACATACCTCACTACCCTCGACCTCACCTCCACTTTCTACCTCTCTCCTCTCTCCTTCCTTCTTCTCTCATCTCCTTCCTCACCCAAGAACCCTGCACACCCAAACCCCGAGAACCCAAGAAACCCAAACCCTAGCTCCTCAACTCCACCCTCCACCGCCGACGACCCTCATCTCATCATCACGTTCACCACCTCTTCTCTTCTCCTCCTTCTTTTCTTTTCTTCTTCTGTCTTGAACCCTAACCAAGCCCAACCTACACACCCAAACCCTAGCACCCTCACTGCCGATCCCAAACTCCATCGCCTGCACCTCACCGCCGGTGAACCCGACACCATCACCTTGTCTCCCCTGACCCCAGTACACCAAACTCCAGTGAGCGTCCCCTCTCTTCTTCTTTTTCTTTTCCTTGTTTCTTGATTCTTGATTTTACAGCCGTCACCGGAGTCGTGTCGCTACTGTCGATCCAGGCAATCCAGTGAACGTCCCTTGCTTGGGTGATTACCCTCTTGCCTTGCATGGACTCGTCCCGCATGTCATGTGTGCGTTGCGACGATTTACCGACGTCGGACGTGCCATACGCATCCGTCGTGTGATCCGATCGAGGCAAGTTGATCTTGCTACATGCTATGATACTTATTTTGCATCCATATTAATAAAAATATTACATGTTTATTTCATTGTACATCAATATTACAATTTTACAGTTTTTCGATACCCGTATGCATCCATACCGTTATTTACATATCTAGTCGCATGCAAGTTTATCTCGCTACATGCCATGTTATATATTCTGCATCCATATGAATAAAAATATCACATGTTGATTGCATTGTACATCCACATTAATGTTTTAGTGTTTTCGGATACCCGTTCGTATCCATACCATTAATTATATATCTAGTTGCATGCCATGACATACTATTTCATATTACTTGTACCTTGGTACCCCATACTTGATAATATGCATCATGCGTAGTCATGAAGTTGTAGATGTAATCCCTGATAGATATCTGTGCATCCGTACTTTTATCGTGCATCCGTACTTGCTACAGTTTTATTATATGCATCTGTTTGATACCTGTGCACTACCTGGTATGACATGATACACTACTACTTGACCTGTTACCTGATCCTGTTCCTAATGCCGACATTCCTGACTTTTCGTCCCGATGGACGTATCCTGCTGTCTATTTAGACAAAACATGTACCTGCTTGATCCTGTGTCGGCATTAGCTCCAGACTTATCAATACCTGACTTGAACACATAACTTAGGGGTATGGGGAAATCAAGAATGTAACCGAACGTAACTCAAATGGCTATTATATATTGTTTGCCGTTTTTCCGGAGGTTACGGAATATATTGTTTGCCGTTTTTCCGGGCGTTACGGAATATATTGTTTGCCGTTTTTCCGGACGTTACGGAATAATCACCGATGGGTTACGATGAGGATTATATTAATAGATTTCGAAGACTTTAGAATAGATAACCTAGTAGCACAGTTTAGATTAGCACTGCACGTCACATAATGTTACACTTCATTATTCTTTATTCGTGTTACTGGTATACTTGTATTGTTGTTTATGATTCATTCCTGTATATCTTGTTACCCCTGATTATATTACTATTGATATTGTGACGCGCTGACGTCTGGGTTTTGCATGGCCCAGATCCGCTACCCTTGTTGCAGGCCGAGCAGGAGTACTTCAGCCGACAGGCCGAGTAGTGAGGACTTGTTAGTATTATAGTTTAGTTTCCTTTCAGCACTTTTCATTTCCTGATGTGATCCCGTATTTGGGACGTACCTTCCGGATTGTTATTGTTTATTGGATTTATTGCTTCCGCCTATTATTTCTTGACTCGTTTATTCTGGCTCATGGAAATATACTAGATAGTTTGTTTTATTTTCCTGTTCTTGATATCTCCTAGACAGCCGTAATGTGACTGTGGAAGGATGTTTCCTAGCCACAGGTAGTATGGTTGGCTCTGTCACGTGCCGATCTAAGCGCACTCTGGGAAGCGGGGCATGACAGTATTGGATTGTAACGGTAGTTTCATGAACTTGTGATTCTTTTGATTTAGAAAACATGGAATATTAGTATATTATATTTAAAATAGATGTTTTGATAATAGTTATATATATTTAATAAAATAAAGTTTATTTATTTTGTAGAAATCTCATTTTCTTAAAAATTGTATCAAAAATTCCATCGAGATCGAATGCTCCTTGCAAAGGTCTGCATCTCACTCTACTAGGCCCGAGGATGTGCGATAAACTGCACCATCCCGATCGGGGTTCCTCAAAATGGGTTGTAGAAGCGTATTTGCAAGGAATTAGATAACACACTTTTAAAGAAAACGGTTTTTGAATGTTTAAGGTATTTATTCGTAAAATCGTATTTTTCCATAAACTAAAGTCCAAAAATTCATCGTGCTATGTCAAGAATGTATGTTGTAATGAGCTAGGTCATTACCTTGTGAGTTATCTAAAGGTAATACGATTAAATTGAATAATTATAAGTTGTATGTGACATGATGGTATTTTTCTGTAAAAGTGAAATAGAAATTTCAACATGAATTATTTTGAGATGAAACTTGTTCTAATGTGTTTATTTATATTTGGTAAACATTATGAGAAAATATGGTATTTTATTATTTAAGAAAAATGGAGTTTTTAAAGAAAAACGAATCGGAAGTCGGAATAATTCCGCTTCTGACGAGTTTTGAAAAAGAGAAGTTTTAGAATAGAGATGGATGAGGGGAATGTGGACTTACTGGCTATAAAGAAAGAGGGGAGAAGGAGGAAGCTCTCGGAACCTTCGGGGTGTCATTTCGTAGCCGGAATCTTCCCGAAACTTCGCCGGAATCTTGCCCTTTGCTAACTCCACTTGCACAACTTGGGACTTGGAAATTTTAGAGAGTTTTTGTAATGAAATTCTGAGTGAGGAGGGGTGAAATGTGTTATGGTATTTATAGGGGAAATTAGGGTTTAGGGTAATGAAGAATTGAATTAAAATTTGCATTAAAAATGAATTAAAGAGAGGAATTATCACTCTCTGGATATTTTCAGAGTAAACAAACAATATGGGGGTAGTGGGGGTAGGCGAAGGGGTGTCAGGGGAAAAAATTGGGGAGCATCCCCTACGGGGGGCTCGGCGTTGCCGATCCAAACAAGGATCTCGCCAGCCAAATTCCGGCGATGGATGGTGGGATCTTCGCCACGTGTCCCCGTCGCTTCGACTAGCCTATTGCATATGTTTGTTTAATCTGTGAATTTTCATTTTACATGCAGTGCACGTGTAAACCTTTGTGCTTCTAAAATATTAAAAGAAAAATCAACAAAAAGATATTGTGGCTGGGGGGATTCGATCACAGGGGCTACGTCACAGCAGTGCAAAGCTTTACCAATGTGCTACAAGTGCTTTCTTGCTGCACAAAAGCAATTCAAATACTTATAGCATACACATGATTGCAAATACTCCATTTGTACATTAATTTTTAAACAATTTTCTGTACACTGAAAACAGAGATGTTACATTCTACCATCCTTACGAAAATTTCGTCCTCGAAATTTACAATTATTTTAAGGACTAATTTTCAAACAATTGGGGGTATCTTGCACGCATGTCGCCTCACGTTCCCATGTTGATTCTCCTGGTGAGTCTTTTCTCCATATTACTCGAACCAAGTTTACTTCCTTGTTCCAAAGTGACTTCACCTTTCTATCCAGGATTTCAATAGGTTGTAGCTCACAGGATAAATCTGGTTGTACAGTGAGCTCGGAGTGATCAAGAATATGACTGGGGTCACTCACATATCTTCTGAGTTTGGATATGTCGAACAC
This sequence comes from Agapanthus africanus, assembly GCA_030015575.1. Taxonomy (NCBI): domain Eukaryota; kingdom Viridiplantae; phylum Streptophyta; class Magnoliopsida; order Asparagales; family Amaryllidaceae; genus Agapanthus; species Agapanthus africanus. The sequence continues at coordinate 187,564,608 of CM057341.1, forward strand.
ATTGTGCACTCCTTCCAATGAAGGTGGATGTGCCAAGCGATAAGCCACTTCTCCGACTCGTTTGAGTATGTCGAACGGTCCAATATATCTTGGACTGAGCTTACCCCGTCTTCCAAAGCGAATTACTCCACAATTTGGAGATATCTTCAAAAATACACGATCTCCGGGTTAGAACTCCAAGTGATGGCGCTTTGCATCAGCTCATTGCTTCTGTCGATCTTGGGATATGCGCATTCTTTCCCTGATAGTATCAGTGCGAACTACATCGATAGTTTCCACTATCATCTCAGGTCCAAGAAGTTCTCTATCTCCGATGTCGTCCCAACTTAATGGTGATCGACACTTTCTTCTATATAGAGCTGCAAATGGTGCTATTTCTATACTTGCTTGATAGCTGTTGTTGTATGAAAACTCCATAAGATGTAGGTGATCTTCCCACGATCCTCCGAAGTCTAGCATACACGCTCTTAGAATATCTTCTAAGATCCGAATCGTTCGCTCAGACTGTCCATCTGTTTGTGGATGGTAAGCTGTGCTGAAGTTCAGACATGTTCCTAAGCTAGCTTGCAGATTTTGCCAAATTTGCGATCGAAATAAGGTGTTACGATCGGAGACAATGCAAACCAGTACTCTATATAATCTCATAATTTCCTGCATGAGTTCATGGGTATCAGAAATAGTACATAATGAAGAGTTAAATCTTACTTAGATTCATACTTACTTCCATGTATTTCTTTGCTAATGTCTCGGTAGATTGGCCAACTCGAAATGGGATGAAGTGAGACGACTTTGTGAGTCGATCCACAATAACCCATACTGCATCGTTACCCTTCATGCTGCGAAGAAGTGCAGTCACGAAATCCATTGTGATGTATTGCCACTTCCATTCTGGGATAGGTAAAGGTTGAAGTAAACCAGCAGTCCTGTGATGTTCAGCCTTTACTTGCTGACACACCAAGCATTTAGCGATGCTTCTGGCGACTTCACGCTTCATTCTATTCCACCAGTAATTTTGACACAGATCTTTGTACATCTTTGTACCTCCAGAGTGTACTGAATAAGGAGAGTTGTGAGCTTCTTTCATCAACTCTTCTTGCACAGAACATTTTGGTACACACAACCTGCTGCCGTATCTCAAAGATCCGTCTTCATGGGTGATGAAGTCTGTTCAAAGTCCACTTTCTGCTTGTTCTCTGATCTTTTGCAACTTAGCATCACTTTCTTAAGCTGCTTTGATCTGATTGACAATAGTAGATTGAACTTGTAAGTTCATCAAACTTTAAGCGTTACCTGGCATGGCTACTTCAATCTCCATCTGATGTAAATCTTGTTGAAGCTTCCACTGTGCGGTGAGATTCAATGCTAATGGTTGGCGACTAAGGGCATCAGGTACTACATTCACCTTCCCTGGGTGATATTGCAGGTTGATGTCGAAGTCCGTCATGAGTTCTAACCATCTTCTCTGCTGCATATTCAACTCTTTCTGAGTAAACACATATTTCATACTGTTGTGATCTGTGTATATGTCTATTCGTTCACCAAGAAGATAATGACGCCAAATCTTGAGTGCAAAGATTACGGCCGCCAACTCCAAATCATGCGTCGGATAATTGTGTTCATGAATCTTCAGCTGTTTTGATGCATAAGCTACAACTTTACTGTGTTGATGTAGAACACATCCTAATCCTTTACCCGATGCATCGCAATGCACTTCGAAACCTCCAGATTGGTCCGGTATAACGAGAATAAATACTGATGTCAATCTTGACTTGAGTTCTACGTAAGCTCGTTCACATGCTTCTGACCACACGAATTCTTCATCTTTACATGTGAGCTTGGTCAGGAGTGTTGCAATCTTCGAAAATCCTTCAATAAACCTTCTGTAATATCCTGCTAGATCCAAGAAGTTTCAAATGTCCTTCACTGAATTTGGTGTCGTCCATTCACTTACTGCTGATACTTTAACTGGATCTATAGAGATTCCATCGCCTGATACAATATGTCCGAGAAAACCGACATGATCTAGCCAAAACTCGCACTTGCTGTACTTGGCATCGAATTGATGCTGTCGTAAAGTCTCCAGGACAATTCGTAAGTGTTCGGCATGTTCTTTCCGACTCTTAGAATACACCAGGATGTCGTCGATGAAGATGACAACAAATCTGTCTAGGTACTCTCAGAAAACATGATTCATCAGGTTCATGAATATAGCTGGTGCATTTGTCACTCCAAATAGCATCACAAGAAATTCATAATGTCCATAGTGAGTTTTGAATGTCGTTTTATAGATATCAGATTCTTTGACCTTCACCTGATGATAACCCGAACGAAGATCTAACTTGGAGAAAACGCAAGACCCACTTAGCTGATCGAACAGGTCGTCAATGCGCGGAAGTGGATACTTGTTCTTTATAGTTACTTCGTTCAGAGCTCTATAATCAATGTACATTCGATATGAACCTTCTTTCTTATTCATAAGTAGAACCGGCGATCCCCAACTTGAAGTGTTGGGACGAATCCATCCTTTCGTCAATAATTCGTCCAACTGAGTACGGACTTCCTTCAAACCTTCAGGGCTTAGACGATATGGTGCTTTGATCACTGGTTTAACTCCAGGATTTAAATCAATGCTGAATTCAAGAGCTCGATCGGGAGGCAAACCTGATATGTCTTTAGGAAATACATCATCGAACTCTTGAACTACCTCTGGCTTTGATCCTTCTTCTGCTTGAAGTGCTGCAATCACTGCTTTTTTCGGTTTTGCCTTGTATGTGCTTGGCTCCAGGGTACGGTCTCCACTTTTGAAATAAAAGACCGGATGCTCTGGAATCTCGAATACTACCCTCCTTTGACGACAGTAAATGGTAACATAGAATGTTCCTAGCCAATCCATACCCAAAACGACATCAAAATTCGGTATGTCCAACACCTTGAAGTCAGCATAGAATTCTTTACTGCAGACGACCACTGGACACAGGTCGTATCCCATTATTTCCTTTAGAACGTAATTCTCTGAACTGACATTCCAGCTGGATACGAGAGATTTGATTGGAATCACATGAGTTCGTACGAACTATTGCGACATAAAGCAATGAGATGCTCCAGTATCAAAGAGTGCTAGTGCAGAAAGTGAAGCTACTAAGATTGTACCTAAGTTTTATGGGATAGATTCAAAATATATGAAATTGTAAGATTCAAGGAATATAAAATGTAAAGAATGTTTTTAGTTGCTGATTCTTGTGTTATATTGCTTAGGACTTCATGCAAAATCGACCCGCATGTCCATGCAAAACTGACCTGCATGATAGGGTTCCATGCAGCACTGACCTGCAAGGGACGCCAACAAAACCTGTCACACCCTGCTTCCCGGTGTACGGGCAAGGGGACGCGACTGGGTCCGCTACGTATTTACTCAGAAGTAAACACGCTAAGCGCATCTAAGCAATATAAGTAAAAAGTACACAAGAGACATGAATATAAATGAACAGCAACTTTTATTTATTTAACAATTCTTTACAAGTACAGCTGGAAATGTAAATACATGAAAGAAAAGCAATGCCTAAACAATGGCATAACTGAAATGAAAAGTATATACAAGTGCCTACAGCTCTACGTCGATAGCAAACTGCTCCAGGTCCTCAGTGCTGGGCTCGATCTCTAGTGAGTCCGATCCACCTGACAACATTCCAAAGAAAGCAGAAAATGAATGTCGTCAGCGAACAATCGCTTGGTAAGTCCCAAAGATGAGTAGAGATAGAATAGACAGAAAGAGAGTATAACTAGTAATGTTTGATTATAATGTTAACGCAGTTGTTTGTACCTTGGTACAGAATATGCCAGTGTAAACGAGAAGAGTCCCACTATTCTGGAGACTAAGGTATACGGAACATAAGGAACCGTTCAGCCATGCTACAACGGCAATGGATATTCAAGTTAGGTGTATTAAAGTGACGTCTCGTGCCACTTCTAACACATTCCGTACCAGTCTACCCCTTTAAAACCACGTAATGTCTTTTGTATTAATTGTATTTTTTGTATAATAAATTTGTACAACTTGTAGAAACCATGGTATCATGTAAATGGAATGGATATAAATGGATAGACATGTAAACAGAGTATATCCATGGTTCGGTTCGGTCGAGACAGATTGATATAGATTGAATTCTGGTATAGAAAGATTCCTGTTGGATTGCATTTTATACTTGAATCATATTCAAGTCAGATTGATTGCATATTTGACCATGACTCGAACTGAGTCAGACTTTTAAACAAAATTGAAGTCCTGACTTAATTTTGATGTTATCGGTAACTGCTGCATATGGACGGTAGGATTTGTGTCTTTTTCCAAGGCAATTACCGTGTTGATAACACCGTTGTTAGATTGTCTACCTTAGATAGGAAAGCACCCATATTCTCCTGCTCCGTAAGGCTCAAGAGAACCGGTCCCGCTTAAACCTATATTTACTAGTGTCCTTATTGTAATTTAATATAACTTGATGGGGTTTTATGTAAAATAGTTTTGATATAATTTCAAAATACACCCCAAGTATTTAATTATCGTCTTTAGCATTTTCATAGATATATATTTTATAAAAGTGAGATTTTCTAGTGAGTAGAACCTAGTTTTCATTGCATATGGTATTTTAATGAAATATTGGAATTTGTATTGGATTGTAACGGTTGTTTCATGAACTTGTGATTCTTTTGATTTAGAAAACATGGAATATTCATATATTATATTTAACATAGATGTTTTGATAATAGTTATATATATATAATAAAATAAAGTTTATTTATTTTGTTTCATTTTCATAAAAATTGCATCAAAAATTCCATCGAGATCGAATGCTCCTTAAGGAGGTCTGCATCTCGCTCTACTAGGCCCGAGGATGTGCGATAACCCACACAATCCCAATCAGGGTTCCCCTAAATGGGTTGTAGAGGCGTATTTGCAAGGAATTAATAACACTCTTTTAAAGAAAACGGTTTTTGAATGTTGAAGGTAATTATTCGTAAAATCATATATTTCCATAAACTAAAGTCCCAAAATTCATCGTGCTATGTCAAGAATGTGTGTTGTTATGAGGTAGGTCATTACCTCGTGAGTTATCTAAAGGTAATACGATTAAATTGAATAACTATAAGTTGTATGTAACATGATGGTATTTTACTGTAAAAGTGAAATACAAATTTCAACATGAATTATTTTGATATGAAACTTGTTCTAGAGTGTTTATTTATGTTTGTTAAACATTATGAGAGAATATGGTATTTTATTATTTAAGAAAAATGGAGTTTTTAAAGAAAAACGAATCGGAAGTCGGAATAACTCCGCTTCCGACGAGTTTTGAAAAAGAGAAGTTTTAGAATAGAGATGGAGGAGGGGAATGGGTACTTACTGGCTATAAGGAAAGAGGGGAGGAGGAGAAAGCTCTCAGAACCGTCGAGGCATCGTTTCATCGCCGGAATCTTCCCGAAACTTCGCCGGAGTCTTGCCCTTTGCTAACTCCACTTGCACAACTTAGGACTTAGAAATTTTAGAAAGTTTTTATAATGAAATTCTGAGTGAGGAGAGATGAAATTTGGTGTGGTATTTATAGGGAAAATTAGGGTTTAGGGTAATGAAGAATAGAATTAAAATTTGCATTAAAAATGAATTAAAGAAAGGAATTATCACTCTCTCGATGTTTTCATATCAAACACACAATATGGAGGTAGTGGGGTAGGCGAAGGGGTGCCAGGAAAAAAAATTAGGGAGCATCCCCTACGGGGGGCCCGGCGGTGCCGGTCCAAACAAGGATCTTGCCGGCCAAATTCCGGCGATGGATGGTGGGATCTTCGCCCCGTGTCCTTGTCGCTTCGACTAGCCTATTGTACATGTTTGTTTAATCTGCGACTTTTCATTTTACGTCCAATGCACGTGTAAACCTTTGGGCTTCTAAAAGATTAAAAGAAAAATAAACAAAAAGATATTGTGGCTGGGGGGATTCGATCACAGGGGCTACGTCACAGCAGTGCAAGACTTTACCAATGAGCTACAGATGCTTTCTTGCTGTTCAAAAGCAATTCAAATACTTATAGCATACACAGGATTGCAAATACTCCATTTGTACATTAATTTTTAAACAATTTTCTGTACATTGAAAACATAAATGTTACAGCTAAAACCGTTGACGGCTTATGGGTATCTGATGTGATCATTACCTACTGCTGGCGTATTGACGAGTCTTTAGAGTCCCACATAGAGCTTTCCTAACTCAAGCAAAATGAAGTAGGGCACATATGGAGATATGTGCGGGAGTTTGATTGAATACGAGTATATGATACTGTATTCTAATCTAGCGATATTTGATATCAGCCAGGTTATATGTGATATAACCGGATTATAGAATCAAGTGTTGATTCAATAATTTGTTTAATATATATATATATATATATATGTTTATATATTTGATATTGGCCTGTTATATATGATATAACCGGATTATTGAATCAAGTGTTGATTTAATATCTAATATTGAATATTAGCCGGTTATATGTGATATAACCGGATTATTGAATCAAGTGTTAATTTAATAATTTGATATATATATATATATTTGATATTAGCCGGGTTATATATGATATAACCGGATTATTGAATCAAGTGTTGATTTAATAATTTGATATATATTTGATATCTATATATATATTAACTAATATTAAGCTCACTTAAGATTTTCTTCTCTTTATATATATATATGAATTTACATTGTATCATGGTTGATGATACAAGGGACTAGGATTTGTAAGAATCACATTGAGAAGATAATGGTAAACATTTGCAACGACTCTGAATTTACTATACTGCATTTTCCATTTTAATATATAGAAATGAGTTTTACAGCCTGAGTTTGAGTTATAAGTCACTTTTGTGAAATAACAGCAAGAAACAATTTGTAGCTCACTGGTAAAGCCCTTGCACTGCAGTGACGTAGCCTTTGGGTTCGATTCCCATCAGACACAATTATTTTTTTCTGATTTTTCTTTTTTAACTTTTTAGAAGCCCAAAACATTGCACGTGTAATACACGCGGAAATGAAAAGTTCAAAAAAATCAAACAAGTAGAAAATGGAGTAAACTCTGAATAATCGACGTGGCACGAATCTCGAGACCTAAAGCCCTAGATCGACCGGCCAAAAGTGCAATAAGACTGTCGCCGACGGTCATGATGGGGTCAAATTGGCTCGTGGTTTGCACACTAGTCTCTTCAGCTACTCCTAACCTCTCTGCACTGTTTGATTTCCCTACAACCAAATAGAGACCCTTCATTTCACAATTAAGCACCATTTTAATACTTTTTAATTCCCAAACCCTAATTCTCTACTATAAATACCATCCCACACTTTGTCTTAGCACCATTCTGAAAATTCTAGCCAAAACTCTTTAAAAAGTTCCTAGTCCAAGTGAAGTAAAAGGGAAGTTAGCGAGCAAGTTGGTTTCGACGAAGATCGAAGCAAATTCCGGAGCTCCCGCGACGCCACGAAGATCATCCTCGTTTCTTTAGCCTTTATTTGAAGTTTCTAAACAGTAAGTCCCTCCCAATCTCTCTTTCTATTCATTGAAATCCAACTTTAAAACTTATATCGGTAAGTGGAGTTAATACCGATATCTATTTTCTAAACCCTAGAAAATACCTTTTTCTTATATATTGTTCAACCAAATTCTTACACAATACTTGTAACCCTAAATACCAATATTTAGAATAAATTTTAACCACGAATCTCATGTGAAACAACCTTAATTAAACTTTTTCATTAAAATACTATGAACTTTGATATCACTTATTTTAGTTTTGTTAAAACCATACCTTTAGGAAAAACTTTACGAGGTAACGACCTACCCCACACGTACACTCTTGCTTCATAGCACGATGCCTTTTTTTTGTATGAATATTGTTACGAAGAAAATCTTACAATAAAATACCACTTACTTTAAAACCAGGTTTCTTTTTTGATGATGCTCGATATTGGCAATCCCCAAGATCGTGACACGTGGCAGGTGACGTGTCCCAAGACCCAGAAGAAAGGGTCCACAGAGACCGACCAGGCCACCCTTGTACCCGACTTGCAAGCGCAAGCTGGCCCTCCTCGGGTCCCCTGCAAATTGGCCCCCTCGGCCCCTCAGCTCACCCCGAGCTTCCACAGGACCAAGACTCCTCGGCCCTCTAGGCCCTCTTACTCGTCTCCGAGCTCCCCAGCCGAGGCTGTATTCCTCGGTCCCTCCGACCGACCAACTCTACCACTCACAGGCGTAACCACCGCTCCGCAGATCTCGCCACGCGCAGATTCTCCGCCAACAACGTCCCACGTTCCATGCCATCACGATCCCCATCAATGGGCGATCCGCTCTTTACGCGGGCGTGACGTCGGGAGCGTAACTGCCGGCGAGATTCTCGCGCCTGCCGCTGCTTGCTGCCGCCGCTATATAAACCCCCATCACAGAGGGGTCAAGTAAGCCATTTTTTACACTTTTATGCCGTTACTCTGCTCGGATCTCATGATTAACTTGAGCGTCGGAGGGTCCTTGGTGGTACCAAACCACCTCGGGACTTCTTTGCAGGTACTCGGCAACACCTCCCTCACATCACCTCTTCCTCCAAAGACCCATTGAGACCCGCACGCGAAGGAAGATAATCAACTAAGTCCACCGCGGGATCAACGGAAGACAACATCTGACGGAGGCCCGAAAAGGAGCTCCATCAGTTGGCGCCGTCTGTAGGAACAAACTCCACAAAAGACAAAGTTGGCCTTCCAATCTCCATCCCCATGGCAAGCGATCACCCTGAAGATCCAGATACCAGCCGCCACCTCCCCCTCACCAGAGGCATAGGTGGACCTCCTCTGGCGACCGTCATCAACGCCCTCGCCGGCTGAATAGACCGATACCCCCTCCCTTGACAGGGTCGCACAGAGGGGGCTCTCCACGGCGGCTCGAGGGCCACCTCACCCAAGGATCTAAGCCCTCACTAAGAGACAGCCCAGCAGCTACCCTGCTCGGCTAACCCCAGCGGGCAGCTTCCCTGCCACAATGCCGGGGATCAAAAAGCCCTCCCAGAGGCAGCCCAGCAGCTACCCTACTTGGCTATCCCCAGTGGGCAATGTCGGGGATCAAAAAGCCCTCCCAGAGGCAGCCCAGCAGCCACCCTGCTCGGCTATCCCTGGTGGGTAGCTTCCCTACCGCAACGCCAGGGATCAAAAAGTCCTCCCAGAGGCAGTCGAGCCCGAGGATCCCTCGGTCGACTATCCTTGGCGGGTAGCTTCCCTACCGCAACGCCGGGGATCAGAAAGTCCTCCCAGAGGCAGCCCAGCAGCTACCCTGCTCGGCTATCCCTGGCGGGTAGCTTCCTTACCGCAACGCCAGGGATCAGAAAGTCCTCCCAGAGGCAGTCGAGCCCGAGGATCCCTCCCTCGGCTATCCCCAGCGGGCAGCTTCCCTGCCACAACGCCGGGGATCAAAAAGCCCTCCCAGAGGCAGCCCAGCAGCTTCCCTACTCGGCTATCCCTGGCGGGTAGCTTCCCTACCGCAACGCCAGGGATCAGAAAGTCCTCCCAGAGGCAGTCGATCTTGAGGATCCCTCGCTCGGCTATCCCCAGTGGGCAGCTTCCCTGCCACAACGCCGGGGATCAAAAATCCCTCTCAGAGGCAGTCGAGCCCGAGGTTCCCTCGCTCGGCTATCCCCAGCGGGCAGCTTCCCTGCCACAACACCGGGGATCAAAAAGCCCTCTCAGAGGCAGTCGAGCCCGAGGTTCCCTCGCTCGGCTATCTTTCAGGACAAAAGCCCTTGCCAAGAGGTACCGGGAAGTAACCCTGCCCGGCCAAGGGTCCTTGGTAGGCTTCTTTCAGCCCTATAGCTCTTCCCGTGCCAAGAACCAAAGTCCTCCCAGAGGCAGTCGAGTCCTTGCTCGGCTATCCCCGGATGGTAGCTTCTTACCACAACCGACAGGGATCAAAGTCCTCGCCAAGAGGCACTGGGCAGTAACCCTGCTCGGTCCCCGTCCTGAAGGATCAAAAAGCCCTCCCAGAGGCAGTCGAGCCCGAGGATCCCTCGCTCGGCTATCCTTGGCGGGTAGCTTCCCTACCGCAATGCCAGGGATCAGAAAGTCCTCCCAGAGGCATTCGAGCCCGAGGATCCCTCGCTCGGCTGTCCCTGGCGGGTAGCATCCCTACCGTCACGCCAGCGATCAGAAAGCCCTCGCCAAGAGGCACCGAACAACTACCCTGCTCGGCCACCCTTCACAGGCCTCAAACGGCCCCTCCAGTGCTGCTCGGCCATCCATCGCAGGCCTCTCACGGCCCCTCCAGCGTCAGGATCAAAGCCCTCGCCAGGAGGCGCCGAGCAGCTACCCTGCTCGGCCATCCTTCGCAGGCCTTTCACGGCCCCTCCAGCGTCAAGGATCAAAGCCCTCGCCAGAAGGCGCCGAGCAGCTACCCGGCTCGGCCATCCTTCGCAGGCCTCTCACGGCCCCTCCAGCGTCAAGGATCAAAGCCCTCGCCAAGAGGCATCGAGCAGCTACCCTACTCGGCCACCCTTCGCAGGCCTCAAACAGCCCCTCCAGTGCTGCTCAGCGCATCCCCAGCGGGCATCCTCCTGCCCATCTGACGCTGATGGTCTGAAGCCCTCATCGCGAGGCCGCTGAGTTCCTTCCTGCTCGGTGCATCCCCGGCGAGCATCCTCCTACCCATCAAACGCTGATGATCTGAAGCCCTCATCGCTAGGCCGCCGAGTTCCTTCCTGCTCGGCGCATCCCCAGCGGGCATCCTCCTGCCCATCAGACGCTGATGGTCTGAAGCCCTCATCGTGAGGCCGCCGAGTTCCTTCCTGCTCGGCGTATCCCCAGCGGGCATCCTCCTGCCCAACAGACGCTGATGGTCTGAAGCCCTCATCGTGAGGCCGCCGAGTTCCTTCCTGCTCGGCGCATCCCAGCGGGCATCCTCCTGCCCATCAGACGCTGATGGTCTGAAGCCCTCATCGCGAGGCCCGAGGATCCCTCGCTCGGCTGTCCCTGGAGGGTAGCATCCCTACCACAACGCTAGGGATCAAAAAGCCCTCGCCAAGAGGCACCGAGCAGCTACCCTGCTCGGCCACCCTTCGCAGGCCTCAAACGGCCCCTCCAGTGCTGCTCAGCCATCCTTCGCAGGCCTCTCACGGCCCCTCCAGCGTCAGGATCAAAGCCCTCACCAGGAGGCGCCGAGGAGCTACCCTGCTCGGCCATCCTTCACAGGCCTCTCACGGCCCCTCCAGCGTCAAGGATCAAAGCCCTCGCCAGGAGGCGCCGAGCAGCTACCCCGCTCGGCCATCCTTCGCAGGCCTCTCACGGCCCGTCCAGCATCAAGGATCAAAGCCCTCGCCAAGAGGCACCGAGCAGCTACCCTGCTCGGCCACCCTTCCCAGGCCTCAAACGGCCCCTCCAGTGCTGCTCAGCGCATCCCCAGCGGGCATCCTCCTGCCCATCTGACGATGATGGTCTGAAGCCCTCATCGAGAGGCCGCCGAGTTCCTTCCTGCTCGGGGCATCCCCAGCGGGCATCCTCCTGCCCATCAGACGCTGACGGTCTGAAGCCCTCATCGCGAGGCCGCCGAGTTCCTTCCTGCTCGGCGCATCCCAGCGGGCATCCTCCTGCCCAACAGACGCTGATGGTCTGAAGCCCTCATCGTGAGGCTGCCGAGTTCCTTCCTGCTCGGCGCATCCCAGCGGGCATCCTCCTTCCCATCAGACGCTGATGGTCTGAAGCCCTCATCGCGAGGCCGCCGAGCCCCTTTCTACTCGGCGCATCCCGACGGATAGCTTCCTACCCAACAAAGACAAGGATCAAAGTCCTTCCAGACTCGACTATCCCTGGCCAGTAGCTTCCCTACTCGCAACGCCAGGGGTCAAGGCCCTCGCCAAGATCAACCGGGGCACCTTCCCTAAATGCAGAGATCTCGTCCCGATAAGATGGAAGAAAAGACAACTGACAGCCCCGGGACGTGTCCCGACGAAACCTTAGGAGGGAGCTTACCCCAGACGGCCCGACAGTCCACTCTTGACCCGACCCACTAGCGGGTCGGGACAAGAGTGGGGGGATAATGATGATGCTCGATATTGTCAATCCCCAAGATCATGACACGTAGCAGGTAACGTGTCCCAAGACCCAGAAGAAAGGGCCCACAGAGGCCGACCAGGCCACCCTTGTACCCGACCTGCAAGCGCAAGCTGGCCCTCCTCGGCCCCCCTGCAAATTGGCCCGCTCGGACCCTCAGCTCGCCCCGAACTGCCACAGGACCAAGACTCCTCGGCCCTCTAGGCCCTCTTACTCGTCTCCGAGCTCCCCAACCGAGGCTGTATTCCTCGGTCCCTCCAACCGACCAACTCCACCACTCACAGGATTAACCGCCGCTCCGCAGATCTCGCCACGCGCAGATTCTCCACCAGCAACGTCCCACGTTCCACGCCATCACGATCCCCATCAATGGGCGATCCGCTCTTTACGCAGGCATGACATCGGGAGCGTAACTGCCGGTGAGATTCTCGCGCCTGCTGCTGCATGCTGCCGCCGCTATATAAACCCCCATCACAGAGGGGTCAAGTAAGCCATTTTTTTACACTTTTATGCCGTTACTCTGCTCGGATCTCATGACTAACTTGAGCGTCGGAGGGTCCTTGGTGGTACCAAACCACCCCGGGACTTCTTTGCAGGTACTCGGCAACACCTCCCTCACCTTACCTCTTCCTCCAAAGACCCATTGAGACCCGCACGCGAAGGAAGATAATCAACTAAGTCCACCGCGGGATCAACGGAAGACAACATCTGACGGAGGCCCGAAAAGAAGCTCCATCATTTTTAAACGGTATTTCATATTCCTTTGCAATTATGCATCTACAACCATCTTTAAGGACCCGCTAATGGATGGTGTAGATTATCGCACATACTTGGGCTAGTAGAGCGAGATGCAGACCTCCTCACAGAGCATTCGATCTCGAAAAGATTTAAATACGTTTTTAAGAAATACTATTTTTTTCTAAATAAAATAAAATTAATTTTTAGAAAAATTATATAAAATTATAAATCCATATTTTCAAAATATAATAAACCTATATTTTTCTAAAAATGAAAGATTAACAAATGACAATAAAATACCATCAAGTTATCAAAAAGGACAAGTTTTTCAATAAAATACCATGAATTTCCACGCTAAGTAATTATCACTAAAATATCCAATACTTAAAATCCATGCTCATGAAAACCCTAAGTAATACTAATCACCCTCGAGATTTACTTTTTAACTATATTAAAATATTTTTTCATAAAACTCCCTCGAGATATATAAAACAATATTTAAGGACTTTAGTAAATATAGGTTTAAGCGGGATCAATTCTCTTGAGCCCTAGGGAGCCGGAGAAAATGAGTGCTTGCATATTTAAGATAGACAAATTAATGGAGTTATCAATGGTAATTGTCTTGGAAAAAGAAATAAATCCTGCCGTCCATGTGCAGTAATTACCGATGACTCCCGAACCTAATTCAAGAGCTAAATCTGTTTACAAGTGTCTGACTCAATATGAGTCCAAACTCAAACCTGAATCCAAATCAAACAAGAACCTGAATACTTGATCATGAACATGAATACTTGAATTCAAATATCAATATCAAACATGTATACCTGACTTGATTTGACCGAACCATGTTTATAACTTGAATACATGACTACTTGAATACATGACTACATCCTGAACATGAATACTTGAACATTTTGTATCCATGGTTTCGGCAAGACTTGTAAACATAATCTATACAATACATTACGCGGGGATAAAGGGGTAGATTGGTACAGAACGCATATCGTGGCACGAGAGGTCACTTAAAAGACATCTACATGAATTCACGTATCGTTGTCTTGTGGGTTATGATGGGGCCTTGTACTACATATTACCATAGTCCACGAGGTAAGATGGACTCCTCTCGTATACATAAATACCTTTTTTTTATCAAGCTACAAACAATCACGTTAGAATAACTATCATATACCGGCAATCAATTATACATAACTTACCTATTCATTTCACATTATTTGTTATATTCTATTTCTTCTTTTGGGACTTACCGAGCGTTAGTTCGCTGACGACATTCCTTCTATTTCTTTTTTTGGAATGTTCGTCAGGAGGACCAGACTCTGAGGAGATCGAGTCGAGCCAGGAGGACTTGGACCAGCTTACAGCTCATCCGGACTACTAGTTCTTCTTGCACTTACTTTCCTGTATGCCATTGTTTAGGCACTGCTTTACTCATTGTATCTTTTATTTTCAAACAGTTGTATGTAAAGATGAGTGTAAATAAAGTTAATGTTTTATTTTAATAATCTTGTCATTCTTGTACATTTACATATTGCTTAATTACGCTTAATGTATTTATTTCTTAGTAAATACGTTGCGGCCGGCCACGTCACCGTTTCCGTCTACTGGGAAGCGGGACGTGACAACATTTTAGAATTAAAAGAAATAGAGAATGAGTCATGGTTTGAGAAGCTTGGAGAAGACATGACTCATCTTCAATTCTTGTTTTACTCTAAAATATTTATCATTCTTATCTTATCTCATCTCTTGGCCAAAAATGGTTCATACTCTCTCATTATTCATCCAAGTTCATCTTCTTTATCTCTTCACTAATTTTCTTGAGTTGAGAAAAAGAAAAGAGAAAAAAATATTTCAAGTGAGCAAATTTCCTACTTCATCGACCTACACTATTCTAGCCCATTAGTTTAGGTTGTTAACTTCACTAATACCTTGATTAGTGAAGTGTGAGCTTGAGTGAGAGAGACTTCAAGGTGGATCATCTTCGACGCCGAAGAATACAAGAAAGCTCGATCCTTTCTTCAAGTAAAGTCAAAGAAGAGTTCTAGGGACTACTACTTGGAGCTTTGGAAGTGAAGGACTTTACTACAAAGGCTGTAGACACTCTTCACTTAGATTAGAATGTAGTTTGCTAACTTTAAAACTCTAATTCTCTAGTTCGATTCTTGTTTAGTATACTTAGACCTCTAGAATTTTAAAAATTGTAAACTTGATGCTCATATAAACCCAGTAGAGGTTCTAAGACATACTTTCATGGTATCAGAGCCAAGCTAGAGACTTAGGCGAAGTCTAGACGACGTTAAAGTGTTCGATCGAAGTTTTAAACACGGATTTTGGCTAGTTTCTGTCCATTTTTCAAAAGTTGATATTTTCATAATTAATAATGTTCAAAAAATCATGCAGGTAAAACTATGGAGGCCCAAGAAAAATGAGGACCCAATTCCTCTAAGTGGCCGCGGAACCGCCGCCTAGACCATGTCTTGGCCGCGGTTCCGCCGCCGCCTTGATGAATTAATGCCCCGTTCTTCTTCTGCTGCTTCATGTTGACATTTTTAGTTTTCTGAAGATTTTTAATGAGACTCAAGTGGTTGAGGTCTCTGTGAATTAGTGTTGTTTGAAATATCGATCGAAATGTTTAACATCGTCTAGATAGCTTTGGATATGTGATACAATTTTTGGAATCCACATTGATTAGTTTTGCGAAAACTAGTTAACGAAATGTAAATCTCGCATTTTAGTCTAAAATGATGGATTACCACGGAGTTTGTATTTGGATCGAAACTCCGTCGCAATCTCATATTATACGCGAATACTCACCGGGTGACACTAGTAGACAGCCATGCCCCATAGCCGACCAAGTGACTATAGGAGAACCCCATGGCCAAAAGCATCCACTCGAGTGCTCACGGCCACGGTGTTCTGCCCAAGTGCACATTGTTGACGGCCTCAGGGGTGCGGCCATCGACTAAAGTTCCTGATGAGCATTCGATCATTTAATCGGGAATCTTGTTGAATTACCCGACTTAATTTTTGAAAAGTTTTTTCAATTCGAGACTTAAATGCAACGTTTATAGGGTTAGGCATGAAATTCGGAATATGTGATAATCCGGGTTTATGATGTCTAAAGATGATGTGGATTCTAATTATTGTAGTTTTCATTTCTTTTCTGCGACCATAAGTGTAATATGTGGCAGTATCCCCGATCTCGTTGCTATATGACAACGACATTAGAGATACGCATATTTACTTACGTCGATGACATGTGATATTATTGTGTTACTATCGATATGTTATATTAGATCGTCGTGATTGAATAGCCGGGGTTTTATGTGAGATGAGAGTTTTTCTATTTTCATTCATGTAAATAATTGTATGTAATATTCTTTTATTAGGACACTTCAAGGTTGAGGTTGTTGTATCCATTCAATGTATATTATTTACTTTACCGCATTAGGATATGCCCAAGGCAGGGAGCACAAGTAACCGGGTTCTAGAGTGCAGTGGGAGTCCATCTCGAGGAGTCGAGAGCGTTCACCTAACTCTAGAATTGGCAGGGTTGCTTGCTGCTCTCGTAGGGGTCTAGGGGTGTGGGCTTGGCTATTCATCATGATCGAGGAATCCGTGTTTTTTGTTACTGGCATAATCTAAAACACAGACCTCCTATGATATTCTATATTTCATATATCTGCTTCTGCTGTTTCTTTGATATGATGTGATCTTATAACTGCGTGAGATGAATGCTGCTTATATATATATGATACATTAGTAGACACTATATATGTTTTGCATCCGCGCTAGTCCTGACCCCACCCTGCCGTAAGTTAAGTAACTCTACGGTGAAGACCCGGGTCCCTGCGGCGAATGCAGATGGTATATATGTGTGTTTTATTTTTGTTTCTTCTGTGATGTTTAGGAAATATAAATGATGAGACGTCATTAATAAGATTAATGAAAAGAAAAGAAACCAAAAAGATGTTGTAGAATCAAATTTTTCAAAAAAGGTAGCTCTAGTTCTTGCTTTGCATAGCGGTATTCCATTATGAATATCCATCACCTCATTTGATGAGGAAAGAGCCTAGATCCCTTCAGCGGGAATTACCTCTTTAGCAAAAACTAGCATATACTACAACCCACTCGGTTTATTTTGAAAACTACTCGATTTTAAAGCGGAGTTTAAACCACTCCATTTCAAATCACTAGATTCTACAACGATATCAAGTTCATTAAGTTAAAGGTTTTCTTCAAAACCAGTCATAACCCTACGTCATTCAGATATGCAGTATTTAATATTCGTGTTGTGTTTGTTGACCTCCTTCAAGGCACAGTGTACGGTAGCTGTGTAATATTTATCTGCGGCATGTTGATGCAATCGGTAGGGGCAGTCACACAGCCTTGTTGACCTCCGTCAACGGTTTGTGTGGGTGGGTTCGAATCGATCAAGAAATAACGGGTTGAACTTGAATAGCGGCCTATGGTTTGTTGACCTCCGTCAAGGTGATAGGTCGTTAGCGGTAAAAACATTGGGAATTTCAAGTGTTGAAATTTGTAATGAGATTGCATACCTTCTATGAGATAGTTGGATCCCGATACCCACTGCGAGTAAGTGTTACTCCTGGGAGAGTTTTCCACTTTACAATTAGCTAATCCAGTATGTGTCTAAGAAAGGTGTTAACGAGGTTATGCCCCTGCGGAAACGAGATTATTTAATTAGTTCCATGCGAAAGCATGGGGAGGCACCCTCGGAGTACCAATACCCGCTTGGTTGACCGATTGGCAAACTTGTAGGGTGTAATTAATCCCGGCTAATCTTACCTTTTAGGGTTTGAAAGAAGATTTGATAAAAACAGTGGGATCCATCCTGATTAGATAAGATAATAATCAGCTTAATCTTGCAAGAGCACACGCTAAAGTGTTTTCTTTTCTCTCTCTCCAGGTAGCGATCATGTCACGCCTTAATCAAGATAATAATATGGATGTATTGACCGAACCGGCTTATTATATTGGGCTGGGAAACGTTGGTTCCTCTCTATCTTATGACAACTGTCATAAGTCTAGGCAAGGGATAGGGGAATACAAGGTTTTCCATGCAACCCTGATGAAGAAAGAGCATTTTGATGCATTTTCTTCGGGTGTGTTAGTTATTGAGAACTGTTTCTCATTCTGCTCTACATTCTGGGTATTGGATACCGGATCAGGATCCCATATTTGTAATCTATTATAAGGGTTAAAGAGAAGTAGAGAATTGGGAAGGGTGATATGTCTCTCAGAGTAGGGAATTGAGCAATTGTTGCTGCCGAAGCTGTCGGCGAATATCACCTAGTATTGCAAAATAGTAATACATTGATTTTGAATGACTGTTATTTCGTACCGTCGATGATGTGCAATATAATATCTGTTTCTTTATTAGATAAAGAAAGATATAACTTTGCATTAGAGAAAAATTTTATGAACATTTTCCTAAATCAAGTGTCTATTGGGTTTGGTACATTGTGTAATGGTATATACATTTTAAATCAAAATACAGTTCTAAATATACATAACACACACAAAAGGAAAAGTTCATAAATGAACGAAGCCTTCTTGTGGCATTGTAGACTTGGTCATATCAATGCGACCAGCTAGCTAAGTTGCATAAAGATGGATATTTGTTTGGTCATATCAATGCGACCAAACAAGTGTACAACACTTTAATCAAACTGAGTGGGCTGAGCCCAAGTTGGCCATAAGTTCCTAACTCGGACCAACGGAGCCTATGTGCTCACAATTGGTCTTAGTCCAAAGTCTGACTACAGATCTCCCAATCAAACTTGGTTCAAGGGTACATCTCTTCATTCCTCTGATACGTGTCGTTGTAGTTCTTCAACGTCTTCAGAGAGGTGATGGGTCCCAACAACCTGACATTCCCTGGACTATGATGTCCTTAAACTTATGGACCGCAACGTCCCTAAACTAAACTCTATAGACTATGACATCTTTAAACTATGAACTATGATGTCCTTAAGCTCCATGGACTATGATGTCCTTAAACTTATGGACCGCAATGTCCCTAAACTAAAACAATAGAGCCCAAATGCTCTTTTGTTGGATCTAAATAATCATGTTAAGTAGATCTTAGTCTAAAATTAGACTAACGTATCTTTAACAAACGTTTAAGTTGATCTTAGTCTCAAATGAGATTAACGATCCTTAAACCAACCCAAACCCAAATCTAAGAAAATACGGATTTGGACTAATCCACACCCTACGGGCGACAAGATAAATTAGTCTCCGTATACAATCCACGGGCAACCAAAAAACAAAACAAACACACAAGACACGAAGTGACCTTCTGGAGCAGGAGAAAGTGGTTACCGCGATGCGGTAACGTAATTAACTGCAGGTGCTTGCGCCTGCAGAGAAGAGCGTCCCCACAATCAAAAACCCCTCACAATGAGGGGGAATTTGACGAAGTATGCTGCAACGGCTGCATCCGTCCGAACCTCCGATACACGGTGCCATAAATCAACTTGGCATCTTCGGGGAGGTGGACGGATAAAACCAAATAGCATCTGCCCCCAAATTCAGGCAAGACGACCTACGCGGTTTCGTCTCTGTTTTTGGCGGCGAACAGATTCTGTCACGCCCGGTGGGACCTTTTCCTCTTTCCACTCCACACTTCGTGTTTCGTGTTTCGCGAACGAATCACGGTTTAATATGGTTGCCCCCGGATTTGAGGTACTAAGATTTGGTGTCTTGCTCTCGTGCATAGAAAATGGCTTCCAATTGCGCCAGTTGCAACAACAACTCCCACTCCGTCCTCGCCGGAGGAGTGACCTACGAGCCCCAAGCGGCCTCTATCTTCGCCATGCCGGTGGAACAGGTGACGCAAGCCACCACTGGGCTGTTCTTTAGGACCATGCTCCCACCAATGAGCTTCAACGCCCCTCTGCCATCGCAAGAAGCTCCGAAGAATTCGGTTTTTGATCGGCTTACAACTACCGTGGCCCCCCTCAACGGGTCGTCCAAATCCAACGCCTCGGTCTTTAACAGACTGTGCCAAATCTCCAATGGGCCCGTGAAGAAGCCCGCAATACCTGAAGGGGTTATCCCGAAACGGATAGCCATCCCTGCTCCAGTAAATGAAGTCGTCAGAGAGACTTATCCTACTAAGGGGTCGGTCTTCACAAGACTGGCCATTCCAACTCCCGCTCCAGGCGAAGTCACCAAGGCTGCTTTCCCTGTTCGAAAGTCTGCCTTCGACAGGTTGGTCATCCCCTCTCAATGGACGCCAGTCTTTGATAGGCTGACACCAACAGCAGTTTCTCATCAAAGCATGAAGCACGATGTAGCTACCCCGACAACGGAGGTGGTCCCATCTGCAAGACTCGCCCGACGTCGCCACTGGAGCCGAGTGAGGAAAGCTGGAGGCAGCTCCCCTTCTGGACCGACTCCGCCAGCTCCAATGGTGGAAATTGATATTGTTGTTCCAACTGGGAACAGTTTTGAACCACTTAGGAGGGTGAGCAAAAACTCTCCAACTGCTGTATTGAAAAGATCTCCTCCACCTGTGGAGAACGCTACAAAGGCAAACCTGGAGCAGCCCCCTCAGCGGCTGTCCTCCAAAATTCATAGGGTCTGGCGAAGGGTCCAAGACTCTGTGGTTAACCAAGACTACTCCCGCAGACCGAAGAAGATGGAAGTTCGGCAAGAGAAAGATCACCCTATCGTACCACAAAAGGTGTCGTCTACTTGGGTGCCCGCTGCAACGACCCCTCGGCTTCAACTGCCCACAAAAGAAGAAAGCCGGAGAAAATCCCCGTGTCTGCGATGAATCTCAGAGGCACTGAATCTAAATGCCCCAAGTCTGGGGGCATGGTGGTGCACACCATTTATTTGGCTTTCGAGAAAGAGGATAGCCGTATCTTCATGGGCCATCAACCACTCACGCGGTCAGTAACTAAGGCTCAGGAGCAACAACAACAAAAGCTCCAAGAGATCCTAACAGCCATGACCGCACTCACTGGGCCAAAAGCAAGCCCGGAGACATCGTTGGAGCAGCGTCGAGAACAGGAAACTGATGCCGAATTCCTCCGAAGAATGCTCGAGAGGAAAGACAAAGAGGCCGCGGAATAAGCGGCCAACATAAAACAAATGGCGTTGTTGTTCCAAGATATGGTGGGAATGATTATCCAACCGGACCCTCCAGCCGAAGAGCCTACAGTAATAATTGAAGACGATAGAGGAGAGACATCAAACCTCTTCCGGCCTCTTCAGCTGCAAAGGAGGAAACAATCTCGAAAGCTGCGCTCGATGATTATATAGCTCAACAGATACGAGCTCATCAAGCGAACGAAGCCGCTGGTAAAGTCGTCAGAACTGGGCGACCATATCCAGGCTGGTATGATCAGATTAAGTACCCGTCAGGATACACGATTCCTAAGTTCCATGTATATAAAGGGATAGGAAATCCCCATCAACATGTCTCCCAGTTCAGGGATCTGTGCGGCAACACTGGAGGTGACGATAAGCTATTGCTTCGCCAATTCGTCGGCAGCTTGGTGGAGACGGCGTTCGAGTGGTATTCAGAGCTTCCCAACGAATCCGTCAAAGCTTTTACGGAGATGGAATTGTGTTCGAAACCCACGGTGACGTGCTTTTTGGAGAATAAGGTCAATATCGGATATATCGGTTTTTTCGGAAAAATAGTGCACGACGTGAGTATCGAGTTTTAAAAATACCGCAAGTGCACGGTGCATTGAAGCAAGCCGGCAAGCACAGGTCGAACCACAAGGAGTGGATATCACGACATCAAACTGAGTTATGGATCAATAAGTTGGAAAAATGGTGTTTTGTCACGTTTTAGTGTACTACCTAAAAGAAACAAGGTTTTGGGATACGAAAACTTGGGCTAGGTTCAGTAAGAGTGAAATACGACATTTACCCCCAACTCTCCACTTTGATTCAAGATTCATTCTTTTAGTTTCCATTCGAATAGCGAAAGTATGCCGTATTTATCCGAAACATGTATCGGGATGAAATACGATATCAAGGTTAAAAAAACAGAAACTAACAAGAATGAGATTGATAATGGAGTGGATATGGAATTAGTTAAGTGAAGTAGCAAGTATAGAATATATGCAAGAATGCTATATATCCTATCTGGCTAATTACGACACGCAACTTAATTCCGTATTCATGCCTACTTCAAGTCGTAACATAGCAACGATAAAATGTAAAGAAAGTATAGGATATATGTTAAAGGTTGATTTGCAACCATTCAAAACGATATATCCTATCAAGCAAAACATAATAAACTTGCGATGTTAAGAAAAGAAGTGAAAAAGTGCAAGAATCAAAAGGGAAGGGTTGGAAGTGGAGTCATTCCACATCCTACCTCACCATAGCCCAAGAGCAACTACTCACACATCATCATATGAATAACACAACTGAATAATGAAAAGAATTGACAAAATAGAAAAAAGATACAAGAATCAAACTTGAATGTAATGAATGTTTATTGCAATGGTTCAAAATACATGTAATGAGTTCAACTACCAAAATCTAATCTTGCAAGCTCAAAAAGAGAGGTTGCAAGACCAGAGGAGGGCAAAGAACTCAACAAAATTCCAAGAGCTACAAGAATTTTGACAAAAGTGTACAAGTATGCAAGAATATCTGCCTCAAAAATCACCTCATAGAACAAAATCTGAGATCTGCTATTTATAGGCAACCCAAAATAAAAAGTTACAACCACGGGTGAACTAAATACACAATGAGGGACCCACACAAAGAAAATGAGACAAAACAGATCCAACTTGGCCGCAATTTGTGGCCAAATGGATTAAATTGGCGGCCTTGACTTGGAGGGTGGGTCCTACCTTGGTACATCAGTCTTCAGGTTAGTTGAATATCTCCCTGTAATTGCAATTTAGTCTAATTCTCATGTGGGTGAATTCTGGAGCAATGAACAGAGAGCAAATCATGGGTAAGTCCATGTTCACTCATGTTCACACTTGGTCACACTCTTTCTTTGTTGCAAACTCTTTTAATCTTGATCTGTATTCTGTAAGTCCACGTTACCAACCACGGTTCTTGCGGGGAGGCGGAAGCGGTATAAAAATCAAATTTTTAGCGCACTAGGCAACATGGACTAACAAAAGTCGGGATCTTATCTAAACAAAACTAGCTACCAAGCTAAAGAGAGTTAGCTACTCGGAAAAGATGTTATACCTCACTTGAACTCCTTCTTCTTGAACTCTTTGTAGAGGTTGGATGGTGCTTTCCTTGTCGCCTTCTTTCGTCAAAGATGGATCCACCTGAGGGTTCAACCTTGGGCTCATTTCTCGAACTTTGAGAGAACTAAGGTCTTTGGCTTGCTAGACCTTCAACCCTAGAGTGAGTAGAGAGTGG
Source organism: Agapanthus africanus (assembly GCA_030015575.1). Lineage (NCBI taxonomy): Eukaryota > Viridiplantae > Streptophyta > Magnoliopsida > Asparagales > Amaryllidaceae > Agapanthus > Agapanthus africanus. The sequence goes on from CM057341.1 coordinate 187,587,869, forward strand.
TTTAGAGTATTTTATCTCAAGGAGAGGTTTCTCAACACATGAGAATGGATCTCCTTGAACTAGAGGAGGAGGAAGAAGAAGAGAGGAGAGAGAATGGTTATGATAGAATGAAAATGGTTTTTTTACAACCATAACAATATCTAGTGAATTATCAAATTAATAAAATTAATCTAAATGAAAAGTTGATGGAAGGTTTGATAAGACTATTATCATTTCACAATAAATGGTTTTTCTAGAATCAAAGAGCATCTTTGATGTGTAATGATGATAGTCAATGTTTCAACCATGGTCAACAAGTCAACCTTGGTCAACAAGTCAACAAACCCAACCATGACACATTTTCATTTAATTAATATTATTAATTGATAATTCACAAATTCATTAGGGTTTGGAAAAAGACGACTGTCAACTGTGCATACACACCCGTTCCGAAACCCTAATGAAAATCCTCTTCCTCCGCCTCAATCATCTGTGCATACACACCCGCATTCGTGTTCCGAGGAACATGAATACTATGAGATAAAACTAACCCCAAAACATATACTAGGATTTGGCTCAAACCAGAGCCCGCTAGTAATATCCATCCGGACTCCAAACGTGCACAAGTGCGCGGATGAGAACGAACCTTGTCGCAAAACCATGCGACCTCTACTCTGTTTTGCCCAAAGGCGAATAGCCCTCTGTGTGGGACTCTAAAGACTCGACACTATGCTGGCAGTGGGTTTAACTACAGACCGCAAGCGGCAATAGCTGTACGTAACGGTCCCCAGGTAGATGCCGATAAGAAGACTGACGAGGTGAACCCCATCTGAACTCCTACTGAGCCTGAATGTGACAGTCTCCGTACAGTCCGGTCTCTTCGTCTGATACATCGCATGGCGGGCTTAGGGGGCGGTAAACGTCAGTCCCCTAATAGCGGTACAAGTCGTGTCGGAGTGAAGCCCAGAACACCCTGAGATAACACTGGAAACCTACCAGTATATCTCGCTTGCCCTGGCCAGGGACTACTCGTGTAATGGCTCTCCTAGACACAGCGCGATGTCAACCCCCAATACCGGGAGAGACGAATCCTGTCTAACCGTCACTGCCTCCAAGTGCTTCGGGACTGCACCCAACTACTACCTGTTTGCACGACTCCTTTGAGCCGTGGTAGGGTAGTAATCAAAGTGCAGTGGGAACACACTCGAGGCGAAGTGACAGTGTCAAGTCAGCGGACTAAGCTGTACTCATGTCACCTGGGAACTGATAACTGACGATAGGTGTAATACCAACCATCAGTTCCCAACGAGTCCTGTCCAGTGTACTCGTAGCCTAACGAGCACCCGCATACTATCTCAAGTACGACGTACTGACGGCTGTGGGACAGACCGCCTCCCGCACTGGGATGAGAAGCGCATACGCTAGTCTACTCCGGAGTATCGATGCCCTGTCTCGATAATCCCACGACTAGGGACGTGTATAAGGATGTGCTTGTAGATTACCCAGCCCCCACGAGTGTGACTGCCATCACAACGCTGGTAATCAAGCAAAGATACTAAGGGCTCTACTAATGTGTATAGATAATATGCTAAAAGAAACACATGTACACATTAAAGTAGAAACAAACCAAGTAGCATACTACCATTTTGAGCAAGATTGTATATACAACTGTGAATATCCCAAGCTTCCATTAAGTAATATACAAACTAGTATGATACAGTAATGGCCTCTAGGGCATATACACTAACAATCTCCCACTTGCACTAAGGCCATGTACTGGCGTATCGAAGACCTATCATCTCGATTAGCCGCTCGAACTGAGTCTGGGGCAAGGCCTTGGTGAATGGATCTGTAGTGTTATCTTCTGAAGCAACCCTCCGAACCTCGATCTCCTGGCGATCCACGATCTCCCTGATCAGGTGATACCGCCTCAAGATGTGTCTGGATTTCTGATGGGACCTGGGTTCCTTCGCTAAAGCTATAGCCCCGTTGTTGTCGCAATACAGAGGTATTGGATCAACAATGGACGGAACCACCTGAAGTTCTTTCAAGAACTTCCTCATCCAGACGGCTTCTTTTGCGGCATCAGATGCAGCGATGTATTCCGCTTCCATAGTCGAGTCTGCAACGGTTTCCGGTTTGGAACTCTTCCAACACACCACCCCTCCATTGAGGGTAAAGACAAAGCCCGACATGGACTTGGAATCATCCTTGTCATTCTGGAAGCTGGAGTCAGCAATGGGCTCGATCTGGAGGTCTTTTCCGCCATACACCATGAACATCTCATTAGTCCTTCTCAGGTACTTGAGAATGTTCTTTACCGCTATCCAGTGTTTCTCCCCAGGGTTTGACTGATACCTGCTTACTACACTCAGTGCATAAGCCACATCTGGTCTGGTACACAACATCGCATACATTATAGAGCCTACCGCAGAAGCGTAGTGTATAATAGACATGCGATCCCTTTCCAAATCAGTCTTGGGAGACATCTCTTTGGAGAGGGTGATCCCGTGACAAGCCGGTAGATTACCGCGCTTGGAATCTTCCATACTGAATCTTTTCAGTATGGTGTCGATGTACCTGGACTGCGAAAGTCCTAATATCCTCTTGGATCTATCACGATAGATCCGGATCCCCAGAATGTAGGAGGCATCACCCAGGTCTTTCATGGAGAACCTGTGTGACAAGAACCCCTTGACAGATTGTAGCATAGGAATGTCATTTCCTATCAACAGAATGTCATCCACGTACAAAACGAGGAATACGACAGTTCTTGCTACAAATCTACTATAGATGCATGGTTCATCTGGATTTTTGATAAAGCCAAATTCTTTGACCGTCTCATCAAAACAGATGTTCCAACTCCGCGATGCCTGCTTTAGTCCATAGATGGACTTAAGCAACTTGCACACCTTTCCGCTGCTCCCACTCTGAATGAAACCCTCTGGCTGGTCCATATAGACGCACTCCTCTAAATTTCCATTTAGAAAAGCGGTCTTTACATCCATCTGCCAAATCTCATAATCGTGGAAAGCAGCAATGGCAAGAAGGATCCGAATGGATTTCAGCATAGCCACTGGAGAAAAGGTTTCATCATAGTCCAAACCAGGTCTTTGACGAAAACCCTTTGCAACAAGTCTAGCCTTATAGGTCTCAACCTGTCCATCTACACCAATCTTCCTTTTGAAGATCCACTTGCATCCTACGGGTTTTACCCCATCAGGAGCAATGTCCAACGTCCATACCTTGTTGGTGTACATGGACAACGTCAAGCTTGCTAATACGGCCCGGCTGCCCGTTTGATCGAAAGAACCTCTAACCTAAGCCTGACTATCACGAGTGCCTAGCTGTCGAAAGCGGGACTAGAAAGAGGAACTTGAAAGCCCCTGCACTACCCATTTCGGTCCGCATTGCATCCAGCCATTTTACCGAGTCAACGCTCTGAATGGCTTGCTGGAAGCTAGTAGGCTCATTACTATCAATGATGCAGTCCTCTCTATCCCCGTCTATGAGAAAACCGTAGTATCTCTCGGGCAGATGAGACTGCCTGCTACTCCTGCAGAGCGGCGTAGGAATGTCCTGATCTTTCGAACCCTCTGGTTCTACTAAGCTTTCAGTAATAGCTTGTGGTTCTGGAATTTCTTCCAGTTCTACTGCGCTCCCACTAATTTCCTTTTCCAAGAACTGGTGTTCCAGAAAGTGGGCATTACGAGAAACAAAAACCTTTTGTTCCTCTGCGTGGTAGAAAAGATACCCCCTGGTGTTCATTGGGTATCCCACAAACTTACACAGTACTGAGTGTGCCTCGAGTTTGTCCGCATGCTGCTTTTTGACAAAAGCTGAACATCCCCAGATCTTCAGGTATTGAAGATAGGGTTTCTTCCCACTCCATAATTCATATGGTGTAGTAGGCACAGTCTTAGTTGGAACCCGGTTCAAAAGGTATGCGGCTGATTCTAGCGCATATCCCCAGAATGATCACGGTAACTCAGCGTTACTCATCATGGACCGTACCATATCCAATAGGGTTCGGTTCCGTCTTTCCGATACACCGTTATGTTGCGGAGTATATGGAGGAGTAAGCTGAGAGAGAATTCCATTCTCTTTTAAGTAATTCAGGAACTCGGCACTCAAGTATTCACCACCTCGATCTGATCTTAGTGTCTTGACACTTTTGCATGTTTGTTTTTCTACTTCATTCTTGTATTCCTGGAACTTTTCAAAGGCTTCAGATTTATGTTTCATTAAGAAGACATATCCGAATCTTGAAAAATCATCCGTAAAAGTAATGAAGTAAGAATAACCGCTTCGTGCATGCGTAGACATTGGACCGCACACGTCGCTGTGTACGAGTCCCAAGAGCTCGCTCGCTCTTACTCCGTGTCCAGTGAACGGAGTCTTTGTCATCTTTCCTTTGAGACAGGATTGACAAGTTGCATAAGATTGATACTCGAACGGATCCAAATATCCTTCTGTATGTAACTTAGTCGACCTTCTCTCATTGATGTGACCTAGTCTACAATGCCATAAGAAAGCCTGATTGATATCAGGTGACTTTCTTTTGTGTGTATTCTGGACGTTGAAAATCTGTGGTTGGTTTAATACGTATATACCGTTGCTTAATGTACCTGACCCAATCAGAACTTGATTAAGGTGAATGTTCACAACATTACTTACAGATGCAAATTCATAACCTTCTTTAGATAATAAAGATACATAAATGATATTACAAGTTGCATTTGGTACAAAATAACAACCACGCAAAACCAAAAAATGTCCATCTGACAAACCCAGGTGATAGTCCCCCACGGCCTCAGCATCCATGCTAGCTCCGTTTGCAACTCTGAGGGTCATGTCACTTGCTTTCAAAAACCTACGCTTTCTCAATGCCTGCAAAGAATTACAGATATGAGATCCTGATCCGGTATCCAATACCCAGGAAGTAGAGTTTATTGATAGACAGTTTTCAATAACATACACACCTGAAGCTGAAGCCGCAACCTGCTTCAGATCCTATGTCCTGGCTTTCCAAGCCCTGCAATCCTTTTTCCAGTGTCCACTCTTGCGACAGTAAAAGCACTCTTCTTTCCCCACAAGCTTCCCTGCTATCTTTGTTGCTTTTGTCTTTCCCTTCGTATCCACTTTACTGACACCGCCCCTTGGTTTGGCGGGGGCTTTCTTCTTCTTTCCCTTGGCTTTCGCCTTGGACTTAGAAGAGGAAGATCCTCCTACAAACAAAGTGGATGTCTCCCTACCCTTTTGTAGGGTGCCCTCAGCAGTCCTCAACATGTTCAGAAGCTCGGGAAGTTCAACCTCCTTTCCTTGCATGTTGAAGTTCAGGATGAACTGGACGTAAGTGGAAGGAAGGGACTGGAGAATCAAGTCCGTATAGAGTTCATTCTCCAACGTGGTCCCAAGGTCCGCGAGCTCCTCAATGTAGCCAATCATCTTAAGCACATGTTCCGCTACCGATGATCCGACGGCCAATCTTGCCGAAAATAGCTTCTTCGACACTTCGTATCTTGCGATACGAGATTGCTCTCCATACAGTTCTTTTGTATGGAGAAATATGGATTCAAGGTCTATATTCTCATGCCTCCTCTGATGTTCGTTGTCCATCGAGGAAAGCACGAGGCACTTGGCCTTCGCGCAGTCTAGTTCCCAGGTCTTATAGATTTCCTTATCTACGACGCTGGTTTTGGGACCTGGGACAGGGGGAGCTTTGGTGGTAAGAAGATACCCCAACTTGTCATAAGTGATTGCCATCTTGACATTCCTGAGCCAATCTTTGTAGTTTGGCCCTGTCAGTATGTTTTTATCTAGTAATAACTTAAGTCCGGTCATCTTGAATGGTCGCTGCAATTAGGAGAGAGAAAAGAAACACTCAGCATGATGCTCTTGCAAGTTTAGAGTGGTTTTTAGTTTGTCTAAACAGGATGGCTCCCACTGTCTCTCGAATCCCTCCTCAAACCATAAAGGAAGAATTAGTCGGGATCAATCCCACCGCACAATACTTGCTTAACCGTTCAGCCAGGCTAGTGTTGGTACTTCGAGGGAGGTTTTCCAACGCTTTCGCGAAGTTCCTTAATTTAAGAACCTCTTTTCCCTGGGGGCGTAGCCCCGCTAACACCTTTCTAGACACCTACTAGGTTTATAGCATTGATCGTTTAGTGAGAAATTTCCTGAGGAGTAGCATATACTCACAGTATGATCGGGATCCAAATATCATCGCGTGACAAAACTGAAGGAATCCTACCAGAATCATCACACTCCAAATGGTATGCAACGCTAGCAAGTTTCAGTACTTATGAAACTCCCGATGTGATTTTTTCCCCATGCTCTTATGACCTTGGCGTGAGGTCAAAATGTCATAAGTCACATGTCAAGTTCTACCCATCATTATCCAGGTTAATTTGAACCCACCCGTACCTACCCTTGACGTAGGCCAAAATGGCAGTACGACTGTCTCAAATCAACTCATTCTATCTATGCAACAGATAAATATCCGGCAGCTACCAATCACTATACCTTGGCGTGAGGTCAAAATACATAGCTTGAATACTACCGAATATTTAACTGAAATGATGGAGGGCTACGAATGGTTTTGGCGAAACCGTGAACGTAGTGAACTTGATATGATCGATGTAACGAGATACCTTTTAAAAGGAGTGGTTCAAGCTCCGCATTTAAAAGTTTAGTTTTGAAAAGAACCGAGTGGTTTTCAAAGTGTTCCAATCGACTTTTTCTTGGTTTATTTTCTTGCATTATTTCTTTTAATGCGTCCCATCATTTAATCCTACCATTGCAGAAAACAACCAAAATATGACGTACGCTTATGCCATTCGCATTCGCCACGGGGCCCCGTCATCACCCGTTAGGTTACTTAACTAACGACAGAGCGGGGGCTGGGCTAGCGCGGCTGTAAAACATAAGCAACGCCTAAATAGTTATTATATATAAATATATAGCAATGATAGACATTACAGATCACAGATGAATACATTGGATATACTAAGAATCCGCAATCCGTTCGAGCCTGCAACGAAAAGCGGATTACACGGTCGCGGTGAATAGCCAATACCCCACGCAAGACCCCTACGGGTGCGGCAAAATACCCGCCAAGTACCCGAAGCGAAGCAACCTCCCTCAACACCGTGAGTAGGCCACTCGGCACTTCGAGATACCCGGTAGTTTGTGCACCCCCTCCATGGGTCTATCCTAGGAGCAAAAACAGTAAAAAGAATTATATAATGACGGCTACAACCCCGACCCGGTTGTGCGGCCAAACAAATAATATTACATCAATTTACATATTACATGAATGAAAGAAAAAGAAACACTCATCTCACATCCACCCCGGCTATTCACCCGCGACAATCCAACGCATTCATATACACATACCATCATCAAACACAGATCACAGATATGTATAACCCCCACTAATCGACATATAGCGATTAGCCGACGTTCAATACATATAAACATCACAGATATAACCGATTAGTCAAAGTATAGTGAAGTTCGATCAAAAATACGGATTTATAGGCCCCCAAATACAAATTTCTTTTCTGGAAAATCTGGGCTGAAATAAACCATCTTAAAAATCCCAAAACCACAACCTAAGAACACTGCACCAAACTCGGTCATGAACCGAGTCAAAACGGCCGCGGTTCCGCGGCAATGGGTATACTTTTGCCGCGGAACTACCGCGCTTTGAAGGGATCACTCGACCATTTTTGGTGGGCTTCTTCACAAAACCCTGAGATGATTTTTGGAGTATGACTTTTTATTTTTTAGAGCAGAAAAAATTTTAACAGAAACTTAGGGTTTTGCATGTCGTAGTTTTGCGATTTTTGCTATCGAACTTCTATACACTTTACTACCTAGCTAGTTTATGTTTAGTTAGGCTCTGATACCATTGTAAGTCCACGTTGCCAACCCCGGTTCTTGCGGGGAGGCGGAAACGGTATAAAAATCAAATTTTTAGCGCACTAGGCAACATGGACTAACAAAAGTCGGGATCTTATCTAAACAAAACTAGCTACCAAGCTAAAGAGAGTTAGCTACTCGGAAAAGATGTTATACCTCACTTGAACTCCTTCTTCTTGAACTCTTTGTAGAGGTTGGTTGGTGCTTTCCTTGTCGCCTTCTTTCGTCAAAGATGGATCCACCTGAGGGTTCAACCTTGGGCTCCTTTCTCGAACTTTGAGAGAACTAAGGTCTTTGGCTTGCTAGACCTTCAACCCTAGAGTGAGTAGAGAGTGGTTTAGAGTATTTTATCTCAAGAAGAGATTTCTCAACACATGAGAATGGATCTCCTTGAACTAGAAGAGGAGGAAGAAGAAGAGAGGAGAGAGAATGGTTATGATAGAATGAAAATGGTTTTTTTACAACCATAACAATATCTAGTGAATTATCAAATTAATAAAATTAATCTAAATGAAAAGTTGATGGAAGGTTTGATAAGACTATTATCATTTCACATTAAATGTTTTTGCTAGAATCAAAGAGCATCTTTGATGTGTAATGATGATAGTCAATGTTTCAACCATGGTCAACAAGTCAACCTTGGTCAACAAGTCAACAAACCCAACCATGACACATTTTCATTTAATTAATATTATTAATTGATAATTCACAAATTCATTAGGGTTTGGAAAAAGACGACTGTCAACTGTGCATACACACCCGTTCCGAAACCCTAATGAAAATCCTCTTCCTCCGCCTCAATCATCTGTACATACACACCCGCATTCGTGTTCCGAGGAACATGAATACTATGAGATAAAACTAACCCCAAAACATATACTAGGATCTGGCTCAAACCAGAGCCCGCTAGTAATATCCGTCCGGACTCCAAACGTGCACAAGTGCGCGGATGAGAACGAACCTTGTCGCAAAACCATGTGACCTCTACTCTGTTTTGCCCAAAGGCGAATAGCCCTCTGTGTGGGACTCTGAAGACTCGACACTACGCTGGCAGTGGGTTTAACAACAGACCGCAAGCGGCACTAGCTGTACGTAACGGTCCCCAGGTAGATGCCGATAAGAAGACTGACGAGGTGAACCCCATCTGAACTCCTACTGAGCCTGAATGTGACAGTCTCCGTACAGTCCGGTCTGTTTGTCTGATACATCGCATGGCGGGCCTAGGGGGGCGGTAAACGTCAGTCCCCTAATAGCGGTACAAGTCGTGTCGGAGTGAAGCCCAGAACACCCTGAGATAACACTGGAAACCTACCAGTATATCTCGCTTGCCCTGACCAGGGACTACTCGTGTAATGGCTCTTCTAGACACAGCGCGATGTCAACCCCCAATACCGGGAGAGTCGAATCATGTCTAACCGTCACTGCCTCCAAGTGCTTCAGGACTGCACCCAACTACTACCTGTTTGCATGACTCCTTTGAGCCGTGGTAGGGTAGTAATCAAAGTGCAGTGGGAACACACTCGAGGCGAAGTGACAGTGTCAAGTCAGCGGACTAAGCTGTACTCATGTCACATGGGAACTGATAACTGACGATAGGTATAATACCAACCATCAGTTCCCAACGAGTCCTGTCCAGTGTACTCGTAGCCTAACGAGCACCCGCATACTATCTCAAGTACGACGTGCTGACGGCTTTGGGACAGACCGCCTCCCGCACTGGGATGAGAAGCGCATACGCTAGTCTACTCCGGAGTATCGATGCCCTGTCTCGATAATCCCACGACTAGGGACGTGAATAAGGATTTGCTTGTAGATTACCCAGCCCCCACGAGTGTGACTGCCATCACAACGCTGGTAATCAAGCAAAGATCCTAAGGGCTCTACTAATGTGTATAGATAATATGCTAAAAGAAACACATGTACACATTAAAGTAGAAACAAACCAAGTAGCATACTACCATTTTGAGGAAGATTGTATATACAACTGTGAATATACCAAGCTTCCATTAAGTAATATACAAACTAGTATGATACAGTAATGGCCTCTAGGGCATATACACTAACATATTCTGCATGTTTGCAGTTCTAGTTAAAAACCGACTTTTCCATTCATGTTGTGTACCATCTCCAGTGTTTTTGCCTGTGTACATGTATTCTGTACTAATGAGCAGATAGAGATTAAATAGCACTGTTTATTGACAAAATGATATAAAATGGGTGGTATTGAAATGTAACAAATCGTGCCGAACAAATACCCCCAAACTTATCTTTTGCTCGTCCCGAGAAAAACCATTTGTTCACAAAAGAGAATCCTAACCACGCTTTCACAGGGAACACGATTGCACTGAGCACGTGCAACAAGCCGTTAAACCTCTAGGTGTCCCTTGTAGGAGGAGTGTTGTCTCCTGAGGGTTTTCAATGGATTGCACCCACAAAATCCAGTCAAGTTAGTTTTGCTAGAAAACAGTTGATCCAAATCTTAAGGTTAAGTATTAAAGCTAGAACTTCTATCACCCAAGTTAGAAACATTAAACCCTATTTTTCACTCCTCGCAATTTGTTTAACAAGCTAATATGCGTCTTTTCGTGATAGTGCGGTAGTGTCGTCATGTTTTTAAGGACTTGATTAGGGTCATCATGTCAAAAGTTACAGACCAAGGTAAACATCTAAAGGATCACACAAGTTCGAAAAGAGTTAAGATTTTCTTAAGTTTTATTCTGCAGTTAGGCTTCAAGTCAGAATATATATCGATTTTAACAGAGAACCTTAGTATTAATGTTCACTCCCATCTTTCACATATTTTCGTTCATACGCATCCTTCAATATCGTGCAAAACGTCTTAATAAATACAAACCTTCATATCTCCGCGAAAAAACTGTTTTTATTAGAAAATTTTGGCACCGCCAAGATTATTCTCCCACAAAGAACCATAAGAACTTTTAACTTGGAGAGGACACTTGCTTAGCTTGTTTTATCGGGCGATTGGAAACTTAGCGAGCTTTGGGTCAATGACTCCCAAACCAGATGGTTTTAGGGCATTAGGTATGGAGACACCCCAAGGACTTAATTACCCAAGTTACCAAGACCACAAAACAAAAGACTCATTTTATTTTAAATTTTTAGCACTTGAGTAAAACGGAGATATAGTCAGTTTTTTTTTTCTTTTAAAACCAGAAGACGTTACATGTGATAAGGTGTGTAATTACTCCATGAGGTTCCAGATTGGTTACTTTTCGGACTTGTAGCTTCTGTAAAAGCTTCTATAAAATTCTTCATATCTACTTCTCTGTATGAATTATTCTTGATATTACTTAACTCAGCAAAACCTATTTGATCCTAAGGATATTTAACAATTTAAATGTTTTTACATACATGTCAGACATTCATTAAATTCTTAAAAACATACGACACGTGTAAATGATATAAAAGACGTGTATCAGCTAAGGTTAAACGCACATGCGGGTTATTTTTCAGGTTGTCAATCTCATAGAAAGAATTTAGTTATTTCTACCTTATCAATTTAACCATTAGATTTTGAATCAACATTCCCCTGCTATCCAACCTGACAAAGTTTTTATAATTTTTAGGAATTTTTTCATTTTTTATAAATTTTTCAATTTTTTCAATTTTTATACAATGCAGTACAAAAGCAGATATGAAATGCAACTACATACAAAAGAAAAGAAAAATATGATAAATAAATGCAGAAATGCAGGAAATATGCAAATGCAAACTATATGTTACCACCCCCACCTTGAAAACCGGCATTGTCCTCAATGTCTTCTTGCTTTTCCCTTACCCTTCTTGCTTCCGCTGGCGTCGTCATGCGATTCCTGTTGAGCCGCTTCAATCCTGTGTAGCTGCTCCTGCATTTTTTGTTGTTACTTGAGTATGTGGCGAATACTCCTGAATGTCAGGCGCTGCAGGTCCTTCTCGTTATCTGGTTCTGGCTCATTCAAAAGTGCCTCTGTCGAGCTTTCGGGACCCGGATGTTCTCTTAGGTCCTCCCTTGACCAGATTTTCTGCTCATAGCGGCTGCCAGTGTATCCTTGTGAAATTCTCTCTATTTCGACCGACCAATGTGCATAAACAGTCACATATCCCTCAAACTCAATCACATCCATATAGTACTTCGCAAGTTGGGTTACTAGCACTGGCAGCAGGGGTTTGTTCTGGGCCACCCCCTCCATGATTGTATTGAACAATTGTGTTACAACACAGAAATACTGTTCCTTTTCCATCAAACAATGCACAATATGTCCTACCCCAGACGGAAAGGAAGAAACACGGCTCTTTCCCCTGATGTTGCGGTTTGCCCAAGCACATTTCTGTACATCTGGGCTGGATTCAGCCCCTTATCTTTCAATTCCACAAAGTCCCCCAACAATGATCTGTAAACCGCCAACTTTCGCGGTTCTTGATTTCCGGGTCTCATGGGGATACCTGTGACCCTAGAAATGGTTTTGGCCTGAAAAATCCTACGTCGCCCCTGGAAGAAAAATTCTATGAAGCTTGATTCCGATTTGCCATGTCTTAATGCTTCATAAAAATCCTCTACCAATTCCCTCACAGCAAAAAAATCATTTCCTCTGTAGATTAAATAATTCCACCCTCTTTGACAGATTTCATCGTAGAAATACTTTCCATAGGTTGCGTCGGATAAAATCTTAAAGAAATTTTTCTCACAATCAAAAGCTACCATTTCAGATCTGAAATTCTACGCAGAAATTGTACAAGAAGAGAAGAAATCTTACAGAGGAGAGATAAGATCTAGGCGATTGGAGCAGATCAGGCCGCAATTTGCGGCCGAATAGAATATTCTGGTGGCCTGCGATTGAGATAGGGAGTTGATATTTGGGGGTAGGGTTTCTTGTGAGGAGAGAGTTTCAGTGTTTCAGCAAAATCTGAAGTGGAGTCTCGGGTTGGGTTGGGACAGCTTATAAAGGCTAGTTTGCAAAAACAACCCTATAGAAAAAAGAAATAGTAAAAGAAAACCAATAATTACAAAAATCTCCAAAAAGAATATATACAAGAAAACAACATGGGGTGTGATTTAATCGATGCAACGTGGCTCATGTAAAAACATGAGCTCCCCCATTTCGGCGGGCAATTCTAAAAATGTTTTTAACCGTTGGCCATTGACTTTGAACGTATTGCCTGAATGCTGATCTTCAATTTCGACAGCACCGTGCGGAAAAATGGTACGCACAAAAAATGGGCATGTCCATCGTGATTTCAACTTCCCAGGAAATAAATGAAGTCGGGAGTCATAGAGCAGAACCTTTTTCCCCACGGTGAACGTTTTCCTGAGAATTGCCTTGTCATGAAAGACTTTCGTCTTTTCCTTGTACACTTTGGTATTCTCGTACGCATCATTGCGTATCTCGTCAAGTTCGTTTAGTTGAAGTTTTCGCGCTTCGCAGGCTTTTTCTAAGTCGATATTGAGCTGTTTGATTGCCCAAAAAGCGCGGTGCTCTAATTCAACAGGCAAGTGACATGCCTTTCCAAAGATGAGTCCGTATGGGGACATACCTAGGTTTGTTTTGAAGGCTGTGCGAAATGCCCAGAGCGCGTCACTTAACTTCAACGACCAATCCTTGCGGTTATTGTTGACAGTCTTTTCCAAAATTTGTTTAATTTGTCTGTTGGAGACTTCAACCTGACCGCAAGTTTGAGGATGATAGGGTGTTGACAATTTATGGCTGATGGAATACTTTTTCATTAGTGATTCAAAAGATCGATTGCAGAAATACGTTCTATTATCACTAATGATGGTGCGAGGCGTACCGAACCGAGAAAAAATGTTTTCTTTTAAGAATTTTACGACAACCTTGTTGTCGTTGGTTCGAAAAGGGATGGCCTCCACCCATTTGGACACATAGTCCATAGCCAGCAAAATGTACAAATTCCTAAAAGAGTTTGGGAATGGCCCCATGAAATCAATGCCTCAGACATCAAAAATTTCTACAATCAGAATGGACTGTAGGGGCATTTGATTCCGTTTTCCAATCTTGCCTATGTGTTGGCAGCGGTTGCAGGTTTTGCAGTATTCAAAAGCATCCTTGAAAAGTGTCGGCCAGTAGAAGCCGCTCTGCAAAACCTTTTCAGCTGTTTTTCTGGGTCCGAAATGGCCCCCGCAGGCTTGGTCATGGCAGAAGGACAAGACACTTCTTGTTTCAGAGTTAGAGATGCACCGTCTAATGATCTGATCAGGACAGTATTTGAACAGGTATGGTTCATCCCAGTAAAAGAATTTGACCTGGAGAGAAATTTATACTTGTCCTGATTCGGCCAAAAAGATTGGGATTTCCTCATTTGGTGCATTTGGTATGCGAGACAGATGATCGGCTACAACATTGTCGGTCCCCTTTTTATCTTTGATGGTTAAGTCAAATTCCTGAAGAAGGAGGATCCAACGTATCAATCTGGCCTTGGCATCCTTTTTTGCAAAGAGGTGCTTAAGCGCAGAATGATCAGTGTAAATAGTGACGTGGATTCCGATCAAGTAGGGACGGAATTTCTCAAGTGCGAACACAACAGCTAAGAGTTCTTTTTCAGTGGTGGTGTAATTTAGCTGTGCGTCAATCAACGTCCTGCTCGCATAATGGATAACATGCGGCTTTTTTTCAAATCGCTGTCCTAAGACAGCTCCTATTGCAAAGTCAGAAGCGTCGCATATTAGTTCAAAAGGTTCGCTCCAGTCTGGTGCACTTAAAATCGGAGCAGAAGTGAGTTCCGACTTTAGAACCTTGAACGCGTGAAGGCACTCAGAGTTGAATCAAAAGGTGTTTCTTTGGCCAGCAAAGAAGTCCAGGGTCTTGCCAGTTTGCTAAAATCCTTGATGAAACGCCTATAAAACCCGGCGTGGCCTACGAATGCCCTAATGTCATGGACAGTCCGTGGAGGTGGGAGGCTTGAGATAACGTCGATTTTTGCCTTATCGACTTCAATACCTTTTTCTGAAATGATATGGCCTAATACGATGCCGTGTTTGACCATAAAATGACACTTCTCCCAGTTGAGTGTGAGGTGCTTTTCTTTACATCGTAGCATTACTAGCTCTAGATGCCTCAAACACTCAGAAAATGAATCTCCAAAGACGGAGAAATTATCCATGAAAACCTCTAAAAATCGCTCTACTATATCAGAGAAGATGCTTATCATGCACCGCTGAAATGTTGCGGGTGCATTGCACAGCCCAAAGGGCATGCGGCGGTAGGCGAAGGTACTAAAAGTACAAGTGAAGGTTGTTTTGTCCTGATCCTCTGGATCAATCGGGATCTGATTATAGCCGGAATACCCATCTAAGAAGCAATAGTAGGCGTGTCCGGCTAGGCGTTCAAGCATTTGATCAATGAAGGGCAGCGGGAAATGGTCCTTGCGAGTTGCTGCGTTGGGCTTTCTGTAATCAATACAGACTCTCCACCCGTTTTTGTGCGGGTTGGGATTAGCTCATTTGCTTCATTCGTGACAACGGTGAGTCCCGATTTCTTTGGTACCATGTGAATGGGGCTTACCCATTTGCTATCAGATATGGGATAGATGATCCCATTGTCCAAGCACTTCAGCATTTCATTCCTTACCGCTTCTTTCATTACCGAGTTAAGCCGGCGTTGAGGATCCTTGAAGGGTTTGGAATCATCAGTCATATGGATTCTGTGCTGGCAGATAGCAGGGCTGATTCCTTTGATATCAGCCATTGACCACCCAATCGCTTCCATGTTCTTTCTCAGAACATCCATGAGGGCCGACTCTTGCTCAGTCGCAAGGTCGGTTGCAATTATTACTGGAAGCGTTTCATCATTTCCCAAGTACGCATACTTGAGGTGGTCAGGAAGAACTTTGAGGTTAAGTTTTGGTGGCTCCTCTACAGATGGTCGCACTTCAGGGGTTGGTTTATTGCGAAGAGGTTGAAATTGGGGCCCCCAATGTGTGTAGGACGCTTGTTCAGGATTTAGCTTTTCAAGGAAAAAAAGCTCCTCATAAAACAGTTCTTCAAAAGTCTCGTCCAGACACTAATTTTTGAAGTCAAATGTCCCCTCCTCAGACATATCGTATACAGCGTTGACTTCAAAAGTATCATCGTGTTTCTCACTCGCCTGGTTTCCTAGCGTGAAAATGTTGAGGTCCACTGTCATGTTCCCAAAAGAAGGTTTCATGGACCCATTACGACAGTTTATCAACGCGTTGGATGTGGCTAGGAAAGGCCGTCCCAGTATGACTGGAATTTGACCACTGGGATTGGTGACTGGCTCAATCTCCAACACAATGAAGTCTACGGGGAATATGAATTCCCCGACCTTGATTAGAACATCATCAATTTCTCCCCTCGGTACTTTTGTTGAACGATCTGCCAGTTGCAAGTTACTCTTGTCGGCTTGAGTTCTCCCAATCGCAGTTGTTTGTAAACTGAGTAGGGGAGGAGATTCACACTTGCCCCTAAGTCTAACAAGGCTCGGTTAATTTGTTTGTCCCCAATGGTGCAAGAAATAGTAGGACAGCCTGGGTCCTTATATTTCACAGGAATGGACTTGGACAAAACATCACTCAGAGTGGCGGCCAAGAAGACGGTTTTGGGGACGTTTGTGCGTCGTTTTTGGGTGCACAAGTCCTTCAGAAATTTTGCGTATGCCAGAACTTGTTGGACGACGTCCAACAAAGGAATGTTGACCTCACCGCGTTTAAAAACCTCTAACACCTTTTCCATGTTTGCAGAAGGCTTCTTTGATTTCAACCTATTAGGATATGGAGCCTTAGGTCTAAACACTGAGTTTGGAGAAGCTACAGAAGACGGGAATGTTCTTGCTGGATCATCAGTGTGGTCGTATGGAGAATTCTCATGTTGCTTTGAAGGATGTGCAGCAGACGACGAAGAAGAAGCAGGAGGAGGAGGAGAAGAAGAAGGAGAAGAAGATGAAGATGACGACGGATCACAATAAGGAGCAGAAGATGAACTACGTGCTGGCAAACTGACAACCGCATGCTTGGTTGAGTCGCTGGTGTTGACAACCTTGTTGTCAAACGTTGGTCCTGATCTGAGGATGGTGACGGCGTTCGCATTCTCAATATTGTTCGTCTGAACAACATGAGCATTGTTGTTTCTCTGTTCTCTTGGGTTTATCACAGGCTGAGAGGGAAATGTTCCCTTTTCACGTTCATTAACTGCTGCAGCCAGTTAACTGATTTGGATTTCTAATCTGGCTATCGCTTGAGTGTTAGCGCTATGCAACTGACCGGATGTTTGCATAAAAGTAGCCAGACTAGATGAAGTCTGCGCAGAAGTTTTAATCAAAGCTTCCAACCCTTTTTCGATGGATGTCACCCTCTTGTCGTCTTGGGCGAACCCAGGGGGTGTAAAGGTTGGGTTATGCTGATTCGGCTGTTGGGGCTGCTGGGGCTGGTTAGTTGAATATCCCAATTTTTGGTTTTGAAAATTTGAATTTTGAAATTGTTGGAAAGGCGGGTTTGAATTGTTGTTTTGAAAAGGGGCCTGATTCCAAGCAAAATTGGGATGATTCTTCCAACCAGGGTTGTACGTCGGTGCAAAGGGGTCGTTCCTGGGGCGCTGGTTCTGATACAGCGCATTAACGTTTTCAGGTCCCTGGGACCCAACGAGAAACGGACATTCTTCCGTTATGTGGCTAGGATGCTGACAGTTAGCGCACAAAGTCGGAGAAATTCGATTGACTGGTAGCGGTGAATTTTTGCCCTCTAAAGCTTCCATTCGCCGTACAAGAGCGGCGATTTTTGCTTCGGCAGCTATAGAGGTGTCAACTATGTGTGCACCGCTCCTAGTCACAGATGGTTTCTCACTCACACTCTCCCATTGGATAGTCTTGTCAGCCAGTTCTTCCAAAAAGTTCCATGCGTCCTTAGCACCATAGCTCAGGAATTTACACTGGCACATGGATTCTAACATCATGTGCGAACTGGAATCTAACCCTTCATAGACAATCTGACATAACCTCCACTTTTCTAACCCGTGATGCGGACATTTGATTAAGATGTCTTTAAATCTTTCTAAGCATTTCCAAAAAATTTCACCCTCTTTTTGTTTAAAATTGTGGAGTTCATTGCGAATTCGCACGGTTTTATGAATAGGGTAATTTTTTTTAAGAAAAACCTTCACAAAGTCATCCCATGTCATGATCGATCTAGCTGGTAAACTGTTTAACCAGCTTTTCGCATTATCCTTAAGCGCAAAGGGAATGAATTTGAGCTTAACGACATCCTCTCCAACTCCGTGAATCTTCATCATCGCACATACTCCTTCAAATTCACTGATTAACTGGTAAGCATCTTCGGACTCGAGTCCGTGGAATTTGGGGAGTAGTGGTATGAATTGTTTTTTGATCTCATAGTTGTTTGCCGCAATGGTAGGCAACACTATGCATAAAGGAAGGGATGAGCGGTGTGGGTAACATCTGTCCTGTAATGCCGCCTCCTATTACTCAACGATTGTTTGCTCCGTCATTGTTGGTGGTGTAGGAGAAGAAAGTGAAGGTGTAGAATCGGACGGCTCCGATAAGGCAGAAGGTAAGAAGGTCTCGGAAGGTTCCGAGGAATCAGAAGGAGTAGAAAGTCGGAAGATATAGGCACAAATCAGACTAATTGAGATTATGAATCTCTAGTCCAAGCTGACATGCACTATCCAGAAGTGGTAGGGAAAGACTGAGAAAATGGAAAGGAAGAAAAGGAAAAAAAAACTTTTTTTTAAACCAAAATTACCACAAATATCACACAAGAGGTACAACAAGATCACAAACAAGACACACTGCACACACCTAATCAGTCTAGGGTTGCCTAGGTCACTAGACCTGCTCAAAAAAAACTTGCCTTTTGAAGTAAAAATGTACTGCGAAACGGGCCTAAGATAGACTGATCGAGAAGCCAGGTAAGTGTAGAGAGGAAGGGAGGTTTTCCCTCTCTTTCGCGAGGTTCCTTAATTAGAGTAACCTTCTCTCTTTCGGCGGTTGCGCCTTTCACACTTTCCTAGACACTTCAGGAACAATGTACCGATGGGCGGTGTTCGAAATACACTTAACTTACCCTAGTGAGCGCGATGTCCTTAGAGACTGAAAGTCTAATTTCTTTTAAAGTTAATGAGGGTGTGAAAATGCTCGTTCTTTGAGGTTTGTAAGCCACGGAGAAGGGTGATGAAATCCCTTACCGTATCTTGTTGGGGTTCTTTGCCCTTAAATCTGTATTAAATTCATGCAATGCGCAAACAATAAAAGTTGTTCAAATCATCAATCAATCATTTTTTATGTTATAAGCAGCGCGCTGTAAAAAATACGGTTAGTTTCTTTTAGCACTTGTGCAGCGGAGTTTGCGAAAGAAATCCTGCACAAAATTGAAGTATTGGAGCGTCGGGTTTGAGGAGAAGGGGTTAGAAAAAATGCGTATCTTGAATTTTTGAGTTTAGAAACTCCCGTTGACTTGATCCATGATCACTTGAGTGTTCGCTTGTGCGGGTCGATCTACCCGGATCTTTGGCACTGTTAATTTCGTAACGCCTTTCTCCAAAATTCTGTTCTCAGCTCCGCACGATCGTAGTTCGTATTTCAGTTGCAATCTGGAATTTGAAAAAAAAATACGATATTTAGTGCATAATACGATATTTATGGCCAAAGTTCTGTAGATATAAAATTATACAATTTTGCATATAAAAATGGACTAATAACAGAGAATTGGAGAAGTGACAGAAAATTTAGGGCAAAAGGCCAAGGTTAGGCCGCAAATTGCGGCCAATATGGATATATTTGCGGCCGAGTCCTGGTAATATTGCTCCAATTTCTCTGTTTCTTCTTCAATTTCTATTAGTATACCCTTTCTGTATGCAAAATATTTTTAGCACAACAATATCACCAGCAGAACAGAAAACACAGAAAGCAACAAGTCGGATATTTGAGGTGTTTTTGGTGTTTTGTTTGTTCTATACAAAGTATGTACAGAGATAACTCAAAATAACCTTCGTGGTGCTGCCACTCCCCGGCAACGGCGCCAAAAACTTGTTCGAAACCCACGGTGACGTTCTTTTTGGAGAATAAGGTCAATATCGGATATGTCGGTTTTTGTCGGAAAAATAGTGCACGACGTGAGTATCGAGTTTTAAAAATACCGTAAGTGCACGGTGCGTTGAAGCAAGCCGGCAAGCACGGGTCGAACCACAAGGAGTGGATATCACAACATCAAATTGAGTTATGGATCAATAAGTTGGAAAAATAGTGTTTTGTCACGTTTTAGTGTACTACCTAAAAGAAACAAGGTTTTGGGATACGAAAACTTGGGCTAGGTTCAGTAAGAGTGAAATACGACATTTACCCCCAACTCTCCACTTTGATTCAAGATTCATTCTTTTAGTTTCCATTTGAATAGCGAAAGTATGCCGTATTTATCCGAAACATGTATCGGGATGAAATACGATATCAAGGTTATAAAAATAGAAACTAACAAGAATGAGATTGATAATAGAGTGGATATGGAATTAGTTAAGTGAAGTAGCAAGTATAGAATATATGCAAGAATGCTATATATCCTATCTGGCTAATTGCGAAACGTAACTTAATTCCGTATTCACGCCTACTTCAAGTTATAACATAGCAACGAAAAAATGTAAAGAAAGTATAGGATATATGTTAAAGGTTGATTTGCAACCATTCAAAACGATATATCCTATCAAGCAAAACATAATAAACTTGCGATGTTAAGAAAAGAAGTGAAAAAGTGCAAGAATCAAAAGGGAGGGGCTGGAAGTGGAGTCATTCCACATCCTACCTCACCATAGCCCAAGAGCAACTACTCACACATCATCATATGAATAACACAACTGAATAATGAAAAGAATTGATAAAATTGAAAAAAGATACAAGAATCAAACTTGAATGTAATGAATGTTTATTGCAATGGTTCAAAATACATGTAATGAGTTCAACTACCAAAATCTAATCTTGCAAGCTCAAAAAGAGAGGTTGCAAGACCAGAGGAGGGAAAAGAACTCAACCCAATTCCAAGAGCTACAAGAATTTTGACAAAAGTGTACAAGTATGCAAGAATATCTGCCTCAAAAATCACCTCATAGAACTAAATCTGAGATCTGCTATTTATAAGCAACCCAAAATAAAAAGTTACAACCACAGGTGGACTAAATACACAATGAGGGACCCACATAAAGAAAATGAGACAAAACAGATCCAACTTGGCCGCAATTTGCGGCCAAATGGATTAAATTGGCGGCCTTGACTTGGAGGGTGGGTCCCACCTTGGTACATTAGTCTTCTGGTTAGTTGAATGTCACGCCCCGCTTCCCAGTGTACGGCGAAGGGGACGTGACGAAGTCCGCTACGTATGTACTCAGAAGTACGTACGCTAAGCTTAGCTAAGCAATATAAAATAAATACACAAGAGACGAGAGTATAAAAAGAACAGCAACTTTTATTTATTAACATTCTTTATACAATACATGGAAAGGAAAATACAACTGAAATAAAGATGCCTAAACAGTGGCATAACAGGAAATGGAAAGTACTGGAAAGAAAAGTGTACAATGAAATTATACTGCAGGGTCTTCGGCAAATTTCTCCAAGTCTTCTTGTGTTGGCTCAACTTCTGCCGGGTCCAGGTCACCTGACGACATTCAAAGAAGAGAGAAACAGAATGTCGTCAGCGAACAGATCGCTCGGTAAGTCCCAAAGGTAAGAGGGAAGTAGAGAAGACGGAATAAGAAGATACATTTTTAAAGTGTAAGCTGTTGTTGTAATGTTATGTTAACGCTGTTGTTTGTAGCTTGGTACAGAAGGATGCCAGTGTATACGAGAGGGGTCTCTATATGCTAGAGACCAGGGCAAATGGAAAGTACAAGGAACCGTTATGCCACGGTACAACAGCAATGGGATTCAGGTTAGGTGTCTTAATCTGACCACCTCGTGCCACCTTTAACACCTTCCGTACCAATCTACCCCTTAAACCCCGTAGTGTTTTAACAGTATTGTTGTATTGTATTATGTGAGTTGGGTGACTGACCAAAACCATGATATCAGTAAACATGTTGTAACTGCATCATCAGGTAAATGGAATAACAGGATAATGGATGTATATCCATGGTTTGATTCAGTCAAAATTGAATAGATTGTTAACTAAATTCAGGGATTCATGTATTCATATTGAGTTGGAATATAAAAGAATATAGATTGACTTGAATCATATTCAAGTCAGAAATAGTCAGACTCTAACCCGAGTCAGACTAAAATAAAGGTAATTTGAAGTTCTGTACTTGTTAGGGGCCTTATTGTAATTTATAAAACTTGAGGGGGTTTTATGTAAAAAGTACTATTGTATAGTTTTCAAGATACACCTCAAGTATTTATTATTCGTCTTATAGTTATATTGAGTGTAAATGTTATTTGTGTTATTCTAGTGAATATATCCTAATAAAAGTATTAATTTTTTATTATTGATTTATTTGAAATTCATGTAACTTTTAATCTTGTAATTTTAGAAAAAGTGGAAACTTTATCTTATAATAAAATAGGTGTTCAAATGATAATTATATATATATTAATCCAAGAATAATTTTAAATAAATATTTTATTCTCCAAAATCTCATTTTTCTTAAATGTCGTATTTTAAACCTTTCGAGACCGAATGCTCCTTGCGGAGGTCTGAATCTCGCACTACTAGCCCGCGGGTGCACGATGAACCGTACTATCCCTAACAGGTTCCCCAAAGGTGGGTTGTAGTGGCGCTTTGCTTAGCTTTAATAAATACTATTCATTTAGAAAAACGGTTTCATAAGTATAAGGTATTTATTCGTAAAAGGGTATAGATTTCCGTATTTTAGTTTCTAGGGTTTCCTAAGCCAACTAGCCTATTTCTAAGGTCTAAACGACAAGTCATTAGAAGTCTCAAATCGCCTCTTCACCGCCAATTGCGGCCAGGTAAGTGGGAAGGAACCACAATAGTGGGCCTAATTAAAAACCACTAGCCTTGACACACTTGCCTAGACACCACAAAGTCAGTTTAGATAAACGATCGATGTCCATGACAAATCGTACTTTCTTTTAAAAGATTTTATTTAGAATTGTGTACAATTTAAAGCTTCCAAGAACGGTTTATAAAGAAAATGGTATTTTAGTGAAAAGTCTTGTATTTTCGTATTCTATGTTTTGACGTTATCAACTAAGGTTATATTTGTGTGTGTGTAGAGGTAGGTCATTACCTCGTGACTTATTTTAAGGTTTAGTGTAGTTTAGAGGTTAAATATGATAAATGAAACATGAGGGTATTTAAGTGTAAGAATACGGTATTTGTAAAAGTTATCATTTCATGTGTGAAAACTCATTCAAATTGATTTTTACAAGTTTTGTGATCAAGATGAACATGTTTAGGAATGAGGGAATTGATTAGAAGAAGAAAACTAAACTTTAGGGTATTATTGTGAAAAGAATACGATATTACAAGAAAGTTATCATTTCATGTGAGAAACTTTGTCTAAATTGATTTTTATGTGATTAATAGGCATCATGAATATGTTTAGGTATTATGGATTAAGTGACAAGTGGGATTTTGTAGAAAAAACCGAATCGGAAATCGGTTTGTTCCAATTTCCGTCGGGTTCTAAAAAGTCGTATTTTTCTTAAAAGAAAAGAGAGATAGAAAAAGTGGGACTTACAAGTTTGGACAAGCTAGGGAGGCTAAGAAAGTAGTGGGTTGTCGGTACGTCGAAACGTCGCGAAGGGTTCTAGCATGACCGCCGGAATTCGTCGTCGGTTTCGGCAGCGCTTCGCTTTTCGCTCTTTTTCTAACGTACCGAGTTCTCTTGAGAGTTTTAGAGAGTGGACTTAGAGTTGTAGGGTGAAATGGTAGAGAGTAGGGGTGTTTATATAGGGCTAGGCTAGGGTTAGGGTTTTGATTAAAAAATATATTAAAATAATTAAGAAAAACATTAAAATTCATTAAATTTTGGAATAAAAGAGGTTTAATGAGAATTTGATAACTGTTCTGGAAAATAAAGTATACAGGGGGGTTGACCAAGTCAACACGGAAAAATTCCGTGTTGACGACTCGGCCGGCTCGCCGGCCGAGTCCGGCCGGCGGCGCGGGCCGAGTCGGGACACCGTTGAGTGGGTAATTCCATGGGGGGATTTTTGGTGTACTTAACTTTTTATGTGCAGTATTAATTTTGAGAGTTATGGTTGTTTGACTGTTGACCTTCCTAAAAAAATTAAAACAAAATGATATAAAAAATATGTGGGGCATGGGATTCGAACTCTGGTGGCTTGGTTCAGCAGTGCAAGGTATTACCAATGAGCTACAAGCTCCTTCTTGTAATTATTGTAGGGAAATAGATACTTAAAGTGTTATCAGCAACATTAATACTCCAAGTATACTTCAAATTTAAATCAAATTTAGGTATATAAAAATTGGAGTTGTTACATTGAATATCTCCCTGTAATTGCAATTTAGTCTAATTCTCATGTGGGTGAATTCTGGAGCAATGAACAGAGAGAAAATCATGGGTAAGTCCATGTTCACACATGTTCACACTTGGTCACACTCTTTCTTTGTTGCAAACTCTTTTAATCTTGATCTGTATTCTGCATGTTTGCAGTTCTGGTTAAAAACCGTCGTTTCCGTTCATGTTGTGTACCATCTCCAGTGTTTTTTCCTGTGTACCTGTATTCTGTACTAATGAACAGAAAGAGATTAAATAGCACTGTTTATTGACAAAATGATATAAAATGGGTGGTATTGAAATGTAACAAATCGTGCCGAACAAATTGCTATTCACCCAGCGTTTCGCAAGCACTAGCAAACGCATCCCAATCACAGCGTTGATCAATGCCAGGGTGAAGCCAGGCGAAACATGGGTTCATTATGCAATCCGGTGGCGGAAGCTATGGTCGAAATGCGAACAATGCATCGAAGAAGCTTTTGCAGTAGGCATGTTCGTGGGTACCCTTGATCTGCAGGCGACCATATCCCAGTTCATGATGTTTTTCAATCCGACTACCTTCCAGGCCTTGATTGATAAGCTGGCCCAAATGGATCAGATGGGCCACAGACCGTATTCCTCGAAAATGGAGCCTCGAAACGAAAAGGGAAAAGGGAAAGCGACCTTCGTCGCCAATGCTCAACAACAGCCCAGTGGTCCAAAACCAGCTGATCGCCAAAACGATAGACAACGATTCTTCAACGAGAAGCTAAAACGCCCTTATTCGTTTCCCTGGGATAAAATGAGGAGACTATTTGAACTGGCGGTGCATAACAGGCTCATCAATCTGCCAGATCCATGACGTCCACTGCAGCCGGGCGACGCCAACAATCCTAATTACTACCCCTACCACCGAGCAGTAGGCCATCCAATCGAAGATTGCTTCGTCTTCAAAGGCTGGATTGAGGACCAATACCAACAGGGCAAATTCGCACTGTCCGAGAATTGGAAAGTAAGCCCGCCACAACCACACGCTCCGAAAAAGATGGACACGCCGGGGGCATCATGCTCATTTATAGAAGAAGCTCCATGGGAAGTTTTTCTTTCGACAAAGACCAAAAGAATGCTGAAAGATCTCCAAGCATATCCGGCGATTAAGTGGAAGAGCCCGCTGGAGCCCGAGATTATTGAGGGGATGCTGAAGCCGCGCCCAACGCTGAAAGTTGGTGAAGGTGGACAAAACATTCAGGCCAAGCCTCCAAAGTCTTTAAAGAAAAGAAGAAGGCCAAGAAGCCCGTCCGACCCGAAGACAGCCATACAGGTCTGCAGAAATACATCGATGCACTGGAAGAATATAACCAGAAGGCACGGACCCCAATCACGTTGGATGAATTCTTTAAGCATGTTCTTGAAAATGAAGCCGATGACGCTGATGAAGGAGAATATTCTTCAGAAGAGATCGAGGATTATGTGGCAAGCTGCCACATGATCTCTCACTCATCAATAAATGGAAAAGAAGCTCATGATGCAGAGAAACTGGGGGCAGATCCAGAACCGGAATCAAAATCCCTGGAGCCATCGGACGAATTGATTGATAGACTGCTGAGCGAAGCTCTTCAAAAAAGAAAATCTGATCGAGAGTGTGAAATGGCCTTATATGAAAGGGCCAAGCCTCGGCGTCACATTGAAGAAGCTCCGGTATTGAGAAGCCATAAAGTACCCCGACCGGATAGAAACACTTCTGCCACCATCAAAAGCAGGTTTAAGACAAGGAAGCGGTTTGCTAAAGCCCTGTCGATGGGAATGAAGTTGCCACCTTTCAAAGAAGACACTTCAGGAAATACGTTCCTCGACGAACAAGATGCACATCCAAACTACTGCTTATACCATCGGAGGATCACACACCCTGCCGAGGAATGCATGGCCTTTAAAAATTGGTGGCAGGGATACGTTGCTCATCAACAGCATTTCAAACGGATGAAGCGCAAAACTCGTCGAGAGCAGAGAACCACGACAGATGAGCGCAAAAGAACTGCCGGCGACTGTCACATGGTTAATTCCGGGGGATCGCAAGTTCTCACCTTCGGGAGCGATTCTAATGAAGAAATAGCCCTCAGCCCTCTCTTCAAGGAATCCATCTCCGAAACAGAAGAGATGAATACCTGCGA
Organism: Agapanthus africanus; assembly: GCA_030015575.1. Classification (NCBI taxonomy): domain Eukaryota; kingdom Viridiplantae; phylum Streptophyta; class Magnoliopsida; order Asparagales; family Amaryllidaceae; genus Agapanthus; species Agapanthus africanus. The sequence continues at coordinate 187,614,377 of CM057341.1, forward strand.
GAACATTCAGCTGCGTAATCGCACGTTACCTGAAAAGAATCTCGGACCCACAAACAAGGGATCGAACAAAAAAGATAAGGGGAAAGAAAAATTCCCTGAAGATATCGCCCTCGATGATCGATTCGTCGAAGAGCTGGCAGCCAAGGACCCGCCAAAGAAAAAAAAGGTGGATTACAACGTTCTGGCACACCTAAGGAAGATACCCTCATAGCTAAGCATTCTCGATGCCCTTCTGCTATCTAAAGAGGTAAGATATTCTTTGATCAAGGCACTACAAGAGCCCGAGCAGTTTCAAGCCTTCCTTGCCGAAGAAAAGATAAAGGACGAGCTGGAAGAAGTGCACACTGCTGACGTCACTTTTGGTGACGATGACCTCCTCCTCGGGATGTGTGAGCACAACTGTCCCCTGTATGTCACTAGATACTGCCATGATATCAAGATAGGGAAGATCCTAGTTGACAACGGGTCCTCTGTAAATCTCCTGAATGTGAGGGTGCTAAAAGAAATCTGCAGGAGCGTCCAGCACCTCGCTCGGGATAAAATCACCATCTCCGGGTTCGACTCCCAGACATCACAGACGCTCGGGTCTGTGATACTGACGTTATGCTTTGGGCTTCTCGTCACTGACATCAAATTTCATGTCATTGACGCCAAGACTTGCTACACAACATCATCCCTTCTACACAACATCTGTGTATGAAGTACTTTAAAGATGGTCTCGAGTATACCGTGACAGGGGAGCTGAACCCATTCTCCGTGAATGAAGTCTGAAAGTACGAAGATGCAAAGTATTTCTTACCAGACTTTGAAGACACGGAAAGATTCCATAAGCCGGAGAATAAGCAGAAAGCTATCACCACTATCCCGGTCTTTGGGAGCGATACCGAGGAGGAGGAAGAGATAGTCTATTCAGGACCGCCCCAATGCAACAAACCGGGACTGTCTACCCATATTCTGGTCTTTGGCAGTGACTCTGAAGACGAGGTCAACGCAGTATTCTCGGTACGTCCATCAATGCAGGCCTTCACTGACGATGAACGGAGTTTGCAAATCGCCATGGTTCCGCAAAAGCATTACAAAGAGCTCGACGCACTTGATACCTATAATGTGTAAGAACTGTAGACGTTCTATGTCCCTCCCAGGAGAAAAGATGAAAAGGCGATCCTCTTTTATCGATCCGCGGAAACCAAAGTGGAGAAAGAAATTTGGCATGGTGCCGATTCTACGCTTGACAAGCTCCAACCCATCCGTCTGCCCAGCTACTACATAGAAGGATTAAAAAGGCTGTTGAGGCGCCAAGGCGTACCCTTCAAACAGACTGCTCGACAAGTTCAGTTCTATAACAGGATCTGAAACGTCCCCGGAACTCAGCGAAAATTGCCCAACGGAAAAATGGAAACGATTGGGCTTGGATATGTCCAGTCCAAGAAATGGGAGCAATTCCACGACTGCCATGTCATAAAGGACCTTGATGAAGAAGAGGATGCCTTTTTAAAAGACGCTGACACTGAACCAGAACGAGATCTTGCCATAAAAATGCCGAGTTCGTCATTTGAAGAACGGATGGACAAGCTAGTACGGGAAGCGAGTCAAAAGGTCCAGGACGACCACAGCCGCGAAATGGCCATTTACGAGAAAGCCATGACGCAACGCCTCCTTCAGCAGGCTATGGAGAATGGAAATGACCTTCGTCGCCAGCCTGTCATACGGAAGACTCGATGAGGAGGAAAAAAACAAACTGAAGAACGAAAAAAACGTTCGACAGCAGCAAAGTTGGTCCAAGAAGCCACGCGATCGAAAATTGAACAGCCGGGATCCGTCTCTTATAAAGAAGATGGGTCGAGCATATTCTTTTCCCCAAGACAAGACAAAGAAGATATTCAGTCTTGTCATGAAACATCAAATGATTACGCTCCCGGAACAAGCAGACGAGGTATCTTACCCGGATTATTGCTCCTATCACCGAGCGATAGGACATCCTCTCGAAGACTGCTTCACATTCAAAGACTGGGTAGAAGACCAGTATCAGTAAGGCAGGTTTCCACTATTCAGCAGTTGGAGGGTAACCCCGCCACAGAAGCATGAACCGAAAGCCACATATGCAGCGAGAGTAGAACCGGATCAACATCGGTCTTGGAAGTGATCTCGTACCTATCACGCGATAACGCTGTGAGGAGAAGGAATACGCGAGGATATGATTGACCTCCCCTGGTGCTTCGAAAATGAGGATGAAGATGAGTTGATCTCAGAATTTCCACCTGCGCTAAAAAAGTTGGAAGATGGAATACATACTACTGCGGACAACCTAAAGAAAATCGACTTGGAGACGGCAAACGACCCGAGGCCTACGTTCGTCAGTGAGCTGCTATCTAAAGAACATGTGGCTACACTAAAAGACGTGCTCATGGAATATAAAGATTGTTTCGCATGGAACTATTCCGAGATGCTGGGGATAGATCCAGAAATAGCTGTGTATAAATTGACGATATCTCCGGACGTCAAGCCAGTCAAACAAGCACCAAGAAGAATGCGGCTTGAACTTGAAATGAGCATCAATGCCGAGGTCAAGAAGCTATTCGACTCCGGCTTCATCCAAGAGGTTCAATACCCATACTGGATCGCCAATATCGTCCCAGTGATGAAGAAAAATGGGACGGTGCGCATCTGCGTAGACTTTCGGGACCTCAACAAAGCTTGTCTGAATGACGACTTTCCCGTACCGGTTACCGAGATGATGATAGACAACACGTCCACTCACGAAGTCTTCTCCTTCATGGACTGCTCATCAGGATACAATCAGATAAAAATACATCTCGAAGACCAAAAGCATACCGCTTTCCGGACTCCTCTGGGCATATTCTGCTACAAAGTGATGGCTTTTGGCCTGACGAACTCCGGCGCCACCTATCAGAGGGCCATGGCGAAGATTTTCGACGACCTCATACATGAAATCGTCGAACGCTATATCGACGACCTCATGGTTAAAAGCAAATCGTACGAGGAACATTGGGAGCATCTGAAAATCGTGTTTCAGCGCCTTCGGAAATACAACTTGAAGATGAACCCTCTCAAATACGTGTTCAGAGTCTCCTCATTCCTAGGATTCATTGTACGACACCTGGGCATCGAGATAGACCCGTCGAAGAAAAAGGCAATCATGGAAATGCCTCCGCCAAGAACTCTCAAGCAACTGCGATCTCTCCAAGGAAAGCTCGCATATATCCGATGGTTCATAGCCAATCTCTCCGACAAATGCCGCCCCTACAGTCATTTAATGAAGAAGGGGACTCCGTTCGTCTGGGATCGCAAATGCCAAAGCGCACTGGATGAAATCAAGCAATACCTGCAGAATCCGCTGGTGCTGACCGCTCCGGTCAAGGGAAAACCCCTCATCCTGTACAAAACAGCCTTTGAAGGTTCTTTAGACGCGCTATGGGCACAGGAGAACGACCAAGGGAAATTGAGGGCCCTCTGCTATTTGAGTCGAGTTCTCCTGGGGTCAGAAAACAACTACTCCCTCATTGAAAAACACTGCGTGGCGTTAATCTTCGTGATAACGAAGCTCAGACACTATGCGTTGGCGCATGAGGTCCATTTCATATAAAAAGTAGATCCTCTCAAGTATTTGATGTCAAGAGCCATACTAACGGGACAGCTCGCTAAATGGGCTTTCCTCTTGATGGAGTTCTCGATAACATACCGACCTCTCAAGGCAGTGAAAGGCCAGGCCATCGCCGACTTCCTCGCTGAGCATCCTATACCTGCCGATTCACCCCTAAATTACGAATTGCCAGACGAGCACGCGTTTGACACGATCGACATAGAGAAAGGAGAGAGTGATACCCGATGGGAACTCTACTTTGATAGGGCATCTTCCATGAAGAAGCGAAAGCACAGCTCCACCATAATCAAATCTGGGGTAGGCCTCATCTTCGTGACTCTACAAGGAGGGATAATGCGCTTTGCCTTTTCCTTAACAGAGCCGAGGACAAACAATGAAGCCGAATATGAATCTTTGATAGCGGGTCTTAAGATCACTGTCGACATAGGAATCGAAAACCTCTTCATATACGGAGACTCCCAGCTGGTCGTTAGTCAAGTAAACGGCAACTATCAAACGTGCAAACCAGAGTTGGTAAAGTACGGCGAAAGAGTACAACAATTGCTGACTCAAATTCCTTCCTACGTTCTGGAAAACATACCGCGTACGGAAAATAGCAAGGCGGATGCGCTAGCCAAACTCGCTAAAGAACTGGCTGACGAAAACCTCGATGATGTAAGGATCATTGTGCAAAGCTGTCGGGTTCTTGCACCAGCAGAAATATCTCCGGAGTCGTCCGAAGAAAAGGAAGCAACCAAGGAGACAGCCCTGCAAATGGAAGACCAGGAAAACGTTAAGGATTGGAGAGAAGTCTTTATAGACTATTTCAAATCTCGTCGAACACTTGAAGATGCATCCTCGAGACATCAGCTCATGAAACGAGCTCTGTCTTTTGCCTTCGTCAATGATACTCTATATAAGAGATCATTCGACTCTCTGTGGCTAAGATGCCTGGGACCGGAAGAAGCAAGGAGATTTGTCCAAGAAACTCATGACGGACTCTGCGGTTCTCACCAAGCCGGGCCAAAGATGAAGCTGAAGATCAAAATGATGGGCTACTATTGGCCCACGATGATTCAGGACTACCTCGAATACGTGAAACAGTACCACTCGTGCTAGATTCACGGGGACTTCATTCACCAGCATCCAAATCCACTACACCCAACGGTGGCTAGCTGGTCGTTCGAAATGTGGGGAACTGACATAATCGGGCCCATCGAACCGGCGTCATCCAGAGGACATCGGTTCATATTGGCGACAACCGATTACTTCTCCAAGTAGGCAGAAGCGGTACCGCTAAAAGAAGTGAAGACGTAGAATACTCTCCATTTCTTCAAGACACACATCATCTATCGGTTCGGCACTCCGCGACGGATTATCTCCGATAACGGGACAGCCTACAGAAGTCACAAAATCAGCCGCTTCGCACAGCAGCATAGCATAGACTGGAGATACTCTTCGATCTATAATTCTCGAGCTAATGGTCTGGCTGAGGCTTTCAACAAGACCTTAACAAAGATCATAAAGAAGACGGTGTCCAGAAATAAGAAAGACTGGCACGAGAGACTGCATGATGCTCTCTGGGCGTATCGGACCACGTTCAAAACAGCCACCAATACAACGCCATATGCGTTGGTATTCAGCAAAGAAGCAGTACTCCCCTTGGAGATAGAGCTACCCTCTCTACGAGCGGCGGTTCATTACGAGCAAACAGATGAAGAGAACGCTCATCTTCGGCTTGAGGAGCTCGACGCCCTTGATGAAACCTGGCTCATGGCGCAGCAAAACTTAGAGACTTACAAAGCAAAGATGACGCGCTCATACGAGAGATTGACTAAGCCGAGACCATTCCGCCAAGGAGAACTCGTGCTAGTGGTCAAGAGACCTATGATCCCCAATCGTGCCAAACGGGGGAAATTCGAGCCGAACTATGAAGGCACGTACAACATGGACAAAGTCTATCAAGATGGGGCTTACTTGCTCATGGATATGCATGGCGAAAGACCTTTCCGACCAATAAACGGACGATTCCTTAAGAAATACTACGCTTGACGAGTCACGAACCAGGTTAATGATAGATGACGACACCTATGTCCGCTCGCTATCTTCTTGAATCCAGACTCCAAAAATAGTATCCAACGATACCCCATCATGGAAAACTACGGACCGAAGCGTCTACAAACCGCAGCATCCTAAGGCTGAAAAAAATTATTAAAAAATTAATAAATAAAAAGAAAAGAAAAAAACGGTACGTCCATAAGCGAAATGGGCACGGATGAAAACCCTAAAAGGCTCCGTGAGTAAAAACAGCAGGGCTACCGGTGAGTTTGTGAAAACCCGAAAGGGCGCAATCTCATTAAAAGACACTTGCAAGGTCCTCTCGACCTTGTAAGGAGAAAATACCTGCGTGAGATCCTTACGAATCACAAGGATGCAACACACTTAGGGATCCCCATGATTCCTAAGGAGAAGTTATACTTACGAGATCCCCACGACTCATATGGAGAATTCTCCTATGAGACCCTCACGGCTCATAGGATTCAAAAGCCTTAAGCTATAAGGATCTGAACCTGTTCTTAAGCCGTCATACACCCTAAGATTGCCCTACAAGCGTTTCAATATTGACCCTTGTATACAATCTACGGGCATGAATAAACATTTCCCCAACAGAGTCCCACCAGCAACGAGAGATATCCTCACATGGTGAATGACCCTTATAAGTCCTCTCGACTTATAAGGAGAAAACACTCTTGTAAGATCCTTACGACTTATAAGAGAACATACACTTAGGAATCCTCACGATTCTTAAGAAGAAAACGCGCTTACGAGATCCTCACGACTCATAAGGAGAAACATCTTTATGAGACCCTTACGGCTCATAAAGTCAGAAGCCTTAGTCAACAGGATCTTAACCCGGTTTACTAAGCCACCTTTGTTTGAACCGACAAAGGCAAATGATGATTCGCTCCTGACCATATCCCAGTTGTAGCGATGCTGATGCCTAAATCGGTGTCAAATTCCAAGTCTAAAATCGCGATAAAAATCAGCGAGCCAAAATGCATATGAAATAGCCGAAATGATGGGGCAACTTGCAACAAAATCAGCAAGTAAAAAAAGTATGCATACAAAAATAGCCGAAATGATTGGGCAACTCGCAATGAAAAGCAGCGAGAAAAAAGGAAAAAACAGCTGAAATGATTGGGCACCGCGAAAAATAGCCGAAATGATTGGGCAATCGCGACTTTCGCGATACAAAAAGCTTAAATGATAGAGCATCACGGAAAGAAAACAAAAAAATACGTATAAAATGAAACTTTTGCCCTGCAGGTAAGTCCATACTGACCCTGTATACAATCCATGGGCATAAACGAAAAGGGAACCACATGTCCCAACAAACTCTATCAAAGGGAGAGTCAGGTCTCAGCGGCAATATCTGCATCCCAGAAGACCAGCAACGGAGTTCCTCCTCATGCCAGCAAGACACGGACGCGACACTACCAATCGGAGCCACGACAAAGTCCCCAGTTCCAGGACTCTGCGGTTCACAGACAACCTAGAGTCAAACCTGACACCGTAGAAAATGGATACATGTCAACCCCTGACCTCCTTGTCGTCAAGCAACGCTTCGACTCGGATATATGTCAACCCCTGACCTCCCTGTCATCAAGCAACGCTTCGACATGGATACATGTCAACTGTTTCCCCCAATCAGAGCAAAGCTCTGTTGAAATTCAAAATTCAAATTTTGAAGCAACGCTTCAAATCTCGGGCGCAACGAGCCACGTGTCAGGCGCAGATGCATCAGCGCAGCGCCCAAGGCAGTGCACCCAATCAGAGCAAACCTCTATTTAAAGCAAAATCAAATGAAGCAACGCTTCAGTTGCGCAAGCACTGCGCTGCGCGACACGTGTCAGCGCAGATGCGCTCGCGCGGTTGCGCTGCGCTGTGCGCTGCGCGACACGTGTCAGCACAGATGCACTCGCGCGGTTGCGCTGCGCTGTGCACTGCGGGACACGTGTCAACGCAGATGCGCTATCGCAGTTGCGCTGCGCTGTGCGCTGCATGACACGTGTCACGCGCTGGGGCGTCTGCGCCAAACAGAATTAAGATTTCAAAGAAATCTTTCTGTTCTTGTTAAAACAAGAAGATTTTCTTCTGTAAAACAGAAGCCTTTGGATCAAAGATCCAACGGTGGGGGAGATTCCCCAAATCACTCAGAGAAAGATCTCTTTAACAAATTTATGGGCACTAATAAAGGACCCTAGACCTCAATTCAAAGGCATCAACATTTTTGTGAGAAATTAAACAGAGAGAACTCTGAAGAATTGAAGAGAAATCCTCAAGAACAAAAAAGGTAAAAAGTCTTTAGAAAAAGAGAAAATTCTCTTATGAACAGATGATTGATCTAAAAACAAGATCAATAATCTTTAAAAAAAAACAGAATAAAAATAGTGATTTGCACTTTTTATGAACCTCTGGTTCCTGAAATAAGAAAAAGCTTGTTTTTCTTTGATCCAAATTAGATCAAGAAATCAAATAGTGCTCTGCACTTCCTTTATGAACCTTTGGTTCTTGAATCGCCAAGATTCTCAAATTAATAGTGCATTGCACTTATAAGTCTGCACTGTTGCACTCTTGGGCTGGCGCAAGCCACCAGAGAGCGCCACGTGTCAGCATCTGAACCAGTTGCGCTACGCGCTTTTGAAATAGAGCTTTGCTCTCTGAAATTGGCGCAACTCACCAGAGCGCGCCACGTGTCAGCAGCGCAAGCGTAGCGCACTAGCGTAGCGCACTAGCGCAGCGCACTAGCGCAGCGCACTAGCGCAGCGCACTGTGCTGCATGACACGTGTCATCATCACAGGCGCTTGCGCTCTTTGATTAGCGCAAAGCGCCTGAAAATGCAACGCATTTCCTCTGCTAAAGGACCAGGCCCAAGTCAAAATGACCTAACAGGCCAAAATAAATTGCAAGGCAATAAATGTGCAAAGCCCAATTAAATTGATGCTTTGCATCCTTTATATAAGGGCAGAGCCCAAGTAAAATTGGTATTCTGCATCATTTATAAAATGAGCAGGGCCCAAAATAAATTGATGCTCTGCATCCTTTATGGGCAGAGCCCAAACAAAAAACAAATAAAGGTGTTGAACTTTTTAATTGGACTTAGCCCAGTCATGGCCATAAGTCCTCAAATTAAATTGACTGAGCAAGATCGCTCTCTTAAATCAATTTACCTCCGGTTCGAGGGTACATCTCCGAACCCCTCTGACACCTATTGTTGTAATCCTTCAACGACGTCAGAGAGGTGACGGGTCCTGACGACCGCACATTAATACGGACTGCGGGGTCCTTAAACTCGTGGACCGAAACGTCCTTAAACTAATATTGGACCAAAACGTTCTTAAACTAATGTCGGATCACCACGTCCCTAAACTGGAATATAGACCACCACGTCCCTAAACTGGAATATAGACAACCACATCTTCAAACTGGAATATAGACCACCATGTCCCTAAACTGGAATACGGACCATCATGTCCCTGTTCACATCATAATATTGCTATTCATACGCCCCACTTTCGTGCATTTTATAAGTAAACAGATGCTTTTGACGATCGTTTGTTGCATGTTGCAGGATACAGGTTTCTGGAGCAAATACAGTGAGAAAGACACAAAACAACGGTTAAAAGACCAATACAAATCTTCACTGAAAATCTGGAGTAGACTCAGAAGCCCAACAGAGGAAAGAAATAGAAAAAGACAAAGCCCAAGATGCCAAGAAACTAACCCCAAAGAATGAAAGCCCAAGTCCACAGTTTGGCCGCGGATCCGCGGCCAAACCCACGCTGGCGCCGCGGATCCGCGGCCATGTGGTGCCCGTGTCGGTGGAATTCTTCTGGCTGTTATGTCGGTGCAGATGTTAGGATTTTTAGGGGGTAAATCAGTAAATTCATGTCTACGAGAGTCTGTAACCCTAGCTTCACTAGTTACTTATAAATTGTAATCTAGATCTGTAAAAATGCTATGCCTCTTTATATTCAATAAAAGTGAGATTTGTTGGAGGAATCAAGAGCATCATCTTCTTCTTGTAAGTCTTTAGTTTATTTAATTCCTGCCTTAGCATAATTGTTTTACTTGCCCTAGGAATCATTTAATTGCTAGTTAGCTAATTTTTAATCTGTCGTAAGATAACTATTTAAAATATAAAACACAAAAATGTTTCTTAATTATAATTCCCTAATGTGCGAGTAAAAATTCTCGCTCGTTAGGGTTAGGAACAAGGTAGTGAGTGAGAGACGGATGTCTCTCACCTCCTTCAATGTCAACTTATTTTTAAAAACGAAACCTTCATGCACACATATACGATCCGCCCCCTACGGCACCCTACCTACAAGGTAACGGTGTTCCGTAGTATAAAAGGCCGGACTTATATGATGTCCATGAAGATCACATCAATGAATAAGAAAAGACGGACAAGGATCTAGAGGAAGAAACTTTGTTTCTTCCCGATCATCCTAATCCCTTTTCCTATTGATTGTTGTGATTTTCCTAAAAGCTTAAATCACGGCATTGAAAGAGGTGAACACATTGATCTCAACACACCTACCTTCGACCTAACCCTAATGAGTTCTTTCTCATCACATAAATTCGTCTTAAACTCAATCGATAAAAACCAAACAACGATTTGAATCAACTCGTTATAACACAAAATCAGAAACTAACACATCCCTGCGGATCGACCCGTATTCACCGGCTAGCTGCGAAGCGACGCCGTTTCTGATTACGGTAAACTACAAATTTTTGGATTAATCAAATGGCGCCGTTGCCGGGGATGGCGTAATTTTCTCTTTTTTGTATGATTTCGGGTTGATATAAAATTTTGAAAAAATTATAAAAATCAGAAAATACAAAATACAAAAATATTCTTTTCATTATCTTTATCTGTTTGAAGGGGTTCTTCGTTTGAATCTTGCAGGAATAGCGAAGGGTTACGAGTCTGGAATTTTACAGAAAGCTAAACAGAAAAGTACATATCAGAGAAGAGTACAAAGTTCACTACAGAGCAATAGAATTTTTTTCAGGAGCTGATCTTCCTCTTCCACCGCGTTTCCGCGGCAGTAGTGGGCCCCAGGCGGCAGAACCGCGGCCCTTTGGGCTGTTCTCTGTCTGAAATTTTCTGGTTAGATCTCTTTCTCTCCCCTCTGCAATCTCCCATATATCTCTCTGTAAAAATCTTTCTGCAGGATTTCTTTGCGTAAAGAGTCTTTCTCCCCCTTCTCGATAACAAATTTTCTGCAGGTTTCTTTGCGCCGCGCTAAAAAAAAAAATTTTGATTGCAAGTGAAATTTTATTGTTTTGCATAATTTAATCGGACTTAAGGGGCTATTTTACCAAACTCAGATTGGGTGGGGATTTCATCACCCTTCCCAGGACCCCAGAAAACACCTAAGCATTTTGCATCGACCACAATTAATTAAAAAAGATTAGACTCAGACCTAAGGACATCGAGCTCGATAGGAAAAGGACTAGGGTAGGCATCGGCCGTTTATCCTAACCGACTTTGCGGTGTCTAGGCTAGTGGTTATTAATTAGGCCCACTGTAGTGGTGGTTCCTTCCCACTTACCTGGCCGTACTTGTCCGTGAAGAGGCGGTTTGAGGTCTATTTCTAGCCCTTGTTAGGAGCTGTCTAGTAGACCTAGGCGACCCTAGATTTAGGCCTGATTGTGCATGTGTGGTTGATACAGTTGTGTCACGAGTCCGTTTTCAAAAACTTCTTTTGCAAAACTCACACACACAAAAAAAAATATAAAAAAAAAAAACAAATAAAAACTTTTCAAAAACTTGCAACTTGTCGCAAAAAGAAAACCTGCAAATTCACCACACCACTTTCCCTCACTGACGTTATCTTACCCCCACATTATGTTTTTCTTTTTTCTGACTGCACTATCCCTTTTAGTGTATGTCACTTTGGACTAGGGATACAGACGCCCGATTAGTCCGCGTTTCGTTGGTACCGACCAACGAACCCTTCGACACCGAAGTCGAAAATCCGTCCACTTTCTTACCCTCACCTTCAACTTCTTTCACCGAAGGTATGTCGGGATTTAACCCCAACAATACCTTACCTGTAAGTCTACGTTAGCGCCCCGGCAGTCTACAGACGCCAAATGCGGAATAAAACTTTTAAACTTGGCGCTATCGTATACTTTAACCCGGATCTGCCATTATTGCTAAACTAACAAACTGTAAAGAGTGTAGAATGGTTATACCGAACGATCCGAGTCCTTCGTTCTTCAACCATCATCCCACGCTCCGTTGCGGCTGCTCCGATCTCGTCAAACTCCGATGTCCTCGTCGAGGTGGCACCACATGATCGGATCTTTAAACGGGCTCCCGCCTCTGACTCGAGGCAACTCGATCGTCAAGTTTGCTAAAAGAGACGACCAAGATTGATGTAGAGAATGAGTAGATGACTTTGTCTCACTTCGTCCAAATCCGTGGACGATCGGTTAATGAAGTTGCCGTTGAAATCGGGTGATGGAATGAAATGATCTGTGAATTCCAAACACCCCAAATATCTATCATAATCTTTTCTCTCTTGAATCAAGTGAAGTAAATGAGAGAGAGAGAGGAGGCTAAATATATATCAAAGGAGGGAGGTGAGTGTAGGAGCTCCAAGTGGTGACCATATCACAATCATAGTTATCTCAACAATTATGAAAGAATGAATCACAAATTAGAACCAATTAGAACAAACCTAGTCATGCTTTAACATTAAAGAACCATTAATGCAAAGATGAGTCACAAAGCCACTTCATCACTTCTAGAACCTTCTAGAATGATGACTCACTCCATCTGAAGAAAAGATAAATCCGTTTTTAACCGAATGTTAAAAGACGGCTGATAGAAAACTGGAAACTGGTAACTTCCAAAAGTGATCCTGAAACGAATTTCAGGACAACCCCGAATCTGTATAAATATACCCGCATTTGTATTACAACCGAATACAAATGCAACTGAGACAAAGATATTATACCTACTCAATATAATACTCGGATCCGGCTTAAACCAAAGCCGACCAGTATCATCTGTCCGAAAATCGACACGTGCGTAAACGCACGTGCATTTTCCGAACCCTGCCATAAAACCATACGGCCTCTACAACCTTTCGCCCGAACTTGGGAAACTGTCTGTGGGGGACTCTAATGACTCGTCAGCACCCTGGCAGTGGGTTTAACCACAAACCGTCAGCGGCACTAGCTATGCGTAACGGCTGCCCACGGACTGACCTCAAGGGTGGCCGAGGAGCGAACTCAAGGGAGACCGATGAGCGAACTCCTCCGAAAACCCTACTGAGCCTAACAGTGACAATGTATATACAGTCCGGTCCGTTCGTCTATGAGTATCGCATATCCGCCTAGGGGGCTAGTAACGTCAGACCCCCAATAGCAGTATAAGTCATGTCGGAGTGAAGCCCAATAACACCCTGAGATACTACTGGAGTACCTACCAGTAAATCTCCTGCCACGGCCGTGGGCTTTGTGTAATGGCTCTCCTAGACACAGCACGATCTCGCCCCCAATACCGGGAGAGACGAATCCCCTGCCGATCCGCTCACGTGCCTCCATATGGCTCGGGACTGTACCCAAAAACTACCTGTTTGCACGACTCCTTTGAGCCGTGGTAGGGTAGAAATCAAAGCACAGTGGGAACTCACACGAGACAAATGACGACCTCAGGTCGATGAACTAACCTGTACACATGTCACCAGGGAACTGCTATCTGACAGTAGATATAATACTAACTAGCAGATTCCCGGCGAGTCCTGTCCGGTGTACTCATAACCCAATGAGCACCTGTATACATCTTAGGTGATCCAACTGACACCAGTGGCTTGTGAGACCGGCCACCGCCCCTCGTCGGGGTCTCGACTGTACACACTAGTCTACTCCGGAGTATCGATGCCCTATCTCGAAACTCCCACGACTAGGGACCACAATTAAGGATATGCATATAAACTACCCAACTCTCACGTATATGATCGCCATCATACTGTTGGTAGTAAAGCAAGATCCTAAGGGCTCTATCAAAGTGTAACATGCACACGACTGATAAAGGCAAACCAGATAGCATACTATCATCTCGAGTAAGACTGTCCTACCGGGATAGGTCCTCCGCAATCATTGCAATCACGTACCTGCGATCCAATAATTGACTATGAGGGCACTATCTCCAACATTACCGACGGGAAGGATTCCACCTCCACCAGGTGCGAATAACCCGAACCAGCCGCCTGTTGAAGCGCCCGCACGAGTTGCGCTCCAGGACCTCTTCTACCCCATCCGCACTTCTTTACCCACTTGTCTTTCACCCCCACCGGCAAATGGGGACAATTTTGAGATTAAACCACATTTCATCAATATGCTGCCGAAATTTCACGGTTTGGAAACTGAAGACGCATATATCTTTATTAATAAATTCCAAAATGTGTGCACAATGATGAAAACGACCCAATTGAGTGATGACGCTATAAGGCTAAGGGTCATTCCTTTCACCTTATGTGACCTAGCCGAGAAGTGACTATATAGCACCGCATCACATTCCATAAGAAATTGGGATGAGTTTGTGAAGGCTTTTCTGAAAAAGTTCTATCCTCACCATAAAACTGCCAGAATTCGAAATGAAATAATTCAATTTTCACAACTTCCTTCCGAACCATTCTGGAAGTGCTTCGAGAGATTCAAGGACCTATTAGTTCAATGCCCTCACCATGGGATAGAAAGTTGGCAACTTTGCCAAACATTATACGAGGGATTGAACTCGGCAACGAAGCAGTTGCTAGAAACCATCTGTCAAGGTCATTTTCTCTCTAAGTCTAATGATGAGGCATGGCAGTTTCTCGAGGATCTTAGTGAGCAGAAAATACAGTGGGAGAGCACAAAGACCACATCAGCTTCTAGTGGTCAATCTAGGGCAGGCATACATCAAATAGAGATGTCGATTGCTATGAAGGCCGAGATGGCCGCTCTTACGAAAAAGCTAGAAGCGATCGAGACCAAAATCTCGTCGTCTTCTCCTGCCCCTGCTATGCCCCCACGTACTGTCTGTGCTTGTTGTGCGGATCCATCGCACCTGACTGAAGAGTGTCCTTATAATGCATCTACACAAGGACAGGATCAAGTCAATGCTGCATTCCAGCAACGACAAAGGAACGATCCGTATTCTTCAACGTATAATCCGGGGTGGAGGAGTCACCCAAATTTCGCTTGGAACCAAAATCAACAATTCCAAGGAAATAATAATAATTTTCAAAGACCTCCTCCACCACAACAACAACAAGCACCCTCGCAAACTCAATATCAACCGCAACAATTTCAACAACAACCTTACCCTAATCAGGTGAACAACTTTGTGCCGAACAATGCGTACCAGCCAAACAATTATGTTCAACCTAATAATGATAAGGTTAGCTCGCTCGAAAGAAGTCTAGATGCGTTCCTTAAGCAATCTACACAGTCTACAGCAAGACTTGAGACTTCTATTCAAACTTTAGTGCAAAATAGTGCCTCCCATGATCAGAGTATCAAATCTATAGAAGCACAAATTGCACAACTCAATGCAGCTTTGAGCGAGCGCGAAAAAGGAAAACTCCCGTCTCAACCGTTGCCCAACCCCGGTCACGCACATGCTGCACACAATCAGCAAAATCATAACGTAAATGCGGTGACCACGTTGAGATCGGGAAAAGTGTTGCGGAACAATGTGGGCATTAACAATGACACCCCTGCCGGTGGGTCTTCTTCATCTTCTTCACCATCTTCTTCCTCTTTAGAGCCTATTCTCCACCCTTCACATGGCTCTACCTCTTCTAGCTTGAACGGACCTAATTCTCACGACATGAACACATCTACACGAGGTACCGTTCCAACTCGACAATCTGATCCACAAAAATTGGACTCAACCACTTTTCAAAATGTTCCTTTTCCTAATCGGTTGAGATCCAATAAACCAACTCCTCAAATGGAAAAGATTGTCGAGTTGTTCAAGCAGGTTAGCATAAACATCCCTCTTTTGGATGCAGTTCAGCAAGTTCCTTCATATGCCAAAATTTTAAAGGACTTGTGCACCAAAAAGAGGAAGTCGCAAGTGCCAAAGAAAGTTTTTGTGGCTAGTGCTATTAGTGATGCTCTTGTAAATTCCCTTCCCCCAAAACAAAAGGACCCCGGGTGTCCTACCATTTCGATAACAATTGGGGACAAGAATATCAATAGAGCACTATTAGATCTTGGCGCGAGCGTCAATTTGCTACCTTATTCTGTGTACGAGCAATTGGGCGTTAGAGAGCTTAAGCCCACTCACTGTACTCTCCAAATGGCCGACCGGTCAATAACTCATCCTAGGGGAGAGCTGGAGGATGTGTTAATAAGAGTAGGGGATTTCATTTTCCCCGTTGACTTTATAGTGATGGATACACAACCTGTTGCAAACCCCCGGAACCAAATTCCGGTAATTCTAGGTCGACCATTTTTGGCTACTTCCAACGCTGTGATCAATTGTCGTAATGGTTCAATGAACCTATCTTTCGGCAATATGACAATTGAGCTCAATATTTTCAAGTTAGGAAGTCAGCCTACTGAGCCCAATGCTAGCGTACTTGACGTTTGCTCGATCAATGAGATCGCGGAGGAGGACTGTGAGTTCGAGAATTTTTTATTCGACCACAGCAATGTTAACGCCACTAGTGCGTTCCTCCTAGAATCCGACTCAGCTTTCGCGGCGGATAACGATTTTGAATGTTTTACATTCGTCGACGACTTCGAAGACTCATCACCTGATTTGGAGTCTTTTGCTTTTGCGGATGAGTTAGTAGAACCATCCGACACTGTTGCGTACACTCGGTACGAACCTTTGATGGAATCATTCGAGTTTGAAACAACTACCCCATTGTTACCATCTATTGTTTCACCCCCTAAACTCGAATTAAAGCTTTTGCCGACACACCTAAAATATGCATATCTAGGTGATAATGAGACCTTACCTGTCATTATATCAACTTCTCTAGCTCTTGAGCAAGAGAAGGCTCTCTTGACAGTCTTACTTAATAATCGGCAAGCTTTCGGCTGGTCTATGGCGGACATTAAGGGGATTAGTCCCCTCATAGTCGAACATCATATACACTTAATGGATGATGCCAAGCCAGCACGAGATCCACAAAGGCGCCTCAACCCCATCATGAAAGAGGCGGTTAAGAAGGAAATTGTCAAATGTCTGGATAGCGGTATCATTTACCCTATCTCGGATAGCCAATGGGTTAGCCCAATCCACGTCGTGCCCAAGAAATCGGGCATTACGGTCATTACAAACGAGGCAAATGAGTTGATTCCCACTCGCACCCAAACTGGGTGGCGAGTCTGCATAGACTATCGGAAACTCAACGCCGCAACAAGGAAGGACCACTTTCCCTTACCTTTCATTGACCAAATGCTCGAGCGATTGGCAGGGCACGAGTTCTATTGTTTTCTTGATGGCTATTCCGGTTACAATCAAGTCCCCATCGCCAAAGAGGACCAAGACAAGACAACATTCACTTGTCCCTTTGGCACTTTTGCTTATCGTCGCATGCCCTTTGGGTTATGCAACGCACCCGCGACATTTCAGCGGTGTATGATGGGGATCTTTTCAGACATGGTTGAAAAGTTCTTGGAGATTTTTATGGACGATTTCTCCATCTTTGGCGACTCCTTCGACGAGTGTTTACGCCATCTTGACGCTGTTCTTACCCGCTGCAGGGATAAGAACCTAACATTAAATTGGGAGAAGTGCCATTTCATGGTGCAAGAGGGCATTGTTCTAGGACATGTCATTTCGCAAAACGGCATCGAGGTAGACAGGGCTAAAATCGAAGTGATTTCTAACCTACCTCCCCCAAAGTGCGTCAAAGATATCAGAGCCTTCCTTGGCCACGCCGGTTTTTACAGACGGTTTATCAAGGACTTCAGCAAGATTGCTAGACCCTTGACTCTCTTACTGGCCAAGGACACGACCTTCGCTTTTGACTCCACATGCACTGAAGCATTCGAGTCTTTAAAAAATTCACTCATCACTGCGCCCATCCTTTCATCTCCCGACTGGACGCACCCTTTTGAAATCATGTGCGACGCATCAGACTTTGCTATTGGTGCTGTTCTTGGACAGCACATTAATAAAATGCCGCACGTGATTTATTATGCCAGCCGAACACTAAATGAGGCCCAACTTAATTACACAACAACAGAGAAAGAATTTTTAGCTGTTGTGTTCGCACTCGAAAAATTTCGGCCTTATTTAATCGGCTCTCCAGTCGTTGTTTATACTGATCATGCGGCTCTTCGCCACCTCTTTGCGAAGAAGGATGCAAAGTCTAGGTTAATACGTTGGATCCTTTTATTGCAAGAATTTGACCTTGTCATTAAGGACAAAAAGGGATGTGAAAACGTAGTAGCTGATCACCTATCACGACTCCCCTCTTCGCCCACGCTCGATCTTCCAATCTCTGACGTTTTTCCCGACGAACAGCTCTTGACTGTTTCTTGCGAACCATGGTTCGCCGATATTGTAAATTATTTAGCCACCGGCCTGATTCCTAATGATTGGTCGAAACAGGATAAGCTTCGATTTTTGTCCCAAGTAAAGCATTTTTACTGGGATGAACCCTATCTTTTCAAATACTGTTCCGACCAAATCATTCGTCGGTGTGTGCCCGAGAGTGAGGTCAAGAGCGTGCTGTCTTTCTGCCATGATCAAGCATGTGGCGGGCACTTTGGCCCAAAGAAGACAGCCGAAAAAGTTTTGCAGTGTGGTTTCTATTGGCCACGACTCTTCAAGGATGCATTTGAATACTGCAAAACTTGCTCCCGGTGCCAACATTTGGGCCGGATTTCGCGGAGAAACGAAATGCCACTCCAACCCATTTTGGTAGTGGACATTTTTGATGTTTGGGGTATAGATTTCATGGGACCATTTCCTAACTCTTTTGGAAATGTGTATATTCTGTTGGCGGTTGACTACGTTTCTAAATGGGTCGGGGCTGTGCCCAGTCGAACGAACGATAATAAAATTGTCGTTCGATTCCTTAAAGAACACATATTTTCTCGATTCGGGCACCCTCGGGCGATTATAAGTGATAATGGTTCTCATTTCTGCAATAGGACCTTTGAGTCCTTGATGCGTAAATACTCTATCACCCACAAATTGTCAACGCCATATCACCCCCAAACATGTGGGCAAGCCGAGGTTTCAAATCGGCAAATAAAGCAAATTTTGGAGAAAACGATTTCTAAAAACCGTAAGGATTGGTCGCTTAAATTGATAGATGCACTATGGGCTTTCCGTACTGCATATAAGACCGATCTGGGTATGTCTCCATACCGGCTTGTGTACGGGAAGGCTTGCCACCTCCCAGTGGAGATCGAGCACAAATCTTTCTGGGCTATAAAAGAGCTAAATTTGTCTTTAGGAGATGCGGGCAGCAACAGAAAGCTGCAATTGAATGAGTTGGAGGAGCTAAGGGATGAGGCATATGATAATGCCATAACTGCTAAAAACCGAGCCAAGGTGTTCCACGATAAACACCTTTTACGAAAGACTTTTGAACCTGGTCAACAGGTTCTACTTTATGACACTCGGTTACATTTTCATCCTGGTAAGCTCAGGTCCAGATGGAGAGGACCTTTTGTAGTCCGCACCGTTTATCCGCACGGTGCGGTTGATCTTGAGAACCCTGAAGACGGTACCTTATTTAAGGTAAACGGGCATCGACTAAAACCGTTCTTCACTGCGGATCCTTCGGAGGAGCTCCTGTTTTTGCAGGAGCCGATTTACACTGATTGATCTTCCTCCGCTTTCACCCCAAACTTTGTTTCCCAATGACACTATTTCAAATAAGTTTGGGGTGTGTATATCATTTGTATGTATATTTCCAAAATACCATAAAAAATACATAAATATTAAAATAAAAAAAATAATTAAAAAAAAAAATTTGGACCAAATTGCAAATTTGCAGATTACACGCTGTTTTTACAAATAAAACCCTCGTCTTATAGGGTGTTTTGTGTAAATAACCCTATCAACCCCTATTTAAATGAACTGAGCCCCCCTCTATTGTTCACCCTAAAACATTTTCTCCTCATAAAACGTTCACGCTCACGAGCGCGACGTGGGGCCGGGCAGTGAGGGCACTGCTTTGCTCAAGTTTGGGGGTATTAGAGGTGATGTATATAGTTATCCTTGCATTGCATATTGTATATATCTTTGTTTTCCTTTTGCATAGTTAATTTCTGCATTGCATTTTTATAAAAATCATAAAAATTTGAAAATTTGAAAAAAAAATAAAAAATTAGAAAACTGAAAAACCCATAAAAAATTGAAAAAATGTTAAAAATTATTGTATTCAATTTTGGTTAGTTGACTTGAGTTGATAAAAAGGTTAACTGGCTAGGAACAACTAGATCTTAGACTTAGTAAATTAAAAACCCTAAAAATAACCTTCCTTAAAGTTTAACGATAGAAAGTATATGTCTTTGTAGGTTATCTAGAAATAGGCAAATTTTGGGTTCAGTTCTTGGGCCAAGTCGAAACGAAGGAAAAGTATTAAAACTTTTATTAGAGTATAAGTTTGAAAAATAGTTCCTAGCTTAAGTCTAGTTTCTGAAAACATGTACCCTACAAAATGCACAAACACGCACCTTGAAACTTGGATTAGTAGAAGAGACCTTGAAATACTCTTGTCTAAAGTCCTTAGCACAATGAAAAAGAAAAAAAAAGGGGTGGATATAGAAAAATGGACACTGGTTTTTGTGATTACTTAAGGCTGTAAAAATAGAAAAATATTTAGCGAGGGTGCTTCATCACCTAGTGCCTTAGACCAACTGGTTTGGGAGCCACTGCTAAAAGCCTTGGGTGTTGCAAAACTAGGAAGTATGCTTTAAAACGCTAACGCATCTTGTAATCGGTTGTTGGTACCTCAAGAAGTATTAACAGTCGCATGAAGGATGTGAAAGCGAAGTCTCACAAGTGCTTTGGACAATGGACGGGAGTACGATTGCTTGATTTGAATTTCCAAGTGTAGGGGTGATACTTACACACACGTAGGGATATGTGATTGGAGTTTAGATAAGAGAAAGGAATGAAGAATAGAACTTGTGTCTTTAATAGAGTTGATAGAAATTCCTAAGTGGAGATGAAACTCTAGAAGGAAAACTTAAGAAATGCCGAAAGCTAGGTAATTCTACAGGATATATGTAATCTTAAGTTAAATAATGAGGAAGTGTGAAGAATACGGGTGGATAATTTGCGAGTTAAAAGATAATAGAATTCCTTGTTAGAAAACCTAATTGGAGAACAAAAGTCAATGGGCCGAGTTGATAGGATTTTGTGGGTGTAATCCGCTGAAAACCCTCAGGAGACAACACTCCTCCTACTAGGGATACCTAGAGGTTTAACGGCTTGTTGCACGAGCTCAGTGCAATCGCGTTTCCCTGCGAAAGTGCGGCTAGGTTAGGTTTTTATCAGAATAAAATAATAAGTTTGCTCGAGGACGAGCAAAAGGTAAGTTTGGGGGTATTTGTTCACATCATAATATTGCTATTCATACGCCCCACTTTCGTGCATTTTATAAGTAAACAGATGCTTTTGACGATCGTTTGTTGCATGTTGCAGGATACAGGTTTCTGGAGCAAATACAGTGAGAAAGACACAAAACAACGGTTAAAAGACCAATACAAATCTTCACTGAAAATCTGGAGTAGACTCAGAAGCCCAACAGAGGAAAGAAATAGAAAAAGACAAAGCCCAAGATGCCAAGAAACTAACCCCAAAGAATGAAAGCCCAAGTCCACAGTTTGGCCGCGGATCCGCGGCCAAACCCACGCTGGCGCCGCGGATCCGCGGCCATGTGGTGCCCGTGTCGGTGGAATTCTTCTGGCTGTTATGTCGGTGCAGATGTTAGGATTTTTAGGGGGTAAATCAGTAAATTCATGTCTACGAGAGTCTGTAACCCTAGCTTCACTAGTTACTTATAAATTGTAATCTAGATCTGTAAAAATGCTATGCCTCTTTATATTCAATAAAAGTGAGATTTGTTGGAGGAATCAAGAGCATCATCTTCTTCTTGTAAGTCTTTAGTTTATTTAATTCCTGCCTTAGCATAATTGTTTTACTTGCCCTAGGAATCATTTAATTGCTAGTTAGCTAATTTTTAATCTGTCGTAAGATAACTATTTAAAATATAAAACACAAAAATGTTTCTTAATTATAATTCCCTAATGTGCGAGTAAAAATTCTCGCTCGTTAGGGTTAGGAACAAGGTAGTGAGTGAGAGACGGATGTCTCTCACCTCCTTCAATGTCAACTTATTTTTAAAAACGAAACCTTCATGCACACATATACGATCCGCCCCCTACGGCACCCTACCTACAAGGTAACGGTGTTCCGTAGTATAAAAGGCCGGACTTATATGATGTCCATGAAGATCACATCAATGAATAAGAAAAGACGGACAAGGTTCTAGAGGAAGAAACTTTGTTTCTTCCCGATCATCCTAATCCCTTTTCCTATTGATTGTTGTGATTTTCCTAAAAGCTTAAATCACGGCATTGAAAGAGGTGAACACATTGATCTCAACACACCTACCTTCGACCTAACCCTAATGAGTTCTTTCTCATCACATAAATTCGTCTTAAACTCAATCGATAAAAACCAAACAACGATTTGAATCAACTCGTTATAACACAAAATCAGAAACTAACACATCCCTGCGGATCGACCCGTATTCACCGGCTAGCTGCGAAGCGACGCCGTTTCTGATTACGGTAAACTACAAATTTTTGGATTAATCAGTCCCTAAACTGGAACATGGACCACTACGTCCCTAAACTGGAACAATAGAGCCTCCAAATGCTCTCTTACCGGATCTAAACGGTCCTGTTTAAGTTGATCTTATCCCCAAACACGGCTAACGTATCCTTAAACACTCAAATGGACTATAAAATTCCAAATCAACTCTGGTTCGAAGGTACATCTCTGAACTCCTCTGACACCTATCGTTGTAATCCTTCAACGACGTCAGAGAGGTGACGAGTCCTGACGGCCATATAATAAACGGATCACCACGTTAAGTTGATCTTAGTCTCAAACAGGACTAACGTATCCTTAACGAACGTTTAAGTTAATCTTAGCCCCAAGCACGGCTAACGTATCCTTAAACTAAAAAAAAAATATCAAACCCAAATCTAAGTAAATACGGATTTGGACTAATCCACGTCCTACGGGCGACGGCATTACTCAGTCTCCGTATACAATCCACGGGCAACCATATACAAAACAAACACACACGACACGAAGTGAAATTCTGGAGAAGGAGAAAGTGGTTACCGTGATGCGGTAGCGTAATTAACTGCAGGGGCTTGCGCCTGCAGGGAAGAGCATCCCCACAATCAAAAACCCCTCAAGCGAGGGGGAATCTGATGAAGTCTGCTACATCGGCCGCATCCGTCTAAACCTCCGATACAGGGTGCCATAAATCAACTTGGCATCTTCGGAAAGGTGGACGGATAAAACCATATAGCATCTGCCCCGAATCTCAGGCAAGACGTTTATCGCGTCTCCGCCGCGTCATTTGGAGGGGAACAGATTCTGGCACGCCCGGTGGGACCTTTTCCTCTTTCCACTCCACACTTCGTGTGTCGTGTTCGCGAACAAATCGCGGTTTGCTGTGGTTGCCTGTGGATTCAAGGTATTAAGATTTGGTGTCTTGCTCCGTGCAGAAAACAGAAGATCGATGGCTTCGAACTGCACTACCCGCAACTGCAACTCTCGCCCCGTCCCTACTGGAGGAGTGACTTATGGGCCTCAAGCGGTCTCCCTTTTCAAGATGCCAGTGGAGAAGGTAACTCAAGCCACTGCTGGACTATTCTTCGGGACCCTGCTCCCACCAATGAGATTCAATGCCATGATGACGTTGCAAGAAGCTCCGAAGAAGTCGGTCTTTGATCGGCTTGCAACTACTGCAACCCCTCTCAACGGGTCGTCCAGCTCCAATACTTCAGTTTTCAACAGACTGGGCCAAAAAGTCTACAAGCCCGCGATACCCGAAGCGGCCATCCCAAAACGGATAGCCATCTCGGCTCAAACGGACGAAATCATTGGAAAGGCTCCTCCTTCCGAGAAGTCAGTTTTTACAAGGCTGGTTATTCCGGTTACTGCTCCAGGCGAGGTCCTCAAAGCTGCTTCCCCTACCCAGAGCAGGGGGCATGAAGAAGCTTATCTAACAATGGAGGTGACTCCATCCGCAAGACACGCTCGACGTCGCCACTGGCGCCGAGCGAGGAAGGCTAGGGGCAATTCCCCCTTTGGGATAACTCCGCCAGCTCCAATGGTGGGGATCGATGCTGCTGTTCCAACCGGGAACAGCTTTGAACTGCTGAATACGGTGCGAAGAAACTCTCCTACTGCGGTATTGAAACGAACTCCTTCACCTGTGGAGAATGCTCCAGAGAAAAAACTAGAGCAGCCCCCTCAACGGCTGTCCTCTAAAATCTACAAGGTCTGGCATCAAGTCCAAGAGTCAGTGATCGATCAAGACTACCTCCGCCGACAGAAAAAGATGAAGGTGCGGCAGGAGAAGGATTACTCTGTCAAGCCACAAAAAGAAAAAGCTACTTGGGTGCCCACTACAACGGCCCCCTCGACTCCAATCACTCAAAAAAGGAGGCCACAAAAAGCCCCTGCGTCTTTGGCAAATCGCAAAGACACCGAACACAAACGCCCCAAGTCTGGGGGCATGGTGGTGCACACCGTTTATATGGCTTCTGGAAAGGAGGAAAGTCGTGCTTCGACGGGTCACCGACCGCTCACCCGATCCGTGACAAAAGCCCAGGAGCAGCAACAGAAGCTTCAGAAAATGATGACTGTGATGGCTGCACTTACCGAACCGAAAGAAAACTCAGAAGTATCATCAGAACAGCGGCACGAACAAGAAACCGATGCTGACTTTTTACGCAGAGTCCTCGAAAGGAGGGACAAAGAAGCTGCAGAGCAAGTGGCTAACATAAAACAGATGGCGCTCCTCTTCCAAGATATGGTAGGGATGATGTTACAGCCGGACCCTTCTGCTGAAGATCCTCCGATCGTCCTTGAAGACGACAGGGGAGAAACGTCAAATCCTCCGCCGGCTCTGTCAACAGCCAAGGAGGAGGCAATCTCCAAAGTTGACCTGGACGAATATATAGCTCAGCAGATCCGGGTTCATCAGGCGAATGAAACGGCTGGGCAAATTGCTAGAACCGGACGACCGTATCCGAGCTGGTACGACCAAATCAGTTACCCGCCGGGATATACGATCCCTAAATTCCACGTATATAAAGGGACAGGGAATCCGCATCAGCATGTCGCTCAATTCAGGGCCTTATGCGGCAATACTGGAGGCGATGACAAGTTGTTGCTACGCCAATTCGTCGGCAGCTTAGCAGAAACAGCCTTTGAATGGTATTCAGAACTACCTAACGACTCTGTCAAAATATTTACGGAGATGGAGCTGCTGTTTATACAAAGATTCGCGAGTGCTAGTGAACGCACCCCAATAACAGCACTAATAAATGCCAGAATAAGGTCAGGCGAAACGTGGGTCCAATACACAACACGATGGCGAACCTATGGTCGAAATGCGAACAACGCATAGAAGAGGTACCTGCAGTAGGCATGTTTGTGGGCACTCTCGATCCTCAGGCGACCATCTCGCAATTCATGATGTTCTTCAGGCCGACCACCTTCCAGGCCTTGATCGACAAATTAGCCCAAATGGACCAGACGGGCCATGGACCGTCTCATCCAAAACCAGATTCCCGAAATGAGAAAGGAAAAGGGAAAGCGATCGTCGTCGCCAATGCTCAGCAACAGTCGAACAACTCAAAGCCGGTCGTTCGCCAAAACAACGTGCGTCCACACCCATCGCTCGAAGAGAGGCTAGGACGTCCTTACTCATTTCCTCAGAATAAAACGAGAAGACTGTTCGAGCTGGCAGTGCGCAATAGACTCATTAATCTGCCGAGTCCAAAGCGTCTGTCACAGCCAGGCGATCTTAATAATCCCAATTATTGCCCTTACCACCAAACGGTAAGTCACCCGATTGAGGATTGTTTCATCTTTAAGGGATGGATCGAGGATCAGTACCTACAAGGCAAGTTCGCGCTGTCGGAAAACTGGAAAGTAAACCCACCACAGCCGCACTCTCCAAAGAAGACGGACACGCCGGGGGCAACTTGTTCTTTTGTCGGGGGTGAAAACGATGGAGAAAACTCATCAGATGAATCCGAAGACTACGTAGAGACTTGTCATGTGATTTCTCATTCACTGACGGATGATGAGGAGGCTCCTTGCGCTGAGAAATCAATGGCGAACCCTGAGCCGAAGATTCTACAGCCATCAGACGAGTTGATCAATGTCTTCCTAAATGAAATTCATCTGAAAGCAAAAGCCAATCAAGAGCGTGAAATGGACATACTGGAAAGAGCCAAGGCATTCCCGTCAAATCAAAAGCCATCCACTGCGGGTAAAAACAAATTCAAGATGAGAAAAAGGTTCGCCAAAGCTCTATCAGTAGGAATGAAGCTACCGCCCTCTGAAGAAAATACTCTCGTTGAGGTAGAGATGCACCCTAATTTCTGTTTATATCATCAGAAGATCATACATCCTACCGAAGACTGCGAATCCTTTAGCTGTTGGTGGCAAGGGTATGTCGCTCAAAAGCAACACTTTGACAGGATGAAATGTGAAGCTCGTAGACACCAAAAAAATGCGATAGATGAGTGCAAAAGAGCCGCCGACGATTGTCATATAGCCGACTCCAAGGGATTATAAATCATCACCTTTGGAAGCGACTCTGACGAAGAAGCTACCCCCAACCCTTCTCTCGGGGAATCTATTTCAAAAATAAAGGAATTGAAGAGCTGCGAGAACGTTCAGCCGTGCAATCGCACACTATTCGGAAAAAATCCTGGCCCCGCAAACAACGGAGCAAACAAAAAGGATAAAGGAAAAGGAAAAACGGCCTTCGTCGCCAGCGCTCAACAACAATCAAGTGACCCTAGACCGGTTGCTCGCCAAAGCAACAAGAGGAAACCCCTCCAGGAAAAGTTGAAACGTCCTTACTCGTTTCCGCAAGATAAAACAAGGGGACTATTCGAGCTGGCAGTGTGCGACAGACTCATCAATCTGCCGAGTCCAAAACGTCCGTTGCGGCCAGGCGATGTTAATAATACTAATTATTGCCCTTACCACCAAACAGTAGGTCACCTGATCGAGGACTGCTACGTCTTCAAAAACTGGGTTGAAGACCAATACCAACAGGGCGAGTTTGCGCTATCTGAAAACTGGAAGGTGAGTCCGCCACAACCGCACGCTCCGAGAAAGATGGATACGCCAGGGGCATCATGCTCATTCATGAGGAAGGACCCATAGACCGAAAAGTCAATAAACTAGATATTCGCCTCGAATACGGCGACACCGGACCGAAACGTCCTTAAACTAATGATGGACCGCAATATCCTAAAACTTGCAAACGACCGAAACGTCTTTAAACTACTACCGCAGCATCCTTAGGCTGACAAGATGAATAAATAAAAAAAAATAAAAAATAAAAAAAATAAATATAAAAAAATATAATAAACGGTATGTCCATAAGCAAAATGGGCACGGATGAAAACCCGAAAGGGCTTCGTGAGTAAAAATAGCAGGACTACCGGCGAGTGTTCGTGAAAACCCGAAAGGGCACGACCTCGTAAAAAAAAGAAGAGAATAAAAAGAATAAAAAAAAAGACGGTATGTCCATAAGCGAAATGGGCACAGATAAAAACCCGAAAGGGCTCCGTGAGTAAAAACAGCAGGGCTACCGGCGAGTGTTTGTGAAAACCCGAAAGGGCGCAACCTCGTTAAAAGACACTTATAAGGTCCCCTCGACCTTGTAAGGAGAAACCACCCGCGTGAGATCCTTACGACTCACAAGGAAGCAGCACACTTAGGGATCCCCACGATTCCTAAGGAGAAAATACACTTGCGAGATCCTCACGACTCGTCTGGAGAACTCTCTTATGGGACCCTCACGGCTCATAAGATTTGAAAGTCTTTAAGTTATAGAGACCTAAACCTGTGCTTAAGCAACCCCCACAACTTTCTTTATTTCCCTACAAGTGGCTCAATACTGACCCTTGTATACAATCCACGGGCGCGAATAAACATTTCCCTGACCAAGTTCCATCCGTGACCGGGGATATGTACGCCTGATGAACAACCCTTATAAGTCCTCTCGACTTACAAGGAGAAAACCCTCTTGTAGGATCCTTACGACTTACAGAGGAACATACACTTAGGAATCCTCACGACTCCTAAGGAGAAAATACACCTACGAGATCCTCACGACTTGTAGGGAGAAATACCTTTGTGAGACCCTTACGGCTCATGAAGTTAAAAGCCTTAGTCGACAGGACCTTAACCCTGTTCGCTAAGCCACCTTTGATCAACATCGATGAAGGCAAATGATGATTCGCTCCTGGCAATATCCCAGTTATAGCGGTACTGATGCCGAAATCGATGTCTAAATTCAGGTTTACGGTGAAAAGCCGGTAGGCCGCACATGCATGCGAAATAGCTGAAATGATAAGGCAACTTGCAATAAAAAGCAGCAAGTAAAAACGTATGCATACAAAATAGCCGAAATGATTGGGCAACTCGCAATAAAAAAACAGTGAGTGAAAATAAAATAAATAGCCGAAATGATTGGGCACCGCGAAAAATAGCCGAAATGATTGGGCAATCGCGACCTTCGCGATATAAAAGCTAAAATGATAAAGCATCGCGGAAATAAAATAATAATAATAAAAAAAAATGATGATGAATGAAACTTCTGCCCTACAGATTAGATCACATCGATTCCTGTATACAATCCAGGGGCACAAACAAAGAGGGAACCATATCTTCCCAACAGGCTCCACAAAAAAAAGCGAAGCCAAATTTCGACGGTTCACAGACAACCTAGAAACCATCTCAGCATTCGTCTCGTTACAGCAGATGAGATGTCAATAAAGGCGTTCCTTCGCAGTCCATCAAGATGCAGATACAACGCCAACAAAAGACCGTGCGGTCGAAACAAAACGGAGCCACGGTAAAATTCCAGCTCCACCCCGACGTTCGTTCCGATACAGCAGGCGAGTTGTCATCCCAGCGTTCTCCCTCCAGCAGGATTCAGACGCGACAATCAAAAAAACGGAGCCACGGAAAAATTCCAGCTCCACCCCAACGTTCGTTTCGATACAGCAGATGAGACGTCACCCCAGCGTTCTCCCTCCAGCAGGATTCAGACAAGACAATCAAACAAACGGAGCCACGGCAAAATTCCAGCTCCACCCCGACGTTCGTTTCGATACAGAAGACGAGTTGTCACCCCAGCGTTCTCCCTCCAGTAGGATTCAAGCGCGACAATCAAACAAACGGAGCCACGGCAAAATTCCAGCTCCACCCCGACGTTCGTTTCGATACAGCAGACGAGTTGTTACCCCAGCGTTCTCTCTCCATTAGGATTCAGGCGCGACAATCAAACAAACGGAGCCACGGCAAAATTCTAGCTCCACCCCGACGTTCGTTTCGATACAGCAGACGAGTTGTCACCCCAGCGTTCTTCCTCCAGCGGGATTCGGACGCGACAATCAAACAAACGGAGCCACGGAAAAATCCCTAGTTCCAAACCTCAACGGTTCACCAGTAACCCAAAGACAACCGCGACATTCATCTCGATACAGCAGACGCGATGCCAGCAAAACGAAGTAAAGGCCAAATTCCTAGCTTCAGGGTCTTGACGGCAACTCACATAAAACCTGAAAGACTATCGGAGATCATCCCACACCAGCGCGGAGTGGTTATGAGTCATCGGGGCTCGCCAAAATGAGCCTAACCTCAAGTAAAAAGCGGCATGGCAAATTCCTAACGCTTGCTCTTCCGACGGTCAAACTGCCTCGGAAGATTGCTTGAAGACGTCTTGTCCAGCCTCCGAAGGGATCAGAGACACGGCAGTCGCAGGGCTACTCGAACAACACGATTGCCTATCGAGGACTATATCAGCTTATGCGACGGTACGATGGCCAAAACCCTAAGTACCACCGACCTTAACGGGCTTCTATCATAAAGAGCAGAGGTTAAATGCGACGTTAGGATGTTCTTGCGAGAAACGCTCGATTCGTCTCGGCTTGTGAGGAAATTGATGTCTTTGCGAGAAATTCTTGAGGCGGCTTGACTCGTGAGATAAAGCCTTAGGCAGTGGGCATAAAAGAAGCCTGTTTCCTAAGCACTGGGACCCCGCAAGTTGGCCCAAAACTGTCTCTTGCATACCATGCACGGGTCTCACTCTCCAACGTCGAATTTCGACAAAGAGGGAAAACAACCGCTTACGGGCCCTCTCGACTCGTAAGAGGGAAAAATTCTCTTATAGGATCCTTACGACTTACAAGAGAAAACCACACTTAGGAATCCTCACGACTCCTAAGGAGAAAAACCCACTTACGAGATCCTCTCGATCCGTAGGGAGAAAAGTCTCTACGAGACCCTCACGACTCATAGAGTTGAAAAGTCTTAGGCAGCAGATCTGAACCTGCGGCCTAAGCCATCGCTATTTCTTGAGGAAATCAAGATGCTTGCTCTAATCATCCATCATCCATGTTTACTAAGGTGGCATGTTGAGAATAAAAGAAAGAAAAGGCGGAGAAATGACACATGACATTACAGAAAATGTGTATCTTTTATTCATAAACTTGATTGGGTACAGGATACATTATGTTAAAGAATGAAAAAATATATATACACATTTTTTATCTACAAGTACAAACGATACAAAGAGGGATATCTACTGAGGAGGAAGTGTCTTTAGTAAATTCACAAGCTGCTCTCGCACTTCCTTCAGCGCCTCCTCCTGGGTGACAGCCGCAGCCACCTCCGCCTCCACCTAGGCCCGCTGCTGTAAGAACGATGAAAGTTGCTCCTCCGCCGCCTTCTGGGCTGCTTCCTGGCTGGGTGCATCTCGCTCGACAACGTCAAGTTGTTGCCTCAATGATAACCCTTCAGAAAGATATTGCAGAAGGCCCTCAAAGACAACCTTCAGCCGTGCGGCATTGGCCTCCACCCGAGCATGCAGTTGGGCAGACTTGCTCGAAGTCTCAC
Organism: Agapanthus africanus; assembly: GCA_030015575.1. NCBI lineage: Eukaryota > Viridiplantae > Streptophyta > Magnoliopsida > Asparagales > Amaryllidaceae > Agapanthus > Agapanthus africanus. Next base: position 187,645,214 of record CM057341.1, read on the forward strand.
CGCGCTCCTTACGCCTTGAAATGACTTCTAGTTCGAGGTGGCGGAAGTAAGAAGCGCTCTGCTCAATCCACGCTGTTCTTTGATTGCTGGCAGCCAAGGTCTCGGGAGCGGGACGCAGCGATTCCAACTGATACAGGCGGGCCTCGATCTCTCTGCAATGGTTAACCCAAGATGCGATGATGCCCTCATCATGAAAGTTCACGAGTATTGCCAGCATCGGGTTAGCCACCGTAGCGAAGTCTGCGGCAGATGTAGGAGTTTCAACATCGAGTTCCTCGACGTAGTCACTCAACATGCGCAGGCTATTCGCGGCGCCTTTCGAAGACGGAATTCTCAGATAAGGACCCGCCGACATTGTAATACGAGGCTCGAAGGGCGCCGAGGCCGGAACGACAGCTGAAAAGAAACAGGATGCGATCAAATAACAGTACAGAAAATAAAGAGAGGGAAGTTATCAATGTGATATTCGCTGTACCAGTTGAGACAGGTGGCAAGGTCGGAAGGGCCGGTGGCGCAGCTGATCTTTTATCCCCTCCTTCAATCTGTAGCACTGCAGTCGAGATGAGAAAAAAGGGGTTAGAGGTAATTCCATCAATGAAAAAAGAAAGATGTCAATGGAAATCATACTCACCAACGCCACCAGGGGAAGAAGCAAGTTCGGGTGGGAAGGAGAAGTGTGGGAGCAACATCTGATATACATGATCAAAGAGCACTCCTGAAAAGACACAACAATATGACTTTAGTACACAAATTATACGTCTGAAGTATAGGATTAATAAATTGCAAACCCATACCTTCCAACATCTTAGATGGTATGAGAGAGGGTTGAGAGGTGACCACCGCCAAGGCAGTCGTTGAAGGCGCTCCCTCAAGCAGTGGGGCATCAGCGCTGGCTGCACCTACGTTACAAAAAAGGTGAACTTGTCAGAAAGGATTGTGAGGTAAAAAAAGACAGAAACCTGGGATTTACCTGATGAGCTACCGGCTGAAACGGAGGCGACTCCCTCCTCTATTGACATGAGGCCACCGCCCGTGGCCTCATCACCCGACGATGGGGACCGTCGTCGTTCTCGCGTGGCCAGGAGACGGCGGAAGATCGTAGACGGGGAGGGCAATGATCGGAGCATTGCCGGACTCTTGAGAGAGAGCGGCTGACTCTTCCCCAAGAGTCGTGCCCATCTCACCCGCTACTGCCTCGGGCTCCGCAATCTCCATCGGCTTATCCGCTGCCACCACGAGGCGGTCGGCCTCAAGCGCCTCATCCGCCAACACCCTGGGCTCAGTTATAATGATCATTTCATCTGCCACCACTTCAGGTTCGGCATCAATGACCTTCTCGGCTGCAGCCCCCTCAACCTCCACCTCACACTCCAAAGCCTCACCAACGTTGCCCACCGTCGGCTCGAGTTCGGCAGGTGCCGGCTCCTCTGCTTCCTTGGGTTCAACGGTCGACCTCCCCCTTGGTCGTACTTGGCCCTATAAGATAAAATATATAAGAACCGATGGCATTATAACTCTTACAACAAAATCTTGGGAGAAATATTACCTGAAGTGGATTTATCATTTGCGCTCCGAGCTGCGCGTGCCACTTGTCTGCGAGCAGTGGATAGGAGGGCGACAAGGGCCTCTTCGGAAAGAGTATCATCACGAGGGACGGTGCTGGGGCCCGCTCCCATAGCCAAGGCAGCCCTACGTGCCTTTGCTTCGCGCCTCGACCGCTTTCGTTCCTCCCGGGCTGTCGCAATGGACCTCTGTGATGCTTCCTTCAGGGCGTCATCGTCCTCGTTCAGAGATGCCTCCAGAGCCTTTAAGGCGTCTCTCATCGGCTCTTCAAGAAGAACCTCCTGCAGTAACCCTGGGGAAGCAGGAACATCGACAACTGGTAGAACATCTGCGTCACTTGGCGGGAGCGGCATTGAGGTTCCTATGATTAAAAGGGAAAGGTTAGATCGACCATAACACAAGGGAAATGAAAACTTGATGAATCGAAACTTACTAAGGCCCATGGACGCTCTAAGACGTTTCTCCTCCTGGAAAGTCTTCAGAGAAGCGGCAATGGCTTCTTCCTCAGTGATGCCTGTTGGAAGAAAGGAAAGAAAAGCGTTAGTCAAAAGCAATGAAGGAAATATGTTGCAATAAAGAAAATGCAACTAGTAGGTACCTGATTGCGCAAGCCTAGCTAGCCACGCGTCACGCCTTGCCAACCACGCTGAAGCTTCGAGAGCGGCCTCCAAATCTATATCGTCCGGCGGCGGCATGACTAATCCCTCGTTAGTCCCATATCCGATCAGGCCCTCGGCATAGGGAGCATGGGGTTCCTGACCGAACACGACGTCCGCGGCGAAGAGCGACTTCTTTTTCTTCTGCCCGCCAACCCTAGGTGCACGCGGGATCGACTTACGTTTAGCAGCCACCTTGGGACGGCGGGTCCCGATGTCTGCACCTACACCGGACTCCGGCGAGGCCACAACCACTATTTCCGCTGAAGGACAGGACGCTAGAGATGCATCTGCAATATCAGGGAGCGGCGATCCGTGTGGAGGACTTCACGCACGCGATGGCCCGGTTCTAACCTCTTTTAGGGGAGCAACTACTGGAGTCCTAGGAACCAAAGGAGCATTGCGGTCGCTGCCTGGAGGCGTACCCTTACGATCAACCAGCAGTCGCCTTTCCTCCTTTATAACGGCTCCTGTTGCATGATTGTACCAGTCTTTATATACATTAAGGAGTCGTGGAGCGCAGGCCGGCGTACTGATAAAAAAACGAAAACCCGTGTTCAGGCGCATGAAGTGATGTAACGCGTTCTCCATCCCTTCTTCATTGGCAGCAGGTTCCAGTAAGAAAGCTTCCAAGGGTACCCCTTGATCGTAGCCCAGTTGTTGGGCGAAACGATGCGGGTTATATCTCATGAAAATTGCCACACCGTCCTGCCTGAAGACTAGGAAGCCCAGTTGTTGGGCGAAACGATGAGGGTCTCCCGGGCCGTCAGAATTGAAGCTCCATCCTTAAAGGAGTCCTGTAATGGTCGCACCGCAGCGGTGGACGATTTTCCAATGGTCAATACCTTGTCGATGAAAGACATCCCGGCTCCAACGGTGTGAGGACGAAGCAATAAACCCCTGGCGTTCCGTGGTGACGGGGTCACGATTGATGCGCCAATCAGCTGTATGATGCGAGGGAAACCACACTTGTCGAAGAACGAGGGCCTTTTGTGCAGACCAAAGACACCCGCCGTGTGTAGCTCGAACCACGATACAAAGTAGTGCATCGGGAAGACCACGTGCAGTACCCCAGGATCATTAGCGTCCGCTGCTCGGCTAAGGCCATGATATAAATGCGCCAAGCCGGCGATCCCAACGGCCACCTTTACCCCGATAGACATCCGGTGGGCTGGGTAAAAAACAGAGGGCCGCATACGGTGAGAGTGCATTAGAATTGCAAACCAACTCAACCATAACCCGAGAAATCCTAAGAAAAAGGCCTCCTCATCCATTCCAGGGGCCGCAATTTCTGCAAATGACATAGTGGGGAAGTCCGGAAGGAAAAAACCCTTTTGATCTATCTCCTTCTCCGGTAAGTTATCCGCACCTAGACCGAAAGGGTCATCCAGAGTGGCAAACTTGGCAGCCTCTGATGAGAGGACGCTTGGGCGAAGGAACCGAGCGATGAAATCCTCAAAGTTAACTCCCCGACTCCCATGTTCGATAAAAAGAGACTCATAGATGTTCAACACTTTAATCAAGCTTGGGAATTGATGTTGAACAGCATTCTCCGGTGTGACCCCCCTTACCACCGGCCTAGCACCAAAGATGTACCCATCCGTCGGGAGCAACTCCTCATAATGTTCTCCCATGACTGGTAAACCGGACACCTCCGTGAACTCCTCCAAAGAGATTGACACTTCCCGATCCATGGCAAGGAAAGTGTGGGTAAGGATATTCCACTGCTCCAAGAAAGCCTTGAACCACCAGGTGGGAAGCGTGGGATACTGGAAGAGGGAGACGTAGACTGCGGTATATAATCCTAATCTTATCAACTGCGACTTCTTCGTCGACAGGAAATACCGGGCCCACGGCAGGTAGCCAATCGGGTGGCGGAGGATCAGACCAATATTATATGATTGCCCCCAGGGTCTCGCCTCGCCCTGACAGATACGACGTCCTAGGATATCCAAGACCATAGGACGTTGGACCAGAACCGCATCCATAGCGGGATGAAGAAAGCTGTTCGCGGTCCAATCCACCATCTCCACGGCATACTGCACCGAGGGTGGGGTAGCATAATGAATCGCCGTTATGGGTTCTGACGGCACCGCGCATGTGAAGCTCCGTCGGCCCATGATGATCTGATTATACCACGACCCCCAAAGGTGGAGACTCATGTACTCTGGGTCGTACTCTTTAATCATGGCCAGGACTTCACGGTCCAAGGGCGCCTCGGGAAATCCCTCCTCCGAGCGGACGAACGGGAATGAAGTGTCTAGAGACATGATCGCTGCAAAAGAACAATTTAGCCGTTAGTGTTGTAATTCCAACGCTTGGCGTTAAAAAAATGCGTTAATTAATTAATTAAATTAAAAATTAATTAAATTAAAACTAATTAATTACACCACACAGCAGTGCAGCGGGTAGGGGACCCAATGGGGACCACAAAATCTGGATGAAAACGCCTCTTTTAATAAGGCAACCTCATCATTGGGTGAGACTGTCAGTTAAAGAAAAGATCCCCAAGAGAATATTATCATCAGTAGGGAATCCCTAGAGACAAGGAGAAAATCTCCTCTTTCAGAGCAAAGCTCTGTCACAGAATGACACTTGTCAAATTCTGATCTCAAAGGAATAAAATTCCTTAAAGGAGCATAGCTCTGTGGTAATAGTGGAAAAGGTCCATCAGAAAATTTTTACACTTAAAAGAATTAAAAAATTTGGAATCTTGAAAGATTCATGAAAAACTTATAAAAAGATTCTTCATTTTTCAAATCTAAAAGATCTACAGTTGGTTCAAGAGCAAAGCTCTGTTCATGGGTTAGAACCCATGAACAAGATCTCTGCAGATCTATAAGTTCTTGAGAGCAAAGCTCTGTTTATGAAACCCCAATGGGGATCTCTTTAGATCAAAAGATCTGTGAGAGCAAAGCTCTTTGGTTGAGATTAAATTAAATTAATTTTAATTAATTTTTACCTAAAGTTTTTGGCTTTAGAAATGAGCAAAGCTCTGAAGTTCTTGAGTGAGAGAAAAGCTCTGGAAAATAAAAATCTTGAAACGGTGAGATTTTTCTAAGGGCCAGAGGTCCTATTTATAAGGCGCTTGTGCCCCTTCATCTCACCCCTTGATCCAACGGTCAGGAGCTTGCCACCGCTGCACTCACGTGCGCGCCACGTGAGCGCAACGGTGGGGGGGCATTTGTTTCCCCCAATCAGAGCAAAGCTCTGTTGAAATTCAAAATTCAAATTTTGAAGCAACGCTTCAAATCTCGGGCGCAACGAGCCACGTGTCAGGCGCAGATGCATCAGCGCAGCGTCCAAGGCAGCGCACCCTATCAGAGCAAAGCTCTGCTTAAAGCAAAATAAAAGGAAGCAACGCTTCAGTTGCGCAAGCACTGCGCTGCGCGACATGTGTCAGCGCAGATGCGCTCGTGCGGTTGCGCTGCGGTGTGCGCTGGGCGACACGTGTCAGCGCAGATGCGCTCGCGCGGTTGCGCTGCGCTGTGCGACACGTGTCAGCGCAGATGCGCTAGCGCAGTTGCGCTGCGCTGTGCGCTGCATGACACGTGTCACGCGCTGGGGCGTCTGCGCCAAACAGAATTAAGATTTCAAAGAAATCTTTCTGTTCTTGTTAAAACAAGAAGATTTTCTTCTGTAAAACAGAAGCCTTTGGATCAAAGATCCAACGGTGGGGGAGATTCCCCAAATCACTCAGAGAAAGATCTCTTTAACAAATTTATGGGCACTATAAAAAGGACCCTAGACCTCAATTCAAAGGTATCAACATTTTTGTGAGAAATTAAACAAAGAGAACTCTGAAGAATTGAAGAGAAATCCTCAAGAACAAAAAAGGTAAAAAGCCTTTAGAAAAAGAGAAAATTCTCTTATGAACAGATGATTGATCTAAAAACAAGATCAATAATCTTTAATAAAAAACAGAATAAAAATAGTGCTTTGCACTTTTTATGAACCTCTGGTTCCTGAAATAAGAAAAAGCTTGTTTTTCTTTGATCCAAATTAGATCAAGAAATCAAATAGTGCTCTGCACTTCCTTTATGAACCTTTGGTTCTTGAATCGCCAAGATTCTCAAATTAATAGTGCATTGCACTTATAAATCTGCACTGTTGCGCTCTTGGGCTGGCGCAAGCCACCAGAGAGCGCCACGTGTCAGCATCTGAACCAGTTGCGCTACGCACTTTTGAAATAGAGCTTTGCTCTCTGAAATTGGCGCAACTCACCAGAGCGCGCCATGTGTCAGCAGCGCAAGCGTAGCGCACTAGCGCAGCGCACTAGCGCAGCGCACTGCGCTGCATGACACGTGTCATCATAACAAGCGCTTGCGCTCTTTGAAAATGCAATGCATTTCCTCTGCTAAAAGGCCAGGCCCAAGTCAAAATGACCTAACAGGCTAAAATAAATTGCAAGGCAATAAATGGGCAGAGCCTAATTAAATTGATGCTTTGTATCCTTTATATAAGGGCAGAGCCCAAGTAAAATTGGTATTCTGCATCATTTATAAAATGAGCAGGGCCCAAAATAAATTGATGCTCTGCATCCTTTATGGGCAGAGCCCAAACAAAAAACAAATAAAGGCGTTGAACTTTTTAATTGGACTTAACCCAGTCATGGCCATAAGTCCTCAAATTAAATTGACTGGGCAAGATCGCTCTCTTAAATCAATTTACCTCCGGTTCGAGGGTACATCTCCGAACCCCTCTGACACCTATCATTGTAATCCTTCAACGAGGTCAGAGAGGTGACGGGTCCTGACGACCGCACATTAATACGGACTGCGGGGTCCTTAAACTCGTGGACCGAAACGTCCTTAAACTAATATTGGACGGAAACGTTCTTAAACTAATGTCGGATCAACACGTCCTTAAACTGGAATATAGACCACCACGTCCCTAAACTGGAATATAGACCACCACGTCTTCAAACTGGAATATAGACCACCACGTCCCTAAACTGGAATACGGACCATCATGTCCCTAAACTGAAACATGGACCACTACGTCCCTAAACTGGAATAATAGAGCCTCCAAATACTCTCTTACCAGATCTAAACGGTCCTGTTTAAGTTGATCTTAGCCCCAAACACGGCTAACGTATCCTTAAACACTCAAATGGACTATAAAATTCCAAATCAACTCTGGTTCGAAGGTACATCTCTGAACTCCTCTGACACCTATCGTTGTAATCCTTCAACGACGTCAGAGAGGTGACGAGTCCTGACGGCCATATAATAAACGGATCACCACGTTAAGTTGATCTTAGTCTCAAACAGGACTAACGTATCCTTAACGAACGTTTAAGTTGATCTTAGCCCCAAGCACGGCTAACGTATCCTTAAACTAAAAAAAAACACCAAACCCAAATCTAAGTAAATACGGACTTGGACTAATCCACGTCCTACGGGCGACGGCATTACTCAGTCTCCGTATACAATCTACGGGCAACCACAAACAAAACAAACACACACGACACGAAGTGAAATTCTGGAGAAGGAGAAAGTGGTTACCGCGATGCGGTAGCGTAATTAACTGCAGGGGCTTGCGCCTGCAGGGAAGAGCGTCCCCACAATCAAAAACCCCTTAAGCGAGGGGGAATCTGATGAAGTCTGCTACATCGGCCGCATCCGTCTAAACCTCCGATACACGGTGCCATAAATCAACTTGGCATCTTCGGAAAGGTGGACGAATAAAACCATATAGCATCTGCCCCGAATCTCAGGCAAGACGTTTATCGCGTCTCCGCCGCGTCATTCGGAGGGGAACATCAACCCTTGACCTCCCTATCGTCAAGAAACGCTTCGACACGGATACATGTCAACCCGTAACCTCCTTGTCGTCAAGCAATGCTTCGACTCAGATACATGTTAAACCCTGACCTCCCTTTCGTCAAGCAACGCTTCGACACGGATACATGTCAACCCTTGACCTCCCTGTCGTCAAGCAACGCTTCGACACGCATACATGTTAACCCCTGACCTCCTTGTCGTCAAGCAACGCTTCAACTTGGATACATGTCAACCTGACCTCCCTGTCGTAAAGCAACGCTTCGACTCGGATACATGTCAAACCCTGACCTCTCTGTCGTCAAGCAACGTTTCGACTCGGATACATGTCAACCCCTGACCTCCTTGTCGTCAAGCAATACTTCGACTCGGATACATGTCAACCATGACCTCTCTGTCGTAAAGCAACGCTTCGACTCGGATACATGTCAAACCCTGACCTCCCTGTCGTCAAGCAACGCTTCGACTCGGATACATGTCCACCCCTGACCTCCTTGTCGTCAAGCAACGCTTCGACTCGGATACATGTCCACCCCTGACCTCCTTGTCATCAAGCAACGCTTCGACTCGGATACATGTCAACCCCTGACCTCCTTGTCGTTAAGCAACGCTTTGACACGGATACATGTTAACCCTTGACCTCCCTGTCGTGAAGCAACGCTTCAACACGGATACATGTTAACCCCTGACCTCCTTGTCGTCAAGCAACGCTTCGACACGGATACATGTCAACCCCTGACCTCCTTGTCGTCAAGCAACGCTTCGACACGGATACATGTCAACCCCTGACCTCCTTGTCATCAACCAACGCTTCGAATCGGATATATGTCAACCCTGGCCTCCCTGTCGTCAAGCAACGCTTCGACACGGATACATGTCAACCCCTGACCTCCCTATCGTCAAGCAACGCTTCGACACGGATACATGTCAACCCTGACCTCCCTGTCGTCAAGCAACCCTTCGACACGGATACATGTCAACCCCTGACCTCCCTGCCGTCAAGCAACGCTTTGAATCGGATACATGTCAAACCCTGACCTCCCTGTCGTCAAGCAACGCTTCGATTTGGATACATGTCAACCCCTGACCTCCCTGACATCAAGCAACGCTTCGACTCGGAAAAATGTCAACCCCTAACCCCCGCCGGAGCATTGTTCCATCTCGGAAATACATCAACCCATGATCTCCCTGTCGTAACGCAATGCTTCGACTCGGAAATAAGTCAACACACGAACCTATCAACCCATAAAAAGAAAGTTCTCTTGTGAGATCCTTACGAATCTCACAAGAAAATGTACTTAAGAGTCCTCATGACCCCTAAGTAGAAAATGCACCTACGAGATCCTCACGACTCGTAGGGAGAAAATTCTTTATAAGACCCTCACGGCTCATAAAGTTGGAAAGTCTTAGGTAGCAGATCCTAACCTTGTCTCCTAAGCTATCACTACCCTATAAAGAGTTCAAGACGAACTGTTACTTATTATCTACAGGTCACACTTGCCAGAGTAACATACTAACAACACATCAAAGAAAAGAAAGCGATAGTCGGAGATAAAAAAATGTGTCCTTTATTCATGAATTCAATTGAATATGAGATACATCATACAAAACAAAAAAAATGAAATGAATACATGTTATTCATAAATTACAATCGATACAAAGACGACTATTGAGAAGGAGGAGATTTTAACAAATCAGCAAGCCGCACGCGCACTCCTCTCAGCTCCTTTTCATGATCAGCCGCCGCGGCCAGCTCCGCTTCGACTCGGGCCCGTTGCTGCAAAAAGGATGAAAGTTTCTCATCGATTTCCCGCTGAGCTTCCTCACGACTCTGCGCATCCCGCTCAATGAGGTCGAGCTTCTGCCTCAGCGTTAGCCCGTCAGAAATATATCGTAGGAGGCCCTCAAAGATAGCTTTCAGCTGTACAGAATTCGCGTCAACCTGGGCATGCAGCCAGGCGGATTCGCCTGAAGCTTCCTCCCGTTCCTTCCGCCTGAAGGTCGCCTCTTGTTCGAGATGGCGGAGGAAGGGAATGCTCTGCTCAACCTACGCAGCCCGCTGGGAGTTAAAAGCCAACACTTCCGGAGCGGGACGCTTGAGTTCAATCTCATACAGACAGGCCTCGATCTTCCTACAGTAGCTAACCCAAGACTCGACAACACCCTCGCTGTGCAAGTTCACGAGCATCGCCAACATGAGATTAACCTCAGCAGCAAAATATGCAGTAGATGCGAAAGCCTCGGCATCAAGATCCTCGACGAACTCACTTAATATTCACAGGCTATTCGCAGCACCCCTGGAAGATGGGTGTTTAACAAAGGGCCCTGCCGGCATTGGAATTCGAGACTCAAAGGGAGATGGAGTCGGTGAAATTTATGCAAAACAAATCATAGTCATATGTTGGCTCAAGAGATAAAGAAAATGCACGAGCAATGGAGTCTACTATACCGGCTGCGATAGGTGGCAAAGTTGGGAGTACCGGAGGCACGACTGTTCTCTCGTCCCCTCCTCCAATCTGTAATGATGCAATCAATTCAAAGAAGAATTAGCAACGACATGGTTGCCCATAAAAGAAAGGAAAGGATGTCGGTTAAAAAAACTATACTCACCGACACCGGCAGGCAGGACGACTTCTGACTGGAAGGAGAAATATGGATTCAACACCTTATACAGATGGTCAAAAAGGACTCCTGCAAGGTTGTAACAATACGATGTCAGTACAAAGAGTGTATTACCCATAATGAAATCGATAAGTCGCAAACATATACCTTCCAGCACTCCAGACGACATGGGAGAACGCAACGGAACAACAGCCGTCACGGCGGCGACCAAAGGCGTTTCAGATGGCGCAATATCCGCATTCACTGCACCTACACTCAAAACGAACAAAACACCATTAGATGGGGATGAACGAGATCGAAAGATAAAAAGAAAACAATGATCCAAGATCTACCTGATGGGTCGCTAATCGAAACCGCGACGAGAGCATCATTAGGCGCAGCGCCTTCTTCGCTCTCCTCCACTGGAATAGTTTTTGCGCCCATGGCTTCGTCCCCTGATTCGACTAGGGCCGTCATGACACTCGCATGCCGGCCGATAGTAGGGAACCGTAAGGGGAAAGAGCAATGGTTTGGGCAGTCCCGGACTCCCAAGAGAGAGTAGCCGTTTCGGGGTCTGTGGTCGCCGTCTTCTCACCCGCCTCCTCATAGCCCATGCTTGGCCCTGCAAGATATAGTATATCAGAATTTGCGAATCGAATAAAAATGAAAAGACCGAGCGTTACATTACCTGGCAATGGATTCTCAGTTGCCTCCCGAGCTGCGCGCACGACCTGTCTATGAGCGGTAGACAGGGCAGCTGGAGCATCCTCTAGAGGAATAGCGATAGAGGGGTGGCGCTTGAACCTGCACCCACAGCCAAGCTGACATCACATTCCCTCGCCGAACGCTTTCTACGCTTCTTGTCGGCCTTGGCAGTGAGAAGTGATCTCCTCAAGACCTCCGTCAAAAGGACGTCATCGTCCAAACCAGGAGCTGCCTCTGGAGCCATTACAGCGTCCGTCATCGGCTGTTTAAGCGAAGCCTCTTGAGACAATACTGGGGGAGCTGGGGCCTCAGCATCCGGCTCTGAAAGCGTCGCCACATCACCACGTGGAATCAGAACCGCACTCGGGATAACCTGAGTCAAGGTAGTCCCTGCAATAAGATGAAAAGGAAGGGTCAAACCACGAATAAAGGAAAAAGGAATAAAGGCACAACAAACCGAAGTATACCAAGGCCCACGGAAGCGGGAAGCCTCTCATCCTCTTCGAAAGTCTTGAGGGAAGCCGCGATAGCCTCTTCGGCGGAGATACCTGTTGAAGAAGAAAGCATCAGTCAAAACATAATAATTAAAAATATATATACATATATAACCGCGGAAAGATACAACTGAAGTCTACCTGACTGTGCAATGGTGATCAGTGCTGCTTCATCGAGAGATAGTTGCTCTGAAACCGTGATGGCAGCCTCCAGATTGGTATCATCCGGCAAAATGAATAAACCCTCGTTGGTCCCGTACCCACTCAAGCCTTCGCTGTAAGGAGCATGAGGCTCCTGGCTGAATGCAACGTTCGCAGAAAATAGTGACTTCTTCTTCTATGAGCGGCCGCCGGTAGCCGGCAACAGGAGCTTGCGCTTGGCGGGAAACTTCGGGCGATGAGTCCCGATCTCCGCACCCACGCCAGAATCGGAAGACGCTACAGCTACCGCTTCTACAGGCACACGGGGTAGGGGCATCTCAGGCATAGCGCGCAGGACCACAGTCGCAGCAGCTTCTCTTAGGGGAGGACGAACGATGGTCCGTCGCTTCAAGGGAACGGTTAGATTACCCGCTGGGACAGCACCCTTGCGATCAAGCAATAATCGTTTCTCTTCCCTGATAGCAGTGCCCATCGCGTGCTGGTACCACGCCACGTACACATTCAAAGCTTTCGAAATGCGGCTTGGCTCGCTGATAAAGAAGTTAGACCCGGTGTTAAGCCACATGAAATAGTGTAGCGCATTATGGATACCTTCTTCCATGACAGCCGACTCAGCTAGGAAGGCCTCAAGCGGGATACCCTGATTGTAGCTTGATTGTTGAGCAAAGCGGTGCGGGTTATATCTCATGAACAGCGCCACATCGTTCTGCCTAAACACTAAGAAGCCCGGCCTGATTGAATATAAGTGAAGAATCTCCCGAGCTTTCAAGGTAGAAGCCCCATCTTTGAAAGTGCCCCGCAGCGGCTGCACCGTTTTAGCGGATTCCTTGCTGATATTCATGAGCTTATCGACGAAGGTCATGCTATCCCCGACCATACGCGAGCGAAGAATCAAACCCCGAGCCTCTCGCTGAGTCGGTTCCAAAACGGAAGCGTCAACTAGCCGCATAACCCAAGGAAAGTTATAACTGTCGTAGAAACGGGGCCGCTTGTGGACTCCAAAAGCGCCAAGCACATGCAGCTCGAGCCACGAAGTGAAATAGTGCATCGGGAAGTTTACGGGCTACACCCCCGGTTGAGTGGTGTCTGCCTCCAAGCTAAGGCCGTGATACAGGTAAGCCAGCCCAGCAATCCCAACGGCAACCTGTACCCCTTCAACCATTCAGTAAGCCGGGTAGAAAACAGACGGCCTCATGTAGCGAGGATGCATGGGGAGCGCAAACCAGCTTAACCATAAACCAAGGAACCCTAAAAAGAGCGCCTCTTCGTCGGTGTCTTGAATGGAAAATTCTGCAAAGGGGACGACCGTGGAGTTTGGAAGGAAGAAATTCTTTTGATCTATGTCCGCTGTCGGCCGGCTATCCAAGCCAAAACCGAAAGGATCGTCGAGCTTGGAAAACTTCGCACCTTGTTTCGACAAGACTTCCGGGCGAAGAAAACGGGCGATGAAATCCGTAAAGCTGACCTCGTGTCTCCCGGATTCAAGAAACAGGCTCTCGTATATATTTAACACCTTGATCAAGCTTGGGGATCGGTGCTGAATGTAAGTGCACGGCGGCGCCCCGGCCGTCAATCCGACGGCCAAATGCGGAAACGGTGATAAACTTTAATTTTGCGGACTTAGCAAACCGGCACCACCGCGCACTAAACATCCGGATCGTAACCATTAACAAGTCTAAGCTAACTAGAAGATGGGTTAGAGATATACCGACTGATCCGAGTCCTCCGGTCTTCATCTCCACTCCGATCTCCTCGCGGGATCTCCGGTCGTCGCCTCCTCGCCGGAAGGGCACCACATCGTCTGCATCTTTTACGGGCTCCCGCCTCAATACCGAGGCAACTCGGGCGCGAAGTAGGCTAGTCGACGCGTCCAAGATTTGCTGTAGGAAGTGTAGTGTAGAGGCTATGTCTCATTTGGGTTCGTTGCCATTTGAAGATGATGGAGGAAACAAGACAATAAAAATGGTGCTTGCATTTTTCTTAACATGAAAAATGAGATCAAGAATGCTACTCTCTCAAAGATGAAGCTCTCATCTTCTTCTTTTTTCAACCATGAAAAACTTATCTTTTTTTTAGAAAATGGTGGAGAAAGAATAAGAAGCAAGAAGGGAGGTGATGGTAGGAGCATAAGTGGTGACCACATCCAAAACATAATCATAACCATCTCACATCAAACTCTAATCACTTCTAATCCTTTCTTATCAACCAAAAGCAAGTGAAAAGACTAAGAAAGAATCAAAATGATGGTGGAAAAGAAAAGATGCCATCATAATTAAAACATTTGCAAGAAAATCCTCCACAAAGTGTTATTTGCAAACTTGCAAATAACCCCCTCCATCGGAAAAGTCCGACCGGGAAAGAATAAAGGAAAACCGGTCGGAACGGAATGCAAACTGGCAACTCCAGAAAACTGGTCCCGTAATAAATTACAGGAAAACCCCCATACTGTGCATACACACCCGCATCTGTATTCCGTCCGGATACAAATGCAATGAGACAAAATCTACACTGTACTATACTAGGATCCGGCTTAAACCAAAGCCGGCTAGTAATATCCGTCCGATCCTGATCCGTGCAATACCGCACGTATCTGATCGAACCCTGCCATATAACTATACGGCCACTAGTACAAAACTGTCCGATCCTGATCCGTGCAATACCGCACGTATCTGATCGGACCCTGCCATATCTCCATACGGCCTCTACAGCGTTTCGCCCGAAAGCTTGAGTAACTGTAAGTGTGGTGGACTCTAAAGACTCGTCAATACTATGGCTGTGGATTTAACCACTAGCACGTCAAAGGTATAAGCCAATACGTGACGGGCCACCAGCTATTGACTAAAAGGGAAGTCGATGAGCGAACTCATCCTGACACCCTACTGAGCCTGTCAGTGACAATATCCGTACAGTCCGGTCCGTTCGTCTATGAGCATCGCATGTCGGGCCTAGGGGGTTGGTAAAAGTCAGACCCCCAAAAGCGGTACAAGTCGTGTCGGAGTGTAGCCCAGAACACCCTGAGATACTACTGGAATACCTACCAGTAAATCTCCTGCCTTGGCCAAGGACTTTTCATGTTCTGGCTCTCCTAGACACAGCGCGACCTCACCCCCAATACCGGGAGAGACGAACCCCTGAAGATCCGCTCACTGCCTCCATGTGGCTCGGGACTGTACCCAACTAAAACCTGTTTGCACGACTCCTTTGAGCCGTGGTAGGGTAGTAATCAAAGCACAGTGGGAACTCACACGAGACAAATGACGATCCCCAGGTCGATGAACTAACCTGTACACATGTCACCTGGGAACTTCTATCTGACGTCAGGTATAAGACCAACTAGCATGTTCCCGGCGAGTCCTGTCCGGTGTACTCATAACCCAATGAGCACCTGTATACATCTTAGGTGAACCAACTGACACCAGTGGCTTGTGAGACCGGCCACCGCCCCTCGTCGGGGTCTCGACTGTATACACTAGTCTACTCTGGAGTATCGATGCCCTGTCTCGAAACTCCTACGACTAGGGACCTTTTAAGGATGTGCTTATAGACTACCAGCTCCCACGTATATGATCGCCCTCATACTGCCGGTAGTCAAGCAAGAATCCTAGGGGCTCTATCAACGTGCAATAGCGACATGTCAGGTCACTTAAAGCAGTGCACGATGATAAAGGTAAACCAGATAGCATACTATCATCTCGAGTAAGACTGTTCTACCGGGATAGGTCCTCCCTCAATCATTGCAATCACGTGCCTGTGATCCAATAATCGACTCTGAGGGCACTATCTCCAACAATCTCCCACTTGCACTCAAGGCTAATTATTGCGATGTCGCATACTCACAGCCCGTGTGATACCGAACACCCAACTCCTCTACTAGTCAGTCTCACAAAGCTCGTTTGCGAAACTATTGCGTTCGAGGAATAGCCTCAGTGAGTGGATCCGCTCAGATGTATCTTTCTATGTCTCTCTATATCTCAAGTTCGCGGAGAAAACCATATCCCGAAATGAGCAACACCTGTCTTAGAATGTCTGGATGTTTGATGGGACCTAGCTCATAAATGAACTCCAAATCCAAACTTCTTAGACTGTATCGTCAACTGAACTTAATCAGTATCCTGCGCCATGCCACCCTCAGTATTGCCTTGGACCACCTGTCCAAAATACTGCCCCTCGTCAGAGGGAAAAACTATAACTCTGACAACCTCCTTGTCGTCCATGTCACCTTGGAAGCCTGGAATGATAACTGTCTCTCGAATGAGGCTGTCGTTATCATATCCCTAGAACATCCACTTATGTTCTAAAACTGCTTCCGATTGTTTCTCCAGGATTGGATCAATATCAACTTATTGCACCTACTGCAAGAACAACATCTGGTGTGGTACTTGACTTCTCATGATTGACTCAATTGCCTAAGCAAGTGATCTGCCAATCATGCGTATCCCTCTCCCCTTTAGTCTGTAAGACACCTTTAGAGAGGGTGACTCCATTACCTGCAGGTATATTACCGTGCCAGGAGTCGTCCATTCTAAATACTCATAGAATGCTGTCAAGGTACCCAGATTAGGAAACCACCCAAATCTAGATCTAAGACCATAGATCTAGTAACCAGAATGTCTGATATAATGTCCAAGTCCTTTGTGGAGAAACCACTGTGTGACGACCAAAGTATAACCGATCGTAGTATAGGAATATCACTTCCTACTACCTTCTCAACAGATCCATCCCCTATTCTGATGACGTCAAACCTATGACTGTCACATCAGAAATAGATGATCTATCTCCGCTACATCTGCTTTAGTCTATAAATAGACATAAGCCTGATGTCCACCAATGCTTCCGCTGCTCCCACTGACTACAACAACCCTCTGGCAGAGTCATATAGACGTGCACTTCTAAAGCAAGTTTAGAACGACGCTATACTCATCCTCCTGCCGGGTCTCGCAGCCTGGAACAACAACAATGGCAAGTGTGGGTAAACAAGAACTTCCCTGTCACCGTCCTTGAGGCTACTGGAGTACCTCTCGGGTGCATGAAGTTACCCACCTTATCTGCGGAGTGGCCAATAGAATGTCAAATCAGATTGAATCTTTAGGTTCCTTATCAAATCTTCAGTAATCGTTTGCGGTTCTGGAATCACTTCCAGTTCTACCATACTCCCACTGCTGTTTTTGAAAAAATCCATTTTTAATAAAACTGCGGCGAGTCTTGAACAATATTTCTATTGATCTCCCAGATGGTAGAAAGTCAACCCTCGTCATAGCCTGGGTCAACCCACAAACAGCCATTACAGAAACGTGCCTTGAGTTATCCAGAGTCTGGTTTTAATCATAAGCCGGACAACTCCCCGTACCTTAACAATGTTAAGATATGAACTGTACTATATCCAATATAGAACCAGAGGCACTGATTTAATTTAACCAGATTCAAATCATGCAGCTATCTCCAGTGCATGTCAACTAAATGGAAGGAGGCCGATCAGCGTTACTCGACTTAAGAATGCTTCCAATTATGAGTAACCCGAAAGAGAAGCAAGTTCTCTTAATCATTACTATCAACTGAATACCATGTATAAGTATCTACATCTTCGATCATTTTGAAGAATCCCGATACTTGCAACACCTGGTTCTCTACTTTATTCTTATACCTATAACTTCTCAAAACTTCGACCCTGTGTTTCTACGAAACACTTGTCTAAGAACTAGAGAAGTCATAAGTAAACAGAATACAGTACGAGGACCAACCCCTCTGTCCTAGTGGACACTGGACAATATACAATACTCTGTATAAGTCCCTTGAGTCAGATAACCCATTCACTGTGTGTCGTAGGTTGAAAACTGTACTTATGGTTAAGAAGAATTACACCGCTGTTCAATGCTCCTTACCTAACCATCCACTGATATAGGTAAATGCCATCGACATAATATCAAAAGGTATATCTCACTCTATAAAAATAGACGTACAGATATATCAATTTGAAATTGGTGCACAACAGCGGATATTCAAAACCAAATATTTGCCGACCGGCAAACAACCCAGATGATCTCCCCAAATATCACCGATTACAACGAATCCCGATATAATGAGGATGATTACCCTATTCCCAATAACTTACTCCCACTCATCATCTGTAAAACCATACAGATGTGAGAATCATACCTGGTAAATACATACCCTGGAGTAAGTGTCTAATCGGGAAATCAGTTTTCCATTAACAGTACACAGTTGAACTGAAACATTGAAATGTTTCGATGGGGTATCCTGGTATTCCTAGTAATGCCTCATCCATTATCCAGATTCACAACTATAACCGTATAATTCTTTGCCACCTCTCCAAATCCCTTCATATGTCTTTAGTCATTACCTTCTGTACATCCCTTTAGGCCAAATGGTTTTCTTCCTTCCCTACCGTTCGGCACCAGCCTATGGTTTGGAAGAAGACTATCTAAAAAGCATAAAGGGTGTACTGTCCTAATCCTAGGAGCACTCGCATCGCGAGAGAAGGTGAAGATAAAAGACACCTGAATGTACTTTATTCCTATTTCTCCTGAACCAGGATCCATCCCCGAACTGGAACGAGTTCCTTTCGAGTTCGTATATAACCATACGATGGATTATCCAATAAAATGGGATCTTCGTAGTAATACGGAGTGTCCTGGAGAAATATAAAGGTGATTTAGGATTGGCGAAGAAATACTTGGTTTGGTCGTGAATCGCAGTCGCAATTTACTTTGTCCTTTTACTAATCCCTTGCTTTGTCTGAACTCAATACCTTCTGTACACCGTTTAGGCTAACTGGTTTTCTTCATTCCCTACCGGTCGGCACCAGCCTATGGTTTGGAAGAAGACTATCCAATTTGCGTAATAGGTGTACTACTCCTAAACCAAGGAGTACTCGCAACCTGAGAGAAGGTGAAAAGAAAAGACAACTGAATAATCCTATCCGTTTTCTCCAGAACCAGAAACCATCCTCGAAGTCCTTCGAGTTCGTATATAACCATACGATGGTTTTGTCCAATGGAAGTGGACGTTCGTAGTAATACGGGGTGTCCCGGAGAAAAGGGTAAAAGTAGGAGTGGCAATGAGGTCTGCAACTCTGACAATCCAAAAGCCAGTGTTAAGTAGGTTCGGTCAACTTGGTCACTGAGTCATAGTCTAGGGTCGGGTCAAAGGTCGCTGCCAAAGAGAGAGAGAAAAGAAACACTCAGCATGCACTCTATCCTAGATCAGAATGGTTATCACTTTTTCTAATCAGGAAACCTCCCACTGTACCTCAAATTCTCCTCCAAACCTGAAAGAAGAATTAGTCGGGGTCACCCGAGGAGTAAACCAACTCATCAGTGGGAATCGGGATCCAACTCTCATCGCACGATAACGTGAAGGAATCCGCTCACGGTATCACACTCCAGAAGGTATGCGCATATCTGGCAAGTTTCAGTTCTTTTGAAACTCCCGATGTGATTTCTGCCCCATGCTCTTATGACCTTGGCGTGAGGTCAAAATATCATAAGTCACATGTCAAGTTCTACCCATCATTTTCCAGGTTAATTTGAACCCACCCGTACATACCCTTGACGTAGGCCAAAATAGTAGTACGACTGTCCCAAACCAACGCATCTATCTATGCTACAGATAAATATCCGGCAGCTACCAATCACTATGCCTTGGCGTGAGGTCAAAATACATAGCTTGAATACTACCGAATATTTAACCGAAATGATGGAGGGCTACGAATGGTTTCTGGCGAAAACCTTTAACGTAATGAACTTGATCTCGTTGAAGGAACGGATAGCTTTTTAGAAAATATAGTGACGAAAACCTTTACTAAAGAGGTCACTCCCGGTGAAGGGATCTCGGCTCTTTCCCCGTAGAATGGGGTGCAGGATATTCCAACTGAATACCACGGTGCAAAGCAAAAGTAATCGGCTATAGTGAAGTTAATGCCCTGACGCAAACTTCTGTCCAAGGGGTCACTCCCGGTGAAGGGATCTCGGCCCTTGCCTCGTCGACTGAGAAGCAGGATATTCCAAATGAATACCACGATGCAAAACAAAAGTGAACGTCCTTGCAATAACAGCTTTTTGAAAAGTGTTCCAACAACATCAGATTAGGTTTGTTTATCTTGTATTGATCCGAATCAACGCAGTCCCATCAATTAATCACACCACAAAGAACGAAAATATACTGACGTACGTATATGCCATCCGCATTCGCCACTGGGTCCCGTCATCACCCGTTAGGTTAGCTAACTAACGGCAGAGCGGGGACTGGACTAGTGCGGATGAAAAACATATACAACATCTACTAATATATATACCAATATATTATATTTCGCTCAAGGCGTGAAAAGAAATGCAACATCACAGAAATGTACAGCATCACAGAACAATACAGATATCTGGGATCCCCGGGTTTCACAGAGCCACTACTGAAACCCGACGTTCCCCTGGTCGTGTGGATAGCCTATGCAATGAAATCCTAGACCCCTACGGGCGCGGCAAGTTACCCGCCAAAACCTGAAGCGAGGCAGCCCCCTTCAGCGCCGTGAATGGACCACCCAGCACTTCACGGAATCCGGTAACTTGGGCACCCCTCCTGGGTCAACCTGTACCCCCTACGAGTGCGGCGAATAGCCCGCCAATCCTAGAGTGAAGCCCCCTCCGTCTCAATGCCATGAGATGCGGGCTTGTTGCCCTCCAGAACCCGGCTATCCGTGCACCCCACCGCGGGGTAATCCTAGTACAGAATGTAAAATATACATACACCGGGTACATCGACCGCAACCAGGTCGTGCCCCAAAAGAATAATACAAACAGGCAGTGACGGCAGTCCACATATCGGACGCTCGCCCCGCAATATCAAATGTACATAACACAACAAAACTGTACTAGCATTGCATCCAGGCTATCCCCCACGACCGATCCGCAACATCACAGCATAAACACAGAACATCAACGTGAAAGTCACGTTCGCAAATCCGTCTAACCGGGCTATAGCAGTTAGACCGGATTTACCGATCAAGTGACATTCACGGTCGCAGATATAATGTAAATACTGTGAAAAATGTGTTTAAAATTTTCCGATTGACCAAAAATTAACAAGTGGGCCCCAAACCAATACTGCAGCACTCACAGAAATAATTGGCCCAATTTTAATATTCCAAAACCCCTAATTACTCCCCTGAAGCCCACTGGAAAAAGTTGGCCCATTGATCTCTCTAGGCTGCGGCGGAACCGCGGCCCAATAGTGGGGTGTAGCCGCGGATCCGCGCTCTGGCTGAGAGATCACTGTGTCGAAATTTTCCAGAGTTCTTAGAACTCCCTGCACATCATTCTTAGATCACCTGAAAAATTTTTAGACTTCAAAAAATTTCAACAGAAACTGATGTGAAGGAAAAATACGGTTTTTGGAAATTTTGGTCGATCGGAAATGCAAACACATCAAACGAAGCTAGACGAAGTTAATGGCGAGGCTCTGATACCACTGTAAGTGCACGGCGGCGCCCCGGCCGTCAATCCGACGGCCAAATGCGGAAACGGTGATAAACTTTAATTTTGCGGACTTAGCAAACCGGCACCACCGCGCACTAAACATCCGGATCGTAACCATTAACAAGTCTAAGCTAACTAGAAGATGGGTTAGAGATATACCGACTGATCCGAGTCCTCCGGTCTTCATCTCCACTCCGATCTCCTCGCGGGATCTCCGTTCGTCGCCTCCTCGCCGGAAGGGCACCACATCGTCTGCATCTTTTACGGGCTCCCGCCTCAATACCGAGGCAACTCGGGCGCGAAGTAGGCTAGTCGACGCGTCCAAGATTTGCTGTAGGAAGTGTAGTGTAGAGGCTATGTCTCATTTGGGTTCGTTGCCATTTGAAGATGATGGAGGAAACAAGACAAGAAAAATGGTGCTTGCATTTTTCTTAACATGAAAAATGAGATCAAGAATGCTACTCTCTCAAAGATGAAGCTCTCATCTTCTTCTTTTTTCAACCATGAAAAACTTATCTTTTTTTTAGAAAATGGTGGAGAAAGAATAAGAAGCAAGAAGGGAGGTGATGGTAGGAGCATAAGTGGTGACCACATCCAAAACATAATCATAACCATCTCACATCAAACTCTAATCACTTCTAATCCTTTCTTATCAACCAAAAGCAAGTGAAAAGACTAAGAAAGAATCAAAATGATGGTGGAAAAGAAAAGATGCCATCATAATTAAAACATTTGCAAGAAAATCCTCCACAAAGTGTTATTTGCAAACTTGCAAATAACCCCCTCCATCGGAAAAGTCCGACCGGGAAAGAATAAAGGAAAACCGGCCGGAACGGAATGCAAACTGGCAACTCCAGAAAACTGGTCCCGTAATAAATTACAGGAAAACCCCCATACTGTGCATACACACCCGCATCTGTATTCCGTCCGGATACAAATGCAATGAGACAAAATCTACACTGTACTATACTAGGATCCGGCTTAAACCAAAGCCGGCTAGTAATATCCGTCCGATCCTGATCCGTGCAATACCGCACGTATCTGATCGAACCCTGCCATATAACTATACGGCCACTAGTACAAAACTGTCCGATCCTGATCCGTGCAATACCGCACGTATCTGATCGGACCCTGTCATATCTCCATACGGCCTCTACAGCGTTTCGCCCGAAAGCTTGAGTAACTGTAAGTGTGGTGGACTCTAAAGACTCGTCAATACTATGGCTGTGGATTTAACCACTAGCACGTCAAAGGTATAAGCCAATACGTGACGGGCCACCAGCTATTGACTAAAAGGGAAGTCGATGAGCGAACTCATCCTGACACCCTACTGAGCCTGTCAGTGACAATATCCGTACAGTCCGGTCCGTTCGTCTATGAGCATCGCATGTCGGGCCTAGGGGGTTGGTAAAAGTCAGACCCCCAAAAGCGGTACAAGTCGTGTCGGAGTGTAGCCCAGAACACCCTGAGATACTACTGGAATACCTACCAGTAAATCTCCTGCCTTGGCCAAGGACTTTTCATGTTCTGGCTCTCCTAGACACAGCGCGACCTCACCCCCAATACCGGGAGAGACGAACCCCTGAAGATCCGCTCACTGCCTCCATGTGGCTCGGGACTGTACCCAACTAAAACCTGTTTGCACGACTCCTTTGAGCCGTGGTAGGGTAGTAATCAAAGCACAGTGGGAACTCACACGAGACAAATGACGATCCCCAGGTCGATGAACTAACCTGTACACATGTCACCTGGGAACTGCTATCTGACGTCAGGTATAAGACCAACTAGCATGTTCCCGGCGAGTCTTGTCCGGTGTACTCATAACCCAATGAGCACCTGTATACATCTTAGGTGAACCAACTGACACCAGTGGCTTGTGAGACCGGCCACCGCCCCTCGTCGGGGTCTCGACTGTATACACTAGTCTACTCTGGAGTATCGATGCCCTGTCTCGAAACTCCTACGACTAGGGACCTTTTAAGGATGTGCTTATAGACTACCAGCTCCCACGTATATGATCGCCCTCATACTGCCGGTAGTCAAGCAAGAATCCTAGGGGCTCTATCAATGTGCAATAGCGACATGTCAGGTCACTTAAAGCAGTGCACGATGATAAAGGTAAACCAGATAGCATACTATCATCTCGAGTAAGACTGTTCTACCGGGATAGGTCCTCCCTCAATCATTGCAATCACGTGCCTGTGATCCAATAATCGACTCTGAGGGCACTATCTCCAACACTGAATGGCATTCTCTGGTGACAGACCCATCACTACTGATCGAGTAGCGAAAATGTACTCGTCAGGGGGTAATATATCCTCATAATGTTCCCCTCTGACAGGCGAGCCGGAGATCTCCGCGAACTCCTCTAAAGAGATTGAAACTTCCCGATCTAATAGAAAGAAGGTGTGAGTTGGAACGTTCTATTGTTCCAAAAAAGTTTTAACCCACCATACAGGGGGCGTGGAATACTGGAAGAGGGACGTATAAATCGCGGGGTATAACCCGAGCTTCAACAGCTGCGATTTCTTGGCCGACAAAATGTACCGGGCCCACTGCAAATATCCAGCTAGATGGCGATGAGTCAAGCCTATCATGTACGGCTGTCCCCAAGGGCATGACTCGCTTTGACATATACCCCGCCCCAGAGTATCCAAAGCCATCGGTGGCTATACGGGTATCACGGACATAGAGGGCTAAAGGCAACCCTCCGAAGTCCAGTTGACCTCCTCCATGACATAGTTCACTAGGGGTGAGTCGGCGTAATGGATCGCTGGAATGGGCTCCGAAGGCGCTGCGCAAGAAAAGCTACGCCGACCCCTGATGATCTGATTGTACCACGTCCCCCATAAATGAAGATATTGCCGTTCTGGGTCGTGATCTTTGATTAGCGCGAAGACTTCTCTATCCACGGGCGCTTCAGGGAATCCGCTTTCCGAACGAACAAACAGGAAAGAAATGTCGAAAGACATAATACCTGGGCGAAAAAGAACAAAAGTTAGCCGTCAATGCTACATTTTAAGTTCTGGCACTTGGTACTTTAAATTCGTACCGCGCTGCAATGCAGTGGAAAGGGACCAAAGGGGACCCACACAATTTAGATAACGGCTCATCATAATGAGACAGTCTCATCATTGATGAGACAGTCATTAAACAGAAAATCCTAAAAGGATTCTCATTTAATGAGGGGCCCCTCGGACCAAGGAGTTAATATCTTTTGAGAGCAACGCTCTACAGACAGGAGTGACACCTGTCAACCCTAATCATGAGGGGAATAAAAATTCCCCAAGAATCCTAAAGAGCCATGCTCTACGAAGAAGATAGAATAATCCATCGAAAAACACTAAAAGCAAAGCTTTTTACAGAAGTTAAACTTCAGGATCTTTAAGATCTGTAAAGCGAACTCTAAGAGTTCTTCGTTAATGGGTTAAAGGAACCCTAAAAAGGATTTCTTTTTCTGATTCATGATCTAGAAAGAGCAAAGCTTTGGTTTTTAACTAACGGGTTGAGAAATCCTAAAAATCTTTAAGATCCGTGATCTAAGTAGAGCAAAGCTCTGTTAATGGGTTCAAATCTTACCAAAAAATTTGACAGGGTCTTAACTCAAAAGGTGTTTTCTGAGGCAGAGAGCTTGGCTCTAAAAGAGAATTAAATTCTCAAGAATAAGAAAACATGAAGATGAACAGATGTCATCTCAAAGGGGCCAAAGGCCCTATTTATAGGCGCTGGAAGTCAATCCAACTTCCAAGGCAATCTAACGGTGGAGAGGCTGCTACCGCTGCACTCACGTGTAAGCCACGTGAGTGCAACCGTGTGGGAATTTGTTTCCCCTGATCAGAGCAAAGCTCTGTTCAAATTTTGAAATTTGAAATGAAGCAGCGCTTCATAAAAGTGCTGGCGTCAAGAGCGCCAGCGCTAAGAGTCAAAGACTCTGAGGCAGCGCTCACGTGCAAAGCATGAAAGCGCTAACGCCAAGAGCGCCAGCGCTAAGAGTCAAAGACTCTGAGGCAGCACTCACGTGCAAAGCACGAGAGCGCCAGCGCTAAGAGTCAAAGACTCTGAGGCAGCGCTCACATGCAAAGCACGAGAGCACTAGCGCCAAGTGCGCTAGCGCTAATAGTCAAAGACTCTGAAAAAGCGCTCACGTGCAAGGCACGAGAGCGCCAAGCACTAGAACTAAATGTTCTCCACCGTTGGATCAAAGATCCAACGAAGATGATAAATCATCAAATTACCAGAATAAAATTCTGTTAAGGAAATACTCCTCAGAATCTTTCCAAACAAGAAAGATTGTGCTCTGTAAATCAGACCACCGTTGGATCAAAGATCCATTGGTGATTAAAAATCACCAAGCTACAGAACAATCTCTGTATGGGAAAATAATTTCCTAATCTTTTTAAAAACAAGAAGATTGTCTTCTGTAAAACAGAAGCCCTAAGATCAAAGATCCAATGGTGGGGAAACATCCCCAAATCAATCAGAGAAAGATTTCCTTAACTGATTCAACAAATCAGCCTCCCCTATATAAAGGACCCAAGACTTCAAGTCTTGCACGGAGGAACCCTCCGCAAACTTTAAGAAATTTGAAAGAGAAGAGCAAGCTCTAGGAAGAAGAAATTTCCTTCGAGGTAAATAAAAAGAAGAGAGAGATCATAACATCTCCTGGATTTTTGAGAACTTAACTCTTAAATCATAAGAACTCAGTTCTTTATATAGATCAGAGATCCATAACACAAGGTTTTTTCATAAAAAAGAAAGAGATCATAGCATCTCATCAAAAGGAGAAGAACTTAGTTCTTAGATCCATGAGACAAAATCTCTTGTAAAACGAGAATTTAATTCTCAGAGCACAAAGTTAATCAGAACTACCAAAGAAGAGTCTTAGCGCTCCAATTTTAAAAGAAGCGCCTTAGCGCTCCAAGTTTAGCACCCTGCGCTCCAAGTGCTATTTTAAAAGAAGCACCTTAGTGCTCCAAATCTGGCGTCAGCGCCAAGTGCGCCACGTGCTCCTCACATGGGCGCTATCCAAAAAGAAGCGCTCCAGCGCTCCAAATCTGGCGCTTAGCGCCAAGCACTCCACGTGCTCCCCACGTGAGCGCTATCTCAGAAAAAGCGCCTTAGCGCGTCAAGTATAGCGCTCTGTACATAAAGCGCTTTGTACATAAAGGCTATACATAAAGCACTTTGCGCTAAAAAGAGTGTTCAACACTCAATAAAAGACAAAAGAAGAAGGGGTGTCAGAACCCAAATTAATGCTCAGCATTATTGAACAAAAAGGGACCGACCCCAAACAAGTGTACAACACTTTAATCAAACTGAGTGGGCTGAGCCCAAGTTGGCCATAAGTTCCTAACTCAGACCAACAGAGCCCATGTGCTCACAATTGGTCTTAGTCCCAAGTCTGACTACAGATCTCCCAACCAAACTTGGTTCAAGGGTACATCTCTTCATTCCTCTGATATGTGTCGTTGTAATTCTTCAACGTATTCAAGGAGGTGACGGGTCCCAACAACCTGACATTCCTTGGACTATGTTATCCTTAAACTTATGGACCGCAACATCCCTAAACTAAACTTTATAAACTATGACGTCTTTAAACTATGGACTATGATGTCCTTAAACTCCATGGACTATGATATCCTTAAACTTATGGACCGCAATGTCCCTAAACTAAAACAATAGAGCTCAAATGCTCTTTTGTTACATCTAAATGATCCTGTTAAGTAAATCTAAGTCTAAAATTAGACTAACGTATCCGTAACAAACGTTTAAGTTGATCTTAGTCTCAAATGAGATTAACGATCCTTAAACCAACCCAAACCCAAATCTAAGAAAATATGGATTTGGACTAATCTACGCCCTACGGGCGACAACATAAATTAGTCTCCGTATACAATCCACGGGCAACCAAAAAACAAAACAAACACACACGACACGAAATGACCTTCTGGAGAAGAAGAAAGTGGTTACCGCGATGCGGTAACGTAATTAATTGCAGGGGCTTGCGTCTGCAGGGAAGAGCGACCCCACAATCAAAAACCCCTCACAATGAGGGGGAATCTGACGAAGTCTGCTACAACGGCCGCATCCGTCCGAACCTCCGATACACGGTGCCATAAATCAACTTGGCATTTTCGGAGAGGTGGACGGATAAAACCAAATAGCATATGTGTTGGAGATAGTGCCCTCAGAGTCAATTATTGGGTCACAGGTACGTGATTGCAATGATTGATGGAGGACCTATCCCGGTAAAACAGTCTTACTCGAGATGGTAGTATACTATCTGGTTTACCTTTATCATCGTGTACTGCTTTAGGTGACCTGACAAGTTGCTATTACACGTTGATAGAGCCCCTAGGATTCTTGCTTGACCACCAGCAGTATGAGGGCGATCATATAAGTGGGAGCTGGGGTCTATAAGCATATCCTTAAATGGTCCCTAGTCGTGTGAGTTTCGAGACAGGGCATCGATACTCCAGAGTAGACTAGTGTATACAGTCGAGACCCCGACGAGGGGCGGTGGCCGGTCTCACAAGCCATTGGTGTCAGTTGGATCACCTAAGATGTATACATGTGCTCATTGGGTTATGAGTACACCGGACAGGACTCGCCGGGAATATGCCAGTTGGTCATATACCAGACGTCAGATGGCAGTTCCCTGGTGACATGTGTACAGGTTAGTTCATCGACCTGGGGATCGTCATTTGTCTTGTGTGAGTTCCCACTGTACTTTGATTACTACCCTACCACGGCTCAAAGGAGTCGTGCAAACAGGTTTTAGTTGGGTACAGTCCCGAGCCACATGGAGGCAGTGAGCGTATCTTCAGGGGTTCGTCTCTCCCGGTATTGGGGGTGAGGTCGTGCTGTGTCTAGGAGAGCCATTACACGAAGCCCTCGGCCGAGGCAAGGAGATTTACTGGTAGGTATTCCAGTAGTATCTCAGGGTGTTCTGGGCTACACTCCGACACGACTTGTACCGCTTTTAGGGGTCTGACTTTTACCAACCCCCTAGGCCCGCCATGCGATGCTCATAGACGAACGGACCGGACTGTACGGATATTGTCACTGACAAGCTCAGTAGGGTTGTCGGGCTGAGTTCGCTCACAGACGTCCCTTTTAGTCAATACCTAGTAGCCCGTTACGTATTGGCTTATACCTCTGACGTGCTAGTGGTTAAATCCACAACCAAGGTGTTGACGAGTCTTTAGAGTCCCCCACATTCAGTTACTCAGCTTTCGGGCGAAAAGTTGTAGAGGCCGTATGGAGATATGGCAAGGTCCGATCAGATACGTGCGGTATTGCACGGATCAGGATCGGACAGTTTGTACTACAGGCCGTATGGATATATGGCAGGGTTCGATCAGATACGTGCGGTATTGCACGGATCAGGATCGAACGGATATTACTAGCCGGCTTTGGTATAAGTCGGATCCTAGTATAGTACAGTGTGAATTTTGTCTCATTGCATTTGTATTTCGGTCGGAATACAAATGCGGGTGTGTATGCACAGTATCGGGGTTTTCCTGTAATTTATTACGGGACCAGTTTTCTGGAGTTGCCAGTTTGATTTCCGTTTCGGCCAATTTCCTTTGTATCCTTCATTGGCCGAAGATTGGTGGAGGAGGGCTTATTTGCATTGTTGCAAATAGGCATTTGTGGAGGGGGTCTTTTGCATATTGCCATGTCATGATCACTTGACTTTTTGACTTCATGATGGTTCATGATGGGTGGACCATACCTTGACTTTGTGTTGATGATGGGAGATGATTTGGTTGTTGAGTGTTGGTGTTTTTTGGTAATCATGTTCTTTCATGATCACATTTTGATTCCTCTCTCTCTCTTGCATGATAGAGTTTCCCACTCCTTTCTTTTGGTCACTCCCTTATATTCTCACTCTCCCCTCATGGTCATGGCCGGCCAAAGCATTAAAGGGGGGGCTGTCCAACATTTTTGGGTGTGGGGTTTTGTTCATTTCATGTTCCAAAATCCCCAAAGTTCCTCCACATAATTCTTGTATCATCCCTCCACTAAAATGTGGTGCACTTCCGGCGAAGAGGTGGAGACCGGAGCATCCGCAGGAGATCGGGACGACGACGAGAAGACCGGAGGACTTGGATCAGTCGGTATATCTCTCTTCCCCATCTTATAGTTAGCTAGGACTAATTAATGGTTCGATCCGGGTATTAGTGCGCGGCGGTTTGCCAGTTCAAGAAAAATTAAAGTTTATCACCGCTTTCGCATTTGGCCGTCGGATTGACGGCCGGGACGCCGCCATGCACTTACAATATGCCCCCAAATTTAGGCAAGACGACCTACGCGGTTTCATATCTGTTTTCGGCGGTGAACATACCTTAATGTTGTTAGGGAATTAACAAAATTAATTGGGTCCTCTTGAAATATACTGATTTGACTCGAACTAGCTCATTGATCCATAGGATTTTAACTAGGTTGAGTAGAAAAATTCCCCTCTTCCTTTTTACTAAGTTGTGCAATTAACTGATCCATTTAAATTTGTAACCTAGGAAAAGCTTGAGCGTTTTGGGCACGAGTTTGAATAAAAAAATTCTAAATTTTTCTCTAAATTGATCTCTCCCTCATTCACATTAGTTATGTTGGGATCGACTTGAATGGAAGTCTGAACAAAAGTTTCTAACCTATCTTCTGACGTGGAAAACTGTTTATCATTCTCATCACAAAAATCTGGTAAGGTGAAAGTAGGATTCAACTTATTAAGTTGTCCAGTTGGATGCATGAGATCGGTTAGATTTGAAGTACTTTGATTGGTTACCCCAACAAACTCTTCCAATTTAGTTCTAAACCGGACAACTGCCTATTACTCTTATCAGCAAAATCTATTAGATTGCACATTGGATTTGGTTGATTAAGATGAGAATATGAACCTGCTGCATGGTTTTGGTACGATTGAGATTGATTGTTATAGCTAAGGTTTGGAACATCTTGGTTCCAAGAAAAATTGGGATAATTTGGATCGTAAATTGGAGCATAATTATCATTCCTAGGCATATAATATGTTGCATTTTCTTGATTATAACTTAGGGAACTAGTGAAATCAGAATGCATATTAATGTAATGAGGATTGATATCATAATAATTGCCGTTATTAAATGAAAAATTAATATTAGAGGGAGGATTGTTCCAAGAAAAATTCATATTTTTTTTTAAAAATAATTTTTTTAAATATTTTTTTAGCAGAAAAATAAAATAACATAAACTAATTTAACACTTTGCTAACAACCAAGCAATAAATATTTAGTTTAATTATACTTGGTTGTACGCAA
Source organism: Agapanthus africanus (assembly GCA_030015575.1). Taxonomy (NCBI): domain Eukaryota; kingdom Viridiplantae; phylum Streptophyta; class Magnoliopsida; order Asparagales; family Amaryllidaceae; genus Agapanthus; species Agapanthus africanus. Next base: position 187,675,962 of record CM057341.1, read on the forward strand.
AGAAACCCTACGGAAAATAGTAGAATTATGGGAGATCCGAGAAGAGCTGAAGGAGAGAGACTTACGGAGAAAAAAAAACTGGGATCAAAATACCTAAATATTTTGGCTAAAAAGGTGAGATCCCTACCGTTTTCTCCGAATTTTCTTCCCTTTTCTGCTCTAAATTTTTTCTACTATTTTCTCTTTGCTTGATTTTCTTTTTTCTGCAGTCTAAAACTCAACTAAAAAAATTAGTTTTTTCTTTTTTATTATAAATAACTCGAAGAATAATTATGAAAACTAAAAATTAAACACCGTTATCCCCGGCAACGGCGCCAAAAACTTGATGCGTGAAATAAAGTGCATAAAATAATACTGCAAGCGCACGGTGGTTTTAGTACGCGTTACGGGTCGATCCATAGGGATAATTTGTAATTTGTAATTTTTCAAAAATATTCAATCAAGTTATGAAAAGGTTTTATAACTTAATACTAAAATTTAAATTTAAACTTTTTAAAATAAAGAATAGGGTTTATGAGTTCACTGGATCTAACATATGTTATCATTTTAATCAATCCATCTCTCATCTTTTTCCCTTACTCTTTATAATAATTACGATCATTTAATAAGCATAAATTATATGAGCTTCACCTTAACCTATCAAACCTAACCAATTATAGATTAAAATATTCTCAACATAACCTATCAAACTAAATAAATCGTCAACATTAAAAAGATGTAATTTTTATCAATCAAATAAATCTATTTTTCCCATAACTTTACTATCCCTAAGAATAAACTATATGCTATGCGACATAATCTATCAAATTGATCTAAGCATAGAATGTATGCAAACGCTACATAATTTATCAAAGAGATCATAAAATTAAAATTAACTTAGATCTATCTAATCATCAATCAAGCACAATAGAAATTTAGATTTATCAAATATCAAACATATGAAAAGATCAAGCTACACCGTTCCCTGGGTATTAAGAAATTTACCTAAGAATAATTAAAAAGAAAGCAAAGAAAATAAAAAAAGACACGATAAAATAAAATTCAAAGATAAATAACTTACTAATAAATTGTGCTTCATACCAATGATCCAAAATAAAAGCCTAAAACTAGGGTTTCTTAGAGAGGATAAAAGTCCTAGAGGGTTTCTACTCTTTAGAAATACGATATAAACAGACTAAAATCAAAATCAAATAAATCACAGCCACTGGATCCTTGTCGCCAAAAATCGTCATTAACGGCTGAGATAATTCGGCGGAATAAGTGGAAATCCACCACTTTCCACTGAATTCTTTGAAGATCCGGGGCCCATCTTTTTGTGACATCTTCGACTCTTCTCTGTGGTTTTTATTAGATGATTATTTCTTCAATTTATTGACCGCATTTGCACATGATTGAAGTGATTAATTTCCTAGTTTTGACCGGTCCCTTGGTTGGTTTGACCGCGTCTCTTTATAAATACGAATTTAAACAGCCAATCAGAACCTGATTTGATCTGTTTCTTACGCGAAGACCTCTAATCTGCACATACACTTAACACACGTGTTTAGTAACACTTTTAATTAAAATAAATAACAAAAGATAGAGATATAATACTGAAATAAATGCAATAAATTTTTTTTATCATATATCTATCATATACATATACATGTGTTTGTATTACATACAAATAGCAAATGAGAAAGAGAGAGAGTAAACATAATAGTAGAATACATATCAATATATGTTTTATTAATAAATCAACACTTGACTTAATAATCCGGCTTTATAATAAACCAGCTAGTATTATCAAACATCTGATTAATGTATGTGTATCATATATACGTATTTAATCGAACTTCTGCAAGTATCGTCATACACACACTATATCATTTCGTCTGAACGGGAAAACTCTCTGTGTAGGACTCTAAAGACTCAACAATAGGCTAACAGTGAGTTACTGGATCATATCCCTAACCCACAAGCACATCAGCGGAACTATATGTACGTAACGGCTATCTAGGTATATGTCAAAAGAAAGATCGAAAAGCAAGCTCATCCGTACCTAACAGAGCCTATTAGTGACAACCACAGTACAATCTAGTCTCTTCATCAGAGAGTTTCACATACCGGGTCTGGGGGTGGTTACTGTCAGATCCCCAATAACCCAATAAGTCATTCCGATGTCAAACACATAACCATCTGAGATACAACTAATAACACTTATCAGTTTATCTCAACAGCTCTGGCCAGGGACTTATAGTTATAGTTAATCATGCACAGCACGACATCAACTCCATATACCAGGAGAGACGAATCCTTTCGATCGCTCACTGCCTCCTGTGCTTCAGGACTGTACCCAACTAAAACTTGTATGCACGTTTTTTTAAAGTTGTGGTGGGGGTAGTAATCAAAGTACAGTGGGAACACACACAAGATACTATGATGATCTTAGATCAAAAGACTACCCTGTACTCATGTCATCAAAGAACAGCTATCTGATAATTGGTATAATACTATCTAGAAGTTCTCGGCGAGTCCATTCAGTGTACTTATTCTCCAATGAGCACATGTATACAATCTTTGGTATCAAAGACCAATAGCTGTGGGACCAACCATCACTAGTCTACTCTGAAGTACCAATGCCTATTCTCGATACTCCCACGACTAGGAATATTTAAGGATGTATTTATAGACTACCCAGACCCCACTAGTATGATAGCATCATAATCCTGGTACTCAAGCAAAAGTTTTATGTGCTTTATCAACATGTATTGGCTATACGTAATAGGAAGTAAAACATATATACATGAATGATAAAAACATACCAGATAGCGTACTATCATCTCGGATAAGAATGTTCTATCTATATAAGTCCATGTACGGTTACAATAATTGCATTTAAGGCATTTATATCCAACAGATGGAAGGGATCCTGAGGACGAGAGAAAGAGAGAAGAGTTTTTTTAGCGAAAGAGAAATGGAAACTTTTTAAGGCAGTTGTGAGAAGAGGGGAGGGGTATTTTGGTCATTACATCTAAAATTTACTAGGTGGCCTGATTCTAAGCCAGTCTAGGGGTTTTTTTCACAAACTTTTGTAATTATAGGCCTTTTCCCCTATTTTGAAAATACCAGGGGTTTTCTCACAAGTACGTGCTGGACCGGGGGCATTTTGAAAATTTACCCTAAAAGCAATGCAAAATATTTAGGCCCGTAAATGATACGTTGTAGACTAATTAAATTGGCCAATTTTTGTTATTATCTAAAAAGCAGTTGGGAAACCCAATTTTAACAAATTGGGCCATGGAGTAAGTAGCAAAAAAGGCAGGGGATTTTTTATATTTTATTAAGAGATCAAACTTGATATTTTTAGGGTAAATTGTTACAAAGTCGTCGGTCCTTTCGGGAGTTGTCTAAAAAACCCTGTAATTTTTGAAATTGTTGGGAAAGGCTTATTGTTCAAAATCTTTGTGCAAAAACCCCTGAGCTATATTTCATTTAGGCCTTTTATTCACTCAACTGCTAAGATATTACGGGCAACATGTATACGGGGGTTTTTTAATTGGGCCCGGAGGTTTTTTAACAAGAGCAAAAAAACAAGGGGTTTTTGCACAAGTTGTCACACTCCGCTTCCCAAAATACAGTAGTGGGCACGTGACGAGATCCACGACATATTTATACTAAGAAGGGTCCTTCTCGAAATAAATACATTATGCGTATCATAAGCAATATATAATAAACAAAAATTAAACGAGAGGATAAATCCAACTACATTCTTACATTTCCAAGTCCACAATGTTCTAAACAAACGACAACAAGTTTCGAATTCAAGTACAACGGAAAATAGAATTAAACAAAGCTTGAAAAATAGGCGCACTGAAAGGTAAAAGGCTGGTGTGCTACTAGAAATCCGCCTGAGAAGCCAACTACGAAAATTCTTCCTCAATCGGCTGAATCTCTCATATCCCTAAGCCACCTGACGAATATTCCTAAAAGAAGAAAGAAACAACAGAATGTCTGTCAGCGATTTTGCGCTCGGTAAGTTTCCAATTTGAAATATAATGTAAAAAGTATAACGACAAACATACAAGTAGATAGGAAAGAGTAGCGTGGTGAAGAAGCATGATATATCAATTAAACATGGCAGTCTATATTAGTATGGCAGTTCTATATAAGCATGGAAGTTCTACTGTTACGTGTTTGTAATAGTACGATAGTAAAGGTATGCATGTATACGAGAATTTTCCGTCAACCCATGGACCAACAACACATAGAGTTAAGCCACGTCAAACCCATGGGAAAACGACACACGAGATTCAGGTTAAGTGATTTTTAGTGGACTCTCGTGCCATGACATAAGCTTACTACCAAACTACCCTTTCCACACGTATATTAAGTTATAAAGCTAACACAAGCCTTACACGAATCCATGAATACGTTACGGTGTTGCAAGTTCATGTCAAGTTCATGTAAGCCCGACTAATGAAGCGAATCGATGGCGAATCGATTCGCTTCATGGTGACGTGGATGAATTTGGCGAATCGATGTGCATGATATATCTAATCACGTGATTCATGTTGGTGCAATAAAATAAGGAAGTCACATGTCATGAAATGATACAAGGTGAAGTATCCAAGCATAAAACAAAAAACAATATCTTAAAGAAATACTGGAAACTACTGATTAATCAGTTCATATGAACTCCAGAATAAAACAAGAAATGCAATCCTAGGTGTTATGCAGACATGGGTTCAAGTCTCGTTTAATTCTAAATACTGGTTTATGAGATAAACGCGGTTTAGTATCGCCGCATAGAGCAGATCAGAATCTGTCCAGCACTGTCGCATATTTTAAAAGTGTTGTTTGCGATGCCTTCTGCAGTTTTCAGGTCATGAAAATAATTAAGAACTTGTAAGCCTTTCAGTATAGTATCTAAACAACTTGAGTTCATGCGATTTGAATCTCTGAAACTACGGTTATGATTATTTAAATATAAGGGTTTTAAAATAGATTTTGTTTTCTGGACAGTAGAGAAGGGGTGTCTTGCGGGGCATATATCGAATCGATATACACATTTCTAAGTCTCGATTGAAAAGTTGTAGGGCCGTCAAATTTGCATCCATACATCCAAGGTTTGTCAAAAACCGATTTCTGTAATTCAATTTATGTCATTTTGAAAAATGTTGCGCAAATCAGGACAGATTCTGTCCAGATTCGACACACAATCTTAAAAGGCAGAATTGGATTAATTCCGTCGGTTTTCAGAGTCGGGTTGAATTAAGAAAATATAGATATTTTGATATAGTTGTCAAAAACAGTTGAGATCAGTCGGTTTGGATCTCGGAAGACAGAGTTATGAATTATCGAAGAAGCCGTTAAAAACAGTTTTCGGATTTCAAAACAGCGACAAAAAATGCGACGTAAAACTCTAAACTATATTCCGTCTCGATTCTGAAAATTTGTTTAATGCGCGAAATAAAACTATCTATTTGTTAAACCTAATTTTCTTGAAATCTTGGGATATAAAACTTATATTTTGATCCCTTTCCGCAAAGAATTAGTATCAAAAAAGTTAATGTCAAAATATTGAGATTCCATTTTAAAAAACATATAGTTCTTATTCTAAAAGAAATTCAAAGAGATATAGAGATCGTTCGCGGCGAGAAATAACTTAACTAATGTACATAGAGCAAACACATAAATCGGTTTTAAACATATGTTAAAACAACCTTAAATCTTTAATCAGATAAACAACCTTTTTTTCTTACGAACAAATGGGTTCATGAGTGGATGTGTAAGTTTCTTATGAAACGATTTATGGCTCTTGTATCTACCGATATTTTCTACATTCATCTTATACATTCAAAAGATAACGCAACGACCACTTAGCATATTTGTCAAAACAATCGTATGCAAAACGAAACACAAGCGTTCTAGACTACACATTCTAATTTATAAAGTATTATTTTAACATGAAATCAAAAGGTTAGCACGAGCATCGTTAAGTATCGAGACATGGCAATAGAAGGTGAGTTTTCAACAAGAGGTGAAGAAGGATGAAGGGAACTTATAGGTCTTTGCAATACGATATAGCAACCGTATCGCCGATGTGAGAAAAGCTTCAAACGATAGGCTTTCGGCGACTTGTGATTATCGGGAACTAATTGAAAGGTTCTATCATGTTCTATGAGTTTTAAAATACTGCAATCAAGACGGTGTCGCTTGAAACTAGCCGCGATGAGTACATGTCGTCCTTAGGGAGAAGGTACGTTTTCGTTCTTCTTCTAACGAATTAAGTCCAAAAATCAGAATGTGTTTGTTTCTATCCTAGGTGTTATGTTCAAAAAGAGCTTGTTAGGGATAGGGTTAGGTTAGTTTAAATTAGGAAAATCCATATTCTTTCCTTTGTACCTCTCTTGATTATTGATAGTAGGGTAATCGGTAACAACGTGGATTAAGGTGCTTAAGTAGGATATTTGGGATTGTGCGTTAAATTCCTTCTTATCAACCCTTGTACTTCCGTTCTGGTCTCTTATCCCTCGCCTCTGGCTAAACCAAATATAACTAGTCTCAATTAGGAATCACCACTATCATATAGGATAGGGTGTCTAAAGGAGCGGATTGCGTAAGTTTTGGTCGGAGTTCAAATTACAAGGTGTCGGACAAAGAAAAAAAGTAAAGAAAATCCTAACCCAAACCTCCCCTTATCTTTCCCTAACAAGTAAGGAAAACTATTCACAAATCATCTTATAAACGAAAATAAAACATAAGATAGAAGATTTCATAAGAAACATTGCAAGTAAGGTAAAAAAGCAAGAGATACTAAGAACCAAGTGCATAAAATTGAAGGCTTTATTGAAGTGTAATACAAAGTATAAGATAATGAGTTCAAATACTAAAATCTAAACTTGCAAGCTCACTTAAGAGGTTGCAAGATAAGATAAAAGTAAAGAACTCAAAACTAACTAAACTACTATGTACATTACTTGGACAAAAGTTAGAGAAAAATTGACCTAAAATTGACAAAAGTAGGATCCTTGGATTGCTCTCTGTTCTACTATTTATAGGCACATCAACATAAAAAATAAACTATAAAAATGAAGTGATGTGATAGGAAGGAGTGCACAGAAGACATTCGAAGACAAATGGGGCAAGTTGGGTCGCCAGTTGCGGCCAAAAGGAATAAATAGGCGGCCAAACAAGCGGCTTTGGGGCCCGTCTTTGTTGTGTGATCTTATGATCTCTTGTGTATCTTTCTGGCATTTTTGTTTTTTATAAAATTTTCTGAGTTGTAATCTGGAGTTTTTGGAGGGAAATACAAGCTTTAAAATCCATCACATCAACACTTTTTAAAACACTCATCATACCATGCCCACTTGTACATCCACTTGCACCACTTGTGTTTTGATATGATTTTAGCTGTCCCATGAGCTAAAATGTGTGTTCACGCTTGCAATTTAATCATGTCATGTTGGACCATTGTGAATAAAAATGTTGTACACTTGAATTGTTGCAAAAACTCATTGGACCATGATCGGTTCTCTGTCCCGGTTGCAGTATCGGCTCAAATATGTCGTATCCGTATGCATGTTGAGTGTGTTTCCAGTGTTTTGTCACGAATACATGTATCCTATACTTTTTAAGCAAACATAGATTATATAGCACCGATTATTCACAAAAATGATATCGAATGAGCGGTATTAAATGCAATTTTTCATGATGAACACGAACCTTCGAATTGCTTATAGGTGGAAGAGGAGGATAAGTGGAACAAAGATTCAGAGGATGATGATGAATTTTTGTTGAATTGGAGGAGGAAGAAACAATTAAAGGAGAATGAGACAATATGTGGTATTAAAATGAAATTAAACTAGATTTAATGGTGATAAAAAAACTCTTCATAATAATTCAAATTTATTATGAATCAATTTTGGAAGTTAAAAAAATGAATTGAAAGGTCTCATTTATAGGTTATAAGAGGATTTTTAAAAAATGATAAAAATAATTGCAAGACTCATGGTTCAAACATATGGCTTATGGACTAGCAATGTAATGCCCTAACCAATGGGATACAAGCTTACTATTGTATATAATTAAATAGAAATAAACATATACAGAGTTTTAAAATAGGATAATTTAAAATATAAACGGAATAAATCGTTTTCTTAAACTTATTTTTTTCTTTTAAATAAAACAAATTCTCTTTTCAAAATTTCCCTTTCAAAACAAAATCGAATAAATTCTTTTTATTAAAAGAAATCAAAATACTTTTTTAAAATAATCTTTCAAAACCTTTTCTTTTTAAAAAACAAATCATTTCGGAAAAAAATATTTTTATTTATTAAAAAGCAGTATAGTAAAAAACAGGGTCGTTACACAAGTTTAAAGCGGCCGGGGAATTTTGACAATTTATTCGTTGATAAATCCATACCAAAACCTGTGTATGAACAAAATTAACCCCAACTATATCAGCTTTTATTTTTTGTCATTTTATACTGCTAGTTCAATTTACTAAAATGCCATTTTATAACTTAAAAAAATATCTTCTCTCTATCCACCCCCTCGGAATCATTCCCTCCCCCCAAATTGCATCACATCATCTCTCCTCCGTCTACAACCCCTCACCCGCTGCGTCGTCGCTCTCGACCTCTTCTTCTCCAACCTCACCGGACCCATCCCCTCCCTCCCCATCTCCTTCCTCTCCCACATCCGCCTCCTCAACCTATTCAACAACCTCCACCCTCTTCTTCGACCTAGTCCTTTTGCTCTGGCATTCCTCGATCTAAGCGGATTTGCAGGCTAAGATCGGTGTGTGTTCGCAGGCGAGATCTGTGCCGTCAAGTACCAGCTCCCCGACGAGGATCTCGACGCTCTCATCTCGATCTTGTCGCAGGAGGATCTTGATAGCATGATGGAGGAGCTCGATCGTGTTGCCGACGAGCCCGCGAGACTGCGGACTTCCTGATCTCGCTGACAACGACCATCTTTTGTCAAGTTTTTATTTATATGCAAAATAAGATTTGGATGCATCATTCAAAAAAGAAGAAGATTTGGATGCATGCAATATTCTTTTCTGATGTAGTTGGGGTTAATTTTGCCCATACATAAGTTTTGGTGTGGATTTATCAAATAAAGATTTAGCAATATCGCCACCCTTAACGAGTGACTTTAACACATAGTTGATCTATTATTACTAATATAATTAGATTCTTAAACATTTTATGTTTAATATATATCCACCTAACAATGGAACAGTTGATGAAGAGCATGCAACACATGTTAATGTGCTTTGAATTGGAAGGAATAGTCTCTAACAAAGACTATACATGTTAGTGCATGGTATTTTATTAACATGGTTTTTCTGCTCAAAACCATTAAAAAAATTATCAAATTTTACATGGTTCACATGATTTCAAAGAAGTCGAGCTAAAGGAGAAAAATAAATGTGGAAATATTGGTATTTCAAAACCAACATAGAAAAATATGATTTGGATAATGAATATATGTAGGCATGTAGCTTTTTTGAATATGTGTCGTGCACCTCGTTCTACATGCCTTTGAACACTTAAACTTTTTTTTTATCTTAGACTTGTGAATTTTGTTTTGAGTCTTTTCCTTTTGAATAATATTAATTTCTCACATGTGCCATGCATGCAGAATTTTTTTAGTCTTTTCCTTTTGAATAATATTTTTTGAGGATTTTCATGAATTTTATTCGAGGATTTTCATGAATTTTATTCAAATAGAAAATATTTACAAGATTTTTATTATAGGTTTTTAAAGCTTTGAGAAGATTTGAACAGGTAAATTAATTAAGTTGAAAAATTTATAAATTACTTTAATCTAATTTATTAGAATGTTTCTAATCATGTGTCATGTTAAAAATCTAGCTACTATTTCATCCGACCTCTCCCATTTTTTAGTTAAAATAGCAATGATCTTTTCAAATCACTTTGTTAAATATAGTATATATTTGCTATATTTAGTAGGACATATTTTCCTGTATATTTACAACTTTTCTTTTTATCTTAGTAGTTTCCTATTTGGGCATCTTCCAGCTTTTATAAGAAGACCTGTATATACTCATTTTATCATTAAGAAAAAATATTTTTTTCCACCAATTACTTGTTCTCATATGGTATCAGAGCATTAATAATTTTTTCCAAAATAATTTTTTTCTCTCCTTTTTCTCCTTAAGGCCGTGGCCCACATCTCCTCTAGTCGGTGCTCCTCCTCTGGCGCTCACAACCGGCACTTCCTCCAGCCGACGCTCCTCCAGCCGACACTCCTCCTCCGACAACTCTACAACTGATCGTTTCCCCCCTCCTCCTATCGACTCCCCCTCCTCCAGCCAACACACCTACCACCGGCGCCAACATCTCCTCTTTCGGCGAACTCCTTCCAGCCCCTGCGACTCCTCCCTTCGATCGACCCCGGGTGCTACCCTCCAGCAAAAGCTCTGTCCACTTGCGAATCCGACCAACGCTCATCCCGTCCTGCAGCCATCTGCGGTTGTAAGTTCTTCGATTGCACTTTCTGAGCTCGATCAAAATTTCACACCATGAATAAGCAAGGGCTGTACAATTTTCCCTCGGTGGATGTTCAACTCATTGGTCCTACAAATTACATTGCGTGGGCTCTCACCTTGCAGTATAATCTTTGGGAATTTGCACTTAGGGAGTATATTGATAGCTCCACCAAATGCCCCACTACTACGGTTCAAACTCTAGGATCATCCCCATCCTCCATTTCCGATGATGAGTTTCCTCTTACTATTAATCAATGGAATCATACTGATCAACAAATTATGGCATATAACTTGCGCTCAGTTGCAATTCCTATTCGTCTTTCCATTGAACGTTTGACTACCTCTCACGATTAGTGGCTCGCTCTCAGTCGCATGTATGTTCAATCTGGAGCTGCTCGTGAGTATCAGTTGCATCAGGCCCTTCAAGATGCTCGTCAAGACGATCGTTCTATTCAGGAGTTTCACACACTACTATCCAGATATTGGGAAGAATTACAAACCATAGAGGAAGCATCCTTGCTGATTTGATTGACTTACACTCAAGTTCCAGAAGCAACGTGATAGACAACATCTCTATCATTTTGTCATGTGCCTCCGTCCTGAGTTCGAAGGGTTGCGTGGCCACATCCTACATCGCAGTCCTCTACCACATCTTACGGATGCTATAGCACAATTCATGGCTGAAGAGACACGCCTCCAGATTCTTAAATCCTCCTAGGTCGTGACTCCACCCACTACGCCATCCACCGCTGCTCTAGCTATGCAGCATCGCTCTCCAGCATCCCGAGGCCCTCCCAACAGCACCTCCGATCAGTCACTCTTCTGTCGCTATTACAAAAAGAAAGGCCACTTAATTCATGATTGTCCGATAAGTCCACCAAGGCCTCCGCTCCACAATCGCCGTATTACTTCGGTTGCAGCCACTGCCAGTTCATTAGCTGGATCTACACCAACACCACTAGACCTGATCTCACCATAGTCATAGTCTCTGATGCCTACCATATCTCTGCCACATGGTTTCCTCACTTCGGCTCAGCTTGCAGAGATTGCCACCTATGTTGCTCAGAATCTTAGAATTAACAGGGCCTCCTCTAGTTTAGACTTCACTGCCATTTCCGCCTCCTCTGGTACTTCTACTCCTTAGATTTTTGACTCAGGTGTCTCTCATCATATGACTTTCGATTTCTCTATCCTTGCTAACTATATGCCTGTCTCTTCACTTTCATTCATACTATAAATGACACACCCCTTATAGTAACTCATTATGGTGGTATCACACCAACTTCTCACACCTTTGCTTGTTTGACTTTATCTTCTATTTTGCTTATTCCCAAACTTACCATGAACTTATTATCTGTAGGTCAACTTACTAATGATGGTTATACCGTCACTTTCTCATGCACCTCTTGCACTGTGTAGGATTCCCGCACCGGCCAGATGATTGGGATAGGTCGTAAAGTGAATGGACTATACCATTTGGAGCATCTTCATCTACCTCCTTCCGCTGAAGGTTTTGGACTTTCCACCTCAGATATTTGACAGCGCCAGTTAGGTCATCCTTATGGTCCTCGACTGAAAATTTTATCTGACTCTGGATTATTTGGTTCTTTTCCTTTTGTTTCTAGTTCAAATTGTAGTACCTGTCGTTTTGCAAAACATGCTGCATTACCTTTTTAACAAGAAACTATATGTCTTCTGAACCTTTTGAACTAATTCATTTTGATATTTGGGGACCAGCATCATCTACCTCTTTATCTAGTTGTAGATACTATGTTTTATTGATGATTGCTCATGTTGTACATGTGTTTATCTTATGCATACTCGTTCTGATCTTATTCACATTTACACAGAATTTACAAATATAATTCACACTCAGTTTCATAAAGGTATAAAAGTATTTAGATCTGATAATGCTCTTGAATATATTTCATACTCCATGCAAAACATCCTAAAATCCCATGGTATTATTCCTCTGCAATCATATCCTCATACACATGAACAAAATGGTGTTGCTGAGCGCAAGCATCGCCACATCCTTAAAACTACTCGAGCTCTACTCATTTCATCATCTGTTCCTACCTCTTTTTGGGCAGAAGCTCTTATGACTGCTACACTACTAATCAACATCACTCAATCATCTATTCTACAAGACATTTCTCCATATTCTCGCCTCCACTCCTCACCATTTAATTACTCTCTTCTCTGCACGTTTGGTTGTGTCTGTTTTGTTCTCTTTTCATCACATGAACGAAACAAACTTTCTCCACGGTTAGTCAAATGTGTCTTCCTAGGTTACAGTTCTGCTCACAAAGGTTACCGCTGCTATGATCTCACAACGAAGCGCCTCCGTATAGCTCGTCATGTTACATTTTTCGAAACTCTACCCTACTTTACTACATCTTCTCCACCAGATCTCTCCTTTCTTGACTTAAAACTTCACTCACCTATCTCACCTTCCACCACTATACCTTCATATACTCCTACTCTTCCTTCCCCTCATACATCTTCTGAGTTGATAGCCAATCCCGATTCAGCCACCGTCACACCTTCCACAGATGCTCAAATGACAGATGGTTTCTCTACGGCTAACTCGTCTTCTCCGGTAAATTCTCCCCCTCTTTGTCACAATCCTATACTAGATCGGCGACCTCTTGCTCGCTATATTTTTCTATGACTAACTCTTGTTCACCTCAATTTGTATCCTTTCCTGCTGCTATTCATTCTTTTCAGGAACCAAAGTCTTATCCTGAGGCTGTAAAAATTCCAGAATGGCGGTAGGTTATACAAGAAGAACTAGAGGCATTCCTTCGTACTAATATTCGGGATCTCGTGTCACTGACATCAGGGGTTAAACTTCTAAGTTGCAAATGGATTTACAAAATCAAGACCATGTATGATGGTTCCATAGAGCGTTATAAGGCTCGGCTTGTGGCTTGTGAATTCTCTTAAGAATATGGCATCGACTATGAAGAGACTTTTGCTCCAGTTGCAAAAATGGCATCTGTTCGTACTCTTATCACAGTTGTTGTTGCCCGGAGCTTGCCCCTATATCAGATGGATGTTAAGAACGATTTTCTTAAAGGTGATTTCTTCGAAGTGGTTTACATGCAATCTCCTCCCGGTATCTCCGCCCCACTGAATCATGTTTTCCGTTTTTGATGTGCTATCTATAGTCCAAACAAGCTCAACGAGGTTGGTTTGAACACTTCCGTCAAACTCTTCTTTCAACAGGCTTTACTGAAAGACTTGCTGACTATGTCATGTTCTACCGCTCCTCGTTCCGAGATCATGTCATCTTACTGCTCTACGTTGATGACATGATCACAGACAGTGATTCATCCACCATCATTTTCTTGAAGCAGCATCTTCAAAAACTGTTTGAGATGAAGGATCTTGGGTTTCTTCGTTGTTTCCTGGGGATTGAGATTGCTTCTTCCTCCTGGGGCTGTCTACTCTCTGGAAAAAAGTATCTTTCCGACATTATTCAACGAGCTGCTCTCATAGAGTCCACCATTTCACACTCAACTCCAATTTCTACACCAATGGAGCTGAATTTGAAACTTCGTCGAAATGATGGCAATCATTTACCACAATCGATTTGCTATCGAGAACTAGTAGGTGTCCTAATATACCTATCTATCACCCGTCCGGATATCACTTATGCAGTGCATAATTTAAACCAGTTTGTCAATGCCCCTACATATACACATTATACTTCTCTACTGCGTGTTTTACGCTACCTTCATAGCACCATGACTAGGTCGCTACTATTTCCCTCGAGCTCTTCTCTTTCTCTTCGTGATTACTCAGATACTGGTTGGGCGGATGATCCAGATACTCTCTGCTCCACTACTGGATATTGCATATTCATCGGATCTTTCCTTATATCTTGGCGAAGTAAGCGTCAAGATACTGTCTCCCGTTCCAGTACCGAAGCAGAATATCGCGCCATGACTGACACTACTGATGAGCTCAAATGAATGCGAAGTCTACTACAAAACATGAGTGTCACTGCACCTCCTGACATTCTTTTATACTGTGATAACCAAAGTGCCATTCATATTGCGACTAATCCAGTATTTCACGAGTTCACAAAATATATTGAAGTGGACTGCTATCTCGTTCGTCAGTAATATCAAGCTCATCGGATTGCTCTTCCTTATATTTCTTCCCAAGAACAAGTGGCTGGTTTCTTCACAAAGGCTCATACACAATCTCAGTTCCAATTTTTCTTGTCCAAACTCTCGGTATTTGATCTGCCATGAGTTTGAGGGGGGTCTTAAATATAGTATATATTTGCTATATTTAGTAGGACATATTTTCCTATATATTTACTGCTTTTCTTCCTTTCTTAGTAGTTTTCTATTTGGGCATCTCCCAACTTGTATAAGAAGACCTGCATACACTCATTTTATCATTAAGTAAAAATATTATTTTTCCACCAATTACTTATTCTGATGCACTTTTTGTTATCAAAAGTCTCACCATTCGATGATGCTTATGTAAATGTTTATGGCTTAATTGCAGGTAACCCTTTGATCTTTTGCCCGAATGCAAGGTTACAACAATCAGTACCAAAACCTTTACTTTGCACCCGATTTGTCCTCCTTAAACCATTTCATTTGTACTATATTTTATTCCCAAAATCCGCCATGTTTAAATTATTAAACGATTGGAAATATAACAATAATAGAAAGTTGGTAGAAGTTCAGCCCCATTTTGGGAATAATAAAGAAAAGGTAACCTTTTTTAGGATTAGAGCGTGTGAAGTGCAGATTTTTAAGCTAAAGTAAATAACAAGCTATTAAGACAAAATAAAGGATTCTTTTTTCCCTGCTACCTAGACTTTTCTTCTCAATCAACCGAATTATTTAGTTTTGGCATACATGTTATAGATTTCACCCTAAATAATTACCTGAGATGGCTTACTCAAAAAACAATTTATATATATCCATCTTTTTTCTTTCCACTATATTTCCTGCTTTGGGTTCCCTTCGTATAAGCTTAGAGTCGTTGCAGAGATATGGACAAACTTCCTGGTCGTATCTGATAATGCTCAATATTGGCGACCTTTCAGATCAGGACACGTGGCAGATGACGTGTCCCGGAACTCAGAAGAGAGGGCCCACAGGGGCCGATCAGGCCCGACCTACAAGCACAAATCTGGCTCACCTCAGGGCCCTTGCAAATTGGCCTCCTCGGTCTCTCAGCTCGCCTCCGAGCAACCGCGGGACCAAGATACCTCGGCCCACTCGCTCGTTTCCGAGCTCTCCCGCCGAGACCATCTTCCTCGGTCCCTCCGACCGACCAACTCCACCACTCACAGGCGTAACCGCCACTCCACAAATCTCGCCATGCGCAGATTCTCAGCCGGCAACATCCCACGTTCCACGCCATCATGATCCCTATTAACAGGCGATCCGCTCTTTACGCGGGCGTGACGTCGGGAGCGTAACTGCCGGCGAGATTCTCGCGCCTGCTGCTGCATGCCACCACTGCTATATAAACCCACATCACAGAGGGGTCAAGTAAGCCTTTTTTTTACACTTTTATGCCGTTACTCTGCTCGGATCTCATCACTAACTTGAGCGTCGGAGGGTCCTTGATGGTACCAAACCACCCCGGGACTTCTTTGCAGGTACTCGGCAACACCTCCCTCACCTCACCTCTTCCTCCAAAAACCCATTGAGACCCGCACGCGAAGGAAGATAATCAACTAAGTCCACCGCGAGATCAACGGAAGACAACATCTGACGGAGGCCCGAAAAGGACCTCCATCAGTTGGCGCCGTCTGTGGGAAACGAAACTCCACAAAAAATAAAGTTGGCTTTCCGATCTCCATCCACATGGAAAGCGATCATCCTGAAGATCCAGATACCAGCCGCCGCCTCCCAGTCACCGGAGGCGCGGATGAACCTCCTCCGGCGACCGTCATCAACACCCTCGCCGGCCGAATAAACTCGTACTCAAAGCGCGACGACAAGAACACCGTGCCGTCCCCGGACAATCCACCACAAGGAATTACCAGCGCCAAGCCGCACAGAGAGAATCAAGCAGCCCACTCTCAACCCGACCCACAAAATAAATCGGAACGAGAATGAGGGGCTAAGGCAACCGCGCAGCTTCACTGCCCGGTTATCCTTAGCAGGCCTCCTACGGCCCCTCCAACGCTAAGGATCAAAGTCCTCCTTAGAGGCGGCCGAGCGACTTCCCTGCTCGGCTATCCCTGGCCGGTAGCTTCCCTACTCGCAACGCCAGGGTTCGAAGCCCTCGCCAAGAGGCAACCGCGCAGCTTCACTGCCCTATTATCCTTAGCAGGCCTCCTACGGCCCCTCCAATGCTAAGGATCAAAGTCTTCCTTAGAGGCGGCCGAGCGGCTTCCCTGCTCGGCTATCTCTGGCCGGTAGCTTCCCTACTCGCAAAGCCAGGGATCAAAACCCTCGCTAAGAGGCAACCGCGCAGCTTCACTGCCCGGTTATCCTTAGCAGGCCTCCTACGGCCCCTCCACCGCTAAGGATCTAAGTCCTCCCAGAGGCAGTCGAGCCCGAGGATCCCTCGCTCGGCTATCCCTGGCGGGTAGCTTCCCTACCGCAACGCCAGGGATCAGAAAGCCCTCCCAGAGGCAGTCGAGCTCGAGGATCCCTCGCTCAGCTATCCCTGGAAGGTAGCTTCCTTGCCGCAACGCCAGGGATCAGAAAGCCCTCCCAGAGGCAGTCGAGCCCGAGGATCCCCAGCTCGGCTATCCCTGGCGGGTAGCTTCCCTACCGCAACGCCAGGGATCAGAAAGTCCTCCCAGAGGCAGTCGAGCCCGAGGATCCCTCACTCGGCTATCCTTGGCGGCTAGCTTCCCTACCGCAACGCCGGGGATCAGAAAGTCCTCCCAGAGGCGGTCGAGCCCGACGATCCCTCGCTCGGCTATCCCTGGCGGGTAGCTTCCCTACCGCGACACCAAGGGTCAGAAAGTCCTCCCATAGGCAGTCGAGCCCGAGGGTCCCTCGCTCGGCTATCCCTGGCGGGTAGCTTCCCTACCGCAATGCCAGGGATCAGAAAGTCCTCCCAGAGGCAGTCGAGCCCGAGGATCCCTCGCTCGGCTATCCCTGGCGGGTAGCTTCCCTACCGCAACGCCAGGGATCAGAAAGCCCTCCCAGATGCAGTCGAGCCCGAGGATCCCTCGCTCGGCTATCCTTCAAGACAAAAGCCCTCGCTAAGAGGCACCGGGCAGTAACCCTGCCCGGCCAAGGGTCCTTGGTAGGCTTCTTGCAGCCTTATAGCACTTCCCGCGCTAAGAACCAATGTCCTCCCAGAGGCAGTCGGGCCCTTGCTCGGCTATCCCCGGCTGGTAGCTTCCTACCACAACCGACAGGGATCAAAGTCCTCGCCAAGAGGCACTGGGCAGCAACCCTGCTCGGTCCCCGTCCTGAAGGATCAAAAGCCCTCGCAAGAGGCAACCGAGCACTGCCCTGCTCGGTCATCTCCGGCAGGTAGCTCCCTGCCTATGACGCCAGGGATCGAAGCCCTCACAAGAGGCATCCGAGCGGCTACCCTACTCGGTCATCCCAGGCTGGTAGTTTCCTGCCCACGACGCCAGAGATCAAAGCCCTCGCCAAGAGGCAACTGTGCAGCTTCACTGCCCGGCCATCCTTAGCAGGCCTCTCACGGCCCTTCCGGCGCTAAAGGTCAAAGCCCTCGGAAAGAGGCACCGAGCAGCTACCCTACTCGGCCATCCTTAGCGGGCATCCTCCTGCCCATTAGATTCTGAGGATCTCAAGCCCCCATCGTGAGGCCGCCGAGTTCCTTCCTGCTCGGTGCATCCAAGCGGGCATCCTCCTGCCCATCAGACGCCGAGGATTTCAAGCCCTCACCGCGAGGCCGCTGAGTTCCTTCTGCTCAGCGCATCCCCAGTGGGCATCCTCCTGCCCATCAGACGCTGAGGATCTCAAGCCCTCCCCGCGAGGCCGCCGAGTTCCTTCTGCTCGGTGCATCCCCAGTGGGCATCCTCCTGCCCATCAGACGCTGATGGTCTGAAGCCCTCAACGCGAGACCGCCGAGTTCTTTCTGCTCGGCGCATCCCCAGCAGGCATCCTCCTGCCCATCAGACGCTGAGGATCTCAAGCCCTCACTGCGAGGCCACCGAGTTCCTTCGGCTCAGCGCATCCCCAGCGGGCATCCTCCTGCCCATCAGACGCTGATGGTCTGAAGCCCTCATCGCGAGGCCGCCGAGTTCCTTCCTGCTCGGCGCATCCCCAGCGGGCATCCTCCTGCCCATCAGAAGCTGAGGATCTCAAGCCCTCATCGTGAGGCCGCCGAGTTCCTTCCTGCTTGGCGCATTCCAGCGGGCATCCTCCTGCCCATCAGACGCTGATGGTCTGAAGCCCTCATCGCGAGGCCACCGAGTTTCTTCCTGCTCGGCGCATCCCCAGCGGGCGTCCTCCTGCCCATCAAACGCTGAGGGTCTGAAGCCCTCTTCGCGAGGCCGCCGAACCCCTTCTTACTCGGCGCATCCCGGCGGGTAGCTTCCTACCCAACAAAGACAAGGATCAAAGTCCTTCCAGACTCAACTACCCCTATCCGGTAGCTTCCCTACTCGCAACGCCAGGGGTTAAGACCCTCGCCAAGATCAACCGAGCAGCTTCCCTACTCGGTCATCCCCAGCAGGCATTCTCCTGCCCAACAGACGCTGCGGGTTTGTAGCCCTCATAACGAGGCCACTGAGCCCATCACATGCAGCGGATCCGAAGCCCCAACAAGAGACATCAGGTCTATCCAAGTCTGAGTAATCCCCTCTCGACTTCGGGGCCATGGAGATGCCTCCTTGTCAGCAGCGAAATCAACTCGATGACCGATCGCTCCACATGTCACGCCCACACTGGGCTGCGCCCTATCAGTCCACAGGTCTACACACGTCGCGTCGGCCAACCGGCGCTCGACACGTGGACCGTCACTTCAGTGACAGGACGCTCGAACCGGCGCACCTTCCCTAAATGCAGAGATCTCGTCCCGATAAGCTGGCAGAAAAGACAGCTGACAGCCCCGGGACGCGCCCCGACGAAACCTTAGGAGGGAGCTTACCCCAGACGGCCCGGCAGTCTACTCTTGACCCGACCCACTAGCTAGTCGGGACAAGAGTGGGGGGCTAATGATGATTCTCAATATTGGCGACCTTTCAGATCAGGACACGTGGCAGATGACGTATCCCAGAACTCAGAAGAAAAGGCCCACAGGGGCCGATCAGGCCCGACCTACAAGCACAAAGCTGGCTCACCTCAGGGCCCTTGCAAATTGGCCTCCTTGGTCTCTCAGCTCGCCTTTGAGCTACCACAGGACCAAGATACCTCAGCCCTCTCGCTCGTTTCCGATCTCTCCCGCCGAGACCATCTTCCTCGGTCCCTCCGACCGACCAACTCCACCACTCACAGGTGTAACCACCGCTCCGCAAATCTCGCCATGTGTAGATTCTCCGCCGGCAACATCCCACATTCCACGCCATCACGATCCCCATTAACGGGCGATCCGCTCTTTACGCGGGCGTGACTCGGGAGCGTAACTGCCGGCGATATTCTCGCGCCTGCTGCTGTATGCCACCACCGCTATATAAACCCCCATTACAGAGGGGTCAAGTAAGCCGTTTTTTTTACACTTTTATGTCGTTGCTCTTTTCGGATCTCATCACTAACTTGAGCGTCGGAGAGTCCTTGGTGGTACCAAAGCATCCCGGGACTTCTTTGCAGGTACTCGGCAACACCTCCCTCACCTCATCTCTTCCTCCAAAAACCCATTGAGACCCGCATGCGTAGGAAGATAATCAACTAAATCCATCGCGAGATCAACGGAAGACAACATCTGACGGAGGCCCGAAAAGGACCTCCATCAGTATCATAATTCTATATTTATAGTTACGGCTATCGTTATTTTAAACTTTCCTCGCTTATATCAAGAAAACTTGTTACATATAAAGAATGAACAACATTAATGTGTAATGTTATTATATCCATTGTACTGTTTCGAACAAAATTATGTCATGTTTCTTTGTGGATCAAGATTGACCCTGGATTTTATGTATAGTGTATACGTATGTATCTCAAATACGCAACATGATTTATTTATTTATTTTGAGAAAAAGGTTGATAATTAGCTACCCCATAGTATTAAAAAGTTTTTAATGGATACAATGAAAAGCCATCAAGGCCAGAAACGACTAACAAAGGGTCTCCCAAACAGTTCATCTTAGTTACATGCCAAGTGAAATAAAAACAAGTGCCTCACATACGGAACATGATTTTCCTTTTTAAAAAAATCTACGATTCATCCCTCAGAGGACTAGTTTTCTGTATGTATCTAGATTCCAATTGTCAATGAATGATAATTCAGCAGCGAACGCATCAAATACGATCCTAATCAAAAGCTACTTATTGAAAAAGGAAAAAAAAGTCAAATTTCTCCAATTCAAGGCCCTTTTAAATGGGATGACGCGAGCTTGAGGTTGGAAAATAATTTTTCTTTATTTCTTTTACTAATAAAATGAGAAGAGAACTTGGATTTGGTCACATATTAAATTTTGTGGACTTATTCAACAAAGCAAGCAGCAGCTTGGTTCGACTGCAGGCGTTTCCGTGTCTCTTTCTCATTTTTCAACCATTTGGAATCAATTCATGACCTTTAGCTGACATGTATACATCTTCCATTGACCATTAAATTTAACCCAAAATACTCTCTAATTATGGACGGCTATATGTAAAAATATGTATGATATTCAACTCCTTAATTTTTCTTTTTTTTTCTGACACTAAAAAATAGAGTATACAAAATACAGAATGAACAAGGTTAGCTTGGATAGATATGGGTTTAGGTTGGTAATTAGAATACAACAACATGAACATCAAATTTGAATTTAGTCACACATGCATAGAGTTGTTCGGTTTGTAAAACATGGTTATGAAATGTGGGAATGGTAAAAAAATTCAAATATATATTTACGGTAAGTTAACATAGGATAGCCATCTTGAAATTTTTATGTGGGAAAAAAAATGAGACCATTTTTTTTATTTTTCGGCATTTTCAGCTACAAAACATGCGCGGAATTCTCAACCTTCATGCCTTCTCTGTATTTTATTTTTTCAAATAGCTTATTAACTGAATTATAAAATAATGTAATTGTATTAAAGCCTTTAAGTAACTAATTAAAGTCATTACAACATAATTTATGTCTCTCTAAAATTTCGATAGACTTTCAACATACCTCACATTTCACTTGCTATTTCTCATCGCAAACATGTAGTTCAAAGCAAAATCAACTCCTAAAAGTTGTCAAATAAAATAAACTTTCATTTTCTATAAACCTTCAACAATTAAGTTCACACTTCAAATTCCGAAAAAAGTTTACATTTCAAGAGATGATCGAAATCAAGTCAACCGACAATCTACAATTGCATACCTTTATGATTATCTGTCTGTCTGTCTAAAATCTTTCCACAAAACCCAAAAAGAAAAAAAAAATAAGAAGAACAAAATAGGCAAATAGAAACCAAGTCGAAGCTCATTAACTTTTCTCTAGCTATTCGCTCCATTGATTCCTTTACTAGGCCCCGAAGGCGGCGGCCTTCCCCTCGGGAGCTGGCCTAGCAGGAGCGGCCTCAACCTCTCCTCGACCTCCGTCTTCGCCCTCATCAACCCTCCGTCTCCGCTCGGGAGAACAATGTTTAGGTCCGGGTTGATCGCCGAATCGAAATCCATCAACGGCCTCGACGCAAGCGATAGCATCGGCGTAAGAACTAGAAGTAGAAAGGTGAACAAGTGAACAAACTTAGCCATGGAGTCTGGTGGTAGAGAAGAGAGAGAGGTGTGGGGTGGGGGGGGGGGGATGAATGATATGAGGAGAGAGAGAAGGCATTTAAATATGAGGAGGAGGGGGAGATGAGTGGAAGTTTCAAACGTGTGTGTGAAAATGAGATGGAGGGAGAGAGAGGGAACTATTGACTTTGAATTTGGAAAGGCATAAGGTGTTAATTAGTACAGCCAGCCGTACATGGGGTGGAAATTTATAATCGACTTTTCATAAATGATGTCCATATTAGATAGATAGGAGCAATATGGCCTTATGCCTAGCAATTGCATGGTGCCCTCTTCCTTAATTAAGTAGGCATGGGTATTTACATCTTTCCATCTAAAATGAGTATTTATGATTCTCAAAGAGATTCAGGATGACAACTGTCACGATTAGAGAGTAAATCTATATATAACTATTAGGAAGAAGTCTTAATATGGACGTCATACTTTAGCGTTTAGGTCTTTGACCCGACATGCCTCGTTACTAACTAGAAATAATATCTTCCTGTTTGTATGTAAGGATCAATTAAACCCTTTCAATTACTTTCACTTTTATGAATGGTTACATTTGAAATTCTACGGGATATCGTATTGAACTTGATTTCTTTATTCATTAGCAATATATGAGAAGAGCTTAATCATGAGAACAGCTCTTGTTTCAAAAAGAAAGACATGTTCAATCTATTAACAGTGAAATAGGGCACATTAATCTATAACATATATAAAATCAAAAAAAATAGGGAATGTTAGTATTTTGGCATTTACCATATTCCCCTAAACCTAATGAGGCTAATGGCATAAATTTAGAATAAAGCCTAATATCCCTCGTCGCATTGTAACCGGCATGACCAAGCCGAAGTGGCCCAGTCAAAGGCTTTGTAAGAATCTTTGCCGATCCATCCAAAAACCCAAGGACGTTCTGCTTGAGCTTCCATGTTTTGGAATATAGGCCCTGACGTGACCGTAACATGATGCCAGTGAGCTTCGAATCCCAGAAAAGGTTTTACAAACAGCCAATATGGGCACTCGCGGTATATCTGAAATTCTTGGAAGAGATGATAACAACCTACATGTTAAAACAAGAACTGCTTATCAAAAACCATCTTGTAGCTTATCGGACTTGTGAAGATCCGTCGTGTATATTCTTCATGTTAGACATTTTATTAAGTGGAATGAGCTCCTGTGAAACAGGGGTGATGGAGCTCCTTCTCGGGCCTCTGTCAGATGTAGTCTTCCGTTGATCTCGAGGTGAACTTGACCGATTATCCTTCGTTGCATTGCATGTGGGTCTCAATGAGTTTTTAGGGGAAGAGATGAGATGTGGAAACTGCCGCCGAGGACCCTCCGACGCTCAAGTTAGTGATGAGATCCGAGCAGAGTAACGACGTAAGTATAAAGAATGGCTTCTCTGACCCCGCTGTGATGGGGGTTTATATAGCAGTGGTGGTATGCAGCGGCAGGCGCGAGAATCTCGCCGGTAGTTACGCTCCCGACGTCACGCCCGCGCAGAGAGCGGATCGCCCATTAATGGGGATCGTGTGGACGTGGAACACGGGATGTTGTTGGCGTAGAATCTGCGCATTGCGAGATTCGCGGAGCGGCGGTTACGCCTGTGAGTGGTGGAGTTGGTCGGGGGGACGAGGAAGACGGCCTCGGCTGAGGGCTCGGGGACGAGCGAGGAGGCCGAGGAATCTTGGTCCTGTGGCATCTCGGGGCGAGCTGAGGGGCCGAGGAGGCTAATTTGCAGGGCCCCGAGGAGGGCCAGTTTGCGCTTGCAGATCGGGTACAGGGTGGCCTGGTCGGCCCCTGTGGGCCCTTTCTTCTGAGTCTTGGGACACGTCATCCGCCACGTGTCCTGATCTTGGAGGTCGCCAATATCGAGCGTCATCAAGGGGCTAACAGCCGGGCGGGGGCGGGGGCGGGGGCGGGGGCGGGGACGGGCGGGGAGGGCACCTGAGGTGGGCGCATGGTGTCAGCACAAGGAATTTTCAAGGGCCCTTCACAGGGCGCTAAAATTGATTTGCTTTGGTTTATTGTTCAGATAATCCAACAGGCTGCACTATTGGGCTCCTAAGGCTTCACTATTGGACTTGTTGCAATTTAATAACCATCGGGCTTTTGTTTTGGACATGAATGAGACTAGAACTTGGGCCATGCAATTACAAAATTCTAGACTTCGATTTGCATCAATTTCTTGCGCCTAGTTTTGTTGCAGGGTTGCATATATTAATCTGTTCAAACTCCAACATACAAAGGTAGTGAAAGTAGGGTTAGGAAAAATCAACTGAATGCATCATCCACATATCAAAGAGTTATATGCAGCTGGGTTAAACCGCAGCTAATTGGCTGTGGTCGGTCTCTTAAAAGGAGTGTCTAACAGGGATGATGAGCTCCTTGGAGTTTAAGTTGGTGGGGTTCATCCTCACAAGCTGTGAGTATTATAATTGGCTGCAGCCAACCCCAGCCACATTAACAAGATCAAAATGTACGTTAGTAGAACCTAATATGGTATGCTCCGAATTTTTACTTTAACTTACAAAATGTTTGGTAACAAGCAGTCGGTATAAACTAGTAAATTTTTCTCAAAAAGAAAAAATGAGTAGAATTTAAATTGGCTTATCTTTCTTGAAAGAAGCTTTATATATATATATATATATATATATATATATATATATATATATAGTGTTTTTATAATAAATAATAACTTCTACATGTCATTAAGGTTGAAGATGTCTTGAAAATAACAATTTCTTGAAAAACACACATGTTTTATTTCCAAACAAAGTTTTTTCGAGCGTATTTTCGTATGACTCCAGTCTCCATGCTATTTCTTATAAATAAACAGCTTGCTAAATTTTCAGAGCTATGAGGTATCGTTTTGTAACATTACAGCTTTTTCAAAATGTGGTCAAACTCAAACCTAAAACCGTAATAGGAAATCAAAATGGAGACTCCCTAGTCAATATTTGAATAACTACTAAAATAGGGGTTGCCCCTACGGATAATGAAATCCGTAGGGGCAGATTTATTTTGGCCCTACGGATTAGTCCGTAGGGCTAGACGGTTGCTCCTACGGTCCCAGACGTTTAATTTAAAAATATTAAATCGTAATTTGTTGTTTGTCCCTATGGAGCCGCAAACCAAGGACCTACGGACTAATCCGTAGGGGCATCTAAGTGAGGATTTAATAAAAAAGACACATAATTTCCCTACGCCGATTATCTCCTCTCTCGAGCGCGCGAAACTCCCAAAATCTCCAAATCTCGTCGCCGCGTCGCTGAGCTCGTCGCCGTTCTCTCTCTTTCATCGCCGATCTCGTTCCCGATCTCGTCGCCGTTCTTCCTCGTCGCCGATTGCATCGATTGTCTCCTCCACCGCACATGTTAGTAATTAAATCTTCAATTAAACAAATTTTTGATTATTTTAGGGCTAGGATTCAGGCTTTGGGTACCGATGAGGGTTAAGGTTAGGCATTGATTGGGGTTAGCGTTAGGGTTAGGGTTGCGGTTGGGGCTGGGGCTGGGGTTGCGGTTGGGGTTGGGGTTCGGCTGGGGTTGCGGTTGGGATTGGGGTTGGGGTTCGGCTGCGGCTGGGGCTAGGGTTAGGGTCATGACAATGAAAAGAATAATGCCCCAAGCAGTTATATAAAATTTTCCATCAAAACGTATTATTGTGAACAATTTTCATTGCAAGGCATTGATCTGAAGATTTCATAATATCAGACTGAACAGTAGATTCAACAAAAATCCAAATCTTATTAGACAAATTCCCCCATATTTGTGCAAAACCTGTAGATTGAGCAATATATTTTGCTTTTGAGAAGTCCACCATAGGCTCCATAATACAGAAAATTTGAACTTCTCTGTTTTTCTATATCATAGCGATTCCTCTCACATTCCAAAAACAAGTATTCATCAATTAACAATCCTCAAAAAAAAAATTTGGGGCTCTGTTGACTCTTAAACTTGTTCTTTTTAGCATCGAGACTTGATTATGTCTCCTAATTTTTGTTTTTCTGGTAACATCTTCAGCATCATCGAGACTTAATTGCATTTGAAAGGAGGATATATATTCTTTCAACTTGAATTTATATTATATTCATCTTGTTTATTGATTTCTTTTCTATGTTGAAAGTATGTATCTCAATCTCAAGTCTAATGCATCTTAGTTCTTTAATGCTCAATTCTTCATATATCTTATTCTCAAGTTGCAACTTGCAAGTAACTAAGCAAGTATTATTTCATAAGTTTAAAATCATGTTATATCAGTTACTTTATATTTTATTTAAATACTTCGTATAGTCTATGTGACGAGAAGATTCAATCGTATGATAACCGATAGAAGCCTTACCCCCCGACAGCCGAAACACACACATAAAACAAGAATACACAACAAACGCATCATTAGAGAGTGATTCAAGATGTTCAAGTTAAAACCAATATATGATACTCGATGATAATATGAAACTTTCATATTCTCATCGATACTCATATATGAAACTAAAAGCGTCACTTAGTCCCCGTCTATCGGTTAACATACGTTTGATGTTTGTCGTGACATAGAACTATACGAAGGTTGTTAAATATCGGACGGTATAGCTCGATACTAACAACCGTCGTATAGTCTATGTGATGAGAAGATTCAATCGTATGATAACCGATAGATTTGTCCCGTGTGGACAAGTTAGGAATATATAAAGCAAACACCTTCATTCACTTGTGTTTTCATCCGTTTCGAGATATTTCGTCGGTACCTTTCCGCTGGTTCTCCGTGTACAAAGATAGATTAGATGTTCATTTCAACGTTGTTTCACAGCTTTGAAATGATTATCTATTATATTACAGTGTACTCGGAGAACGGTGGGGAGGTGCTGCCGAAATTTACTCGAAACGGTTGAAAGCACAAGCGAATGGGTGTTCGCTCTATATATTCTTAAGGGGATAGAAGCCTTACCCCCGACAGCCGAAACACACACATACAACAAGAATACACAACAAACGCATCATTAGAGAGTGATTCAAGATGTTCAAGTTAAAACCAATATATGATACTCGATGATAATATGAAACTTTCATATTATCATCGATACTCATATATGAAACTAAAAGCGCCACTTAGTCCCCATCTATCGGTTAACATACGTTCGATATTCGTCGTGACATGGAACTATACGAAGGTTGTTAAATATCGGACGGTATAGCTCGATACTAACAACAGTCGTATAGTCTATGTGACGAGAAGATTCAATCGTATGATAACCGATAGATTTGTCCCGTATGGACAAGTTAGGAATGTATAAAGTAAACACCTTCATTCACTTGTGTTTTCATCCATTTTGAGATATTTCGTCGGTACCTTTCCGCTGGTTCTCCATGTACAAAGATAGATTAGATGTTCATTTCAACGTTGTTTCACAGCTTTGAAATGATTATCTATTCTATTACAGTGTACTCGGAGAACAGCGGGGAGGTGCTGCCGAAATTTACTCGAAACGGTTAAAAGCAAAAGCGAATGGGTGTTCGCTCTATACATTCTTAATGAGATAGAAGCCTTACCCCGACAGCCGAAACACACACATACAACAAGAATACACAACAAACGCATCATTAGAGAGTGATTCAAGATGTTCAAGTTAAAACCAATATATAATACTCGATGATAATATGAAACTTTCATATTCTCATCGATACTCATATATGAAACTCAAAGCGCCACTTAGTCCCCGTCTATCGGTTAACATACGTTCGATAATTTATTCTTTTCAACGACAAACGCATACACAAAGCATATACACGGATTTTCTCCTTTGTCAGTAACCATCTCGTTCTTAGATTTCTCAATATAGTCACCATAACCTGCAATTTATATGTTATACAATCAAACATGGCCTATGAGTACGTCAGAGTTAAGGACTGGATGTATGTGGATTGGCAACAACGTATGCAACCTGAGTTTGTCGCAGGAGTTGCTACTTTTATTGAATTTGCACGCGCACATAATAAGATCGTGATAGAGAAGATTCTATACCCGTGCGATAGATGTGGGAATTAGTACTGGCAGAAGGTAGAATTGGCAGAGCTTCATATCGTAAAATATGGTTGTACTAGACTTTATACAATTTGGAAATATCACGGGGAAGGAGAAGAACGCAGTAATGCAGCAGAAGAAGAAGGAGAACACGATAATGCGGCAGGAGAAGAAGGAGAAGACGGTAATTTATTTCCATCAGAAGAAATGGAGGATATGGTAGAGGCTGCCCCAGGTGAATCTATTCGTACCGAAGATGACATTCCTTCCGGTCAAGGACAGCGTGCGGATAAATATGAAAATTTCATGAATGATGCTAGAAAACCAATTTATGAGAATGCAAAGTATTCCACCCTTTCATAGTTCGTCCAACTTTTCCAGATTAAGTGCCTAAATGGATGGAGCGATAAGTCATTCACAATACTTCTTTCGTTCTTGAAAGACTCTATGCCCCCGGGAAATAACGTACCCGACAGCTGGTACGGAGCCCAGAAGATGATGTCTGATATGGGTCTGAAGTGCGAGAAGATTCAAGCATGTCCTAAAAATTGCGTGTAGTACCGGAAAGAGAATTCAGATTTGAAAGAGTGTCCAACATGCGGAGAGGCCAGGTATAAGCCGAAAGATTCTGATAAGAAGCCTGATATACCTGTCAAGATAGCACGATACTTTCCCATAACACAGAGGCTACAGAGGCTATTCAGGTGCAAGAAAACAGCCGAGGCAATGATTTGGCATCACCGTGCTCCTCCAAGTGAAGATGGAGAAATGAGCCATCCAAGAGATTCACCGGCATGGAAGGATTTTGATAGGAGGCACGCAATATTCAGTAGCGATCCTCGCAATGTCCGGCTCGGACTGGCTAGTGATGGCTTCTGCCCATTCAACTATATGGCTGGAAGTCACAGCACATGGCCCGTTGTAATGATAATTTATAATCTGTCGTCTTGGTTGGCTATGGACTAATCATACTTTATGATGCCTCTTCTTATCGACGGACCAAACTCACCGGGAAACAATATCGACGTCTATCTCCGACCTCTGATCGAGGAGTTAAAATCTTTGTTCATTGATGGTGTAGAGACTTACGATGCAAACACAAATACAACCTTCATACCGCGTGCGGCTTTAATGTGGACAATTAATAACTTTCCTGCGTATGGAATGCTATCAGGTTGGTCCGTACATGGTCACAAAGCATGTCCTCATTGCTATCAACACACAATATCGAAATTCTTGAATTTTAGCAGGAAGGTTTGTTATTGCGGCCATCGACGTTTCCTACCTCTAGACCACCCCTACAGGTTAGACACTGTTCACTTTGATGGTCATCTGGAGCTTCTTGGACCTCCAGCCCCATTGTCCGGAGAGGACGTGACTGCTCAGTGGGATGGTTACAATAATGTGACCTTCGGGATGGATCCGACAAAACAGGTCAAACCACCATTTTGGAACAAGTTAAGCATTTTCTTCGATCTTCCGTACTGATCAACAAATTTAGTGCATCATTGTCTGGACGTCATGCATATAGAGAAGGGAGTATCAGAGAACATACTCAACTTGCTTCTTTGTAAAGACGGGAAATCGAAAGACAACCTGAATGCTCGGATGGATCTACAGGAGTGGGGAATAAGAAGTGAATTGCACCCTAGACCGGTAGCGGGTAAACCAGGCAAGTTTGTGCTTCCCAATGCCGCTTATCATATGTCACAACCGGAGAAGAAAAGATTCCTGCATGCATTGCATGATTTGAAAGTTCCCACAGGTTTCTCAGGATCATTCAGCAAGAAGATAAAAATTGTGAAAGGCAAGATCGATGGGCTGAAAAGTCATGATCACCATGTTATCGTAGAGCACCTTCTTCCATTAGCCCTCAGGACTCCTCTCCCCGAATCGGTTGGTTTAGTAATCAACGACCTATGTTGTTTTTCAGAGAGTTGTGTGCTAAAACACTGGAGGTTGTGACGCTGGATAAACTAGAAAATTCTATTGCGTTGATACTTTGCAAGTTTGAGCGTATTTTCCCACCGTCATTCTTCGATATCATAATACACTTGACGGTTCATCTTGCAACTGAGGCTAAGTTAGCCGGACCGGTACAATATCGATGGATGTATCCCGTCGAGAGGTACGTTGAATTTTTCGTTTTGCGCAATTTTTAAAATTATTGTTGTCCTGTATGCCCGTATTTATTTATTCAACATATTTTCTTTAGGTACCTCTACACTCTTAAGAAGTATATACGCAATAGAAATCGACCAGAGCGTTCTATCATGCATGGTTATCTTTTTGATGAATCAACCACATTTTGTTCCCGCTATCTGGACGAGAACATTGAGACGAGACTTAACCGGCCTCGAAGAATTCAAGACGGGCCATATGGTAAAGCCGATTATAAGAGGGTAGACACTATATTTATCAACAAGATATACCGGTTTATCTTGCTTAATTGCGCATGTCTTGAACAAATTAGAGAGTAAGTTTTTTTGGATTAATTGTTATATTTGTGTTTGTGTGTGTATGAAATGATATAATATTAATGTCACCCTTATTTGTCGAAAACAGAATTCATTTTAACGAGGTACGTGAGGGGCATCCTGATTGGAACGATGAACGATTGTAAAAATATCATCAAGATAATTTTTGCGATTGGGTCACAGATCCTGTAAGTTATTCGAATAACATGTTATTGCTATCAGTTTTAATCTAAACTTATATCGTTATGTATTTGTCGTAAAATTTATTTTGTTAGATCCACGATCCGAACTTGTCTGCATCATTTGAGAGTAATTCAAGATGTTTAGCTCAATTTCCTAGTATGGAGGTTGCATATTATAAAGGATTCGGTGTCTTTGGATACAAATTCGAAGTTAAGGACATAGAAACATCTCGAACCACTCAGAATAGTGGGATTGCGATGGTAGGATCGGACGGTGTGATTTATTATGGGTGTTTAAATTGTATACTCGGCATCCACTATCCCGGACGATCAGAACCCTTTTATATATTCCAGTGTACTTGGTACGATACGCGAACCGATACGGATAAGTGGAGAAGCAATCTTGGGACTTGGAAAGATGAATATGGATTGAACAGTGTGAACACACTTCGATTTTACGGTAAGGAAGATCCGTTTATCTTTCCGAACCAAGCGTTCCAAGTACACTACTCATAGTGTTTGAAGAATCCGGGATGGAGTGTCATATGCCGTTGGAAACCCAGGGATGTCTACGATGTCCCAGAATTCGAGGACAACGATGAGGATGAAGAAGAGAGAAGGCTTAGAGTGCTCCGACCGTCTGTTTCGAAAGACGGGTTGTCTTCGGCCGATCATGAAGTTACGTGGGTTAGAAATGATATCGATGATGAAATCCAAGTAGATATGTCTAATGCGCCCACGAAACGAAAAAGGTTATCAGTAATCTTATATTATTACTTCACATTTTACGATCTATACATATATAGTCAATACTTGTAATGATTGTCTAATGCGTCCACGAACCGTTTATCTAGATTTGATGACGATGACGGGAGCAGTGAGGGACGGCAGGAGCTCCAGCCGCGGCACCGGCAGAGGCAGAGCTGTTCTGCTGCCCGGAGAGCTGCGTAGGGAGCTTCAGAGGGCCGGTCTTGCACCCAGATCGGAGACCCCTTCGGATGCCTCCTTCCGTGTGGACTTTGCCACACCTCCTGGTATATTGCACGCATATCCATTTTGAATGTAATATTATAGATATTCATGCCTGTTCATGTCAAAATTACTTATATTGTCAATGTTTGATTGTCTAGCTGTTGGTAATACGTCCACATCAGGGACAGAGGCCACTCCCGCACCTCCAGGTATGTTTATATATCATATAGTCCATGTATATTGATTTAGAATGCTATATCATAAATATACATACATTCCTTTTGCTCTTACTTAGATAATCATTTTTTTATTGTCTAGCTGTAGGTGGTGCCTTCGCATCTCGGACAGAGGCCACTACCGCTCCTGTGGGTATGTTTATATATCCTATAGTGCATGCATATTGATTTATAATGTTATATTATTGATCTACACATTCTTTTTTCAATTACTTATATAATCTATTTTTAATTGTCTAATTATAGGTAGTGCGTCCACATCTGACGCAGGGGCCACTCCCGCCACTTCCGTACCCTCCGCTCAGTCTGTAGGTTAGTATGAATAAATATAAAATATTTATTCATTTTACATATCCACTAAAGAATAAATATGAACTTCATGGAAATTTAGCGTCAATGTTTATTTTCTAGTTGGAGGGGATGCGTCCGCATCCGGGACACCGGCTGTTCTTCACCAGAGGAACTATCGTCCCGCTCGTGCTGCTGTCCGGGCCCAGGCTCGTGCTTTAGTCACCGGAGGTATATATCACACTTCAATTTTCGTTAAAACTTGATTTCTTAATGCAACTTTGTCTTAATATTGATTGTCTTGATATTTCTTGCAGACGCAGGGCCTCCCCATCCCCAGAGTGGGACTCGAGGCCCGAATCAGTCCCACAGGCTGAGGCCCGACAGAGCTAGGGGGGAGGCAGCATTCCCCCTCTTTTTAACCCCTGATTATCGCTATACCGGCGATCATGCCGAGAGGTTCGGCCGGTATATGGGGGATGAGAGCCGGCTCGTGAAGAACTATACACTTCACGTTGAGTGGGGCGACCAGCACCGGCGCTCATTCGCCCTCTTCTGGGATTAGGCTCGGGTATTAATATATATTTTCATTTGATTTATCCAATATATTTATTATTAACACTTGCAATCTAATAATAATGTTTTTTTTGTATTTTCAGTTGGATTACGATTTTTAGCCTGTACCCGACCCTGATCACCCTGAGAGGGTGCTCGATCTTCATGCTCTGTACAATGGCCTGATGAAGAACATGCAGACGAAGGTCCGATACAACAGGAATGAGCTGAAGACCGACTGCTACTCCTTGTGGATGGATACCTCCGAGGCAGAGAGAGCGCCCTCCTATCTACTCCGTCCTTTGCGAGAGTTGACGTTGAGACATGGCCTTTATTGTGCGAATATTTCGACTCTCAACGCAAACAGGTATGTATTTTAAATGTAATTCATTGTTTAGTATATAATTTATTTTTTTGTGTTGCTTAATTAGAAAACTAAATGTGAATGTGTTGTGCAGAAACAGGTGATTGGATGATTTAGCGTGCTTGCGCTTTCTAAAAGATAGATCAAAAATATTTGTAACCGCAATCAAGAACGGCGTTGCTTTGCAGCTAGCCGGTGAGTACGGGTCGGTCCATAGGGATGTTGTGAATCTCCGATTCGCGCTTACGAGTTAATTCCGAAGGGTGTTCGGATTAATTATTAAATCTAAAAAAACCTAATTTACCTAGGGCAATTATCTAGATCCATTCTTGCTAGGGTTAGGTTTAGGGATGGTTTGGAAATGCAAGGAAACCTCAACGCTTTCTATACCCGAATGAAGATCTATGAGGAGTTATGGTAATTATCAATAAAGGGGATTAGATCCATTCGGGAAGGTGTTCCTTTCTCTAGGTTCTTGTCCTTCCTTTAGAGATCCTTACCCTAACCTCCATGGAAAACGCGCGCAACCAGGCCTTTACACTACGGTGTCATCGTTACCTCGAGGGGTAGGATGCCGTAGGGCGCGGTGTGTGCGTGTATGCATGGAGTCCTATTGTAAATATTTGGTGGGTAAGAAAGGGATGA
The DNA here is from genome assembly GCA_030015575.1 of Agapanthus africanus. Lineage (NCBI taxonomy): Eukaryota > Viridiplantae > Streptophyta > Magnoliopsida > Asparagales > Amaryllidaceae > Agapanthus > Agapanthus africanus. Next base: position 187,710,035 of record CM057341.1, read on the forward strand.
GAGATCTCATCTCTCAAAAGCCTTCCCCAAAGCTAAACCCTAAACAAGTTCCTATGGCATGAAATTAAATCTACCTAGGGCAAAGAATTGAAATCTAAACTAGGGCGAAAAATTAAATCTACTTACAGATGAATCCCTCCAATCATCCATGCAGGGTTGTCAGATCTGAATTTCTGAATGGAAAAGAAACACTGATGCTCTCCAAAAGAGTTCTGGAATTTATTATTAAAAGGAGGCATAAGAAATTACAATCTTTAGAGTTCCTATTTATAGAAGATAGGAAACCCTAGGTTACATTTTGATCCGCATGTCTACAATTACAAAAATAGCCCTAAGTTGACTAGTCAAAGCCGCCGACACATTTTGGTAAAAATTATTTCATCTGATCACCCAGGACCGCCGCGGAACCGCGGCCCGAGGCCTGGTTTGGCCGCGGTTCCGCGGCCAAAAGATGGAGTTGGACCATGAGTTTTTCTGGGCTAATTTCTGTTGGCTTGGGCTTCTTATTTCTATATATCTTTTTCCATTTGGGCTTCTAGGTTGGTTCCAGATATTCAGTGAACAATTTTTAGTGGACTTCTACCCGTTCGCTTTGAGTCGATGTCTTGAATCTTGCTTTGTGAATTGTTCCTTATGTTGGCTTGATCAAGAGTCTTCTGTTTGTTGGTCAAAGTCCACTTTTTCATCGTCTTTACATCGTTTTCACTGTTTTCTGTCCAAGAACCTGTAACCTGTAATATGTAGCAGACATGCGTCAAAAGCACCTGTTTATTTATAAAACGAATAAGAATGGGGAATATAATAATACAATATTATGGTGTGAACAACAGGCTGCTAAAAATATAGAGAATAGGAAGTCGGCGAAGAGGGGTCGCCCCACTTATACAGGTGGCTTGAGGAATATTACTCGTACCATGGAGTTGTCGGTAAATTACAATAGACTGGCCTTTGTGATATAATGCAATATTAAGAGCTATTTTCTAATATATCTAATATTAAGAGTTATTTTCTAATATTGCAGAGAGTTCAGACCCTGGCGCAAGGTGGTACACCGAGCGTGTTGTCCGCATATCTTGCCGTCCACGGCACCTCGACAGATCCCACCACGGGTGAGCTTCGATACCCCGACGCCGCTACCCAGGAGTATTGCATAAGTGTTAATATTTATTCAACCCCTATTTGAAATTTTAGTTTTGAAAGGTTCAAATTTAAATGATATACTTATATTTTACTGGTTAATGTGGGTGTAGGAGCGGGTGGTTGAGCAGGCCGAGGCATCGGGGATCAATTTTACTAGACAGAACGATCCGATGCTGCTGACCCTAGTCCTGAACGCCGCACACGGAGGGCACCACGGAGGTTGAGAGAGAGGCCGGGGACTGGGCCCTAGCAGGACCTATATGAGGTTGGACTCCACCCCGGCGGTTACTTCCTCCATCTCCGGTGAGCGACATTTCCAGCAAGAACTGGAGAGCTTGAAGGCCACCGTTCAGGAGTTGAAGAAGATGTTGGTATGTATACTACTTAATAGTAAAATATTATGTCATATTATAGATAGCAACATATCCAATATTAGTACGTAGCCTGAGCTTATTTGGTTGTAGACTTAGCTTTGATTAATCATACATATATATCTAATTAAAATAAACTACGGTTTTCCAAACTAGATATCCAAACGAGGCCTAAGTCCCTAAGTATACATAGATTGGGGTTTCGAAATAACTTGATAATGATACGAATTCAAATAATACACAGTTCTTACTCGCTTATTACACACGTAGGTCCAGACGCGACAGGGTATATCAACCGAGCCTCCACATGCATCTCCTTCGGCTGCGGCTCCGAAAGCCACTACATCGGCTGTGGTTCCGCAGATAGCTCCTATAGCTCCACTGCCCGCTCAGACTCCCACAGCCGCGGCTCCGCAAGCCACTAGCTTGGCGGCGGCTGCGCAGACCACTCCTACAGCTCCATAGCCCGCTCTGACTCCCGCACACTCCGTATTGCATGATTTATTGACTCAGGGTATATCCGAGGAGCAGGCGCGCCAGATTATGGCGTTTATCAGAGGTGGAGCTGGACCGAGCTAGGGTAGCTTTTTGATTCTTATATTTTAAACATGTATTTATTTATATGATACATATTGTACTATATTTTGGACGATATTGATATTGGTGGTGTTTGCGTGTTTATATTGATATCATATTCTGCTTGTTGATTTCTTTTGTATATTATGCGTGAGATGTGATTATGAATACTGCGATATATGTTCTGCGTGATGATTAATTTTATATATGATGTATATATTATTGTGCACAGGACGAGAAAAAAATAGGCAGCCCTTTTTTTAATAAAAAAAACCCTGATAATATGTACCTACGGATTAATCCGTATGGCCCAACATTGCTCCTACGGATTTATCCGTAGGGGCAAAATATCAGGATACCTGATATTTAGCCCCTATGATCTCAGTATTATGGGTTACGCTTGCCCCTACGGATATATCCGTAGGGGAAAATAAATGCTCCTACACATTACTCCGTAGGGACAAGTTTTTGACCGTAGGGGCATGTTCAAGGCTACGACTTGCACCTACGGCGTTTGCACCTACAGGGTATTTTCTTGCCCCTACGAATATATCCGTAGGGGCAGTGGTTTGCTCTTACGGATAAATCCGTAGGGGCAACCCTTATTTGTAGTAGTGAATAACTCCAAACTCCATGAATCACTCTCAATCTTTACAGCCGGTAGAACCTAAGGTGTTGCCGAACTACGGCTTAGGGCATGTATGTTCCCAAAGAGTAAAAAAAAAATTAGGGATGGAAAGTCATGCATAGAAAGGAGTGAAGTTTGAATTCCTGTGTTAGATTAATAAGGGTTTGTTGTACTTTAAGAGTGGTGGAAATTGCGGGCATGAAGTTTGTGTTTGCTAAAGTAATAAAAAAAATTTGTAGTTGACAGATGAAAGTGGCAAGAAATTAAGAGAGAACAAGTACTAAAAGAAAATAAATAGTATAATCTTCCGTCCAACTCTCCCCCAGATCCCTCGACTTCGATCTTCCGATCTCAATCCTTTCATAATTACTACTTTAAAGTTAGGAACTTTGCTGACAAAGGGAACACGGAGTTTTAAGTCCAGGAAACAACAGACATGTTATCTGAAAATCTTGGGTTTTGTAACCCTAAAATACAACAGTGTGAAGGCGCAAGCAGTTTTGAAAACTTTTCTCCCAAAGAAGGGACTATAAATATAGCCAGGCCTAACGAAGGATGCCATTGTTGTCGTGCACATGGATGACAAGGCGTGCATAGGGATGACAAGTCATATACATTTTCTATTAAAATCACAATATCTCATCTTAATAATAATAAGGTTAAATTTCAACTTGCTACTGTTGCGACAGCACGATCACGAAGCAATAATACAGACGATATAGAGAAGTAATCAAACCACAGGTAAATAAAAAATACGAGTACTAACCAATAGACGAAGACAAAGTTTTATTAATATTCAAGAGTGGAGGAGTACAAAAACCGGTGGACGAATACAAAATCCCTCAAAACCCTGGCTCTCTCAAAATAACAAAAGTTATCTTATCTAGGGTTGCTGCTGTGACCAGAGATAATATATTGGTCAATGGTTAACTATAGTAGCTTATAATGGTCGATTATAATGGCTAAAATTAAGAGATTCATATAGCCGAAAATAAAGGATTTATATGATGGTCAATAGCCAACTATAGAAACGTATAATGAGGGATTCAATACATTGTATATAATTGTAAAACTATTCTTAACTGTAAAATATTATAAATAGAGCCTTGTATGCCCAGTAAAGACAGGGAATGAAATTGAAAATATTCTCCACTCTTTTTTCTCTCTTCTGTTTACTTTGTTCATATGGTATCAGATCCATATAATCCTTGAGTGTTGATTATCTTGCATTCCGGATTCCATTCCGACCATCTTTTGAGTGACCATTCAGATTCTGCTCCGGCTATCATTTAGACATCTCCTTCTTGTTCATCTCTAGTTTTCTTTCTTGGGTCCTCTCATGGAGTTGCACCAGCATCATCGTCTTGCTATGAAGTTAGACGAAAAGAATTACTTCCTGTGGGCATCCTACATCAGAAACTTCCTAGAAGGGCAAGACTTATGGGGCTACATCAATGGAGTTACCACAATGCCAGTAGACAATGTATCCATTTCCAAGTGGATGATCAACAATGCCAAAATAAAGACTTGGATCATGGAGTCTGTTGAGAGCTCTATCGCGGTGAACTTAAGTCCGCTGACCACTACTAAAGAAATGTGAGACTACCTCGAACGCATTTACAAACAAAGCAACAAGGCTCGTCTATATCAGCTTGAACAAGAGATAAGTTTTTTATCACAAGAATCTTGTAGTATTCAAGAATTTTATTCTGTTATGACGAAGATTTGAAATGAAATGGACATGATAGATTTTGATATCCCTAAAGAAGCTATTGAAACAGTAATAAAATTACGGCAACAATCCCGATATAGGCAATTTTTGATGAAAATGCGATCCGATCTTGAACATGTTCGTGCTACTATTCTGACTCGTAATATCAGTCTTAGTCTGGAAGAGCTCTTACCTGAACTTATGGCCGAAGAGACTCGTTTGACGTCTCTTTCAACCGTTGGACCCACACTTGATGCAGCTCTACTTGCAAGCACTTACAAAGACAAAGTTCGTGACTTCAGCAAGGTTGAATGCTTCAATTGTCATGAGATGAGGCATCTATCATATCAATGCAAAAGAAAGAAAGGCAACAATTCTTTATTCTGTAGATATTGCAAAGAGTAAGGCCATTTGATAGAAGATTGCAAGAAACGCCCAATAAAGCGAGGATCTCCAAAGCCTCAATCACAACCTTCAACATCTTTGTCCTCTGCATTTCATGTTGCTGCTTTGCCATCTCCTTCTCATGTTGATTCAAATCCCAATACCTCTGCTCAGCCTTTCACTCTTTCACCAGAATTCATCCAACAAGTCATTCAAGCTCTTCTTGCTTCTGGTTTTGGTATGACTTCCTCCTCTAGGTCTTGGGTTGTAGACTCTGGAGTCACCCATCACATGACAGGAAATTTAAATGTTTTTCATTCTATCATGCCATATGATAAAAATGAAAGAATATTTGTTACAAATGGACAAAATCTTCCTATTACAAATGTTGGTTCATTGACAATAACACCTCCAGATTCACCATCCTTGTCACTTTCCAACGTCCTATACATCCCTAACATTTCTGTCAATTTAATCTCGGTTAGTCAGCTTGTGAAACAAAACTGTATTGTCTCATTTTCTTCTTCTGGTTGTCTTATATAGGATCTGCAGACTGGAAAAGTGATTGGGAGAGCCATAGGAAAGGGGAACTCTTCATGCTGGACTTGGGAACACCATCAAATTCACCTACTTGTTTTCTTGCTCCTTTTTCTGATGAAACCAATTCCTTAAATAAATTATGAAGTTTTTGGCATTGTCGTCTTTGCCACCCACATGCTTTGAATTTGAATTCTTTATTTTCCTCTGGTGCTTTGTTAGACAAACTTGACTATAAGTCAAGAATTATTAATAATTGTGAAGATGGCGCTCTTTCAAAATCTCATACTTTACCATTTAGAAGAAATGAGAATCATGCTATTTCTTCTTTTGATCTTGTCCACACTGATGTTTGGGGACCATCCCTTATTGGTTCATTAACTAAAAAACTCTACTATGTTCTTTTTGTCAATGATTGGTCACGATTCTATTGGGTTTATTTTCTAAGATATAAATCTGAGGTTCTGCAGGTTTTCAAATTCATCCATGCAATGGTGCAAACTCAATTTGGAAAAAAAATAAAAATTTTGCGTAGTGATTCGGAAGGTGAATATATGTCTCAACAATTTACAACATTTCTCACTGAAGGAGTCATTCATCAACGAAGCTGGCCTCACCAACCACAACAAAATGGAGTTGCAGAAAGAAAGCATAGATATCTATTGGAGACAGCTCGTGCTTTATGCTTTCATGCAAAATTGCCAAAGATTTTTTGGGCTGAAAGTATTCTAACAGCAAACTTCTTGATCAATAGGCTACCAACTCCATTGATAGGAAATTTTTCTCCATTGAAGAAGTTGCATAGGTACTCTCCAAATTACAATTTATTGCGGATTTTTGGGTGCACCTGCTTTGTCCTTCTTCCTAGTTCTCAACGCTCCAAACTTGAAGCTAAGTCGGTGAGATGTATTTTTCTTGGATATTCTGAAACACAAAAAGGGTATCGGTGCTATGATTGAGAAGTAAGACGAATGAGGATTTCTTAAAATGTCATATTCTTTGAAGATACCCTATATTTTTCTAATCCTTCTAGTTCCTCACAGTCTGTGAGCTCTACTATTCCTTTATATTTGTTTCCTAACACTTCACAGATTGAAAGCAATGAAGTTTCCCATCCTATGCCTCACTCTTCACTAACTTCGGTCTCAGGTAACACTATCTCTTCACCTTCTCCTCCACTTCGTCGATCCACTCGTACAATTAAGCCACCTGACCATCTTTCGTTATTTTCCTCACTTACACCTTTATATATTTCTCATTCCTATAAGCAAGCTGCAGATAATGTAGAATGGAGCCATGCTATGAAGGAAGAACTTGAGGCTATGGAGCTTAACCACACTTGGGACATGGTACCAGCACATCCAGATTATCCTGTGGTGGGATGTAAATGGGTGTATATAATCAAATTGAAGTATGATGGTTCTTTGGATCGTTATAAAACTCGTCTTGTAGCACAAGGCTTCAAATAGGAGTATGGTGTGGATTATGAAGAAACTTTTTCTCCGGTTACCAAAATGACTACAGTCCGTACTTTGATTGCCGTTGCTGCTTTTAAGAATTGGGATATTTATCATATGAATGTGAAAAATGCGTTCCTTAATGGTGATTTATCCGAAACTATTTACATGAAACCTCCTCCAGGCTACAATGCTCCTCCTCAGATGGTTTGTAAATTACGGAAGGCACTTTATAGCTTTAAATAGGCACCACGGGCTTGGTTCTCTAAACTAAAAGCTGTGCTTCAACAAGCTGGTTACCAACAAAGTTATAATGATTATTCATTGTTTATCTTCTCAACCGATAAAGGGCACATTTTGGTCTTGGTTTACGTTGACGATATTTTGATTACTGGTGATAATCGTCAAGGTATTCAAGAATTCAAACAGATTCTCCAACTATTGGGTATGTGATACGCCAACAGCTGGCCCTAGTGCAGACGTTGGGTACTCAGTACACCAATATATGGCCTTAGTGCAAGTGGGTGATTGTTGGATATGTATGCCCTAGAGGCCATTATTGTATATGTATACATGTGGATGCTTGGACATATGTATGTATAGGACAATCTTGCTCGATATGATAGTATACTATCTGGTTTTTCTTTATCTTAACATGTGCATATATTTTACTTATTATTACATATCATTTATACATGTTGATAAAGCCCGTAGGATCATTGCTTGACTACCTGCGTTGTGATGACGATCATACTTGTGGGAGTTGGGTAGTCGATAAGCACATCCTTAAAATGTCCCTAGTCGTGGGAGTATCGAGACTGGGCATCGATATTCCGGAGTAGACTAGTGTATACGTTTATAGACCTCGACGAGGGGCGATGGTTGGTCCCGCAACCATTGGTATTTCGCACCTAAGATCGTATACAGGTTCTCACTGAGGGTGAGTACACTGGACGGACTCGCTGAGAACTTCTGGACGGTACTATACCTATCGTCAGATAGCGGTTCTCAGGTGGCATAAGTACAGGTTAGTCTTCAGACCTGAGATCGTCATTTGTCCCGTGTGAGTTTCTATTGTACTTTGATTATTACCCTACCACGGCTCTACTGAGTCATGCAAATAGGTTTTAGTTGGGTACAGTCTCGATCCACATGGAGGCAGTGAGCGATTGTTGGGGATTTGTCTCTCCCGATATAGGAAGTTGATATCGCACTATGTTCGATTGGCCAGCACCATAAGACCTTGGCCAAGGCAGTTGGGATTTACTGATAGGTTGATCAGTAGTTTCACGGATTGGTCCTGAGCCACATCAACATAAATTATCGGGTTATTAGGGTCTGACGTTTACCACCCTCTAGACCCGGTATGTGATACTCACAGACGAAGAGACCGGACTGTACAAAAATTGTCACAGATAGGCTCAGTAGGGATCCGGATGAGTTTGCTCGTCGGCCTTCCTTTTCGACAGGTACCCGGGTAGCCGTTACGTACAGTTAGTGCCGCTGGCATGCTTGTGGTTATGGATTTATCCAGTAACTTACTGCCGGTGTACTATCGCATAACATTCTTGTTGGCGGCGGTTCCGCGGTCTAAGGGGGGCTGTTGTGCACCAAAATTCTTCTGGCACTCTATTATATGGAAATGTGATTTTCGGGATGTATGATTTTGGCCCAGATTTGTTTGAGTACTGATTAGCACTTGGGGCCAATACGGAAAAGTTTTAGTCGGTCGAAATTTTAAATACGTGTTTATCAGTGCATGTGTTAGTATCCGCGACCGTGAATATCATTGAACGGTATAACTCGACTAATTTCCATATGTTCAATTAGACGGGTTTGCGAACATGATATTCACATTAATGTTATGTGATTGTGTTGATATTGTGGATGGATTGTCGTGGTGGATAGCCTATGGTGCAATGGTAGTAGTATAGTTCAGGTTCATTTGTGTATTCATTATTGCAGGGCAAGCGTCTGACATGTGGACATCTGTCTTTGCCGGATTGTATATTTTTTTATTGGGGCACGACCGGGATAAGGTCAATGTCACCATTGTACATATATTTTTCTTTTCTGTACTAGGATTACCCCGCGGTGGAGTGCTCGAATAGCCGGGTTTTAGAGGGCAACGGGCCCGCATCTTATGGCGTTGAGACGGAGGGGGCCTTTCTCTAGAATTGGCGGGCTATTCGCCGCACTCGTAGGGGGTATAGGATGACCCACAGAGGGGTGCCCAAGTTACCGGATTTCATGAAGAGCTGGGTGGACCATTCACTTTGTTGATTGGGGTTGCTTCACTTCTGGGATTAGCGAGTAACTTGCCGCGCTTGTAGGGGTTCTGGTTTTCATTGTACGGGCTATCCACATGATCGGGAACATTCGGTCTCATTTGCGGCTCAAATGAAACCCGAGGCTCCAAGATTATCTACCATTCTGTGTTGCTTATTGATGTTCTGTGATGTTGCTTATATCATGCCTGGGACGAATGTTATATATATATATATATTTATATATTCTAGTAGATGTTGTATATGTTTTGCGCCCGTGCTAGTCCAGCCCCCGCTCTGCCGTTAGTTAAGTAACCTAACGGTGTATGACGGGGCCCCGTGACGAATGCAGATGGCATATGCGTACATTGTATTTTCGTTCTTTTCTGGTGTGATAGGGATTAATTGATGGGACCGTATTAATTTTGATTAATGTAAGAAAAGAAACCTAAAAGATGTTGTTGGAACAAATTTCGAAAAATTATAGTCATATTCTTTCGCTTTGCATAGTGGTATTCAGTCATGAATATTCAGCACCTCATTCTAGGAGGAAAGAGCCTAGATCCCTTCGCGGGGAGTGACCTCTTGGGAAAAGTTTATACTGTAAATTACTCGGTTTTCTTCAAAACCATAAGTTTTCAAAAGCGGAGCCTAAACCACTCCTTTTTCAAAACTACTCGGTTCCTTCAACGATATCAAGTTCATTATGTTAAAGGGTTTTTCGCCAAAAACCCAGTCGTAGCCCTCCGTCATTTTCTACAAGTATTACTTAGTATTCGTGCTACGTATTTTAGTATTGTTAAGGCGTAGTGATCGGTAGCTGAGTATTGCTTGTATGTAGTTTTGTTTCCGATTATTTAGGACAGTCGTATAGCTATGTTGGCATTGTCAAGGGTTATGTGGGTGAGTCTAAATTAATCAAGATAATGACGGGCCGAACTTGACTAGTGCCTTATGATATGTTGGCATTGTCAAGGTCATAAAGTCGCTAGGGGCAAAAACCATATCGGGAGTTTTAAATATACAGGAAACTTGCTAGTGTTGCATACCTTCTAGAGTGTGGTGACTAGAGTGGCTTCCATCTAGTTTATCATGCAATGATAGTTGGATCTCGATCCCACAGATGAGTATGATTACTCTTGGGAGATATTTTTCACTTCATAATTAGCTAACCTATTAGGTGTCTAAAAAAGTGTTAACGGGGTTACGCCTCTACGGAAATGAGGTTTATTTTAATTAGGTCCCTACGAGAGCACGGGGAACCTCTCTCGGAGTACCAACACTCACCTGGCTGAACGGTTAGTGAAATTGTAAGGTGTTAATGATCCCAGCTAGTTCTCCTTTTATGGTTTGAAAGAGAATTCGAGGAAACAGCGAGAACCATCCTGATTAGATAAATTAATAACCAATCTAATCTTACAAGAGCGCACACTGAGTGTTTCTTTTCTCTCTCTCTCTCTCTCCAGATAGCAACCAATTCATGCTTTAATCAAGATAATAAAACGTATCACTTGACCGATTCGAATTCTTATTCGGGACTGGGGAATGTCGATTCGGCTCTTACTTATGACAACAGTCATGAGAATGAGCAAGTGAAAGAGGATTGCATGAATTCCTTGATGACCCCAACGAGGAAGAAGTTTACTATTGCGTCTTCTTCAGGTGTTCTTGTTATTGAGAACTGTTTTTCGGTCAGTTCTACCTACTTAGTACTAGATACCAGATCAGGATCTCATATATGTAGGAATGCTTGGCACGACAGCAAGGTTTCGAGAGGCATCGTCCATGCCATTTTCCAAAATTTGCCGTACAAAAAAAATCCTAACCCTAGAATCTTAACTAAAGATTTAGACAATACAAAGTGTAAACTACTTTACATCTAAGTGAGTAGGGATTACAACCTTTGTAGTCCGGTCCTTCATTTCTTTAGCTCCTTGTAGTAGTCCCTTCGCTCCGAGTAGTGATCTTGCGGACTCTTAAACGGCTCCACAAGAAGAAAGCAACGAGCTTGCACAAAGTCTTCGAGGCCGAAGATGATCTACGTCGAGGAGCCACTAACCCAAGCTACCTCTTCACTAATGTAGGATTAGTGAAGCTACCACCCTATACTAAAGTGCTAATCTAGTAGAGGATGATGAAGTAGGATTTTTTCTCAATTTAGAATTACTTTTCTCACTAATTTTAAGCTCCTCTCAAAAACCTAGAGAGCTCTCTCTTGAGCTTGAGGAAGAAGAAGCAAATAATGGATGAAAGAGTGAATTGGCAACCATGGGTGAGAAAATATCTAATATATCTCATGTAGAGACTTAACCATGAGTTTAGATAATGGTTGGGTTAACAAATATCTAGTATAAGACAAAACTGGTGGACTAGTCAATGGAACTCCAAGCTTCTACAAGCTTCATGCCATGTGACGATTATCCAACTAATAATTGATTTACACTAAATAAATAAACCCTTCATTATCATTATCATGGTGTAAGTCTCATACACCCATGTTGCATGTATCATCAATCATGACACATAAATAAAACACAATTAATATATATCACATATATATTAAGTGTGCACATGTGAGAAAAAGAAATGTTTAAGTGAGCTAATATTAGTTAATGTAAATTAATATATTAAATATATATAATTATACATTAAATTAACACTTGATTTAATAATCCGATTATATCTCATATGACCGACTAATATTATTTGTATCAACTTATCGAATCAACAGTTGATTCGATAACTTGGCTATATCTCATATAACCGACCGATACAGTATCGACTTATCGAACCAACATTTGTTTCGATAAACCGGCTATATTTCATATAACCGATCGATACCATATATCGCGAGAATAGAATACGGTATCACATACTCGTATTAATCTCGGTCCCACACATATCACATATGTGCTCCTACTTCATTTTGCCTGAGCCAGTGAAACCTCTGTGTAGGACTCTAAAGAATCGTCAATACGCCGGCAGTAGGTGATGATCACATCAAGCACCCACAAGCCGTCAGCGGTACTAGCTGGACGTAACGGCTACCCGGGTATTGAGCGATCAGAAGATCAGCAAGCAAGCCCGCTCTAACTCCTGCAAAAGCCTGTCAGTAACACTACCGTACAGTCCGGTCTTTTCGTCTGATATGTCGCATATCCAGTATATGGGTGGTAAACGTCAGACCCCAATAACCGATAAGTCGTGCCAATGTGAGGCTCATAACGTGTCGAGAAACTACTGATAACACTTATCAGTAAATCTCCGTAGCAGCCCTGACCAGGGACTTATTGTTATGGCCAATCGAGCACAGCGCAACATCGACCCCCAATACCGGGAGAGACGAATCCCCTCCTATCGCTCATTGCCTCCATGTGATTCGGGACTGTACCCAAAATCCACCGTTTTGCACGTTCTGTTGAACGTGGTAAGGTGGAAATCAAAGCACTGTGGGAATCACACAAGACTCTATGACGATCTCGGGTCTACAGACTAACCTGTACCAGTTTCACCAGAGAACTGCTATCTGATGATAGGTATAATACCAACTAGGAGTTCTCGGCGAGTCCGTTCAGTGTACCCAGTCTCCACTGAGCACCCGTATACCATCTTTGATGTCAAACACCAATGGATGTGGGATCATCCATCGCCCATCATATGGGTCAAGATGCGTATACGCTAGTCTACTCTGGAATATCGATGCCCTGTCTCGATACACCCTCGACTAGGAACAATTTTAGGGTGTACTTATGGACTACCTTTGGCCCCCACTAGTATGATCTCCATCATAGTCTTGGTAGTCAAGTACACATCCTAAGGGCTTTATCAACATGTGAGAGTAAGACAACATCACATATACAAGTCAATATGTTAAGATAAGGAGCAACCAGATAGCATAATAACATGTCGAGCAAGAAAGTCCTCTCTCTATATATATCCAAGTATCCACTATAATATACATCACATGTACAATAATGGCCTCTAGGGCATATATATAACTAACAATCTCCCACTTGCACTAAGGACAGTTGTTGTAGTATCTCATACCTAACATCCCGAAGAGTCTCTCAAATTGTATCTGGGGTATGGCCTTTGTGAGTGGATCCTCTGTGTTGTCCTTCGTGTCAACTCTTCTGACCTCGATCTCCCGGCGATCAACTATCTCCCGGATCAGGTGATACCGCCTCAGAATATGCCTGGATCGCTGACGGGACCTGGGTTCCTTGGCCAAAGCCACTGCTCCATTGTTATCGCAATACAAAGGTATTGGACGCTCAATGGATGGAACCACACCAAGTTCAGTTATGAGCTTCTTCATCCAGACAGCCTCTTTGGCAGCATCGTTGGCAGCAATGTATTCGGCCTCCATCGTCGAGTCTGCCACAGTTTCCTGTTTGAAACTCTTTCAACAAACCGCCCCTCCATTGAGGTTAAAGACAAATCCCGAGACTGATTTAGAGTCGTCCTTATCACTCTGGAAGCTCGAATCGGTAAAAGACTCCACTTGGAGTTCTCTGTTACCATACACCAAGAACATCTCTTTAGTCCTTCTCAAGTACTTGAGAATGTTCTTCACAGCTGTCCAGTGACTCTCTCCTGGATCTGCTTGATACCTACCCACTACACTCAGTGAGTATGCTACATCGGGTCTGGTGCATAACATCGCATACATGATAGAGCCTACTGCCGAAGCATAGGGTATCCCTTGCATGCGAGCTCTCTCTAAATCAGTCTCGGGAGACATCTCTTTGAAGAGAGTGAGTCCTGTGATTGTGGGTAAATTCCCATGCTTGGATTCTTCCATACTGAACCTCTTTAGTATGGTATCAATGTACCTGGATTGGGACAATCCCAGTATCCGTTTAGATCTATCTCTATAGATCTTAATCCCCAAGATGTAGGAGGCATCACCTAGATCTTTCATTGAGAATCTATGTGATAAGAAGAGCTTGACCGAGTGCAGCATAAGAACACCATTTCCTATCAAGAGTATGTCATCCACGTACAATACGAGGAAGACAACCTTACTCTCTGCCACATTTTTGTATATACAAGGTTCATCTACGTTTTTGATGAAGTCAAACTCTTTAACTACCATATCAAAACAGATGTTCCAACTCCGCGATGCTTGCTTTAACCCATAAATGGATTTAAGCAACTTGCACGCCTTTTCGTTGCTTCCACTGTCCACGAAGCCCTCTGGCTAAGTCATGTACACGCATTCTTCTAAATCACCATTTAGAAAGGCAGTCTTAACATCCATTTGCCAGATTTCGTAGTCATGGTATGCAGCGACGGCAAGCAAGATCCGGATGGACTTAAGCATAGCCACTGGAGAAAAGGTTTCATCATAGTCCACACCTGGTCATTAACAAAAATCTTTTGCAACAAGTCTAGCTTTGAAAGTCTCAACTTTTCCATCTACACCAAGTTTCTTCTTAAAGATCCATTTGCTCCCGATGGGCTTTACCCCTTCAGGAGCAACTTCCAAAGTCCATACTTTGTTGGTGTACATGGATTCCATCTCATATCACATTGCATCCAGCCACTTCACAGAGTCCCCGCTCGTGATGGCCTGCTCGAAGCTAGTTGGGTCATCATCTACCATGATGCAATCCTCGCTCCCACCGTCTACGAGAAAATCGTAGTATCTCTCAAGTGGATGAGGAACCCTACTAGATCGGCGGAGAGGCCGAGGTTCGTTGGGAGCTATCGAATCCTCTGATTCTACCAAATCTTCTGTCGTAGTTTGTATCGCTGGAACTTATTCCAGTTCTACCTCCTCGCCACTAATTTCCTTTGCAAGAAATTCTTTTTCCAAAAAGGTGGCATGCCGAGAAACAAACACCTTTTGTTCCTTGATGTGGTAGAAGATATACCCTTGTGAGTTTTTGGGATATCCTACAAACTTGCACAGAACAGACCTTGCCTCGAGTTTTTCCGGATTATGCCTTTTGACATAGGCCGGACAACCTCATATCTTAACATAATTAAGACACGGTCTCTTCCCCTTCCATATCTCATATGGAGTGGTAGGCACAGATTTGGTAGGGACCATATTCAATAGGTGCATGACTGTCTCAAGCGCATACCCCCAAAAGGAAATAGGTAATTCAGCAGTGCTCATCATAGAGCGCACCATATCCAATCGGGTGCGATTCCTCCATTCCGATACACCGTTGTGCTGTGGTGTATACGGAGGAGTAAGCTGAGAGTCCCATTCTCTTTTAGATAGTCACGAAATTCCGTGCTCAAGTATTCTCCTCCTCGATCAGATCGAAGGATCTTAATACTTTTACCCGTTTGGTTTTCGACTTCGTGCTTATATTCTTTGAATTTCTCAAAAGCTTCAGACTTGTGTTTCATCAGGAACACATATCCGTATCTAGAAAGATCGTCAGTGAATGTAATGAAGTATGAGAAACCATTCCTGGCATGTGTAGACATGGGACTACATACATCACTATGTATCAGTCCTAAGAGTTCCGTAACTCTTTCTCCGTGTCCACTAAACGGAGTTTTGGTCATTTTGCCTTTGAGACATGACTGGCAAGAGTCATAAGATGAAAATTCGAACGGTTTCAAATATCCATTTTTATGTAACTTAGCTAGTCGTGTCGCATTGATATGACCTAGTCTACAACACCACAAGAAGGATTCGTTCATTTCTGAACTCTTCCACTTGTGTGTATTTGTATGTTGAGAACTGTGGTTTGATTTAGAATGTATATGCCATTATTTAACGAGCCTGATCCAATCAACTTTTGATTCAGGAAGATGTTGATAACATTATCCTGTACTACAAAATTATATCCTTCTTTACTCAATAAAAAAACTGATATAAGATTGCATATCAGGGTCGGTATGTAATAGCATTCGTTCAGAATCAATGTATTACCATTTGGTAATACAATGTGATATTCGCCAACTGCTTTGGCTGCAACATTTACACCATTCCCTACTAGTACGGAATGATCACCTACTCCCAGTTCTCTACCTTTCCTTAGCCTATGTAATATATTACATATATGGGATCCTGATCCAGTATCTAATACCTAGGACGTAGAGTGTACTGAGAAACAGTTCTGGGTGACTAACATACCCGAAGAAGATGCATCAGCATGCTCATTCTTCGTTTGGGTGGCGTGGAAATCCGGATATTTTCCTACTTCCTGCTCGGACTTATAACAATTATAAGTTGGAGCGGAACCAACGTTCCCCTGCTTAGCATAAAAAGCGGGTTCGGTCAATACATCCATATTATTATCTTGATTAAGGCCTGACATGGTCGCTACCTGGAGAGAGAGAGAAGAAAACACTTAGCGTATGCTCTTGCAAAGATCAGATTGGTTTTTTATCTTATCTAATCAATGTCTCCCACTGCTATTCTCAAATTTTCCTTCAAACTTTAAAAAGAAAATTTAGCCAGGATTAATTGTATTCTACAACTTCACTAACCGTTCACCCAGGCCAATGATGGTACTTCTGAGGGAGGTTCTCCGTGCTTTTGCACGGATCTAATTAAAATAAACCTCATTTTCCCAGAGGCGTAGCCCCGTTGACACCTTTTTAGACACCTAATGAGTTAGCTAATTGTAAAGTGCAAAACTCTCCCGGGAGCAACTTTTGCTCACAGTGAGTATCGGGATCCAATTATCTCATAGAAGGTATGCAATCTCATTGCAAATTTCAACACTTGAAATTCCCGATAATACTTTTGCCTCTAACGTCCTATGACCTTGATGAAAGCCAACAAATCATAGTCCGCTAGTCAAGTTCAATCCGTACATTTCATGATTGAATTAAACCCACCCGCACGACCCTTGACGAAAGCCAACAAAGCCGTACGACTACCCTAATCTAATCGCATCTCATGCATCAGATAAGCAGTAAGTTGCTACCGCACACTACGCCTTGACGAAAGCCAACAAACATAGCACGAATACTAAATATTACTTATCTGAAATGTCGGAGGGCTACGCAGGTTTTTTAGAAAAACCTTTTGCGTAATGAACTTGATGTAGTTGTAGAAACAAGTGATTTTTGAAAAGGAGTGTTTTTGAGGCATTTTACCAGTTTTGCTAAAAAGGTCACTCCTGGTGAAGGGATCTCGGCTCTTTCCTTATCGAATAAGGTGCAGCATATTTCATAAATACCGCTATGTAAAGCAAAAACTAAAAGAAGCCATCAAAAACAAAATCGAGTGGGTTGTAGCATCTGCTATCTTCACTAAAGAGGTCACTCCCGGTGAAGAGATCTCGGCTCTTTCCTTATCGAATAAGGTGCTGGATATTCTATAAGGAATACCACTATGCAAAGCAAAAACTAGAGCTACCCTTTTTGAAAATATGATTCTACAACATGTTTTAGGTTTCTTTTCTTTTCATTAATCTCATTAATGAATTCCCATCATTTATACTTCCTAAGCATCACAGAAGAAACGAAAATACAACGTACGCTTATGCCATCCGCATTCGCCACAGTGTCCCGTTATGCACCGTTAGGTTACTTAACTAACGGCATAGCGGGGCGGTACTAGCACGGGCGTAAAACATAAGCAACGTTTATTATATATCATATATACAATAATAAATCATTCGTCTCACGCATATAAGTGATCACATCACAGAATATCAGTAGCAGAAGATAACATATGAAATATTGGATATACTAGAAATTTCGTGTTTTAAATTAAGCCAGTATAAAACACGGATTCCACGGTCGCGATGAATAGCCAAACCCACATCCCTAGACCCCTACGAGAGCGGCAAGCAACCCTACTAATTCTAGAGTTAGGAGACCCGGACTCGACTCCTCGAGATGGTCTCGCACTGGACTCTAGAACCCGGTTACTTGTGCTCCCCTCCTTGGGTCTATTCTAATGCGGAAAAGTAAATAATATATAACAATGGTGACATCATCCTCAACCCGGAAGTACTCCAATAAAAGAATATTACATACATTGAATTTTACATGAATGAAAATAAAAACTCTCATCTCACATAAAACCCCCGGCTATTCAAAACACGACTATCCAATATAACATATCACAGCAACACATAATATCACATGTCATCAACGTAAGTAAATATGCGTATCACAATTATCGTTGACATATATGAAAATGGTGATACCCCACATATTACGCTTACGGTCGCAGAAAAGAAAATGTCAAACTACAACATTTGGAATCCACAATAACTTTAGACATTATAAACCCAAAATATCACATACCTTGGATTTCATGCATAACTATATGAATTCCACATATTGTATCACATTCCAACAAATAGCTAGACGATATCAAACATTCCGATCGAATCAACAAACACCCAAAATTTCCCAAAAAAACTCAACACTTGAGTGTAGTTTAAAAATACTTATCACATGCCACAGTACCAATGGACCAACCGTAGAAGGGTCAACCCTTGCCTCACCTATGGCACCGCGGAACTACCGCAAACCCTAAGATTTGGCAGCGGTTCTTACGGTCATAGAATCGAGTTAGGGTTTTGTTCTTCTAGAGGGTCCACCGCATTACTTGCATGATATTTGAATGTTCTTTAACTCGGAAAAAATTCAACTCTTGGAAAATTTTCTGGCAAGGGTTCAAGCGGGTATTTGATATCCGTTCGAACTTTTTAACACCGTCTAGACAACCCGAAAAACTGTTAGAATTACGATTAAGAAACACTCCGAGTTGCCTTTGCAGAAAGTTAATATCACATGCAAATTTAGCAAAAACAAACAACACCTAAAACATCAAAACCCAGAGCCTGGAACACAGTACAAATTTCAACCCTGGACACCACCAAAAAACCGAGCAGGCCGGTTTTCTAAGCTTTGTGGCTGGCCAAATCCGAGGTCTGGGGGTTAAATTTTGTATTGTGTTCATGTTGCATCTGATACAACATTCTGCGGTTGTTTAAAATTTTTTTCGACGACTTTAAAATTTTGACAGAAACTAGATTTGTGTACTGGGTGTTTCGGAGTTGTTTCGGTTTCGTAATTATACATACATCGTCTAAATCTCTAGCTTGGCTCTGATACCACTGTAGGAATGCTTGGCACGGCAACAAGGTTTCAGGAGGTATAGTCCATGCCATTTTCCAAAATTTGCTGTACAAAACAATCCTAACCCTAGAATTTTAACTAAAGATTTAGACAATACAATGTGTAAACTACTTTACATCTAAGTGAGTAGGGATTACAACCTTTGTAGTCCGGTCCTTCACTTCTTTAGCTCTTTTTAGTAGTCCCTTCGCTCCAAGTAGTGATCTTGCGGACTCTTGAACGGCTCCACAAGAAGAAAGCAATGAGCTTGCACAAAATCTTCGAGGCCGAAGATGATCTACGTCGAGGAGTCACTAACCCAAGCTAGCTCTTCACTAATGTAGGATTAGTGAAGCTAACACCCTATACTAAAGTGCTAATCTAGTAGAGCATGATGAAGTAGGATTTTTGCTCACTTTAGAATTACTTTTCTCACTAATTTTAAGCTCCTCTCAAAAAGCTAGAGAGCTCTCTCTTGAGCTTGAGGAAGAAGAAGCAAATAATGGATGAGAGAGTAAATTGGCAACCATGGGTGAGAAAATATCTAACATATCTCATGTAAAGACTTAACCATGAGTTTAGATAATAGTTGGGTTAACAAATATCTAGTATAAGACAAAACTGGTGGACTAGTCAATGGAACTCCAAGCTTCTACAAGTTTCATGCCATTTGACCATTATCCAACTAATAATTGATTTACACTAAATAAATAAACCCTTCATTATCATTATCATGGTGTAAGTATCATACACCCATGTTGCATGTATCATCAATCATGACACATAAATAAAACACAATTAATATATATCACATATATATTAAGTGTGCACATGTGAGAAAAAGAAATGTTTAAGTGAGCTAATATTAGTTAATGTAAATTAATATATCAAATATATATAATTATACATTAAATCAACACTTGATTTAATAATCTGGTTATATCTCATATGACCGACTAATATTATTTGTATCAACTTATCGAATCAACACTTGATTCGATAACCCGGCCATATCTCATATAACCGACCGATACAGTATCGACTTATCGAACTAACATTTGATTCGATAACTCGGCTATATCTCATATAACCGATCGATACCATATATCGCGAGAATAGAATATGGTATCACATACTCGTATTAATCTCGGTCCCACACATATCACATATGTGCTCCTACTTCGTTTTGCCTGAGCCAATGAAACCTCTGTGTAGGACTCTAAAGACTCGTCAATACGCCGGCAGTAGGTGATGATCACATCAAGCACCCACAAGCCATCAGCGGTACTAGATGGACGTAACGGCTACCCGGGTATTGAGCGATCAGAAGATCAGCAAGCAAGCCCGCTCTAACTCCTGCAAAAGCCTGTCAGTAACACTACCGTACAGTCCAGTATTTTCGTTTGATATGTCGCATATCCAGTATAGGGGTGGTAAACTTCAGACCCCAATAACCGATAATTCATGCCGATGTGAGACTCATAACGGGTCGAGAAACTACTGATAACACTTATCAGTAAATCTCCGCAGCAGCCCTGGCCAGGGACTTATCGTTATGGCCAATCGAGCACAGCGTAACATCAGCCCCCAATATCGGGAGAGACGAATCCCCTCCTATCGCTCATTGCCTCCATGTGATTCGGGACTGTACCCAAAAGCCACCGTTTTGCATGTTCTATTGAACGTGGTAAGGTGGAGATCAAAGCACATCGGGAATCACACAAGACTCTATGACGATCTCGGGTCTACAGACTAACATGTACCAGTGTCACCAGAGAACTGCTATCTGGCAATAGGTATAATACCAACTAGGAGTTCTCGGCGAGTCTGTTCAGTGTACCCAGTCTCCACTGAGCACCCGTATACCATCTT
Source organism: Agapanthus africanus (assembly GCA_030015575.1). Lineage (NCBI taxonomy): Eukaryota > Viridiplantae > Streptophyta > Magnoliopsida > Asparagales > Amaryllidaceae > Agapanthus > Agapanthus africanus. The sequence continues at coordinate 187,731,031 of CM057341.1, forward strand.
TGATGTCAAACACCAATGGATGTGGGATCATCCATCGCCCATCATATGGGTCAAGATGCGTATACGCTAGTCTACTCTGGAATATCGATGCCCTGTCTCGATACACTCTCGACTAGGAACAATTTTAGGGTGTACTTGTGGACTACTTTTGGCCCCCACTAGTATGATCTCCATCATAGTCCTGGTAGTCAAGTACACATCCTAAGGGCTTTATCAACATGTGAGAGCAAGACCGCATCATATATACAAGTCAACATGTTAAGATAAAGAGCAACCAGATAGCATACTAACATGTCGAGCAAGAAAGTCCTCTCAATATATATCCAAGCATCCACTATAATATACATCACATGTACAATAATGGCCTCTAGGGCATACATATAACTGACAATATCTATAATTTATTGTAGAGACTGAAAAATATTAGGATGGTTGGACGTGGTGATATGTCCCTCAGAGTAGGGAACGGAGCACAAGTTGATGCTGCTGTTGTTGGTGAATATCATCTAGCGTTGCCAAATGGCAATACTATGATTTTGAACAATTTCTATTATGTACCTTCCATGGTTTGCAACATCATATCAGTTTCTTTACTTGATAAAGATGGATATAGTTTTGTTCTAAATAGAAATATCATGAACATTTACCTTGATAAGGTATTGGTTGCAGAAAGTACACTGTGTAATGGTATCTATGTTTTAAATCAAAACACGGTTTTCAATATACAAAACACATGCAAGAGGAAGAGTTCAGAAGTGAACGAATCCTACTTGTGGCATTGTAGATTTGGTCATATCGGAGAGAAAAGACTAAGTAAGTTGCATAAAGATGGATATTTGAATACGTTCGAATTTTCATCTTATGAAACTTGTCAGTCTTGTCTCAAGAAAAAGATGACCAAATCTCTGTTCAACGGACACGGAGAAAGAGCAGCAGAGCTCTTGGGACTCATACACAGTGATGCATGTGGTCCGATGTCTATACATGCAAGGGGTGGGTTCTCATACTTCATCACATTCACTGACGATCTCTCTAGATTCGGATTTGTGTATCTTATGAAACACAAATCTGAAACTTTTGAGAAATTCAAACAATACAGAAACGAAGTAGAGAACCAGACTGGAAAAAGTATCAAGATCCTCTGATCTGATAGAGGAGGGGAATACTTTAGCACGTAATTCCTAGAATACCTAAAAGAGAATGGAATTCTCTCTCAGCTTACTCCTCCATATACACCACAGCACAACGATGTATCGGAGCGGAGGAATCGTATCCTTTTAGATATGGTTCGCTCCATGATGAGTAATGCTGAGTTGCCTTTTTCATTCTGGGGACGTGCGCTTCAGACAACAGCATACCTATTGAATCAGGTTCCATCTAAATCTGTGCTTAAGACTCCATATGAAATATGGAGTGGTAAAAGACCGTATCTTGAGCGTATTAAGATATGGGGTTGTCCGGCCTATGTAAAAGTACAAAATCCGGACAAACTTCAGGCACGGTTAGTTTTATGCAAGTTTGTGGGATATCCTACAAATTCTCTAGGATATCTGTTCTACCACACTGAGGATCAGAAAGTGTCTGTTGCTCGTCGCGCCACCTTTTTAGAATGGCAATTTCTTGCAAAAGAAATAAGTGGGAGCACGGTAGAACTGGATGAAATGTCAGAACCACAAACTCAAACTGAGGATTTGATAGAAGCTCAAGATTTAGTAGTCCTAGACGAGCCTCAGCCACTCCGCAGATCTAGTAGGATTTCTCATCCGCCCGAGAGATACTATGGTTTTCTCATAGATGGGGATCGAAAGGATTGCATCTTGGAAGAAGATGATCCTATTAGTTTCAAACAGGCCATTATCAGTAGGGACTCTGATAAATGGCTGGATGCTATGCGATCCGAAATGGAGTCCATGTAAACCAATAAAGTGTGGACTTTGGATATTGCTCCACCCAGGGTAAAACCCGTTGGATGCAAATGGATCTACAAAAGGAAGTTTGGTGTAGATGGACAGGTGGAAACCTATAAGGCTAGACTTGTTGCAAAAGGTTTTCGTCAAAGACTAGGTGTGGACTATGATGAAAGCTTTTCTCCAGTGGCTATGCTCAAATCCATTCGAATCTTAGTTGCCATTCTGTCTTCCATGACTATGAAATCTGACAGATGGACGTAAAAACGGCTTTTCTAAACGGAAGTTTGGAAGAGTGCATTTATATGGATCAGCCGGAAGGTTTTGTAGACAGTGGGAGCAGCGGGAAGGTGTGCATGTTGCTTAAATCCATTTATGAATTAAAGCAAGCATCGCGGAGCTGGAACATCTGTTTTGATGAAACAATCAAGGAATTTGACTTCATTAAAAATGAGGATGAGCCTTGTATATATAAGAAGATTGTAGGACGAACTGTTGTATTCCTAGTCTTGTACATGGATGACATTCTTTTGATAGGAAATAATATTTCTATGCTACAATCGGTCAAGCTGTTCTTGTCACAAAGGTTCTCCATGAAAGTCCTGGGTAATGCCTCGTACATTCTGGGGATTAAGATCTACAGAGATAGATCCAAGAGATAATTGGGAATTTCGCAGTCCAGGTACATAGAGACCGTACTAAAGAGATTTAGTATGGAAGATTCCAAGCGCGGTAACATACCCGCATTGCACGGAATCACCCTCTCCAAAGAGATATCTCCCAAGACTGATGAGAAAAGGGTTCGCATGAGCACTATACCCTGCGCTTCGGCGGTAGGATCTATAATGTATGCGATGCTATGTACCAGACCAGATATAGCTTACACGCTTAGCGTGGTGAGCCGGTATTAGTCAAACCCAGGAGAGAACCACTGGACAGCAATGAAGAACATTCTTAAGTACCTGAGAAGGACTAAACAATTGTTCCTGGTGTTCGGTAATGGGGACCTCCAGGTAGAGTCCTTTACCGACTCGAGCTTCCAGAGTGACAAGGATGGCAGCAAGTTTATCTCGGGTTTTTTGTTTACCCTCAACGCAGGGGTGGTCTGTTGGAAGAGTTCCAAACAGGACACTATCGCAGACTCGACGATGGAGGCTGAATACATTGCTGTCAACGATGCCGCAAAGGAAATGGTCTGGATTAAGAAGTTCATTACTGAACTTCAGGTGGTTCCATCCATTGTTAACCTAATACCTTTGTATTGCGAAAACAATAGAGCTATGGATTTAGCGAAGGAACTACGGTCCCATCAGAAATCCAGACACATCTTGAGGCGGTATCACCTGATCAGGGAGATCGTTGATCGCTGGGAGATCAAAGTGTAGAGAGTGGACATAAAAGACAACACGGCGGATCCATTCACCAAGGCTCTTCCTCAAGCACAGTTTGAGAGACTATTTGAGATGTTGGGTATGCGATACGCCAACAGCTGGCCCTAGTGCAGACGTTGGGTACTCGGTACGCCAATATATGGCCTTAGTGTAAGTAGGAGATTGTTGGATATGTATGCCCTAGAGGCCATTATTGTATATATATACATGTGGATGCTTGGACATATGTATGTACAGGACAATCTTACTCGATATGATAGTATGCTATCTGGTTTGTCTTTATCTTAACATGTGTATATGTTTTACTTGTTATTACGTATCATTTATACATGTTGATAAAGCACGTAGGATCATTGCTTGACTACCTGCGTTGTGATGGCGATCATACTTGTGGGAGCTGAGTAGTCGATAAGCACATCCTTAAAATGTCCCTAGTCGTGAGCGTATCGAGACTGAGCATCGATATTCCGGAGTAGACTAGTGTATACATTTCTAGACCCCGACGAGGGGCGATGGTTGGTCCCACAGCCATTGGTCTTTCACACCTAAGATCGTATACAGGTGCTCATTGGGGGTGAGTACACTGGACGGACTCGCCGAGAACTTCTAGATGGTACTATACCTATCGTTAGATAGTAGTTCTCAGGTGGCATGAGTACAGGTTAGTCTTCAGACCTGAGATCATTATTTGTCTCGTGTGAGTTCCCACTGTACTTTGATTACTACCCTACCATGGCTCTACTAAGTCGTGCAAACAGGTTTTAGTTGGGTACAGTCCCGAGCCACATGGAGGCAGTGAGCGATTGTTAGGGATTCGTCTCTCCCGGTATAGGGAGTTGATATCGCACTGTGTTCGATTGACCAGCACCATAAGACCTTGGCCAAGACAGTTAGGATTTACTGATAGGTTGAACAGTAGTTTCCCGGATTGGTCCTGAGCCACATCAGCATGAATTATCAGGTTATTAGGGTCTGACGTTTACCACCCCTTAGACCCGATATGCGATACTCACAGATGAAGAGACCAGACTGTACGGAGATTGCCATAGATTGGCTCAGTAGGGATCCACATGAGTTTGCTCGTCAGCCTTCCTTTTCGACAGGTACCCGGATAGCCATTACGTACAGCTGTGCCGCTGACGTGCTTATGGTTATGGATTTATCCAGTAACTCACTGCCGGCATACTGTCGAGTCTTTAGAGTCCTACACAGAGGGTTTCTCTGGTTCAGGCGAAATGATGTAGTAGCCGTATTGGATACGTGCATGATTCTGATCGATTGATTGTACTAGTTATCCGGACTTTCGATCGGACAGTTGATAATACTAGCCGGCTCGGGATTGAGCCGAATTATTAAATCAGGTATTGATTTAATAATTTACATATATGTATTTCGATATGTATATTCTAGTACTATGTTCTTTGTATTATTATATCTCTTTGGGTATTCGTATTTTGATACGAATACATGTATGTATATACAGTAGAGTGTAATCCGTATTTATACGGAAAACATTTTAGAAGGTGGACACCTAATTTTAGATTTATCCATTTATCTTTAAATGGAAAATGAGGTGTAAAGGTGGAGATGGAAGTATGGTGAGAACCATGCTTCTATATGTTGGGGTAAAAATTTACATCCCGGTTGACCGAAAGTCAAGGTCAACCCCCAAGCTAGGTGGGCCCAAGCCCAGGTCAAGCGGGCCCATGCCCAAGTCGAGCCCGCGGCCAGCCTCCTCCATGCCAAAATATAGATCATGTAATACATAATTTTTATGTAATTATATATATATATATATATATAATTACATAAAAATTATGTATATATATATATATGCATGAATGCATGCAAAATGGACATAAAGCCAATATTTTGTAAGCCCATGGCTTATGTGCCAAAAGAAATGACACATGAGCCATGTGACGGCTAAAATGCCATTTTGTGAAGCCCTAGGGGCTATATGTAAATATGTAAGCCTATAAAAGGCAACATGATGATGAATAAAAAAACACTTTTTCCATTCTCTCAAAAACCTAGGGTTTGTACATCTTTCCCTTTTCTGAAGGTTTCAAACCTTTTTTCTTTCTTTGAATTAAATCAAGAGTTTTACTCTTCCTTTTCCAAAACTAAATAGTTTTTCATCATAAAACCCACCAAGGGAAGCTTGGATCTATCATTAGATCTCAAAAGAAGAGATTTTTAGATCTCACATCTCTTGATCTTCAAGATTCGGCCAAACCACCGGAGGAAGAAGAAGAACCCCCTCTTAATCAGCTTCAACACATCCTAGGAGTTTAACTCCATATATATATATAATAAATATTTCCTTTCTGAAGCATATCTTCTGGTTTCTGGGGCTAAAAGCCCTCTTTTCCTCGCCAACGCACAAGCGCCGAGCGCCCACGTGGCGCGCTAGCGCTCGGGCGCAAAGCGTCCGCGTGCCGACACGTGGCGCGCTTGCGCTCAAGCGCACTGCGCGCGGGCGCAAGGCGCCCGCGTGCCGACACGTGGCGCGCTTGCGCTCCAGCGCACTGCGCCTGAGCGTACAGCACCTAAGCGCACAGCGCTCAAGGCGCTGGCCCCACGCATCCCTTGGATGCCTTTCCCCCCTCTTTTTATGTACATACATATGTATACTTATTTGCACACACACACATGCTCCACGACACATGCTCCCGTAAAAACTCTGCGTGGCTCCCGATATATCCAAAACCCCTTTTCAAAACACAACACATGCACACCGCACATTGAGTTCGTATGGCCAGTTTAACCCGTTAATCGGAGGTTCCCTCGCCCCAAAGGCGAGGGGTAATTAACGGTAGCTTAGTCCGCGGCTGCCGGAGATTCGGATCCCCACAATCAATAAACCCCGGCCTACCCCAGGCAGGGGGAATCTGTAGTACACCTGACAAGCGCGCGCATATTCCCAACTCAATGGGGTGACGAAAAACACCCTACAGATTCTGGCACGCCCGGTGGGACCAATCTCTCCTCCCATATTTCGGGTTAAACGTTCATGCGAACTCAATCAATATACATACCTATATTTAAACTAAAATAATGCTTTTTCATGCAGGTTTTCAAGCAATCACTCTCCAACAATGTCTCCAAGGACGATCTCAGCTCTCTGCACGACTCCCGTCTCCTACACGATGAAGATGGACTCCAGGACGGTCCTTCCGGCCAGTCTCGGGCGACAATGGGAGGAGGAGCCGCTACCATTCGGCTCTATCCTGTTCGTGTCAGCTAACGCCATCCTGGCTCCTCAAGCTCTAGCAACAGACAGACCAGTCTCGAAAGGCAGGAGACCGAATGTGGTAATCTCGAGGGCGCCCCAACCCAAATGCAAATCGGTGTCTCGACGGCTTTCCATGGCCCCAACTGGGGGCAAAGCCATCGGAACAAAAGAAGTTGCCAGACGTCGTGGGCAAGCCCAGGCGATACCTTCGACGGACACGCGGGCAGATGTCTTCTCAAGCATCCCCATCGCTCGACCTATGGCGGCTTCCCGAAGAGCAGAAGCCTGCCAAGCGCTTAAGGCAGAGAAGCTGAGGTAGAAGCGGCTCAGATATAGAGCCAACAAAAGGGCTAGGGCTCTGGCCATGTTAAAATTTATGAATTTCCAAAGCCCGGACCGCTCTGCGAAACCAGCTGCCAGTGATGAAAGAATGGCTGAATGCGTTATCCACACCGTCTACATGGCCGGATATGAAGAAACGAACCCTCCTCTTCTTCACAGCCATGGTGATGATATGGTTGACACTACCTAGCATCGGCTCGATCTAAATGATGAAGAGCCCGCTCAGGCCGATAAGCCAGAGGAGCCCGTGGTTCCTGCGGAATTGAGCTCATGCAATAAAGATTACCCGGTTGTCATAGCCGGGACTACAGAACAAGCATTATTCTAATGGCTTCAAAGGCAATTTCAGGACAGGGATGAGAAGGTGGCCGAGGTCTATTCCAAAGTCGACGAGCTGTCAAACGTCATGGCAGATCTCGCGACCCAAGTCGCCCGATTGCAATTACAGCAGAATCAAATTTTGGTTCATGAGCCAGGGATTGATACCCGGAGGCAGCCATCTGATATCCTCTTCAATCTAACAGCGGAGCTCCTTCGTGAAAAACGGCCCCAATCAGCCTCCAGTCCCTCTGATACATACGCCGGGGGGGGGGGAATCACCTCTGAAAGAGAAGCTGGAAAAGGTCTATTCCTTCAAAAGGGAAAAAGTCCACAAGATATTCAGGGACGCCCTAAGAAACGGTCTACAACTGCCGGAATCAAAGAGACCGCAATAAGCGAATATGACTGACGACCCAGAATATTGCCCCTATCACAAGATGATAGGTCATGCCATTGAGGACTGCTTCGTCTTCTAAGATTGGGTCGAAAGGCAATACAGGACGGGAGAGATAGAACTGTCTACAGGCGCGTTAGCAAACAGTCAAGCTACGACCGCCGATTTCATGCAAATGGAGACCGAAGCCTTTCGGGAACTTAATCCTCCTAGACATGTGCCATTATCTGAAAAGGGCGAACCAAAGACCGATCGGCCTCGAGGACCAGTATCAGTAAAGGCACCTACTCCAATGGAGAGAAAGAAGAAGGTATACTCCTTTAGGAGGGATGAAGTCCGTAAAATATTCATGGACGCCTTGAACAACGGTCTGCAACTGCCTGTTCCAAAGAGGCCACATGAAATGAACATGACCGGCAATCCCATATACTGCCCATATCATAGAGTGGTGGGTCATACCATCGAAGACTGCTATATTTTCAAAGATTGGGCAGAGGACCAATATAAGCTTGGAAAAACCTCACAATCCTCGGATGTATCGGCAAGCCACAGAGCTAGGTCGTCAACGCAGCTCCACCAAGATCAAAGTTCAAGGAGCTGGGATAAGCAAAAAGGACCGCCACGTCGTTAATCTGGGAACACCTGATGACCACCACGTCGTTAAACTGGGAACCCTCGACCTCTAAGTCGTTAAACTGGGAATGCAAAAAAATATATATGTATGTAAATAAACAAAAAAAATGTGTAAATAAAAGAAAAAAAAAGAAAAGCCAAAATGATGGGGTAACTCGCAAAAAAAAATCAGCGAGTAAAGATAAACATGAAAATAAAGCCGAAATGATGGGGCAACCGCGAATAAATAGCCGAAATGTTAGGTCAATCGCGACCTTCGCGATAAGAAAAGCTGAAATGATAGAGCAATCACGGTAAAACAAAATAAAACAACAAAAAAAACAAAACAACTGGCGAATGATGAGTTGCTCGTGGTACCATATTCCAGTGCAGCGATGCAGACGCCAACAAAAATCCATTTTTTCAAAATTCTTCCAGCCTACGGTTAGTCCCCAAATTGACTACCGTATACAATCCATGGGCTCAAATAATTCTCTTCATACCCATGCCCCACCATAATCACCAGTTTCGCGGCTGGTCTCCGCCTTTGGAATTATGCTCCATTGAGAAGGCCCACTCATGTGTCCTCACGATACATGAGGAGAACAAACCTTTGTGGGATCCTTACGACTCATAAGGAAAAACACACTTATGAGTCCTCACGACTCCTAAGGAGAAAATACACCTGCGGGATCCTTACGACTCACAGGGAGAAAATGCTTTTATGGGACCCTCACGACCTATAAAGTTGAAAAGCCTTAGGCGATAGGGACCTAAACCTGTCTCCTAAGCCACCGCTCCCCCAACAGGAATAGGCAAATGATGAATTTCTCCTGGCACCTCTGCTTCAGTGTTAGCAACGCTGATGCCGGCCCCTACCATAAAATTCCAACCTCGCCATCCGTAGACCTCTAAGCCTTTAAACTAGAAACAGATGACCTCTAAGTCGTTAAACTGGAAACAGTAGACCTCAAAGTCTTTAAACTGGAAACAAATGACCTCTAAGTCGTTAAACTGGAAACAGTAGACCTCTAAGTCTTTAAACTGGAAACAGATGACCTCTACATCGTTAAACTGGAAACAGATGTCCGCCAAGTCGTTAAACTGGGCACAATAGACCTCTAAGTCTTTAAACTGGAAACATATGACCTCTAAGTCGTTAAACTGGAAACAGTAGACCTCTAAGTCTTTAAACTGGAAACAGATGACCTCTAAGTCGTTAAACTGGAAACAGAAGACCTCTAAGTCGTTAAACTGGAAACAGTAGACCTCTAGGTCTTTAAACTGGAAATAGACGACCATTACGTCGTTAAACTGGAAACAGATGACCACTACGTCGTTAAACTGGAAACAGATGACCTCTACGTCTTTAAACTGGAAACATATGACCTCTAAGTCGTTAAACTGGAAACAGATGACCCCTAAGTCATTAAACTAGGGACGAAGGGAAATCCACTCATGTGTCCTCACGATGCATGAGGAGAACAAACCTTTGTGGGATCCTTACGACTCACAAAGGAAAAACACACTTAGGAGTCCTCACGACTTCTAAGGAGAAAATACACCTGCGGGATCCTTACTACTCGTAGGGAGAAAATGCTTTTATGGGACCCTCACGGCCCATAAAATTGAAAAGCCTTAGGTGATAGGGATCTAAACCTGTCTCCTAAGCCATCGCTTCCCAATCCCCAAGCGGCGAATGATGAGTCACTCCTGGTACCATATTCCAGTGCAGCGATGCAGACGCTAACCAAATTCCAACTCCCATATCCCAACGGCGAATGATGAGTCGCTCCTGGTACCATATTCCAGTGCAGCGATGCAGACGCCAACAAAGTCCCGAAAGTTTTCCGGCCCTACGGTCTGGATCATACATCCTGTAAAACCGTATACAATCCACGGGCGTAAAATGATCCCAATCTCTCCCAGTCCTACCGGTGAGACCACATTCAAAGTCCCACCAAAAATTAAAAAAATATATAAAAAAATGGTATGTCCACAAGCAAAATGGGCACGGATGAAAACCCGAAAGGGCGCCGTGAGTAAAAACAGCAGGACTGCCGGCGAGTTTTTGAAAACCCAAAAGGGCGCAAACTCGTAAAAAAAAGAGATGAAATGCACTCGCAAAGTCCTCTCGACTTTGTGAGGAGAAAATTCCCGCGTGAGATCCTTACGACTCACAAATGAGCAACACACTTGGGGGTCTTCACGACTCCTAAGGAGAAAACACACCTACGGGATCCTTACGACCCGTAGGGAGAAAATGCTTTGTGAGACCCTTACGGCTCACAAAATTGAAAAGCCTTAGGTGATAGGGATCTAAACCTGTCTCCTAAGCCACCAATTCCTAAATTCTCTCGGGGCAAATGATGAGTTGCTCCTGGCATTATTCCAGTGCAGCAATGCAGATGCCAAACAAAACCCTAATTCCCAAATCCTCTCAAAGACGGATGATGATTCGCTCCTGGTACCATATTCCAGTGTAGCGATGCTGATGTCCACTCAAATCAAACAAATCAAACCAACCAATTCCAACATCGAACTCTGCGTCAATAAGCGACACTCTGCATCGGGGAAACGTCCAACACAGACACTCCGCATCAGGGAAACGTCCAACAACGACACTCCGTAACGGGGAAACGTCAAGCAGACACTCCGTCTCGGGGAAACGTCAACCAGCGACACTCCGGGCCGGGGAAAAGTCGATCGGCGACACTCCGTGCAGGGGAAAAGTTAACCAGCGACACTCCGAGCCGGGGAAAAGTCGATCAGCGACACTCCGTGCCGGGGAAAAGTCAACCCGACACTCCGCGCCGGGGAAAAGTCGATCAGCGACACTCCGTGCCGGGGAAAAGTTAACCAGCGACACTCCGCGCCGGGGAAAAGTCGATCAGCGACACTCCGTGCTGGGGAAAAGTCAACCCGACACCCAGCGCCGGGGAAAAGTCGATCAGCGACACTCCATGCCGGGGAAAAGTCAACCAGCGACACTCCGCGCCGGGGAAAAGTCGATCAGCGACACTCCGCTTCGGGGAAAAGTCGATCAGCGACACTCCGTGCCGGAGAAAAGTCAACCCGACACACCGCGCCGGGGAAAAGTCGATCAGCGCCACTCCCTGCCGGAGAAAAGTCTACCAGCGACAGTCCGCGCCGGGGAAAAGTCGATCAGCGACACTCCGTGCCGGGGAAAAGTCGATCAGCGACACTCCGCGCCGGGGAAAAGTCGATCAGCGACACTCCGTGCCGAGGAAAAGTCAATCCGACACTCCGCGCCGGGGAAAAGTCGATCAGCGACATTCCGTGCCGGGGAAATGTCAACCAGCGACACTCCGCGCCGGGAAAAAGTCAACCCGACACTCCGCGCCGGGGAAAAGTCGACCAGCGACACTCCGCGCCGGGGAAAAGTCGATCAGCGACACTTCGTGCCGGGGAAAAGTCAACCCGACACTCCGCGCCGGGGAAAAGTCGATCAGCGACACTCCGTGCCGGGGAAAAGTCAACCAGCGACACTCCGCGCCGGGGAAAAGTCGATCAGCGACACTCCGTGCCGGGGAAAAGTTAACCAAATACTCCGCGCCGGGGAAAAGTCGATCAGCGACACTCCATGCCGGGGAAAAGTCAACCCGACACTCCGCGCCGGGGAAAAGTCAACCAGCGATACTCCGTGCGGGGGAAAAGTCGACCAGCGACACTCCGTGCCGGGGAAAAGTCGACCAGCGACACTCCGTGCCGGGGAAACGTCAAGCAGATACTCCGTGCCCGGGACACGTCAACCAGCGATACTCTGCATCGGGGAAACGTCCAACACAGACACTCCTCATTAGGGAAACGTCAACCAGCGACACTCTGCATCGGGGAAACGTCCAACGCAGACACTCCGCATCTGGGAAATGTCCAACACAGACACTCCGCATCAGGGAAACGTCCAACAGCGACACTCCGTCTCGGGGATACGTCAACCAGCAGACACTCCGCGCCGGGGACACGTCGACCAGCGACGCTCTGTCTCGGGGAAACGTCAAGCAGACACTCCGTCTCCGGGACACGTCAACCAGCCGATACTCCGCCTCGGGGAAACGTCGACCAGCGACACTCCGCGCCGGGGGCACGTCAACGAAATCACTCCGGGCTAGGGAAACATCTACCACAGACACTCTGTCTCGGAGACGCGTCAAGCGTCGGCCGTCCATGTCGTAAAAAGGGCAGTGCGTCCAAAAAAGTGGGAACCAAAGCAAGTCGCCTCCACGCAAAAGAAGATCCATCAATTTCATGCACACGACTCACATGTGCGGTGTGCATTCATAGATGGAGGGCAATTTGTTGGGGTAAAAATTTACACCCCGGTTGACCGAGTCAAAGTCAAGGTCAACCCCCAAGCTAGGTGGGCCCAAGCCCAGGTCAAGCGGGCCCATGCCCAAGTCGAGCCCGCGGCCAGCCTCCTCCATGCCAAAATATAGATCATGTAATAAATAATTTTTATGTAATTATATATATATATATATATATATATATATATATATATATATATATATATATATATATGCATGAATGCATGCAAAATGGGCATAAAGCCAATATTTTGTAAGCCCATGGTTTATGTGCAAAAAGAAATGACACATGAGCCATGGGATGGCTAAAATGCCATTTTGTGAAGCCCAAGGGGCTATATGTAAATATGTAAGCCTATAAAAGGCAACATGATGATGAATAAAAAAACACTTTTTCCATTCTCTCAAAAACCTAGGGTTTGTACATCTTTCCCTTTTCTGAAGGTTTCAAACCTTTTTTCTTTCTTTGAATTAAATCAAGAGTTTTACTCTTCCTTTTCCAAAACGAAATAGTTTTTCACCATAAAACCCACCATGGGAAGCTTGGATCTATCATTAGATCTCAAAAGAAGAGATTTTTAGATCTCACATCTCTTGATCTTCAAGATCCGGCCAAACCACCGGAGGAAGAAGATGAACCCCCTCTTAACCAGCTTCAACACATCCTAGGAGTTTAACTCCATATATATATATATAATAAATATTTCTTTCTAAAGCATATCTTCTGGTTTCTGGGGTTAAAAGCCCTCTTTTCCTCGCCAGCGCACAAGCGCCGAGCGCCCACGTGGCGCTCTAGCGCTCGAGCGCAAAGCGCCCACGTGCCGACACGTGGCGCGCTTGCGCTCAAGCGCACTGCGCGCGGGCGCAAGGCGCCCGCGTGCCGACACGTGGCGCGCTTGCGCTCCAGCACACCGCGCCCGAGCGCAAGATGCCCGCATGCCGACACGTGGCGCGTTTGCTCTCCAGCGCTCTACGCCCGAGCGCAAGGCGCCCACGTGCCGACACGTGGCGCGCTTGTGCTCCAGCGCCCAGCGCTCATGCTCAAAGCGCCCACGTGTCGACACGTGGCGCACTTGCGCCTGAGCGTACAACACCTAAGCGCACAACGCTCAAGGCGCTGGCCCCACGCATCCCTTGGATGCCTTTCCCCCCTCTTTTTATGTACATACATTTGTATACTTATTTGCACACACACGTGCTCCACGACACTGTCCGTGTTAGAAAAAAATTTCTAACGGGGCGCTGCCCCGCACCCCGCAAGGGGGCTGCTAGCCTCCTTGACCCCTAGCCCGCTATCTGGATAGCGGGACCCCCGTAAAAACTCTGCGTGACTCCCGATATATCCAAAACCCCTTTTCAAAACACAACACATGCACACCGCATATTGAGTTTGCATGACCAGTTTAACCCGTTAATCGGAGGTTCTCTCGCCCCAAAGGCGAGGGGTAATTAACGGTAGCTTAGTCCGCGGCTGCCGGAGATTCGGATCCCCGCAATCAATAAACCCCGGCCTACCCCAGGCAGGGGGAATCTGTAGTACGCCTGACAAGCACGCGCGTATTCCCATCTCAATGGGGTGACGAAAAACACCCTACACTATAATGCTGACAAATGAATATTCAATTCATTTATGTAAACTATTCAAGCATGATTAGGTTTTAATATTGGAAAAATGATTTTACAGAATCATGGTTGATCTTTTTCTCTCTTATGGATTTCATTCTCACCATTTTTTCTTTGCTTCACTCTCCTTACTACCTTTCTTGAGTTCCTCCGCCTTCATCTTCAACCCCCTATCTACAATCTCATGTGTTGAGAATCAAAAGAGGAGGTAAGATAGATACACACATAGATTCATTCACTACATCCTAAGCACTTTAGATTAGCACTCTAAAGTCTCTAGTTGCTCCACTAGACTCTTAGTGTGGAGCTAAAGCCATGGACTACATCCCTCGGGTGGATCATCTTCAACGGAGGAAGACCGGCAATCAAGCTCGATCTAGGAGATCTCAAAGAGCAAGGAAAGGCGATCAAACCTGTTCAATGAGATCCTTAGGAGCAAGAGAAGAAGATAGAAGACCGAAGGACATGGATCCTTTGGTAAGACATTTCTATCATAGTAGTTAGATATCTTCTCTTGTTAGTTAGTTTAGGTTTATGGTAGATTCTTGGACGGGTTTTTCTAGCGCCAGTTTTTAAACCCTAAAATTTTTTGTTCCGTAACAGCCACGGTAGATGGTCAGGGCGCTAAGAAATCCCAACACCAACAATCATTTCTCATGAAAGATCTTGGTATTGCGGCTTATTTTCTTGGGTTAGAGATATCTAAGCACACTAACGGATATTTTCTTAGTCAGCGGTAATATGCTCAAGATCTTATTAATTTGGCTTGGCTTACAGATGATAAAATCGTAGACACCCTTCTTGAGTTGAATATGAAGTATGGTCGTACAGATGGACATCCAATCCCTGATCCAACACTATATTGTCGACTAGTTGGAAGCTTAGTCCATCTCACTGTCACTCGTCCAGACATCGCCCACGCGGTGCAGATTGTAAGTCAATTTGTTTCTGATCCTCAAACATTACATTTAACAGCAGTCAACCGTATCATTTGATATCTTCATTCTACTCCAACAATGGGATTATCCTATCTTACCACTTCTAGTACTGAGTTGGGGGGTTTTTGTGATACTAATTATGCTGGATGCAAAGACACACGTAGATCTACTATGGGATATTGTATTTTCTTAGGGGGTTCTCTATTTTCATGGAAATCGAAGAAGCAACCTACTGTCTCTAAATCTTCCACTGAAGCAGAATATCGGGCGATGTCATCTTCCTGTGGTGAAATCATTTGGCTCCAATGACTTTTAAAGGATTTTGGTATTCACTTAAAGGCTCCTACCTCACTATTTTGTGACAATGAAAGTGCCGTCAAGATTGCAAGCAATCAAGTATTTCACGAGCGCACTAAACATATTGAGATAGATTGTCATTTTTTCCATGAGAAATTTGAACAAGGTCTCATTTAACTTCCTCATATTCCTTCCAAGGAGCAACTCGCAGATTTCTTTACAAAGTCTCAAACTTAGAAGCACCATGATTTTCACAATGGCAAACTGATGATGACCCACCATCAGTTTGAGGGGAGGTGTGACCAGAGATAATATATTGGTCAATGGCTAACTATGGTAGCTTATAATGGTTGATTATAATGGCTAAAATTAAAGGATTCATATGGCTGAATATAAAGGATTTATATGGTGGTCAGTGGCTAACTATAGTAACGTATGATGAGGGATTCAATGTATTGTATATAATTGTAAAACTATCCTTAACTGTAAAATATTATAAATAGAGCCTTGTATGCCCAGTGAAGGCAGGGAATGGAATTGAAAATATTCTCCACTCTTTTTTTCTCTTCTGTTTACTTTGTTCATAGCTACACACTTCAATATATGTATAGCATACAAAAGATTTTGCCAAATAACAAATTTCCTAACTAAAGCAAAATATCCGGCCCAGACACAGTAGACGTCTGAACAAGTAATGCGCAGACATCTACCAAAGAGTCTCCAAATTAACAAAGCAACCCCAGATGTCTGAAGAAGGAGCTTCAGACGTCTGGGCTTGAGACTTCGAAAGTACAGAGCGCTCGCAGACGTCTGAACTCTTCGATTCAGATGTTGGCCCAAAGTATACCGTGTATGCAGAGTATCGACAGACGTCTGAAGTTGTACCTCCAGACGTATGTTCTCCTTACTTGCAGATAAGTTCGAATCTCTATCAACTCTGAGATAACGCCGAATATATTAGGAAATCAAATAGGAATCGAATGAGCAGCAAATCTCCACCTTGCCTCGCATTCCTAACAACACTCCTCCAAAAAAATTAATAGTAGCTCTACCTTCACCACAAAATCCCTAAAGGGCTCAATGAGTGCAACACACTCCAATTAAGTTCAAGTAATGCTCAAACTTAACATCTGAAATAGACTTCGTCAACATGTCGGCCGGATTATCTGTTGTGCTAACCTTCTTCACAACTATCTTTTTTTTTGTCATGCCCCGCTTTCCAAAAGAACAGTAACGGGTACATGACGAGGCCAGTGACGTATTTATTTCGAGAGGGTACTTTCTTGGAACAAATACGATGAGCGTTTATAAGCAATATAAAATATAACAAGAATAAACATGATACTGAAAATTCCAACAACTATTTTATTTACATTCAATTTCCATAAGTTTCAAACTGATTACAAGATATTTTTAAAGCAGATAACAATACCATAAAGTGACTTAAACAAGAGATATACTGAAAGGAAAAGCTGAAATGAAATGCGAAGATGAATAGAACTAGTCGTCTGCTTGAGATACGAGTTGAGAGTACTCTTTTTCGACCGTTTCTAACTTCTCTGTCTCAAAGTCACCTGACAAATATTTCAAGAAAGAAGAAATATGGGTGGAATGCCCGTCAGCGAACTTGCGCTCGATAAGCCCCTAAGGTAGGCGTGAATTATATAACTAAAAGTGCAAGGTAATATGTAATATAGCATAAATGAAAATCATGAACATGTGAACAGATATAACATGTTAAGGTACATGGCAATTATATGATACGTGAGTATGACAATATAGTATAGCATGTGTTGGTCAATGTAAACATAGAATAAGTGTGTAGTGAACATGAAATGAATCTCAATGTGTCTTAATGGGTCTCTACAAAGGTTAACTAACCCAACGACAATTCTAGTGTGAATGTCAACTGATCTCATGAGTATTCTCGAACTCAAGGATAGGGCCCCAAAAGCAAGGAATCACGAGCCTGAATCAAGAGTGTTAGTAACGGGACTTCAATCATCATTGAAGTATTCCAAACTCAAGGGTAGGGCCTCAGGGGTAAGGAAATATGGGCCCTCATGATAGATTGTATGTGTTAGTATTTATGGATTCATATACTAGGGGGATTCCTGAGATTTTGTTGGATTCATACTCAAACTACCCCAACACCCCATGTATATCAAACTATAATTAATGTCACAAGGCATGATTCAAATCTATGAATACAAGAGAGAATGTATAAATTCATGTTTCGCGTTGAGTTCATGTCAATTGCTTGTATTCATGTTAAATGCGGGTATTCATGTCAAATTCAAGTATTCATGTCAAATTGTATTCATGGTTTGAATCAAGTCAAGTCTACCATGTAATAGGTGTATTCAAGTCATGTAGAATAACATGTGTTGGGTATATATGGATCAATATACATGCAATTTGATTTCCGTGAAGATATAAATTATATATAGTAAGATAGGCTAGTGGTAGCACTCATTGTTTCTGGCTCCCTGAGACTCAAGAGAGAATAAGCCACTTAAACCCATCAACAACCTAAATACTTTAAAAATTAGTTGTTCTAGAGATCCTAAATATTTATGTGAAAATAGGCCATTAAGGGTTTTATGTAAAATAGTCGATTTTAAAATCACAAGGATGTTTGATAAAAATGTATTGTTTAAAATGTCGAGGGTGTTTTAATAAAAATATACTTTTGAAGATTTAGGGTATTTTAGTAAAAACTTAACTTTTCCTTTTCAAGACTTCGCTTTGTGAGGAGCTCTGGGCCTTAATCTACTAGACCCTAAGATGTGCTTTAATCTGCACCATCCATAACTTGGTTTTCCTAAAGAGGGTTGTAAAGGCAAAATATGAAAAGAAAAAGATAATGGTTAATTCTATTTTGAAAACTTCGAGAGTATTTTAATGTAAACTAGCTCGTAGGAAACTTGACAATATTAACAATGCAATATTAATAACTTGTGACAAACACTATTAAATATATAATTCAAAATGATATCCATATAATATGTATAAACATGATTAAAATACATAAATTAAAGTGAAACTAAAATTATACAGTGAAAATAATTAAAACCACTATGGTAAGTAATTAGTATGTGTAATAATTACCTAAAATTTTGCTATAAACTATATAAGCACAATTTGACTACCTAGTTATATGCCATTCACATTATTGTAAAAAATTATATACTACTATAATCCTGACAAATTTATTAACCTAACATCTGCTGTATACAGTGGTTAATATTATATAAACTATTGAATGAAATAATACTAATGACTAATGTACAATAATATAGATGTACAACTGATTGGTGTAATTTATTGCACATTTTTCTAACCCATTTATCATTTTATTGTCATATATTATGCTATTTAGGGTATCTTTTGTGAATTATTACAAATAACAGGGTTTGGATGCAGAAAGATGGAAAAATGTACTAAAATGAGAATTACGTGCATACAATGGAGACTTTAGGGAATTATTCAGAAAATCAAAAGAATAATTTGCAAATTTGGAATAAATTTATGAATATCATTACAAATCAGTAAAGGTTGCAATAAATAGAGGTGAATCAATTATCATAACAACAAATCAGTTGGAGAAATATGTTAGATATATATTCCCTAAAGATCATTATTTTATAGTACAAAATTGTATATTACAAGATTGTATATTACATTTGGATGCTTGGGATATATATATGTACAAGACAGTCTTACTCGATATGATAGTATGCTATCTGATTTATTTCTATCTTAACATGTGTATATGTTCCTTTTTACGTATAGCTAATACATGTTGATAGAGCCCGTAGCATCTTTGCTCGACTACCAGCATTGTGATGGCAATCATGCTTGTAGGGTCTGGGTAGTCTATAGCACATCCTTAAAATTTTCCCTAGTCGTAGGATTATCGAGACAGGGCATCGATACTCCAAAGTAGACTAGTGTATACGTTTCTTATTCCCTTCAGGAAAGATGGCCGGTCCCGCAGCTATTGGTATACGGTACCAAAGATAGTATACAGGTGCACATTGGGTTATGAGTTACATTGGATGGACTCACTGGGAATTGCTATTTAGTATTATACCTATCGTCGGATAGCGGTTTTCTGGTGACGTGAGTACAGGTTAGTCCGATGACCTGATATCACCATTAGTCTCGAGTGCGTTCCCACTGTACTTAGATTACTATCCTACCATGGTTTTAAAGAGTCGTGCAAACCAGTAGTAGTTGGGTGCAGTCCCGAAGCACTTGGAGGCAGTAGATGATAGAAGGGATTCGTCTCTCTTGGTATAAAGAGTCGATATCACGCCGTGTACGGTTGGCCGATACCACAAGTCCCTTGACAGGGCAAGTGAGATTTATTGGTAGGTACACCAGTAGTTTCTCGGATTGTATTGGGCTCCAAACTGACACGATTTATCGTGCTAATTGGGGTCTGACGTTTACCACCCCCTAGGCCCGATATGCGATATTCTCAGACGAACAGACTGGACTGTATAGAGAATGTCACCTATAGGCTCAGTAGGGATTCGAACGAGTCTTCTTGTCGATCTTCCTTTCGACAGATACCTGGGTAGCCGTTACGTACAGCTAGTGCCACTGACGTGCTTGTGGTTAAATCCACTACCAGAGTATTGTCGGGTCTTTAGAGTCCCACATAGAGGGTTTCTCGGTTCAGACGAAACAATGTAGTATGCGTATTTAGATACGCTCGGGTATTCGATTGAACACGTGTATTTTATACGCGTGCTTTAATCTAACTTTTTAGTAATACTAGCAGGTTTGAAAAATATCTAGATATGGATCTAGTATTATATTGCTCTCTTTTAGGTATTTGTATTTTAACACGAATACAATATTTATACGAATAAGTGTATTTGTATGAATACGGGTATTTGTGTCATGATACGATATTTCTTTCTTAATATGAATACGAGTATTTTATATTTTTTGATACAAATACGGTATTCATATTTTAGTAAAAATATAGGTATACGTATTTATTATAAATACGGGTATACATGGTTATATGTATGTATATATGTCTGTATGAATATGTGTATAAGTGATGTGGCCTCTCTCTTCTTCTCATTTCTTCTAGTTTTGTAAAGAAGTATATGGGCTTGTGACTCACACTAGTGAGTCACAAGCCTACTCACTTACTTTATTTTGAAAAAATATATATGAAGAGATAGAGAGAGAGAGAGAGAGAGAGATTTATTATGGTTTTAATAATTATCTTTAGCCATTCTCTTCTTCTTCTTCCTCCTCCTCATTATTTTCTCTCTTGAGTTTTGAGGAAAATAAAGAGAGTATCTTGATACTACTGCTACGCCTCTAAACATCAAGACTTAGCAAGTCTAGATCTTTAGTTGCTTCTTAGTTCATTGCTAGAAGCTAGAGCTTGAACCGGCATCATCGGGTGGATCATCTTTGACGCGGGGAGATCACTTCGCAAGCTCGATCTAAGGACCCTAGGAGCTCAAGGAGAGGACCACACAAGACCCGAAGGATAGGACTTTAAAGGTTGTAGTCTTCATCATAGTAGCTAAACTCTTTTAGTTAGATTAGTTTAGTGTTTGGTTTCGTATTCTAGGGTTTTAGTTTCCAGTGCTAAAGAAAATTTAAAGTCTTTGATTCCGCAAAGGCTGTAGTAACTACGGCACGAGCACTAGCAACTTACACTAGTATCAGAGCCACCCAAACACTTAAACTGATAGTAGACGATGTTAGGTTTTAGAAATCGAAATAACTCCGTATTTGTTAAACCATGAATCCTAGTTTCTGTCGATTTTTTCTGAGCCTCTAAATTTTTAAAAACAATTGCAGAGTGCACTTTATGTTATTATAAGAACATTAGAGAAACACGAGAGCAAAATTCCAAAATTTGACCACCGGTTTTCTTCATTTTCCCACTATTAGCGGTTTTCTTGTAGGGTTATGTGTCGTGCTTCTCGTGGTCTCTTGTATGCTTGGATTTAGGGTTTAAGGTATTATTTGTTTGTGCCCAGATTTCATATTATGTTATCTTTGTGTATGGGCTATACGGAGTGTTTCTAAATCGAAATTTAACATCGTTGCTTATCTTTTCATTTATATATGTGTTTCTAAACGTCAACTAATTGCTATACGTCGATTAGTAGGGGTTGCACATATCTTATATGAGTTGTGGTTTTGATATGAAATAGAAGTGATCGTCGTGATTGAATAGCCAGGGTTTTTTTACATGCGAGAAGAGTGTTTTTTTCATTCATGTAATAAATTTTGTAATATTCTTTTGCGGGGAACTTCCGGGTTGAGTTTGTAGCCACCGTTATATTATTTATATTTCTATACCTAGGATAGACCCAAGATAGGGTGCTCAAGTAACCGGGTTCTAGAGTCCAAAGGGTGACCATCTCGGGCAGTGAGAATGGGTCACCAAACTCTAGGATTGGTAAGGTTATTTTCCGCACTCGTAGGGGTCTAGGGGATTGAGTTTAGGTTATTCATCATGATCGTAGAATCCGCGTTTTCGTAAATGGTTTAATCGAAAACACGGAAATTCTAGTATATCCTCTATTTTCATTTGTGTTGCTTCTGCTGTGATCTTTAATGGTTATCATTGCTTAACACGAATGGCTATATATATATATATATATATTATATAATAAACGTTACTTATGTTTTGCATCCGCGTTAGTCATGTCCCCGCCCTGCCATAAGTTAAGTAAACTTATGGTGAAGACCCGGGACCCTGTGGCGAATGCGGATGGTATAAGCGTATATTCTATTTTCGTTTCTTCTGCAATGATAGGGTTAATTGACGGGACCACATTAATTCTAATTAATGAAAAGAAACAAACCTAAAGTTTAACGTCGTTGGAAAAATTTAAAAACCACTCGGTTTTTGTTAAAAACAATTTTTAAATACGAAGCCTAAACCACTCCTTTTAAAAACTATTCGGTTCCTTTGACTATATCAAGTTCATTACGTTCACGGTTTTTGCCAAAACAAGTCAAAGCCCTCCGTCATTTCAGATAGGTATCCACTAGTATTCAAGCTATGTATTTTGATCTTCACCAAAGCATAGTGATTGGTAGCTAATGGATATTTATTTGTAGCATAGATTGATGCGTTAATTTAGGACAGGCGTACAGTATTTTTGGACTTCGTCAAGGGTTTGTATAAATGGGTCTAGGTTAACCAGGATAATGACGGGTTGAACTTGACTTGCGACTTATAATATTTTGGCCTTCGTCAAGGTCATAAGCGCTTAGGGCAAAAACCACATCTGGGGTTTCAAAGGAAAAGGAAATTTGCTGGTTTTGCATACCTTCTGGAGTGTGATGATTTTGGTATGATTCTTTCAAACTTATCACACAATGATAGTTGGATCCCGATCCCACCGTGAGTAATTACTATTACTCTTTGGGAGATTTTTCCACTTTACAATCAATGCTAAAACACAGTAGGTGTCTAGAAAGGTGTCAGCGGGGCAACGCCTCTAGGGAAAAGAGATTATTTAATTAAGGAACATCGCAAAAGTATTGTAAAACCTCTCTCGAAGTACCAACACTCGCTTGGCTGAAAGGTTAAAGCAACAATTGTAGCGTATGATTAATCCCGACTAATTCTTCTTTTATGGTTTGAAGAAGAATTTGAGGAAACAGTGGGAGCCATCCTATTTAGATAAACTAAAAACCAATCTAAATTTGCAAGAGTATCTATACCGAGTGTTTCTTCTGTCTCTCTCCTAATTGCAGTGACCAAGATGATTGTGCTTAAGTTATTATTAGATAAAAACATATTAATGGGGCCGAACTATAAAGATTGGCTAAAAAATATCCAGATTATGGTCATTACTTATGATAAGCTAGGATACCTCCTTATTACTAAAGCCCCCGCCGTCCTAGGTCCAGATTCCACAGTCGTAGACATTGAGGTCCGTAAGACTTGGGATATTGACTATGCAAAAGCCATGTGGCTCATGCTGGCCTCCATGGAAAATGAACACCAGAGGCGGCACGAGAAGATAGTCCTAGCTTCCATCTTCCTCCATACCGAGGATTTATATGAAGAACAATCTCATATCGCAAGATAAGAGACCTCGAAGAAGCTTTTTTAGGCAAGGTTGGTTATCAAGTCATCTGTAGGGGACCACGTCCTTAAGATGATCAGCCTCATTGAAGAGCTCGCAGACTTTGGGACCACGTTGGAGAACGGGTTGTATATAGACTTGATTCTACAGTCCCTCCCCTCTACCTAGGCCCAGTTTATATTAAATTTCAATATACAAGGAAATAAAGTTATACTTCCAGAGTTCCTTAACATATTGAGGAGTGCAGAGGGCACCCTAAAGAAATCTAGGGAGACACCCGCTCTACTTGTTGGGGAATCTTCTTCTTCTAAATCCAAGGCTAAAACCAAGGGGAAAAAGAAGAAGGCCATCACCAAACTGAAAGGCGGTGTCATTAAGGTACAGGGAAAGGGCAAGGCAAAAGTTGGGGGGCCAGCAATAGCACAATAGGAATGCTTTTACTGTCACAAGAAAGGTCATTGGAAGAAAGACTGCCGGACTTGGAAGGCCAATAACCAGGATTTGAAGCAAGTTGTGGCTTCGGCTTCAGGTGTGTTTATGATTGAGAACTGTTTGTCAATAAACTCTACTTTCTGGGTATTGAATACCAGTCAGGATCTCATATCTGTAATTATTTGCAGGCACAGAGAAGCCGTAGGGTTTTGAAGGCAGGTGATATGACTCTCAGGGTTGCAAACGGAGCGAGCGTGAATGTTGTTTCCGTAGGAGAATATCACATAGGATTGACAAGTGGTAACATTTTGATTTTGCGCAATTTTTTATATAGTTTGACATGTAATATCATCTCTGTATCTTTATTATCTAAAAAAGGTTATTATTTTACATTTGTAAGCGTTGTTGTTAACGTTCACCTTAATCATGACTTGATTGGGTCCAGTACACTAGACAATGGTATATACGTATTAAATCAACATCAAGTTTTCAATGTCCAGAACACACTTAAAAGAAAGACTCCAGAATTAAATCAAGCTTTCTTATGGCATTGTAGATTAGGTCATATCAATGAAACACGGTTGACGAAATTACATAAAGATGATTTTGGATCCGTTTGAATATCTATCTTATGCAACTTTTCAATCATGTATCAAAAGAAAGATGACAAAGATTTTGTTCACTGGATACGGAGAAAGAGCTACCGAGATCTTGGGACTCATACACAGTGACGTGTATGGTACAATATCTACACAAGAAATAAGTGGTTATTCCTACTTCATTAGTTTTACCGATTATTTCTCAAGGTATGGACATGTATTCTTAATGAAACACAAATCCGAGGCCTTTGAAAAATTCCAGGAGTACAAGAATGAAGTGGAAAAACAAACATGCAAAAGTATATAGACACTTCAATCTGGTCAGGATGGTGAATACTTGAGTGCCGAGTTCCTGAGATATTTAAAAAAGAATGGAATTCTCTCTCAGCTTACTCCTCTATACACACAACATAACGGTGTATCGGAAAGCCAGAACCGCACCTTACTAGATATGGCATGTTCCATAATGAGTAATGCTGAGTTGCCGCGATCTTTCTGGGGTTATGCACTAGAATTTGCTGCATACCTATTGAACAAAGTTCCAACTAAGTCAGTGCCTACCACTCTATATAAAATGTGGAGTGGGAAGAAACTCTGTCTTAAATATCTTAAGATATGAGGGTGTCCGGCTTTTGTCAAAAAGCATCATGCGGACAAGATCGAGGCACGATCAATATTGTGCAAATTTATGGGATACCCAAGGAATTCCACGGTGTATCTTTTCTATTATGCTAAGAAACAAAATGTTTTTGTTTCTCGACATGCCCGCTTTCTGGAGACTCAATTTCTTAAAAAAGAAATTAGTGGGAGCGCAATAAAATTGGAAGAAATTCTAGAACCATAATCTATTACTGAAAGCTTAGTAAAACCCGAAGTTTCAAAAGAACTGGACGTACCTATGCCACTCCGCAGATTTAGTAGGCAGTCCCATCCGTCCGAGAGATATTATGGTTTTCTCGTAGACGGGAATAAAGAGGATTGCATCATCGATGATGATGGGCCTACTAGTTTTCAATAGGCCATCACGAGCAGAGACTTAGTAAAGTGGCTGAATGCTATGTGGTCCGAGATGGAATCCATGTACAGCTACAAAGTTTGGACTTTGGACGTTGCACCTCCAGGCGTAAAACCCGTAGGCTGTAAATGGATCTTCAAAAAGAAGATTGGTGCAGATGTACAGGTTGAAACCTATAAAGCTAGATTTCTAGAAAAAGGTTTTTGTCAAAGACCCGGCTTGGACTATGATGAAACCTTTTCTCCAATGGCTATGCTTAAATTCATTCGGATCCTACTTACCATTGTTATCTTCCATGATTATGAAATCCGGCAGATGGATGTAAAGACCGCTTTTCTGAATGGCAGTTTGAAAGAGTGTGTTTATATGGATTAGCCAGAGCGCTTCATAGAGAGTGGGAGTATCGGAAGAGTGTGCAAGTTGCTTAAATCCATTTATGGATTAAAGCAGGTATCGCAGAGTTGGAACATCTGCTTTGATAAGACGGTCAAAGAATTTGACTTTATCAAAAATGTAGATGAAACATGCATTTATAAGAAAATTATAGTAAGAACTATGGTATTTTTCGTCTTGTACGTGGATGACATTCTTTTGATATGAAATAACATTCCTATGCTACAATCAATCAAAACCTTCTTGTCACAGAAGTTCTCCATGAAAGAGCTGGGTGGTGTCTCTTATATTCTGGGGATTAAGATCTATTGTGATAGATCTAAAAGGATGTTGGGACTTTCACAGTTCAGGTACATTGACATCATACTAAAGAGATTTAGTATGGAAGATTCCAAGCGCGGTAATTTACCCGCTTATCACGGAACCACCCTCTCCAAAGAGATGTCTCCCAAGACTGATTTGGAAAAGGATCGCATGAGTATTATACTCTGCGCTTCGGCGGTAGGATCTATAATGTATGCGATATTATGTATCAGACCAGATGTAGCTTACGAACTTAGCGTGGTAAGATGATATCAGTCAAACCCAGAGGAGAAGCACTGGATAGCAATAAAGAACATTCTCAAGTACCTGAGAAAGACTAAGGAGATGTTCTTGGTATACGGCAGTAAAGACCTCTAGATCGAGGCCTTTTCTGACTTCAGCTTCTAATGTGACAAGGATGACTCCAAATCCATGTCGGGTTATGTATTCACCCTCAATGGAGGGGAGATCTGTTGTAAAAGCTCCAAACAGGACACCATAGCTGAATCGACAATGGAGGCAGAGTATATCACAGCTTGTGATGCTGCAAAAGAAGCAATCTGGATGAGGAAGTTCATTTTATAACTCCATGTGGTTCCGTCCATTGTTGACCCAATACCTTTGTATTATGACAACAATAGGGAAATTACTTTAGCGAAAGAACCACGGTCCCATAAGAAATCCTAACACATCTTAAGGCGATATTACCTCATTAGGGAGATCATGGATCACCGGGAGATCGAGGTGTGGAGAGTAGATATGAAGACAACACTGCGGATCCACTCACAAAGGTCATCCCTCAAACACAGTTCGGGAGGCTACTCAAGATAATAGGTCTGCGATACGCCAATACATGGCCTTAGTGTAAGTGGGAGATTGTTAGATATATATGCCCTGGAGTCCATTATTGTATAGTACGGGATTGTATATTACATTTTGGATGCTTGGGATATATATGTACAAGACAGTCTTGCTCAATATGTTAACATGCTATCTGGTTTTTCTCTATCTTAACATGCGTATATGTTCTTTTTTATGTATCGCTAATACTTGTTGATAGAGCCTGTAGGATCTTTGCTTGACTACAAGCGTTGTGATGGCAATCATACTTGTGGGGGCTGGGTAGTCTATTAGCATATCATTAAAATTGTCCCTAGTCATAAGATTATCGAAACAGGGCATCTATACTCCAAAATAGACTAGTGTATACGTTTCTTATTCTCGTCGGGGGAGATGGCCGGTCCCGCAGCCATTGGTATACGGTACCAAAGATAGTATACATGTGCTCATTGAATTATAAGTTACACTGGACGAACTCACTGGGAATGCTAGTTGGTATTATACCTATCGTCGAATAGCAGTTCTCTGATGACATGAGTACAGGTTAGTCCGATGACCTGACATCACCATTAGCCTTGAGTATGTTCCCACTGTACTTAGATTACTACCCTACCACGGTTTTAAAGAGTCGTGCAAATCAGTAGTAGTTGGGTGCAGTCCCAAAGCACTTGGAGGCAGTAGGTGATAGAAGGGATTCGTCTCTCCCGGTATAGAGAGTCGATATCGCGCTATGTACGGTTAGCCGATACCATAAGTTCCTGGCCACGGCAAGTGAGATTTATTGGTAGGTACACCAGTAGTTTCTCGGGTTGTATTGGGTTTCACACCAACACGATTTATCACGCTGATAGGGGTCTGACGTTTACTACTCCTATGCGTGATATGTGATACTCTCAAATGAACGGACCGGATTGTACAGAGAATGTCACCTATAGGCTCAGTAGGGGTTCGGACGAGTATTCTTGTCGATCTTCCTTTTGACAGATACCTGGGTAGCCGTTACGTACAGCTAATGCCACTGAAGTGCTTGTGGTTAAACCCACTGCCAGGGTATTGTCGATTCTTTAGAGTCCCATACAGAGGGTTTCTCGGTTCAGGCGAAATGGTGTAGTATGTGTATTTAGATACGCTCGGATGTTCGATTAAACACGTGTATTTTATACACGTGATTTAATCGGACTTTTTAGTAATACTAGCAGGTTTGAAAGATAGCCGGATATAGAGCTAGTATTGTATTGCTCTCTTTTAGGTATTTGTATTTTAACACGAATACGATATTTATACGAATACGTGTATTTGTATGAATACGGGTATTTGTGTCTTGATACAAATACATGTATTTGTGTCTTGATACAAATACATATATTTCTTTCTTAATATGAATACGCGTATTTCGTATTTTGGTAGAAATACGGGTATACATATTTATTATAAATACGGGTATACATGGTTGTGTGTGTGTGTATACATACATATTTATATATATGTATGAATATGTGTACAGGTGAGGTGGCCTTTCACTTCTTCTTATATCTTCTAGTTTTGTAAAGAAGTGTGTGGGCCTGTAACTCACACTACTGAGTCACAAGCATACTCACTTATTTTATTTTGAAAAATAATATGAAGAGATAAAAAAAAAAGATATTTATTATGGTTTTAATTATTATCTTTAGCCATTCTCTTCTTCTTGTTCTTCCTCATTATTTTCTCTCTTAAGTTTTGAGGAAAATAAAGAGAGCATCTTGACACTACTACTATATCTCTAATCATCAAGACTTAGCAAGTCTAGATTTTTAGTTGCTTCTTAGTTTATTGCTAGAAACTAAAGCTTGAACCGGCATCCTCGGGTGGATCATCTTTGACGCGGGAAGATCACTTCACAAGCTCGATTTAAGGACCCTAAAAACTCAAGAAGAGGACCACACAAGATCCAAAGGACATGACTTCAAAGGTTGTAATCCTCATCATAGTAGCTAAACTCTTTTAGTTAGATTAGTTTAGTATTTGGTTTCGTATTCTAGGGTTTTAGTTTCTAGTGCTCAAGAAAATTTAAATTTTTAGCTTCCGCAAAGGCCATAATAGTCATGACACGAGCACTAGCAACTTACAAAACCAAACCAAATCAAAAGCAACAAATCAATCTGCCTAATTATATGCCAAATTTGGGAACAATTTGGAGATCCACGTAACTACAGAAATACAGAGAGATATTCAAGATTTTATGAGCTCAAAAATCATCTAAATTGACGATAAAACCACGAAAAAAATCTGAAGCCACGAAACCAAAATTCAACGACGGATCAGCGGCGGATTAAGTCAATTAGGGGCGGATCAACAGTCGATTTTGGGTCGTTAGTTGATATTTTTTATGAGCACGATCGTCTTTCCACATAAATTAATATGAGATGTAGGGTTTCGCCTTTCGAAGATTCTGAAGGAACGCAACAGTATCCAACAGAGCAATTAGATTAGATTTTCATAGTTGTTAGTAAGTTAATTCTTTTGTATCTTTTATCATTTGTTCTCCAAACTTCCTTAGCCCTATATAAGCATTTGTATAGCCCTAGGGTTTCATATATTTCTCATACCATTGAAGTTAGGGTTTTCAAGGAGAAGAGATTGGGTCTATTGTAAGTTCTCTTAATTATGAATAAAAATTTATTTTTCTTTTATAAACATGAGTAACTAATCCTTTTCTAGGGTTCTGTTTGTATTTATTTTGTGGTTACATATTCTTTTATCTCTTCTTTTCTATAATTTTATGATGAATGTCTTGTGGTTTATTTATCCTCTTTATAGTTTTTCTTCTAATAAACTAATCGCATAATGAAAGTTGACGTCTAAAATAAAATCAGGAAAGGGTGATAACACCAATAATTTAATTAGATTAAGGAAAGTTTGACAAACTAGAAACTTAATTAGAAAAGGTAAGAAAATAATTTAATCACAAGATATTCAACTTAGGTAGTTAAAAGAGATCTAGATTAATCGATAAGACATTAATTGTAGAAGCATGACCTACATATTTTTGTGGAAAATTAAAACTAGACTGCTTTTAATTAACTAGAACTATGGTTTTAATATGATCTAGATGATTTTATAATTTTGATAGGCCATGTTTATAATTTAAATATAATCTATGCTTAGTTATAATTAATGAAAATATATTAGAACTAGATTAGAAAAGAAGATGATCTTTTAAACCAACCACAGAAATAAAGCATATAAAAACCCTAGATTTTTCTCTCTTGAAAACTAACTTTTATTTTATTTTGTATTTAAATATTTAGATTTGAAAAACAACTCAAGTTTAACTTAGTTTAATAGTAGTTAACACACCTCTCTGTGTGAACGATTCTCAAGTACGACTGCGATAAACTGTATACTTGCGGTTAAATTTAAAGAACGATAAAAATCCTATCAATATCTGAAATATATACTACCACTAACTGATATAACAATTATGTTACTACAAAATTAATCAAGCAAACCAGTAAACATGTACACCTCCCATATTATACCAATTATAAACTATTAAATTACAATTATATGGCCGACAAAGATCAAGAGGGAGTGAGACGGAGGGAGACGGGACTTAACAATGGAAAGAGAGAAAGGATAAGATGGAGAAAGAGATCGAGAGAGGAAGGGACTTACTCGCATTTAGAACGTGGGAAACGACGGAATTCTCATTGGGGCATTTCATTGAACACTTTCGCACGCAAAATTGAAACGTCGATGGAACGAAGATCCGGAGGCATGGAAATGATCGTGACGCTCACGCAGATTCGGACTTACCCTTGCAGCCCCGGTTCTCAGCCCGGAACGCGTTGAAAAGATGGTCGAAGATCGAGGTTAGCTAGGGGTGCTCGACCAAGGCTTAAAGTTTTATGGTTGTCGACGGCGATGGGGGTTGTAGTGCTCGACCAAGGAGGTGGTCGGCCAAGGGTGAAGTGGGGGAGGAGGTTCGGGTCTTGGACATGGTGGTGTAGATGGGTGTTGGGTTGAGTTGAGAAAAGAAGAATATGACAGAGATGATGAGGATGAAGATGTGGTGAGTGACAAGAGAGGGAGATGAAGGAGGAGAGGGTGGAGGTTGTTATATATAGGACAAGAAGAAGAAGGAGAGAGAGGGGGGGGCAAAGGAATGGTCATGGGTTTCTTTGAGAATAGGATGAACAGTAGGTTTTAATAGGAGGTGGGGGTTTTAATTTGGGAGTTAAGGGGATAGAAACATGGGGTTTAGTAGGGGGAGGAAAGGGTAAGGCTTAAGGCTTGCGGCCTTTGGCCTAGGAGAAAAGAAAAAGAAATAAACTAGAAATTGTTTTGGTGAGAGGCGTTGGGTTTTGTTTAAAAAAAGATTAGTGGATTAGATTTGGATTTTATTTGAAAAAATAAAATAAAAATAAATGATTTAGAGATGAGGGAATAAATAGATAAGTGATTAACTGATAGAAACGGGCTTATAGGCTCAGGGAAAATAATAGGAAAAACAGATGGAGGGATTAAATAATAAAATAATATATTTAAAAGAAAACAAAAATATACAGAAAATATCTAAAACAAATAAATAAAGTATTTTATTAAAAAAATATAATATGAAAGTATAGGAATTTTAGGGTTGTTACATTCTACCCTCCTTAAAAATAATTTCGTCCTTGAAATTATTCAAGAAGGATATTGCAACAGAGCAAGGAACAAGGCCAGGATAATACAGTTGTGTTTCGTCATCGCGCTCCATTAGTCGGTACTCTAGTCGATAAGAAGGTATGCGACCGGTGTAAATCACAATAAGACAAACAAAAGGAAAGTGGATTGAAAATTGGAATAGATGCTATTAGGATAATCAAGAGTAATATTAAAGAACGTTGCGAGCAAGCACTCGAATAGAAGAAACGTAAATAGAGATTGGATTATCAAGAATTTTACAAAGATAAAGAATGAAAATTGAATTTAAAATCAAGGAAGGATATAAGTTAACAAAAAAGATAGGATTCGATAATCAAGAATAAGGATATGTGGCAGAACATAGCTAAATCAAGAGGAAGGATAATCAAAGGCAGAACTCCAAGTCACTCAAGTAGAGTACCGCATTGTAACTATGCTGGAGTTCATAATTACTATCGCATAACTCCATCTAAGTTACCAAAATCCTATTATCAGATTCAATGGTATAAGATTTAAGAAAACATAAGGAATCAAGAAAATTATAAGATAAGATCAAACGGAAATGAATGGTTCGCAGTTTCGTTTTCTTTATGTTGAGACACGATTATTAGGGAAAACAAAAAAAGATTCAAAGGGATGAAATTATGGTGCAGACGTTACGGTCTACCCTCCTTAAAAGAATTTCGTCCTCGAAATTCCCTTAAAAAGAACGTCGCAACAAGGCATGGAAAAGGTTAAGGATGATGTTTTTGAACTCCATCGATCGATACTCTAACCAGGTGATCTAATAGGCCTTTAATATGAAAGTAGAAGGGGTGAACTAAAATTAAGAATTCAAAGCTCGAGAGGTTATATTCAAGGAAGTCGAAAGTGAAGTTCAAGATAAATTCAAGGGTTTGGAGGAGATTCAAAGGAAAGGTTGAATGAAACAGTTGGATTTCTGAATTCTTGTAATATATTGCTTACGATGTTCATGCAGAACTGACATGCATAGACCACCAATAAAACCTGCCACGCCTCGATTCCCTAAAAAACGGTAACAGGTACGTGACGAGGCCCGCGACGTATTTATTCCGAGAAGGTCATTTCTCAAAACAAATACGCTAAGCGTTTATAAGCAATATAAAATATAGCAAGAATAAAAGTGATACCGAAAATTCCAACAACTATTTTATTTACATTCAATTTCCACAAGTTTCAAACTGATTACAATATATTTTTAAAGAAGATAACAATAACATAAAATGCCTTGAACAAGAGACATACTAAAACGAAGAGCTGAAATGAAATGCGAAGATAAATAGAACTAGTCGTCCGCTTGAAATGCGAGTTGAGAGTACTCCTCTTCGACTGCTTCTAACTCCTCTGTCTCAAAGTCATCTGACGAACATTCCAAGAAAGAAGAAATATGTGTGGAATGCTTGTCAGCGAACTTACGCTCGATAAGTCCCCAAGGTAGGTGTGAATTATATAATTTAAAGTGTAAGGTGATATGTAATATAGTATAAATGGAAATCATAAACATGTGAATAAGTATAACATGGTAAGGTATATAGTAATTATATGATATATGAGCATGGCAATATAGTATAGCATATGTTGGTCAACGTAAATATGTAATAAGTATGTGTAGCGAACATGAAGTGAATCTCAATGTGTCTTAATGGGTCTCTACAAAGGTTAACTAACCTAATGACAGTTCAAGTGTGAACGTCAACCAATCTCAAGAGTATTCTCAAACTTAAGGATATAGTCTTAAGAGCAAGCAATCACGAGCCCGAATCAAGAGTGTTAGTAACGGGACTTCAATCGTCATTAAAGTATTCCAAACCCAAGGGTAGGACCCCAGGAGCAAGGAAACGTGGACCCTCATAATAGATTGCATATGTTAGTATTCATGGATTCATGTACTGGGGGGAATTATGAGATTTCGTTGGATTCATACTCAAGTACTATCCCAACACCTCACGTATATCAAACTATAATTAATATCACAAGGCATGATTCAAATCCATGAATACAAGAGAGAATGTATAAATTTATGTTTCGAGTTGAGTTCATGTCAATTGCTTGTATTCATGTAAAATGCGGGTATTCATGTCAAGTTTAAGAATTCATGTCAAATTGTATTTGTGGTTTGAATCAAGTTAAGTCTAGCATGTAATAGATGTATTCAAGTGTATAATATCATGTGTTGGGTTATATATGGATCAATATTCATGCAATTTTATTTCCGTGAAGATACGAATTATATATAGGAAGATAAGTAAGTGGTAGCACTCAATGTCTCTGGCTCCCAGAGGCTCAAGAGAGAATAGACTACTTAAACCCATCAACAACTTAAATATTTTAAAGATTAGTTATTTTATAGATCCCAAGTATTTATATGAAAATAAGCCATTAAGTCTCGAGAAGGTTTTATGTAAAATAGACTATTTTAAAATTTCGAGGATGTTTGATAAAAATATATTGTTTAAAATGTCGAGCTTGTTTTGATAAAAATATACTTTTAGAAATTTAGGGTAGTTTAGTAAAAACTTAACTTTTCCTTTTCAAGACCGCACTCTATGAGAAGCTCTGCATTTTACTCCATTAGACCCCAAGATATGTTTTAAACAGTACCATTCACAACTGAGTTCCCCTAAGGAGGGTTATAGAGGCAAAATATGCAAAGGAAAAGATAATGGTTAATTCTATTTTAAAAACTTCGAGGATATTTTAATGTAAACTAGCTCGTAGGAAACTCGATAATATTAACATTGCAATATTAATAACTTATGAAAAACGCAATTTAATATATAAGTCAAAATGATATTCATATAATATGTATAAACATGATTAAAATACATAAATTAATAGTGAAACTAAAATTATATAATGAAAATAATTAAAACCACTATGGTACCTAATTAGTATGTGTAATAATTACCTAAAAATTTGTTATAACTAAATATAAGCACAATATGACTACCTAGCTATATCTAGTTATATGCCATTCACATTATTGCAAAAAATTATATACTACTATAATCCTGACAAATTTATTAACTTAACATCTGCTGTATACAGTGGTTAATATTATATAAACTATTGAATGAAATAATACTAATGACTGATGTACAATAATATAAATGTACAGCTGAAATATATACTACCATTAATTGATATAACAATTATGTTACTTACTAAACAATTAATCAAGTAAACCAGTAAACATGTACACCTCACATATTATACCAATTATAAACTATTAAATTGCAATTACATGACCGATAAAGATCAAGAGGGAGAGAGACGGAGGGGGAAGGGACTTAACAAAGGAAAGAGAGAGAGAAAGAGGAAAAGATGGAGAAAGAGATCGAGAGAGGAGGGGACTTACTCGTGTTTAGTATGTACGAAACGACAGAATTCTCATTGGGGCATTTCATTGAACACTGTCGTGCGCAAAATCAAAACATCAACGGAACGGAGATCCGGAGGCATGGAAATTATCATGGCGCTCACGCGGATTCGGGCATACCCTGGGAGCCTCGGTTCTCGACCCGGAACGCGTCGAAAAGGCGGTCGAAGGTCGAGGGTAGCTAGGGGGTTGCATGGCTAAGGCTTGAAGTTTTGCGGCTGACGACAGCGATGGGGGTTGCAGTGCTCGGCTAAGGAGGTGGTCAGCTAAGGGTAAGGTGAGGGAGGAGGTTCGGGTCTTGGCCGTGGTGGTGTAGATGGATGTTGGGTTGAGTTGAGAAGAGAAGAATATGATGGAGATGATGAAGATGGTATGGTGAGAGAGAAGAGAGGGAGATGAATGAGGAGAGGATGGAGGCTGTTATATATAAGACAAGAAGAAGAAGGAGAGAGAGAGAGTGGGGAAAAGGAAGGGTCGTCGGTTTCTTTGAGAAGCGGATGGACAATAGGTTTTAATAAGAGGTGTAGAAATGTGGGGTTTAGTAGAGGGAAAGGGTCATGCTTTGGGCTTGCGGCCTTTGGTTTAGGAGAAAAGAAAAAGAAATTGTTTTGGTGAGAGGCTTTTTAAAAAAAGATTAGTTGATTGGATTTGGGTTTTATTTGAAAAAATAAAAGATTTAGAGATGAGAGAATAAATAGCTAAGTGATTAACTAATAGAAATTGGCTTTTGGGCTCAGGGAAAATAATAGGAAAAATAGATGGAGGGATTAAATAATAAAATAATATATTTAATAGAAAACAAAAATATACGGAAAATACCTAAAACAAATAAATACAGTATTTTATTAAAGAAAGATAATACGAAGGTATAGGAATTTTAGGGTCGTTACATTTTTCAACGACTTCCTGAACAATACAGTTTCGTACATCAATGTGCTTCGTCCTATCATGATGCATCTGATTTTTCGTCAAGTGAATCGCGCTTTGGTTATCACAGTAGACTATTAATATCATTTTGAATACCAAGTTCTGAAATAAGTCCCCTCAACCAGATCGCTTCCTTAACGGTCCCAACAACGGCCATTTACTCTGCCTCCGTCATAGACAACACAACTATAGGTTGTAAAGAAGTACGCCAACTAACGGCACATCCTCCTAAAGAGAATATATAACCGGTGATCGATCTTCGTCTGTCGAGATCACCAACATAATCAGAATCGCTGAATCCAATCATACCGTCATTGTTCCTTCTAAACACTAACCCTAAATTAGACGTACCTCGCAAATATCGTAAAATCAATTTCAGTGCCTGCCAATGGTTTTTACCAGGAGATGCTATATAGCTACTAACAACACTAACAACATGTGAAATATTGGGTCAGGTACATACCATGGGATACATAATGCTACCCACCGCATTTGCATATGGAACATTCGACATATACTTAATCACATCGTCTTTTTGTGGTGATGAATGAGCTGAAAGTTTAAAATGAGCTGCCAACGGAGTACTTACATATTTAGCATCTGTCGTTTCAAAATGCTCCAAAACTTTCTCAACGTATCGTTGTTGAGACAAGTAAAGTTTATCTCCCTTGCAATCATGCTTAATATCCATACCAAGTATTTTCTTGGCCGCTTTCAATTCTGTCACGCCCTGCTTCCCAAAAGAACGGTAATAGCACGTGACGAGGCCCGCGACATATTTATTCCGAGAAAGTACTTTCTCGAAACAAATACTCTAAACGTAAAGTAAGCAATATAAAATGACAAGAACATGACAAGTGAACTAAAATCCAACAAACTGATTTATTACATTCAAGATTCCATAAGATTTCAACTAATTTGAAAGATGTCTAAACAAGAAACATGAACATAAAGGTGCCTAACAGGTGGCATACTGAAACTGAAAACTGGAAAGAAAACTAATAAAACAAAAAACTAGTCGTTGGTCTGCTCCGCAAGCTGAGAGTAATCCTTCTGACTCGGCTCGATCTCCTCAGTCTCGAGGTTATCTTATGAACATTCCAAGGTTAGAAGGAAGTGGGTGGAATGCCCGTTAGCGAACTTGCGCTCGGTAAGTCCCCAAAAGGAGATGTGATGTATATAAATGAAATGCAAGGTGACATGTGATATAGTATGAATGGAAAAGAAATATGAACAAGTATAACATGGTAAAATTAATGGAAACTATCTAAGCATGGCAATGTAACATTATAGGGTATTTTTCGTCACCCCATTGAGATGGGAATACGCGCACGCTTGTCAGGCGCATTACAGATTCCCCCTGCCTAAGGTAGGCTGGGGTTTATTGATTGTGGGGATCCGAATCTCCGACAGCCGCGGACTAAGCTGCCGTTAATTACCCCTCGTCTTTGGAGCGAGAGAACCTCCGATTAACGGGTCAAACAGGTCATGCGAACTCACTGTGCAGTGTACGTGTGTTGTGTTTTGAAAGGGGTTTTGGATATATCGGGGGCCCCGTAGAGTTTTTACAGGGGTTCCGCTACCCGAATAGCGGGCTGGGGGTCAAGGGGGCTAGCAGCCCACTTACGGGATGCGGGGCAGCGCCCCGTTAGAAATTTTTTCTAACGGGGACAGTGTTGTAGAGTATGTGTATGTGTATATGTGTGTGTGTGTGTGTGTATAAGGGAAAGGGCATCCAAAGGATGCGTGGGAGAAAGCGCCAGCGCCTCACGTGCGCGGTACGCGGGCGCTTGGGCGCTGGCGCTATCGCCTTGGGCACTAGAGCTTTAGGCGTCAGGGCGCTAGCACTTTGGGCGGAAGCACGTGGGCGCTCGCGCTTAGCGCTTTGGGCGCTAGCGCCACACGTGCCAGGCACGTGGGAGCTTGGGCGCTAGCGCTTTGGGCGCTAGCACCTCACGTGCTAAGCACGTGGGCGCTTGGGTGCTCGCGCTTTGGTCGCTTGGGCGCCAGCGCCTCACTTGTCAAGCACGTGGGTGCTCGGGCGCTGGGCGGCAAAAGGGACTTGGTCCCTGCACTGGGAGTTGTACTTCCAGAAAGAAATATTTTTTTTTGTGTGTGTGTGTCTGTCTATATATATATATATATATATATATATATATATATATGAGGAGTTAAACTCCTAAGATATTTTTGAAGCTGATGAAGGGGCTTCTCCCCTTGAGCCCTGGATCTTCCCCAAATTGGGGTCTTTGGAGACGGGTCTCCTTCTTCCTCATTTGTTGGCCGGCTCTTGGATAACAAGAGTGGTGAGATTTTAAAAATCTCTCCTTTTTAAAATCTGATGGAAGATCCAAACTCCCCTTTGTGGGTTTTGTGGTGAAAAACTATTTAGTTTTGGAAAAGGAAGAGTAAAACTCTTGATTTAATTCAAAAGAAAGAAAAAGGTTTTTAGAACTATGAGGAAGGAGAAAGAGCACAGATCTTGATTTTTTTGGGAGAGAGAAAAAATTCTTGAGATATTTCATTTTCTTTTCCTTTATAGGCTATACACTTTACATAAAGCCCCTTGGGCTTTACAAAAATAGCATTTTTCCTATCCCATGCCTCATGTGCTATTTCTTTTTGCACCTAAACCATGAGCTTTACAAAAATTTGGCTTTATGCCCATTATTTTTACATTTATTCAAAAAATAAAAAAAAGGAAATACACCAAAATTATTTATTACAAAATTTTTATTTTGGCATGGCGGAAGGCCGGACGCTTCGTGTTCGGGCTCGGCCAGGGCATTGGCCCACTTGACCTGGGCTTGGGCCCACTTGGCTTGGGGTTGACTTTGATTTTGACTTGGTCAACCGGGGTGTAAATTTCGACCCTAACAAACATGAGCATGGTAAACAAGTATAGCATGGCCGTGTAGTGTAAGTATAATGAATATGAAGTGTACTGTCAATATATCTTAAAGAGGTCACTAAAAGGGTAAACTAACTAACGTAAATTCAAGTGTGAATAACAACCAAATCTCAAGAGTGTTCTCAAACCCAACTAGTTATATGTATGCCCTAGAGGCCATTACTGTACATACGATGTATATTGTAATGGATGCTTGGACATATATAGGGAGGACTTTCTTGCTCGACATGATAGTATGCTATCTGGTTGTACTTTATCTTAACATATACTCTGATTGTCTCTATATTACATGTTGATAAAGCCCTTAGGATATGTACTCGACTACTGGGACTATGATGAGATCATACTAGTGGGGCCACGGTAGTCGACGAGTTTATCCTATAACTGTTCCTAGTCGAGGGTGTATCGAGACAGGGCATCGATGCACCAGAGTAGACTAGCGTATATGCATCTTGACCCATATGATGGGCGATGGATGATTCCATATCCATCGGTGTTTGACATCAAGGATGGTGTACGGGTGCTCAGTAGAGACTGGGTACACTGGACGGACTCGCCGAGAACTCCCAGATGGTATTATACCTCACGTCAGATGGCAGTTCTCCGGTGACACTGGTACAGAGTAGTCTGTTGACCCGAGATCGTCATAGAGTCTTGTGTGATTCCCACTGTGCTTTGATTTCCATCATACCACGTCCAAGAGGGCGTGCAAAAAGGTGGCTTTTGGGTACAGTCCCGAATCACATGGAGGCAATGAGCGATAGGAGGGGATTCGTCTCTCCCGGTATAGGGAGTTGATGTTGTGCTGTGTTCGATTGGCTATAACCGGAAATCCCTGGCCAGGGTTGCTGAGATTTACTGGTAAGTGTTATCAGTAGTTTCTCGAATTGTTATAGACCTCATATCGACATGATTTATCGAGCTACTGGGGTCTGACGTTTACCACCCCTAGGCGAGATATGCGACATATCAGACGACGAGACCGGACTGTACATGAGTGTTACTGTTTGGATTCACAGGAGAATGTACAGGCTTGCTTGTTG
The DNA here is from genome assembly GCA_030015575.1 of Agapanthus africanus. Classification (NCBI taxonomy): domain Eukaryota; kingdom Viridiplantae; phylum Streptophyta; class Magnoliopsida; order Asparagales; family Amaryllidaceae; genus Agapanthus; species Agapanthus africanus. Next base: position 187,771,046 of record CM057341.1, read on the forward strand.
ATCTTCTGAGCGCTCAATACCCGGGTGGCTGTTACGTTTAGCTGACCGCTTGCAGCTTGTGGGTGTTTGATATGATCATCACCTACTGCCGACGTATTGACGATTCTTTAGAGTCCTACACAGAGGTTTCTTAGCTCAGGCAAAACGGAGTAGGAGCACATATGTGATATGTGCGGGACCGAGGATAATGCGATATGTGATACCGTATTATATTCTCGCGATATTTGATAGTAGCCGGGTCATCGGATCAAGTGTTGATTCGATGAATCGGTACGGATAAATATTAGTCGGTTATATGCGATATAGCCGGATTGTCGGATCAAGTGTTGATTCGATAATTTAATGTATAATAATAGATATGATATATTAAATTACATTAACTAATATTAGCTCACTAAAAGATTCTTTTTCTCACCGGATTAATACATTGATATATATGCGATATATGTTAATTGTATTATTTTCTTTTGTTGCAAATATATAATATATATGTGATATATATTATTGCGACATGATATGATTTATTATAAAATATGTTTAAGGATGATATAAAGGGATTAGGGTTTGATTAGGGTTAGCACCTTCTTGTTCATTCTAGAAGGATTCTATTTTGTCATGATAAAGATATTTTGTTATGACTCATGCTTTGAACTAACCAAACCCTAACTCTAGTTTATTCTCTACATTGGTTTAGCCTCTCATCCTTGACCATGGTTTGATAATCAATCATATATTCTTGATTACTATTCATCACAAAAGGATTCTATGATAATTGTTCATCTTCTTCCTTCTTCTTCTTTGCTTACAAAGCTTTCTTGCTTTGATTTTTGTGATGAATAAATATGAGAAAAAGATAAATAAAGAGAGCAAAAATCCTACTTCATCATCCTCATCTTCCCTTGCCATTTAGATGGGGGTGTTCACATCATTTCATGAGTGTTAGCTTGTGTTAACGAAACTTCAAGGTAGATCATCTTTGTATCGAAGATCGGAAGCAAAGGTTGCATCTTTCTCTTCGTGGAACCTCTCGAGAGTCCGGAACCCGATGATCGCAGCGAAGGGACCACAACACGGAGCATATGAAGTGAAGGACCGGATCTACAAAGGTTGTAATCCCTCTCACTTGGTGTTAAACTGTTTAGCATGTTAGTTTTCGCCTAATCTCTACTTTAAAGATCCGTATTCGGGTTGTTCGGCACTGCTAAATTTTTAATCGGGCATGGTTGATGCCTCGTAGACCCTTGTGCGCATGCATAGCAACCCTACAGTGGTATCAGAGCCAAGCTAGAGTTTTAGGCGAAGTCTAGACGAAGTTTAAAGTCCGATCGAACCCGGAAAACCCGATATACCCTAGTTTCTGGAAAATTTTCAAAACTGTGATTTTTTCCAAATTAAAAATGCTCAAAAAATACAGCAGGGTTTTCTAGGAGTTACTGTAAAGCACGTGCACCTAACTCGACTAAAGCGCCGCGGAACCGCGGCCCCACCCTTGCATGTGCGGCGGTTCCGCGGCCAAATTGTTGCTTCTTGGCACGTGATTTGCACAGTAATGTCCTATGTTGATTGCTGTATTTTATGGGAATTTTTAAAGTTTATTCAACTGTTGAATTTTCTGGGTTGTATTGGGGACTCGTTGTTTCGATCGGATATTATAACTTTGTTTAGTTTGTCCGGATAATTTTAGAAACTGTTAAAAAGTTCGAACGGATATCAATAACTCACTTTTTCCCCTGTCGGAAATTTTTTCAAAAGTTGGATTTTTTCTCGTGTTTAAGAACGTTCTAAGTCGTGCAAGTAACGCGGTGGACCCTCTAGAAGACAACAAACCTTAACTCGATTATGTGACCGTCTTGAACTGCCTTTTGAACCTTAGGGTTTAGGGCAGTACGGCGTGCCACATGTGAGGCGTTGGCTTGACCCTTCTACGGCTGGACCATTGCTACTGTGGCATGTGATGGATGTTTTTAAACTGATTTCAAGTGTTGAGATATATTGAGGAAATCTTGGGTGTTTGATGATTCGATCGGAAAGTTTAACTTTGTCTATTTATCTGGAATGTGATACAATATTTGGAATCCACAGGTAGTTATGAGATAACTAATTTGAATGTTATAAATCTAGCGGTTTAGTCTCAGTTGATCGGTTGCTACGGAATTTTGATGTGATCAAAAGTCCGTCGCAATCACGTAGCGTACGCGGATACTCGCCGGGTAAACTTAATAGACAGCCACACCCCATAGCCCCGACCAAGTGACTGTAGGAGAACCCCGTCGCCGAAAGCAACCGTTCGGGTGCTCGCGGCAGCGGTGTTCCGCCTTAGTGCACTTCGTCGACGGCATCTGGGGGTGCGGCCGTCTACTAAAGTTTGCGACGAGCATTCGATCAGGACGTCGGGAATCTTGTTGAATTGCCCGACTAGATATTGAAAAGAGTTTTCGATAATGAGACTAAAATGCGGGGTTTATAATTGTTAGGCATGCGATGTCTAAGGAATTCATTTGGTTAGGCATGCGATGTCTAAAGAGATTGCGGATTCCAACTGTTGTAGTTTTACACTTTCTTTTTTGTGACCGTAAGCGTAGTATGTGGTGTATCGCCGGCTTCGTTGCTATACATCAACGACAATCGGGATACGCATACTTGCTTACGTTGATGATATGAGATATTATGTGTTGCTGTGATATGTTGTATTGGACGTCGTGTTTGAATAGCCGGGGTTTTTATGTGAGATGAGAGTTTTTCTTTTTCATTCATGTAAAATTCATTTGTATGTAATATTCTTTTATTGGGGCACTTCCAGGTAGCGGAAGATGTCACCATTGTATATTATTTACTTTTCCGCATTAGGTAGACCCAAGGAGGGGAGCACAAGTAACCGGGTTCTAGGGTCCAGTGGGAGACCATCTCGAGGAGTCGGGACCGGGTCTCCTAACCCTAGAATTGGCTGTGTTGCTTGCCGCTCTCGTAGGGGTCTAAGGATGTGGGTTTGGCTATTCATCGCGACCGTGGAATCCGTGTTTTATACAGGCTAATATTGAAAACACGGACGTCCTAGTATATCCAATATTTCATATATGTTTCTTCTGCTGCAATGTTCTGTGATGAGATCATATTACTGCCTGAGACGGATGTTTATATTATATATATGAGATATATGTTATATTGCAGATTTCATTTTCAAATGTGATGCTTGCGAAGCATAATAAAATGGGACTTCATTAACGAGATTAATGAAATAAAAGAAACCTAAGATGTTGTAGAAACTTGTTTAAAAACTGGTAGCTCTAGTTCTTGCTTTGCATAGCGGTGTTCCTTGTAGAACATCCAGCATCTTATTCGATAAGGAAATGACCGAGATCCCTTCACCGGGAGTGACTCCTTTAGCGATAACGGGCAGATGCTACATGTAAGTGCACGGCGGCGCCCCGGCCGTCAATCCGACGCCGGAATGCGGAAGCGGTGATAAACTTTAATTTTGCGGACTTAGCAAACCGGCACCACCGCGCACTAAACACCCGGATCGTGCCATTAAACTAGTCTAAGCTAACAAGAGAAGGGGAAGAGATATACCGAATGATCCGAGTCCTCCGGTCTTCTCGCCATCGTCCCGATCTCCCGCGGAAGGTCCGGTCGTCGCCTCCTTGCCGGAAGAGCACCACATCGCCTGCATCTTTTACGGGCTCCCACCTTAATACCGAGGCAACTCGGGCGTGAAGTTGGCTGGCCGACGCGTCCAAGATTTGCTGTAGGAAGTGTAGTGTAGAGGCTATGTCTCATTTGGGTTTGTTGCCATTTGAAGATGATGGAGGAAACAAGATAAGAAAAATGGTGCTTGCATTTTTCTAGCATGAAAATGAGATCAAGAATGCCACTCTCTCAAGAATGAAAACCTCTTCTCTTTTCTCAAAATGAAAACCTTATCCTTTTAGAAAATGGTGGAGGAAAGAATATGAAGCATGAAGGGAGGTGATGGTAGGAGAAAGCAAGAGGTGACCACAACCAAACATCATGATAACAAATCCACAAATCAATCCTAATCCTTTCTCATCTCATTAAAGCAAAGGAAAAGACTAAGAAAGAATCAAATGATGGTTGAAAAGAAAAGATACCATCATAATCAATACATTTGCAAGAAAACCCCTCCACAATGTGTTATTTGCAAACTTGCAAATAACCCCCTCCATCGGAAAAGTCCGGCCGGGAAAGAACAAAGGAAAACCGGCCGGAACGGAATGCAAACTGGCAACTCCAGAAAACTGGTCCCGTAATAAATTACAGGAAAACCCCGATACTGTGCATACACACCCGCATCTGTATTCCGTCCGGATACAAATGCAATGAGACAAAATCTACACTGTACTATACTAGGATCCGGCTTAAACCAAAGCCGGCTAGTAATATCCGTCCGATCCTGATCCGTGCAATACCGCACGTATCTGATCGAACCCTGCCATATAACCATACGGCCACTAGTACAAACTGTCCGATCCTGATCCGTGCAATACCGCACGTATCTGATCGGACCCTGCCATATCTCCATACGGCCTCTACAGCGTTTCGCCCGAAAGCTTGAGTAACTGAAAGTGTGGTGGACTCTAAAGACTCGTCAATACTATGGCTGTGGATTTAACCACTAGCACGTCAGAGGTATAAGCCAATACGTGACGGGCCACCAGCTATTGACTAAAAGGGACGTCGATGAGTGAACTCATCCTGACACCCTACTGAGCCTGTCAGTGACAATATCCGTACAGTCCGGTCCGTTCGTCTATGAGCATCGCATGTCGGGCCTAGGGGGTTGGTAAAAGTCAGACCCCCAAAAGCGGTACAAGTCGTGTCGGAGTGTAGCCCAGAACACCCTGAGATACTACTGGAATACCTACCAGTAAATCTCCTGCCTTGGCCAAGGACTTCGTGTAATGGCTCTCCTAGACACAGCGCGACCTCACCCCCAATACCGGGAGAGACGAACCCCCGAAGATCCGCTCACTGCCTCCATATGGCTCGGGACTGTACCCAATTAAAATCTGTTTGCACGACTCCTTTGAGCCGTGGTAGGGTAGTAATCAAAGCACAGTGGGAACTCACACGAGACAAATGACGATCCTCAGGTTGATGAACTAACCTGTACACATGTTACCAGGGAACTGCTATCAGACGTCAGGTATAAGACCAACTAGCATGTTCCCGGCGAGTCCTGTCCGGTGTACTCATAACCCAATGAGCACCTGTATACATCTTAGGTGAACCAACTGACACCAGTGGCTTGTGAGACCGGCCACCGCCCCTCGTCGGGGTCTCGACTGTATACACTAGTCTACTCTGGAGTATCGATGCCCTGTCTCGAAACTCCCACGACTAGGGACCTTTTAAGGATGTGCTTATAGACTACCAGCTCCCACGTATATGATCGCCCTCATACTGCCGGTAGTCAAGCAAGAATCCTAGGGGCTCTATCAACGTGCAATAGTGACCTGTCATGTCACCTAAAGCAGTACACGATGATAAAGGTAAACCAGATAGCATACTATCATCTCGAGTAAGACTGTCCTACCAGGATAGGTCCTCCCTCAATCATTGCAATCACGTGCCTGTGATCCAATAATTGACTCTGAGGGCACTATCTCCAACACTACACCCCTCGGTTTGTTTTTGATTGCTTCTATAGTTTTTGCTTTGCATAGTGATATATATGATATATCATGCACCTTATTCGATGAGGAAAGGGCCGACGATCCCTTCACCGGGAGTGACCCCTTTAGCTAAACTAGAAAGGCCTCAAAAACATTCCATTTAAAATCACTCGATTCTACAACGATATCAAGTTCATTACGGAAAGGGTTTTCTGAAAAACCCGTTGTAGCCCTCCGTCTTTTCAGATAAGTAATAGTTAGTATTCGTGCTGCGTTTGTTGACCTTGTCAAGGCGTAGTGTGCGGTAGCTGATTACTGCTTATCTGTATAAGCATATGATGCGATTGGATTAGGGTAGTCGTGCGACTTTGTTGACCTTGTCAAGGGTCGTGCGGGTGGGTTTAATTCAATCAGGAAATGACGGGTTGAACTTGACTTGCGGTCTATGGTTTGTTGACCTTGTCAAGGTCATAGATCGCTTGGGGCAAAATATTATTGGGAATTTCAAGTGTTGAAATTTGCAATGAGATTGCATACTTTCTATAAGATAGTTGGATCCCGATACCCGCTGCGAGTAAGAGTTACTCCTGGGAGAGTTTTACACATTACAATTAGCCGATCAAGTAGGTGTCTAGAAAGGTGTTAACGGGGTTACGCCTCTGGGAAAACGAGGTTTACTTTAATTAGGTTCGTGCGAAAGCACGGGGGACCTCCCTCAAAGTACCGACACTGGCCTGGCTGAAAGATTAGCGAACTTGTAGCGTGTAATTAATCCCGGCTAGTCTTTCCTTTTAGGGTTTGAAGGAAGATTTGATTAAAACAGTGGGAGACATCCTGATTAGATATATTATATAACCAATCTAATCTTGCAAGAGCATACGCTGAGTGTTTTCTTCTCTCTCTCTCCAGGTAGCGACCATATCACGCCTTAATCAAGATAATAAAACGGATATATTGACCGAATTCGCTTGCTATACTGAGCTGGGGAACGTTGGTCCCGCTCCAACTTATAATTGTTATAAGACAGAGCAGGAAATTGAGGAATACCAGATTTCCCGTGCCGCCCAAACGAAGAAAGTACATGTTGATGCATCATCTTCGGGTGTGTTCATTACAGAGAACTGTTTCTCAGTATCCTTTACGTCCTGGGTATGAGATACCGGATCAGGATCCCGCATATGTAATCTGTTACATGGGCTACAGAAAGGTAGAGAACTGAGAACGGGTGATAAGTTTCATGAGACAGAAAACGGTGCAAGTGTTGCAGCCAAGTCTGTTGGTCACTATCACCCTGTATTACCAGAATACATTGATTCTGAACAAATATTATTAGATACCGAACCTGATATACAAAATCATATCAGTCTCTTTATTAGTAAAGAAAGGATATAATTTTGTATTGTTGGATAATATTTTGAACATTTCCTATATCAATAGTTGATCGGTTCAGGCACGTTATCTAAAAGCATTGACGTTCTAAATCAAACCACAATTCTTAGTATACGGAACACACACAAGAGGAAGAGCTCAGAAATGAACGAATCCTTCTTGAGGTATTGTAGACTAGGTCAAATCAATGCGACCCGACTAGCTGAAGTTACATTAAGATGCATATTTAAATTTGTTTGAATTTACATCTTGTGAAACTTGCTGGTCATGTCACAAAGATAAGATGACCACAGCTCTATTTATTGGAAACAGAGAAAGAGTTAGTGAACTCTTGGGATTGATACATGCTGATGTATGAAAGTCCCCTGTCTACACATGCCAAGACCGGTTCTTTGTACTTCATTACATTCTCTGATGATCTTTCAAGATTCAGACATATGTTCCTGTTGAAACACAAGTCCGAAACTTTTGAGATAATCACAGAATATAAGTTAGAAGTAGAGAACCAAAATACGGGTATAAGTATTATGTCCTTTGATGAGATCAAGGAGGAGAATACTTGAGCACGGAATTCCTGGACTATTCTTAAGGAGAATGAGATTCTCTCTCAGCATTACTCCTCCGTATACACCATAGCACGATGGTATATCGGGGCGGAGCAAACTCACCCTATTAGATATGGTGTGCTCTATGATGAGTACTACTGAGTTTCCTATTTTCTTTTGGGAGTTATGCACTTGAGAAGCTGCATACCTATTGAATAGGGTTCAAATCAAATCAGTAACCTACCACTTCATATGTGATATAGAATGGGAAGAGCCCATATCTTAAGTTTGTTAAGATTTAGGGTTGTCCGGACTATGTCTAAAAGCAAAATCCGGACAAGCTCGAGGCAAGGACTGTTATGTAGAACTGGAAATGTTCCAGCTATACAAACTACAGCTGATAATTTGGTAGAACCAAAGGATTCAATTGTTTCCAACGAACCTCAGCCTCTCCGCCGATCTAGCAGGGTTCCTCACCCACCTGAGAGATACTTTGGTTTCTCTATGACAGTGGGAGCGAGGATTGCATCATGAGATGATGACCCAACTAGTTTCGAGCTGGCCATCAGGAGTGGGACTCTATAAGAATGGCTGGATGCTTATCGATCTGAGATGGAATCCTTATACACCAACAAAGTATGGACTTTGGTTGCTTTATCTGAAGGGTTAAATCCCCATCAGGAGCGAGTATATCTTGAGAAGATTACTTGGTGTACATGGAAAAGTTGAGACTTTCAAAGCTATGCTTAAGTCCATCCAGATCCTGCTTGCCACGGCTACATACCATGACTACGATATCTGGCGGTTAGGTGTCATGACTGCTTTTCTAAATGATGTTTTAGAAAAGAGCGTCTATAAGTACACAGCCAGAGGGCTTCGTAGACATTGGGACATCTATTTTGATGTGGTATGATAAAACAGGCATCGCGGAGTTGGAACATCTATTTTGATGTGGTAGTCAAAGAGTTTGACTTCATCAAAATGGTAGATGAACCTTGTGTTACCCTCCGAACGGCGGCCGAGACGTTAGGACGTCCGTGCCTGAGGTTCGGGGCAGATGCTATTTGGTTTTATCCGTCTATCTCTCCGAAGATGCCAAGTTGATTTATGGCACCGTGTATCGGAGGTTTAGACGGATGCGGCCGATGTAGCAGACTTCATCAGATTCCCCCTCAGGGTGAGGGGTTTTTTGATTGTGGGGAAGCTCTTCCCTGCAGGCGCAAGCCCCTGCAGTTAATTACGCTACCGCATCGCGGTAACAACTTTCTCCTTCTCCAGAATTTCACTTCGTGTCGTGTGTGTTTGTTTTGTTTGTGGTTGCCCGTGGATTGTATACGGAGACTGAGTAATGCCGTCGCCCGTAGGACGTGGATTAGTCCAAATCCGTATTTACTTAGATTTGGGTTTGGTGTTTTTAGTTTAAGGATACGTTAGTCGCGTTGCGGCTAAGATCAACTTAAACATTCGTTAAGGATACGTTAGTCCTGTTTGAGACTAAGATCAACTTAACGTGATCGTTTAGATCCGACAAAAGAGCGTTTGGGCTCTATTGTTCCAGTTTGGGAGATTCATAGTCCAATTTGGGACTAAAGTCTGTTTGGAGGATACGTTAGCCATTTTTGAGGCTAAGATCGACTCAAACGTTTGTTAAGGATACGTTAGTCCAGTTTGAGACTAAGATCAACTTAACGGGACCGTTTAGATCCGACAAAAGAGCATTTGGGCTCTATTGTGCCAGTTTAGGGACGTGGTGGTCCATAGCATTTATGGCCGTCGGGACCCGTCACCTCTCTGACGTCGTTGAAGAATTACAACGATAGGTGTCAGAGGAGTTCAGAGATGTACCCTTGAACCAGAGTTGATTTGGGGTTTTATCATTCATTTAAATGTCTAAGGATGCGCTAGCCGTGTTTGGGGCTAAGATCAACTTAAACGGGACCGTTTAGATCCGGCAAAAGAGCATTTGGAGGCTCTATTGTTCCAGTTTAGGGACGTAGTGGTCCACTTTCCAGTTTAGGGACGTGGTGGTCCATCGCCAGTTTAGGGACATGGTGGTCCATTATTAGTTTAGGGACGTTTCGGTCCGTCGCCAGTTTAAAGACGTAGTGGTCCATATTCCAGTTTAGGGACGTGGCGGTCCGTCGCCAGTTTAGGGACGTAATGGTCCATTATTAGTTTAGGGACGTTTCGGTCCGATATTAGTTTAGGGACGTTTCGGTCCGATATTAGTTTAAGGACGTTTCGGTCCGATATTAGTTTAGGGACGTTTCGGTCCGTCGCCAGTTTAAGGACGTAGTGGTCCATCGCCAGTTTTAGGGACGTGGTGGTCCATCGCCAGTTTTAGGGACGTGGTGGTCCATTATTAGTTCCACGAGTTTAAGGACCCCGCAGTCCATATCGATGTGTGGTCGTTGGGACCCGTCACCTCTTTGACGTCGTTGAGGAATTACAACGACGGATGTCAAAGGAGTTCGGAGATGTACCCTCGAACCGGATGTAAATTGATTTAGAAGAGCAATTTTGCTCAGTCAATTTAATTTAAGGACTTATGGCCAAAATTGGGCTAAGTCCAGTTGAAATGTTCAACATTTTATTTGCTTTTGCGTTGCATTTCTTTTTTTATTTTTATTTGGGCCTTGCCCAGAAATGATGCAGAGCATCAATTTGTTTTAGGCTCTGCCCTTTTAGGAATGATGCAAGGCATCAATTTTATTTGGGCTCTGCCCTTGTATAAAGGATGCAAAGCATCAATTTATTTGGGCTCTGCCCATTTATTGCCTTGCAATTTAATTAGGCCCACTAGATTTTTTTTTATTTGGGCCTGGCCCTTTAAGAAATGCCTTGCATTTGTCAGGCGCATTGCGCCAATCAAAAAGCACAACAGTGCAAATTCATAAGTGCAAAGCACTATTAATTTGAGAATTTTTTTAGATTCAAGAACCAATGGTTCATAAAAGAAGTGCAAAGCACTATTTGATTTCCTGATCTAATTCAGATCAAAGAAGAACAAGTTTTTCTTTTTATTTCAAGAACCGAAGGTTCATAAAAGTGCAAAGCACTATTTTTTTATTTCTGTTTTTTTTTATTTCTTGTTTTAGAGAGCCAGTGGTTCATAAGAAGTGCAAAGCACTATTAATTTAAAAACCTTTTAGGTTCAAGAACCGATGGTTCATAAAACAAGTGCAAAGCACTATTTGATTTATTTCTAAGAAAAAACAAGTTTTTCTTGTTTTTCTTATCTCAGAGAACCAAAGGTTCATAAAAGTGCAAAGCACTATTTTATTTTATTTTATTTTTATTAAAGATCATTGATCTTGTTTTTTAGATCTATGATCTGTTCATAAGAGAACTTTCTCTTTTTCTAAAGGTTTTTACCTTTTTTGTTCTTGAGGAGTTTCTCAGAGTTCTCTCTCTCTCTTTTTTCTTTTCGAAAAATGTTCCTCCTTTTTAATTGAGGTCTGGGGTCTTTTTTATAGTGCCCATAAATTAGTTAAATTTGTTAAAGAAATCTTTTTCTGAGTGATTTGGGAATTTTCCCCACCGTTGGATCTTTGATCCAAGGGCTTCTGCTTTGCAGAAGAAAATCTTCTTGTTTAACAAGAACAGAAAAGATTTCTTAAATCTTTTAATTCTGTTTGGCGCAGTGCCCCAGCGCATGACACGTGTCGCGCAGCGCGCAGTCGCGCTGCGCTGACACGTGTCGCGCAGCGCGCAACTGCGCTTTTTTTTTTTCTTTTTTTTTCGCAGCGCAGTTGCGCTGCGCTGACACGTGTCGCGCAGTGCGCAGTTGCGCTGCGCTGACACGTGTCGCGCAGCGCAGAACTGCGCTGCGCGTCTTTTTTTTTTTTTTTTTTTTTTTTGAGCTTTGCTCTGATTAGAGAAAGAACAGAAGCATTGCTTCTTTTTTCCGAATTTGAACAGAGCTTTGCTCTGATTGGGGTAAACACCTTGTATATACAAAAAGGTAGTAGAGAGTATGGTGGTGATCCTCGTAGAGTACGTGGATGACATACTCTTGATAGGGAAGGAGTTTCCTATGCTACGCTCGGTCAATCTCCGCTTATCACAAGGATTCTCCATATAGGATCAAGGTGATACCTCCTAAATCCTAGGTTTTGGATCTATGAGATAGATCTAATTGGATGTTAGGATTCTTACTAGTTGTAGTGAGATGATATCAACAGATCCTGAGGAGAATCACTGGAAAGGTTCCTGGGTGATAAGGACGACTGAATGTCAGTCGCAGGCATTGTCTTTACCCTCAGTGGAGGGACGGTACGTTGGAAGAGTTCCAAGCTAGATACCGTGACTTACTAGACGATTAAAGGAAAGATACATCGTTACCAAGGATGCTACCAAAGAGGCAGTCTGGATAAATATAAGTTCATGAGATGAACTTCGTTCCTACCATTGTGTGACAATGGAGTTGTGGCTTTAGCCAAGGAACTACCGTCCCATCAGAAATCCAGATATAATTCTTAGGCAGTATCACCTGATCATGGAGATGGTTGATCTCCATGGAGATCGAGGTTAGGAGAGTGACACAGAGGACAACAGCGCGGATCCACCCACAAAGGCCTTTTTCCCAGTAGAGACTTTTACGGGATGGTTGAGTATGAGATACTTCAACCGCAGTTAATTATTGGGTATGCGATACCATAACAGATGGCTCTAGTCCAAGTGGGAGATTGTTAGTTATATGTATGCCCTAGAGGCCATTACTGTACATACGATGTATATTGTAATGGATGCTTGGACATATATAGGGAGGACTTTCTTGCTCGACATGATAGTATGCTATCTGGTTGTACTTTATCTTAACATATACTCTGATTGTCTCTATATTACATGTTGATAAAGCCCTTAGGATATGTACTCGACTACTGGGACTATGATGAGATCATACTAGTGGGGCCACGGTAGTCGACGAGTATATCCTATAACTGTTCCTAGTCGAGGGTGTATCGAGACAGGGCATCGATGCACCAGAGTAGACTAGCATATACGCATCTTGACCCATATGATGGGCGATGGATGATCCCATATCCATCGGTGTTTGACATCAAGGATGGTGTACAGGTGCTCAGTAGAGACTGGGTACACTGGACGGACTCGTCGAGAACTCCCAGATGGTATTATACCTCACGTCAGATGGCAGTTCTCCGGTGACACTGGTACAGAGTAGTCTGTTGACCCGAGATCGTCATAGAGTCTTGTGTGATTCCCACTGTGCTTTGATTTCCATCATACCACGTCCAAGAGGGCGTGCAAAAAGGTGGCTTTTGGGTACAGTCCCGAATCACATGGAGGCAATGAGCGATAGGAGGGGATTCGTCTCTCCCGGTATAGGGAGTTGATGTTGTGCTGTGTTCGATTGGCTATAACCGGAAATCCCTGGCCAGGGTTGCTGAGATTTACTGGTAAGTGTTATCAGTAGTTTCTCGAACTGTTATAGACCTCATATCGACACGACTTATCGAGCTACTGGGGTCTGACGTTTACCACCCCTAGGCGAGATATGCGACATATCAGACGACGAGACCGGACTGTACATGAGTGTTACTGTTTGGATTCACAGGAGAATGTACAGGCTTGCTTGTTGATCTTCTGAGCGCTCAATACTCGGATGGCTGTTACGTTTAGCTGACCGCTTGCAGCTTGTGGGTGTTTGATATGATCATCACCTACTGCCGGCGTATTGACGATTCTTTAGAGTCCTACACAGAGGTTTCTTGGCTCAGGCAAAACGGAGTAGGAGCACATATGTGATATGTGCGGGACCGAGGATAATGCGATATGTGATACCGTATTATATTCTCGCGATATTTTATAGCAGCCGGGTCATCGGATCAAGTGTTGATTCGATGAATCGGTACGGATAAATATTAGTCGGTTATATGCGATATAGCCGGATTGTCGGATCAAGTGTTGATTCAATAATTTAATGTATAATAATATATATGATATATTAAATTATATTAACTAATATTAGCTCACTAAAAGATTCTTTTTCTCACCGGATTAATACATTGAAATATATGCGATATATGTTAATTGTATTATTTTCTTTTGTTGCAAATATATAATATATATGTGATATATATTATTGTGACATGATATGATTTATTATAAAACATGTTTAAGGATGATATAAAGAGATTAGGGTTTGATTAGGGTTAGCACCTTCTTGTTCATTCTTGAAGGATTCTATTTTGTCATGATAAAGATATTTTGTTATGACTCATGCTTTGAACTAACCAAACCCTAACTCTAGTTTATTCTCTACATTGGTTTAGCCTCTCATCCTTGACCATGGTTTGATAATCAATCATATATTCTTGATTACTATTCATCACAAAAGGATTCTATGATAATTGTTCATCTTCTTCCTTCTTCTTCTTTGCTTACAAAGCTTTCTTGCTTTGATTTTTGTGATGAATAAATATGAGAAAAAAGATAAATAAAGAGAGCAAAAATCCTACTTCATCATCCTCATCTTCCCTTGCCATTTAGATGGGGGTGTTCACATCATTTCATGAGTGTTAGCTTGTGTTAACGGAACTTCAAGGTAGATCATCTTTGTATCGAAGATCGGAAGCAAAGGTTGCATCTTTCTCTTCGTGGAACCTCTCGAGAGTCCGGAACCCGATGATCGCAGCGAAGGGACCACAACACGGAGCATATGAAGTGAAGGACTGGATCTACAAAGGTTGTAATCCCTCTCACTTGGTGTTAAACTGTTTAGCATGTTAGTTTTCGCCTAATCTCTAGTTTAAAGATCCGTATTCGGGTTGTTCGGCACGGCTAAATTTTTAATCGGGCATGGTTGATGCCTCGTAGACCCTTGTGCGCGTGCATAGCAACCCTACAAAATTCTAGGTATATCAATTTCTCATCTATACATATAAAGCTTTCCACTAACGGAAGTTCAAGTTGTGTCGTATTTAAAAACAATTTGCGAATCAAGATAGATTTTGTCCAAATTCGTCATTTAATTTTGTATCGCAGTTTTCTATAATTTATGTCGATTTTTAGGGAATTAGTATAACTAATAAAAGTTAGATATTTTGATCTAGATATCCAAAATATCTGGGTTTGCTCAATTTGGATATCGTTAGACGAACTTATGTGTCCTAGAAATTAACCGATAAAATCAGTTTTCTGTTCTGAAAAACAGTGAATAAAAACAATATAATTCATAAACCGTTAAGCGATTCGATCTGAAATTTTATCAAGTATTTATCCTAATTTTCCTAGAATTTCCAAAAATTAAGTTTGATCTCTAGAATTTATTGAAGGTCATATTTTAAGAAAGATCGAAAACTATGGTAGTTATTTGTAACTTTATTTTTCTTTTATGAAAAAATTTAATATAAATAATTATAATTTTAGCGATAAATAACATGAGTTAATATATGTGAAACAAGCATATGAGCCAAATATGATTACCCTTCTAAAACAACAATACTTAACTTGATATCAACCATTATAGGCAAGATTTTCTAACTAAACATATATCCTTTATTCTGACCATTTTTTAATTTAATAAAAAAATTTATCATGGGATTTGGCGTGACGGAGGCATGGTAAGTGGATGAATTTCAAGTAGAGAAAATAGAAGGAAAGACAACTTACGGGTCTTGCAATACAGTATACCAACCGTATTGCCAATTGGTAAGGAAAGTCTCGACTTGATCGAAACTTCCAAGGATTAAGAAAATTGATGCTTCTCCAAAGCTCCAAAGGAAAAAAATTAGAATTGATGAAGAGGGAATGACCACGGTAGGATGAAGAAAAGAGTGTTATTTGTATTGAAAGAGATATTAAAATAGATTTAATAATGATAAAAAGTTCATAATAATTTTAATTTATTATGAATTCATTTTTGGAGTTAAAAAGAAAATGAAATGAAAGGTCTCATATGTAGGTTATGAGAGGTTTAAAAAAATGATAAATAATAATTGCAAGTCTCGGAATTCGAACATGTAGCCTCTGGAACAACAAGTCAAGGTCTTAACCAATGAGTTACAAGCTTACTATTACATAGAAATAACTAGAAATAAATATATGCATAGTTCCAAAAGAGAATAATTTAAAAGATAAATGTAATAAATCATAAATTTTTTTATATATCAAAATATATCTTTTTTAAAAATCTTTCAAAAACTTTTCATTTTGCAAAATGGATCATTTCGAAAAAAATATATATTTTTATTATTTATTAAAAAGTATTGAGGTAAAAACATGGTCCTTACATTCTACCCTCCTTAAAAATAATTTCGTACTCGAAATTACTCAAGGAATACGTTGCAAGAATGCACGAGGAAAAGATAAGGACAATCTAATAGATACAAGTAGAATGAGTGAAACTGAAGCTATGGATTCATAGGTCGAGAGATGGTCTTTAAGAAATTTGAAAGTGAAATTTAGGATGGATTCAAGGAATAGGGTAAGATTTAAAAGAAAAGTCGAATGTAATAATTGGATTTTATGTTTCTTATATTATATTGCTTACGATGTTCTTGCAGAATTAACCTGCATGGGCCACCAATAAAACCTATCATGTCCCGCTTCCTAAAAGAATAGTAACAGCACGTGACGAAGCTCGCGACGAATTTATTCAGAGAAGGTACTTTCTTGAAACAAATACGCTAAGCGTAAAATAAGCAATATAAAATGACAAGCGAAATAAAATCCAACAAACCGATTTATTACATTCAAGATTCCATAAGGTTTCAACTAATTAGAAAGATGTCTAAACAAGAAACATGAACATAAAGGTGCCTAACAGGTGGTTTATTGAAATTGAAAATTGGAAAGAAAACTAAGAAAAGAAAAGGCTAAAGTAAAGAACTAGTAGTCGGTCTGCTCTGCAAGCTGAGAGTAATCCTCCTGACTCGGCTCGATCTCCTCAGTTTCTAGATTATTTGAAGAACATTCCAATGATAGAAAGAAGTGGATGGAATGCCTGTCAGCGAACTTGCGCTCGGTAATTCCCCTAAAGGAAGTGTAATGTATATAAATGAAATGCAAGGTGACATGTAAACATGGAAATAAAACATGAAAAGTATAACATGGCAATATTAATGGCAACTATGTAAGCATGACAATATAACATAAGTATGGAAAACAAGTATAGTATGGCCGTGTAGTGTAGGCATAGTGAACTTGAAGTGTACTGTCAATGTGTCCTAAAGACACTAAAAGGATAAACTAACTAACTTGAGTTTAAGTGTGAATGTCAACTAAATCTCAAGAATGTTCTCGAACTCAACTGGCTATCGTCTGGGGGTAAGAAACCATGGGCCCGAATGATGAGAGTCGGTAACGAGACTTCAATTTAGTGTTGAAGTATTCCAAACCAAATAAGCTATCATCCAGGGGCTTAGAAACATGGGCCCTCATGTTAGATTTCATGTGTTAGTAGACATGGATTCATATACTAGGGGAACTCCTGAGATTTCGTTGGATTCATACTTAAGCTATCCCAACACCCCGCGTAATCTAATTTATAATTATAGTCACAAGTCTTGTCCAAATCCATGAATACATCAAGTTTTCAAGATTGATTTTATGTCAAGATCAAGTATTCATGTCACGTTTTAAGTATTCATATCAAGTTCAAATATTCATGTCAGGTTGTATTCATGGTTCGGGTCAAGTCAAATCTAGTATGTAATTGGATTATTTCAAACATATAATATCTAATTATGTCTTCATGTACATGCAACAATTTAAACATCAAGAAAATAAAGTATACATGTTTGAATAGCATGAAATGTGTCAAGTATATTATTCAAGTAACGAGCATAAACAATGCTGTAAAGAAATATTATGTACGATTAATTACTCAAGTCAATCGAATGCAGAATATAAACATAAATATATCTTTAAGTCTTATGCACGCTTTAGTTCCAGTCGCGCCTAAATAAGACTACCGGTTTGGGAGATATACCTATTTTTGCATCGTCGCGCAAAACATATCAGAATCTGTCCAGCATCGTCGCATATTTTAAAAATACAGTTTGAGATAGTTTCCGTCGGGTTTTAGATCTCAAAGAATATTATAAAATTGTAGGTCTTTCGGATAATTATCCAAAAAACTAAGTTTCACGCGGTTTGGATTCCTGAAGTTGTAGTTATGGTCATTTTAACATCAGAGTTTAAAACCAAAATTCTGATTTCTGGACAGCAACTATGGGGTGTATTTTCGGGCATAAATTGGGTCGTTCTATGTATTTATGGGTCATCAGGTATATATTAAATTCTAGGTATATCAATTTCTCATCTATATATATAAAGTTTTCCACTAACAGATATCGAGAGTTCGAGTTATATCGTATTGAAAAACAATGTGCGAATCAGGACAGATTCTGTCCAGATTCGTCACTTAATTTTATATCGCAGTTTTTTTATAATTTACGTCGATTTTCGGGGAATTAGTATAACTATAAAAGTTAGGTATTTCTATCTAGATATCCAAAATATCTATGTTTTCTCAATTTGTATATCAGTAGACCAAGTTATGTGCCTTAGAAATTGACCGATAAAAACAGTTTTCTGTTTTGAAAAACAGTGAATAAAAACAATGTAATTTCTAAACCGTTAAGCGATTTGATCTGAAATTTTATCTAGTATTTATCCTAATTTTTCTACAATTTCCACAAATCAAGTTTGATCTCTAGAATTTATTTCGAGTATAAAGGTATTTCTTTGAAGGTCGTATTTTGAGAAAGATCGAAATGCATTGTAGTTATTTGTAACTTTATTTTTCTTTTATGAAAAATTTAATATAAATGATTATATTTTCAGTGATAAATAACATTAGTTAATATATGTGAATGAAGCATATGAGCCAAACATGATCAACCGTTTAAAACAACAATACTTAACATATTATCAACCATTGTAGACAATATTTTATAACTAAACATCTATGCTTTATTCTAACCATTTTTTTAATTTAACAAAAAACTTTATCATGGGATTCGGCATGACAGAGGCATGGTAAGTAAAAGAATTTCAAGTAGAGAAAAGGAGAGGGAGAAGGGACTTACGAGTCTTGCAATACAGTATAACAACCGTATTACCGATTGGTGAGGAAAGCATCGACTCGATTGAGACTTCGAAGGCTTAAGGAAATTGATGCTTTTCCAAAACTCCAAAAGAAAAAAAATTTAGGATTGATGAAGAGAGAATGACTAAGGTAGGATGAAGAAGAGAGTGATATTTATATTAAAAAGGATATTAAAATAGGTTTAATGGTGATAAAAACTCTACATAATAATTTTAATTTATTATGAATTCATTTTGGGAGTTAAAAAGAAGATGAAATGAAAGATCTCATATGTAGCTTATGAGATGTTTAAAAAATGATAAAAAGTAACTGCAAGTCTTGGGATTCGAACATGCAGCCTCTGGAATAACAAGTCAAGGTCTTAACCAATAGGTTACAAGCTTACTATTGAATAGAAATAACTAGAAATAAATATATACATACTTTCAAAAGAGAATAATTTAAAAGATAAATGGAATAAATCATTAATTTTTTTATATATATCAAAATATATATTTTTAAAAAATCTTTCAAAACCTTTTCTTCTTGCAAAACGGATCATTTCGAAACAAATATTTTTTTTTATTTATTAAAAAGTATTGTGGTAAAAACATGGTCGTTTTAAAATCCTTGGTCTCGAACTTACCTTTCAACTGTTCCATCAAATTCTGAATATCAACTATATACCTTACTGCTATCAATATTTCATCAATATAAAAAACAAGTATATGAAAAAACCATCGGCGAGCTTCTTCGAATAGACAAAACTGTCGCTCATACTTCTCGTAAACTCAGTTTCTTTCATGAGGTAGTCAAACATTTTATACCAATTTCTAGGTGATTGCTTCAAACCGCAGATACATTTCACTAGCAAACAAACGTGGTCTTGTTTTCCTTCAACGTCAAAACCCTCGGGCTGTTGCATGTAGGTCTTCTCTACCAAATTACCATGCAAGAATGCGGTCTTCACATCGAGCTGCTTGCGCTTCAAATCATGCATAGCTACAAAACTGAGCAAGACACGTATAGAGGTGTGTTTAACAACCGAAGAAAATACCTCATTGAAGTCAACTCCTTGAAACTACGGATAACCTTCAGCTACCAATCGTGCCTTGTATCTTGCATCAACCGCTACTTGGTCACCTTCTTTGTTCTTGAAAACCCACCTACAGCCAACTACTTTCTTTCCTCCTTTGGGCTTCATGAGCTTCCAAGTCTGGTTCTTATGAAGAGACTCAATCTCTTCATTCACAGTGACTAGCCAATGAGTTGACTCATCGGATGAGATGGCTTCTTAATAGCGTTTTGGCTCGCTGCTATCAACTGTCTCTGTAACGGACAGCGAATACGCCACTTGATCATCGTATCCATATCTCTGTGGCAGTTTAATATCCCTTCTTTGTTGGTCACAAGCGAGAAAATACTCTTCATCATGGGACTACTCATCATGAGCTTCTTCAGATGATGATGAAGGAGAGATCTCCTGGGAAGCCGAGCTTTATCCGACCTCAATATCAACGCTCAGCTCATCCTTCTTTGAATCGTCTTCAACTGGAGATTCTACAATCTTCAATTTCAACATAGCAGATTCATCAAAATTCACATCTCTCCTAATCATAAATTTAGGTGACTTAGGATCTGAACACCACAATGTATAACCTTTGATGCCGGTAGCATAACCAAGAAATATGCACTTTTTCACTCGAGGATCCAACTTTCCTTCACGGCAATTTGCATATATAAGACAACCAAACACTCGAAGTGTAGAATAATCGGCGTGCTTTCCAAACCATACATGCTTTGGTGTTTTACTTCCTAGCGATGTATGAGGTGATCGATTCATAATGAAGCATGTTGTGTTCATCGTTTCTGCCTAAAATTCCTTACCGAGCGCTGCATTAGACAACATGCACCGAGTTTTCTCCATAAGAGTCTAATTTATACACACTGTGACTCCATTCTGCCGTGGTGTATAGACAACGATATAATGCCGAACAATCCCTTCATTTTAGCAGAAATCATTGAAATTTCCACCGCAAAACTCTAACCCGTTGTTTTTCCTCAGTCTCTTGATCTTCTTCTCTGTCTGCTTCTCAAACAACGTCTTTTATTTCTTGAACATAATAAATACATCACTTTTGTACATCAAGAAGTAGACCCAAACTTTTCTCGACAAATCATCGATGAAAGTAAGATGATACTTGGCACTACTTCCTTTAGAAGCAACTGGAGAGGGTCCCCAAATATCCGAATGGATATAATCAAGTTTACCATTTGTGTTGTGCACAGTCGAACTGAAGCTAACTCTTTTCTGCTTCACAAATATACAATGCTCACAAAGCTCCATCTTCAATGTAATTTGTCCACATAATAGACCCTGCTTCAACAATTCGGCCATACCTCTCTCACTCATATGCCCGAGCCTCATGTGCCATAATCTAGTAGTGTCCGAATCTGTCATAGATTTGGATGACGAAATAGCCACTGAACCGGAAATCATCGAACCCTGCAACGAATATAAGGACCATTTCTTCAATCTCTTCATCACAACTAGAGCACCTTTGCTTACCTTCAAAATTTCACTTTCAGCGGAAAACTTGTAACCCTTGTCGTCTAGTGCACCTAAAGAGATGAGATTCTTCTTCAAGTCAGGTACGTGCCTGACTTCAGCCTGTAAGTACCATAGTGCTCGAGTAGCAAGACTCACGGTGAAAGCGGAAGCGATTTTTTTTAAAACGACCTATACCCTAGAATCGATTCCAAACACTAACTAGATTACTAAACATATAAGGTTAAGATGCCTAGATACTTTTGTAGAATGTCCGTGCAATTGCGGAAGACTACTACACTGCTCCATGGACTCTAACTTGGCTCTGAAGTCGTCGGGAACGAGCTTGATCGCCGGTTTTCATTGTCGAAGATGATCCACCCAAGGGAGTTCGAAACAGGTTTTAGCTTCACACCCAAAAATCAAGCAAAGCAACTCACAAACAAAACTTACTAAAAATTGTTTATGAGATTGATGTAGTGATGGTAATCTCAAGTTTCTCTCTTTTCATTTTTTCCTCTAAAAATGGGAGCTCCAAGATCAAAAGAGAAGAAGAAAAGAAGAAGAAGAAGAAATGAGTGTATGAATAAATCAATAGCCGTTTTTTTCTCTTCTCTTGATCTTATCATATTGTGTAAACTCAAAGTATGAGTCACACCATGACTCATGACATGAGTCACACCATGACTCATGACATGAGTCATGAACCTAGACTTATCTCTAAGGTTCCATGTATAGAAGAAAAAGACGTGTGTATCAATACGCAAACATGCATACATACATACATATATACATATACATATACATATATATAAACCAAGTATGTATCGAAATACATGTATTTGTATTCTTATCAAAATACGAATATCGTATTCATATAAAAATACAAATACCCATATTTGTATAAAGATAAAAATACCCATATTCATATTAAGATACAAATATCTGTATTTATACAAATAGTCGGATTCGCATAAATACTGTATTTGTGTCAAAATACAAATACCGTATTCGCATAAAAATACGAATACCAAAAGAGAGATAACGAGAGATATATAATACTAGCTCACAATGATCCGGCTATTTTTCAAACCTGCCAGTATTATCAAAACGCCTGATTAAAGTATGTACACTAAATACATGTATTTAATCGAACCTGAGGGCGTATCAAAATACGTACGTACTAAATCATTTCAGCTGAACCGGGAAACCCTATGTGTGGAACATTAAAGACTCGACAATACGCTGGCAGTGGGTTTAACCACAAGCACGTCAGCGACACTAGCTGTACGTAACGGCTACATATGTATTGAACGAAAGGAAGGCCAACGAGCAAACCCATCCGTATTCCTACAGAGTCTATATGTGACAATCTCTATGTAGGGTTCCTAGGCACTCTTGTGAAGGTTCATAAAGCATCAATCATGCCCAAATAAAATTTTAGATGTGCCGAACAACCCAAAGACGGGATCTTTGCTAGATTATTAGGGTTTAACATGCAAGATAACATCTTTAAACCTAAGTGTGAGGGATTACAATCTTTGTAGTCCGCTCCTTCGCTTCACAAGCTCCGAGTAGAAGTCCCTTCGCCGTGATCCATGATCTACCGGACTCAAGAGAGGCTCCACGACTCGAACGATCCATGATAGCTTGTCGTATTCCTTTTCTCCGATGATCTACGTCGAAGTTGCAATAGCTCAAGTTTTCTCTCACTCTAATGAGGTGAACACCCTAATCTAATGGGCTAGATTAGATGAGGATGATGGAGTAGTATTTATGCTTTCTTTTTATATCATTTTCTCACAATAACTCATCACAATAGAAAACTCAAGTGAACTCTCTCTCAAACTCAAGAGAGAAGAAGATGAAGAATGAAAAAAATAATCCTTTTGTGATGAATAGTAGATTAGAGTATATGATTGATTATAGAACCGTGGTCAAGGATGAGAGGCTAAAACTTTGTAGAGAATAAACTAGAGTTAGGGTTTGGTTAGGTTAAGGATAAGGATCAACCATAATATCTTAACCAAGACAAAAGAGAATCCTTCTAGAATGAACAAGAATGAGCTAACCCTAATCAAACCCTAATCCCTTTTTATCATCCTTAAATATGTTTCATAATAAATCATATCATGTCACAATAATATATATCACATATATATTATATATTTGCAAAAAAAGAAAATAATACAATTAACATATATCGCATATATATCAATGTATTAATCCGGTGAGAAAATGAAATAATAAAGCGAGCCAATATTAGATAATGTAATACAATATATCATATATATCATTATACATTAAATCATCGAATCAACACTTGATCCGACGATCCGGCTATATCGAATATAACCGACTAATATATCATGTACCGATTCATCGAATCAACACTTGATTCGATGTCCCGGTTCATATCTAAATATCGCGAGAATATAATACGGTATCTCATATCGCATTATCCTCGGTCCTGCACATATCACATATGTGCCTCTACTCCGTTTTGCCTGAGCCAAGAAACCTCTGTGTAGGACTCTAAAGAATCGTCAATACGCCGGTAGCAGGTGATGATCATATCAAACACCCACAAGCTGCAAGCGGTCAGCTAAACGTAACAGCCACCCAGGTATTGAGCGATCAGAAGATCAACAAGCTAGCCTGTCCGTTCTCCTGTGAATCCAATCAGTAACACTCCCGTACAGTCCGGTCTGTTCGTCTGATATGTCGCTTATCAAGTCTAGGGTGGTATACGTCAGACCCCAGTAACCGATAAGTCGTATCGATGTGAGACTCATAACAGGTCGAGAAACTACTAGTAACACTTACCAGTATATCTCTATATCAGCCCTGGCCAGGGACTTCCAGTTATAGCCAATCGAACACAGCACAACATCAACTCCCTATACCGGGAGAGACGAATCCCCTCCTATCGCTCATTGCCTCCATGTGATTCGGGACTGTACCCAAAAGCCACCGTTTTGCATGCCCTCTTGGACGTGGTAAGGTGGAAATCAAAGCACAGTGGGAATCACACAAGACTCTAAGACGATCTCGGGTCTACAGACTACCCTGTACCAGTGTCACCGGAGAACTGCCATCTGACGTGTGGTATATCACCATCTGGGAGTTCTCGGAGAGTCCGTCCAGTGTACCCAGTCTCCACTGAGCACCCGTACACCATCTCTGATGTCAAACACCGATTGATATGGGATCATCCATCGCCCATCATATGGGTCAAGATGCGTATACGCTAGTCTACTCTGGTGTATCGATGCCCTGTCTCGATATACCCTCGACTAGGAACAGTTATAGGATGTACTCATCGACTACTATAGCCCTACTAGTATGATCTCATCATAGTCCCAGTAGTCGAGTACAGATCCTAAGGGCTTTATCAACATGTGAGAGTAAGACAGTATCAACATGTTAAGATAAAGTGAAACTAAATAGCATACTATCATGACGAGCAAGAAAGTCCTCTCTGTATATATCCAAGCATCTATCATAATATACATCATATGTACAACAATGGCCTCTAGGGCATATACATAACTAACACTCTATACAGTTCGGTCTCTTCGCCTAAGAGTATCGCATACCGGGTTTAACGGGTGGATAAAATTAGACTCCTAATAACGCGATAAGTCATGTCGGTATAAAGCTCATCACCTACCGAGAAATTACTGATCTACAATCAATAAATCTCATCGACCCTGGCCAGGGATTTATGGTGATAGCCAACCGAATACAGTGCGACATTGACTCCCTATACCGGGAGAGATGAATCCCTGACGATCGCTCACTGCCTCTATGTGTCTTGGGACTGTACCCAACTAAAACCTGTTTGCATGACTCGGTAGAGCCGTGGTAGGATAGTAATCAAAGTACAGTGAGAACTCACACGAGATAAATGATGATCTTAGGTCAACAGACTATTTGTACTCATGTCACCTGAGAACTGCTATCTGACGATAGGGATAGTACCATCTAGCATGTTCCCGGCAAGTCCGTCCAGTGTAACTCATAACCCAATAAGCACCTGTATACTATCTTTGGTGACTAACTGACAACAATGGCTGTGAGACCGGCCATCGCCATTCGCCGGGGCCAAGAAACGTATACACTAGTCTATTCTACCTGGTCTTGATATTCCCATGACTAGGGGCATTTAAGGATTTTCTTACAGACTACCCAGTTCTTACAAGTATGATCGCCACAATAACCCTGGTAGTCAAGCAAGAATCCTATGGGCTCTATCAACACGTAATAGTGATCTGTAATACCACATAATACACGTACATGATGATAGAGATGAACCAGATAGCATACTATCATCTCTAGTAAGACTGTTCTACCTATATAGGTCCTCCCTTAATCATCATAATCGCCTGCCTGCGATTACAATAATTGCCTTGAGGGCACTACAACCAACAATCTCCCACTTGCACTTAAGGCTAATTATTGCGGTGTCGCATACTCACAGCCCATGTGATATCGAACACCCAACTTCTCTACTAATCAGTTTCGCAAATCATGTTAGCGAAACTATCACGTTTGACAAATAGCCTAAGTGGGTGGATCCGCTAAAATGCTTCTAACTATCTCTCTCTATATCTCAACTTCGCGGAGATTATCTATCTCTCGAACTGAGTGATACCCTGCCTCAGAATTTGTCTGGATATCTGATGGGACCAAGCTTATAAATGAACAACTTTATCCAACAAACTTCTCGGGGTGTATCTTCTATTGAGTTAGCATCATGCGCCATTTCTACCTCAGTATCCACTAGGAAACCTTTCCAATATACTGCCCCTCAAAAGAGGATAAACTTATAACTCTGACAACCATTTTGTCATCAAGGTCACCTTGGAAGCCAAAACTGCTAATCGCTTTCTGAAGGAGGCTACCATTACCATACCCTAAGAACATCCTGATACGTTCTTCACTGCTTCCCTTTGTTTCTCCAGGATTAATATTTGCTTACTACACAAAGTGTAAAAGCAATTTCTGGTCTGGTACTTTACGTTGCATGATTGACCCAATTGGCAAAGTAATTGGTATGTCATTCATGTGAGCCCTTTTTTTTTTATTATTCCAGAAGACATCTCTTTAGAGAGGGTGACTCCATCACTTATGGGTACACCACCACGCCAGGAGTCCTCCGTTCTAAAATCTTGTAGAATGGTGTCCAAATACCCAAATTAGGATACTTCCCAAATCTAGATCTAACAACATAGATCTAGTCACTAGAATCCCCGATATATAATCCAGATCCTATGTGGAGAAACCTTTGTGACAACCACAGTTTAACCAATTGTAGTATAGGAACATCGTGTCCTATTAGGAGTATGTCATCCAAATACCTGGACATCTACTCCCTACACCCTTCTTACCAAGTTCATCTGTTATCTTGATGAAGTCAAACACCTTGACTGTCACATCAAAACAGATGATCCACCTCCGCAATGCCCACTTTAGTTTATAAATAGATATAAGAAACTTGCATACCTTTCGCTGCTCCCATTGACTAAGACAACACTCTGGCAGAGTCATATATACGTGCACTTCTAAATTCTCATTTAGAAAGATGTTATAGTCATCCACCTGCCAGATCTCATAGTCATGAATACAGCAGTGGCAAGTCATATCCATATGGACTTCAGCACAGACATTGAAGAAAAAGTTTTATCACAATACATACTGGGTATTTTGTTGGATATATGTATGCCCTAGATGCCATTATATGCATAGTGGATGCTTGGACATGTATATATGTATATAGATGACTTTCTTGCTCGACATGATAGTATGCTATCAGGTTTACTTTATCTTGACATGTTCATTTGATCATGCATCTTATTCATTTGGTACATGTTGATAAAGCCCATAGGATATTTGCTTGACCACTGCGACTATGATGTAGATCATACTAGTGGGACACGTGTAGTTTATAAGCATATCCTTTAAATGTTCCTAGTCATGTGTGTATCGAGACGGGGCATCGATATTCCAGAGTAGACTAGCGTATACCGTTTTTGTCCTATATGATGGACGATGGATGATCCCATATCCATCTGGTGTGCTGACACAAAAGATTGTATGCGGGTGCTCAGTGGAGACTGGGTACACTGAACGGACTCGCCGAGAACTCCTATGTGGTATTATAGCTATCGTTGGACAGCAGTTCTCAGGTGACACTGGTACAGGTTAGTCTGTAGACCCAAGATCATCATAGAGTCTTATGTGTCCTCTCACTGTACTTTGATCTCCACCCTACCACGGCTCTACTGAGTCATGCAAACAAGTAGACTTTGGGTACAATCCCGAGGCACATGGAGGCAATGAGCGATAAGAGGGGTTTCTTCTCTTCCGGTATTGGGGGGTTGATGTTGTGCTATGCTCGATTGGCTATAACAGGAAGTTCCTGTCCAGGGCTGCTGAGATTTACTGATAAGTGTTATCAGTAGTTTCTCGATCTGTTATGAGCCATACACAAGCATGACTTATTGAGTTATTAGGGTCGACGATACCATCCCTAGACTCGATATGCAACATATCTGACGAAGAGACCGGACTGTACGGTAAGTGTTTCCAGTTGGCTCGACGGGAGTTTTGACAGCTTCACTGGTTTTGTTCTGATCGCTCAATACCCGGGTGGACGTTACGTTTAACTGACCGCTTGCGGCTTGTGGGTGTTTAATATGATCATCACGTACTGCCGGCGTATTGACGAGTCTTAGAGTCCCACACAGGAGTTTCCTAGCTCAGGCGAAAAGATGTGGTGTTCATATGAGATATGTGTGTGGACCCGATTAAATACGTATATGTGATACCATATATTAATCGGGCGTTTTTCTATTGGTCGGGTCGTATGTGATATGGCCGGTTATTGATTTATCATTTGACTTTTAGATTAATTCTTTATTAAACCCCTTTCTTTGTTAATGTATGCACATGATGATGTGCATGGACACATACATACATACATTGTATCATGGTTGTTGATACAATGGATGGTGGCAATGCAAGACTCACATGGTTGTGTGTGTGTGTATATATATATATATATATATATATATATATATATTATTGAGTTAAAGAAGAGATAATTCACTCATGGTTAATGTTTATCTCCTTTTGACTAAACTTGACCTAACTTTTAACCTTGAGTTAATTTTCTTTTGGCTTTTTAACTCAATTGTAAATATCTAGATATTTACTAACCATGGTTTGAGGAGAGAATGTTTTAATATTGATTATTCATTCTTATCTCTGTTCACCGCCGAAAACCGGGAAGACGCGATAAACGTCTTTCCTGAATTTGGGGGCAGATGCTAATAGGTGCTATCCGTCCACCTCTCTGAAGATGACAAGTTGATTTATGGAACCATGTATCGAAGGTTTAAACGAATGTGGCCGATGTAGCAGACTTCGTCAGATTCCCCCTCGTTTGAGGGGTTTTTGATTGTGGGGATGCTCTTCCCTACAAGCGCAAGCCCCTGCAGTTAATTACGCTACCGCATCGCGGTAATAACTTTCTCCTTCTCCAGATGGTCACTTCGTGTCGTGGGTGTTTCTTTTGTTTGTGGTTGCCCGTGGATTGTATACGGAGACTAATTTATGTTGTCGCTCGTAGGGCGTGGATTAGTCCAAATCCGTATTTTCTTAGATTTGGGTTTGGGGTTTGGGTTTAAGGATACGTTAGCCTCATTTGAGACTAAGATCAACTTAAACGTTAGTTAAGGATACATTAGTCTAATGTTTAGACTAAGATCAACTTAACGGGATCGTTTAGATCCAACAAAAGAGCATTTGGACTCTATTATTTAGTTTAGGGACATTATGGTCGATTAGTTTAAGGAAATTACGGTCCAACGTTAGTTTAAGGACATTACGGTCCAGGTTAAGGACATCGTAGTCCATGAGTTTACGGACCCCACAGTCCGTGAAATGTGTGGTTGTCGGGACTCGTCACCTCTCTGAAGATGTTGAAGGATTACAACGACAGATATCAGAGGAGTAAAGAGATGTACCCTTGAACCGGTGTGAATTGGTTGAAAGATCTATAGTCCAATTTAGAACTAAGATCTGTTAAATATTTATGAGCAGACGTGCTCAATTAAATATAATTTGAGGACTTATGGCCAATCTTGGGCTAAGTGAATGTTTAACATTTTTATTGTTCTGGCTATTGAGCCTTTATTTGGGGTTGGCCCTTTTAATAATGCTGAGCATTAGATCTTGACATTTTTTTGTCTTGTATTGAATGCAGAACATTCATCAGAGCTCTGGCTCATTAAAGAACAATTTGTGTTCTATCAGCGCAACCTATGATGCGCTAGGCGCTTTGCGCCGATCAAAAAGTGCAGTGCGCTTCTGCCAAGTGGCACGCATGTAAGGGATACATGTCATGTTCTGCGCTAGGCGCCAGATGATGAGCGCAGTGCGCTAGTTTATGAGTGCTGAACGCTAATTTATGAGCGTATTGAGCTAGTTTAGTGGCGCACACGTGAATGACACGTGGCGCGCTTGGCGCTGAGCGCCAGCCCATGAGCGCAGTGCGCTATTTCAGAAGCGCAAAGCGCAAGTTGCATACGTGGTTGACACGTGGCGCATTTTTGGTGCTGAGCACCAGTCCAAGGAGTGCAGAAGCGCTGTTCAAGAGTGCAAGGCACATTTCAATAGCGCAAAGCGCATTTCAATAGCGCAAAGCGCATTTGATCAAATTTATAATCTGTGAACAAATTTATGTTCTTTTAAAAGAGGCTTTGCTTCAAGATTCAAGAACAACAGTTCTTATTTTTTTTGAAGGGGCTTTGCCTCTGTAGATCAATGATCTGTGAATTAAGTAAATACTTCTTTTGTTTTTATGATGAGATCTTTTGATTTATTTTTATAAAAGACTTTGGTCTTTGTAGATCTATGATCTTTTGAGAAGATAATTCTTCTTTTTATGAGATGATTTCATCTCTGTGTTCAAGAGTCATTCTTTTTACCTTGAAGCAATGATCTTCTTTCAAGAGCTTGCTCTTCTTTCTTTGAATTTTCTCAAAGTTTATGGATTTTTTTTCTCTTTATGACTTGAAGTCTTGGGGCCTTTATATAGGGCAAATTGATTTGTTAAATCAGTTAAAGAGATCTTTCTCTGATTGATTTGGGGATGTTTCCCCACCATTGGATCTTTGATCCTAGGGTTTCTGTTTTACAGAAGGCAATCTTCTTATTTTTAACAAGATTGGAAAGATCTTTCCATAACAGAATTTTAATTCTGATTAATTAATGATTTATCATTATTATTAGATCTTTTGATCTAACGGTGGGAAATTTTATAATTCCAGCGCTGGCGCACCCGTGCTTTGCACGTGGTGTGTTGCTCAGAGCGTAGTGCACTTTGTGCTAGCGCACCTACGTTTGACACGTGGCGCGCAGCGCAGAGCGCAGCTCAGCCTGCGTTAGCGCACCCGTGCTTGACACGTGGCGCACAGCGCGCCTAGCGCTAGCGCACACATGGTGCACTGCCTAGGGCGCAGCGCACCTGGCGCTAGCGCATCCGTGTTTGACACGTGGCACGTAGCGCGCCTAGCGCTGGATCTGAAGTGTTGCTTCAATTTTTGAATTTTAAATTTCAAAACAGAGCTTTGCTCTGATTGGGGATGCACTGCCTAGGGCACAACGCACCTGGCGCTAGCGAATCCGTGTTTGACACGTGGCGCACAGCGCGCCTAGCGCTGGATCTGAAGCGTTGCTTCAATTTTTGAATTTTAAATTTCAAAACAGAGCTTTGCTCTGATTGGGGGAAACAAATGCCCCCCACCATTGTGCTCACGTGGCGCACACGTGAGTGCAGCGTGTAAGTCTACGGTAGCGCCCCGGCCGTCTTTCCGAGGCCAAAATGCGGAAACGAAAACTTTTTCAAAACTTGAAACCGGCGCTATCGTATGCTTAAAAAAAACTGGATCGAACCATTAACCTATAACTAGCAACTAGAGAAAGGATAGAAATGCTATACCGATCGATCCGTGTCCTTCGGTCTTTGGCCACCATCCTAAGCTCCTCGCGGCATCTCCGGTCTCGATCTCTTCGTCGGAAAGGGCACCACATCATCGATTCCTTTTACGGGCTCCGGCTTCATCCAAAGCAACTCGGGCACGAAGTGTGCTAGCCGACGTGTCCAAGGTGATGTAGAGAATGTTTGTGATCACTTTGTCTCTTGCATCCATGACATGGATAGAGGTTGAAGGTGTTGCCATTGATGAAGATTATGAGCTAGAGAAGAAAGAGGAAGAAGAAGAAGTTTTTCTCTTTCTTTTCTTTTGTGATGGAATGATAAAATGAGAGTGAGTTCTCATGAAAATAATACAAGACCAACCACTTCATGGCATCCCATCTCTCTCTCTTCTTATCATATCATCACAAATCTATCAAATAATGTGACACATGCACAAAGAAAGAGACCATGAGTCACCACTTGTGCATGTGTCACAATTAATGCTCCAAATGATGATATTTAGCTCATAATTTCCATTTACAAACATTAATCCAAATGTTTGCAACAATAAAAAGATACGGCAACATCTAAAGTAAACTCGTGACGGATCACAAGGATACCCCTCACCTGTATATACATACCAGCACCCGCATTTCGACTGAATGCGAATGCGATGAGACTAAAGTAATCCAACAAATCTAATACTAGGATCCGGCTTAAACCAAAGCCCACTAGTATGATCCGCCCGATCATGATCCGTGCAGTACTGCACGTATATGATCGGACTCTGCCATATATCATACGGCCTCTACATCGTTTCGCCCGAAACTTGAGAAACTGTCTGTGGGGGACTCTAAAGACCCGTCAATACATTGGCTATGGATTTAACCACTAGCACGTCAGTGGTGTAGGGTGTTTTTCGTCACCCCATTGAGATGGGAATACGCGCGCGCTTGTCAGGCGCATTACAGATTCCCCCTGCCTAGGGTAGGCCGGGGTTTAATGATTGTGGGGATCCGAATCTTTGGCAGCCGCGGACTAAGCTGCCATTAATTACCCCTCGCATTTGGAGCGAGGGAACCTCTGATTGACGGGTTAAACTGGTCATGTGAACTCAATGTGCAGTGTTGTGTTTTGAAGGGGTTTTGGATATATCGGGGGCCACGCAGAGTTTTTACGAGAGTCCTGCTACCCGGATAGCGGGCTGGGGGTCAAGGGGGCTAGCAGCCCCTTTGCGGGGTGCGGGGCAGCGCCTCGTCCCAAAATTTTTTTGGGAGGGAGAGTGTTGTAGAGTATGTGTGTGTGTGTGTATATTAATATATACATTTATATAAAAAAAAAAGAAAGGGAAAGGGCATCCAAAGGATGTATGGGGTCAGCGCCTTGAGCGCTGTGCGCTTGAGCTCAAGCGCGCCATGTGTCGACACGTGGGTGCTTTTCTCTTGAGCGCAGGGCGCTGGAGTGCAAGCGCGCCACGTGTTGACGTGTGGGCGCTTTGCGCTTAAGCGCTTGGTGCTTGAGCGCAAGCGCGCCATGTGTCGGCACGTGGGCGTTTTGCGCTTGAGCACAGGGCGTTGGAGCGCAAGCGCGCCACGTGTCGGCATATGGGCGCTTTGCGCTTGCGCTGGGCGCTTGAGCGCAAGTGCGCCACGTGTCGGCACGTGGGCGCTTTGCGCTTGAGCGCTGGAACGCAAACGCGCCACGTGTCGGCACGTGGGCGCTTTGCGCTTGAGCGCAGGGCGCTCGAGCGCCAGCGCTCCACGTGTCAGCACGTGGGCGCTCTGCGCTCGAGCGCTAGCGCGCCACGTGTCGGCACGTGGGCGCTTGGGCGCCGGCGAGAAAAAAGGGGCTTTTAGTCCCAGAACCAGAAGCTATGCTTCAAAAGGAAATATTATATATATATATGGAGTTAAACTCCTAGGATGTTTTGAAGCTGATGAAGGGCTTCTCCCCTTGAGCCCTAGTTCTTCCCCAAAGTGGGGCTTCTGGAGATAGGTCTCCTTCTTCTTCCTTTGTTGGCCGGATCTTGAAGATCAAGAGATGTGAGATCTAAAAATCTCTCCTTTCTGAGATCTGATGGCAGATCTGAGTTTTCCTTTGTGGGTTTTGTCGTGGAAAACTACTTAGTTTTGGAAAAGAAAAAGTAAAACTCTTGATTTAATTCAAAAGAATTGAGAAGGTTTAGAACCTTGGAGAAGGAGCAGAAGGCACAAAGAACCCTATTTTTAGGGGAATGAAAAAGTATTTTTTTATTCATCATCATGTTGCCTTTTATAGGCTTACATATTTACATATAGCCCCTTGGGCTTTTCAAAATGGCATTTTGCCTATCCCATGGCTCATGTGCCATTTCTTTTTGCACATAAGCCATGGGCTTAGAAAAATTTGGCTTTATGCCCATTTTATTTACATTCATGCATAAAAAATTGTTGGAGATAGTGCCCTCAGAGTAAATTATTGGATCACAGGCACGTGATTGCAATGATTGAGGGAGGACTTGTCCCAGTAGGACAGTCTTACTCAAGATGATAGTATGCTATCTGGTTTATCTTTATCATCGTGTACTGCTTTAGGTGACCTTACGAGTCGCTATTGCACGTTGATAGAGCCCCTAGGATTCTTGCTTGACTACCAGCAGTATGAGGGCGATCATATACGTGGGAGCTGGGGTCTATAAGCACATCCTTAAAAGGTCCCTAGTCGTGGGAGTTTCGAGACAGGGCATCGATTCTCCAGAGTAGACTAGTGTATACAGTCGAGACCCTCACGAGGGGCGGTGGCCGGTCTCACAAGCCACTGGTGTCAGTTGGTTCACCTAAGATGTATACAGGTGCTCATTGGGTTATGAGTACACCGGACAGGACTCGCCGGGAACCTGCTAGTTGGTATTATACCTGACGTCAGATAGCAGTTCCCTGGTGACATGTGTACAGGTTAGTTCATCGACCTTAGATCATCATTTGTCTTGTGTGATTTCCCACTGTGCTTTGATTACTACCCTACCACGCTCAAAGGAGACGTGCAAACAGGTTTTAGTTGGGTACAGTCCCGAGCCACATGGAGGCAGTGAGCGGATCTGCAGGGGTTCGTCTCTCCCGGTATTGGGGGTGAGGTCGCGCTGTGTCTAGGAGAGCCAGAACATGAAAAGTCCTTGGCCAAGGCAGGAGATTTGCTGGTAGGTATTCCAGTAGTATCTCAGGGTGTTCTGGGCTACACTCCGACACGACTTGTACCGCTTTTGGGGGTCTGACTTTTACCAACCCCCTAGGCCCGCCATGTGATGCTCATAGACGAACGGACCGGACTGTACGGATATTGTCACTGACAGGCTCAGTAGGGTGTCAGGATGAGTTCGCTTATCGACGTCCCTTTTGGTCAGTAGCTGGTGGCCCGTCACGTATGGCTTATACCTCTGACGTGCTAGTGGTTAAATCCACAGCCATAGTATTGACGAGTCTTTAGAGTCCACCACACACAGTTGCTCAGGTTTCGGGCGAAACGCTGTAGAGGCCGTATGGAGATATGGCAGGGTTCGATCATATACGTGCGGTATTGCACGGATCGTAATCGGACGGTTTTTACTAGCCGGCTTTGGCTTAAGCCGGATCCTAGTATTAGATAGTGTAGATTCTGTCTCTTTGCATTTGTGTTCAGTGGGAATACAAATGCGGGCATGTATATGCAGTAGTGGGGTTTTCCTGTAATTTATTACGGGATCAGTTTTCTGAAATTGCCAGTTTGCATTCCGTTCCGGCCGGTTTTCCTTTGTTCTTTCGCGGCCGGACTTTCCGTTGGAGGGGGTTATTTGCATGAGTGCAAATAACTTATTTGTGGAGGGCTTTCTTGCATATGTGTGGCTTCTATCATCATGAGATTCCTTTTGGTTCAACTCATAGCATTTATTGTGATGTTTTGGTGAAAGGATTGAAATGGGAAATGAGAGTGACTTTAATCTTGGATTATCTTTTCTTTTCCTTCTTGAATTATTGATTTATTCCCCACTTGGAAATTGAGAGGCCGGCCACATGATATGTGGGAGAGAGAGAGGTTCGTTTGAGGGGTGATTTTCTCATCTCATTCTTTGAAAAATTGAGAGCTCTATTTTCTTTCTCAAAAAGTTCATTCTCCATAGTTCTTTTCTCCTCCACATCCATGGCAACTTCACTACTCCAAAGAGACATGGTTTCTACACTTGCCTATAGCATCCCTTGGACGCGTCGGCTAGCCAACTTCGCTCCTGAGTTTCCTCGGTCCAGAGGTGGGAGCCCGTAAAAGTATTCGGCTACGTGGTGCCCTTTTCCGACGAGGACGTGACGGACGGAGATTCCGCGGGAGATCGGAGTGGAGACGAAGATCGAAGGACACGGATCGCTTGGTATACTTCTCTACTCTTATTTTAGTTTGCTAGTTGCTAGGTTAATGG
Organism: Agapanthus africanus; assembly: GCA_030015575.1. Lineage (NCBI taxonomy): Eukaryota > Viridiplantae > Streptophyta > Magnoliopsida > Asparagales > Amaryllidaceae > Agapanthus > Agapanthus africanus. The sequence continues at coordinate 187,806,628 of CM057341.1, forward strand.
CCCGATCCGGGATAAAAGTGCGCGGTGGTGCCGGTTTGCTAGTTTGCAAAGTTTTTGTTTCCGCGTTTCCGGCATCGGATCGACGGCCGGGGCGCCGCCGCGGACTTACATTGGTATCAGAGCCACGCCATTAACCATGCCTGGCTTGCTCTAGTATGTTTAAAACCTGATCGAACAAAAATTGCAAAAACCGTATTTTCAGTGCACTGGTTTCTGTCGAATTTTTTTTAGCTCCAAATTTTTTTTAGGTTGTTGCAGAATACTGTGCATGGAAATCTAAGCAATCTGTGAAAGTTTGGTCGCGAGATCTCACCATAACGCCGCGGAACCGCGGCCAAACCCATGCTTAGGCCGCGGTTCCGCCGCTCTTTTAATTGTTCAGTGTGCCAAATTTTTCCAGAGGGCTTTAGACTTGGAAATAGGGGTTTTGGGATATTATTTTTTGGCCCATATTTTCTGTAAGTGCTACAGTAGTGCTTGGGGCCCACTTCGGTGAATTTGTTCGATCGGATATTTTAAACATGCTAGTTCACAGTATTTACATTATATCTGCGACCGTGAATGTCACTTGATCGGTAAATCCTGTCTAACTGCTATAGCCCGGTTAGACGGATTTGCGAACGCGACATTCAAGTTGATGTTCTGTGTTGTGCTGTGATGTTGCGGATCGGTCGTGGGGGATAGCCTGGATGCAATATTAGTACAGTTTTATTTTATATGTACATTTGATATTGCGGGGCGAGCGTCCGACATGTGGACTGCCGTCACTGCCTGTTTGTATTATTCTTTTGGGGCACGACCGGGTCGAGGTCGATGTACCCGTTGTATGTATATTTTACTTTCTGTACTAGGATTACCCCGCGGAGGGGTGCACGGATAGCCGGATTCTAGAGGGCAACGGGCCCACATCTCATGGCTTTGAGACGGAGGGGGCTTTACTCTAGAATTGGCGGGCTATTCACCGCACTTGTAGGGGGTATAGGTTGACCCAGGAGGGGTGCCCAAGTTACCGGATTCCGTGAAGTGCTGGGTGGTCCATTCACGTTGCTGAAGGGGGCTGCCTCGCTTCAGGTTTTGGCGGGTAACTTGCCGCGCCCGTAGGGGTCTAGGATTTCATTGCACAGGCTATCCACACGACCAGGGGAACGTCGGGTTTCAGTAGCGGCTCTGTAAAACCCGGGGATCCCAGATATCTGTATTATTCTGTGATGCTGTACATTTCTGTGATGTTGCATTTTTTTTCACGCCTTGAGCGAAAATTATATATTATATATATACTAGTAGATGTTGTATATGTTTTGCATCCGCGCTAGTCCAGTCCCCGCTCTGTCGTTAGTTAAGTAACCTAACGGGTGATGACGGGACCCAGTGGTGAATGCGGATGGCATATACGTACATCATTATTTTCGTTCTTTTGTGGTGTGATCAATTGATGGGACTGCGTTGATTCAGATCAACGCAAGCTAAACAAACCTATTCTGATGTTGTTGGAACATTTTTCAAAAAGCTGTTATTGCAAGGATGTTCACTTTTGTTTTGCACAGTGGTATTCAGTTGGAATATCCTGCTCCTCAGTCGACGAAGCAAGGGCCGAGATCCCTTCACCGGGAGTGACCCCTTGGAAAAAAGTTTGTGTCAGGGCAGTAACTTCACTATAGCTGTTTACTTTTGCTTTGCATCGTGGTATTCAGTTGGAATATCCTGCACCCCATTCTACGGGGAAAGAGCCGAGATCCCTTCACCGGGAGTGACCTCTTTAGCAAAGGTTTTCATCACTATATTTTTTAAAAGCTATCCGGTTCCTTCAATGATATCAAGTTCATTACGTTAAAGGTTTTCGCTAGAAACCATTCGTATCCCTCCGTCGTTTCATATGAATGGTCAATAGTATTCAAGCTGTGTATGTTGGCCAAAGTCAAGGCACAGTGATTGGTAGCTATTGGGTATTCATATGCAGCATAGATATATGCGTTGGTTTGGGACAGTTGTACTACTATTTTGGCCTTCGTCAAGGGTATGTACGGGTGGGTTCAAATTAACCTGGATAATGACGGGTAGAACTTGACATGTGACTTATGATATGTTGGCCAAAGTCAAGATCATAAGAGCATGAGGCAAAAATCCATATCGGGAGTTTCTAAAGAAACTGAAACTTGCCAGATATGCGCATACCTTCTGGAGTGTGATAACGTGAGCGGATTCCGTCACGTTATCATGCGATGATAGTTGGATCCCGATTCCCACTGATGAGTTGGTTTACTCCTCGGCTGATCCCGGCTAATTCTTCTTTCAGGTTTGGGGAAGAATTTGACGTTACAGTGGGAGGTTTCCAGATTAGATAAAGTGATAACCATTCTGATCTAGGCTAGAGTGCACGCTGAGTGTTTCTTTTCTCTCTCTTTGGCAGCGACCATTGACCCGACCCTAGACTATGACTCAGTGACCAAGTTGACCGAACCTTCTTAACACTGGCTTTTGGATTGTCAGAGTTGCAGACCTCATTGCCATTCCTACTTTTACCCTTTTCTCCAGGACACCCCGTATTACTATGAACGTCCACTTCCATTGGACAAAACCATCGTATGGTTATATACGAACTCGAAGGAATTCGAGGATGGTTTCCGGTTCTGGAGAAAACGAATAGGACTATTCAGTTGTCTTTTTCTTTTACCTTCTCTCAGGTTGCGAGTACTCCTTGGTTTAGGAGATAGTACACCTATTACGCAAATTGGATAGTCTCCTTCCAAACCTGAGGCTGGTGCCGAACGGTAGGGAATGATGAAAACCAATTAGCCTAAACGGTGTGCATAAGGTATTAAGTTAAGACAAAGAAAGGGATTAGTAAGAGGGCAAAGTAAATTGCGACTGATATTCACGACCAAACCAAGTATTTCTTCGCCAATCCTAAATCACCTTTGTATTTCTCCAAGACACTCCGTATCACTACGAAGATCCCAAGTTTATTGGATAATCCATCGTATGGTTATATACGAACTCGAAAGGAACTTGTTCCAGTTCGGTGATGGATCCTGGTTCAGGAGAAATAGGAATAAGGTTCATTCGGTTGTCTTTTATCTTCACCTTCTCTCGCATTGCAAGTGCTCCTAGGATTAGGACAGTACACCCAATATGCTTATTGGATAGTCTTCTTCCAAACCATAGGCTGGTGCCGAACGGTAGGGAAGGAAGAAAACCATTTGGCCTAAAGGGGTGTGCAGAAGGTAATGACTAAAGACATATAAAGGGATTTGGAGAAGTGGCAAAGAATTATACGGTTACAGTTGTGAATCTGAATAATGGAAGAGGCATTACTAGGAATACCCGGATACCCCATCGAAACATTTCAATGTTTTAGTTTCACTGTGTACTGTTAAAAGAGAACTGATTTCCCAATTAGACACTTGCTCCAGGGTATGTATTTACCAGGTATGATTCTCACATCTGTATGGTTTTACAGATGATGAGTGGGAGTAAGTTATTGGGAATTAGTTGATCATCCTCATTATATCGGGATTCGTTGTAATTGGTGATATTTGAGGAAGTCACCTGGGCTGTTTGCCGGTCGGCAAATATTTGGTTTTGAATATCCGTTGTTATGCACCAATTTCAAATTGATATATCTGTACGTCTATTTTTATAGAGTGAGATATTTCTTTTTGAAATTATGTCTATGACATTTACCTATATCTGTGGATGGTTAGGTAAGGAGCATTGAACAGCGGTGTAATTCTTCTTAACCATAAGTACAATTTTCAACCTACGACACACAGTGAATGAGTCATTTAACTCAAGGGACTTATACAGAGTATTGTATATTGTCCAGTGTCCATTAGGACAGAGGGCTTGGTCCTCGTACTATATTCGGTTTACTTATAACTTCTCTAGTTCTTAGACAGGTGTTTCGTAGAAACACAAGGTCGAAGTTTTGAGAAGTTATAGGTATAAGAATAAAGTAGAGAACCAGGTATTGCAAGTATCGGGATTCTTCAAAGTGATCGAAGATGTAGATACTTGTATATGGTATTCAGTTGATAGTAATGGTTAAGAGAACTTGCTTCTCTTTCAGATTACTCATAATTGAAGCATTCCTAAGTTGAGTAACGCTGATCGGCCTCCTTCCATTTAGTAGACATGCACTGGTGACAGCTGCATGATTTGAATCTGGTTCAATTAAATCAGTGCATCTGTTTCTATATTGGATATAGAACAGTTCATATCTTGACATTGTTAAGATACGGGGAGTTGTCCAGCTTATGCTTAAAACCAGACTCTGGATAACTCAATGCACGTTTCTGTAATGGCTGTTTGTAGGTTGACCCGGGCTATGACGAGGGTTGACTTTCTACCATCTGGAAGATCAATAGTGATATTGTTCTTGACTCGCCACAGTTTTAATTAAAAATGGATTTTTTCAGAAAACCGTAGTGGGAGTATGGTAGAACTGGAAGTGATTCCAGAACCGCAAACGATTACTGAAGATTTGATAAGAACCTAAAGATTCAATCTGATTTGACATTCCATTGGCCACTCCGCAGATATGGTGGGTAACCTCAGGCACCCGAGAGGTACTTCGGTATGCTTAAGGACGGTGGCAGGGAGGTTCTTGTTTATCCAGACTTGCCATTGCTGTTGTTCCAGACTGTGAGACCCGGCAGGAGGATGAGTATAGCGTTGTTCTAAACTAGCTTTAGAAGTGTACGTCTATATGACTCTGCCAGAGGGTTGTCGTAGTCAGTTGGAGCAGCGGAAGCATTGGTGGACAGTTGGCTTATGTCTATTTATAGACTAAAGCAGATATAGCGGAGATAGATCGTCTATTTCTGATGTGACAGTCATAGGTTTGACTTCATCAGAATAGGGGATGGATCTGTTAAGATGTTAGAAGGGTGTGATGTCCTGGTATTTGATGACATACACAGAGTAGGAAGTGATATTCCTATACTACGATCGGTTATACTTTGGTCGTCACACAGTGGTTTCTCCACATAGGACTTGGATATTATATCATACATTCTGGTCACTAGATCTTTGGTTTTAGATCTAGATTTTGGTGGTTTCCGAATCAGGGTACTTGGACAACATTCTATGAGTATTTAGAATGGACAACTCCTGGCACGGTAGTATACCTGCAGGTGATGGAATCACCCTCTCTAAAGGTGTCTTACAGACTAAAGGGGAGAGGGATGCGCATGATTGGCAGATCACTTGCTTAGGCAATTGAGTCAATCATAAGATGTCAAGTACCACACCAGATGTTGTTTTTGCAGTAGGTGCAATAAGTTGATATTAATCCAATCCTGGAGAAACAGTCGGAAGCAGTTTTAGAACATAAGTTGATGTTCTAGGGATATGATAACAGCATTCTCCCTCGGGAGACAGTTATCATTCCAGGCTTCCAAGGTGACCTGGATGGCAGAGTGGCTGTCAGAGTTATAGTTTTTCCCTCTGACGAGGGGCAGTATTTTGGACAGGTGGTCCAGGTGGATACTGAGGGAAGGCATGGCGCAGGATACTGATTAAGTTCAGTTGACGATACAGTCTAAGAAGTTTGGATTTGGAGTTCACTTATGAGCTAGGTCCCATCAGATATCCAGACATATTCTAAGACAGGTATTGCTCATTTCGGGAGATGGCTTTCTTCGCGAACTTGAGATAGAGAGAGACATAGAAAGGAACACCAGAGCGGATCCACTCACTGAGGCTATTCCTTGAACGCAATAGTTTCACAAACGAGCTTTGTGAGACTGACTAGTAGAGGAGTTGGGTGTTCGGTATCACACGGGCTGTGAGTATGCGACATCGCAATAATTAGCCTTGAGTGCAAGTGGGAGATTGTTGGAGACAGTGCCCTCAGAGTAAATTATTGGATCACAGGCACGTGATTGCAATGATTGAGGGATGACCTGTCCCAGTAGGACAGTCTTACTCAGGATGATAGTATGCTATCTGGTTTATCTTTATCATCGTGTACTGCTTTAGGTGACCTTACGAGTCGCTATTGCACGTTGATAGAGTCCCTAGGATTCTTGCTTGACTACCAGCAGTATGAGGGCGATCATATACGTGGGAGCTGGGGTCTATAAGCACATCCTTAAAAGGTCCCTAGTCGTGGGAGTTTCGAGACAGGGCATCGATTCTCCAGAGTAGACTAGTGTATACAGTCGAGACCCCAACGAGGGGCGGTGGCCGGTCTCACAAGCCACTGGTGTCAGTTGGTTCACCTAAGATGTATACATGTACTCATTGGGTTATGAGTACACCGGACATGACTCGCTGGGAACCTGCTAGTTGGTATTATACCTGACGTCAGATAGCAGTTCCCTGGTGACATGTGTACAGGTTAGTTCATCGACCTGAGATCGCCATTTTTTTCGTGTGAGTTCTTACTATGCTTTGATTACTACCCTACCACGCTCAAAGGAGACGTGCAAACGGGTTTTAGTTGGGTACAGTCCCGAGCCACATGGAGGCAGTGAGCGGATCTGCAGGGGTTCGTCTCTCCCGGTATTGGGGGTGAGGTCGCGCTGTGTCTAGGAGAGCCAGAACATGAAAAGTCCTTGGCCAAGACAGGAGATTTGCTGGTAGGTATTCCAGTAGTATCTCAAGGTGTTCTGGGCTACACTCCGACACGACTTGTACCTCTTTTGGGGGTCTGACTTTTACCAACCCCCTAGGCCCGCCATGCGATGCTCATAGACGAACGGACCGGACTGTACGGATATTGTCACTGACAGACTCAGTAGGGTGTTAGGATGAGTTCGCTCATCGACGTCCTTTTTGGTCAGTAGCTGGTGGCCCGTCACGTATGGCTTATACCTCTGACGTGCTAGTGGTTAAATCCACCATACACAGTTACTCAGGTTTCGGGCGAAACGCTGTAGAGGCCGTATGGAGATATGGCAGGGTTCGGTCAGATAAGTGCGGTATTGTACGGATCGTAATCGGACGGTTTTTACTAGCCGGCTTTGGCTTAAGCCGGATCCTAGTATTAGATAGTGTAGATTCTGTCTCTTTGCATTTGTGTTCAGTGGGAATACAAATGCGGGCATGTATATGCAGTAGTAGGGTTTTCCTGTAATTTATTACGGGATCAGTTTTCTGAAGTTGCCAGTTTGCATTCCGTTCCGGCCGGTTTTCCTTTGTTCTTTCGCGGCCGGACTTTCCGTTGGAGGGGGTTATTTGCATGAGTGCAAATAACTTATTTGTGGAGGGCTTTCTTGCATATGTGTGGCTTCTATCATCATGAGATTCCTTTTGGTTCAACTCATAGCATTTATTGTGATGTTTTGGTGAAAGGATTGAAATGGGAAATGAGAGTGACTTTAATCTTGGATTATCTTTTCTTTTCCTTCTTGAATTATTGATTTATTCCCCACTTGGAAATTGAGAGGCCGGCCACATGATATGTGGGAGAGAGAGAGGTTCGTTTGAGGGGTGATTTTCTCATCTCATTCTTTGAAAAATTGAGAGCTCTATTTTCTTTCTCAAAAAGTTCATTCTCCATAGTTCTTTTCTCCTCCACATCCATGGCAACATCACTACTCCAAAGAGACATGGTTTCTACACTTGCCTACAGCATCTCTTGGACGCGTCGGCTAGCCAACTTCATGCCCGAGTTGCCTCGGTCCAGAGGTGGGAGCCCGTAAAAGTATTCGGCTACATGGTGCCCTTTTCCGACGAGGACATGACGGGCGGAGATTCTGCGGGAGATCAGAGTGGAGACAAAGACTAAAGGACACGGATCGCTTGGTATACTTCTCTACTCTTATTTTAGTTTGCTAGTTGCTAGGTTAATGGCCCGATCCGGGATAAAAGTGCGCGGTGGTGCCGGTTTGCTAGTTTGCAAAGTTTTTGTTTCCGCTTTTCCGGCATCGGATCGACAAAAATTACATAAAAATGATTTATTACATGATTTTTTTGTTGGCATGGGGAGGCTTGGCCACGGGCTCGGCTTGGGCATGAGCCCGCTTGACTTGGGCTTGGGCCCACCTGGCTTGGGGTTGACCTTGACTTTGACTTGGTCAGCAGGGGTGTAAATTTTTACCCCAACAAAGTGCCCCCCATCAATAAATGCACACCACATATGTGGGTCGTGTGCATGAAATTGATGGATCTTCTTTCGCGTGGATGCGACTTGCTTTGGTTCCCACTTTTTGGGATGCCTTGCCCTTTTAACGACATGGACGGTCGACGCTTGACGCGTCTCCGAAATGGAGTCTCCGTGTTAGTCTTTTTCCTGGCCCGGAGTGATCTGGTTCCTGCTTTGTAGGAAGCCTGCGCTGCCCGTTTTGCGACATGGATGGTCGACGCTCTGATCCAGAGCGATTTGGGTTCCCGATTTGTGGGAAGCCTGCACTGCCCTTTTTGCGACGTAGACGGTCGACGCTCTGATCCGGAGCGATTTGGGTTCCCGATTTGTGGGGAGCCTGCACTGACCTTTTTGCAACATAAACGATCGACGCTCTGATCTGGAGCGATTTGGGTTCCCGATTTGTGGGGGAGCCTGCACTGCCCTTTTTGTGACATGGACGGTCGACGCATGACGCGTCTCCGAGAAGGAGTGTCTGTGGTAGACTTTTCCCTGGCCCGGAGTGATCAGGTTCCTGCTTTGTAGGAAGCCTGCACTGCCCTTTTTGCGACATGGACGGTCGACGCTCTGATCCGGAGCGAATTGGTTCCCGATTTGTGGGAAGCCTGCACTGCCCTTTTTGCGACATAGACGGTCGACGCTCTGATCCGGAGCGATTTAGGTTCCCGATTTGTGGGGAGCCTGCACTGCCCTTTTTGCGACATAGACGGTCGACGCTCTGATCCAGAGCGATTTGGGTTCCCGATTTGGGGAGCCTGCACTACCCTTTTTGCGACATAGACGGTCGACGCTCTGATCCAGATCGATTTGGGTTCCCGATTTGGGGAGCCTACACTGCCCTTTTTGCGACATAGACGGTCGACGCTATGATCCGGAGCGATTTGGGTTCTCGATTTGTGGGGAGCCTGCACTGCTCGTTTTGCGACATGGACGGTCGACGCTCTGATCCAGAGCGATTTGTGTTCCCTATTTGTGGGAAGCCCGCACTACCCTTTTTGCGACGTAGACGATCGACGCTCTGATCCGGAGCGATTTGGGTTCCCGATTTATGGAGGAGCCTGCACTGCCCTTTTTGCGACATAGACGGTCGACGCTCTGATCCGGGGCGATTTGGGTTCCCGATTTGGGGAGCCTGCACTGCCCTTTTTGCGACGTAGATGGTCGACGCTCTGATCCGGAGCGATTTGGGTCCCCGATTTGTGGGGAGCCTGCACTGCCCGTTTTGCGACATAGACGGCCGACGCTCTGATCCAGAGCGATTTGGGTTCCCGATTTGTGGGAAGCCTGCACTGCCCTTTTTGCGACGTAGACGGTCGACGCTCTAATCCAGAGCGATTTGGGTTCCCGATTTGTGGGGGAGCCTGCACTGCCCTTTTTACGACATAGACGGTCGACGCTCTGATCCGGAGCGATTTGGGTTCCCGATTTGGGGATCCTGCACTGCCCTTTTTGCGACATAGACGGTCGACGCTCTTATCCGGAGCGATTTGGGTTCCCGATTTGGGGAGCCTGCACTGCCATTTTTGCGACGTAGACGGTCGACGCTCTTATCCGGAGCGATTTGGGTTCCCGATTTGTGGGGAGCCTGCACTGCCCTTTTTGCGACGTAGACGGTCGACGCTCTATTCCGGAGCGATTTGGGTTCCCGATTTGTGGGGAGCCTGCACTGCCCTTTTTGCGACGTCAATTTGTGGGGAGCCTGCACTGCCCTTTTTGCGACATAGACGGTCGACGCTCTGATCCGGAGCGATTTGGGTTCCCAATTTGTGGGAAGCCTGCACTGCCATTTTTGCGACATGGACGGTCGGTGCTTGATTTGACTTGCTCTGCTTCTTGCAGTGTCAGGGGTGAACTTGACTTGCCCCGCTTCTTGCAGTGTCGAGATTGGATTCTGACTTGCTCCGCTTTCTGCGGTGTCGGAGTTGAAGTTGACTTGTTGATTGTGATTTTGGTTTTCTGTCGGCATCTGCATTGCTGCACTGTAATAATGCCAGGAGCAACTCATCATTTTCCCCAGAAGGATTTGGGAATTGGTTTTTGCTTTGCATCAGTATCGCTACACTGGAATATGGTACCAGGAGCGAATCATCATTTGCGCTTGCTCATCAGGAAGCGATGGCTTAGGAGACAGGTTTTAGGTCCTTATCACCTAAGACTTTTCAATTTTGTGAGCCGTAAGGGTCTCACAAATCATTTTCTCCCTACGGGTCGTAAGGATCCCGTAGGTGTATTTTCTCCTTAGGAGTCATGGGGACTCCTAAGTGTGTTGCTCCTTTGTGAGTCGTAAGGATCTCACGCGGGAATTTTCTCCTCACAAAGTCGAGAGCACTTTGCGAGTGCATTTCATCTCCTTTTTTTTTCTTTTTTTTTTTTTTTCCGAGTTTGCGCCCTTTCGGGTTTTCACAAACTCGCCGGCAGTCCTGCTGTTTTTACTCACGGAGCCCTTTCGGGTTTTCATCCGTGCCTATTTTGCTTGCGGACATACCTTTTTTTTTTATTATTATTATTTTTGGTGGGACTTTGAATGTGGTCTCACCGGTAGGAGTTGGGAGAGATTGGGATCATTTTACGCCTGTGGATTGTATACGGTTTTGCAGGATGTATGATCCAGACCGTAGGGCCATAAAAATTTTGGGACTTTGTTGGCGTCTGCATCGCTACACTGGAATATGGTACCAGGAGCGACTCATCATTCACCACTTGGGGATTTGGATTTGGAATTTGGCTGGCGTCTGCATCGCTGCACTGGAATATGGTACCAGGAGCGACTCATCATTCGCCACTTGGGGATTTGGATTTCGAATTTGGCTGGCGTCTGCATCGCTGCACTGGAATATGGTACCAGGAGCGACTCATCATTCGCCATTGGGGTATGGGATTTGGAATTTGGATGGCGTCTGCATCGCTACACTGGAATATGGTAGCAGGAGCGACTCATCATTTGCCCCGTTAGGGATTGGGGAGCGATAGCTTAGGAGACAGGTTTAGATCCCTATCACCTAAGGCTTTTCAATTTCATGGGCCGTGAGGGTCCCATAAAAGCATTTTCTCCCTGCGAGTCGTAAGGATCCCGCATGTGTATTTTCTCCTTAGGAGTCGTGAGGACTCCTAAGTGTGTTTTTACTTTGTGAGTCGTAAGGATCCCACAAAGGTTTGTTCTCCTCATGTATCGTGAGGACACATGAGTGGGTCTTCTCAATGGAGCATAACTCCAAAGGCGGAGACCAGCCGCGTAACTGGTGATTGTGGTGGGGCATGGGTATGAAGAGAATTATTTGAGCCCGTGGATTGTATACGGTAGTCAATTTGGGGACTAGCCGTAGGGCCGGAAGAATTTTGGGAAACTGGATTTTGGTTGGCGTCTCCATCGCTACACTGGAATATGGTACCAGGAGCGACTCATCATTCGCCGTTGTTTTGGTTTTTTTTGTTTTTGTTTTACCGCGATTGCTCTATTATTTCAGCTTTTCTTATCGCGAAGGTCGCGATTGCCCTATCATTTCGGCTTTTTATTCGCGGTTGCCTCATCATTTCGGCTTTTCTTTAATTTTCTTTTATTTACACATTTTTTTGTTTATTTACATATATATACATACATATATATATATATATATACATACATACATATATATATATATACATACATATATATATATATTTACATTCCCAGTTTAACGACTTAGAGGTCGATTGTTCCCAGTTTAACGACGTGGTGGTCCTATCCTTGCTTTTGCTGCGAAGGTTGTCGCTGGGACGCGTGCCTACCATGTAGACGACGTGGATAACACATCCAGCCATCCCCTCATCTTTGGCGGGGTAACCCTGTTCCTCGAACCTCATGAGGTTCAGCCTAGCAGGAGCCCTAGCCCTTTTGTTGGCTCTATATCTGAGCCTTTTTTGCCTTAGCTTCTCAATTTTAAGGGCTTGGCGGGCATTTGTTTCCTGGGGAACCACCGTGAGTCGATTAGCGGGGAGCTTAGAGAAGACACCCGATCGAGCAGTTTTCAGGGGCACCGCCGGAGCTTGCTCGAGACGCTTTGTTGCTTTGTTGGTGTTGATGGCCTTTCCCCCAGCTAGGGCCAAGGAGAGTCGTTCAAACACCGACTTGCGTTTGAGTTGGGGCGCCTTCAAGACCCCCACATTTGGCCTCTTGCCTTTCGAGACCAGTTTGTCTGTCACCGGGGCTTGAGGAGCTGGGATGGAGTTAGTTGACATGAACAGAATAGAGCCGAATGGTAGCGGCGACTCTTCCCATTATTGCCCGAGACTGGCCGGGAGGACTGTCCTGGCGTCCATCTTCATCGTGTAGGAGATGGGAGCCGTGTCGAGAGCTGAGCTGATCATTGGAGACATTGTTGAAAAGCGATTGCTTGAAAACCTTCATGGAAGGGCATTATTTTAGTATAAATATAGATATGTATATTGATTGAGTTCGCATGAACGTTTAACCCGAAATATGGGAGGAAAGATAGGTCCCACCGGGCTTGCCAGAATCTGTATGGTGTTTTTCGTCACCCCATTGAGATGGGAATACGCGCGCGCTTGTCAGGCGCATTACAGATTCCCCCTACCTAGGGTAGGTCGGGGTTTAATGATTGTGGGGATCCGAATCTCCGGCAGCCGCGGACTAAGCTGCCGTTAATTACCCCTCGCATTTGGAGCGAGGGAACCTCCGATTGACGGGTTAAACTGGTCATGCGAACTCAATGTGCAGTGTTGTGTTTTGAAGGGGTTTTGGATATATCGGGGACCACGCAGAATTTTTACGGGGGTCCCGCAACCCGGATAGCGGGCTGGGGGTCAAGGGGGCTAGCAGCCCCCTTGCAGGGTGCGAGGCAGCGCCCCGGCCCAAATTTTTTTGGGAGGGAGAGTGTTGTAGAGTATGTGTATATGTTTATATATACATATATATATAAAAAGAAAGGGAGAGGGCATCCAAAGGATGCATGGGGTCAGCGCCTTGAGCGATGTGCGCTTAGGTGCTGTGCGTTCAGGCGCTAGCGCGCCACGTGTCGGCATGTGGGCGCTTTGCGCTTGATCGTTGGGCGCTTGAGCGCAAGCGTGCCACATGTCGGCATGTGGGTGCTTTGCGCTTGAACGCAGGGCGCTGGAGCGCAAGCACGCCACGTGTCGACGTGTGGGCGCTTTGCGCTTGAGCGCTGGGTGCTTAAGCACAAGCGCGCCACGTGTCGGCACGTGGGCATTTTGTGCTTGAGCGCAGGGCGCTGGAGCGCAAGCGCGCCACGTGTCAGCATGTGGGCGCTTTGTGCTTGTGCTGGGCGCTTGAGCGCAAGTGCGCCACATGTCGGCACGTGGGCGCTTTGCGCTGGGCGCTGGAGCGCAAACACGCCACGTGTCGGCACGTGGGCGCTTTGCGCTTGAGCGCAGGGCGCTCGAGAGCCAGCGCGCCACGTGTTGTCATGTGGGCGCTCTGCGCTCGAGCACTAGCGCGCCACGTGTCGGCACGTGGGCGCTTGGCGCTTGAGCGCTTGGGCGCCGGCGAGAAAAATGGGCTTTTAGTCCCAGAACCAGAAGCTATGCTTCAGAAAGGAAATATTATATATATATATATATATATATATATATATGGAGTTAAACTCCTAGGATGTTTTGAAGCTGATGAAGGGCTTCTCCCCTTGAGCCCTAGTTCTTCCCCAAGTGGGGCTTCTGGAGATAGGTCTCCTTCTTCTTCCTTTGTTGGCCGGATCTTGAAGAACAAGAGATGTGAGATCTAAAAATCACTCCTTTCTGAGATCTGATGGCAGATCTGAGTTCCCCTTTGTGGGGTTTGTCGTGGAAAACTACTTAGTTTTGGAAAAGAAAGAGTAAAACTCTTGATTTAATTCAAAAGAAATGAGAAGGTTTAGAACCTTGGAGAAAGAGCAGAATGCACAAAGAACCCTATTTTTGGGGGAATGAAAAAGTATTTTTTTTATTCATCATCATGTTGTCTTTTATAGGCTTACATATTTACATATAGCCCCTTGGGCTTTTCAAAATGGCATTTTGCCTATCCCATGGCTCATGTGCCATTTCTTTTTGCATATAAGCCATGGGCTTACAAAAATTTGGCTTTATGCCCATTTTGTTTACATTCATGCATAAAAAATTACATAAAAATGATTTATTACATGATTTTGTTATTGGCATGGGGAGGCTTGACCGCGAGCTCGGCTTGGGCATGGGCCCGCTTGACTTGGGCTTGGGCCCACCTGGCTTGGGGTTGACCTTGACTTTGACTTGGTCAACATGGGTGTAAATTTTTACCCCAACAAGTGGTACTAGCTGTACGTAACGAGCTACCAGGTATTGACCAAAAGGGAGGTCGATGAGCGAACTCATCCTGACACCCTACTGAGCCTGTCAGTGACAATATCCGTACAGTCCGGTCCGTTCGTCTATGAGCATCGCATGGCGGGCCTAGGGGGTTGGTAATAGTTAAACACCCAAAAGCGGTACAAGTCGTGTCGGAGTGTAGCCCAGAACACTCTGAGATACTACTGGAATACCTACCAGTAAATCTCCTGCCTTGGCCAAGGATTTCGTGTAATGGCTCTCTTAGACACAGCGCTGTCTCACCCCAAATACCGGGAGAGACGAAACCCCTGCCGATTCGCTCACTGCCTCCATGTGGCTCGGGACTATACCCAACTAAAACCTGTTTACACGACTCCTTTGAGCCGTGGTAGGGTAGTAATCAAAGCACAGTGGGAACTCACACGAGACAAATGACGATCTCTGGTCGATGAACTAACCTGTACACATGTCACCAGGGAACTGCTATCTGACGTTAGGTATAATACCAACTAGCATGTTCCCGGCGAGTCCTGTCCGGTGTACTTATAACCCAATGAGCACCTGTATACATCTTAGGTGAACCTACTGACACAATGGCTAGTGAGACCGGCCACCGCCCCTCGTCGGGGTCCCGACTGTATACACTAGTCTACTAATGGCGTATCGATGCCCAGTCTCGAAACTCCCACGACTAGGGACCACTTTAAGGATGCGCTTATAGACCCCAGCTCCCACGTATATGATCGCTATCATACTGCTGGCAGTCAAGCAAGAATCCTAAGGGCTCTATCAACGTGTAATAGCAACCTGTAAGGTCACCTAAAGTAGTACACGATGATAAAGACAAACCATGGTAGCATACTATTCTCTATCAACGTGTAATAGTGAACTACAATGTCACCTAAAGTATGTACGCGATGATAAAGACAAACCAGATAGTATACAAAACTCTCGAGTAAGACTGTCCTACCGGTATAGGTCCTCCCTCAATCATTGCAATCACGTGCCTGCGATCCAATAATTGACTCTGAGGGCACTATATCCAACACAGCGGTGGCAGCATCTGCGCCCTTGGATCAACTCAGAAGTTGAAGAGGCGGTTCAATGCCTATAAATAGGACCTTTGGTCCCTTAGATGATTTTCATCTTCTTCTTGAGAATTTTTATTTAGAGCATTGCTCTTCAATTTAAGAACTTTTCAAGAGTCAGAACTCTATCAAAACTTAGGTAAAGTTTAATTTTTTTTTAATAAATTAGGGTTTTACCCATTAACAGAGCCTTGCTCTTCATAGATTTTTGATCTAAAGAAAACCCATTTGGGGTTTCATTACCAGAGCTTTGCTCTCATAAACCCATAGATCTAAAGAGATCTTTTCTTGGGGTTTCTTAGCCCATGAATCAGAGCTTTGCTCTTTTGATAACATGTAGGTTTCTTAATCTCTCGTGAAGAACTCTTAAGAGTTTTGTCCATGGATATCAAATTCATTAAAATCTTTGCTTTTAGGGTTCCTGATGGGTTACTTCATCTTCCTCGCAGGGCATGGCTCCTAGCATTCTCGGGGAATTTCCTTAAATTCTTCTCATAATTAACTTTGACAGGTGTCACTCCTGTCTGCAGAGCATTGCTCTCGAGGAGTTTAACTCCTAGACCCGAGGGGTCGCTCATTAAATGAGATTCCTTTTTTTTAGGATTTCTCCCAAATTCAAATTTATTAGGTGTCATAATTAGAATTTGTTTTCTCCATGGGGATATCAAGAGTCGTTTAAATCCCTGTGTCTGTTTTTCCTCATTACTAATCTTTTAATGATGTTTCTTTTTAGGAACTATGGCTGTTCATTTATATAGTCTAAACGAGTTCATCTCTTATGAGGATATTCTTGTACATGGCCGTTGCCAAAACCAAGAGTTTACAGATGCCCAATGTGCGGAGATTATGGATCGTTTGTATGCACGCGTCGGTTGGCTGCTTCCTCGCCGTTCCGCTCTCTTGAAAATCGTAGTGGGAACCATTTGGAGAGCACTTCCTGGGTTTCACGAGGCCTTGCAGCTTAATGCGCTGGATGATGTCGAAGACAAGGTGCATTCGGTGTACCTGTCGGGGATGATCTCGAAGAAGCGACGAGATAACCTCATTGATATTCTGCATCAAACTTTCCAACAGACGACGGTAATCACTTCTTATCAAAGGGAGGAGGACATTGGCGAGGATCTCGACACTCGTGAGCGCGAGAGGATGCACACGAGAATGGTCAGAAAGGCCAGAAAGATTCTAGACGGCCTTACTTTCGAATTCCTCAATCCTTGCCCTGGATCAGAGGTTTTACCACTGTAATCATTTTGATGATGTTTTCGTTTACTTCTTTCATGATTGTAAGAACTTTTCGAAATATGAATGGCAAATTTCTCATTTCAGCGTGTTTTATTTTATGAACTAAATCTTTTACACATGCATGAACGGGTATGCTTCGAACGCTTAACCAAATGCGAATCAAATGTTTTCCTTGTCGCTTTCTTCTCTTTTCTTTGTTGCTGGTATGTTACTCTGGCAAGTGTGGCCTGTAGATAATAAAGAACATTTCATCTTGAACTCTCCAAGAGATAGTGATGGCTTAGGAAGCAGGTTCAGATCTGCTACCTAAGACTTTTCAACTTCATGAGCCGTGAGGGTCTCATAAAGTCTTTTCTCCCTACGAGTCGAGAGGATCTCGTAGGTGTATTTTCTCCTTAGGAGTCATGAGGATTCTTATGTGTGTTTTCCCTTATAAGTCGTAAGGATCTTATAAGAGAGTTTTCTTCCTTATGAATCGAGATGACCCGTAAGTGTTTAATGAGATTGACGTTATCCGCATTTCATGGCGTCATTGGGTGACGTATCTCTGAGACGGGGTCATGTGGATGACGTATTTCCAAGACGGGGTCATGTGGATGATGTATTTCTGAGACGGGGACATGTGGATGATGTATTTCCGCGACGGGGTCATTTGGATGACGTATTTCTAAGACGGGGTCATATGGATGACGTATTTTCGAGACGGAGTCATGTGGATGACGTATTTCCGAGACGGGGTCATGTGGATGACGTATTTCCGCGACGGGGTCATTTGGATGACGTGTTTCCGAGACGGGGTCATATGGATGACGTATTTCCGAGACGGGGTCATGTGGATGACGTATTTCCGAGACGGGGTCATTTGGATGACGTATTTCCGCGACGGGGTCATGTGGATGACGTATTTTCGAGACGGGGTCATGTAAATGATGTATTTCCGAGACGGGGTCATGTGGATGACGGGGTCATGTGGATGACGTATTTCTGAGACGGGGTCATGTGGATGACGTATTTTCGAAACGGGGTCATGTGGATGACGTATTTCCGAGACGGGGTTATGTGGATGACGTATTTCCGCGACGGGGTCATATGGATGACATATTTCCGCGACGGGGTCATATGGATGATGTATTTCCGAGACGAGGTCATGTGGATGACGTATTTCCGCGACGGGGTCATATGGATGACGTATTTCCGAGACAGGGTCATGTGGATGACGTGTTTCCGTGACGGGGTCATATGGATGACGTATTTCCGAGGCGGGGTCATATGGATGACGTGTTTCCGTGACGGGGCCATATGGATGACGTGTTTCCGCGACGGGGTCATATGGATGACGTATTTCCGAGACGGGGTCATGTAGATGACGTATTTCCGCGACGGGGTCATGTAGATGACGTATTTCTGTGACGGGATCATATGGATGGTGTATTTTCGAGGCGGGGTCATGTGGATGACGTATTTCCGTGACGGGGTCATATGGATGACGTGTTTCCGCGACGGGGTCATATGGATGACGTGTTTCCGCGACAGGGTCATATGGATGGCGTATTTCCGAGACGGGGTCATGTAGATGACGTATTTCCGCGACGGGGTCATGTAGATGACGTATTTCCGAGACGGGGTCATGTGGATGACGTATTTCCACGACGGGGTCATGTGGATGACGTATTTCTGAGACAGGGTTATGTGGATGACGTATTTCCGAGACGGGGTCATGTGGACGACGTGGCGTCTGTTGTAATGAGATGAATATCGAAGTGGTCTCCAGGTTGTCTGGGAACCATCGAGATTTGGAGTAGGGGCTTTGCCGTAGCTCCAGGGTTGATTGCAGCGTCTGAATCCTTCTGGAATGGGGAGGAACGTTGTTGATGATCTCTAGGCTATCCCTGAACCGTCGAGATTTGGCTTCGATGGAGCCTGGGGAGGGAAGGTGTGATTCCTTCTTTGTTTGCACCCCTGGATTGTATACAGGGATTGATGTAATGCCACCTGTAGGGCATAAATTTCATTTGTCTTTATTTCTTTCCACGATGCTCTATCATTTCAGCTTTTATATCGCGAAGGTCGCGATTGCCCAATCATTTCGGCTATTTTTCGCGGCGCCCAATCATTTCAGCTATTTATTTTATTTTTACTCGCTGCTTTTTATTGCGAGTTGCCCAATCATTTAGGCTATTTTGCATGCATACATTTTTACTTGCTGATTTTGTTGCAGGTTGCCCCATCATTTCGGCTATTTCGTATGCATTGTAGCTTGCTGGCTTCTTTGCTGCAAGCTTGGAATCAGATACCGATTTCGGCATCAGCACCGCTACAACTGGAATATTGCCAGGAGCGAATCATCATTTGTCTCTGTCGATGTCGAACAAAGGCGGCTTAGCGAACAGGGTTAGGATCTTGTCGACTAAGGCTTTTGACTTCATGAGCCGTAAGGGTCTCATAAAGGTATTTCTCCCTGCAAGTCGTGAGGATCTCATATGTGTGTTTTCTCCTTAGGAGTCGTGAAGACTCCTAAGTGTATGATCTCTTATAAGTCGTAAGGATCTTACAAGAGTGCTTTCTCCTTATAAGTCGTGAGGGCTTACAAGGGGGTTCACCGTGCGAACATATCCTTAGTCACGGATGGGACTTTGTTAGGGAAATATTTATTCGTGCCCGTGGATTGTATACAAGGGTCAGCGTTGAGCCTCTTGTAGGGAAGTATTGGAGGTTGTGGTGGCTGCTTAAGAACAGGTTCAGATCTCTGTAACTTAAGACTTTTGAATCTTATGAGCCGTGAGGGTCCCTTATGAGGGTTCTCCTTACGAGTCGTGAGGATCTCGCAAGTGTAATTTCTCCTCAGAAATCATGGGGATCCCTAAGTGTGTTGCTCCCATATGATTCGTAAGGATCTCACGCATGTGGTTTCTCCTTACAAAGTCGAGAGGACCTTGCAAGTGTCTTTTAACGAGATTGCGCCCTTTTGGGTTTTCACAAAACTCGCCGGTAGCCCTACTGTTTTTACTCACGGAGCCCTTTCGGGTTTTCATCCGTGCCCTTTTTCGCTTATGGACATACCGTTTTCTCTTTTTCTTTTTCTTTTTTTATTCTTCTCTCTTTTTTTGTATCAGTCTTGGGATGCTGCAATCCACCGTAGTTTATCGACATCTCGGTCAACAGCTAGTTTTATGACATAGTGGTCCATCGTTAGTTTAATGACGTTTCGGTCCGTTGTTAGTTTAAGAACGTTTCGGTCCGTTGCTCGGCTACTACTTATAGAGTTTGGGCTTAGGAAGATAGCAAGCGGACATAGTCGTCGTCATCTATCATTGACGTAGACCGTGACTCGTCAGGCGTAGTACTTTTTCAGGAAGTGACCATTTATTGGCCTGAAGGGCCTTTCGCCATACATGCCCATGAGTAGATAGGCCCCACCCTGGTAGACCATGTCTATGATATACGGGCCTTCATAGTTCGGCTCAAATTTCCCCCGCTTGGCATGATTAGGGATCATAGGTCTTTTGACTACTAGCACGAGTTCGCCTTGGCGGAATATCCTCGGCCTAGTCAATCTTTCGTATGAGCGTGTCATCTTTGCTTTATAAGCCTCCAGATTTTGTTGCGCTATGAGCCGGGTTTCATCGAGGGAATCGAGCCTCTCAAGCCGAATGTGAGCATTCTCTTCGTCCGTTAGCTCGTAATAAACTGCCACTTGTAGAGAGGGTAACTCTATCTCGAGGGGGAGAAATGCCTCTGTACCGAATACCAATGCGTACGGCGTTGTGTTCGTTGCCATTTTGAACGTAGTTCGATACGCCCAAAGGGCTTCATGCAGTCTCTCATGCCAGTCCTTCTTATTTCGAGACACCGTCTTTTCACGATCTTCGTTAAGGTGTCATGCCCCGCTTCCCGGTGTACAACGAAGTGGACGCGACGAGGTCCGCTACGTATGTACTCAGAAGTACATACGCTAAGCGTATCTAAGTAATATAAAAGTAAATCACAAGAGACAAAGATATAGAAATAACAGCAACTTTATCAATAACATTCTTTTTTACAATGCATGAAAAGTAAATACAACTGAAATGGAAAGCGATGCCTAAACAGTGGCATAACAGGAAATGAAAATACTGAATAGAACAAGGTACAATATCTAGAGCTCGGGGTCTTCGTGAAACTGCTCCAAGTCTTCACCGGTGGGCTCGATCTCTGCTGGGTCCAAAACACCTGACGACATTCAAAGAAGGAAGAAATAGAATGTCGTCAGCGAACGGGTCGCTCGGTAAGTCCCAAAGATAAGGAAGAATTAGAAAGATAGAATAAGAGTATTTTCTAAAGTATTATGTTGTAGAATATTATGGAATATTGTGTTAACGCTGTTGTTTATAGCTTGGTACAGAAGGATGCCAGTGTATACGAGAGGGGTCTCTATATGCTAGAGACCAGGGCAAACGGAATGTACAAGGAACCGTTAAGCCACGATACAACAGCAACGGAATATGGTTAGGTGTCTTAATCTGACCACCTCGTGCCACCTTTAACACCTTCCGTACCAATCTACCCCTTAAACCCCGTAGAGTTTTGACAGTATTGTTGTATTGTATTGTGTAAGTTGGATGACTGACCACAACCATGATATCAGTAAACAGATTGTAACTGCATAATCAGGTAAATGAGATAACGGAATAATGGATGTATATCCATGGTTTGATTCAGTCAAGTTGAATAGATTGTTAACTGGATTCAGGGATTCATGTGTTCATATTGAGTTGGAATATTAAAGAATATAGATTGAGTTGAATCATATTCAAGTCAGAAATAGTCAGACTCAAACCCGAGTCAGACTAAAAGAAATGTAATTTGAAGTTCTATAATTGTTAGGGTCCTTATTGTAATTTATAAAACTTGAGGGGGTTTTATATAAAAATACTTTTGTATAGTTTTCAAGATACAGCCCACGTATTTATTATTCGTCTTTATTGTTATAATGAGTGTAAATTTTATTTGTTTTATTCTAGTGAATATATCCTAATAAAAGTATTAAATTATAATATTGATTTATTTGAAAATTCTTGGTATTTTAATGTAACTTTTAATATTGTAATTTTTAGGAAAAGGTGGAAACTTTATCTTATAACAAAATAGGCGTTTAAATGATAATTATATATATATATTAATACAAGAATAATTTTTAATAAATATTTTATTTTCCAAAAAATCTCATTTTTCTTAAATGTCGTATTTTAAACCTTTCGAGACCGAATGCTCCTTGCGGAGGTCTGAATCTCTCACTACTAAGCTCGTGGGTGCACGATAAACCGTACTATCCCTAACGAGTTCCCCAAAGATGGGTTGTAGTGGCGCTTTGCAAAGATTTAATAAATATTAGTCATTTAGAAAAAAACGGTTTTACAAAGATGAGGTATTTATTTGTAAAAGGTGTGAATTTCCGTATTTTAGTTTCTAGGGTTTTCTAAGCCAACTAGCCTATTTCTAAAGGGTCTAAATGACAAGTCATTAGAAGCCTCAAATCGCCTCTTCACCGCCAATTACGGCCAGGTAAGTGCCAGG
Source organism: Agapanthus africanus (assembly GCA_030015575.1). Lineage (NCBI taxonomy): Eukaryota > Viridiplantae > Streptophyta > Magnoliopsida > Asparagales > Amaryllidaceae > Agapanthus > Agapanthus africanus. Next base: position 187,828,897 of record CM057341.1, read on the forward strand.
TGAGTGGGAGGCTCTCCACTACAAGTAGTGGTCCTAATTAAGTAACCACTCGCCTTAGACACACTTTCCTAGACACCATAAAGTCAGGTTTAGATAAACAATCGATGTCCATGACATATCGTATTTCCTTTTAAAAGATATTGTTTTAAAATTTTATACAACTTAGAACTTTCAGAAAAGGTTTATAAAGAAAAGGGTATTTTAATGTAAAGTCTTGTATTATCGTATTCTAAGTTTTGATGTTATCAATTAGGGTTGTAGTTGTGTGTGTGTGGAGGTAGGTCATTACCTCGTGATCTATTTTAAGGTATAGTAAAGTTTAGGGATTAAATGTGATAAACCAAACATGGTGGTACTTAAGTGAAAAAATACGGTATTTTGCAAAAGTTATCATTTCATGTGAGAAACTTTATCCAAATTGATTTTTAAGTGATTACTAGTCAACATGAATATGTTTAAGTATTATGGAATTAGTGACAAGTGGGTTTTGATAGAAAACCGAATCGGAAATCGGTTTGTTCCGATTTCCGTCGGGTTTTAAAAAGTCGTATTATTATGAAGGTAAAGAAAGGTAGAAAAGGGGACTTACGGGTTTGGACAATGCTAGAGAGTGAGAGGAAGGTAGTGTGTTTGTCGGTGCGTCGAAACGTCGTGAATAGGTCCTAGTACGATCGCCGGGATTCGCCGTCGATTTCGGCAGCGCTTCTCCTTTCGCTCGTTTTCTAATGTACCGAGTTCTCTTGAAATTTTTAGAGAGTGGACTTAGGAATGTAGGGTGAGAGGGTAGAGGGTATGGGGGTTTATATAGGGTTAGGCTAGGGTTAAGGTTTTTAATAAAAAAAATTATTAAAATATATACAAAATCATTAAAAAATCATTAAACATAGGAGTAAAAGGGATTTATTGGCCAAATGATAACCGATCCAAGCATTTAGAGTATGCAGGAGGGTGGACCAGGTCAAGACCCAACTTTTCTCTGTTGGTGACTCGGCCGTCCGGCCATGTCTGGCCGGCGGCGCCGGACCGCGTCGGCCGAGTCGCCGGCCGGCGGCGCCGAGTCGGGCCGAGTCGGGGGTCCATTGGCCGGGGATTCTTCAGGGGTACAATTTGGTATATTTACTTTTTGTTGTCCAGGACATATTTTGGGAGTTATGGCCTTTTTACCGTTGACTTCCAAAAAAAAATTAAAACAAAATAAATACAAAAATAATGTGGGGCATGGGATTTGAACTCCGGTGGCTTGGTTCAGCAGTGCAAGGTATTACCAATGAGCTACAAGCTCCTTCTTGTAATTATAGAGTGAAATAAATACTTAAAGAGATATCAGCCGCAATAAATACTCCAAGTATATATTGAATTTAAATCAATTCTTTGTACTTTAAAAATGGAGTTGTTACAGTCTACCCCCCTTACAAAAATTTCGTCCTCGAAATTTACAAATTTTATTTGAGGACTAGTTTACAAAGAAGTGTGGATATCTAGTACGCATTTCATCCTCCCTTTCCCAAGTGGACTCTCCTGGAGTGTCTTTCCTCCACATCACTCGAACCAAGTTGACCTCCTTGTTCCGAAGTGTCTTCACTTTCCTGTCTATGATCTCCACGGGCTGTTGCTCACAAGACAAGTCGGGCTGTATAGTGAGCTCGGAATGATCGAGAACATGGCTGGGGTCACTCACATACTTTCTGAGTTGGGATATGTGGAACACATTATGCACTCCTTCCAATGAGGGTGGAAGCGCTAAACGGTATGCCACTTCACCGACTCGTTCGAGTATGTCGAACGGTCCAATATATCTCGGACTTAGCTTACCCCGTCTTCCAAAACGGATCACTCCGCGGTTCGGAGATATCTTCAAGAATACGTGATCTCCTGGCTGGAACTCCAAGTGTCGTCTTTTTGCATCAGCCCAGTGCTTCTGTCGGTCTTGGGCTATACGCATCCTTTCCCTGATAGTATGGATCACATCAACAGTCTCTATTATCATCTCCGGTCCAAGAAGTTCCCTATCTCCGACTTCGTCCCAACTTAATGGCGATCGACACTTCCTTCCATACAATGCTGCAAAAGGTGCCATTCCTATGCTTTCTTGGTAGCTGTTGTTGTACGAAAACTCCACAAGATGTAGGTGATCTTCCCACAATCCTTTGAAGTCTAGCATACACGCTCTGAGCATATCCTCCAAGATCTGAATAATTCGTTCCGACTGACCATCTGTTTGTGGATGATAAGCCGTGCTGAAGTTCAGACTTGTTCCCAAGCTTGCTTGCAGACTCTGCCAAAATTGCGATCGGAACCTGGTGTCACGATCGGAGACAATGCAGACCGGTACTCCATGGAGTCTCACAATTTCCTATATGAGTTCATGGGTATCAGAGATAGTACATTATGAAGAGTTTTAAATCTAAATTAGATTATTACCTCCATGTACTTCTTTGCTAGTGTCTCAGTTGATTGACCAACTCGAAATGGGATGAAGTGATCCGACTTTGTGAGTCGATCCACAATGACCCATATGGCATCGTTACCCTTTGTGCTGCGAGAAAGAGCAGTCACAAAGTCCATCGTGATGTATTGCCACTTCCATTCTGGGATTGGTAACGGTTGAAGTAATCCAGCAGTCCTGTGATGTTCAGCCTTTACTTGCTGACACACCAAGCATTTTGCGACGCTTCTGGCTACTTCACGCTTCATTCCATGCCACCAATAATTCTAACGTAGATCTTTGTACATTTTGGTACGTCCAGAATGTACTGAGTAGGGAGAGTTGTGGGCTTCTTTCATTAACTCTTCCCGAACAGGACCTTTTGGTACACACAATTTGCTGCCGTATCTCAAAGATCCGTCTTCATGGATGATGAAGTCTGTTCTGAGTCCATTCTCCACTTGTTCTTTGATCTTTTGCAACTTAGCATCGCTGGCTTGAGATGCTTTGATCTGATTGACAATGGTTGATTGAACTTGTAAATTCATCAAACTTGAAGCATTACCTGGCATGACTACTTCAATCTCCATCTGATGCAAGTCTTGTTGAAGCTTCCAGTGAGCGGTGAGATTCATTGCTAATGGTTGGCAACTAAGATCATCAGGTACTACATTCACCTTCCCTGGGTGATATTGCAAGTTGATGTCAAAGTCCGCCATGAGTTCTAACCATCTTCTCTGCCGCATATTCAACTCCTTCTTAGTAAACACATACTTTAAGCTCTTATGATCTGTGTAGATGTTCACTTGTTCACCAAGTAGGTAATGACGCCAAATCTTGAGAGCAAAGATGACGGCTGCCAACTCCAAATCATGCGTCGGATAATTGCGCTCGTGAATCTTCAGCTGTCATAAGCCACAACCTTACCGTGCTGACGAAGAACACAGCCTAATCCCTTACCGGATGCATCGCAATGCACTTCGAATCCTCTAGATTGATCCGGTATGACGAGAATAGGTGCTGATCTCAACCTTGACTTGAGTTCTACGAAATCTTGTTCGCATGCTTCTGACCACACAAATTCTTCATCTTTACGTGTGAGCTTGGTCAGGGGCATTGTTATCTTCGAAAAGCCTTCAATAAACCTTCTGTAATATCCAGCTAAATCCAAGAAACTTCGAATATCCTTCACTGACTTTGGTGTAGGCCATTCGCTAACTGCCGAAACTTTCGCTGGATCTACAGAGATTCCTTCTCCTGATACGATATGTCAAAGAAAAGCAACTTGATTTAGCCAAAACTCGCACTTGCTGTACTTGGCATAAAGCTGATGTTGTCGAAGAGTTTCCAGGACAATTCGTAGATGTTCTGCATGTTCTTTCCGACTCTTAGAATATACCAGGATGTCGTCGATGAAGATGGAAACAAACCTGTTTACATATTCCCGGAAAACTTGATTCATAAGGTTCATGAATATTGCGGGTGCGTTGGTCACACCAAATGGCATCACTAGAAACTCGTAATGTCCATAGCGAGTTCTGAAAGCTGTTTTGTGAATATCAGCTTCCTTGACCTTCACTTGATGATAACCTGAACGAAGATCTTGTTTAGAGAAAACACAAGATCCACTTAACTGATCGAATAAATCATCGATGCGCGGGAGTGGATACTTGTTCTTTATAGTGACTTCGTTCAAGGCTCTGTAATCGATGCACATTCTGTATGAACCTTCCTTCTTCTTCACAAGTAATACAGGTGATCCCCAACTTGAAGTGCTGGGACGAATCCATCTTTTCGCCAGTAATTCATCCAACTGTGTTCGGACTTCTTTCAAACCTTCCGGACTTAAACGATAGGGTGCTTTGATCACCGGTTGTGCTCCTGGTACCAAATCAATACTGAATTCAAGAGCTCGATCGGGAGGCAAACTTGATATATCGTCAGGAAATACATCGTCGAACTCTCGAACCACATCTGGTCTTGATTCTTCCTCTGCTTGAGCTGCAGCAACTACTGCTTCTCTTGGCTTCGATTTGTAGGTACTTGGCTCCAGTGTACGGTCTCCGCTTTTGAAATAGAACACCGGATGGTCTGGGATCTCGAATACTACCCTCCTTTGACGACAGTCTATGGTAGAATAAAAAGTTCCAAGCCAATCCATTCCTAGAACCACATCGAAGTTCGGTATGTCTAGCACTTTGAAGTCAACATAAAACTCTCGACTGCATACAACGACTGGACAAAAGCTGTATCCCATAGTTGCCTTTAGAACGCCATTTCCTGAACTGACATTCCAGCTGGATACAAGCAGTGAAACTGTAATCGCATGGGTTCGGACAAACCGTTGCGACATAAAGCAATGTGATGCTCCAGTATCAAACAGTGCAAGTGCAGGGATTGAGGATACTAAGAATGTACCTAAGGTATGTGGGATTTGTTTTTGGTATAGAAAATATGTAACTAAGTAGTAGAATAGAAAAGTAAAGTTTGAAAAGAAAAATTTACCAGTGATGACTTAGCCAGTGGCCTCAGCTTCTTCCACGGACATCGTGAAAGCCTGGCGCCTTGGTACATTCCTCCTGGCCTGAGGAGCATTCCTCGGAACGTTCCTTTGAGCTTGATGGAACTGACGAGGAGGTGGTGCATCTTGTGGTCCTCTGGGTGGTGCAGGTAGTGCAGGTCTGGGAGCAGGTGCATGAAGAGCTGGTCGCTGCGGATAGGTAATTGCTCGCCTGGGTGCAGCAACTGGGTTCTGTCTTTGGGGACAAGGCCCAATATCGTGAGTAGCTGAGCCGCAGACTAAGCAAAGGCGGTTGGCTCGACGTCAGTCCTTCATCATATGTCCAGTTCTCTTGCAGTAGGTGCAAAAGGCTGGGCTGGGACGATGGGTTGGTACTCCGGGTCGCCTTGGCACGAAAGGTGGCCTGGACGAGGCTCCACCTGTCATCTGGTTGGCAGGGCGCTTGACTCCTGCAGACTGAGGTCTGCCCCTTGCTTTTATCACTGCCTCATAGCTGCGGGCAGTTTCCAGAGCATCCTCATGAGTCAAAAAATTTCCCATGGCTAGAGCATCCTGAATCTCCATGTCCAGTCCTTGTTGAAAGCGACGGGCTTTGATCTCGCCCGTCGGTATCAAGTGTGCCGCGAATCTGTTTAAAGATTGTGTTCGCTGTGTAGTATGTGATTTTTTTAGAAAATTGAAATATTGTGACATATCTTACCGGCTTAACATGGTGAATTCAACGTCGTATTCATCTACTGATTTGTCCCACATTGAACCATGTTGTAGATGAATAAACTGCTGCTCCATTGCAAACCTGGCAGTCACAGGGAAATATTTCGCGTCGAACTTCTCGCGAAAAGTCTTCCATTCAATCAGCTGTACCAGACGGCTTTCTTCCGCCTTCCACCAGTTGAGAGCATTATCCGTGAGCTGTAGTTTTGCTACACGGACCCAAGCGATGTTTGGCACTTGAGCTGCTGCTAGATCGTCTTCGATACTTTGTGCCCATTCTTCAGCTTCAAGAGGGCTTCCTTTACCGGAGAACTGCTTGGGATGTAAAGACCTGAATTGCTTTACTCCCGGTGCGTCGGTTTCAGGACGGTTCAGTAGTTGTTGCTGTCCCTCAAGAAGGCTGTGAATCGCCTCAAGTAGCAATGTTTGCTCGGTGGGTGATGCAGGAACAGCTGGTGCGAGAGGTAGTGCTGGAGGTGTGTTGTTGACATTGGTGCTGGTGTTGTTCGGAGAATCCATAACCTTGAAGAAAAATTTAGGCTAGGACAGATTCAAGTAAATGAAATGATAAGATTCAAGGAATAGAAATTTGTAAGATTCAAGAAACATGAATTGTAAAGAATGTTTTAGTTGCTGGTTCTTGTGTTATATTGCTTAGGTTGTTCACACATACCAGAACTGCATGATAAGGATTCATACAGCTCTGACCTGCATGGGCCACCAACAAAACCTGTCACGCCCCGCTTCCCGGTGTACGACGAAGTGGACGCGACGAGGTCCGCTACGTATGTACTCAGAAGTACATACGCTAAGCGTATCTAAGCAATATAAAAGTAAATCACAAGAGACCAAGATATAGAAATAACAACAACTTTATTAATAACATTCTTTTGTACAATGCATGAAAAGTAAATACAACTGAAATGGAAAGCGATGCCTAAACAGTGGCATAACAGGAAATGAAAATACTGAATAGAACAAGGTACAATATCTAGAGCTCGGGGTCTTCGTGAAACTGCTCCAAGTCTTCACCGGTGGGCTCGATCTCTGCTGGGTCCAAAGCACCTGACGACATTCAAAGAAGAAAGAAATAGAATGTCGTCAGCGAACGGGTCGCTCGGTAAGTCCCAAAGATAAGGAAGAATTAGAAAGACAGAATAAGAGTATTTTCTAAAGTATTATGTTGTAGAATATTATGGAATATTGTGTTAACGCTGTTGTTTGTAGCTTGGTACAGAAGGATGCCAGTGTATACGAGAGGGGTCTCTATATGCTAGAGACCAGGGCAGACGGAATGTACAAGGAACCGTTAAGCCACGGTACAACAGCAACGGAATATGGTTAGGTGTCTTAATCTGACCACCCCGTGCCACCTTTAACACCTTCCGTACCAATCTACCCCTTAAACCCCGTAGAGTTTTGACAGTATTGTTGTATTGTATTGCGTAAGTTGGATGACTGACCACAACCATGATATCAGTAAACAGATTGTAACTGGATAATCAGGTAAATGAGATAACGGAATAATGGATGTATATCCATGGTTTGATTCAGTCAAGTTGAATAGATTGTTAACTGGATTCAGGGATTCATGTGTTCATATTGAGTTGGAATATTAAAGAATATAGATTGACTTGAATCATATTCAAGTCAGAAATAGTCAGACTCAAACCCGAGTCAGACTAAAAGAAATGTAATTTGAAGTTCTATAATTGTTAGGGTCCTTATTGTAATTTATAAAACTTGAGGGGGTTTTATATAAAAATACTTTTGTATAGTTTTCAAGATACACCCCAAGTATTTATTATTCGTCTTTATTGTTATAATGAGTGTAAATTTTATTTGTTTTATTCTAGTGAATATATCCTAATAAAAGTATTAAATTATAACATTGATTTATTTGAAAATTCATGGTATTTTAATGTAACTTTTAATCTTGTAATTTTTAGGAAAATGTGGAAACTTTATCTTATAACAAAATAGGCGTTTAAATGATAATTATATATATATATTAATACAAGAATAATTTTTAATAAATATTTTATTTCCAAAAAATCTCATTTTTCTTAAATGTCGTATTTTAAACTTTTCGAGACCGAATGCTCCTTGCGGAGGTCTGAATCTCGCACTACTAAGCTCGAGGGTGCACGATAAACCGTACTATCCCTAACGAGTTCCCCAAAGGTGGGTTGTAGTGGCGCTTTGCAAAAATTTAATAAATACTAGTCATTTAGAAAAAAATGGTTTTATAAAGATGGGTATTTATTTGTAAAAGGTGTGAATTTCCGTATTTTAGTTTCTAGGGTTTCCTAAGCCAACTAGCCTATTTCTAAAGGGTCTAAACGACAAGTCATTAGAAGCCTCAAATCGCCTCTTCACCGCCAATTGCGGCCACGTAAGTGCCAGGTGAGTGGGATGCTCTCCACTACAAGTAGTGGTCCTAATTAAATAACCACTCGCCTTAGACACACTTGCCTAGACACCACAAAGTCAGGTTTAGATAAACGATCGATGTCCATGACATATCGTATTTCCTTTCAAAAGATATTGTTTTAAAATTTTATACAACTTAGAACTTTCAAAAAAGGTTTATAAAGAAAAGGGTATTTTAATGTAAAGTCTTGTATTATCGTATTCTAAGTTTTGATGATATCAATTAGGGTTGTAGTTGTGTGTGTGTGGAGGTAGGTCATTACCTCGTGATCTATTTTAATGTATAGTAAAGTTTAGGGATTAAATGTGATAAACCAAACATGGTGGTACTTAAGTGAAAAAAATACGGTATTTTGCAAAAGTTATCATTTCATGTGAGAAACTTTATCCAAATTGATTTTTAAATGATTAGTAGTCAACATGAATATGTTTAAGCATTATGGAATTAGTGACAAGTGGGTTTTGAAAGAAAACCGAATCGGAAATCGGTTTGTTCCGATTTCCGTCGGGTTTTAAAAAGTCGTATTATTATGAAGGTAAAGAAAGGTAGAAAAGGGGACTTACGGGTTTGGACAATGCTAGAGAGTGAGAGGAAGGTAGTGTGCTTGTCGGTGCGTCGAAACGTCGTGAATAGGTCCTAGTACGATTGCCGGGATTCGCCGTCGATTTCGACAGCGCTTCTCCTTTCGCTCGTTTTCTAATGTACCGAGTTCTTTTGAAATTTTTAGAGAGTGGACTTAGGAATGTAGGGTGAGAGGGTAGAGGGTATGGGGGTTTATATAGGGTTAGGCTAGGGTTAGGGTTTTTAATAAAAAAATTATTAAAATATATATAAAATCATTAAAAATTCATTAAATATAGGAGTAAAAGGGATTTATTGGCCAAATGATAACCGATCCAAGTATTTAGAGTATGCAGGAGGGTGGACCAGGTCAAGACCCAACTTTTCTCTGTTGGTGACTCGGCCGTCCGGCCATGTCCGGCCGGCGGCGCCGGACCGCGTCGGCCGAGTCGCCGGCCGGCGGCGCCGAGTCGGGCCGAGTCGGGGGTCCATTGGCCAGGGATTCTTCGGGGGTACAATTTGGTATATTTACTTTTTGTTGTCCAGTATATATTTTGGCAGTTATGGCCTTTTTACCGTTGACTTCCAAAAAAAATTAAAACAAAATAAATACGAAAATAATGTGGGGCATGGGATTTGAACTCCGGTGGCTTGGTTCAGCAGTGCAAGGTATTACCAATGAGCTACAAGCTCCTTCTTGTAATTATGGAGTGAAATAAATACTTAAAGAGATATCGGCCGCAATAAATACTCCAAGTATACATTGAATTTAAATCATTTCTTTGTACTTTAAAAATAGAGTTGTTATATAAGGTCTTGTTAAAAGCCTCGGCTAGACCGTTAGCTCGGGGATTATAGAACGAAGAGTATCTCCAGTCTTTATTATGCTGTTGTGCGAAGCGGCTGATCTTGTGGCTTCTGTAGGCTGGCCCGTTATCGGAGATAATCCGTCGTGGAGTTCCAAACCGATAAATGACGTGTGTCTTGAAGAAATGGAGGATATTCTCCGTCTTCACTTCCTTCAGCGGTACTGCTTCTTCCCATTTGGAGAAGTAATCAGTTGTCGCCAAAATGAATCGATGTCCTATGGACGATGCTGGTTCGATGCGGCCGATTATGTCAGTCCTCCACATTTCAAACGGCCAGCTAGCCACTGTTGGATGTAGTGGATTTGGATGCTGATGGATAAAGTCTCCGTGAATCTGGCACGAATGGCACTGCTTCGCGTATTCGAGGCAGTCATGGATCATCTTGGGCCAATAATAACCCATCCGTTTGATCTTCAGCTTCATCTTCGGCCCGGCTTGGTGAGAACCGCAGAGTCCGTCGTGAGTTTCTTGGATGACTCTCTTTTCCTCTTCAGGTCCCAGGCATCTTAGCCACAGAGAATCAAATGACCTTTTGTACAGAGTATCATTAACAAAGGCGAAAGATAGAGCTCGCTTCATGAGCTGATGTTTCGAGGACGCATCTTCAGGCGTTCGACGGGATTTGAAGTAGTCTATAAAGACTTCTCTCCAATCCGTAACCTTTTCCTGGTCTTTTATTTACAGAGTCATTTGCTCAGTCGCTTCCTTTTCTTCGGACGACTCCGGAGATATTTCCGCCGGTGTAAGAACCCGACGGCTTTGCACAACGATCCTCACGTCATCGAGGTTTTCGTCAGCCAGTTCTTTAGCGAGCTTGGCTAATGCATCCGCTTTGCTATTTTCCGCACGCGGTATGCTTTCCAAGGTGTATGAAGGAATTTGATTCAGCAGTTGCTGTACTTTCTCGCTGTATTTCACTAACTCAGGCTTGCACGTCTGATAGTCTTCGTTTATTTGACTAACGACCAGTTGGGAATATCCGTATATGAGGAGGTTTTCAATTCCCATGTCGATAGCGATTTCAAGACTTGCTATCAAAGCTTCGTATTCGGCTTCATTGCTCGTCCTCGGCTCCGTTAAGGAGAAGGCAAAGCGCATTATCCCTCCTTGTGGAGTCACGAAGATGAGGCCTACCCCGGATTTGATTATAGGGGTGCTTTGTTTGCGCTTCTTCATGGAAGATGCTCCATCAAAATAGAGTTTCCACCGGGTACCATCCCCATCGATCGTGTCAAATGCATGTTTGTCTGGAAGTTCGCAATTCAAAGGAGAATCGGCAGGTATTGGATGCTCAGCGAGGAAGTCGGCGATGGCCTGGCCCTTCATGGCCTTAAGGGGACGATAAGTTATTGAGAACTCCATCAAGAGCAAGGCCCACTTAGCGAGCCGCCCTGTTAATATGGCTTTTGACATCAAATACTTGAGAGGATCCACTTTTGATATGAGATGGACCTCATGCGCCAACGCATAGTGTCTGAGCTTCGTTATTGCGAAGATCAACGCCAGGTAGTGTTTTTCAATGGGAGAGTAATTTCTTTCTGCCCCCAGGAGAACTCGACTCAAATAGTAGAGGGCTCTCTCCTTCCCTTGGTTGTTCTCTTGTGCCCATAATGCGCCTAAGGAACCTTCAAGGGCAGTTGTATACAGAATAAGAGGATTTCCTTTGACCGGAGCGGTTAGCACTGGAGGATTCTGTAGGTATTGTTTGATTTCGTCCAGTGCGCTTTGGCATTTGTGATCCCAGACGAACGGGGTTCCCTTCTTCATCAGGTGACTATAAGGAAGACACTTGCCGGAGTGATTGGTTATGAATCGCCGGATATACGCGAGCTTTCCTTGGAGAGACCACAGTTGCTTGAGAGTCTTCGGCGGAGGCATTTCCATAATCGCCTTGATCTTTGATGGATCTATCTCGATGCCTCGGTATCGGGCGATGAATCCTAGGAATTTGCCCGATGAAACTCCGAACGCGCATTTGAGAGGGTTCATCTTTAAGTTGTATTACCGAAGGCGCTGAAACACGATCTGCAGATGCTCTTAATGTTCCTCGTATGATTTGCTTTTAACTACAAGATCGTCGATATAGCATTCGATAATTTCATGTATGAGGTCGTCGAAGATCTTCGTCATAGCCCTCTGATAGGTGGCACTGGCGTTCTTTAGACCAAAGGGCATCACCTTGTAGCAGAATATGCCCAAAGGGGTTCGGAAAGCGGTGTGCTTCTGGTCCTCGGGATGCATCTTTATCTGATTGTATCCTGACGAGCCGTCCATGAAGGAGAAAACTTCATGAGTGGACGTGTTATCTATCATCAGCTCAGTGATTGGTACTGGGAAGTCGTCCTTCGGGTAGGCTTTATTGAGATCCTGAAAGTCCACACGTATGTGCACCGTCCTATTCTTTTTCATCACTGGGATGATGTTGGCGATCCAGTCAGGATATTGAACCTCTTGGATGAAACTGGAGTCGATTAGTTTCTTGACCTCGGCCTTAATGCTCATCTCAAGCTCGAGCCACATTCTTCTCGGCGCTTGTTTGATCGGCTTGACGTCCGGAGATATCTCCAATCTGTGCACAGCAATCTCTGGATCTAATCCTGGCATCTCGGAATAGTTCCATACGAAGCAATCTTTATGCTGCATGAGCACGTCTTTTAGCGCAGCCACCCTTTCTTCAGACAACAGCTCACTGACGAACGTCGGCCGCGGGTCACTTGCTGTCCCCAAATCAATTCTCTTGATGTTATCTACAGTAGTATATATTCCATCCTCCAGCTCTCTTGGTGCCGGTGGAAACTCTGAGATTACCTCGTCATCATCGTTTTCGAAGCACCAGGGGAGGTCATCTATATTCTCGGGCTCTTCTTCTGGCAGCGTTATCATATGACAAGTACGAGATCGCTTCCAGAACCGATGTTGATCTGGTTCTGCTCTCGCTGTATGCGCGGCTTTTGGTTCATGCTTCTGCGGCAGGGCTACCCTCCAACTGCTGGATAGAGCGAACCTGCCTTGCTGATATTGGTCCTTGACCCAATTCTTAAATGTGAAGCAGTCTTCAATAGGATGTCCTATTGCCCTATGATAGGAGCAATAGTCCGGGTGAGAGACTTCGCCTGCTCGCTCGGGGTGCTTGGACTCCGGGAGTGTCATCATCTGATGTTTTATGACAAGATCGAATATCTTCCTTGTCTTGTCTTGGGGGAAAGAATATGCTCGACCCATTTTTTTTATAAGAGACGAATTCGGGCTGCTCGATTCCTGATCGCGTGGCTTCTTGGACCCGCTTTGTCGCTGTCGAACGCGTTTCCCGTTCTTTGGTTTGTTTCTGCCTCTGGGTCGAGCCATTTGTACAACGGGTTGACAAGGAGGAGCATTTTCATTTTTCACAGCCTGTTGAAGGAGGCGTTGCGTCCTGGCTTTCTCGTAGATGGTCATTTCGCGAATCACTCCCGAAGATCGGAACAGTGGCGATAGCTTTGTTCTTTGGTTTGTGACATCTTTCCGTGTCCTCAAAGTCTGGTAAGAAGTATTTTACATCTTTGTACTTGCGTACTTCGTTCATGGAGAATGGGTTTAGCTCTCCCATCACAGTATACTCGAGACCATCCTTGAAATATTTCATACACTGATGTTGTGTAGAGGGGATGATATTGTACTCGTGTAACCAGAGCCGGCCGAGCAAAGCGTTATAGCATGTCTTGGCGTCAATAACATGGAACTTGATGTCCGTGATGAGCAGCCCAAAGCGTAACGTCAATATTACGGACCCAAGCGTCCGTGACGACTGGGAGTCAAACCCGGAGATGGTGATCTTATCCCGAGCGAGGTGTTGAACGCTCATGCAGATTTCCTTCAACACTCTCACATGGAGGAGATTGACGGAGAACCCATTGTCGACCAGGATTTTACCTATCTTGATGTCATGACAGTATCCGGAGAGATATAGGGGACGGTTGTGCTCGCATGTCCCAAGGAGAAGATCTTCATCGCCGAAGGTGATATCGGCTGTGTGTACTTCTTCCAGCCCATCCTTCATCTTTTCTTCGGCAAGGAAAGGTTGGAATTGCTTGGGTTCCTGCAGTGCCTTGATTAAAGAATCTCTCACCTTTTTGGATAGCAGAAGGGAGTTGAGAATACTAAACTGCGAGGGTATCTTCCTCAAGTGTGCCAGGACATTGTAGTCCACCCTGCTTTTCTTTGGCGGGTCCTTGGCTGTCAGCTTTTCGACTGCTTGGTCATCAAGGATGATATCCTCAGGGACTTTTTCTTTTCCCATATCTTTTCTATTTGATCCATTGTTCGAGGGCCCAAGATTCTTTTCGGGCAGCGTACGGTTGTGCAGCTGAATATTTTCACAGGTCTTTGGTTCTTCCTCTTTTCCCAAGGTGGACTCTTTAAAGAGAGGGCCAAGAGTCATTTCTTCGTCAGAGTCGCTCCTGAAGGTGAGAACCTGCGATCCCCCGGCGTTGACCATGCGACAGTTGCCGGCAGTTCTTTTGTGCTCCTCGGTCGTATTTCTTTGCTTCCGACGAGCTTTGCATTTCATCCGCTTGACATGTTGTCGATGGGCAACATATCCCTGCCACCATCTTTTAAAAGCGTTGCACTCTTCGGTGGGGTGCGCAATCTTTCGATGATATAAGCAGTAGATAGGATGTGTTTCCGCTTCACCAAGAATATTTCCTTCGAAGGGTGGCAGCTTCATTCCCATCGATATGGCTTTAGCGAACCTTTTCCTCGTCTTGAACCTGTTTTTATTTGCGACGGATGTACTTTGATCTGGCGGAAGTGTCTCAACCCTTTCTTCTAGTCGCCGGCGTTTGGCCTTTTCAAATATGACCATCTCGCGCTCTCGAGCAGCTTTGCTTTTAAGAAGAGCTTCGTTCAGGAATGCATCAATCGTTTCGTCTGATGGTCCTGGAAATTCAGGTTCAGGACCTGCTCCCAGTTTCTCCGTGTAAGGAGCTTCTTCATCGTTTATCGATGAGTGAGAGATCACATGGCAACTTGCTACGTAATCTTCAGATTCATCCGACGAGTCTTCTCCATCGTCTCCGTCCTCAAGGACGTGACTGAGAAATTTTTGGAGTGTGACTGGAGTCCGCGCCTTCTGGTTATACTCTTCCAACGCGTCAATCTGTTTTTGCAGGTCTGTGCGCTTGTCACCATGCTTCACGGGCTTTTTGGTCTTCTTCTTCGAAGACTTCGACGGCTGGGCATGAATGCTTTGGCTATCACCACCAATATTTGGAGTTGGGCGTGGTTTCAGCATCCCCTCGATGATCTGGGGTTCGAGTGGATTTTTCCACCTGATTGCCGGGCATGTTTGGAGATCCTTCAGCATTCTTTTCGTCTTGGCTGAAAGAGCGACCTCCCATGGAGCTTCTTCTACGAAAGAGCATGATGCCCCCGGTGTATCCGTCTTCTTGGGAGTGTGTGGCCGAGGCGGGTTCACCTTCCAATTTTCAGATAATACGAATTTGCCCTGCTGGTACTGATCTTCTATCCATCTTTTGAAGATGAAACAATTCTCGATCGGATGGCCCAACATTCGGTGATAAGGGCAATAGTTAGGATTGCTAATGTCGCCGGGTTGCGCTGGGAGTCTTGGCTCTGGCAGATTGATGAGCCTGTTGCGTAGTGCAAGCTCGAATAACCTCTTCATCTTGTCTCGAGGGAACGAGTAAGGGTGTCTCATTTTATCTTCGAGAGATCGAGTTCTGTTATTTTGGGGATCAACTGGTCTCGGGCTACCGGGCTGCTGTTGAGCGTTGGCGACGACGATCGCTTTCCCCTTTCCCTTCTCATTTCGAGAGTTTGGCTTTGGAGGAGACGGTCTATGACCCATCTGGTTCATTTGTGCCAACTTGTCAATCAAGGCCTGGAAAGTAATCGGCTTGAAAAACATCATAAACTGGGAGATGGTCACCTGCGGATCAAAAGTGCCCACGAACATGCCCACCGCCGGTGCTTCTTCGATGCGCTGTTCGCATTTCGACCACATATTCCTCCATCATATTGCGTATTGAACCCATGTCTCTCCAGGTTTCACCATGGCATTGATCAATGCCGTTATTGGGGTGCGTTCACTAGCACTCGCGAATCGTTGGGTGAATAATAGCTCCATTTCTGCGAAAGTCTTGACGGAGTCATTTGGAAGTTAAGAGTACCATTCGAACGATGTCTCGGACAAGCTGCCAACAAACTGACGGAGCAAAAGTTTATCATCACCCCCGGTATTGCCGCAAAGAGCCCTGAACTGGGCGACATGCTGGTAGGGATTGCCCGTCCCTTTGTATACATGAAATTTAGGGATCGTATATCCCGGTGGGTACTTTATTTGGTCATACCAGCCTGGATATGGACGCCCAGTTTTAATGACTTGGCCGGCTGCTTCATTCTCCTGGTGAGCTAGTATTTGCTGAGCAATATAGTCATCCAGAGCGGCCTTGGAAATGGTTTCCTCTTTGGCTGCTGAATGAGCCGGAGGAGGGTTCGATGTCTCTCCTCTGTCGTCTTTAATAATGATAGGAGGGTCTTCAGCTGGAGGTTCTGCTTGTAACATCATCCCGACCATGTCTTGGAAGAGAAGCACCATTCGTTTTATATTAGCCGCTTGTTCTGCTGCTTCTCTGTCCTTCTTTTCGAGGACTCTGCGAAGGAAGTCAGCATCAGTTTCTTGTTCATGACGTTGCTCTGATGACGCCTCCGGGCTTTCTTTTGGCCCGGTGAGTGCGGCCATTTGCGTCAGCATTTCCTGAAGCTTCTATTGCTTCTCCTGGGCTTTTGTCATGGATCGGGTGAGCGGTCAGTGACCTGTAGAAGCGCGTCTTTCCTCTTTTCCGGAAGCCATATAAACAGTATACACGGTTATGCCCCCAGACTTGGAGCGTTTGGGCTCAGCATCTTTGTGGTCTGCCGTAGTCATAGGGGCTTTCTCTGGCCTCCTTCTCTTTTGAGAAGTCGAAGTCGAGGGGGCCGTTGCAGCGGGCACCCAGGTAGTTGTCTTCCTTTATGGCTTGATAGGACGGTTCTCTTTTTGTTGAACCTTCACCTTTTTCTGTCGGCGAGGGTAATCTTGATCAATCACCGACTTCTGGACCTGTCGCCAGACTTTGTAGATTTTGGAGGATAGCCACTGAGAGGGCTGTTCCGGCTTCGTTTCTGTAACATTCTCCATGGCTGGAGGAGATCTTTTCAGTACGGCGGTAGGAGAGTTCTTGAGCACCTTGTTCAGCAATTCAAAGCTGTTCCCGGTTGGAACAGCAGCATCGATCTCTACCGTTGGGGCGGGTGGAGTTAGCCCAGAGGGGGAGTTGCCCCCAGCCTTTCTTACTCGGTGCCAGTGGCGACGTCGAGCATGTCGGGCTGTTGGGATTGTTTCAGCTTGAGGGGTGACTTCGTCATGCCCCTTGTTCTGGTGAGGCGCCGCTGGTACCAGCCTCTTGAAGACCGACGTCCGTCGAGCAGCAGTGTCTAACTGGTCAAAAACAGACCTCTGGGCGAGGGAAGTAGCTTTGAGGACTTCGACTGGAGCGGGAGCCGGAATAGTCAGTCTTGTGAAGACCGACCCTTTGGCAGGAGAAGCCGCCTTAACGACTTCGGGATCAGGGATGGCTATCCTCTTCGGAATAACCTTTTCTGGAATTGCAGGCTTCATCATGGGCCCACATGAACTTTGGCCCAATCTGGCGAAGACTGAGGCGCCGGAGCTGGATGACCCGTTGAGAGGGGTCGCAGTAGTGGTAAGTCGATCGAAGACCGACTTCTTTGGGGCTTCTTGCGGCAACATTGGGGCATTGAAGCTCATAGGTAGGACCATAGTCCCAAAGAATAGCCCGGTGGTGGCCTAAGTTACTTGGTCCACCGGCATCATGAACAGGGAGGCCGCTTGAGGTCCGTAAGCTATGCCTCCAGATGAGGTGGAACGCGAGTTGTAGTTGCAGCTGGAACACTTCGCTCAAGTAGACGCCATTGATGTTTCATTTTCTGCGCCAAGCAAGAAACCAAATCTTAGTACCTCGAACCCAAGGGCAACCATATCAAACCGCGATTCATTCGCGAACACGACACACGAAGTGTAGAGTGGAAAGAGGAAAAGGTCCCACCGGGCGTGCCAGAATCTGTTCACCGCCAAAAACCGGGAAGACGCGATAAACGTCTTGCCTGAATTTGGGGGCAGATGCTAATAGGTGCTATCCGTCCACCTCTCCGAAGATGCCAAGTTGATTTATGGCACCATGTATCGAAGGTTTAAACAGATGCGGCCGATGTAGCAGACTTTGTCAGATTCTCCCTCGTTTGAGGGGTTTTTGATTGTGGGGACGCTCTTCCCTGCAGGCGCAAGCCCCTGCAGTTAATTACGCTACCGCATGGCGGTAACAACTTTCTCCTTCTCTAGATGGTCACTTCGTGTCGTAGGTGTTTGTTTTGTTTGTGGTTGCCCGTGGATTGTATACGGAGACTAATTATATTGTCGCCCATAGGGCGTGGATTAGTCCAAATCCGTATTTTCTTAGATTTGGGTTTGGGGTTTGGTTTAAAGATACGTTAGCCTCATTTGAGACTAAGATCAACTTAAACGTTAGTTAAGGATACGTTTGTCTAATGTTTAGACTAAGATCAACTTAACGGGATCGTTTAGATCCAACAAAAGAGCATTTGGACTCTACTGTTTAGTTTAGGGACATTGCGGTCGATTAGTTTAAGGACATTACGGTCCAACGTTAGTTTAGGGATATTACGGTCCAGGTTAAGGACATCGTAGCCCGTGTGTTTAAAGGGACCCCACAGTCCGAGATTAGGGATATCGTAGTCCATGAGTTTAAGGACCCCACAGCCCGTAGTTTAAAGACATCGTAGTCTATGAAGTTTAAGGACATCGTAGTCCATGAGATTAAGGACCCCACAGTCCGTGAAATGTGTGGTTATCGGGACCCGTCACCTCTCTGAAGATGTTGAAGGATTACAACGACAGATATCAGAGGAGTAAAGAGATATACCCTTGAACCAGTGTGAATTGGTTGAAAGATCTATAGTCCAATTTAGAACTAAGATCTGTTAAATATTTATGAGCAGACGGGCTCAATTAAATATAAGTTGAGGACTTATGGCCAATCTTGGGCTAAGTCCAATGAATATTTAACATTTTTATTGTTCTGGCTATTGAGCCTTTATTTGGGCCTGGCCCTTTTAATAATGCTGAGCATTAGATCTTGACATTTTTTTGTCTTGTATTGAATGGAGAACATTCATCAGAGCTCTGGCTCATTAAAGAACAATTTGTGTTCTATCAGCGCAACCTATGATGCGCTAGGCGCTTTGCGACGATCAAAAAGTGCAGTTCTGCCACGTGGCGCACATGTAAGAGACACGTGTCATGTTCTGCGCTAGGCGCCAGATGATGAGCGTAGTGCTCTAGTTTATGAGCGCTGAGCACTAATTTATGAGCGCATTATGCTAGTTTAGTGGCGCACACGTGAATGACACGTGGCGCGCTTGGCTCTGAGCACCAGCCCATGAGCATAGTGCGCTATTTCAGAAGCGCAAGTTGCATACGTGGTTGACACGTGGCGCATTTTTGGTGCTGAGCACCAGTCCAAGGAGCGCAGAAGCGCTGTTCAAGAGTGCAAGGCACATTTCAATAGCGCAAAGCGCATTTCAATAGCGCAAAGCGTATTTGATCAAATTTATGATCTTTGAACAAATTTATGTTCTTTTAAAAGAGGCTTTGCCTCAAGATTCAAGAACAACAGTTCTTATTTTTTTGAAAGGGCTTTGCCTTTGTAGATCAATGATCTGTGAATGAAGTAAATACTTCTTTTGTTTTTATGATGAGATCTTTTGATCTCTTTTTATAAAAGACTTTGGTCTTTGTAAATCTATGATCTTTCGAGAAGATAATTCTTCTTTTTATGAGATGATTTCATCTCTGTGTTCAAGAGTCATTCTTTTTACCTTGAAGAAATGATCTTCTTTCAAGAGCTTGCCCTTCTTTCTTTGAATTTTCTCAAAGTTTATGGGGGGGTTTCTCTTTATGACTTGAAGTCTTAGGGCCTTTATATAGGGCAAATTGATTTGTTAAATTAGTTAAAGAGATCTTTCTCTGATTGATTTGGGGATGTTTCCCCACCGTTGGATCTTTGATCCTAGGGCTTCTGTTTTACAGAAGGCAATCTTCTTGTTTTTAACAAGATTGGAAGGATCTTTCCATAACAGAATTTTAATTCTGATTAATTAATGATTTATCATTATTATTAGATATTTTGATCTAACGGTGGGGATTTTTATAATTCCAGCGCTGGTGCACCCGTGCTTTGCACGTGGTGTGTTGCTCAGAGCGCAGCGCACTTTGTGCTAGCGCACCTACGTTTGACACGTGGCGTGCAGCGCAGAACGCAGCACACCCTGCGCTAGCGCACCCGTGTTTGACACGTGGCGCGCAGCGCGCCTAGCGCTAGTGCACACATGGTGCACTGCCAAGGGCGCAGCGCACCTGGCGCTAGCGCATCCGTGTTTGACACGTGGCGCGTAGCGCTGGATCTGAAGCGTTGCTTCAATTTTTGAATTTTAAATTTCAAAACAGAGCTTTGCTCTGATTGGGGATGCACTGCCTAGGGCACAGCGCACCTGGCGCTAGCGAATCCGTGTTTGACACGTGGCGCACAACGCGCCTAGCGCTAGATCTGAAGCGTTGCTTCAATTTTTGAATTTTAAATTTCAAAACAGAGCTTTGCTCTGATTGGGGGAAACAATCTCATTATTCATCACAAAAATACTTTGAGCTCTAGCTTTGCCATTATCTTCTTCTTCCTCTCTCTCTTGAGATTTTCTTTGAGTGAAGTAGTAAAAAAGAAAGGGTTTTGATTAGAGAATACAAACCACCTCATCATTCTACACACATCTAGCCCATTTGTGTAGGGTGTTTGCTACACTTCTTTGAAAGATCAAGTAAAGTAAGGAGCTTTGGGCAAAGGGACTTCAGGTGGATCATCGTGGACAAGGAAGACCTCCATCGATCCGTTCCAAACTCTCAAAGTGCTAAGGAGTCACCAAGGGAAATCTACAAAGGTTGTAATTTCTTCACTTAGTGATAATATGTTCTTTGTATGTGATACAAATTTTCGTTACCCTAAAAATTCTAGTTAAAGATTCATGGTTAGTTTACTTAGCACCTTTAAAATTTTAATTGTGGCATGTGTGATGCTTCCATACCCTACAGTAGGTGCTAGGTAAACCAAACAGTGGTATCAGATCCAAGCTAGAATTTTAGACACGGTGTTAAAACAATTACGACAACGAAATCGACTCCGAAAATACGACATTATGAAACCCTAATTTGCTCTCTGGAATTTTTTTTAAAATTCGTTGAAAAATTATTTAAACAACTGCAGAAGTTTGTATGTGATACACTATGAACACATGTGAAATACGAGGCCCTCATCTCGGATTTTGGCCGAGCCCCTCCTTCCCAAATCCGGCGACGCCGGCCCCCTGTGCTCCTTCTCACTTCGTATTTCACCCGTGCTCTGTACTGTAGGAATTGGGGTTTTAGGTATTATTTGTTTAGCTCAAATTTTCATGGGATGATTATTTTGATTAGGGGCTAATTCATAGTGTTTCGTAGTCGTATATTTTAACACTGTAAAGGTAACCTTGATAATGTTTAGCAGTCTGAACGAACTTCGAACACCACATCTTGTACCTCGCTGAAATTTTCAAGTGTTGTAATTTTCCTAAGTTGATTATATTCAATAGTCGTGCAAGTATCTCTATGGCCCCTCTAGAAGAATATAATAACCTTAACTCGATTCTATGCCCACGGAACCGCGATCGAACCCTAGGGTTTGTCGTAGTTCCGTGGTGCCATAGGTGAGGCATTGGTTAACCCTTTCTATGGCCGGTCCATAGACATTGTGGCACGTTTTTGAATATTTTAACTTTGCTCAAGTGTTGAACGCTAGGGGTAATTTGTGGATGTATATTGATTCAATCGAAACGTTAAACATCGTCTTAATAAATGTGAATGTGATAATTGCAATTGTTGTTTTTCACTTTCTTTTGTGCGACCGTAAGTGTAGTATATGGTGTATCGCCGGTTTCATTACTATACATCAATGACAATCGGGATACACATACTTGCTTACGTTGATGATATGAGATATTATGTGTTGCTGAGATATGATGTGCAGGATTATCGTGATTGAATAGCCGGGGTTTTTATATGAGATGAGAGTCTTTATTTTCATTCATGTAAATATCAATTGTATGTAATATTCTTTCATTTGGGGCACTTTCGGGTTGAGAATGATGTCACCACTATTGTATATTATTTACTTTTCCACATTAGGATAGACCCAAGGTGGGGAGCACAAGTGACCGAGTTCTAGGGTTCAGTGGGAGGCCGTCTCGAGGAGTCGAGACTGGGTCTTCTAAACTCTAGAATTTGCAGGGTCACTTGCCGCTTTGGTAGGGGTCTAGGGGTGTAGGCTTGGCTATTCATCGCGACCGTGGAATCCGTATTTTCTATTGTTGGCAGAATACAAAATACGGACCTCCTAGATATCCTTTTATTTTCATATGTGCTTCTGCTGTTGATATTCTGTATTGAGATTACTTAGTATCCGAGATGAATGGATTATTTTTATATATATAATATATAATAAACGTTGCTTATGTTTTACACCCGCGCTAGTCCCGCCCCGCTATGCCGTTAGTTAAGTAACCTAACGGTGCATAACGGGACACTGTGGCGAATGCGGATGACATAAGTGTACGTTCTATTTTTGTTTCTTTTCTGTGATGGCTTAGGAACTTAAATGATGGGACTTCATTAATAAGATTAATGTAAAGAAAACGAAACCTAAAGATGTTGTAGAATCAGATTTGAAACCCACTCGGCCTTTTTATGAAAAATGCAAGTTTCAAAATATGCGGAGCTTAAGCCACTCCTTTTCTAAACTGTTTTGATTCTACAAAGAGATCAAGTTCAAAGCGTTAAAGGTTTTCACAAAAACTATCCGCAGCCCTCCGTCATTTTAGGAAGCAGAGTACTTAGTATTCGTGCTACGTATGTTGGGCATAGTCAAGGCGTAGTGTACGGTAGCTAAGTGATGTCTTCCTACAAAGCATATGATGCGATCAGTTAGGACATTCATATGATTATTTTGATCATAGTCAAGGGTCATATGGGTGGGTCTGGTTAATCTCGAAATGACGGGTAGAACTTGACTAGTGCTTATGATATGTTGACCATAGACAAGATCATAAGTAGTTAGGGGTAAAACCATATCGGGAGTTTCAAGAGTAGAAATTTGCAATGAGATTGCATACCATCTATATGATAGTTGGATCCCGATCCCACTGTGAGTAAGAGTTACTCCCAGGAGAGTTTTGCACTTTACAATTAGCTAATCCAGTAGGTGTCTAGAAAGGTGTCAACGGAGTTTGACCTCTGGGAAAACGAGGTTTATTTTAATTAGGTCCGTGCGAAAGCACGGGGAACCTCCCTAAAAGTACCGTAGCGAAACTGTAGAATGTAATTAATCCTGGCTAGTTTTCTTTTCAGGTTTTGAAAGAAAATTTGATAAAAGCAGTGGGAGACATCGATTAGATAAGATAATAACCAATCTAATTCTTTGCAAGAATATTTCGCTGAGTGTATTCTTTTCTCTCTCCTAATGGAAGATACCGATGACTGGACTTAAGCTTCTTTTAGAGAAAAATAAACTGACAGGACCGAATTATAAAGAATGGTTGAGGAACTTGAACATTGCATCCACATATGATAAAGTATCATATGTCCTCACTACCAAAGCCCCACCCGTCCCAGGACCTGAACCATCTGTTTCGAATAGGGAGATCCGAAAAACATGGGATATTGACTGTGACACGGCCAAGTTCCTCGCGCTTGCTTCTATGGACAGTATTCATCAGAAGCAACACGAGAATATGGATGTACAATCTATCTTTCTTCATACAAAAGATTTGTATGCAGAGCAATCTCGGACTTTACGATACGAGGCATCTAAAAAGTTGTTTCAGATGCGTATGGCCCCTGGCACATCAGTAGGAGAACATGTTCTGAAGATGATTGGTCTTATAGAAGAACTTGAGGAACTGGGATGGACTATGGATAATAAGCAATATACGGATATTGTTCTACAGTCTCTCCCCCTGCCTTTGCTCCATTTATAGTGAATTTCAATATGAACGATTTGGAGAAATCATTTCCTGAACTTCTCAATATGTTGAGAAGTGCAGAGAGCAGGCTTAAGACAGCGAAAACCCCCGCTCTGTTATATGGACCATCTTCTTCTTCCATACCAAAAGCCAAGGCCAAGGGAAAGAAGAAGAAGAAATCCATCAAACCGAAAGGTGGAGTTAGAAAGGAGAAGGGGAAAGATAAATCCGGGGCCGCGGGAAGTGGAAAAGGAGAATGTTTTTAATACCACAAGTCGGGACATTGGAAACGCAACTGTGCTCTGTATCTTGCTGATCTCAAGAAGAAGAAGCATGCTGATGCTTCCGCTTCAGGTGTGTTTGTAACTGAAAACTGTTTTTCTATAAACTCCGCATCTTGGGTATTAGATACCGGTTCTGGTTCTCACATCTGCAATTGTATGCAGGGGTTGAGAAATAGTAGAGTTTTGAAGACTGGTGACCATACTCTACGGGTTGGAAATGGTTCCAATGTACATGCTGTATCCATAAGAGAGTATCATTTGGGGTTGCCTTCGGGTTGTATTATGGTTTTGAACCCTTGTTATTATGTACCTAGTATGCTATGTAATATAATATCCGTTTCCTTGTTGGACAATGAAGGATATCATTTTTTGTTGCTGAATAATGTTATGAACATTAACTTGAATCAACAGTTGATTGGGTATGGTACATTAAATAACGGTATTTACGTCCTGAACCAACACACGGTTTTCAATATACAACATACTAATAAAAGAAAGTTTTCAGATATAAATGAAGCTTTTCTTTGGCACTATAGACTTGGTCATATTAATGAAACAAGACTAAACAAATTACACAAAAATGGATATTTGAATCATTTTTAATATAAATCTTATGCGACTTGCAAGTCCTGTATCAAAGGTAAAATGACCAAAACTTCGTTTACTGGACACGGAGAAAGAGCTGTGGAACTCTTAAGCCTCATACATAGTGATGTATGCGGACACATGCTAGAGGCGGTTTTTCATACTTCATTACTTTTACTGATAATTTCTCAAGATTCGGACACGTGTTTTTGTTAAAGCATAAATCCGAAGCTTTCGAGAAATTCAAGGAGTATAAACTTGAAGTAGAAAAACAAACAGGCTTGAGTATCAAGAAACTTCGATCAGATCGAGGTGAAGAGTATTTGAGTACAGAGTTTTCAGACTTCTTAAAAGAGAATGCGATTCTCTCTCAGCTCACTCCCTCTTACACACCACAGCACAATGGTGTATCAAAGCGGAAGAATCGTACACTATTAGATATGATACGGTCCATGATGTGTGATGCGGAGTTACCACTTTCCTTTTGGGGACATGCATTGGAGACAGCAATGTATCTGTTAAACAGGGTTCCAACCAAGACCGTGTCCACCACTCCATATGAGATATGGTATGGAAAGAGAGTGTTTCCTGATTTAAAATCAGGAAAGCTTCTGTGGAAAGCTTCAAAAGGGGGTCACGTGCTTACACGTGACTAGCGGTCACGTGTTGGCACGTGACACCTAAAAACTTCATTAAGGCAAGTTCAATTCCCTGACTGCGAAGAAGGAAAAGAAAAGCTTCAAGGGGAGTCACGTGCTCCCACGTGATCAGGGTCACAGGGCGACACGTGACGTTTAAATGCAAGCGTCAAAGGCACGTCGGGTAACTGACCAAGTCAAGAAAAAGGCTTCAGAAGAAGTCACGTGCTCCCACGTGACCAGGGTCACGTGTTGGCACGTGACGTTTAAGGCAGCAAACGCATTCTTCAGAACAACCAAAGAAAGAAAGTTCAAACAAGGATCACGTGCTCACACGTGACCAGGGGTCACGTGGTAACACGTGACGGCTGAGCAGCAGAAGAGGGCAGAACGCAGAAAGAAAGAGGATCCTTCATTCCAAAGGGGGTCACGTGCTCACACGTGACCATGGATCACGTGGTCACACGTGACCGGCTTTCAAAGCCCATTTTATCAACAGAATTAAATTCTGAAAGAAATTCAGATCTTGCCAAAGGAACGCAACTATATGCATCCAATCAAATTAAAGATTCAGAGGTCATTTATTTATGGAAAATCTCGGGTTTGGAAAGATTTCCCCCTTAAATCTAACCAAAATAAAAAGGGAGAATCTCTGAATTTGAAATCCAAAGGTGAATAATATTCACCTAATAATCCAAAGGTCCAGAATGAACAATAAATGCAAATCAAATATCTCCATGAAGATTCGTCAAAAACTGATTGATTCGGCTGCTTCTCCTATAAATAGGAGCCAAGAGATACAAAAAGGGAGACACGCGCAGAGAAAGAAAAAAGGAGAAAAGCTTTGATACTTGGAAAAGACTTCGATTTTCTGCAAAAACCCTAGGTAAGAAAGGGAAGGCCTTTTGGAAGAGGGGGAATTTAATTCCCAACAGAGTTTAACTCTGATACATAAAACAGAAGAGTACATTTCTTCTCTCTTTGATAGAGGATCTGCAAAGTGCACATCTCCCCTTTAGGTTGAGAATTTAATTCTCAATGGGTCGAGATCCTGCCATGCAGATCCAAAACATAGAGAGGGAACGCAAGCATGAGAATTTAATTCTCGCAGAACTATAGGAATTCAATTCCTTTAAAAAATAAAATTAGGGCTCGACCCTGTATCATGGGAATTTAATTCCTTCAAAACAAAAGAAACAGGGGTTGAACCCTAATTAAGAATGTGGTTCTGTGGAAATAACAGGAATTTAATTCCCTTAATTATAATTCTTTAAAATGGGAAGTATAATTCCTTGAAAGCTTTTATTAAGGGTTGAACCCTTTTCAGTTCTCCATATAAACGAGGAATTTAATTCCTACAGAAAATTCAGAGTTCAACTCTACAAGTCTTCAAAAGGAAATAGGAATTTAATTCCTCTGAAATTTAAAGTTCGAGGAATTTAATTCCTGAAGAAAGGAGTAACAGATCCTCTAAAAAAACATAGAGGTAGGGTCACGTGCCACCACGTGACCCCCCAAAACCCCTACAGAAAGCCCCTTCGAGGCAGCACCCCACGTGACCCACGTGACCTTGGCAGAAACTCTAATATACAAGCATTTGAATGCCCGTCACGTGATGGCACGTGATGCTTTGAAAGAAATGATAATTTCAGCAAAACAACTGAAGGGAGGGCGCTCTCACGTACTGCCACGTGACCCTTCTTACCTTAGTGTTTAACACTAAAATTAAAACTCTCAAGCCCAGTGTTAAAACACTGTCGGGCCTTGGCATTCAATGCTGGTTAGAAAGCCTTATTGGCAGTGTTCAACACTGATCTGTTTTAGTGTTTAACACTAATTTGAGAAAGCCTTAGTACTGGTGTTTAACACCAATTATCTCTTAGTGTTGAACACTAACTCATCAATCTTATCCCCAGTGTTCAACACTGATTGCTCTGAAATATTTAACACCAGGCTTTGGCCCAATTGGCTAAAGGGATAGAGGCAAACACTCTCCCTCAATGGAACAACAAAGAGTCAATATTCCAGACCTGACTGGACTTAGCCCAAGCTGGCCATAAGTCCTCAATTTGTGATTAACTGAGCCGATGGGCTCATGACATAATCGAACAGTCTTGACCCAAATTGGGCCACGGACTATCTAATCCACCCCGGTTCTAGGGTACATCTCTTCACTCCTTTGATATTTGGCATTGTAATCCCTCAATGTCTTCAAAGAGGTGACGGGTCCCGAAGACCATTCATGACATGGACTGTGGGGTCCTTAAACCCATGCATGATACAAAATTCCTGGTTACGTGGAACGTGGATAACGTCACTCTTTGACCCCGCGGGAAACGTCCAGAGCGGATCCTGGTCCTCGCAGAGCACGGCAGTGAACCCGTGTGAAGCATCCAGAGCGGAGCCTGGTCCTCGCCTAGCACGGCAGTGAACCCGTGTGAAGCATCCAGAGCACATACCGGACTGTGGAGTCCTTAAACCCATGGACTATGATGTCCTTAACCTTGACCGAGATGTCTTTAAACTACCCATTGACCGAGATGTCTTTAAACTACCCATTGACCGAGATGTCTTTAAACTACCCATTGACCGAGATGTCTTTAAACTACCCATTGACCGAGATGTCTTTAAACTACCCATTGACCGAGATGTCCTTAAACTACCCGTGGACCGCAATGTCCTTAAACTACCCATGGACCGCAATGTCCTTAAACTACCCATGGACCGCAATGTCCTTAAACTACCCATGGACCGCAATGTCCTTAAACTAGAACGATAGAGCCTCCATATGCTCTTTCGTCGGATCTAAACGGTCCTGTTTAAGTCGATCTTAGCCTCAAAAATGGCTAACGCGTCCTTAAACCTTCAAGCAGACTGGACTACAAATCCCCCCAATTAACTCTGGTTCGAGGGTACATCTCTGAATCCCTCTGACACCCGTCGTTGTAATCCTTCAACGTCGTCAGAGAGGTGACGGGTCCCGACGGCCACACACATACGATGGACCACTATGTCCCTAAAACTGGAACAATGGAGCCCAAACGCTCTTTTGTCGGATCCAAACGATCCTGTTAAGTTGATCTTAGTCTCAAATCGGACTAACGTATCCTTAACAAACGTTTGAGTTGATCTTAGCCTCAAGCATGGCTAACGTATCCTCAAACCAAACCCCCAAACCCAAATCTAAGATAACTCGGATTTGGACTAGTCCATGCCCTACGGGCGACGACATAACTCAGTCTCCGTAAACGATCCACGGGCAACAAAACATAAAACAAACACACATGACACGAAGTGACCATCTGGAGAAGGAGAAAGTTGTTACCGCAATGCGGTAGCGTAATTAACTGCAGGGGCTTGCGCCTGCAGGGAAGAGCGTCCCCACAATCAAAAAACCCCTCAACGAGGGGGAATCTGACGAAGTCTGCTACATCGGTCGCATCCGCTTAGACCTTCGATACATGGTGCCATAAACCAACTTGGCATCTTCGGAGAGGTGAACGGATAGCACAAATTAGCATCTGCCCCGAATCTCAGTGCCAAGACATCGCAGCCTTGCGCGCCGTCTTTCGGAGGGGAACAGATTCTGGCACGCCCGGTGGGACCTTTTCCTCTTTCCACTCCACACTTCGTGTGTCGTGATTCGCGAACCAATCGCGGTTCGCTAACAGTTGCCCTTGGGTTTCAAGATACTAAGAATTGGCGCCTTGCCTATTGCAGAAAGCAAAGGATCGATGGCTTCTACTTCTGCGAAATCCTCCAATTGCTCGAGCTGCAATCGCGACCAACGCTTTGCTTCGCCAGGAGGTGTAGCCTATGGACCCCAAGCTGCTTCGTTGTTCACAATGCCAGTGGACCAGGTGACTCAGGCCACCACCGGATTGTTCTTTGGGACTATACTCCCGCCATCCAGCTTCACGGCGCCAGTGCTGACAAAGGAAGCCCTCAAGAAGTCGGTCTTTGATCGTCTCACCCCTGCCACGGCTCCTCTCACCGAGTCGTCCGATGTCAACGCCTCAGTCTTTTCTAGATTGGGCCAGAAATCCTGCAGATTCGTCGCAGAGAAGGCTGCTCCTAAGAAAACGGCCGCTCATGCTTCCGAAATCGCCAAGGCAGCTTCCCCGGCCAAAAGGTCGGTCTTTACCAGATTAACGGCTTCAGCTCCCGCTCCCGTTGCACAAAGGACATCGGTCTTTGACAGGCTAACACCAACAACGACCCCCCACCCACACAGGGGGCAAGATGAAACCGTTCTTATATCTGACTCTACGCCGTCTGCTCGATGCGCTCGACGTCGTCATTGGCGCCGAATAAGGAAGGCTGGGGGCAACTCCCCCTCTGGATTGACTCCACCAGCCCCGGTGGTAGAAGTTGATGCTGCTGTTCCAACTGGAAACAGCTTTGAAATGCTAAATAAGGTGCGAAGGAATTCCCCTACCGCAGTGCTGAAGAGGTCTCCTCCCCCATCAGAAAAGGTTGTGGAAACAGAATCAGAACAGCCCCGATCTCCTCAACGGCTGTCTTCCAAAATCTATAAGGTTTGGCGGCGGGCCCGGGATTCAATCATCGATCCAAACTTCTCCCGCCAGCATAAGAAGCTGAAGATCCAACCAAAAGCTGGTCACCAGACGAAAACCCAAAAGGCTGTTTGGACGCCTACCTCGACGGCCCCCTCAACCTCCATGGCTCATAAAAGGAGGGAGCCCGAGAAGATCCCTCGACGTGCAACGACGGCTAAAAGCAACAAGCCCGGACACCCTAAGTATGGGGGCAAGATGGTCCACACCGTATACATGGCCTCTGGAAAGGAGGAGAGCCGCACTTCTACAGGCCACCGACCGCTAACCCGATCCGTAACGAGATCCCAGGAGCAGCAACAAAAGCTCCAAGAAATGATGAATGCTATGGCCGCGCTCACCGGGCCGAAGGAAAACCCTGAAGCGTCCTCAGACGCACGCCGGGAGGAAGAAACCGACGCTGAATTCCTTCGCCGGACGCTGGAGAAAAGGGACAAAGAGGCTGCTGAACAAGCGACCAACATACAACGGATGGGCCTTCTCTTTCAAGATGTGATAGGAATGATGATCCAGCAAGACTTACCAGCCGAAGATCCTCCGATTATTCTGGAGGACGACCGAGGAGAGACGTCAAATCCACCTCCAGCCCTCTCAACGGCCAAGGAAGAGACGATCTCTAAGGCTGACTTGGCTGACTATATAGCCCAGCAAATCCGGGTCCATCATGCAACTGAGGCAGCTGGTCAAGTCGTGAAAACAGGGCGGCCGTATCCAAGCTGGTACGATCAAATCAAATACCCGCAAGGCTATACGATACCGAAATTCCATGTGTATAAGGGGACCGGCAATCCTCATCAGCACGTCGCCCAGTTCCGGGCCCTCTGCGGTAACACCGGCGGTGACGATAAACTGTTACTCCGTCAGTTCGTGGGCAGCTTATCAGAAACAGCATTCGAATGGTATTCAGAACTTCCGAACGATTCCGTCAAAACGTTCGCTGAAATGGAGTTGTTGTTCACTCAGCGGTTCGCAAGCGCCAGCGAGCGCACTCCAATTACTGCTTTGATTAACGCCGGGGTAAAGCCAGGCGAAACCTGGGTCCAGTACGCTATACGCTGGCGGAATTTGTGGTCGAGATGCGAGCAACGCATTGAGGAAGCACCCGCAGTGGGTATGTTCGTGGGAACCTTGGACCCCCACGCAACTATCTCCCAGTTTATGATGTTCTTTAAGCCAACCACATTCCAGGCTTTAATCGACAAGTTGGCTCAGATGGACCAGATGGGTCATAGGCCACCTCCTCCGAAGTCAGAACCTCGGAATGATAAGGGTAAAGGAAGGGCAACCTTTGTCGCGAACACCCAACAGCAGCCTGACGCCCCGAAATCGGCAGATCAATTGGAAGAAAGACGCCGATATTATAACGAAAAGATGAAGCGTCCCTACTCGTTCCCACGAGACAAGACAAAACGGTTATTTGAGCTGGCAATACGCAACAGACTTATCAACCTCCCGAATCCAAGGCGACCGCCACAACCCACCGAGGTGAATAACCCCAACTATTGCCCTTACCATCAGACGGTAAGCCATCCGATTGAAGATTGCTTCGTCTTCAAAGGATGGATCGAAGATCAATACCTTCAGGGGAAGTTTGTACTGTCCGAAAAGTGGAAGGTGAACCCGCCACAACCACATACTCCTAAAAAGACGGACACATCGGGGGCAACCTGCTCCTTTATCGAAGAAATTCCATGGGAGGTCGTGCTATCAACAAAGACCAAAAGGATGCTGAGAGACCTTCACGCGTGCCCTGCAGTCGAATGGAAGGACCCTCTTGAACCTCGAATTATCGAAGGAGCAGTGAAGCCCCGCATAACTACGAAGACTGCTGACAAGGGCCCAAATACTCACGCCCAGCCGTCAAAAGCTTCGAAGAAAAAGAAGAAGAAATCCAAGAAGCCCGCGAAGCTTGGAGACGAGCGAACAAACTTGCAGAAGCAAATCGACGCGCTGGAAGAATATAATCAGAAGGCGCGAACTCCTGTCACACTGCAAGAGTTCCTCAGCCATATCTTTCAAGAGGACGATGATGGAGAGAACTCGTCGGATGAATCCGAGGGATATGCGGCAAGTTGCAACATGATCTCCCACTCGTTTACCAATGATGAGAAAACTCCTAGCACTAAGAAGCTGAAGGCGGAACCCGAACCAAAGCGTGCGACGCTGACAACTGATATGATCAATGCCTTCCTAGACGAGATTCGTCTAAAAAGTAAAGCAGACCAAGAGCGTGAGATGGCAGCATCAGGAGGAACCAAATGCGGGCAACTGAACGAAGGAGTTGAACTACTCCTGCCAGAGCGAAAGGCATCCGAGATGGACAGGAAGATATTCAAGACGAGGAAAAGGTTCGCCAAAGCCATGTCAATGGGAATGAGGTTACCACCCTCGGAAGGAAACACACACAATGGGGCGGAAAAGCACCCCGATTACTGTGCATATCATCGGAAAGTTTCACACCCCACAGAGGAGTGCGACGCCTTTAAGATATGGTGGCAAGGATATGTTGCTCGTCGGCAACATTTCAAACGCATGAAACGCAAGAGCCGTCGGGAGCAAAGAAGCGCCGTTGACGGGCCCAACAGAATTACTGGCAACTGTTATATGGCTCATGCCGAGGGGTCGCAAGTCCTCACCTTTGGGAGCGACTCTGATGAAGAAGTGACTCTGGGCCCTCTCTTTGAAGAATCCGCGCTAAGGAAAGATGAGGAATCAGAAGCCTGCGGAAACACTCAGTTGCGTAATCGCACACTCCCGGAAAAGAATCTCGGGCCTACGAACAGAAAAGATAAGGGAAAGGAAAAGGTCACTGAAGATATCACTTTGGATGACCAAGTCTCGAAAGAACTGGCTGCCAAAGACCCTCCTAGGAGGAGTAAAGTGGACTATAACATCCTCGCGCATCTAAGGAAGCTACCTTCTCAGCTCAGCATTCTCGACGCCCTCCTATTATCAAAAGAAGCACGGGACTCACTAATTAAGGCACTACAAGAACCTGAGCAATTCCAAGCCTTTCTCGCCACCGAAAAGATGAAGGACGAACTGGAAGAAGTGCATACGGCCGACGTCACTTTCGGTGATGAAGACCTCCTTCTCGGGACGTGCGACCATAACCGTCCCCTATATGTCTCTGGGTACTGTCATGACATCAAGATTGGCAAGATCCTGGTGGATAATGGATCCTCCGTCAATCTCCTTAATGTTCGGGTGTTGAAGGAAATCTGCATGAGTGTGCAACATCTCGCTCGTGACAAAATCACTATCTCCGGTTTCGATTCACAATCGTCACGGACTCTCGGGTCCGTGATATTAACGTTACGCTTCGGGCTTCTCGTCACAGACATCAAATTCCATGTCATTGACGCCAAGACCTGTTACAACGCCTTGCTCGGCCGTCCTTGGTTACACGAGTACAACATCGTCCCTTCTACACAACATCAGTGTATGAAGTACTTTAAAGATGGTTTCGAGTATACTGTAACGGGTGAGCTGAACCCATTTTCCGTGAACGAAGTCCGCAAATACGAGGATGCGAAATACTTCTTGCCAGACTTTGAAGATACAGAAAGGTGTCACGACTCGGAGAACAAGGCCGCCGCCACCATCCCTGTTTTCGGAAGCGATACCGAAGAAGAAGAAGAGATAGTTTATACGGGGCCATCTCAACGCCACAACCGGAGGACGCCCACCCGCATATTAGTCTTCGGAAGTGATTCGGAAGATGAGGTCAACGCCGTATTCTCCAATCGGCTTTCAATGCAAGCACCTCCGGGCGATGACCATAACCTGCAAATCACCATGGTACCGCGAGAACACTACAAGGACCTCGACACGCTTCAAGCTCACAGTGTGCAAGAGCTGCAAACGTTTTGCGTCCCCCCCAGGCGAAAGGGTGAGAAAGTAATCCTATTTTACCGATCTTCAGAGTCGAAAACAGAGAAAGAGATCTGGCATGGCGCAGATGCTACATGCGACAGACTCCAACCCATCCGACTGCCCAGATACTATACGAACGGATTAACGAAGCTATTGAAGCGTCAAGGAGTACCCTTAAAACAAACTGTTCGACAGGCTCGGTTCTACAACAGGATTTGGGATGTCCCTGGAACCCAACGCAAATTGCCCAACGGGAAAATGGAAACACTTGGGCTTGGATACGCGAGAACCGGAAAACGGGAGCGGGCCCACAGCAGCTACGCCACATATACCTTTGATGAAGAAGAGGACACACTGTCAGGAGATGCCGATCCCTCATCAAAACTAGACCCCGCGATTGAAGCGCCAAGTCCGTCGTTTGAAGAACGAATGGGCAAGCCTATCAGGAAAGTGGGTCAGAAAGCTCGGGAAGACCGTAGCCGCGAAACGGCTATCTATGAGAAGGCCAGGACGCAACGTCTATTTCAACAGATTGCAAAAGACAAAGACGTTCATCCTTGTCAACCCATCATACGAAAGACCCAATGCGGAGACGGAAATAAGTCGAAAAGCGGGAAGAAGAGCCGACAACAACGACGCAGGATTAGAGGTTTACGTAATCGGGTATTGCACAGCTCGGATTCGTCCTTCATAGAAAAGATGAGTCGAGCGTACTCCTTCCCCCGAGACAAG
Source organism: Agapanthus africanus (assembly GCA_030015575.1). NCBI lineage: Eukaryota > Viridiplantae > Streptophyta > Magnoliopsida > Asparagales > Amaryllidaceae > Agapanthus > Agapanthus africanus. The sequence goes on from CM057341.1 coordinate 187,863,294, forward strand.
ACGGAAAGGTTACTCAGACTCGCCCTAAAGCATCGAATGATCGCGCTCCCAGAGTCTAGGCATCCTGAGCAAACTAGCAAGGCCTCTCGCTCGGGCTATTGCTCTTATCACCGGGCCGCAGGACATCCTACCGAAGACTGCTTCACCTTCAAGAACTGGGTCGAGGACCAGTACCAACGGGGCAGATTCGCTTTATCCAACAGCTGGAGGGTAACGCCGCCACGAAAGCACGAGCCCAAGGCCACAAGAGCAGAGCCAGATCCGCCTCGGCCCCGGGAGTGGATTCGCGCCTGTTATACGATTACGGTAGACAACCCTCCCCGGTGCTTCGAAAACAGCGATGATGAGGTTATCTCGGAATTCCCGCCAGCTCCAAAAGAACTGGAAGACGGTATACATACTACCGCAGATAACCTCAGAAAGATTGAGTTGGGATCGGCAGAGGACCCGCGACCAACATTTGTCAGCGAGCTACTCTCTGAGGAGAGGGTGGCCGCGTTAAAGAACGTGCTTCTACGGCATAAAGACTGCTTCGCGTGGAACTACTCTGAGATGCCAGGATTAGATCCGGAGGTCGCTGTGCACAGATTAGCAATATCCCCAGACATCAGGCCAGTCAAGCAGGCACCAAGAAGGATGCGGCTCGAGCTTGAGATGAGCATCAACGCCGAAGTCAAGAAACTGATCGATTCTGGATTCATTCAAGAAGTCCAATATCCCGATTGGATCGCCAATATCGTCCCGGTGATGAAGAAGAATGGGACGGTGCGTATATGCGTGGATTTCAGGGATCTCAACAAAGCCTGTCCAAAAGATGATTTCCCAGTGCCGGTAACCGAGCTAATGATAGATAACACGTCTACTCACGAGATCTTCTCCTTTATGGACGGTTCTTCAGGATACAATCAGATAAAAATGCATCCCGAAGACCAGAAGCACACCGCTTTCCGGACCCCTTTGGGTGTATTTTGCTACAGGGTTATGCCCTTCGGTCTAAAGAATGCCGGCGCTACCTATCAAAGGGCCATGACAAAGATCTTCGACGACCTCATACATGACATCGTCGAGTGCTATATCGATGACCTCGTAGTAAAGAGCATGTCATATGAAGATCACTTAAAGCACCTAGAGACTGTATTTCAACGCCTTCGGCAATATAATTTGAAGATGAATCCCCTCAAATGCGCGTTTGGAGTCTCCTCGGGAAAATTCTTGGGATTCGTCATCCGACACCGAGGTATTGAGATAGATCCGTCAAAGATTAAAGCGATCATGGAAATGCCCCCGCCAAAAACCCTCAAACAGTTGCGGTCTCTCCAAGGGAAGCTCGCATACATCCGGCGATTTATCGCAAATCTTTCAGGCAAATGCCGCCCCTACAGTCACCTGATGAAGAAGGGAACCCCATTCGTCTGGGATCAAAAATGCCAAGGCGCACTAGACGAGATCAAGCAGTACCTACAGAACCCGCCGGTATTAGCTGCGCCGGTCAAAGGAAAACCCCTCATTCTTTATACAACCGCCCTCGAAGGTTCCTTGGGCGCACTATGGGCGCAAGAGAACGATCAGGGGAAAGAGAGAGCACTCTACTACTTAAGTCGAGTTCTACTGGGGGCAGAAAGCAATTACTCTCCCATTGAAAAACATTGCTTGGCGTTAATCTTCGCGATAACAAAGCTCAGGCACTATGCGTTGGCACATGAAGTCTGTCTCATCTCGAAGGTGGACCCTCTTAAATATCTGATGTCAAAAGCCATATTGACGGGACGACTCGCTAAATGGGCCCTGCTCTTGATGGAGTTCTCGATAACATATCAACCTCTCAAGGCAGTGAAGGGCCAGGCCATTGCCGATTTCCTCGCTGAGCACCCGATACCGGCCGATTCTCCTTTGAATTGTGACTTGCCGGACGAGCATGCATTTGATGGGATTAGCGGTGGAAGCGCCCGATGGGAACTTTATTTCGATGGAGCGTCCTCTATAAAGAAACAAAAGCAAGGTATCCCAATGATCAAGTCAGGGATAGGCCTCATCTTTGCGACTCCACAAGGAGGGATAATGCGCTTTGCCTTCTCCTTAACAGAGCCAAGGACAAACAATGAAGCTGAATACGAAGCCCTGATAGCAGGTCTCGAGCTTGCCATTGACATGGGAATTGAAGACCTCCTCATATACGGGGATTCTCAGCTGGTCGTTAGTCAAGTGAATGGCGACTACCAAACGTGCAAACCGGAGCTGGTGAAGTACGGCGAAAGGGTGCAACAACTATTGTCCCAAATTCCTTCCTACACTTTGGAGAACATACCACGCGCAGAAAACAGCAAAGCAGACGCATTGGCTAAGCTTGCTAAAGAACTGGCCGACGAGAACCTCGATGATGTCAGAATCGTGGTACAAAGCCGTCGAGTGCTCACCCCCGCAGAAATACCTCCGGAATTATATAAAGAGGGAGCAACTGAGCAGACAACCCTACAAATAAAAGACCAAGAGAAGGTCGAGGACTGGAGGGAAGTCTTCATAGACTACTTTAAGTCCCGCCGCATGCCCAAAGAAGCGTCCTCAAGACATCAGCTCATGAAACGAGCTCTATCTTTCGCTTTCGTCAACGATACTCTATACAAGAGATCGCTTGATTCTCTATGGCTGAGATGCTTGGGACCTGACGAAGCAGAAAAAGTCGTCCAGGAAGTTCACGACGGGCTTTGCGGTTCTCATCAAGCAGGCCCAAAGATGAAGTTAAAAATTAAACGGATGGGTTATTACTGGCCCACGATGATCCAGGACTGCCTCGAATACGCGAGGCAATGCCACTCGTGCCAGATTCATGGAGACTTTATCCACCAACATTCCAATCCGCTACACCCAACGGTGGCCAGCTGGCCATTCGAGATGTGGGGGACTGACATAGTCGGCCCCATTGAACCAGCATCATCTCGGGGACACCGTTTTATCCTGGCGACGACTGATTACTTCTCCAAATGGGCAGAAGCAGTACCACTGAGGGAAGTGAAGACGGAGAATATCCTCCATTTCTTCAAAACGCACGTCATCTATCGGTTTGGAACCCCACGGCGGATTATCTCCGATAACGGGCCAGCCTACAGGAGCCATAAGATTAGCCGCTTCGCGCAGCAGCACAATATAGACTGGAGGTATTCTTCAGTTTACAACCCGCGAGCCAACGGTCTGGCCGAGGCCTTCAATAAGACCTTGACGAAGATCATAAAAAAGACCGTCTCCCGGAATAAGAGAGACTGGCACGAGAGGCTGCAAGAAGCCCTTTGGGCTTATCGAACTACATTCAAGACGGCCACAAACACAACGCCATACGCGTTAGTATTTGGGACGGAAGCAGTACTCCCCCTCGAGATAGAGTTACCCTCTCTACGAGTGGCAGTCCACCACGAACTGACCGACGAGGAAAATGCCCACCTTCGACTTGAGGAGCTTGATGCCCTCGACGAAACCCGACTTATAGCGCAACAACATCTAGAAGCCTACAAAGCAAAGATGACGCGCTCGTACGAAAGATTGACCAGGCCAAGGGCGTTCCGCCAAGGCGAACTCGTGCTGGTAGTCAAAAGACCTATGATCCCCAATCGTGCCAAGCGGGGAAAATTCGAGCCAAACTATGAAGGCCCATACATCATAGACCAGGTTTACCAGGGTGGAGCCTATCTACTGGTGGACATGCACGGTGAGAGGCCTTTCAGACCAATAAATGGCCGCTTCTTGAAGAGATACTATGCTTAGTGAGCCACAGCCTGGGTCAACGATAGATGACGACGACTATGTCCGCTCGCTATCTTCCTAGGCTCAGACTTTACAAGCAGTAGCTGGCCTTCCCATAACGACGGACCGAAACGTCCTTAAACTAGCGAGGGACCGAAACGTCCTTAAACTAACAAGGGACCGAAACGTCCTTAAACTAACAAGAGACCGAAACGTCTTTAAACTATGAACGGACCGAAACGTCCTTAAACTATCAAGAGACCGAAACGTCTTTAAACTAACGGTGGACCGAAATGTCCTTAAACTAACGACGGACCGAAACGTCCTTAAACTAACGACGGACCGAAACGTCCCTAAATTACTGCCGCAGCATTCTTAGGCTGGCGAGACAGATAAAAAAAAAAAAAAAAAAAAAAAAAAAAACGGTACGTCCATAAAGCAAAATGGGCACGGATGAAAACCCGAAAGGGCTCCGTGAGTAAAAACAGCAGGGCTACCGGCGAGTGTTTGTGAAAACCCGAAAGGGCGCAGCCTCGTTAAAAGACACTTACAGGGTCCTCTCGACCTTGTAAGGAGAAATCACCTGCGTGAGATCCTTACGACTTACAAAGGAGCAACACACTTAGGGATCCTCACGATTCCTAAGGAGAAAATACACTTACGAGATCCTCACGACTCGTAAGGAGAATTTTCTTATGAGACCCTCACGGCTCATAAGACTTGAAAGTCTTAAGTTACAGAAACCTAAACCTGTTCTTAAGCGAATCCTCCACAACCTCCGATACTGCCCTACAAGCGGCTCGTACTGACCCTTGTATACAATCCACGGGCGCGAATAAACATTTCCCTAACAAAGTCCCACCCGCGACTGGGGATATATCTACATGGTGAACAACCCTTGCAAGTCCTCTCGACTTATAAGGGGAAAATCCTCTTTGTAAGATCCTTACGACTTACAAGAGAACATGCACTTAAGAATCCCCACGATTCTTAAGGAGAAAACACACCTGCAGGATCCTCACGACTTGTAGGGAGAAACGCCTTTGTGAGACCCTTACGGCTCATGAGGTCAAAAGCCTTGGTCGACAGGACCCTTAACCCTGTTTGCTAAGCCACCTTTGTTCAAACGTCGACAGAGGCAAATGATGATCCGCTCCTGGCAACATTCCAGTTGTAGCGGTGCTGATGCCGAAACCCGTATCCAAGAAATCCGAGCTTGCCGCAAGAAGCTAGCAAGCCACACATGCATGACAAAATGGCCGAAATGATGGGACAACTTGCAAAATCTCAGCGGTTCACAGATAACTTAGTGTTCATCACCGTGGCACTCGTCTCGATACAGCAGACGCGATACCAGCAAATGAAGCGAAGGCCAAATTCCTAGCTTTCATTGTCTCGACGACACAACATCAAGCGAAACGGAACAGTGGCAACCCCAAGTTCCATGGCTCAGCGACACATATCGCCAAGAGTCAACCCCCATCCCGTGAAATGCGGATACAATCAGCAAACTTCCTGGTTACGTGGAAAGCGGATAACGTCACTCTTTGACCCCGTGGAAAACGTCCAGAGCGGATCCTGGTCCTCGCAGAGCATGGCAGTGAACCCGTGCGAAGCATCCAGAGCGGAGCCTAGTCCTCGCCTAACACGGCAGTGAACCCGTGTGAAGCATCTAGTGCAAACTTCCTGGTCACGTGGAAAGCGGATAACGTCACTCTTTGACCCCGTGGAAAACGTCCAGAGCGGATCCTGGTCCTCGCAGAGCATGGCAGTGAACCCATGTGAAGCATCCAGAGCGGAGCCTAGTCCTCGCCTAACGCGGCAGTGAACCCGTGTGAAGCATCTAGTGCAAACTTCCTGGTTACGTGGAAAGCGGATAACGTCACTCTTTGACCCCGTGGAAAACGTCCAGAGCGGATCCTGGTCCTCGCAGAGCATGGCAGTGAACCCGTGCGAAGCATCCAGAGCGGAGCCTAGTCCTCGCCTAACACGGCAGTGAACCCGTGTGAAGCATCTAGTGCAAACTTCCTGGTTACGTGGAAAGCGGATAACGTCACTCTTTGACCCCGTGGAAAACGTCCAGAGCGGATCCTGGTCCTCGCAGAGCATGGCAGTGAACCCGTGCGAAGCATCCAGAGCGGAGCCTAGTCCTCGCCTAACGCGGCAGTGAACCCGTGTGAAGCATCTAGTGCAAACTTCCTGGTTACGTGGAAAGCGGATAACGTCACTTTTTGACCCCGTGGAAAACGTCCAGAGCGGATCCTGGTCCTCGCAGAGCATGGCAGTGAACCCGTGCGAAGCATCCAGAGCGGAGCCTAGTCCTCGCCTAACACGGCAGTGAACCCGTGTGAAGCATCTAGTGCAAAATTCCTGGTTACGTGGAACGTGGATAACGTCACCCTTTGACCCCACGGAAAACGCCCAGAGCGGAGCCTGGTCCTCGCCAAGCACGGCAGTGAACCCGTGTGAAGCATCCAGAGCAAACACCGGACTGTGGAGTCCTTAAAATCCACGGACTATGACGTCCTTAACCTCGACCACGATGTCTTAAAACTAACAACCAACCACCCCTATTCCTCACAGATTTTTGCCTCGGTTTAAGGGTACATCTCTTCACTCCTTTGATGCCCGGCGTTGTAATTCCTCAACGTCATCAAAGAGGTGACGGGTCCCTGTAACCAAACATCGGACTGTGGAGTCCTTAAATCCACGGACTATGAGGTCCTTAACCTTGACCGTGATGTCTTAAAACTAACATCGGACTGTGGAGTCCTTAAATCCACGGACAATGAGGTCCTTAACCTTGACCGCGACGTCTTTAAACTACAATATCTGGAGAAACCCCTGACTCCATAGAGCACGGGCGAGGGTAACCGCATCCGGCACTCGCAAATCCTCACGGCTGGGGAGAGAAAAACTCTTTATGAGACCCTCGTGGCTCGTAAAATGCAGAAGTCTCAGAAAGCATATCTTGAACCTGAACCCTGAGTCATCCCTGTCCTGCAAGGAGATCGAAATAGAATATCCGCAGAATGCATTCAATGAAAAGAGGACACATCATTGAGAGGAAAATTGTATCTTTTATTCATAAACCAAAATGGATACAAAATACAATTCATAAAAAAGGAAGATACCCTTATTCATGAGTATGTACAAAAAAATAGAAGAAAAGATACAAGTCCTTAAGCCGGCGGACGGTGCAGTAACTTCACCAGCTCGTCATTCTGTTGTTGAGCCACAGCTTCATGACGCAGGATCTCCAGAAGACGAGCCTCCGCCTGAGCTTGCTGGGCCTGATATAAAGCAAGCCGGGCTTCAAGCTCTTTTTCAGTGGCCTTGTGAGCCTCAACCCTCTCGCGAGTAAACGCGGCGGCTTTATCAAGAGCCACCACCTCCTTAATGGACTCCTGAAGCACCCGCCACAGCTCATACGCTTTGTCGGCTTTGGCTGTAAAGCTGGCCTGAAGCTCGCTCAGCACCTTAGAAGCTAGCTCCCTCTCTGAAAGTTTACGGTCGAACCCTCTTCTCGCACAACAATATGTTCGCTACGTACCGTTCTACCAAGCCATGTAAGCTCGCTTTCGTGACCACGACCTTAGAAACAAGACACTTACAAGACCATATGAATGGGCTTCCGGTTAACAGCACTAATCGATCTGAAACAAGTTCATATCACCCGGTATGAAAAGCAACGAAAAAATTTCCAATGTTATCCTATCGAGCATGTGTTATCAATTACATGGACATTCGGAAGAGAGATACAATTCAAGGCTTTGATTCACACGCAACATGACAATAGTATTGGTAACGGAAGAAAGTTTTCACAAAAAGGAACACAAAATTTATTCATGCAAGCGGAAATATACATACGAGTACTGAGCCTACATGAAAGTTCAACATAAAGCATAAAAGGGGGGGAGGGATTCTACACTAACGAAAAAGATCACCAAACACAGGATCAGCGGCACAGGGGTTGATGAAGCAAAGGACAAAATTCTCCATCTCTCTCTCCGCTTTCTCCAGCATATCGAAGCGACGATTCTCGCGAGGAGTCGCTCCCCATCGGTTGGTGCCGTGTTCGTCCGCGAATGCAAACATAATAGCTCGTCGGGCCTTTATCTCGCTCAGTAGATGAATTGAGCAGTCCCTCAGAGCCTGAGTAATCAGACAGGCTTCATGAAAGCTCTTGAGCTTTTCCTCCGCCGCATCAAGCATCGCCAGGGTCATCTCTGCCGGGTGAGGAGGAATATCGGCAAGCACGGCCGAGAGGATCATCTGGAGCCAGAGAGAACCCATCGGGAGGGGAGACCCCTACGGATCGAGAGTTCATGCATGGCTGAATCGCATTCGTTGTCGGTAAGGAGAGGGTCCACCAACCGAGCAGCAAAGCGGGGGATCATCTCCTCAAGAGAAACTTCCCACGGCTGTCGACGAGCGTGAGGGCGATTACAAGCCATGGCACTCGTTTCTCCCTCAAGAAAAATATATATGAATCTCTCCGTGAAAAGAAAAGCCTCATATATAATGAAGTGCATTAAGTGCTGTGCGCGGAAAATCCTGCATGGAAATTATTTCCAAGGCCCAAAAAAGGAAAAGCCCCGAAAATCAAGGGGACGGAACTATTCCCAAGGCCCCTTTTCTGCACCTAAAATTGTGCACTAAGGGTATGGCATGAGAAAAATCTTGTGAACAACCACATTAAGGGATCCCACGTGGGGAACACGTGAGGCCTAAAAACCTGACGTGCAGTTAAAAGGAAAATATGGAGTGGTACCCCACATATTAAAAGCACGAGTAACAGCAGTAGCAAAATAATAAAATTTTAAAAGCATGCAAATGTACCAGGATACAACAAAATTTATTACCCAGACTTCAAGAAGGCAATACAAAATAAAAAGAAAATTTTTTATAATGGCAAGGCTTCAGACGCGGGGCACGGGTTGAGAAACTCGGAATTGACTTTATTCAAGATCTTCCAAGCATTTCGAACCTCCCGAGTATGTTTTCTCTCACGGTCACAGGCATCGGGGTCCCCGCGGATGTCCTCTTCCCTCCGGTAGGCGCCCAGTATAGCTGATTGCTGGAAAATCTGATGAAGGAGAGCAATGAGATCATCCCGCCTTCTCTTTGAGATCAAGCCCATAAGGTACACCGAATGCACCTTATCCTCGGCAATGTCCAAATCCCCGAGCGGTATGCCGGCACAAAAGAGAGGAAGTGCCTCCCGGATCGCCAGCACGATTAGCCTCAGAAGAGAAGAGCGACGGGGGAGGAGCCTATGGTTATACTCGTCGAAACGGCTCATGATCTCGGCACACTGAGCATCGGTGAACTCCTGGTTCTGACTGCGACCCAGCGCGCGGATGTTCCCATAGGAGATAATCTGGTCAAGTCTATACAGATGGGTATCCATGATACCTGAAATAAAAGTCGCGAGAATTATTACAAAACCCCCCTCGCATTAATTACAGAAGAACAGCCTCGGGCCAAGAGACCCCAGGTAGCCTTTGGGTGAAGAAACTGAGTTCTTCATAAGAAGTAAAATTCCTTATCAGAAAAAAAAAGAGAGAGAGAGGGAATTAAATTCCCAGAAATAATTTTGATGGAATTAAATTCCATGAGTTTGAACCGCCATCATCGTCTCCCTAAGGGATCATCTGAACCCTAAGTGATCTACTGCGGGAAGTCAAGTGGTCTCATATTTTGGTTAAATTACTTGGAGAAAAATGAGTTCTTCGGGAAACCCTCGATCTGGATTTTAAATCCAGAGAGTTTTGTCAAAACAAAGGTGCTTCGATTACCATTACCTGAGGAAAAAGGGTCCTTTTCGAACAGAGTTAAACTCTGGAAAATCTTAAAACAGAGAACTAAGCTCTGGAAGAAGAGAATTAAATTCTCAAAGAAAAGTTTTCAGAGGAAGAAGACGAGCAGAGTGAAGGCTCCTATGAAGAGACAGCGGTATTTATAGAAAACAGTGGAAACGCTTCATCTCCCAAATCCCTAAATGAATCCAACGGTCGCAAGAGATGACAGCGTTGCACTCACGTGCAGACACGTGAGAACAACGCTGTGGGGGCATTTGTTTCCTGATTTAAAATCAGGAAAGCTTCTGTGGAAAGCTTCAAAAGGGGGTTACGTGCTTACACGTGACTAGCGGTCACGTGTTGGCACGTGACACCTAAAAACTTCATTAAGGCAAGTTCAATTCCCTGACTGCGAAGAAGGAAAAGAAAAGCTTCAAGGGGAGTCACGTGCTCCCACGTGATCAGGGTCACAGGGCGACACGTGACGTTTAAATGCAAGCGTCAAAGGCACGTCGGGTAACTGACCAAGTCAAGAAAAAGGCTTCAGAAGAAGTCACGTGCTCCCACGTGACCAGGGTCACGTGTTGGCACGTGACGTTTAAGGCAGCAAACGCATTCTTCAGAACAACCAAAGAAAGAAAGTTCAAACAAGGATCACGTGCTCACACGTGACCAGGGGTCACGTGGTAACACGTGACGGCTGAGCAGCAGAAGAGGGCAGAACGCAGAAAGAAAGAGGATCCTTCATTCCAAAGGGGGTCACGTGCTCACACGTGACCATGGATCACGTGGTCACACGTGACCGGCTTTCAAAGCCTATTTTATCAACAGAATTAAATTCTGAAAGAAATTCAGATCTTGCCAAAGGAACGCAACTATATGCATCCAATCAAATTAAAGATTCAGAGGTCATTTATTTATGGAAAATCTCGGGTTTGGAAAGATTTCCCCCTTAAATCTAACCAAAATAAAAAGGGAGAATCTCTGAATTTGAAATCCAAAGGTGAATAATATTCACCTAATAATCCAAAGGTCCAGAATGAACAATAAATGCAAATCAAATATCTCCATGAAGATTCGTCAAAAACTGATTGATTCGGCTGCTTCTCCTATAAATAGGAGCCAAGAGATACAAAAAGGGAGACACGCGCAGAGAAAGAAAAAAGGAGAAAAGCTTTGATACTTGGAAAAGACTTCGATTTTCTGCAAAAACCCTAGGTAAGAAAGGGAAGGCCTTTTGGAAGAGGGGGAATTTAATTCCCAACAGAGTTTAACTCTGATACATAAAACAGAAGAGTACATTTCTTCTCTCTTTGATAGAGGATCTGCAAAGTGCACATCTCCCCTTTAGGTTGAGAATTTAATTCTCAATGGGTCGAGATCCTGCCATGCAGATCCAAAACATAGAGAGGGAACGCAAGCATGAGAATTTAATTCTCGCAGAACTATAGGAATTCAATTCCTTTAAAAAATAAAATTAGGGCTCGACCCTGTATCATGGGAATTTAATTCCTTCAAAACAAAAGAAACAGGGGTTGAACCCTAATTAAGAATGTGGTTCTGTGGAAATAACAGGAATTTAATTCCCTTAATTATAATTCTTTAAAATGGGAAGTATAATTCCTTGAAAGCTTTTATTAAGGGTTGAACCCTTTTCAGTTCTCCATATAAACGAGGAATTTAATTCCTACAGAAAATTCAGAGTTCAACTCTACAAGTCTTCAAAAGGAAATAGGAATTTAATTCCTCTGAAATTTAAAGTTCGAGGAATTTAATTCCTGAAGAAAGGAGTAACAGATCCTCTAAAAAAACATAGAGGTAGGGTCACGTGCCACCACGTGACCCCCCAAAACCCCTACAGAAAGCCCCTTCGAGGCAGCACCCCACGTGACCCACGTGACCTTGGCAGAAACTCTAATATACAAGCATTTGAATGCCCGTCACGTGATGGCACGTGATGCTTTGAAAGAAATGATAATTTCAGCAAAACAACTGAAGGGAGGGCGCTCTCACGTACTGCCACGTGACCCTTCTTACCTTAGTGTTTAACACTAAAATTAAAACTCTCAAGCCCAGTGTTAAAACACTGTCGGGCCTTGGCATTCAATGCTGGTTAGAAAGCCTTATTGGCAGTGTTCAACACTGATCTGTTTTAGTGTTTAACACTAATTTGAGAAAGCCTTAGTACTGGTGTTTAACACCAATTATCTCTTAGTGTTGAACACTAACTCATCAATCTTATCCCCAGTGTTCAACACTGATTGCTCTGAAATATTTAACACCAGGCTTTGGCCCAATTGGCTAAAGGGATAGAGGCAAACACTCTCCCTCAATGGAACAACAAAGAGTCAATATTCCAGACCTGACTGGACTTAGCCCAAGCTGGCCATAAGTCCTCAATTTGTGATTAACTGAGCCGATGGGCTCATGACATAATCGAACAGTCTTGACCCAAATTGGGCCACGGACTATCTAATCCACCCCGGTTCTAGGGTACATCTCTTCACTCCTTTGATATTTGGCATTGTAATCCCTCAATGTCTTCAAAGAGGTGACGGGTCCCGAAGACCATTCATGACATGGACTGTGGGGTCCTTAAACCCATGCATGATACAAAATTCCTGGTTACGTGGAACGTGGATAACGTCACTCTTTGACCCCGCGGGAAACGTCCAGAGCGGATCCTGGTCCTCGCAGAGCACGACAGTGAACCCGTGTGAAGCATCCAGAGCGGAGCCTGGTCCTCGCCTAGCACGGCAGTGAACCCGTGTGAAGCATCCAGAGCACATACCGGACTGTGGAGTCCTTAAACCCATGGACTATGATGTCCTTAACCTTGACCGAGATGTCTTTAAACTACCCATTGACCGAGATGTCTTTAAACTACCCATTGACCGAGATGTCTTTAAACTACCCATTGACCGAGATGTCTTTAAACTACCCATTGACCGAGATGTCCTTAAACTACCCGTGGACCGCAATGTCCTTAAACTACCCATGGACCGCAATGTCCTTAAACTACCCATGGACCGCAATGTCCTTAAACTACCCATGGACCGCAATGTCCTTAAACTAGAACGATAGAGCCTCCATATGCTCTTTCGTCGGATCTAAACGGTCCTGTTTAAGTCGATCTTAGCCTCAAAAATGGCTAACGCGTCCTTAAACCTTCAAGCAGACTGGACTACAAATCCCCCCAATTAACTCTGGTTCGAGGGTACATCTCTGAATCCCTCTGACACCCGTCGTTGTAATCCTTCAACGTCGTCAGAGAGGTGACGGGTCCCGACGGCCACACACATACGATGGACCACTATGTCCCTAAAACTGGAACAATGGAGCCCAAACGCTCTTTTGTCGGATCCAAACGATCCTGTTAAGTTGATCTTAGTCTCAAATCGGACTAACGTATCCTTAACAAACGTTTGAGTTGATCTTAGCCTCAAGCATGGCTAACGTATCCTCAAACCAAACCCCCAAACCCAAATCTAAGATAACTCGGATTTGGACTAGTCCATGCCCTACGGGCGACGACATAACTCAGTCTCCGTAGACGATCCACGGGCAACAAAACATAAAACAAACACACACGACACGAAGTGACCATCTGGAGAAGGAGAAAGTTGTTACCGCAATGCGGTAGCGTAATTAACTGCAGGGGCTTGCGCCTGCAGGGAAGAGCGTCCCCACAATCAAAAAACCCCTCAACGAGGGGGAATCTGACGAAGTCTGCTACATCGGTCGCATCCGCTTAGACCTTCGATACATGGTGCCATAAACCAACTTGGCATCTTCGGAGAGGTGAACGGATAGCACAAATTAGCATCTGCCCCGAATCTCAGTGCCAAGACATCACAGCCTTGCGCGCCGTCTTTCGGAGGGGAACAGAGAGCATATCTTAAAAGAGTTAGGATATGGGGTTGTCCGGGTTTTGTCAAAAAGCAGAATCCGGATAAACTCGAGACACGATCGGTCATATGTAAATTTATGGGATATCCAAAACAATCGTATGGATATCTATTCTACTACAAGGAGGAACAAAAGGTGCTTGTTTCTCAACATGCCAAATTTTTAGAAAATGAGATTTTTATAAAAGATGATGATGGCAATGCGGTAGAACTAGAAGAGGTTCTAGAGACACAAATTACTCAGGACGAATTGGTTGAAACTGATGTTGCAATAGAACTTCAAGAACCTTAGCCGCTCCGGAGATCTAGTAGAACTTCTCGCCCACCGGAGTGATACTATGGGTTTCTCATTGATGGTGATAGAGAAGATTGCATCATGGATGCTGATGACCCTACTAGTTTTCAGTAAGGTATCACGAGTGGTGACTCAGTGAAGTGACTGGAAGCCATGAGATCCGAATTGGAGTCCATGTACACCAACAAAGTATGGACTTTGGACATTGCACCTCCTGGGATAAAACCCGTAGGGTGCAAATGGATCTTTAAGAGAAAGATTGGTGTAGATGGACAGGTAGAGACCTTTAAAGCAAGGCTTATAGCGAAAGGTTTTCATCAAAGATCAGAATTGGACTATGATGAAACTTTCTCTCCAGTAGCAATGCTTAAATCCATTCGAATCCTACTTGCTATAGCTGCTCACTACGACTATGAAATCTAGCAGATGGACATTAAAACTGCATTTCTAAATGGTGATTTAGAAGAATGCGCTTTTATGGATCAACCAGAGGGCTTCATTGACAGTGGGAGCAACGGGAAAGCATGTAGGTTGCTTAAATCCATTTATGGATTGAAGAAGGCCTCATGGAGCTGGAACATCTGCTTTGATGACACAATCAAAGAGTTTGATTTTGTCAAAAATATAGATGAACCATGCATTTATAAGAAGATTGTAGGGAGTACTGTCACATTCCTCGTATTGTACGTAGATGACATTCTCTTGATAGGAAATGATATTCCTATACTACAATCGGTCAAACTATTCTTATCAAAAAGGTTCTCCATGAAGGATCTGGGTGATGCCTCTTGCATTTTGGGCATTAGGATCTATAGAGATAGATCCAAGAGGTTATTGGGATTGTCCCAATCAAAGTACATTGATGCCATCCTAAAAATGTTTACTATGGAAGATTCCAAGCGTGGTGCCTTGCCCGCTTGTCATGGAATCACTCTCTCCAAAGACTTATGTCCGAAGACTGATGAAGAGAGAGCTCGCATGAGTATTATACCCTATGCTTCAGCCGTAGGTTCTATAATATATACGATGTTATGTACTCGCCCTGATGTAGCTTATGCACTAGCTGTAGTAAGCAGGTATCAATCCAACCCAGGGGAGAAACAATGGATAGCAGTGAAGAACATTCTTAAGTACTTACGAAGCATTAAAGAATTGTTCTTGGTGTATGGTAATGGGGGTCTCCAAATGGAGGCATTTACCGATTCCAGCTTCCAAAGTGATAAGGATGACATCAAATCTATCTCAGGGTTTGTATTTACCCTCAATAGAGGGGCGGTTAGTTGGAAGAGTTCCAAACAGGATACCGTTGCAGACTCCACGATGGAAGCTGAGTATATTGCTGCAAATGATGCTGCCAAGAAAGCCGTCTGGATGAGGAAGTTCATCGCGGAACTAGGGGTAGTTCCATCCATTATTGATCCAATACCATTGCATTATGATAATAATGGGGCTATGGCGTTAGCTGAACCAAGGTCCCATCAGAAGTCCAGACATATCAATTTGATCCGGGAGATAGTAGATCGCCAAGAGATCGAGATTCAGAGAGTAGATACAAAGAATAACACCGTGGATCCACTCACCAAGGCCCTTCCACAGCCGCAGCATGAGCGACTTTTTAAGATGTTGGGTATGAGATACGTCAATAATTGGCCTTAGTGCAAATGGGAGATTGTTGGATATATGTATGTCCTAGAGGCCATTATATGTATAGTGGATGGTTGGACATGTATATATGTATATAGATGCTTGACATGATAGTATGCTATCTGGTTTATTTTACCTTAACATGTTCATTTGATCATGCATCTTATTCATTTGGTACATGTTGATATAGCCCATAGGATATTTGCTTTGTAGGGTTACTAGGCACTGTCACAAGGGTCTATAAGGCATCAACCAAACCCAATTTAAATTTTAGACATGCCGAACAACCCTAACCAAGATCTTAGACTAGAGATTAGGCGAAACAAAGCAAGTAAACAACTTTACTTCTAAGATTTAGGGATTACAACCTTTGTAGTCCGTTCCTTCAGTTCTAAAGCTCCGTATTGAGGTCCCTTCGTTGCGATCATCGAGTACCCGGACTCTAGAGAGGCTCCATGAAGAGAAAGATGCAAGCTTGCTTCCAATCTTCGATAACAAAGATGATTTACCTTGAAGAAACTCAAGCCCAAGATTTTGCTTTGCTAATCAAGTATTAACAAAGCGAAAACCCTAATCTAAGCGGCTAGAATAGATAAGGATGATGAAGTAAGAATTTAGCTCTCATTTGTTTTCTTTATCTCACACATTTTCATCACTTTTGAAAAAGCTAGAAAGCTTTTCATCAAAGAGGAAGAAGAAGAAGAAGCAAAACCATTTGTGATGAATAATGAATCGAGTGAGGTTAGAAATGCAACCATGAGTTAAGTATGAAGACTTAACCCATGTAGAGAATTAACTATGGTTAAAGGGTTGGGTTGGGTTAAAGAAATATCTTTGCAAAATATCACAAAATATCAAAGTCAAAGCTTCAAGAAGCTTCTTGAAACCTTCATGAAAGTTTAACCCTAATCCAAACCCTAACCATATTTAAACTCCACAAATCATGTTGCATTTATAACCATAACATGTTACAATATTATATATCACATATACAATATTTATTGCAACAAAATAAAATAATACAATTAACATATATCACATATATATCAATGTATTACCCGAGTGAGAAAAAGAATCTTTGAGTGAGCTAATATTAGTTAATGTAATATAATATATCAAATATATATAATTATACATTAAATTATCGAATCAACACTTGATCCGATAATCCGGCTATTTCACAAATAACCGACTAATATAATCCGTATCAGTTCATCGAATCAACACTTGATCCGATGCCCCGGCTATATCACATATACCCGGCCGATATCACATATCGCGAGAATCTAATACGATATCACATACACATATTGTTCTCGGTCCCGCACATATCACATATGTGCTCCTACTCCGTTTTGCCTGAGCCAGGAAACCTCTGTGTAGGACTGTAAAGAATCGTCAATACGCCGGCAGTAGATGATGATCATATCAAACACCCACAAGCTGCAAGCGGACAGCTAAACGTAACAGCCACCCAGGTATTGAGCATGTACTTTCTCCCGTGAATCCAACCAGTAACACTCCCGTACAGTCCGGTCTCTTCGTCTGATATGTCGCATATCTCGCCTAGGGGTGGAAAACGTCAGACCCCAATAGCTTGATAAGTCGTGTCGATATGAGGTCCATAACAGTTCGAGAAACTACTGATAACACTTACCAGTAAATCTCAGCAACCCTGGCCAAGGATTTCTAGTTATAGCCAATCGAACACGGCGCAACATCAACTCCCTATACCGGGAGAGACGAAACCCCTCCTATCGCTCATTGCCTCCATGTGATTCGGGACTGTACCCAAAAGCCACATTTTTGCACGCCCTCTTGGACGTGGTATGATGGAAATCAAAGCACAATGGTAATCACACAAGACTCTATGACGATCACTGGTCTACAGACTAACCTGTACCATTGTCACCAGAGAACGGCCATCTGACGTGAGGATAATACCATATGGGAGTTCTCGGCGAGTCCGTCCAGTGTACCCAGTCTCCACTGAGCACCCGTATACCTTCTCTGATGTCAAACACCAATGGATATGAGATCATCCATCGCCCATCATATGGGTCAAGAAGCGCATACGCTAGTCTACTCTGGTATATCGATGCCATGTCTCGATACACCTACGACGAGGAACATTTGAAGGATGTACTTGGCGACTACACTGTCCCCACTAGTATGATCTGCATCATAGTCCTGGTAGTCAAGTACTCATTCTAAGGGATTTATCAACATGTGACATAGAGACAATCAGAGTACATGTTAAGATAAAGAGTAACCAGATAGCATACTATCATGTCGAGCAAGAAAGTCCTCCCTATATATGTCCAAGCATCCACTACAATATACAACGTATGTACAGTAATGGCCTCTAGGGCATACATATAACTAACAATCTCCCACTTGCACTAGGGTCATCTGTTGTGGTATCGCAATCAACTGTGGTTGAAGTATCTCATACTCAACCATCCCGTAAAAGTCTTTACTGGGAAATAGGCCTTTGTGAGTGGATCCGCGCAGTTCTCCTCTGTGTCTACTCTCCTATCCTCGATCTACCTGGAGATCAACCATCTCCATGATTAGGTGATACTGCCTAAGAATATGTCTGGATCTCTGATAGGACGGGGGTTCCTAGGCATAAGCCACAACTCCATTGTCATACAATGGTAGGAACTAAGTTCATCTCATAAACTATTATATATATCTAGACTGCCTCTTTGGTAGCATCCTTGATAGTGATTTATCTTGCCTTTAATCATCTAGTAAGTCACGGTATCTAGCTTGGAACTTTTCCAACATACCATCCCTCCACTGAGGGTAAAGACAATGCCTGCGACTGACATTCAGTCATCCTTATCACCCTGGAATCTTTCCAGTGATTCTCTCCAGGATCTATTGATACCATCTCACTACAACTAGTGAGAATCCTAACATCCAATTAGATCTATCCCATAAATCCATAACCCAGGATTTAGGAGGTATCACCTTGATCCTATATTGAGAATCTTTGTGATAAGAGGAGATTGACCGATCGTAGCATAGGAAACTCCTTCCCTATCAAGAGTATGTCATCCATGTACTATACGAGGATCACCACCATACTCTCTACTACCTTTTTGTATATACAAGGTTCATCTACCATTTTTATTAAGTCAAACTCTTTGACTACCACATCAAAACAGACGTTCCAACTCCGCGATGCCTGATTTATCACATAAAATATCTTGCATATGTTTCTGCTGCTCCTACTGTCTATGAAGCCCTCTGGCTGTGTACTTATAGACGCTCTCTTCCAAATCAACATTTAGAAAAGCAGTCATGACACCCAACCACCAGATATCGTAGTCATGGTATGTAGCCGTGCCAAGTAGGATCTGGATGGACTTAAGCATAGCTTTGAATGTCTCAACTTTTCCATGTACACCAAGTAATCTTCTCAAGATATACTTGCTCCTGATGGGGATTTAACCCTTCAGATAAAGCAAACAAAGTCCATACTTTGTTGGTGTATAAGGATTCCATCTCAGATCGCATTAGCATCCAGCCATTCTTACAGAGTCCCACTCCTGATGGCCTGCTCGAAACAAGTTGGGTCATCATCTCATGATGCAATCCTCGCTCACATTGTCATAGAGAAAACCGAAGTATCTCTCAGGTGGGTGAAGAACCCTACTAGATCGGCGGAGAGGCTGAGGTTCGTTGGAAACTATTGAATCCTTTGGGTTTACCAAATCATCAGCTGCAGTTTGTATAGCTGGAACTCTTTCTAGTTCTACCTCATGACCACTAATTTCTTCACAAGAAATTCCCTTTCACAAAGGTGGCATGCTGAGAAATAAAACATCTTTTGTTCCTCTGTTTGGTAGAAGATATTCCTTTGCGAATGCTTGGGATATCCAACAAACTTCCACAGACCTTGCCTTGAGCTTGTCTGGATTATGCTTTTAGACATAGGCCGGACAACCCCAAATCTTAACATCCTTAAGAGATGGGCTCTTCCCATACCATATCACATATGGAGTGGTAGGCATCTGATTTGGTTGGAACCTTATTCAATAGGTATGCAACTTCTCAAGTGCATAGCCCCAAAAGAAAATAGGCAACTCAGTAGTACTCATCATAGAGCACACCATATCACATAGGGTGTGACTGCTCTGCCCCGATACGCCGACGTGCTGTGGTGTATACGGAGGAGTAATGCTGAGAGAGAATCTCATTCTCCTTTAGAATAGTCCAGGAATTCCGTGCTCAAGTATTCTCCTCCTTGATCTCATCAAATGACATAATACTTATGCCCGTTTTTGGTTCTCTACTTCTAACTTATATTCTGTGATTATCTTAAAAGTTTCGGACTTATGTTTCAATAGGAACATATGTCTGAATCTTGAGAGATCATCAGTGAATGTAATGAAATACAAAGAACCTGTCCTGGCATCTGTAGACAGGGGACCTTACATACCTCATCATGTATCAATCCCAAGAGTTTAGTAACTCTTTCTCTGTTTCCAATAAACGGAGCTGTGGTCATCTTATCTTTGTGACATGACTGGCAAGTTTCATGAGATGTAAATTCAAAACAGTTTTAAATATGAATCTACATGTAACTTAGCTAGTCGGGTCGCATTGATATGACCTAGTCTACAATGCCTCAAGAAAGATTCGTTCATTTTTGAACTCTTCCTCTTGTGTGTGTTCTGTATGTTAAGAACTGTAGTTTAATTTAGAATGTATATGCTTTTAGATAATGTGCCTGAACCGATCAACTCTTGATATAGGAAATGTTCAAAACATTATCCAACAATACAAAATTATATCCTTCTTTACTAATAAAGAGACTGATATGATGTTGTATATCAGGTTCGGTATCTAATAACATTCATTAAGAATCAATGTATTCTGGTAATACAGGGTGATAACTGCCAACAGACTTGGCTGCAACACTTGCATCATTTCTAACTCTTGAAACTTATCACATGTTCTCAGTTTTCTACTTATCTGTAGCCCATGTAACAAATTACATTTGCGAGATCCTGATCCGGTATTTCATACCCAGGACGTAAAGGATACAGAGAAACAGTTCTCGGTAATGAACACACCCGAAGAAGATGCATCAGCATGCACTTTCTTCGTTTGGGCGGCACGGGAATTCTGGTTATCCCATATTTCCTGCTCTGTCTTATAACAATTATAAGTTGGAGCGGGACCAACGTTCCTTAGTGCAGTATAACAAGCGGGTTCGGTTAATACATCCGTTTTATTATCTTGATTAAGGCGTGACATGGTCGCAACCTGGAGAGAGAGAGAAGAAAACACTCAGCGTGCGCTTTTACAAGATTAGATTGGTTATCAATTTATCTAATCAGGATGGTTCCCACTGTTTTAGTCAAATCTTCCTTCAAACCCTAAAAGGAAAGACTAGCCGGGATTAATTACACTTTACAAGTTCGCCAATCTTTCAGCCAGGCCAGTGCCGGTACTTTGAGGGAGGTTCCCCGTGCTTTCGCACGGACCTAATTAAAATAAACCTCGTTTTCCCAGGGGCGTAACCCCGTTAACACCTTTCTAGACACATGTTCATATCATAATATTGCATTATTATATTTCCCATTCTTATTCTTTTTATAAATAAATAGGTGCTTTTGACCCATGTCTGCTACATAGTTACAGGTTACAGGTTCTCAGAACGAAAACAGTGAAAAAGATAAAAGACAATGCAAAAGTGAGAATACGACCAACAAATAGAAGGATCTTGATCAAGCCTATATGAAGATCAGTTCACAAAGTACAAGGCAGTGCAAGGTTCAAGACTTCGTCTCGAAGCAACGGTAAAAGTCCACTATAATTATTCACTGGGAGATCTGGAAGAAACCTAGAAGCCAATCTGAGAAAAGAACTCAAGAAGTAGGAAGACCAAAAATCCCAGAATCTACACAAGAAATTGCAGAGTCCAAGCTCCACTTTTGGCCGCGGAACCGCGGCCAAACCAAGGCTGCGGCCGCGGTTCCGCGGCCGTGTATAGCCCGTAGTGGCAAAACTTTTTACCAAAATTTGTGGCGGCTCTGACTAGTCTTCCTAGGGGTATTTTTGTAAAAGCAGACATGCGACAATTGTAAACCTAGGGTTTTCTATGTCCTATAAATAGAAGCCCAAATTCTTGTATTAGGTCATGCCTCCTTTCATTAATAAAATTCAGAATTCTTTTTGGAGAGCATCAATTTGTAAGTTCTTAATTTATTTTCTGCCCTAGGTTAATTTTATTATCTGCCCTAGGTAATTTCTATTCTTGCCCTAGTTTAGATTTCTATTCCTTGCCCTAGATAGATAGTTTAGATCTGTTCTTCAATTCTCTAATGAGCGAGTAGTCTCCTCGCTTGTTAGGGTTAGCTTTGGGGAGGGTTTGAGAGATGAAGATCTCTCACCCCTTTCTTGTCCATCACATATAATTAATAGGACTCCATGCATACATGCACACACCGCTCCCTACGGCATCCTATCCTATGAGGTAGCGGTGATACCGAAGTATAAAGGCCCGGTTGAGCGTGTTTTCCATGGTGGTTAGGGTAAGGATTGATAAAGGAAGGACAAGAACCTAGAGGAAGAAACATCTTCCCGAATGGTTCTAATCCCCTTTATTAATAATTACCATAACTCCTAATAGATCTTAATATGGGTGTAGAAAGCGGTGAGATTTATTGACTTTCCAAACCTACCCTAAACCTAACCCTAGCAAGATTTAGATCTAGATAGATTTAGTTTTTAGATTTAATCAATCCGTTCACTCCGTTCGGAATTAGCTCGTTAGAGAAATTAGGAAATTCACAAAATCCCCGTGGACCGACCCATACTCACCGGCTAGCTACCAAGCGACGCCGTTCTTGATTGCGGTTAACTAAATTTTTTGATCAATCAACACCTACTCGATCGGCTAATTGTAATGTGTAAAACTCTCCCAGGAGTAACTCTTACTCGCAGCGGGTATCGGAATCCAACTATCTCATAGAAGGTATGCAATCTCATTGCAAATTTCAACACTTGAAATTCCCAATAATATTTTACCCGTAGTGACTTATGACTTTAACTATGGTCAACAAATCATAAGCACTAGTCAAGTTCTACCCATCATTTCTTGATTGATTAGACCCACCAACATGACCCTTAACTAAGGTCAACAAAGTCATATGACTGTCCTAATTAATCACATCATATGTTATATAGGAAAACATCACTCAGTTACCGTACACTGCGCCTTAACTATGGTCAACAAACGCAGCACGAATACTAAGTACTCTATTTCCTAAAATGACGGAGGGTTACGGCGGGTTTTTAAGAAAACCCTTTGCGTAATGAACTTGATATCGTTGTAGAATCGAGTGAGTTTAATTGGAATGTTTTTGAGGACTTTTCTAGTTTTGCTAAAGA
Source organism: Agapanthus africanus (assembly GCA_030015575.1). Lineage (NCBI taxonomy): Eukaryota > Viridiplantae > Streptophyta > Magnoliopsida > Asparagales > Amaryllidaceae > Agapanthus > Agapanthus africanus. Next base: position 187,886,090 of record CM057341.1, read on the forward strand.
GGTCACTCCCGGTGAAGGGATCGTCGGCTCTTTCCTTATCGAATAAGGTGCAGGATATTTCACAAATATCACTATGCAAAGCAAAAAATATAAAAACAATCAAAAGACAAACCGAGTTTGTAGCATCTGCCAGTTTTGCTAAAGAGGTCACTCCCGGTGAAGGGATCTCGGCTCTTTCCTTATCGAATAAGGTGCTGGATGTTCTACAAGGAACACTGCTATGCAAAGCAAGAACTAGAGCTACCAGTTTTTGAGACAAGTTTCTACAACATCTTTAGGTTTCTTTTAGTTTCATTAATCTCATTAATGAAGTCCCATTTTATTATGCTTCACAAGCATCACATTTGAAACGAAATCTGCAATATAACATATATCTCATATATATAATATAAACATTCGTCTCAGACAGTAACATGATCTCATCACAGAACATTGCAATAGAAGAACACATATGAAATATTGGATATACTGGGAGGTCCGTGTTTTAATACGAGCCTGTATAAAACACGGATTCCACGGTCGCGATGAATAGCCAAACCCACATCCCTAGACCCCTACGAGAGCGGCAAGCAACACTGCCAATTCTAGGTTTAGGAGACCCGGTCTCGACTCCTCGAGATGGTCTCCCACTGAACCCTAGAACCCGGTTACTTGTACTCCTCGCCTTGGGTCTACCTGATGCAGAAAAGTAAATAATATACAATGGTGACATCATCCTCATCCCGGAAGAGCCCCAATAAAAGAATATTACATACAATGAATTTAACATGAATGAAAAAGAAAAACTCTCATCTCACATAAAACCCCCGGCTATTCAAAACACGACGATCCAATATAACATATCACAGCAACACATAATATCACATATCATCAACGTAAGTAAATATGCGTATCCCAATTGTCGTTGATGTATAGCAACGAAACCGGCGATACACCACATATTACACTTACGGTCGCAGAAAAGAAAGTGTAAAACTACAACAGTTGGAATCTGCAACCTCCTTAGACATCGCATGCCTAACCAAATGAATTCCTTAGGTATCGCATGCCTAACAATTATAAACCCCGCATTTTAGTCTCAATATCGAAAACGCTTTTCAATATCTAGTTGGGCAATTCAACAAGATTCCCGACATCCTGATCGAATGCTCGTCACAAACTTTAGTAGACGGCCGCACCCCCGGATGCCGTCGACGAAGTGCACTAAAGCGGAACACTGCTGCCGCGAGCACCCGAACGGATGCTTTTGGCGACGGGGTTATCCTACAGTCACTTGGTCGGGGCTATGGGGCGTGGCTATCTATTAAGTTTACCCGGCGAGTATCCGCGTACGCTACGTGATTGCAACGGACTTTTGATCGCATCAAAATCCCGTGGCAACCGATCATCTGAGACTAAACTGCTAGATTTATAACATTCAAATTAGTTATCTCATAACTACTTGTGGATTCCAAATATTGTATCACATTCCAGATAAATAGACAATATTAAACTTTCCGATCGAATAAACAAACACCCAAGATTTCCCAAATAGCTCAACACTTGAGCGGAATTCAAAAAGTATCCATCACAAGCCACAGTACCAATGGTCCAGCCGTAGAAGGGTCAAACCAACGCCTCACATGTGGCAACGCCGTACTGCCCCAAACCCTAAGGTTTAGAGGCGGTTCAGACGGTCACATAATCGAGTTAAGGTTTGTGTTCTTCTAGAGGGTCCACCGCGTTACTTGCACGACTTTGAACGTTCTTTAACTAAGGAAAAATCCAACACTTGGAAATTTTCCGACAGGGGAAAAGTGAGTTATTGATATCCGTTCGAACTTTTTAACACGTTCTAAATTACCCCGAAAAACATAAACGAAGTTAAACTTTCCGATCGAATCAACAAATACAAAAGATCTCCAGAAAACTCAACACTTGAGTAAAATTAAAAATTCCCAGAAGCATAAAAAAGTACCTAAGAATCATAGCTTGAAGTACGAGCCCTTGACTCCTCATGATGGTCGCGGAACCGCCGCCAAACCCATGGTTTGGCCGCGGTTCCGCGCTCCCATGATGGAGTTGGGGCTTCGTACTTCACTGTAATTCTTAGAATTCCCTGCTTATTATTCTGAGTATTTTTAATATGAAAAAATCAACATTTTAAAAAATTTCCAGAGAAGGGGTAAATCGCGACGTTTCGGGGTTCGATCGGACTTTAAACTTCGTCTAGACTTCGCCTAAAGCTCTAGCTTGGCTCTGATACCACTGTAGTGTTACTAGGCACTGTCACAAGGGTCTATAAGGCATCAACCATGCCCGATTTAAATTTTAGACATGCCGAACAACCCTAACCAAGTTCTTAGACTAGAGATTAGGCGAAACAAAGCAAGTAAACAACTTTACTTCTAAGAGTTAGGGATTACAACTTTTGTAGTCCGTTCCTTCACTTCTAAAGCTCCGTGTTGAGGTCCCTTCGTTGCGATCATCGAGTACCCAGAATCTAGAGAGGCTCCATGAAGAGAAAGATGCAAGCTTGCTTCCGATCTTCGATAACAAAGATGATCTACCTTGAAGAAACTCAAGCCCAAGCTTTTGCTTTGTTAATCAAGTATTAACAAAGCAAACACCCTAACCTAAGCGGCTAGAATAGATGAGGATGATGAAGTAGGAATTTAGCTCATTTTTTTCTTTATCTCACTCATTTTCATCACTTTTGAAAAAGCTAGAAAACTTTTCATCAAAGAGGAGGAAGAAGAAGAAGCAAAACCATTTGTGATGAATAATGAATCAAGTGAGGTTAGAAATGCAACCATGGGTTAAGTATGAAGACTTAACCCATGTAGAGAATTAACTATGGTTAAAGGGTTAGGTTGGGTTAAAGAAATATCTTTGCAAAATATCACAAAATATCAAGGTCAAAGTCAAAGCTTCAAGAATCTTCATGAAAGTTTAACTCTAATCCAAACCCTAACCATATTTAAACTCCACAAATCATGTTGCATTTATAACCATAACATGTTACAATATTATATATCACATATACAATATTTATTGTAACAAAATAAAATAATACAATTAACATATATCACATATATATCAATGTATTACCCGAGTGAGAAAAAAATCATTGAGTGAGCTAATATTAGTTAATGTAATATAATATATCAAATATATATAATTATACATTAAATTATCGAATCAACACTTGATCCGATAATCCGGCTATTTCACAAATAACCGACTAATATAATCTGTATCAGTTCATCGAATCAACACTTGATCCGATGACCCGGTTATATCACATATACCCGGCCGATATCATATATCGCGAGAATCTAATACGGTATCACATACACATATTGTTCTCCGTCCCGCACATATCACATATGTGCTCCTACTCCGTTTTGCCTGAGCCAAGAAACCTCTGTGTAGGAGTCTAAAGAATCGTCAATACGTCGGCAGTAGGTGATGATCATATCAAACACCCACAAGCTGCAAGCGGTCAGCTAAACGTAACGGCTACCCAGGTATTGAGCGATCAGAAGATCAACAAGCAAGCCTGTGCTTTCTCCCGTGAATCCAACCAGTAACACTCCCGTACAGTCCGGTCTCTTCGTCTGATATGTCGCATATCTCGCCTAGGGGTGGAAAACGTCAGACCCTAATAGCTTGATAAGTCGTGTCGATATGAGGTCCATAACAGTTCGAGAAACTACTGATAACACTTACCAGTAAATCTCAGCAACCCTGGCCAGGGATTTCTAGTTATAGCCAATCGAACACAGCGCAACATCAACTCCCTATACCGGGAGAGACGAAACCCCTCATATCGCTCATTGCCTCCATGTGATTCGGGACTGTACCCAAAACCATCTTTTTGCACGCCCACTTGGACGTGGTATGATGGAAATCAAAGCACAGTGGGAATCACACAAGACTCTATGACGATCTCGGATCTACAGACTAACCTGTACCAGTGTCACTAGAGAACTGCTATCTGACGTGAGGTATAATACCATCTGGGAGTTCTCGGCGATTCCGTCCAGTGTACCCAGTCTCCACTGAGCACCCGTATACCTTCTCTGATGTCAAACACCAATGGATATGGGATCATCCATCACCCATCATATGGGTCAAGAAGCACATACGCTAGTCTACTCTGGTATATCGATGCCATGTCTCGATACACCTACGACGAGGAACATTTGAAGGATGTACTTGGCGACTACACTGTCTCCACTAGTATGATCCGCATCATAGTCCTGGTAGTCAAGTACTCATCCTAAGGGCTTTATCAATATGTGACATTGAGACAATCAGAGTACATGTTAAGATAAAGAGTAACCAGATAGCATACTATCATGTCGAGCAAGAAAGTCCTCCCTATATATGTCCAAGCATCCACTATAATATACAACGTATGTACAGTAATGGCTTCTAGGGTATACATATAACTAACATGCTTGACTACTACGACTATGATGTAGATCATACTAGTGGGACACGTGTAGTTTATAAGCATATCCTTTAAATGTTCCTAGTCGTGGGTGTATCGAGACGGGGCATCGATATTCGAGAGTAGACTAGCGTATACCGTTCTTGTCCCATATGATGGGCGATGGATGATCCCATATCCGTCTGGTGTGCTGACACCAAAGATTGTATGCGGGTGCTCAGTGGAGACTGGGTACACTGAACGGACTCACCGAGAACTCCTATGTGGTACTATATCTATCGTCGGATAGCAGTTCTTAGGTGACACTGGTACAGGTTAGTCTGTAGACCCAAGATCGTCATAGAGTCTTGTATGTCCTCCCACTATATTTTAATCTCCACCCTACCACGGCTCTACTGAGTCGTGCAAACAGGTGGACTTTGGGTACAGTCCCGAGGCACATAGAGGCAATGAGCGATAGGAGGGGTTTCATCTCACCCAGTATTGGGGGTTGATGTTGTGCTATGCTCGATTGGCTATAACAGGAAGTCCCTGGCCAGGGCTGCTGAGATTTACTGATAAGTGTTATCGGTAGTTTCTCGATCTGTTATGAGCCATACTTAAGCATGACTTATTGAGTTATTGGGGTCGATGATACCATCCCTAGACTCGATATGCAACATATCTGACGAAGAGACCGGATTGTACAGTAAGTGTTGCCAGTTGGCTCAACGGGAGTTTTGACAGCTTCGCTGGTTTTCTTCTGATCGCTCAATACCCGGATGGCCGTTACGTTTAGCTGACCGCTTGCGGCTTGTGGGTGTTTAATATGATCATCACCTATTGCCGGCATATTGACAAGTCTTAGAGTCCCACACACGAGTTTCCTAGCTCAGGCGAAAAGATGTGGTGTTCATATGAGATATGCGCGGGGACCCGATTAAATACGTATATGTGATACCGTATATTAATTGGGCATTTTTCTATTAGTCGGGTAGTATATGATATGACCGGTTATTGATTTAACATTTGACTTTTAGATTAATTCTTTATTAAACCCCTTTCTTTGTTAATGTATGCATGCATGTATGCACATGATAATGTGCATGGACACATACATACATACATTGTATCATGGTTGTTGATACAATGGATGGTGGCAATGCAAGACTCACATGGTTATATATATATATATATATATATATATATATATATATATATATATATATATATATATGTTTATTATTGAGTTAAAGAAGAGATAATTCACTCATGGTTAACGTTTATCTTCTTTTGACTAAACTTGACCTAACTTTTAACCTTGAGTTAATTTTCTTTTAGCTTTTTAACTCAATTATAAATACCTAGATATTTACTAACCATGGTTTGAGGAGAGAATGTTTTAATATTGATTATTCATTCTCATCTCATTATTCATCACAAAAATACTTTGAGCTCTAGCTTTGCCATTATCTTCTTCTTCCTCTTTCTCTTGAGATTTTCTTTGAGTGAGGTAGTAAAAAAAAAAGGGTTTTGATTAGAGAATACAAACCACCTTATCATTCTACACACATCTAGCCCATTTGTGTACGGTGTTTGCTACACTTCTTTGAAAGATCAAGTAAACCAAGGAGTTTTGGGCAAAGGGACTTCGGGTGGACCATCGTGGACAAATAAGACCTCCATCGATCCGTTCCAAACTCTCAAAATGCCAAGGAGACACCAAGGGAAGTCTACAAAGGTTGTAATTTCTTCACTTAGTGATAATATGTTCTTTGTATGTGATACAAATTTTTGTTACCCTAAAAATTCTAGTTAAAGATTCATGGTTAGTTTACTTAGCACCTTTAAAATTTTAATTGTAGCATGTGTGATGCTTCCATACCCTACAGTAGGTGCTAGGTAAACCAAACATATTTGATGAAAACTCTTTGCTTCAAATCTAGCCTTATTAGGTTATTACCTTTCTACCTGCACTGATCTCAAAAGATCTACTTGCTCGTAATGGGTTTTACCCCTTCAGAAGCACCTAGCAAATTCTATAATTTGCTAAGGTGCGTGGAGTCCAACTTGGATATCTAGTATATGGCCATCATCCGGAAGTCACTGCTTCCCAATGGCCAGCTGATAAATAGTAGGGCCATCATAACTATGATGCAAACCTCTTTGTCACCATCTACGAGAAAACCGAAGTTAATCTCGGGTGGCTGAGGTTACCTACTAAAGTCTGCGAAGTGGCTATGGTTTGTCGAATCCAATTGAATTCTTAGATTCTACTAAATTTTCAGTAATTGTTTGTGGTTCTAGAATCACTTTCATTTCTTCTATACTCCCACTAATTTCTTTTGCAAAGAAGTCATGTTTATAAAAAAAAGGTGGCGAGTCAAAAACAATGTAACCATTGATCATCCAAATGGTAGAAGTTAAATCCTTATAAAAGTTTGGGATAACCCACAAACTGCCATTACTGAAGCGTGCCTTGACTTCGTCCGGATTATGCTTTTAAACAAAAACTGGATAACTCCATATCTTAATATCCATAAGATATGCAACCAACCTATATCCATATAGTATCAAAGGCACAAATTTAGATAGAACCAGGTTCAAAAATTATGCAACTGAGTCCAGTGCATATCCCCAAATGGAAGAAGGCCATACAACATTACTCATCAAGGAGCGCACCCTCAGACGAGCAACCCGATAGAGAATCAAGTTCTTAATATTACTATGATAGAATACTTAGAATAAGTATCTATATCTTCGATCACCTCGAAAAATCCTGATGCTTTCAACATATGGTTCTCTACTTTATTCTTATACCTATATCATCTCAAAATTTTGGACCTTGTATTTCAATGAAATGTGTGTCTAAAACCAGAGAAGTCATAAGTAAGTAGAATATAGTACAAGTACCAACCTCTTGTCCTAATGGACACTGGACAACATATATAATAATGTATAAGTCCCAATTAAGTTTACTAACTCAAAATCTGTGTCGTTAGTTGAAAACTGTATCTTGATCAAGAAAAACTATACCGTTATTTAATGTACCTTACCTTATCTTCAACTGATAGAGGTAAATGTTCAAGACATATTTTCAAAATTCATATCTCACTTTATAAAATAAAGATACAGATATTTCATTTTATAAATTGGTATACAACAACGGCTGTTCAAATAACCAATGTTTGTCGTTTGGAAAATCTAGGTAATTTCCTCAAACATTACCAATTACAAAGAAGTCTGATATTGAGAATCTAATCATCCAATTCCCAATAATCTGCTCCCACTAATCATCTATAACACCATACAGATATGAGAATCTCATGTTAGTTATATGTATGCCCTAGAGGCCATTACTGTACATAGGATGTATATTGTAGTGGATGCTGGGACATATATAGGGAGGACTTTCTTGCTCGACATGATAGTATGCTATCTGGTTACTCTTTAGCTTAACGTGTATACTGATTGTCTTTCTGTTACATGTTGGTAAAGCCCTTAGGATGTGTACTTGACTACCTGGACTGTGATGCGGATCATACTAGTGGGGACATGGTAGTCCATAAGTACATCCTTCAAAGTCCCTAGTCGTGGGTGTATCGAGACGGGGCATCGATATACCAGAGTAGACTAGCGTATACCTTCTCGACCCATACAGATGGGCGATGGATGATCCAATATCCATTGGTGTTTGACATCGGAGATGATATACGGGTGCTCAGTAGAGACTGGGTACACTGGACGGACTCGCCGAGAACTCCCAGATGGTATTATACCTCACGTCAGATGGCAGTTCTCTGGTGACACTGGTACAGAGTAGTCTGTTGACCAGAGATCGTCATAGAGTCTTGTGTGGTTCCCACTGTGCTTTGATTTCCATCTTACCACGTCCAAGAGGGCGTGCAAAACGGTGGTTTTTGGGTACAGTCCCGAGTCATATGGAGGCAATGAGCGATAGGAGGGGATGCGTCTCTCCCGGTATAGGGGGTTGATGTTGCGCTGTGTTCGATTGGCTATAACAGGAAATCCCTGGCCAGGGTTGCTGAGATTTACTGGTAAGTGTTACCAGTAGTTTCTCGAATTGTTATAGACCTCATATCGACACGACTTGTCGAGCTATTGGGGTCTGACGTTTACCACCCCTAGGCGAGATATGCGACATATCAGACGATCAGACCGGACTGTACGGTAGTGTTACTGGTTGGATTCACTGGAGTGTGAGCGGGCTTGCTCGTCGATCTTCTGATCGCTCAATACCCGGGTGGCCGTTACGTTTAGCAGACCGCTTGCGGCTTGCGGGTGTTTGATATGATCATCACCTGCTGCCGGCGTATTGACGAGTCTTTAGAGTCCTACACAGAGGTTTCCTGGCTCAAGCGAAACGAAATAGGAGCGCATATGAGATATGTGCTGGACCGAGAATAATACCAGTATGTGATACTGTATTCGATTCTCGCAATGTGACATTGATCGGTTATATGCGATATAGCCGAGTTATCGGATCAAGTGTTGATTCGATAAGTTGTTACTGATGATACCAGTCGGTTATGTGCGACATGACCGGATCATTGAATCAAGTGTTGATTTAATGATTTAATGCATAATTATATATTTGATATATTACTTTGCATTAACTAGTATCGGTTCACTTTAAATGGATTTTCTCGCTCGGGTGTGCATATTGTATATACGATATAGTTTTGTGCACTTACTTGTATCATGTTTGATGATACATGGTTTTTGGTTAAGTGTATAGAATTAAACTATGGTCAAGATGATGATTAGGGTTTTGCATATTCTTTTAATTATTTGCTTATTCATTTTGGAAAATAATTAAAGCATAAAAGAAGAAAAAACAAAATGGTTTTCTTTCATTATTCTTCATGAAGCTTATTGAAGCTTCATGAAACTTTGACCACTTAACCATTTTGTCTTCTTCTTTTAACCCTAACCATTGATCTAACCTAAGTTAATTCTCTACACCTAACCATGGTGAAAATTATGATAAGTTTATTATTCTTTTCTATTCTAAAAGAACTTATCATAACTTTTATCTTCTTCTTGCTCTTCTTCTTCTTCATGAAGAAGCTTGTCTTCATCAATGGCATATTGAGCATATGAGTGAGAAATACAATTCTAAAGTGAACCCACTTCCTATTTCTTCATCCTCTACCTCTTGCCAACTAGTAGAGTGTGTTTCCTTCACAAGTTTTCATGGCAAGGTGAAGGTGGAGCTTGATCTAGCGATGCCTCGACGTAGATCATCTTCGGCATGGACATCGACGACCTGGCTCGCTTATTCTTCGACGAAGCCGACGCTAGAGCCCGGGAGTTCACTTGGACAGCGAAGGGACTTCGTTGCGGAGCTATGGAGGTGGACAAACGGATCTACAAAGGTTGTATTTCCGTATCTCTTAGTTAAGAGTTAACTAGTTTGTCTTTTCGTCTAGAAATCTAGCAAACGATCCGTACATTAGGGTTTCTCGGCACCGAATTTTTGAAATTGGCATGGTAGATGCCTTTAGAGACCTCACTAGGGTGCCTAGGAACCCTACAGTGGTATCAGAGCCTAGCTAGAGCCTTAGGCGAAGTCTAGATGGAATTTGAACTCCGATCGAATCAAAACCAAAACCCTAAAATAGCTCTCTGGACAATTTTCAAAATCGTGATTTTTTCCAGATTAAAAATATTCAGAAATATAAGCAGGAAGATATAAGGTTAACTGCAAAATTCGAGCACGTGATTCCATAAGGGGAGCGCGGATCCGTGGCCTTACAGGAGGCTCATGCGGCGCATCCGCGGTCCGTTTGTCGTTTTGTGCTTCGAAATTTGCACCTTAATTCTTAGTTTTTAGTTCTGGTTTTCCTGGAAATTTTAAATATTTTTTCCAGAGTTGAATTTTTCTGGGTTGTTTTGGGATTTCATGGACTCGATCGGATTATCAAATTTTGTCTGTGTGGCTTTCCGGATAAATTTTAGAATAAGTTAAAAAGTTCGACCGGATATAAATACCCAATTTTTCCCCTGCCGGGAAATTTCCAAGTGTTGGAACTTTCCGTAGTTTAACGACGTTCTAAGTAGTGCAAGTAACGCAATGGACCCTCTAGAAGACAACAAACCTTAACTCGATTATGTGACCGTCTTGAACTGCCCTTTGAACCTTCGGGTTTGGGGCAGTACGGCGTGCCACATGTGAGGCGTTGGCTTGACCCTTCTACGGCTGGACCGTTGGTACTGAGGCACGAACTGAATGTTATTAGACTTATTTCATGTGTTGATCTGTATCGGAAAAACTTGGGTGTTCGATTGTTCGATCGGAAAGTTTGACATTTTCTGTTTATCCGGAATGGGATACAATAATTGGAATTCACAAAAAGTTATGAGATAACTGAATGAATGTTATAAACATAGCACTTTAGTCTCACTTGATCGGTTGCCACGGAATTTTGATGTGATCAAAAGTCTGTCGCAATCACGTAGCGTACGCGGATACTCGCCGGGTAAACTTAATAGACAGCCTCACTCCATAGCTTCGACCAAGTGACTGTAGGAGAACCCCGTCGCCGAAAGCATCCGTCCGGGTGCTCGCGGCAGCGGTGTTCCGCCTTGGTGCACTTCGTCGACGGTATCAGGGGTGCGGCCGTCTACTGAAGTTTGCGACGAGCATTCGATCAGGATGTCGGGAATCCTGTTGAATTGCCCGACTTGATATTGAAAAGTGTTTTCTATTTTGAGACTAAAATGCGGGGTTTATAATTGTTAGGCATGCGATGTCTAAAGAATTCATTTGGTCAGGCATGCGATGTCTGAGATGGTTGCGAATTCCAACTGTTGTAGTTTTACACTTTCTTTTCTGTGACCGTAAGTGTAATATGTGATATCGCCGGTTTCGTTGCTATATGTCAACGACAATTGGGATGCGCATATTTACTTACGTTGATGACATGTGATGTTATGTGTTGCTGGATATGTTATATTGGATCGTCGTGTTTGAATAGCCGGGGGTTTTTATATGAGATGAGTGTTTTTCATTTTCATTCATGTAAAAACTTGTATGTAATATTCTTTTATTGGGGCACTTCCAGGTAGCGGAAGTTGTCACCTTTTGTATATTATTTACTTTTCCGCACTAGGATAGACCCAAGGAGGAGGGCACAAGTAACCGGGTTCTGGAGTCCAGTGGGAGACCAACTCGAGGAGTCGAGTCCGGGTCTCCTAACTCCAGAATTGGTAGGGTCGCTTGCCGCTCTCGTAGGGGTCTAGGGGTGTGGGTTTGTCTATTCATCGCGACCGTGGAATCCGTGTTTTATACTGGCTCGTATTTAAAACACGGACGTCCTAGTATATCCAATATTTCATATGATTCTTCTGCTGCGATATCTGTGATGTGATCATGTGATGTTCTGTGATAGATACAGTATATAGTATATATGATATATTATATAGCCGTTACTTATGTTTTACACCCGCGCTAGCCCTGCCCCGCTCTGTCGTTAGTTACCTAACCTAACGGTGCACGAGGGGACATCGAGGTGAATGCGGATGGCATAAGTGTACGTCGTATTTATCTGTGATGTTTAGGTACTTAAATGATGGGACTTCATTAATGTGATTAATGAAATAAAAGAAACCTAAAGATGTTGTAGAATCGAATTTCAAAATAAAACAGGTAGCTACAGTTCTTGCTTTGCACAGCGGTATATGTGATATATCCTGCACCTTATTCAATGAGGAAAGGACCGAGATCCCTTCACCGGGAGTGACTCCTTTAGCAATAACTGGCAGATGCTACAAACCCCGGTTTGTCTTTTGAATGCTTTTAAGTGTTTTTGCTTTGCACAGTGATATATATGATATATCCCGCACCTCATTCGACGAGGAAAGGACCGACGATCCCTTCACCGGGAGTGACTCCTTTAGCAAAACTAGAAAAGCCTCAAAGACACTCCATTTTAAAATTCATTCGATCCTACAACGATATCAAGTTCATTACGCAATAGGTTTTCAGAAAAACCTGTCGTAGCCCTCCGTCATTTCAGATAAGTAGTAGTTAGTATTCGTGCTGCGTTTGTTGGCCTTTGTCAAGGCGCAGTGTGCGGTAGCTAACTGGTGCTTATCTGCTTATGCATATGATGCAGATTGGGTTAGGGTAGTCGTGCGACCTTGTTGGCCTTTGTCAAGGGCCGTGCGGGTGGGTTTAATTCAATCAGGAAATGACGGGTTGAACTTGACTAGCATCCTATGGTTTGTTGGCCTTTGTCAAGGTCATAGGAGGTTAGGGGCAAAATATTATCGGGAATTTCAAGTGTTGAAATTTGCAATGAGATTGCATACCTTCTATGAGATAGTTGGATCCCGATACCCGCTGCGAGTAAGAGTTACTCCTGGGAGAGTTTTATACATTACAATTAGCCGATCAAGTAGGTGTCTAGAAAGGTGTTAACGAGGTTACGCCTCTGGGAAAACGAGGTTTACATTAATTAGGTCCGTGCGAAAGCACGGGGCACCTCCCTCAAAGTACCGACACTGGCCTGGCTGAAAGATTGGCGAACTTGTAGTGTGTAATTAATCCCGGCTAGTCTTTCCTTTTAGGGTTTGAAGGAAGATTTGATAAAAAGCAGTGGGAGCCATCCTGATTAGATAAAATAATAACCAATCTATTCTTGCAAGAGCGCACGCTGAGTGTTTTCTTCTCTCTCTCTCCTGGTAGCGACCATGTCACGCCTTAATCAAGATAATAATACGGATTCTTGACCGAACCCGCTTGTTATACTGAGCTGGGGAACGTTGGTCCCGCTCCAACTTATAATTGTTATAAGACAGAGCAGGAAATTGGGGAATACCGGATTTCCCGTGCCGCCCAAACGAAGAGAGTGCATGCTGATGCATCATCTTCGGGTGTGTTCGTTACAAAGAACTGTTTCTCAGTATCCTCCGCATCCTGGGTATATGATACCGGATCAGGATCCCAGATATGTAATCTGTTACATAGGGCTACAAAAGGGTAGAAAAACTGAGAACGGGTGATAAGTTTCATGAGGCAGAAAACGGGGCAAGAGTTGCAGCCAAGTCTGTTGGTCACTGTCACCCTGTATTACCGATACATTGATTCTGAACGAATGTTATTAGATACCGAACCTGATATACAAAATCATATCAGTTTCTTTATTAGTAAAGAAAGGATATAATTTTGTATTGTTGGATAATGTTTTGAACATTTCCTATATCAAAAGTTGATTGGTTCAGGCACGTTATCTAAAAGCATTAATGTTCTAAATCAAACTACAGTTCTTAGTATACATGAACACACACAAGAGGAAGAGTTCAGAAATGGACAAATACTTCTTGAGGTATTGTAGACTAGGTCATATCAATATGACCCGACTAGCTAGAGTTACATTTAGATGCATATTTAAATTAGTTTGAATTTACATCTTGTGAAACTCGCCAGTCATGTCACAAAGATAAGATGATCATAGCTCTGTTTATTGGGAACAGAGAAAGAGTTAGTGAACTCTTGGGACTGATACATGATGATGTATGTAAGGTCTCCTGTCTACACATGCCAGGACTGATTCTTTATACTTCATTATATTCTCTGATAATCTCTCAAGATTCAGTCATACGTTCCTGTTGAAACATGAGCCGAACCTTTTGAGATATTCATAGAATATAAGTTGGAAGTAGAGAACCAAGTTACGGGTAAAAGTATTATGTCCTTTGATGTGATCAAGGAGGAGAATACTTGAGCACGGAAATTCTGGACTATTCATAAGGAGAATGAGATTCTCTCTCAGCATTACTCCTCCGTATACACCATAGCACGATGGTATATCGGGGCGGAGCAATTGCACCCTATTCGATATGGTGTGCTCTATGATGAGTACTACTGAGTTACCTATTTCCTTTTGGGTGTTATGCACTTATGAAGCTGCATACCTATTGAATAGAGTTCGAATCAAATCAGTTGCCTACCACTTCATATATGATATGGAAAGGGAAGAGCCCATATCTTAAGTTAGTTAAGATTTGGGGTTGACCGGCCTATGTCTAAAAGCAAAATCCGGACAAGCTCAAGGCAAGGTCTGTAATGTAGAACTGGAAATGTTCCAGCTATACAAACTACAGCACATGATTTGATAGAACCAAAGGATTCAGTAGATTCCAACGAACCTCAGACTCTCCGCCGATCTAGTAGGGTTCCTCACCCACCTGAGAGAAACTTCGGTTTCTCTATGACAGTGGGAGCGAGGATTGCATCATGAGATGATGACCCAACTAGTTTCGAGCTGTCCATCAGGAGTAAGACTCTGTAAGAATGGCTGGATGCTTAGTGATCTGAGATGGAATCCATGTACACCAGCAAAGTATGGACTTTAGCTGCTATATCTGAAGGGTTAAATCCCCATCAGGAGCAAGTATATCTTGAGAAGATTACTTGGTGTAGATGGAAAAGTTGAGACTTTCAAAGCTAGACTTGTTAAAAGTTCTCGTCATTGACCAGGCATGGATAATGATGAAACCTTTTCCAGTACCTATGCTTAAGTCCATCCAGATCCTACTTGCCACGGCTACATACCATAACTACGATATCTGGCGGTTGGGTGCCATGACTGCTTTTCTAAATGATGTTTTGGAAGAGTGTGTCTATAAGTACACAGCCAGAGGGCCTCGTAGACAGTGGGAGCAACGGAAACGTGTGCAAGATGTTTTATATGATAAAGCAGGCATCGCGGAGTTGGAACGTCTGTTTTGATGTAATAGTCAAACAGTTTGACATCATCAAAATGGTAGATGAACCTTGTATATACAAAAAGGTAGTAGGGAGTATGGTAATGATCCTCGTAGAGTACGTGGTTGACATACTCTTGATAGGGAAGGAGTTTCCTATGCTACACTCGATCAATCTCCGCTTATCACTAGGATTCTCCATATGGGATCAAAATAATACCTCCTAAATCCTGAGTTTTAGATCTATGAGATAGATTTAATTGGATGTTAGGATTCTCACTAGTTGTAGTGAGATGGTATCAATCGATCCTGGGGAGAATCACTGGAAGGGTTCCAGGGTGATAAAGTCGACTGAATGTCAGTCGCAGGCATTGTCTTTACCCTCAATCGAGGGACGGTATGTTGGAAGAGTTCCAAGCTAGATACCGTGACATACTAGACGATAAAGGCAGGATACATCGCTACTAATGATGCTACCTAAGAGGCTGTTTGGATGTATAATGGTTCATGAGATGAACTATGTTCCTACCATTGTGAGACAATGGACTTGTGGCTTATGCCAAGGAACGCCCGTCCCATCAGTGATCCAGACTTATTCTAAGGCAGTATCACCTGATCATGGAGATGGTTGATCTCCAGGGTGATCGAGGTAGGGAGAGCGGACTCAGAGGATAACACGGCGGATCCACTCACGAAGGCCTATTCCCAGAGAGAGACTTTTATAGGATGGTTGAGTATGAGATACTTCGACCACTGCTACAGATGGCCCTAGTGCAAGTGGGAGATTGTTAGTTATATGTATGCCCTAGAGGCCATTACTGTACATAGGATGTATATTGTAGTGGATGCTGGGACATATATAGGGAGGACTTTCTTGCTCGACATGATAGTATGCTATCTGGTTACTCTTTACCTTAACGTGTATACTGATTGTCTCTCTGTTACATGTTGGTAAAGCCCTTAGGATGTGTACTTGACTACCTGGACTGTGATGCGGATCATACTAGTAGGGACATGGTAGTCCATAAGTACATCCTTCAAAGTCCCTAGTCGTGGGTGTATCGAGACGGGGCATCGATATACCAGAGTAGACTAGCGTATACCTTCTCGACCCATACAGATGGGCGATGGATGATCCCATATCCATTGGTGTTTGACATCGGAGATGATATACGGGTGCTCAGTAGAGACTGGGTACACTGGACGGACTTGCCGAGAACTCCCAGATGGTATTATACCTCACGTCAGATGGCAGTTCTCTGGTGACACTGGTACAGAGTAGTCTGTTGACCCGAGATCGTCATAGAGTCTTGTGTGGTTCCCACTGTGCTTTGATTTCCATCTTACCACGTCCAAGAGGGCGTGCAAAACGGTGGTTTTTGGGTACAGTCCCGAGTCACATGGAGGCAATGAGCGATAGGAGGGGATGCGTCTCTCCCGGTATAGGGGGTTGATGTTGCGCTGTGTTCGATTGGCTATAACAGGAAATCCCTGGCCAGGGTTGCTGAGATTTACTGGTAAGTGTTACCAGTAGTTTCTCGAATTGTTATAGACCTCATATCGACACGACTTGTCGAGCTATTGGGGTCTGACGTTTACCACCCCTAGGCGAGATATGCGACATATCAGACGATCAGACTGGACTGTACGGTAGTGTTACTGGTTGGATTCACTGGAGTGTGAGCGGTCTTGCTCGTCGATCTTCTGATCGCTCAATACCCGGGTGGCCGTTACGTTTATCAGACCGCTTGCGGCTTGCGGGTGTTTGATATGATCATCACCTGCTGCCGGCGTATTGACGAGTCTTTAGAGTCCTACACAGAGGTTTCCTGGCTCAAGCGAAACGAAATAGGAGCGCATATGAGATATGTGCGGGACCGAGAATAATACCAGTATGTGATACTGTATTCGATTCTCGCAATGTGACATTGATCGGTTATATGCGATATAGCCGAGTTATCGGATCAAGTGTTGATTCGATAAGGTGTTACTGATGATACCAGTCGGTTATGTGCGACATGACCGGATCATTGAATCAAGTGTTGATTTAATGATTTAATGCATAATTATATATTTGATATATTACTTTGCATTAACTAGTATCGGTTCACTTTAAATGGATTTTCTCGCTCGGGTGTGCACATTGTATATACGATATAGTTTTGTGCACTTACTTGTATCATGTTTGATGATACATGGTTTTTGGTTAAGTGTATAGAATTAAACTATGGTCAAGATGATGATTAGGGTTTTGCATATTCTTTTAATTATTTGCTTATTCATTTTGGAAAATAATTAAAGCATAAAAGAAGAAAAAACAAAATGGTTTTCTTTCTTTATTCTTCATGAAGCTTATTGAAGCTTCATGAAACTTTGACCACTTAACCATTTTGTCTTCTTCTTTTAACCCTAACCATTGATCTAACCTAAGTTAATTCTCTACACCTAACCATGGTGAAAATTATGATAAGTTTATTATTCTTTTCTATTCTAAAAGAACTTATCATAACTTTTATCTTCTTCTTGCTCTTCTTCTTCTTCATAAAGAAGCTTGTCTTCATCAATGGCATATTGAGCATATGAGTGAGAAATACAATTCTAAAGTGAACCCACTTCCTATTTCTTCATCCTCTACCTCTTGCCAACTAGTAGAGTGTGTTTCCTTCACAAGTTTTCATGGCAAGGTGAAGGTGGAGCTTGATCTAACGATGCCTCGATGTAGATCATCTTCGGCATGGACATCGACGACCTGGCTCGCTTATTCTTCGACGAAGCCGACGCTAGAGCCCGGGAGTTCACTTGGACAGCGAAGGGACTTCGTTGCGGAGCTATGGAGGTGGACAAACGGATCTACAAAGGTTGTATTTCCGTATCTCTTAGTTAATAGTTAACTAGTTTGTCTTTTCGCCTAGAAATCTAGCAAACGATCCGTACATTAGGGTTTCTCGGCACCGAATTTTTGAAATTGGCATGGTAGATGCCTTTAGAGACTTCACTAGGGTGCCTAGGAACCCTACATCTCAACCGGTATAGACTCTGGAGTCAGAATGTAATTGGGAAAGCAGTTTTCAATCATTACTGCATAGGAATACTGAACTATAAATGTTTCAAGGGGTGGACGGATATTCCTAGTAATGCCATTTCCAATGCTCAGATTCATGAAAGTAGTTGCAATTTACTTTGCCCTCACTTCAATCCCTTTATATGTCTCTGTATCTTACATTTTGTACATCATACTTAGGCTAGTTGGTTTTCTTACTTCCCTATCTGTCGGCACATGCCTAATATTTAAAAGAAGACTATCCAACAAGTATAACTGGTGTACTCTTCTTATACAAGGAGCTCACAAGTTGAGAGAAAATGAAGAAGAGGAGACAACCGAATTATACAATTCAATTTTTCTGGAACCCTTGGTCATCCTCGACTGAAGAAACTTCTTCGACTTCGTATGTAACTATACGAGATGGCCATTCCAAGCAATATGGATATCCGTAGTGATACGTGTAGGGTGTTTTTCGTCACCTCATTGAGATGAGAATACGCGTCACTTGTCAGGCGTACTATAGATTCCCCCTGTCTAAGGTAGGCGGGGGGTTTATTGATTGTGGGAATCCGAATCTCCGGCAGCCACAGACTAAACTGCCATCAATTACCCCTCGCCTTTTGAGCGAGTGAACCTCCGATTGACGGGTCAAACTGGTCATGCGAACTCAATGTGCAGTGCGTGTGTGTTGTGCATTGAGGGGTTTTGGATATATCGGGGGCCCCGCAGATTTTATGGGGGTCCCGCTACCCGGATAGCAGGCTAGGGGGTAAGCAGCCCCTTGCGGGGTGCGGGGCAGAAATTTTTTCTAACGGGGGAAGTGTTGTGGAGTGTGTAGGTGTATAAAAAAGGGAAAATAGCGTCCAAAGGACGCGTGAGCGCCAGCGCCTAGCATGCCACGTGCTTGGCATGCGGGCGGTGGCAGGAAAAGAGGCTTAGTCCTTATACTGGGAGTTGTACTCCCGATTGACTTTGGAGTTGAACTCCTGACAAAGAGGACAAAGGGGCTTAGCCCCTACACTGGGAGTTGTACTCCCAAAAAGAAAGATTTTTTTTTGAGGATTTAAACTCCTAAGATATTTTTGGAGCTGATGAAAGGGGACCCTTTTCTTCTCCCTTGAGCCCTGGATCTTCTCCAAAATGAGATTTTTGGAGGTGGGTCTCTTTCTTCCTCCTCTCTATTGGCTGGATCTTGGAGAAAAGAGGGTGAGATTTTAAAAATATCCCTTTTTAGAGATTTGATGGAAGATCCACGTACCCCTTCAAGGGTTTTATGGTGAAAAAATGTTTATTTTTGGAAAAGGAAGAGTTAAATTCTTGATTTAATTCAAAAAAAGGAAGAAGATTTAGAACCTTGAGGAAGGAGAAGGAGGCACAGAACCCTAATTTTTTCAGAAAGAAAAAAGTTATCATTGATTTTTCCATCATGTTGCCTTTATAGGCTACACATTTTACATATAGCCCCTTGGGCTTTGCCAAATGGCACTTGTGCCACCCATGCCTTATGTGCATATTTCTTTTTTTTTTGCACATAAGCCATGGGGTTTACAAAATTTTTGCCTTCTGCCTACTTTACATATATTTATTTCTAAAAATTACATTTAGACTAACTTATTGCCTCCTTTTTGGCATGGAGCCGGGTCTTGACTTGGGCTTGGGCTCGAGCCCACTTGACTTGGGGTTGACCTTGGTTTTGACTTGGTAAACTGGGGTGTAATTTTTGACCCTAACAAAGTGCCCTTCATCAATAAATCACACCACATATGTGGGTTGTGTGCATGAAATTGATGGATCTTCTTTCGCGTGGAGGTTGACTTGATTGGGTTCCCATTTTGACGACGTGGAGGTCGATGCTGCCTTTTTTGCAACGTGGATGGTCGGTACTACCATTTTTGTTACGTGGACGGTCGGTTCTGCCATTTTAGTGACGTGGACGGTCGGTGCTGCCATTTTTGCGATGTGGACGATCAGTTCTGCCATTTTAGCAACGTGGACGGTCGATGCTGCCATTTTTGTGACGTGGATGGTCGGTGCTGCCATTTTAGCGACGTGTACGGTCGGTGCTTCCATTTTTGCGACGTGGACGGTCGGTTCTGCCATTTTAGCGACGTGGACGGTCTGTTCTGCCATTTTATCGACGTGGACGGTCTGTTCTGCCATTTTATCGACGTGGACGGTCGGTTCTGCCTTTTTTGCGACTTGGACGGTCGGTGCTGCCCTTTTAGCGACTTGGACGGTCGGTGCTGCCCTTTTAGCGACTTGGACGGTCGGTTCTGCCATTTTAGCAGCGTGGACGATTGGTTCTTCCCTTTTTGCGACTTGGACGGTCGGTTCTGCCATTTTAGCGACGTGGATGGTCGGTTCTACCCTTTTGGCTACTTGGATGGTCGGTGCTTGATTTGACTTGCTCCACTTCTTGCGGTGTCGGGGTTGAAGTTGGCTTGCTCCGCTTTCTACGGTGTCAGGGTTGATTTGTTTGATTTGATTTATTTTGGGAGTTCCTTACCCGTCCAGCGGGACTTTTGAGCATGGAAGCGCTACCGGATAGGACATTAATTTGATCTGTTTGATTTCTGCCTTATTTGGCGGGACCTTTGAATTTGAGAGGAACTTGGAATTTGGATCTTGTTTGGCATCACCATTGCTGCACTGGAATAATGCCAGGAGCAACTCATCATTTGCTCCAGGAAGACTTGGGATTTGGTTTTTAGGTCGGCATCAGTATTGCTGCACTGGAATAATGCCAGGAGCAACTCATTATTTGCCTTTGGGAAGAATTGGGATTTAGGTTTTGGGTCGGCAGCAACATTGCTGCACTGGAATAATGCTAGGAGCAACTCATCATTTGCCTTTAGGAAGACTTGGCATTTAGGTTTTGGGTCAGCATCAGCACCACTAACACCGAAGCGTAGTTCCATGAGCGACTCATCATTTGCCTTTAGGAAGACTTGGGATTTAGGTTTTGGGTCAGCATCAGCACCGCTAACACTGAAGCAATGCCAGGAGCGACTCATCATTTGCCGTTGGGAAAACTTGGGATTTAGGTTTTGGGTCGGCATCAGCACCACTAACACTAAAGTAATGCCAGGAGCGACTCATCATTTGTCGTTGCCCGTTGGGGAGCATGGCTTAAGAGACAGCTTTAGATCTCTATCACCTAAGGCTTTTCAATTTTATGAGCCGTAAAGGTCTCATAAAAGCATTTTCTCCCTACGAGTCGAGAGGATCTCGCATGTGTATTTCTCCCTAGGAATCGTGGGGATTCCTAAGTGTGTTGCTCTTTTGTGAGTCGTAAGGATCTCACGCGGGGATTTTCTCCTCACAAGGTTGAGAGGACATTGCGAGTGTATTTCATCTCTTTTTTACGAGTTTGCGCCCTTTCGGGTTTTCACAAACTTGGTGGTAGTCATGCTGTTTTTACTCACGTATCCCTTTCGGGTTTTCTTCCGTGCCCGTTTTGCTTATGGACATACTTTTTTTGGCAGATCTTCATCGCTGGTGGGACTTTAAATGTAGTCTCACCGGTAGGACTTGGGAGAGATAGGGATCGTCTGCGCCCGTGGATTGTATACGGTTCTACAGGATGTATGATCCAAACCGTAGGGCCGGTGTGCTCAATTTTTCTGCGGCTTAGAGCATTCACGTACAATATTTCTTGAGATATCGGCTATTGATGGGCGGCATGGGCCTTTCTCCCTCGGCACTTATTAGTTGGTAGGATTCTCCATAGAACACTTTCTCGATGACGTATGGTCCTTCCCAATTTGGCTCGAATTTTCCTTTGGCATGTCGATTGGGGATGATCGGCCTTTTGAGGACCAACACCAATTCGCCTTTCTTGAAAGCGCGGAGAAGGGTTGTCTTGTCATAGGCCCGTGACATTTGGGCTCCGTACATCTCCAGATTTTGCTGTACTGCGAGCCTCTTTTCTTCGAGGGCGTCAAGCTCTTCGAGCCGAAGGAGCACATTTTCCTCCTCCATCAACTCGTGCCGAACGACCATTCTTATGCTTGGAACTTTGATTTCGAGAGGGAGGATCGCCTCCACTCCGAAGAGTAATGAGTATGGAGTGGACTGAGTTGGAGTACGGTGCATAGTACGATATACCCACAATGCCTCGTGAAGTTTGAGATTCCAGTCTCTTTTGTTGGCTGAAGCATTTTTCCTCAGGAGCTTGCATAGAGTTTTATTGAAGACTTCGGCTAGCCCATTGGCTCTTGGATTATAGATGGAGGAATATCTCAAGTCTATCTCATACTGAGTACCGAACCTTGAGACTTTGAAGCTCTTGAAAGATGGACTGTTGTCAGAAATGATTCTTCTAGGTGTACCGAAGCGGTATAGAATATTATACCGGAAGAATGTCAGAATATTTTCTGTCTTGACTTCTTTTAGCCGGAGAGCTTCAGCCCCATCTGGAGAAGTAGTATATTGTGGCCAATATGAACTGGTGTCCTTTAGATGACGGAGGATCAATTGGACCAACTATGTCGGTGCCCCAAACTTCGAAGGGCCATGACGCCACCATGGGATGCAGCGGATTGGGATGCTTATGAATGAAGTCACCGTGAATTTGGCAGAGATGACACCTATTCGCATGCCCTTTGCAATCCCTTATCATGGTAGGCCAGTAATACCCAAGACATTTAATTTGAAGCCGCATTTTGGGGCCAGATTGGTGAGCTCCGCAGACGCCTGAGTGAACTTCTTTCATGACTTTTTGGGCTTCGGCCGATGATAGGCACCTAAGCCAGAGTTGGTCATATGATCTGCGGTATAGCATATTATTTACAAACACGTATCGGAGAGCTCTCTTCTTCAGCTGAATCCTCGCAGATTTTTCTTTAGGCAACTTGTCGTATCGGAGGTACTCTATGAAGGGTTCTCACCAATCGGGCGCGTCTTGAATGATCGAAACTTCTTCAGCAGGATTGTTCTCTTGGTCTACGCTTTCTTCTTCACACAAAGAGACTGGAGGCAGAATTTTCCAGTTTCTAACTGATTTCGTCCATGTCAGGATCAGCTAGATCTTTAGCTAGGCAAGCGAGTATGTCGGCTTTTTCGTTCAACGCTCTAGGGACTCTCATTAGTTCAATGTGAGTGAACCGTTTTATGAGTTCCACCACTTGGCTTCTATATCGAGCTACCTCGGGTTTGTATATCTTATAGTCCCCGCTTACTTGGTTGACGACAAGCTGGGAGTCGTCGTAAACACATAGTCAAGGGATTTCCATTTCTATGGCGAGCTCCAGACCAGCTATCAGAGCTTCATACTCAGCCTCGTTGTTTGTGCGAGGCTTGGTGAGAGCGAAAGAAAGTCGTAGGGTTCATCCCAATGGCGTGACGAACACCAATCCTATCCCCTCTTTTATCTACGGGACGCTTGATTTACTGGAGAATCTTATCGATGAGGCTCCATCGAAGTAAAGCTCCCAACATGGCTCGTCATCCTCGAGGTACAGCACTTGTTCGTCGGGCAACTCGCAATTGAGCAGCGACTCTTCTGGTATGGGATGAGCAGTAAGGAATTCGGCGAGGGCTTACCCTTTTACTGCTTTCTGAGGAGTATAGATTATGTCAAATTCAAGCAGCATGACAGCCCATCTCGCCATTCTATCGGCTAGGATTTCTTTGGTCATCAAGTGTTTAAGCGGGTCAACCTTAGAGATCAGCATAACCCGATGAGCGAGCAGATAGTGCCTCAGCTTCTTCACGGCGAATATCAGAGCCAGGCATTGCTTTTCGATCGGGGAATAGTTGTGTTCCGCCCCGACTAAAGTTCGACTGAGGTAGCAGAGGGATTTTCTTTTCCCTCCTCGTTGTTCTGGGCAAGGAGCGCACCGAGTGACTCATCTAGCGTGGCAGTATAGAGAATCAATGATTTATTTAAAATAGGGGCAACAAGCACTGAAGGGTGCAACAGGTACTGTTTGATTCTTTCGAACGCTTCTTGACATTCGGCATCCCAGACAAAAGGAGCTCCTTTCTTCATGAGCGTTGAGAAGGGCCTACATCTCCTCGATAAATTTGAGATAAACCTTTGTATATAAGCAAGCTTTCCTTGAAAAGATCTTAGCTGCGTCAGATTCTTCGGAGGGGGAATCTCCATGATGGCCTTTATCTTGGATGGGTCAACTTCGATCCCTCGATGTCGGACTATGAAACCCAAGAATTTTCCCGATGACATGCCAAAAGCGCACTTCAGAGGATTCGTCTTCAGATCGTATTCTCTCAGTCTAGTGAGAACGGTCTTAAGATCTTGGATGTGATCGGCCTTGGCTTTAGTCTTGACGACCAGACCATCAACATAACATTCGACGACTTTATGGATTAGATCATCAAAGATATTGTTCATTAACCTTTGATATGTAGCACCGGCGTTCTTCAGTCCGAACGGCATCACCTTGTAACAGTATATGCCGATCGGGGTTCGAAATGCTGTATTCCCCTGATCCTCAGGCGACATTTTTATCTGATTGTACCCAGATGAACCGTCCATGAAGGTGAACAGCTCGTAATTTGAGGTGTCATCGACCATCATTTCCATGACCGAAAGCAGGAAATCATCTCTAGGGCACGCCTTATTAAGGTCCCTGAAATCGACGCAAACCTGGATCTGCCCAATTTTCTTCTTTACTTGGACAATGCATGCGATCCAGTCTGCGTATTTCTCTTCCCTGATGAAGCCAGCATCGATAAGTTTCTTAGTTTTCTCGATGAACTTTTCTTTCAGCTCCCTTCTCATTCTTCGAGGAGCTTTTTTAACAGGCTTAGCATCAGGAAATATAGCCAGCTTATGCACGGCCACTTCAGGGGATAGGCCAGGCATTTCTTTGTACGTCCACGCGAAGCAATCGGCAAACTCATATAGCAGGGCGATTATCTGCTCTTTCATTTCCTCTGACAAGAGTGAGCTGATGTAGGCCGGCCTTGGATTATCGGGTGTTCCCAAATCAACCTCGGTTAGCTCATCGAAGGTTGCTTGTCCGCCATCTTCGAGCTCTCGAGGAGCTTCTTCTGGCTCAGCTATCTCATCATCATCATTTGACCTTTCGCTGTCTTCACCAACATGGATCATGTAGCATGCTTTGGAATCAGGCTGGATGAAACCTATGTCCTGTCTATCTAAAATTCGTCCATCGATGAGTGCTCGGACCTGAGGCGGATGCCATAGCTCCTCATAAAACTTTTCCTCGAACTCCGTTTGATATAACCGGCATCCCCACCTTTTGAAATATTCCCGCATCTCGGGCGCATAGTATCTGGGATTGAGGATGGTTCTTATGCCTCTCTCATAGCGAAAGCACGTGACAGACAAATCGTCCGGATGCACAACATGATTTGACCCATAAAACAGGATGCCCTTCTGTCCACTTTTTTTTCCGGGAACGTAGAAAGTTTTGAGCTGGTTATTTGAGGTGTCATCGACCATCATTTCCATGAACGGAAGCGGGAAATCATCTTTAGGGCGCACCTTATTAAGGTCCCTGAAATCGACGCAAACCTGGATCTGCCCATTTTTCTTCTTTACTGGGACAATGCATGTGATCCAGTCTGTGTATTTCTCTTCCTTGATGAAGTCAGCATCGATAAGTTTCTTAGTTTCCTCGATGAACTTTTCTTCCAGCTCCCTTCTCATTCTTCGAGGAGCTTGTTTGACAGGCTTGGCATCAGGAGATATAGCCAGCTTATGCACGGCCACTTCAGGGGATAGGCCAGGCATTTCTTTGTACGTCCACGCGAAGCAATCGGCGAACTCATGCAGCAGGGCGATTATCTTCTCTTTCATTTCCTCTGACAAGAGTGAGCTGATGTAGGTCAGCCTTGGATAATCGGGTGTTCCCAAATCAACCTCGGTTAGCTCATCGAAGGTTGCTTGTACGCCATCTTCGAGCTCTCGAGGAGCTTCTTCTGGCTCAGCTATCTTGTCATCATCATTTGACCTTTCGCTGGCTTTACCAACATGGATCATGTAGCATGCTTTGGAATCAGGCTGGATGGAACCTATTCCCCGTCTATCTGGAATTCGTCCATCGATGAGTGCTCGGACCTGAGGCGGATGCCATAGCTCCTTATAAAACTTCGCCTCGGACTCCGTTTGATATAACCGGCATCCGCACCTTTTGAAATATTCCCGCATCTTGGGCGCATAGTATCTGGGATTGAGGACGGCTCTTATGCCTCTCTCATAGGGAAGGCACGTGACAGACAAATCGTCCGGGTGCACAACAGGATTTGACCCATAAAACAGGATGCCCTTCTGTCCACTTTTCCTTCCGGGAACGTAGAATGTTTTCAGCTGGTCCACGGTGGAGACTGACAATGCATCAAGATCTTTACACATCTGCTCCAGCACCCTTTTGACGGCTAGGGACCCTTCTGCAACTTCATAGGTCTCTCGTAGCTTTGCTTGTTCTGTGGGGGCCCAACCTGTATAGCTGTTGCAAGGCAGGTTCTCATCCTCCGACTCTTCAGCGTCGCTGCCTAAACGAGAGTGAATTTTGCTGTCAGATGGGCCTTCGATATCAGACTCGTCCATATCACTACCAAATGAGGGCGGTTTTTATGGACAAACATACTTCCAACGTTGGACTCATCAGTGTCACTGCCGAAATATGGACGCACTTAAGGGTTTTTGCTTTTGAAAGTGACAGCCGGCTCAGACTTGCTTTTGAGTTTCGAGGCCGTTCTGTCTTTGGTTAGCTGTGGCTCAGCACTTTAGAGGTTCACAAAGTACCGAGAATCATCATATCGGACTTCATGCACACCGAACGGTTAGATGTCTCCGTCAATGCGTCTTTCTTCGTTATTTTTAGTATACTTCATACATTGATGGAGAGTTGACGGAACGATGCCGTAACCGTGGAGCCACGGCCATCCCAGAAGAACCTTATAAGATGTGTCAGCGTCAATCATGTATATCTTAGCTTCGGTTTGGAGATCCCTAAATTTGATTTGCAGAGCTATAGACCCCAGAACTTTCTGGCAATTTTGATTAAAGCGTTGAATGACAATCCTTTCCCTTGACAGGTGTCGGACGTCCATTGACAAACTCTTCAGAGTCTGCAAGTTCATGATGTTCACTGAGGATCCTGGATCAATCAATATGCGATTAATCCAATCTCTGTCGATGTACCCTATCACGTAAAGCAGCCGGTTATGCTCAGTTGTTCCCAGTAGCAGGTCTTCGTCCTTAAACGTGACCGCAGCGGTATGCAGGGTGTACTGGGCTTCTTTCATATTAATTTCCGCAATGCGAGCCTGGTACCGCTCGGGGTTTTGTAAAGCGTTAATGCGAACATCTCTAAGCTCTTTAGACAGAACTAAGGAATCGTAAATTCTCAGGAGAGACAGAAGCTTTCGGAGATGAGCCAAGACATTATAGTCCACCGAGAAAGGACTCGAATTTTCATGAGCCGGCTCTCCGCCATCTTCTTCATTAGCGACTTGTTTTTCCTTCCCTTTTAGGGCGTTGCTCTGATTCGGCGGTAGGGCCATGCCACTTCTAAGCTGGATTTGGTTGGCCTTTGTGGCGAGCTCCTCGTCCTTTTCGGAAAACAGAGCTCCTCCTCAGAGTTGCTGCCCAGATGGATAGCGTAGCAGGTCACTATAGGGATCTCTTCATTGGAGTCTTCTTTCAACTCCTCCAGATTCTCAGCTGCTTCTACAGGAAATAGCTCCTTCAATTGAATTAGAGTTATTTCCTTTTGTCTTCGAGGGAATTAATATATTTTTGAATGCTCGATCTTCCTGAAAACTCTTTTTCGCGTCAAGCTGCACTTTTCTTCTTCTTGAGCTTGTTGGATTTTGAGCCTGATTGAGCCGAATTGGCAGCTGGAATGGTGGGCTTCTTCTGCCCTTCCCATTATGTTCTGGGCTCTTTCCGAAGTAACTTTAGTATCTTCTTCATCTTATTAGATATGTGCGTACTCCACGGAGGTTGTGGTGAGTCAGTTTCATTTCTCAGGGCAGCGGTTTCGGCTGTCTTCTCCAAGAAGGCTTCAGCTTCTGTCTGTATAAAGTTTGTGGTTGAAACTTTATTGTTCACCAACACACTCTTGGATAGCTCGATCTCTCCAGCCTTGTACTGCTTCTCGACCCAGTCTTTGAAGATATAGCAATCCTCGATCGCATAGCTCACTACTCTATAGTACAAGCAATACAGGGGATTATCGGTCATTTTTGCTTCGTAGGGTTTCTTCGACTCCGGCAATTGTAGACCATTGTTCAAGGCATCTTTGAATATCTTGCGGACCTTTTCTCTTCTGAAAGAGTAAATATTGTTCTTTTTCTCCTCTAGGGGAGGCCCTTCTCCTCCCAGCAATGGCTTTCGAGACCGGTTGGTTTTGGAATCGCCTGCTTTTCGCTTGTCTTCATTTTCGGACGCATTGAAGACATTGGTATTTCTGGAATTTCCTCTTCTACGGTTGTCGTCCCTCTTGCTTTTCCAAGTCTTGTCTCTCTGAGAGTCTGGGTAGACTCTTGCTTCGAGCGTTCCAGCATTTGGACTTTCTTGGTTAGCTCCTGAAACGTCTTGAGGCCTGTTGTACACAAGAATGGGACCATCTAATTGCTGAGGTTCCCAATGTGAAGGCTGACGGACTGGTCCTGCGCCAGCGGCGGTTCGTACTTGACCATGAGATTACGCCATCGGGCGATAAAGTCGGTGTTGCTTTCATTCTTCCCCGGCTTAGTCCTCACAAGGTCAACAATAAAGATTTTATCACTGACACTCATGAATCTTTGCTAAAACAGAGACTCCATTTGGGCAAAAGTAATGAAGGACCCTTCTGGTATGCTTGCGTACCAGTCGAAAGCAACACCAGTCAGGCTGTTGACAAAATGACGAAGAAGGAGCGCATCATTGCCCCATGTATTTCCGCACGACGCTTTAAAGTGGGCGACGTGCTGATTTACGTTTCCTGTCCCGTCAAATCTTCCGAACTTAGGAATGACGTAGTCGTTCGGGAACTCGATCAGATCATACTGTGCGGGATATGGCCGCCCACTACTGCCGATTTCTTTCTGGGCTTTGGCTTCGTCTACCAATGTTTTAACCTTGCTAGCGACCAAATCCATTATCCGATCTTGTGTTAGCGGGATGGTGCTATCTGGGGCCAAGGCGTCCCTAGAAGCGGAGTGCGGACAGATTTCTTGTGGCTCGCCCAATCTTGGACCCAAGGGGACATGCATCGGTTGCTTTGGGTTGTTATCACCTGGCTCATGAGCAGAGACATGTGCCTGATTGGAAGGCGCTCGAGCAATTTGAGCCATGAGCTGCATCACAACATTCGTCAGGTCGTCGA
The DNA here is from genome assembly GCA_030015575.1 of Agapanthus africanus. NCBI lineage: Eukaryota > Viridiplantae > Streptophyta > Magnoliopsida > Asparagales > Amaryllidaceae > Agapanthus > Agapanthus africanus. The sequence continues at coordinate 187,915,590 of CM057341.1, forward strand.
TTTTGGAGTAAAGCTTGGCCATTTCTTTATCTTTGCTCCTGAGTTGTTTTCGAAGCTCATGAAGCAGCTCTTGCTCTGCGGTCCTGGGGCGGAAAGTCAGCTCTTCCTCGCTGTCCGAGTTTGACTCTACATGGACTGAGGAGTCTTTCTACCTATCGACTTCATCGAAAGGGTTTTCATCATCCAGCGGAGGCAGCTGATCTTGGGAAGCGGCAACCATATTCAAGCCAGATTGGTCTTGGGATGTGGTGGCTCCATCCTTGCTTTTGCTGCGCAGGTTGTCGCTGGGATGCGCGCCCACCATATAGACCGTATGGATAACATATCCGTCCATCATTTCATTATTGGTAGCTGATTTTGTGGACCACCGTCTTGGCCCTTCTGTTTTGGTAGCGGACAATCGATTGAAGATGGTTGGCCTGACCGGATTCATGAGTGGTGCTGGAACTTCTTTTCTGGATTTGCCCCGCCGTTTTCACGCAGCGCGGAGCGCCTGATAGACACTTTGCCATGCTTTCTCTTTTGGGGATGGGACGCGTCCCTTTGTGGCATAGTTCGGACCGATGTCTTCTTGATTCTGGCGGTCATGGCATTTTTCTGAACCCACTTCAGAGGTTCGAAGAAATTGCTGACTTTTACGGCCGACTCAGCCGTCGTCATGGAGAAACCCTGCTCTTGGAACCTCACAAGATTCCACTTGGCCAAAGTCCTGACCCTCTTGTTGGCTCGATACCTGAGCCGCTTCTGCCGTAAATTTTCTGTTTTAAGCACTTGGCAGACTTCGGCTCTTCGGAAAGAAGCCGTAGACCGATTGTCAGAGAGCCCAGAGAAGATGCCTGCTCACATGATTGTCAAGGGCACCACCTGAGCTTGCTGGAGATGCTTTGTAGCTCCATTGGTGTTGACGGCCTTGCCCCCAGTCGGAACAGTGGAGAGTCGTTCGAATACAGATTTGCATTTGGGGTAGGATGCTTTGGCGACCACAACGTTCGGCCTCTTGCCCCTTGAGGTCGGTTTGGCCGCTTGGTTTGCCGTGACCTCCTCTAGATGAGCGCTTCCGGCAGGGAAGATGATGACGGAACCAAATTGACGAGGTGGCTCCTCCCATTGCCGACTGAGACTGGCAGGGAGAACCACACGGGCATTGATCTTGACCACGTACGAGATCGGGGTCACGTCGGAAGCTGAATTCATCTTAGAAGACATCGTTGTTGAAAGTTGAATGCTGCACGGAAAAAAATTATTTCAGTACAAACATCGGCATATATGTTAAATGAGTTCGCATGAACACTTGACCCGAGATATGGGAGAAGAGAAAAGTCCCACCGGGCGTGCCAGAATCAGTAGGATGTTTTTCGTCACCCCATTGAGATGGGAATACGCGTCGCTTGTCAGGCGTACTACAGATTCCCCCTGCCTAGGATAGGCGGGGGTTTATTGATTGTGGGAATCTGAATCTCCGGCAGCCGTGGACTAAGCTGTCGTTAATTACCCCTCGCCTTTGGAGCGAGAGAAAATCCGATTGACGGGTCAAACTGGTCATGCAAACTCAATGTACAGTGTGCGTATGTTGTGCATTGAGGGGTTTTCGATATATCGGGGGCCCGCAGAGTTTACGGGGGTAGCGCTACCCGGATAGCGGGCTAGGGATCAAGGAGGCAAGCAGCCCCATTGCGGGGTGCGGGGCAGCGCCCCGTTAGAAAATTTTTCTAACAGGGGAAGTGTTGTGGAGTGTGTATGTATATTAAAAAAAGGGAAAATAGCGTCCAAAGGACGCGTGGGCGCCTGCGCCCCACGTGCGTGGCATGCGGGCGCTGGGCGCCGGCGCCCCACGTGCGTGGCATGCGGGCGCTGGGCGCCGGCACCCCACGCGCTTGGCACGCGGGCCCTAGGCATCAGCAGGAAAAGGGGCTTAGCCCTTACACTGGGAGTTGTACTCCCGATTGCCTTTTGAAGTTGAACTCCTGACAAAGAAGACAAAGGGGCTTAGCCCCTGCACTGGGAGTTGTACTCCCCAAAAGAAAGATTTATTATTTTATATATATATAATTTTTTTTGAGGTGTTAAACTCCTAAGATATTTTTGGAGCTGATGAAAGGGGACCCCTTTCTTCTCCCTTGAGCCCTGGATCTTCCTCAAAATTGGATTTTTGGAGGTGGGTCTCCTTCTTCCTCCTCTCTATTGACTGGATCTTAGAGAAAAGAGGGTGAGATTTTAAAAATCTCCCATTTTGGAGATTTGATGGAAGATCCGCGTTCCCCTTCAAAGGTTTTATGGTGCAAAAATGTTTATTTTTGGAAAATGAAGAGTTAAACTCTTGATTTAATTCAAAAAGGAGAATAAGGTTTAGAACCTTGAGAAAGGAGTAGAAGGCACATAACCCTAATTTTTATGAGAGAGAAATAAGTTATCATTGATTTTCCATCATGTTGCCTTTATAGGCTACACATTTTACATATAGCCCCTTGGGCTTTACAAAAAGGCACTTGTGTCACCCCATGCCTTATGTGCTTATTTCTTTTTTTTTGCACATAAGCCATGGGGTTTACAAAATTTTGGCTTTCTGCCCACTTTACATATATTTATTTCTAAAAATTACATTTAGACTAATTTATTGCCTTCTTTTTGGTATGGAGTCGGCGCCTTCCATGCTTGGTCTTGACTTGGGCTTGGGCTCGGCCCCACTTGACTTGGGGTTGACCTTGGTCAACTAGAGTGTAATTTTTTACCCCAACAATACAGAGTGTTCTGCAGAAGGTGGAGGATAAAGTAGGAGCGACAAGAATATATGCAACTTAGTCGTGAATCATGACAAACCAAAACCAGATTTGTAAAAAGATTTGGTCAACTTGGTTTACGAGTTTTAGTTTAAGGTCAGTCATGGTCGCAGCCAAAGAGAGAGAGAGAAAAGAAACACTCGGCGTGCACTCTATCAAGATTACATTGGTTAATTACTTTATCTAATAAGGATGGGTCCTACTGTTTCCTTGAATTCTCCTTCAAACCTTAAAAGGGGAACTAGTCGGGATCATTTACACCTTACAGGTTTCCTAACCGTTTAGCCAGGCAGTGTTGGTACTCCAAGAGAGGCTCCCCGTGCTTTTGCATGGACCTAATTAAATAATCTCATTTCTGCAGAGGCGTGACCTTGTTAACACTTTCTAGACACCTAATAGGTTAGCTAATTATGAAGTGTAAAATCTCTCGAAGAGTAATACCTACTCACAGTGAGAATCAGGACCCAACTATCATCACGTGATGACTTTGACGGAAGCCGACCGAAATCACCACACTCTAGAAGGTATGCGCATACTAGGAAAGTTTCCTTTATGTTTGAAACTCCCGATATGGTTTTTTCCCCAAGCGTCTTATGACCTTGACGAAGGCCAAAATATCATAAGTCACAAGTCAAGTTCAACCCGTCATTGTCCTGATTAATCTAGACCCACCCGTACTAACCCTTGATGAATGCCAAAATAGCTGTACGACTGTCCTAGATTAATGCATCTTTATGCTGCAGAAAAGTAACACATAGCTACCATACACTATGCCTTGATGAAGGCCAAAATACATAGCATGAATACTATGTGCTACCCGTCTGAAATGACGGAGGGCTACAGCTGATTTTTGGTGAAAAACCTTTAACGTAATGAACTCGATATCATTGAAGGAACTCGAGTTGTTTTGAAAAGGAGTGGTTTAGGCTTTGCTTTTAAAACAAGTGGTTTTGAAGAAAACCCAGTTGTTTTAAAAATTGGCTTCGAGTGGTTTTGAAGGAACTCGAGTGGCTTTGAAAAGGAGTGGTTTAGGCTCCACTTTTAAAATAAGTGGTTTTGAAGAAAACGGAGTGGTTTTAAAAATTGGTTCTGACAACATCATATAGGTTTGTTTACTTGCATTAAACTTATAATGTGATCCTATCAAACTATGTTTCTAAGCTATACAGAAACAACCAAAATAGCATGCTTTTATATGCCATCTGCATTCACATCGTGGTCCCGTGTCTTCACCGTAATTTTACTTAACTTACGGCAGGATGGGGAAAGGGCTAGCACAGATGCAAAACATATAAAAGTATCTAATAGTGTGTGTGTGTGTGTATGTATGTATGTATGTATGTATATATATATATATATATATATATTAATATCACAGGCAAGCGATAAACGATAAACAAGATGGAATAGTAGATAAGTTAGGATCCCCGTGTTTCGTTTGAACCGCAAACGAAATCAACGTTCCTCGGTCGTGTGGATAGCCCATACAATCTCGAACCAAGACCCCTACGAGCGCAACAAGTTACCTTCCAATCCTAGAAACAGGACACCCTTCGCTTTCTAGAATCCGGTAACTTGAGCACTCCTCTGTGGGTCAGAGCTACACCCCCTATAAGTGCGGCGAGCAACCCTTCAATCCTAGAATGAGATGGCCTGGGTCTCAACTCCCTAAGATGGTCACTCTCTACATTCTCGAATCTGGCTACCTAAGCACTTCGTCGTGCGGTATCCTAGTACAAGTAATGAAAAATATACAAATGTGACTACGCCCGCAACCTGGACGTGTCCCAAAATGAATATACATCAAGCGGTAACAGCGGCCACAATCCGCTGCTCATCCCGAATAAACAAATACAAATAACAAAACTTATACAAACAAATCACACGAGGGGCTATCCGTCATGACTATCCGACTAAACCATCACAAGATATATATATATATATCAACCAACACAACAAGTAACCTGTGTGTAACCCCGTCTAATCGAACATATAACAACTAGATGATGTTAACAAACACACAAACAAAGATACGGATCATAAACGATGTTTTAGTTTCGACCGAAAAGTTTCCCTAAGTTACCCGAACACAAAGATAACACATACTGAAATCTGGGCAAAAACAAACATCACCAAAAATCAAGTTTTCAATCAAACAAGCTCCTCCAAAAAAACCAGGGACTAATTCAAAATTTGGACCGACGGATTTCGAAAACTGGCGGTTTTCTGGCGGTAAAAATGTCTCGAATTTTGGGCTATGGTTTTATTTTAAATGTATAGTCCTCTGCAATTGTTTAAAAAAATTTCAGGTGCCATTTTTAAAAATTTACATAAACTAATTTTGGCGATCGATTTCGGTTAAAATTTTGGTTTTGAAATGTTTGCATCATCTAAAACTAATTAAAGTGTTTGATTTAGTTCTGATACCACTGTAAGGACCCTTGTGCTCGAGCCACAAGACTCGCGGTGAAGGCGGAAGCGAAAACAAAAATTTAAAGCTAGCATTAGCGACCTATACCCTAAAATCGATTCCAAACACTAATTAGATTACTAAACATATAAGGTTAAGGGGGCTAGCTACCTTTACATCGTGTCCACGCAATTGTGGAAGACCCCTACACCACTCTATAGACTCTAACTCAGCTCCGAAGTCGTCGGGAACGAGCTTAGTCCCCGGTCTTTCTTGTCAAAGATGATCCACTCGAAGGAGTTAGAAACAAGCTTTAGCTTCACATCAAAAAACCAAGTGAAGCAACTCACAAACAAAACTTGTTAAGAATTGTTTGTGAGATTGATGTAGTGGTGGTAATCTCAAGTTTCTCTCTTTTCATTTTTTCCTATAAAAATGGGAGCTTCAAGATCAAAAGAGAAGAAGAAGAGAAGAAGAAGAAATGAGCGTATGAATAAATCAATAGCCATTTTCTTTTCTTCTCTTGATCTTATCATATTGTGTAAACTCAAAGTATGAGTCACACCATGACTCATGACATAAGTCATGAGCCTAGACTTATCTCCAAGCTTCCATGTATAGAATAAAAAGATGTGTGTATCAATACACACACATGCATACATACATACATATACATATATATAAACCAAGTATGTATCAAAATACATATATCTGTATTCTTATCAAAATACGAATACCTGTATTTGTATAAAGATAAAAATACCCGTATTCATATTAAAATACAAATATCCGTATTTATACAAATAGTCGTATTCGTATAAATACCGTATTTGTGTCAAAATAAAAATACCGTATTCGCATAAAAATACGAATTCCAAAAGAGAGATAACGAGAGATATATAATACTAGCTCACAATGATCTGGCTATCTTTCAAACCTTCCAGTATTATCAAAATGCCCGATTAAAGTACGTGCACCAAATACGCGTATTTAATCGAACTTGAATGCGTATCAAAATACACACATACTACATCATTTCGTCTGAACCAGGAAACTCTCTATGTGGGACTCTAAAAACTCAAAAATATGTTGGAAATGGGTTTAACCACAAGCACGTCAGCGGCACTAGCTGTACGTAACGACTGCCTAGGTATTGAACGAAAGAAAGGCCGACGAGCAAACTCATTCGTATCCCTACAGAGCCTGTATGTGACAATCCGTACAGTCCGGTCTCTTCGTCTAAGAGTATCGCATACCGGGTCTAGGGGGTGGATAAAGTCAGACCCCTAATAACGCGATAAGTTGTGTCGGTATAAGGCTCATCACCTACCGAGAAACTACTGATCTACAATCAGTAAATCTCATCCACCCTGGTTAGGGATTTATGGTGATAGCCAACCAAACACAACACGACATCGACTCCCTATACCAGGAGATACGAATCACTGACGATCACTCGCTGTCTTCATGTGGCTCGGGACTGTACCCAACTAAAACTGTTTGCACGACTCAGTAGAGCCATGGTAGGGTAGTAATCAAAGTACAGTGGGAACTCATACGAAACAAATGACGATCTCAGATAAATAGACTATCTGTATTCATGTCTCCTGAGAACTGCTATATGCCGATAGGTATAGTACCATCTAGCATGTTCTCGGCGAGTCTGTCCAGTGTCACTCATAAGCCAATGAGCACCTGTATATTATCTTTGGTGACTAACTGACACCAATGGCTGTGAGACCGGCCATCGCCCCTTGTCGGGGTTAAGAAACGTATACACTAGTCTACTCTGGAATATCGATACTCGGTCTCGATATTCTCATGACTAGGGACATTTAAGGATTTGCTTATAGACTACCCAGTTCTCACAAGTGTGATCGCCACAATAACCCTGGTAGTCAAGTAAGAATCCTAAGGGCTCTATCAACACGTAATAGTGATCTGTAATACCATATAGTACATGTACATAATGATAGAGATGAACCGGATGGCATACTATTATCTCAAGTAAAACTATTCTACCCGTATAGGTCCTCCCTTAATCATCATAATCGCCTGCCTGTGATTACAATAATTACCTTGAGGGCACTATAGCCAACACCGCCATTGTCCTCACAACACCGTCAAATATCTTGATTTGGATCGTCCCCTTGCCAATAGCTCAACATGAACTATTTTTGCCTACCAAAACTGCTCCACCATCAATGGACTCATAGGTGAACAAATCTCTATTGGGACACATGTGGCAGGAACAATCCGGATCCATAATCCACTCGTCCTTGGATTGATATATGTTGTCAAGAATCACAAGAAGATCTCCCTATCTTTCCTCTATACTAGATTCGGCTGAAAACTCCTTCTTTGCTTTGTCTTCCAACTTCTGCTTGTTCTGCAATTTAAAACAATAGACCTTTAAGTGCTCCGGCTTCTTACAATAGTTGCAGATCAAGTTCTTTTTATTCTTGGACTTCGATCTTGAATTCTTCCTATTACCTTCCGGATCTCTCTTCTCCGCTTGCCCTCGAACAAATAAGCCGGAAGATGAAACATCAGATTCACTAGAAGTCAACTCTTTGTCGATCATCTCTTTATTCATCAAGTTCATTTTTACATCCTTGATCGAGATTGTATCTAGTCCATAGACTATGGTATCACGAAAGTATTTATATGAAAGTGGCAACGAACATTGTTCCCCTCCGAACGGACACGCGGGACGTCGGGGCGTCTCGCCTGAGGTTCGGGGCAGATGCCAATAGGTGCTATCCGTCCACCTCTCCGAAGATGCTCAGTTGATCCATGGCGCCATGTATCGGAGATTTAGACGGATGCGTCCAATGTAGCAGACTTCGTCAGATTCCCCCTCGTTTGAGGGGTTTTTGATTGTGGGGACACTCTTCCCTGCAGGCGCAAGCCCCTGCAGTTAATTACGCTACCGCATCGCGGTAACAACTTTCTCCTTCTCCAGATGGTCACTTCGTGTCGTGTGTTTTTGTTTTATGTTTTACTGCCCGTGGATCGTTTACGGAGACCGAGTTATGTCGTCGCCCGTAGGGCGTGGACTAGTCCGAATCCGTGTTATCTTAGATTTGGGTTTGGGGGGGTTTGGTTTGAGGACACGTTAGCCATACTTGAGGCTAAGATCAACTCGAACATTTGTTAAGGATACATTAGTCTAGTTTGAGACCAAGATCAACTTAACGGGATCGTTTAGATCCGACAAAGGAGCGTCTGGACTCCATTGTTCCAGTTTAAGGACATAGTGGTCCCTCGTATGTGTGGCCGTCGGGACCCGTCACCTCTCTGACGACGTTGAAGGATTACAACGACGGATGTCAGAGGAGTTCAGAGATGTACCCTCGAGCCAGAGTTAATTAGGGGGATTCATAGTCCAGTCTGCTTGAAGGTTTAAGGACGCGTTAGCCATCTTTGAGGCTAAGATCAACTTAAACAGGACCGTTTAGATCCGACGAAAGAGCATATGGAGGCTCTATGGTTCTAGTTTAAGGACATTGCGGTCCATGGGTAGTTTAAGGACATTGCGGTCCATGGGTAGTTTAAGGACATTGCGGTCCATGGGTAGTTTAAGGACATCATAGTCCGTGGGTTTAAGGACTCCACAGTCCGGTATGTGCTCTGGATGCTTCACACGGGTTCACTGCCGTGCTTGGCGAGGACCAGGCTCCGCTCTGGGCGTTTTCCGTGGGGTCAAAGAGTGACGTTATCCACGTTCCACGTAACCAGGAATTTTGCACTAGATGCTTCACACGGGTTCATTGCCATGTTCGGCGAGGACTAGGCTCCGCTCTGGGCGTTTTCCGTGGGGTCAAAGAGTGACGTTATCCACGTTCCACGTAACCAGGAATTTTGCACTAGATGCTTCACACGGGTTCATTGCCGTGTTCGGCGAGGACTAGGCTCCGCTCTGGACGTTTTCCGCGGGGTCAAAGAGTGACGTTATCCGCGTTCCACGTGACCAGGAATTTTGCATTAGGCATGGGTTTAAGGACCCCACAGTCCATGTCAATGTGTGGTCGTCGGGACCCGTCACCTATTTGAAGACATTGAGGGATTACAATGCCAAGTATCAAAGGAGTGAAGAGATGTACCCTGGAACCGGAGTGGCTTAAATAGTCCTTGGCCCAGTTTGGGATCAAGACCCATTAATTATGTTATGAGCCCACTGGCCCAGTTAATCATGAATTGAGGACTTATGGCCAGCTTGGGCTAAGTCCAGTCGGGTCTGGAATATTGGTTTCTTGTTAGTCCATTGAGGGAGAGGCTTTGCCTCTATCCCTTTAGCCAATTGGGCCAAAGCCTAGTGTTAAACACTTCAGAGCAATCAGTGTTGAACACTGGGAATGAGGTTGACAAGTTAGTGTTCAACACTAAGAGATAATTGGTGTTAAACACCAGCAATAAGGCTTTTTTCAAATTAGTGTTAAACACTAAAACAGATCAGTGTTGAACACTGCAAATAAGGCTTTTTAATCAGTGTTGAATGCTAAGGCCCAACAGTGTTTTAACACTGGGCTTGAGAGTTCCAATCTAGTGTTGAACACTAAGGCAAAAGGGGTCACGTGGCAACACGTGAGAACGCCCTCTTTCCATTTATTCTGCTGAAATCGCTGGATCTTTCAGAGCATCACGTGCCATCACGTGACGGGCCTTCATATGCTCATTTGTTAGAGCTTTTGTTAAGGGTCACGTGGGTGACGTGAGGGACTGCCTCAAAGGGTTTTCTATAGATCTCTTGGGGGGGTCACGTGGTGGCACGTGACCCTGCCTCTATGTATGTCGTTTTTAGAGGATCTGTTGATCTTTTTTCAGGAATTAAATTCCTCGGGCTTTAATTTTCAAAGGAATTAAATTCCTACTTCCTTTTGAAGACTTATATTCTGGAGTAGGATCGAACCCTGAATCTTCTGTAGGAATTAAATTCCTCATTTATGTGGAGGGCTGAATAGGGTTAAACCCTAATAAAAGCTTTTTAAGGAATTAAACTTCCAGTCCCTGTGAAATTATGATTAGAGGAATTGAATTCCCGTTGTTTCAACAGAACTAAGTTCTTAATCAGGGTTAAACCCTGTTTCTTTTTATTTTGAAGGAATTAAATTCCCATGATACAGGGTCAAGCCCTACTTTTATCTTAAAGGAATTAAATTCCTATAGTTCTGTGAGAATTAAATTCTCATGCTTGCATTCCTTCTCTATGTTTTGGATCTGCATGGCAGGATCTCGACCCATTGAGAATTAAATTCTCAACCTAAAGGGGAGATGTGCACTTTGCAGATCCTCTATCAAAGAGAGAAGAAATATGCTCTTCTGTTTTATGTATCAGAGTTAAACTCTGTTGAGAATTAAATTCCCCTTCTTTCAAAAGGCCTTCCCTTTCTTACCTAGGGTTTTTGCAGAAGATCCAAGTCTTTTCAAAGTATCAAAGCTTTCCTCCTTTTTTCTTTCTCTGCGCATGTCTCCCTTTTTTGTATCTCTTCCTTCCTATTTATAGGAGAAGCAGCCGAATAAATTAGTTTTGTGACGAATCTTCATTGAGAGATTTGATTTGCATCCTTCATTCGTTCTGGACCTTTGGATTATTAGGTGAATTTTATTCACCGTTGGATTTCAAATCCAGAGATTCTCCCTTTTTTATTTTGGTTAGATTTAAGGGGGAAATCTTTCCAAACCCGAGATTTTCCATAAATAGATGACCTCTAAATCTTTAATTTGATTGGTTCCAGATAACCGCTTTCCTTTGGAAAGATCTGAATTTCTTTCAGAATTTAATTCTGTTGATAAAATGGGCTTTGAAAGCCGGTCACGTGTGACCACGTGACCCATGGTCACGTGTGAGCACGTGACCCCCTTTGGAATGAGCTTTCTGCGCTGTGTCTTCTGATTGCTGCTTAAACGTCACATGCTACCACGTGACCCCTGGTCACGTGTGAGCACGTGACTCTTGTTTGAACTCTCTTTCCTTGGTTGTTCTGAAAACGCGTTTGCTGCCTTGAACGTCACGTGCCAACACGTGACCCTGGTCGCGTGGGAGCACGTGACTTCTTCTGAAGCCTTTTCTTTGACTTGGTCAGTTAACCGACGTGCCTTTGACGCTTGCATTTCAACGTCACGTGTCGCCACGTGACCCTGATCACGTGGGAGCACGTGACTCTCCTTGAAGCTTTTCCTTTTCTTCTTCGTAGTCAGGGAATCGAACTTGCCTTGATGACGTTTTTAGGTGTCACGTGCCAACACGTGACCGCTAGTCACGTGTAAGCACGTAACCCTCTTCTGAAGCTTTTCACAGAAGCTTTCCTGATTTTAAATCAGGAAACAAACATATGTAACCCATAGATCCTAATATACATGTATTGGTAATTCTAAGTATGTGTAGAATTTTTAGCACTTGTATTCGTATTTTAAAATATGAATTTTCTTGAAATTAGAAAATACTTGTATTTGTATTCGAAAATATTTATAGAATTCTTTATAATTTTAAACCAACCATATTTTTCATAAATATAGAAACTGAATTTTAAATGTAAATTTATTTTTACATATTTTGGATAAAAGTTTAGCTATGCAAACCTTGAGGGGGTTTTGTGCAATTATTCAAAATTAAGGAGGGTAAAATACAAAGTTTCCTATTCTAGAATTTCCAATATAATTCTTTTCTTTTCTTTTTCCTCTTACTTCATTTCCAAGTTTTTATTTTCTTTTCTCTCCATTCTTTTCTTTCAGATTACTTTACTTTACCTCCAAGTAAACGTTTAATTAATAATTTCTTCTCCATCAATCTTCTTTCTTTCCATATTCTTCTTCTTTATTCTCCTTTAAAACTAACACTTTATTTATCTTTCTTCTCTCTCCCATAAAAAAAATAATCAAAGTTTTTATAAAAGATTTTCAAGAATAAGGAGTGAAGAAAATTAGCAAATCAAGGCAAGTGACTCTTTGCTTGAATAGTTATATATTTGATATTCTTGATTATTATGCAAGTGTTTAAATTCATTTTGAATAATTGTTATCTCATATATTTAACCAATTATTTTCCTTCTTGATTGACTAATAATACGGTTGGTTCTATATAATTGATTCAATTATATACTTAAATTGGAATTGATAATTTGCCAAGTTTATACAGATAATTGATTAGACTAAAAATTTATTTCTTAGTTACTAAATTCTTGACTTGTAGTTTGTAGGTTATTAGAATATTTGGTTTGAAGGTGGTGACTTAATTAGTTTATATAGTTGATGGTAGTAACTCATTTTCATTGTCACCGTACAATATTTCTTAAGTAATTAGTTGTAATAAAATTAGGGTTCCCATTAAAATTTTAGTAATCTAATCTCTTATGGTTATAAGTGCTATATATCATTTTGTTTTAATATTTGTTAATTTATCAATTGATATAATTGTTGTGAGATTTATAAATTGACTAGTTTTAATTGTTAATTTTTTAACTCACCTTTTAGTATCTATAACAAGTTAGACATGAATGAATTATAGTTGTAATTAGATGCTCGTGCTCATGCCGCTAACTTGCGACCAAGACGGAATACAAAACAAAATTTTTTACAACTAGAGCACGAACTTCTGCAAACTAGAATCGAATACAAATACTAAACTAGCTAAACAAGAGAAGATTTTAACTACTCGGATAGTGATAGCTACCTTTGTAGTCGTGTCTTTCGTCTTCTTTCATACTTCTTACGCTTCCGGAGTCTCCGGGAACGAGGCTTGGATGCCGGCCTTCGTTGTCGAAGAAGTTCCACCCGAGAGACCCCTAGCTAAGACTATATCTTCATACCAAAAACCAAGTGAAGAAAACTACTGATCAAGACTTGCTAGGAATTGGTCACTAGATGATATAGTGACCAATCTCTTATGTTTTTCTCCCTTAATATTTTTCTTTCTCAACTCACAAAACTCAAGAGGAGAGCAAGAAGAAGATAATGGTGATGAGGATGATAATATCAAGCATGACTCACAAAATGAATCATTATCTCTTCATATCATTTTCCTTTCCTTTTTGTTTTTAAATGAGTGGACTTGTAACTCACCATGGTGAGTCACAAGTTCACAATATTCTCAAACAATCTTGAAAGGATTAGAAGAGAAGAGGGCCACCTCATATGTACACATATACATATGTATATGTATATGTATATATAAATATATACAAATACATTAATACATGTATATGCTACAAAATCTATACACATGTATTCGTATCAAAATACATATATCCGTATTCGTATAAAATACAAATACCCGTATTTTTATTAAGATACAAATACCCGTATTTATATCAAGACACAAATATACATATTTATACAAATACCCGTATTCGTATAAATACCGTTTTATGTCAAAATACGAATACAAAATGAGAGATACTAAAAATGAGATATATAATACCAGCTCATATTTTATCCAAATGTAATAATATGGCTATTTTTCAAATATGCTAGTATTAACAAACTTTCCGATTAAAAGTACGTGTACAAAAACACGTATTTAATCGAACCTAAGTACGTATCAAAATACGTACACTATATCGTTTCGTCTAAGATGGGAAACCCTCTTTGTTGGACTCTAAAGACTCGACAATACGGTGGCAGTGGGTTTAACCACAACACGTCAGCGGTACGAGTTGTACGTAACGGCTACTCAGGTATTGAACGAAAGGAAGGCCGACAAGCAAATTTGTCCGTATCCCCACTGGATCTGAAAGTGACAATCTACATACAGTCCGGTCTTTTCGTCTCAGAGTATCTGTAACATTTCAGAAAATATAAAATATTGTTTTTGGAATTTAAATAATAAAATAATAAATTTTATGAATATTATAAAAATATGGAATTTAGTTTTAATGGAATGGTATAATTATATACATATAATTAGGAAAATAATTGAAAATTTAAAATGAATTATCATTTATAGAAGCATTTGATTGATTTGGTTTTTTATGAAATAATATATAATTATTTTCACATAAGTTGATGTTAAACTTGATTAGTATTTCACTAATTATGCATTTAAGCCAAGCTTATTTTGTTAACCATATGTTAATGTGCCATGACACATTTCATTGTGTTTCATGTATGGTTTCATTTCTACTTTTTTTTTTAATTTGTTTTTAAAAAAAAGGAAAAGGAAAAGAAAAGAATAAATGAGAGATGAAAGAAGACAAGAGAGTATGGGTAAGAGAGAGAGAGAGAGAAGTTTCTACAACCAACCATTTTATTTCTTTACCTCTTCTTCACCTCCTCCCTCTTCTTCATCTCCCCCTTTATTGTCTTCAATTTCTCTAAAACCCTTACTACCAGCCCCACAAACACCCTCAAAACCACCTTCAAATCTCACACAACCTTCACAAAAATTATTCTTAAGCTCACTACAAGCATCATGATGGGATCAAGTTGGAGCTTTGAGCACTTTGGACCATTTAGGAATTTTCTTGATGTGCACCCATGAGGTAAAACACTCACCCTTGTTCAAGTATTTGGTTTCCTAATCTCAACCTTTAGTTTAGAGTTAAAAAGGTTAAGTTTTGTGATCTTGGAAAATTCAAGGATGAGGATTAGTGGATGAAACTTGTAGTAAAGGTTAGTGGAGGTATAGTGAGTGTCCTTTGGCCTAGTAGTGATGGTAGCCTTATTTAAAATGAGCTTTGAAGTCTCAAACAAGAACTTAGAACTTTCCGATATCGGTTTTTCGATGAACTATGGTGATCAATTAGAATCTGGAATGACTCGAGAACTCTGAAAATTAATTGCAGATACAGTGGGACGTGCAGGCAATTAGGAAGCTACTCCTGAAACCCGAGCCCCCACTTTCCCCTCTTGGCCGGCAATTTAATCAATATGGCTGCAAATTGCGGCCTGTTCTTGGAGTTAGGGTTTGTGTTTTGTTCTGTAGCACACACATATGATAACTAGGCCAATACTATATGCTAAAAGGTCTAATTTCACCTTAGGTAGAATCTGGGAGTGTTTTACTAAGTTTATGATTTCGTTTTGCGACTTTTGAAAACTAGGGTTTTGATATTTGAGTATTGACTCGGTCGTTTAACGTTTGTACGTTAATGCCGGGGGTTGTTTGGTTGTTCTTGCATGCGTGTACCACAGGTTCTAACATATGTGCGCTTCGCGTGCCATATCGATTTTCGGATTTGATTTTGATTTCGATACGATATGCAATGATTTATAGGTACATTCGTATAGACTTCCGAGGCGAAAAAGGAGAGCAAAGCGTTCATCGACTTCGTCTAGAGCGAGATCAGTAGGTGAGTATATGTATATCTACGAGGGAAGTCGGTTGGATGACGTATAGAACCCCCACAACCGTAGTATTAGGATACTAGGTATATAGTTATAAATATAAATATTAGATATGTATACTTAGCTAATAGGGTTTTACGATACTATAAGCAATAGTAAGCATACTCGTATGGAGGAATATCCTTAGTTCTTATTCTCTTAGTCTTGAGCCATTTGTATATATGCTGTTACACACACACATAGATATATGTGTGTGTGTGTGTGTGTGTACACACATGTAAGTTTGAGGATAATTTCGGTATAACATCACGAGATAAGAATATGACATGTTATAATGACATGAGTCGATATGATCGGATATGATGCCATGAGACTATGTTATATAATATGATATGAATGGCATGATATGATATGATATATTATATGATATTAAGCGATATATATATTCATGATGCGATACGAGATGATATGACATGTGACGACATGTGACTAGATGAGATGATATGATGTACGTGACCATAGATCCATACTTTTGATTGATGATATCGTATGATGGATTATACCGTACGTGATATGATGTACATGACGATTGATCCGTACTTTTGATTGGATGATACCGTACGATGGATTATACTGTAAGTGATACTATGAGGATGGATCGCCGACTTATGAATGTGTCGACTCGGAAACATATTGTTATAAATCACTTAAGTATATATTAGGATATATTTAGAACCATACCTATTTTCAAAACCAACGAATCGTTATGCACTTTAAATGACAACCTCAAGGGACGCTACGAATTTTCAAATGGTATCTTTTTCTCAAAAACACCGTAGCCCCAATTTTCAAAAATAACGATTCGTACTATTTTAAGCTATAACTGTATGGTTCATATGTAGTTAAGTATTTTATATTGTTTGCGTTTACGCTTTTCTTATTTTTGTTATGCTCGTATTATTTTCATTTGCGACATACATACTACGTTCCTTGTACTTATCTTTATATGTCTTCGTTTGTCAGGATACATGCACCATTACCGATGATGCGCATGTTGCACGTACACATACTCGCCGACTCACGCACTCATCATCGGTAATTGCCATACCACGTACACATTAGAAATTGCGATGTCAACGTATCACCTAATAACATGTAGCTTTTTAGCTATTGTTTAGTACCCATACCACACTTACTAGTCCAGTTATCGTATTTTCTTACCTAGTTAGATGCACGCTCATATAAACACACTGATTATGCATTACATATTTGTTTTGTGCCTGTACTCATTGTTTCATTATTGTTTCATGCTTTTGAGATTCGATTTTCATGAGATTTCTAAATTTGAGAAACCGCAGATACATTTTGAAAACTTATGATTGTTTTTGAAACACGGTTTCTCTTAATATGATGTTTGGCGTCCACCATGAGTTTTCTCGGTTCTGAGTTATTTGTATACCCGATTCGAGAAGAGATGAGGCACCATCTGCGGGTACATGGTGGATCCAGTACGATACCCAGGGCAAGAAGATCGTATAGAGAGATGTTGAACCTGGCAGGGGAACACTACCTACCGGTGATAGTACTGGACTCGGCAGATATTCGGAGAATACCGACCGGAGTTGTGTGATCAGATGGATTTGAGGGCCGATCTGATAGACAGCGCCTGAGATATGAGGATTTACGTGTCGATGCTGGACACGGGTTTTATAATGTTTTTGACTGTCGATACTGGGCACTCAGGTTTTTATGATGATTTGATGTGTCGTTGATGGACACACGTTGGATGATACACATATATACATATATATGATACAGATGACATTGTACCATATTATGACACGGGCACGATAATATTATTATTATTAAACTTATGTTTACACTATCACTGTTGTTACCACTCGACCTTATATATACTTATCATACTTATATATATACTATCACCCGTGTTACCACACAGTATTATTATATTACTATATGACCTAGGAGATCGTCATACATTCGACTTCTACCTGCTGATGTCTTCTACTCACGATTTGGCAACTCACCCCCATTGTGCCACGGTTTTCTTGAAGGATCGACCGCTCGGATTCAGTAGCGGCTTGCTGGCACACTGCTTCTTTCTGGGTGATTGCATTTGGTAGGTGGGTTATAGTTCAAAGCGTAATCACCCTTGCATGCATTTACTATTCATTTGTATCTAGTTAAAAGCTCCATCAACTAGACTATGTATATTTATTAGACTTGGAAACCACAGACTTGTATATTTTTTCAGACTTAGAGCGAGATATGTGTATTATTCTTTATTCTGGGTTTGATAATGTTTTGGGTTTCTTTACTTTATTTTATGTGTTTGATCTTCGCCTTGGGTGTCGTATATTTGTATTTGTGTGGTTGTTTCTGCCAATTGGCGAAGAGCTAGCTCCCGCTTGGGGATGCCTATATTATGGTTGTTATGTATTGGTTTTGGATCAAAATTTTCAAAGGAGGTGATGCCCAAATTTCAAATGAAGAAAATGTTTTCAACTATAGTATACAACCCACTTGTATTTTCATATAACTTTACTTATACATTTAAAGAAAAACTTGAATTCATTATACCCTTATTTCAAAACTTCACCTCCATTATTTTCCTTAAAAGGTTTAGATTTCTGGGTTTTTGGCTTACTTGGGTTACGGTGGGGTCCTATAGGTTTCACGTGATCCAAGTGCCGGTCACGTGCCAATTTCCTGATCATGAAAAAGTTGGTATCATAGCGGTAGGTTTAATCTTGGTTCGAGTCTAGGTTTGACTATGCGGAGTCTAGGGCGTATATATATTTCGGAACTTAGGCTTGACCTTACAGAACTTAGACTTGAATGAAGGGTATTAGACCCGAACTTTCATTACGTAGGTTGACCTTGTTTGATGGAGTAGGTAACTTAATTAGAGTGACGTACCGTGTGTATGTTCCGCTGCATACTTATGATACGATGCTCCGCTTAAGTAGCCTTAGGATGTGCATTATTTTGATACCCGTATTTCTATTCGTTCCTATGATCTTTACTTATCGATATTTGATTACGGATTCTGTTATTTTGGCTACAAGAGCTGAGAGGACTACGGCTAGAGATGCGGTCAGAGCGAACTCGTCAGGACTGACCAGGACGTTATTCCGGTGACGTAGGAACGTACTGATATATTGTTTATGCTAGGAATTCTCGTTTGAAACGAGCGTTCGGGATCTGCACTGGATGATCGTACCATCGCTTGAGGCCGGCTAGATTGCAAAGACTGTTGACATACAGCCTACTCCAGAGATCGTGGCGTTGTCTACCGTGTAGACAGATGACCCAGCTGTTGCTGAGATTGACAAGATATCGCCTCCAGAGTTTATAAAGCTGAAGCCATATGAGTTACAGACAGGGATGTGACAGAAGATCACTAGTCCATCTTGGATAAATGACTAGGATAATTTGTTCGTTGAATACCCCGATGCAAGATCAGTGGAGTTGGCCAACTTCAGTTTGAAGGGTCTTGCTCAGACTTGGAGTGAGTCGATCAAAAGAAAACGAACAATGTGTATTCCTCCGATAACTTGGACGATTTTTCGAGGACGTAATCGGCCAGATGTCTTCCACAAAGTGGAAAAAATGCCCGAGTTCATAACTTTGAGTCCTTACAAGAGACTCTGGGTATAACTATAGCCAAATTGGATTGCGGTCTACGCAACCACCAAGATATGATTCCGAATTGGTCGATATTGAAGAAAAATGGATAAAAGATTCATGTGAACTTTTAATGAATCATTCCTCTCCATTGAGCTAGAGAATTGATACGTACGTAGAGGCGTTGAATATGGCCACATTTCCAGAGGAGAGTTGTGATGAGATCGCAGCTGTCCCGGAACAAAAGCGGAATTAGTAAAGTGTGCCAACTTCCATACAGTTCGGCAGAGGTGAGATTGGAAGAGACCATAGCAGGTTCTTTCCAGGACACCATAGCAATAAAGATTTAGACTCAGGATCAGTTGTATGGCATGCACTTAGAGAGCCAGAGGCCGCCATCATTGACGTGCTACATTACGAGTGGCAATGTTAATTGACCAGGAGATGTTTAGAGAAGCGCCAGAGTGGGACTGTTTCCTTCATTACTCCTAACCGGACTGTCGAGCCGAGGAGTCATGCAATTGGTGATCCACAGAGAAAAACAAGGACCCAGGGGCAGAGAATGCCAGACCGTGGGAAGGAGGCAAGTAGATATTCTTGCTCTGCCAGCTTGGGTGCACCGGCACCTTTCGATATTGAAGGAGGTATACCTCAATGTCATATATTTTTTATTGTGTTTAGTGATCTGAGCATCACGCCTATATCTTTTTGGACCTTTGAGTTTTGATGATCTAGTTTCGGGATTGGAACCTTCGTGCACCGTAGTTGCACTTGATTTATGTTTTATACATCCATTAAATTTAATTTATGTTTTGTACATATCAATTGCACTTGATATTGATTTTTGTGCAATTGTTGCACATATTTATGATTCTGTGTATTCCAATACAGTCGATTTTGATTTCGTGCACTCCGATATACTTGATTTTGGTTTCGTGCATGTTGTATGCACTTGATTTTGACTTATGCACTCGGTATGGTTCACATGCGCTTTCAATGTGTTGATACGGGTTTTGTGCACGCAGTTGCACATGTTTATGATTTCATACATCTCGGTATACTTTATTTTGATTTCGTGCATGTTGTATACCGTTGATCTTGATTCATATACTTGATATTTGTTTTCGTGCACCCTGGTGCATTAGATTTATATCTTCGTGCACCTAGTGCTCTTGATATTTGTTTTCGTGCACCCTATTGCACTAGATGCTTTTATGTGGACCTAACGCACTTGATCTAGATTTTTGCGCATACTTGGCGCACTTGATGTGATTTTGTGCACACCAGATGCACTTAATCGAGATTTTTCGTGCATATTAGATGCACCCGGTATTGTTGTCGTACACACCCGTTACACTTGACAGATGCTTTTGTGCACACCCGTTGCACTTAGTTTTTGCATTCATGCACATCGTGTTAGTTATGTATATGCCCTAGAGGCCATTGTTGTACATATGATGTATATTATGATGGATGCTTGGATATATACAGAGAGGACTTTCTTGCTTGTCATGATAGTATGCTATTTGGTTTCACTTTATCTTAACATGTTGACTTGTACTGGTTTACTGTCTTTCTCTCACATGTTGATAAAGCCCTTAGGATTTGTACTCGACTACTGGGATTATGATGAGATCATACTAGTGGGGCCGCGGTAGTCGATGAGTACATCCTATAAATGTTCCTAGTCGAGGGTATATCGAGACAGGGCATCGATACACCAGAGTAGACTAGCGTATATGCATCTTGACCCATATGATGGGCGATGGATGATCCCATATCCATCGGTGTTTGACATCAAGGATGGTGTACGGGTGCTCAGTGGAGACTGGGTACACTGGACGGACTCGCCAAGAACTCCCAGACGGTGATATACCACACGTCAGATAGCAGTTCTCCGATGACACTGGTACAGGGTAGTCTGTAGACCCGAGATCGTCATAGAGTCTTGTGTGATTCCCACTGTGCTTTGATTTCCACCTTACCATGTCCAAGAGGGCGTGCAAAACGGTGGCTTTTGGGTACAGTTCCGAATCACATGGAGGCAATGAGCGATAGGAGGGGATTCGTCTATCCCGGTATAGGGAGTTGATGTTGTGCTGTGTTCAATTGGCTATAACTGGAAGTCCCTGGCCAGGGCTGATATAGAGATATACTGGTAAGTGTTACCAGTAGTTTCTCGACCTGTTATGAGCCTCACATCGACACGACTTATCGATTACTGGGGTCTGACGTATACCACCCCTAGACTTGATATGCGACATATCAGACGAACAGACCGGACTGTACGGGAGTGTTACTGATTGGATTCACAGGAGAACGGACATGCTAGCTTGTTGATCTTCTGATCGCTCAATACCTGGGTGGCTGTTACGTTTAGCTGACCACTTGCAGCTTGTGGGTGTTTGATATGATCATCACCTGCTACCGGCGTATTGACGATTCTTTAGAGTCCTGCACAGAGGTTTCTTAGCTCAGGCAAAACGGAGTAGAGGCACATATGTGATATGTGCAGTACCGAGGATAATGCGATATGAGATACCGTATTATATTCTCGCGATATTTAGATATGAACCGGGTCATCGGATCAATTGTTGATTCGATGAATCGGTACATGATATATTAGTCGGTTATATTCGATATAGCCGGATTGTCGGATCAAGTGTTGATTCGATGATTTAATGTATAATAATATATATAATATATTGTATTACATTATCTAATATTGGCTCACTTTATTATTTCATTTTCTCACCGGATTAATACATTGATATATATGCGATATATGTTAATTGTATTATTTTCTTTTGTTGCAAATATATAATATATATGTGATATATATTATTGTGACATGATATGATTTATTATGAAACATGTTTAGTGATGATAAAAAGATATTAGGGTTTGATTAGGGTTAGCTCTTTCTTGTTCATTCTAGAAGAATTTCATTTTGTCTTGGTTAAGATATTATGGTTGATACTTATCCATGACTCATTCTTAACCTAACCAAACCCTAGCTCTAGTTTATTCTCTACAAAGGTTAAGCCTCTCATCCTTGACCATGGTTCCATAATAAATCATATATTCTTATCTACTATTCATCACAAAAGTATGACTCTCATTATTCTTCATCTTCTTCTCACTTGAGTTTTGGAAAAAGCTCAGTAGTTATTTCTTTTGTGATGATTTCTTGTGAGAAAATGATATAAAAAGAAAGCATAAATACTACTCCATCATCCTCATCTAATCTAGCCCATTAGATTAGGTTGTTCACCTCATTAGAGTGAGAGAACTTGAGCTATTGCAACTTATCATCGGAGAAAAGGAATACGACAAGCTAGCATGGATCGTTCGAGTCGTGGAGCCTCTCTTGAGTCCGGGAGATCGTGGATCGCGGCGAAGGGACTTCTACTCAGAGCTTGTAAAGCGAATGAGCGGACTACAAAGGTTGTAATCCCTCACACTTAGTAGTAAAGATGTTTACTTGCATGTTAAACCCTAATAATCTAGCAAAGATCCCGGCTTTGGGTTGTTCGGCACGTCTAAAATTTTATTCGGGCATGTTTGATGCCTTATGAACCTTCACAAGAGTGCCTAGGAACCCTACAGTGGTATCAGAGCCTAGCTAGAGCATTAGGCGACGTGTATACGAAGTTAAAACTCCGATCGAACCCGATACGACGAAAATGAACCCCTCTCTGGATATTTTTCAAAAATGCGATTTTTTCTGAATTAAAAATACCTAAAAAAATCAGCAGGTAAATTCAAGAATTATGGTGAAAAACGATGACGTCATCCGTACAGAGCGCCGCGGAACCGCGGCCGTACCTTGCTTAGGCCGCGGATCCGCGGCACGACTGTTTGATTGGACACTTCTGTTTTCACAGTAATTCCTTTTACTGCTTTTATACTTTCAGGGTATTTTTTATTCTGACTCAAGTGTTGATTATTCTGGGGTTTATTTTGTAATCGTAGATTCGATCGGAATATTTAAATTCGTTATTTTTTCCGGATATTTAGAAACTGTTAAAATGATCGAACGGATATCATTAACTCACTTTTTCCCGGCACGAAAAACTTTCAAGTGTTGAATTTTTATCGGGTTTAAATCTTTCGAAAAAATGTGCAAGTAACACGGTGGACCCTCTAGAAGACAACAAACCTTAACTCGATTATGTGACCGTCTTGAACTGCCTCTAAACCTTAGGGTTTGGGGCAGTACAGCATGCCACATGTGAGGCGTTGGCTTGACCCTTCTACGGCTAGATCACTGGTACTGTGACATATTCTGGGATTATTTGAACTCCGCTCAACTGTTGAGCTATTTAGGAAATTTTGGGTATTTGATTATCTGTTCGAAAAGTTTAATACTGTCTATTTATCTGGAATGTGATACAATATGTGGAATTCATAGAGTTAGGCATGAAATGCGAAGTATGTGATATTTCGGATTTGCGATGTCTAAAGTGATTGTGGATTCCAAATATTGTAGTTTTACAATTTCTTTTCTGTGACCGTAAGTGTAGTATGTAGTTGTATTGACGGTTTTCGTTGCTATACGACAACGACGATCGGTGTATGCATACTTACTTATGTTGATGATATGTGATATTATGTGTTGCTGTGATATGTTATATTGGATCATCGTGTTCTGAATAGCCGGGGGTTTTATGTGAGATGGGGGTTTTTATTTTCATTCATGTAAAATTCATTTGTATGTAATATTCTTTTATTGGGGCACTTCCGGGATGAGATTGATGTCACCATTGTATATTATTTACTTTTCCGCATTAGGTAGACCCAAGGAGGGGAGCACAAGTAACCGGGTTCTAGGGTCCAGTGGGAGACCATCTCGAGGAGTCGAGACCGGGTCTCCTAACCCTAGAATTGGCAGTGTTACTTGCCGTTCTCGTAGGGGTCTTGGGATGTGGATTTGGCTATTCATCGCGACCGTGGAATCCGTGTTTTATACAGGCTCGTATTGAAAACACGGACGTCCTAGTATATCCAATATTTCATATATGTTCTTCTGCTGCAATGTTCTGTGATGAGATCATATTACTGCCTGAGACGAATGCTTATACTATATATATATATATGCTGATATATAAATATTACTGCTTTCGTTTCTTCTGTGATACTTAGGAAGCATAAGCTGATGGGATTTTATTAATAAGATTAATAAAAAGAAAAGAAACCTAAAAGATGTTGTAGAATCAAAACTTTATAAAAAGGGTAGCTACAGTTTTGCTTTGCATAGCAGTATATATGATATACCCTGCACCTTATTCGATGAGGAAAGAGCCGAGATCCCTTCACCGGGAGTGACCTCTTTAGCAAAACTGGCAGATGTTACAACTCTCGGTTTGTCTTTTGATTGCTTTTAGAGTTTTGCTTTGCATAGCGGTATGCCCTGCACCTTATTCGAAGGGGAAAGAGCCGAGATCCCTTCACCGGGAGTGACCTCTTTAGCAAAACTGATGAAAGCCTAAAAAACACTCCATTTTAAAATTTCACATGATTCTACGACGATATCAAGTTCATTACGCTCATGGTTTTCTGAAAAACCTGCGTAGCCCTCCGTCATTTCAGATAGAGACTAGTTAGTATTCGTACTGCGTTTGTTGACCTTAGCCAAGGCGTGGTGTACGGTAGCTAATTAGTATTTATCTGCTAAAACATGAGATGTGATTGAGTTAGGGTAGTCGTGCGACTTTGTTGACCTTAGCCAAGGGTCGTACGGGTAGGTTTAATTCAATCAGGAAATGACGGGTTGAACTTGACTAGCACTTATGATTTGTTGACCTTAGCCAAGGTCATAAGTTGCTAGGGGTAAAAGCATTATCGGGAATTTCAAATGTTGAAATTTGCAATGAGATTGAATACCTCCTATGAGATAGTTGGATCCTGATACCCACTGCGAGTAAGAGTTACTCCTGGGAGAGTTTTACACAGGACAATTAGCCGATCAAGTAGGTGTCTAGAAAAGTGTTAACGAGGTTACGCCTCTGGGAAAACGAGGTTTACTTTAATTAGGTCCGTGCGAAAGCACGGGGAACCTCCCTCAAGTACCGACATTGATCTGGCTGAAAGATTGACGAAATTGTAGGGTGTAATTAATCCCGGCTAATCTTACCTTTTAGGGTTTGAAGGAAGATTTGATAAAAACAGTGGGAGACATCCTGATTAGATAAGATAATAACCAATCTAATCTTGCAAGAGCATACGCTAAAGTGTTTTCTTCTCTCTCTCTCCAGGTAGCGACCATGTCAGGCCATAATCAAGATAATAATATGGATGTATTGACTGAACCCGCTTATTATACTGAGCAAAGGAACGTTGGACCCGTTCTTTCTTATAAGAGTTATAAGACTGAACAGGATACAGGAGATGTCATGTCCCAAAAGTACGGAACATGACCGGCACTTAAACTACGAAACGTCTCGAGGCGTACGTAATCCAAGTAAGCCGAAAACCCAGAAATGCAAACCAAGAAAATTAGTAGAGTGAAGGAAAACCAATTTAAATAAAGTAGTTTTAATAGCATAAGCCGAATTATGCGTTTTTTTAAAAACATCAAATATTTCCAGAAAAATTCGGCAAAGTCTCCTTTGTAAATACTGGCCCCCAAATGGGATACAACATGAATAGTATACGAAATCAATAAAAAGGCATCCCCAAGCGGGAGCTAGCTCTTCGTCAATCGACGGCCACAACCACACAAGCAATATAATATACAACGCCAACGGCGAGGATCAAAACTCAAAAGGAAACTCAAAACCACAAGAGAACCACATAAATATAACGCGCGACTCTATGGTCGAAAGAATAACATCACTGGTCTCTATCTCAAAATAAATACATGTTTGGTTGATGGAACTTCTAGATACAACAGAATAATGATATACAAGATATATAATGGGGGTACGATGCAAGTAAACCCACCTATTAGCAAATCACCCGAAGTAAACTATGCTCGCAAAGCCGTAATGAAACATGTACGGCAATCCTGCAAGAAACTGGGGCACAACGGGGGTGAGTTGCCAACTCGTGAATAGAAAAACGTCTACGAAAAGAAATCGCATAAATAACGTAACCTAGGTCAAAGATCATAATATATCCTCAATTATATATATAACATGCAACCGATAACAAGGCTAGGGTAAAAATCTAACCAGAGTGTAATCCCATGTGCCCGTGTCAGTGCCTCAGGTAGCAATATATATCATATGAATGAGGTATGAATGCATGAAAACAGAATACATGTAAATGAAGAACTGTTTGCATAATTTAGTGAGATTTCCTTTGTATTTTTAAAATGAGGTATCATAATGAAATCAGCATAAAACAGTGCCTAGCATCGGCACAAAACGTAATCCTAATATCTCGATATCTCTGTATCACAGTCTCTGTACCTCAATATCTCGAAATCTCAATGTTTCAATCACAATATCTAGGGCGCCGTCATTCCAGACCGGCCCCTACCATCCATCTCAAGACCACGACGGTATCCTCCGGATATCCGACGCGTCGGGTAAAATCACCGGTAGGTAGTGCTCCCCTGCCAGGCTCACATCGTCATCATCACGCGCTTCTTGCCCCGGGGTACCTTACCGGGTCCACCATGTACCCGAAACGGTTCATCCGTCTCCTCGAATCGGGTCTCGAAATCCATCAGCAAACTCATGGTGGACGACTCATACATCATGGGAAAACCGCACTTTTTATTTTAAAAGAGAGAAAAGGTTTATTTATGTTTTTGCGGTTTTCCTCCAAATCCAGAAAATCTCATGGAAATCCGAATCCAAAACCTCAATAACACGTAAAATAGTGAATATATGCATGAGAATCCATGAATGCGGCATAACAATGAATAACAGTATGCATGAAGTAGCAGGTAATGTCTAAACTAACATATAAGGCAAGTACACTAATATCATGTCTAAACTATTAGCTAACAGGCTATGTCAAGCAATAATATTTTCTAAGGTGTACGTGACATGGCAATTACCGATGAAGATGTGTGTGAGCCGGCAAGTAAGTGTACGTGGTACATACGCATCATCGGTAATGGTGCTGGTGTCCTAACAGCATGATATCAATAATGGAGTATGAAACATAATATAAGCATGCGATGCGAAGTGAACCACAATAATGAGCGGGAGCTGAATACTAGACGCAACTATAACTAATCTGCATTAATCTAATATAAGTCATACAAATGGTTCCTTTTGAAATAACACGAATCGCGGTGTTTTGAAAATAAGGGCTACGGTGTTTTTAAGAAAAGATACGTCTTTTAAAATATCCGTAGGATCCCTTGGGCTGTCTTTTAAAATACCCACGATTCGTTAGTTTTTGAAATAGGTAAGAATCGAATCTAATCTAACAACTAAACTAAACTAAAGGGCTAAGCTAACAAGCTGGACTACAGGTAAGGAAACCACCTAACATCTGAGTCGATCCATATACATACCTGTATATATATTAGTCGGTGATCCCGCCTCAATAATATCATATCCGATACCATATCTATAATCAGACATCCCAAGTCAAGAGTGCGGATCAATCATCAATATATAGCTCGTACGTAAATCCGTCGTACGGCATCCCAAATCTGGGTACCAGTCAATATCACATTCATCATACTATTCATCTGGTATCCTCTTTATCAAATATCATGATCGGGGTACTGATCTACGTCTAGTACAATACTGATACCGCTTAATTATGCATGCACGTGTGTGAAACACTACGTCAAGGACCCGCTACAACATCATGTCGTATCTCAAATACGAACCCTGCCATATCACCGAATTCACAACCTCAATACAAATCTCATCGACTCATCTCAAACACAAGTATCATCCTCAAATCCGTATGTGAACACGTAGTCCCATACCCATGTGAACACATAACTATATAGAATCCCATGAGCACATATAAATAGGAATGTATGCAAGTATGTATGTGTGTATGTGTAGTGCAACACTACCCTAGAGTTCGCAACACTAAAGTAATCCAACACACCAATATCCATCCTAACATCGTTATTAATCCCAAATAACATATAATAATTGTTGGTGTGTATACGCATCCGTATACACCACCATGGACTGCGGGGGTGCTATATGCCATCTACCCGACTTCTCCCCACAGATATAAATCTACTCACCTGGTCCTCGCTAGCCGGTGCCGACGTCGCCACGCGCTTGCTTGTCGTCTCGAAGTCCACATGGGTTACATACATATCATAACGCACCGTATCGCATTAAAATCCGACTCATGACCAAAACGACCCACGAATCCCACATAGGTCAAAACCTATGGTTGCTTTCACAAATCGACCCAAAAACCCTCGACGTCGGCGTACAAAGGCCAAACCATCGAGAAAACTCCCAACACACTCATTTGTATAGTTACAAGCACTAATTATAATATAAAATAGCTTAAAATTCACAAAAACCCCAAATTCACCTTAAAAGCCATTTTTCCGAAAATCTAGCAAGCAAAAATTACCCGTTTTAGTACAAAACTCGATATTTAAACA
The DNA here is from genome assembly GCA_030015575.1 of Agapanthus africanus. Taxonomy (NCBI): domain Eukaryota; kingdom Viridiplantae; phylum Streptophyta; class Magnoliopsida; order Asparagales; family Amaryllidaceae; genus Agapanthus; species Agapanthus africanus. The sequence continues at coordinate 187,944,259 of CM057341.1, forward strand.
ATTCTAATGGTCATAATACTTATTAAACATCTTAAATAAGTCATAAAAACCATTTCCATAATTTAATCTCATTAAATTTCATTAGCCCCAAAATTCTAGTTTACAAATTAACCAATTTTAAAAAATTTATAGCAAAAATGCACATACAACAATCTAGCTTGGATTTGCATGATCTAAAACATTAAAATACATTTTATAATGTTAATGAAGTCATGAAAAACTTAATTACATTTTTCTCTTAATCAAATTCATAGTTTACAAAAATCTAGTTTGCAATTTAAGCAATTTGGACAATTGAAATGTAGCAATCTAGCAATATAGCAAGTAGCTTAGCTTTAGCATTCCTAAAAATGTTAAACTACACCTTGCAAACCTTTACACATGATAAAAACCCTAACTTACTCTCAATTCCCTTTTCTTTAAATTTCAAACTTCAAATTTAGAACTCTAATTAAACACATAATAGCTAGATTCAAGTAATTAAACAATAACTTAAGTAAAATGCTAAGATTATACCTCACTTAATTAGAGATCTAGCATGAAAATCTTGGCCTCGAATTTGCTCTCTTTTCACCACAATCCCTGCTAGAATAGGCCAAAAAGAAATGGGTAGAGATTGGATTATGATTTTGTGAGGTTATACTTTGATTTTTGATGAATTTGTGAGGATTTTTTTTTGAAGAGAATGAGAGGAGAAACAAATGGGAGGCTGCTGAATTTGGACAGCAGAAATGGGGAAAGGGAGAGAGAGGGAGTGGGTGTGGGTGCATGTGGAATTGTCAAAGTCAACCCAATATCCATACCTCTTTATAAAACAATTTCCTCACATGAATTAAAGCCAAAAGAGGGGTGGAAAGTGGCTGTCCAGCAGAGGTGGGGCCGGCCAAAAGTGAGGGGTGAGGTTGTGAGAGAGTGAACAAAAAAATTCTATGCAAAAAGACCCCCCTCAAGTTACCAAATTGCAAGTTTTCGCTAATTTCACCAAAAAAAAGCTTTTTTTCTTCAATAATTTCTAAACCGTTTTGGAAAACCATTTCATTTCAAAAACAACATGTTAAAATTTTGTTTAATGTGTTATGATGCACAAAATTTGTTTCAACTCATTCCAATTTGTAATTTTTCCTAATTAAATGTATTAGTGACGGCTTAAAAATAATATTAAAATAATTTTTTTCAGAAAATTTGAAATTTCACCAGTGGCTCAATAAACACCAAATACTAGCAATTACATAGCTAGAATATGTATATTTAATTTTATATTAAAGATATTTGCATTTTGACTTTTTACAGAAAACCCCCTTATTTTACCGTTTTTTCGAAATTTCACCGAAACGATTTTCAAAACGTTACAATCTTCCCCCCTTAAAGAAATTCGGTCCCCGAATTTAAAGTAAAACTCCCCCCAAATACAAATATATCTAAGCAAAATCATTAAGTCGTCGGGGCTCCGAAACCATAAGTACATAATACGCACCATAGCGCAATGCATGCGCATGAGCAATGAGCATATAACTCAAATCAAAACTCCGTCAAGCATCCCGCAATCATCGGAGTCATGGTAAAGACACAAATGTCAAATCTAATACAAAACCAATATGATATAACTCGAAACTATACACGTAAATATCAAATCTATATATGTAAATAACTGAAGGAAATGAATGCCAAATATATTCAGGTACTGTCCTCTGACTAGTCCTGCCAGTACGAAGACACATAGCAAATAACATAAAACGTACTGCTCTATAAGAAAAATCAATCCCGAAATACGCGTATGAATACTACGTGCGTTTGGTGCGCACGGAAATCAAAATCCAAATATGTGCCATACATATGCACAGAAACAACATCTAAGTGCATCGGGTGTGCACGAAACATCTGTCGTAGGCAACATGTGTGCCTGACAGCAAAATCAGGTGTATCTGACATGCACGAAAAATCTCGATTTAGTGCATCTGGTGTGCACCAAAATCACACTTCAAAATATGCGCCCAACATGCGCGAAAATCCAAATCAGGTGCATCCATCGTGCACGAAATCATGAAATCCAATATCAAGTGCCGAATATACGCAAAATCCAATCAGGCGCACAAGGCGCACAAAACAAATATCGAACATCACCATCGAAATCGAAGTCCAGGGCATCTAAATGCACAACATACGTAACACTGCACTGCAAGCATATATGAACTATACCGAGTGCAAAAAACCAAATCGTGTGCGTGCATACGCACAAAATCAACTCAAATGTCTAAAACCGTAAAATCACAAACATGTGAAACCAAAGCACGAAAACTATATCGAGGGCGACACTGTGCAAAGATCGTAAAGCATCAATCATCAAAATCAAATCATAAGAATAAATCACCCAAAACATCGAAATCAATAATGGCGGAATAGTACCGCTCAAGTGCATCCTCTAAGAATCTCAGGCCAACTGTCGCGGTCACTAGTGGGACGTCTCGTCGATGATCAGGAACTCTGGCCTGCTGGTGTGCGTAACAATGACCACTCCTGGGTCAAGGTCTTCACTGTGAATTACCAATCTCTCGGTCCATCGGCTCATCGGCCCTGTCAGGTGTGCTAACGGGGATGATCCCGTTCTGGCACTTCTCTGGTCATCTCTCGGTCAATCATCGCGACCACTCGTAAGACAGCATATCACTGGCGTCGGCCTCTGGCTCTCTGAATGTACGTGACACATCTGATCCTGGGTGCAAGTACCATTGTAGCAGTGTCCTAGAAGGAATCCTGCTCACGGTCTCTTCCATGTCTCGTCTCTTCCAACTGTCCGGAAGTCATCGTCCTTTCCTATATCTGCATCTTGCTCTGGAACGACTGCATACTCATCGCGACTCCTTCTGGAAGGTAAATCCAAGTACAATGCCTCGGCATACGTATCACATCTCTGATGTCGGCAGAGTGGAACATCGTTTCATCTAGATCTGGTACGAACCTCTTACTTCACCTTTCTCTAATGTCGACCGCTTCGGACTCGTCTCGTCGTGGCTGCATGGACTGAGCTCCAACGGCTATCCTCGTATCGGGAGTCTCCCAAGAAATGCATCTCACCACCTAGCATCCGAATTAAGTCGAGCCATCTGATCGAGTCGTCAAAACCTCATAATCCCCCAAGAGCTCAACATCTTGGGCACAGTTTAATAGTATCGAGTACATACCACAGCATCGGTGGTCCAGCCGTGGAAGGGCAAACCGAAGCCTCACTAATGGCGCCGTAGAACTGCCGCAAACCCGAAGGTTCAAAGGATTTCACACGGTCATTAAGTCGGTTTCATTCTTCTAGAGGGACCATAGAATTGCCTGCATGTCTTTCCGACTACTTTAAACTTGGAATAATAGGTTTCTGACATTCGATCGTCTCTGTCGACTCCCAACGTCTCCGCGTGAAGTCGTCTCTAGCTGGAATCAATCTATTTGATGACCTCGCATCGGGGTAAGCGAACGATCCACATGTCCTAGTCATTCATCCTCGATGACTAGCGACCTTCTATCATCTATTAGTACAACTCATTCTGCACTAACTCCAGCATCTGGGGCAATATCTCATCGTTCGCAACAATAACTGGCTCGCTCGCCTGCACGCTGAACGGTGCCTCAACATCAGGAGTAAGCAACACACCAACGGTCATCAAAATCTGGCTGGCCTCTATCATTGGCTCAATCCTCTAGTGCTGATCGGCATGTCCAAGTAATCTCATACAGCGATCCATCCAACGCTCGGGACGTGAAATCACAATCAAAAGACACATCTCTACAATCGTGTATCGCCGGAATTACGCCCTGGTCAGTCCTCGTTCGTGACGAGCTCATGCTGACCGCAACTCTACCCGTAGCTCTCCCTGCCCGTAATCGTGGCAGCAAAACCATAACTGGTACCGATGATGCTAGATCTGGAATGAATATGATACTGAACAAAGAAATGTACATCCTAAGGCTTCTTAAGTGGAGTAGCGTATCGTAAATATGCCGCGGAACATACCTACGGTACGTCACTCTACTTTAGTCACCTATTCCATCAACCAAGGGTCATCCTACGCTCCGAAGGTAAAACCTAACGCTCTGATACCAACTTTGTCACGTCCCGAAAGTACGGAACATGACCGGCACTTAAACTACGAAACGTCTCGAGGCGTACGTAATCCTAGTAAGCCGAAAACCCAGAAATGCAAACCAAGAAAAGTAGTAGAGTGAAGGAAAACCAATTTAAATAAAGTAGTTTTAATAGCATAAGCCGAATTATGCGTTTTTTTAAAAACATCAAATATTTCCTGAAAAATTCGGCAGAGTCTCCTTTGTAAATACTGGCCCCCAAATGGGATACAACATGAATAGTATACGAAATCAATAAAAAGGCATCCCCAAGCGGGAGCTAGCTCTTCGTTAATCGACGGCCACAACCACACAAGCAATATAATATACAACGCCAACGGCGAGGATCAAAACTCAAAAGGAAACTCAAAACCACAAGAAAACCACATAAATATAACGCGCGACTCTAAGGTCGAAAGAATAACATCACTGGTCTCTATCTCAAAATAAATACATGTTTGGTTGATGGAACTTCTAGATACAACAGAATAATGATATACAAGATATATAATGGGGGTACGATGCAAGTAAACCCACCTATTAGCAAATCACCCGAAGGAAACTATGCCCGCAAAGCCGTAATGAAACATGTACGGCAATCCTGCAAGAAACTGGGGCACAACGGGGGTGAGTTGCCAACTCGTGAATAGAAAAACGTCTACGAAAAGAAATCGCATAAATAACGTAACCTAGGTCAAAGATCATAATATATCCTCAATTATATATATAACATGCAACCGATAACAAGGCTAGGGTAAAAATCTAACCAGAGTGTAATCCCATGTGCCCGTGTCAGTGCCTCAGGTAGCAATATGTATCATATGAATGAGGTATGAATGCATGAAAACAGAATACATGTAAATGAAGAACTGATTGCATAATTTAGTGAGATTTCCTTTGTATTTTTAAAATGAGGTATCATAATGTAATCAGCATAAAACAGTGCCTAGCATCGGCACAAAACGTAATCCCAATATCTCGATATCTCTGTATCACAGTCTCTGTACCTCAATATCTCGAAATCTCAATGTTTCAATCACAATATCTAGGGCGCCGTCAGTCCAGACCGTCCTCTACCATCCATCTCAAGACCACGACGGTATCCTCCGGATATCCGACGCGTCGGGTAAAATCACCGGTAGGTAGTGCTCCCCTGCCAGGCTCACATCGTCATCATCACGCGCTTCTTGCCCTGGGGTACCTTACCGGGTCCACCATGTACCCGAAACGGTTCATCCGTCTCCTCGAATCGGGTCTCGAAATCCATCAGCAAACTCATGGTGGACGACTCATACATCATGGGAAAACCGCACTTTTTATTTTAAAAGAGAGAAAAGGTTTATTTATTTTTTGGAGGTTTTCCTCCAAATCCAGAAAATCTCATGAAAATCCGAATCCAAAACCTCAATAACACGTAAAATAGTGAATATATGCATGAGAATCCATGAATGCGACATAACAATGAATAACAGTATGCATGAAGTAGCAGGTAATGTCTAAACTAACATATGAGGCAAGTACACTAATATCATGTCTAAACTATTAGCTAACAGGCTATGTCAAGCAATAATATTTTCTAAGGTGTACGTGACATGGCAATTACCGATGAAGATGTGTGTGAGCCGGCAAGTAAGTGCACGTGGTACATACGCATCATCGGTAATGGTGCTGGTGTCCTAACAGCATGATATCAATAATGGAGTATGAAACATAATATAAGCATGCGATGCGAAGCGAACCACAATAATGAGCGGGAGCTGAATACTAGACGCAACTATAACTAATCTGCATTAATCTAATATAAGTCCTACAAATGGTGCCTTTTGAAATAACACGAATCGCGGTGTTTTGAAAATAAGGGCTACGGTGTTTTTAAGAAAAGATACGTTTTTTGAAATATCTGTAGGATCCCTTGGGCTGTCTTTTAAAATACCCACGATTCGTTAGTTTTTGAAATAGGTAAGAATCGAATCTAATCTAACAACTAAACTAAACTAAAGGGCTAAGCTAACAAGCTGGACTACAGGTAAGGAAACCACCTAACATCTGAGTCGATCCATATACATACCTGTATATATATTAGTCGGTGATCCCGCCTCAATAATATCATATCCGATACCATATCTATAATCAGATATCCCAAGTCAAGAGTGCGGATCAATCATCAATATATAGCTCGTACGTAAATCCGTCGTACGGGATCCCAAATCTGGGTACCAGTCAATATCACATTCATCATACTATTCATCTGGTATCCTCTTTATCAAATATCATGATCGGGGTACTGATCTACGTCTAGTACAATACTGATACCGCTTAATTATGCATGCACGTGTGTGAAACACTACGTCAAGGACCCGCTACAACATCATGTCGTATCTCAAATACGAACCCTGCCATATCACCGAATTCACAACCTCAATACAAATCTCATCGACTCATCTCAAACCCAAGTATCATCCTCAAATCCGTATGTGAACACATAGTCCCATAACCATGTGAACACATAACTATATAGAATCCCATGAGCACATATAAATAGGAATGTATGCAAGTATGTATGTGTGTATGTGTAGTGCAACACTACCCTAGGGTTCGCAACACTAAAGTAATCCAACACACTAATATCCATCCTAACATCGTTATTAATCCCAAATAACATATAATAATTGTTGGTGTGTATACGCATCCGTATACACCACCACGGACTGCGGGGGTGCTATACGTCATCCACCCGACTTCTCCCCGCAGATATAAATCTACTCACCTGGTCCTCGCTAGCCGGTGCCGACGTCGCCACGCGCTTGCTTGTCGTCTCGAAGTCCACATGGGTTACCTACATATCATAACGCACCGTATCGCATTAAAATCCGACTCATGACCAAAACGACCCACGAATCCCACATAGGTCAAAACCTATGGTTGCTTTCACAAAACGACCCAAAAACCCTCGACGTCGGCGTACAAACGCCAAACCATCGAGAAAACTCCCAACACACTCATTTGTATAGTTACAAGCACTAATTATAATATAAAATAGCTTAAAATTCACAAAAACCCCAAATTCACCTTAAAAGCCATTTTTCCGAAAATCTAGCAAGCAAAAATTACCCGTTTTAGTACAAAACTCGATATTTAAACAATTCTAATGGCCATAATACTTATTAAACATCTTAAATAAGTCATAAAAACCATTTCCATAATTTAATCTCCAAAATTCTAGTTTACAAATTAACCAATTTTAACAATTTTATAGCAAAAATGCACATACAACAATCTAGCTTGGATTTGCATGATCTAAAATATTAAACTACATTTTATAATGTTAATGAAGTCATGAAAAACCTAATTACATTTTTCTCTTAATCAAATTCATGGTTTACAAAAATCTAGTTTGCAATTTAAGCAATTTGGAAAATTGAAATGTAGCAATCTAGCAATATAGCAAGTAGCTTAGCTTTAGCATTCCTAAAAATGTTAAACTACACCTTGCAAACCTTTACACATGATAAAAACCCTAACTTACTCTCAATTCCCTTTTCTTTAAATTTCAAACTTCAAATTTAGAACTCTAATTAAACACATAATAGCTAGATTCAAGTAATTAAACAATAACTTACGTAAAATGCTAAGATTATACCTCACTTAATTAGAGATCTAGCATGAAAATCTTGGCCTCCAATTTGCTCTCTTTTCACCACAATCCATGCTAGAATAGGCCAAAAAGAAATGGGTAGAGATTGGATTATGATTTTGTGAGGTTATACTTTGATTTTTGATGAATTTGTGAGGATTTTTTTTTGAAGAGAATGAGAGGAGAAACTAATGGGAGGCTGCTGAATTTGGACAGCAGAAATGGGGAAAGGGAGAGAGAGAGAGTGGGTGTGGGTGCATGCGGAATTGTCAAAGTCAACCCAATATCCATACCTCTTTATAAAACAATTTCCTCACATGAATTAAAGCCAAAAGAGGGGGGAAAGTGGCTGTCCAGCAGAGGTGGGGCCGGCCAAAAGTGAGGGGTGAGGTTGTGAGAGAGTGAACAAAAAAATTCTATGCAAAAAGACCCCCCTCAAGTTACCAAATTGCAAGTTTTCGCTAATTTCACCAAAAAAATGCCTTTTTTTCTTCAATAATTTCTAAACCGTTTTGGAAAACCATTTCATTTCAAAAACAATATGTTAAAATTTTGTTTAATGTGTTATGATGCACAAAATTTGTTTCAACTCATTCCAATTTGTAATTTTCCCTAATTAAATGTATTAGTGACGGCTTAAAAATAATATTAAAATAATTTTTTTCAGAAAATTTGAAATTTCACCAGTGGCTCAATAAACACCAAATACTAGCAATTACATAGCTAGAATATGTATATTTAATTTTATAATAAAGATATTTGCATTTTGACTTTTTACAGAAAACCCCCTTATTTTACCGTTTTTTCGAAATTTCACCGAAACGATTTTCAAAACGTTACAGGAGAATATCTGGATTCTCACGCCGCCCAAAAGAACATGCATGTTGATGCATCTTCTTCAGGTGTGTTAGTTATTGAGAACTGTTTCTCAGTTCACCCTACGTCCTGGGTATTAGATACCGGATCAGGATCCCACATATGTAAATTGTTACATGGGCTACGGAAAGGTAGAGAACTGGGAAAATGTGATCATTCCGTTCAAGTAGAAAACGGTGCAAGTATTGCAGCCAAAGAAGTTGGCGAATATCACCTAGTATTGCCAAGTCGTAATACACTGATTCTAAATGAGTGCTATTATATACCGAACTTGATGTGCAACATTATATCAGTTTCTTTATTAAGTAAAGAATGATATAATTTTGTAGTAAAGGATAATGTTATGAACATATTCCTAGATCAAAAGTTGATTGCATCAGGCTCGTTACATAATGGCATATTCATTCTAAATCAGAATACAGTCCTCAATATACAAAACACACACAAGAGGAAAAGTTCAGAAATGAACGAATCCTTCTTGTGGCATTGTAGACTTGGACATATCAATGTGACACAACTGGCTAAGTTACATAAAGATTGATATTTGAATCCGTTCGAATTATCATCTTATGATACTTTCCATTCATGTCTCAAAGGAAAAACGATCAAACCTCCGTTTAGTGGACACGGAGAAAGAGTTACTGAACTCTTAGGACTGGTACATAGTGATGTATGTGGTCCCATGTCTACGCATGTCAGGAACGGTTCTTCCTACTTCATTACATTCACTGACGATCTCTCAAGATTCGGATATGTGTTCCTGATGAAACACAAGTCTGAAGCTTTTGAGAAATTCAGAGAATATAAGCACGAAGTAGAGAACCAAACGGGCAAAAGTATTAAGATTCTTCGATCTGATCAAGGAGATGAATACTTAAGCAATGAGTTCCTAGATTATCTAAAAGAGAATAGGATTCTCTCTCAGCTTACTCCTCCTTATACACCACAGCACAACGGTGTATCGGAGCGGAGGAATCGCACCCTATTAGATATGGTGCGCTCTATGATGAGTACAGCTGAGTTACTTATTTCCTTCTGGGGGTATGCGCTGGAGACAGCCATATACCTATTGAATAGAGTTCCAACTAAATCTGTGCCTACCACTCCATATGAGATATGGAATGGGAAGAGACCATCTCTTAAAAGAATTAAGCTATGGGGTTTTCCGGCTTATGTTAAAAAGAAAAATCCGGACAAACTCGAGGCACGATCAGTTCTTTGTAAGTTTGTAGGATATCCAAGCAATTCGTATGGATATCTATTCTACCACAGTGAACAACAAAAGGTGTTTGTTGCTCAACATGCCACCATTTTAGAAAAGGAATTTCTTACAAAAGAAATTAGTGGCGATGAGGTAGAGCTGGAAGAGGTTCCAGCAACACAAACTACAACTGAAGATTTAGTGGAACCAGAGGATTCAGTAGTACCCGACGAACCCTAGCCTCTCCGCCAATCTAGCAGGGTTTCTCATCCGCCTGAGAGATACTACGGTTTTCTCATTGATGGTGGAAGCGAAGATTGCATCATGGAAGATGATGACCCAACTAGTTTCGAGCAGGCCATCACGAGTGGTGACTCTGTGAAATGGCTGGATGCAATGCGATCTGAGATGGAATCCATGTACACCAATAAAGTATGGACTTTAGAAAATGCTCCTGAAGGGGTAAAACCCATTGGGAGCAAGTGGATTTTTAAAAATAAATTTGGTGTAGATGGAAAAGTTGAGACTTTCAAAGCTAGACTTGTAGTAAAGGGTTTTCGTCAACGACCAGGTATGGATTACGACGAAACCTTTTCTCTAGTGGCTATGCTTAAGTCCATCCGGATCTTACTTGCCATTGCTGCATACCATGACTACGAAATCTGGCAAATGGATGTTAAGACCGCCTTTCTAATGGTGATTTAGAAGAGTGCGTGTACATGACTCAGCCAGAGGGCTTCGTAGATAATAGGAGCAGCGGAAAGGTGTGCAAGCTGCTTAAATCCATTTATGGGTTAAAGCAAGCATCGCGGAGTTGGAACATCTGTTTTGATGTTGTAGTTAAAGAGTTTGACTTCATCAAATATATAGATGAACCTTGTATCTATAAAAAGGTAGCAGAGAGTAAGGTTGTCTTCCTCGTATTGTACGTGGATGACATACTCTTGATAGGAAATGATATTCCTATGCTGCAATCAGTCAAGCTCTTCTTATCACAAAGATTCCCAATGAAAGATCTAGGTGATGCCTCCTGCATATTGGGAATAATGATCTATAGAGATAGATCTAAACGGATACTGGGATTGTCCCAATCCAGGTACATTGACACCATACTAAAAAGGTTTAGTATGGAAGAATACAAGCGTGGGAACCAACCCACGATCTCTGGAATCACTCTCTCCAAAGAGATGTCTCCCAAGACTGATTTGGAAAGAGCTCGCATGCAAGGGATACCCTATGCTTCGGCAGTAGGCTCTGTCATGTATGTGATGCTATGTACCAGACCCGATGTAGCATACTCACTAAGTGTAGTGAGTCGGTATCAAGCAGATCCTGGAGAGAGTCACTAGACAGCTGTGAAGAACATTCTCAAGTACTTGCGAAGGACTAGAGAGATGTTCTTGGTGTATGGTAACGGAGAACTCCGGGTGGAGTCCTTTACCGATTCTAGCTTCCAAAGTGATAAGGACGACTCTAAGTCGCACTCGGGATTTGTCTTTACCCTCAATGGAGGGGCGGTATGTTGGAAGAGTTCCAAACAGGATACCGTTGCAGACTCGACGATGGAGGCTGAATACATCGCTGCCAACGATGCTGCCAAAGAGGCTGTTTGGATGAAGAAGTTCATTAGTGAACTTGGTGTGGTTCCATCCATTGAGCATCCAGTACCTCTGTATTGCGATAACAATGGAGCTGTGGCTTTGGCCAAGGAACCCAGGTCCCATCAGAAGTCCAGACATATTCTGAGGCGGTATCACCTGATCAGGGAGATAGTTGATCGTCGGGAGATCGAGGTCAGGAGAGTAGATACGAAGGACAACACTGCGGATCCACTCACGAAGGCTATACCTCAGATACAGTTTGAGAGATTATTCGGGATGCTAGGTATGAGATACTACAGCAGCTGGCCTTAGTGCAAGTGGGAGATTGTTAGTTATGTATATGCCCTAGAGGCCATTGTTGTACATATGATGTATATTATGATGGATGCTTGGATATATACAGAGAGGACTTTCTTGCTCGTCATGATAATATGCTATTTGGTTTCACTTTATCTTAACATGTTGACTTGTACTGGTTTACTTTCTTTCTCTCACATGTTGATAAAGCCCTTAGGATTTGTACTCGGCTACTGGGATTATGATGAGATCATACTAGTGGGGCCGCGGTAGTCGATGGGTACATCCTATAAATGTTCCTAGTCGAGGGTATATCGAGACAGGGCATCGATACACCAGAGTAGACTAGCGTATACGCATCTTGATCCATATGATGAGCGATGGATGATCCCATATCCATCGGTGTTTGACATCAAGGATGGTGTACGGGTGCTCAGTGGAGACTGGGTATACTGGACGGACTCACCGAGAACTCCCAGATGGTGATATACCACACGTCAGATGGCAGTTCTCCGGTGACACTGGTACAGGGTAGTCTGTAGACCCGAGATCGTCATAGAGTCTTGTGTGATTCCCACTGTGCTTTGATTTCCACCTTACCACGTCCAAGAGGGCATGCAAAATGGTGGCTTTTAGGTACAGTCCCGAATCACATGGAGGCAATGAGCGATAGGAGGGGATTCGTCTCTCCCGGTATAGGGAGTTGATGTTGTGCTGTGTTCGATTGGCTATAACTGGAAGTCCCTGGCCAGGGCTGATATAGAGATGTACTGGTAAGTGTTACCAGTAGTTTCTCGACCTGTTATGAGCCTCACATCGATACGACTTATCGGTTACTGGGGTCTGACGTATCACCCCTAGACTTGATTACGACATATCAGACGAACAGACCGGACTGTACGGGAGTGTTACTGATTGGATTCACAGGAGAACGGACAGGCTAGCTTGTTGATCTTCTGATCGCTCAATACCTGGGTGGCTGTTACGTTTAGCTGACCGCTTGCAGCTTGTGGGTGTTTGATATGATCATCACCTGCTACCGGCGTATTGACGATTCTTTAGAGTCCTACACAGAGGTTTCTTGGCTCAGGCAAAACGGAGTAGAGGCACATATGTGATATGTGCAGTACCGAGGATAATGTGATATGAGATACCGTATTATATTCTCGCGATATTTAGATATGAACCGGGTCATCGGATCAAGTGTTGATTCGATGAATCGGTACATGATATATTAGTCGGTTATATTCGATATAGCCGGATTGTCGGATCAAGTGTTGATTCGATGATTTAATGTATAATAATATATATAATATATTGTATTACATTATCTAATATTGGCTCACTTTATTATTTCATTTTCTCACCGGATTAATACATTGATATATATGCGATATATGTTAATTGTATTATTTTCTTTTGTTGCAAATATATAATATATATGTGATATATATTATTGTGACATGATATGATTTATAATGAAACATGTTTAGTGATGATAAAAAGATATTAGGGTTTGATTAGAGTTAGCTCTTTCTTGTTCATTCTAGAAGGATTTCCTCTTGTCTTGGTTAAGATATTATGGTTGATACTTATCCATGACTCATTCTTAACCTAACCAAACCCTAGCTCTAGTTTATTCTCTACAAAGGTTAAGCCTCTCATCCTTGACCATGGTTCCATAATAAATCATATATTCTTATCTACTATTCATCACAAAAGTATGACTCTCATTATTCTTCATCTTCTTCTCACTTGAGTTTTGGAAAAAGCTCACTAGTTATTTCTTTTGTGATGATTTCTTGTGAGAAAATGATATAAAAAGAAAGCATAAATACTACTCCATCATCCTCATCTAATCTAGCCCATTAGATTAGGGTGTTCACCTCATTAGAGTGAGAGAGCTTGAGCTATTGCAACTTCGACGTAGATCATCGGAGAAAAGGAATACGACAAGCTAGCATGGATCGTTCGAGTCGTGGAGCCTCTCTTGAGTCCGGGAGATCGTGGATCGCGGTGAAGGGATTTCTACTCGGAGCTTGTGAAGCGAATGAGCGGACTACAAAGGTTGTAATCCCTCACACTTAGTAGTAAAGATGTTTACTTGCATGTTAAACCCTAATAATCTAGCAAAGATCCCGGCTTTGGGTTGTTCGGCACGTCTAAAATTTTATTCGGGCATGTTTGATGCCTTATGAACCTTCACAAGAGTGCCTAGGAACCCTACACATCATGGCACATGGATTTGACTTTGATTTCTGTGCGCACCAGATGCACATGGTATTTCCATATGCACCTATTTAGATTGGTTTCTTCTTTCGAGCATCATATTTTTATGATATACTTTATATTATATAGTAACTGGGCAGGACTGGTCTAAGGAAAGCACCTGAGTATTTTTGCATGCATTGATATTTACCGAAGAGATTTTCAAAAAGGAGCTATAGTCTCACTTTTTTCATATGTGTCCATGAGTGACACGAATTTTTACGAAAAAACCCTTCTAAATCAGTTTCAAAAAGGGGAGAGATGTATATCTTAAGTAAAATGCATATAGATATATATCAATTTCTTCACAAATGAAGATATACGCATCACGCGGCGATTTGAAAAGAATTTTGCATGCATTTTTATTCAGTTATTTAGGTGATTTCACAAGGATGCGTGTTATATATGTACTATAGTCTTGATTATATTATATTTGATTTTAACAGCATATTTCGAAACTAGCATATTCATTATAACTCCCATGATTGCATGACGCTTGACGGAGTTTCGATTTTTGAGTTTTGCACTCGTTTTCATGTGCACACGATGTGCCGTGTTATTCTTGTGTATTCGTGATTTCGGAGCCCCATTGATTTGATTGATTTACCGAAATGTTTTAACATTTGGGGGGTTTAAATTTAAATTCGGAGACCGAATTTATTTAAGGGGGGAATATTGTAACATTTCAGAAAATTTAAAATATTATTTTTGGAATTTAAATAATAAAATAATAAATTTTATGAATGTTATAAAAGTATGGAATTTAGTTTTAATGGAATGGTATAATTATATACATATAATTAGGAAAATAATTGGAATTTTAAAATGAATTATCATTTATGGAAGCATTTGATTGATTTGGGTATGAAATAATACATAATTATTTTCACATAAGTTGATGTTAAACTTGATTAGTATTTCACTAATTATGCAATCAAACCAAGCTTATTTTGTTAACCATGTGTTAATGTATCATGACACATTTCATTGTGTTTCATGTATGGTGTCATTTTTACTTCTGTTTTAATTTGTTTTTCAAAAAAAAGGAAAAGGAAAAGAAAAGAATAAATGAGAGATAAGAGGAGACAAGAGAGTATAGGTGAGAGTGAGAGAGAGAGAGGGGGGAAATTTCAACAACCATCCATTTTATTTCTTTACCATCTCTTCACCTCCTCCCTCTTCTTCATCTCCCCCTTCATTGTCTTCAACTTCTCCAAAATCCTCACTACCATCCCACAAATACCCTCAAAACCACCTCCAAATCTCACACAACCTTCACAAAAATTATTCCTAAGCTCACTACAAGCATCATGGTGGGATCAATTTGGAGTTTTGAGCACTTTGGACCATCTAAGAATTTTCTTAATGTGCTCCCTTGAGGTAAAACACTCATCCTTGTTCAAGTATTTGGTTTCCTAACCTCAACCTTTAGTTCGAAGTTAAAAGGGTTAAGTTTTGTGATCTTGGAAAATTCTAGGGTGAGGATTAGTGGATGAAACTTGTAGTAGATATTAGTGAAGGTGTAGTGAGTGTCCTTTGGAATAGTAGTGATAGTAGCCTTGTTTAAAATGAGCTTTGAAGTCTCAAACACGAATTTAGAACTTTCCGATATTGGTTTTTCGATGAATTGTGGTGATCAATTAGAATCTGGAACGACTCGAGAACTCTAAAAAATTAATTGCAGATACATTGGCACGTGCAGGCAATTAGGAAGCTACCCCTGAAACCCAAGCCCCCACTTTCCCCACTTGGCCAGCAATTTAATCAATATGGCCGCAAATTGCGGTCTGGTCTTTGAGTTAGGGTTTATGTTTTGTTCTGTTGCACACACATATGATAACTAGGCCAATACTATATGCTAAAAGGTATAATTTCACCTTAGGTAGAATCTGGGAGTATTTTACTAAGTTTCTGATTTCGTTTTGCGACTTTTGAAAACTAGGTTTTTGATATTTGAGTTTTGACTCGGTCGTTTGACGTTTGTATGTCAACGCCGGGGGTTGTTTGATTTTTCTTGAATGCGTGGACCATAGGTTCTAACATATGTGCGCTTCGCGTGCCATATCGGTTTTCAGATTTGATTTTGATTTCGATACGATATGCAATGATTTGTAGGTACATTCACGTGGACTTCCGAGGCGACGAAGGAGAGCAAAGCGTTCATCGACTTCGGCTAGAGCGAGGATAGTAGGTGAGTATATGTATATCTATGGGGGAAGTCGGTTGGATGGCATATACCACCCCTGCAACCGTAGTATTAGGATACTATGTATATAGTTATAAATGTTAGTTATATGTATTCCCTAGAGGCCATTACTGTACATGAGATGTATATTGTAGTGGATGCTGGGACATATATAGGTAGGAATTTCTTGCTCGACATGATAGTACGCTATCTGGTTGCTCTTTATCTTAACATGTATACTTGTTGTCTCTTTATTACATGTTGATAAAGCCCTTAGGATGTGTACTCGACTTCCAGGACTATGATGCAGATCATACTAGTGGGGCCTGGGTAGTCAATGAGTACATCCTTCATTGTTCCTAGTCGTGGGAATATCGAGACGGGGCATCGATATTCCAGTGTAGACTAGCGTATATCTTCTCGACCCATGTGATGGGCGATGGATGATCCCATATCCATTGTTGTTTGACATCAGAGATGGTATGCGGGTACTCAGTGGTGACTGGGTACACTGAACGGACTCTCCGAGAACTCCCAGATGGTATTATACCTCACGTCAGATGGCAGTTCTCTGGTGACACTGGTACAGCTTAGTCTGTTGACCCGAGATTGTCATAGAGTCTTGTGTGTCTCCCACTGTGCTTTGATTTACACCCTACTACCGCTCTACTGAGTCGTGCAAACAGGTGGTTTTTGGGTACAGTCCCGATTCACATGGAGGCAATGAGCAATAGGAGGGGATTCGTCTCTCCCGGTATTGGGGGTTGATGTTGCGCTATGCTCGACTGGCCATAACTGGAAATCCCTGGCCAGGGTTGTACTGATTTACTGGTAAGTGTTATCAGTAGTTTCATGCTTGTTATGGACCTTACATCGGCATGACTTATCAAGCTACTGGGGTCTGACGTTTACCACCCCTAGGCGAGATATGCGACATATCAGATGAACAGACCGGACTGTACGGTAAGTGTTACCGGTTGGATTCACAGGAGTGTGAGCAGGCTTGCTCGTTGATCTTCTGATCACTCAATACCCGGGTGGCCGTTACGTTTAACAGACCGCTTGCGGCTTGTGGGTGTTTGATATGAGCATCACCTACTATCGGCGTATTGACGAGTCTTTAGAGTCCTACACAGGGGTTTCCTGGCTCAAGCGAAACGGAGTAGGAGAGCATATGTGATATGTACGGGACCGAGATTAATACGATATGAGATACCGTATTCTATTCTCGCGATTCGTGACATTGATCGGTTGTATGCGATATAGCCGGGTTATCGGATCAAGTGTTGATTCGATAAGTTGTTACACTTGATATTAGTCGGTTATATGCGATATGACCGGATGATTAAATCAAGTATTGATTTAATAATTTAATGTATAATTATATATTTGATATATTAATTTACATTAACTAGTATTAGCTCACTTAAGATTTGTTTTCTCACTAGTTTGTGCATAAGTGTATATATGATATATATTTGTGTACATATGTTTGTATCGTGTTTGATGATACATACAAGATGTGTGTATGAGACTTATACCAAGATTAGGTTTAATATTAGCGTTATTTTTTTATCTTAAGATTTAACAAAAGAATTAAACTTGGTCAAAGTTGTCAAGCTTGAAGAAGCTTGGAGAAACTTTGACAAAGTCCACTCTTTTGTCATTTCTCTTAATAATTCTTTAACCTAACCCTTAACCTAATGCCTTGGTCAATTCTCTACATGAGTTAAGCATGAGGGCTTAACTCAACCATGGTGCCATAATTAAATAGATAAGCTTTCTTTTGGATGAGATAATTCATTATTCTTTCTTCTTCTTCTTCTTCATCAAGCTCCATCAAAAAGCTTGCTAGCTCCAATGGTGCCATGAGAAAAAGAGTGAGAAATCCAAATCTAAAGTGAGCCCACTTCTTATTTCTTCATCCTCTACCACTTTCCAAGTAGTATAGGGTGTTATCTTCACAAAGTTCTTGACCAAGTGAAGGAATAGCTTGAGTTTGAGTCTTCCCGACGTAGATCATCTTCGGCCTCGAAGTCAACGACCTAGCCCGCTCATTTCTCCGAAGAAACCAACGCTAGGGTCCGGGATCCCGATGATCGCAGCGAAGGGACGTCAACACGGAGCTTAAGAAGTGAAGGACCGGATCTACAAAGGTTGTTATCCCTTTCACTTAGTAGCAAAGTAGTTTGCTCGCTTTTAGTTTCGCCTAATCTCTAGTTAACGATCTTGCATAGGGTTCTTCGGCACATAAAAATTTGATTTTGGCATGCTAGATGCCTTGTGGAATCTCATGAGTGTGCCTAGGAACCCTACAATAAATATAAATATTAGATATGTATACTTAGCTAATAGGGTTCTGGGATACTATAAGCAATAGTAAGCATACTCGTAGGGAGGAATATCCTTAGTTCTTATTCTCTTAGCCTTGAGCCATTTGTATATATGCTGTTACACACACACATAGATATGTGTGTGTGTGTGTGTAAGTTTGAGGATAATTTCGGTATAACATCACGAGATAAGGATATGCCATGTTATAATGACACGGGTCGATATGATCGGACATGATGCCCCGAGGCTATGTTATATAATATGATATGAAATGGCATGATATGATATGATATATTATATGAAGACTAGGCGATATATATTCATGATGCGATACGAGATGATATGATATGTGACGATATGTGACTAATGAGATGATATGATGTACGTGACCATAGATCTGTACTTTTGATTGATGATATCGTACGATGGATTATACTGTACGTGATATGATGGATATGACGATTTACTTTTGATCGGATGATACCGTACAATGGATTATACCGTAAGTGATACTGTGAGGATGGATCGCCGACTTATGAATGTATCGACTCAGAAACATATTGTTATAAATTACTTAATTAGATATTAGGATATATTTAGAACCATACCTATTTTCAAAACTAGTGAATCGTTATGCACTTTAAATGACAATCTTAAGGGACGCTACGGATTTTCAAATGGTATCTTTTTCTCAAATACACCGTAGCGCTCATTTTCAAATACAACAATTCATACTATTTTATGCTATAACTGTATGGTTCATATGTAGTTACGTATTTTATACTGTTCGCGTTTACGCTTTTCTTATTTCTGGTATGCTCGTATTATTTCCATTTGCGACATACATACTACGTTCCTTGTACTTATCTTTATATGACTTCGTCTACTAGAACACATGCACCATTACCGATGATGCGCATTTTGCACGTACACATAATCGCCGACTCACACACTCATCATCGGTAATTGCCATGCCACGTACACATTAGAAATCGCTATGTCACCGTATCACCTAAAAACTGTAGCTTTTTAGTTATTGTTTAGTACCCATACCACACTTACTAGTCCAGTTATCGCATTTTCTTACCTAGTTAGATGCACGCTCATATAAACACACTGGTTATGCATTACAGATTTGTTTTGTGCATGTACTCATTGTTTCATTATTATTTCATACTTTTGAGATTCGGTTTTCTGAGATTTCTGGATTTGAGAAACCGCAGATACATTTTGAAAACTTATGATTATTTTAAAAACGCGATTTCTTTTGATATGATGTTTGACGTCCACCATGAGTTTTCTCGATTCTGAGTTATGTGTATACCCGATTCGAGAAGAAAGGAGGCACCGTCTGCGGGTACATGGTGACCCAGTACGGTACCCCGGGGCAAAAAGATCATATAGAGAGACGTTGAGCCTGGCAGGGGAACCCTACCTACCAGTGACAGTACTGGACTCGGCGGATATCCGGAGGATACCGACCGGAGTCGTGTGATCAGATGGATTTGAGGGCCGATCTGAGAGACGGTGCATGAGATATGAGGATTTACGTGTCGATGATGGACACAAGTTTTGTGATGTTTTCGAGTGTCGATGCTGGGCACTCGGGTTTTTATGATGATTTGATATGTCGTTGATGGACACACGTTGAATGATACCCATATACACATATATATGATACATATGACATGGTATCATATTATAACATGGGCACGATATTATTATTATTATACTTATGTTTACACTATCACCCTCATTACCACTCGACCTTATATATACTTATCATACTTATGTATATACGATCACCCGTGTTACCACACAGTATTATTATATTATTATATTACTATATGATCTAGGAGATCGTCATACATTCAACTTCTATCTGCTGATGTCTTCTACTCATAAGTTGGCAACTCACCCCCGTTGTGCCACAGTTTTCTTGCAGGATCGACCGCTCAGATTCAGTAGCGGCTTGTTGGCACACTGCTCCTTTCTGGGTGATTTTATTTGGTAGGTGGGTTACAGTTCAGATCGTAACCACCCTTGCATGCGTTTACTATTCATTTGTATCTAGTTAAAATATCCATCAACCAGACTATGTATATTTAGTAGACTTAGAAACGACAGACTTGTATATTCTTTCAGACTTAGAGCGAGATGTGTGTATTATTCTTTATTCTGGGTTTGATGATGTTTTGGGTTTCTTTACTTTTTTCTGTGTTTGATCTTCGCCTTGGGCATCATATGTTTGTATTTGTGTGGTTGTTTTCGCCAATTGGCGAAGAGCTAGCTCCCGCTTGGGATGCCTATATTATGGTTGTTATGTATTGGTTTGGGATCAAAATTTACAAAGTAGGTGCTGCCTAAATTTCAAATGACGAAAATATTTTCAACTATAGTATACAACCCACTTGTATTTTCATATAATTTTACTTATACATTTAAAGAAGAACTTGAATTCATTATACCCTTATTTCAAAACTTCACTTCCATTATTTTCCTAAAAAGTTTTAGATTTCTGGGTTTTTGACTTGCTTTGGTTACGGTGGGGTCCTATAGGCTTCACGTGATCCAAGTGCCCGTCGCATGCCAATTTCCCGGTCGTGACAGTATCGCATACTGGGTCTAGCGGATGGAAAACATCAGACCCCAAATAACCCAATAAGTTATGTCGATGTAGCCCAAAACCATCCCAAGAAACTACTGATCTCACAATCAGTAAATCTCAACTACCTTGGCTAAGGTCCTATGGTTATGACCAATCGAATACAGCGCGACATTAACTCCCTATACCGAGAGAGACGAATCCCTTCTATCGCTCACTTCCCCCAAGTGCTTCGGGACTGTACCCAACTAAAAGCTGTTTGCATGACTCTTTAAAGCCGTAGTAGTGTAGTAATCTAAATACAGTAGCAACACACTCGAGACGAATGACGATGTCAAGTCTAAAAACTAACATGTACCTATGTCACCAGAGAACTACTATCTAACGATAGGTATAATACCATCTAGAAGTTCTCAGCAAGTCCGTCCAGTATAACTCATAACCTAATAAGCATCTGTATACTATCTTTGGTGTCGAACACCAATGGTTGTGGGACAGGCCATCTTCCCTCACAGGAATAAGAAACGTATACACTAGTCTACTCCGTAGTATCAATGTCCTATCTCAAAACTCCAACGATTAGGGACAACTTAAGGATGTGCCTATATACTATCTAGACCCCACGAGTATGATCGCTATCACAACTCTAGTAGTCAAGCAAAGATCCTATGGGCTTTACTAACATGTAATCGAGATACGTAATATAAAATAGAACATATACACATATTGAGGTAAAGGCAAACCAGATATTATATTATCATATTGAGTAAGATTGTCCTGTACATATATATCTCAAGCATCTATATGTAATATATGATCTTGTGCTATACAATAATGGCCTCTGGGGCATATACATCCAAAAATCTCCCACTTACACTAAGGCCATATATTGGCATATCAAAGACCAATCATCTCCAATAGCCGCTCCAGCTGAGTCTGAGGAAGTTCCTTCATGAGTGGGTCTGTCATGTTGTCCTTTGTGTCTACTCTCCTGACCTCGATCTCCCGGTGATCAATGATCTTCCTGATTAGGTGATACTGTCTTAAGATGTGTCTGGATTTCTAATGGTACCGTGGTTCCTTCTCTAATGCTATATCCCCATTGTTATCACAATATAAAAGTATTGGATCAATAATATACGGAACTACCTCAAGTTCATGAATGAACTTTCTCATCCAGACAGCCTCTTTCGCGACATCACTGACAGCAATGTATTCAGCCTCCATAGTCGATTCTGCTACGGTGTCCTGTTTGGAACTCTTCCAACAGGCCACCCTCTATTAAGGGTAAACACATAACCCGAAATAGACTTGTTGTCATCCTTGTCACTTTCGAAGCTTGAATCGGTAAAGGACTCCATCTGGAGGTCTCCATTACCGTACATTAAGAACATATCCTTAGTCCTTCTTTGGTACTTTAGAATGTTCTTCACAGCTTTCCAATGCTTCTCCCCTGGGTTAGACTGATACCGGCTTACTATGCTAAGTGCATAAGCTATATCTAGTCTGGTACACAATATCGCATACATTATAGATCTTACCGCTGAAGCATAGGGTATAATGCTCATGCGAGTCTTCTCATCATCAGTCTTGGGAGACATTTCTTTGGAGAGGGTGATTCCGTGACAAGCCGGTAGATTACCGCGCTTGGAATGTTCCATACTATATCTCTTTAGTATGGTGTCAATGTACCTAGACATTGAAAGCCCCAACAATCTCTTAGATCTATCACGATAACTCTTGATCCCCATAATGTGGGAGGTATAACCCAGGTCCTTCATGGAGAACTTCTGAGACAAGAATAGCTTGACCGACTGCAACATAGGAATATCATTTCCTATTAGGAGAATGTAATCCATATATAATACGAGGAATACCACAATTCTCCCTACAATCATCTTGTAAATACAGGCTCATCAATGTTTTTAATGAAGTCAAATTCCTTGACAGTTTCATCAAAACAGATGTTCCAGCTCCGCGATGCATGTTTTAATCCATAAATGGATTTAAGCAACTTGCACACCTTCCCGCTGCTCCCACTGTCTATGAAGCCCTCTGACTGATCCATATAGACACACCCTTCTAAAGCGCCGTTTAGAAAAATGGTCTTTACGTCTTTCTGCCAAATCTCTTAGTCATGGAAGGAAGCAATGGTAAGTAGGATCAGAATGGATTTGAGCATAGCCACTGAAGAAAAGGTTTCGTCATAGTCTACACCTGGTCTTTGATGAAAACCTTTTGCAACAAGTCTAGCCTTATAGGTTTCCACCTGTCCATCTGCACCAATCTTCTTTTTGAAGATCCATTTGCAGCAGACGGGTTTTACCCCTGGCGGTGCAATGTCCAAAGTCCAAACTTGTTGGTTTATATAAACTCCATTTTGGATCGCATAGTATCCAACCATTTCACAGTGTCCCTACTGGCAATGGCTTGCTCTAAACTAGTAGGATCATCTTCTTCCAAGATGCAATCCTCTCGATCCCCGTCTATGAGAAAACCGTAGTATCTCTCGGGCAGATGCGAAATCTTACCAGATCCGTAGAGTGGCTGAGGTTCATCCAGGATTATTGAATCATGTTGCTCCACTAAATCTTCTGTTACAGTTTGTGGCTCCATGTTTCATCCAGTTCTACCTTGCTCCCACTTATTTCTTTTGTAAGAAATTGCCATTCTAAAATTTTGGCGTGCTGAGTAACAAACACCTTCTGTTCCTCGGTGTGCTAGAACATATATCCATAGTCATTCTTTAGATATCCTACAAATTTACAAAGAACTTATCGTGCCTCAAGTTTGTTCGGGTTGTGTTTTTTAACATAAGTCAGACAACCCCATATTTTAAATCGTTTAAAATATGGTCTCTTACCATTCCATATTTCAAATGGTGTCTTAGGCACAGATTTGGATGGAACATCATTCAATAGAAATGCTGCTGTTTGAAACGCATGTCCCTAAAATGAAAGAGATAACTCAGCATTACTCATTATTGAGCGAACCATATCCAATAGGGTATGATTCCTCCGTTCCAATACACCGTTGTGCTGTGGTGTATACGGAGGAGTAAGCTGAAAGAGAATTCCATTCTCTTTTAGAAAGTCGAGGAATTCCATGCTTAAGTACTCCCTTCCTCTATCAGATCAGAGGATCTTGATAGTTTTGCCTGTCTGGTTCTCTACTTCATTCTTATATTCTATGAATTTCTCAAAAACTTTAGATTTGTGTTTCATAAGATACACATATCCAAACCTAGAGAAATCGTCAGTGAATTTGATGAAATCTGAGAACCCACCCCTTGCATGTATAGACATTGGACCATACACATCACTGTGTAGGAGTCCCAAGAGCTCTGTTGCTCTTTCTTCGTGTCTGATAAACGGAGTTTTGGTCATCTTACCTTTGAAATAAGACTGACAAGTTTCATAAGATGAAAATTCTAATGAATCCAAAAATCCATCTTTATGTAACATGGCTAGTCTGGTCTCATTGATATGACCAAGTCTACAATGCCACAAGTAGGTTTCGTTCGTATCTGAACTTTTCCTCTTGCGTGTGTTTTTACATTGAAAACCGTGTTTTGATTTAGAACATAGATACCATTACACAGTGTACCTTCTGCAACCAATACCTAATTAAGGTAAATGTTCATGATATTTTTATCTAAAACAAAATTATATCCTTCTTTATTAAGTAAAGAAACTGATAGGATGTTGTAAAGCATAGAAAGTACATAGTAGCAGTTGTTCAAAATCATAGTATTGCCACTTGGCAATACCATGTGATATTCACCGACGGCCGTAGTATCTACTTGTGCTCCATTCCCTACCCTGAGGGGCATATCACCAGGTCCAACCATTCTACTTTTTCTCGGTCCCTATAATAAATTATAGATATGAGATCCTGATCCGGTATCTAGTACCCAGGAGGTAGGACTGATCGAAAAAATAGTTCTCAATAATAAGAACATCTGAAGAAGACGCAATAGTATGCTTCTTCTTCACCTGGGTTATCAAGAAATTTATGCAATCTTCTTTCCCTTGCTCAAGCTCGTAACATCTGCCATAAGTCAAAGCCGAATCGATGTTCCCTAGCCCCGAATAAGAATTCGGGTAGGTCAAGTCATAAATTTTATTATCTTGATAAAGGAGTGACATGGTAGCTGCAATTAGGAGAGAGAAAAGAAACACTCAGCGTATACTCATGAAAGTTTAGATTGGTTATAAGTTTATCTAAATAGGATGGCTCCCACTGTTTTCTCGAATTCTCCTTCAAACCCTAAAAGGAGAACTAGTCGGAATCATGTACGCTCCATAAGTTTGCTAACCGTTCAACCAGGAAAGTGTTGGTACTCCGAGGGAGGCTCCACATGCTTTCGCATGGACCTAATTAAATAAAATTGTTTCCTCAGAGGCATAACCCCGTTAACACCTTTCTAGACACCTAATGGGTTAGCTAGTTGTGAAGTGAAAATCTCCCGGGAGTAATCCTACTCATCAGTGGGATTGGGACCCAACTATCGTTGTGTGATAATCTAGATTGAAGACACCCTAGTAACAACACTCCAGAAGGTATGCAACACTAGCAAGTTTCCTGTATATTTTAAAATCCCGATGTGATTTTTTGCCCCTAACGGCTTATGACCCTGATTAGGTCAACATATTATAAACCGCTATTCAAGTTCAACCCATCATTATCCTAGATTAATTTAGACCCACCTGCATAGTCCCTTGACTAGGTCAAAATGGTTGTGCGGCCGTCCTAAATAATCGCAATACTTGCAACAAATAAGAACCATTCAGCTATCGAACACTACGTCTTGACTAGGTCAAAACAAGCAGTATGAATACTAAGTAATACTTGTAAGAAACGACGGAGGGCTACGTCTTGATTTTGGCGGAAAACCTTTAATGTAATGAACTTGATTTCGTTGAAGGAAACTGGTGATTTTGAAACGAGTGGTTCAAGCTCAATTTTGAAAACTTTTGGTTTTGTGAAAAACTGAGTAGTTTTGAAAAGAACCGTGTGGTTTTGAAATTTGATTCCAACAACATCCTTTTTTAGGTTTATTTTCTTGCATTAATTAGAATTAATGTTTTCCCATCAATTATGCCTAAACATCACAGAAAATAACCAAAATAGAATATACGTATATACCACCCGCATTTGCCACGGGGTCCGGGGACTTCACCGTAAGGTTACTTAACTTACGGTAATGCATGGTCAGGACTAGCGCGGATGCAAAACATATACAACATTTATATATATCATCATCACAGGCAGTTAATAAACATCACAGGCATGCGATAAACAAGATGGAATTAGCGGATAAACTAGGAGCCCCGTGTTTCATTTAAGCCGCAAACGAAAACCAATGACCCCCGGTCGTGTGGATAACTCGAACATCACCTGTACCAAAGACCCCTACGAGCGTCACAAGCTGCCCGTCAATTCTAGAAGTGGGGCAACCATCACTCAATAAAATAAGTTGGCCACCCGCCACTTTATGGAATCCGGCAACTTGAGCACTCCACCTTGGATCTATCTTATACTCCTATAAGTGCGGGGAATATCCCACCAATTCTAGAGCGAGATGGCTCGAACTCGCCACTGCGAGACGACCACCTAGCACACTCTAAAATCCGGCTATTCATGCACTTCTCCGTGGGTAATCCTAATACATGAGTGAATGAATATACAATGGTAATATCGAGCTCAACCCGGTCGTGTTCCAATAAAATAAAATACATGAAGCGGTAACAACGGCCACAATCCGGCCGCTCGTCCCGAATATACAAATATACATCCATCACTATGATGAGGGGGCTATCCACATGACTATCTGTTTATTCCATCACAAGATATATACCGCCACAACAAGATCAAGTGTTTGCAACCCCGTCTAATCGACCTATAGTAATTAGATGTCGTATACAAACACAAATACGAACTAAAGAAATTAACGATGCAAAAGTTTCGAGTTTTTAAAACTTTCGAGTTGCCCGAATACAAAGATAACACCAAGTGAAATCAGGGGCAAATCAAACATGACCAAAAATCACAATTCCCAAAACCCAAGACACTGGAAAAAAACAAGAACAAACAGAGCAAGGAAAACCGACGATAGCGGGGTTTTGGAAAATTTGGGCGGTTTTGGTTGCTCAGATTATCTCGTTTTTGTTCTGTGTCAATAACTTATCATGAAGATCACTCTGTATATGTTTAAAAAAATTAGTGATCAAAAAAATTTCGACAGAAACATCAAAAAATTTGGGTTTTGAAAAATGGAATTTTGTCGGTTCGAAACTTTAAACATCGTTAAACTAGTTCTAGTGTTTGGGTGGCTATGATACCATGTAATTAGATACTCGTGCTCGTGCCGCTAACTTGCGGCCAAAATGGAATACAAAACAAAATTTTCTACAATTAGAGCATGAACTTCTACAAGCTAAAATCGAATCCAAACACTAAACTAGCTAAACAAGAGTAGGTTTTAACTACTTGGATGGTGATAGATACCTTTGTAGTCGTGTCCTTCGTCTTTTTTTCCTACTTCTTATGCTCTTAAGGACTCCAGGAACGAGCTTGGATGCCGGCCTTCATTGTCGAAGAAGATCCACCCGAGAGAACCCTAACAAGGCTATATCTTCACACCAAAAACCAAGTAAAGAAAACTAGTGGTCAAGACTTGCTGGGAATTGGTCACTAGATGATGTAGTGGCTAATCTCTTATATTTTTCTCTCTTAATTTTTTTTTCTCAACTCAAAAAACTCAAGAGGAGATCAAGAAGAAGATAATGGTGATGAGGATGATAATATCAAGCATGATTCACAAAATGAATCATCATCTCTTCATATCATTTTCCTTTCCTTTTTGTTTTTGAATGAGTGGACTTATGACTCACCATGGTGAGTCACAAGCCCACAACATTCTCAAAAAATTCTTGAAAGGATTAGAAGAGAAGAGGGCCACCTCATATGTACACATATACATATGTATATGTATATATAAATATATACAAATATACTAATACAAGTATATGCTACAAAATCCATACACCCGTATTCGTATCAAAATAAATATACCCGTATTCGTATAAAATACGAATACCTATATTTGTATCAAGATACAAATACCTGTATTTATATCAAGACACAAATACATGTATTTATACAAATACCCGTATTCATATAAATACCGTATTCTGTTAAAATACGAATACGAAAATAGAGATACTAAAAAAGAGATATATAATACTAGCTCACATTTCATCCATATGTGATAACCTGGCTATCATTCAAACCTGCTCATATTAACAAACTGTCCGATTAAAAGTACGTATACAAAAACACGTATTTAATCGAACCTAAGTACGTATCAAAATACGTACACTATATCGTTTTGCCTAAGCTAGGAAACCCTCTGTATGGGACTCTAAAGACTCGATAATACGCTGGTAGTGGGTTTAACCACAAGCACATTAGAGGCACCGGCTGCACGTAACAGCTACCCAAGTATTGAACGAAAGGAAGGCCGACAAGCAAACTTGTCTGTATCCCTACTGAGCCTGAAAGTGACAATCTACGTACAGTCTGGTCTCTTCGTCTGAGAGTATCGCATACTGGGTCTAAGGTGGTGGAAAATGTCAGAACCATAATAACCAAATAAGTCGTGTCGATATAGCCCAAAACCATCTTAAGAAACTACTGATCTCACAATTAGTAAATCTCAACTGCTTTGGCCAAGATCTTATGGTGATGACCAATCGAACACAGCACGACATCAACTCCCTATACCGGGAGAGACGAATCTCCTCTATCGCTCACTGCCCCCAAGTGCTTCGGGATTGTACCCAACTAAAACCTATTTGAATGACTCTTTAAAGCCATAGTAGGGTAGTAATCTAAGTACAGTAGGAACACACTCGAGACAAATGAAGATGTCATGTCTAAAGACTAATTTGTACCTATGTCACCAGAGAACTACTATCTGACGATAGGTATAATACCATCTAGAAGTTCTCGGCGAGTTCGTCCAGTGTAACTCATACCCTAATGAGCACCTGTATACTATTTTTGGTGCCGAACACCAATGGCTGTGGGACAGGCCACCTTCCCTCACGGGAATAAGAAACATATACACTAGTATTGTAACAGCCCTAAACTTTCTGTAAAAAATTTTCAAAAATACAGAAAGGGGTAATTGAGCCTGAGCACAAGTTATAAATTTGTTTTGCTTTTGAACAGCAAGAAGGAGCTTGTAGCTCACTGGTAAGACCTTGCACTGCTGAACCAAAGCACCAGAGTTCAAATCCCATCAGCCACATTATCTTTTTATTTTAATTTCTTTTAATCTATTAGAAGCCCAAGAGTCTACACGTGCACTACACGTAATAGGATAAGTTACAGAATAAACAAACGTGTCCACGAGGCTAGACCAAACGTCAGGGACACGTGGTATCAAGACGAGCCCCAACTCGCCCGACTCGGGCCGGCGAAAGCCTTGACTCGGCCGGCGCCGCCGGTCCAACTCAGTCCGAACCCTAATTTTCTTTAACCCCTTGCACCATTTGGCATACCCCACTCCCCCTACACTGTTTAAATTCTCTGCAATTAACCAGAGAATTAAAATACCCCCTTTTAATCCTTTTTAATGCAAATTTAAATGCATTTTTTTATCACACCCTAACCCTAATTTTCCCTATAAATACCCACTCTATTTTTACACCCCTTCACACTGAAATTTCCTACAAAAACTCTTAAGAAAATTCTAAGATCCTTTTGTGTGCAAGTGGAGTTAGCAAAGGGCGAAACTCCGACGAACTTCCGGCGACAATCCGAGGAGTTTCCGACGACGAAACGATGCACCGGAAACTCCCACCTCTTCCTCTTTCTCTCCTATATTCAATCATCCAGTAAGTCCCTACTTCTCCTTCTTTTCTCTATTCTAAAAACATTCAAAACTAAAACCCGACGGAAGCGGAGTTAATCCGACTTCCGATTCGGTTTTTCCTTAAAAAGTTCTATTTTTCTTAAACACAATAATACCAAACTCTTATGTCATGACCATTAAACATTAACGAAAACAATAGAACATGTTTAACATCAAAATAATAACCGTGGCAAGTTTTATTCCACTTTTACATTAAAATACCTTCATGTTTCATTTCAACATGCTTAAACTGTTTAAACCGTATTACCTTAGAAAACTCACGAGGTAATGACCTAACTCCTCACAACACACATATCTAACATAGCATGATGGAATTTGGGAACATTGATTTGGGAAAACACGACTTTACATATAACTACTTTCAACTTATAAAACCTTTTTCTACAAGAAATATATTTTTAACAAATCTTTGCAATTGCGCCTCTACAACCCATTTCGGGGAACCCGTTTGGTATGGTGCGGATTATCGCACATCCTCGGGCTTATTAGAGTGAGATGCAGACCTCCGCAAGGAGCATACGATCTCGAAAGATTTTAATACATTTTCCTTTCGAAAAATGTGATTTCTATTATAAATAAAACTTATATTTTTATAAATAAATATATATGTGATTAATATCAAAATATCTATTTTTAATATTTATAATATTCCACATTTCCAAAATTCAAGAAAAACATTCCATTTACAAGAAAATACCATACAATTCCAATATTACAAATAAATACCATATATTATGAAATTAGGTTTTATTCACTAGAAATGTCACATTGATAAAATATACATCCATGAAAACTCTAAAAACGATAATAAAATATTTGAGGTGTATTTTGAAAATTATACAAAATTATTTTTACATAAAACCCCCTTGTTTCGCCCAATCAGAGCAAAACTCTGTTTGAATTCAAAATTCGAATTTGGAAGTAACGCTTCAAGTCTCGAGCGCAACGCGCCGCGTACTGGCGCTAATACGTCAGCGCAGCGCCCAAGAAAGCGCACCCAATCAGAGCAAAGCTCTGTTTAAAGGAAGCAATGCTTCAGCTGCGCTGCGCGACATGCGCTAGCGCAAATGCGCTAGCGCACTTGCGCTGCGCTCTGCGATGCGCGACACGTGTCACGCGCTGGGGCATCTGCGCCAAACAAATTAAGATTTTAAGAAATCTTTTCTGTTCTTGTTAAAACAAGAAGATTTTCTTCTGCAAAGCAGAAGCCCTTGGATCAAAGATCCAACGGTGGCGAAAATTCCCCAAATCACTCAGAGAATGATCTCTTTAACAAATTTAACTAATTTGTGAGCACTATAAAAAGGACCCTAAGCCTCAATTCAAAAGGGGGAACACTTTTCTTGAGAACTCAAGAACTTTAAACAGAGAGAACTCTGAGAAGATTTCAAGAAAAAGGTAAAGAACCTTCATGAATTAGAAGAAATTCCTTCTAATAGATCATTGGTCTAAAAACAAGATCAATGATCTTTAGATAATAAACAGTGCTTTGCACTTCTTGTGAACCCCCGGTTCTTTAAAAACAATAAAAATAAAAATAATAATAATAATAATAGTGCTTTGCATTTTTATGAACCTCTGGTTCTTCAAATAAAGAAAAAATTATTTTTTCTTTGATCTATTTCAAATCAAGAAATTAAATAGTGCTTTGCACTTTTATGAACCTCTGGTTCTTCAAATAAAGAAAAAATCTATTTTTTCTTTGATCTAATTCAGATCAAGAAATTAAACAGTGCTTTGCACTTCCCTTCTTGAATCTAAAAGATTCTTAGTGCTTTGCACTTCCAAACTGCGCCGTTGCGCTCTTAAGAGAGCGCCACGTGTCAGCCATAAAACCACTTGCGCTAAGCGCCCTTAAGATAGAGCTTTGCTCTCTGGAATTGGTGCAACTCGCTGAGAGAACGCCACGTGTCGCCAGCGCAACAGCGCAGTGCATCAGCGCAGTGCGCTGCACTGTTGCGCTTGCGCTCGCCAGAGCATGACACGTGTCCTCACCATAAGCGCTTGCGCTCAGTAATTGGCGTAAAGTGCCTGACAAATGCAATGCATTTCACTTCCTGAAGGGCCAAGCCCAATTAAAAGGCTTAACAAGCCTAATAAATAAAATGCTGTGCATTATTTGGAAGGGCCAAGCCCAATTAAAAGAAGGCCTAACAGGCTTAAATAAAATGCAATGCATTATTTTAAGAGGCCGAGCCCAAACCAAAACAGATGCTCTGCATTATTTATAAATGGGCAGAGCCCAAACAAAATAATAAGAATGCTATGCATTTTAAAAGGGGCAGAGCCCAAACAAGGTAGATACTTTGCATCATTTACAAATGGGCAGAGCCCAAAATAAATTGATACTCTATATCTTTATGGGTAGAGCCTAAATAAAAAATGCATTGCAAAAGCAAATAAAATGTTGAATATTTTCAACTGGACTTAGCCCAATCGTGGCCATAAGTCCTTAAATTAAATTGACTGAGCAAAATGGCTCTCCTAAATCAATCTACGTCCGGTTCGAGGGTACATCTCCGAACTCCTTTGACATCCGTCATTGTAATTCCTCAACGACGTCAAAGAGGTGACGGGTCCCAACAACCACACATTTTTATGGACTGCGGGGTCCTTAAACCCATGGACCGAAACGTCCTTAAACTAAAAACGGACCGAAACGTCCTTAAAACTAATATTGGACCGAAACGTCCTTAAACTAAAAACGGAACGAAACGTCCTTAAAACTAATATTGGACCGAAACGTCCTTAAACTAAAAACGGACCGAAACGTCCTTAAAACTAATATTGGACCGAAACGTCCATAAACTAATACCGGAC
This sequence comes from Agapanthus africanus, assembly GCA_030015575.1. NCBI lineage: Eukaryota > Viridiplantae > Streptophyta > Magnoliopsida > Asparagales > Amaryllidaceae > Agapanthus > Agapanthus africanus. The sequence continues at coordinate 187,977,134 of CM057341.1, forward strand.
CACCACGTCCCTAAACTGGCGACGGACCACCACGTCACTAAACTGGCGACGGACCACCACGTCCCTAAACTGGCGACGGACCACCACGTCCCTAAACTGGAACAACGGAGCCTCCGAATGCTCTTTTGCCGGATCTAAACGGTCCCGTTTGAGCTGATCTTAGCCCCAAATACGGCTAACGCATCCTCAAACATCCAAACGGATTATAAAACTCCCAACCAACTCTGGTTCGAGGGTACATCTCTGAGCTTCTCTGACACCTATCGTTGTAATCCTTCAACGATGTTAGGGAGGTGATGAGTCCCGACGGCCATAAATTAAATGAATCACCACGTGAGGTTGATCTTAGTCCAAAACAGGACTAACGTATCCTTGACGAACGTTTAAGTTGATCTTAGCCGCAACGCGACTAATGTATCCTTGAACTAAAACACCAAACCCAAATCTAAGTAAACACGGATTTGGACTAATCCACGTCCTACGGGCGACGGCATTACTCAGTCTCCGTATACAATCCACGGGCAACCACAAACAAAACAAACATACACGACATGAAGTGAAATTCTGGAGAAGGAGACCGCAATGCGGTAGCGTAATTAACTGCAGGGGCTTGCGCCTGCAGGGAAGAGCGTCCCCACAATCAAAAAACCCCTCACCCTGAGGGGGAATCTGACGAAGTCTGCTACATCGGCCGCATTCGTCTAAACCTCCGATACACGGTGCCATAAATCAACTTGGCATCTTCGGAGAGGTAGACGGATAAAACCAAATAGCATCTGCCCCGAACCTCAGGCCACGGACGCGAAGTCCCGGGCCGCCGTTCGGAGGGGAACAGATTCTGGCACGCCCGGTGGGACCTTTTCCTCTTTCCACTCCACACTTCGTGTGTCGTTTTCGCGAACCAATCGCGGTTTGTTAAATGGTTGCCTTTGGATTTGAAGTTGCTAAGATTTGGTCTTTTGTCTGGCGCAGAACTCAAGCATCCATGGATTCCAACTGCACCAAATGCGCGAAGCACAACTGCAACGGACGCTCCACCTCACCGAGAGGTGTAACATATGGGCCCCAAGCGGCCTCTTTCCTCGCTCTGCCGGTAGAACAGGTGACCCAGGCCACCACCGGCCTTTTTTTCGGGACCATGGTCCCACCTACAAGCTTCTCTATGCCGATATCCGCACCGGAAGCGAACAAGAAGTCGGTGTTCGACCGTCTCACTACCACCACGACCCCTGTCAACGGGTCATCCGCTACTAAACCGACAGTCTCCGTTTTCACCAGGCTAGGTCAGAACTATAAGGTGGCTGTCCCAAAGAGGGCAACGGCCGCTGCTTTGGAAGTCGGTGAAGCGGCTTCTCCCATCAGAGAGTCGGTCTTCACAAGGTTGACGGTTCCCACTCCTCCCCCAGCTGGTCAAAAAGCATCAGTCTTCGATAGGCTGACGTCGGCAGTTATCCCACACCCAAACAGGGGGCAACAAAAAACTATCTCGATTTCCGAGCCAGTCCCAACGGCTCGTCGTGCGCGACGTCGCCATTGGCAACGAATAAGGAAAACAGAGGGCAACTCCCCCTCAGGGCTAACCCCACCTGCTCCAGCGGTGGAGGTCAACGCTGCTGTTCCAACCGGGAACAGCATTGAATTGCTGAGGAAGGTGAGAAAGAACTCTCCGATTGCTACATTGAAAAGATCTCCTCCGCCTATGGAAAAAGCTCCGGAGACAAAGCAGGAACAGCCCTCTCAACGGCTGTCGTCAAAAATTTATAAAGTTTGGCGGAGGGTTCAAGACTCCGTGATTGACTCAGACCACTTCCGTCGCCAGAAAAGGGCAAAGGTGGAAAAAGACAAGAACCGCCCCGTTAAACAGCAGGGGGCAACAAATGCTAGGATGCCCACTTCAACGGCTCCTTCAACCTCAAAGGTCCATAAAAGGAAAAGGCCAGAGAAAGCTCCCGGGACAATGACAAAGTCTAAAAGCGGTGAACCTAAACGTCCCAAGTCAGGGGGCATAACAGTTCATACGGTCTATATGGCTTCTGGAAAGGAAGAAAGTCGTACTTCTACGGGTCACCGACCGGTTACCCGGTCGGTGACCAAGGCTCAGGAGCAGCAACAAAAGCTCCAGGAGATGATGACTACAATGGCTGCACTCACGGAGCCAAAAGAGAACCCTGGGACGTCCTTAGATGAACGCCAAGAGGAAGAGACCGACGCCGAGTTCCTCCGCCGAGTACTGGAAAAGAGAGACAAAGAGGCTGCTGAACAAGCAGCCAATATACAGCGTATGGGCCTCCTCTTCCAGGACATGATAGGGATGATGATACAACCAGATCCCCCAACTGAAGAACCCCCGATTGTCCTTGGGGATGATAGGGGAGAGACATCAAACCCTCAGCCCGTTTTATCAACGGCTAGAGAGGATACAATCTCTAAAACTGATATGGACGAATATATAGCCCAGCAAATAAAGGTTCATCACGCGGCCGAAGCAGCCGGCCACGTCGTAAAAACGGGGCGACCGTATCCAGGCTGGTATGACCAAATCAAATACCCGCCAGGTTACACAATTCCCAAGTTTCATGTCTACAAGGGGACTGGCAATCCCCATCAACATGTTGCTCAATTCAGGGAGCTTTGTGGTAACACCGACGGCGGCGACAAGCTTTTGCTTCGCCAGTTTGTTGGAAGCCTATCAGATACGGCGTTCGAATGGTATTCTGAGCTCCCTAATGACTCTATTAAAACCTTTGCGGAGATGGAGCTGCTCTTCACCCAACGTTTTGCAAGTGCCAGTGAGCGTACTCCGATGACGGCGTTGATTAACGCCAGGGTAAAACCTGGCGAGACGTGGGTTCAGTACGCTATACGGTGGCGTAATCTATGGTCGAAGTGTGAACAGCGCATAGAAGAAGCCCCTGCGGTGGGAATGTTTGTTGGAACCCTTGATCCACAAGCAACCATTTCACAGTTTATGATGTTCTTCAAGCCGACTTCCTTCCAGGCTTTGATCGACAAATTGGCGCAGATGGACCAGATGGGCCATAAACCCCCTCTCCCGAAGCCGGACTCCCGAAACGATAAAGGGAAGGGAAAAGCGATCATTGTCGCTAATGCCCAACAACAACCGAGCGACTCGAAGCCGGTTGCTCGTCCAAACAATACGCGCCCATACGTACCCCTTGAGGACAGGATGGGACGTGCTTACTCCTTCCCCCGTGATAAAACGAGGAGGCTATTTGAGCTGGCATTGCGCAATAGACTCATAAATCTGCCAGATCCAAAACGCCCGTCGCAACCAAGTGACGTCAACGAGCCTAATTACTGCCCTTATCATCGAGTGCTAGGACATCCGATCGAAGACTGTTACGTTTTCAAAAATTGGCTTGAAAACCAGTACCGCCAGGGCAAATTTGCGCTATCCGACAAATGGAAGGTGAATCCCCCGCAGCCCCACACCTCTAAAGGGACGAATATGCTGGGGGCAACATTCTCCGTCATTGAGGAAGCTCCTTGGGAGGTTGTATTATCAGCCAAAACGAGGAGAATGCTAAATGATCTTCAGACCTGTCCAGCGGTCAAATGGAAGAACCCCTTTGAACCGCAGGTTATTGAGGGGATGTTGAAGCCACGACCGACTCCGAAGACTGATGGTGGTAGTTCAAGCGTTCATAGCCAGCCGTCAAAATCTTCGAAAAAGAAGAAGAAGAAATCTAAGAAGCCCGTGAAGCCTGGCGACAAGCGCACGGACTTACAAAAGCAAATCGACGCGCTGGATGAATATAACCAAAAGGCGCGGACTCCCATTACGCTCCAAGATTTCCTTGATCACGTCTTTCAAAAAGAAGATGAGGGAGAAAGTTCATCGGATGAATCCGAAGAATATGTGGCGAGCTGTCATATGATCTCCCATTCGACCACGAACGATGAAGGGACTTCTGGCACTGAAACGCTGGGGGCAAACGCCGAATCAAAGGCTCCAGGGTTATCAGTTGAAATGATTGGCGCGTTTCTTAATGAAGCTCGACTGAAAAGTAAAGCTGATCGAGAACGCGAGACGGCTATATTCGAAAGGGCCAAGCGCCAGCGGCTTGAGGAAAGAGCTGAGATGATCCCACTGGAGCAAAATGCCTCCACCGCTGACAAAAGCCAATTCAAGATAAAAAAGAAGTTTGCTAAGGCCATATCGATGGGCATGAAGCTACCACCCTCTGAAGAAAAAATTACTGGCGTGGTAGAAATGCACCCCTCTTATTGCTTATATCATCAGAAGGTCTCGCATTCCACCCAAGATTGCAAAGCTTTCGATAGATGGTGGCAAGGATACGTCGCTAATCAACAACGCTTTAAACGGGAAAAGCGTAAAATTCGTCGGGAACAAAGAAACACGACCAAAGAGATCGAAAGAATTGCCGGCAATTGTCACATGGTTAACACTACCGGGTCACAAGTGCCTACATTTGGGAGCGACTCTGATGAGGAGCTAGAACTTGCCCCTCTCTTTAAAGAGTCAACTTCGGGAAAAGAAGAGGAGCCAGTGGTTTGCGAAAATATCCGGCTGCGGAATCGGACACTGCCTGAAAAGAACCTCGGACCCTCGAATAGAAAAGATAAAGGGAAAGAAAAGGTCTCTGAAGACATCGTCTTAGATGACCAAGTTCTGGAAGAGCTAAACGCCGGAAACCCGCCGAAGAGAAGTAAGATGGATTACAACGTTCTGGCACATCTGAGGAAACTACCCTCTCAGCTTAGTGTCCTTGATGCCTTGTTACTATCAAAGGAGGCAAGAGACTCTTTGATTAAGGCGCTACGAGATCCAGATCAGTTCCAAGCCTTCTTAGCCGAAGAAAAGATGAAAGACGAATTAGAAGAAGTGCACACAGCCGACGTTGCCTTTGGTGATGAAGACCTTCTCCTCGGGACGTGTGAACACAATCGCCCCCTTTATGTCTCAGGATACTGCCATGACATAAAGATAGGTAAAATCTTGGTCGATAACGGATCGTCTGTCAATTTACTCAATGTGCGAGTGTTAAAGGAGATTTGCATGAGTGTCCAACACCTCGCCCGAGACAAAATCACTATCTCCGGTTTCGACTCCCAATCCTCAAAGACTCTTGGATCTGTGATACTGACGCTGCGCTTCGGGTTGCTCGTCACAGACATCAAATTCCATGTTATAGACGCCAAGACGTGCTACAATGCTCTGGTCGGCCGACCATGGCTACACGAGTATAATATCATCCCTTCTACACAGCATCAGTGCATGAAGTATTGTAGGGATGGCCTCGAGTACACAGTGGCGGGAGAACTGAACCCGTTTTCCGTAAACGAAGTTCGCAAGTATGAAGATGCCAAATACTTCTTACCGAGTTTCGAAGACACGGAAAGGTGTCACAAACCGGAGAACAAAACCAACGCCACCATCCCTGTCTTCGGCAGTGACACTGAGAAGGAGGAGGATATAATTTATTCAGGTCCATCCCAATCCACCAGGCCAGGACCATCCGTTCCTTCATTGATCTTCGGTAGTGATTCAGAGGATGAAGTTCATGCTGTATTCCCTGCTCGGCCTTCAATACGAGTTTCTGCTGATGAAGAGCGAAGTCTGCAGGTAACCATGGTGCCGCTTGAACATTACAAAGAACTAGATGCACTCGACACCAACAGCGTAGAAGAATTGCAGATATTCTATATCCCTCCCGGATGGAAAGGCGAGAAGGCAATCCTGTTCTACCGTTCTGAAGAAAACAAGGTGGAAAAAGAAACTTGGCATGGTGCGGATCCCACGCTCGACGGGCTTCAGCCTATCCGTCTTCCCAGATATTATACCGAAGGTTTGAAGAAACTGCTGAAACGCCAGGGGATGTCCTTCACACAGACCGTTAGAAAAGCCAAATTCTATGACAAGGTCTGGAACGTTCCCGGGACTCAATGCAAACTGCCTAACGGGAGAACGGAAACAAAAGGGCTTGGGTACATCCGGTCAAAGAAACGGGAGCTAGTAAACAGCTGTTATGTCATGTATGACTTCGACGAAGAGGCGGACGCTCAATAGGAGGATGCTAATCCTGAGCCAGCAAAAGTTCCTGATGCAAGACCGCCCAGTCCACCGTCTGAAGACCAAATGAGCAAACTTATAAAGGATGCAAGTCAAAAAGCCCGAGATGATCACGATCGTGAAATGGCAATCTATGAGAAAGCCAAGACACAGCGTCTCCTTCAACAGGCAGTAAAGAACGAAGATGCTGCCCCATGTCAACCTGATGCAAAAAGGGCTCGACGCGGAGACAGAAATGAGTCAAAGGGCGGAAAAGGTGCTCAACAACCACAAAGCAGAGCTAAGAAACCACGTATCCGAGAATCGAGCGTTATTGATTTAGCCCTCAGGAAGAAAATGGGTCGAGCATACTCATTTCCTCGGAACAAAACAAGGAAGATATTCGACCTCGCTCTAAAGCATCAAATGCTTACGTTGCCAGAGTCCAAACACCCCGAGCACGCAGGCGAGGTGTTCAACCCAAATTATTGCTTTTACCATCGAGTAGTAGGGCATCCGCTTGAAGATTACTTCACCTTCAAGAATTGGGTCGAGGACCAATATCAGCTTGGCAAATTCGCGTTGTCTGACAGTTGGAGGGTAGCGCCGCCGCAAAAGCACGTACCCGAAAACACAAGGATAGAACCAACTCCGCATTGGGATTGGCAGAAAATTCGCACTTGCCACGTGGTAACAATACTAAAAGAAGAGTCCGAGGACATGAACGACCTTCCTTGGTGCTTTGAAAATGGCAGCGATGAGGTAATCTCAGAATTTCCCCCAGCTCCGAAAGAACTGGAGGATGGAATCCATACTACTGCAGATAACCTCAAGAAAATCGAGTTGGGGACAATAAATGATCCGCGACCAACATTCGTCAGCGAGCTACTGTCTGAAGAGAGGGTGGCCGCGTTAAAAGACGTCCTGGTGCAGCATAAAGACTGCTTCGCATGGAACTATTCCGAGATGCCAGGACTGGATCCAGAAGTCGCTGTACATAGACTAGCAATATCCCCGGACGTCAAGCCAGTCAAACAGGCGCCGAGAAGAATGCGGCTCGAGCTTGAAATGAGCATCAACGCCGAAGTCAAAAAACTGATAGACTCCGGCTTTATCCATGAAGTTCAATACCCTGAATGGATCGCTAACATCGTCCCGGTGATGAAGAAAAATGGGACAGTGCGCATATGCGTAGACTTCCGGGATCTTAATAAAGCTTTCCCGAAGGATGACTTCCCAGTGCCAGTCACTGAACTAATGATAGACAATACATCAACTCATGAGGTTTTCTCCTTCATGGACGGCTCGTCAAGGTATAATCAAATAAAAATGCATCCAGAAGACCAGAAGCACACAGCCTTCAGGACCCCTCTAGGTATATTCTGTTATAAGGTGATGCCCTTCGGTTTAAAGAACGCCGGTGCCACCTATCAAAGGGCCATGACAAAGATCTTCGATGACCTTATACACGAAATCGTCGAATGCTATATCGACGATCTCGTGGTTAAAAGCAAATCATATGAGGAACATCTCGAACATCTGAAGACCGTATTTCAACGCCTTCGGCAATACAACTTAAAGATGAATCCTCTTAAATGTGCGTTCGGGGTTTCCTCGGGCAAATTCCTGGGATTCGTTGTTCGACACCGAGGTATTGAAATAGATCCGTCAAAGATTAAAGCGATCATGGAAATGCCTCCGTCGAGGACTCTCAAACAGTTGCGGTCTCTCCAAGGGAAACTCGCATACATACGGCGATTTATAGCCAACCTTTCAGGAAAGTGCCGTCCTTATAGTCCCTGATGAAGAAGGGAACCCCATTCGTTTGGGATCAAAAATGCCAAGGCGCACTGGATGAGATCAAGCAATACCTGCTGAACCCACCAGTGCTGGCTGCTCCGGTTAAGGGGAAGCCTCTCATTCTTTATACAACCGCCCTCGAAGGTTCTTTAGGCGCATTATGGGCACAAGAGAATGATCAAGGGAAAGAAAGAGCGCTCTACTACTTAAGTCGAGTTCTGCTGGGGGCAGAAAGCAACTACTCTCCCATTGAAAAACACTGCCTGGCGTTGATCTTCGCAATAACAAAGCTTAGGCACTATGCGTTGGCACACGAGGTCCGTCTTATTTCAAAAGTGGACCCTCTTAAGTATCTAATGTCAAAAGCCATATTGACAGGGCGACTCGCTAAATGGGCCCTGCTCTTGATGGAATTTTCGATAACATATCAACCTCTCAGGGAAGTAAAAGGCCAGGCCATCGCCGACTTCCTTGCTGAGCACCCCATACCTGCCGATTCTCCTTTAAATTGCGATTTGCCAGACAGACATGCGTTTGACGAAGTCGACAGTGGTGATACCTGTTGGGAGCTCTATTTCGATGGAGCATCTTATATGAAAAAGCACAAACAAAGTATGCCAACGATCAAATCGGGGGTAGGACTCATCTTTGTGACTCCACAAAGAGGAATAATGCGCTTCACCTTCTCCTTAACAGAGCCGAGAACAAACAATGAAGCTGAGTATGAAGCTCTGATAGCAGGCCTCGAGATCGCCATCGATATGGGAATTGAGAGCCTCCTCATATATGGGGACTCCCAACTGGTCGTCAGTCAAGTGAACGGCGATTACCAAACATGCAAACCGGAATTGGTAAAATATAGTGAAAAAGTGCAGCAACTGCTAACCCAAATTCCCTCCTACACGTTGGAAAGCATACCGCGCGCGGAAAACAGCAAAGCAGACGCGTTGGCCAAACTTGCTAAAGAATTGGCTGACGAGAACCTCGATGACGTTAGAATCGTGGTACAAAGCTGTCGAGTGCTTGCCCCAGCAGAAATATCTCCGGAATCATCCGAAGAAAAGGGAGCGAGCGAGCAGACGACCCTGCAAGTAAAAGATTGGAAAAATGCCGAGGATTGGAGAGAAGTCTTCATAGACTACTTCAAGTTCCACCGAATGCCTGAAGAAGCGTCCCTAAGACATCAGCTCGTGAAACGAGCTCTGTCTTTCGCCTTCGTCAACGATACTCTATACAAGAGGACATTCGATTCTCTGTGGCTGAGATGCCTAGGATCTGAAGAAGCGAGAAGGGTCGTCCAAGAGGTTCACGACGGACTCTGCGGTTCTCATCAAGCAAGCCCTAAGATGAAGTTAAAGATAAAACGGATGGGCTACTATTGGCCCACGATGATTCAGGATTGCACCGAATATGCAAAGCAATGCCACTCATGCCAAATTCATGGGGACTTCATCCATCAACATCCAAATCCGCTACACCCAACAGTGGCTAGCTGGCCATTCGAAATGTGGGGGACTGATATAGTCGGCCCCATCGAACCAGCATCGTCTAAGGGACATCGTTTCATCCTAGCGACGACTGACTACTTCTCCAAATGGACAGAGGCGGTACCGTTGAGGGAAGTGAAGACAGAGAACATTCTCCATTTCTTCAAAACGCATGTCATATACCGATTTGGAACCCCGAGAAGGATCATCTCTGATAATGGGCCAGCCTACCGAAGTCATAAAATTAGCCGCTTCGCCCAGCAGCACAATATAGATTGGAGATATTCCTCAGTTTATAATCCACAAGCTAACGGTCTAGCTGAGGCCTTCAACAAGACCTTGATGAAGATCATGAAGAAAACAGTGTCACGAAATAAGAAAGATTGGCACGAAAGATTGCAAGAAGCTCTTTGGGCGTATCGAACTACATTTAAAACGGCCACAAACACAACGACGTACGCGTTGGTATTTGGGACGGAAGCAGTACTCCCTCTCGAGATAGAATTACCCTCTCTACGAGTGGCAGTCCACTACGAGCTGACGGATGAAGAAAATGCTCACCTTCGGCTTGAGGAGCTTGACGCCCTTGACGAAACCCGGCTCATAGCACAGCAAAATCTGGAAGCTTATAAAGCAAAGATGACGCGCTCATATGAAAGATTGACCTGACCGAGGACATTCCGCCAAGGCGAACTCGTGCTAGTGGTCAAAAGGCCTATGATCCCCAATCGCGCCAAGCGGGAAAAATTCGATCCAAACTATGAAGGCCCGTACATCATAGATAAGGTCTACCAGGGTGGGGCCTATCTACTCATGGATATGCACGGTGAAAGGCCTTTCAGGCCGATAAACGGTCGCTTCCTAAAGAGATACTATGCTTAATAAGACACGGCCTAGGTCAATGATAGATGACGACGACTATGTCCGCTCGCTATCTTCCTAAGCTCAAGCTTTATAAGCAGTAGCCGGCCTTCTCAACAACGGACCGAAATGTCCTTAAACTAATAGCAGACCGAAACGTCTATAAACTAATACCGCAGCATCCTTAGGCTGACAAGACAAAAAAAAAATATAAATAAAAAAAAATATAATAAATAAAAATGGTATGTCCATAAGCAAAAAGGGCACGGATGAAAACCCGAAAGGGCTCCGTGAGTAAGAACAGCAGGGCTGCCGGCGAGTGTTCGTGAAAACCCGAAGGGGCGCGACCTCGTAAAAAAAAAAGAAAGAAAAAGAAAATAAAAAGAAAAACGGTATGTCCATAAGCAAAATGGGCACGGATGAAAACCCGAAAGGGCACCGTGAGTAAAAACAGCAGGACTATCGGCGAATGTTTGTGAAAACCCGAAAGGGCACAACTTCGTTAAAGAACCCTTATGGAGTCCTCTCGACCTTGTAAGAAGAAACCGCCTGCGTGAGATCCTTACGACTCACAAAGGAGCAACACACTTAGGGATCCCCACGACTCCTAAGGAGAAAATACACTTGCGAGATCCTCACGACTCGTAAGGAGAACTCTCTTATGGGACCCTCACGGCCCATAGGATTTGAAAGTCTTAAGTCACAGAGACCTAAACCTGGGCTTAAGCAAACCCCCACAAACTTCCAATAATGCCCTACAAGCGGTTCAATATTGACCCTTGTATACGATCCACGGGCGCGAATAAACATTTCCCCAACCAAGGTCCATCCATGACTGGGAATACGTTCGCATGGTAAACAACCCTTATAAATCCCCTCGATTTATGAGGAGAAAACCCTCCTGTAGGATCCTTACGACTTACAGATGAACAAAACACTTAGGAACCCTCACGATTCCTAAGGAGAAAATACACCTACAAGATCCTCACGACTTGTAGGGAGAAATACCTTTATGAGACCCTTACGGCTCATGAAATCGAAAGCCTTAGTCGACAGGCCCCTAACCCTGATCGCTAAGCCTCCTTTGTTCGACAATGACAGAGGCAAATGATGATTCGCTCCTGGCAATATCCCAGTTGCAGCGGTGCTGATGCCAAAATTGGTGTCCAATTTCAGGTTTACGGCGAAAGCCAGTAGGCCGCTCATGCATACGAAATAGCCGAAATGATAGGGCAACTTGCAATAAAAAGTAGCAAGTAAAAATGTATGCATGCAAAATAGCCGAAATGATAGGGCAACTCGTAATAAAAAGCAACGAGTAAAGATAAAATAAATAGCCAAAATGATTGAGCACCGCGAAAAATAGCCGAAATGATTGGGTAATCGCGACCTTCGCGATATAGAAGCTGAAATGATAGAGCATCGCGGAAATAAAATAAAAAGAAAGAAGAAATGATAAAACTTCGGCCCTACAGTTAAGATCACATCGATCTCTGTATACAATCCAAGGGCGTAAACAAAGAAGGAACCATACTTCCCCAGCGGATTCCGTCAAACGACGAAACCAAACCTCAAAGGTTCATTTCAACCGAAGAAGCCAGTGACTTCAACAAAAAATTCCTCGACTCACGGATACAAACACTCCTTGACGAGAGCTTCCTGATCCGCGTCGACTCGCAGAGCCACCAGCGCCTCCGTGGGAACCCTCGACTCGTTTCAAACCCCAAGGACACAAATAATCCTTGGCGCTTGGGAAACAAATAATCCCTAGCAAATTCCTCGACTCACAGATACAAACACTCCTTGACGAGAGCCTTCTGATCCGCGTCGACCCGCAGAGCCACCAGAGCCTCCGCAGGAATCCTCGACTCGTTTCAAACCCCAAGGACACAAATAATCCTTGGCGCTCGGGAAACAAATAATCCCTAGCAAACTCCTCGACTCACGGATACAAACACTCCTTGACGAGAGCCTTCTTGATCCGCGTCGACCCGCAGAGCCACCAGAGCCTCCGTGGGAACCCTCGACTCGTTTCAAACCCCAAGGAAACAAATAATCCTTGGCGCTTGGGAAACAAATAATCCTTGGCGCTTGGGAAATAAATAATCCCAGCAAACTACTCGACTCACGGATACAAACACTCCTTGACGAGAGCCTTCTGATCCGCGTCGACCCGCAGAGCCACCAGTGCCTCCGTAGGAATCCTCGACTCGTTTCAAACCCCAAGGACACAAATAATCCTTGGCGCTCGGGAAACAAATAATCCCTAGCAAAATCCTCGACTCACGGATACAAACACTCCTTGACAAGAGCCTTCTGATCCGCGTCGACTCGCAGAGCCACCAGCGCCTCCGTGGGAATCATCGACTCGTTTCAAACCCCAAGGACACAAATAATCCTTGGCGCTTGGGAAACAAATAATCCCTCGCAAAACTTTTCAACTCATGGATACAAACACTCCGTGACGAGAGCTTCTTTGACTCATATCTCGGGCAGTAAGGATTCAAAAACTTGCTTCCTGAACAATGGGACCCTGCAAGTCAATCCTAAATGGTCTCTTGCATACTATTCACGGGTCTCACTCTCTGAAGTCGATTCTCGACAAGGAAGGAAACAACCACTTACGAATCCTCTCGACTCGTAAGAGGGAAAATTCTCTTATAGGATCCTTACGACTTATAAGAGAAAACCACACTTAGAAATCCTCACGATTCCTAAGGAGAAAACCCACCTACGAGATCCTCTCGATCTGTAGGGAGAAAAGTCTCCATGAGACCCTCACGGCTCATGGAGTTGAAAAGTCTTAGGCAGCAGATCTGAACCTGCGACCTAAGCCATCGCTGATTCTTAGAAAAGTCAAGATGCGTGCCCTACTATCCGTCAACCATGCTCGCTAAGGTGATATGCTGATAATAAAAGAAGGAAAAGACCAAGAAATGACACATTACAAAAAAGGTGTATCTTTTATTCATGAACTTGATCGGATACAGGATACATTATGTTAAAGGATAAAAAAAATATATACATATACATTCTTTTATCTATAAGTACGAACGATACAAAAATGGATAGCTATTGAGGAGGAAGCGTCTTTAGTAAGTTCACAAGCTGCTCTCGCACTTCCTTCAGCACTTCCTCTCGAGTGACAGCCGCGGCCACCTCCGCTTCCACCTGAGCCCGCTGCTGCAAGAAGGATGAAAGTTGCTCCTCTGCCGCCTTCTGGGCTGCTTCCTGGCTGGCTGCAGCTCGCTCGACAACGTTAAGTTTTTGCCTCAATGATAATCCTTCGGAGAGGCATCGCAGGAGGCCCTCAAAGATAACCTTCAGCCGTGCGGCATTGGCCTCCACCCGAGCATGCAGTTGAGCAGACTTGCTCGAAGCCTCAGTACGCTCCTTACGCCTTGAAATGACTTCTTGTTCGAGATGGCGGAAATAAGGAGCGCTCTGCTCAATCCACGATGTCCTTTGATTACTGGCAGCCACGGTCTCGGGAGCGGGACGCAGCAACTCCAACTGGTATAGGTAACCCTCGATCTTCTTACAATGGTTAACCCAAGATGCAATGACGCCCTCATCATGAGAATTCACGAGTATTGCTAGCATCGGGTTAACCACCAGGGCAAAGTCTGCGGCAGATGTAGGAGTTTCAACGTCGAGTTCCTCGACATAGTCACTCAACATGCGCAGACTATTCGCGGCGCCTTTTGAAGACAGACTCCTCAGATAAGGACCTGCCGGCATTGTGATGCGAGGTTCGAAGGACGCCGAAGCCAGAACGACAGCTGAAAGAAACAGGATGCGATAATATAACAGTACAGAAAATAAAGAGAGGAAAGTTACCAGTATGATGGTCATTGTACCAGTTGAAACAGGTGGCAAGGTCGGAAGGGCTGGTGGCGCAGCTGATCTTTCATCCCCTCCTTCAATCTGTAGCACTGCAGTTGAGATGAGAAAAAGAGGTTAGAGCTAATTCCATCAATAAGAAAAAGAGAGGAGGGATGTCAACGGAAATTATACTCACCAACGCCACCAGACGAAGAAGCAAGCTCAGATGGGAAGGAAAAATGTGGGAGCAACATCTGATATACATGATCAAAAAGCACTCCTGAAAACACAACAGTGTGACTTTAGTACAAGAATTATATGTTTGGAAAACAAGATTAATAAATCGTAAGCACAGACCTTCCAACATCTTCGAGGGTATGAGAGAAGGGTGAGAGGTGACCACCGCCAAAGCAGTCGTTGAAGGCGCTCCCTCGAGCAGTGGGGCATCGGCACTAGCTGCACCTGCATTACGAAAAGGTGAACTTGTCAGAAAAGGTTGTAAAGTAAAGAAAAACAACCACTTAGGGTTTACCTGAGGAGCTCCCGGCTGAAACAGAGGCGACTCCCTCCTCTACCGACATGAGACCACCGCCCGTGGCCTCGTCACCCGACTCGATGGGGACCGTCGTCGTGCTAGCAAGACCTGGGGACGGCGGAGGGCCATGGACGGGGAGGGCTGCGATTGGAGTATTACCAGATTCCAGAGGGGGAGCGGTTGGCTCGTCCTCGGGAATCATGGCCACCTTACCCACTACTCTCTCAGGTTCAGTAGCTGCAGTTGTGTCGTCTACCGTCGCCAGGGGACCGCCGACCTCGAGCGCCTCAGCCGCCACCACCTTGGACTCAGTTATAATGATCATATCATCTGCCACCGCTTCAGGTTCGGCATCAATGACCTTCTCGGCGGTAGGCCCCTCGACCTCCACTTCAAGCTCCATGGCCTCAACAATATTACCCACTGTCGGCTCGAGTCCGGCAGGCATCGCCTCCTCCGTTTCCCTAGGATCGACGGCTTCCGCCTCTCCCTCGATCGGACTTGGCCCTGCAAGATGAGGAATATAAGGGCCAATGACATTAAAAACCCTTATAATAGGAGCTCTGGGAGAAATATTACCTGAAGCGGATTTACCGTTTGCGCTCCGAACTGCTCGCGCCACCTCCCTCTAGGCAGTGGACAGGGCGACAGGGGCCTCTTCGGAGGGAGTATCAGCTCGAGGGGCAGTGCTGGGGCCCGCTCCCATAGCCAAGGCAGCCCTGCGCGCCTTCGCCTCACGCCTCAACCGCTTTCTCTCTTCCCGAACGGTTATGAGGGACCTCTGTGACGCCTCCTTCAAGGCATCATCATCTTCATTCAGGGATGCCTCCAGAACCTTTAAGGCATCTCTCATCGGCTCTTCAAGACGAACCTCCTGCGGTGGCCCAAAAGAAGCAGGAACGTCGGCAGCTAGTAGGACATCTGCATCGCTAGGAGGGAGCGGCATTGAGGTTCCTGTAATTAAAAGGGAAAGGTTAGATCGACCATAACACAAGGAAAACGAAAAACTTGATGAGTCGAAACTTACTAAGGCCCATAGATACCCTGAGACGTTCCTCCTCCTGAAAAGTCTTCAGAGAAGCAGCAATGGCTTCTTCATCAGTGACGCCTGTTGAAAGAAAAGAAAGAAAAGCGTAAGTCAAAAGTAATGAAGAGGATACGTTGCAATAAAGAAAAGACGACTAGTAGTTACCTGATTGCGCAAGCTTAGCTAGCCACGCGTCACGCTTCACCAGCCATGCCGAAGCTCTGAGAGCAGCTTCCAAGTCTGTATCGTCCGGCGGCGGCATCACTAATCCTGCGTTAGTCCCATATTCGAGCAGACCCTCAGAATAAGGAGCATGGGGTTCCTGGCCGAGCACAACGTCCACGGCAAAGAGCGACTTCTTTCTCTTTTGCCCTCCAGCCTTAGGCTCATGGGGAAGCGACTTACGCTTGGCAGCCGCTTTGGGACGACGGGTCCCGATGTCCGCACCCACGCCAGACTCTGGCGAGGGTACAACCACTGTTTCCACCGGAGCACGGGGTACAGGAGGTGCATCCGCGATATCAGGGAGCGGCAATTCACGTGGAGGACTTTGCACACGTGATGGTCTGCCCCCGGCATCTTTTAGAGGAGCGACTACTGGGGTCCTAGGAACCAAAGGAGCGTTGCGATCGGTACCTGGAGGCGCACCCTTACGATCGACCAACAGTCGCCTTTCCTCCTTTATAACTGCTCCTGTTGCATGATTGTACCAGTCTTTGTACACATTGAGGAGCCTCGGAGCGTAAGCCGGCGCATTGAAAAAAAATGAGAGCTCGTATTCACACGCATAAAATGGTGCAATGCGTTCTCCATCCCCTCTTCAGTGGCGGCGGGTTCCAGCAAGAAGGCTTCCAAGGGGACCCCTTGATCATAGCCCAGTTGTTGAGCAAAACGATGAGGGTTATACCTCATAAAAATTGCCACACCATTCTGCCTAAAAACTAAGAAACCCGGTCTGATGGAATATAAGTGGAGGGTCTCCCGAACCGTTAAAACTGAAGCTCCATCCTTAAAGATATCTTGTAATGGCCGCGTCACAGTGGTAGACATCTTTCCAACGGTCAATACCTTATCGACAAAGGACATCCCGGCTTCGACGGTATGAGGGCGAAGGAGTAAGCCCCTAGCGTTCCGTGGTGAAGGATTTACAATTGATGCGCCGATCAGCTGTATAATGCGAGGAAAACCGCACTTGTCAAAGAACGAGGGCCTTTTATGCATCCCGAAGACACCCGCTGTGTGTAACTCGAGCCACGATGCGAAGTAATGCATCGGGAAGACCACATGCAACACCCCGGGTTCGCTAGCATCCGCTGCTCGACTGAGACCGTGGTATAAGTGTGCCAAGCCGGCGATCCCGACAGCTACCTTCACCCCAATGACCATCCGGTGTGCTGGATAAAAAACAGAGGGCCGCATCCGATGAGAGTGCATTGGGATAGCGAACCAACTAAACCATAACCCGAGAAACCCTAAGAAAAAGGCCTCCTCATCCATCCCAGGGGCCGCTACTTCTGCGAAAGATATGGTTGGAAAGTTAGGAAGAAAAAAATCCTTCTGGCCTATTTCATTCGCCGGCAGGTTATCCAAACCTAAACCGAAAGGGTCCTCAAGGGTGGCAGACTTGGCAGTGGCCGCAGAGAGAGCGTTCGGATGAAGAAATCGAGCAATGAAATCCTCAAAATTAACTCCTCGACTCCCATGTTCGACGAAGAGAGACTCATATATGTTCAACACTTTAATCAAGCTTAGGAACTGGTGTTGAACAGCAGTATCCGGCGTGACCCCCTTCACCGTCGGCCTAGCACCAAAGACGTACACGTCTGTTGGGAGCAGCTCCTCATAATGTTCCCCCATCACCGGTAAACCGGATACCTCCGCAAATTCCTCCAGGGAGATTGACACTTCCCGATCCATGGCGAGGAAAGTGTGGGTGGGAATATTCCATTGCTCCAAGAAAGCTTTAAACCACCAGGTAGGAAGCGTAGGATACTGGAAGAGAGAGACATAGACTGCGGTGTACAGTCCTAATCTTATCAACTGTGACTTCTTCGTCGACAGGATATACCGGGCCCACGGCAGATAACCAACCGGGTGGCGGGGAATCAGACCAAGGTTATATGATTGCCCCCAAGGCCGCGCTTCACCTTGACAGATGCGACGTCCTAGGATGTCCAAAACCATAGGACGCTGAACCGGTATCGCATCTATAGCGGGATGTAGAAAGCCTTTCGATGTCCAGTCCGCCAACTCCACGGCATACTGCACCAAGGGTGGGGTAGCATAATGAATCGCTGTGATGTGCTCAGACGGCACCGCGCATGTGAAGCTGCGTCGACCCATAATGATCTGATTGTACCATGACCCCCAAAGGTGGAGACTCTTATACTCCGGGTCGTATGCCTTGATCATGGCCGAGACCTCACGGTCCAAAGGCGCCTCTGGAAATCCCTCCTCCGAGCGGACAAACGGGAATGAAGTGTCTTCAGACATGATCGCTGCAAAAAGAGCAATGTAGCCGTCAGTGTTGTAATCCCAACGTTTGGCATTGAAAAAAGAAAATGCATTAATTAAATTAAAATCAAAATTAATTAATTACACCGCACCACAGTGCAGTGAGTAGGAGACCAAAGAGGGACCCATGAAATCTAAATGACAATACGTCAGTTAATAAGACAAACTCATCATTGGATGAGATTGTCAGTTAGTCCCTGGGGGGAACATTCCCATAATAAAAAAGGGGAAAGAATCCCTAGAGACAAGGAGAAAATCTCCTCCTTCAGAGCAAAGCTCTGTCACAGAATGACACTTGTCAAATTATGACACTTGTCAAATTCTGGCCTCAAAAAAGGAGCTTAGCTCTGTAATATCCCATCAAAAAGAAAATTTTGAAAATTATTTTAAAATTAAAATTTCTGGAATCTTGAAAGATCCATGAAAACTTACAAAAAAAAAAGTTCTCTGATCTACAGTTGATCCAAGAGCAAAGCTCTGTTCATGGGTTAGAACCCATGAAAGATCTCTGTGGATCTATAAGTTCTTTTTTAGAGCAAAGCTCTGTTTATGAAACCCCAATGGGGACCTCTTTAGATCGAAAGATCTGTAAGAGCCAAGCTCTATGAGTTAATTAAGATATTTAATCTAAGATTAAGTTTACCTAAAATTTTCTAACTTGGAAAATGAGAGCAAAGCTCTAAAGTTCTGAAAGCAAGAGCAAAGCTCTGAAATTCTTAAGCAAGAGCAGAGCTATGAAAATCTAAAATTAGAAAAATGGTGAAGAGTTTTCTAAGGGCCAGAGGCTCTATTTATAAGGCGCTTGCGCCTCTTGAGATTCCCTCTTGATCTAACAGTCAGGGGGGTTGCCACCGCTGCACTCACGTGTGCGCCACGTGAGCGCAACGGTGGGGGGGCATTTGTTTCGCCCAATCAGAGCAAAGCTCTGTTTGAATTCAAAATTCGAATTTGGAAGCAACGCTTCAAGTCTCGAGCGCAACGCGCCGCGTACTGGCGCTAATACGTCAGCGCAGCGCCCAAGAAAGCGCACCCAATCAGAGCAAAGCTCTGTTTAAAGGAAGCAACGCTTCAGCTGCGCTGCGCGACATGTGTCAGCGCAGATGCGCTAGCGCAGATGCGCTGCGCTCTGCGCTGCCATACACGTGTCAGCGCAGATGCGCTAGCGCACTTGCGCTGCGCTCTGCGCTGCGCGACACGTGTCACGCGCTGGGGCATCTGCGCCAAACTAAATTAAGATTTTAAGAAATCTTTTCTGTTCTTGTTAAAACAAGAAGATTTTCTTCTGCAAAGCAGAAGCCCTTGGATCAAAGATCCAACGGTGGGGAAAATTTCCCAAATCACTCAGAGAATGATCTCTTTAACAAATTTAACTAATTTGTGAGCACTATAAAAAGGACCCTAAGCCTCAATTCAAAAGGGGGAACACTTTTCTTGAGAACTCAAGAACTTTAAACAGAGAGAACTCTGAGAAGATTTCAAGAAAAAGGTAAAGAACCTTCATGAATTAGAAGAAATTCCTTCTAATAGATCATTGGTCTAAAAACAAGATCAATGATCTTTAGATAATAAACAGTGCTTTGCACTTCTTGTGAACCCCCGGTTCTTTAAAAACAATAAAAATAAAAAAAAAATAATAATAATAGTGCTTTGCACTTTTATGAACCTCTGGTTCTTCAAATAAAGAAAAATTTATTTTTTCTTTGATCTATTTCAGATCAAGAAATTAAATAGTGCTTTGCACTTTTATGAACCTCTGGTTCTTCAAATAAAGAAAAAATCTATTTTTTCTTTGATCTAATTCAGATCAAGAAATTAAACAGTGCTTTGCACTTCCCTTCTTGAATCTAAAAGATTCTTAGTGCTTTGCACTTCCAAACTGCGCCGTTGCGCTCTTAAGAGAGCGCCACGTGTCAGCCATAAAACCACTTGCGCTAAGCGCCCTTAAGATAGAGCTTTGCTCTCTGGAATTGGCGCAACTCGCTGAGAGCACGCCACGTGTCGCCAGCGCAACAGCGCAGCGCATCAGCGCAGTGCGCTGCACTGTTGCGCTTGCGCTCGCCAGAGCATGACACGTGTCCTCACCATAAGCGCTTGCGCTCAGTAATTGGCGCAAAGTGCCTGACAAATGCAATGCATTTCACTTCCTGAAGGGCCAAGCCCAATTAAAAGGCTTAACAAGCCTAATAAATAAAATGATGTGCATTATTTGGAAGGGCCAAGCCCAATTAAAAGAAGGCCTAACAGGCTTAAATAAAATGCAATGCATTATTTTAAGGGGCCGAGCCCAAACCAAAACAGATGCTCTGCATCATTTATAAATGGGCAGAGCCCAAACAAAATAATAAGAATGCTATGCATTTTAAAAGGGGCAGAGCCCAAACAAGGTAGATACTTTGCATCATTTACAAATGGGCAGAGCCCAAAATAAATTGATACTCTATATCTTTATGGGTAGAGCCTAAATAAAAAATGCAATGCAAAAGCAAATAAAATGTTGAATATTTTCAACTGGACTTAGCCCAATCGTGGCCATAAGTCCTTAAATTAAATTGACTGAGCAAAATGGCTCTCCTAAATCAATCTACGTCCGGTTCGAGGGTACATCTCCGAACTCCTTTGACATCCGTCGTTGTAATTCCTCAACGACGTCAAAGAGGTGACGGGTCCCAACAACCACACATTTTTATGGACTGCGGGGTCCTTAAACCCATGGACCGAAACGTCCTTAAACTAAAAACGGACCGAAACGTCCTTAAAACTAATATTGGACCGAAACGTCCTTAAACTAAAAACGGACCGAAACGTCCTTAAAACTAATATTGGACCGAAACGTCCTTAAACTAAAAACGGACCGAAACGTCCTTAAAACTAATATTGGACCGAAATGTCCATAAACTAATACTGGACCACCACGTTCCTAAACTGGCGACGGACCACCACATCACTAAACTGGCGACGGACCACCACGTCCCTAAACTGGCGACGGACCACCACGTCCCTAAACTGGAACAACGGAGCCTCTGAATGCTCTTTTGCCGGATCTAAACGGTCCCGTTTGAGCTGATCTTAGCCCCAAATACGGCTAACGCATCCTCAAACATCCAAACGGATTATAAAACTCCCAACCAACTCTGGTTCGAGGGTACATCTCTGAGCTCCTCTGACACCTATCGTTGTAATCCTTCAACGATGTTAGGGAGGTGATGAGCCCCGACGGCCATAAATTAAATGAATCACCACGTCAGGTTGATCTTAGTCCAAAACAGGACTAACGTATCCTTGACGAACGTTTAAGTTGATCTTAGCCGCAACGCGACTAATGTATCCTTAAACTAAAACACCAAACCCAAATCTAAGTAAACACGGATTTGGACTAATCCACGTCCTACGGGCGACGGCATTACTCAGTCTCCGTATACAATCCACGGGCAACCACAAACAAAACAAACATACACGACACGAAGTGAAATTCTGGAGAAGGAGAAAGTTGTTACCGCAATGCGGTAGCGTAATTAACTGCAGGGGCTTGCGCCTGCAGGGAAGAGCGTCCCCACAATCAAAAAAAACCCTCACCCTGAGGGGGAATCTGACGAAGTCTGCTACATCGGCCGCATTCGTCTAAACCTCCGATACACGGTGCCATAAATCAACTTGGCATCTTCGGAGAGGTAGACGGATAAAACCAAATAGCATCTGCCCCGAACCTCAGGCCACGGACGCGAAGTCCCGGGCCGCCGTTCGGAGGGGAACACCCCTCAAGTTATATTAAATTACAATAAGGACCTTAGTAAACATAGGTTTAAGCGGGACCAGTCTCTTGAGCCTCAGGGAGCCGAAGATATGGGTGCTTGCCTATTTAAGGTAGACAACTTAACAAACGGTGTTATCAACACGGTAATTGTTTTTGAAAAAGACACAAATCCTGTCATCCATGTGCAGCAGTTACCGATAGCACCAAAACATAATTCATGATTCAATTTCTTTTCTAATTGTCTGACTCAGACTGAGTCTCAATATAATCAATCTGACTTGAATATGATTCAAGTACAATCTACAATACAACAATTCAACATGAATCCATGAATCCATATACCCAATCTATTCAATCTATACAACTTGACTGAACCGAACCATGGATATACTCCATTTACATGTTCATCCATTATATCCGTTCCATTACTGATATCATGGTTTCGGTAAGTCATTCGTTTATATAAAATATACAATTCAAACAATACAATCAAGACATCGCGGGGTTTATAAAGGGGTAGACTGGTACGGAAGGTGTTAGAAGTGGCACTAGATTGTAACCATAATACACCTAATCTGAATATCCATTGCCACTGTACCGTGGTTGAACGGTTCCTTGTGCTCCTTATACCTTAGTCCACGGGGAAAGTTGGGCTCCTCTCGTATACACTGGCATCTTCTGTACCAAGTTACAAACAACAGCGTTAACATTAAATACAACATTATAACAATATACTCTCTATTCTAACTATTCCATTCTTGTCTATTTATGGGACTTACCGAGAGATTTGTTTGCTGACGACATTCTCTTTCTTTTCTTTGGAATGTCGTCAGGTAATTCGGACTCACTGGAGATCGAGCCCACCAACGAGGATTTGGACCAGCTAGCTTTCGACCCAGAACTTTAGATTCCTTGTACACATTTACATTCTGTATTTTCCATTTCTGTTATGCCACTGTTTAGGCATTGCTTTCCATTCCATGTATTTACTTTTCAGATGTATTGTAAAAAGAATGTTAATAAATAAAGTTGTTGTTCATTTACATCATGTCTCTTATGCATTTTACTTATATTGTTTAGATACGCTTAGCGTAATTACTTATGAGTAAATACGTAGCGGCCTCGTCACGTCCTCTGCCCGTATACTGAGAAGCGGGGCATGATAGGTATACTCCGGAGTATTAATGCCCTATCTCAAAACTCCAACGACTAGGGACAATTTAAGGATGTGCTTATAAACTGCCTAAACCCCACGAGTATGATCGCCATCAAAACTCTAGTAGTCAAGCAAAGATCCTACGGGCTTTACCAACATATAATCGAGATACGTAATATAAAATAAAACATATATACATGTTGAGGTAAAGGCAAATCAGATAGCATACTATCATATTGAGCAAGATTGTCCTATACATATATATCCCAAGTATCCATATGTAATATACGATCTTGTACTATACAATAATGGTCTCTAGGGCATATACATCCAACAATAGTAACCCTAATTTCCTATCATACACGCATACACCAAACCCTAATTCTACACCAAAAACTTAAATCCTTCATCGTTAAACTTAGCTTCTCTTCCGATAATTCTTAAGAGAAACAACTTAATTAAATCTAGTGGCTTCCTATAAGCATGAATCTTTCCTTTTACTCTCAAATTAGTGTAAAGATCCGATCTTTGATAAGTTCTAAACTTGGTTTATATGTAAAACTGTGTTTTAAATAAAATTATAAGGTTTGGTTCAAATCTGGAATTTACCGCACATGTCGCCTTGAAAAATTAATATTAAATTTAATACACATCGGAATGTAGGGCTACTATCGAAGCCAGTTAAATAACCTGTAAACCTATGTAGGTTGCTAATGAATATTACCATGTTAAGATAACGAAAATTTGAGAGAAGCACGGCTAAGGACTGCAGTCCAGAACATTACTTCCTGTCAATGCCTGAATTAAAACATCCATATCTCACTGTAGGAATTTCATATTCTGTAGAAAACCATATCATTACGTATATAATCGAGTTATCTAACCGATGGTGTTGGTTTTGTTTAATTTAATTACCTTTCGATATTTTAAAAGTATTTTAAACTGACAGCATGTTCTGATGATTTCCGCAGCAACAATTTACACGCAGGGACCTTAAAAAGAACATAATTCCCTGTATATAATGGCTAATACTGATCCGTATGTTGCGTTGAAAACATAACTGATAAACCTATATTTTATTGAACTGTAGCAACGCCTAATTCAGAACATAACTAATGTCAAAATACATTCTAATTTAGAATTCCAGTTCTGAAATTGGAATATCAACAGTAAACCTTTGTTTTAAGATGATCACATCTCCCTAACCAGTAATCCGATTGAGTTGAAATCAATTTTACCGTTTATATAAATAAGTATACTTTTTATGACTTTTATATTGTTTCGCCTGATTTTGCACATATAAATTACTGTGAATTTTACAAATTGAATTACACCGGCTGCCTATATTTTATGCGTAGCATATTTGAGTGCATTCTTATCATTTCATGTGATTGCTATACATCTAGAGACTAGTGATTTGATTTGACCTTATCCCTGTACATGACATTTATACCTGACTTGCCACTGGCTTGATTTGATATGATTAATATTTGCATGTTCCATGACAAGACAAGTTTGCTTAAATATTGATACAGTTATGAAACGAAGTCAATGTACCAATATTGATATGAAATTATGTTTTAACTTATCTAATTCCATTAATAAAACTGATACAGCCGGAGGATGGGGAAAGGACTTGGTAGACTCGATTAATAATTTTGGAAAGCTTATTTATGGTATCACATGTTAGGGTCCGACCATGGGGTCCGCGTAGTAGCTGAACTACCATATGTCATTGTGATTATTACAGCACGTTAAGGCCAGCTATAGTGGTCTGGGTAGCTTGCTACCATATATTACTATTTTTCTACTCCATGGAAATGCTTTTACAAATTTTCCGAGCTGTAATACAATGTTCAATGTTCAATGTTCATGAGCGCCAAGAGGTGCGTCCAGGGTCAGCACTAAGAATAAGGAGTCGTGGTCCCGAGTATGCACGAGACACTTTCCATTGTTATTCGCTGGCTATCAGGGGCTTTCAAAAATATAAGAACAAACTGTTTAAGAACTTGAAGTGGGCTACTACGTATACTCGGATGCTGGAATTGGAAAGTACCGGGATATATGCGAGACAGTTCATGATCACAAACTAAACAAAAACAACCTAAACAACAAACTAAATGATGAACTATTTAATCTTAACATGAGCGACTTCTTATATTCAGGAGCTAGAATGGGATAGTATCAGGGTATATGTGAGTCCGTTCATGTTCACGTTATATTAAATACTAAAAATCCATATTATTAATTGATACTCATTAATTAAAATTCAAGCAACACTCATACTATCACTGGATACAGAATGATACTTAGAAAGTGTGCTTTCATGTTACTTGTTAATTACTCGATACATGTAATACCTGGCCAGTTTGAATTCATGTTATTGTTATTGAATTGATATCAGTTTATTACTGTACTTGATACTAGTTTATTACTACATATTGATACTTGTTATCAACATGATCCTTCTGTTGGCTTGACTAGTGGTTTATTGGTGAATGGAAAGTAAGAATACTCGTAATCTTGGATAATATCCACGCTACGCCCATTGATACTGTTTACAGGAATCTATTTACTAGATACTGTTTACTGGATACCGATTACTAAATACTGATTACTGAATACCAATTCCTGGATACTAAATATTGGTTACTGAATATTGATTTCCTGGATACTGAATACTGGATACTGATTATACATGATATAGGCGTGCCAGCTAGTCATGGGATACCCCAAGATATGAGTACCTTACCGTCCATTTCCACAATACTCTCGTAGTCATGCTCCGTTTTATCCTGACATCCGTTTTACCTATCTCTGGTAACTTGATTATTAGTTGACATTATTCCAAAATTCTCGTATAATGACTTATAGTCTATTATTTCACATATTACATTTAAATCCATATCCATGTGCATTATTATTATACATTATATTTCTGTATACGCACACATGTGCACACTTTCCTTCATTTTACTACTTGCTAGGTCGCTTTCTCATGATCCTGGGCTTGCATGTCCAGATATCAAATATCAGACGGCTGACGTTCGAAAGTACAAATTATGATTTTCAGCAGAGATAATCAAAAATAGATTACCGGGTATTCATCTGTTCCCTTTGAATTTTGATATTTTTGTATCATCCTTGTTTATCAATTTCATTTTATTGTTTCTTTAGCATTTGATATTTGACGTGCGGATCTATACAACTATTCACCTGTGCAAATTGTTTATTTTGATTAGTTTTTGAGCTGCTCTAATTGATATCAGTGGTATAGCATTGATTGATCATCTTTATTGTGTTAAGTAAAATGTTTCATAACCAAAGAAATTTATACCGCAATCAATTAACGATGTCGATGTAGCGCGTTAATGAATACGGATCGTCCACTGAGATACGAGGATTTGTTCGATTATGGTAGATTTGACTTGAATTGAAAATATAAAAGAAAATGATTCAAGATTTATGAGTTTTAATTTCAAGAAACATAAAGAATATAGATCTAGAATCAAGAAGTTGTCCAAATCAATTTAATTATCAAGATTTGTAGAATAGCTTGTAGGAATCGATCAAATTGGTAGCAATGATGAATACTAGAATTACGAATCTTATCTATTGATGAATTATAGCTAGATCGATGACGATCAATGAAGATTAGGGATCTATTGAAGAAACTAGGCTTTCTCCTTCACTATCCCTTATCTTTTCATTGATTATCATTCAAATCTAGCCTCTATCAAAGAGGATCTTCAATCGTTTGATCCCTAATTTGCAACGAAATAATCAAGAACATGATCTCGATCCAAATTAGGTCATCAAAGATTCTTATTCCTAGAGTTCAAAAATCTCATAAGACTTAAGAGTAGTAAAAGGATCTCATCATCATTAGATCTACCGATTCTCTCGATTCCTTTACAAGCGGAGATTTCACTCACACATCATGAAAATTAAAGAATCAAGAATCAAGAATTTTCATAATGCAAGAATGTAAAGAAAGCGAAAATTAACAATTTATCACCTTCATTAAATCTTCTTCAAATTTACACAACTCCTCAATTTGAGGTACAAGATTAAGCTCTCGATCGCTCCTTTGAAAAGGTGAATTTGTCGTCGATCTTTGCGAAGCTCGATCGCCGTGAGTTGCGGATCGAATGCGGATCCCTTACTCGGATGACGACCGGCGTTGCGATGAAGGATCGTTGATAGCTCGCTTGATTTGCTTCTCGATGGATCTTGATTTGGCTTTGGAATTGGATTTGGTTTAGGGTTTGGATCATAAGTTGTTTCACTCAACTTGTGTGTGATTTGGCTCAATATTCAACAACTAATTGTGTAACCCCCTCACCTTAGATCTAGATCCCCTTTTATAAAATTCAAATGAATCTTCCCTCCAAAGCTAGGTTGTTAGAGAGAGCCTTCTAGAATGAGATTGTTACAAGGAGCCTTCTAGAAAATGGTTGTTGCAGAGAAGTTTCCAGAAGAAGTATGTTACACTGAAGCATCTAAGGTAAGCGAGGTTGTTAGAATGAAGCTTCTGGAGAGACACGTCACCTTAATCCCTCAACTCGGCCGCGGAACCGTGGCAACTCGGCCGCTGGTCCGCGGCCATTTAATAAGATCTCTGCATCATTTTTCTGTGCTCTTCTTCTGTTGATGTTAGGGTCTTTTTCTGATATCTGGAATCTTTTTATCTCTTCTGAATATCTGCCAGATCTTGATTGCTGCATTTTATCGGCAAATTTTGCAATTCTAGTTCTTTGACCTGAATAATTTTCTGCACACAACCTTGATGAAAAGTGTTGAGATATACAATATCATGCATGTAGTAATAAATACACAATTTCCTATAAAGAACGTTGAATATATATATAACACGGGATATTTAGTATTTTCCAGACAAACTGGTAATATTTGTTATATTTATATCAACTATCCTTAGATGATTAGAATAATGAGGAAATTGATATGTTACAGATTGCATTATTTTTGACTGAACAAATTCCTCCAAACTTAATTTTGATCGTCTCGAGCAAATGTCTTTTATTCAAGAGAAGGAGAAATTTATTAAGAAAAAGAAAAACTAACTAGCACACTTTCGTAGGCAACACGATTGCACTGAGCACGTGCAACAAGCCTTTAAACCTCTAGATGTCCCTAGTAGGAGGGGTGTTGTCTCCTGAGGGATTTCAGCGGATTGCACCCACAAAATCCTATAATAAAAGGAAGACTGTGAAAGTTACATATAAAGATAAGAATTATAAAAGAAAAACTTTAAAAATCATAGTTTCCACTATATTAGCTTTTCGGTTGCCATGAGCCCTATCTTAATAGTCATGAGAAAATGTTAGAAATCACATCATCCCTCAATAAAACATCGTCTTTATTTTTCATCCATACCTTTCTTCCAAACATTGATCATATACCCCTACGTGTGTGTAAAAGACATCCCTACACTCGGAGAGTTCAATTCAAGTTATCATACTCATGTCCATCTACCTCAGTACTTTTTAATCGGTGAATATTTAGATGGATTTGCTCACATATTTTTCATGCGACCGTTAATACTTCTTGAGGTACTAACCGACCGATTACTAAATGTGCTCACAGATTAGGCGTAATTAGAAATTTTCTCGTCTTGTAACACCTAAGGCTTAGCAGTGACTCCCAAATCAGTTGGTTTAAGGCACTAGGTGATGAAGCACTCTCGCTATATTTTTTTATTGCTGTCTTAGTGATTACAAAACCAGTGTTCATTTTTCTACACCATTATATATTTTATGCTTCATTTATTATTTTCTTCATACTTTGACTTTTAGACAAGAGCATTTCAAGGTATTCTCTACTATCCCGAGTTTCAAGATGTGTGTAAGTGCATATAATAGGGTATAAACATTCAAATGTTTGGCTTCCAGAATATGAACTATTTTTCATACTTATTTTTATCCTCAGATTAGTGATTTCCTTCATCTTACTAACTCTTGGGACAACGGCTCATAACTACTTATTACTAGTTTCATTTAAGAAAATATCTAATTTTCTTGGTTTTCCTAAATTTTTTCAATCTTTTAAATATAATTTTTCACTTTCTAATCTTTTATTACCTTATTTATGTACACAAATTTTTTTTATTATATGTTTTGTACTTATGCAAGGTGTGACGCAAAATGATGCGTAAATAAGCACAAACCTTCTCCAAACTTGTTTATAACAGTGTCCTCACTGTTGTCATCTGTTAAATTTTAAAAACCTGTAAGCTTGGGAGGAAAATTTATTAACGGGAACAAAAATATGTGAACGTGAAAATCCTCCCCTAAACTTATTTTTGGCTCACAATTTTGAGGACAACTTTTATTTTCAGGAGCCAAAAACAAACCCCCCCAAACTTGAGTTAAACAATGTTAATATTTTAAAATCATAAGCGGGGGGGGGGGGGGTAAAGTTATTGGTCAATGCCAAGTTTTGCAAAGACCGAAAGTCAACATCAACCATTCAAAGATTTTATCAATGTACCGTATAGGTCGGTGGAAAAACATGTTGTATAGAGTCAGGAGAAAGTGGGGAAGAGATAAGTGGTGGTCTGGAAAGGGTTTGAGTCTTAAATTATAGAAATGAAAGAATAAGGATGAATGACAGCGGGAATGGGAATGATTAGGAATGAGCGGAACATTTGCATTCTCGTATCTTATAAAAAGGAGTGGTGGCGGTTCAACTTCTATAGGTGGAGGTTAATTAATCACAAAATCCGTGTTGTTTAGGAATGCAAGTTCATCAGCAAAAAGTTCTTCAAAACTTTCATCGATGGTGTGATTGAACATTTTGCTGTTAATAAGTTTTGTGCCAGAATTTATCATACTTGATTTGTCAAAAATTATAGAGGTGGGAGACTCGAAAATCTCATCTACCTCATTTTCAAAAGTATCCAAATCAAGTTGACTTTTTGGTATTATTGAACTTGAATTACCGGATTGTGATTTATCAACACTCACGAAACTATAGGAAGAATAGAAGAAGAACCTGAGAAAGTAGAAAGTGAAATGGGTAAACGAATTGGTGTATCGAGGATCGCTAAACCAGATGTGGGAATTGAAGGCTGACTTTCGTATTTCTTTTCAGGTATACACTTATCATCAACTTCAAGACGCATTTGGGGTTCGGGAAGAATAATTAAAGGCCTGAGATGATGACCACAAGGAAGTGAAAGGACCTGATGAATTGGTGGAACAAACTCATCCAAAATTTCGGGTTCATCGATCAATATATCCCCAACGTCAATTTCCTCATTCAAGTGAAGGTTAGAATTCTCAAACACCTCATCAAAAGTATGGTTTTCAATCAATTTTGATTCAAGAGTGGAGGTGTAGAGATCATAAGGATTTGGCATGGTTTTACTCGAAATGGACCATTCACAGTCAGGTAAATCAAACACTTCAAAGTCACACAACTTATCAATTGGTGGATCAATTGGTGTACTCAATGAATTTGTGAAACTGGAGTTGTGGATTTCAGTTTGGAAAGGGAAGTTTTGATTAGGAAAGATGTATAGTTCTCTCTCACTACCCAAATTCTCACTTTGTCCTATGGCCATATTAGACATTGAAAATTTTTTAGCTGGTTCGGAACTAGTTGTTCCTTCATATTTAGCCATGCTTCCCTTCCATTCCTCTTTGATGCGGTTCAACATCACTATACCTTCTTCTAATATCCGCTCAAGACTAGACTTGGGTTGATAAGGAGTTTCAGTATAAGATTGAAATTTTTGTGGGCAATTAAAACTCCCAAATGACATATTAGAAGGACCGTTTAGAGAAGGTGAAAAAATCGGATCGGATTGATAGGAACAAAATGGTTGTGAAACTGGGCAGGAGTAAGATCAACATTATGATAAGAAGAATATTGATATTGGTTGGTTGGTTGGCTATTTTCCATAGATATCATACATGCCATAAACCGATTATGAAATTCTTCTTTAGAAAGTGGTGGTGATGGTTGATATTGGTCCGGATTGAAACTTTGGCTTTTAGCCCTAGCTATATGCTCAGCAATGGACATGCGTCTAGGGGCATCCTCACTTGGAGTATCAATTGAAACAGATGTAGAATTAGGATACGGTTGATAAGACCTGGACTGAGGTGGCCAACTATTTCTATCCGCTTGCGCTATCCGATCTCTTAAAGACATGGGAGAGTCGGATGATATACCGAAGCGATTACGAAAACAAGAAATATCTGGTTATGGATAGCAAAACTCGACAAGAGCTCTTCTGTTTGGGTCACCCATTATAAGAAAGAAAGAGGGGAAAGAGTAGGAAGGAAAGAAAAATAATTGGTCGGTTTTGAAAAAGAGACGGATTTAGAAAAAATCACAAAAAAAATGCACAATCACCCATAAATCTAATGGTTACCTAGGTCAAGTGTCTAGACCGCTCCTAGACTTCCAAAAGACAAATCGCAGGATAAATCCTCTATTTCTTCTTTATCCCTTCTGTGGCCAGGTAAGTAGGTTGTTCGCCGCTACGTAAGTAGCAGGCCTAATTAAGTAACCACTTTCCTTAGACACACTTGCCTTAGACACCACAAAAGAAACGCGGATAAGCAATAGATTACCCACGACCTCCTTCTGTCCTAAATGAGCGCGACGGTCCTTAGAGTCTTGTCTAGTTCTTTTTTAATTAATGAGGGTGATGAAGATGTAAGTTTTATGATTTTTGGGACTTAGGAAGGGTAATGAAATCCCTACCTAATCTGAATTTGGTTTTTGCCCCTTAATTTCCGTATTAAAATATGCAAAACAACCAATTTCAAGAATCGCAACAAATTTATTTTTTTTAGCGGCGCTGAATTTTGCAAAGAATCCTGCAAGAAATTGATTATTGGACAATATCAGAGAGGAGAGGAGAGAACAAAGAGTATACCATAGAGATTTTATGCACTGATTCACCTAAACGGCGGCAGAACCGCCGCAAAAACCACACTATGGCCGCGGATCCGCGGTCCTATGGGGGAGATAGGGGATCAAATTTTTTCTGCAGCTGCTTGTACTCCTCTGGAAACTGTAGATCTTCTATGAATCTTGATCGCACTGCTAAAATGATTCCAGATTCCCTCGCAAAAATTCAAACACTAATCGTTAAGCACTTGAAACGATTCTTGAATTAAAATTTGATGGAATAATAACTTTTCAACTCATATTGCAAAAACGAACAAATTACGCACGTATCCCCGGCAACGGTGCTATTTGATTGATCATCTTTATTGTGTTAAGTAAAATGTTTCACAACCAAAGAAATTTATACCGCAATCAATTAACGGTGTCGATGTAGCGCGTTAATGAATACGGATCGTCCACTGAGATGCGGGGATTTGTTCGATTATGCTAGATTTGACTCGAATTGAAAATATAAAAGAAAATGATTCAAGATTTATGAGTTTTAATTTCAAGAAACATAAAGAATATAGATCTAGAATCAAGAAGTTATCCAAATCAATTTAGTTATCAAGATTTGTATAATATCTTATAGGAATCGATCAAATTGGTAGCAATAATGAATACTAGAATTACGAATCTTATCTATTGATGAATTGTAGCTAGATCGATGACGATCAATGAAGATTAGAGATCTATTGAAGAAACTAGGGTTTCTCCTTCACTATCCCTTGTCTTTTCATTGATTATCGTTCAAATCTAGCCTCTAGCAAAGAGGATCTTCAATCGTTTGATCCCTAATTTGCAACGAAATAATCAAGAACATGATCTCGATCCAAATTAGGTCATCAAAGATTTTTTTTCTAGAGTTTACAAATCTCATAAGACTTAAGAGTAGTAAAAGGATCTCATCATCATTAAATCTACCGATTCTCTCGATTCCTTTACAAGCGGAGATTTCACTCACACATCATGAAAATTAAAGAATGAACAATTAAGAATTTTCATAATGCAAGAATGTAAAGAAAGAGAGAATTAACAATTTATCTCCTTCATTAAATCTTCTTCAAATTTACACAACTTCTCAATTCGAGATACAAGATTAAGCTCTCGATCGCTCCTTTGAAGAGGTGAATTTGCCGTCGATCTTTGCGAAGCTCGATCGCCGTGAGTCGCGGATCGAATGCGGATCTCTTGCTCGGATGACGACCGGCATTGCGATGAAGGATCGTTGATAGCTCGCTTGATTTGCTTCTCGATGGATCTTGATTTGGCTTTGGAATTGGATTTGGTTTAGGGTTTGGATCATAAGTTGTGTCACTCAACTTGTGTGTCATTTGGCTCAATATTCAACAACTAATTGTGTAACCCCTCACCTTAGATCTAGATCCCCTATTATAAAATTCAAATGAATCTTCCCTCCAAAACTAGGTTATTAGAGAGAGCCTTCTAGAATGAGATTGTTACAAAGAGTCTTCTAGAATGAGATTGTTACAAGGAACCTTCTAGAAGAAGGTTGTTGCAGAGAAGTTTCCAGAAGAAGTCTGTTACACTGGAGTGTCTAAAGTAAGTGTGGTTGTTAGAATGAAGCTTCTGGAGAGACACGTCACCCTAATCCCTCAACTCGGCCGCGGAACCGCGGCAACTCGACCGACTCGGCCGCGGCCATTTAATGATATCTCTGCATCATTTTTCTGTGCTCTTCTTATGTTGATGTTGGGGTCTTCTTCTGATATCTGGAATCTTTTTATCTCTTCTGAATATCTGCCAGATTTTTATTGCTGTATTTTATCGACAAATTTTGCAATTCCAGTTCTTTGACCTGAATAATTTTCTGCACACAACCTTGATAAAAAGTGTTGAGATATACAATATCATGCATGTAGTAATAAACACACAATTTCCTATAAAGAACGTTGAATATATATATATATATATATATATATATATATATATATAAAACACGGGATATTTAGTATTTTCCATACAAACTGGTAATATGTATTATATTTATATCAACTATCCTTAGATGATTAGAATAATGAGGAAATTGATCTGTTACAGATTGCATTATTTTCGACTGAACAAGCGTATATGAGGGGAGTAAATCCTCCTTCTGAATATACGTATTTGCCGCCAGTCGTGTACTCTACCCCATATTTTGTTGTTAGTCCACTATTTCCTGTATTCTTGTGTAGGGGGCATGACAGTTTTTTCTATCAGAGCTTTAGGTTTGACCCTGTTGGGGTATTGATTGTGAACTGATATCTAAATAGTTGTATAGATAATATTACAAGCTTAATCGTTTATTCTATACTATACTTTTCCCTTGATTCTATATACGAATCAAATTTGCTAACTCCTTCAATCCAAGAAACGTATCCTTCTCTAATTTCCCAATCTTTATTATCAGAGTTCGCAACGGAAGCGTTGTGGACCTAAATCTACTAATTATCATTTGATTCATATTTTCCTTGATTCATTGTTTCAATTTTTGTGCTTGAAACTTTCTTTCCGACTTTATATTTGTCCTCGTAATTTAAATAATCTCTCGACTTCTGAATCCTTAATTTCAGTTCACCTCTTCTATTTGTATCGAAGGCCTATTAACTCAGCTGGTTAGAATATCAATCAACGGAGCTCGAGGACAATATCATCTTTAGCTTTTTTGTGCCTTGTTGTGACATATTTCTTAAGGTGGGTAGACTGTAATGATTTCAACTCTTTGAATATATTTTTTTTGTTTTCCCCGATAACCGTGCCTTAACGAAAAGAAAACGAAAGTGCGAACTTTTCATCTCCGTTTGATATTATTTTGTAATTTTATTGATTCCTTATTTTTTTAAATCTTATCCCGTTGGCTCTGATGGTAGGATTTGGGTGACTTAAATGAAGTTATGTGATTGTACTATGAACTGTAATATAGTTACAATGTGATTACTCTACTTGAATGACTTGGAGTCTTACATTTGATTCCTTTTCTCTTAATTTAGCTTTATTCTACCGCATATCTTAATCCTTGGCCATCGAATTCTATTTTCTTGTTAGTTTATATTTTTCCCCGATTTTAATTTCGATCTTTATTCTTTATCTATTGTACAATCCAATTTCTATTTACATTTCCTCTATTCGAGTGCTTGCAGGTTGCATAACTTTTCATCGACGAGTAAACCGATGGATGGAGCACAACGATGATACATGACTACGTTATCCTGATACCTTTTCTTACTTTGTTACATCATCTATCTTGAGTAAATTTCGAGGACCAAATTTATTTATTAGGTGGGTAGAAATGTAACCCCTTAATCCTAATATACATGTATTGGTATAGAATTTTTAGTACTTGTGTTCGTATTTGAAAATATGAATTTTTCTTGAAATTAGAAAATACTTGTATTTGTATTCGAAAATATTTATAGCATTCTTTATAATTTAAAACCAACCGTATTTTTCATAAATATAGAAATTTAATTTTAAATGTAAATTTATTTTTACATATTTTGGATAAAAGTTTAGCTATGCAAACATTGAGAGGGTTTTGTGCAATTATTCAAAATTAAGGGGGGTACAATACAAAGTTTCCTATTCTAGAATTTCCATTATAATTATTTTCTTTCCTTTTCCTCTTTACTTCATTTCCAAGTTTTAATTACTTCATTTCCAAGTTTTTCTTTTCTTTTCTCTTCATCCTTTTCTTTCAAATTACTTTACTTCAACTCCAAGTAAACCCTTAATTAATAATTTCTTCTCCATTAAGCTTCTTTCTTTCCATATTCTTTTTCTTTATTCTCCTTTAAAACTATCACTTCATTTATCTTTCTTCTCTTTTCCATAAAAAAAAAAAAATCAAAGCTTTTACAAAAGATTTTCAAGAATAAGGAGTAAAGAAAATTAGCAAACCTAGTCAAGTGTCTCTTTACTTGAATAGTTATATATTTGATCTTATTGATTATTATGCAAGTGTTTAAATTTATTTTGAATAATTGTTATCTCATATATTTAACCAATTAATTTCCTTCTTAATTGACTTATAATATGGTTAGTTCTATATAATTGATTCAATTATATCCTTGAATTGAAATTGATAATTTGCCAATTTTATATAGGTAATTGCTTAGACTAAATTTTTTTTCTTAGTTACTAGATTCTTGAATTGTATTTTGTTTCTTGCTTATTAGAATATTTGGCTTGAAAGTGGTGACTTAATTAGTTTATATAGTTGATGGTTTTAACTCATTTTCACAGTCACCATACAATATTTCTGAAGTAATTAGTTGTAATAAAATTAAGGTTCCCATTAAAATTTTAGTGATCTAAACTCTTATGGTTATAAGTGTTATATATCATTTTGTTTTAATATTTGTTAATTTATCAATTGATATAATTGTTGTGAGATTTATATATATGATTAGTTTTAATTGTTAATTTTTTTAACTCACCTTTTAGTATCTATAACAAGTCAGACATGAATAAATTATAGTAGCCCTAATTTGCTATCACACACACATACACCAAATCCTAATTCTACACCAAAAACTTAAATCCTTCATCATTAAACTTAGCCTTTCTACGAATAATTATTAAGAGAAATAACTTAATTAAATCTGGTGGCTTCCAATAAGCATGAATCTTTCCTTTTACTCTCAAATTGGTGTAAAGATCCGATCTTTGATAAGTTCTAAACTTGGTTTATATGAAAAACTGTGTTTTAAATAGAATTATAAGTTTTGGTTCAAATCTGGAATTTACCGCTCATATCGCCTTGAAAATTTAATATTAAATTAAATACACATCGAAATGTAACGTTTTAGGGCTCGTATCGAAGCTAATTAAATAACCTATAAACCTGTAGGTTGCTAATGAATATTACCATGTTAAGATAATGAAAATTTGAGAGAATCACAGCTCTGGACTGCCTGTCAATGCCTGAATTAAAACATGCATATCTCACTGTAGTAATTTTATATTCTGTGGGAACCCATATCTTTACCTAGATAATCGAGTTAGATAACTCATGGTGTTGGTTTCATTTAATGTAATTACCATTTTATATTTTAAAAGTATTTTAAACCGACGGCATGTTCTGCTGATTTCCGCAGTGACAATTTATACGTAGGGACCTTAAACAGAACATAACTCTTTGTATATAATGGTTATTACTGATTCGTTTGTTGCGTTGAAAACTTAACTGATAAACCTATATTTTATTGAACTGTCGCAACACCTAATTCAGAACATAACTAATGGAAAAATGCGTTCTAAGTTATACTTCTAGTTCTGAAACTGGAATTTCAACGGTAAACCTCTGTTTTAAGACGATCACATCTCCTTAACCAGTAAGCCGATTGAGTTGAAATTAATTTTACTATTTATATAAATAAGTATACTTTTTATGACTTTTATATTGTTTCGCCTAATTTTGCACGTATAAATTATTGTGAATTTTACAAACTGAACGACACCGGCTGCCTATATTTTATGTGTTGCATATTTGAGTGCATTCTTATCATATCATGTGACTGCTATACACCCAGAGACTAGTGATTTGATTTGACCTAATCCATGTACATGATATTTGTACCTGAATTGCCACCGGCTTGATTAGATATGATTTATATCTACCTGTTCCATGACAAGACAAGTTTGCTTAAATATTGATAAAGTTCTGAAACAAAGTCAATACACCGATATTGATATGAAATCATGTTTTAACTTCTCTAATTCTATTAATAAAACTGATACAGTCAGGAATGAGGAAAGAACTTGGTAGACTCGGTTAATGGCTTTGGAAAGCTTATTTATAGTACCACATGTTAGGGCCCAACCATAGGGGTTCGGGTAGTAGCTGAACTATTATATGTCACTGTGATTATTACAGCTCGTTAGGGCCAGCCACGGTGGTCCGGGTAGCTTTCTACCTTATGTTACTATTTTTCTATTCCATGGAAATGTTTTTACAAATTTTCCGAGCTGTAATACAATGTTCAATGTTCATGAGCACCTAGCGGTGCATCCTAGGTCAGTACCAGGAACAAGGGGCTATAGTCTCAGGTATGCACGGGATGCTTTCCATTGTTATTTACTGGCTATCGGGGGCTTTCACAAATATAAGAACAAGCTGTTTAAGAACTTGAAGTGGGCTACTGCATATACTCAGGTGTTGGAATGGGACGGTACCAGGGTATATGCGAAGCATTTCATGATCACAAACTAAACAAAAACAACCTAAATAATGAACTATTTAAGCTTAACATGATCGACTACTTATATTTAGGTGCTGGAATGAGACAGTACTGGGGTACATGTGAGTCCGTTCATGTTCACATTATATTAAATACTAAAAATCCATATTATTAATTGATACCCATTAATTAAAATTCATGCAAGACTCATACTATCATTGGGTACAAAATGATACTTGGAAAGCGTGCTTTCATGTTATTTATTAATTACTCGATACATGTAATACTTGGTCAGTTTGAATTCATATTATTGTTATTGATTAATATCGGTTTATTATTGTACTTGATACTAGTTTATTACTACACAGTGATATATACTTATTACCGACATGATCCTTCTGTTGATTTGACTAATGGTTTATTGGTTAATGAAAAGTAAGAATACTCGTACTCTTGGATAATATCCATGCTACGCCCATTGATACTGCTTACTGGAATATGTTTACTGGATACTGATTATCGATTCCTGAATACTAAATACTGGTTACTGAATACTGATTCCTGGATACTAAATACTGATTACTGAAGACTGATTTCCTGGATACTGAATATCAGATACTGATTTCCTGGATACTGATTATACCTGACATGGGCGGGCCAGCTAGTCATAGGATACCCTAAGATGTGAGTACCTTACCGTCCATT
Organism: Agapanthus africanus; assembly: GCA_030015575.1. NCBI lineage: Eukaryota > Viridiplantae > Streptophyta > Magnoliopsida > Asparagales > Amaryllidaceae > Agapanthus > Agapanthus africanus. The sequence goes on from CM057341.1 coordinate 188,015,933, forward strand.
TACATAATACTCCCATAGTCATGTTCCGTTTTATCCTGACTTCCGTTTCACCTATCTCTAGTAACTTGATTATCAGTTGACATTATTCCGACATTCTCGTATAGTGACTTATAGTCTATTATTTCACATATTACATTTCAATCCATATCCTTGTGCATTTTTATTATACACTATATTTCTGTATACACACACATGTGCACGATTTCCTTCATTTTACTACTTGTTAGGTTGCTAACTGACAACTCTGAGCTTGTATGTTCAGATATCAGAGATCAGATGACTGACATTCGAAAGTACAAATTATGATTTTCATCAGAGCTAATCAAAGATAGATTACCGGGTATCCATCTGTTCTCTTTGAATTTTGATATTCTTGTATCACCCTTATTTATCAATTATATTTTATTGTTTCTTTACCATGTGATACTTGACGTACGGATTTATACAGCAATTCACCTATGCTAATTGTTTATTTAGATTAGTTTTTGAGCTGCTTAAGTTGATATCGGTGGTATAGCGTATATGACGGGAGTAAATTCTCCTTCTGAATATACGTGTTTGCCGTTAGTCGCGTACTCTATCCTGTATTTTGTTGTGGGTTCACTATTTCCTGTATTTCGGGATAGGGGGCGTGACAAAATAACAAGAGATGAGCCTGAACTTTATCATCAATTTTAACATCAATCTTACCCAGATCTATAATGATTGAATTAAACTCACTGACATGAGATTTGATTGGAGAGCCTTCTGATATACGAAGTGTGTAGAAACGCTGCTTCAACAGGAGTCGATTCGTGAAAGATTCCCTTAAATATAACTCTTGTAATTTTTGCCACAAACTAGCCGCCGTCTTTTCTACCAAAACATCTTACAAAATTTCGTTTGTCAGACATAACTGGATAGCCGTGAGGGCTTTTTCATCCAACTTCTCCAAAGCTTCCTCCGTCATAGTGGAAGGATTTGCATCCTTTCTATGAATTGCCTTTCTCAAATTATTTTGAGTCAACACGGCAATCATACGGACTTCCCATAAACATAAACTCATATTTCCATCAAACTTCTTGATATCAAACTTCATGATTGTCGAAGACATGATGCAGGATCAATCTAAAACACCTTGAGTTCTAACGAACTCTAAAACTTCAAAATCACGATCTAGGTAAGTGGGGAAGAGGACACAAGCGTCGTTACCCACCGTTAACCTAGATTGCAAAATTAAAGACCTAATGGTTCAATCTAAAAGATCCCTAAACGCAACAATACTCTGATACAAATTTGTTGCGACAAGACGATCACGAAGCAATACCATAGATGATATAGAGAAGTAATCAAACCACAAGTAAATAAGAAATACAAGTACTAACCAATAGGCGAAGGTGAAGCTTTATTAAAATTCAAAAATGGAGGAGTACAAAAACCGGTGGACGAATACAAAATCATTCAAAACCCTAGCTCTCTCAAAATAACAAAAGCTAACTTATCTAGGGTTGATACCAACTTCAATATATATAGCATACAAAAGATTTTACCAAATAAAAAATTTCTTAACTAAAGCAAAATATCCGGCACAGACACAGCAGACATCTGAACAAGTAATGCGTAGACGTCTGCCAAAGAGTCTCCAAATTAACAGAGCAACCCAAAATGTTTGAAGAAATAGCTTCAGATGTATGGTCTTGAGATCTCGAAAGTATATAGCGCTCGCAGATGTCCGAACTGTTCGATTCAGACGTCTGCCCAAAGTATACCATGTATACAGAGTATCGACAGACGTCTGAAGCTGTACCTCCAGACATCTGTCCTCTTTGCTTGCAGATAAGTTCGAATCTCCATCAATTCTGAGATAACGTTGAATATATTAGGAGATCAAATAGGGATCGAATGATAGGCATACACAACAGCTACCATGAACTATAGGCACTTTTTCTAATTGGTATAATGAACTTTTAAAATGATGGATTAATGACATGAACTTTCAGAGTATCAAAACGCCCCTAACGGCGTTAACAGAAAATTACAAAATGACCATAATACCCCTTTCACATTATAAAAAAGACTATACAACAACTGAGCCTTTTATCCCAAGCATATGGGGTAGGCTACATGAACCAACATGAGAATCATGCCGGGTCCAACACATGAATCCTCCGCCTCTACTAACTCCTATCGAACAATATACTTTCATTAAGGCCTTTGGCAACCATATCTTTTCGTATCATCTCTATCTATGTTTTCTTCGGACTCCCTTTCTCCCTTTTGACATTGTCTATATCGAGAGTATCCATTCGTCGAACCGGTGCTTCCATAGGTTTGCGTCACACATGACTAAACCATCTTAGCCGGTTTTCCCGCATCTTCTCCTCCACAGGTGCTACATCAACTTTTGCACGAATATCCTCATTTCGCACCTTATCTTTCTAGTGTTACCACATATCCAACGAAGCATGTGCATCTTCTGTATATAATACTTCTTAGAAGCCCAGCATTCTGTACCATATAATAAGGCAGTCCGAATAGCGCTCCGATAAAACTTCCCTTTCAACTTTAATGGAAAGTTACGATCATATAAAATCCCTGTTGCACTCCTCCATTTCAACCAACCATCTTGGATCTTTTGATTAACATCGCTATCGATCTCCCCATCCTTTTGGATGATGGAACCTAGATATCTAAACTGATCGTTCGGTGATATCTCTTGCCTTTCCAATGTTATACCAATATGGTTTTGACTTCTCTGTTTTCTAAATTTGCAATGCATATATGCTGTTTTGGATCTGCTCAATCTGAACCCCCGAGATTCCAACATTTACCTACATAACTCCAATTTGGCATTAACCCCTACTTTCGTCTCATTTACTAGAACAATATCATCAGCGAATAGCATACACCAAGATACCTCATCTTAGATAGTTCTAGTAAGCTCATCCTTCACGATGGTAAACAGGAATGGACTTAATGCAGATCCTTGATATAAACCAATTGTAATCGGAAAATCACTCGTTAGGCCACCGTAAGTTCTGACATTTGCCACTACTCCATCGTACATGTCCTTGATTATGTCAATGTATTTGACGGGGACCCCCTTCTTCAACATTGCCCCCATAATACCTCTCTAGGTATCTTGTCGTACGCTTTCTCTAAATCAATAAATATCATATGCAAATCTCTTCTCCTCTCTTGAAAACGCTCGACAAGTTGACGAAGAAAATGAATAGCCTCTATCATCGATCGTCCATGCATGAACCCAAACCGATTCTTTGTTATCTTAACATCCTTCCTTAGCCTGTCTTCAATCACTCTCTCCCAAAGTTTCATGGTGTGACACATAAGTTTTATTCCATGGTAGTTTGAGCAAGTTTGAATGTCACCCTTGTTCTTGTAGATATGTACATGGGTATTTTTTCTCCATTCATTTGGCATCTTTTTGGTCTGCCAAATCTTATTAAACAGATCTATCATCCATTTAACACCTATTTTTCCTAAGCATCTCCAAATCTGGATAGGAATCTCGTCAGGACCAACCGCTTTTCTTAATCTCATTCTCTTCAAAACTTCTTTAATCTCAGGTAGTCTTATTTTACGCATGAAATTATGGTTTATATCTTGAGATTGAATGACAAGTCCATCCTAATTTTCAGTAAAGCTCTCACTGGACAATTTGTCAAAATAATCTCTTCACATTTTCTTGATATCCTCATCTCGAACTAAAACCTTCCGATCTTCATCTTTGACACACTTCACCGCACATAAGTCTTTGGTCTTCCTTTTCCGCATCCGAGCAATCCAGTATATATCATTTTCAGCCTCCTTAGCGTCTAACTTCTCGTACACCTCCTTGTAGATCTTAACTTTAGCTTCCTGAACTGCTTTCTTAACTTCCTTTTTAGCTATTTTATACTTCTCAAATCTCTCCGCATCTCTGCTTTTTTTCAAATATTTATAAGAATCCTTCTTAATTTTAATAGCAGCATTTACTTCTTCATTCCATCATGATGTGTTCTCAGATGGTAGAGCACTACCTCTCGACTTACCAAGTAGATCTCTAACTACCCTTTTGATATAACTAGCCATTTTGTTCTATATTTTGTTTGAATCATCTTTATACTGCCAATGTCCCTCTTGAACTACACGATCTATAAAAGCATTTTGGTTACCTTCCTTCAATCGCCATCATTTAATTCTAGCATTTACCTATGTCTAATCTTCCTAGGTCCTCTTCTAAATCGAAAATCTAGAACTAAAAGTCTATGTTGAGTGGTTACACTCTCATCTGACACTACTTTACAGTCGATACAACAACATCTATCTATCTTTCTCGTCAGAAAAAAGTCTATTTGATTTGTACTTGATCCGCTCCTAAAGGTGATAAGGTGAGACTCTTTTTTCCTAAACCAAGTGTTTTCTAAGATCAAGTCATAAGACAAGATCTAGAATCGAGCTACCTATTTCATTCCTTTGTCCAAAACCAAAACCTTCATGGATATTATCAAACCCACTACGACTAGTACCTACATGTCTATTGAGATCACTACCAATAAATAATTTCTCTCCACCAGGTATTCATTACACGATCTCGTCTAAATCTTTCCAGAATAGACGCTTACTAACGTCATCAAGACCTATCTGTGGTGCATAAGCACTAATAATATTAAGGATCTCCCCACCTAAAATAATCTTAACCAGTAAAACTCTATCACCTTTTCTCTTAATCTCAACTAAATTCTCAAGCAACCGTCTATCTCTGATTACGCCTACCCCATTACGATTTTTATCTCTACCCGTATACTAAAACTTATAATCCTAAGGCTCTATGACTCTACCTTTTTCACCTACCCACTTAGTTTCTTGCAAACACATAATACCAACTCTCCTCCTAATCATCACCTCCACTAATTTTTTTAATCTACCCGTAAGGGAAGTTATGTTCCAAAAAACTAGACGGATCCTATGAAACCCTTGCTTATTTGTCCTACACCCGGAGGCTGATGTAGCGCGCCGTTTCCGGACGACGACCTAGAAGCCCTTGCATATTCAACACTACACCCGAGATCCGATGTAGCATGTCGCTGAGTAGGGGACGCCCCAACGATATTCTTATTATGGTTCATATCATAGAATATGACAAAGTTTTACGTTAGCTGTCACAAGCCTACCACAACTCTCACCCTTTCTCATCCGGACTTGGGACTGGCAACGGTGTGTTTATAATAAAAAAATGAGGAGATGTATTATGATCATTTTGTAATTTTACGTTAAGAGTGGCGTTTTGATACTCTGAAAATCCATCGTATCAATCTATAATTTTGAAAGTTCATGGTACCATTTAGAAAAAAATGATTATAGTTTATGATAGCAAGTTGCAATTTAGCATAATAATAATAATAATAATAATGTTTTTTTTTCTTGCTACAGAAAACAATATATATCATAAGAATGGGGGTCCAACCTCTGTGATGATAGCAATATTGATAGTGTCCTGTATGGTTTCTCCCCCAAATAAAACCTTGAAAGTTAGTGGCCAGCGACAACTGATTCCAAAAAGATTCTCTCTATCATCACCAAGCAGCAACAGTGAAGAGTCCAAAATAGGAAGTAGACTTGCTCAAATGGGAATTAATCATCTAATGAAATCTGCCAAATTAAAAACAAGATAAGGTGGTGGAGATAGACCAAATGGTTTTCTTTTTGAGATATTAAGACAAAGAAAACATTCTTGTTGATCAAACTTGCAGCCTCTAATTTTGAAGAATATATTATTGCTAAGCTATTATTTCAATACTAAGATAAAATATATCGGACTTGAAGGCCTAACAACCATGCAGGGATACAAGGACATACTGATAGAAAATTTCATTTCCGGAAATTATTTATGATTATATCCGCATCCGCCAACAATCACTATATATGAATATGATAGCACCTATCCACTGTGTGTCCATATCATATTTTTAGTAAATGCATAAATCATAATAAGCAAAATAGTAATATTTTTCTTTAACGGAGATATTTTCATAATGGTTTACTAAATATTCACATGGTATGATATCAGAGTTATCCAGGTTCGATTTCCACATTAAAAATACCGTTGCGCAAATGCCCAGATTTCGGTTTAAAAAGCCTTCAACCTGCAGGGCGTGTTATGATATGAAAATAAATTCCTGAATCTCATCATAACTTAGAAATTGTGGTACAGTGGAAGAGACACTAAGGTAAAATTAAGCAACCAAGGTTCTAATCTTGCTGGATACATATTTAAAAGCAGATTAATTAAAAAGAAATACCGCAATAATATGAAATTACAACCCTCAACCCTCATTATAACTTGGGGATTTGTTGCCTTCACCTACCGTATCTATATTCGTATATTGACTATCACATACGACACCTATGTCCACATCCGCTTGGCATCCCATTTGTTTATATCTGTACCTTATCTATGTTCATATATTAATTACAACATACAACACTTATATCCGTTCCGTATCCAACCCGATTAACGTCCCTGCTGTCTAAGATAAGAGGATCCAAGATAAGAGGGTTAATTAAACTGTCTCATTGGGGGGTCAATTTTAAAGTACCTTTTGAGAAAAAGATACCCCTCCAAAACCATGAAAGGGATTGGCCAATAATAATTAACTGAAAAAGAAGCAAATAAAACAGCAAAAAATGAAAGAAATAGAGGGAGGGTACGTGCCGTGAGGGGTGTGGCAAATTTGGCGTTTTGGAATCGGTAGGCGCGATGGCTTTTCAGTTCTGCCACAAAACGTGAACTCTCTCACATGCATCTCTTTTGTACTTTGGTGTCCAAGAACCAAAACTATGAGCATTGCTAAAATTCACATGTTTTACGTATTCAAGATGCGATTTTGTGAACTGGGTCCTTCTCAAAATTCCACCTTTTCATCTACAACTTTTGTGAAAAGGTGAGTTTTTGAGTTATTTTTCCCCTTAAATTACATTTATTTTGCTCCAATATATAATTTTTACAGCTCAAGATATGATTTTGAGAAATGGGTAATGTAGATTTTCCTCTATTTTTTACAGCGTAAACTGTAATTTTGAGAATTTGGATCTAAAACAAGCTGTCATTTTTTCTCATACCTAACTCTTAACACCAGAAGCTTCTTCTTCTTTTTTTTTTAACTTGAGAGTTATAGTTCACCTAAACAATTTCAAAATTTTTTGATGTGGGCGTTTGGTTTTGATGTGGGCCTTAACAGAGGGAGATTTGGTGAGGATAACATTGACATTTTCGGTTTTGCACGGCTCCACCATCATTCTTTGCATTGATTGATATCTCTTTGGTCTCACAAACTCATTAGGCAATGGTGGAGCCTTTGAGAGTCATGCTTGTGAGCAGCTCTCCACTCTGAAAGCAACTGAGAGATATAACCACTGAGGTGCTCACATGGGTAGCATTCCTCTATTGATTGCAACCCATGTTTCATTTCTGTGATTCTCAGAGAAAAATAAGTTTGCAATGGGTTTTTTGTCCCTTGTTTGATGAACATTAGCAAGTGAGGGTGTCTATTTGTGTGCTTATACTTGCTATATATGATGCTTGCTATACTTTTTTCTTAGATACAGAAATTTCCTGTTTTGTAGATCTTTGATTTGGAATTGAGAAAGGTTGAAGATTTTATGTTACAAGATTTAGTTTTGGTGAAGTTATGGATCCCGAGATCGGAAATGGCGCAAAATTCCCAAAGGTATGATCCACTTGATGTGATTTATGAAATTTTAATGTTATGAACCAGTTAGGGGGAAAAGATTTGAGTTGGTGTATTGCATGATTTTGCAATTTATGCATCTGAATCAGATGACCTGTTCTGTGGAAAGTTGATTTAAATCTTCAAAGTTCAAATTTACAGGATGGTTTACATATTATTTTCAAATTTAAATATATTTTAGTTGGGGGGTTCACAAAGGAATAAAATTATATAGAATGTGTTATCATTTCATATTGGACATGCAAACTTGATGACAAACTGTTCTGGCAAATTAAAGAACTGGATAACAAACTGTGATGTTGTACAAAAAATTATACTTGTTTAATTTTCGATCTTTGTAATTGTTCTCTGCTAGACTTGAATTTTTTTGGTATCTTAGAGTAACCCAATTTTATTTAATTTTTTCCCAGAAGGAATCTTGGAAGACAATTTTGGTTCTAGCTTATCAGAGCCTCGGAGTAGTGTACGGTGACTTGAGCATTTCCCCATTATATGTCTACAAGAGCACATTTGCGGAAGATATAACTCATTCGGAAACCAATGAGGAAATATTTGGTGTGCTTTCATTTGTGTTCTGGAGTCTAACACTCGTTCCGCTCATCAAGTATGTCTTCATAGTTCTTAGAGCCAACGATAATGGCCAGGGTAAGAAATAAGCATCGATACATTTAAAGGTTAAATTGCAGGAAACCCCCTCACCTTTTCCCATACAGGCATACCTCAGATACCACCCTCTCTTATAAACAACCATTAGATTAACATCATATATCTAACACTTTTTACCGAGGGGTAATTTGGGTTTGCATAAACTGGGAAATTTGCATCTTTTGATAAGAGAAGATGGTATTTTGCTATACGAGAAGATGGCATTTTGATAAGTGAAGATGTTATTTTGCATAAGCTGGGAAATTTGCATCTTTTGATAAGCGCATTGGCATAAAACTTAAATATTGAAATTAATTAGATTCATAAATTTTAAATTGCTAATGATAATGCAGGTGGCACTTTCGCATTGTATTCATTGATCTGTAGGCATGCCAATGTCAGCCTTTTGCCGAACAAACAAGTATCTGATGAAGAACTTTCAACGTATAAGGTAGAATGCCCTGCAAAAACGAACGAAAAATCGAGAATTAAAATGATCCTCGAGAGGCACAAGAATTTGCATACGGCTTTGCTTCTAGTCGTCATGCTCGGTACTTGTATGGTGATTGGAGATGGTGTGCTCACTCCTGCCTTATCTGGTATCAATTCTTTTTGAATAGTCATCTTCTAATGCCCTTACTAATCTTTTCTTTCTCACAATTTAAATTTTTGTGCTTTGTGCAGTTTTCTCTGCGGTTTCAGGACTTGAGCTCTCCATGTCAAAAGAGCAACATGAATGTAAGCTTTCGAATCTCTGACATTAGCAAAGTCTATTAGTTGATCTGTAAGGACTATAGTAGCCTCTATATGCAATCCATTCGATCCAATACCCTTGTCATTTCTATATGTTTCTATATTGAAATCATTCAAATTTTGTAATCCTCTAATACCCTTTGTTCTTTTGTAGATGCGATCGTTCCTATCACTTGCTTCTTAATACTATGCTTGTTTGCGCTTCAACATTACGGCACTCATCGGGTGGGGTTCTTGTTTGCTCCAATCATCATCACTTGGCTATTATGTATGGCGACACTCGGCGTATACAATATTTACCACTGGAACCCACATGTTTATCAAGCGCTATCCCCATATTACATGTTCCAGTTCCTGAGGAAAACCAAAAAAGGCGGTTGGATGTCCTTGGGAGGAATTCTACTGTGCATGACAGGTATACTTATTAATAGCTGAAAAAATATACGCTCCTTTTCATATACTAAGAAGTTTTAGGGTAAATTTAACTAAATCTCATCCACCTTTTGAGGTTTTTGAGATAACCCTATTGAACTTTAAAAATGCTATAAAACCCCCATTGAAAGATATCTTTGTAAAAAAAATTTAGAAGGTATTTTTGTCAAATCACATTATTTTCCGTACATTTGGAGTCTGTTCAATCTATCCGTAAGATATTTTGGGGTTATTTAGTCCAATTGTGGTTTTCACGAGTTAATCAAATTAACGATTTCATACAATATTGGTATTTTTGTGGGATTTTATAGCATTTTAAAAGTTTAATGGGTTATCTCAAAAACCCCAAAAGGCGGATGAGATTTAGTGAAATTTACCCTAAGTCGTAACTAAATGGCATTATGATTTTTATATATGCTGACCTTTAAGGTATGTAGATTAAGATAGTTCCATATTGGAAAAACTATGAGAGATACATGAGTATAAGATATAAGATTGGACAAATCGCCATAAGGCTTGAGTGTTATTGGATGGAGCCCGTCTATGTTGAAAGCCCGTGTGTGCCTTCATATAAATAAGATACATAATCGTCCCCCTCGTTCACGCGTTTAAAAATTTAATACCGACGATTGATATGTTTGACTATCGTTGCAGGATCAGAGGCAATGTTTGCAGATCTCGGCCACTTTTCTAACATTGCAATTCAGGTTTGTCTTCTATATTCTTAGTATTTTCGTGTTTCAACAAAAATATAATTCTGTATCTTCATTAAATTAATAATTATAGGTTTTCATTTTAGAATTGATTTTTAGAAGAATCTATTTTTTTCAATAGTCCTGGATGCGCAAAAATAGATTAAATCATTATTCCTCTTTTGGTAATAATTTCATGTTTGCCAATCAACATGTTTGAAGTGCTTATATTCAATGAGAATTGATATACACTCGTTGCCTATTTTTAAGAGGGTGATTTTAGGAATTATAACTGCTGACCACAGACATTGAAACACCCCAAGAGTTTATGTTATAATACTAGGGCTTCTTTCTTTCTTTTCCGCCCTCAACTTATCAAGTTATGACCGATATCTTTTTTTTCTTTACGCATGCAGATTGCTTTCACTTCATTAGTTTATCCGGCATTGGTTTTAGGATACATGGGGCAAGCTGCTTACCTATCAAAACATCACAAGCTTTCAACAGTATACCAGATTGGCTACTATGCCACCGTTCCAGGTAACTTGCGCATCCTCGCTCCTGCTCTTGCTTTGTTTATCTAAAGGTTTGCTATATGTTAATGAGATGTCAGCTGCTTTTAGTTTAATGCAAATTAGCATTCATATTGTCCCTTGTTCTAGCTCGGACTAGATGTTGTTAGTCGCAGAAGGGCACGATCTTTCGCAAGAGGTGATGGTTCATCAGTTCAGCTAATTGTTACGATTGACTGTTTAACCTCGTATTACCACTTTCTTAACTAATGTTAGATCATATTTCTAAATTATTGGTCATGGAACTATGAACAAAAGAGAATATTATCATAATCCTAAATGACCTGGGCGCTGATTGTATCCTCCAAATTCTACTTGCCACACAACGATTAAAAAACCTGCACTTTGTTTCCTATTTTAACGGCCATTTACTTTTTCCGTCTCTGTAAAACACCCCTCAGTTAAAAATTTCGATTAAAACCCAATATTGAAACAATGAAAGAATAATGATAGAAGCCCATGGCTTCTTTTGGAATTAAATTTGAATTCAACAGAAAATTTGAAAGAAGAGTGGTTTCTTGCTATTCAGGCAAAGGTGACAGGTCTCTCCAATTTAGCCCTTTTCTTTTTACTAATTTAACATCAAATACCTAAGACTTCTTTTCCCCGATTTGTAGAAAGCGTGAGATGGCCCGTGCTTATCGTGGCCATACTAGCTGCTATAGTCGGAAGCCAGTCTATCATCAGCGGAACATTCTCGATCATAAACCAGAGCCAATCCCTTGGATGTTTCCCAAGGGTAAAGGTAGTACACACTTCGAAGAAGATACATGGCCAGATCTATATCCCAGAGATCAACTGGATGCTCATGGTTCTATGCTTAGCTGTCGCTGTCGGATTCAGAGATACTAAACATATGGGCAATGCATCAGGTACATAAAAATATATTATTGCAATTTATATTGAATCACACATCACTATATTGTTTAACATGCAGAATGCTCTTTGCAGGGTTAGCAGTTATATCGGTGATGCTGGTCACTACATGCCTCACTTCTCTAGTAATAATCCTCTGTTGGAACAAGCCCCTTCTCCTCGCCCTAACCTTCCTCGTCATCTTCGGCTCCATCGAGTTCTTTTACCTATCCGCCTCCCTCATCAAGTTCCGCGAGGGTGCATGGGTCCCGATCCTCCTCGCCTTCCTTCTCATGACCGTCATGTTCCTCTGGCACTACGCCACATTACAAAAATACGAATTTGACCTCCAAAACAAGGTCTCCCTTGACTGGCTCCTCGCCCTAGGAGAAAGCCTGGGGATCGCTCGTGTCCCCGGCATCGGCTTGGTGTACACCGATCTCATCTCGGGCGTCCCAGCCAACTTCTCTCACTTCATAACCAACCTTCCTGCATTCCACCGGGTGTTGGTCTTCGTCTGTGTGAAGTATGTTCCTGTGCCATTCGTCCCTGCTGAGGAGCGGTACCTCGTGGGCCGTGTGGGCCCGCCAGACCACCGCTCCTACCGTTGCATCGTCCGTTACGGGTACCGTCCAGAACCTCTTTACCCAAAAGCTTAAGTTACTGAAAATTTATATCATGCTAACCTAACACCTGACAGGTACCAAGACGTGCACCAAGACGTAAATTCATTTGAATCGGAACTTGTTGCTAGTCTCGTCGATTTTATAAGGCTGGAAGCGTCTTATAATGTGGAGGATGGGCTCAGGGTCGTTGCACGGACCACCAGTGGCGAGATAGAGGAAGCGGCGGCGAGCTCGAGCGAGATAGAACCTTTGGGGAGAGCGAAAAAGGTGAGGTTCTTTATAGAGGATGAGAGAAGCAATGGGATGGATCGTAGAGTGAGAGAAGAGTTACGAGAGCTTCAAGATGCGTGCGAGGCTGGCACCGCGTTTATATTGGGGAATTCACATGTGAGAACAAAGCCAGGCTCATCGATAATTAAGAGAGCGGCCATTGAAGTTGGGTACAATTTCTTGAAAAGAAATTGCCGGGGACCAGATGTGGCGCTTCGAGTTCCTCCTGCATCGCTTCTTGAAGTTGGTATGGTGTATGTGTTGTAGCAGAAAGAACCGGATTGTGTATCTGAACCTGAAATGGAAATTTCAGAAGTTTGTGTATACATGTATCTTGATATATTGAGGAAGCGGGGGCGGGTACGCCCGTTAGTATCTTTTTTGTATTGCATCTCAGAATGGTTGTATTATGGAGAGATTTATAATGGTATCTCCATTTTCTGAGTAACATATAGGCTTACTCTCTGAAACAATATTCTAATGTCAAGGCATCTTTTACTGATAATTTTCATTTTCATACTTTTTTCTAGTGAGTTTTCTACTGTTTCTCCTGAAGTTTCACTTTCAGCTGGAATTTGAATGATCTGTCTATTGTTACTATTTTTCACAGAATTTACAGGGAAAAAAAGAAAGAAATAAGGAAAACTTGTATTGTTTTGATTACTGTTAAAACGAATGACAAATCTTACACAGAATTTTATCTCATGAATGGCCAATCTATGCTTCATTTGCTTCACATAATTTACTAACTATAAGAGTAGCCGGTCATAAAATTTTCTCAGATGCGATCCTACTTTGATGGAATAAAAAAAGATCGATGCTTGGATCGCTCGACTCGAATTATATGGGAAAAGTGACTCTCCCTCATAAGTTGATGAACATCAACAAAAGATGAATTTAATTTGAAATGGTAGGTACTATCCAAAGCCTTTTCCATATATTTTCTTCAACTTTAAATGTAAATTTTTAACAATTGACGAGTATAGAAAATTCAAAGTTGTTTTTCTTGCTTTGTATCATTCCATCACTAAACAAATGAACGCAAGACCACTCAAATCCATTGGTTGCTTTGCTTCAACCTTATCACATCACCCCTTCCTTCACCTAGTTTCAATAGGCTCACAGCCATGCCACATCCCCAATTCTCTCACCGCAGAATCTTCAATTAGAATCCAAGGCCACACTCATATATAAGTAACATGTGCCCCTTAAAATTTACAACTTGTACCTTGTAAAGAACAAATTAGAAAAAAATGGGCATGAGAGCTCTCCCTCTATTTTCATCTCAAAACTGCTACTCTCCTTCTTTATCTCTCTACTCTTCCAACACTACAAATTTGAAGCCCAACAGAGTTGCTGCTATATTTGGAGGGGTTTGGGCAAAGGCAGAGAAGCAAACGAATGATGAGAAAGAGGAAGATGATGATGAGAAGAAGGAGAAGAAGAAGAGCAAGCAGTCTCTGTTTGGGAGCATAACAGAGGCCTTGGACTTCTCTCAGGTCAGATCCTCTCAAGATGCCGAGCTTCTTGACGAGGCGAGGGAGGCTACGCAATCGGGCGGCATGATGACCAGAGAACAGGTATAATTTTAATATCGAAAGTTTAAATATCGAGAAATCAGGGTATAGGGTATGGAGTCTTATTATTTAAATTGATGTGATATATCTCTCATGTTGGTATATATGGGGGTTTTGCAACATCTGCATCATTCTTTTTTTTCCATGTCGTGACAATTAATTGCGGAGTTATATTTATATATTCTTATGTTTTTTTTGTGAAGTATGGAGCACTAAGAAGGAAGATTGGTGGCACCTACAAAGATTTCTTCAAATCTTATGTTGATGGTAAGTAGTTCTAGCATATGATGATATGGTAATATACCTCTTCAAATTTGTCCTATTAAGCATTTTTGTTGGCATAAGGTCGTTACCATATAAGGATAAATTAGCTCAATAGAGAGAAGAATCAATGAAGTAAAAGTTCTACCTTGAATTAATTCTTCTGCCTCTTGCTATGAGTTTTACCTATGGTTAAATCCATGCATTAAAAGTGGGAAATATATATATGAGAATACTGGAGGAAAGATGCGATATGAGGGAATTTTCTTATATGGCGTCGAAAAAATACATCCTCCACGTTTTTATTCGACGATCAGCACTCATCATTTTAATCTTTATGATCTAAGATGTTGATACACCAAATTTCATTTAATTCCAATAGTTTTTCACCATTGATTTGGTGGGTGCAAAATTAATGGTTTACCGACAATAGAACATTTTAAGTTGCTAACTCAATGGTGAAAAATGGTGGAATCACATGAAATTTGGTGTATTCACATCGTACATGTTAAAGAAGATAATGATGGATGCCGATCGTCGAAAAAAGTCACGGAGGATATAGATTTTAGATGCCACTTGACGAAAAAGCCTCATATATAGGGTCTCTTTCCTCCCCTCCCTCCTCCTCCTCGTTCTCTCTCTTTATATATATATATATATAGAGAGAGAGAGAGAGAGAATAATGGAGGAAAGATGCCATAGGAGGGAATTTCCTCCTATGGCGTCGAAAAATTACAACATCCATCGTGTTTTCCGACGATCGGAACCCATCAACTTCATCGTTATTATCTAAGATGTGGGTACACCAAATTTCATGTGATTCTATAACTTTTTCACCGTTGAATTAGTGGGTTCAAAATTAACGGTTTACTGACAATAGAACTTTTTACATTGCTAAATCAACGGTGCAAAAGTTGTAGAATCACATGAAATTTGGTGTATCCACATCTTAGATGATAATGATGAAAATGATAGGTTCCGATCGTCGGAAAACACGATAAATATTGTAATTTTGCGACGCCATAGGAGGGATCTTTTCTCTATTATTCTCATATATATATATATATGAGAATAATGGAAGAAAGATGCCATATGAGGGAATTTCCTCCCATAGCGTCGAAAAAATACAATCTCCATCGTGTTTTCCAACGATCGGAACTCATCATCTTCATCGTTATCATCTAAGATATGGGTATACCAAATTTCATGCGATTCTACAACCTTTTCACCGTTGAATTAGTGGGTTCAAAATTAACGGTTTACCGACAATAGAACTTTTTACATTGCTAAATCAACTGTGAAAAAATTGTAGAATCACATGAAATTTGACGTACCCACATTTTAGATGATAATGATGAAGATGATGGATTCTGATCGTCGGAAAACACGATGGAGGATGTATTTTTTCGACGCCATAGCAGGAAATTCTCTCCTATGGCCTCTTTCCTCCATTATTCTCTCTCTATATATAATATATAATATGTAACACCCCTTCTCCCATGAAAGATAAATTAATAATCCAGAACATGAGAAAACATAATACAATCATATAGAGAAAAAAGAAAAAAAAGAGAGAAATCAATGAACTAAACATTGCTTTATAATAACTCAGATTAATCTTCAAAATATAACAACTAATGATATATACATTTTCTTTGAGAGATCCTATGTTATAAGATCGAATGTTCTTTGCAAAGGAAGCCACCTTTTTAATTTCACTGTATTAATTATTTATTCTAATGTTTTAAATGATAGTCGATGGTGAATATGTGGAAGAAGGATGGGTGGACAAAACCTGCAAGGTATGCAAGAAAGACACGAGGGGCGAGCCGAGGCAGGTTGACAACCTGGGACGATATGTACACGTCGCATGCGCAGAGAAATCCAAGTCCACCAACTTCTTCTCCAAGTTTTTCTCCTAATGCAACCATCCCCTTGTTATTTTTCTACAATTTTCCATACATAATGTAATCTTTAGCGAATCATAGAAGCTTGTTCTAAGATAGTACATATAAATATCAAAATTTCGGTAGCAGAAAAAATTAATCATGGTTTTCTTCCACCATTTGATATCATTTAAGAAGAATTTTATATTTGAAACACATGATTTCCTTCCACCAAACTATTTTGCATAATGTAAAGCTCACTTAACATAATGTTTCCTCTTGAAGCTACAATGGATCAAATGAAATGGTTTGAGCACTTCATCTTGCATGGATGAACCCTGCTCTAATCACATTGCTCCCGATCTTAAACCCGGCATCACTGTTAGCCCGACATTGTACTCCGTGGCAAAGTTCACCACACTCTCCATATACTCCTCTTCAAATTTGCTCTTTCTCTTACTATAAAATTGTTGGGGATCGCGGTGCAATGGAGAGCGACAACAAACAATCCTTACGGATCGTAAGATCTCTTTAAAACGAATAACAAAACTAGAAACTACGCAAAACCGAATAACACAAAAGATTAGAAGGAAAATGGAAAAACTTTATTAGAACTTAAGAAAAAGAAACACCTTACAGAAGATTACAATAACCACTCCTTATATATGATCTCCAACGAGATCTTCTTCTTTTACAAGTTCTTCATATGATCGTCTTGCCCCCTTATGCAGCCGCCTTTTCGTATCTCTTAAACTTTATGATAAAAACAATACCCTTAAACTTTAACCCTAAAATCCTATATATAGCACATACAATCTGAGTTAGAATAAGATCCCAAAATTTACAAAACTACCACATGAAAACTGATTTTTTGAGATAAATCTTGAACCGGAATTCGCACTTATCCCTTCGAAAGAAGTCTGATCCTATGAGGGGCAGACGTTTGCGTTCCCACTGCTCGAGAAGCAGAGCGTTGCCAGACGTCTGACCTTATAGGGTCAGACGTCTGCGCCCTTCAGTGCGTCTGGCCAGAGCGTTGGCAGACGTCTGAAGCTCATTGTTCAGACGTCTGCGAGTTCTCTGGATTTTTGGAATTTTTCCACACGTCTAAAGCTCATTACTCCAGACGTCTGGCCCCTCTCTGGACATTAGTCTCGTAGTCTTGATATACAAGACACCTTCACAACAATCTCCAGCTTGGCTTGTATATCCTTGTAGCCATCTTGAAAACTTGTTGCCCTCGTTTTGTTTCCTTTAGGGCTGCTTTAGTCATTCTCCATGTTTCCCCTGCTGGCACAGCTCCAATCTTGAAACTGCAAATTGTCAAAAAATTTCACCAGAACTGTGAAACTGGTAACTGCCACAGTTTTTCACCAGAACTGTGAAACTATTGCGACCCTCCTACCGAGATTTCCCTTCCTCACATTTGAGTATTTGAATAGAAGCCAAGGCTGTCTTGAACTTCTCCGTACGAATAACCTTCGTTAGCATATCCGCCGGATTCACTTTAATATAGATTTTTGATCAAATTGATCTTCTTTTCGGCCCACTCCTTTATCTTGTGATATTGTACGTCGATGTGCTTAGTTAGACTGTGGTATACCCGATTCTTCGCCAGATGAATGGTGTTTTGACTATCACAAAGTAACGGAACCGACCCCTTATCGAATCTGAACTCGCCAACTAGACCTTTTAATCACAAGTCTTCCTTCGATGCTTCCACTGCTGCCATGTATTCTTCCTCCGTCATTGATAGCGCCATGGTATACTGAAGTGTCGGTTTCCAACTTATTGGAGATTATGCAACTGTATATACATAGCCCGTAGTTAATATTCTTTTGTCCAAGTCATCAGTGTAATCTACATCTACGCATCCTTGCAACTGGCTCGATTTATCTTCTAACGCGTGAAAAAATAAAATGAGATCTTTAGATCCTTTTAGATACCGAAATATCCACTTTACAGCATCCCAATGGAGCGTTCCTGGATTTGACATGTACCAGCAAACCAGACTTACCGCATAAAATATGTCTGGATGTGTTCATACCATTACGTACATAAGCGATCCAACCGCACTAGCATATGGTACTCGAGACATCTTTTCCTTCTCCACCGCTAATTTCAGACACTCCTTGGAGGATAGCTTGAAATGACCAACGATAGAGGTACTCACTTGTGTTGAGTCTTTCATCTTGAATCTCTCTAATACCTTCTCAATATAGTTTCTTTAGGATAGCCATGCTGGGTTATGGGAGCGCCCCGGCCATCAAACCGTGGCCAAATACGGAACAAAATTTTCTAAAACCCGGCGCTACCATTACCCGATGCCCAAGATCGAAACCATTAACCTTAAAACTAGCAATGAGATAGGAATGATTATACCTAATGAACCAAGTCCTTCGGGTCTTCAATCATTTCCAAGCTCCTAGGAATGTTGCGAATCGACTTTAGTCTCCGGTCTTCCTCCATCTCCGATAATCCACCCGAGGGATGTAATTCCGGCTCTAGCTCCACAACAAGATGCAAATGGAGCAACTAGGGTCTCTAGAATGCTACCCTAGAGAGCCTAGGATGTAGTGTGTATGATATTAGTGTTAGCTATCTCAAAACAAAGAAGGTGGTAGCAACTCAAGAAAACTAGAAGAGGTGAAGCTAATGGTGAAGGAGGAGCTCAAGCTCAAGTGGAAAAATCAACCATGCATCTAAATGAGCTCTCTCATGAAAGAGAAAATATCATGCTTGATTTTGTTAAAACCATTTTTCCATTTTTAAAATCCCACCATGCTTGAATAGTGAACATAAATGAATTAACAATTCATTTGTATGCACTATTGCAAGCATGGTTCTTGATCGCACGCTTTTGGCGTGTCGGAGTTCAAAGTTGTAAAGTTATAACCGCGATCAGGACGGTGTCGCTATGCAGCTAGCCGGTTGAGCAAGGGTCGATCCACAGGGAGATGGTTGTATGTCCGTTCGAGTTTTAGACGAGTCAATAAAGAATGTGTATCTGTTTGTTCAAATCTAACCTATGTGTTTTATGTGCAAGTATAAAGTTGTTAAGAAAAAGATACGAAAGTGTAAGCTAAGGAAATCCACACTCAAAACCTTTGAGCCAAGTCTTGACCAATTGAAGCTAGAGCAATCGGCAACAACGTGGATTAGGGGATTTAAGCACGGTATTCATGGAATCCGGCTTATTTACCCTTGTCCTTCCGTTCTTTTCTCTTGCTTTCGCCTCCGGCCAAACCGAACGCAACCGGTTGCGGTTAGGAATCACCGTTACCTTGGTAGGGTAGGGTGCCTAACGGAGCACTTGCGTAACGTTTGGATGGAGTTCAAAGGAAAATAACAGGAAAAGGAAATGAGGAATGAAACCTTAACTTACAATGTTGTATTTATTCTTAACAACAACATATTACAACCATTCACAAAACGAACAAAAAAGAGCAAAAGAAAAGATAAACAAAGAAAAGAAAAGATTACAAGCAAGTAATTAAAAGTAAGAAAGAAATAAGCAAGAAAGAGAACTAGAAACCATGGAACAAGTTACACACCATGGGTTTAATAACCCAAACTTAAACTTGCAAGCTCAATTAAGAGGTTGCAAGATCAAGAGAGAGCTAAAAACCCAAGGCAAAATGAAGCACAAAAGAGACTTTATTCCTTCCAAAATGATACAACCCTTGAGATCAAATACCAACCCTTAAACCTTCAAGCTCAATGAAGAGGTTGAAAGATCAAGAGAAAGCAAGGTTCTCAAGGGGAAGCTAAGCAAAAGAATGATACAAAATAATGCTCATCTTCATTTAATATCCACTCAAAAGCTCTCACAACAATTTAATGGAGGAAAGATGAAGAAGAAGAAGTTAAACCAAAAACTAACAAAAAGAGGGCATGAAAAGAACACCCATGGCTTGGCATGTTCTGGGCTATTTATAGGCAGGAAACAGAGAACCTAGGGCAACATTCTGAACCTAAATAGAGTTACCAAAATACCCCTGAAAAATAACCAATTGCGGAGCCCACATGGCCGCGGATCCGCGGCCTAAGCATGCTTATGCCGCGGAACCGCGTCCATAAAGAGGGGTTGGCCCTTCAATTTGGGTGAGTTTCCCTGGTTTTCTGTACTCTTCAGTGTGGTATATGTTGTTTCTCAGAATCTCTTCATGATATTTCCAGAATTTCAGCAGATCAAAAGGTGATGTGATGTGGATGTTTTGCCATGATTTTTCTTGAGCTCCGCGTAGATATGTTGGATCTTGTGTTGACATTGAGCTTTGCGCATGAAAATGACATCGATTTTTCATTTTGTCCCTTAAACTGGTGTACGGCAACATACGGATAGAGAGCGGAGACCCGTGTTTTATCTGTGGTTGGCAGTAATCCGGAATTTGTCGTGCTTTTCCATGAATTTCACTGTTTAGAGCTGAGAACCAGTATCCTACATTTAAGTAGCAAACACGGCTCAAGAGTACCTACCGATAAACAAACGAGCGTAAAAATGGGCGGTATAAAATGCAATATTCTGGTATGAACAAATACCCTCAAACTTAACTTTTGCTCATCCCGAGCAAAACCAATTTATTCACAAAAAGTCCTAACCGCAGTTTCGCAGGGAACACGATTGCACTGAGCTCGTGCAACAAGCCGTTAAACCTCTAGGTGTCCCTAGTAGGAGGAGTGTTGTCTCCTGAGGGTTTTCAGCGGATTACACCCACAAAATCCCGTCAAGCTAGTGTCATAAGTTAACATCGATTCTACTCCTACAGTTTAGTATCTACGTTAGAAACTCTATCATCCTAACTTAGAAATATCCAACCCTAATGCTTCACACCTCCTTTCTATTTAACCTCAGATCTTATACGTTCCAAAAAAGTTTATAAAGATGTTGGTATCTCCTGAGTTTTCCTTCTTTAAGCGTGGTCTCAAATCAGGGATTTCTATCAACTTTACAGAAAACATAAGTCTTATTCTTCATTTCTCTCTTTCCTCCAAACATCGATTGTATACCCTACGTGTGTAAATTTTTCACCCCTACACTTAAGAATTCAATTCAAGCTATAGTATCCTTGCCCTAATACCTAATACTACTTCTTTTCATTAATGATGGACGGTGTTGCTCACACACCTTTCATGCGGCTATTAATGCTTCTTGAGGCACCAACAGTCGATTGCTGAATGTATAAGCTTAAAGCGTAAATAACAGTTTCCAGGTCTTGACTTTATTTATTTTTATTTTTCTTTTCTTTTTCTTTTTCAAGACCGGATATATTCTTCAATATGCTCTTTTGGTGTTTAGCTTTCAATACCGTTTTTTCTTTCATACTAGGTTTTCAGGCAAGAGTATTTCTAGGTATCCTCTACTATCCCAAGTTTCAAGGTGCGTGTAAGTGCAGTTTTTTGGGTATATAATTTCTGAATTTGAACTCAAGAATAGAAACTATTTTTCAGACTTATCCTTCAGTAAAGTTTCAATACTTTCCCATCATCTTGACTTACTCAAGAACTGAACTCAAGATTACCTATTTCTAAAAAAAACAAACTATAAGGACGTATACTTACCAAGGTTAAGCAGAATGAGGGTTATTTTTAGGGTTTTCAATTCCTAAGCCTAGAATTTAGTTGTTTCTAATGTATCAACTAAACTTTCGGAATAAAAATCTAAGCTACCATATTAGCTAACTTGACGACAAAGTTTTTATATTTTTGGAATTTTTTTTATTTTTGTGGGTTTCTATATAAGAATGCAAATGCAGAATATACAAATGAATGCGAAGGAAGAAAGCTTACCGAGCACACCCCCAAACTTAAACTTGACAGTGCCCTCACTGTCAGGCTACAACCAAGAGGGTCAAAATTGTCGGCGCTCTCCAAAAGAAAATTCTATAGAAAATAAAATAAAGGAAAATATTTATACAAAAAGGTTTCCCCAAACTTAAGTAAAACAGTATTTTCACTGTTAAGCATTGAAGTTCAGGATTAGGGGGGAAAGAGAACAGTATTAAGCTATACAAGGCCTTACAAAGGCCAAAAGTAAGTACCAACCATTCAAAGATTTTATCTCTATAATGTACAGGTTGGTGGAAGAAGGCGTAGAGAAAAGAGATGGAGAATACGCGAGACCGTATGGAGATAGAAGTGGTATACGGTCTCGGTATATAAGAAGAAGAATGGCGGAAGGGAGAAAGAAGTGGAATACGAACTCGAGGGTGAAAATGGAGTGAATAGATTAGCACAATATGTGATGAATGATGTGTAAAAAGTGATTGTGCTAATCTATCAACCCGTCGAGAAATGGGGTCAAATCCCTCAAGATTCGTGAGAAACCATGGGTAAGCCGAACTCAGTAAACCAGACACAGGAAGTGAAAATGATACGGTGTCTTGCCAGGTCGGAACGATGGAAAGGATGGAGGTAGGTGATTGAGGAAGATTATCGGTTAAAGGTTCATGAGGGTGTACACAGTCAATGAAAGGGATATGATGAATTGGAAAATCCGACTCATCAACAAGAACTGTTTCATCCTCAAAAATATCCTCAAAATTCTCCTCAAAGTTAAGCACATCCATGCATTTATCCTCAAAATCCATACGCATAAGGGGTTCGGGAAAAACATTTAATGACTCGGGATGATGAATTGAAGAGAAAAACTCAGCCAAATGAATGGGTTCATCATCCAAAATATTCCCAGCGTCAATATCCTCAATCAAGTGAAAATCAATATTCTCAGACACCTCATCAAAAGCATGGATTTCAATCGATTCTGGTTCTAAGATGGAGGTGTAGAGGTCAAAAGGATTGGGTGTGGTTTCACTCAAAAGGGACCCTTCACAATCGGGCAAATCAAATACTACAAAGTCACACAACTCATTATCTGTTCTATCTTTAATCAATGAATCGTTTGGAACACTAGATAGACATTCAAAATCGGAGTTGTGGGTTTCAATTTACAATGGGTAGGTTTGATTTGGAAGGGTGTATATCTCACTCTCTCTACTTAAATTCTTAACCTGTCCTACCGCCTCTTCATACATTGGCAAATTTGGAGCTAGTTGAAAACTAGCTACCGGGTCACTAGGTTGTATGAGGGCGGCCATGGACGCATTCAAATCCATTATCTGTTGGTATGACGCTACCCTAAAGTCTTCCAAAGACTGTTTCAGACTAGACATAGGTTGTGAAGGGGTTTCAGTAAAAGATTCAAAGTTGTTTGGATACTGAAAACTCCCAAATGGCGGTTCAGAAGCAATGTCTAGGGAAGGTGCAAAAGTCGGGTAGGACCGGTAGGAATTGAATGGCTGGACAGGAGCAGGATCAACATTTGGATAAGAAGGTGAATGGAATTGTTGATCCGAAGAATCTGTAGTGGTGAAAGGAGTGAAAGATCGGCTACATGATTGTTCAATATGTTCAGCGACGGACAAAGGACGACTTGCAAAAGGGGTATCAACATAAGAGAGTAGGGGAGGTTGAAAAGGTTGATACAAAGTGGATTGCGGAGGGCAAGTGTTTGTCCTAGACGCGTCTATCCGATCTTTCAAAGAGATTTTGGGCATGGAGGGATCGTTCGACGTTCGGCCAAAGAAAGAACCGTAAGAAGTAATGTCTGGTTGTGGGTACCAAAGTTCGGCAAGAGTTTTGCGAGGTGGGGTACCCATGATATGAAGAGAGAAAGAAAGAAAGGCAGAGAAAAGGAGGGGAAAAAGAATGTGGATTTTTTTTTATTTTTATAAAAAAAAATATTTGTTTTTGGAGTTTTGAAAATTGTTTGTTTAAAAGAATACGGAATTATGGGACTAAAATTTACAAGCACAATCACAATCACAATATGCACAAACACACCTAGAGCTAGGGTCACTTAGGTCAGCTAGACAGCTCCTAACTGTTCCAAAGGGCTAGAAATAGGACCTCAAACCGCCTCTTCTCCGCCAATTGCGGCCAGGTAAGTGCCAGGTAAGTGGGAGGCTCCCCACTACGTAAGTAGTGGTCCTAATTAAGTAACCACTTGCCTTAGACACACTTGCCTAGACACCGCAAAGTCAGGATAGGATAAACGGCCGATGCCTACAACCAGTCCTCTGTCCTATTGAGCGCGACGTCCTTAGGGCTGAGTCTAGTATTTTTTATTAGCTCAAGGTAATGCGTATGCAATTAGTGATTTGTGGGGTCTTAGGAAGGGTGATGAAATCCCCACCCAATTTGAAGTGGTGTTCAAGCCCCTTAATGTCCGTATTAGTATATTCAAAGCGGTAAACAAACAAAATCTAAAACAACAAAAAATTATTTTGCGGCGGCGCAATTTTGTGTAAAGAAACCTGCAGAAAATACAGTATAGTGGAATTCAGAGAGGGGACTAGAGGAAAGAGAAGAGGTGTAGAAAAAATTGGGCTCAGAAGCCACAACTGGACCGCGGAACCGCCGCCGTATCCCCTCTTTGACCGTGGTTCCGCGGTCAAACAGTGGTATTGGGGCCTGAAACTTTGGTCAATACACGTGCCCTTCTCTGTACACCCTAATAAAAACCTCTGTTTCTTGATTGGATTACTGTACTTACTCCAGATTAGCCTGCACACTTGCACAAAAAAATTATCAAAAATAACAAAAAGATTTTATTTTATATATATATACAAAAAGAATATTAACCCGAATAACAAGAAAGAAAATACGTTACCGTCTCCCCGGCAATGGCGCCATTTGATCGCATGCTTTTGGCGTGTCGGAGTTCAAAGTTCTAAAGTTATAACCGCGATCAGGACGGTGTCGCTATGCAGCTAGCCGGTTGAGCACGGGTCGATCCACAGGGAGATGGTTGTATGTCCGTTCGAGTTTTAGACGAGTCAATAAAGAATGTGTATATGTTTGTTCAAATCTAACCTATGTATTTTATATGCAAGTATAAAGTTGTTAAGAAAAAGATACGAAAGTGTAAGCTAAGGAAATCCATACTCAAAACCTTTGAGCCGAGTCTTGACCAATTGAAACTAGAGCAATCGGCAACAACGTGGATTAGGGGATTTAAGCACGGTATTCGTGGAATCCGGCTTATTTACCCTTGTCCTTCCGTTCTTGTCTCTTTCTTTTGCCTCCGGCCAAACCGAACGCAACCGGTCGCGGTTAGGAATCACCGTTACCTTGGTAGGGTAGGGTGCCTAACGGAGCGCTTGCGTAACGTTTGGGCGGAGTTCAAAGGAAAATAACGGGAAAAGAAAATGAAGAATGAAACCTTAACTTACAATGTTGTATTTATTCTTAACAACAACATATTACAACCATTCACAAAACGAACAAAAAAGAGCAAAAGAAAAGATAAACAAAGAAAAGAAAAGATTACAAGCAAGTAATTAAAAGTAAGAAAGAAATAAACAAGAAAGAGAACTAGAAACCATGGAACAAGTTACACACTATGGGTTTAATAACCCAAACTTAAACTTGCAAGCTCAATTAAGAGGTTGCAAGATCAAGAGAGAGCTAAAAACCCAAGGCAAAATGAAGCACAAAAGAGACTTTATTCCTTCCAAAATGATACAACCCTTGAGATCAAATACCAACCCTTAAACCTTCAAGCTCAATGAAGAGGTTGAAAGATCAAGAGAAAGGAAGGATCTCAAGGGGAAGCTAAGCAAAAGAATGATACAAAATAACCCTCATCTTCATTTAACATCCACTCAAAAGCTCTCACAACAATTTAATGGAGGAAAGATGAAGAAGAAGAAGAAGTTAAACCAAAAACTAACAAAAAGAGGGCATGAAAAGTACACCTATGGCTTGGCAAGTTCTGGGCTATTTATAGGCAGGAAACAGAGAACCTAGGGAAACATTCTGAACCCAAATAGAGTTACCAAAATACCCCTGAAAAATAACCAATTGCGGAGCCCACATGGCCGCGTATCCGTGGCCTAAGCATGCTTATGCCGCGGAACCGCGGCCATAAAGAGGGGTTGGCCCTTCAATTTGGGTGAGTTTCCCTGGTTTTCTGTACTCTTCAGTGTGGTATATGTTGTTTCTCAGAATCTCTTCACGATATTTCCAGAATTTCAGCAGATCAAAAGGTGATGTGATGTGGATCTTTTGCCATGATTTTTCTTGAGCTCCGCGTAGATATGTTGGATCTTGTGTTGACATTGAGCTTTGTGCATGAAAATGACATTGATTTGCCATTTTGTCCCTTAAACTGGTGTGCGGCAACATACGGATAGAGAGCGGAGACCTGTGTTTTATCTGTGGTTGGCAGTAATCCGGAATTTGTCGTGCTTTTCCATGAATTTCACTGTTTAGAGCTGAGAACCAGTATCCTGCATTTAACTAGCAAACACGGCTCAAGAGTACCTACCGATAAACAAACGAGCGTAAGAATGGGCGGTATAAAATGCAATATTCTGGTATGAACAGTTCTCACCATACCTCCATATTTAATTTCCACCTCATTATCCATTTTATGAAAATGGTCAATCCAAAATGAGGTGGCACCTTCTAGAATGTTATCCGGTAAAAAATACGGATTACATTCTTCAGTATATACATACCTGCATTCGTACCGAAATACGAATACCCAAATAGATAGAATAACACAAGGAATATAATATTAGAATATACGTACCGAAATACATATACGCAAATTATTAAATCAATGCTTGATTTAATAATCCGGCTCAAAACCCGAGCCGGCTAGTATTATCAACTGTCCAATCGAAAGTCCGAGTACAATGTACATCAATCGATTGGAACCCTGCACGTATCCAATACGGCTACTACATCATTTCGCCAGTACCAGGGAAACCCTCTGTGTAGGACTTTAAAGACTCGTCAATACTCCGGCAGTGGGTTTAACCACAAGCACGTCAGCGGCACTAGCTGTACGTAACGGCTACCCAGGTATTGAGCGAAAGGAAGGCCGACGAGCAAACTCATCCAAAACCCCTACTGAGCCTGACAGTGACAATATCCGTACAGTCCGGTCTGTTCGTCTAAGAGTATCGCATATCGAGTCTAGGGGGTAGATAAAGTCAGACCCCTAACAACGCGACATTTAGTGTCGGCATGAAACCCATCACCACCTAAGAAACTATCGATCCTGGATCGGTAATTCTCGTCCACCGTGGCCACGGATTTTTGGTGATGGCCATCCGTACACAACGCGACATCAACCCCCAATACTGGGAGAGACGAATCCCAAACGATCCGATCACTGCCTCCATGTGGCTCGGGACTGTACCCAACTAAAACCTGTTTTCATGACTCCTTTGAGCCGTGGTAGGGTAGTAATCAAAGCACAGTGGGAACTCACACGAGACAAATGACGATCTCAGGTTGACAGACTAACCTGTACACATGTCACCTGGGAATTGCTATCTGACAATAGGTATAATACCAACTAGCATGTTCCTGGCGAGTCCGTCCAGTGTACTCATAACCCAATGAGCACATGTATACTATCTTAGGTGAACAAACTAACACCAATGGCTTGTGAGACTTGGCCACCGCCCTTCGTCGGGGTCTCGATCAGTATACACTAGTCTACACTTGAGTATTAATGCCCAGTCTCGATACTCCCACGACTAGGGACATTTAAGGATATGCTTATAAACCCACAGCTCCCACGTATATGATCGCCATCATAATGCTGGTAGTCAAGCAAGAATCCTATGGGCTCTATGAACATGTACATGATGATAAAGACAAACCATATAGCATACTATACTGTTTTATCGGTATAGGTCCTCACTCAATCATCATAATCATATGTCCGCGACTATTATAATTGCCTTGAGGGCACTATAGCCAACAATCTCCCACTTGCACTTAAGGCCAATTATTGCGATGTCGCATACTCCCAACCCGAGTGATACCGAACACCCAACTTCTCTACCAATCAGTTTCGCAAAGCCCGTCTGCGAAACTATTGCGTTCGAGAAATAGCCTCAGTGAATGGATCTGCTCCAATGTTTCTTTCTGCATCTCTCTATATCTCAGCTTTGCAGAGAGAGCTATCTCCCGAAATGAGCAATATCTGTCTTAGAATTTTTCAGGATATTTGATGGGACCCAGTTCACAAATAAACTCCAAATCCAGCAAACTTCTTAGACTGTATCGTCCACTGAATTTAATTAGTATCCTGCGCCATGCCTTTCCTCAGTATCCGCTTGGACCACCTGTCCAACATACTGTCCCTCAAAAGAGAGAAAACTATAACTCTGACAGTCACTCTGTCATCCAGGTCATCTTGGAAGCCTAAAATGATAATCGTCTCCCGAAGGAGGCTGCCGTAATCATTTCCCAAGAACATCCATTTATGTTAAATAATTGCTTCCCAATGTTTCTCCAGGATTGGATTAATATATGTTTATTGTATCTAGTGCAAAAACAACATCTGGTGTGGTACTTGACATTTCATGATTAACTCAATTGCCTAAGTAAGTGATATGCTAATCATGCAGACCCCTCTCCCCTTTAGTCTATAAGACATCTTTAGAGAGGGTGACTCCATCACCTGCAGGTACATCACCATGCCAGGAGTCGTCCATTCTAAAATACCTTTAGAATAATTTCAAAATATCCAAATTAGGATACTTCCTAAATCTAGATCTAAAACCATAGATCTAGTAACCAGAAATCCCGATATTATATCTATATCTTATGTGGAGAAATAACTTTGTGACAACCATAGTATAACCGATCGTAGTACATGAACATCTCTTCCTATCAAGTGCATGTCATCCCAATACTTGGACATCACTCTCTACTACCTTGTTACCAGATCCATCTCCTATTCTGATAAGGTCAAGACCTATGACTGTCACATCAAAAATAGATGATCTATTTCCGCTATATCTGCTTTACTCCATAAATAGACATAAGCCACTTGACCACTATACTTCTGCTGCTCCCACTGACTACAACAACCCTTTGGCAGAGTCATATATACGTGCACTTCCAAAGCTAATTTAGAACGACGCTATACTCATCCTCCTGCCAGGTCTTATAGTCTAAAACAGCAGCAATGGCAAGTCTGAGTAAACAAGAACCTCCCTGTCACCGTCTCTGAGAAGACCGAAGTACCTCTCGGGTGCCTGAGGTTACCCACCAAATCTGCGGAGTGGCTAATGGAACGTCGAAACCAATTGAATCCTCAGGTTCTATTAAATCTTTAGTGATCGTTTGTGGTTCTGGAATCACTTCCAGTTCTACCATACTCCCACTTCTGTTTTTCTGGAAAAATCCATTTTACTAAAACTGTGGCGAGTTAAGAACAATATAAATATTGATCTTCCTGATGGTAGAAAGTTAACCCTCGTCAAAGCCCGGGATAACCCACAAACAGCCATTTCTGAAATGTGCCTTGAGTTTATCCGGATTCTGGTTTTAAGAATCAGCCGGACAACTCCCTATACCTTAACATCGTTAAGATATAAATTGATTCTATATATATCCAATATAGAAACAAAAGCACTAATTTAATTGGAACCGGGTTCAAAATCATGCAGCTGTCTCCAGTGCATACCAAATGGAAAAAGGCCAGTCAGCATTACTCAACTAGGAGTGCATCCATATAAGAGAAGAAAGTTCTCAAAACCATCACTATCATCGGAATACCTAGCACGAGTATCTACATCTTCGACTATCTCGAAGAATCCTGATACTTTCAACAAATGGTTCTCTACTTTATTCTTATACTTATAGCTTCTCAAAATCTGAACCTTGTATTTCAACGAAATACTTATCTAGAACAAGAGAAGTTATGAATAAACAAAATATAGTACGAGTACCAACCCTATTGTCCTAATGGACACTGGACAACATACAATACTTTGTATAAGTCCCCTGAGTTCAATAACTCAAACCCTGTGCGCCGTAGGTTGAAAAACTGTACTATGGTTAAGAAGAATTACACCGCTATTGAATGCACCTTACCTAATCATCAACCGATACAGGTAAATGTCATAGACATAATTTCAAAAAGTTATATCTCACTTTATAAAATAAACGTAAAGATATATCAGTTTGAAATTGGTGCATAACGACGGATATTCAAAACCAAATATTTGCCGTCCGGCAAAATCCAGATGATTTCCTTAAATATCACCAATTACAACGAATTCCGATATAATGAGGATCTAATCACCCAATTCCCAATATCTTACTCCCACTCACCATCTGTAATAACATACAGATGTGAGAAACTGATCTGGTAAATACATACCCTGGAGTCAGATTCCAATTGGGAAAACAATTTTCAATTAATATCGCACAGTGAAACTGAAACATGAAAATGTTTTAAAAGGGGTAACCTGGTATTCCTAGTAATGCCTCATCCATTATCTTGATTCATGACAGTAACCATATACTTATCTGCCTTCACTCTAATCCCTTTATTATGTCTTTACTTATTACCTTCTGTACACCATCTTTAGGCTAATTGGGTTTCTTCCTTCCCTACCTTTCGGCACCAGCCTAAGGTTTGGAAGAAGACTATCCAATAAGCGCAATAGGTGTACTCTCCTAATCTTAGGAGCCCTCGCAACCTGAGAGAAGGTAATGGGAAAAGACATATGAATACTCCTATTCTATTTCTCCTGAACCGGAAACCATCCTCGAATCTGGAACGAATTCTTTCGAGTTCGTATGTAACTATACGATGGCATATCCAATGGAAGTGGATATCGGTAGTGATACGGAGTGCTCTGGAGAAATCCAAAGTGGATGTGGGAGTGGCAGGGGTATACACGGTTTTGTCGTGAACGATGGTGGTCGCAATTTTCTTTGCCCTTAATCTAATCCCTTTACATGTCTTTACTTATTACCTTCTGTACACCACAGTTAGGCTTAATTGGTTTTCTTCCTTCCCTACCAATCGGCACCTGCCTATGGTTTGGAAGAAGACTATTCAATAAGCTCAATAGGTATACTCTCTCCTAATCCTAGGAGCCCTCACAACCTGAGAGAAGGTAAAGGGAAAAGACAACCGAATAATCCTATTCAATCTCTCCAGAACCAGAATCCATCCTCGAATCTGGAACAAGTTCTTTCGAGTTCGTATGTAACTATACGATGGATTTATTCAATGGAAGTGGATGTTCGTAGTGATACGGGGTGTTCTGGAGAAATGCAAAGGTGATATAGAAGTGGCAATGATGTATGCGACACCGTGACATTCCAAAAGTCAAAGTGTTTTAAGAAGGTTCGGGTAACTTGGTTCATGAGTTTTAGTCAAGGGTCGGGTCATAGTCGCAGCCAGAGAGAGAGAGAGAGAGAGAGGAGAAAAGAAACCCTCAACGTGCACTCTAACCTAGATCAGAACGGTCAATCACTTTATCTAATCTGGATGGCTTCCACTGTTTCCTCGAATTCTCCTCCAAACCCAAAAGGAGAATTTGTCGGAATCACCCAAGGAGTAATCCTAATCATCAGTGGGAATCGGGATCCAACCCTCATCGCATGATAACTTGATGGAAGCCACTCAAGTCACCACACTCCAGAAGGTATGCGCATGCCTGGTAAGTTTCCTGTATGTTTGAAACTCCCGATGTGTGTTTTTACCCCAAGCGATTTATGACCTTGACAGAGGTCAACATATCATAATTCTCAAGTCAATTTCAACCCGTCATTGTCCTGGATTAACTTAGACCTACCCGCACGAGCCCTTGACAGAGGTCAACATGACCGTGCGACTGTCCTAAATAATCGCATATCTATGCAACAAACAAGAATTACCCAGCTAACAAGCACTATGCCTTGACGGAGGTCAACATACACATTATGAATACTAAGTAATACCTGTAAGAAATGACGGAGGGATACGACTGGTTTTTGGCGAAAAACCTTTAAGGCAATGAACTTGATATCGTTGAAGGAATCCAAGTGGTTTTGCAAATATATAGTGGCGAATACTTTTGCTAAAGAGGTCACTCCCGGTGAAAGGATCTCGGCTCTTTACTCATCGAATGAGGTGCAGAATATTCCAAACTGAATACCACGATGCAAAGCAAAAGGAAATGAGTATAGTGAAGTTATTACGTTGACGCAAACTTTTGCTCAAGGGGTCACTCCCGATGAAGGGATCTCGGCCCTTGCCTCGTCGAACGAGGCGCTGGATATTCATAACCGAATACCACTGTGCAAAGAAAAAGTGAACGTCTGTAATGTCAGTTTTTAAAAACTTGGTTCAAACAACATCATATATAGGTTTGTTTTATCCTTGTATTGATCAAAATCAACGCAGTCCCATCAATTAATCACACCAGAAAAGAACGAAAATAAAATGTACGTATATGCTATCTGCATTCGCCACTGGGTCCCGTCATCACCCGTTATGTTACTTAACTGACGACAGAGCGGGGAATGGACTAGCGCGGGAGCAAAACATATACAACATCTACTAGTATATATATAAATATATATAACAATCGTCCTAGGCATGATATAAAGCAATATCACAGAAGCATCATAGAAGCAACACAGAATGGTGGATAATCCTGGAGCCCCGGGTTTCACTTTAGCCGCAAATGAGACCCGACGTTCCCTGTCGTGTGGATAACCTGTGTAATGAAAACCTAGACCCTTACGAGCGCGGCAAGTTACCCGCCAAAACTAGAAACGAGGCAACCCCCTTCAACAACGTGAATGGGCCACCCAGCACTTCACGGAATCCGGTAACTTAGTCACCCCTCCGTGGGTCAACCTATACCCCCTACGAGTGCGGCGAATAGCCCGCCAATTCTAGAGTAAGGTCCCCTCCGTTTCAACGCCATGAGATGCGGACCCGTTGCTCTCTAGAACCCGGCTATTCGTGCACTCCACCACGGGGTAATCCTAGTACAGAAAAGAAAATAATATACAAGGGTGACATCGACCTCAACCCGGTCATGCCCCAAAAGAATAATATACAAACAGGCAGTGACGGCAGTCCACATGTCGGACGCTCGCCCCGCAATATCAAAAGTACAAATGAAACTAAACGTACTAACATTGCACCCAAGTTATCCACCACGACGATCCAACCAACATCACAGCACAACACAGAACATCAACGTGAATGTCACGTTTACAAACTCGTCTAAAGGAAAATATAGCAGTTAGACGGGTTTACCGATCAAATGACATTCACGGTCGCAGATAGAAATACAAGTACTGATAATCACACACTTAAAATTTTGATCGACTAAAC
The DNA here is from genome assembly GCA_030015575.1 of Agapanthus africanus. Taxonomy (NCBI): domain Eukaryota; kingdom Viridiplantae; phylum Streptophyta; class Magnoliopsida; order Asparagales; family Amaryllidaceae; genus Agapanthus; species Agapanthus africanus. The sequence continues at coordinate 188,049,393 of CM057341.1, forward strand.
TTTACCAAATTGGCCCCAAGTGTATAACCAGTACTCAAATGAATCTGGGCCAAAACCATATATCACAAAAATCATTTTTCCACCAACTAGAGCTCCAGAAAATTTTTTGGTCACTGTATCCCAAAAAAAAGGGCCACGGAAGCGCCGCCAAATGTGATATTTCGCGGCTGTTCCGCGGTGGAATTTTGGAGTTAGGTCACCAAATTTTTTCTGTAGCTTTAGTTTTGCCTGCATGTATTTTTAAGATGCCTGAAAATATTTTTGATCACTTTTAAAAATCGACAGCAAACTCAAAAATGGAATCGTGATTTCGGAAATTTCCGTCGATCGGTCTTTTAAGCATGTCAAAACAAGCTAGTAGGGTTAAATGGTGTGGCTCTGATACCATGCTGGGTTATGGGAGCGCCTCGGCCATCAAACCGTGGCCAAATGCGGAACAAAATTTTCTAAAACCCGGCTCTACCATTACCCGATGCCCAAGATCGAAACCATTAACCCTAAAACTAGCAAGCTAACAAAAGAGATAGGAATGATTATACCTAATGAATCAAGTCCTTCGGGTCTTCAATCATTTCCAAGCTCCTAGGAATGTTGCGGATTGACTTTGGTCTCCGGTCTTCCTCCATCTCCGATGATCCACCCAAGGGATGTAATTCCGGCTACAAATGGAGCAACTAGGGTCTCTAGAATGCTACCCTAGAGAGCCTAGGATGTAGTGTGTATGCTCTTAGTGTTAGCTATCTCAAAACAAAGAAGGTGGTAGCAACTCAAGAAAACTAGAGGAGGTGAAGCTAATGGTGAAGGAGAAGCTCAAGCTCAAGTGGAAAAATCAACCATGCATCCAAATGAGCTCTCTCATGAAAGAGAAAATAGCATGCTTGATTTTGTTAAAACCATTTTTCCATTTTTAAAATCCCACCATTCTTGAATAGTGAACACAAATGAATTAACAATTCATTTGTGTGCACTATTGCAAGCATGGTTCTCACCATACCTCCATATTTAATTTCCACCTCATTATCCATTTTATGAAAATGGTCAAATCCAAAATGAGGTGGCACCTTCTAGAATGTTATCTGGTAAAAAATACGGATTACATTCTTCAGTATATACATATATGCATTCGTACCAAAATACGAATACCTAAAGAGATAGTGTTAGTTATATGTATGCCCTAGAGGCCATTACTATACATATGATGTATATTGTAATGGATGCTTGGACATATATAGGGAGGACTTTCTTGCTCGACATGATAGTACGCTATCTGGTTACTCTTTATCTTAACATGTACTCTGATTGTCTCTATGTTACATGTTGATAAAGCCCTTAGGATGAGTACTTGACTACCGGGACTATGATGCTGATCATACTAGTGAGGACAGTGTAGTCGCCAAGTACATCCTTCAAAAGTTCCTAGTCGTGGGAGTATCGAGACAGGGCATCGATACTCCAGAGTAGACTAGCATATGCGCTTCTTGACCCATATGATGGGCGATGGATGATTGTTCATATCAGATTTTTGCATTTTCATACCGCCCAATTTTTATCACATTGTATATCGGTAGGTACTCTTGAGCCGTGTTTTGCTAGTCAATTGCAGGATACAGGTTCTCGGCTCTAAACGGTGAAATTCATGGAAAAACACGATAAAACCCGGGTTCCTGCCAACCACAGATAAAATACGGGTCTCCGCTCTCTATCCGTATGTTTCCGCACACCAGTTTAAAAGACAAAATGGCAAATCAATGTCATTTTCATGCACAAGGCTCAATGGCAACACAGGATCCAAGAAATCTACGCGGAGCTCGAGGAAATCATGACAAAAAGATCCACATTCATCACCTTTTTGTTCAACAGAAGTTCTGGAAAAATCGTGAAGAAAATATGAGAAAACACATATACCAGACTCATGGGCACAGAAGACCAGGGGAGTACAAAAAATCCCATGCTTCAACTCCACCATACGGCCGCGGATCCGCGGCCAATAGGAGGTCTAGGCCGCGGATCCGCGGCCGTACAGGCGCCGCATCTGTTGAGTTTTCAGGGGGTGTTTGGTCTTTTCATATGGGTTCAGAATGTTGCCCTAGATTTCCTTTTCCCTGCCTATAAATAGCCCAGAACCTTGTGAAGCCAATGGTGCTTAATCTTGTATTTTAGGTTTTAGAATACTTGTTGTTCTTCTTCCTCTTCTCATCTCTTCTCCATTAAAAAACTTGTAGTGAGCTTTTGTGAGTGAAGAATGATGAATAAAGAAGTTCTTTTTACTTTTCATGCTTGTCTTGTTCTTTAGTTAAATTGTAATTGCTTGTAATTTTCCTTTGCTAATATCTAGTTGTTGTTATTTGTTATTTGTTTCTTTCTTGTTCTCTTTTTCTTTATCCTTAAACAACCATGATGCTTACGCTTGATCCTTGCCAAGGTGAGGTCGCAAATAGCTAGTTGTTATCTTCTAATCTCCTTCTTTCTATCTTCCTCCTTTGTTTTATTTTTCGTTCTTCTTGTAATGGGTGGGTAGTTTCCATACTTGTTAGGGTAGGATAAGGGAAGTTTGAGAGAAGGAAATCTCTCTCACTCTTTCCTTGCCCAACATCTTAAATCGAACTCCCGTTAATTGAACCACAATCCGCTCCCTACGGCACCCTATCCTACATGATAGCGGTGATTCCGTAGTGAGACCGGTTGTGGTTGAATTAACCGGAGGTTAAGGCTAAGAGCCAAGAACGGACGGACAAGCACCAAAAGGAAGAACTTATGCGTTGGAAAGCCTAGCTTATACTCGCAAGTTCCTTCCTAGTCGTGCTAATCCCCGTTGCTGCCGATTACCGTAACACCGATATTAAGAGTGGCAACGAAAGAAGTGAGCGACTCCTAACTCAAACTAACCTAATCCTAACCCTAACAAGCTCTCTTTACATATCATTTTAACACTTAGTTAATCACAAACAAATCTGGACTTTTGGACTTAACTCGTTAAAGCACATAGAAAAAGATTCTCATCTCCCTGCGGACGACCCATACTCAACCGGCTAGCTACAAGCGAAACCGTTTTGATTGCGGTAATTAACTAAACTTGAACACGCAGAATCCCTAACAATCAATGATCTCATATCCATTGGTGTTTTGACATCAGAGAAGGTATACGGGTTCTCAGTGGAGACTGGGTACACTGGACGGACTCGCCGAGAACTCCCAGATGGTATTATACCTCACGTCAGATGGCAGTCTTTGGTGACACTGGTACAGAGTAGTCTGTAGACCCGAGATCGTCATAGAGTCTTGTGTGATTCCCACTGTGCTTTGATTTTCATCATACCACGTCTAAGAGGGCGTGCAAAAAGGTGGCTTTTGGGTACAGTCCCGAATCACATGGAGGCAATGAGCGATAGGAGGGGATTCGTCTCTTCCGGTATAGGGAGTTGATGTTGCGCTGTGTTCGATTGGCTATAACTGGAAATCCCTGGCCAGGGTTGCTGAGATTTACTGGTAAGTGTTATCAGTAGTTTTTCGAACTGTTATAGACCTTATATCGACACGACTTATCAAGCTACCGGGGTCTGACGTTTACCATACCTAGGCGAGATATGCGACATATCAGACGAAGAGACCGGACTGTACGGGAGTGTTACTGACTGGATTCACAGGAGAATGTACAGGCTTGCTTGTTGATCTTCTGAGCGCTCAATACCTGGGTGGCTGTTACGTTTAGCTGACCGCTTGCAGCTTGTGGGTGTTTGATATGATCATCACCTACTGCCGGCGTATTGACGATTCTTTAGAGTCCTACACAGAGGTTTCTTGGCTCAGGCAAAACGGAGTAGGAGCACATATGTGATATGTGCGGGACCGAGAACAATACGTGTATGTGATACCGTATTAGATTCTCGCGATATGAGATATCAGCCGGGTATATGTGATATAGCCGGGTCATCGGATCAAGTGTTGATTCGATGAACTGATACAGATTATATTAGTCGGTTATTTGTGAAATAGCCGGATTATCGGATCAAGTGTTGATTCGATAATTTAATGTATAATTATATATTTGATATATTAAATTACATTAACTAATATTAGCTCACTAATTGATTCATTTTCTCATCGGGTAATACATTGATATATATGCGATATATGTTAATTGTATTATTTTATTTTGTTACTATAAATATTATATATGTGATATATAATATTGTAACAAGTTATGATTACTAATGCAACATGATTAGTGGAGATTAAACATGGTTAGGGTTTGATTTGGGTTAATGTTTTCTAGAAACTTCTAGAACTTTTTACTTTGTTTCTTGCAAAGATATTTGTGTTGATATTTTGTAAGATATTTCCAAACCCAACCCACACCCTTTAACCCTAGTTAACTCTCTACATAGGTTAGCCCTTTCCTTGGTCAACTATGGTTGCATTTTGTAGTTATCATAACATTTGATTATTCATCACAAAAGGATTATTATTGATTCTTCTTCTTCTTCCTTCTTTCATGAAAAGCTTTCTAGTTTTTTATGAAGTGATGATTTTGAGTGAGTTAAAGAAAAAAAATGAGAGCTAAAATCCTACTTCATCATCCTAATCTATCCTAACCATTTAGATTAGGGTGTTCACTTCATTTAGTGAGTGAGAGCTTGTGTTAAAGAAACTTCAAGGTAGATCAACTTTGTTATTGAAGATCGGAAGCAAGCATGCATCTTTCTTTTCGTGGAGTCTCTCGAGAGTCTGGAACTTGATGATCGCAGCGAAGGGACCACAACATGGAGCTTATGAAGCGAAGGACCGGACTACAAAGGTTGTAATCCCAAACTCTTAGATGTTAAAGTGTTTAACATGCTTTGTTTCGCCTAATCTCTAGTTTAAAGATCTTGGTTAGGGATGTTCGTGTTAGTTATGTATATGCCCTAGAGGCCATTGTTGTACATATGATGTATATTATAATGGATGCTTGGATATATATAGAGAGGACTTTCTTGCTCGTCATGATAGTATGCTATTTGGTTTCACTTTATCTTAACATGTTGACTTATATTGGTTTACTGTTTCTCTCTCACATGTTGATAAAGCCCTTAGGATCTGTACTCGACTACTGGGATTATGATGAGATCATACTAGTGGGGCCATAGTAGTCGATGAGTACATCCTATAACTGTTCCTAGTCGAGGGTATATCGAGACAGGGCATCGATACACCAGAGTAGACTAGCGTATACGCATCTTGACCCATATGATGGGCGATGGATGATCCCATATCCATCGTTGTTTGACATCAGAGATGGTGTACGGGTGCTCAGTGGAGACTGGGTACACTGGACGGACTCGCCGAGAACTCCCAGATGGTGATATACCACACGTCAGATGGCAGTTCTCTGGTGACACTGGTACAGGGTAGTCTGTAGACCCGAGATCGTCATAGAGTCTTGTGTGATTCCCACTGTGATTTGATTTCCACCTTACCACATCCAAGAGGGCGTGCAAAACGGTGGCTTTTGGGTACAGTCCCGAATCACATGGAGGCAATGAGCGATAGGAGGGGATTCGTCTCTCCCGGTATAGGGAGTTGATGTTGTGCTGTGTTCGATTGGCTATAACTGGAAGTCCCTGGCCAGGGCTGATATAGAGATTTACTGGTAAGTGTTACTAGTAGTTTCTCGACCCGTTATGAGCCACACATCGACACGACTTATCGGTTACTGGGGTCTGACGTTTACCACCCCTAGACTTGATGTGCGACATATCAGACGAACAGACCGGACTGTACGGGAGTGTTACTGATTGGATTCACAGGAGAACGCACAGGCCAGCTTGTTGATCTTCTGATCGCTCAATACCTGGGTGGCTGTTACGTTTAGCTGACCGCTTGCAGCTTGTGGGTGTTTGATATGATCATCACCTGCTACCGGCGTATTGACGATTCTTTAGAGTCCTACACAGAGGTTTCTTGGCTCAGGCGAAGCGGAGTAGAGGCACATATGTGATATGTGCAGGACCGAGAATAATGCGATATGAGATACCGTATTATATTCTCGCGATATTTAGATATGAACCGGGTCATCGGATCAAGTGTTGATTCGATGAATCGGTACATGATATATTAGTCGGTAATATTCGATATAGCCGGATCGTCGGATCAAGTGTTGATTCGATGATTTAATGTATAATAATATATATGATATATTGTATTACATTATCTAATATTGGCTCGCTTTATTATTTCATTTTCTCACTGGATGATACATTGATATATATGCGATATATGTTAATTGTATTATTTTCTTTTGTTGCAAATATATAATATATATGTGATATATATTATTGTGACATGATATGATTTATTGTTAAACATGTTTAAGGATGATTAAATGAGGTTAGGGTTTGATTAGGGTTAGTTGCTTCATGCACCTTCTAGAAGCAATTTCTTTTGTCATGGTTAAGATATTTGTTGATGACACATTATCTAACCCAACCAAACCCTAACTCTAGTTTATTCTCTACACATTATTAGCCACTCATCCTTGACCATGGTTGATACATCAATCATATACTTTTATTTCTATTCATCACAAAAGGAATTATCATTATCATTTTTTCCATTATCATCTTCTTCTCTCTTGATTTTGAGCTCACTAGAAATTCCATTTGTGATGATATATTGTGAGAAAGTGAATTAAAAAGAAAGCATAAATACTACTCCTTCATCCTCATCTCATCTAGCCCATGAGATTAGTGTGTTCATCTCTTTAGAGTGAGAAAGCTTGAGTTAGTGAAACTTCGACGTAGATCATCGGAGATTTGGAACACTTCAAGCTAGCATGGATCGTTCGAGTCGTGGAGCCTCTCTTGAGTCCGGGAGATCGAGGATCACGACGAAGGGACTTCTACTCGGAGCTTGTGAAGCGAAGGAGTGGACTACAAAGGTTGTAATCCCTCACACTTAGATAAAAAGATGTTATCTTGCATGCTTAACCCTAATAATCTAGCAAAGATCCCGGCTTTGGGTTGTTCGGCACGTCTAAATTTTTATCCGAGCATGTTTGATACCTTATGAACCTTTACAAGAATGCCTAGGAACCCTACAGTGGTATCAGAGCCTAGCTAAAGCATTAGGCGACGTGTTTACGAAGTTAAAACTCCGATCGAACCCGAACCGACAAAATTTACCCCCTCTCTGGAAATTTTTCAAAAACTGGGATTTTTCTGAATTAAAAATACGTAAAAAAATCAGCAGGGAATTCTAAGAATTACCATGAAATACGGGCCCACAAATCCACCAAACTGCGGCGGAACCGCGGCGGGAACCTGCTTCCCGCGGCGGTTCCGCGGCGTAATTATGGAATTGTGACACGTGGTTTTCATGGTAATATCCGTAGGTGCTTGTTGATGCTTCTGGGTATTTTTAAATCTGATTCAAGTGTTGTTTAATCTGGGGTTTATTTTGTAATCGTAGATTCGATCGGAAAATTTAAATTCGTTGTTTTTCCAGATATTTAGAAATTGTTATAAAGTTCGAACGGATATCATTAACTCACTTTTTCCCGGCACATAAAACTTTCAAGTATTGAATTTTTATTGGGTTTAAATCTTTCGGAAAAATTGTACAAGTTAAGCGGTGGACCCTCTAGAAGACAACAAACCTTAACTCGATTATGTGACCGTCTTGAACTGCCTTTTGAACCTTCGGGTTTGGGGCAGTACGGCGTGCCACATGTGAGGCGTTGGCTTGACCCTTCTACGGCTGGATCACCGGTACTATGACATATTCTTACATTATTTGAACTTCGCTCAAGTGTTGAGCACTTTAGGAAATTTTGGGTATTTGATTATCTGTTCGAAAAGTTTAATACTGTCTATTTATCTGGAATGTGATACAATATGTGGAATTCATAGAGTTAGGCATGAAATGCGAAGTATGTGATATTTCGGATTTACGATGTCTAAAGTGATTGTGGATTCCAAATATTGTAGTTTTACACTTTCTTTTCTGTGACCGTAAGTGTAATATGTGATATTGTCGGTTTCGTTGCTATATGTCAACGACAATTGGGATGCGCATATTTACTTACGTTGATGATATGTGATATTATGTGTTGCTGTGATATGTTATATTGGATCGTCGCGTTCTGAATAGCCGGGGTTTTTATGTGAGATGAGGGTTTTTATTTTCATTCATGTAAAATTCATTTGTAATGTAATATTCTTTTATTTGGGGCACTTCCAGGTTGAGGTTGATGTCACCCTCGTATATTATTTACTTTTCCGCATTAGGTAGATCCAAGGAGGGGAGCACAAGTAACCGGGTTCTAGGGTCCAGTGGGAGGCCATCTCGAGGAGTCGAGACCGGGTCTCCTAACCCTAGAATTGCCAGTGTTACTTGCCGCTCTCGTAGGGGTCTTGGGATGTGGGTTTGGCTATTCGTCGCGACCGTGGAATCCGTGTTTTATACAGGCTCGTATTGAAAACACGGACGTCCTAGTATATCCAATATTTCATATATGTTCTTCTGATGCAATGTTCTGTGATGAGATCATATTACTGCCTGAGACAAATGCTTATACTATATATATATGCTGATATATAAATATTACTGCTTTCGTTTCTTCTGTGATGCTTAGGAAGCATAAGCTGATGGGATTTTTTATTAATGAGATTAATAAAAAGAAAAGAAACCTAAAGATGTTGTAGAATCAAAACTTTATAAAAAGGGTAGCTACAGTTTTGCTTTGCACAGTGATATATATGATATGTCCTGCACCTTATTCGATGAGGAAAGAGCCGACGATCCTTTCACCGGGAGTGACCTCTTTAGCAAAACTGGCAGATGCTACAAAACTCGGTTTGTCTTTTGATTGCTTTTAGAGTTTTGCTTTGCACAGCGGTATATATGATATATCCTGCACCTTATTCGATGAGGAAAGGGCCGACGATCCCTTCACCAGGAGTGACCCCTTTAGCAAAACGAGAAAAGCCTAAAAAACACTCCTTTTCAAAAACACTCGATTCTACGACGATATCAAGTTCATTACGCTCGGGGTTTTCTGAAAAACCTGCGTAACCCTCCGTCATTTTAGGAAAATAGAGTACTTAGTATTCGTGCTGCGTTTGTTGACCATAGTTAAGGCGCAGTGTACGGTAGCTAAGTGATGTTTTCCTATATAACATAAGATGTGATTAATTAGGACAGTCATATGACTTTGTTGACCATAGTTAAGGGTCATGTGGGTGGGTCTAAATTAATCAAGAAATGACGGGTAGAACTTGACTAGTGCTTATGATTTGTTGACCATAGTTAAGGTCATAAGACACTAGGGGTAAAAATATTATCGGGAATTTCAAGTGTTGAAATTTGCAATGAGATTGCATACCTCCTATAAGATAGTTGGATCCCGATACCCACTGCGAGTAAGTGTTACTCCTGGGAGAGTTTTACACAGGACAATTAGTCATTCAAGTAGGTGTCTAGAAAAGTGTTAACGGGGTTACGCCTCTGGGAAAACAAGGTTTACTTTAATTAGGTCCGTGCGAAAGCACGGGGAACCTCCCTCAAAGTACCGACACTGATCTGGCTGAAAGATTGACGAAATTGTAGGGTGTAATTAATCCCGGCTAATCTTACCTTTTAGGGTTTGAAGGTAGATTTGATAAAAACAGTGGGAGACATCCTGATTAGATAAGATAATAACCAATCTAATCTTGCAAGAGCATACGCTAAAGTGTTTTCTTCTCTCTCTCTCCAGGTAGCGACCATGTCAGGCCATAATCAAGATAATAATATGGATGTATTGACTGAACCCACTTATTATACTGAGCAGGGAAACGTTGGACCCGTTCTTTCTTATAAGAGTTATAAGACTGAACAGGAAACAGGAGAATGTCTGGATTCTCACGCCGCCCAAAAGAACATGCATATTGATGCATCTTCTTCAGGTGTGTTAGTTATTGAGAACTGTTTCTCAGTTCACCCTACGTCCTGGGTATTGGATACCGGATCAGGATCCCACATATGTAAAATGTTACATGGGCTACGTAAAGGTAGAGAACTAGGAAAAGGTGATCATTCCGTTCAAGTAGGGAACGGTGCAAGTATTGCAGCCAAAGCAGTTGGCGAATATCACCTTGTATTGCCAAGTCATAATACACTGATTCTAAATGAGTGCTATTATATACCGAACATGATGTGCAGCATTATATCAGTTTCTTTATTAAGTAAAGAAGGATATAATTTTGTAGTACAGGATAATGTTATGAACATATTCCTAGATCAAAAGTTGATTGCATCAGGCTCGTTACATAATGGCATATTCATTCTAAATCAGAATACAGTTCTCAATATACAAAACACACACAAGAGGAAAAGTTCAGAAATGAACGAATCCTTCTTGTGGCATTGTAGACTTGGTCATATCAATGCGACACGACTGGCTAAGTTACATAAGGATGGTTATTTGAATCCGTTCGAATTATCATCTTATGATACTTGCCATTCATGTCTCAAAGGAAAAATGACCAAAGCTCCGTTTAGTGGACACGGAGAAAGAGTTACTGAACTCTTAGGACTAATACATAGTGATGTATGCGGTCCCATGTCTACACATGCCAGGAATGGTTCTTCCTACTTCATTACATTCACTGACGATCTCTCTAGATTCGGACATGTGTTCCTGATGAAACACAAGTCTGAAGCTTTTGAGAAATTCAGAGAATATAAGCACGAAGTAGAAAATCAAACGGGCAAAAGTATTAAGATTCTTCGATCTGATCGAGGAGGTGAATACTTAAGTAATGAGTTTCGGGATTATCTAAAAGAGAATGGGATTCTCTCTCAGCTTACTCCTCCTTATACACCACAGCACAACGGTGTATCGGAGCGGAGGAATCGCACCCTATTAGATATGGTGCGCTCTATGATGAGCACTTCTGAGTTACCTATCTCCTTTTGGGGTTATGCGCTGGAGACAGCCACATATCTATTGAATAGAGTTCCAACTAAATCGGTGCCTACCACTCCATATGAGATATGGAATGGGAAAAGACCATCTCTTAAACGAGTTAAGATATGGGGTTGTCCGGCCTATGTTAAAAAGCAAAATCCGGACAAACTCGAGGCAAGATCAGGTATATGTAAGTTTGTAGGATATCCAAAAGATTCTTATGGATATATCTTCTACCACGGTGAGGAACAAAAAGTGTTTATTTCTCAATATGCCACCTTTTTGGAAAAGGAATTTCTTGCAAAAGAAATTAGTGGCGAAGAGGTAGAGCTGGAAGAGGTTCCAGCACCACAAACTACAACTGATGATTTGTTGGAACCAGAAGATTCAGTAGTACCCGACGAACCCCAGCCTCTCCGCCGATCTAGTAGGGTTTCTCGTCCACCTGAGAGATACTACGGTTTTCTCATTGATGGTGGAAGCGAGGATTGCATCATGGAAGATGATGACCCAACTAGTTTCGAGCAGGCCATCACGAGTGGTGACTCTGTGAAATGGCTGGATGCAATGCGATCTGAGATGGAATCCATGTACACCAATAAAGTATGGATTTTAGAAAATTCTCCTGAAGGGGTAAAACCATTGGGAGCAAGTGGATCTTTAAAAAGAAATTTGGTGTAGATGGAAAAGTTGAGACTTTCAAAGCTAGACTTGTAGCAAAGGGATTTCGTCAACGACCAGGTGTGGACTATGACGAAACCTTTTCTCCAGTGGCTATGCTTAAGTCCATCCGGATCTTATTTGCCATTGCTGCATACCATGACTACGAAATCTGGCAAATGGATGTTAAGAACGCCTTTCTAAACGGTGATTTAGAAGAGAGCGTGTACATGACTCAGCCAGAGGGCTTCGTAGATAGTGGGAGCAGCGGAAAGGTGTGCAAGCTGCTTAAATCCATTTATTGGTTAAAGCAAGCATCGCGGAGTTGGAACATCTGTTTTGATGTTGTAGTCAAAGAGTTTGACTTCATCAAAAATATAGATGAACCTTGTATCTATAAAAAGGTAGCAGAGGGTAAGGCTGTCTTCCTCGTATTGTACGTGGATGACATACTCTTGATAGGAAATGATATTCCTATGCTGCAATCAGTCAAGCTCTTCTTATCACAAAGATTCTCAATGAAAGATCTAGGTGATGCCTCCTGCATATTGGGAATCATGATCTATAGAGATAGATCTAAACGGATATTGGGATTGTCCCAATCTAGGTACATTGACACCATACTAAAGAGGTTTAGTATGGAAGAATCCAAGCGTGGGAACCAACCCATGATCTCTGGACTCACTCTCTCCAAAGAGATATCTCCCAAGACTGATTTGGAGAGAGCTCGCATGCAAGGGATACCCTATGCTTCGGCAGTAGGCTCTATCATGTATGCGATGCTATGTACCAGACCCGATGTAGCATACTCACTAAGTGTAGTGAGTCAGTATCAAGCAGATCCTGGAGAGAGTCACTGGACAGCTGTGAAGAACATTCTCAAGTACTTACGAAGGACTAAGGAGATGTTCTTGGTGTATGGTAACGGAGAACTCCAGGTGGAGTCCTTTACCGATTCCAGCTTCCAAAGTGATAAGGACGACTCTAAGTCGCACTCGGGATTTTTCTTTACCTTCAATGGAGGGGCGGTATGTTGGAAGAGTTCCAAACAGGATACCGTTGCAGACTCGACGATGGAGGCTGAATACATCGCTGCCAACGATGCCGCCAAAGAGGCTGTCTGGATAAAGAAGTTCATCAGTGAACTTGGAGTGGTTCCATCCATTGAGCATCCAATACCTCTGTATTGCCATAACAATGGAGCTGTGGTGTTAGCCAAGAAACCCAGGTCCCATCAAAACTCCAGACATATTCTGAGGCGGTATCACCTGATCAGGGAGATAGTTGATCGCCGGGAGATCGAGGTCAGGAGAGTAGATACGAAGGACAACACTGCGGATCCATTCACGAAGGCTATTCCCCAGATACAGTTTGAGAGATTATTCGGGATGCTAGGTATGAGATACTACAGCAGCTGGCCTTAGTGCAAGTGGGAGATTGTTAGTTATGTATATGCCCTTGAGGCCATTGTTGTACATATGATGTATATTATAATGGATGCTTGGATATATATAGAGAGGACTTTCTTGCTCGTCATGATAGTATGCTATTTGGTTTCACTTTATCTTAACATGTTGACTTGTATTGGTTTACTGTTTTTCTCTCACATGTTGATAAAGCCCTTAGGATCTGTACTCGACTACTGGGATTATGATGAGATAATACTAGTGGGGCCATAGTAGTCGATGAGTACATCCTATAACAGTTCCTAGTCGAGGGTATATCGAGACAGGGCATCGATACACCAGAGTAGACTAGCGTATACGCATCTTGACCCATATGATGGGCGATGGATGATCCCATATCCATCGGTGTTTGACATCAGAGATGGTGTACGGGTGCTCAGTGGAGACTGGGTACACTGGACGGACTCGCCGAGAACTCCCAGATGGTGATATACCACACGTCAGATGGCAGTTCTCTGGTGACACTGGTACAGGGTAGTCTGTAGACCCGAGATCGTCATAGAGTCTTGTGTGATTCCCACTGTGCTTTGATTTCCACCTTACCACATCCAAGAGGGCGTGCAAAACGGTGGCTTTTGGGTACAGTCCCGAATCACATGGAGGCAATGAGCGATAGGAGGGGATTCGTCTCTCCCGATATAGGGAGTTGATGTTGTGCTGTGTTCGATTGGCTATAACTGGAAGTCCCTGGCCAGGGCTGATATAGAGATTTACTGGTAAGTGTTACTAGTAGTTTCTCGACCCGTTATGAGCCACACATCGACACGACTTATCGGTTACTGGGGTCTGACGTTTACCACCCCTAGACTTGATGTGCGACATATCAGACGAACAGACCGGACTGTACGGGAGTGTTACTGATTAGATTCACAGGAGAACGCACAGGCCAGCTTGTTGATCTTCTGATCGCTCAATACCTGGGTGGCTGTTATGTTTAGCTGACCGCTTGCAGCTTGTGGGTGTTTGATATGATCATCACCTGCTACCGGCGTATTGACGATTCTTTAGAGTCCTACACAGAGGTTTCTTGGCTCAGGCGAAGTGGAGTAGAGACACATATGTGATATGTGCAGGACCGAGAATAATGCGATATGAGATACCGTATTATATTCTCGCGATATTTAGATATGAACCGGGTCATCGGATCAAGTGTTGATTCGATGAATCAGTACATGATATATTAGTCGGTAATATTCGATATAACCGGATCGTCGGATCAAGTGTTGATTCGATGATTTAATGTATAATAATATATATGATATATTGTATTACATTATCTAATATTGGCTCGCTTTATTATTTCATTTTCTCACTGGATGATACATTGATATATATGCGATATATGTTAATTGTATTATTTTCTTTTGTTGCAAATATATAATATATATGTGATATATATTATTGTGACATGATATGATTTATTGTTAAACATGTTTAAGGATGATTAAATGAGGTTAGGGTTTGATTAGGGTTAGTTGCTTCATGCACCTTCTAGAAGCAATTTCTTTTGTCATGGTTAAGATATTTGTTGATGACACATTATCTAACCCATCAAACCCTAACTCTAGTTTATTCTCTACACATTATTAGCCACTCATCCTTGACCATGGTTGATACATCAATCATATACTTTTATTTCTATTCATCACAAAAGGAATTATCATTATCATTTTTTCCATTATCATCTTCTTCTCTCTTGATTTTGAGCTCACTAGAAATTCCATTTGTGATGATATATTGTGAGAAAGTGAATTAGAAAGAAAGCATAAATACTACTCCTTCATCCTCATCTCATCTAGCCCATGAGATTAGTGTGTTCATCTCTTTAGAGTGAGAAAGCTTGAGTTAGTGAAACTTCGACGTAGATCATCGGAGATTTGGAACACTTCAAGCTAGCATGGATCGTTCGAGTCGTGGAGCCTCTCTTGAGTCTGGGAGATCGAGAATCGCGGCGAAGGGACTTCTACTCGGAGCTTGTGAAGCGAAGGAGCGGACTACAACGGTTGTAATCCCTCACACTTAGATAAAAAGATGTTATCTTGCATGCTTAACCCTAATAATCTAGCAAAGATCCCGGCTTTGGGTTGTTCGGCACGTCTAAATTTTTATCCGAGCATGTTTGATGCCTTATGAACCTTCACAAGAGTGCCTAGGAACCCTACAGTTCGGCACGGCTAAAATTTAAATCGGGCATGGTTGATACCTTGTAGAACCTTATTAGAGTGCCTAGTAACCCTACAGATAATAACATGAGGAATATAATACTAGAATATACGTACCGAAATACATATACGTAAATTATTAAATCAATGCCTGAGTTAATAATCCGGCTCAAAACCCGAGACGGCTAGTATTATCAATTGTCCAATCGAAAGTCCGAGTACAATGTACATCAATCGATCAAAACCCTGCACGTATCTAATACGGCTACTACATCATTTCACCAGAACCAGGGAAACCCTCTGTATGAGACTCTAAAGACTTGTCAATACTCCAGCAGTGGGTTTAACCACAAGCACGTCAGCGACACTAGCTGTACGTAACGGCCACCCAGGTATTGAGTGAAAGGAAGGCCGACGAGCAAACTCATCCAAAACCCCTACTGAGCCTGACAGTGACAATATTCGTACAGTCCGGTCTGTTCGTCTAAGAGTATCGCATATCGATTCTAGGGGAGTGGATAAAGTCAGACCCCTAACAACGCGACATTTAGTGTCGGCATGAAACCCACCACCACCCGAGAAACTATCGATCCTGGATCGGTAATTCTCGTCCATCGTGGCCACGGATTTTTGGTGATGGCCATCCGTACACAACGCGACATCAACGCCCAATATCGGGAGAGACGAATCCCCGACGATCCGATCACTGCCTCCATGTGGCTCGGGACTGTACCCAACTAAAACCTGTTTGCACGACTCCTTTGAACCGTGGTAGGGTAGTAATCAAAGCATAGTGGGAACTCACACGAGACAAATGACGATCTCAGGTTGACAGACTAACCTGTACATATGTCACCTGGGAACTGCTATCTGACAATAGGTATAATACCAACTAGCATTTTCCCGGCGAGTCCGTCCAGTGTACTCATAACCCAATGAGAACTTGTATACTATCTTAGGTGAACAAACTAACACCAATGGCTTGTAAGACCTGCCACCGCCCCTCGTCGGGGTCTCGATTAGTATACACTAGTCTACACTGGAGTATCGATGCCCAGTATTGATACTCCCACGACTAGGGACATTTAAGGATATGCTTATAGACCCCCAGCTCCCACGTATATGATCGCCATCATAATGCTGGTAGTCAAGCAAGAATCCTATGGGCTCTATCAATATGTACATGATGATAAAGACAAGCCAGATAGCATACTATCATCTCAAGTAAGACTGTTTTATCGGTATAGGTCCTCACTCAATCATCATAATCACATGTCCGCGACTATGATAATTGCCTTTAGGGCACTATAGCCAACAAGCCAAAACTTTCCAGCCTTCCTGTCTCGAATAATCTCCATCCTAAGAATCTTCTTTGCTTCATCTAAATTTTTCATGTCAAAGTCTGCACTCAATGAAGCTTTGAGCATCTTTATTTCCGCCATTCTCCAAGCACCAATCAACATGTCATCGACATATTGGAGTGGATGTATCGATGAACCGTCCTTAAGCCGCTTCGATTACATGCAGGTGTCATACTCACATTGAGAGTAGTTGGTCTTCCTCATAAAAGAATTGAAGCGCTTGCACCACTACCTAGGATTTTGCTTCAACCCATATAGAGACCGCTTGAGTTCACATATATGATCCTCTTTGCCGGGCTCTCCAAATCATTCAGGTTGCCTCATGAAGATCGTCTCTTTCTACTCACTATGCAGAAAGTACGTTTTCACGTCCATTTGCTCCAATTCTAAATCTCGAGTCGCTACCTTTGCCAAAAAACTCGAATAGACGTATGCTTGACTACAGGAGAGAAAATCTTGTTGTTGTTAACGCTCTCCTTCTGAGAAAAACCCTTCGCAATTAACCGTGTATTGTATTTCTCATCATCCTTTTTTTCTGTATACCCACTTGCAACCAATAGCGCCTTTTTATTTCGGTAGATCAATCAGCTTCCATGTGTTATTCTTCCGAAGTGACTCCATCTCCTCTATCATCGCAAAAATCCATCGATCCCTATCCTTTTGCCCAATGGCCTCCTGATAAGAGCTGGGATTTCCGCTTTCGGTGACTAGAGCAAATGCGACCATATCTTCGAAACCGTACCCGACTGGTGCCTTATGCGTACGTGCTGATCTCCTTAATGCCATTGTCTATGGGTCCCGTTAGGGTTGGTTCTTACCGTATGTATCCATATTCCGCCCATCCACCTCCGCATCAATAGGATGAAATTGTGCATTAGTGTCCGTATCCTTATGAGTGCTAGAAAACTCCACCTCCACTGGATCATTGTCACCTGATGCTCTACCTGCCACCTTATTGTATTCAGCCACATCTTTCAACATGGATTCCTCATCAAAGATCTCATCTCGGCTAGTGAACGTCCTTCGGTTTTTTGGATCGCATAACCTGTAGCTTTTAACTCCAAGTTTGAATCCTAAGAAAACACAACTTTTTAACTTTGAATCTAGTTTGGTCATATCCTTCTGATTCACGAGTGAGTAAGTAGGGCACCCAAACACTCGTAATGAATCATAATCGACTGGCTTTCCTATCCATACTTCTTCTGGGATCTGCAGATTTATGGCTGTAGATGGAGACCTATTAACCAAATATCACGCATGATTCACCGCCTCTGCCCAGAAGTCCTTAGAAAAGCCTGAGTGCAACCACATGCTTCTGGCTCGCTCTAGTAGTGTCTTGTTCATGCGCTTCGCTACCCCATTCCGCTCTTGAAGTTCTGGAACTGTCCATTGCCTCTGTATGCCCTATTCTTTACAATAGACTTGAAATTACTTTGAGGTGTATTCATCTTCATTATCTGTCTACAAATACTTCACCGATTGCCCCTTTTACTTCTCCACAACTGCTTTCCACTCCTTAAAACTGGTAAACACATCTAACTTTTGTTTTAGGGAGTAGACCCATATCTTTCGTGAGAAGTCATCAATGAAAGTGATATAGTATATGGAACCTCCCTTTGATGCTACCGATGATGGCCCCCATACGTCTGAGTGAATATAATCGAGAAGTCCTTCGGTCTTGTGCATGACTTTCTTGAAGTCGGCCTTATATTGCTTCCCCATCATGCAATATTTGCAGAAGTCCAGCTTGCATGTGGTAATAATTGTTAGCAACTCCCTTCTGTGCAACTTACGAAGCCTCTTCTCACTCATGTGTCAAGACACATATGCCACGGTTTTGCGGTATTCTCCACCTGTTTCTTTATAGCTACGGCTGTACCACCAGTCCCTATGCTGCAGTCCAAACGATAAAAATTCTTTAGTCGTTGTGCCTTCATGACTACTAAGGCACCCTTGACAACCTTTAGTACTCCATATTGACCTACGAACTTACATCCTGCTGCATCCAATGCTCCCAGAGAAATCATGTTCTTCTTTAGTTCTGGAATGTGTCGCATGTTCACAAGCGTTTGCGCCACACCATCAAACATGCGGACTTTGATGTTCCCTATGCCAATGGCCTAGCATGCCACATTGTTCTCTATGAGAACATTGCTTCCATTGTACTCCTTATAGGTGTCGAACAACTTTTTCTTCGGGCACATATGGTATGAACATCTGGAATCAAGGATCCAAGAATCAGAATCTTCCTTCCCGGTATGTACAGCGAGTACATCACACGGATCTTCTTCTTCTGCTTTGGTCGCAACACTGGCTTGATCCGAACCCTTTGAACTGGCTCCTTTACCTTTATTCTCCAACCACTATTTATATTTTTGACATTGCTTCTTCATATGCCCTGATTGTTTGCAAAAGAAGCATAGTTCGCTCTCTCGTCCAGATGATTTAGATTTCCTCTTTATGCTCTTGCCTCCAAATTTAGTCTTCGACCCTCCCCTTTCACCGGCAAACAATCCTGATAATACCTCCGATGGATTTGATTTCTTCATGACCTCATTGTTGAGAAGCGTCACTGTAACCTCCTCTATCTCGAGAGTCTTCTTCCCATAGAGAATTGTTTTCACTAAGTGTTCATACGAATTTAGAAGCGAAGATAGGAGCAATAGCGCTTGGTCCTCCTCCTCTAACTTTACGGCAAGCATAGAAGATCGCTGACCATCTTATTGAAGATATTTAGGTGGTCGTGAATAGGAGTCTCTTCCTTCATGTGTAAATCGTAAAGTTGCTTCTTTAAATACAGCTTGTTTGACAATTACTTTTTCATGTATAAGCTCTCTAGTTTCAACTATACACTTGCTACAGAAGTCTCCTTCATGACGTTGTATATCACGTTATCAGCCAGACAAAGCTCTATTATGCAATGTTCCTTCTGATCCAATTCTACCCATGCAGTGTAGGATATATATATGCCCTAGATGCCATTATTTATGATGGATACTATGGATATGTATATATGTATATGACAATCTTGCTCAAAATGATAGTATACTATCTGGTTTGCCTTTATCTTAACATGTTTGTATGTTTTATCTGTTATTACGTACTACTTATACATGTTGATAAAGCCCGTAGGATAATTTCTTGACTACCATCGTTGTGATGGCGGTCATACTTGTGAGGGCTGGTCAGTCTATAAGCATATCCTTAAATTGTCCGTAGTCGTAGGAATATCGAGATAGGGCATCGATATTCCAGAGTAGACTAGTGTATACGTTTCTAGACCCTGACGAGGGGCGATGGTTAGTCTCATAGCCATTGGTGTGTTTCACCTAAGATTGTATATAGGTGCTCACCGTTGGTGGGTACACTAGACGGACTTGCCGAGAACTACTGGATGGTATTATACCTAGCGTCAGATGGAAGTTCTCATGTGGCATGTGTACAGGTAGTCTGTAGACCTAAGATCATCATTTGTCTCGTGTGAGTTCCTACTGTGCTTTGATTACTTACCTACCACGGCTCAAAGGAGTCGTGCAAATAGGTTTTAGTTGGGTAGAGTCCCGAGCCACATGGAGGCAGTGAGTGATTGTTAAGGATTCGTCTTTCTCGGTATAGGGAGTCGATGTCACACTATGTTTGGTTGGTCAACACCATAAGCCCTTGGCCAGGGCAGTTCAGAATTACTGATAGTTAGATCAGTAATTTCTCGGATGGTCTTGAACCACACCAGTACGACTTATCGAGTTATTAGGGGTATGATGTTAACCATCCCTAGACCCGGTATGCGATACTCTCAGACGAACAGACCGGACTGTATGAATATTGTCACGGTTAGGCTCAGTTGGGTTTAGACGAGTTTGCTCATCGGCATTCTTTTCGACAGGTATCTTGGTAGCCGTTACGTACAGCTAGTACCGCTGACGCGCTTGTGGTTAAACCCACTGCCAGCATACTGTCGAGTCTTTAGAGTCCTACACATAAGGTTTCTCTGGTTCAGGAGAAACGATGTGGAGGCCGTATGTTTATACGTGCAGGGTCTCGATTAACTACGTGTACTAGTTGCGCGGAATTTAATCAGACGAATTTTAATACTGGAGGGCTTAAGATTAAGCCGGTTTATTAAATCAGATATTGATTTAATGCTAGTATTATTTTAGTGGTATTATTCTATCTCTTGGGTATTCGTATTTTGGTACGAATACAACTATATATATACAGTAGAAAGTATTTTGTATTTATACAAAATACCTTCTAGAAGGGGACACCTCATAATATGTATTTTCTATTTATTATTAAATGGAAAAATGAGGTGTAATGATGGCATGGGCTGGGCATTTATTGAAAACACTATTGAAGTATGGCTAGTTTTTATGGAAAAGGAAAATGCTTGACATTTTTGATAAGCCATTCTTCATATACTCATTCTTCTCCATGGTTGCCATTCTTTCCTTTCTTCTCTAGTTTTTACTCAATCCTACCATTCTTATGTGTTGAGAATTAAGGGTCTTTGGATAGAAATGTTTACCACGTAATCATCTCTACACAATCTAAACTAGCTAGATTAGCAAACTAGTTTTTTTAGTTACTTCTTTTGAAGGTTGAAACTTGAACCTAGAACCTTCGGGTGGATCATCTAGGATCCAGGAGACCGACAACCAAGCTACATCAAGGTCCCCAAGACCCAAAGAACACGATTCTGATAGGTATAACATTCTAACATAGTAGAATAATTACCTATGTTGTTTTGCTATTTAGGGCTTGTGGTAGATCTTGGGTTATTGTCTTTGTTGCATGCACAAAAAATTGTTTTTTGTATATTCCACCTCTCTACAAACGCTGTAAAGCGTGCAAATTAGACTTGCATGCAGCATCTATCATGTCGGTATGTTTATTACCACCAAGTACTTTAAATAGCCCTTCCTTCACCAGAAATGCCTTAACCCTTTTCTGCCATATCGAGAAGTTCTGTTTTCTATTAAATATCTCCACCTCGAACTTCATGCTATTGACCATGTTATCCGTCATCCTTAATTCCGAAGTGAAGACCTTTCCATCAGATCCTTATGAACCACTATCAATAGAATCACGATCTAAGAAGATGGGGAGCGGACACAAGCATCGTTATCCACCGTAAACTTAAATCGCAAAACTATAGAACGTAGCTCTAACACCAGTTGATGGGGATCGCGGCGGAGTGGAGAGCGATGACAAACAACCCTTATGGATCGTAAGACCCCTTTAAAATGAATAACACAACTAAAAACTACTCAAAATCGAATAACACAAAAAATTGGTGGGGGGGGGGGGGGGAAGAACTTTATTAGAACTTGAGAAAAAGAAACACCTTACAGAAAATTACAATAACCATCTCCTTATGATTTCCAACGAGATCTTTCACTTCTACAAGTTCTCCTTATGATCGTCTTGATCACTTATGGAGCCGCCGTTATGTTTCCCTTAAACTTTATGATCAAAACAATACCCTTAAAATTTAACCCTAAGATCCTATTTATAGCCCATACAATCTTAGTTACAATAAGATCCTAAAATTTATAAAATTGCCACTAAGAAACTGATTTTTCGAGATAAATCTTGAACTGGAATTCAAACTAATCCCTTCGACAGACGTCTGACCCTATGAGGGGCAGACGTCTGCGTTCCTTCTGCTCGAGAAGTAGAGCGTCGCCAGACGTTTGACCTTATAGGGTCAGACGTCTGCGCCCTTCAGCGCGTATAGCTAGAGCATTGGTAGACGTCTGAAGCTCATTGCTCAGACGTCTCTCTGGATTTTTGGACTTTCTTTCCAAACGTTTGAAGCTTATTGCTCCAGATGTCTGGCCCTTCTCTGGATGTTAATCATGTAGTCTTGATATACAAGATACCTTCACAACAAAAACATCTCAACTTTTGGATGAAGGAATGAGCCATCACTTGCAAAGCCCATAACCATCTCGCCATTTTCACAAACGCTTCATAAAACGGCGTCCTCGGATGACCGACCCTCAATATGAACTCCCTTTGTCCCGAATTTCTGAAAAAATGAGCCTTCCATCTTTGATTTCACCAACATTACGTACTTAGACCGAAATTTTTTCCCGAAATCTGAATCTGGATCTTGCATCAGAGCATCAAAAGGGTTAGCAAACCTCATAATTTGGTCAAAATGACTCATTTTAAAGCATTGGTCTCGAGTGTTATCGAGCAATACATGCGAAACATATGCCTCAAAGGCAAATTTTTTGTGGGATCTTTGACTATAGTTATTGAATTCTCTATGGAGTCCGCAACTCGATCAAGATCCCAACCTGAAACTTTCATTAGACAAATCAATAGCTTCGTGAAGTCGTGAATGGATTTCGATGCCGACATAAATATATCAGAAAACACATTCAGTGTCCATTCTCTTCAGAGAAAAAAAGATTGTTCATGTGTCAGTTTCTGCTTATTAATCTCCTTTTCCAAAACCGTGTTCCTTCGATCCAGTTCCTCGACTTCTCATCTCAACCGGAGGATTTCAGATTCTTTGGCTCGCATTCTTGACTACAATTCCTCTTTCAGTTGTAACTCACCGCTTCTTTTTAGTTGCAACTTTGATAGGGAATCAATCTCAGATACCATAAGTTCATCGGCATTTCGAATCTTTGAAATTTTTTTGATTAGATTTGAAAGATTTTTTTTTATTATATACTAAATCCTCACAAGCCGTTGATGAAAATAGTATATTGGTAGTAGTGTGGATCAGTCATGAAGTGTTAGTCCAAGGTGTCCCCGATGGCATGTTACTTTGCTGCTTGTTCACTCGAATCCTGTCCTTGTTGTTTCTGGTTGAACTGTGTGATTGCCACTACGTCCCTGAAATGGGCTGCTAGCCACCTTTTGATTGATTGTCGTTTTTCCCGAGAGATTTTTGCGGTTCCCCTACATCGTAAGTTGGTGCCAAGCCAACCACAAGTTCCCTTCGGTGTATATCTCCTGCAATAGTAAAATTTTCTTCATTTAGAGAATGTGCATGTATGTTGATGTTGCACACTCTACGAAGTTCGTAGAGAGACGGAATTTATGAAAAATGAGTTTTAGGCATGCAACATCAACTATCAACCCAACAACTACCATAAGCCTTAACTAGCAAAAAATATCATAGGTTCTAATCTACTCGGATAGTGGTTATACCTATGATATCGAGTCCTCCGGATCTTCAAAGTCATATTCCTTAGCTCCTAGTCCGTCTGGATCGATTTTGGACGTTGGTCTCCTCGTGTCAAAGACGATCCACCCGAGTGTTTGTGGTTCAAGCTTCAACTTCAAAAATGAAGTAACTAAATGACCTAGTTTGCTAATCTAGATTATTTAGAAGATGTAGAGAGTGTTAATTAGATTTTTCTATTTCTAAAACCCTATGGTTCTCAACATATGAGAGGGGTTAGGGTTGAAGAAGAGAAGGGAGCTCAAGAGAGGAGAGAGAAGACAATGGTGAGAATGAGAGGAAAAATGGCTAGGAAAAAAATATGTATCATTTTATTTTCTCCAAATAAAATAAGTAGCCATACTTGAATAGTTTTCACAAATGAATAAACAAATAAAATAGCCATGCCTCTTACCATGCTCAAAGCCACCTCACCCTTCCACCTCATTTTCCTTTTCTAATAAATAGAAAAACATATAATGAGGTGTTCTCTTCTAGAAGCATTCTTGTATAAATACAAGAATACAAAAACCGCATATATATTGAGGAGCTCAGGAAGTGTAACTCCCGTCCTTTTCATATTGAAGTTCAATATGATTTGGGCATAAATGGAGGGAAGGGACTGCAAAATCAAGTCAATATACAACTCATTCTCTAATGTAGTTCCAAGGTCCGTGAGCTCTTCAATGAGAGTAATCATCTTTAGGATGTTGTCCCCTATAAATGATCCGACAGCCAATCTCGTCTGAAATAACTTCTTTGAGGTCTCGTATCTTGCGATACGAGATTGCTCTCCATATAAATCTTTGGTATGGAGGAAAATGGAAACAAGGTCTATCTTCTCGTGCCTCTTATGATGTTCATTATCCATAGAGGCCAGCACGAGGCACTTGGCTTTCGCGCAATTAAGATCCTAAGTCTTACGGTCCTCAATATCCGCGACTGAGGATTTTGGACCTGGAACGGGGGGGGGGGGAGGGGGGCTTTAGCTATGAGGACATATGAAACCTTATCATAAGTAAGGTCCATGCGGACGTTCCTCGGCCAGTCTTTATAATTCGGCTCAGTCAGTTTGTTTTTATCCAGTATAAGTTTAAGTCTCGTCATGGTCGCTGCAATTAGGAGAGAGAAAAGAAACACTCAGCATATGCTTTTGCAAGTTTATACTGGTTATTAGTTTATCTAAACAGGATGGCTCCCACTGTTTTCTCGAATTCTCTTTCAAACCTTAAAAGAAGATTTAGTCGGATTAATCGCACCCTACAAGTTCGCTTATCTTTCGGCTAGGCTAGTGTTGGTACTTTGGAGGGATGTTCCCCGTGCTTTTGCACGGATCTAATTAAATAACCATGTTTTCCTAGAGGCATAACCCCAACGTTGTTGTACTTTACTTGACTCTCCCCCGCTTGCTCCCCGTTAATACCTTTCTAGACACCTACTTGATTAGCTAATTGCAAAGTGAAAAACTCTCCCGAAGAGTAGCTGATACTCACAATAGGATCGGGACTCAACTATCACCGTGTGATAATTTTGAAGGAAGCCATTCATAACTACCACACTCCAGAAGGTATGCAACACTAGAAAGTTTTCCGTATGTTTGAAACTCCCAATGTGGTTTTTCCCCCCAAGCGTTTATAACCTTGACGAAGGTCAAAACACAAGCCGCAAGTCATGTTCATCCCTTCATTGTCCAGATTAATCTAGACCCATTGATACTAGCTCTTGATGAAGGTCAAAACAGATGTACGCCTGTCCTAAATTAATGCATCTATCTATGCTACAGATAAGTACCCGCTAGCTGCCAAACACTATGCCTTAGCGAAGGTCAAAACACATAACATGAATACTAATTGATACCTATATGAAATGATGGAGGGCTACGGCTGGTTTTGGCGAAAACCGTGAACGTAATGAACTTGATATAATTAAAGGAACCGAATAGCTTTGAAAAGGAGTGGTTTAGGCTCCGCTTTTAGAAGTTGTTTTTAAAGAAAACCGAGTGGTTTTATAATTGTTCCAACGACGTCAAATTTTAGGTTTGTTTCTTTGCATTAATTGAAATTACTGCGGTCCCATCAATTAGCCTTATCATACCAGAAAATAATGAAAATAGAATATACGTATATGCCACCTGCATTCGCCATGGGGTTTGAGGACTTCACCGTAAAGTTACTTAACTTACAGTAGTGCATGGGCATAGCTAGCGCGGGTGCAAAAAATATACAACATTTATTATATGTAGATAAATATATATATAACCATTCGTCACGGGCATGATAAACATCACAAGCAGTTATCAATATTACAGAGAATGGAAAAATAGATCTACTAGGAACTTTGGCATTTCATTGAGCCACCTATAAAACACAATTCTCCACGGTCGTGTGAATAGCCGAGTATGAATAACCCTAGACCCCTACGAGTGCGGCAAGCTATCCGCCAATCCTAGAATTGGCTGACCTGGGTCTCGACTCCTCGAGATGGTCACCCGCTGAATTTTAGAACCCGGTAGTTTGTGCGCTCCTTCGTGGGTCAATCCTAGATGCAGAAATGGAAAATATAATATACAGCCGGTGACAACATCCTCAACCCCGATGTGTCCCAATAAAAGAATATACATCAATTATTACACGAATTACATCATCCACTCACATCCCACATCTAAATTCACACGGGGATTTTCACACGATGATCCATCAAACTATTACCAACAGAACAACTAATCGACGTATAGCGATTAGAAGACGTTTAACAACACATATACGCATCACAAAAATAAGTAACGAAAATAGAGACATTAGAATTCCGCGCACAATTGGAAAACACATCCAATTTTTCCACAACTGAAAAACTAGTCTACTAAAGTCCCAAAATCTTTCGTTTTAAACCAATCCGGGAGTCGAAATGAACTCAAACTCGCCCGAATTTTTGCGGGGGAGAAGAAATAAAAATTAATGTATTCTTAGGGGGGCTGGGGGGTACCCACCCCCCAAGGCCATCATGAGGTGGCCCCAAGGGGAAGGTAGACCTGAGAGCACCTTTTGAGGGTGGTCTCGGGTTCCTACCCCCAAGGCTACCTCATGGTGGTCTTGGGGGCTAGGCCTGACCTTTAGTTCCCCCAGGGTTTCCCCGGGGTACCCACGCATCACTCTATAGATTTTCGGTTTAAACCGTGAGCCTACGGGGAGTGCAAACAAGTTAAAACAATAAATTTTAGGACTTTTTTTGTTGACAGTTTTTGCGCGATAAAAACGGCGGAATTCGAACATCGTTACGAGCTAGTTAAGGCTTATGGAGTGGCTTTGATGCCATGTAAGTTGATGTTGTACACTCTACGGAGTTTGTAGAGAGGTGGAATTTATGAAAAATAAGTTTAAGGTATGCAACATCAACTAGCAACAAAAGAACTACTATAAGCCCTATCTAGCAAAAAAATCATAGGTTCTAATCTACTCGGATAATGATTATACCTATGAGATCGAGTCCTTAGGGTCTTCGAAGTCCTCTTCCTTAGATCCTAGTCCGTTGGGATCGAGCTTGGACGTTGATCTCCTTGTGTCAAAGACGATCCACCCGAGAGTTTGTGGTTTAAGCTTCAACTTCAAACATGAAGTAACTAAATGATCTAGTTTGCTAATCTAGGTTATTTAGAAGATGTAGAGGGTGTTAATTAGATTTTTCTATCTCCAAAACCCTATGGTTCTCAACACATGAGAGGGGTTAGGGTTGGAGAAGAAAAGGGGGCTCAAGAGAGGAGAGAGAAGGCAATGATGAGAATGAAAGGAAAAATGGCTAGGAAAAAAATGTATCATTTTCTTTTCTCCAAATAAAATAAGTAGCCATACTTGAATAGTTACAAATGAATAAACAAATAAAATAGCCATGCCTCTCACCATGTTCAAAGCCACCTCACCCCTCCACCTCATTTTCTTTTTCTAATAAATAGAAAAACATATAATGAGATGTCCACTTCGAGAAGGATTCTTGTATAAATACAAGAATACAAAAACCGTATATACATACTTGTATTCTTACTATAAAAAATACGAATACCAAGAGATAGAATAATCCAATAATATAATACTAGATCATTATTAAATCAATACTTGATTCAATAATGCGGCTTAATCCTAAGCCTGCTAGTATTAACCGTCCGAACATAAATCCGTGTAACTAATACATGTATATGATCGGAACCCTACATGTATAACTATACGTCTTCTATATCGTTTCACATGAACGAGGAAAACCCTTTGTGTGGGACTCTAAAGACTCGACAGTACGCTGGCAGTGGGTTTAACCACAAGTATGTCAGTAGCACTAGCTGTACGTAATACCTGTTGAAAAGAAGGCCGATGAGCAAACTCATCTGAACCCCTACAGAGCTTGTCCGTGACAATCTCTGTACAGTCCAGTCTGTTCGTCTGAGAGTATCGTATGCCAGTTCTAGGGGGTGGAAAACGTCAGACCCCTAATAACCCGACAAGTCGTGCTAATGTGGCTCAAGACCATCTGAGAATCTACTGATCTAACTATCAGTAATTCTCAAACGCCCTGACTAGAGACTTATGGTGTTGGCCAACCGAATACAGCGCGACATCGACTTTCTATACCGGGAGAGACGAATCCCTAACAATCGCTCACTGCCTCCATGTAGCTCGGGACTGTACCCAACTAAAACCTGTTTGCATGACTCAGTAGAGCCATGGTAGGGTAGTAATCAATGCACAGTGGGAACTCACACGAGACAAATGATGATACCAGGTCGACAGACTATCTGTGCTCATGTCACCAGAGAACCTCTATCTGACGATAGGTATAATACCATCTAGCCAGTTCTCGACAAGTCCGTCCATTGTACTCACCCCCAGTGAGCACCTGTATACAATCTTAGATAAAACACACCAATGGCTGTGGAACCAACCACCAGCCCTCATCAGGGTCTAAAAATGTATACACTAGTCTATTCTGGAATATCGATACCCAGTCTCGATACTCCTATGACTAAGGACATTTAAGGATATGCTTATCGACTACCCAGCTCCCACAAGTATGATTGCCATCATAATGCTCGTAATCAAGCAAGGATCCTACGGGCTTTATCAACATGTACTAGCGATATGAAATAACTAGTAAAACATATACACATGTTAAGATAAAGTCAAACCAAATAGCATACTATCATATCAAGCAAGATTGTCTTGTATATACATACCCCTAGCATCCTATACAATAAAGGCCGCTAAGGCATACATATCCAACAGTGCGTGTAGTAATCAATTCAAGAAAAAGATCATAAAGGAGAAAAGAGGAAAATAGAGAACTCACCGGCCTTTCGGCCGGGGAAAATCAATCCCTACCCCTTTAGTTTTTAAAAAGGTTTGATTTTTATGAAAATATCATGTTTTTTATGATTATTATGAATACATGAGAAAACAACATGATGATGAGATTAAGAAAATGATTAGAAAAAGCCTGATTGCGCTTCGTGCCGTGCCTACGAAAGCTTGAGAGCTTCCGCGATCCCCGCCAGCAAACATCGGAAATTAAGAGAGAGAAAGAAATTTGCCTCTAGAGAGTTCTGAGTGGTTGGGGATGATGAATTTTGTAGAAAGGGGGTTGCTTATATAGTCTTCCCACCGAATTTAGGGCGAATCTTCGAAATTTGGAAAAAAATCTGAATATGTTACACACATGCAGACGATCTCCGTCCGCATGTGTGCCAAATTGCTCATTTTTGGTGGTCTGCAGACTTAATTTTAGGAAAAATCTTTGGAAAATCGTCGACTACACGCATGCGGACGATGTCCGTCCGCATGTGTGCCACAGATGATGGATTTTTATAATTTTTAAGTGCCTTGGAAATCAAGTAAAATATTTTATTTTCCGTTGGGGCACGCATGCATATGATGTTCGTTTGCATGTGTGTCACCGACTGAAATTTTGAATTTTTTTGTTTTAGAAAATTGGATTTTAATGAAGTTTGTTTCAAAAAACTTCGAAAATCTTTTGAAATCACGTGCAAAACCTATAAAATGGATTTTTACAAATTCCAAAAATTAACTTTTGGATTTAATCAATTTAATATCAAATAATACCCAAAAAAGCTTAATTTATCACTTATGACAAACATACGGACGATGTGCCTCCGCATGTGTGCCATATTTTTTATAAAGATGTGTCTGAGTTTTGTAAAATCATTTTAAGGCATGTGGCACAACTTGATGATATTTTGATCTAATTTTACGTACTATATGTTGGATATAGTGCTCTCAAGGCAATAATTGTAATTGTAGGTAAGCGATTATGATACTTGAAGGAGGACCTATACAGGTAGGATAGTCTTACTCGATATGATAGTATTCTATCTGATTTTTCTTTATCATTAATGTGTATACGTTTTACTGGTTATTACCCGTCGCTAATACATAATGATAAAGCCTGTAGGATTCTTACTTGACTACCAGAATTATGATAGCGATCATATACGTGGGAGCTGAGTAGTCTATAGGCACATCCTTAAATGTCCCTAGTTGAAGGGGTATCGAGACCGAGCATCGATATTCTGGATTAGACTAGTGTATACGTTTCTAGACCCCAACGAGCAGCGGTGGCCAGTTTCACAAGCTATTGGTTTTGTGTCACCTAAGATAATATACAGGTGTTCACTAGAGGTGAGTACACCGGACGGACTCACCGAGAACTTCTAGATGGTATTATACCTATCGTCAGATAGCAGTTCTTAGGTGACATAAGTACATGTTAGTTTTTTGACCTGAGATCGTTATTTTTCTCATGTAAGATCCCATTGTACTTAGATTACTACCCTACCACGGCTCAAAGGAGTCGTGCAAATAGGTTTTAGTTGGGTACAGTCCCGAGCCATATGAAAGCAGTGAGCGATCGTCAGGGATTTGTCTCTCTCGGTATAGGGAGTCGATGTCGCGCCGTGTTCGGTTAGCAATCACCATAAATCTTTTGGCCTAGGTGGATGAGATTTACTGATGAGAGATCAGTAGTTTCTCAGTGGGTGATGAGCTTGACACCGATACGACTTATCGAGTTATCATGGGTCTGACGTTATTCACCCCTAGACCCGGTATGTGATACTCTTAGATCAAGATACCGGACTGTATGAAGATTGTCACAGACATGCTCAGTAGGGGTATGGAAAAGTTTGCTCGTCGGCCTTCCTTTCGTTCGATACCAGGGTAGCCGTTACGTACAGCTAGTGCCGCTGACGTGCTTGTGGTTAAATCCACTGCCAGCGTATTGTCGAGTATTTAAAGTTCCATACAGAGGGTTTCCCTGGTTCATACGAAACAATGTAGAGGCCGTATTTTGATATGTGCAGAGTTCTGATTAAATACGAGTACTTGTACACGGATTTTAATCGGACGGTTAATTCTAGCGGGCTTAGGATTAAACCAGATTATTAAATTAAGTATTGATTTAATAATATTCTAGTATTATGTTTGTAGTATTTTTCTATCTTTTCGTTATTCGTATTTTGGTACGAATACGTGTATGTATATACGGTATTGCATTCTTGTATTTGTACAAGAATGTTTCTAGAAGATGAACACCTCATTTTAGGTTTTCTATTTATTAGAAATAAGGAAATGAGGTGGAGGGGTTATGTGGCATAGAGTATAGTAAGAGGTATGGCTTTGTATTATTTTATTTGGTTTGGAGTTACTACTAGAGTATGGTTGCAATATTCTAATGAAAAAGATTGTTTTAGAATGAAAAAGAGTTTTTTGGAAAGAAAAAATACATGGCCATTCTCTCCTAATTCTTTGCTCATTTTATCCTAAGCATTGCATTTCCTTCTTCATCTTCTTCCTCTACATTCTCATGTGTTGAGATTCAAGAGGATTAAGAGAAAGATTAATACTACTAACACTATCTACATCACTAAGCATCCTAGATTAGCAACCTAGGATCTTTAGTTAATTCATTCGATGAAGTTGAAGTTCGAACCAAATCTCTCAGGTGGATCATCTTCGACAAAGAATGACCAGCTTACAAGCGCGATCCGGAGCTCTTGAGGGCTTGCTAGAGTCTACTATGTCAACACTTGATCACAAATTCGTTACAAGCACCCTACGAGTTCATATGAACGCTATAACGACCTCTGGCACACAAGCTCATTCCTGGTGGCGAAAGAGCGTAAGAGGGGTCATCCGCAATAAGGTGGACATGCTAAGAAGGTAGCTAGTCTCTCGAACTCGTAGTTTAGATTTTCTTGTTTGCTAGTTTAGTGTTTGTTTAAGATTTTAGGATTAAGTTTCTAGTGCCAAGTGTCAAAATTAAAGTTTTTCATTCCGCAGAGACCGCAGGTTAGTGACAAAGGCACTAGGAACTTCATCACTATATAGTAGTATTCAAAACTAGCCCGAATTGATGAAAATGACATATCAACAAATGCCCCTCCTTCACTGATGTTGCGGAACACAGGATTGTGATGCGCAATGTTGGTGAAGGAAAAGATGTGGATTAGTCCTGAAGTGTGAGTCCAAGGAGTTCCCGATGGCGCGAGTTATTGCAGAAAGGTCCGAAGCCTACCCCTGCCGGTTCCGGTTAATTTTGTGATCGCCACTATATTCCTGAATTGGGCCGCTAGCTATCATTTGATTTGATCGTCGTTTACCTGAGAGATTGTTGTGGTTTCACTATTCTCATGAGTTGACGCCAAGCCAACCACAAGTCTTTCTTCGGTCTTGATTCTCCTAAAACATTAAAATTCCTTCCTTTAAAGACGTGAGCGTATTAATCAATTCAAGAAAAATAACATAAAAAGAGAAAGAGGAAAAGAGAGAACGCACCAGCCTTGCAGATGGGGAAAATTTATCCCTACGCTTTTAATTTTAAAAAAAGGTTTTGTTCTTAATTTTAAAAAGATGATTTTTATGATTTTTGATTTTATGAATGCAATAGAAACAAAGATGATGAGATTAAGAGAGGGTTAGAAGGAGCCTGATTGTGTTTTGTGTCGCTGCCTACGAAATCCTTCGGGGCTTCCGTGATCCCTTGCCAGCGATTGCCAGAGAGAATTTAGCCTCTTGAAAATTCTAAGAGGCTTGAGATGAAGAAGAGATTTTTGGAATGAAGAATTCTGAAGAAAGGGGGTCACTTATATGGTCTTCCCACCGTATCTTTGTAGAAATATTTATGATTTGGAAAAATCTTTGAATTTTACACGCATGCGGACGACCCTTGTCCGCATGTGTTCCAAAGTCATCGAATTTGGCAACTTTGCACTTATTTGATAGTAAAAAGTCGGCCGTGACACGCATGCGGACGACCTGCATCCGCATGTGTGCCACAGTCGACGGAAAATTTACCAATTTTGGTGCCTTCATACGCAAGTAAATTACAGATTCATCATCGGGGCACACACGCGGATGGCATGCATTCTTATGTGCGCCATCGACTCCAAATTTTAGATTTTTAAAGATATTAATTTTTTTTAAAAATATTTTCGTTTTTGCAAAGGATTTTGATTGAAAACAGTTTCGAAATTCATTTAAATCACGTGAAAAGCCAGTAAGTTAATTTTTCCAAATCCTAAAAATTCTAATTTTGGATATGTATGATATAAATGATATAATTCATAAATATAGCTCAATATACTTTTCATGTCGCGCATGAGGACAAGGTCAATCTTTATGTGCGCCATGTTGCCTTAAATTTTTTGTAAAAATCTTAATTTTTTTTATAAAATCATTTTGAAACTGTAGGCATAACTTGATGGTATTTTGAGCTATTTTACATACTATATGTAGTATCCAAAATTAGCCCGATTTGGTCGAAATGATATATCAACAAATGCCCCTCTTGCACTGATGTTGTGGAACACGATGTCTGTGAAAGAAAAAGAGATGACATTGAAAAACGTAAGAGTGCAATCAAGCCAGGAAAGAAGGATGCGAAAAACGTTAGTGATATATGCCCTAGAGGCCATTATTGTATCATACTGGTTTGTATATTACTTAATGGAAGCTTGAGATATACACGTATATAGTAACAGTCTTTCTCGAAATGGTAGTATTCTACCTGGTTTGTTTCTACTTCAATATGTGCATGTGTTTATTTTAGCATATCGCTTATACATATTGGTAGAGCCCTTAGGATCTTTTCTTGATTACCAGCGTTGTGATGACAGTCACACTAGTGGGGGCTGGGTAGTCTATAAGCACATCCTATACAAGTCCCTAGTCGTATGATTATTGAGACGGGGCATCGATACTCCAGAGTAGACTAGTGTATACGCTTCTCATCCCAGCAGGGGAGATGATCTGTCCCACAGCCATTAGTACGTCGTACTGGAGACAGTATGCAGGTGCTCATTAGGTTATGAGTACAATGGAAATGACTCGTCGGGAACTGTTGGTGGGTATTATACCTATCAGCGGGAACTGTTGGTGGGTATTATACTTATCGTCGGGTAGCAGTTCCCAAGTGACACGAGTACAGCTTAGTCCGTCGACTTGACACTGCTACTTCGTCTCGAGTATGTTCCACTGTACTTTGATTACTACCCTACAACGGCTCAAAGGAGTCGTGCAAACAGGTAGTAGTTGGGTGCAGTCCCGAAGCACTTGGAGGCAGTGGCGGTTAGATAGGATTCGTCTCTCCCGGTATTGGGGGTTGATATCGCGCTGTGTTCGGAAGGCCATTACACAAAGTCCTTGGCCAAGGCAAGCGAGATTTACTGGTAGATACTCCAGTAGTTTCTCAAGGGGTTTTAGGCTACACTTCAACACGACTTATTGCACTATTAAGGGTCTGACGATTACCGCCCTAGGCCCGATATGCGATACTCTTAGACGAACAGACCGGACTGTACGGAGATTGTCACAGATGGGCTCAGTAGGAGTTCGGATGAGTTAGCTCATCAGCCTTCTTATCGACACATACCTGGGTAGCCGTTACGTGCAGCTAGTACAACTTGCGGCTTGTGGTTAAACCCACTGCCAGTGTAGTGTCATATCTTTAGAGTCCCACACAGAGGGTTTCCCTGCACCGGGCAAAAGGTGTAGAGGCCGTATGGTTTTACGGTAGGGCTTCGATCACATACGTGTACTTGTGCACGTATGATGATCCTGCGGATAATACTAGTGGGCTTTGGTTTAAGCCTAATCCTAGTATTATATTGATGAATTATTTTCGTCTCTTTGTATTCGTGTTCTTCGGAATATGGATGCGGGTATGTATATACGGATGAGGGGCATTCTCGTACTCATTAGGGTTTCTTGTTTCTTTTTTCTTTTAAGGATTAAAGAATAATAAGGTAGAGAAAATGAGGTGGAGATATTTCTTGGATGAGCTATGACTCTTCACTTGAAAAAATAGATATTTGTGAGCCATGGTTGATATTTGTGAGATATTTTTTTCTCATTAATTTCACTTGGTTCATTATTCATCACAAATGAGAAGTCAAGCTTCATCCAAGTTCTCTTCTCCTCTCTCATTTCCTCAAGTGACCTTCTTCTTCATCAAAACCCTAGAGTTCTCATATGTTGAGAATTCTAGGGTTTGAAGAGACAAACTACTCCATCTTCTTACTCTACACCATCTAGGACTTCTAGTTTAGCGAACTAGAAGCCGTAGTTACCTCGGATTTGAGGTAGGAGCTCGGACTATAGACTCTCGGGTGGATCGTCTTTGACTCGAGGAGGCCGTTGAGGTTGCTCAATCCGTTTTCGATCCTCGGAGCTTATGACGAGGTGGAGGACAGCGATGAAGACCCGAAGGACTAGGTATCGTGAGGTATAACACTTCTTTCCGAGTAGATAACCTCTTACCAGTTTTCTAGTTAGGGTTTAGTATCGATCCTGGAGTTCAAGTCGGTGTTGAGAGCTTTGAAAAATCGTTTTTGAACATTCCGCCTCCCCGCGAACTCGCGGGGTGCGCGACATCGACGTACAGTGGTATCAAAACCTAACTAAACCTTTACTAGCTTTATAGAAAGTTATTAGAACTTCAATCGTCGGAAAACTCAAAAACCATACACCCAATCCCTCATGTTTCTGTCGAATTTTAAAACTGTGATAAAAATTATTTCAGAGGCATGAAAAATACAAGCAGGGAATTATAAGAAATCATAAGAAAAATGAGTCCCTAACTTGTCACAACCACCGTGGAACCACGGCGAGTCGGTCGATTTGCCGCTGTTCCGCGGCCGAGTTGTGGCCGAGTTGTCTCGTTCTTCCTCTGTGTGTCTTATTTTGGGTGTATAGTTCTCTGGGATATTTGGTTTCTACCCATAAGTTTCTGAGTGCTGGTTTGCATTTGGAGTAGACACGGAAAATAGTTTTCGACCAAAATTCTAAGTTATTTGCTAATCGGGTTTTATCTGTGTTGTGATATATGTGCTGAACGTCCGCTAATTGCTATATGTCGATTAGTGGGGGTTGCACATATCTGTGATCTGTGATATTGGTTTGTGTATATGAACTTATTGGATCGTCGTGGATGAATAGCCAGGGGATGTGAGATGAGTTTTTTTTATATCTTTCATTCGATATAAATTGTAAAGTGATGTAATATTCTTTTGCGGGGCACATCCGGGTTGAGGTTGTAGCCACCGTTGTATTATTTTCTTTTACTATTTTCTACTCCTAAGATAGACCCAAGGTGGGGTGCACAAACTACCGGGTACTTTGAAGTACTGAGTGGCCTACTCATTTTACTGAGGGAGGTTGTTTCGCTTCGGGTATTTGGAGGGTAGTTTGCCGCACCCGTAGGGGTATGGGGTTGGGTTTGTCTATTCATCACGACTGTGGAATCCATCTTTCGTTACATGCTTAAACGAAATGCGGAACTCCTAGTATATCCAACATGTTCATCTATGATCTGGAATGCCTATTATTGCGTGAGACGAATGGTTATTATATATATGCTATATAATAGACGTAGCTTATGTTTTTCATCCGCGCTAGTCCAGCCCCCATCTCTGGCGTTAGTTAAGTAACCTAACGGTGTAAGAGTGGCGAATGCGGATGGCATAAGCGTATGTCATATTTTCGTTTCTTTCTGTGATGATAGGTGTAAATGATGGGACTGCATTATATTAATGCAAAGCAAACAAACCAAAGTTGAATCGTTGGAACAAATTTTAAACCACTCGGTTTTTTCAAAACATCAGACTTTTAAATGTGGAGCTTAAACCACTCCATTTAAAAGCTATCAAGTTCCTTCGATTATATCAAGTTCACCACGATCACGGCTTCGCCAAAACCATTTGTAGCCCTCTGTCATTTCATATGAATGTTCAGTAGTATTCAAGCTATGTTTGTTGACCTTCGCCAAGGCATAGTGTTGGTAGCTTTCTTTTGAGATTGAAAACAATTTGTCAATTAACTCTACTTCCTGGATACTAGATACCGGATCAGGATTTCATATCTATAATTCAATATAGGTTTTGAGAAACCGTAGAGTTATCAGGGCAGGTGATATGACTCTCAGGGTTGCTAACGGAATGAGCGTGGACGCTGCATCCGTAGGGAAATATCGCCTAGAATTGACAAGTAGCAGATATTGATTCTACGTAACTGTTTGTGTACACCTAGTCTAGTTTGTAAGCGATGTCGTCCACATCCACCTAAATCAAAGTTTAATAGGGTCAGGTACACTAGAGGATAGTATATACGTGTTAAATCAAGCTCACGTTTTCAACGTCCTGAACACATTTAAAAGATAGTCTTCAGAATTAAATAAGGCTTTCTTATGGTATTGCAGACATAGTCACATCAATGAAACACAGTTGTCGAAGTTATATAGAGAGGGATATTTGGATCCGTTCGAATATCAGTCTTATGCAACTTGTCAATCTTGTCTCATAAGAAAGATGACAAAGACTCCGTTCACTGGACACAGAGTAAGAGCGAGCGAGCTCTTAGGACTCATACACAGCGACACGTGTAGTCCAATATCTATAGATGCACGAAGTGGTTATTCCTATTTCATTACTTTTACGGATGATTTATCTTGGTAAGGACATGTCTTCTTGATGAAGCATAAATCCGAGGCTTTTGAGAAATTCCGAGAATATAAGAATGAAGTGGAAAAACAAATAGGAAAAAGTATCAAGACACTGAGATCTGATCGAGGTGGTGAATACTTAATTGCCGAGTTCCTGGGTTACCTAAAAAAGAATGGAATTCTTTCTCAGCTTACTTCTCCTTACACACCACAACACAACAGTGTATCGGAAAGGCGGAACAGAACCGTATTGGAAATGGTTCGTTCCATGATGAGTAACGCTGAGTTACCGCGATCCTTCTGAGGTTATGCACTAGAATCAGTTGCATATCTTTTGAATAAGGTTCCTACCAAGACTGTGCCTACCATATCATATCAGATGTGGAGTGGGAAGAAACCCAATCTTTAGTTTCTGAAAATATAGGGATGTCTAGCTTTTGTCAAAAAGCAGTATGCAGACAAGCTCGAGGCACGCTCAGTACTGTGTAGGTTTGTGGGATTCCCAAAGAACTCCATGGGGTATCTTTTCTATTAAGCAGAAGAATAAAAGGTTTTTGTTTCTCGTCATGCCTGCTTTTTAGAAAATCAATTTTTGAAAAGGGACCAGTGGGAGCTCAATAGAACTGGAAGAAATTCCAGAACCGCAAACTATTACTGAAAGTATGGTAGAACCAGAGTTTTCATAAGAATAGGACATCCATCCACCAATCCCCAGGACTAGTAGGCAGTCTCATATGCCCGAGAGATACTACGGTTTTCTTATAGACGGGGATAGAGAGGATTGCATCATTGACAATGACGAGCCAACTAGCTTCCAGCAAGCCATTCAGAGTGGTGACTCGGTAAAATGGCTGGATGCAATGCGGACCAAGATGGAGTCTATGTACATGTTCATCACAGGAAATCGCATTTTAATACCTCTCATTCATTATTAATTTTGTTACATATCGGTACTATTAATCAGTGTCTGCTCAGTAATTACAGATTATAGGTATTCGTGATAAAATACTGGATACACACTCAATATCATGGATATAGCGTTTGGGAGGCGACACTGCAATTAGAACAGAAAACCGACCGATATTCAAAAAGCTCTTTTGCAATAAACATGTTTACACAATTTTGGTCCAACACAATACAAGTGAGCACATATCTCTTTTGATCCTTGGACCATGGTGGGGCTTCCTTGGCACATGTGGGCATCATGACTTGTGCAAGTGGGCACATATGGTTTGGTGTCATGAGTTAATGCCAAAAGTTGTGATGTGATGTATAGCTCATTTTCCCTTCATTTCTACTGAGTATAAACCAGGTTTATTTAGAGAAAACAAACAATACCAGTAGACTTGTTGAGTGCACTCGAGTTCACCATGACAACACGAGCACAAAAGCTCAAGTTTGGACCAGCGAAAGCTCCTAAAAAACCGGCCTCGCCGGTCCTATTTGCTCCAAATGTCCCCATTTTTCTTCTGGTCATTTCTTATGGTCACATCAGTCCATCTATATTGTTTGTTTATTCTGGAGTTGAGCCTATAAATACCAGAACAAATATTGAGCAAAGGACCATATGTATATTCCATAGTTTTCTTTTGTTTTTGGTTTAGCTTGAGAGTTGAGTGGGCTTCAACTTGGTTTCTTCTTCCCTCTTGAAGTTTTCTTTTGATTGCTTCATTATGGAGGTTGAACAAGTTACCAATATCTTGTACCTAACCTTCCTCAAGTGTTAATAATATTGTTATTGTTTTATTTCTTGCTTTCTTTTCATTATGTGTAACTAATTTCTTTGGTTGTGGTTATGGTAAGGATGTGAGATGAAAGGCTTTGCCTTCCTCCTCCTCCTGTTCATATTTAATGTGCTTATATTATGATTCTAACTTAAGAATTGTTTAATGTATTGATGTGATATGGTATTTTGAAACCATGGTTACTTTGTAACCTCTTCATATACCATACTCATTCCCTTTCCCCATTTCACAATGTTTAAGTTAAAATCAATTTGGTGTTAAATTTGCTAAGTTTAGATATGGTATTTTGTGACCAAGTGCTTGACAAACCCTCGGTTTTCATATACCCTATACTATCACAAAATCTTAGCAAAGTTAACACTAAAACTAATTGCTCTCACTCACTAATTTGTGTTTTTGATGTTTCGGTATGCTTTCTAACCCTTGTGCTTAGTGTAGATATCTCAAGCTTGGACATACAAACGGTAAGTGAACAATACGGACTTGTTTTGTGTTTTGCGTTGAATATCGGTATTTTGATGACTTGTGCTATGCAACCGCATCGACAAGTCATGCTTCACGCCGGGATCAAAACAAAGATGGACAACTCATGAATAAGGAAGCGTCGAAGGAATCATTGCGATTTGACCATCCGAGCCAAAGACACAGCCATTTCTTTCTTAACTTGTTTTCTTTGTTTTCGTATTTTATATTTTTGTGACAAACCAATCAATTCATTATTTGTTGAACCTTAAACAACTAAACCTAATCCAAAATTCCCTGCGGATCGACCCGTACTTGCCGGCTCGCTACAACACGCCGTGCACTTGTGGGTTTATAAATTTTAAAACGAGACCGAGCTCGCGTGCGCATCCATTTCCTTAAAACGATTCCATTTTCAAAACATACGCGTTTGCGCGCGCGAGTAAGGCCCCAATAAGTTTTTGGTGCCGTTTCCGGAGAGTTGGTAGTTATTAGGAATTGTAATTTCTGGTTCTTACTAACTCACTAATTTCTAACTCAACATTTTTTTCAATATTTTTCAAAACTAACAAAACGAAATTTTTTCTAACTTGTTCTCTGTCCTTAAAACTTGCAATCACCCTGAATTTAAATTAAAAAATCAAAGTATACTATTAGACTACTAATATAGCCTGGAAGAGCCACACAAAATTCGAGCACAAATACTCTGCATTTGGCCGGCGACGTTGGTGAAAATTCCGATCTCACCGGCCCAATCAGGTTGTTTTTGATTTTTTTTCTTGTGATATCTCCTGTGCTTTGTTGGTATTCTATTGGTATTGTTTGATTTTTGTAATTTTGTGTGTACAGGAATTGGGGCATATATATCGCTTTTTACACTAAATATCTTATTTTCCGACATTTCAGGTTTTTAAACGGAATTATGACCAGCGTTCGTGCGGAGCGAGGCTCAAATTCAATTTCAAGACGTTAGTGAAATATAGTGCCAAAGATCCGAGTAGTTTGACCCGTGCAAGCGAACAGTCAAATACCCGAAATCACTTCAAAGGGGTTTTCTAACCCAAAATCGCATTGGTATGTAATTTCCTATCACATTCCTCTCGAATCTGACGCATTCCAATACTCTATCTTCTGCAGGATTCTTAGCACAAATTTACCACCAAGTGCACAGAGAACTAACCCATATTTGTTGCAGCGCTTAAGCCTAAACGAAAAAGAATTACTTAAATTGCTTGATTTCTTAAATTCTTGTATTGATTGCGCATTTGCATCTTAATACGGATATTAAGGGCACAACCAAACAAAATACGGTAAAGGATTTCATTACCTTTCTCCGTGGCCCACAAATCACAAAACTGCATTCTTGCATACCCACAGTAATTTAAAATCAACTAGAACTTTGGCTTTAAGGACTTCGCGCTCATTAGGAGAAGTTGACTGTGTTTAGAACACCGCTTAACGGTATATCGTTCACGGGGTGTCAGGCAAGTGTTCAAGAGAAAGGCTTATCTAATTAAAGAACTTCACGAAAGTGTTGGAAAACCTCCCCTTATCTCTTGCACTTATCTGGCTTCATGATCTGTATATCTTGAGCCCGTTTCTCGACACACTTTTACTTCGACAATCAGGTTCTTGAGCAGGTCTAGTTGACTAGCATAACATATACTGCTAGGGGTGTGATATTCTTTATTTTTATGACATTTGTGAATTCTTGTTAATATGGGTGATACACGATTCAATTCAATTTTTCACGATTCTTATTCCTTTGTTTATACCCATTCCCAATTCTTTTGTTCAAACTGCCACGATTCTTCCCACATTCATGAAAATTGTCCTTTTCCAGGGGGTGACCAACTGTCCCAGTTTTTTGATAACGGCCACCCACCTAACACTCTTGAACCCAGTCTCACTTCAATTAGAGACCTAATGATTGAAGATTTAGAGAAAGAGGTCAACAGGGTAACTGCTTTAGCATCACCGCCGTCATAACCCTCCCTTCCTAACACAACTGACCCATCATTAGGGAATGATGGTGAGATGGGTAATAGGTTGACCGCTTTAGAGAAGGGTATTGAAGTGATGATTGCGGTCGAGAATCAAACAGCTGCGACGCTAGCCCTGTTTATACAGCAGTATGACCAATTGTTTCACGCTCAAGCTCAATCTTTGGCTAGAATCGAAGAGCATGTAGCTGTGAGGATTCTATAGAGTCAACACAGTCAATTAGAACCACATAGTGTCAATATTTGTCATCTAGGAAGTCACCCGAGTAAGATAAACGATCAATTGAATTTTGATGATTTCATAGATGATGATGCAAATGAATTGACTATGTGTTATCAGGACATACAGGAAAACCCTCTAAGTCAGTCCACCACTAACCTTCAGGTACCCACTGAACCTCTTGTCACTTGTGATTTTGAGGTTGATTTAACTGAAATAATACTTGATGAGGAAAATCTTGAACCGACTGATTTTTGCACTCCAATTTTAAAGGAGGGAGCTTGTGAATTTGACGGGTATGGTTGGGATAGATTGTTAGAAGAGATCAATGATCAGGAACCCAAAATTTTTGTATCACCTAGTGATATTTTTTCGGAAGAAACGTTTGTGTGGGAACCTGCTTTTTTAGATGACATGAACCACCCAGATATGAATGCGATAAAGGAAAACTTGTTTTGGGAAAGTCAGTGAGCTTTAGAAACAAATGTAGGATTGTGGAAGATTATAGGGAGAAAGAAATCCTGGAAAAACGTTCTTTCATATCTAGTTTTGAGGAGATATTTGCTGATGAACTTGATATTCTTGGTGAGTTTGAGTTAGGAACAATTTGGGATCATCCTATGAACCTTTCCTTTTCTGAACTTTTTGCGGATGAACTCCAGTTTTTAAACGAACTTAACTTCGAAACTCAACACGTGCTTCTTGAAAATTCAATTCATTCAGGCAATAATTCTTTGAACTCTTCAAAACTTCATCTTCACCTTCAACGTCTTCCGATCCCTACTTTTACATGCCCAGGCCCTTCACTAACATCTAACATATACATTTTTTTTCTTTTTCTTTTTTATATACTCATTCTTTTACCAGCCCTTGCACTATATAGACAGAATCTTTAAATGGTTGGTATTAGTTTCCGGACTAGCCCAATCTTTTAAATTATATATACTGTAATTAGTCTTAGGTTTTTTCTTTTTGAATAAATTTTCACCCTGATGTGTAAGTCTAGCTACTAGAGACGGGGGCAACGTTGAGGACATCGTAAAACTCAGGTTTGGGGGTGAGCACTGCGTTTATTTTGCTGCATCATGTGTATATTCTGCATTGCATACATATTAAATAACCCATAAAAAATTGAAAATTTTCTTCAAAACATAAAAACTTTTTGTCATGTTAGCTAGGGGGACTTAGACTCGAAGTTTGACAGTTCGGTTGATAAGATAGAAGCAACTAAATCCTTTTTGAGAGATTGAAAACCCGAAAGATAACCCTCCTTTGAGTTTAACCATAGCCGATATACGTCTTTTATAACACTTTACACGTGTTGTATGTTTGTGAGAATTATATGAAACTCTGACATGTCTGTAAACCTTTTTGAAAATTGATAAATATCTTTAGGATCAAACAGGTTTGCTCTAAGTTAAGTAATATCAAGAATAGTTCATGAAGTAAAGTGAATATGAAGGATATTATAGAGGTTTTTTTTTGCTCGGGACGAGCAAAAGATAAGTTTGTGGGTATTTGTTCATCACAGAAAACTGCATTTTAATACCTTTCATTCATTATCAATTTTGTTATATATCGGTACTATTAATCAGTGTCTGCTCAGTAATTACAGATTACAGGTGTTCGTGATAAAATACTGAAAACACACTCAATATCACGGATATAGCATTTCGGAGCCGACACTGTAATCAGAACAGAAAACCGACCGATATTCAAAGAGCTCTTTTGCAATAAACATATGTACACAATTTTGGTCCAACACAATACAGGTGTGCACATAGCTCTTTTGATCCTTGGACCATGGTGGGGCTTCCTTGGCACATGTGGGCATCATGACTTGTGCAAGTGGGCACATATGGTTTGGTGTCATGAGTTAATGCTAAAAGTTATGATGTGATGTATAGCTCATTTTCCCTCCATTTCCACTGAGTAAAAACTAGGTTTATTTAGAGAAAACAAAAAATACCAGTAGACTTGTTGAGTGCACTCGAGTTCACCATGCCAACACGAGCACAAAAGCCCAAGTTTGGACCGGCAAAAGCTCCCAATAAACCGGCCTCACCGGTCCTATTTGCTCCAAATGTCCCCATTTTTCTTCTGGTCATTTCTTATGGTCACATCAGTCCATCTATATTGTTTGTTTATTCTGGAGTTGAGCCTATAAATACCAGAATAGATATTGAGCAAGGGACCATATGTATATTCCATTGTTTTTTTTGTTTTTGGTTTAGCTTGAGAGTTGAGTGGGCTTCAACTTGGTTTCTTCTTTTTCTTCCCTCTTGAAGCTTTCTTTTGAGAGATTCATTATGGAGGTTGAATAAGTTACCAATATCTTGTACCTAAACTTTATCAAGTGTTAATAATATTGTTATTGTTTTGTTTACTTGTTTCTTTTGTTTCTATCTTTCTTTTCATTATGTATAACTAATTTCTTTGGTTGTGGTTATGGTAAGGATGTGAGATGAAAGGCTTTGCCTTCCTCCTCCTCCTGTTCATGTTTAATGTGCTTATATTATGATTCTAACTTAAAGATTGTTTCATGTATTGATGTGATATGGTATTTTGAAACCATGGTTACTTTGTAACCTCTTCATATACCATACTCAT
Organism: Agapanthus africanus; assembly: GCA_030015575.1. NCBI lineage: Eukaryota > Viridiplantae > Streptophyta > Magnoliopsida > Asparagales > Amaryllidaceae > Agapanthus > Agapanthus africanus. The sequence goes on from CM057341.1 coordinate 188,094,181, forward strand.
TCCCTTTCCCCATTTCACAATGTTTAAGTTAAAATCAATTTGGTGTTAAATTTGCTAAGTTTAGATATGGTATTTTGTGACCAAGTGCTTGACAAACCCTCGGTTTTCATATAACCTATACTATCACAAACTCTTAGCAAAGTTAACACTAAAACTAATTGCTTTTACTCACTAATTTGTGTTTTTGATGTTGCGGTATGCTTGCTAACCCTTATGCTTAGTGTAGATACCTCAAGCTTGGACATACAAACGGTAAGTGAACAATACGGACTTGTTTTGTGTTTTACGTTGAATATCGGTATTTTGATGACTTGTGCTACGCAACCGCATTGACAAGTCATGCTTCACGCCGGGATCGACACAAGGACGACAACTCATGAACAAGGGAGCGTCGAAGGAATCGTCGCGATTCGACCATCCGAGCCAAAGCCACGGCCATTTCTTTCTTAACTTGTTTTCTTTGTTTTCATATTTTATATTTTTGTGAAAACCAATCAATTCATTATTTGTTGAACCTTAAACAACAAAACCTAATACACAATTCCATGTGGATCGACCCGTACTTGCCGGCTCACTACAACGCAACGTGTACTTGCGGTTTATAAATTTTAAAACGAGACCGTGCTCGCGTGTGCATCCATTTCCTTAAAACGATTCCATTTTCAAAACATATGCATTTGCGCGTGCGGGTAAGGCCCCAACAGCACACCAACAAAGTATGCACTTTGAATATTGCTCCAGAAGGGGTAAAACCAATAGGCTGCAAATTGATCTTCAGAAAGAAGATTGGTGTAGATGGACAGGTTGCAATCTATAAGGCAAGACTTGTTGCAAAAGGTTTTCGTCAAAGACCTGGTTTGGACTGTGATGAAACCTTTTTTCCAGTGATTATGCTCAAATCCATTCGGATCTTTCTTGCCATTACTGCATTCCAAGATTATGAGATCCGGCAGATGGACGTAAAGACGGCTTTTCAAAATAGTTATTTGGAAGAGTGCGTCTATATGGATCAACCAGAGGGTTTCAAGTAGAGTGGGAGCAACATGAAAGTGTGTAAATTGCTTAAGTCCATTTATGGACTAAAGCAGGCTTCACGGAGTTGGAACATCTATTTTGATAAGACGGGCAAAGAATTCGACTTTATCAAAATTCCAGATGAACCATGCATTTATAGTAAGATTGTAGAGAGAACTTTGGTATTTCTCGTCTTGTACGTGGATGACATTCTCTTGTTAGGAAATGCCATTCCTATACTACAATCAGTCAAAGGATTCTTGTCACTAAGGTTCTCCATGATTGACCTGGGTGATGCCAACTACATTATAAGGATCCAGATTTATCATGATAGATCAAAGAGGATGGTGGGACTTTTACAGTCAGGTACATCAACACCATACTGAAAATATTTAGTATGGACGATTCAAAGCACGGTAGTCTACCGGCTTGTCACGGAATCACCCTCTCCAAAGAGATGTCTCCCAAAACTGATTTGGAAAGGGCTCGCATCACATCTATACCCAACGCTTCTGCGGTAGGCTTTATAATGTATGCGATGTTGTGTACCTGACCAGATGTTGCTTACGTACTCAAGGTGGTAGGCCGGTATCAGTCAAACCCAGGGGAGAATCACTGGATAGCAGTAAAGAACATTCTCAAGTACCTGAGAAGGACTAAGGAGATGTTCTTGGTGTATGTCGGAAAAGACCTCCGGATCGAGGCCTTTGCTGACTCCAGCTTCCAGAGTGATAAGGATGACTCCAAGTCCATGTCGGGTTATGTCTTTACCCTCAATGGAGAGGCGGCCTGTTGGAAGAGCTCCAAACAGGACACCGTTGCGGACTCGACGATGGAAACAGAGCATTTCGCTGCATGAGACTCCGCAAAAGAGGCAGTCTGGATTAGGAAGTTCTTAACTTAACTTCAGGTGGTTCCTTCCATTGTTGATCTAATACTTTAGTATTGTGACAACAAATGGCGCTACAGCTTTAGGGAAGGAACCCAGGTCCCATAAAAAATCCCAACATATCTTGAGGCGGTACCACCTGATCAGGGAGATCGTTGATCCCTAGAAGATCGAGGTAAGGAGAGTAGATACGGAGAACAATACTGCAGATCCACTCACAGAGGCCATCCCTCAGACAGAGTTCGAGAGGCTATTCGAGATCTTCGGTCTGTGATATGCCAGTATATGGCCTTAGTGCAAGTAGGAGATTGTTAGTGATATATGACCTAGAGGCCATTATTGTATCATACTGGTTTGTATATTACTTAATGGAATCTTGGGATATACATGGATATGTAAGTCCATGTCACACACCCTACGAACTTGCGGGGATGCGGAATATATGAAAAACGATTATCAAAGCTTCGTAACACGGACTTGAGCGCATGAATCGTAATCTAAACCATTACTAACTATCTACTTGAGGTTTAACTACTCGGTTCCGATGTTATACCTCACGTTACATGTCCTTCAGGTCTTCATCGCTGTCCTCCACTCCTCGTAGGCTCCTTGGAACATCGGCACCTCAACGACCTCCTCGAATCAAAGACGATCCACCCGAGAGCTCTTTGTCCAAGCTTGATCTCTAACTTGAGATAACTAGTTTGCTCAAATCGCTAATCTAAGCTAACTAGGTGATATAGAGTGAGGTTATGGATGTATTAGTCTATCTAATCCTTGATCTCAACACATGAGGTGGGAGGATTAGGGTTTCAAGAAGAGATGAACTTGAGGAGAGAGAAGGAGATCATGAGAATGAGAATGAATAATGAACTAATAAGAATATAACAACCATAACAATTAATCAAATAAATAATATAAATGATTAATCATCATGGTTGATGCATTCACCTTGTGTGATTCATCATATGACTCATTAACTCATTAATGAATCATTTAATACAAAGGATGAATCACACAAATGAGTCATTAAGCATTTAATGCTCATGCCACCTTAACCCCTTAGTCACCACTCTTCTAGAAGCTTCCCGGAAAATTACGAGAACGCCCCTCCAATCCGTGAAAACACGGAAAAACTTTAGACTGTATAAATCCAAAAACCCGATACTAGAATCTGGCTTAAACCAAAGCCGGCTAGTAAAAATTGTCCGAACGTCGTACGTGCGTTTAAACGCGTATGCGTCCGAACCCTTGTCGTAAAACCATACGACCTCTATATCGTTTCGCCTGGAGCAGGAAAACTCTCTGTGTGGGACTCTAAAGACTCGACACTACGTCGGCAGTGGGTTTAACCACGGACCGCAAGCGGCACTAGCTGTACGTAATGGTCCCCAGGTAGATGTCGATAAGAAGGCCGATGAGGAAACCATCCGAGCTCCTACTGAGCCTGATGTGACAATCTCCGTACAGTCCGGTCTATTCGTCTAAGACTATCGCATATCAAGCCTAGGGGGCGGCAAGCGTCAGTCCCCTAATAGCTGTATAAGTCATGTCGGAGCGAAGCCCATTACACCCTGAGAAGCTACTGGAACCTACCAGTATATCTCGCTTGCCCTGTCCAGGGACTTTGCGTAATGGCTCTCTGACATAGCGCGATATCATCTCCCAATACCGGGAGAGACGAATCCTGTCTAACCACTACTGTCTCCAAGTGCTCGGGACTGCACCCAACTGCTACCTGTTTGCGCGACTCCTTTGAGCCGTGGTAGGGTAGCAATCTAAGAACAGTGGGACACACTTGAGGCGAAGTAGCAGTGTCAAGTCTGCGGACTATGCTGTACTCATGTCACCTGGGAACTGTTAACTGACGGTGGGTATAGTACCAACCAACAGTTCCCCTGCGAGTCCTGTCTGGTGTACCCGTAACCTAACGAGCACCTGTGTACTATCTCCAGTACGACATACTGATGGAAATGGGACAAACCATCTCCCCAACTGGGATGAGAAGCGTACACACTAGTCTACTCTGGACTATCGATGCCCTGCCTCGATAATCCTTCGACAAGGGACAATTATAGGATGTTGCTTATAGACTACCCAGGCCCCACTAGTGTGACTGCCATCATAACGCTGGTAATCAAGCAAAGAACCTATGGGCTCTACTACTATGTATAAGTGATACGTCATAAGAAACATATGCACATATTAAAGTAGATACAAACCAAGTAGCATACTACCATTTTCAGCAAGACTGTATATATACAACTGTGAATATCCCAAGCTTCCATTAAGTAATATACATGCTAGTATGATACAATAATGGCCCCTAGGGCATATACACTAACAATCTCCCACTTGCACTAGGGCCATGAGCTGGCATATCGTAGACCTATCATCTCGAATAGCCTCTCAAACTGCGTCTGAGGAATGGCCTTTGTGAATGGATCAGCAATGTTATCCTTCGTCTTTACTCTCTTCACCTCGATCTCCCGGCGATCGACGATCTTCTTGATCAGGTGATACCGCCTTAAGATGTGTCTGGACTTCTGATGGGACCTGGGTTCCTTCGCTAAAGCTATAGCGCCGTTGTTGTCACAATACAGAGGTATTGGATCAACACTGGTAGGAACCACCTGAAGTTCTGTGAGGAACTTCTTCATCCAGACAGCTTCTTTTGCTGCATCGCAAGCAGCTATGTACTCCGCTTCCATCGTTGAGTCAGCAACGGTCTCCTGTTTGGAACTCTTCCAACAGACCGCCCCTCCATTGAGGGTAAAGACATAACCCGACATGGACTTGGAGTCATCTTTGTCACTCTTGAAGCCTGAGTCGGCAAAGGCCTCAATCTGGAGGTCTTTTCCGCCATACACCAAGAACATCTCCTTAGTCCTTCTCAAGTACTTGAGAATGTTCTTTACTGCTATCCAATGATTCTCCCCTGGGTTTGCTTGATACCGGCTTACTACGCTCAATGCGTATGCTACGTCTGGTCTGGTACATAACATCACATACATTATAGAGCCTACCGCTGAAGCGTAGGGTATAATCGACATGCGATCTCTTTCCAAATCAGTCTTGGGAGACATATCTTTGGAGAGGGTGATTCCTTGACAAGCCGGTAGGTTACCGCGCTTAGAATCTTCCATACTGAATCTTTTCAATATGGTGTCTATGTACCTGGACTGTGAAAGTCCCAACATCCTCTTTGATCTATCACGATAGATCTGGATCCCCAGAATGTAGGTGGCATCACCTAGGTCTTTCATGGAGAACTTTTGTGACAAAAATCTTTTGACTGACTGTAACATAGGAATATCATTTCCTATTAGGAGAATGTCATCCACGTACAAGACGAGAAATACTACAGCTCTCCCTACAATCTTACTGTATATGCATGGTTCATCTGGATTTTTGATAAAGTCAAATTCTTTGACAGCATCATCAAAACAGATGTTCCAACTCCGCGATGCCTGCTTTAGTCCATAAATGGACTTAAGCAACTTGCATACTTTACCGCTGCTCCCACTCTGAATGAATCCCTCTGGCTGATCCATATAGACGCACTCTTCCAAATTTCCATTTAGAAAGGCTGTCTTTACGTCCATCTGCCAGATCTCATAATCGTGGAAGGCAGCAATAGCAAGAAGGACCCTAATGGATTTAAGCATAGCCACTGGAGAAAAGGTCTCATCATAGTCCAAACCAGGTCTTTGACGAAAACCCTTTGCAACAAGTCTAGCTTTATAGGTTTCAACCTGTCCATCTACACCAATCTTCCTTCTGAAGATCCATTTGCATCCTACGGGTTTTACCCCATCTGGAGCAATGTCCAAAGTCCATACTTTGTTAGTGTTCATGGACTCCATTTCGGTCCGTATTGCATCCAGCCATTTTACTGAGTCACCGCTCTTAATGGCTTACTGGAAGCTAGTAGGCTCATCATAGTCAATAGTGCAATCTTCTCTATCCCCGTCTATGAGAAAACCGTAGTATCTCTCGGGCGGATGAAATTGCCTACTACTCCTGCGGAGTGGCGCTGGGATGTCCCTTTCTTCTGAAACTTCTGGTTCTACCATACTTTCAGTAACAGCTTGTGGTTCTGGAATTTCTTCCAGTTCTACTGCGCTCCCACTCTTCTGATTTTCTAAAAATTCATCTTCTAAGAAGTGGGCATGACGAGAAACAAAAACCTTTTGTTCCTCTGCGTTATAGAAATAATACCCCTTGGAGTTCTTTGGATATCCCACAAACTTACACTGTACTGAGCGTGCCTCGAGCTTGTCCGGTTGCTGCCTTTTTACAAAAGCTGGACATCCCCATGTCTTCAGGTACTGAAGATAGGGTTTCTTCCCACTTCACATCTGATATGGTGTGGTAGGCACAGTCTTGGTTTGAACTTTGTTTAAAAGATATGCTGCTGATTCTAGCGCATAACCCCAGAAAGATCGCGGTAACTCAGCCTTACTCATCATGGAACGAACCATATCTAATAGGGTTCGATTTCTCCTTTCCGATACACCATTGTGTTGTGGTGTGTATGGAGGAGTAAGCTGAGAGAGAATACCATTCTCTTTTAAGTAACCCAGGAACTCGGCACTTAAGTATTCACCACCTCGATCAGATCTCAGTGTCTTGATACTTTTGCCTCTTTGGTTTTCCACTTCATTCTTGTATTCCTGGAATTTCTCAAAGGCTTCGGATTTATGTTTCATCAAGAAGACATGTCCATACCTAGAGAAATCATCCGTAAAAGTTATGAAGTAGGAATAACCACCTCTCGCATGTGTAGATATTGGACCGCACACGTCACTGTGTATGAGTCCCAAGAGCTCGCTTTCTCTTTCTCCGTGTCCAGTAAACGGAGTCTTGGTCATCTTTCCTATGAGACAAGATTCACAAGTAGCATAAGATTGATATTCGAACGGATTCAAATATCCTTCTCTATGTAACTTAGTTAACCTTCTCTCATTGATGTGACCTAGTCTACAATGCCATAAGAAAGCCTGATTTAATTCCGGAGACTTTCTTTTAAGTGTGTTCTGGACATTGAAAACCTGAGCTTGACTTATTACGTATATGCCGTTATCTAATGTACCGGACCCAATCAGAACTTGATTTAGGTAGATGTGAACTACATCGCTTCCGAATGTAAAATCATATCCCTCTCTTGAAAGTGAGGATACTGATATGATATTACAAGTCATACTAGGTACATATAGACAGTTACGTAGAATCAATATCTGCCCACTTGTCAAACCTAGGCGATATTCTCCCACGGATTCAGCGTCCACGCTCATTCCGTTTGCAACTCTGAGAGACAAATCACCTTCCTTCATAACTCTACGGTTTCTCAAAGCATGTAATGAATTACAGATATGAGATCCTGCTCCGGTATCTAATACCCAGGAAGTAGAGTTAATTGACAAACAGTTCTTAATTACATACACACTTGAGGCTGAAGCCACAACATGCTTCATCTCCTGGCTACTGGCTTTAAAAGCCCTGCAATCTTTCTGCCAATGCCCAATCCCATAACAATAGGAACATTCCTCTTTTACTACATTCAGCCCCGAAACTTTTGCCCTTCTCTTTCCTTCTACTTCCCTGGTTCCTTCAGGGTAGAAGGCAGAGACTGTAGAATCAAGTCAGTATCTGACCTGTTTCCCAATGTGGTCTTCAGGTCCTTGAGCTTATCAATATAGCTAGTCATTGTAAGGATGTTGTCCCCTACAGATGACCCGTTAGCCAACCTCGCTTGAATTAATTCGTTCGAGGTCTCATATCTCATGATATGAGACTGCTCTCCATATAAATCTTTGTTATGGAGAAAGATGGAAACTGAGTCCATCTTCTCGTGCTGCTTTTGGTATACACCATCAACTGAAGCTAACACGAGGCACTTGGATTTCGCTTTTTCCTTTTCCCTTGTCTGACGGATATCCATATCTGCGACAGTGCAAACTGGACCTGGGACGGCGGGATCTTGAGTGGTAATAGGGTGGTCCAGCTTGTCATAGGCAATGGACATCTGGACAGACCTTTGCCAGTCATATAAGTTAGATACAGTCAAATTATTATCTAGATGTAACCTATGTGTGTTCACAAGGTCGCTGCAATTAAGAGAGAGAGAAGAAAACTATTAGCATGATGCTCTTGCAAGTTTAGAGTGGTTTTTAATTTATCTAAAAAGGATGGCTCCCACTGTTTCTCGAATCCCTCCTCAAACCATAAAGGAAGAACTAGCCAGGACTATTCTCACCGTACAATACTTGCTTAACCGTTCAGCCAGGCTAGTGTCGATATTTCGAGGGAGGTTTTCCAACGCTTTCGCGAAGTTCCTTAATTAAATAACCTCTTTTCTCTAGGGGCATAGCCCCGCTGACACCTTTCTTGACACCTACTTGGTTTATAGCATTGATCGTTAAGTGACGAATCTTCTGATAAGTAGTATATACTCACAGTAGGATCGGGATCCAAAATATCATCGTATGATAATGTTGAAAGAATCCTACCAACATTCATCAAACTCCAAAATGGTATGCTCTTTCTGCAAATTTCAGTTTCTTTAGAAATTCCCGATATGGATTTTTGCCCCATACTCTTATGACCTTGACAAAGGCCAACAAATCATAAGTCACATGTCAAGTTCTGCCCGTCATTATCTTTGTTAATTTGAACCCACCCGTACATACCCTTGACGAAGGCCAACAAGGTAATACGACTGTCCCAAACCAACACATCTATCTATGCAACAAATGAATACCCCAGCAGCTACCAAACACTATGCCTTGACGAAGGCCAACAAACATAGCTTGAATACTACTGACCATTCATAAGAAATGACGGAGGGCTACGACTGGTTTTGGCAAAACCGTGAACGTAGTGAACTTGATATAATCGAAGGAACCTGATAGCTTTTTTAAAAGGAGTGGTTAAAGCTCCGCAATTAAAAATTCTTATCTTTTAAAATAACCGAGTGGTTTCTTTTAAATTTGTTCCAACGATTGAACTTTGGTTTATTTTCTTTGCATTATAATAACGCGTCTCATCATTTATCCTATCATTGCAGAAAACAACAAAAATACCACGTCCTCTTATGCCATCCGCATTCGCCACGGGGTCTCGTCATCACCCGTTAGGTTACTTAACTAACGACAGAGCGGGGGCTGGGCTAGCGCGGGTGTAAAACATAAGTGACGTCTAATAGCTATCATATATAGATATTGTACATTCGTCAGACGCAATAATAATTATTCCAGATCACAGATGAACTTTATTGGATTTACTAGCAATCCGCATTTGCTTTGAGCCTGCAATAAAAGACGGATTACACAGTTGTGATGAATAGCCATTACCCCACCCTAGACCCCTACGGGTACGGCAAACTACCCGCCAAGTGCCCGAAGTGAAGCAGTCTCCCTCAACACGTGAGTAGGCCACTAAACACTTCAAAGTACCCGGTAGTTTATGCACCCCACCTTGGGTCTATCCTAGGAGCAAAAACAGTAAAAAGAAATAATACAACGGTGGCTACAACCGCAACTTGGATGCGCCCCGCAAAAGAATATTACATCAAATTACATTTACATTGAATGAATGAATATTAAACACATCTAAAACCCCAGCTAATCATCACAACAGTCCAACACAGTTCATATACACAAACAGTAAACATTTCAGAAATGTGCAACCCCCTGCCAACCGACATACTAGCAGTTAGGGGAGGTTTACGAACACATTAAACTTTACAGATAATAACCCGATTAGCAATTAGTTTAGAACATCGATCGATAACCATATTCCGTGTTTACCCCAAAAGCAAACCAGCAAAGAAGCAACCTGGGTAGAAACAGAGCATACAGGAAAACAAAACACAAGAAAATAAGAATTACTGTGAAACTCCGAGTCAACTCGGCGTTGACTCGGCGGCGGATCCGCGGCCAAAAGCACCATTTGGCCGCGGTTCCGCGGCCGTTTTTCCGAGTTGCCTCCTCGATTTTCCCAGATCTCTAATAATACCCTGCTGTGAATTTTAAGGCATATCAAAAAAGTTTTTGGACACGTTTAAAATATACAGAAACTGTTAGGGTTCGGGGTGTTTCGTTTTCGTGTTTTCCGTCGATCGAACTTCTAACTAGTTGCTAACAAGCTAGTAATGGTTTAGTTGGCTCTGATACCACTGTAAGTCCATGTCACGCACCCCACGAACTTGCGGGGAGGCGGAATATATGAAAAACGATTATCAAAGCTTCGTAACACGGACTTGAGCGCATGAATCGTAATCTAAACCATTACTAACTATCTACTTGAGGTTTAACTACTTGGTTCCGATGTTATACCTCACGTTACATGTCCTTCGGGTCTTCATCACTGTCCTCCACTCCTCGTAGGCTCCTTGGAACATCGGCACCTCAACGACCTCCTCGAATCAAAGACGATCCACCCGAGAGCTCTTTGTCTAAGCTTGATCTCCAACTTGTGATAACTAGTTTGCTCAAATCGTTAATCTAAGCTAACTAGGTGATATAGAGTGAGGTTATGGATGTATTAGTCTATCTAATCCTTGATCTCAACACATGAGGTGGGAGGATTAGGGTTTCAAGAAGAGATGAACTTGAGGAGAGAGAAGGAGATCATGAGAATGAGAATGAATAATGAACTCATAAGAATATAACAACCATAACAATTAATCAAATAAATAATATAAATGATTAATCATCATGGTTGATGCATTCACCTTGTGTGATTCATCATATGACTCATTAACTCATTAATGAATCATTTAATACAAAGGATGAATCACACAAATGAGTCATTAAGCATTTAATGCTCATGCCACCTTAACCCCTTAGTCACCACTCTTCTAGAAGCTTCCCAGAAAATTACGAGAACGCCCCTCCAATCCATGAAAACACGGAAAAACTTTAGACTGTATAAATCCAAAAACTCGATACTAGAATCTGGCTTAAACCAAAGCCGGCTAGTAAAAACTGTCCGAACGTCGTACGTGCGTTTAAACGCGTATGCGTCCGAACCCTTGTCGTAAAACTATACGACCTCTATATCGTTCGCCTGGAGCAGGAAAACTCTCTGTGTGGGACTCTGAAGACTCGACACTACGCCGGCAGTGGGTTTAACCACAGACCGCAAGCGGCACTAGCTGTACGTAACGGTCCCCAGGTAGATGTCGATAAGAAGGCCGATGAGGAAACCATCCGAGCTCCTACTGAGTCTGATGTGACAATCTCCGTACAGTCCGGTCTGTTCGTCTAAGACTATCGCATATCAAGCCTAGGGGGCGGCAAGCGTCAGTCCCTTAATAGCTGTATAAGTCATGTCGGAGTGAAGCCCATTACACCCTGAGAAGGTACTGGAACCTACCAGTATATCTCGCTTGTCCTGGCCAGGGACTTTGCGTAATGGCTCTCTGACATAGCGCGATATCATCTCCCAATACCGGGAGAGACGAATCCTGTCTAACCACTACTGCCTCCAAGTGCTCGGGACTGCACCCAACTGCTACCTGTTTGCACGACTCCTTTGAGCCGTGGTAGGGTAGCAATCTAAGAACAGTGGGACACACTTGAGGCGAAGTAGCAGTGTCAAGTTTGTGGACTATGCTGTACTCATGTCACCTGGGAACTGTTAACTGACGGTGGGTATAGTACCAACCAACAGTTCCCCTGTGAGTCCTGTCCGGTGTACCCGTAACCTAACGAGCACCTGTGTACTATCTCCAGTACGACGTACTGATGGCAATGGGACAAACCATCTCCCCAACTGGGATGAGAAGCGTACACACTAGTCTACTCTGGACTATCGATGCCCTGCCTCGATAATCCTTCGACTAGGGACAAGTATAGGATGTTGCTTATAGACTACCCAGCCCCCACTAGTGTGACTGCCATCATAACGCTGGTAATCAAGCAAAGAACCTATGGGCTCTACTAATATGTATAAGTGATACGTCATAAGAAACATATGCACATATTAAAGTAGACACAAACCAAGTAGCATACTACCATTTTCAGCAAGACTGTATATATACAACTGTGAATATCCCAAGCTTCCATTAAGTAATATACATGCTAGTATGATACAATAATGGCCCCTAGGGCATATACACTAACAGGATATAGTAACAGTCTTGCTCGAAATGGTAGTATACTACCTGGTTTGTTTCTACCTCAATATGTGCATGTGTTTATTTTAGCATATCGCTTATACATATTGGTAGAGCCCTTAGGATCTTTACTTGATTACCAACGTTGTGATGGCAGTCACACTAGTGGGAGCTGGGTAATCTATAAGCACATCCTATACAGGTCCCTAGTCGTAGGATTATCGAGATGGGGCATCGATACTCCAGAGTAGACTAGTGTATACGCTTCTCATTCCAGCAGGGGAGATGGTCTGTCCCACAGCCATCCGTACGTCGTACTGGAGATAGTATGCAGGTGCTCATTAGGTTATGAGTATACTGGATAGGACTCGTCGGGAACTGTTGGTAGGTTTTATACCTATCCTCGGGTAGCAGTTCCCAGGTGACATGAGTACAGCTTAGTCCATCGACTTGACACTGCTACTTCGTCTCGAGTGTGTTCCTACTTTACTTTGATTACTACCCTACAACGGTTCAAAGGAGTCGTGCAAACAGGTAGTAGTTGGGTGCAGTCCCGAAGCACTTGGAGGCAGTGGCGGTTAGATAGGATTCGTCTCTTCCGGTATTGGGGGTTGATATCGCGCTGTGTTCGGAAGGCCATTACACAAAGTCCTTGGCTAAGGCAAGCGAGATTTACTGGTAGGTACTCCAGTAGTTTCTCAAGGTGTTTTGGGCTACACTCCGATACGACTTATTGCTCTATTAGGGGTCTGACGATTACCGCCCCCTAGGCCCGATATGCGATACTCTTAGACGAACATACCGAAATATACGAAGAATGTCACAGATAGGCTTAGAAGGAGTTCGGATGAGTTAGCTTATCGGCCTTCTTATCGACACATACCTGGGTAGCCGTTATGTGCAGCTAGTACTGCTTGCGGTTTGTGGTTAAACCTACTGCCAGCGTAGTGTCGAGTCCCACACAGAGGGTTTCCCTGCACCGGGCAAAAGGTGTAGAGGCCGTATGGTTTTACAGCAGGGCTTCGATCACTTACGTGTACTTGTGCACGTAAGATGATCGGATGAATAATACTAGTGGGCTTTGGTTTAAGATGGATCCTAGTATTATATTGATGGATTATTTTCGTCTCTTTGTATTCGTATTCTTTGGAATACGGATGCGGGTATGTATATACGGATGATGGGCATTCTCTTAATTTCTAGGGAATGCTTCTAGAAAGAACACCTCATTAGGGTTTCTTGTTTCTTTTTTCTTTTATGGATTAAAGAATAATGAGGTGGAGATAATGAGGTGGAGATATTTCTTGGATGAGCTATGACCCATCACTTGACAAAATAGATATTTGTGAGCCATGGTTGATATTTGTGAGATAATTTTTTATCTTATTAATTTCACTTGTTTCATTATTCATCACAAATGAGAAGTCAAGCTTCATCCAAGTTTGCTTCTCCTTTCTCATTTCCTCAAGTGAACTTCTTCTTCATCAAAACCTTATAGCTCTCATGTGTTGAGAATCCTAGGGTTCCAAGAGACAAACCACTCCATCTTCTTACTCTACACCATCTAGGACTTTTAGTTTAGCGAACTAGAAGCTGTAGTTACCTCGGATTTGAGGTAGGTGCTCGGACTATAGACTCTCGGGTGGATCGTCTTTGACTTGAGGAGGCCGTCGAGGTTGCCCGATCAGTTTTCGATCCTCGGAGCTTATGACGAGGTGGAGGACATCGATGAAGACCCGAAGGACTTGGTATCGTGAGGTATAACACTTCTTTCCGAGTAGCTAACCTCTTACCAGTTTGCTAGTTAGGATTTAGTATCAATCCTGGAGTTCAAGTCGGTGTTGCGAGCTTTGAAAAATCGTTTTTTGAAAATTCCGACTCCTCGCGAACTCGCGGGTTGCGCAACATCGACTTACAGTGGTATCAAAGCCTAACTAAACATTTACTATCTTTTTAGCAAGTTATTAGAACTTCGATCGTCGGAAAACTCAAAAACCATACACCCGATCCCTCATGTTTCTGTCGAATTTTAAAACTGTGCTAAAGATTATTTTAGAGGCATGAAAAATATAAGCAGGGAATTATAAGAACTCAGAAGAAAAACGAGTCCCTAACTCGTCACAACCATCGCGGAACCGCGGCGAGTCGGTCGATTTGCCGCTGTTCCGCGGCCGAGTCGTGGCCGAGTTGTCTCGTTCTTCCTCCCTGTGTCTTATTTTAGTTGTATTGTTCTCTGGGATATTTGGTTTCTACCCATAAGTTTCTGAGTGCTTGTTTGCATTTGGGGTAGACACGGAAAATAGTTTTTGACCAAAATTCTAAGTTATTTGCTAATCGGTTTTATCTGTGTTGTGATATATGTGCTGAACATCGGCTAATTGCTATATGTCGATTAGTGGGGGTTGCACATATCTGTGATCTGTGATATTGGTTTGTGTATATGAACTTATTGGATCGTCGTGGATGAATAACCGGGGGATGTGAGATGAGTTTTTTTTATATCTTTCATTCGATGTAAATTGTAAAGTGATGTAATATTCTTTTGCGGGGCACATCCGGGTTGAGGTTGTAGTCACCGTTGTATTATTTTCTTTTACTGTTTTCTTCTCCTAGGATAGACCAAAGGTGGGGTGCACAAACTACCAGGTACTTTGAAGTGCTGAGTGGCCTACTCATTTTACTGAGAGAGGTTGCTTTGCTTCGGGTATTCGGTGGGTAGTTTGCCGCACCCATAGGTGTCTGGGGTGGGGTTTGGCTATTCATCATGACCGTGGAATCCGTCTTTCGTTACAGGCTTAAACGAAATGCGGAATTCCTAGTATATCCAACATGTTCATCTGAGATCTGGAATGCCTATTATTGCATGAGACGAATGGTTATTATATATATCCTATATAATAGACGCTGCTTATGTTTTGTATCCACGCTAGTCCAGCCCCCAGCTCTGGCGTTAGTTAAGTAACCTAACGGTGTAAGACGGGGCCAAGTGGCGAATGCGGATGGCCTAAGTGTACGTCATATTTTCGTTTCTTTCTATGATGATAGGTGTAAATGATGGGACTGATTATATTAATGCAAAGCAAACAAACCAAAGCTGAATTGTTGGAATAAATTTTAAAACCATTCAGTTTTTTCAAAACATCAGACTTTTAAATGTGAAGCTTAAACCACTCCTTTTAAAAGCTATTAGGTTTCTTCGATTATATCAAGTTCACCACGTTCACGGTTTCTACAAAACCATTCGTAGCCCTCCGTCATTTCATTTGAATGTTCAGTAGTATTCAGGCTATGTTTGTTGACCTTCGCCAAGGTATTGTGTTTGGTAGCTGCTGGGTATTCATATGTAGCATAGATAGATGCGTTGGTTTGGGACAGTCATATTACTTTGTTGGCCTTCGTCAAAGGTATATACGGGTGGGTTCAAATTAACCTGAACAATGATGGGTAGAACTTGACTTGTGACTTATGATTTGTTGGCCTTCGTTAAGGTCATAAGAGCATGGGGCAAAAATCCACATCAGGAGTTTCTAAAGAAACTGAAACTTGCTAGTGCTGCATACCATTTGGAGTGTGATAATGTTGGTAGGATTCCTTTAGGATTATCACACAATGATATTTGGATCCCGATCCTACTGTGAGTATCCACTACTCCTCGGAAGATTTTTCACTTAACGATCAATGCTATAAACCAAGTAGGTGTCTAGAACAGTGTTAGCGGGGCTACGCCTCCAGGGAAAAGAGCTTATTTAATTAAGAAATTTCGCGAAAGCATCGTAAAACCTCCCTCGAAGTACCGACACTAACCTGGCTGAAAGGTTAAGCAAGTATTGTATGGTGAGATTAATCCTGACTAATTCTTCTTTTATGGGTTTAGGAAGGATTCGAGAAACAGTGGGAGCCATCCTGTTTAGATAAATTAAAAACCAATCTAAACTTCCAAGAGCATCATGCTGAGTGTTTTCTTCTCTCTCTCCTAATTGCAGCGACTAGGTGACCAGATTAGGTTACATATAGATAATAAAATGACTAAGTTATAATATATTGACTGGCAAAGTTTTGTCCAGATGTCCATTACCTATGACAAGCTGGACCACCTCATTACTACTCAAGCCCCGCCGTCCCAAGTCCAGTTTCTACCATCGTGGATGTTGATATCCGTAAGAAAAGGGAAAAATACTGTACGAATGCCAAGTGCCTCGTGTTGGCCTCATAGATGGTGTAAACCAGAGGCAGCATGAGAAGATGGACTTAGTTTTTCTATCTTCCTCCATAACAAAGTTTTATATGGAGAGCAATCTCGTATCGCAAGATATGAGACCTTGAATGAATTGATTCAAGCAAGGTTATCTGTCGGGTCATCTGTAGTGGACCACGTCCCTACAATGATCAGCTATATTAAATGGCTCATGGACCTGGAGACCACGTTGGAGAACGAGTCATGCACTGACTTGATTCGATAGTCCCTACCTTCTACTTACGCCCAGGGGAAGAAAGTTATACTTCCAGTTGAGGGCACCCTGAAGGAAACCAGAGAGACACCCGCTCTGCTTATTGGGGAATCTTCCTCTTCTGGATCTAAGGCGAAAGCCAAGGGTGAGAAGAAGAAGACCTCTACAAAGCCGATAGGCGGTGTCAGTAAGGTAGAAGGAAAGGATAGGGCAAAAGTTTCAGGGTTAACAGTAGGGAAGGAGGGATGTTCTTATTGTCAAGGGAAAGGGCATTGGCAGAAGGTATGCAGGGCTTGGAAAGCTAGAATGCAGGATCCAAAGCATGTTATGGCTTCGACTTCAGGTGTGTTTGTGATTGAAAACAGTCTGTCAATTAACTCTACTTCCTGGGTACTAGATTTCGGATCAGGATCTCATATCTGTAATTCATTACAGGTTTTGAGAAACCGTAGAGTTATCAGGGCAGGTGATATGACTCTCAGGGTTGCTAACGAAATGAGCGCGGACGCTGTATCCGTACGGAAATATCACCTAGAATTGACAAGTGGGCATATATTGATTCTACGCAACTGTTTGTGTGCACCTAGTCTAGTTTGTAAGCGATGTGGTCCACATCCACCTAAATCAAAGTTTTATTGGGTCAGGTACACTAGAGGACAGTATATACGTGTTAAATCAAGCTCAGGTTTTCAACGTCCAGAACACATTTAAAATATAGTCTTCAGAATTAAATAAGGCTTTCTTATGGCATTGTAGACATGGTCACATCATTGAAACACGGTTGTCGAAGTTACATAGAGAGGGATATTTGGATCCGTTCGAATATCAGTCTTATGCAACTTGTCAATCTTGTCTCATAAGAAAGATGATAAAGACTCCGTTCACTGGACACAGAGTAAGAGCGAGCGAGCTCTTAGGACTCATACACAGCGACGCGTGTAGTCCAATATCTACAGATACACGAAGTGGTTATTCCTATTTCATTACTTTTACAGATGATTTCTCTAGGTAAGGACATGTCTTCTTGATGAAGCATAAATCCGAGGCTTTTAAGAAATTCCGAGAATATAAGAATGAAGTGGAAAAACAAACAGGAAAAAGTATCAAGACACCGAGATCTGATCGAGGTGGTGAATACTTAATTGCCGAGTTCCTGGGTTACCTAAAAGAGAATGGAATTCTCTCTCAGCTTACTCCTCCATACACGCCACAGCACAACGGTGTATTGGAAATGCGGAACAGAACCCTATTGGATATGGTTCGTTCCATGATGAGTTACGCTGAGTTACCGCGATCCTTCTGAGATTATGCACTAGAATCAGCTGCATATATTTTGAATAAGGTTCCTACCAAGACTGTGCCTCCCACACCATATCGGATGTGGAGTGGGAAGAAACCCTATCTTCAGTATCTGAAGATATGGGGATGTCTAGCTTTTGTCAAAAAGCAGTATGCGGATAAGCTCGAGGCACGCTCAGTACTGTGTAGGTTTATGGGATACCCAAAGAACTCCAGTGGGTAACTTTTCTATTACGCAGAGGAACAAAAGGTTTTTGTTTCTCGTCATACCCACTTTTTATAAAATCAATTTTTGAAAAGGGACTAGTGTGAGCGCAATAGAATGGAAGAAATTCCAGAACCACAAACTATTACTCAAAGTATGGTAGAACCAGAGGTTTCAGAAGAACATGACATCCATGCGCCAATCCGCAGGACTAGTAGGCAGTATGGTAATGATGAGCTAACTAGCTTCCAGCAAGCCATTCAGACCGGTGACTCGGTAAAATGGCTGGATGCAATGCGGACCGAGATGGAGTCCATGTACACCAACAAAGTATGCACTTTGAGCATTGCTCCAGAAGGGGTAAAACCCATAGGCTGCAAATGGATCTTCAGAAAGAAGATTGGTGTAGATGGATAGGTTGAAACCTATAAGGCTAGACTTGTTGCAAAAGGTTTTCGTCAAAGACCTGGTTTGGACTATGATGAAACCTTTTTTCCAGTGGCTATGCTCAAATCCATTCGGATCCTTCTTGCCATTGCTGCCTTCCAAGATTATGAGATTCGGAAGATGGACGTAAAGTCGACTTTTCTAAATGGTTATTTGGAAGAGTGCTTCTATATGGATCAGTCAGAGGGTTTCAATCAGAGTGGGAGCAGCGGGAAAATGTGAAAATTGCTTAAGTCCATTTGTGGACTAAAGCAGGCATCGCGGAGTTGGAACATCTATTTTGATGAGACGGTCAAAGAATTCGACTTTATCAAAATTCCAGATGAACCATGCATTTATAGTAAGATTGTAGCGAGAAATGTGGTATTCCTCGTCTTGTATGTAAATGACATTCTCTTATTAGGAAATGGCATTCCTATACTACAATCAATCAAAGGATTCTTATCACTAAGGTTCTTCATGATTGACCTGGGTGATGCCAACTACATTCTGATCCAGATCTATCGTGATAGATCAAAGAGGATGGTGGGAATTTCACAGTCAAGGTACATCAACACCATACTGAAAATATTTAGTATGGACGATTCAAAGCGCGGTAGTCTACCGGCTTGTCACGAAATCACCCTCTCCAAAGAGATGTTTCCCAAGACTTATTTGGAAAGGGCTCGCATCACATCTATACCCTACGCTTCTGCGGTAGGCTCTATAATGTATGCGATGTTTTGTACCAGACCGGATATTGCTTATGCACTCAGGGTGGTAGGCCGGTATCAGTCAAACCCAGGGGAGAATCACTGGATAGCAGTAAAGAACATTCTCAAGTACCTGAGAAAGACTAAAGAGATGTTCTTGGAAAAGACCTCCAGATCGAGGCCTTACTGACTCCAGCTTCCAGAGTGATAAGGATGACTCCAAGTCCATGCCGGGTTATGTCTTTACCCTCAATGGAGGGGCGGTCTGTTGGAAGAGCTCCAAGTAGGACACCGTTGCAGACTCGACGATGGAAACAGAGTATTTCGCTGCATGAGACGCCGCAAAGAGGCAGTCTGGATTAGGATGTTCTTAACTGAACATCAGGTGGTTCCTTCCATTGTTGATCCAATACTTTAGTATTGTGACAACAAACGGCACTACAGCTTTAGGGAAGGAACCCAGGTCCCATTAGAAATCCAGACATATCTTGAGGAGGTACCACCTGATCAGGGAGATCGTTGATCCCTAAAAGATCGAAGTGAGGAGAGTAGATACGGAGAACAACACTGCAGATCCACTCACAGAGGCCATCCCTCAGACAGAGTTTGAGAGGCTATTCGAGATCTTCGGTCTGCGATATGCCCGTATATGGCCTTAGTGCAAGTGGGAGATTGTTAGTGATATATGCCTTAGAGGCCATTATTGTATCATACTGGTTTGTATATTACTTAATGGAAGCTTAGGATATACACGGATATAGTAACAGTCTTGCTCGAAATGGTAGTATGCTACCTGGTTTGTTTCTACCTCAATATGTGCATGTGTTTATTTTAGCATATCGCTTATACATATTGGTAGAGCCCTTAGGATCTTTGATTGATTGCCAGCGTTGTGATGGCAATCACACTAGTGGGGGCTGGGTAGTCTATAAGCACATCCTATACAGGTCCCTAGTGGTAGGATTATCGAGATGGGGCATCGATACTCCATAGTATACTAGTGTATACGTTTCTCATCCCAGCAGGGGAGATGGTCTGTCCCATAGCTATTAGTACATCGTACTGGAGATAGTATGCCGGTGCTCATTAGGTTATGAGTACACTGGACAGGACTTGTCGGGAACTGTTGGTGGGTTTTATACCTATCGTCGGGTAGCAGTTCCCAGGTGACATGAGTACAGCTTATTCCGTCGACTTGACACTGCTACTTCGTCTCGAGTGTGTTCCCACTGTACTTTGATTACTACCCTACAACGGCTCAAAGGAGTAGCGCAAACAAGTAGTAGTTGGGTGCAGTCCCGAAGCACTTGGAGGCAGTGGTGATTAGATAGGATTCATCTTTTTCGGTATTGGGGGTTGATATCGTGCTGAGTTCGGAAGGCCATTACATAAAGTCCATGGCCAAGGCAAGCGAGATTTAATGGTAGGTACTCCAGTAGTTTCTCAGGGTGTTTTGGGCAACACTCCGACACGAATTATTGCGCTATTAGGGGTCTGATGATTACCTCCCCCTTGGCCCGATATGCGATACTCTTAGACGAACAGACCGGACTGTACGGAGATTGTCACAAATAGGCTCAGTAGGTGTTCGGATGAGTTAGCTCATTGGTCTTCTTATCGACACATACTTGGGTAGCCGTTATGTGCAGCTAGTACCGCTTGCGGCTTGTGGTTAAACCTACTTCCAGCATAGTGTTGAGTGTTTAGAGTCCCACACAGAGGGTTTCCCTGCATCGGGCAAAAGGTGTAGAAGTCGTATGGTTTTACGGCAGGGCTTCGATCACTTACGTGTACTTGTGCACGTATGATGATAGGACGGATAATATTAGTGGGCTTTGGTTTAAGCCGGATCCTAGTATTTTATTGATGGATTATTTTCATCTCTTTGTATTCGTGTTCTTCTGAATACGGATGCAGGTATGTATATACGGATGAGGGCATTCTCGGGAAAACTTCTATAAGGAACACCTCATTAGGGTTTCTTGTTTCTTTTTTCTTTTATGGATTGAAGAATAATTAGGTGGAGAAAATGAGGTGGAGATATTTCTTGGATGAGCTATGACTCATCACTTGACAAAATAGATATTTATGAGCCATGGTTGATATTTGTGAGATATTTTTTTATCTCATTAATATCACTTGGTTCATTATTCACCACAAATGAGAAGTCAAGCTTCATCCATGTTCGCTTCTCCTTTCTCATTTCCTTAAGTGACCTTCTTCATCAAAACCCTAGAGCTCTCATGTGTTGAGAATCCTAGGGTTCCAAGAGACAAACCACTTCATCTTCTTACTCTACACCATCTAGGACTTCTAGTTTAGCGAACTATAAGCTTGGTTACATCGGATTTGAGGTAGGAGCTCGTACTATAGACTCTTAGGTGGATCGTCTTTGACTCTAGGAGGCCGTCGAGATTGCCCGAACCGTTTTCGATCCTCGGAGCATATGACGAGGTGGAGGACATCGATGAAGATCCGAAGGACTTGGTATCGTGAGGTATAACACTTCTTTCCGAGTAGCCAACCTCTTACCAGTTTGCTAGTTAGGGTTTGGTACCGATCCTGGAGTTCATGTCGGTGTTGCGAGCTTTGAAAAATTGTTTTTTGAACATTCCGCCTCCCCGTGAACTCGCGGGGTGCGCGACATCGACTTACAAAAAGGTTTAAGAAAGGAAACGAAAAAATATGCTTGGATGGATGCAATGCAGTAATGCAAGAATAGAACAACTCAGGTTATTTCCTGGCGTCTCATGATTTGAGAAAGTCAACACAACATTTTTGTAGTGCAAAATTGTGGGGTTTGGAAATTACAACGGACTTCTCCTCGAGTGCCTAAGACGGGAACGTATCCTAAGGTCTTAAGGAGGAATTTATCCCATCCCGTCTTGTATTCCAAATAGATTGAGGGGGAAGCGTTAGTAAATGTGGTGGCCGGTGGCACGCTCTACACGCAGATACTGATAACTACTTACTTTCCTATTAGTTTTGTTGTTTTGAAAGATGATTCCATGTCGGCTGTCGCAAATCATTTGATTTGAGGAAATTCCTCCTATTTTGTCCTTTTGTTTTCAAAGGAGGGGATGAGAAGAAATATGCTTGTTTGATGCAAAGGTACTAAATCATGCAAGATTTATAAAAAACATTTTTTATGCAGGTTTTGAAAATGGGGTTGTTCAACACCTTAGAAAGTGAATGTCTAGGGGTATCGGCACCACCGCCTAAATGAGGTTTTCGAAAACAATTTCTAGTGCCTAAGGCATTAACCTTAGCACTATCGTGCTTCTAAATGATGAGACAATCATCACTTAGGATGCTCGTGATTCGAGTGAATTCCAGTGTGAACGTATGAAAGTTAGGCACTGTTATAAGGCATGGACGGTGCATGTTGTGCCGGTTTGAATGCCTTAATGAGCTTTTGAGAAGAAAATGTGGTTCGTCAAAGGAATGTCGCAAGAATTGTGGCTTGTCAGCTAATTGTGCCGCTCTAGGGCCTTTCTTTAGTGGATGCCACTTTAGGGCTTCATGATTGAGATCCACCGTTCAGGTCTTTCTGCTTGAGATTCACCGTATAGGTATTTCTGGTGAAGATTGGGTTATATATGCATTGCTCATTTGAGATTGGCCGGTCGCATTGGCTTCTGGGCATTGGCGTTTTCGCATTGACATCTGGTTTTGGCATTTGACATTGTTCTTTAGAGATTGGCCGCTTGGGCATTGCTCTTTGAGATTCATCGGTCGGGTCCTTCTGTCGAAGAACAACCATCTCAGTTCTTCTTTCTTCAATCTGCCTCTTGGGGACTTTAGAGTTTTATTAAGACTGGTCTTTGAGGGCTTCTTCGCTTTGAGTAGATTTTCTGCTGAATGGAATTGTTTCTAACGAGTCATGTATGGAAGTTGATCGCATTAATAGGACTTATCAGGTCGTTCTTGGTGGATTGGATAGGACTTTGGAGATATGCACAGTCAGTACATGTCACGCCGGTTGTACTTGTTATCTCATAAAAAAATTACCTTTTGTTTAGATACAATCAGGAGACGCTTCATGTGAAAGGCACGTGAGTGTCAGCTCCAGTCTCTGATAGGATTAAATCGTATAGCAGCGTCTCACGTGAAACATACGTGAGCGTTGGCGTGCAAAGCATATAAACAGTTGATTAAATCCTATAGCAGCGCCTCACGTGATATACGCATGAGCGCCGGCGTGCAAAGCACGTGAAATGTCTGTTTATGTAAGAATTAAATTCTTGAGCGATGCTCACGTTTATAGCACGTGAGCACCAGCGCCCAAATTAAAGCGTGTACAATTAAATTCTATATAGGAAATATTTCCCTAAAATCTGGGGATATTCTCTGTTAAAACAGATTCGTTGGATTAAAAATCCAATGGTAATTAAAAATCATATAATGAGAATTAAATTTTATTAGAGGAAAATATCTCCCTGATCTTCCTAAATGAGAAAGATATTCTCTGTTAAACAGAGAGCTGTTGGATCAAGGATCCAATGATAGAATTAAATTCCATTTTGGGAATATATTTCTCTAATCTTTTTAAATAAGAAAGATATGCTCTGTTAAACAGAGAACCCCTAGATTAAAAATCCATTGGTGTTTAAAAATCACCGTTTGAGTCAAGAGATAGAATAAAATTTTATATATGGGAAAATATTTCCCTAATCTTATTAAAAGACAAGAAAATATATTCTGTAAAACAGAAACCACTAGATCAAAGATCCAACGGTAAAATAAAATTCCCCAAATAATTTTAAAGACCAATTAAATCAATTGGTATCTCTCAAATGAGATATTTTCTCAAAACTGATCAACAGTTTGCCTTACCTATATAAAAGACCCGAGACTTCAAGTCTCCTATAAAGAGAACCTCCAATAAGTTTCTGCAAACAAAAAGATAGAAGCTGCAATCGATAATTTAATTCTCTCGCTGAAGAAAACCCTATTCTCCTTTCAAACCCTAGGTAAAGAAAAAGAAACGATTGAAAATATCTCCTTTGCCTAGTATAAGTAAAACACAAGGGTTTAACCCTTCATAAAAGAACTTAGTTTTTTCTCTAGATCCGAGATCTACAAGACAAATCTCCCTTAAGTTAAGAATTTAATTCTCATCGGGAATATTTTATTCTTCAGAACTCAGCATCTAGGGGAAAAACTAGGTCTGAAGAAAGAAATAAAAAAAAAGAAGAAGAATAAGAAAGAAAAGATGGAAGTTACATTCCGGGAATTTAATTCCTCTGAAAACAGGGTTTAACCCTATAAAGAACTTAATTCTTATAATAAAGAATATAAGAACTTAGTACTCAAAAACTTGATCCCAGATCTTCAAAACAGAGATCATGATAATCATCAATGGTCAAAACGGCATCAACAGAGATTAAATCTCTAAAATATAAACTCAGCGCCTCACATGCTTCCCATGTGAGCGCCTGATTATTCTAAAATATTGCACATTTGAATGAACATTTTCCTTACTATTGTTTAGTGCTAAAAGGTATTTATTGTAAATATAGAACATATGTGGGTTTATTTGTAAAAATTTTATTATCATATATTTCTTCATTTTAATTAATATAATTAGGGAAAATATATGCATATAATATCTAAATGAAATATTTGTAATTAAAATATGCATATCATATCAAATATTCCTAAAAAATATTCTTAAGATATTATATCATATAAATGGTTAGGATAATATCTCAAAAATATAAAATGCTACTAAACACTTTAATTTGAGATACTGTGCATATATTAGCTCAGGTCTGGAGTCCAAGTAAGAGATCCAAGTCAAATCGGGATATCAAAAGCTAATCTACCAAAATTTAGAAGCAAATCAAGGAATCTAGCAACGACAGAGACTCAGAGCAATATTTTCAGAATCTATACATCAAAAGGATCTCCAAATGTCGACACAAAAAGCCAGAAGAAATATCAAAACCCAGTTTCACCAGGAAGCGGCGGATCTGCGGCCAAACGTAGCACAATGCGGCGGAATCGTGGTCAGATATGGGCCGTTGGATGTGGGATTTTGGGATCATGATCTTAACTGTATTTGCGCACATATGGCATCTAGGATTTCTGGTTTCAAGGACTATATAAAGGACCTAGAGCTGTGCAATCAAAATCATCCAAAGGATCACATAATCATCTATTCATCTACATCCATAAAGAGAGAGATCTAGAGCAAACTAGGGTTCTTGTAATCTACTTTCTAAGGAGGAAAGTTGTATGCAATAGTTGATTAATAAGGATAGTTTTTATTTTAATTCTTTTTTCATTTACTTTTACGCATTACATTTTACTTATTACTTTTCTGCATATTCATTATGCTTTCATTCATCTTCAACCTCTCTTCTAAATTAACCATGAGCGAGTATTTCCTTCCATGCTAAGGTTTGTTGGATAGGGTAGAATAATGGATGAAAAATCTTTTAACATTCTTTTTAACATTTTTAAGTTTATAAATTTTAGCAAAATAAATGTTAACCTCTTTATTGGGCGTGCTATCAATTTATTGATAGTCACGACCGCGATTTGAGATAGGTTAAACACTTGTTTTGTTAAGGGCTTGACATGAATAGAGATCAATGGACGGACAAGGGTCGGTAGTTGGAAACCCTAATTCCCTCTAAGAACCCTAATCCATATTCATCGTTATCGCTCTAGTTTTAAAGTATTAAAAGATAAAAAGAGTCATTTTTAATATTCATCCACTAACTACTAAGTCCTATGAACCCTACAAGCCTTTTTATTATAAATTTTACATCCGTATTAAAATAGAACGACATCAATCAACCATCTCTATCATCAACTCGTCTAAAGAAAAGAAAGAGTTCACGTTTCCCTACGCACGATCAATCAAATGGCGCCGTTTCCGGTGAAACGATCGTAATTTTTTTCTTGTTATTCGGGTTGATTTCTTATAAAAACCAGCAAACATAAAATAAACGAGAACTAAAACGTCATCTTGTGTGTCTAACAATTATTGTGCGAGTTTTGCAAGGGAATATGGAGTAACTGGAGCAAGCCAACAGAGAACCAGAGACCTTAAACTTGGATCAAAGGATCATAGGTGTGCCCTGAAGAAATTTCAGCAGAAGCTCTTGGGAAATGGAGGCGAAACCGCCGCTATCGGTTGCAATTGGCTGTGGAACCGCAGCCTTCTTGAGGATTTATGCCCCCAAACTTCTGTGGTATTTTCCTATTATATTTCTCTCTCCTATAAACTCCAATAAATTTTTATTATCTGTAGGATTCTTTGCAAACAGCGCCGCTCAAAAATATTTTTTGCGTGTATTGATTTCGGTCTGTTTTTGCATATCTCAACCTGACTTTAAGGGGAAATAAACCCAAATCCTGATTAGGTGGGGATTTCATCACCTTCCTAGACCTCACAAATCACAAACGAGCATACCATCACCCTACGTTAATAAAAAATATCTAGACCAAGCTCCTAAAGACAATCGTGCTCAATTAGAATAGAGGAGGGTCGTGGGTAATCTATTTCTTATCCGCATTTCTCTTATGGTGTCTAGGCAAGTGTGACTAAGGAAGGTGGTTACTTAATTAGGTCCGCTATTTCGGTGATTCGTATAGCAGATACCTCCCACTTACCTGGCACTTATCTGGCCACAAGATTGATAAGGAGGTAGTAGAGAATTGATCCTGCGATTTGTCATTTGGAAGTCTAAGAGCGGTCTAGTGACTTGACCTAGGTGACCCTAACTCTAGAGATTGATTGCGTATTTTGTGATTTGTTGAGTCAAACCACACGTTCGACTATTTTTTCAAAACAAGCCTTCTAAAAATCATTCTCACACGCTACCACGTGCACTAAACCCGCTTAGTGTATGATCAGCTGGACACGGGATTCTAGTACCCGTCTTGTCCGCATTTTTGCTATCGACTCCGAAATTGGTACTTCTTCATTTTCTATTTCTCCTCCACCCACCACATCTCCCGAGATGGACGGATCTCTATCGGGTTTTAACGACACCACATTGCCACCACCCGTAGGTGCGCAAAATTCACCACGCATCTCTCTTCAAGAAAGATGCTACCCCATACGCTGACCCCTTCCTACGTGTCGGTCTCTTGCACCACCTAATGGGGATAATTTCGAATTAAACCCTACTTCATCAACTTGTTGTCTAAATTTCACGGGCTTGATATTAAAGATCCATACGTTTTTATAACCAAATTTGAAAACGTATGTGCTATGATGAGCACAACCCAACTTTCAAGGGATGCTTTGCGATTACGTTTTCTCCCTTTTACCTTGTATGATCTCGCAGAAAAGTGGATTTATAGCACCACCGCACATTCAATTGCTAAATGGGATGAATTCATCAAAACATTTCGTAAGAAATTCTATCCTCATCATAAGACCGCCTATATTCGGAGCGAGATTAACCAGTTTTCCTAACTTCTCAACGAACCCTTTTGGAAATACTTTGAACGGTTTAAAGATTTTCTTGTCCATTGCCCTCATCACGGAATCGATAGATGGCAAATTTTTTATATATGAGGGTGTTAATCAGCCACAAAACAAATGCTAGAGACCATTTTTCAATATCATTTCATGTCAAAAGACGATGGCGAAGCATGGCAATTTCTGGAAGATATCGCCGATCAATGGGAGAGAAATAAACCAACATCGTCCTCATCTAGGGCATGTATCCATCAGCTTGACGTTTCCATCGTAGTGAAAACCGAAATGGCCGCGATGCAAAAGAAACTCGAAGCCATGGAAAGCAAATTCTCTTCAGCCTCCCTAAACCAAGTTACGCTCCCCAAAACCGTGTGTGGTTGCTGTTTTGACCCATTACATTTAACGGAAGAATGTTCTTTGAATCGTCCGCCTCAAGGTCATGAACAAACCAATGTCGCTTTTCAGCAACAACTTAGAAATGACCCTTATTTATCCACAAATAATCAGGGATAGAGGAATCATCCTAATTTTTCATAGAACCAAAACCAATCTCAAAATCAAAATCAGTTCCCAAGCCAAAATAACTATCAAAGGCTTCCTCCACAGCAACAACAACCACCACAATAAATTCAGCACCCCTTTCAATCACAAGCTTTTCAAAATCCGGCCAATAACGTTGCTTCTTATAATAATTCTTTCCAATCACAGACTAATCTTCCAATGGCCGGTACCGATAGAATCTTTGCATTCGAACGAAGCATAGAAACGTTTATTAAACAATCTACACAAACGACGGCTAATTTAACGTCTTCCATCCAAACGTTAGGGAAACACACTGCTTCCCACGGTGAAAGCCTAAAATCAATCGAAGCACAAATTTCAAAGTTAAATGCTGCAATGAGTGAGAGAAAGAAAGGGAGACTTCCATCTCAACCTCTACCAAATCCCGGCCACTCACAAAGCAAAAATCTCATTCTTCACCAACAAAATCATAATGTGAGTGCCGTAACCACGTTGAGATCGGAGAGAGAGCTGAATAACCAAGTTGGTGAACAAGTTGAAGTTGATGATGATATCCCGGTTATTACTTCTACTCCTACTTCGTCTGATCCAACATCTTCTTCCGAGCCTATTCTCCGTTTTCCACTAGGCTCGAACCCTCAGTCTACTTCCTTGAAGGAATTACCATCAACGACCATCCTAAATCCAATTTTGGGATCCATTCCATCCACACAAACTTCTCCTTAAATGTTGGACCCAACCCTTATTGATAAATCTCATTTTCCAAACAGGTTAAGGGACAACAGACAAAGTCTCCACATGGAGAAGATTATGGAAATTTTTAAGCAAGTTAACATAAATATTCCTCTCTTAGATGTTATCCAACAAGTTCCATTCTATGCGAAAATTCTAAAGGACTTGTTCACTAGGAAAAGGAAAATTCAAATGCCTAAAAAGGTTTTCTTAGCGAGTAATACGAGCAATTCTTTTACCCAACATGTGCCTAAGAAACGTAAGGACCCCGGTTGTCCTACAATATCAATTGCTATTGGGGGTAAAAACATCAATCACGCTTTACTCGATTTAGGTGCTAGTGTTAACTTGCTCCCGTATTCTATTTATGAGCAATTAGGCATATGAGAGTTGGAATCAGCGCACTACACTCTCCAGATGGCTGATCGATCTATCACCCACCCTAGGGGTGAGCTAGAGGACTTGTTGATCAAAGTCGGGGAATTTATATTCCCTGTGGACTTTATAGTTATAGATACATAGCCTGTGGCAAACCTACGGAACCAAATTCCGGTGATTCTAGGTTGACCTTTTCTAGCAACTTCCAACGCGATAATCAATTGTCGTAATGGTTCAATGAACCTGTCCTTTGGGAAGATGACAATCAAGCTTAACATTTACAAGTTAGGAAGTCAACCCTCTGAACCTTATGCTCATATAATTGATGTATGTTTTGTCGAAAAGATATCTTTTGACAGTTGCGAATTTGAGGAGCTTCACGATACTGATCTCGATGCCCCTAGTGCGTTATTGTTTGATCCAGCTATTTATTATGTACGTGAGGACCCTTCTGTCAACAAGTCCGAATCTTTTAACTTGTCGAATGATTTAGTCGAGCTATCCGAGTATCATACCTTTCTTTCTGATGAGATTATCATTCAGAATATCGATGGAAGTTTTGAAGACATTTTTGCTGAAGAACTCGCATTCCTAAAAGATATGGATGTTGTGATGAATCAACCTCCATCCAAAGAAGTTGAACCACTACCCCTTCTTCTTATCAAGTACAAGAATGCGAATGTTCCACCTACTCTTTATCTTTAAAATTCTCGTTTTCATCCACCGTCACTATTTCGTCTTTACCAACCGAGACGTAAACCCGTTCAATTAGACCTCTTATCTCCTCCCTACTTCTTTACGTCTATCTGTAACATGATCTTCTACCAACCATGGTGTTACATTGATAAAATATTCGAATGGTTGGTGTTGACTTTTGATCTTTGTAAAGCTTTGTGCGGACTGATAATATTTACCCCCCACCTCTTATGATTTTAAATGCTTAATGATGAAGAAAAAACTGTTTTACTCAAGTTGGGGGGGGAGAAAAATATTTTGGCTCAAGAAAAAAAAAGGAATTTTTTTGTACAATTGTGAGCTAAAAATAAGTTTGGGGGAGGATTTCACTGTCGTTGACTTTTTGTCCCCTTTTACTAACCATTGAGAACTTTTCCTCCCAAGTCTACAGGTTTTGAGCTTAAAAGATGACATCAGTGAGGACACTCCTGCAAATAGGTTTGGAGGGGGAGGTTTGTGCTTATTCACGTATCATTTTGCATTATACTAAATAAATGCACTAATATTTTTTTTGGAAATATAAGTTAGAAAGTGAAAAATACGTATAAAAGATAGAAAGAGATTTAAGAAAAACAAGAAAATTAGATATTTTAAAACGAAACTAGTAATAGGTAGTCATGAGCTGTTGTCCCAAGGGTCAGTAAGATGAAATGAATCACTAATCTGAGGATAGAAATAAGTCTAAAAAATAGTCTCTATTCTTGAGTCCAAATATCTGAACATTGATACCCGACTATACGCACTTGCATGCATCTTGAAACTTGGGATAGTAGAGGATACCTTGAAATGCTCTTCTCTAAAAGCCTTAGTATAAAGGAAAAAAATATGTAAATCAACAAAATATAAATGACACATAAAATATAAATGGTGAAGAAAAATAAAAACTGGTTTTGTAATTACTTAAGGCAGCATAAAAAAAAATATAGCGAGGGTGCCTTATCACCTAGTGCCTTAGACCAACTGGTTTGGGAGCCACCGCTAAGCCTTAGGTGTTGCAAGACTAGGATATTGCTAATTACGCCTAAAAGAGTGAGCACATTTGGTAATCGGTTGGTTAGTACCTTAAGAAGTATTAACGGTCGCATGAAGAATGTGTGAGCAATTCCATCTAAAATATTCACCGACTAAAAAATACTAAGGAGGATGGACAAGAGTATGATAGCTTGAATTGAATTCTCTAAGTGTAGGGATGTCTCTTACACACACGTAGAGGTATATGATCGATGTTTGGAAGAAAAGTAGGGAGGAAGACTAAAGACGATGTTTTATTGATGGATGATATGATTTCTGACATCTTTTCATGACTATTAAGATAGGACTCATGACAACTAAAAAGCTAGTTTGAAACTCTTATTTTCAATTTCTTTCTTTTATATGTTTTTATCTTTATATGTAACTTTCATCTTCTTTCTTTTATTATGAGATTTTGTGGGTGTAATCCACTAGAAACCCTCAGAAGACAACACTCCTCCTACCAGGGACACCTAGAGGTTTAAAGACTTGTTGCACATGCTAAGTGCAATCGTGTTGCCTACGAAAGTGTGCTAGTTAGGTTTTTCTTTTTCTCTTTGATAACTAGTTTGCTCGGGACGATCAAAGATAAGTTTGGGGGTATTTGATTAGTCTAAAATATTGCATATTTGAATGAACATTTTCCCTACTATTGTTAAGTGCTAAAATGTATTTATTGTAAATATAGAACATATGTGGGTTTATTTATAAAAAGTTTATTATCATATGTTTCTTCATTTTAATTAATATAATTAGGGAAAATATATGCATATAATATTTAAATTAAATATCTCTAATTAAAATATACATATCATATCAAATATTCCTAATCAATATTCTTAAGATATTATATCGTATAAATAGTTAGGATAATCTCTCAAAAATATAAAATGCTACTAAACACTTTGATTTGAGATACTGTGCAGATATTAGCTCAGGTCTGGAGTCCAAGTAAGAGATCCAAGTCAAATCGGGATATCGAAACCGAATCTGCAAAATTTTAGAAGTAAATCAAGGAATCTAGCAACAACAGAGACCCAGAGCAATATTTTCAGAATCTATATATCAAAAGGATCTCCAAATGTCGACACGAAAAGCCAGAAGAAATCTCAAAACCCAGTTCCACTAGGAAGCGGCGGATCTGCAGCCAAACATGGCACAATGCGGCGGAACCGCGATCAGATATGGGCCGTTGGATGTGGGATTTTGGGATCATGATCTTAACTGTATATGCGCACATATGGCATCTAGGGTTTCTGGTTTCAAGGACTATATAAAGGACCGAGAGCTGTGCATTCAAAATCATCCAAAAGATCACATAATCATCTATTCATCTATCTCCATAAAGAGAGAGATCTAGAGAAAACTAGGGTTCTTGTAATCTATTTTCTAAGGAGAAAAGTTGTATGAAATAGTTGATTAATAATGGTAGTTTTTATTTTAATTCTTTTTGTACTTACTTTTAGGCATTACTTTTTACGCATTACTTTTCTGCATCTTCATTATGCTTTCATTCATCTTCAACCTCTCTTCTAAATTCACCATGAGCGAGTAATTCCATACTTGCTAGGGTTTGTAGGATAGGGTAGAATAATGGATGGAAAATCTTTTAACTTCTTTTTAACATTTTAAAGTTTATAAATTTTAGTAAAATAAATGTTAACCTTCTTATTGGGCGCGCTATCAATTTATTGATAGTCACGACCGCAATTTGAGATCGGTTAAATACTTGTTTTGTTAAGGGTTTGACATGAATAGAGATCAACGGACGGACAAGGGTCGGTAGTGGAAAACCCTAATTTCCTCTAAGAACCCTAATCCACATTCATCGCTATCGCTCTAGTTTTAAACTATTAAAAGATAAAAAGAGTCATTTTTAATATTCATCCATTAACTACTAAGTCCTATGAACCTAACAAGCCTTTTTATTATAAATTTACATTCGTATTAAAATACAACGACATCAATCACCCATCTCTTTCATCAACTCGTCTAAAGTAAGAAAATAGTTCACGTTTCGCTGCGGACTACCCGTACTCATCGCGGCTAGCTACTAGCGACACCGTCTTGATTGCGGTTATTTAAAAAACACTTTTTCGCATGATCAATCATCGCCTAAAAATATGAACTTAGCGCCTCACATGTTTCCCATATGAGCGCCCAAAAATAAATGCTCAGCGCCTCAAGAGCTTCCCACGTGAGTGCTGTACAAAGTGCTTAACACTATATCTAGTCAAAATGACTAAGTGTTTAGCACCGATAGGGCAAAACCCAAATTTAAGCGCTTCACGTGCTTCCCACGTGAGCGCCAGAGTAATAAATAAGTGCTTAGCACTTCTGAAAAAGAAAGCCCAAGGCCGAACTCAAATTGGCTAAGTCTTTGAAGTTTTCTTGCGGCTGAGCCCAAATGCACTGTTGTTGGATCTTAACTAAATTTAATGATCCTTGAAATATTTCTAAGTTGATCCTAGTATCAAAATAAGACTAACGTATTCTTAGTTAAAATAAATTGAGCTTAAATGCTCATATATTGATCTTAATCTAAAAACAGATTATTGGTCCTTAAATGAAACAAAGTATCCTTGAACTGAGGGAATACATACAAACTAAGTTCAAACCCAAAATATATATACGGATTTGGACTAATTCGCGTCCTACGGATGATGACATAAACTTGTCTCCGTATACAATCCACGGGAAATCATAACAACCAAAACATAAACATGACACGAAGTGAACTACCGGAGCAGGAGAAAGTGGTTATTGCAACGTGATAATGTAATTAACTGTAGGTGCTTGCGCCTGCCGGGAAGAGCGTCTCCACAATAAAAAAAACCCTTCACAAATGAGGGGGAATTTAATAAAGTCTGCTACATCGGTCTCATCTACCCAAACCTCCGATATACAGTGTCATAAATCAACTTGGTATCTTCGGAGATGTGGATGGATATGTTCCAAATAACATCTTCCCCTAAATTCAGGTAAGACGATCCATCCCAGTTCATCTGTGTTTTCGGTGGTAAACAGATTCTGGTATGCCCGGTGGGACCTCTTCTTTTTTCCACTCCACACTTCGTGTGTCATGTTTCGTGAACAAAATCATGGTTCGCTGTAGTCATGGTTGCCCATGGATTCAAGGTACTAAAACTAGGTGCTTCGCTTCTGTGCAGAATCAATGGCTTCTTACTGCACTTCTTGCAACAACAACTCCCTCTCTATCCCAGCTGGAGGAAGGACATACGGGCTTAACGCGGCCTCCATTTTCTCAATACCGGTGGGGCAGGTCACACAGGCCACTACCGGACTCTTCTTCGGGACTATTCTCCAGCCTGTGAACTTTGGCACCTCAGTGCCACAAGAAGAAGCTCCTAAAAAGTTGGTCTTTAATCATCTAGCAACCGTCACGGCTCCTATCAGCAAGCCGTCAAACTCTGACGTCTCAGTCTTCAACAGGCTGAATAAGAACTCAAACGGGATCATAAAGAAGCCTGTGATTCCAGAAGAAGTTGCCCTAAAACGGGTAGCTCTCCCTACTCCTGGCACAGGTGAAGCCGATAAAAGTGCTTCCCCTCCCAGATGGTCGGTCTTCGAAAGATTGGCCAGCTCCGTTCCAGCTTCACCAAGAATGTCAGTCTTCCAAAGGTTGATAGTAAGAGAAGCTCCCCAGCAACGCCGGGGGCATGATGAAGGTGCCTTTAATATGGAGGTAGTTCATGCTGCTAGGCATGCTCGACGTCGCCATTAGCGCTGAGTGAGAGAAGCTGGGGGCAACTCCCCCTCTGGGCTCACCCCACCAACTCCTATGGTGGATATCAACGCTGTTGTTCCATTTGGGAATAGTTTTGATCCGCTTAGGAGGGTACGCAAGAACTCCCCGATGGCGGTAATGAAGAAATCAACTCTATCGGCAGAGGCCCTAGTATAGAAACAGTCAGAGCAGCCTCATCAACGGCTCTCCTCATAGATACATAGAGTCTGGCAAAAATTCCAAGACTCTGTGCTTGACGAAAATTATTTTCGTCGACCGAAGAAATCTAAGGACCGACAAGAAAAAGACCGCTCTTTCGCCATACAACGGGGGACTTCTCCTAAAAGGGCGCCTGTCACAACGGATCCTTCAGCTCCAACCTCTAATAAATGAACGAGGCTGGAGAAAACTATACCGCCAGCGGCAAAATCCAATAGTGAAAGATCTAAACGCCCTAAGTCTGTGGGTATAATCGTACATACGATGTACATGGCTAGCAGTAAAGAAGAAAGCCGCACTTCAGTGAGTCACCAACCGCATACTTGGTCACTGACAAAGGCTCTTGAGCAACAACAAAATCTCCATGAAATGCTGAGCAAAATGGCAGCGCTCACCGGACCAAAAGAAAGTCCGGATAATGAAGTCAAACAGCGCCAAGAGCAAGAGACTGATACAGAGTTCTTGCGACGAGTGCTGGAGAGAAAAGACAAAGAAGCTGCAGAGCAAGCTACTAACATAAAGTAGATGGCTCTCTTATTCCAAGACATAGTTTGAATGATGATCCAACCGGAACCACCAGCTGAAGATCCGCGGGAGATTATCGAGGATGACAAAGGAGAAACATCAAATCCACATCCGGCCTTATCAGCGGCCAAGGAGGAAACAATCTCCAAATCAGCTCTGGATGACTACACTGCTCAGCAATTCAGAGATCACCAGGCTAACAAAGCCGCCAACCTACTCATCAAAACTGGGCCACCATATCCAACCTGGTATGACCAAATCAAGTACCCACCAGGATATATGATCCCGAAGTTCCATGTTTACAAAGGAACAGATAATCCCCACCAGCACATCGCACAATTAAGAGCTCTGTGCAGCAATACTGGAGGCGACGACAAACTGTTGCTTTTCCAATTCGTTGGAAGCTTGTTAGAGATAGATTTCGAATGGTACTTGGAGCTCCCAAATGACTCCGTGAAGACCTTTCAAATGGAACTTCTGTTAATGCAACGGTTCACCAGCGTAAGTATACGCACTCCGATCACGACACTGATCAATGCCAGGGTAAAGCTGGGAGAAAATTGGGCCCAATACGTGATCCGGTGGCAGAACCTGTGTTGTAAATGCGAATAGCACATCGAAGAGTCTCCATCTGTGGGCATGTTCATTGGGACCCTCGATCCTTAATCGACTGTGTCCCAGTTCATGACTTTTTTCAAACCCACATACTTCCATGCGCTGATAGACAAATTAGCCCAAATGGATCAGATGGGTCATGGCCCTTCCTCTTTAAACAAGGACCCTCGAAATAACAAGGGTAAAGGGAAAGCGGCCTTTGTTGCCAATACGCAACAACAATCAAACGGTCCAAAACCGGCTGCTTGCCAAAACAACGCACGTACACGCCCGTCCTTAGAAAAAAGGCTGGGATGTGCATGCTCATTTCCTCGCGATAAAACGCGGAGGTTTTTTGAGCTGGTGATGCAAAATAATCTCATCACATTGCCAGACCCATGACGACCCGCACAACCCAACGACGTCATCAACCCAAACTACTGCTTCTATCACAGGATGGCGAGTCACCCAATTGAAGATTGCTACATCTTCAAAAATTGGGTCAAGGACCCATACCAACAGGGAAGTTCGCACTATCCGATAGCTGGAGGGTAGATCCCCCCAAAAACACGCTCCGAAAAAGATGGATGTGCAGGTGGAATCATGCTCACTCGTGGAAGAAACTCCATGGGAAGTAGTCCTTTCAGCGAAAACTAAAAGAATGTTGAAGGATCTACAGGCATGCCCAGGGATCAAGTGGAAAAGCCCTCTTGAACCCGAAATTATTGAAGGGATGCTGAAACCACGTCCCATACAAAAATTTGTTGACAAAGGGAAAGCCCCTAAGTCAAGCCGTCAAAGTCTTCGAAGAAAAAGAAGAAGACTAAGAAACCATACAGCCTGCCGAGTATGACGACAAGCGCACAGAGTTTCAGAAATACATAGACACGCTGGAAGAATATAACCAGAAGGCGCGGACACCAGTCTTGCTTGAAAAGTTTCTCAAGCATATTCTTGAGGGCGGAGACATTGATAATGATGAGGGAAATGACTCATCAGAAGAAGCGGAAGTCTATGTAGCAAGTTGCTTTGTGATCTCCCATTCGTCGTTATATGACGTAGAAGCTCCACCAGCGTCAGAAAGCGACACGGAAGAGCTGGGGGCAGAATCGGCACTAAAATCCCCAAAACTACTAGAAGAAGACCCAATTGAGAGACTTTTAAACGAAACCTTTCAAAATAGTAAAGACGACCAAGAATGCGAAACAGTTATATATAAAAAGGCTAAGCGTCAATAAAAAAAGCCGTGGTGAGAACGAGTCATAAAGCTCTCCGAACAAACCAAAATTTGCCTGCAACAAATAAGAGCAGGATCAAAACTGAAACACGGTTCGCCAAAGGCTTGTCCATAGGGATGAAACTGCCACCGCTTATGATGTACACTCCTGGAGTCCCATACTTTAATGGTGGAGAATCACATCTAAAATATTGGCTCTATCATCAAAGGGTCGCTCACCCCCTCGAGGAGTGCAACGCCTTCAAGAAGTGGTGGCAAGGATATATGTAATGACTCAAAAATCTTGTACGGAAATTTTACTGTTAATATATAAGAAATGAGTTTTACAGCTTGAGTTTGAGTTATAAGTCAATTTTATGAAATAACAGCAAGAAACAACCTGTAGCTCACTGATAAAGCCTTTGCACTGTTGTGACGTAGCCCCTGTGTTTGATTCCCATCAGACACATTATTTTTTCTGAATTTTCTAACTTTTTGGAAGCCCAAAAGATTGCACGTGCAATACATGGGGAAATGAAAAATTCACAAAAATCAACATGTGCAAAATAGTTTACACAGAGGGTTGATCAAGTGTCACGAATCTCGAGGGAAATGCCTCGAGATCGACCGGCCAAAAGCCCATAAAACCCGGCGGGGATGGTTAGATCATGGCCAATGAACCCCGTGCATTGCACACTCGTCTCTTCACCTACCCCTAACTCCTCTGCATTGTTTGATTCCCTGCAATCAAACAGAGACCTTTCAATTCACAATTTATCACAATTTTAATGCTTTTAATCCACACTTTTAATTCCCAAACCCTAATTCTCCACCATAAATACCATCCCCTACCTTGGCTCAGCACCATTCTGAGAATTCTAACAAAAACTCTCTAAAAAGTTCCTAGTGCAAGTGAAGTAAAGAGGAGTTAGTAAGCAAGTTGGTTCCGGCGAAGATCGAAGCCAATTCCGGAGCTCCCGGGACGCCACGACGATCCTCCTATATTCCTAACCCTTTCCTTGAGCTTTTAAAACAAAAAGTCCCTCCCAATCTCTTTTTCTCTTCATTGAAATTCCATTTCAAAACTTATATCGGTAAGTGGAGTTAATACCGATATCCTTTTTCTAAACCCTAGAAACTCCTTCTCCTTTATTCTTTGATCAACCAAGTTTTTACACAATACTTGTAACCTTAAACCCTAATGTTTAGAATCAAATTTCATGAAAATTCTCATTTGAAACAACAATAGTAGAATTTTTTTCATTAAAATACCTTGAAATTTATAAACATCTCTTTTATTAATTGCTTAACAATACCTTAGGAAAACTTCACGGGGTAATGGCCTACCCTACACGCACACTTGGATTCATAGCACAATGCCTCTTTTGTATGTATTTTTGTTTCAAAGAAAAATTTACAATAAAAAACCACATAACTTTAAAAACCGGATTTCTTTTAAAGCGTTATTTCATATCCTTTGCGATTATGCATCTACAGCCCTTTTTAAGGGACCCACTAATGGATGGTGCAGATTATCGCATATCCTTGGGCTAGTAGAGCGAGATACAGACCTCTTCATGGAGCATTCGATCTTGAAAGGACTTAAATACGGTTTCTAAGAAATACAAATTTTCTAAATAAAATAAAATTATTTTTAAAATTAAAATTATATAAAATTATAAATCTGTATTTTCAAAATATAATAAACCTATGTTTTTATAAAAATGAAAAGATTAACAAATGTCAATAAAATACCATCAAGATACCAAAAATGCAAGTTTTACAATAAAATACCATGAACTTTCCAAGCCAAGTAATTATCACTAAAATACCTAATACTTAAAATCCACACTCATGAAAATCCTAAATAATACTAATCGCCCTCGAGGTTTACTTTTTAACTATATTAAACTATTTTTTCATAAAACCCCCTCGAGTTATATAAAAACAATATTTAAGGACTTTAATAAATATAGGTTTAAGCGGGATCAATTCTCTTGAGCCCCATGGAGCCGGAGAAAGTGAGTGCTTTCCTATTTAAGGTAGACAATTTAACAGAGTTATCAATGGTCATTTTCGTGGAAAAAGACATAATTCCTGCCGTCCATGTGCAGCAGTTACCGATGACTCCCGAACCTAATTCAAGAGATAAATCTGTTTACAAGAGTCTGACTCAGATTGAGTCTAATTTAAACCTGAATCTAAAATCAAACATGAATACTTGATCATGAACATGAATACTAGAATCCAATCATCAATATCAAACATGTATACTTGACTTGACTTGACCGAACCATGGTTATAACTTGACATGACTACTTGAATACATGACTACATCCTGAACATGAACACATGAACATTTTGTATCCATGGTTTCGGCAAGACTTGTAAACATAATCTATACAATAAATTATGCGAGGATAAAGGGGTAGATTGGTACAGAACGTATATCGTGGCACGAGAGGTCACTTAAAAGACACCTACATGAATTCTCGTGCCATTGTCCCGTGGGTTATGACGGGGCCTTGTACTACATGTTACCATAGTCTACGGGCTAAGATGGACTCCTCTCGTATACATGAATGCCTTCTGTATCAATCTACAAACAACCACGTTAGAATAACAATCATATACTAGTAATCAATCTTACACAATTCATTTCATATACTGTCTTCTCTTTCTTCTTTTGGGACTTACCGAGTGTTGGGACTTTACCCACGCGTGCAAACGCGTATGTTTTGGAAATGGAATCGTTTTAAGGAAATGGATGCACACGCGAGCTCGGTCTCATTTCAAAATTTATAAACCGCAAGTGCACGGCGCGTTATAGCAAGCCTGCAAGTACGGGTCGATCCGTAGGGAATTGTGTATTAGGTTTTGTTGTTTAAGGTTCAACAAATAATGAATTGGTTGGTTTGTCACAAAAATATAAAACACGAAAACAAAGAAAACAATTTAAGAAGAAATGTCTGTGGCTTTGGCTCGGATGGTTGAATCGCGGCAATATCTTCGAGGCTCCCTTGATTGTGAGTTGTCCGTCCTTATGTCGATCCCGACGCGAAGCATGACTTGTCAAGACGGTTGCGAAGCACAAGTCGTCAAGTTGCCAATATTCGACGCAAACACGAAACGAGTCCATTTTGTTCACTTACTGTTTGTATGTTCAAGCTTGGGATATCAACACTAAGCACAAGGGTTAGCAAGCATACCACATCATCAAAAATAAATATTAGTGAGTGAGAGCAATTGATTTAAATGTTAAGTATGATAAGTGTTTGTGATAGTATATGGTATATGAAACCAAAAGATTTGTTAAGTCACTCGATCATAAAATACCATATCTATAGTTAGCAAACTTAACACCAAATTGATTTTAACTTAAACATTGTGAAATAGGGAAAGGGAGTGAATATGGTATATGAAGAGGTTACAAAGTAACCATGGTTTCAAAATACCATATCACATCAATACATGAAACGATCTTTAAGTTAGAATCACCAATATAAGCACATTAAACATGAACAAGAGGAGGAGGAAGGCAAATCCTTTTATCTCACATCCTCGCCATCATCACAACCAAAGAAAGATTAATTACACATAAGAATAGCAAAAGAAAGCAAGTAAGGGAAAGAAGTAAGTAAACAAAACAAAAGCAATATTATTAACACTTGAAGAAGTTTAGGTACAATATATTGGTAACTTGTTCAACCTCCATAATGAAGCTCTCAAAAGAAAACTTCAAGAGGGAAGAAGAAGAAACCAAGTTGAATCCCACTCAACTTTCAAGCTAAACCAAAATCAAAAGAAAACTATGGAATATACATATGGTCCCTTTGGCTCAAATCTGTTCTGGTATTTATAGGCATCAAAATAGAATAAACAAACAATATTAAATGGATGATGTGATGCCTATAAAGTGCCAGATGAAAAATTGGGGGAAAAGGAGCTAGGGTTACCGGCGGTGCCGGATTTTATGGGGGTCTCGCCGCTCCAAATCCGAGCAATGAGGCTCGTCTTGGAATGGTGGATTAGTGTGATCTCCACAATCACTCTGACGCTCTTTAATTTATCTGTTTAAGCCTGGTTT
Organism: Agapanthus africanus; assembly: GCA_030015575.1. Lineage (NCBI taxonomy): Eukaryota > Viridiplantae > Streptophyta > Magnoliopsida > Asparagales > Amaryllidaceae > Agapanthus > Agapanthus africanus. Next base: position 188,135,508 of record CM057341.1, read on the forward strand.
TCATTCAGAGATTTGGAGGGAAACTTGATGCTTATTTCACATCACACCTTTTGCATTTAACACACATCACACTCACTTGACCACTTGCACAAGTCATGAGTGTGCCAAGGCAGCCCCCACCATGGTCCATGTCCCAAAAGAGCTAGTGCACACTTGTATTGTGTTGGACCAAAATTTTGTGCACACATTTATTGCAAAAGAGCACTTGAATATCGGTCGGTTTTCTATTCTGATTGCAGTGTCGGCTCCCGAACGCTATATCCGTGATATTGAGCGTGTTTACAATATTTTATCACGAATACCTGTAAAGTGTAATTACTGAGTAGACACTGATTAATAGTACCGATAAATAACAAAATTGATAATGAATGAGAGGTATTAAAATGCAGTTTTCTGTGATGAACACTGAGCGTTAGTTTGCTGATGACATTACTTTCTGTTTCTTTCTTTGGAATGTTCGTTAGGAGGACTGGACTCTCAGGAGATCGAGCCTAGTCAGGAGGACTTGAATCAGCTTGCGGCATAGCCTGACTTCTAGTTCCTTGTACTTACTTTCCTGTATGCCATTATTTAGGCACTACTCTATATCATCGTAACTTTTCATTTTCAAACAGTTGTATGTAAAGATGAATTTAAATAAAGTTACTGTTATTTTATATCACTTGTCATTCTTGTACATTTTTATATATTTCTTAGTTACACTTAACGTATTTATTTCTTAGTAAATACGCTGCGGCTTACCACGTCACCATTTCCGTCTATTGGGAAGCGGGGTGTGACAATATATTGCCCATCGAAAACACATCAAGAAAGAGAAGCGCGAAGCTCATGCACGTCAACGTGAGAGTGGCGAGACGAACATGCATAAAGAAACAACTGGCAACTGTCATATGGTTGGTACCAGTTTGGAAAGGGAAAAACCCCAGGTTCTCATATTCGGGAGCGATTCCGAAGATGAAACGCCTCTCAACCCTCTCTTCAAAGAATCCACCTTAGAAAAAGAAAGGGAGGAGAAGAACTGCGAGAATATTCATCCACGTAACCGTATGTTACCTAAAAAGAATCTCGGTCCTTCAAACAAAGGTTCAAACAAAAAGGACAATAGGAAAGGGAAAATGCCCGAAGAAATCGCTCTCGATGAAGAAGTGGTAAAAAAGCTGGCCGCAAAGGACCCGTCTAAGAAAAACAAGGTGGATTATAACGTCCTAACACATATGAGAAAAATACCCTCGCAGCTAAGCATATTGGATGCTCTCTTCCTATCCAAAGAGGCACGAGATTTCTTGATCAAAGCCTTATAAGAGCCCGATCAGTTCCAAGCTTTCCTTGCATAAGAAAAATTGAAAGATGAACTAGCAGAGGTCCACATGGCTGATATTACATTCAGCAATGAAGATCTATTTCTCAGTAAGTGCGAACATAATCGACCGCTATACATCACCGGGTACTGCCATGACATCAAGATAAGGAAAATCCTTATCGATAATGGATCCTCCATTAATATTCTCAACGTGAAAGTGCTAAAAGAAATTTGCATGAATGTTAAACACCTTGCCCAAGATAAAATTACCATCTCTGGATTCGACTCACAGTCGCCACAGACACTTGGGTCCATAATACTAACGCTATGCTTCAGGCTGCTCATCACTGACATCAAATTTCTTGTCATTGACGCCAAGACTTTCTATAACGCTTTACTCGGCAGGCCTTGGTTACACGAGTACAATATCATCCCTTCTACACAACATAAGTGTATGAAGTATTTCTAGGATGTCTCGGAGTATACCATCAGCGGAGAACTCAATCCGTTCTCGGTAAATGAAGTGCGGAAGTATGAAGATGCAAAGTACTTTCTGCCGGACTTCGAGGATACTGAAATATGTCACAAGCCGGAGAATAAGAAAAAATCCACAGTCACCATCCCGATCTTTGGAAGCGACACCGAGGAAGATGAAGAAATAGTTTACTCGGGGCAATCTTAAAGGCAAAACAATAAGCCCGGACCATCTACTTATATTTTTGTCTTTGGCAGCGACTCTGAGGATGAGACCAATGCACTATTCTCCGTCGGCCCGTCAATACAGACTCTTGTCAAAGCAGATCAGAGTCTACAAATCATGATGGCTCCGCCTCGACACTACAGGGAACTTGATGTGCTCGATAAATACAGCGTACAAGAACTGTAAACTTTCTATGTGCTTCCTAGGTGAAGAGGTGAAAAGGCAATCCTCTTCTACAAATCTACGGAGACCACGGTAGAAAAAAAAGTCTGGCATGGTGTCGACCCCACTCTTGACTGGTTCCATCCCATCCGTATGCCAAGATATTATGCAGAGGGATTAAAGAAACTGTTAAAGCGTCAAGGCGTACCTCTCAAATAAACGGTTCGACAGACCCAATTCTACAAAAATATTTAGGATATTCCCGAGACTCAACGAAAGAAGCCCAACGGGAAAATGGAAACAATTGGGCTCGGATATGTTCGGTCTAGTTTCCATGACATAAACATCTTGAGTGAAGAAGAAAATGCTCTTCCAGATAGCTATGACATCAAATTGGAGCGAGATCCTACTCTAAGAGTGTTAAGTCCGTCGTTCGAAGAGAAAATTAAAAAGCTAATAAAAGAAGCTTGTCAGATGAGTCGAGACAACCACAGCAGCAAAATGGCTATTTATGAAAAGGCTAAGACGCAGCGGTTCAATCAACAATCGGTGGGAGAAGTGGACCGTAATGCTCTTCATCCATAGCCCGTTGAGTACTTTCGCGAAGAGAGAAAATCCCGAAGCGAAGAAAATAAGACGAAGAACACAAACAATGTTTAAGGATGACAAAACAGGCCCAAGATGCCATTCAATCGAGAAAACCTTGGTTGGAGCCCGTCATTTATAAAGAAGATGGGGTTGAAATATTTGTTCCCATAAGACAAGACAAGGAAAATATTCAACCTTGTCATGAAGTATTAAATGATGACGCTTCCGGAGTCTCGGCACCCCAAACAAATAAATGAGGTCCATCATCCGGATTATTCCTCCTATCACCAAGCAATAAGACATCCCCTTAAGGACTGCTTCACGTTTAAGGACTGGGTAGAGGACCAGTATCAATAAGGCAGATTTTCTTTATCCGACAGCTAGAAGAAAAGCCCTCCACAAAAGCACGAGCCAAAGAAGACCTATACCGTCAGGATAGGACTAGCTCGACCACGAAAATGGAAGCGGACTCATACTTGTCATATGACAACTCTCTTAAGGGAGGGAAGGCATGAGAATATGATTGACCCTTTCGGATGCTTCACAAATGAAGGGGATGATGAGGAGATATTAGAATTTCTACCGGTACCAAGAGAGTTGGAGGACGAGATACACACCACGGCAGACAACCCGAGAAAAATTGACTTAGGGACGGAGAACGATCCGAGGCCGATGTTTGTCAGTGAGCTACTATATGAAAAACAGGTAGCCACGTTAAAAGACGTGGTCATATAGTACAAAGATTGCTTTGCATGGAACTATGCCGAAATGCCGAGTCTAGATCCAAAAATAGTGGTACATAAATTGTCCATATCGCCAGACATAAAGCCAATCAAACAGGCACTAAGAAGGATGCGGTTCGAACTTGAGATGAGTATCAACGCCGAAGTCAAGAAACCGATCAACTCCAACTTCATCCAAGAGGTTCAAAATCCTGAATAGATCGCTAACATCGTTCTGATGATGAAGAAAAATAGGACAGTTCGCATATGCGTGGACTTTCGGGACCTCAACAAAGCATGCCTGAAAGATGACTTCCCAGTACCTGTTACCGAACTGATGATCGATAACACATCCACCCACGAGGTTTTTTCCTTCATGGATGGATCTTCAGGATACAACCAAATAAAAATGGATCCTGAGGACCAGAAACATACCGCCTTCCGGACACCATTAGGCGTATTCTGCTACACGGTGATGCCCTTCGGCTTGAAGAATGCTGGCGCTACCTACCAAAGGGCCATGAAAAAGATCTTCGATGAGCTCATACATGAGATTGTCGAATGCTATATCAATGATCTTTATAGTGAAGAGCAAATCTCATGAGGAACATTGGGAACATCTAAAAATAGTGTTCCAACGTCTTCAGAAGTATAATCTGAAGATGAACTCTCTAAAATGCGCATTTGGAGTTTCTTCAGGAAAATTCCTGGGATTCATCATACACCACCGAGGCATCGAAATCGATCCCTCAAAAATCAAGGAGATTATGAAAATGCCCTCGCCAAGAACCCTTAAACAATTGTGATCTCTCCAAGAAAAGCTTACGTATATCTGGCGGTTCATAATCAACCTCTCCGGAAAATGTTGTCCCTATAGCCATCTGATGAAGAAGGGGACTCCGTTCGTCTAGGATCAGAAGTGCCAAAACGCATTAGACGAAATCAAGCAATACCTGCAAATCCGCCGGTATTGGCCGCCCCGGTTAAAGGAAAACCCATTATCCTATATACAATGGCCCTTGAGGGTTCTTTAAGAGAACTATGGGCATAAGATAACGATCAAGGAAAAGAGAGAGCTTTGTGCTATTTCAGTCGAGTTCTCTAAGGGGAAGAAAGCAACTACTCCTCCATCGAAAAGCACTGCTTGGCGTTGATCTTCGCAATAACGAAGTTCAGACATTATGTCTTGGTATATGAGGTCCACCTCATATAAAAGGTAGATCCTCTCAAATATCCGATGTCGAAAGCCATACTAACGGGAAGGCTTTCCAAATGGGCCCTCCTCCTAATGGAGTTCTCGATAATGTATCGATCCCTCAAACCGGTTAAAGGACAAGCCATCGCCGAGTTTCTCATGAAACATACGATACTAGCCGACTCTCCCCTAAATTGTGAGTTGCTGGATGAACACGAATTTGACGCAATTTTAGAAGAGAAAGAAGAAAATGGTTTCCAATGGGAACTCTATTTCGATGGAGCATCTTCTATGAAGAGGCGAAAGAAAAACGCCCCCGTAATCAAACCCGGGGTATGTCTTATCTTCGTGACCCTGCAAGAAGGAATATTGCGTTACGCTCTCTCTTTAACTGAGCCAAGAGAGGGTTAGAAGGAGCCTGATTGTGCTTAGTATCACTGCCTACAAAGCCTTCGGAGCTTCCGTGATCCCTTGCCAGAGATCACCAGAGAGAATTTTGCCTCTTGAAAATTCTAAGTGGCTTAAGATGAATAAGAGATTTTTGGGATGAAGAATTCTGAAAAAGGGGGTCGCTTATATAGTCTTCCCATCGAATTTTAGGAGAAAACTTCGAGATTTTGAAAAATCTTCGAATTTGTTACGCATGCAGACGACCCTCATCCGCATGTGTGCTAAATTCGTCGAATTTGGAAACTTTGCACTTATTTGATAGTAAAAATCTTTTAAAAGTCGGCTGACACACATGTGGACGACCTGCGTCCGCATGTGTCCCACAGTCGACGGAAATTTTACCAACTTTAGTGCCTTCATTTGCAAGTAAAGTCCAGATTCATCGTCGGGGCATGCATGCGGACAACATGCGTCCACATGTGCGCCATCGATTTTAAATTTTGGATTTTTAAAAATCGTTAAAATATTTTTTTGCAAAGGATTTTGATTGAAAACAGTTTCGAAATTCGCTTAAATCACGTGTAAAGCCCGTAAGTTAATTTTTCTAAATCCTAAAAATTCTAATTTCGGATATGTATGATATGAATGATATAATTCATAAATATAGCTCAATATACTTTTCATATCGCACATGAGGACAGGTTCAGTCTTAATGTGCGCCATGTTGCCTTAAAATTTTTGTAAAAATATTTAAAATTTTTGTAAAATCATTTGGAAGCTCTAGGCAAATTAATGGCATTTTGCGCTATTTTTATGTACTATATATATGTAGTATCCTAAACTAGCCCGATTTGGTCTAAATGACATATCAACAAAAGGAGATGACTTTGAAGAGGGAGAGGGCGCAATCAAGCCCGAAGAGAAAGGATGTGTGGAGAGATTCAAGAAAAGATTTATGGAGAAAATGAAAGAATGGATGCAAATGCAGTAATGCAAGAATAAAAGAACAACTTATGATTGTTTCCTGGCGTCTTATGATTTACGACAGGTCGTACGACATGGTTGTGGTGCGAAACTGTGGGATTGGAAATGAGGCGGGACTTCTCCGCTTGTGCATAAGGCCGGCTTTGTGTCTTGTTTCCAAAGGGGGGAATCCATTCATCTGGTCTCATGTTCCAATGTCAGAGGAGGATAAGCTAGTAGGTGTGAGAGTGTCACGACCTGAAATGGCACGTGACTGGCACTTGAATCATATGAAGTCTATAGGACCCCATCTAATTCAAGTAAGCCAAAATCCCATGAATCTAAACCATTTAAAGAGGAAAGTGAAGGAAAACTTTAGTTTTAAAGCAGGTAGTTTAACAAAATAAGCCGAACTATGCATTTTTAAAACCTCGAGTCTTTTCTGAAAATTTCGGCAGAGTTTTCTTTGTAAATACTGGCCCCAAATGGGTACAAGCATGCATAATATAAAGGCATCCCCAAGCGGGAGCTAGCTCTTCGCCAATTGGCGGTCACAACCACGCAAGCAATATAATATACAACGCCGAAGGACGAGGATCAAAACTCAAAGAAAACCAATAATATCAAGAAAACCAAAATAATACAAGCGTGACTCTAAGGTCGAAATAATATACACTGGTCTTCTAAGTCTATAATATACAAGTCTGGTTGATGGAGTTACTAGATACAACTGTAATAAATAAATGTACAATGGTGGTCACGATACGAGTGAACCCACCTACCAAAGCAATCACCCGGAAAGAAGCAGTATACCAGCAAAGCCGCCAAGAAAAACCTGTATAGCAAAACCTGCAAGAAACTGTGGCACAACGGGGATGAGTTGCCAACTCGTGAGTAGAAAACATCACAGAGCAAAAATCGCATGTATGACTCTATCCTATGCCATACCATAATATCCATATAATATATATAACCTGAAACATCTGATAATGGCCAAGGAAAATATCTATACATAAGTGTAATACCAAGTGCTCGTGTCAGTGCCTCAGGTAGCAGCATATCATATATGATGTATGGATGCAATATAATGAAAACAGAATACATCATGAATGATTAAACTGTTTTCTTAATTTAGTGAGATTTTTGTATATATATAAATCGAGGTATCATCAATGAAATCAACAGAAAATTAGTGTCTAGCATCGACACAGAATATATATCTCGCTATCTCAATATCTCAGGCTCCGGCAATCCGGACTGGCCCATAACATCAAATCTCAATACCTTAGGCTCCGGCAATACGGACTGGCCTATACTCCGATCGGTATCCTCCGGATATCTATCGAGTCACAATAAAATCACCGATCGGTAGTGCTCCCGTGCCAGGCTCAACGCCATCATCTGCGACTATCTTGCCCAGGGGTACCGCACCGGGTCCACCATGTAACCACAGACGATTCCTCCTCCTCCTCGAATCGGGTGTATGATATCGCTCAAGAGTCGAGAAAACTCATGGTGGACTTCTCTCAAATCATATCATGAGAAAAACGCAATTTTTTATCTTTAAAATGATAATAAGTTTATAAAATCTTTGCGGTTTCTCCAAATCCAGAAATCTCATGGCAATCCGAAATCCCAATCTCAAGAGTAAATAAATAATGAAATACCGGTAATAAGTTCCATAATTGCATGACAAATGAAAATACACATGCATGAGATATCACAGTAATAAATGCAATGTCTAAGCTATCATATAAAAGCAAGCGTACTAGTACTATGTCGAAAACTATCAGCTAGAAATTTATACAATGAAATAGTGTTTTCTAATATGTCCGTAACATGGAAATTACCGATGATGATGTGTGTGAGCCGGAAAGTAGGTGTACGTGGGGGGGGGGGGCATAGGCATCATCGGTAATTGTGCTGGTGTCCTGACAGCATGATTTTAATAATAACTAATGAAAACACAAATAAGCATGCAATGCGATGCGAACAACAAGAATATGCGGAACATGAATAATAACGCGACATATAAGAATATACATATATATATATATGAGTCATACAATTTTGGCATTTGAAATAACACGAATCGTGGTGTTTAGAAAATAGGGGCTACGATGTTTTTAAGAAAAGGTACGTCCTTTGAAATATCCGTAGAATCCCTTGGCTTGTCTTTAAAATACTCACGATTCATTGGTTTTGAAATAAGTATGACTCGAGTCCAGTCTAACATCTACAAGTAAACTGCAGGACTAAACTAACAGATTAGCCGAAGATTAGTCGAAAGGGTAAGGAAAACCACCTAAGTCTGAGTCGATAAATATATCTAGTAGTCGGTGATCCCGCCTCAATAGTATCACGTACGATACAATATATAATATGACATCCTCGAGTCAAAAGTGCAGATCTATCATCATAATCATATCACGTACGGTAAATCCATCATACGGCATCCCAAATCTGGGTACGAGTCGAATATCCTGTTTATCTCATTATTCATCTGGTATCCTTGTCATCATATCCTGAGTTAGGGGTACTGATCTAAAATCTAGTACATACTGATACCATTAATATATAAATATATATGCGTGTGTATGAAAACACAACGCCTAAGGACCCGCTAAATATCGTGTCGTATCTCATAATACGAACCAAGTCACATCACAGATCTTGTGGCATTATGCCCAATCACATCGACTCATCTCCAAGTACCATAGACTATCCTCATTATCCATGTATATGTACACACACACACACATACTCATATACATATATGTGTATATATATATATCCCTATATACGCATAAGTAAAACAAATGTATGTGTGCGCGCGCGCGTGTATACAAAACTTTACTCTAGGGTTTCGCGACTAAGAAGCTAAACTAAGTTACTTCTAATACACTAAAACTAACCCATGAACATCTAAAACCTATCTGATAATCATCCGCGTATCACAATATACATATCTCTCTCTATATAATATAACGTATTCGTAGCTTGCTCTACGAAACTGCGGGGGTGCTATACGCCATCCGCCGGACTTCTCCCGTAGATTTATATTTACCCACCTTGATCCTTGCTTGCCGAAGTTGATATCGTCACGCTCATCCTTGTTGCCCCATGTCCACATGGGGGTACCTATATATCACACGTAGTATCGTAAACCGAAATCGCACACGAAAACCAAAACGACACGCGTATCACACATAGGTTAAAACCTATGGTCTACACATGCAAGAATAACCAAACAACCCTCGTCGCTGACGTACAAACGTTAGACGACGGGACACAATATCAAGTACCAAATCCCAATTCATTAAAAGCCGTAAAACGAAATCAGAAACTTTGAAAACTTGCTCCAGATTTGCCTCAGGTGACAATTAACCAACTTTGCATATGTGGAGGGTCCAATTACAGGACATAGGAGCCATGGAACCAAGATGGGGCCCACCTAACTATCCTAGGCCGCAATCTACGGCCATCCTGGGTATATTTGTGGCCAATACTGGGAGATAGGGTCTTGGGTCTTTAGGGTAGCATCCTGGTTGCCTGCACAACTCTCAGTCTTTGCAAAAATATTATCAGGTGCCCCGGGTCATAGCAGATACCTAAATTTCATCATAAATCCCAAAATTTTCCAATATCGGGGTTTCTATGTTTAGGTTAAGGGGGTTTAGCCTCTGGTTTGTCCAGAATTCTAACACTAAAGGGGTTGTAGTCACTAATTATACCTTAATTACACTATCTCAATTCAAGAATCCCTTAAACCTCCTCTAGAAATTTTCAAACACCACTAAACCTCACTAAAACTATTCTAAGCTAATATTTAAGCTAAAGGAAATGGAATACTACACTAATGGTGAAGAATATACCTCAATTGGCAACTCAAGAAAATTCTTGAGTTCCCCTAAGTCTTCAAAATCCAATTTTTCTTGCTCTCCCATGCTTGTAGTGAACTTGTGCATGTTTTTAGTGAAGAGAGTGAAGTGTTTTGATGTGTTTTGGGGTGTGTTGTGAGGTGTTTGAGGAAGGGGAAGGAGGAGGGTAGCCATGGTAAGAGGGAGAGGGAAAATGAAGAAGGAAATAATGAAGGGAACAATGAGCCATGGATCATGGAGACCCCTCACCTCTCTCTCTCTCTTCTCTCTCTTGCCCATACCCATTTGTTTATTCCTTTTTCCTTTTTCCTTTTCTTTCCTTTTCTATTCTTTTCTCTTCTCATTTTGAAAAACAAAGCCATGCTACAAATAAAAAGAATGACATGGTAAATTAAATGTAACAAATGCTAGCAAATATGATATGGTGCATGTCACATGCATAAAACACAATCAATGTGTGATTAGTGAACACTAATCAAGTTTAGAAATAAACTTGTATATAATTTATAATTTGCCTAAATTGTATAATATCCTTTCAAAATCAATATTCAAATGAGATTTTCCAATATTTTCCAAATTATCGGTATTTAATTATACCGTATCATTAAAATATTCATAATATTCATTATTTAATTACATAAATTCCCAAAAATAATATTTTATTTTTCTGAAATGTTACAATCTTCCCCCTTTAAAGAAATTCGGTCCCCGAATTTAAATTTAAACCCCTCAAATACTAAAACATTTCAGTAAAATGATCAAGTCGCCGGGGCTCCGAAATAATAAATACATAAAACACATCGTAGCGCAATGCATGCGCAAGAAAAACGAGTGTATAAACCAAAATCAAAACTCCGTCAAGCATCCCGCAATTATCGGAGTTATGGTGAAGACACCATTGTCAACTCCCAATACGAAGACTAACATGATATACATCAAACTATACATGTAAATATCGTTGTAAATTAGTCAAAACATTTGAAAGAAATGCATGCCAAACCTTTTCAAGTCGCTGTGCGATGCGCGTATCATGGCACGATGGCGGGCGCTTATTTGTAACAAAATAACTAGATATATATATCATGTGTTTAACATACCCGCCCCGCCGTTTTGAAAAATAAGTTAGAAGGGTTTTCTTTGTTAAATGTCTCGTGTCATCTCGGACACGTAGGTAAATACTGAGACTATAGCTCCTTTTTGGAAATCCTTTCGATAACTATCAATGCATGGAAAAATATACTCTGGTACTGTCCTCGGACTAGTCCTGCTCAGCTACTATACCAAATAGTAAATATCATAAAACTTACTGCTCCAAAAGAAATCAATCCCAAAATGTATATAAGGATGCCAAGTGCGTCTGGTGCGCACGAAACTCGAAATCAATGAATGTGCCATACATGTGCACATAACAAAATCTAAGTGCAACGGGTGTGCACAAAATACCTGTCAAAGGCAACGGGTGTGCCTGACAAGAATATCAGGTGCATCTGATATGCACGAAGAATCCCGATTTAGTGTATCTGGCGTGCACCAAAATCGCATCAAGCGTGTCATATATGCGCAAGAATCCAAAATCAAGTGCACAAGGTGCACGAAAACAAATATCGAGTATCACAATCGAAATCGACGGTATACAACACATCTCAATCCAAATCAGGTATACCGGGGTATATAATCTCATAACCATGTGCATCAGCGTGCACAAAATTGAATCAAAATACTAATAGTGCATGAAAACTATGCCGAAAGCACATGTCAAATCACATACATATCATAGGCATGAAATTAGAATCAACATCTCGAATGATATCAAATCGAAACCGGGTGCAACTGTGGTGCACAAAATCTCAATCATGCAAATAAATTGCCCAAATGGAACGATGACGGAAACAGTTCCGCTCTGGCACACCCTCTAAAGACCTCTGGCCAACTATCATGGTCACTCATAATACGTCTCGTTGACGATGCAGAACTCTGGCCTACTGGGTGTGCGTAGTACGACTGATCCTGGGTCCAAGTCTTCTCATTTAATATTTCCAGAAAGATCTTGTTGGGGTCTCTCTAAATCTCGTTTCTGCTGAACTGCCCGGAAGTTATCATCCTTTACTAAATCTATTTCTTGTTCCGGAACGGCTGAATACTCATCATGACTCCTTCTGGAAGATATATCCATATTCAACGCCTCTGCATGCGTATCACATCTCTGATGTCAACGGAGTGGAACGCCATCTCGTCGAAATCTCGTACGAATCTTTTACTCCACTTTTCTCTAATGTCGACTGATTCGGACTCGTCTCTTCCTGGCTGCATGGACTGCGCTCCAACGGCTATACTCATATCTGGAGTCTCCCAAGCAATGTATCCTATCACATGATATCCGAATGACGTCGAACTTTTCGATCAATTCATCAAAGTTCCATAATCCCCCAAGAGCTCAACATCTTGAGTACAGTTTAATAATATCCAGTATATGCCACAGTACCTATGGACCAGCCATAGAAGGGCAAACCCAAGCCTCATTAATGGCACCGCGGAACTGCCGCAAACCCTAAGGTTTCAAAGCGTTCCCATGGTCATTATATCGAGTTAGGGTTTCATTCTTCTAGAGGGTCCACATAATTATTTGCATGTTTTTCCGAATACTTTAAACTTGGAAAAATGGGTTTCTGACATTCAGATCTGACAACCCTGTGTAAATGTTTGGAGAGAGCCATCTATAAAGTAATTAGATTTATTTAATTGCCCTAGTTTAGATTTCAATTCTTGCCCTACGTAATTTTTCATTCTCTGCCTTAGATTAAATGTATTTTAATTCCCTAATGAGTGAGTAGTCTCCTCGCTTGTTAGGGTTAGATCTGGGGAAGGTTTGAGAGACGAAGATCTCTCAACCCCTTTCTTGCCCGTCATATATTTTCATAGGACTTCTTGCATACATGCACATACCGCTCCCTACGGCACCCTATCCATCGAGGTAGCGGTGATACCGTAGTATAAAGGCCCGGTTGTGATGGTTTTCCATGGAGGTTAGGGTAAAGATTAAGAAAGGAAGGACAAGGATCTAGAGGAAGAATAATCTTTCCAATCATCCTAATCTCTTTTGTTAATATTTACCATAACACCTAATTAGATCTTCATATGGGTATAGAAAGCGGTGAGATTTATAGACTTTCCAAACTTAACCTAGACCTAACCCTAGCAAGATTTAGATATAGATTAATTCAGTTTTTAGATTTAATAATCAATCCGTCTTCCATCGGAATTAACTCGTAAGCACGACTAGAAAATTCACAACATCCCTGTGGACCGACCCGTACTCACCGGCTAACTGCAAAGCGACGCCGTTCTTGATTGCGGTTAATAGATAGTTTTTAAGATCAATCGAATGGCGCCGTTGCCGGGGATGGCGTGTTATTTCCTTTTTGCAATTTCGGGTTAATCAAAATTAAAAAAATCAAAAAAATCTGAAAAATAAAAAAAAAATATAAAAATATATCATTTGTTATTTTTGGGAAGGGTATTTTTGTGTGAATTTTGCAGGATCTACGAACAAATTCGGATCTGGAAATCTACAGAGATAAAAACAGCAAATATCAAATCCGAACAAACAGAAGATCACAACAACCGAGGAACAGAAGAAATTTTGAGGACCGAGTCAAACAAGAAGAATCGCGGTGATCTGGTCAAAAAAAAAAACGCGACCCCTTTCCGGCCGCGGTTCCGCGGTTTGAAGCTCCTCCCGCCGCGTTTTCGCGGTTGTTTGGACAGATCGGTTCCCCAAAAAAGGGCAGAAGCGCGGAAAAAAAAAACTCTGTAAGTCTTCTGATCTCCTACTCTGCAAATCTCGATATATCTTCTGTAAAATCTCCTGCAGGATTCTTTGCGCTTAAAAATTCTTCCCCCTTCCAAATAATAATCTTGTGCAGGATTCTTTGCGCCGCGCATAAAATAAAAAGATTTGATTGCAAGTGATTTACTGTTTTGCATATCTTTAATCGGATTTTAAGGAGCTTTTGACCAATTCAAATTGGGTGGGGATTTCATCACTCTTCCCAGGACCCCAGAAATCACATAAAGCATTTGCATTGACCAATCTTTAATTAAAAAATACTAGACTCAGCCCTAAGGACTTCGAGCTCAATAGGACAGAGGACTAGTTATAGGCATCGACCGTTTATCCTAACCTGACTTTGCGGTGTCTACGCAAGTGTGTCTAAGGCAAGTGGTTACTTAATTAGGACCGCTACTTGTAGCGGGGAGCCTCCCACTTACCTGGCACTTACCTGACCGCAATTGGCGGTGAAGAGACGGTTTGAGGTCCTATTTCTGGCCCTTTGGAACAATTAGGAGCTGTCTAGCTGACCTAGGTGACCCTAGATTTAGGACTGATTGTGCATTTCTGGTTATTTGCATTTGTGTCTTAGCCCTTTATCGAAAATTTTTGCAAAACAAATAAAAAAGAATAATAAGAGGAAATTTTTTTTTATATAAAGACTTGCAACTTTTGTCGCTGATAAATCCTTGCACCGCCTACCTTCTTCATCTTCTCTTTCTTCTATCATGGGTACCCCACATCATAAATCTCTTGCCGAACTTTGGTATCCCGAACCTAATTTTGCGTCGTACGTTAATGTGTTCGGTCAATTTAAAGACGATCCCTCCGTGCCAAAAATTTCGTTGAAAGATCAAATAGAAGCGTCTAGGAGAAACAGTTTTACTTTACAACCTACTTTGTGTCAACCAAGTCAACCTTTACCACCTTCATATGTTGATACCACTTTTTCGAGTCCAGCTGTAACTCCTAAACCGATGTCCATTGCTGAGCATATTGCTCAATCTCGTAGCCGATCTTTCACCCCTCTCCACACATCTAGTTCTAGGGATCAACAAGTCCATTCACCTTTTTATCCACATGTTGACCCTACTCCTGTCCAACCATCCAATTCCTACCAGTCCTACCCGACTTTCCCACCTTCACTAGACCATGTTTCTACACAACCTTTTGGGAGTTTCACGTATCCAAACAATTTCGAATCTTTTACCGAAACCCCTTCACCACCCATGTCTAGTTTGGAACAGTCGTTGCAAGCTTATATTTTAGCAACAAACAAAATGGTTAGGAATGTGGAAGCGTCCGTGGCCGCCCTTATGCAACCTAGTGAACCGGTAGCTAGTTTTCAACTAGCTCTAAATTTTCCAATGTATGAGGAGGCGGTTGGACAGAGTGAGAATTTGAGATGATTTCCAAATCAAACCTACCCATACCCAGTTGAAGCCCACAACTCCGGTTTTCCATCGATTGTCCCAAACAGTTCACCAGTTGAAAATAAAAATGAGTTGTGTGATTTTGTAGTGCTTGATTTGCCAGATTGTGAAGAACCCCTTTCGAATGAAACCGCACCTAATCAGTTTGACATTTACACCTCCAATCTAGAACCTAAATCGATAAATATCCATGCTTTTGATGAGGTGTCAGAAAAAATTGATTTTCACTTGATTGAGGATATAGACGCCGGGAAAATTTCGGATGATGAACCTGTCGATTTGATTGAACTTTTATGTCCAATTCATCATCCTGAATCTTTAAATGTTTCTCCCGAACTTCATATGCGTCTTGATTTTGATGATAATAGCATGGATGAGTTAAATATTGAGGAGAATTATGAGGATAGTATTGAGGATAATATTGAGGTTGAACTATTTTTGTTTGATGTGTCAGATTTTCCAATTCATCCTCTTGAACCTTTAACTAAATCACCCTCCCTCCTTTCCATTGTCCCGACCACGCACAAGATCACGCTTGACGACTGTGAGCTTGAAAACTTTTACTTTGAATCTGACACAGTTCTCACAGCCGATAACACGTACGAGTGTTTCACTTTTCCGGACGATGTTGATGACTCACCGCCCGAGTTTGAGTCCTTTACATTTTCAGATGAGTTAGTCGAACCATCAGACTCGGTTGCTTACAGTTGTTTCGAACCATTAATGGAATCTTTTAAGTTCGAGACAGTTTACTACGGTAAGAATGAGACTATCCCTACTTCACTTCCTCTCGTCCTTCCTATTGTTCCGACCGTGCAAATGACCGTTACGCTTTCATCTCCACTATCGAGTTCGATGTACCCATGTTTTCTTGCGAATCTTGAGGGATTTGACCTCATTTCACGACGAGTTGATAGATTAGCACAATCACTTTTAACACTTCGGTCATCACAAATTGCGCTAATTTATTCACTCGATTTACACCCTCAAGATCGTACTCTACTTCTTTCTCTTTTCCTCCATTCTTCTCCCCCACCGAGACCGTATCCCGTTTCTACCTCCACACGGTCTCGTGTGCTTCTCATCTCTTTTCTTTCCACTCCATTCTTTCACCAACTCGACCATTACCACGATAAGATTTTTGAATGGTTGGTGCTAACTTTTGGCTTGTGTAAGGCCAAGCTTAAGTTTGGGGGGGAACCTTGTTTTATATATGTATATATATTTTTTCTTTCTTTTTCTATAAAAAAAAAATAAAAAATTCAAAACATTAAAAAATATAAAAAATTGTAAATAAATAAACAGGGGAGTGCCGACATTCTCAACCCTCTTGGTGTAGCATAACAGTGAGGACACTGTCAAGTTTAAGTTTGGGGGTATGCTCGGTACGTCTTCTTTCTTCGCATTCATTTGTACATATTTTTGCATTTGCATACTTATTTTAAAACCCATAAAAATTTAAAAATTTCAAAAATTATAAAAATTATTGTATTCAACTTTGGCTTATTTGACTAGAGTTTGACAAATAGGTTAACTGGTTAGGAACAACTAGATCTTAGACTTAGTAAATTAAAAACTCTAAAAATAACCTTCCTTAAAGTTTAACGGTAGAAAGTATATGTCTTTGTAGTTTATTTAGAAATAGGCAAATTTTGAGTTCACTTCTTGGGCTAAGTCGAAACAAAGGAAAAGTATTGATGTTCTTATTAGAGTATAAGTTTGAAAAATAGTTCCTAGCTTAAGTCTAGATTCTGAAAATATATACCCTACAATTTGCACAATCACGCACCTTGAAACTTGGAATAGTAGAAGAGACCTTGAAATGCTCTTGTCTAAAGTCCTTAGTACGAAGAAAAAAAAATATACAAGTGTGAATAAAGAATAAAAAAATGAACATTGGTTTTTGTAATTACTTGAGACTGCAAAAATAGAAAAAATATTTAGCGAGGGTGCTTCATCACCTAGTGCCTTAGACCAACTGGTTTGGGAGTCACTGCTAAAGCCTTGGGTGTTGCAAGACTAGGAATTATGCTTTAATGTGTAAACACATCTTGTAATCGGTTGTTGGTACCTCAAGAAGTATTAACGGTCGCATGAAGGATGTGTAAGAAAAATTCATTTAAATTCACCTACTAATAAGTACTTTGGACAACGGACAAGGGTATGATTGGTTGATTTGAATTTCCAAGTGTAGGGGTGATTTATACACACACGTGGGGATATGTGATTGGAGTTTAGATGAGAGAAAGGAGTGAAGAATAGAACTTGTATCTTTACTGGAGTTGATAGAAATTCCTAAGTGGAGATGGAACCCTAGAGGGAAAACTTAAGAAATGCCGAAAGCTAAGTAGGTCTGCATAACATATATGATCTTAAGTTAAATAATGAGGAAGCGTGAAGAATATGGGTGGATGATTTATGAGTCGAAGATAATAGAATTCCTTGTTAGAAAACCTAACTGGAGAATAAAAGTTAATGGGCCGAATTGATAGGATTTTATGGGGAGTATCCGCTGAAAACCCTCAGGAGACAACACTCCTCCTACTAGGGACACCTAGAGATTTAACGGCTTGTTGCACGTGCTCAGTGCAATCGCGTTTCCTTGCGAAAGTGCGGTTAGGTTTTTGTCAAGAATAAAATATCAGTTTGCTCGAGGACGAGCAAAAGATAAGTTTGGGGGTATTTGTTCACACCATAATATTGTATTATTATATTCCCCATTCTTATTCTTTTTATAAATAAACAGGTGCTTTTGACGCAAGTCTGCTACATATTACATGTTACAGGTTCTTGGAGCGAAAACAGTGAAAAAGACAAAAGACGACACAAAAAAGGGACTTTGACCAACAAATAGAAGGATCTTAATCAAGCCTACACAAAAGATCAGTATAAGGCAACGCAAGGTCCAAGATTACAAAGCAAACGGTTAAAAGTCCACTGGTCCACTGCAATTGTTCACTGGAGATCTGGAAGAAATAGAGAAGCCAAATTGAATAAAGATCCAAAGAAATAAAAAGCCCAAGAAGCCCAGAATCAGTTCCAAAATTTCCAGACATAAAATTTTACCAAAGCTTGGAAGTCTACTTTAACTAGGTCTTCCTAAGGATATTTTGGTAAATGTAGACATGCGAATCAATTGTAACCTAGGGTTTCTATCTCCTATAAATAGAAGCCCAAATCATTGTATTCTTTTCATGCCTCCCTATGCCTCTTTTTATGAATAAAATTTAGAATTCTTTTGGAGAGGATCGATGCCTCTTTTCATATCATCTATTCAGATCTGACAACCCTGTGTAAATGTTTGGAGAGAGCCATCTGTAAAGTAAGTAGATTTATTTAATTTCCCTAGTTTAGATTTCAATTCTTGCCCTACGTAATTTTTCATTCTCTGCCCTAGATTAAATGTATTTTAATTCCCTAATGAGTGAGTAGTCTCCTCGCTTGTTAGGGTTAGATCTGGGGAAGGTTTGAGAGACGAAGATCTCTCATCCCCTTTCTTGCCCGTTATATATTTTCATAGGACTTCATGCATACATGCACATACCGCTCCCTACGACACCCTATCCATCGAGGTGGCGGTGATACCGTAGTATAAAGGCCCGGTTGTGATGGTTTTCCATGGAGGTTAGGGTAAAGATTAAGAAAGGAAGGACAAGGATCTAGAGGAAGAACAATCTTTTCAATCATCCTAATCCCTTTTGTTAATATTTACCATAACACCTAATTAGATCTTCATATGGGTATAGAAAGCGGTGAGATTTATAGACTTTCCAAACTTAACCTAGACCTAACCCTAGCAAGATTTAAATATAGATTAATTCAGTTTTTAGATTTAATAATCAATCCGGCTTCTATCGGAATTAACTCGTAAGCGCGACTAGAAAATTCACAACATCCCTATGGACCGACCCGTACTCACCGGCTAACTGCAAAGCGACGCCGTTCTTGATTGCGGTTAATAGATAGTTTTTGAGATCAATCGAATGGCGTCGTTGCCGGGGATGGCGTGTTATTTCCTTTTTGCAATTTCGGGTTAATCAAAATTAAAAAAATCATAAAAATATGAAAAATCAAAAAAATATATAAAAATATATCATTTGTTATTTTTGGGAAGGGTATCTTTGTGTGAATTTTGCAGGATCTATGAAAAAATTTGGATCTGGAAATCTACAGAGATAAAAACAGCAAATATCAAATCCGAACAAACAGAAGATCACAACAACCGAGGAACAGAAGAAATTTTGAGGACCGAGTCAAACAAGAAGAATCGCGGTGATCTGGTCAAAAAAAAAAACGCGACCCCTTTCCGGCCGCGGTTCCGCGGTTTGAAGCTCCTCCCGCCGCGTTTTCGTGGTTGTTTGGACAGATCGGTTCCCCAAAAAAGGGCAGAAGCGCGGAAAAAAAAAACTCTGTAAGTCTTCTGATCTCCTACTCTGCAAATCTCGATATATCTTCTGTAAAATCTCCTGCAGGATTCTTTGCGCTTAAAAAATCTTCCCCCTTCCAAATAATAATCTTGTGCAGGATTCTTTGCGCCGCGCATAAAATAAAAAGATTTGATTGCAAGTGATTTACTGTTTTGCATATCTTTAATCGGATTTTAAGGAGCTTTTGACCAATTCAAATTGGGTGGGGATTTCATCACCCTTCCCAGGACCCCAGAAATCACATAAAGCATTTGCATTGACCAATCTTTAATTAAAAAATACTAGACTCAGCCCTAAGAACTTCGAGCTCAATAGGACAGAGGACTAGTTATAGGCATCGACCGTTTATCCTAACCTGACTTTGCGGTGTCTACGCAAGTGTGTCTAAGGCAAGTGGTTACTTAATTAGGACCGCTACTTGTAGCGGGGAGCCTCCCACTTACCTGGCACTTACCTGGCCGCAATTGGCGGTGAAGAGACGGTTTGAGGTCCTATTTCTAGCCCTTTGGAACAGTTAGGAACTGTCTAGCTGACCTAGGTGACCCTAGATTTAGGACTGATTGTGCATTTCTGGTTATTTGCATTTGTGTCTTAGCCCTTTATCGAAAATTTTTGCAAAATAAATAAAAAAGAATAATAAGAGGAAATTTTTTTTTATAAAAAGACTTGCAACTTTTGTCGCTGATAAATCCTTGCACCACCTACCTTCTTCATCTTCTCTTTCTTCTATCATGGGTACCCCACATCATAAATCTCTTGCCGAACTTTGGTATCCCGAACCTAATTTTGCGTCGTACGTTAATGTGTTCGGTCAATTTAAAGACGATCCCTCCGTGCCAAAAATTTCGTTGAAAGATCAAATAGAAGCGTCCAGGGGAAACAGTTTTACTTTACAACCTACTTTGTGTCAACCAAGTCAACCTTTATCACCTTCATATGTTGATACCACTTTTTCGAGTCCAGCTGTAACTCCTAAATCGATGTCCATTGCTGAGCATATTGCTCAATCTCGTAGCCGATCTTTCACCCCTCTCCACACATCTAGTTCTAGGGATCAACAAGTCCATTCACCTTTTTATCCACATGTTGACCCTACTCCTGTCCAACCATCCAATTCCTACCAGTCCTACCCGACTTTCCCACCTTCACTAGACCATGTTTCTACACAACCTTTTGGGAGTTTCACGTATCCAAACAATTTCGAATCTTTTACCGAAACCCCTTCACCACCCATGTCTAGTTTGGAACAGTCGTTGCAAGCTTATATTTTAGCAACAAACAAAATGGTTAGGAATGTGGAAGCGTCCGTGGCCGCCCTTATGCAACCTAGTGAACCGGTAGCTAGTTTTCAACTAGCTCCAAATTTTCCAATGTATGAGGAGGCGGTTGGACAGAGTGAGAATTTGAGAGGATTTCCAAATCAAAGCTACCCATACCTAGTTGAAGCCCACAACTCCGGTTTTCCATCGATTGTCCCAAACAGTTCACCAGTTGAAAATAAAAATGAGTTGTGTGATTTTGTAGTGCTTGATTTGCCAGATTGTGAAGAACCCCTTTCGAGTGAAACCGCACCTAATCAGTTTGACCTTTACACCTCCAATCTAGAACCTAAATCGATAAATATCCATGCTTTTGATGAGGTGTCAGAAAAAATTGATTTTCACTTGATTGAGGATATAGACGCCGGGAAAATTTCGGATGATGAACCTGTCGATTTGATTGAACTTTTATGTCCAATTCATCATCCTGAATCCTTAAATGTTTCTCCCGAACTTCATATGCGTCTTGATTTTGATGATAATAGCATGGATGGGTTAAATGTTGAGGAGAATTATGAGGATAGTATTGAGGAGAGTATTGAGGATAATATTGAGGTTGAACCATTTTTGTTTGATGTGTCGGATTTTCCAATTCATCCTCTTGAACCTTTAACTAAATCACCCTCCCTCCTTTCCATTGTCCCGACCACGCACAAGATCACGCTTGACGACTGTGAGCTTGAAAACTTTTACTTTGAATCTGACACAGTTCTCACATGCACAAGATAGTTTTTGAGATAAATCAGTGGGGCATAGGCATCATCGGTAATGGTGCTGGTGTCCTGACAGCATGATTTAATAATAACTAATGAAAACACAAATAAGCATGCAAAGCGTTGCGAACAACAAGAATATGCGGATCATGAATAATAACGCGACATATAAGAATATACATATATATATATGAGTCATACAGTTTTGATATTTGAAATAACACGAATCGTGGTGTTTAGAAAATAGGGGCTACGGTGTTTTTAAGAAAATGTACATCCTTTGAAAAATCCGTAGAAACCCTTGGCCTGTCTTTAATATACCCACAATTCGATAGTTTTGAAATAAGTATGACTCGAGTCCAGTCTAACATCTATAAGTAAACTACAGGAATAAACTAACAGATTAGTCGAAAGGGTAAGGAAAACCACCCAAGTCTGAGTCGATAAATATATCTAGTAGTCCGTGATCCCGCCTCAATAATATCACGTACGATACAATATATAATATGACATTCTCGAGTCAAGAGTGCGGATCTATCATCCTAATCATATCACGCATGGTAAATCCATCGTACGACATCCCAAATCTGCGTATGGGTCGAATATCCCATTTATCTCATTATTCATCTGGTATCCTTGTCATCCTGTCCTAAATTAGGGGTACTGATCTAAAGTCTAGTACATACTAATACCATCAATATATAAATATATATGCGTGTGTATGAAAACACAGCGCCTAAGGACCCGCTAAATATCGTGTCGTATCTAATAATACGAACCAAGTCACATCACCGATCTCGTGGCATCATGCCCAATCACATCGACTCATCTCCAAGTACCATAGACTATCCTCATTATCCATGTATATGTATGTATACACACACACACACACATACACACACACACACACACAGATATATATATATATCCCCATATACACATAAGTAAAACAAATGTATGCGTTTGTGTGTGCATGTATACAAAACTTTACTCTAGGGTTTCACGACTAAGAAGCTAAACTAAGTTACTTCTAATACACTAAAACTAACCCATGAACATCTAAAACCTATCTGATAATCATCCACATATCACAATACACATATCTCTCTATATATAATATAACGTATTCGTATCTTGCACTACGAAATTGCGGGGGTGTTATACGCCATCCACCCGACTTCCCCCGTAGATATATTTCTACTCACCTTGATCCTTGCTTGCCGAAGTCGATGTCGCCGCGCTCATCCTTGTTACCCTAAGTCCACATGGGGGAACCTACATATCACACTTAGTATTGTAAACCGAAATCGCACACGAAAACCAAAACGACACGCGTATCACACATAGGTTAAAACCTATGGTCTACACATGCAAGAATAACCAAAAAACCCTCGTCGCTGACGTACAAACGTCAGACGACGGGACACAATATCAAGTACCAAATCCCAAGTCATTAAAATCCATAAAACGAAATCAGAAACTTTGAAAACTTGCTCCAGATTTGCCTCAGGTGACAATTAGCCAACTTTGCATATGTGGAGGGTCCAATTACAGGACATAGGAGCCATGGAACCAAGATGGGGCCGACCTAACTATCCCAAGCCGCAATTTGCGTCAATTATGGGTATATTTGCGGCCAATACTAGGAGATAGGGTCTTGGGTCTTTAGGGTAGTATCCTGGTTGCCTGCACAATTCTCAGTCTTTGCAAAAAAAATCTCAGGTGCCCCGGGTCATAGCAGATACCGAAATTTCATCACAAATCCCAAAACTTTTCGATATCGGGGTTTTTATGTTTGGGTTAAGGGGGTTTAGCCTCTCGTTTATCCAGAATTCTAACACTAAAGGGGTTGTAGTCACTAATTACAACTCAATTATACTTTCTCAATTCAAGAATCCCTTAAACCTCCTTTAGAAATTTTCAAACACCACTAAACCTCACTAAAACGATTCTAAGCTAACATTTAAGCTAAAGGAAATGGAATACTACACTAATGGTGAAGAATATACCTCAATGGGCAACTCAAGAAAATTCTTGAGTTGCCCTAAGTCTTTAAAATCTAATTTTTCTTGCTCCCCCATGCTTGTAGTGAGCTTGTGCATGTTTTTAGTGAAAAGGGTGAAGTGTTTTGATGTGTTTTGGAGTGTGCTTTGAGGTGTTTGAGGAGGGGGAAGGAGGAAGGGGGAGGAGGAGGGCAGCCATAGTGAGAGGTAGAGGGAAAATGAAGAAGGAAATAATGAAGGGAACAATGAGCCATGGATCATGGAGACCCATCACCTCTCTCTCTCTCTCTTCTCTCTCTTGCCCATACCCATTTGTTAATTCATTTTTCCTTTTTCTTTTCTATTCTTTTCTCTTCTCATTTTCAAAAACAAATCCATGCTACAAATAAAAAGAAAGACATGGTAAAATAAACGTAACACATGCTAGCAAATATGATATGGTGCATGCCGCATGCATAAAACACATCAATGTGTGATTAGTGAACACTAATCAAGTTTAGAAATAAACTTGTATATAATTAATTATATAATTTATAATTTGCCTAAATCATATAATATCCTTTCAAAATCAATATTCAAATGTGATTTTCCAATATTTTCTAAATTATCGGTATTTAATTATACCGTATCATTAAAATATTCATAATATTTATATTTAATTATATAAATTCCCAAAAATAATATTTTATTTTTCTGAAATGTTACAGAGAGTAAATCTCGTTCCACATGCAGGCTGTGCTTGCAACTATTAACTTTCCACCCATTTTGTTTTTTTTTGAAAAAATGATGCTGTGTTGGCTATCACAAGTCACTTAATTTGAGGAGATTCCTCTTGTTTTTGTTCTTTTGTTTTCAAAGGGGGGGGGGGGGGTAAGAAGCAATATGCTGGTGTGATGCAAAGGATGTTAAATCATGCATGTTTTTATAAAAACGTTTTGTTTATTTATTTAGGTTTTGAAAATGGGGTTGTTCAGCATCTTAAAAAGTGAATGCCTAAGCGTATCAGCACCACCGTCTGAGATGAGATTTTCGAAATAGTTTCTAGCGCCTAAGGTGTTAACCTTAGCACTATTGTGCTTCTAAGCGATGGCATAACTGAAAATACCTTAGAGTAGGGTTGAATAAGGTAACTATGTGTTATATGGCCAATTTAAAATCTTAATTACTATATTGTGTTTTGATTAATAAGTTTTTGTGGAATAATCTAAACAAGTTAAATAATGAAGCTTATTGCAATAATCAAAATAACACAAAAAATAAATTTAGAGTCAAGAGCAATGTAAACAAAAGAGAATTATTTGATTAGGGTTCACCACTCCAAGTGGCTAGTCCCCGCCTAAGACACTTTCTCAGGATTTTCCACTATTTTCAAATGTGAGAAGTGTTGGATATGTATGCCCTAGAGGCCATTATTGTATATTATTAAATGTTGGGACATATATATGTACATGACAATCTTTCTCAAAATAATAGTATGCTATCTGGTTTTGAATTTATCTTAACGTGTATATATATTTTTCTATTACACATAAATTGATACAGGTTGATAAATCCCTTAGGATCTTTGCTTGACTACCAGGACTATGATGTTGATCATACTAGTGAGGCATGGGTAGTCGATAAACACATCCTTAAATGTTCATAATCGTAGAAGTATCGAGACTGGGCATCGATACTTCAGAGTAGACTAGTGTATACGTTTCTTGACCCCGTGTGGGGCGATGGTTGATCCCACAACCATTGGTGTTTGACACCGAAAATTCTATACAGGTGTTCATTGGAGTCTAAGTACCCCGAACGGACTTGCCGAGAACTCTTAGATGGAACTATACCTATTGTCAGATAGCAGATCTCTGGTGACACGAGTACATGGTAGTTTGTAGACCTAAGATCGTCATAGTTTCTCATGTAGTCCCCACTGTACTAAGATTACTATCTTACCACGGCTTTAAATAGCTGTGCAAACAGGTAGTAGTTGGGTACAGTCCCGGATCTTGTGTAGGAAGTGAGCGATCGGAAAGGAGTCGTCTCTCTCGGTATGGGAAGTTGATGTTGCGTTGTGCATGATTGGCTATAACCATAAGTTCTTGGCCATGGCTAGCGAGATTTGCTGATAAGCATTATCAGTAGTTTCTCATTTGGTTATGAGCTTGATATTGGCGCGATTTATTAGGCTATTCAGATTCTGAAGGATTCCACCTCCCTGGCCCGGTATGCGACACTCTTAGACGAAAAGACCAGACGGTATGGTGAGTGTCAACGACGGAAGCAGAGTATATTGCTGCAAATGATGCTGCTAAGAGCCCAGGTCCTATCAACGATCTAGACACATCCTGAGACGATATCATTTGATCCGGGAGATAGTTGATCACCGCGAGATCGTGATTCGAAGAGTGGATTCAAATAATAACACCGTGGATCCACTCATCAAGGCCCTCCCACAACCGCAACATGAGCGACTATTTTAGATGTTGGGTATGAGATACGCCAATAATTGGCCTTAGTGCAAGTGGAAGATTGTTGGATATATGTATGCCCTAGATGCCATTATTTGATAGTGGATGTTTGGACATGTATATATATATATATAGAACTTTCTTGCCCGACATGATAGTATGCTATCTAGTTACTCTTTATTTTAACATGTTCACTTGATTGTGTATACTGTTCATTTGATACATGTTGATAAAGCCTTTAGGATATCAGCTTGACTTCCATGATTATGATGCAGATCATACTAGTGGGGCATGCATAGTCTATAAGCATATACTTAAATGTTCCTAGTCGTAGGTGTATCGAGACGGGGCATCGATATTCTAGAGTAGACTAGCGTATACATTCCTTGATCCAGTATGACGGGACGATGGATGATCCCATATCCATTGGTGTTTGACACCGAAGATTGTATACAGGTGCTCATTCGAGACTGAGTACACTAAACGGACTCGCCGAGAACTCCTATATGGTATTAAATCTATCGTCAGATAGAAGTTCTCAGGTGATACTTGTACAGGTTAGTCTGTAGACCCGATATCGTCATAAAGTCTTGTGTGTTCTCCTACTGTGCTTTGATTTCCACCCTATCACGGCTCTACTAAGTCGTGCAAATAGGTGGCTTCTGGGTACAGTCCTGAGACACATGGAGGAAATGAGTGGTAGGAGGGGTTTCGTCTCTCCCGGTATTTGGAGTTGATGTTGTACTATGCATGATTGGCTATAATTCGAAGTCCTTGGCCTGAGCTGATGAGATTTACTGATAAGTGTTATCAGTAATTTCTCGACCTATTATAGGCCACACATCGGCATGACTTATTGAGTCATTGGGGTCGACGATATCATACCTAGACTCAATATGCAACATATCAGATAAAGAGACCAGACTGTACGGTAAGTGTTGCTGGTTGGCTCTACGGGAGTTTGAACAAGCTCGCTTGTTGTTCTTCTGTTCGCTCAATATCTGGGAGCCGTTACGTGTAGCAAGTACCGCTGACGGTTTGTGGGTATCTGATATGATCACTACCTACTGCTAGCGTATTGACGGGTCTTAGAGTCCCACATAGGGGTTTCCGAGCTCAGGCGAAACGAAGTGGGGGCACATATGGAGATATGTGTGGGAGCTTGATTAAATACGAGTATATGATACCGTATTTTAATCTGGCGTTTTCTATTGGTCGGGTTGTATGTGATATGACCGGATTATTAAATCAAGTGTTGATTTAATATATAAAATGACTAATTACTCATTACTAATTCTTTTCTTTATGTGTACATGTATGTATGTATATTTATATGGATTTATATACATATATACATATATGCATGTATCATGGTGGATGATACATTGGACATGCTATGCTAGACTCACATGGAAAGATATTAGGTATTTATTGATTTTGAGTTAATGGAAATTAAATAATGAAGCCATGATTCTACACACTTCTTAAAATATCGCACTAACCATGGTTCATTATTTAATCACTCCACTAACTCACTCTCAAAATATCTAAGATATTTTCTTGGTTGATATTTATTCTTGTGAGTGTGATTC
This sequence comes from Agapanthus africanus, assembly GCA_030015575.1. Classification (NCBI taxonomy): domain Eukaryota; kingdom Viridiplantae; phylum Streptophyta; class Magnoliopsida; order Asparagales; family Amaryllidaceae; genus Agapanthus; species Agapanthus africanus. The sequence goes on from CM057341.1 coordinate 188,163,181, forward strand.
TCTCTCATTATTATTATTTTTCTCATTCTCTCAAGCTTTGCCATTTTTCCTCATCTTCTTCCTCCAAACTCTCTACCTTTTTCTATTGAGTGAAAGAGAAAGAAAAAGAAAGGTTTATTAGTGAGAAAAATACCCACTTCATCAATCTATATAAGTCTAGCGCACTTGTATAGCTTGTTTGCCTCACTTCTACTTAGTTCAAGTGAAGCAATAGTTTGAGTTAAGGAACTCCGGGTGGATCATCGTGGACAATGAAGGCTACAAGCGAAAGTGTTCAAGTTTCGAGTGGAACCAAGGAGTCCAAGGACATTTACACGGAGCTATAGAAGAGAAGGAGAGGTCTACAAAGGTTGTATTTCTTTTTCTCTTAGTGTTAGACACTATTAGTATATGATACTTGCTTAGTTAAACCCTAATCCTCTAGTTCGATTCTAGATTTGAGTTACTTAGCACTCTAGATTTTTAAAATTGCATACTTTATACTTGTTAAAACATAGTGAGGGTACTAAGAAATTCCAACAGTTATGAAGTCGAGGAATCTAACTTCATCAAGTTGAAGTTCCTCACTCTGAAGTCTACTTGGGGCTTGACTTTGTCGTCTAGATCAGGCAAGACGACATTGTGATATTCCAAAAAGTTTTGTAATAGCCCTTCCATAATATAGATTCCCAGGACAACACGACAAATCCCACATACTGTGAATGAGGAAAAGTGGAAGATTTACACGGATGCCCACAAGAACACAATACATCATGAGTTTGTGGCTTCCGTATAGTGTTTCTCTACATCCAGACTTGGGGAAAACAATTTGGTCGAGTAGATTTGCAAGAACTCGAGTATGCTTTGTTAAGGTTTTGGAATGTTGGTTTGCAAAAAGGTGAGGGTTCTCAAGACTATGCAGAATTCTTGACGCTTTTTCCTTATCCATGGTGTCAGAATACGCAAAAGTACTCAAAATCTTTTGGTGAATATCTACACCTTCATTAGGAATACCTAACACCCTAGCAAGAGTTCCGAAGGTGAAATTGAAAGTGCGGTCAAAGAATTTAGACTTGAGGTTAGTTGGGTCGTCATTGGTGACGGTGAGATTGGTATAAAATAGGCGAATGAATTTGTTATAAGTTGGACAATCTAAGGTTAGGAATGGCATCCATCCTTGAACTTCAAAATGATCTTGAAAACGAAATTCACTCAATTCTCTAAATATGACCATAGAACCGGATTGAATTGGCTTAGAGATGATAGATGAAAACCATAATTTACACTCTTCATTGAGAAAGAGGTTGGTTTCGGGTGATTCCTCAATAGTCAGGGTCTTTTTCTTTTTGGATGATGATGCAGGTGCCTTGTCTTTGTCCTTGTTTCAGTGTCATTATAAAATTGGTGAAGAAATTTGGGGAAAAGTAAAGAAATTTTTAGGGTTTTGGAGTTGGAGGAAGGGGAGAAGATCAAACGAGAGGTAAAAAGGAGAGGAGACGTCTAGGGTTGGGATAAAATTTAGGCGGAAATTTTAGTTATATAGGTGTCTTGAATAGTTAGGATTTGATAAAATAAAATCCAACAATCAGATTTAATCTGATCTGTTCGAAATTTCCCGTGCTAACATCTGGTGCCAAGGACCAGACGTCTCTGAGATCAATTATCAGAAACATATTTGAACTGGAGACGTCTTCCACAGATGTCTGTAGGTCAAAATTTTGGACCAGACGTTGCTACAGATGTCTGTTGTGGTTTTCTGGAAGTTTGTTTATGGTTATTTGTTTTTGAAACGAATTTTGAACAGAACATAAGCATTTTTATTCATTAAAAAGAAAAACATACAGTACATGGAAATAAAAAAAATAATGCATTTAAAAAAACAAATACAAACCTTAGAAAACTAAACTATCCTAGTCTTCCTTTTTAAACTTCTCTACGACGTCGGTAGTCCGCTTTTTGATTATCATATTATCTTCACGATCGAAGAAAATAGCAGTGTCTTCTGTGAAGGTCTGCCTAAAGATCAACACAATTCCAGCCACGGTAGGAGGGTGTGGTGGAGTTGGGTTGAGTTGTGGAATAGGAGATGGTGAATCTTCACTCAGATCCTCTTCGGAACGAGGAGTTGGTGGTTCGGATTTCACTTTCTTTGAAGTCTCTCCATTCTAAACCTTCATCTTTTTCCTATAAATCTGAGTGTTCTCCATGTCTTTATCAAAGCAAAAGACAGAATAGGATGTTCAATTCAGAAATGAATTGAATCTTATTTATTGAAAGGGAAGAGAAAATCAACAGGAAGTTTTAAAAACTAACTTTATGTTTTTCTAACTCCTCTTTTGGTTTGAATTTGAATACTTACATTTGAATTTGAATTACATATAATTAATCACTTTTTTTTATTTGTTATAGAATTTAATTATTATTTTTAATTAATTACATTATTTATTAATTAATTATTAATATATAGAGTCAATTAGAGCAGACGTCTATAGAAGACATATGGCTATGATATTTAACTGGACCAGACGTCTATTGGAGACATCTGATACCTAAAATTGTCTAATGTTTATATCTTTTTAAGGTTGTATAAGTATTTAATGTTGGCTATAGTGCCCTCAAGTCAATTATTGGATCGTAGGCGCATGATTGCAATGATTGAGGAAGGACCTATACCGGTAGAACAGTCTTACTCGAGATGATAGTATGCTATCTCGTTTATCTTTATCATCGTGTACATACTTCAGGTGACACTACGGATCACTATTACATATTGATAGAGCCCATAGGATTCTTGCTTGACTACTAGCAGTATGATGGCGATCATATATGTGAGAGTTGGAAGGTCTATAAGCACATCCTTAAAGTGTCCCTAGTCGTGGGAGTTTCAAAACTGGGTATCGATACTCCAAGAGTAGACTAGTTGTTCAGTTGATAAAACTGCACATTTGTATTACATTTTTCCTACCATTTACATATTAAAAAAAGGACTTTATTATAATATATTATACATATGGGAGTTTATGTGTAAAAACACCATTTTCCATGTGTTAATATATTTTAATTAGTATTTGGTAGAAAAATGTATGCAAATAAATTAATTGACCAAATCCTAGTAGAAATAAGCCTACTAAATATTATCTGAGATTATTGTGCAGAATTTTCCAAGTTGTTATGCAGAATTTATCAAACAAATCAAGTTGTTGAAGAAAACTTGCCAAATTAAGAAGCAAAACTTGGAGACCAAGTCTGGGAGCAACCGAGAGAAGATTTCTGAATTCTGAAGGTGCCTAGGATTGCCACATGTCCCAAAGATAAAGCCCAAGAAATTTGATGAAATGATCTTCACCATTGACCGCGGAACCGCGGCCAAACCCCCCTGTTGGCCGCGGATCCGCGGCAATCTAGAGAGATCTTTTGCTACAATTTTGGGAGATCAATCACTGCTGAATTTTACCAAGTTTCCAACATAAAGATTCTGGCTTTGCATTATAAAAGGGCACCGAGAGCCTCTTGGAAAAGTTATCAAGCCGACGCGATCACGAAGCTCCAGACGCTCATGCATCCAGGCTGATCATCGACTGTTCGACTACCTCCTTAGGAAAGATCGAGAAGCAACTAGTTGTAATCATTTTCTATGGATTAAAAGTGTAGTTTGTTCAAGTCGATTAATAAAGGTAGTTATTTTATTTAATTGTTTTTTGCATTTTACATTATGTTTTCCCTCTCTGTCTTTTCATCTTCTTCTCCCAACATGCGCGAGTAATTCTCCGCTTATTAGGGTTCGTAGGATTAGGGTAGGCTAATGGACGATGAAAATAATTAAACCCTTTTTAAGTCCTATAAAGTTTAGGAACTTTATCAAAAGAATCATTAACATCCTAATCGGCCGCGCTAGCAATTCTTTGCTAGTTCCAACCGCGATTAGAGATTAGATTAATGATTGTTTTGGTAAAGGCTAGATATGAACGGAGTTCCGTGTCGAGATAAGGGTTAAGAGTGGGATTCCTTTTCCCTCCAGAAACCCTAATCTACACGCATCACCGTCGTTCTAGTTCTAAATCTATTAATGGATAAAAAGGGTAACTTTTAATTAATCGTCCATAACTACTAAATCCTAACGAACCCTACAAGCCTTCTTATTATATTATCTAAGTCTCTAAAATAATCAAGATCTATATTTTACATTCTTGTTTAACGTAGATCTAGAAACCAATCTATAAAATTCTTTATCCCTCCTCTCTTTCTCAACACATCTAAAGTAAAAGTATAAGGTTTCACGTTTCCCAGAGGACGACCCGTACTCATCTCGGTCTAGCTACGCGCGACACCGTTCTGATTGCGGTTACACTACAAACACACTCTTTCGCACAATCACTAGTGTATTGGGATCGAGACCCCGATGAGGGGCGGTGGCTGGTCTCACAAGCCATCGGTGTCAGTTGGTTCACCTAAGATGTATACAGGTGCTCATTGGGCTATGAGTATACCAGACGGACTCGCCGGGAATATGCTAGTTGGTATTATACCTATTGTCGGATAGCAGTTCCCTGGTGAAATGTGTACATGTAATTCTATCGACCTGAGATCGTTATTTGTCTCGTGTGAATTCCCACTGTGCTTTGATTACTACCCTTCCACGGCTCAAAGGAGTCGTGCAAACAGGTTTTAGTTGGGTACAGTCCCGAGCCACATAGAGACAGTGAGTGTATCATCGGGGGATTCGTCTCTTCCAGTATTGGGGGTTCATGTCGCGGTGTGCACGGGTGGCCATCACCAGAAATCCTTGGCCAAGGTAGTCGAGAATTACTGATCTAGGATCGGTAGTTTCTCAGGTGGTGATAGGTTTCATACCGACACTAAATGTCGCGTTATTAGGGGTCTGACTTTATCCACCTCCCTAGACTCGATATGCGAACTCATAGACGAACGGACCGGACTGTACGGATATTGTCACTGTCGGGCTTAGTAGGGTTTCAGGATGAGTTTGTTTTTCGGCCTCCCTTTCGCTCAATACCTGGGCAGCCGTTACGTACATCTAGTGCCACTGACGTGCTTGTGGTTAAACCCACTGCCAGCGTATTGAAAAGTCTTTAGAGTCCCACACAGAGGGTTTCCCTGATTCGGGCGAAACGTTGTAGAAGTCGTATGGATTTATGGCAGGGTTCGATCATATACGTACACTTATGCACGGATCATGATCGGACAGATAATACTAGTGGGCTTTGTTTTAAGCCGGATCCTAGTATTATATTTTTATATTATTTTCGTCTCGTTGTATTCGTATTCAGTTGGAATACGGATGCGGGTATGTATATACGGATGATGGGTATTCTTGTAATTCGTTACAAGTTTACTTTAGATGTTGCCATTTCTTTTTGTGATAAACATTTAGGGTTTTAAATGTTTATGTGAGTGGAAGTGTGACTCATAGCTTGGCATTGATTCATGCACATGGACTTGGTGACTCATGGTGTTGAGTCATGTGATGATTCATTGTGACATGGAGGGTTTTGTTTTGGCTAAGATATTGTTGGGAGCAAAAGGCAGATCTTTTTTCTTTGTGGGGATTTTCTTTAATTGCTCACTTGCTCACAATAGATATAACACAAAACACTTAGCAAAAACAACACACAAGAAAGAGGCAGCACACATTTTTCTTTAGTTGCCAAAAAGCTTTGCTTCACACTTTCACCCAATGGCATCTTCTTCAACCTCCACCCATAGCCTCTCATGAGTTGAGAATCCTTGGATGTTTTGAGACAAAGTATTCACACACAATATCTACTTTATCTTGGCTATCTAGGCTGGAAAACTAGATACCCGAGTTGCTTCGGCTTTGAGGCGGGAGCCCGTTTTACTAACCCTCGACGTGGATCTTCTTCGAAATGGGGAGACCGGAGATCAAACTTGATCGGGGAAGCCGCTAGGAGCTTGGGACAGAGGTTGAAGACCGAAGGACACGGATCAATTAGTATAACCTCTCTAAACTCCTTTTATAGAACTAGTATAGGGTTAATGGTACGATCCATCGATTAGGGTTCCGTTAGCGCCAGTTTTTAAAAGTTTTTGTTCCGCATTTGTCCATGGATTGATGGCCGAGGCGCTGCCGTAACCCAACATTTACGACATGATTAATTCTATCATATTAAGTTCTCATCTAAAATGAGAAAACCTAGATTTATCTAGTGGCTTAATAAATACATCAGCAAATTGACTATCAGTTGACATATATTCCAAAACGATATCTCCCTTGCTAAAATGATCTCTAAGAAAGTGATCTCGCATGTCTATATGCTTGGTCCTAGAATGTTGATCGGCATTTTTGGTCATGTGAACCTTACTTGTATTGTCACAAAGTATAGGAATCTTTGAAATACTTTTTTGATAATCTTCAAGTGTGTATTTCATCCATAAACTTTGTGCATAACAAGCACCGGTAGCAATATATTCTGCCTCGGCCGTCGATAGAGCCACTAAATTTTATTTCTTGGAAATCCAAGATACAAGAAAGTTTCCTAGAAAGTGACAAGTGCCACTTGTGCTCTTTCGAACTTTTAGGCTTCCGGCATAATCAATATCTGAATAACTGCTTAGGTGGAATAAGTTACTTTTTGGATACCATAAGCCAAAATTTATGGTTCATTTGAGATATCTAAAGATTCCTTTCACAGCTGTCAAGCATGATTATTTAGGATTAGCCTGAAACCTAACACACAAACACTTACTGAACATGATATCCGGTCTACTAGCAGTCAAATATAGTATACATCCTATCATACTACGATAAAGTCTAGTGTCTACTTCTTGGCCATCTCTATCGTCTGTGAGTTTTGTGTTAGTATGCATTGGTGTTTCAAAAGTCTTTGCGTTTTCTAAACCAAATTTCTTTATTAGTTCTCTAGTGTATTTGGCTTGATTAATGAAGATGCCATCATCCATTTTCTTTATTTGAAATCCGAGAAAGAAGTTAAGTTCTCCCATCATTCTCATTTCAAATTCATCTTGCATGGACTTGGTGAATTATTCATAAAGACTTTCATTTGTTGAGCCAAAAATAATACCGTCAACATATCTGGACTATTAAAATGACTTGTTTAAAAGTTTTAGTAAATAATGTTTTATTTACTATCTCCTTAGTGAAACCTATATTTTCTAGAAACGTACTCAATCGTTCATACCAAGCACGAGGAATTTGCTTAAGACCGTATAATGCTTTTCTTAATTTATAGACAAGATCTGAAAATGCATGATTCTCAAAGCCGGGAGATTGAGATACATACATTTTCTCGTCTATTTGACCATTTAAGAAAGTACTTTTAACGTCTATTTGAAAAACTCTGAAGTTTTTTTAACAAGCGTATGCTAGTAAGATACATATGGAATCTAATCTAGCGACGGGTGCATAAGTTTCTTCATAATCTATACCTTCAATTTGATTATATCCTTGGGCTACTAAATGGGTTTGTTTCTAACTACTTTGTCTAATTTATCAAGTTTATTTTTGAATACCCATTTAGTACCTATTATTGGTCTATCATCAGGTTTTGATACTAGATACCAGACTTTGTTTCATTCAAATTGATTTAATTCCTCTTGCATAGCTATTAACCAATTTTCATTTATTATGGCTTCATTTACATTTTTTGGCTCCATCATAGATATAAAGGCAAAATTTATACAAGTGTTGAAGGTTGATAATCGTGTTACAACTCCTTTATCAATATCTCCTATGGTCAAGTCCTTAGGATGATCTCTATTGAATTGTCAATCCTCAGAAAGATCTTCATCCACAACTTGCGGAGTATCTTCTTTAAGTGTTTCTGCAATTCCTTTTTGTATTGATACATTCTCTAAAATATTTGAGATGTTTGGCTCATCATCAATTTATAAAGATTTAGAGATGGGGTTGTTTTCATCAAATTCAATATTCATACTTTCTTGTATGACTTGGGTCCTATTATAAACATGATAGGATTTACTAGTCATAGAATAACTAAGAAAAATTCCCTCATCGCATTTAGATTCAAACTTACCTAGCTTGTCTAAGGTATTTAAAATGAAACATTTACAACCAAAGACTCTAAATACTTTATATTAGGGGTCCTATTATAGAATAATTCATATGGTGTATTATTAAGAATTTTCCTAATACTAACTTTATTTATGACATAGGAAGATGTATTTACAGTTTTAGCCCAAAAATACATAGGTAAGATGCTTTCATTTAAAATGGTTCATGACATTTCTTGTAAGGAGTTATTCCTCCTTTCAACAATATCATTTTGTTGTGGTGTTCGGGCACATAAGAACTTATTTTTATAACCTTTCTTATTACAGTATTTTTCAAATAGATTATTTTCGAATTCTCCACCGTGATCACTTCTAATCCTAGAAATCCTAAGATTCATTTCATTTGAATCCATTTGGAGAAGAATTTGAAAATATTGAACGTTTCATCCCAGTATTAAAAAAGAATACATATGTAAATCTAGAAAATTCATCTACTATAACATAGGCATAGAGTTTGCCTCCTAGACTAGTGTTTCTATTAGGACCAAATAAGTCTATATGTATTAGTTGTGAAGGATATTTAGTAGATACTTCATTCTTAGATTTAAATGAAAATTTAGTTTGTTAACATTTTAAACATACATCACATTATTTATCTTTTTCGTATTTTAATATAGGGATTCTTTTAACTAAGTTATCCTTAGAGATTTTAGACAAAGTATCCATATATGCATGATCAACCTCCTATGCCAAAACTGTTGATATAGTGCCCTCAAATCAATTATTGTAATTGCAGGTACGCGATTGTGATGATTGAGGGATGGCATATACAGCTAGAACAATCTTACTCGAAATGATAGTATTCTATCTGGTTTGTCTTTATCATAATGTACATGCATTATATGGTATTGCATATCACTATTACATGTTGATAGAGCCCATAGGATTCTTGCTTGACTACCAGTATTATGATGGAGATCATACACGTGAGAGCAGGGTGGTCTATAAGCACATCCTTACATGTCTCTAGTCGTGGGAGTATCGAGACTGGGCATCGATATTTCGGAGTAGAATAGTGTAGATGCTTTGAGACCCCAACGAGGGGCGGTGGCCGGTCTTACAAGCCATTGGTGTTATGTCACCTAAGATAGTATACAGATGCTCACTGGAGGTGAGTACACTGGACGGACTCGCCGAGAAATTCTAGATGGTATTATACCTATCGTGAAATGGAAGTTCTCAAGTGGCATGAGTACAGGTTAGTCCTTTGACCTGAAGTCTTCATTTGTCTCGTGTGAGTTCCCACTGTACTTTGATTACTACCCTTCCACGGTTCAAAGGAGTAGTGCAAACAGGTTTTAGTTGAGTACAGTCCAGAGCCACATGGGAGCAGTGGTTGAATGTCAAGGATTCATCTCTCCCGGTATTAGGAGTCGATATCGTGCTGCGTTCAGTTGGCTATCACCAGAAATCCGTGGCTACGGTAGAGGTGAATTACTGATAGTTGATCAGTAGTATCTCAGTTGGTGATGAGCTAGACTCAGAAACGACTTATCGGGTTAGTAGGGGTCTGACGTTATCCACCCCCTAGATCCGATATCCGATACTCTTTAAAGAAGAGACTGGACTGTACGGATATTGTCACATTCAGGCTCGGCAGGGTAAGGACACATTTGATTGTCGACCCCCTTTCGACAAGTAGCTGGGTAGCCGTTACGTAAAGCTAGTGCCGCTGACGTGCTTATGGTTAAACCCACTGCCAGCATATTGTTGAGTTTATAGAGTCCCACACATAGGGTTTTTCCGGTTAAGACGACAGATGTAGGAGCCGTACGTTGGTATGTGCAGGGGGTCCGATTAAATACGTGTATGCGGTACACGGACTTTAATCGGATGGTTCATAAAACTAGTCGGCTTAGGATTAAGCCGGATTATTAAATCTGGTTTTGATTTAATAATTTATATATGTATTTTGATACATATATTTTAGTATTATTGTTCACTATTCATTTTCTCTTTTTGGTGTTATCTGTATTTTTAGACGGATACGCGTATATGTAGCGATACATATACCAGGTGAAGTATTCCATATTTATACGAGAATGCTTCTAGAAGAAGGGCACCTCATATTTGATTTTATTTTATGGAAAATTAAATTGGAAATGATATGGCATGAGCATGATCAAGAGGCATGGCTTGGCATTTTTAAATTATTTTTCTTTTGGATGCACTATTGCATCATGGTTGATTTTTAGTAGCCATTCTCTTTTCCACTTGTGGACTTGAGATTTTTCTTCATCTCTTCCACCATGGCTCATTCTTCTACTAGCTCATCTCCTTCATCTTCTTTCTTTCATTCTCAAGCAAGTTTCTAGTGAGAAAAATATAGTGAAGTATTCTTACATAACCGGCCATCCGAACCTACCAACTTTGGACCGTCGGTTTGAGCCTCCTCTGTATTCTCTCAGGTTGATCGTCTTCGGCAAGGGTGATCGATGCTCAAACGTGTTCCCGACGGCTACGATCTTGGAGGGGTCTTCCACAATTGGGTGGACACGCGACAAAGGTTGTATTTCTCAACCTTGCATGTTTTAGCTTACTAGTTTGGGGTGTTTGGTTCGTATCCTGGGTCGGATGTCCGGTGCTCGCAAAAAGTTTTTGTTTTCACTTCCGCCTCACCCGTGGCCTCTGCGGTGTGGGCGCCGGATCCCAATATGGTATCAGAGCCACCCAAACACCATAAACTAGTGTTTGACAATGCTTAAGTTTCAAAACCGAAAACACCGATTTCAAAACCCAGTTTCTGTCCTGAAAATATTTTGGTTTCAAAAATTTTTTAAACAGGTGCAGAATCTTCATATAGACTAGACTAAGACACAACGAAAACGAGAAGATTCCATCATCATTGGCCCGGCGAGATCAGGGATATAGCCGGCGCCACTGGTTTTTATGTTCTTTTTGGAGCTCATTTTCATGGTGTTTGCTGGGTTTTATAAAATGGAATATTTTGGTGTTGTTTGTTTTGTCCCAGATTTCACTTTGTGCCATCTTAGCTTTGGGAAAACTCGAGAGTTCGAAAAACTTGAAACTTTTGCATCATCGGTATCTGTGATGTTGTATATGTGTTGTTGAACGTCGTCTAATAGCTATATGTTCGTTTAAACGGGGTTGCACACATTCTGGTGTTTCTTGCTTCTGCGGTTATATATATATCTGGTTATGGTTTGTGCGGATTGTCGTGATGGATACCCATGTGTGCAATGTTAGATGTACAGTTCAGATTCATTTGTATATTCATTATTGCGGGACGAGCGTCCGACATGTGGACTGCCGTCACTGCCAGTTTGTATATTCTTTGATTGGGGCACGATCGGGTTGAGGTCGATGTCACCGTTATATATATATATATATATATATATATATTCTTTTCTGTACTAGGATTACCCCGCATAAGAGTGCTCGAATAGACCGGTTCTAGATGGCAACGTGCCCGCATTTCATGGTGTTGAGACCGGGGGGCCTTACTCTAGAATTGGCGGGCTATTCGCTGCACTCGTTGGGGGTATAGGATGACCCACGAAAGGGTGTTCAAGTTACCAGATTCCGTGAAGTGCTGGGTGGCCCACTCACTTTTTTGATTGGGGTTACCTCACTTCAGGGATTGGCGGGAAACTTGCCGCACTCGTAGGGGTCTAGGATCTTCATTGCACTGGCTATCCATACGACCGGGGAACGTCGCCTCTCATTTATGGATCAAATGAAATGCGGGGCTCCTAGATTATCCACTATTCCATATTGTTGTTTCGCAAGCTTGTGATGACTATTATCTGCCTGCGATGCTGATATATATTATATTATATATATTTGTAGATGCTTCTATATATTTTGCATCCGCGCTAGTCTTTCCCCCGCTCTGCCGTTAGTTAAGTAACATAACGGTGCATGACGGGGCGCCATGGCGAATGCTGATGGAATATAAAAAGCAAGTTATTTTGGTTGTTTCTTTTGTGGCTTGGAAATATAAAATGATGGGAACGCATTATCGAAATAATGCATGGAAAAATAAACCTAAATGATGTTGTCGGAACCAATTTTTAAAACTACTCGATTTTCTTCAAAACTCATAGTCATATTCTTTTGCTTTGCATAGAGGTATTCGGTTAGGAATATCCCGCACCTCATTCTATAAGGGAAGAGCCTCGATCCCTTCATTGGGAGTTCGCACTTAAGAAAAAGTTTATGTTACTAGTTTTAAAAAGCGGAGCTTAAGCCAATCCATTTCAAAGCCACTCGAGTTCCTTCAACGATATCAAGTTCATTACGTTAAAAGGTTTTTCCCCAAAAACCAGCCGTAGCCATCCGTCATTTCAGATGAGTATTGCTTAGTATTCGTGTTACGTATGTTGACCTAGTCAAGGCGTAGTGTTCAGTCGCTCTGTAGTATTTTTCTGGTGCATGGTTTTGCGATTGGTTAGGACAGTCGTACGGTCATGTTGACCTAGTCAAGGGCTCGTACGGGTGGGTCTAATTAATCCAGGATAATGACAGGTTGAACTTGACTTGTGACTTATGATATGTTGACCTAGTGAAGGTCATAAGTCGTTAAGGGCAAAAAACCATATCGGAGTTTTCAAACATACGAAAAACTTTCCAGGCATGCACATACCTTCTGGAGTGTGGTGACGTGAGTGGATTCCATCAGGTTATCACATGATGATAGTTGGGTCCCAATTCCCATTGACGAGTACGTATTACTCCTCGGGAGATTTTTCACTTAAATGATCCCGACTAGTTCTCCTTTTAGGGTTTGAAGGAGAATTTGAGGAAACAGTGAGAGCCATCCTGATCAGATTAAGTTATAACCAATCTGATCTTGATAGAGTGCACGCTGAGTGTTTCTTTTCTCTCTCTCTGATACAGCGACCGATGACTTATCTTAAAAACTCATTAACCAATTTGACCGAACCTTCTTACACCTTTTGGCCTTGGCTTGTCTTGATTCGCGAAAAAGTAGTATATATCCCTACCACTCCTATTTTACCTTTTGCATTTCTTCAGAACACGTTGTATCACTATGATGATCCATATTTCTTGGAACGGCCATCATATAGTAACATACGAAATCAAAGATGTTACTTCAGTTGAGGATGACCACAGGTTCTGAAGAAATTGAATAAGATTATTCGGTTGTCTTTTCCCTTTACCTTCTCTCAGGTTACGAGAGCTCCTTGATTAGGAGAGTACACCTGTTATGCTTATTGGATAGTCCTCTTCTAAACTTTAGGCTGGTGCCAAAAGATTGGGAAGGATGAAAACTAGTTAGCGCAGGGACGGTGTGCAGAAGGTAAGATGTAGAGACATATAAAGGGACTGAAGTGAGGGCAAAGGAAATTGCGACTACTGTCTTGAATCTGGATAATAGAAAAGGCACTGCTAGGAATACCTGACCATCCCCTATGAAATATTTTCATGTTTCAGTACTTCTATGTATATGTAAAAGAGAACTGTTTTCCTAATTAATTCTGTCTCCAGGGTATGTATTTACCAGATTTGGATCTCACATCTGTACGGTGTTACAGTTGATGTATAGGAGTAGAATATTGGGAAATGGGCGATTTGATCCTCAATATCGGAATTCGTTATAATTGGTGATATTAGAAGAAATCGTCTGGCTTTTGCGTGACAAAAAATATTTGGTTTCGAATAACCGTTGTTATGCACCAGATTTTAAAATAAAATATCTGTACCTTTATTTTTATAAAGTGAGATATTCATTTTGAAAATTGTTTTGTAAACATTTACCTTTATCAGTTGAGGATAAGGTAAGGTGCATTGAATAACGGTGTAAGATATTCTTAACCAAGATACAGTTTTCAATTTACAAGACACAGAATTTGAGTTAGTATACTCTTGGGACTTATACATGGAGGTGTATGTTGTCCAGTGTCTTTCGGGACAAAGGGTTGGTACTCTTACTTCATTTAGGATTACCTATGAGTTCTCTAGTATTAGACACGCATTCATAGTAATGCAAGGTCAAAGATTTTGAGAAGTTTGTAGGTATAAAAATAAAATAGAGAACAATAATTTGGAAGTATCGGGATTCTTCGAAGTGATCGAAAATATAGATACTTATGCTAGGTATTCCATTATAGTAATATCGAGAACGTGATTCTCTTACAGGATACTCATCCGTGGGCGCTCTCCATGATAAGTAATGATGTATTGGCATTTTTCCATTTGGTGATATGCACTGGAAATAGCTACATGGATTTTGAATCTGATTCCATCTAAATCACGACCTTGATTCTATATAGATATAGATGTTGGGTTCCGACGCCCACACCACGGAGGCCGCGGGCGAGGCGGAAGTGAAACATAAAAACTTTTTTTGGGCACCGGAAGCTCACACCCGAGGATTCAAACCAAACACCCTAAACTAGAATACTAAAACATGCAAGGTTGAGAAATACAACATTTGTCGCGTGTCCACCCAATTGTTAAAGACCCCTCCAAGCTCGTAGTCGTCGGGAAAATGCTTGAGCAATGATCGCCCTTGCCGAAGACGACCCACCTGAGGGAACGCGGAGGAGGCTCAAACCGACGGTCCAAAATTGCTAGGTTTGGATGGCCCGTGATGTAGGAACACTTCACTATATTTTTCTCTCTAGAATCTTGTTTGAAAATGAAAGCAAGAAGAAGAAGGAGAAGGAGAAAATGAAGCATGAGCTAACCATGGAGGAGATGAATAAAAAATCTCATTAAGTCATCAAGTGGAAAAGAGAATGGCTATAATAATGCAACCATGGTGCAATAGTGTATCCAAATGAAATAACAATATAAAAAGCCAAGCCATGCCTCTTGACCATGCTCATGACACCTCATTTCTAATTTAATTTTCCAAAGAAGAAAATAAAATAAGTGATGTCCTTCTTCTAGAAGCATTCCTGTATAAATACGGAATACTTCATCTGGTATATGTATCGCTACATATACGCGTATCCGTATAAAAATACGAATAGCACCAAAGAGAGAAAATAAATAGTGAACAATAATACTAAAATATATGTATAAAAATACATATATAAATTATTAAATCAAAACCTGATTTAATAATCCGGCTTAACCCTAAGCCGGCTAGTATTATCAACCGTCTGATTAAAGTCCATGTATCGCGTGCACGTATTTAATCGGACCTCCTGCACGTACCACCGTACGGTTCCTACATCTCTCGCATGAACCAGAATAACCCTCTGTGTGGGACTCTAGGGTAAGCTGGGGTTTATTGATTGTGGGGATCCGAATCTCCGGCAGCCGCGGACTAAGCTGCCGTTAATTACCCCTTGCCTTTGAAGCGAGGGAACCTCCGATTGACGGGTTAAACTGGTCATGTGAACTCAACGTGCAGTTTTGTGGTTTGAAGGGGTTTTGGATATATCGGGGGCCCCGCAGAGTTTTTACGGGAGTCTCGCTACCCGGATAGCGGGCTGGGGGTCAAGAGGGCTAGCAGCCCCCTTGCGGGGTGCGGGGCAGCGCCCCGGCCCAAATACTTTTCGCGAGGGATAGTGTTGTAGAGTGTGTGTGTGTGTGTACATATATATAAAATAAAAAAATAGAGAAAGGGCATCCAAAGGATGCGTGGGAAAAAGTGCCAGCGCTTTGGGTTCTAGCGCTTTGAGCGCTAGCGCCCCACGTGTCAGCGCGTGGGCGCTAGCGCTTTGAGCGCTAGCGCCCCACGTGTCAGCACGTGGGCGCTCGGGCACTTGCGCTTTGGGCGCTTGTGCTTTGGGCGCTAGCGCTCTGAGCGCAAGAGCACTAGCGCTTTAAGCGCTAGCGCCCCATGTGTCAGCACGTAGGCGCTTGGGCGCTAGCGCTTTGAGCGCTAGCGCCCTACGTGTCAGCACGTGGGCGCTCGGGCGCTAGCGCTTTGGGCGCTAGCGTCCCACGTGTCAGCACGCGGGCGCTCAGACGGCAAAAGGGACTTGGTCCCTGCAATGGGAGTTGTGCTCCCAGAAAGGAGCACTTATTATTTTGTGTGTGTGTGTGTGTGTATGAGAAGTTAAACTCCTAAGATGTTTTGAAGCTGATGAAGGGCTTCTCCCCTTGAGCCCTAGTTCTTCCCCAAAGTGGGGTTTCTGGAGATGGGTCTCCTTCTTCCTCCTCTGTTGGCAGGATCTTGAAGATCAAGAGATGTGAGATTTTAAAAATCTCTTCTTTTTGAGATCTGATGGGAGATCTAAGCTCCCCTTTGTGGGTTTTGTGGTGAAAAACTATTTAGTTTTACAAAAAGAAGAGTAGAACTCTTGATTTAATTCAAAAGAAAGAAGAAGGTTAGGAACCTTCAGAAAGGGGAAAGAGGCACAAACCCTATATTTTGAGGGGAATGAAAAAGTGTCTCTCCTTTATTCATCATCATGTTGCCTTATATAAGCATACATGTTTACATATAGCCCCTTGGGCTTTACAAAATGGCATTTTGCACATCCCATGGCTCATATGCCATTTCTTTTTGCACATAAACCATTGGCTTTACAAAAATTTGGCTTGATGCCCATTTTGCTTACATTCATGCACAAAAAATTACATCAAAATTATTTTTTACATGATTTCTATGTTGGCATGGGTAGGCTGGCCGCGGGCTCGACTTGGGCATGGGCCTGCTTTACCTGGGCTTAGGCCCACCTGGCTTGGGGTTGACCTTGACCTTGACTTGGTCAACCGGGGAGCAAATTTTGACCCCAACAGCGATATTCGATATCGGTTAGATTATATATGATATAACCGGACTGTTGAATCAAATGTTGATTCAATGATATGTTAGATATACATATAAATGATATTAGTCGGTTATATATGATATAGCCGGATTATTAAATCAAGTGTTGATTTAACAATTTGATATAGATTTATATTTGATATATTAATATATATTAACTAATTAACTAATATTAGCTCACTAATGAATTTCTTCTCTTTATATATATATATATATATATATATATATATATGATATATATATTATTTACTATTGTGTCATTGTGGATGATACATAGAAAATGGGTGTATGAGACTCACACCAAGGCTAAAGATAATTAGGGTAATTATTTATTTAGAGTAAAATCAAAATGAGGTGGAAATGAGCATGGCTTAGATGATTGTGGAAGCATGTAGAAGCCATGACTCATTCCACTAATTTTTTTTTACTCTAGATATTTTCTAACCCAACCATTATCTTTAGCCCAAGGTTAACTCTCTACTTAATCACTTGAGATATTTCTTCACCCAAGTTCATCTTCATCCTCTCTAGGTTTTCTTGAGTTGGAAAAGAAAAAGAGAAAATAATTTCTAAAGTGAGCAAAATTCCTACTTCATCAACCTACTCTCATATAGCCCATAAGATTAGGTTGTTTGCTTCACTAATTCCTTGATTAGTGAAGAGATAGTTTGAGTTAGAGAAACTTCAAGGTGGATCATCTTTGGCATCGAAAACGACGTAGGAAGCTCGATCCTTTCTTCAAGTGGAGCCAAGCAAAGTTCTAGGGACCATTACTTGGTGCTTAAGGACTACTACTTGGAGCTATTGAAGTGAATGACTTGGTCTACAAAAGTTGTAAACCTATTCACTTAGTGTAAAACTTGTTTACATGTTTAGAAAACCCTAATTCTCTTGTTAGATTCTAGGATAGTATACCTTAGCGCTCTAGATTTTTTAAAATTGCATACTTGATGCTTGTTTAAACCTAGCGGTAGTGCTAAGACACACTTTCATGGTATCCGAGCCAAGCTAGAGCTTTAGGCGAGGTCTTGACGACGTTAAAGTGTTCGATCGAAGTTCAAAAATCTGCATTTTGTCAAGTTTCTGTCCATTTTTCAAAAGTTGTAATTTTTTAGATTAAAAATAGTCAGGAATTCGTGCAGGATATTTGATGGAGCCCTAAGAAATTCGAGCGCCCAATTCAAACAAATGGCCGCGGAACCGCGACATAACCTAGGGTTTAGCCACGGTTCCGCCGCATATTTGGTGAGTTTGAGACTCCCCTTTCTTGTGCTGCTCCGTAGTGATATTTGGCACTTTCTGGGTGTTTTTATTGAGGCTCAAGTTATTTGGCACTATTTGGAACTTTCTGGGTGATTTGTGGGTGTTTGATGAATTGATCGAAAAGTTTAACATTGTCTAGATTTTTATGATATGTGATACAATATTTGGAATCCACATTAATTAGTTTTGTGAAAACTAGTTTGTATTTTGTAATCTCGCGTTTTAGTCTCTTCTGATCGATTGCCATGGAGTTTCGATTCGGATCAAAACTCCGTCGTAATCTCGTATTGTACGCGAATTGTCGCCGGAAAACACTACTAGATAGCCATGCCCCATTGCGTCGACCAAGTGACTATAGGAGAACACCGTAGCTAAAAGCATCCACTCGGGTGCTCGCGGCCGCGGTGTTCCGCCTAAGTGCACTTCGTTGACGACATCGAGGATGCGACAATCTATTAAAGTTTCCAATGAGCATTTGATCATTATATCGGGAATCTTGTTGAATTACCCGACTGACTATTGAAAAGTGTTTTCAATTTGAGACTTAAATGCAAGATTTATTGTGTTAGGTATGAAATCCGAGATATGAGATATTCCGGGTTTTTGATGTCTAAGGTTTGGTGCGGATTCTAATTATTGTAGTTTTCATTTCTTTTCTGCGACCGTAAGTGTAATATGTGGTATATCCTCAATCTCGTTTCTATATATCAACGACATTCGGGATACACATATTTACATACGTTGATGACATGTGATGTTATGTGTTGCTTGTGATATGTTATATTGGATCGTCGTGATTGAATTGCCTGGGTTTTTTTTACGTGAGATGAGAGTTTTTCTATTTTCATTCATGTAAATTTTGTATGTAATATTCTTTTATTGGGACACTTCCGGGTTGAGGATGCTGTCACCATTGATGTATATTATTTACTTTTCCGCATTAGGATAGACCCAAGGAGGGGAGCACAAGTGACCGGGTTCTAGAGTCTAGTGGGAGACCATCTCGAGGAGTCGAGACCGGGTCTCCTAACTCTAGAATTGGCAGGGTCACTTGCCGCTCTCGTAGGGGTCTAGAGATGTGGGTTTGGCTATTCATCACGACCGTGAATCCGTGTTTTTCATTACTGGTTAAATTTAATATTTTATATGTTTATTTCAGCTGCCTGTGTTCTGTGATGTGATCATATTATTGCGTGAGACGAATGCTATCTATATATGATATATATAATAAACGTTGCTTATGTTTTGCACCCGCACTAGTCCTGCCCCCGCTCTGCCGTTAGTTAAGTAACCTATGGTGCATGACGGGGCCCTATAGAGAATGCGGATGGCATAAGCGTACGTTCTATTTTCATTTCTTCCGTATTGTTTAGGAAACATAAATGATGGGACCTCATTAATGAGATTAATGAAAAGAAAAGAAACCTAAAGATGTTGTAGAATTAAACTTTTCAAAAAGGTAGCTATAGTTCTTGCTTTACATAGTGGTATTCCGTGATGAATATCCAGCACCTCATTCGATGAGGAAAGAGCTTAGATCCCTTCACCGGGAGTGACCTCTTTAGCAAAAGCTAGCAAATGCTACTACCCACTCGGTTTATTTTTGAAAACTACTCGATTTTAAAAAGCAGAGCTTAAACCACTCTTTTTCATATCAATGGATTCTACAACGATATCAAGTTCATTACGTTAAAGGTTTTATTCAAAACCAGTCGTAGCCCTCCATCATTTTAGATAAAGTGTTATTTAGTATTCGTGTTGCGTTTGTTGACCTTGTCAAGGCGTAGTGTACGGTAGCTGATTAGTGCTTATCTGCCGCATATGATGCAATTGGATTAGGGTAGTCGTACGGCTTTGTTGACCTTGTTAAGGGTCGTACGGGTGGGTTTAATCCATTCACGAAATGACGGGTTGAACTTGACTAGCGCTTATGATTTGTTGACCTTGTTAAGGTTATAAGTTGCTAGGGGTAAAAACAAATATTGGGAATTTTAAGTGTTGAAATTTGCAATGAGATTACATACATTCTATGAAATAGTTGGATCCCGATACCCACTGCGAGTAAGCTCCTGGGAGATTTTTTGTACTTTACAATTAGCTAATCCAGTAGGTGTCTAAGAAAGGTGTTAACGGTGTTATGCCCCTGCGGAAATGAGGTTATTTAATTAGTTCCATGCTAAAGCATGTGGAGACTCCCTCGGAGTACCAATACCTGCCTGGCTGACCGATTGGCGAACTTGTAGGGTATAATTAATCTTTACCTTTTAGGGTTTTAAGGAAGATTTGATAAAAAACAGTAGAAGCCATCCTGATTAGATAAGATAATAACCAATCTAATCTTGCAAGAGCGCACACTAAAGTGTTTTCTTCTCTCTCTCTCCAGGTAGCGACATTGACACGTTTTAATCAAGATAATAATATAGATGTATTGACCGAACCCGCTTATTATACTGAGCTAGGAAACGTTGGTTCCGCTCTATCTTATGATTGTCATAAGTCTGAGCAAGGAATAAGGGAATATCAGGATTCCCACGCAACCCGAACGAAGAAAGAGCATGATGATGTATTTGTTGGCTATAGTGCCCTCAAGACAATTATCATAGTCGCGGACAGATGATTATGATGATTGAGGCAGGACCTATACCGATAAAACAGTCTTACTCAAGATGATAGTATGCTATCTGGTTTGTCTTTATCATCATGTACGTGTTGATAGAGCCCTTAGGATTCTTGCTTGACTGCCAGCAGTATGATGGCGATCATATATGTGGGAGCTGGGATCTATAAGCACATCCTTAAATGTCCCTAGTCGTATGAGTATCGAGACCGGGCATCGATACTCCAGTGTAGACTAGTGTATACTGATCGAGACCCCGACGAGGGGCGGTGGCCAGGTCTCACAAGCCATTGGTGTTAGTTTGTTCACCTAAGATAGTATACATGTGCTCATTGGGTTATGAGTACACTGGACGGACTCGCCGGGAACCTGCTAGTTGGTATTATACCTATTTTCAGATAGCAGTTCCCAGGTGACATGTGTACAGGTTAGTCTGTCGACCTGAGATCGCCATTTGTCTCGTGTGAGTTCCCACTGTGCTTTGATTACTACCCTACCACGGCTCAAAGGAGTCGTGCAAACAGGTTTTAGTTGGGTACAGTCCCGAATCACATAGAGGCAGTGATCGGATCGTCGGGGATTCGTCTCTCCCGGTATTGGGGGTTGATGTCGCATTGTGTACGGGTGGCCATCACCACAAATCCGTGGACATGGTAGACGAGGATTACCGATCCAGGATCGATAGTTTCTCAGGAGGTGATGGGTTACATGCCGATACTAAATATCGCGTTGTTAGGGGTCTGACTTTATCCACCCCCTAGACTCGATATGAGATACTCTTAGACGAACAGACCGGACTCTACGGATATTGTCACTGACAGGCTCAGTAGGGGTTCAGGATGAGTTTGCTCGTCGGCCTCCCTTTCGCTCAACACCTGGGTAGCCGTTACGTACAGCTAGTGCCGCTGACGTGCTTGTGGTTAAACTCACTTCCAGCGTATTGACGAGTCTTTAGAGTCCCACACAGAGGGTTTTCACGGTTCAGGCGATATGGTGTACATGTTGTATGTTGGTGCATACAGGTGTCCGATTAAATATGTGCACTAGCTGCGCAGACTTTAATCGGACGGTTGATAATACTAGCGGCTTAGGATTAAACCAGATTATCAAATCAGGTTTTGATTTAATAATTTACATATGTATTTATATATATGTATTCTAGTATTATTGTTCGCTATTTATTTTCTCTCTTGGCTATTCGTATTTTTGTACGAATACGCGTATATGTATTTCGATACATGTACTGGGAAGTATTCCGTATTTTATACGGAATAGCTTCTAGAAGATACCACCTCATTAATATGATTTTCTTTATTGAAAATCATTTGGCATCAGAGGACGTCTAAACAAGCTAGTAAGGGGTTTAAAGGGTGATCCGCGGCGATTTAGAGGCATCATGAGTCCAAATTTTTTGTGTAGCCTTACATTTTCCTGCACGGATTTTTAAGATGTTCTCGACTGGCCCAGGTTTCCGTGAAGTGTTTTTTTTGCTATTGGGGCCAATTTGGAACTTAGTCGATCGATATTTTAAGCGTGCATTTGACAGTACATACATTTATATCTGCGACCGTGAATGTCATTTGATCGGTAAACCCGTCTAACTGCTATATGTTCTTTTAGACGGGTTTACGAACGTGACATTCATGTTGATGTTCTGTGTTGTGCTGTGATGTTGGTTGGATCGTCGTGGTGTATAGCTATGGTGCAATGTTAGTACAGTTTAATTTCATTTGTACATTTGATATTGCAGGGCGAGCGTCCGACATGTGGACTGCCGTCACTGCCAGTTTGTATATTATTCTTTTGGGGCACGATCGGGCTGAGGTCGATGTCACCCTTGTATATTATTTTCTTTTCTGTACTA
Organism: Agapanthus africanus; assembly: GCA_030015575.1. Classification (NCBI taxonomy): domain Eukaryota; kingdom Viridiplantae; phylum Streptophyta; class Magnoliopsida; order Asparagales; family Amaryllidaceae; genus Agapanthus; species Agapanthus africanus. The sequence continues at coordinate 188,185,690 of CM057341.1, forward strand.
GGATTACCCCACGGTGGAGTGTACGAATAGCCGGATTCTATAGGGCAACTGGTTTGCATCACATGTCGTTGGGATGGAGGGGACCTTCTCATGGCGTTTGGATGGAGATGACCTTACTCTAGAATTGGCGGGCTATTCGCCGCACTAGTAGGGGGTATAGGTTGACCCAGGAGGAGTGCTCAAGTTACCGGATTCCGTGAAGTGCCGGGTGGTCCATTTACGTTGTTGAAGGGGGCTGCCTCGCTTCTGATTTTGGCGGGTAACTTTCCGCGCTCGTAGGGGTCTAGGTTTTCATTGCACAGGCTATCCATACGACAGGGAACGTCAGGTCTCACTTGCGGCTCAAGTGAAACCCGGGGCTCCAGTTTATCCACCATTCTGTGATGTTTCTGTGATGTTGCTTTATATCATACCTGGGATAAATGTTATATATATATTTATATATACTAGTAGATGTTGTATATGTTTTGCTCCCGCGCTAGCCCAGTCCCCGCTCTGTCGTTAGTTAAGTAACCTAACGGGTGATGACGGGACCCAGTGGCGAATGCTGATGGCATATACGTACATTTTATTTTCGTTCTTTTCTGGTGTGATTAATTGATGGGACTGCATAGATTCTTATCAATGCAAGGATAAAACAAACCTATATATGATGTTGTTGGAACCAAGTTTTTTTTTAAAAACTCACATTACAGACGTTCTCTTTTGCTTTGCATCGTGGTATTCATTTTGGAATATCCCGCACCTCATTCGACGAGGCAAGGGCCGAGATCCCTTCATCGGGAGTGACCCCTTGAGTAAAAGTTTGCGTTAACGTAATAACTTCACTATAGTCGATTAATTTTTCTTTGCATCGTGGTATTCAGTTTGGGATATCCTGCACATCGTGGTATTCAGTTTGGGATATCCTGCACCCCATTCGACGGGGAAAGAGCCGAGATCCCTTCACCGGGAGTGACCTCTTTAGCAAAAGTTTTCGCCACTATATATATTTATAAAAACCATTTGGATTCCTTCAATGATATCAAGTTTATTACGTTAAAGGTTTTTCGCCAAAAACCAGCCATAGCCCTCCGTCATTTCAGACGAGTATTGCTTAGTATTCGTGCTACGTATGTTGACCTAGTCAAGGCGTAGTGTTCGGTAGCTCTGCAGTACTTTTCTGTTGCATGGATATGCGATTGGTTAGGACAGTCGTACGGTCATGTTGACCTAGTCAAGGGCTCATACGGGTGGGTCTAATCAATCCAGGATAATGACGGGTTGAACTTGACTTGTGACTTATAATATGTTGACCTAGTCAAGGTCATAACCCGCTTGGGGTAAATATTACATCGAGAGTTTCAAACATACAGGAAACTTGCCAGGCTTGCGCATACCTTCTGAAGTATGGTGACTTGAGTGGCTTCCATTAGGTTATCATGCGATGATAGTTGGATCCCGATTCCCACTGATGAGTAGGATTACTCCTCGGGTGATTCCGACTAATTCTCCTTTTGGGTTTGGAGGAGAATTCGAGGAAACAGTGAAAGCCATCCAGATTAGAAAAAGTGATTAACCATTCTGATCTAGGTTAGAGTGCACGCTGAGTGTTTCTTTTCTCTCTCTCTGGCTGCGACTATGACCCGACCTTTGACTAAAACTCATGAACCCAATTAACCGAACCTTCTTAAAACATTTTGGCTTTTGGAATGTCACGGTGTCGCATATATCATTGCCACTTCTATATCACCTTTGCATTACTCCAGAACACCCCGTATCACTACGAACGTCCAATTCCATTGGATAAATCCATCATATGGTTATATACGAACTCGAAGGAACTTTTTCGAGGATGGATTCCGGTTCTGGAGAGATTGAATAGGATTATTCGGTTTTCTTTTCTCTTTACCTTCTCTCAGGTTGTGAGGGCTCCTAGAATTAGGAGAGGGTACAACTATTGAGCTTATTGGATAGTCTTCTTCCAAACCATAGGCAGGTGACGAACGGTAAGGAAGAAAGAAAAACAACAAGCTTAACTGTGGTATACAGAAGGTAATAAGTAAAGACATATAAAGGGATTAGAATAATGGCAAAGAAAATTGCGATCACCATCATTCACGAAAAAAACAGTGTACACCCCTGCCACTCCTACATCCACTTTGCTTTTCTCTAGGAAACTCCGTATCACTACGGATATCCACTTCCATTGGATAAATCCATCGTGTAGTTATATACGAACTCGAAGGAACTTTTTCGAGGATGGATTCTGGTTCAGGAGAAAAAGAATAGGATTATTTAGATGTCTTTTCTCTTTACCTTCTCTCAGGTTGCGAGGGCTCCTAGTATTAAGAGAGTACACCTATTACGCTTATTGGATAGTCTTCTTCCAAACCTTATGCTTGTGCCGAAAGGTAGGGAATGAAGAAAACCAATTAGCGTAAAAGAGGTGTACAAAAGGTAATAAGTAAAGACATAATAAAGGGATTGCAGTGAGGGCAGGTATAGTGTATGGTTACTGTCGTGAATCAGGATAGTGGAAGATGTGTTACTAGGAATACCAGTAAACCCCTTCGAAACATTTTCATGTTTCAGTCTGACTGTGCGATGTTAATTGATAACTGTTTTCCCAGCTAGAATCTAACTCCAAGGTATGTATTTATCAGATCAGTTTCTCACATCTGTATGTTATTACAGATGGTGAGTGGGAGTAAGATATTGGGAATTGGGTGATTAGATTCTCATTATATCGGAATTTGTATTAATTGGTGATATTTGAGGAAATCATCTGGATTTTGCCGGATGGCAAATATTTGGTTTTGAATATCCGTTGTTATGCACCAATTTCAAACTGGTATATCTGTACATTTATTTTATAAAGTGAGATATAAATTTTTGATATTGTGTCTATGACATTTACCTATATCAGTTGGTGATTAGGTAAGGTGCATTCAACAGCGGTGTAACTCTTCTTAACCAAAGTACAGTTTTTCAACCTACGACGCACAGAGTTTGAGTTATTGAACTCAGGGGACTTATACAAAGTATTGTATGTTGTCCATTGTCTATTAGGACAATTGGGTGGGTACTCGCACTGCATTCTGTTTACTCATAACTTCTCTGATTCTAGACATGTATTTCGTTGAAGTGCAAAGTTCAGATTTTAAGAAGTTATAGGTATAAGAATAAAGTAGAGAACCATTTGTTGGAAGTATCAGGATTCTTCGAGGAAGTCAAAGATGTAGATACTTGTGTTTGGTATTCCATTGATAGTAATGGTTTTGAGAACTTGCTTCTCTTTTGGGTTACTCATATATGGATGCACACCTAGATGAGTAATGCTGAATGGCCTTTTTCCATTTGATTGATATGCACTGGAGACAGCTGCATGTTTTTGAATCTGGTTCCAATTAAATTAGTGCCTTTGTTTCTATATCAGATATATAAAGAATCAATTTATATCTTAACGATGTTAAGGTATAGGGAGTTGTCCGGCTGATGCTTAAAACCAGAATCCGGATAAACTCAAGGCACGTTTCAGTAATGGCTGTTTGAGGGTTATCCCGGACTTTGACGAGGGATAACATTCTACCATCAGAAAGATCGATATTTATATTGTTCTTGACTCGCCACAGTTTTAGTAAAATGGATTTTTTTTCAGAAAAACACAAGTGGGAGTATGGTAGAACTGGAAGTTATTCTAGAACCACAAATGATTACTCGAAATTTAATAGAACCTAAGGATTCAATTAGATTTGATGTTCCATTAGCCACTCCGCAGATTTGGTGGGTAACCTCAGTCACCCGAGAGGTACTTCGGTCTTCTCAGAGACGGTGACATGGAGGTTCTTGTTTACCCAGACTTGCCATTGCCGTTGTTCTAGACTATAAGACCCGGCAGGAGGATGGGTATAGCGTCGTTCTAAACAAGTTTTAGAAGTGCACGTATATATGACTCTTCCAGAGGGTTGTTGTAGTCAGTGGGAGCAGCGGAAGCATAGTAGGCAAGTAGCTTGTGTCTATTTATAGACTAAAGCAGGTATAGCGGAAATAGATCATCTATTTTTGATGTGACAGTCATAGGTTTTGACTTCATCAGAATAGGAGATGGATCTGGTAAGAAGGTAGTAGGGTGTGATGTCCGAGGATTCGGGATGACATTCACTTGATAGGAAGACATATTCCTATACTACGATCGGTTGTACTATGGTTGTCACAAAGTTGTTTCTCCACACACGATATGGATGTAATATCAGGGTTTCTGGTTACTAGATCTATGGTTTTAGATCTAGATTTGGGAAGTATCCCAATCTGGGTACTTTGACATTATTCTAAAGGAATTTTAGAATGGAAGACTCCTGGTATGGTGGTGTACCTGCAGGTGATGGAGTCGCCCTCTCTAAAAGTGTCTTACAGACTAAAGGGGAGAGGGATCTGCATGATTAGCATTTCACTTGCTTATGAAATTGAGTTAATCATGAAATGTCGAGTACCACACCGGATATTGCTTTTGCACTAGATGCAATAAGCAGATATATTAATCCACTCCTGGAGAAACATTGGGAAGCGGTTATTGAATATAAATGGATGTTCTTGCGATATGGTAACGGCAGCCTCCTTCTGGAGACGGTTATCATTTCAGGCTTCCAAGGTGACCTGGATGACAGAGTGACTGTCAGAGTTATAGTTTTTCCCTCTTTTGAGGGACAGTATGTTGGACAGGTGGTCTAAGCGGATACTGAGGAAAGGCATGGCGCAGGATACTGATTAAATTCAGTGGACGATATAGTCTAAGTAGTTTGCTGGATTTAGAGTTCATTTGTGAACTGGGTCTTATCAGATATCCAGACAAATTCTAAGACATGTATTGCTCATTTCGGAAGATAGTTTTCTCCGTGAAGTTGGGATACAGAGAGAAACAGAAAGAAACGTTGGAGTGGATCCACTCACTGAGGCTATTTCTCGAACGCAATCATTTTCGCAAACGGGCTTTGTGAAACTGATTGGTAGAGAAGTTGGGTGTTCAGTATCACACGGGCTGTGAGTATGCGACATCGCAATAATTGGCCTTAAGTGCAAGTGGGAGATTGTTGGCTATAGTGCCCTCAAGGCAATTATCATAGTCACGGACAGATGATTATGATGATTGAGGCAGGACCTATACCGATAAAACAGTCTTACTCAAGATGATAGTATGCTATCCGGTTTGTCTTTATCATCATGTACGTATTGATAGAGCCCTTAGAATTCTTGCTTGACTGCCAGCAGTATGATGGCAATCATATATGTGGGAGTTGGGGTCTATAAGCACATCCTTAAATGTCCCTAGTCGTAGGAGTATCGAGACCGGGGATCGATACTCCAGTGTAGACCAGTGTATACTGATCAAGAACCCGAAGAGGGGCGGTGGCCAGGTCTCACAAGACATTGGTGTTAGTTTTTTCACCTAAGATAGTATACAGGTGCTCATTGGGTTATGAGTACACTGGACGGACTCGCCGGGAACCTGCTAGTTGGTATTATACCTATTGTAAGATAGCAGTTCCCAGGTGACATGTGTACAGGTTAGTCTGTCGACCTGAGATTGTCATTTGTCTCGTGTGAGTTCCCACTGTGCTTTGATTACTACCCTACCACGGCTTAAAGGAGTCGTGCAAATAGGTTTTAGTGGGGTACAGTCCCAAGCCACATGGAGGCAGTGATCGGATCGTCGGGGATTCGTCTCTCCCGGTATTGGGGGTTGATGTCGCATTGTATACGGGTGGCCATCACCACAAATCCATGGCCATGGTAGACGAGGATTACCGATCCAGGATCGATAGTTTCTCAGGAGGTGATGGGTTACATGCCGACACTAAATATCGCGTTGTTAGGGGTCTGACTTTATCCACGCCCCTAGACTCGATATGCGATACTCTTAGAAGAACAGACCGGACTGTACGGATATTGTCACTGACAGGCTCAGTAGGGGTTCAGGATGAGTTTGCTCGTCGGCCTCCCTTTCGCTCAATACCTGGGTAGCCGTTACGTACAGCTTGTGCCGCTGACGTGCTTATGGTTAAACCTACTGCCAGCGTATTGACGAGTCTTTAGAGTCCAACACAGAGGGTTTTCACGGTTCAGGCGATATGGTGTACATATTGTATGTTGGTGCATACAGGTGTCCGATTAAATATGTGCACTAGCTCCGTAGACTTTAATCGGACGGTTGATAATACTAGCTGCTTAGGATTAAACCAGATTATCAAATCAGGTTTTGATTTAATAATTTACATATGTATTTATATATATGTATTCTATTATTATTGTTCGCTATTTATTTTCTCTCTTGGCTATTCGTAATTTTGTACGAATACGCGTATATGTATTTCGATACATATACCGGGAAGTATTCCGTATTTTATACGGAATAGCTTCTAGAAGAGGCCACTTCATTAATATGATTTTCCATTTATGAAAATTCATTTGTTTTATTAATGAGGTGGAAAAGGTGATGTGACTTCAAGCATGGCATGAACATGGATTTGTGGTATGGTTGCAATTGTTTAGTGGTTTTCATTTGTTTAATGAAATTGAAATGGAAAATGTTTTCTTTGTGTGGGAATGGGAGAAGGGGGGCCGACTACTAATGGGTGGGAATTGATTTTTCATTTGTGAGATTTTGCATTGCTCCCACTCTCTCACTCTCTCATGCTTCAAAAAGAAACTTAGCCATTTTCCTTGGTTCATGCAAAAGCTTTATCACCTCCTTCATCTTCTTCTATGGTTGCTCCCATGAGCACATGGATGAGAGAAAAAATGTAGTGACATTTCCATACACCCCCACTCTCCTTACCTAGCGACTTTGGAGCGTCGGTTACCTCTTTCGACGAGGTTGGAGCTTGCGCTGTTTCCCTCGGGTGGATCATCGGAGATAGAGGAAGACCGGCAACCAAAAATCATCAAGGAGCCGCTAGGAGCTTGGAATGAAGACCGGAGGACACGGATCAACTCGGTATAACGATTCTAACTCATAGTTAGTTTGTTAGTTTAGGGTTTAAGGTCGATCCGTATATCGGGTAGCGGTAGCGCCGGTTTCAGAAATTTTTGTTCCGCATTTTGGCCGCGTTTCGACGGCCGGGGCGCTGCCGGGACCCAACAGCATTTTCTTCGGGTGTGTTCGTTACCAAGAACTGTTTCTCAGTATGCTCTATGTCCTGGGTATTGGATACCGGATCTGGATCCCACGTTTGTAATATGTTACATGGGTTAAGAAGAAGTAGAAAACTGGGAAAGAGTGGTAAATCTCTCGTAGTAGGGAATGGTGCAATTGTTGCAGCTAAAGCAGTTGGCGAATATCACATTGTATTACCAAATGTTAATACATTGATTTTAAACGACTGCTATTTCGTACCAAAAATGATGTGCAATATAATATCAATTTCTTTATTAGATGAAGAAGGATATAACTTTGTATTAGAGAAAAATACTATGAACATTTTCTTAAATTAAGTGTTGATTGGGTTTGGTACGTTGTTGTTCACACCATAATATTGCAATATTATATTCCTCATTCTTATTCTTTTTATAAATAAATAGGTGCTTTTGACGCATGTCTGCTACATGTTACAGGTTACAGGTTCTTTGATAGAAAACAGTGAAAACGATGTAAAGACGATGAAAAAGTGGACTTTAACCAATAAACAGAAGATCTTGATCAAGCCTACATAAGAAACAGTTCACAAAGCAAGATTCAAGACGTCGACTCAAAGAGAAGGGTTAAAGTTCACTACAATTATTCACTGTAGGATCTAGAACAAACCTAGAAGCCAAACTGAGAAAAGAACCAAAGAAATAGGGAGACAAAAACATCCTGAAGCAATGTTGAAAAAATGAAGAATTGATCTCCCTACTTGGCCGCGGTTCCGCGGCCAAGTCATGCCTTTGGCCGCCGAACCGCGGCCGTCTAAAGCCCGTGTTGGCGCGGAAAATTATGGCGGTGCGCTGGAGTTGATTAGATCTTTTCTTAAAGGCTATTTTTGTAATTTCGGACATGCGAAACAAATGTAACCCTAGGGTTTCCTATTCTTTATAAATAGGAACTCTAATCATTGTAATTCTTTATGCCTCCCTTTAATGAATAAAATTTAGAAATCTTTTGGAGAGCATCGGTGTTTCTTCTCCATTCAGAAATTCAGATCTGACAACCCTGCATGGATGATTGGAGGGATGCATCTGTAAGTAATTTAATTTCTTGTCTTAGTGTAGATTTAAATTCCTTGCCCTAGGTAGATTTAATTTCATGCCCTAGGAACTTGTTTAGAGTTAGCTTTGGGGAAGGATTTTAAGAGATGAGATCTCTCATCCTTTTCGTACCCACCAAATATTTACAATAGGACTCCATGCATACATGCACATACCGCTCCTTACGGCACTCTATCCCTCGAGGTAGCGGTGATACCGTAGTATAAAGGCCCGGGTGTGATGTTTTCCATGGAGGTTAGGGTAAGGATCTCTAAAGGAAGGACAAGAACCTAGAGGAAGGAACACCTTCCCGAACGGATCTAATCCACTTTATTGATAATTACCATAACTCTTCATAGATCTTCATTCGGGTATTGAAAGCGGTGAGATTTAATTACATTTCCAAACCATCCCTAAACCTAGCCCTAGCAAGAATAGATCTAGTTAATTGCCCTAGAATAATTAGGTTTTTAGATTTAATAATTAATCCGAACACCCTTCGGAATTAACTCGTTAGAGCGAATCGGAAATTCACAACATCCCTGTGGACCGACCCGTACTCACCGGCTAGCTGCAAAGCGACGCCGTTCTTGATTGCGGTTAACATATATCTTTGATCTATCTTTTAGAAACCGCAAGCACGCTAAATCACTTAATCAAATGGCGCCGTTGCCGGGGATGGCGTAGAATTTTCTTTTCGCAATTTCGGGTTAATCATAAAATTTAAAAATTCATAAAAATCTGAAAAATCAAAAAGATATAAAAAATATATATATTTTGTTATTTTTGGAAGGGATACTTTGTTGTTTAAATTTTTGCAGGATATACAAATTCGGATCTGGAAAATCCCAGAAGGTGAAACAAAAAACCAAATATCGAAACAGAAGGGAAATTAAAAATCAGAATAGTGAAATTTTTTTTGGAGACCCAATTCCCTTATCTTCCCGCGATTCCGCGGCCAAAACCCACCTTAGGCCGCGGAACCGCGTCCTTCTAGTGGAATCAGAGCGGCAGAAATTTTTTGGGGACTCGAGCCGACGATCTCGCCGCGAAAACGCGGCACAAACGCGTTTTTACCGCGGAAAGGCGGCGGTACAGTGGCATCTTCTTCTGAAAAATTTTCTGTAAGATCTTCTGTTTCTCCTCTGTAATTTTTGAAATATATTTTCTGAAAAATACCTGCAGGATTTTGTGCACTTTAAAAAAATATATTCCCTTCCAAATAACGATCTTGTGCAGGATTTTTGGGCCCCGCTTGAAATAAAATAGATTGCAAGTAATATTTTGCTGTTGCGTATCTTTTCTATAAAATATTTTGTTGTTGCATATCTTTTCTCTAAAATCTTTTTGCAACAAAATTTTTCCAAATAAAGAGAAAGAAAAAAATCAATGAAAAATGAAAATAAAAAGGACAAATATTTTATAGAACTTGCAAAATTTTTTAGCCCCAAATAAATCCTTGCACCACCCAACCTTCCTTCTTGTCACCTTTCTTTTTCTAACATGGGTACCCCACACAATAAATTATTAGCCGAACTTTGGTATCCCGAACCTAATTTTGCGTCGTACGTTAATTTGTTCGGTCAATTTAAAAACGATCCTTCCTTGCCAAAAATATCTTTGAAAGATCAAATAGAGGCGTCTAGGAGAAATAGTTTGACTTTTCAACCCACTTTGTGTCAACCGAGTCAACCTTTACCACCTACATATGTTGATAACACTTCTTCAAGTTCTTCTGCCACTCCTAGGCCGATGTCCATTGCTGAGCATATTGCTCAATCTCGCAGTCGATCTTTCACCCCCCTCCACTCATCTAGTTCTAGGGATCCACACGACTATTCACCTTTTTATCCATATGCTGACCCTACCCCTGTCCAATCATCCACTTCCTACCAGTCATACCCAACCTTCCCACCTTCACTAGACACTGTTTCTACATAGCCTGTTGGGAGTTTTGCATATCCACACCAATTTGAATCTTTTACCGAAACCCCTTTACCACCCAAGTCTAGTTTGGAAGAATCGTTGGAGGCATATATTGCTGCAATAAATAAAATGATGAGGAATGTGGAAGCGTCAATGGTCGCCCTTATGCAACCTAGTGAACCGGTAGCTAGTGTCCCGCTAGCTCCAAATTTTTTAATGTATAAGGAGGCGGTTGGACAGAGTGAGAATGAGAGAGGATTTTCAAATCAAACCTACCCTTACCCAATTGAAGCCCATAACTCCGGTTTTTCATCGATTGTTCCAAATGATTCACCAGTTGAAAATAAAAACAAGTTGTGTGATTTGTAGTGCTTGATTTGCCAAATTGTGAGGAACCCCTTTCGAGTGAAACCGCACCTAATCCTTTCAATCTTTATACCTCCACTCTAGAACCTACATTGATAAATATCCATGCGGTTGATGAGGTGTCTAAAGAAATTGATTTTCACTTGATTGAGGATATAGACGTCGGGAATATTTCGGATGATGAACCTGTCGATTTGCTTGAAATTTTATGTTCAAATCATCATCCTGAGTTATTAAATGTTTCTCTGTGAAATAGCTGGATGCTATGCGATATGAGATGGAATGGATGTACGCCAACAAAGTATGGAATTTTGAAGTTGCTCCTGAAGGGGTAAAACCCATTGGGAGCAAGTGGATCTTTAAGAAAAAACTTGGTATAGATGGAAAGGTTGAGCCTTCAAAGCTAGACTTACAGCAACAGGTTTTCGTCAACGATCAGGTGTCGACTATGATGAAACCTTTTCTCCAGTGGCTATGCTTAAGTCCATCAGGATCCTACTTTTCATTGCTGCATACCATGACTACGAAATCTGGCAGATGGACGTAAAGACCACTTTTCTAAATTGTGATTTAGAAGAGAGCGTATACATGACATAGCCAGAGGGCTTCATAGATAGTGAGAGCAGCGGAAAGGTGTGCAAGCTGCTTAAATTAATCTACGGATTAAAGAAGGCATCACGGAGCTGGAACATCTGTTTTGATATGGCAGTCAAAGAGTTTGACTTCATCAAAAATATAGATGAACTTTGTATATACAAGAAGGTAGTAGAAAGTAAGGTTGTCTTCTTCGTATTGTACGTGGATGGCATACTCTTATTAGGAAATGATGTTCCTATGCTACACTCGGTTAAGCTCTTCTTATCACAAAAGTTCTCCATGAAAGATCTGGGTGATGCCTCCTACATCCTGGGAATTAAGATCTATAGAGATAGATCTAAAAGGATGTTGGGATTGTCCCAATCCAGGCACATTGACACCATACTAAAGTGGTTTAGCATGGAAGATTCTAAGCGTGGTAATTTACCCGCTTGCTTAGGAATCTCTCTCTCTAAAGAGATGTCTCCCAAGACTGATTTGGAGAGGGCTCGCATGCAAGGGATACCCTATGCTTCTGCAGTTGGGTCTATCATGTACGCAATATTATGCACCAGACCGGATGTAGCTTACGCACTTAGTGTAGTAAGTAGGTATCAATCAGATCTTAGGGAGAAGCACTGGACAGCTGTGAAGAACATTCTTAAGTACTTGAGAAGGACTAAAGAAATGTTCTTGGTATATGGTAACAGTGAACTCCAAGTGGTGTCCTTTACCGATTTATGCTTCCAGAGTGATAAGGATGAATGTAAGTCAGTCTCGGGTTTTGTTTTCACCCTCAATGGAGGGGCAATATGTTAGAAGAGTTCCAAGCAAGATACCGTGGCAGACTCGACGATAGAGGCTGAATTCATCGCTGCCAACGATGCTGCCAAAGAGGCTGTCTAGATGAAGAAGTTCATAGTTGAACTTGGTGTGGTTCTATCCATTGAGCATCCAATACCTTTGTATTGTGATAACAATGGAGCTGTGGCTTTGGCCAAGGAATCCCGGTCCCATCAGCGATCCAGACATATTCTTAGGCGGTATCACCTGATCCGGGAGATAGTTGATCGCCGGGAGATCGAGGTCAGTAGAGTTGACATGAAGGACAACACAACGGATCTACCCACGAAGGCCTTCCCCCAGACGTAATTTAAGAGACTTTTTTGGGATGTTGGGTATGTGATACTACAACAACTAGCCTTAGTGCAAGTGGGAGATTGTTAGTCATATGTATGCCCTAGAGGCCATTATTGTATATTATAATGGATGTTTGGACATGTAAGTCCACGTTGCGACCCCCGGTTCTTACGGGGAGGCGGAAACGGTATAAAACTCAAATTTTTAGCGCAAGGGGCAACATGGACTAGCAAAGTCGGGATCTTTTCTAAACTAAAACTAGCTATCATGCTAAAGGGAGTTAGCTACTCGGATGAAAGGTTATACCTAACTTGAACTCCTTCTTCTTGAAACCTTGTAGAGGTTGATGGTTCTTTCCTCGTTGCCTTCTTCCGTCAAAGATGGATCCACCTGAGGGTTCAACCTTCGGGCTCTTTCTCGAACTTAGAGTGAACTAGGATCTCCGGCTTGCTAAACCTTTAACCCTAGAGAGAGTAGAGAGTGTCTTTGGGGTGTTTTTCTTTCAAGGAGAGGGATTCTCAACACATGAGAAGGATTCTCCTTGAGCTAGAGGAAGAAGAAGATGAAGTGAGGAGAGAGAAGCAATATGATAGAATGAGTTCTTTTTCTTTTGCAACCATAACAAAAGCAAAAAGAATTATCAAATTAATAATAATAATGAAAATGAAATAGTTGATGGAAGGTTTAGGAATGACCATTATCATTTCATGCATTAAATGAATTTTGCTAGAATCAAAGAGCATCTTTGCAAAGTAATGATGATGGTCAAACATTCAACTATGGTCAACTAGTCAACCATGGTCAACAAGTCAACAAAAAACCCAACCATGACACAATTTCATTTTATTAATATTATTAATTGATATTCCATAAATCCATTAGGGTTTGGAAAAAGACGACTGTCAACTGTGCATACGCACCCGTTCCGAAACCCTAATGAAAGTCCTCCTCAAACAACTGTGCATACACACCTGCATTCTTGTTCCGAGGAACATGAATACTGAGAGATAAAAGCAACCCCAAAACATAGACCGGTATCTGACTCAAACCAGAGCCAGCCAGTAATATCCGTCCGGACTCCAAACGTGCACAAGTGCGCGGATGAGAACGAACCCTGTCGCAAAACCATGCGACCTCTACTCTGTTTTGCCCAATGGCGAATAGCCCTCTGTGTGGGACTCTAAAGACTCGACACTACGCTGGCAGTGGGTTTAACCACAGACCGCAAGCGGCACTAGCTGTGCGTAACGGTCCCCAGGTAGATGCCGACAAGAAGAATGACGAGGTGAACCCCATCTGAACTCCTACTGAGTTTGAGTGTGACAATCTCCGTACAGTTCGGTCTGTTCGTCTGATACATCGCATGGCGGGCCTAGGGGGCGGTAAACGTCAGTCCCCTAATAGCGGTACAAGTCGTGTCGGAGTGAAGCCCAAAACACCCAGAGATAACACTGGAAGCCTACCAGCATATCTCGCTTGCCCTGGCCAGGGACTACTCGTGTAATGGCTCTCCTAGACACAGCGCGATGTCAACCCCCAATACCGGGAGAGACGAATCCTGTCTAACCGTCACTGCCTCCAAGTGCTTCGGGACTGCACCCAACCATTACCTGTTTGCACGACTCCTTTGAGCCGTGGTAGGGTAGTGATCAAAATGCAGTGGGAACACACTCGAGGCGAAGTGCCAGTGTCAAGTCAGCGGACTAAGCTGTACTCATGTCACCTGGGAACTGATAACTGACGATAGGTATAATACCAACCTGTCAGTTCCCGACGAGTCCTGTCCAGTGTACTCGTAACCCAACGAGCACCCGTATACTATCTCCAGTACGACGTACTGATGGCTGTGGAACAGACCATCTCCCACACTGGGATGAGAAGCGCATACGCTAGTCTACTCCGGAGTATCGATGCCCTGTCTCGATAGTCCTGCGACTAGGGACGTGTATAAGGATGTGCTTATAGATTACCCAGCCCCCACTAGTGTGACTGCCATTACAACGCTGGTAATCAAGCAAAGATCCTAAGGGCTCCACTAATGTGTATAGGTGATATACTAAAATAAACACATGTACACATTGAAGTAGAAACAAACCAAGTAGCATACTACTATATTGAGCAAGATTGTTTATACAAGGTGAATATCCCAAGCTTCCATTAAGTAATATACAAACTAGTATGATACAGTAATGGCCTCTAGGGCATATACACTAACAGGACATATATATATATATATATATATATATATATATATATATATACATACATACATATATATATATAGAGAGAGAGGGAGAGAACTTTCTTGCTCGACATGATTGTATTATATCTGGTTGCTCTTTATTTTAACATGTACACTCGTATTATTATACTGTCTCTCTGATACATATTGATAAAGACATTAGAATGTTAGCTTGACTACCGGGACTATGATGCAGATCATACTAATAGGGCTTGTGTAGTCCATAAGCACATCCTTTAACAGTTCCTTTTCGAGGGGATATCGAGATAGGGCATCAATATTCTAGAGTAGACTAGCGTGTACGTTTCTTGACCCTGTATGGGGCGATGGTTGATCCCACAACCATTGGTTTTTAACATCAAAGATTGTACACATGTGCTCATTAGAGAATGGGTACACCGAACAGGACTTGCCGAGAACTACTAGTTGGTACCATACCTATCGTCAGATAGCAGTTCTCTGGTGACACTGGTACAGGTTAGTCTGTAGACCCGAGATCGTCATAGTGTCTTGCGTAGTTCCTAATGTGCTTTGATTTCCTCCCTACCACGGATCAAAGAAGTCGCGCAAATAGGTAGATTTTGGGTACAGTCCCATGTCACATGGAGGCAATGAGCAATATGAGGGGTTTCGTCTCTCCCGGTATAGGGAGTTGATGTTGCGCTATGCTCGATTGGCTATAACAGCAAGCCCCTGACCAGGGCAGATGGGATTTACTGATAAGTGTTATCAGTAGTTTCTCAAACGGTTATAGGCTACACATCGGCATGACTTATCAAGTTACTGGGGTCTGACGATTCCACCCCTAGACTCGATATGCGACATATCATACGAAGAGACCGGACTGTACGGTATGTGTTGCTTATAGGCTTTGTGGGAGTTTGTACAAGCTTTCTTGTTGATCTTCTATTCGCTCAATACCTGGGTAGCCGTTACGTCCAGCTAGTACCGATGACGGCTTATAGGTGACTGATGTGATCATTACCTACTGCTGGCATATTGATGAGTCTTTAGAGTCCCACACAGAGGTTTCCTAGCTCAAGCGAAACGAAGTAGGGCACAAATGGTGATATGTGCGGGAGCTTGATTAAATACGTGTATGTGATACCGTATTTTAATCTCACGATATTTGATATCGGTTAGATTATATGTGATATAACCGGATTGTTGAATCAAATGTTGATTCAATGATATGTTAGATATACATATAAATGATATTAGCCGGTTATATATGATATAGCCGGATTGTTAAATCGAGTGTTGATTTAATAATTTGATATATATATTTATATTTGATATATTAATATATATTAACTAATATTAGCTCACTAATGAAGTTCTTCTCTTGTATATATATGATATATATATATATATATATATAATTATAATTATAATTATATATATTATTTACTATTGTGTCATGGTGGAGATACATAGAACATAGGTATATGAGACTCACACCAAGGCTAAAAATAATTAGGGTAATTATTTATTTAGAGTAAAATCAAAATGAGGTGGAAATGAGCATGGCTTAGATGCTTGTGGAAGCATGTAGAAGCCATGACTCATTCCAATAATTTTGTTTTACTCTAGATATTTTCTAACCCAATCATTATCTTTAGCCCATGGTTAACTCTCTACTTAATCACTTGAGATATTTCTGCACCTAAGTTCATCTTCATCCTCTCTAGGTTTTATTGAGTTGGAAAAGAAAAAGAGAAAAGAATTTCTAAAGTGAGCAAAATTCCTACTTCATCAACCTACTCTCATCTAGCCCATAAGATTAGGTTGTTTGTTTCACTAATTCCTTGATTAGTGAAGAGGTAGTTTAAGTTAGAGAAACTTCAAGGTGGATCATTTTCGGCCTCGAAGACGACGTAGCAAGCTCGATCCATTTTCAAGAGGAGCCAAAAAGAGTTCTAGGGTCCACTACTTAGAGCTTAGGGATTACTAATTGGAGTTATTGAAGTGAAGGACTTAGTCTACAAAGTTTGTAACCTTATTCACTTAGTGTAAAACTTGTTTACATGATTAGAAAACCCTAATTCTTTCTTGGTTAGTGTAGCTTAGCGCTCTGGATTTTTTAAAATTGCATACTTGATTCTTGTCTAAACCTAGTGGTAGTGCTAAGACACACTTTCAAATTCTGGTTTACGTTATCAAAAGTTTTAATGGTGTTAATTCGATATATTTCTTGTTGTTGTTACAAGTATCATAACGTGGTAAAATCTTATTGAATTGCTATATGGAAAATTCAATTAGATAACGAACTTGATACTTGTATTATTTGTTTTTGTGATCGTGTTGTGATGGTTGGATGGATCGTCTTATGAATAGCCACGTGTGAACTATAGATGTGAGGATGAGAGTATTTTGTATTTCATGTAATTATTTTTTGTAATATTATTTCATTGAGGCACATCCGAGGAGGGGATGTAGTCACCGATTGTATGATTTTATTTTCTGCATCCAGGATTGACCCATGGAGGGGTGCACGAACTACCGGGTCCTAGAATTCAGCGGGTGGCCATCTCGAGGAGTCGAGGCAGGGGTCACCCAATTCTAGGAATGGCAGGTAGTTTTCCATGCTCGTAGGGATTGAGGATTGTTCACACTTGGTTATTCACACGACCGGGGAAAGTTGTGTTTCATAGGTGGCTTGATGAAATGCAAAAGTTCCTAATTGATCTATCTTTACCATTTTCTGTGATGCTTCTGTGTTCATGCCTGAGACGAATGCTATATATTTATATATAATATAAATAAAATCTATTTATATTTTGCATCCGCGCTAGCCCTGCCTCCGCTCTGTCGTTAGTTAAGTAAATTAACGGTGCGTGACGGGACCCCGTGGCGAATGCGAATGGCATAAATATGAGTTCTATTTTTGTTTCTTCTAGTGTGAATATGTTTTAAATGATGAGATTTCATTAATAAGATTAATGAAAAGAAATAAATTTAAAGTTGATGTTGTAAGAACCACATTTGAAATCTACTCGGCTTTTTCATTAAAAACCAATGATTTCAAACACGGAGCCTAAGCCATTCCTTTTCCAAATCGCTCGGTTCTACAAGGATATCAAGTTCATTACATTGAAGGTTTTTGTCCAAACCAGCCGTAGCCCTCCGTCATTTCTTACGAGTTATACATAGTATTCGTACTGCGTATGTTGACTCTGTCAAGGCGTAGTATTCGGTAGCTAAGTATTGCTTATTTGTAGCATGAGATGTGATTATTTAGGAAAGTCGCACAGCGACGTTGACTCTGTCAAAAGATGTGTGGGTGGATCTAAATTAATCAAGATAATGATGGGTTGAACTTGACTAGCAACATATGGTATGTTGACTCTATCAAGACCATAAGCCGTTAGGGATAAAAACCATATCGGGAGTTTCAAGAGTTGAAACTTACAATGAGATTGCATACCTTTTATATCATAGTTGGGTCCCGATTCCCAATGGAGTAAGTGTTACTCCTGGGAGAGTTTTATACATCACAAATAGCTAACTCAGTAGGTGTCTTAGAAAGGTGTTAACGGGGCAACGCCTCTAGGGTAAAGAGATTCTCAGTAATTAAAGAACTTAGTGAAAGCCTTAGAATACCTCCCTTAAAGTACCAATACTGGCATGTCTGAAAAGTTAGCGAACTTGTGGGATGTAATTAATCCCGGCTAATTCCCCTTTTAAGGTTTTAAGGAGTATTTCATAAAAACAGCAGGAGTTATCCTGATTAGATAAATTTAATAAACCAATCTAATCTTGTAAGAGTATGTGTTGAGTGTTTTCTTTTCTCGCTCTCTAAGGAGCAACCATGTAATTCCTTAATCAAGATAATAATATGTATGAATTGACCGGACCCACTTATTATATTAGGCTAGGGAACGTTGGTTTCGCCCTAAGTTATGACAGCTGTCATGAATATGGGCATATGAAAGGGGAATGCAAGAATTTCTAAGAAACCCTAATGAAGAAGAAGCATTTTGATGCATCTTATTCAGGTGTGTTAGTTATTGAGAACTATTTCTCAGTTTTCTCTACATCCTAGATATTGGATACCGGATCAGGTTCCCATATTTGTAACTTTTTACAAGGGTTAAGGAAAAGTAGAGCATTGGGAAATGGTCATATGTCCTTCAGAATAGGAAACAGAGCAATTGTTGCTGCCGAAGAAGTCGGTGAATATCACCTGGTGTTGCCAACTGGAAATATGCTGCTTTTGAACAACTGTTACTATATATCGTCCTTGTTATGTAATATATTATCCGTTTCTTTATTAGATAAAGATGGGTATAACTTTGTCTTAGAGAAAAATGTTATGAACATTTTCCTAAATCAAGTGTTGATTGGGTTTGGTACATTATGTAATGGTTTATATGTTCTAAATCAGAATGCAATTTTAAATATACAGAACACACTCAAGAGGAAAAGTTTGGATATGAATGTAGCGTTCTTGTGGCATTGTAGACTTGGTCATATCAATGAGACCAGACTAGCTAAGTTGCATAAGGATGAATATTTAGATCCGTTCGAATTTACATCTTATGATACTTTCCAGTCTTATCTCAAAAGAAAGATGACAAAAAATCCGTTTACGGGACACGGAGAAAGAGCTATGGAACTCTTGGGACTGATACATAGTGATGTATGTGGTCCTATGTCTGCACATGTGATGGGTGGGTACTCCTACTTCATTACATTCACTGACGATCCTCTGGGTTCGGATATGTATTCCCGTTGAAACGCAAATTCGAAGCTTTTGAAAAATTCAAGGAATACAAGAACGAGGTAGAGAACCAATTAAGCAAAAGTATTAAAATTCTTCGATCTGATCGAGGAGGAGAATACTTAAGCACGAAATTCTAAGACTATCTAAAAGAGAATGGGATTCTCTCTCAGTTTACTCCTCCGTATACACCACAACACAACGGTGTATCGGAGCGGAGAAATCGCACCCTATTAGATATGGTGCGCTCTATGATGAGTAGTGCTGAGTTGCTTCTTTCATTCTGGGGATATACGCTTGAGACAACGACATATCTTTTGAATCATGTTCCATCCAAATCCGTGCCCATGACTCCATATGAGATATGGAGTGGTAAGAAACCATATCTTAAACGATTTAAGATATGGGGTTGTCCGGCTTATGTTAAAAAGAAAAATCTGGAAAAACTAGAAGCACGATCAGTACTATGCATGTTGTAGGATATCCAAAGAAATCTCTAGAATATATTTTCTACCACACCGAGGAACAGAAGGTATTTGTTGTTCGCCATGCTACTATTTTAGAATGGAAATTTCTTGCAAAAAAAATTAGTGGGAGCACGAAAGAGCTGGAAGAAATTCCAGAAGTACAAACCACAACTGAAGATTTGGTAAAACCTCAGAATTTAATAGTCCCAGATGAACCCCAGCCACTACACAGATCTAGTTAAGTTCCCCATCCACCTGAAAGATACTGCGATTTTCTCATAGACGGGGATAGAGAGGATTGCATCATGGAAGATGATGACCCTACTAGTTTCAAGCAGGCCATCAGAGGTAAGGACTCTGTGAAATGGCTGGATACTATGAGATCCAAAATGGAAACCATGTACACCAACAAAGTTTGGACTTTAGACGTTGCACCTCCTGGGGTAAAACCTGTTGGATGCAAGTGGATCTTCAAAAGGAAGATTGGTGCGGATGGACATGTTGAAACCTATAAGCCTAGACTTGTTGCAAAAGGTTTTCGTCAAAGACCAGGAGTGGACTATGATGAAACCTTTTCTCCAGCGGTTATGCTTAACTCTATTCGGATCCTACTTGTCATTGTTGCCTTCCAAAACTATGACATCTGGCAGATGGACGTTAAAACCGCTTTTCTAAATGGTGATTTAGAAGAATGTGTTTATATGGATCAACCGGAGGGTTTCATTGATAGTGAAAGCAGCGGATAGGTGTACAAGTCGCTTAAATCTATTTATAGATTAAGCATGCATCGCAGAGTTGCAACATCTGCTTTGATAATGCGATCAAAGAGTTTGATTTTGTCAAGAATGTGGATGAACCTTGTATCTATAAGAATATTGTAGGGAGAGCAGTTGTATTCCTCATATTGTACGTGGATGACATTTTCCTGATAGGAAATGATATTCCTATACTACAATCGGTCAAACTCTTTTTTTCACAAAAATTTCCCATAAAAGACCTGGGTGATGGCTCCTACATACTAGGGATTAAGATCTATAGGGATAGATCTAAATGACTTTTGGGATTGTCCCAGTCAAGGTACATTGACACCATACTAAAGATATTTAGTATGGAAGATTCCAAGTATGGTAATTTGCCCGCTTGTCACGGAATCACCCTCTCCAAAAAGATGTCCCCCAAAACTGATGAAGAGAGGGATCCCATATGCATTATACCTTATGCTTCGGCATTCGGGTCTATAATGTATGCGATGTTATGTACCAGACTAGATGTAGCTTACGCACTCAGTGTAGTAAGCCAGTATCAATCAAACCTAGGGGAGAAACATTGGACAGCTGTGAAGAACATTCTTAAGTACTTAAGAAGAACTAAAGATATGTTCTTGGTGTATGGTAATGGTGACCTTCAAATAGAGGCATTTTCCGACTCCAGCTTCCAAAGTAACAAAGATGACAGCAAATCCAACTCAGGTTATGTGTTTACCCTCAACGAAGGGACGATCTGCTGGAAGAGTTCCAAACAGGACACCGTAGAAAACTCGACGATCTTGCTCAAAATGATAGCATTGCTATCTGGTTTTGACTTTATCTTAATGTGCATATATATTTTTCTATTACACATAAATTGATACAGGTTGATAAAGCCTTTAGGATCATTGCTTGACCACCAGGACTATGATTTCAATCATACTAGTAGGGCCTGGGTAGTCGATAAGCACATCCTTAAATGTTTCTAGTCGTAGAAGTATTGAGACTAGGCATTGATACTCCAGAGTAGACTAGTGTATACGTTTCTTGACCCCGTGTGGGGCGATGATTTATCCCACAACCATTGGTGTTTGACATCAAAAATTGTATACAGGTGCTCATTCGAGACTGAGTATCCCGAACGGACTCGCCGAGAACTCCTAGATGGTACTATACCTATCGTCAGATAGCAGTTCTCTGGTAACATGAGTACATGGTAGTCTGTAGACCTGAGATCGTCATATTGTCTCATGTGATCCCCACTGTACTTAGATTACTACCCTACCACGGCTTTAAGCTGTGCAAACAGGTAATAGTTGGGTACAGTCCCGGATCATGAGGAAGAAGTAACCGATCGGAAAAGATTCAACTCTCTCGGTATGGGAAGTTGATATTGCGCAGTGTACGATTGGATATAACCATGAGTCTCTGGCCAGGGCAAGAGAGATTTACTGATAAGTGTTATCGGTAGTTTCTCATTTGGTTATGAGCTTGATATCGACATGATTTATTGGGCTATTAGGAGTCTGACGGGTTCCACCTCCCAGGCCCGGTATGCGACACTCTCAGACGAAAAGACCAGACTGTATGGTGAGTGTCATCGATAAGCTCTGTAAGGTATGAAAAATATTGCTTGTCGATCTCTCCTTCGTTCAATACCTGAGTAGCCGTTATGTACAGCTATTACCGCTGACGTGCTTGTGAGCTATGGATGTGATCCGACAACTCACTTCCAGCGTATTGACGGGTCTTTAGAGTCCCACATAGAGATTTGTCCACTCGAGCGAAATGATGTAGTGCACGTACGATGATGCATGCGGGGTCCGGTTAGACATGTCTTAAACCGGACGGATTTTGATACTAGTCGGTTTATGATTGAACCGGGTCATTAAATCTATTGTTAATTTAATGATATAATTAATTATATGATGATACATATAATTTAACTAGTATTATATTGTTTTTACTTTTTCTTGATTTTTGGTTACATGTGATGAAACCATTTAATATGTTTAAATTTATTTAAATATATTATCTTTTTCTTTATTTATTTTTATCTTTTATTTTTGAATGGCTAAAGGTGAGGTGTAGCTTCATCTCATGCCTCATGACATGTGTAAGGATGAAATGAGAAAGGGTTTATGTGTTATGACGAGGGTCTTGTATCATTCTAACCATAACAACATCTTTCTCTCTCTTATCCTAAGGAGAAAAATAGAGAAAAGAGAAGAGAGAAAAATAGAGGGCTTTTCATTCTCTACATCATCTTAATCTCATGTCTTAGCACCATATGAGATCAAAGTAGTAGCTTGAGTGCACAACTTGTCGACGTGGATCATTTATGACCGAGGGATTGGCGTCAAAGCTTCACCTGGTGTTCTTAAGAGCCTAGCAAAGAGTTTAGTAAGGGAGAGCAACCATATAACTATCCTTAGAGCTCAAAGAGAAGGAGTCTGAAGACCCGAAGGACTAGATCTCTTTTGTATAAATTCTTATTATAGTAGTATAGTTCTTTGGTTTTCTTGTTATAAGTTTCAATCTCTAGGTGATCAAGTTTAATGTGTGTTATGCATGCTTAAATTTTTTGTTTTTTACGTTTTGCCGCGCTCAAATTTCTGTAGTAATTTGCATGACACACTTACATGAAGAACACAAATCTCTCTTCATAAGGATCACTCACTTGAACTTGCGATTCCTTAGGAATACTCTTTTTCCTCTAATCCGGATTCCCTATGAAAATCCACTTTCCTATCTAATCTGCAATTTTCTAGGTAAACTCTTTTTCCACTTCGAATCCACAATTCAAGCAATGAGAGACACATTCTCTTGTAGGAAAGAATATCGAACCTTCTTCAAGAATTTACAATCATTTACAAACGACCCAATACTCACCCACCATCTTATGATCTCAAAAAATTAATACCAGTATGGTACAAGGATTGTTTTGAGAGATTATTTCAAGTTTTGGTTCTGGAGGAAATGAAAAGATTAAGATTAGTTAAGGCACGAGAAAAACAAGAAGATTTGTTTAAAGAATATGCAATGAATGTATGTCCAAGTGTTTGATCTTTAGAATATTTATAGGAGTAGAAAAGGGTAGTTATTATAACTGCCAATAACTTCAAAAAATATTTAATGACCATTGGAAACAGTTGGGAATCAAATTGGCGTTAATCCCCATTCATTTGAAAATTCAAATAGAAAATAACTGCCAAAAACTGCCAAGAAAGACGTCTGGTGTCAAACGTCTGCAGTTTAAAAACAGAAACTGATATTTGAAAATTTCCTCGATCAGATGTCTGTAGGAGACGTCTGGAGTTCAAAAATTTCTCAAAGAAACGTCTGATGAGTCGTCTCTGAGAGATAAATAGAAAATGGAAATTTGAAATTTTCTTCTACAGACGTCTGCACCAGATGTCTAGTGATTCAAAATTTCTTAAGCAGATGTATGGTACAAACGTCTGCAGTCTGACTTGTTTGAATAACAGTTTTAAAAGTTTGAGCAGTTTTAATTCCAACGGATATATTAGACCTCTCTTGATGACAGGATAGACGTCTGAAGAATAGAAATATATTGGAAAATGGTTTTTAACCTTGTGAGATCAACACTAGACTCTATTACAAAACTTGTATCTCCTTTCTTCAACTTAGTTCTTCTTTGGTCTTCATTTCCTCGAAATGTTACTTTGAGACGTCTTTGTATCTAGATTAAGATTGCATCATGTTCTTTGCTTGCATCAAGTCTTCATGTCATATCGACATTTTGAGTATGAATCTTATTGTAGGCAATCTCGTTTGATGTTGATATATTATACTTGTTGTACTCAAGAATAAAAACTTGGAAATGTCGTTAGTAACATATGAATTCTTTAAAAAAAAATTGTTCTAAATAATCAAAACTGAAGATCGTATGATACAAGTATCAACAATCTCCCCCTTTTGATATTTAGCAAAACTTATTTAAAGTATTCATGTTATATATATATATATATATATATATATATATATATATATATATTAGAGTTAAATATTTCCTCTTAATTCATGCTCAGTTGAAAAAAAAATTGAACTCATATTAGTGTCCCTTACCTCTAATATTATTTTTCAAGGAGCACTCATGAAGGCGAGTGTTATAACTTAAATTTTGTTGCCATTGTATCATATTATATATGATATTCATGAATATTTTTCTCCCCCTTTTTGAAAAATATAAAAAGTTAAAAATAATTAGAGCAAGGGGTAAAGAAATAGACATGAATATATAACTTTGTTCTTTGAAATTTCATTTGATAATAAGATGTGACATGATTAAAGCATAGCAAATGAATAACATTAAGCAGAACATTTAAGCATGATGAACCGATTCAGAATAATAACCACAATAGCATAAGATTCAAAATGACATAATAAAAACAGAGTTAAAATTGACATAAAATAAACTAACACAACTGAAAATACTAACTAAAAAACTGACATAAAAGCAAACAAAGATCTCAAGACTTTATTGTTCCGGAGGTGGTGCGTCTTGATTACTTCCATATTGTGGCGGAGGATCTATTTTGAAGCTTGGAGTAAAGATATGCTATGTGATCATCAAAAGATCCTGAAAGATGACCTAATTCCCCGGTAAGACGATCAAGTTGACCCGTGATATGATCAAGTGGTCTTGAAAAGCGATCCACAATATGGTTTTGGAAACTTTGAAAAACGAAGTCTTTAAAGGGTGGTGCTTAAGTATGGGAGGAGCTTGGAGGTTATTGTTAGATATATGTATGCTCTAGAGGACATTATTTGATAGTGGATGTTTGGACATGTATATATATACAGAGGACTTTCTTGCTCGACATGATAGTATGCTATCTGGTTACTCTTTATCTTAACATGTTCACTTGATTGTTTATACTGTTTATTTGATACATGTTGATAAAGCCCTTAGAATAGCAGCTTGACTTCCATGATTATAATGCATATCATAATAGTGGGACATGTGTAGTCTATAAGCATATCCTTAAATGTTCCTAGTCGTGAGTGTATCGAGACGGGGCATCAATATTCCAGAGTAGACTAGCATATACGTTCCTTGACCTAGTATGACTGGGCGATGGATGATCCCATATCCATTGGTGTTTGACACCGAAGATTGTATACGGGTGCTCATTGGAGACTTTACACTGAACGGACTCGCCGAGAACTCCAATATGGTATTATATCTATCGTCAGATAGAAGTTCTCAGGTGACACTTGTACAGGTTAGTCTGTAGACCCAAGATCGTCATAGAGTCTTGTGTGTTCTCCCACTGTGCTTTGATTTCCACCCTACCATGGTTCTACCGAGTCGTCCAAACAGGTGGCTTTTGGGTACAGTCCTGAGAAACATGGAGGCAATGAGCGATAGGAGGGGTTTCGTCTCTCCCGGTATTGAGAGTTGATGTTGTACTATGCACGATTGGCTATAACTCAAAGTCCCTGGCCAGGGTTGATGAGATTTACTGATAAGTGTTATCAGTAGTTTCTCGACCTGTTATAAGCCACACATTGGCATGACTTATTGAGTCATTGGGGTCGACGATACCATCCCTAGACTCAATATGCAATATATCAGACGAAGAGACCGGACTGTACGGTAAGTATTGCCGGTTGGCTCTACGGGAGTTTGGACAAGTTCACTTATTGTTCTTCTGTTCGCTCAATACCTAGGAGCCGTTACGTGCAGCTCGTACCGCTGACGGTTTGTAGGTATCTAATATGATCACTACCTACTGATAGCGTAATGACGAGTCTTAGAGTCCCACATATGGGTTTCCAAGCTCAGGCGAAACGAAATGGAGAAAATATGGAGATATGTGCGAGAGCTTGATTAAATACGATTATATGATACCGTATTTTAATCTGGCGTTTTCTATTGGTAGGATTGTATATGATATGACCGGTTTATTAAATCAAGTGTTAATTTAATATATAAAATGACTAATTACTCATTACTAATTCCTTTCTTTATGTATGCATGCATGTATGTATATTTATATAGATTTATATACATATAAACATGTGTGCATGTATCATGGTGGATGATACATTGGACATGGCTATGCTAGACTCACATGGAAAGATATCTGGTATTTATTGATCTTGAGTTAATTGAAATTAAATAATGAATCCATGGTTCTACACACTTCTTAAAATATCCCACTAACCATGGTTCATTATTTAATCAATCCACTAACTCACTCTCAAAATATCTAAGATATTTTCATGGTTAATATTTATTCTTGTGAGTGTGACACTCTCTCATTGTTATTATTTTTCTCATTCTCTCAAGCTTATCCATTTTTCCTCATCTTCTTCCTCCAAGCTCTCTACCTTTTTCTAGTGAGTGAAAGAGAAAAAGAAAGAAAGGTTTATTAGTGAGAAAAATACCCACTTCATCAATCTATATAAGTCTAGCAAACTTGTATAGGTTATTTGCCTCACTTATACTTAGTTCAAGTGAAGCAAGAGTATGAGTTAAGGAACTCCGGGTAGATTATCGTGGACAACGAAGGCTACAAGCGAAATTGTTCAAACTTCGAGTGGAACCAAGGAGTCCAAGGACATCTACACGGAGCTATAGAAGAGAAGGAGAGGTCTACAAAGGTTGTATTTCTTTTTCTCTTAGTGTTAGACACTATTAGTATATGATACTTGCTTAGTTAAACCCTAATCCTTTAGTTCGATTCTAGGTTTGAGTTACTTAGCACTCTAAATTTTTAAAATTGCATACTTGATACTTGTTAAAACATAGTGAGGGTGCTAAGAAATTCCACAATGGTATCAGAGCCAAGCTAGAGTATTAGACGATGCTAGATGTATTGTGAAAACGAAATAACTCTGAAACCGTTAACTTGAAACCCTAGTTTCTGTAAATTTTTAAAATTCCTCTAAAAATTTTTTAAGCAAGTGCAGAATGTTGCATGAGATGTAATAAGAACACTGGAGAAAAACGAGCCTATTCCACCGAACTTTGGCCGGCGAGACTTCACAAAAACCCGGAGACGCCGGTCCCACTTTCTTGTTCTGGGCTCGTATTTCTTTGGTGTTCTGTTGTATTTGTTTTAGGGTTTCAGGTTATGTTTGTTTAGCTCAGATTACATGTGATGTTATCTTTTCTGTTAGGCCTATTCGGAATGTTTCGTAGTCGCTATTTTGACATCGTTTCGGGTTTGGGTTTTGTGTGTGATACAATATCTGGAATCAACATTAATTAGTTTTGAGAAAATTAATTGGTTGTTTGTAAATCTAACATTTCAGTCTCGTCGGATATCGGGAATCTTGTTGAATTACTCGACTTCTTTTGAAAAGGTGTTTTCATTTTTGAGACTTAAATGTAAGATCTACTTGGTTAGGCATGAAATCCGGGATATGAGATATTTCGGGTTTGCGATATCTAAGGCGAGTGCGGATTCTTAATGTTGTAGTTTGACTTTTCTTTTCTGCGACCGTAAGTGTAATATGTGTATCACTAATTTTGTTGCTATATGTTGACGACGTTGGGAATACGCATATTTACTTACATTGATGATCTGTGATGATTATACTGTTGCGATTATGATATGATGTATAGGATCGTCGTGATTGAATAGCCGGGGTATTTATGTGAGATGAGAGTTTTTCTTTTCATTCATGTAAAATTCATTGTATGTAATATTCTTTTATTGGGACACTTCCGGGTTGAGGATGATGTCGCCATTGATTTTATTATTTACTTTTCTGTATTAGGATAGAACCAAGGAGGGGAGCACAAGTGACCGGGTTCTAGAGTCCAGTGGGAGGCCATCTCGAGGAGTCGGGACCGGGTCTCCTAACCCTAAAATTGGCAGTGTTGCTTGCCGTTCTCGTAGGGGTGTAGGGGTGTGGGCTTGTCTATTAATCACAACCGTGGAATCAGTATATGCTATCGTTGGCTAAATATAAAATACGGACCTCCTAGTATATCTTATATTTTCATATATGTGCTTCTGCTGATGTTACTCTATGATATGATCTTTTTATATGATGAGACGAATGGCATAAGCATATGTTCTATTTTCGTTTCTTTTCTGTGATGCTTAGGAAATTAAATGATGGGACTACATTAATGAGATTAATGTAAAGAAAAAGAAACCTAAAGATGTTGCAGAATCGAATTTGAATCCCACTCGGCCTTTTTATGAAAAAACATGTTTCAAAATGCGGAGCTTAAGCCACTCCTTTTAAAACTATTTGGCTCTACAATGAGATCAAGTTCAAAGCATTAAAGGTTTTCATAAAAACCATCCGCAACCCTCCGCCATTTTAGGAAGTAGAGTACTTAGTATTCGTGCTACATTTATTGACCATAGTTAAGGCGTAGTGTACGGTAGCTAAGTGATGTCTTCCTACACAGTATATGATACGATTAATTAGGACATTTATATGACTTTGTTGACCATAATTAAGGGTCATATGAGTGGGTATAATTAATCACGAAATTATAGGTAGAACTTGACTAGTGCTTATGATTTGTTGACCATAGTTAAGGTCATAAGCTGCTAGGGGTAAAAACCATATCGGGAATTTCAAGAGTTGAAATTTGCAATGAGATTGCATACCTTCTATGTTGATAGTTGGATCACGATCCCACTGTGATTAAGAGTTACTCCCAGAAGAGTTTTTGCACTTTACAATTAGCTAATCCAGTAGGTGTCTAGAAAGGCGTCAACGGGGTTATGCCTTTAGGAAAACGAGGTTTGATTTAATTAGGTCCGTGCGAAAGCACGGGGAACCTCCCTCAAAATAACGACACTGGCCTGGCTGACCGGTTAGCGAACTTGTAGAATGTAATTAATCCTGGCTAATTTTCTTTTTAAGGTTTGAAGGAAAATTTGATAAAAGCAGTGGGAGACATCAATTAGATAAGATAATAACCAATCTAATCTTTGCAAGAGCATTTCGCTGAGTGTATTATGTTCTCTCTCCTAATGGCACATATCCATGACTGAACTTAAGCTTCTATTAGAGAAAAATAAACCGACGGGACCCAATTATAAAGACTGGATGAGGAACATAAACATTGCCCTTACATATAACAAGGTTGCATATGTTCTCACTGCCCCAGCCCCTCCCGTCCCTGGCCCTGAATCCTCTATTGCGGATAAGGAGATCCGCAGGACATGGGATATTGATTGTGCCACAGCCAAATGCCTCACGTTAGCTTCGATGGATAATGTACATCAGAAGCAGCATGAGGATATGGATGTTTAATCCATCTTTCTCCATACAAAGGAGTTGTATGGGGAGCAATCTCGTACCCTTCACTACGAGGCATTTAGAATGTTGTTTCAGATGAGAATGTTTGCTGGCACCTCGGTAGGCGATCATGTCTTGAATATGATAGCTCTTATTGATGAACTTTGTTGGATATAGTGCCCTCAAAGTCAATTATTGGATCACAGGTACGTGATTGCAATGATTGCGGAGGACCTATACCAGTAGGGCAGTCTTACTCGAGATGATAGTATGCTATCTGGTTTGTCTTTATCAATCGTGTATAGGTTCAGGTGACTGATCACGATTACACTTTGATAGATCCCTTAGGATCTTGCTTGACTACCAACAGTATGAGGGCGATCATATACGTGAGAGTTGGGTGGTCTATAAGCATATCCTTAATAGTGGTCCCTAGTCGTGGGAGTTTCGAGACAGGGCATCGATACTCCGGAGTAGACTAGTGTATACAGTCGAGACCCCGACGAGGGGCGGTGGCCGGTCTCACAAGCCACTGGTGTCAGTTGGATCACCTAAGATGTATACAGGTGCTCATTGGGTTATGAGTACACCGGACAGGACTCGCCAGGAACCTGCTAGTTGGTATTATACATATCGTCAGATAGCAGTTCCCTGGTGACATGTGTACAGGTTAGTTCATCGACCTGAGGTCGTCATTTGTCTCGTGTGAGTTCCCACTGTGCTTTGATTTCTACCCTACCACGGCTCAAAGGAGTCGTGCAAACAGGTAGTTTTTGGGTACAGTCCCGATCCACATGGAGGCACGTGAGCGGATCGGCAGGGGATTCGTCTCTCCCGGTATTGGGGGTGGAGGTCGCGCTGTGTCTAGGAAAGCCATTACACCAAGTCCTTGGCCAAGGCAGGTGAGATTTACTGGTAGGTACTCCAGTAGTATCTCAGGGTGTTCAGGGCTTGTCTCTGACACGACTTATACAGCTATTGGGGGTCTGACGTTACTAGCCCCCTAGGCCGGATATGCGATACTCATAGAAGAACGGACCGGACTGTATATACATTGTCACTATTAGGCTCAGTAGGGTTTCTGGATGAGTTCGCTCATCAGCCTCCCTTGAGGTCAGTCCATGGGCAGCCGTTACGCATAGCTAGTGCCGCTGACGGCTTGTGGTTAAACCCACTGCCAGGGTACTGACGAGTCATTAGAGTCCCCCACAGACAGTTTCCCAAGTTCGGGCGAAACGTTGTAGAGGCCGTATGGTTTTATGGCAGGGTTCGGAAAATGCACGTGCGTTTACGCACGTGTTATTTTTTCGGGCAGATAATACTGGTGGGCTTTGGTTTAAAGCCGGATCCATGTATTATACAGAGTAGATATAATATCTTTGTCTCAGTTGCATTTGTATTCGGTCGTAATACAAATGCGGGTATATTTATACAGTTACGGGGTTATCCTGAAATTCGTTTCGGGATCACTTTTGGAAGTTGCCAGTTTCCAGTTTTCTATCAGCCGTATTTAACATTCGGTTAAATGCGGATTTATCTGTTCTTGGGTGAGTCATGGTTCTAGAAGTTTCTAGATGATGAGAGGAAGCTTCTTGGAAGGTGACTAAGTTAGTGATTCATGGTTTGCATTAAATGAGTGGTGAGGTGTTATTATGTGTCACCATTTTCATTAATGCATTTTTGTAAAGCTTAAGATATTTTCTCTTGATATTTTTGTGAGAAGCCTTATATGGTCACCACTTACTCCTACCATCACCCCCCTCCTCTTATATGGCCGGCCCCTCCCCTCACTCTCTCACTCTCACTTGATTTGGAAAAAAAGATGATAGGTTTCGGTGTATGGAATTTCACAGTTCATTTCATTCCATCACCCGATTCTCACGGCAACTTCATTAACCGTTCGTCCATGGTTTTGGACGAAGCGAGACAAAGTATTCCACTCATTCTCTACATCAATCTTGGTCGTCTCTTTTAGCAAAATTGGCGACCGAGTTGCCTCGAGTCAAAGGCGGGAGCCCGTTTAAAGAACCGATGATGTGGTGCCACTTGAGCGAGGAGATCGGAGATCGACGAGATCGGAGCAGCCGCAACAGAGCGTGGGATGATGGTTAAAGAACGAAGGACTCGGATCGTTCGGTATAACCTTTCTTCCC
Source organism: Agapanthus africanus (assembly GCA_030015575.1). Taxonomy (NCBI): domain Eukaryota; kingdom Viridiplantae; phylum Streptophyta; class Magnoliopsida; order Asparagales; family Amaryllidaceae; genus Agapanthus; species Agapanthus africanus. The sequence continues at coordinate 188,217,474 of CM057341.1, forward strand.
TCTTTTTAGATTGTTAGTTTAGCGTTAATGGCAGATCCGGGTTTTTAGTATGCGATAGAACCAGTTATAAAAGTTTTTGTTCCGCATTTGGCGTCTGAAAGACGGCCGGGGCGCTACCGTAGACTTACAAACTTGAGGTCCTGGGATGGACCATGGAAAACGAACAATATGTTGATATTTTTTTGCAGTCTCTCCCCTGCCTTTGCTCAGTTTATTGTGAACTTCAATATGCATAGCATGGAAAAGTCACTTCCTGAACTTCTCAATATGTTGAGAAGTGCAGAGAGCACGCTCAAGTCAGTGAAAACTCCCGCTCTGCTTACTGGGCCATCTTCCTCTTCCATCCCAAAAGCTAAGGCTAAGGGAAAGAAGAAGAAGAAACCCACTAAACCGAGAGGTGGAGTTAAAAAGGCAAAAGGGAAAGACAAATCCAGGGCTGAGGAATCGGGAAAGGGAGAATGTTTCTACTGCCACAAGTCAGGACACTGGAAGAGAAATTGTATTGTGTACCTCGCTGATCTCAAGAAGAAGTAGCATGGTGATGCTTCCGCTTCAGGTGTTTTCGTGACTGAAAACTGTTTTTCTATAAAATCTGCTTCCTGGGTATTAGATACCGGTTCGGGTTCTTACATCTGCAATTGTATGCAGGGATTGAGAAATAGCAAAGTTTTGAAGACTGGTGATCACACTCTTCGGGTTAGAAATGGTTCCAATGTACATGATGTATCAGTGGGAGAGTATCACCTCACGTTGCCTTCAGGATGTATATTGGTTTTGAACCCATGTTATTATGTACCAAGCATGCTATGTAATATAATATCCGTTTCTTTGTTAGACAATGAAGAATATAGTTTTGTGTTGCAAAATAATGTTATAAACATTAACCTAAATCAACAATTTATTGGGTATGGTACACTAAATAAAAGGGATATACGTCCTAAATCAACACACAATTTTCAACATACAACACACAAATAAAAGAAAAATTTTCAAATATAAATGAACCTTTTTGGCATTGTTGACTTGGTCATATTAATGAAACAAGACTAAACAAGCTACATAAAGATGGATATTTAAATCCTTTTGAATATAAATCTTATGCGACATGTCAGTCTTATATCAAGGGTAAAATGACCAAAACTCCGTTTGTTGGACACGGAGAAAGAGCTACTGAACTCTTAGGCCTCATACATAGTGATGTATGCAGACCAATGTCCACACATGCTAGAGGAGGTTTTTCATACTTCATAACTTTTACTGATGATTTCTCAAGATTCGGACACGTGTTCTTGTTGAAGCATAAGTCTGAAGATTTCGAGAAATTCAAGGAATATAAATATGTATTAGAAAAACAAACCAGTTTGAGCATCAAGAAACTTCGATCGGATCGAGGAGGAGAGTATTTAAGTACAGAGTTTTCGGACTTCCTAAAAGAGAATGAGATTCTCTTTCAGCCCACTCCCCCTTACACACCACAGCACAACGGTGTGTCAGAACGGCAGAATCGTACCCTATTAGATATGTTACGTTCCATGATGAGTGATGCTGAGTTACCACTTTCTTTTTGGAGACATGCATTGGAGACTGCAGCATACCTGTTGAACAGGGTTTCTACCAAAACTGTGTCTACTACTCCATATGAGATATGGCATGGGAAGAGACCATCTCTTAAACGAGTTATGATATGGGGTTGTCCTGCTTTTGTTAAAAAGCAGAATCCAGAAAAACTCGAGAAACGATTGGTTCTGTGTATATTTGTGGGATATCCAAAACACTCATATGGATATCTCTTCTACCACAAGGAGGAACAAAATGTGTTTCTTTCTTAGTATGTCACATTTTTAGAAAATGAATTTTTGACAAATAATACTGATGGCAATGTGGTAGAACTAGAAGAGGTTCTAGAGACACAAATTACTAATGATGATTTGGTTGAACCTGATGTTGCAATAGAATCTTATGAACCTTAGCCACTCCGTAGATCTGGTAGGACTTCTTGCCCACCGGAGAGATACTATGGTTTCCTCATTGATAGTGATAGAGAAGATTGCATCATGGATGATGATGACCCTACTAGTTTTCAGCAAGCTATCACGAGTGGTGACTCAGTGAAGTGGCTGGATTCCATGAGATCCGAAATGGAGTCTATGTACACCAACAAAGTATGGACTTTGGAAGTTGCACCTTCTGGGGCAAAACCCGTAGGGTGCAAGTGGATCATTAAGAGAAAGATCAGTGTAGATGGACAGGTAGAGATCTATAAGGAAAAGCTTGTAGCGAAAGGATTTCGTCAAAGACTGGGACTGGACTATAACGAAACTTTCTCTCCAATAGCAATGCTTAAATCCATTCGGATCCTACTTGTTATTGCTACTCACAACGACTATGAAATCTGGCAGAAGGAAGTTAAAACAAACTTTCTAAATGGTGATTTAGAAGAGTGCATTTTTATGGTTCAGCCGGTAGGCTTCGTTGATAGTGGGAGCAGCGAGAAAGGATATAGGTTGCTTAAATCCATTTATGGATTAAATCAGGTATCACGGAGTTGGAACATCTGCTTTGATAATGCAATCAAAGAGTTTGATTTTGTCAAAAATCCAGATGAGCCTTGTATTTATAAGAAGATTGTAGGGAGTACTGTCACATTCCTCGTATTGTACGTGGATGGCATTCTCTTGATATGAAACGATGTTCAGATGCTACAATCGGTCAAACTGCTCTTATCACAAAGGTTCTCCATGAAAGACCTAGGAAATGCCTCGTACATTTTGGGCATTAAGATATATAGAGATAGATTTAAGAGGTTGTTGGGATTGTCCCAATCAAGGTACATTAACACCATCCTAAAGAGGTTTAGTATGAAAGATTCCAAGCGAGGTGCTTTACCCGCTTGTCATGGAATCACTCTCTCCAAAGACTTTTGTCCAAAGTCTGATGAAAATAGAGCTCGCATGAGCATTATACCCTACATTTCTGCCGTTTAATGTATGGGATGTTATGTACTTGCCCAGATGTAGCTTATGCACTGGGTGTAGTAAGCATGTATCAATCGAATCCAGGGGAGAAGCACTGGACAGCTGTGAAGAACATTCTTAAGTAGTTACGAAGGAATAATGAAATGTTCTTGGTGCCTGGTAATGGGGATCTCCACTTGGAGGTCTTTACCGATTCGAGCTTTCAGAGTGATAAGGATGACAGCAAATCTATCTCAGGGATTGTATTTACTCTAAATAGAAGGTCGGTCTGTTGGAAGAGTTCCAAACATGACACCGTTGCAGACTCAACGACGGAAGCAGAGTATATTGCTGCAAATGATGCTGCCAAGAGCCCGGGTCCAATCAACGATCCAGACACATCCTGAGGCGATATCATTTGATCCGGGAGATAGTTGATCACCGCGAGATCGTGATTCGAAGAGTGGATTCAAATAATAACACCGCGGATCCACTCATCAAGGCCCTCCCACAACCGTAACATGAGCGACTATTTTAGATGTTGGGTATGAGATACGCCAATAATTGGCCTTAGTGCAAGTGGAAGATTGTTGGATATATGTATGCCCTAGATGCCATTATTTGATAGTGGATGTTTGGACATGTATATATATATAGAGAACTTTCTTACCCGACATGATAGTATGCTATCTAGTTACTCTTTATTTTAACATGTTCACTTGATTATGTATACTGTTCATTTGATACATGTTGATAAAGCCCTTAGGATATCAGCTTGACTTCCATGATTATGATGCAGATCATACTAGTGGGGTATGTGTAGTCTATAAGCATATACTTAAATGTTCCTAGTCGTAGGTGTGTTGAGACGGGGCATCGATATTCTAGAGTAGACTAGCGTATACGTTCCTTGACCCAGTATGACGGGGCGATGGATGATCCTATATCCATTGGTGTTTGACACCGAAGATTGTATACGGGTGCTCATTCGAGACTGAGTACACTAAACGGACTCGCCGAGAACTCCTATATGGTATTAAATCTATCTTCGGATAGCAGTTCCCAGGTGATACTTGTACAGGTTAGTCTGTAGACCCGATATCGTCATAAAGTCTTGGGTGTTCTCCCACTGTGCTTTGATTTCCACCCTATCACGGCTCTACTAAGTCGTGCAAATAGGTGGCTTCTGGGTACAGTCCTGAGACACATGGAGGAAATGAGTGGTAGGAGGGGTTTCGTCTCTCCCGGTATTTGGAGTTGATGTTGTACTATGCATGATTCGCTATAATTCGAAGTCCTTGGCCTGAGCTGATGAGATTTACTAATAAGTGTTATCAGTAATTTCTCGACCAATTATAGGCCACACATCGGCATGACTTATTGAGTCATTGGGGTCGACGATATCATACCTAGACTCAATATGCAACATATCAGATAAAGAGACCAGACTGTACGATAAGTGTTGCTGGTTGGCTCTACGGGAGTTCGGACAAGCTCGCTTGTTGTTCTTCTGTTCGCTCAATATCTGGGAGCCGTTACGTGCAGCAAGTACCGCTGACGGTTTGTGGGTATCTGATATGATCACTACCTACTGCTAGCGTATTGACGAGTCTTAGAGTCCCACATAGGGGTTTCCGAGCTCAGACGAAACGAAGTGGGGGCACATATGGAGATATGTGTGGGGGCTTGATTAAATACGAGTATATGATACCGTATTTTAATATGGCGTTTTCTATTGGTCGGGTTGCATGTGATATGACCGGATTATTAAATCAAGTGTTGATTTAATATATAAAATGACTAATTACTCATTACTAATTCCTTTCTTTATGTGTACATGTATGTATGTATGTATATTTATATGGATTTATATACATATATACATATATGCATGTATCATGGTGGATGATACATTGGACATGCTATGCTAGACTCACATGGAAAGATATTAGGTATTTATTGATTTTGAGTTAATGGAAATTAAATAATGAAGCCATGATTCTACACACTTCTTAAAATATCCCACTAACCATGGTTCATTATTTAATCACTCCACTAACTCACTCTCAAAATATCTAAGATATTTTCTTGGTTGATATTTATTCTTGTGAGTGTGATTCTCTCTCATTATTATTATTTTTCTCATTCTCTCAAGCTTAGCCATTTTTCCTCATCTTCTTTCTCCAAACTCTCTACCTTTTTCTAGTGAGTGAAAGAGAAAGAAAAAGAAAGATTTATTAGTGAGAAAAATACCCACTTCATCAATCTATATAAGTCTAGCGCGCTTGTATAGCTTGTTTGCCTCACTTCTACTTAGTTCAAGTGAAGCAATAGTTTGAGTTAAGGAACTCCGGGTGGATCATCGTGGACAACGAAGGCTACAAGCGAAAGTGTTCAAGTTTCGAGTGGAACCAAGGAGTCCAAGGACATTTACACGGAGCTATAGAAGAGAAGGAGAGGTCTACAAAGGTTGTATTTCTTTTTCTCTTAGTGTTAGACACTATTAGTATATGATACTTGCTTAGTTAAACCCTAATCCTCTAGTTCGATTCTAGATTTGAGTTACTTAGCACTCTAGATTTTTAAAATTGCATACTTTATACTTGTTAAAACATAGTGAGGGTACTAAGAAATTCAAACAGTTATGAAGTCGAGGAATCTAACTTCATCAAGTTGAAGTTTCTCACTCTGAAGTCTACTAGGGGCTTGACTTTGTCGTCTAGATCAGGCAAGACTACATTGTGATATTCCAAAATTTTTTGTAATAGCCCTTCCATAATATAGATTCCCAGGACAGCACGACAAATCCCACATACTGTGAATGAGGAAAAGTGGAAGATTTACACGGATGCCCACAAGAACACAATACATCATGAGTTTGTGGCTTCTGTATAGTGTTTCTCTACATCCAGACTTGGGGAAAACAATTTGGTCGAGTAGATTTGCAAGAACTCGAGTATGCTTTGTTAAGGTTTTGGAATGTTGGTTTGCAAAAAGGTGAGGGTTCTCAAGACCATGCAGAATTCTTGACGCTTTTTCCTTATCCATGGTGTCAGAATACGCAAAAGTACTCAAAATCTTTTGGTGAATATCTACACCTTCATTAGGAATACCTAACACCCTAGCAAGAGTTCCGAAGGTGAAATTGAAAGTGCAGTCAAAGAATTTGGACTTGAGGTTAGTTGGGTCGTCATTGGTGACGGTGAGATTGGTATAAAATAGGCGAATGAATTTGTTATAAGTTGGACAATCTAAGGTTAGGAATGGCATCCATCCTTGAACTTCAAAATGATCTTGAAAACGAAATTCACTCAATTCTCTAAATATGACCATAGAACCGGATTGAATTGGCTTAGAGATGATAGATGAAAACCATAATTTACACTCTTCATTGAGAAAGAGGTTGGTTTCGGGTGATTCCTCAATAGTCAGGGTCTTTTTCTTTTTGGATGATGATGCAGGTGCCTTGTCTTTGTCCTTGTTTCAGTGTCATTATAAAATTGGTGAAGAAATTTGGGGAAAAGTAAAGAAATTTTTAGGGTTTTGGAGTTGGAGGAAGGGGAGAAGATCGAACGAGAGGTAAAAAGGAGAGGAGATGTCTAGGGTTGGGATAAAATTTAGGGGGAAATTTTAGTTATATAGGTGTCTTGAATGGTTAGGATTTGATAAAATAAAATCCAACAATCAGATTTAATCTGATCTGTTCGAAATTTCCCGTGCTAACATCTGGTGCCAAGGACCAGACGTCTCTGACATCAATTATCATAAACATATTTGAACTGGAGACGTCTTCCACAGATGTCTGTAGGTCAAAATTTTGGACCAGACGTTGCTACAGATGTCTGTTGCGGTTTTCTGGAAGTTTTTTTTTTATGGTTATTTGTTTTTGAAACGAATTTTGAACAGAACATAAGCATTTTTATTCATTAAAAAGAAAAACATACAGTACATGGAAATAAAAAAAATAATGCATTTAAAAAAACAAATACAAACCTAGTGTTTATATCTTTTTAAGGTTGTATAAGTATTTAATGTTGGCTATAGTGCCCTCAAGTCAATTATTGGATCGTAGGCGCATGATTGCAATGATTGAGGAATGACTTATACCGGTAGAACAGTCTTACTTGAGATGATAGTATGCTATCTCGTTTATCTTTATCATCGTGTACATACTTCAGGTGACACTACGGATCACTATTACATGTTGATAGAGCCCATAGGATTCTTGCTTGACTACTAGCAGTCTGATGGCGATCATATACGTGAGAGTTGGAAGGTCTATAAGCACATCCTTAAAGTGTCCCTAGTCGTGGGAGTTTCAAGACTGGGTATCGATACTCCAAGAGTAGACTAGTGTATAGGGATCGAGACCCTGACGAGGGGCGGTGGCTGGTCTCACAAGCCATCGGTGTCAGTTGGTTCACCTAAGATGTATACAGGTGCTCATTGGGCTATGAGTACACCGGACGGACTCGCCGGGAATATGCTAGTTGGTATTATACCTATTGTCAGATAGCAGTTCCCTGGTGACATGTGTACAGGTAATTCTATCGACCTGAGATTTTCATTTGTCTCGTGTGAGTTCCCACTGTGCTTTGATTACTACCCTTCCATGGCTGAAAGGAGTCGTGCAAACAGGTTTTAATTGGGTACAATCTCGAGCCACATAGAGGCAGTTAGTGTATCGTCGGGGGATTCGTCTCTTCCAGTATTGGGGGTTGATGTCGCGGTGTGCACGGGTGGCCATCACCAGAAATCCTTGGCCAAGGTAGTCGAGAATTACTGATCTAGGATCGGTAGTTTCTCAGGTGGTGATAAGTTTCATGCCGACACTAAATGTCACGTTATTAGGGGTCTGACTTTATCCGCCTCCCTAGACTCGATATGCGATACTCATAGACGAATGGACCGGACTGTACGGATATTGTCACTGTCGGGCTTAGTAGGGTTTCAGGATGAGTTTGTTTGTCGGCCTCCCTTTCGCTCAATACCTGGGCAGCCGTTACGAACATCTAGTGCCACTGACGTGCTTGTGGTTAAACCCACTGCCAGCATATTGAAAAGTCTTTAGAGTCCCACACAGAGGGTTTCCCTGATTCGGGCGAAACGTTGTAGAGGTCGTATGGATTTATGGCAGGGTTCGATCATATACGTGCACTTATGCACGGATCATGATCGGACAGATAATACTAGTGGGCTTTGTTTTAAGCCGGATCCTAGTATTATATTGTTGTATTATTTTCGTCTCGTTGTATTCGTATTCAGTTGGAATACGGATGCGGGTATGTATATACGGATGAGGGGTATTCTTGTAATTCGTTACAAGTTTACTTTAGATGTTGCCATTTCTTTTTGTGATAAACATTTAGGGTTTTAAATGTTTATGTGAATGGAAGTGTGACTCATAGCTTGGCATTGATTCATGCACATGGACTTGGTGACTCATGGTGTTGAGTCATGTGATGATTCATTGTGACATGGAGGGTTTTGTTTTGGCTAAGATATTATTGGGAGCAAAAGGCAGATCTTTTTTCTTTGTGGGGATTTTCTTTAATTGCTCACTTGCTCACAATAGATATAACACAAAACACTTAGCAAAAACAACACACAAGAAAAAGGCAGCACACATTTTTCTTTAGTTGCCAAAAAGCTTTGCTTCACACTTTCACCCAATGGCATCTTCTTCAACCTCCACCCATACCCTCTCATGAGTTGAGAATCCTTGGGTGTTTTGAGACAAAATATTCACACACAATATCTACTTTATCTTGGCTATCTAGGCTGGAAAACTAGATACCCGAGTTGCATTGGCTTTGAGGCGGGAGCCCGTTTTACTAACCCTCGACGTGGATCTTCTTCGATATGGGGAGACCAGAGATCAAACTTGATCGGGGAAGCCGCGAGGAGCTTGGGACAGAGGTTGAAGACCGAAGGACACAGATCAATTAGTATAACCTCTCTAAACTCCTTTTATAGAACTAGTATAGGGTTAATGGTACGATCCATCGATTAGGGTTCCGTTAGCGCCAGTTTTTAAAAGTTTTTGTTCCGCATTTGGCCATGGATTGATGGCCGAGGCGCTGCCGTAACCCAACATTTACGACATGATTAATTCTATCATATTAAGTTCTCATCTAAAATGAGAAAACCTAGATTTATCTAGTGGCTTAATAAATACATCTGCAAATTGACTATCAGTTGACATATATTCCAAAACGATATCTCCCATGTTAAAATGATCTCTAAGAAAATGATCTCGTATGTCTATATGCTTGGTCCTAGAATGTTGATCGGCATTTTTGGTCATGTGAACCTTACTTGTATTGTCACAAAGTATAGGAATCTTTGAAATACTTTTTTGATAATCTTCAAGTGTGTATTTCATCCATAAACTTTGTGCATAACAAGCACCGGTAGCAATATATTCTGCCTCGGCCGTCGATAGAGCCACTGAATTTTATTTCTTGGAAATCCAAGATACAAGAAAGTTTCGTAGAAAGTGACAAGTGCCACTTGTGCTCTTTCGAACTTTTAGGCTTCCGGCATAATCAATATCTGAATAACTGCTTAGGTGGAATAATTTACTTTTTGGATACCATAAGCCAAAATTTATGGTTCATTTGAGATATCTAAAGATTCCTTTCACAGCTGTCAAGCATGATTATTTAGGATTAGCCTGAAACCTAACACACAAACACTTACTAAACATGATATCCGGTCTACTAGAAGTCAAATATAGTATACATCCTATCATACTGCGATAAAGTCTAGTGTCAACTTCTTGGCCATCTCTATCGTCTGTGAGTTTTGTGTTAGTATCCATTGGTGTTTCAAAAGTCTTTGCGTTTTCTAAACCAAATTTCTTTATTAGTTCTCTAGTGTAGTTGGCTTGATTAATGAAGATGCCATCATCCATTTTCTTTATTTGAAATCCGAGAAAGAAGTTAAGTTCTCCCATCATTCTCATTTCAAATTCATCTTGCATGGACTTGGTGAATTATTCATAAAGACTTTTATTTGTTGAGCCAAAAATAATACCGTCAACATATTTGGACTATTAAAATGTCTTGTTTAAAAGTTTTAGTAAATAATGTTTTATTTACTATCCCTTTAGTGAAACCTATATTTTCTAGAAACGTACTCAATCGTTCATACCAAGCACGAGGAATTTGCTTAAGACCGTATAGTGCTTTATTTATAGACAAGATCTGAAAATGCATGATTCTCAAAGCCGGGAGATTGAGATACATACATTTTCTCGTCTATTTGACCATTTAAGAAAGTACTTTTAACGTCTATTTGAAAAACTCTGAAGTTTTTTTAACAAGCGTATGCTAGTAAGATACATATGGTTTCTAATCTAGCGACGGGTGCATAAGTTTCTTCATAATCTATACCTTCAATTTGATTATATCCTTGGGCTACTAAATGGGTTTGTTTCTAACTACTTTGTCTAATTTATCAAGTTTATTTTTGAATACCCATTTAGTACCTATTATTGGTCTATCATCAGGTTTTGATACTAGATACCAGACTTTGTTTCTTTCAAATTGATTTAATTCCTCTTGCATAGCTATTAACCAATTTTCATTTATTATGGCTTCATTTACATTTTTTGGCTCCATCATAGATATAAAGGCGAAATTTATACAAGTGTTGAAGGTTGATAATCGTGTTACAACTCCTTTATCAATATCTCCTATGGTCAAGTCCTTAGGATGATCTCTATTGAATTGTCAATCCTCAGAAAGATCTTCATCCACAACTTGCGGAGTATCTTCCTTAAGTATTTCTGCAATTCCTTTTTCTATTGATACATTCTCTAAAATATTTGAGATGTTTGGCTCATCATCAATTTATAAAGATTTAGAGATGGGGTTGTTTTCATCAAATTCAATATTCATACTTTCTTTTATGACATGGATCCTATTATAAACATGATAGGATTTACTAGTCATAGAATAACTAAGAAAAATTCCCTCTTCGCATTTAGATTCAAACTTACCTAGCTTGTCTAAGGTGTTTAAAATGAAACATTTACAACCAAAGACTCTAAATACTTTATATTAGGGGTCCTATTATAGAATAATTCATATGGTGTATTATTAAGAATTTTCCTAATACTAACTTTATTTATGACATAGGAAGATGTATTTACAGTTTTAGCCCAAAAATACATAGGTAATATGCTTTCATTTAAAATGGTTCATGACATTTCTTGTAAGGAGCTATTCTTCCTTTCAACAATATCATTTTATTGTGGTGTTCGGGCACATAAGAACTTATTTTTATAACCTTTCTTATTACAATATTTTTCAAATAGATTATTTTCGAATTCTCCACCGTGATCACTTCTAATCCTAGAAATCCTAAGATTCATTTCATTTTGAATCCATTTGGAGAAGAATTTGAAAATATTGAACGTTTCATCCCAGTATTAAAAAAGAATACACATGTAAATCTAGAAAATTCATCTACTATAACATAGGCATAGAGTTTGCCTCCTAGACTAGTGTTTCTATTAGGACCAAATAAGTCTATGTGTATTAGTTGTGAAGGATATTTAGTAGATACTTCATTCTTAGATTTAAATGAAAATTTAGTTTGTTAACATTTTAAACATACATCACATTATTTATCTTTTTCGTATTTTAATATAGGGATTCTTTTAACTAAGTTATCCTTAGAGATTTTAGACAAAATATCCATAGATGCATGACCAACCTCCTATGCCAAAACTGTTGATATAGTGCCCTCAAATCAATTATTGTAATTGCAGGTACGCGATTGTGATGATTGAGGGATGACATATACAGCTAGAACAATCTTACTCGAAATGATAGTATTCTATCTGGTTTGTCTTTATCATAATGAACATGCATTATATGGTATTGCATATCACTATTACATGTTGATAGAGCCCATAGGATTCTTGCTTGACTACCAGTATTACGATGGAGATCATATACGTGAGAGCTGGGTGGTCTATAAGCACATCCTTACATGTCCCTAGTCGTGGGAGTATCGAGACTGGGCATCGATATTTCGGAGTAGAATAGTGTATATGCTTTAAGTCCCCAACGAGGGGCGGTGGCCGGTCTCACAAGCCATTGGTGTTATGTCACCTAAGATAGTATACAGATGCTCACTGGAGGTGAGTACACTGGACGGACTCGCTGAGAAATTCTAGATGGTATTATACCTATCGCGAAATGGAAGTTCTCAAGTGGCATGAGTACAGGTTAGTCCTTTGACCTGAAGTCTTCATTTGTCTTGTGTGAGTTCCCACTGTACTTTGATTACTACCCTACCACGGTTCAAAGGAGTATTGCAAACAGGTTTTAGTTGAGTACAGTCCAGAGCCACATGTGAGCAGTGGTTGAATGTCAAGGATTCATCTCTCCCGGTATTAGGAGTCGATATCATGCTGTGTTCAGTTGGCTATCACCAGAAATCCGTGGCTACGGTAGAGGCGATTTACTGATAGTTGATCAGTAGTATCTCAGTTGGTGATGAGCTAAACTCAGAAACGACTTATCGGGTTAGTAGGGGTCTGACGTTATCCACCCCCTAGATCCGATATCCGATACTCTTTAAAGAAAAGAATGGACTGTACGGATATTGTCACATTCAGGCTCGGCAGGGTAAGGACACATTTGATTGTCGACCCCATTTCGACAAGTAGCTGGGTAGCCGTTACGTAAAGATAGTGCCGCTGACGTGCTTGTGGTTAAACCCTCTGCCAGCATATTGTCGAGTTTTTAGAGACCCACACATAGGGTTTTTTCGGTTCAGACGACAGATGTAGGAGCCGTATGTTGGTATGTGCAGGGGGTCCGATTAAATACGTGTATGCGGTACACGGACTTTAATCGGACGGTTCATAAAACTAGCCGGCTTAGGATTAAGCCGGATTATTAAATCAGGTTTTGATTTAATAATTTATATATGTATTTTGATACATATATTTTAGTATTATTGTTCACTATTTATTTTCTCTTTTTGGTGCTATCTGTATTTTTATACGGATACGCGTATATGTAGCGATACATATACCAGGTGAAGTATTCCATATTTATACGGGAATGCTTCTAGAAGAAGGGCATCTCATATTTGATTTTATTTTATGGAAAATTAAATTGGAAATGATATGGCATGAGCATGATCAAGAGGCATGGCTTGGCACTTTTAAATTATTTTTCTTTTGGATGCACTATTGCATCATGGTTGATTTTTAGTAGCCATTCTCTTTTCCACTTGTGGACTTGAGATTTTTCTTCATCTCTTCCACCATGGCTCATTCTTCTACTAGCTCATCTCCTTCTTCTTCTTGCTTTCATTCTCAAGCAAGTTTCTAGTGAGAAAAATATAGTGAAGTATTCCTACATAACCGGCCATCCGAACCTACCAACTTTGGACCATCGGTTTGAGCCTCCTCTGTATTCTCTCAGGTGGATCGTCTTCGGTAAGGGTGATCGATGCTCAAACGTGTTCCCGACGGCTATGAGCTTGGAGGGGTCTTCCACAATTGAGTGGACACGCGACAAAGTTTGTATTTCTCAACCTTGCATGTTTTAGCTTACAAGTTTAGGGTGTTTGGATCGTATCCTGGGTCGGGTGTCTGGTGCTCGCAAAAAGTTTTTGTTTTCGCTTCCGTCTCACCCATGGCCTCCGCGGTATGGGCGCCGGATCCCAATATGGTATCAGAGCCACCCAAACACCATAAACTAGTGTTTGACGATGCTTAAGTTTCAAAACCGAAAACACCGATTTCAAAACCCAGTTTCTGTCCTGAAAATATTTTGGTTTCTAAAATTTTTTTAAAAAGATGCAGAATCTTCATATAGACTAGACTAAGACACACAACGAAAACGAGAAGATTCCATCATCATTGGCCCGGCGAGATCAGGGATATAGCCGGCGCTGCTGGTTTTTATGTTCTTTTTGGAGCTCATTTTCATGGTATTTGCTGGGTTTTATAAAATGGAATATTTTGGTGTTGTTTGTTTTGTCCCAGATTTCATTTTGTGTCATCTTAGCTTTGGGAAAACTCGAGAGTTCGAAAAACTTGAAACTTTTGCATCGTCGGTATCTGTGATGTTGTATATGTGTTGCTGAACGTCGTCTAATAGCTATATGTTTGTTTAAACGGGGTTGCACACATTCTGGTGTTTCTTGCTTCTGCGGTTATATATATATCTGGTTATTGTTTCTGCGGATTGTCATGATGGATACCCATGTGTGCAATGTTAGATGTACAGTTCAGATTCATTTGTATATTCATTATTGCGGGACGAGCGTCCGACATGTGGACTGCCGTCACCGCCAGTTTATATATTCTTTGATTGGGGCACGATCGGGTTGAGGTCGATGTCACCGTTATATATATATATATATATATATTCTTTTCTGTACTAGGATTACCCCGCATAAGAGTGCTCGAATAAACGGGTTCTAGATGGCAACGTGCCCGCATCTCATGGTGTTGAGACCGGGGGGCCTTACTCTAGAATTGGCGGGCTATTCGCTGCACTCGTTTGGGGTATAGGATGACCCACGAAAGGGTGCTCAAGTTACCAGATTCCGTGAAGTGCTGGGTGGCCCACTCACTTTTTTGATTGGGGTTACCTCACTTCAGGGATTGGCAGGAAACTTGCCGCACTCGTAGGGGTCTAGGATCTTCATTGCACTGGCTATCTATACGACCGGGGAACGTCGCGTCTCATTTATGGATCAAATGAAATGCGGGGCTCCTAGATTATCCACTACTCCATATTGTTGTTTCGCAAGCTTGTGATGACTATTATCTGCCTGCGATGTTGATATATATTATATTATATATATTTAGTAGATGCTTCTATATATTTTGCATCCGCGCTAGTCTTTCCCCCGCTCTGCCGTTAGTTAAGTAACATAACGGTGCATGACGGGCGCCATGGCGAATGCTGATGGCATATAAAAAGCAAGTTATTTTGGTTGTTTCTTTTGTGGCTTGGAAATATAAAATGATGGGAACGCATTATCGAAATAATGCATGGAAAAATAAACCTAAATGATGTTGTCGGAACCAATTTTTAAAACTACTTGATTTTCTTCAAAACTCATAGTCATATTCTTTTGCTTTGCATAGAGGTATTCGGTTAGGAATATCCTGCACCTCATTCTATGAGGGAAGAGCTTCGATCCCTTCATTGGGAGTTCGCACTTAAGAAAAAGTTTATGTTACTAGTTTTAAAAAGCGGAGCTTAAGCCAATCCATTTCAAAGCCACTCGAGTTCCTTCAACGATATCAAGTTCATTACGTTAAAGGTTTTTCTCCAAAAACCAGCCGTAGCCATCCGTCATTTCAGATGAGTATTGCTTAGTATTCGTGTTACGTATGTTGACCTAGTCAAGGCGTAGTGTTCTGTCGCTCTGTAGTATTTTTCTGGTGCATGGTTTTGCGATTGGTTAGGACAGTCGTACGGTCATATTGACCTAGTCAAGGGCTCGTACGGGTGGGTCTAATTAATCCAGGATAATGACAGGTTGAACTTGACTTGTGACTTATGATATGTTGACTTAGTGAAGTTTATAAGTCGTTAGGGGCAAAAAACCATATCGGAGTTTTCAAACATACGAGAAACTTTCCAGGCATGCGCATACCTTCTGGAGTGTGGTGACGTGATTGGATTCCATCAGGTTATCACATGATGATAGTTGGGTCCCAATTCCCACTGACGAGTACGTATTACTCCTCGGGAGATTTTTCACTTAAATGATCCCGACTAGTTCTCCTTTTAGGGTTTGAAGGAGAATTTGAGGAAACAGTGAGAGCCGTCCTGATCAGATTAAGTTATAACCAATCTGATCTTGATAGAGTGCACGCTGAGTGTTTCTTTTCTCTCTCTCTGATACAGCGACCGATGACTTATCTTAAAAACTCATTAACCAATTTGATCGAACCTTCTTACACCTTTTGGCCTTGGCTTGTCTTGATTCGCGAAAAAGTAGTATATATCCATACCACTCCTATTTTACCTTTTGCATTTCTTTAGAACACGTCGTATCACTATGATGATCCATATTGCTTGGAACGGCCATCATATAGTAACATACGAAATCAAAGATGTTACTTCAGTTGAGGATGACCACAGGTTCTGAAGAAATTGAATAAGATTATTCGGTTGTCTCTTCCCTTTACATTCTCTCAGGTTACGAGAGCTCCTTAATTAGGAGAGTACACCTGTTATGCTTATTGGATAGTCCTCTTCTAAACCTTAGGCTGGTGCCGAAAGATAGGGAAGGATGAAAACTAGTTAGCTCAGGGACGGTGTGCAGAAGGTAAGATGTAGAGACATATAAAGGGACTGAAGTGAGGGCAAAGGAAATTGCGACCACTGTCTTGAATCTGGATAATAGAAAAGGCACTACTAGGAATACCTGACCATCCCCTATGAAACATTTTCATGTTTCAGTATTTCTATGTATATGTAAAAGAGAACTGTTTTCCTAATTAATTCTGTCTCCAGGGTATGTATTTACCAGATTTGGATCTCACATCTGTACGGTGTTACAGTTGATGAATAGGAGCCTATTATGTCAATGCCAATTGAATCAATGTTATTAGCTGTCAATTCGAACTTTTTGGCCTTTTCCG
This sequence comes from Agapanthus africanus, assembly GCA_030015575.1. Classification (NCBI taxonomy): domain Eukaryota; kingdom Viridiplantae; phylum Streptophyta; class Magnoliopsida; order Asparagales; family Amaryllidaceae; genus Agapanthus; species Agapanthus africanus. Next base: position 188,234,067 of record CM057341.1, read on the forward strand.
TTTCTTTGGATGATATGATGGGTCAATCATTTGCTTCATCAGTTCCAACCGTGGCAGCTGCGGAATCTGCTATTGGATCAGCCATTTTCGTTATAACTTTTCGAGTCCGAGGTACTATTGCTGTCGAATCTATAAATTTTATTCAAGGTTAAAGAGAACTAAAGGAGAGTTACAAAATACGAAGTTCCTCACGCCTTTCTTTCTTTTCATTTTTTACTTGGTCGCCGGGCGAGCGCATCCTGTCCTACACAACTTCCCGTTCCCTTGCAAAGAAGATAGAATATTGGGAAATGGGCGATTTGATCCTCAATATCGGAATTCGTTATAATTTGTGATATTAGAAGAAATCTTCTGGCTTTTGCCTGACAACAAATATTTGGTTTCGAATAACCGTTGTTATGCACCAGATTTTAAAATAAAATATCTGTACCATTATTTTTATAAAGTGAGATATTCATTTTGAAAATTTTTTTATAAACATTTACCTTTATCAGTTGAGGATAAGGTAAGGTGCATTGAATAACGGTGTAAGATATTCTTAACCAAGATACAGTTTTCAATTTACAAGACACAGAATTTGAGTTAGTATACTCTTGGGACTTATACATAGAGGTGTATGTTGTCCAGTGTCTTTCGGGACAAAGGGTTGGTACTCTTACTTCATTTAGGATTACCTATGAGTTCTCTAGTATTAGACACGCATTCATAGTAATGCAAGGTCAAAGATTTTGAGAAGTTTGTAGGTATAAAAATAAAATAGAGAAAAATAATTTGGAAGTATCGGGATTCTTCGAAGTGATCGAAAATATAGATACTTATGCTAGGTATTCCATTATAGTAATATCGAGAACTTGATTCTCTTACAGGATACTCATCCGTAGGCGCTCTCCATGATAAGTAATGATGTATTGGCCTTTTTCCATTAGGTGATATACACTGGAAATAGCTGCATGGCTTTTGAATCTGATTCCATCTAAATCACGGCCTTGATTCTATATAGATATAGATGTTGGGTTCCGGCGCCCACACCACGGAGGCCGAGGGCGAGGCGGAAGTGAAACATAAAAACTTTTTTTGGGCACCGGAAGCTCACACCCGAGGATTCAAACCAAACACCCTAAACTAGAATACTAAAACATGCAAGGTTGAGAAATACAACATTTGTCGCGTGTCCACCCAATTGTTAAAGACCCCTCCAAGCTCGTAGTCGTCGGGAAAGCGCTTGAGCAATGATCACCCTTGCCGAAGACGACCCACCCGAGGGAACGCGGAGGAGGCTCAAACCGACGGTCCAAAATTGCTAGGTTTGGATGGCCCGTGATGTAGGAATACTTCACTATATTTTTCTCTCTAGAATCTTGTTTGAAAATGAAAGCAAGAAGAATAAGGAGAAGGAGAAGATGAAGCATGAGCTAACCATGGAGGAGATGAAGAAAAAATCTCATCAAGTCATTAAGTGGAAAAGAGAATGGCTATAATAATGCAACCATGGTGCAATAGTGTATCCAAATGAAATAACAATATAAAAAGCCATTCCATGCCTCTTGACCATGCTCATGACACCTCATTTCCAATTTAATTTTCCAAAGAAGAAAATCAAATAAGTGATGTCCTTCTTCTAGAAGCATTCCCGTATAAATACGGAATACTTCATCTGGTATATGTATCTCTACATATACGCGTATCCGTATAAAAATGCGAATAGCACCAAAGAGAGAAAATAAATATTGAACAATAATACTAAAATATATGTATAAAAATACATATATAAATTATTAAATCAAAACCTGATTTAATAATCCGGTTTAACCCTAAGCCGGCTAGTATTATCAACCGTCTGATTAAAGTCCATGTATCGCGTGCACGTATTTAATCGGACCTCTTGCACGTACCACCGTACGGTTCCTACATCTCTCGCATGAACCAGAATAACCCTCTGTGTGGGACTCTAAAGACTTGACAAAACGCTAGCAGTTGGTTTAACCACAAGCACGTCAGCGGCACAAGCTCTACTTAACAGCTACCCATGTACTTGTCAAAAGGGGGGTCGACAATCAAGTGCATCCTTACCCTACTGAGCCTGAATGTAACAATCTCCGTACAGTCCGGTCTCTTCATCAAAAAGTATCGCATATCGGGCCTAGGGGGTGGGTAACGTCAGACTCCTACTAACCCGATAAGTCGTGTCTGAGTCTAGCTTATCACCAACTAAGATACTACTAATTAACTATCAGTTAATCTCCCATACCGTGGACACGGATTTCTGGTGAAAGCTAACTAAACACAGCGCGACATTGACTCCTAATACCAGGAAAGACGAATCCTTAACAATCGACCACTGCCTCTATGTAGCTCGGACTGTACCCTACTAAAACCTGTTTGCACGACTCTTTTTAGCCGTGGTAGGGTAGTAATCAAAGTACAGTAGGAACTCAGACGAGACAAATGACGACTTCAGGTCAAAGGACTATCCTGTACTCATGCCACTTGAGAACTTCCATCTGACGATAGGTATAATACTATCTAGAAGTCCTTGGCGAGTCCGTCCAGTGTACTCACCTCCAGTGAGCACATGCATACTATCTTAGGTGACATAACACCAATGGCGTATGAGACCGGATACCGCCCCTCGTCAGGGTCTTGAAGCGTATACACTAGTCTACTTTGGAATATCGATGCCCAGTCTCGATACTCCCATGACTAGGGACATTTAAGGATGTGTTTATAGACCACCCAGCTCTTATGTATATGAACGCCATCATAATGCCGGTAGTCAAGTAAGAAACCTATGGGCTCTTTCAAAATGTAATAGTGATATGCAATACCACATAATGCATGTACATGATAATAAATACAAACCAGATGCATACTATCATTTTGAGTAACACTGTCCTACACGTATAGGTCCTCCCTCAATCATCACAATCGCGTGCCTGCGATTACAATAATTGAATTGAGGGCACTATATCCAAAAATCTTCCACTTGCACTTAAGGCTAATTATTTCCGTATCACATACCCACAGCTCGTGTGCTATCGAATACCCAACTTCTCTACTAATCAGTTTCTCAAATCTCGTTTGAGGAACATCCGTGTTTGAGAAATAGCCTCAGTGAATGGATCCGCTATAATGTTTCAACTTTCTCTCTCTATATCTCAGCATTACGGAGATGAACAATCTCCCAATCTGAGCGATACCCCGCCTCAAGAATTTTTCTGAATACCTGATGGGACCAAGTTCATCAATGAACAACTCCTATCCAACAAACTTCTTGGGTTGTATCCTCTGTTGAGTCATAACCAGAATCCTACACCGTGATTACCTCAGTATCTCTATTGGAATACTATCCAACATATTGATCCTCATAAGAGGATAAACTCATTACTCTGACAGCATCTTTATCAACCAGGTCATCTGGGAAGCCTGAACTGATAATCTCCTCCCATAGGAGGCTTTCGTTATCCTATACCAAGAACATCCTCTTATATTCTTTATTGCTTCCCTTTTTTTCTCAAGGATTGGATTAATATATGCATGTTGCAACTAGTGCAAAAGCAATATCTGGTATTGTACAAAACTTTGCATGATTGACACAATTGCCTAAGCAAATGATGTGTCATTCATGCATGTCCCTCTCTTCATCAGTCAAAAAGACATCCTTTTAAAGAGGGTGACTCCATCACCTGTGGGTACACCACCACGCTAGGAGTCGTCAATTCTAAGATACTTTTAGAATGCTGTCTAAGTACCTGATTGGGGAACTTCCAAAATCTAGATATAAAACCACAGATCTAGTCACCAAAACTCCTGATATACTATCCATATCCAACGTGGAAAAAACACTGTGTGAAAACCAAAATAAGACCGATTGTAATATTGGAACATCACTTCCTATCCGGAGTATGTCATCTAAATCATGGACAATACTCCCTACATCCTTCTTAACAAGTCCACCTTTGTTTTGATGAAGTCAATCATCTTGACTATCACATCAAAATAGATGATCCGTCTCTGCTATCCTTACTTTAGTCTACGAATAGACATAAGCATCTGCACACCTTCTGCTGCTCCCACTGACTATGATAACCCTCTGGCAGAGTCATATACACGTGCACTTCCAAAATCACATTTGGAAAGACTTTATAGTCACCCACCTTCCAAATATTATAGCCATGAACTGCATCAGCTCCAAAACATATCCGTATGGACTTCAGCAAAGATACTGAAGTAAAAGTCACATCACAATCCACAACGGGTATTTGATGAAAACTCTTTACAACAAGTCTAGCCTTATTAAGTAAGCACCTTTCCACCTGCACAGATCTTGAAAGATCTACTTGCTCCTAATGGGTTTTACCCCTTCAGGAGAACCCAGCAATGTCCAAAATCCATGATTTGCTGAAGTGCGTGGAGTCCATCTTGGGTATGAAATACCTGGTCACCTGGAAGTTACCACTTCCTATGACCTGCTGATAACAAGTAGGGGAATAGCAGTGTCAAGTCATATCCATATGGACTTCATCATAGTACCTTTCCACCTGCACAAATCTCGAAAGATCTGCCTGCCCCTAATGCGTTTGACCCCTTAAGGAGCACCCAGCAAAATCCAAAATCCATAATTTGCTGAAGTGCGTGGAGTCCATCTTGGATATGAAACATCTGGTCATCTGGAAGTTTCCACTTCCTATGACCTACTGATAACTAGTAGGACCATCATCTCCATGATGCTGACCTCACTGTCACCGTCTACATGAAAACCGAAGCATCTCTTGGGTGTCTGAGGTCACCTACTAAAATCTGCAGAGTGGGTAACGGTTTGTCAAGTCCAATTGAATCCTTAGGTTATACTAAATTTTCGGTAACCGTTTGTGGTCCTGAAATCACTTTCAATTCTACCATACTCCCACTAGTTTCTTTTGCAAAGAGATCCTTTTATAAAAATATGGCGAGTCAAGAACAATATAACTATTGATCTTGAAAAATGGTAGAAACAAAATCACAGCGAATGCTCGGGATAATCCACAAACTGCCATTACCGAAGTATGCATCGAGTTTGTCCGGATTTTTTTTAAACAGAAACCAGATAACTCCATATCTTAACAACCTGAAGATATGTAACCATTCTATGTCCATATAGAATCAAGGCACAAATTTAGATGGAACCAGATTCAAAAGTCATGCAGCTATTTCCAGTGCATATCATCTAACGGATAAAGGCCAATACAGTATTACTTATCATGGAGCACGTCCACTGATGTGTAACCTATAAAAGAATCAAGTTCTTAATATTACTATGATGGAATACCTAGCATAAGTATCTACATCTTCGATCTCCTTGAGGAATCATGATACTTCCAACGTACGGTTCTCTACTTTATTCTTATACCTACAAAATTCTCAAAAATCTTTGACCTTGCATTACTACGAATGCGTATCTAAAATCAGAGAACTCATAGGTAATCTTGAATGGAGTAAGAATACCAACCCTTTGTCCCGAATGACACTGGACAACATATACCTCCATATATAAATCCCAAGAGTATACCAACTCAAATTCTATGTTTTGTAAATTGAAAACTGTATCTTGGTTAAGAATGTCTTACACCGTTATTCAATACACATTACCTTATCCTCAACTAATAAAGGTAAATGTCTACAACACAATTTTCAAAATGTATATCTCATTTTATAAAAATAAAGGTACAGATATTTCATTTTAAAATCTGGTGCATAACAACGGTTATTCGAAACTAAATATTTACCGTCAGGCAAAAACCAGGCGATTTAATCCAATATCACCAATTACAACGAATTCCGATATTAAGGATCAAATTGCCCATTTCCCAATATTCTGCTCCTACTCATCATCTGTAACACCCTACAAATGTGAGATCCAAAACTGATAAATACATACCCTGGAGTCAGAATTGATTGGGAAAACAGTTCTCTATTACACATACACGAAAAAACTGAAACATGAAAATGTTTCATAGGGGATGGTCATGCATTACAAGTAATGCCTTTCCCATTATCCAGATTCATGACAGTAGTCGCAATTTTCTTTGCCCTCACTTCTGTCTCTTTATATGTCTCTATTTCTTACCTTCTGCACACCGTCCCTGCGCTAACTAGTTTTCTTCCTTCCCTACCTTTCGGCACCAGCCTAAGGTTTGGAAGAAGACTATCCAATAAGCATAACAGGTGTACTCTCCTAATCAAGGAGCTCTCGCAACCTGAGAGAAGGAAAAGGGAAGAGACAACCAAATAATTCTATTCAATTTCTTCAGAACCTGTGGCTATCCTTGACTGAAGTAACTTCTTCGAGTTCGTATGTAACTATACGATGGTTGTTCCAAGAAATATGGATCATCCTAGTGATACGACGTATTCTGAAGAAATGCCAAGGGTAAAGTAGGAGTGGCAGGGATATATACGACTTTGTCGCGAATCAAGACTAACTAAAACCAAAGGGTGTAAGAAGGTTCGGTCAAAATTGGTTCATGAGTTTTTAAGGTAAATCATGGGTCGCTGTACCAGAAGGAGAAAAGAAACACTCAGCGTGCACTCTATCAAGATCAAATTGGTTATCACTTTATCTGATCAAGATGGCTCACACCGTTTCCTCGAATTCTCTTTCAAAACCTAACAGAAAAACTAGTCGGGATCATTTAAGTGAAAAATCTCCCGAGGAGTAATACGTATACATCAGTGGGAATCGGGACCCAACTATCATCATGTGATAACTTGACGGAATCCACTCAAGTCACCACACTCCAGAAGGTATGCGCATGCATAGAATGTTTCCCGTATGTTTGAAACTCCCGATATGGTTTTTTCCTCTAGCGGTTTATGACCTTGACAAAGGCCAACAAACCATAAACTACTAGTCAAGTTCAACCCGTCATTATCCTGGATTACTCTAAACCCACTCGTATAAGCCCTTGACAAAGGCCAACAAGGCTATACGGCTGTCCTAGATAATCGCATTACTATGCAACAGAAAGCACTACATAGATACCGAACACTAAGCCTTGAAAAAGGCTAACAAACGCAGCATGAATGCTAGGTAATGCCAATCTGAAATGACGGAGGGCTACGACTTCTTTTTAGCGAAAAACCAGTAACGTAATGAACTTGATATCGTTGAAGAAACTCGAGTGGCTTTGAAATGGAGTGGTTTAAGCTCCGCTTTTTAAAAATAGTAACGTAAACTTTTGCTTAAGAGCGAACTCCCAATGAAGGGATCAAGGCTCTTCCCTCATAGAATGAGATGTGGGATATTCCTAACCGAATACCTCTATGCAAAGCAAAAGAACACGACATTGAGTTTTGAAGAAAACTAAGTAGTTTTAAAATTGGTTTCGAAAACATCATTTAGGTTTATTTTTCCTTCCATTATTCAGATAATGCGTTCCCATCAATTTATGTTTCCAAGCCACAAAAGAAACAACCAAAATAACATGATTTTTATATGTCATCCGCATTCGCCACGGCCCCCCATAATGCATCGTTAGGTTACTTAACTAACGACAGAGCGGGGGCTGGACTACCGCGGATGCAAAACATATAGAAGCATCTACTAAATATATAATATATATATCAACATCGCAGGCAGATAATAGTCATCACAGCAGATAAAATCATCACAAGCATGCGAACAACAAAATGGAATAGCGGATAATCTAGGAGCCCCGTGTTTCATTTGAGCCATAAATAAGACGCGACGTTCCCCGGTCGTATGGATAGCCGGTGCAATGAAGATCCTACACCCCTACGAGTGTGACAAGTTACTCGCCAATCCCCAAAGTGAGACAACCCCAATCAACAGAGTGAGTGGGCCACCCAGCACTTCACGGAATCCGGTAACTTGAGCACCTCTCCGGGGGTCAACCTATACCTCCTACGAGTGCGGCGAATAGCCCGCCAATTCTAGAGTAAGGTCCCCCGGTCTCAACTCCATGAGATGCGGGCCCGTTGCCCTCTAGAAATCGGCTATTCGAGCACTCCTCTGTGGGGTAATCCTAGTATAGAAAAGAAAATATATATACAACGGCGACATAGACCTCAACCCGATCGTGCCCCTACAAAAGAATATACAAACTGGCAGTGACGGAAGTCCACATGTCAGACGCTCGCCCCACAATAATGAATATACAAATGAATATGAACAGTACATCTAACATTGCACATGAGGCTATCCATCACAACAATCCGCACAAACCATAACCAGATATATATATATATATATATATATATAACCGCAGAAGAAAGCAACACAAAAATGTGTGCAACCCCGTCTAAATGAACATATAGCAATTAGACGACGTTCAACAACACATATACACATCACGGATACTGAAGATGCAAAAGTTTTGAGTTTTTAAAACTCCCGAGTTGTCCCAAATCTATGATGACACAAAGTGAAATCTGGGAAAAAACAAACAATACCAAAAATACCAATTTACAAAACCCAAGAAACAGAATGAAAACGAGCTCCATAGGGTACAGTAAACCCGGCGACGTCGGCCAAATCCCCGTTCTCACCGGTCCAAACTTAATTAAATCCTCTCGTTTTCATTGTATGTCTCTATCTAGTGTAGAATAAGCTTCTGCACTTGTTTAAAAAAATTTCAAAGACTAAAAATGTTTCGACAGAAACTAGGTTTTGAAATTCGGAATTCTCGATTTTGAAACTTAAGCATCGTAACACACTAGTTTATGGTGTTTGGGTGGCTCTGTTACCATGTTGGAGGCCGCGGGCAAGACGGAAGCGAAAAACAAAAACTTTTTGCGGGCACCGGACGGTCACACCCGAGGATTCGAACCAAACACCCTAAACTAGAATACTAAAACATGTAAGGTTGAGAAATACAACCTTTTTCGTGTGTCCACCCAATTGTGGAAGACCCCTCCAAGCTCGTAGTCGCTGGGAACGCGCTTGAGCATCGATCACTCTTGCCGAAGACGATCCACCAGAGGGAACGCGAAGGAGGCTCAAACCGACGGTCCAAAGTTGCTAGGTTTGGATGACCGGTGATGTAGGAATACTTCAATATATTTTTCACTCTAGAATCTTGCTTGAAAATGAAAGCAAGAAGGAGAAGGAGAAGATGAAGCATGAGCTAACCATGGAAGAGATGAAGAAAAAATCTCATCAAGTCATCAAGTAGAAAAGAAAATGGCTATAATAATGCCACCATGGTGCAATAGTGCATCCAAATGAAATAATAAAAAGCCAAGCCATGCCTCTTGACCATGCTCATGCCACCTCATTTCCAATTTAATTTTCCAAAGAAGAAAATCAAATATGAGGTGTCCTTCTTCTAGAAGCATTTCCGTATAAATATGGAATACTTGATCTGGTATATGTATCACTACATTTACGCGTATCCATATAAAAATACGGATAGCACAAAAGAGAAAATAAATAGTGAACAATAATACTAAAATATATGTATCAAAATACATATATAAATTATTAAATCAAAACCAGATTTAATAATCCAGCTTAATCCAAAGCCGGTTAGTATTATCAACCGTCCGATTAAAGTCTGTATATCGTTACACGTATTTAATCGGACCTCCTGCACGCATAGTCACATAATTCGTGAATTATTCGGCAGATTCGTGAATAATTCGCGAATTATTGATATACCGATTAAATCTGCGAATTATTCGTCGTCGCCGAACGCGGCGAATTATTCGCGAATAATTCCCGAATTATTCCCGAATTATTCAAAAAACAGCGAATTATTCAAAAAACAGTAAATAATTCACAAAATCAAAATCTAGCGTCGCATATATTAAGTTTTTGCTCGAAATCCTTCCTAAATATTTCCCGAACACTTACCGAATCTTTCCCGAATACCTGCCGATTTTTTCCGAATAGTTCTCTGAATCCGAATTTTCGACCTCGGCGAATTATTGCCGAATCATAAATTTGTGACTATGCCTGCACGCACCACCATATGGCTACTACATCTGTCGCCTGAACATGTAAAACCATCTGTGTGGGACTCTAAAGACTCGACAATACGCTGGTAGTGGGTTTAACCACAAGCACGTCAACGGCACTGTAGGGTTGTATAGCACGACAACAAGGTTTAGCAAGGCATTAAACATGCCATTTGATAAAAATTTGGGATGCTATGTAACCCTAACCAAGATCTTAACTAGAGAATTAGGGTAAACTATACAAGTAAACAACTTTATTTCTAAGAGTTAGGAATTACAACCTTTGTAGTCCGTTCCTTCGCTTCATAAGCTCCGTGTTGAGGTCCCTTCGCTGTGATCATCAAGTACCCGAACTCTAGAGAGGCTCCATGAAGAGAAAGATGCAAGCTTACTTCCAATTTTCAACTACTAAGATGATCTACCTTGAAGAATCTCAAACCCAAGCTCTTGCTTCACTAATCAAGTATTAGCAAAGCAAACACCATAATCTAAGTGGCTAGAATAGATGAGTATGATGAAGTAGGAATTTTGCTTTCTTTTGTTTTCAATTTCTCACTTTATTTCATCACATCACAAAAAGCTGAAAGCTTTTTTCAAGAGGAGGAAGAAGAAGAATTTCATTTGTGATGAATAATGAATTGTTGTGTGAGGTTAGAATTGCAACCATGGGTTAAAGAATGATAAAGTTAACCCTTGTAGAGAATAAACTAGAGGCTAAGGTTTGGGTTGGGTTAATAAATATCAACACAAAATATCTAAGCTAAAGAAAAAAGAAAGCTTCATGAAGATTCATGAAAAAGCTAACCCAAAAGCTAACCCAAATCCAAACCTTGATCCGATGACCCGGCTATATCACATATACCCGGCCGATATCACATATCGCGAGAATCTAATACGGTATCGCATACACGTACTATTCTTGGTCCCGCACATATCACATAGGTGCTCCTACTCCGTTTTGCTTGAGCCAGGAAACCTCTGTGTAGGACTCTAAAGAATCGTCAATACGCCGGTAGTAGGTGATGATCATATCAAAACACCCACAAGCTGCAAACGGTCAGCTAAATGTAATAGCCACCAGTGTATTGAGCAATCAGAAGATCAACAAGCAAGCCTGTACATTCTCCAGCGAATCCAATCAGTAACACTCCTGTACAGTCCGGTCTCTTCGTCTGATATGTCGCATATCCAGTCTAGGGGTGGTAAACGTCAGACCCCAGTAACCGATAAGTCGTGTCGATATGAGGTCCATAACAGTTCGAGAAACTACTGATAACACTTACCAGTAAATCTCAGCAACCCTGGCCAGGGATTTCCAGTTATAGCCAATCGAACACAGCGTAACATCAACTCCCTATACCGGGAGAGACGAAACCTCTCCTATCGCTCATTGCCTCCATGTAATTCGGGACTGTACCCAAAAGCCACCATTTTGCACGCCCTCTTGGACGTGGTATGATGGAAATCAAAGCACAGTGGGAATCAAACAAGACTCTGTGACGATCTCGGATCTACAGACTAACCTGTACCAGAGTCACCAGAGAACTGCCATCTGACGTGAGGTATAATACCATCTGGGAGTTCTCGGGGAGTCCGTCCAGTATACCCAATCTCCACTGAGCACCCGTATACTATCTCTGATGTCAAACATCAATGGATATAGGATCATCCATCGCCCATCTACATGGGTCAAGAAGCATACGCTAGTCTATTCTGGTATATCGATGCCCTGTCTTGATACACCTGCGACTAGGAACATTTGAAGGATGTACTTAGCGACTACACTGTCCCCACTAGTATGATCTGCATCATAGTCCTGGTAGTCAAGTACTCATCCTAAGGGCTTTATCAACATGTAACATAGAGACTATCAGAGTACATGTTAAGATAAAGAGCAACCAGATAGCATACTATCATGTCGAGCAAGAAAGTCCTCCATATATATGTCCAAACATCCACTACAATATATATCGCATGTACAGTAATGGCCTCTAGGGCATACATATCACTAACAATCTCCCACCTGCACTAGGGCTATCTGTTGTAGGATCTCATACCCAACAATCAGCTGTGGTTGAAGTATCTTATACTCAACCATCCCATAAAAGTCTCTACTGGGAAATAGGCCTTTGTGAGTGGATCCGCGCTGTTGTCCTCTATGTCTACTCTCCTTACCTCGATCTCCCTGGAGATCAACCATCTCCATGATCAGGTGATACTGCCTTAGAATATGTCTGGATCACAGATGGGATGGGGTTTCCTTGGCAAAAAGACAAAACTCCATTATCACACAATGGTAGGAACGAAGTTCATTTCATGAACTAGTGTGCATCCAGACTATTTCTTTGGTAGCATCCTTGGTAGTGATTTATCCTGTCTTTATCGTCTAGTATGTCACGGTATCTAGCGTGGAACTCTTCCAACATACCGTCCCTCCACGGAGGGTAAGGACAATGGCTGTGACTGACATTCAGTCGACCTTACCACCCTGGAAGCTTTCCAGTGATTCTCCCCAGGATCGATTGATACCATCTCACTACATCTAGTGAGAATCCTAACATTCAATTAGATCTATCTCATAGATCCAAAACCAGGATTTATGAGGTATCACCTTGATCCTATATAGAGAATCCTTATGATAAGAGGAGATTGACCGAGTGTAGCATATGAAACTCCTTTCCTATCAAGAGTATGCCATCCACGTACAATACGAGGATCACCACCATACTCTCTACTACCTTTTTGTATATACAAGGTTCATCTACCATTTTGATGAAGTAAAAATCTTTGACCACCACATCAAAATAGACGTTCTATCTCCGTGATAGTTGCTTTATCCTATAAAGCAACTTGCACACGTTTCCGCTGCTCCCACTGTCTATGAAGCCCTCTGGCTGTGTACTTATAGATGCTCTCTTCTAAATCACTATTTAGAAAAGCAGTCATGACACCCAACAGCCAGATATCGTAGTTATGGTATGTAGCAATGGCAAGTAGGATCTGGATGGACATAAGCATAGCTTTGAAAGTCTTAACCTTTCCATGTACACCAAGTAATCTTCTCAAGATATACTTGCTTCTGATGGGGATTTAACCTTTCAGATAAAGCAACCAAAGTCCATACATTGTTGGTGTATATGGATTCCATCTCAGATCACTAAGCATCCAGCCATTCTTACAGAGTCCCCACTCTTGATGGCCTGCTCGAAACAAGTTGGGTCATCATCTCATGATGCAATCCTTGCTCCCACTGTCATAGAGAAACCGAAGTATCTCTTAGATGGATGAGGAACCCTACAAGATCGGCGGAAAGGCTTGGGTTTGTTAGAAACTATTGAATCCTTCGGGTTTACCAAATCATCAGTTGCAGTTTGTATAACTGGAATCTTTTCCAGTTCTACCTCATGACCACTAATTTCTTCATAAGAAATTCCCTTTCCAAAAGGTGGCATGCTGAAAAACAAAACACCTTTTGCTCCCCAGTTTGGTAGAAGATATTCCCTTGCGAATGCTTGGGATATCCAACAGACTTCCACAGAACTGACCTTGTCTCGAGTTTGTCCGGATTTTGCTTTGGACAACCCCAAATCTTAACATCCTTAAGAGATGGGCTCTTTCCCTACCATATCACATATGGAGTGGTAGGCACCTGATTTGGTTGGAACCCTATTCAATAGGTATGCAGCTTCTCAAGTGCATAACCCCCAAAAAGAAATAGGTAACTCAGTAGTACTCATCATAGAGCATACTTTATCACATAGGGTGCGATTGCTCCACCCCGATATACCAACGTATTGTGGTGTATACGGAGGAGTAATGCTGAGAGAGAATCTCATTCTCCTTTAGAATAGTCCAGGAATCCCATACTCAAGTATTCTCCTCCCTGATCACATCAAAAGACATAATACTTATACCCGTTTTTGGTTCTCTATTTCTGAAGTACAAAGAACCAGTCCTGGCATGTGTAGACAGGGGACCTCATACATCATCATGTATCAATCCCAAGAGTTCACTAACTCTTTCTCTGTTTCCAACAAACAGAGTTATGGTCATCTTATCTTCATGACATCACTGGCAAGTTTCACAAGATGTAAATTCAAACTAATTTAAATATGCATCTAAATGCAACTTTGCTAGTCGGGTCACATTGATATGACCTAGTCTACAAAACATCAAGAAGGATTCGTTCATTTCTGAACTCTTCCTCTTGTGTGTGTTCTGTACATTAAGAACCGTGGTTTGATTTAGAACGTTTATACTTTTAGATAACGTGTATGAACTGATCAACTCTTGATATAGGAAATGTTCAAAACATTATCCAACAATACAAAATTATATCCTTCTTTATTAAATAAAGATACTGATATGATGTTGTATATCAGGTTCGGTATCTAATAGCATTCGTTCAAAATCAATGTATTTTTTAATACAGGGTGATAACTGCCAACAGACTTGGCTTGGAACAATTGCACTGTTTCCAACTCTTGAAACTTATCACCCGTTCACAGTTCTCTACCTATCTGTAGCCCATGTAACAGATTACATTTGCAGGATCCTGATCCGGTATCTTATACCCAGGACGTAAAGGATACTGAGAAACAGTTCTCGGTAATGAACACACCCGAAGAAGATGCATCAGCATGCACTTTTTTCGTTTGGGCGGCACGGGAATTCTGGTAATCCCCTCTTTCCTGCTCGGTCTTATAACAATTATAAGTTGGAGCGGGACCAACGTCCCCAGCACAGTATAATAAGCGGGTTCGGTCAATGCATCTGTATTTTTATCTTGATTAAGGCGTGACATGGTCGCTACCTGGAGAGAGATAGAAGAAAACACTCAGCGTATGCTCTTGCAAGATTAGATTGGTTATTAATATATCTAATCATGATGTCTCCCACTGTTTTAGTCAAATCTTCCTTCAAACCCTAAAAGGAAAAACTAGCCGGGATTAATTACACCCTACAAGTTCGCCAATCTTTCAGCCAGGCCAGTGCCGGTACTTTGATGGAGGTTTCCCGCGCTTTCGCACGGACCTAATTAAAGTAAACCTCGTTTTCCTAGAGGCTTAACCCCGTTGACACTTTTCTAGACACCTACTTGATCGGCTAATTGTAATGTGTAAAACTCTCGCAGGAGTAACTCTTACTCGCAGCGGGTATCGGGATCCAACTATCTCATAGGAGGTATGCAATCTCATTGCAAATTTCAACACTTGAAATTCCCGATAATGTTTTACCCTTAGTGTCCTATGACCTTGACGTAGGCAAACAAACCATAGTTCGCTACTCAAGTTCTCCCCGTCATTTCCTGATTGAATTAAACCCATCCGCACGACCCTTGACGGAGGTCAACAAGGCCGCACGACTACCCTAAAACAATCGCATCATATGCAGCAGATAAATACTAGTCAGCTATCGCACACTACGCCTTGACGGAGGTCAACAAACGTAGCATGAATACTAAGTAGGATTTATCTGAAATGACGGAGGGCTACGACAGGTTTTTAAGAAAACCTTTTGCGTAATGAACTTGATCTCGTTGTAGAATCGAATGATTTTGAAAAGGAGTGTTTTTTAGGCTTTTACTAGTTTTGCTAAAGAGGTCACTCCCGGCGAAGGGATCTCGGCTCTTTCCTTATCGAATAAGGTGCAGGATATTTCACAAATACCACTATGCAAAGCAAAAACTATAAAAGAAATCAAAAGACAAACCGTGTTTGTAGCATATGCTAGTTTTCACTAAAGAGGTCACTCCCGGTGAAGGGGTCTCGGCTCTTTCCTTATCGAATAAGGTGCTGGATATTCTACAAGGAATACCGCTATGCAAAGCAAAAACTAGAGCTACCAGTTTTTAAACAAGTTTCTACAACATCTTTAGGTTTCTTTTATTTCATTAATCTCATTAATGAAGTCCCATTTTATTATGCTTCACAAGTATCACATTTGAAATGAAATCGGCAATATAACATATATCTCATATATATAATATAAACATTCGTCTCAGGCAGTAATATGATCTCATCACAGAACATTGCAGCAGAAGAAACACATATGAAATATTGGATATTCTACGAATTCCGTGTTTTAAGTTAAGCCAATATAAAACACGGATTTCACGGTCGCGATGAATAGCCAAACCCACATCCCTAGACCCCTACAAGAGCGGCAAGCAACCCTATCAACTCTAGAGTTAGGAGACCCGGTCTTGACTCCTCGAAATGGTCTCCCACTGGACCCTAGAACCCGGTTACTTGTGCTCCCCGCCTTGGGTCTATCCTAATGCGGAAAAGTAAATAATATACAATGGTGACAGCATCCTCAACCCGGAAGTGCCCCAATAAAAGAATATTACATACAATTGAATTTTACATGAATGAAAAAGAAAAACTCTCATCTCACATAAAACCCCCGGCTATTCAAAACACGACGATCCAATATAACATATCCCAACAACACATAACATCACATATCATCAACGTAAGTAAATATGCGTATCCCAGTTGTCGTTGACATATAGCACCGAAACCGGCAATACACCACATATTACACTTACGGTCGCAGAAAAGAAAGTGAAAAACTACAACATTTGGAATTCACAATCACTTTAGACATATTAAATCCGAAATATCACATACTTCGCATTTCATGCCTAACTATATGAATTCCACATATTGTATCACATTCCAGATAAATAGACAATGTTAAACTTTCCGATCGAATAAACAAACACCCAAGATTTCCCAAATAGCTCAACACTTGTGCGGAGTTCAAAAAGTCCCAGAACATGTCACAACCGCTATGAACCAGCCGTAGAAGGGTCAAACCAACGCCTCACATGTGGCAACGCTAAACTACCACAAACCTTATGGTTCAGTGGCGGTTTTAACGGTCACATAATCGAGTTAAGGTTACGTTCTTCTAGAGGGTCCACAAATTCGCTTGCATGATTTTCTGAAAGTTTTAAACTCAGGAAAAATCCAACACTTGAAAGTTTTCCACAGGGGAAAATGTGAGTTATTGATATCCGTTCGAACTTTTTAAGACGTTCTAAATTACCCGGAAAAATTAAACAATGTTAAACATTCCGATCGAATCAACGATTACTAAAGATCTCCAGAAAACTCAACACTTGAGTAATATTAAAAATTCCCAGAAGCATGATGCAATACCTATAGATCACCTGTTGAAGTACGATCCCTCAATCCTCATCTTCTGCCGCGGAACCGCCGCCAATAGCTTAGTTTGGCCGCGGTTCCGTGGTGGCTTGATGGATTCAGGGAGTCGTACTTGTCAGATATCCATAGAATCACCTGCTTAATTTTCTGAGTATTTTTAATATGGAAAAAACCAACTTTTTAGAAAATTTCCAAAGAGGGGGCCAAAAGTGATGTTTCAGGGTTCGATCGGACTTTTAACTTCGTCTAAACAACGCCTAATGCTTTAGCTTGGCTCTGATACTACTGTAGGGTTGTATAGCACGACAACAAGGTTTAGCAAGGCATCACACATGCCATTTGATAAAAATTTGGGGTGCTATGTAACCCTAACCAAGATCTTAACTAGAGAATTAGGGTAAACTATACAAGTAAACAACTTTACTTCTAAGAGTTAGGGATTACAACCTTTGTAGTCCATTCCTTCGCTTCATAAGCTCCATGTTGAGGTCCCTTCACTGCGATCATCAAGTACCCGGACTCTAGAGAGGCTCCATGAAGAGAAAGATGCAAGCTTGCTTCCAATCTTCAACTACTAAAATAATCTACCTTGAAGAATCTCAAACCCAAGCTCTTACTTCACTAATCAAGTATTAGCAAAGCAAACACCCTAATCTAAGTGGCTAGAATAGATGATGATGATGAAATAGGAAATTTTCTCTCTTTTGTTTTCAATTTCTCACTTTATTTCATCACATCACAAAAAGCTAGAAAGCTTTTTTCAAGAGAAAGAAGAAGAAGAATTTCATTTGTGATGAATAATGAATTGTTGTGTGAGGTTAGAATTGCAACCATGGGTTAAAGAATGATAAAGTTAACCCTTGTAGAGAATAAACTAGAGGCTAAGGTTTCGGCTGGGTTAATAAATATCAACACAAAATATCTAAGCTAAAGACAAAAGAAAGCTTCATGAAGCTTCATGAAAAAGCTAACCCAAATCCAAACCCTAACTTGTTTAAACTCCACAAAGCATGTTGCATTTGTAACCCTAACTTGTTACAATATTATATATCACATATACAATATATTTTGTAACAAAAGAAAATAATACAATTAACATATATCTCATATATATCAATGTATTATCCATGTGAGAAAAAGAATCTTTAAGTGAGCTTATATTAGTTAATTTAATGTAATATATCAAATATATAATTATACATTAAATTATCAAATCAACACTTGATCCGATAATCCGTCTATTTCATAAATAACCGACTAATATAATCTGTGTCAGTTCATCGAATCTACACTTGATCTGATGACCCGGCTATATCACATATACTCGGCCGATATCACATATCGCGAGAATCTAATACGGTATCGCATACACGTATTATTCTCGGCCCCGCACATATCACATATGTGCTCCTACTCCGTTTTTCTTGAGCTAGGAAACCTCTGTGTAGGACTCTAAAGAATCGTCAATACGCCGGCAGTAGGTGATGATCATATCAAAACACCCACAAGCTGCAAGCTGTCAGCTAAACGTAACAGCCACCCGTGTATTGAGCAATCAGAAGATCAACAAGCAAGCCTGTACATTCTCCTGCGAATCCAATCAGTAACACTCCCGTACAGTCCGGTCTCTTCGTATGATATGTCGCATATCCAGTCTAGGGGTGGTAAACGTCAGACCCCAGTAACCGATAAGTCGTGTCGATATGAGTTCCATAACAGTTCGAGAAACTACTGATAACACTTACCAGTAAATCTCAGCAACCCTGGCCAGGGATTTTTAGTTATAGCCAATCGAACACAGCACAACATCAACTCCCTATACTGGGAGAGACGAAACCCTTCCTATCGCTCATTGCCTTCGTGTAATTCGGGACTGTACCCAAAAGCCACCGTTTTGCACGCCCTCTTGGACTTGGTATGATGGAAATCAAAGCACAGTGGGAATCACACAAGTCTCTATGACGATCTCGGGTCTACAGACTAACATGTACCAGTGTCACCAGTGAACTGCCATCTGACATGAGGTATAATACTATCTGGGAGTTCTCGGCGAGTCCGTCCAGTGTACCCAGTCTCCACAGAGCACCCGTATACTATCTCTGATGTCAAACATCAATGGATATGGGATCATCCATCGTCCATCTACATGGGTCAAGAAGCAAACGCTAGTCTACTCTGGTATATCGATGCCCTGTCTCGATACACCTGCGACTTGGAACATTTGAAGGATGTACTTAGCGACTACATTGTCCCCACTAGTATGATATGCATCGTAGTCTTGGTAGTCAAGTATTCATCCTAAGGGCTTTATCAACATGTAACATAGAGACTATCAGAGTACATGTTAAGATAAAGATCAACCAGATAGAATACTATCATGTCGAGCAAGAAAGTCCTCCATATATATATGTCCAAGCATCCACTACAATATACATCGCATGTACAGTAATGGCCTCTAAGGCATACATATCACTAACAGGAACTACCTGTACGTAATGGCTACCCAGGTACATGTCGAAAAGGGGGTCGACAATCAAGTGCATCCTTACCCTACTGAGCCTGAATGTGACAATCTCCATACATTCCGGTCTCTTCGTCAAAGAGTATCGCATATCGGGTCTAAAGGATGGATAGCGTCAGACCCCTACTAACCCGATAAGTCGTGTCTGGGTCCAGCTCATCACCAACTGAGATACTACTGATCAACTATCAGTAAATCTTTCCCACTGTGGCCACGGATTTCTGGTGATAGCTAACTGAACACAACACGACATTGACTCCTAATACCAGGAAAGATGAATCCGTGACAGTCGACCACTGCCTCCATGTGACTCGGGACTGTACCCAACTAAAACCTGTTTGCACGACTCTTTTGAGCCATGGTAGGGTAGTAATAAAAGTACAGTGGGAACTCATACAAGATAAATTACGACTTCAGGTCAAAGGACTAACCCATACTCATGCTACCTGAGAACTTCCATCTGACGATAGGTATAATACCATCTAGAAATTCTTGGCAAGTCCGCCCAGTGTACTCACCTCCAGTGAGAACCTGTATACTATCTTAGGTGACATAACACCAATCACTTGTGAGACCGGCCACTGCCCCACGTCGGGGTCTCGAAGCGTATATACTAGACTACTCTATAATATCAATGCCCAGTCTCGATACTCCTACGACTATGGACATTTAAGGATGTGTTTATAAACCACCCGGCTTTCACGTATATGATCGCCATCATAATGCTGGTAGTCAAATAAGAATCCTATGGGCTCTATCAACATGTAATAGTGATCTGCAATACCACATAATGCATGTACATGATAATAAAGATATACCAGATAGCATACTATCATTTTGAGTAAGATTGTCCTACCCGTATAGGTCCTCCCTCAATCATCACAATCCGGATCTAATCATAAACCTAAATAGCAACAAGAGAAGTTCTATCTACTATGATAAAAATTATACCTAAAGAAAAAAGTCCTTCGGGTCTTCGCTCCTCTCCTTTGGCTCCTCAAAAGATGTACGGATCTCGCTTGAACTTCGGCCTCCTCGCGTCAAAGATGATCCATCTGTGAGTGCCTACTTTGAGCTCCTACCTCATAATCAAGGTAACTAGGGTACTTAGATTGCTTCTAAGTAGCCTAAATGAAGTAGAGTGAGATGATGGATTAATATGTCTTACTAAACCTAGGTTTCTCAACTCATGAGACAATTAGGGTTAGATCTTAGAAGAAGAGAGTAAGGAAAAGATGAGAGTGTTCAAGTGAGAATAGAATATCATCAAGTGAAGAATGGCTAAGTGTTGTGTATTAATAATGCAAACTAATAATGCCACACCAAAATATCAATATACCACAAAAATATCAAGATGCCACCTTGCATTAAAAATTAACAACAAAAGAAAATATCAAGCATACTCAAATAGTAAAGAATGAGTCATGCCATGAGTCACCAAGTATCCATGCTTCATTTAATACAAATGAACACCTCATTTCTCCACCTCATTAACCATTAACATAAATAGTTAAACATTATAATGATGTATCTTTTTCTAGAAGCATCCTGCACAATTATAAGAATCCCCTTCACTGTATATACATACCCATACCCGTATTCCAAAAAATACGAATACAAAGAGACAAAATAAATCCAAGAATATAATACTAAGATCCGGATTAAACCAAAGCTCACTAGTATTATCCGCCCGAACATCATACGTGCATAAGTACACGTATGTGATCGAACCCTGCCTTAAAACCATACGGCTTCTACATCGTTTCGCCCGATGCAGGGAAACCCTTTGTGTGGGACTCTAAATACTCGACAGTACGCTGGCATTGGATTTAACCACAAGCACGTCAACGGAACTAGTTGTACATAACGGCTACCCTGGTACCTGTCGAAAAGGAAGGTCGACGAGCAAACTCGTCCGAACTCCTCTGAGCCTATCCGTGACAATCTCCGTACAGTCCGGTCTTTTCGTCTAAGAGTATCACATTCTGGGTCTAGGGGGTGGTAAACGTCAGACCCTAATAACCCGATAATTCGTGCTGGTGTGGCTCAGAACCAATCCGGAAAACTACTGATCAACCTATCAGTAAATCCCAACTGCCTTGGCCATGGTCTTATGGTCCTGACCAATCGAAAACACTGCGATATCGACTCCCAATACCGGGAGAGTTGAATCCCCAACAATCGCTCACTGCCTCCATGTGGCTCGGGACTGTACCTAACCAAAACCTGTTTGCACGACTCGGTAGAGCCGTGGTAGGGTAGTGATCAAAACACAGTGGGAACTCACATGAGACAAATGACAATCTCAGGTCCGAAGACTAACCTGTACACATGTCACCTGAGAAATTCCATCTGACGATAGGTATAGTACTATCTGGAAGTTCTCGGCGAGCCCGTCCAGTGTACTCACACCCCGTGAACACTTGTATACGATCTTAGGTGCATCGGACCAATGGCTGCAGGACCAACTATTGCCCCTCGTCGGGGCTAAAAACGTATACACTAGTATACTCTGGAGTATCAATTCCCAGTCTCGATACTCATGCGACTGGGGACCATTTAAGGATGAACTTATGGACTACCCTGCTCCCACAAGTATGATCACCATCATAACGCAGGCAGTCAAGCAAGATCCTACGGGCTTTATCAACATGTAACCGCAATATGTAATAACATGTATAACATATGCCATGTTAAGATAAAGTCAAACCATAATAGTATACTACTGTATGAAATCTTTATCAATATGTGCAACGTGGATAAAGCATCAATAAAAACAAATACACATATCTTGATAAAGACAACTGAAATAATATACTATATAATTAAGAAAGAATGTCATGTACATACATATCCCCAGCATTCATATGTATACATATACAATAATGGCCTCTAGGGCATACATATCCAACAATCTCCCACTTGCGCTAAAGGCCAGAAATTGGCGTAGCAAATACCCAACGTCTGCACTAAGGCGAGCTGCTGGCGTACCGCATACCTAACATCTCAAAAAGTCGCTCGAACTACGTTTGAGGGAGGGCCTTTATAAATGGATCTGTCGTGTTCTCTTTTGTATCCACTCTCCGGACCTCGATCTCCTTGCGATCTATGATCTCCCTGATCAGGTGATACCGCCTTAAGATGTTTCTGGATTTCTGATGGGACCGTGGTTCCTTCGCTAAAGCTATAGCCCCATTGTTATCGCAATACAAAGGTACTGGATCAACAATGGACGGAACTACCTGAAGTTCAGCAATGAACTTCTTCATCCAGACCGCTTCTTTTGCGACATCGCTTGCAGCAATGTATTCAGACTCCATCGTCGAGTCTGCGATGGTGTCATGTTTAGAACTTCTCCAACACACCACCCCTCCGTTGAGGGTAAACACAAAACCCGAGACAGACTTGCTGTCATCCTTGTCACTCTGAAAGCTATAATCGGTAAAGGACTCGACCCTGAGGTCTGCATTACCGTACACTAAGAACACCTCCTTAGTCTTTCTCAGGTACTTGAGAATGTTCTTCACAACCGTCCAATGATCCTCATCTGGGTTTGACTGATACCGGTTCACCACGCTAAGTGCGTAAGCTACATCTGGTCTGGTACACAGCATTGCATACATTATAGATCATACTGCCGAAGCGTAGGGTATAGTGCTCACGCGATTCCTCTCCTCATCAGTCTTGATAGACATCTCTTTGGAAAGGGTGATTCCGTACAATGCGGGTATGTTACCGCGCTTGGAATCTTCCATCCTAAATCCCTTTAGTATGGTCTCTATGTACCTAGACTGCAAAAGTCCCAATAATCTCTTGGATAGCTCTATAGATCTTGATCCCCAGAATGTACGAGGCATCATCTAGGTCCTTCATGGAGAACCTTTGTGACAAGAATAGCTTGACCGATTGTAGTATAGGAATATCGTTTCCTATCAAAAGAGTATCGTCCACGTACAAGACTAGGAATACGACAGTTCGTCGTACAATCTTTTTACAAATACATGGCTCATCTTCGTTCTTGATGAAGTCAATGTCCTTGACTTTTTAATCAAAATAGATGTTCCATCTTCGCGATGCCTGCTTTAATCCATAAATGGATTTAAGCAACTTGCATACCTTCCCGCTACTCCCACTGTCTACAAAACCTTCTGGCTGATCCATATAAACACACTATTCCAAACTTCCATCCAGAAAGGCCGTTTTTACGTCCATCTGCCAGATTTCATAGTCATAAAAGGCAGCAATAGCAAGTAGGATCTGAATGGATTTGAGCATAGCCACTGGAGAAAAGGTTTCGTCATAGTCCACTCCTGGACTTTGACGAAAACTTTTTGCAACGAGTCTAGCCTTATAGGTTTCCACCTGCCCATCTACACAAAATTTCTTTTTGTAGATCCATTTGCATCCAACGTGTTTTACCCCAAGTGGAGCAATATCCAAGGTCCATACTTTATTGGTGTATACGGACTCCATCTCGGATCGCATAACATCCAGCCGCTTATCAGAGTCCCTACTGATAATGGCCTGCCTGAAACTAGTAGGGTCATCTTCTTCCAAGGTGCAATCCTCTCGATCCCCGTCTATAAGAAAACCTTAGTATCTCTCGGGCGGATGAGAAATCCTACCAGATCTGCGCAGTGGCTAAGGTTCGTCTGGGACTACTGAATCTGGCGGTTCTACCAAATCTTCAGTTACATTTTATGGTTCGGAAATTTCTTCCAATTCTACCGTACTCCCACTAGTTTCTTTTGCAAGAAACTCCCTTTCTAAAAAGGTGGCATGGCGAGGTATAAACACCTTCTGTTACTCAGTATGGTAGAACGGATATATTAGTGAATCCTTAGAATATCCCATAAATTTACATTGAACTGATCGTGCCTGAAGTTTTTCCAGTTTCTGTGTTTTCACATAGGTCGGACAACCCCATATCTTAATAAATTTAAGACATGGTTTCTTACTACTCCATATTTCATATGGAGTTTTAGGCACGGATATGGATGGAACTTGATTCAAAAGATATGCCGTTGTTTGAAGCACATGTCCCCAAAATAAAAGAGGCAACTCAGCACTACACATCATGGAGTGAACCATATCCAATAGGATATGATTCCTCCGCTCCAATACACCATTATTCTGTGGTGCATACGGAGGAGTAAGCTGTGAGAGAATTCCATTCTCTTTTAGGTAATCTAGGAATTTCGTGCTCAAATACTCTCCTCCTCTATCGGACTGGAGGATCTTGATATTTTTGCCAGTCTAGTTCTCTAGTTTCTTTCTGAATTTTTTGAATTTCTCAAAAGCTTCAGATTTGTGTTTCATGAGATACACATATCCGAACCTAGAGAGTTCGTCGGTGAATGTGAAGAAGTACGAGAACCTGCCCCTTGCATGTATAGATATCGGACCACACACATCACTGTGTATGTGTCCTAAGAGCTCTGCTGCTCTTTCTCCGTATGTCGTGAACTGACAAGTTTCATAATATGAAAATTCGAACATATTCAAAAATCCTTCTTTATGCAACTAACTTAGTCTTTCTCTCCGATATGACCAAGTCTACAATACCATAAGTAGGATTCGTTCATTTCTGAACTCTTCCTCTTGTGTGTGTCTTGTACATTGAAAACCGTGTTTTAATTTAGAACATAGATACCATTATATAGTGTACCTTCTGCAACCAATACCTGAATAAGTTAAATGTTCATGATATTTCTATCAAGAACAAACTTATATCCATCTTTATCAAGTAAAGAAACTGATATGATATTGCAAACTATGGAAGGTACATAATAGCAATTGTTCAAATCATAGTATTGCCATTTGGCAATACAAGGTGATATTCACCGACGGCTGCATCATCAACTTGTGCTCCGTTCGTTGCTCTGAAGGACATATCACCAGGTCCAACCATCCTACTTTTCTCAGTCCTTGTAACAAATTACAGATATGAGATCCTGATCCGGTATCTAGCACCCAGGAGGTAGGACTGACTGAAAAACAGTTCTTAATAACAAGAACACCTGAAAAAGACACAATAATGTGCTTCTTCTTCATTGGGGTTATCAAGGAATTCATTCAATCCTCTTTCCCTTGCTCATACGTATTACTTCTGTCATAGTTTAGAGCCGAACCGACGTTCCCTAACCCCGAATAAGAATTCGAATCGGTCAAGCGATACATTTTTATTATCTTGATTAGGGAGTGAAATGGTTGCTACCTGGAAAGAGAGAGAAAAAACACTTAGCGTGCGCTCTTGAAAGATTAGATTGGTTATTAGTTTATCTAACCAGGATGGCTCCCACTGTTTCCTCGAATTCTCCATCAAACCTTAAAAGGAGAATTAGTCGGGATTAATCGCACGTTATGATACTTTCTTAACCTTTCGGCCAGGCAAGTGTTGATACTTCGAAGGAGGTTTTCCAACACTTTCGCGAAGTTCCTTAATTATGTAACCTCTTTTCCCTGGAGGTGTAGCCCCGCTAACACCATTCTAGACACCTAATTAGTTTATAGTATTGATTGTTTAGTGAAATAATATCCCGAGAGTAATCCTACTCATCAGTGGGATCGGGATTCAACTATCATTGTGTGATGACCTAGATGGAATCCACTCTAGTAACCACACTCCAGAAGGTATGCTAAATCTACAAGTTTCCTATATATTTGAAACTCCCGATATGTTTTTTGCCTCTAGGACCCAAGTGACCTTGACGAATAATTAACAAATCAAAAGGTCCTAGTCAAGTTCAACCCATCGTTATCTAAGATTGCATTAGACCCATTTTCATGATCCTTGACGAATAATTAACAAAATCACACGACTGTCCTAACCAATCGCATCTATCTATGCAACAAAGAATCATTACTCAGCTACCGTTCACTGTGCCTTGACGAATAATCAACAAACACAGCATGAATAATAAGTACTAATTTTCTTAAACGATGGAGGGCTACGGCTGGATTTTTGGCGAAAAACCCTTTAACGTATTGAACTTGATATCGTTGAAGGAACCTGATAGCTTTGAAAATGAGTGGTTTAGGCTCCGCTTTTGAAAACTATTGGTTTTGAAGAAAACCGAGTAATCTATAGCATAAACTTGTGTTTAAAAGGTCATTCCCTACGAAGGGATCTCGGCTCTTGACTCCTGGAATGAGGTGCTGGATATTCACGACCGAATACCACTATGCAAACAAAAAGAATATTACTACAGTTTTTCGACATTTGTCCCAACAACATATTTTTAGGTTTCTTTTCTTGTATTAATCAAAATTAATGCGGTCCCATCAATTAATCCTATCACACCAGAAAAGAACGAAAATACAATTTATGTATATGCCATCCGCATTCGCCACTGGGCCCCGTCATCACCCATTAGGTTACTTCACTAACGGCAGAGCGGGGGTTGAACTAGCGCAGGTGCAAAACATATACAACATCTACTAGTATATATATAAATATATATAACATTCGTCCTAAGCATGATAATAAGCAACATCACAGAATCTCAGCAGGCAACACAGAATGGTAGATAATCTTGGAGTCCCGGGTTTCATTTAAGCCGCAAATAAAACCCGACGTTCCCAGTCATGTGGATAGCCTGTGCAATGAAAACCTGGACCCCTACGAGCGCGGCAAGTTACCCGCCAATCCCAGAAGTGAGGCAACCCCAATCAACAAAGTGAATGGGCCACCCAGCACTTCACGGAATCCGATAACTTAGGCGCCCCTCATTGGGTCAAACTATAACCTCTACGAGTGCGGCGAATAGCCCACCAATTCTACAGTGAAGCCCCCTCCGTCTCAACGCCATGAGATGCGGGCTTGTTTCCATCTAGAACCCGTCTATTCGTGCACTCCACCGCGGGGTAAACCTAGTACAGAAAATGAAAATAATATGTACAATAGTGCATTGACCTCAACCCGGTCATGCCCTAATCAAATAATATACAACATGGCAGTGACGACAGTCCACATGTCGGACACTCACCCCGCAATAATAAATGTACAAATGAAACTTAACTGTACTATTATCATTGCACCGCAAGCTATCCACCACGAGAATCCAACCAACAACCTTAGCACAATCACAGAACATCAATGTGAATGTCATGTTCGCAAACACGTCTAAAAGAACATATAGCAGTTAGACGGGTTATACCGCTCAAATGACATTCACGGTCGCAGATAGTAATGTATGTACTAAAAACTATTAAATAGTGTTATAAATAACGACTTCGAAATACTCCGAATTGCCCCCAAAAACAAAGATAACAAAATATCCAATCTGTGCAAAATCAAACATATCCTGAAACCCTAAATCCAAGTGATATAGAGCACCAAACAAAAACGAGAAATTTTACTCGTAGAAAAACCGGCGAGGCCGGTCTAAAATGAAATCTCGCCGGCCATTTTGTAAAATTATTGCCTCGTTTTTCTCTGGTGTTCTAATTGTAGTATAAAGAGTACTCTACAGTTGTTTAAAAATATTTTAGAGACTCTAAAAAATTTGACAGAAACTTGCAGTTCGGTTTCGATGTTTCATAGTTATTTTGGTTTCATTACTTTAACATCGTTTAAATCTTCTAGTATAGGTTTTATTGGCTGGCTTTGATACCATGAAAGGTTATGCGAACGTCCTGGCCATCATCCATGGCCGTTTGCGAAACAAAAATTTTTACAACGATTTAAACTTGGCGCTAAAATGACTCTAAACCGGATCTAACCATAAACCTAACTAGCAACAAGAGAAGCTCTATCAACTATGATAGAAATTATACCTAAAGAAACAAAGCCCTTCAGGTCTTCGCTTCTCTCCTTTAGCTCCTCAAAACATGTACGGATCGCGGTTGAACTTCGGCCTCCTCGTGTCAAAGATGATCCACCCGAGAGTGCCTACTTTGAGCTCCTACCTCCTAATCAAGGTAACTGGGGTACTTAGATTGCTAATCTAAGTAGCATAGATGAAGTAGAGTGAGATGATGGATTAATATGTCTCATAACCGTAGGTTTCTCAACTCATGAGACAATTAGGGTTAGAGCTTAGAAGAAGAGAGCAAGGAGAAGAAGAGAGTGTTAAAGTGAGAATAGAATATCATCAAGTGAAGAATAGCTAAGTGTTGTGTATTAATAATGCAAACTAATAATGCCACACCAAAATATCTAGATACCACAAAAATATCTAGATGCCACCATGCATTAAATATTCACAACAAAAGAAAATATCAAGCATACTCAAATAATAAAGAATGAGTCATGCCATGAGTCACCAAGTATCCATGCTTCATTTAATACAAATGAACACCTCATTTCTTCACCTCATTAACCATTAACATAAATGGTTAAACATAATAATGAGGTGTCTTCTTCTAGAAGCATTCTCAGCAGGTCATAGGATGTGGAAACTTCCAAGTGACCAGATGCTTCATATCTAAGATGGACTCCACATACTTCAGCAAATTATGGATTTTGGATTTTGCTAGGTGCTCCTGAACGGGGTAAATCCCATTAGGAGAAGGCAGATCTTTCGAGATCTGTGCAGGTGGAAAGGTGCTAACCTAATAAGGCTAGACTTGTTGTAAAGAATTTTCATCAAATACCCGTTGTGGATTGTGATATGACTTTTACTTCAGTGTCTATGCTGAAGTCCGTATGGATATGTTTTGGCACTAATATAGTTCATGGTTATGATATCCGGCAGGTGGGTGACTATAACGTCTTTCCAAATGGGATTTTGGAAGTGCACGTGTATATGACTCTGCCAGAGGGTTATCATAGTCAGTAGGAGCAGCGGAAGGTGTGAAAGATGCTTATGTCTATTCATAGACTAAACTAAGGATAGCAGAAACGGATCATCTGTTATTGATGTTACAGTCAAGGTGATTGACTTCATCAAAACAAAAGATGAACCTAGTAAGAAGGATATAGGGAGTACTGTCTATGATTTGGATGACTTACTCCGGATAGAAAGTGATGTTTCTATATTACAATCAGTCAGATTTTGGTTGTCACACAGTGTTTTCTCCACGTTGGATATGGATATTATATCAGGAGTTCTGATGACTAGATCTATGGTTTTAGATCTAGATTTGGGAAGTTCCTCAATCAGGTACTTAGACAGCATTCTCAAAGTATTTTAGAATGGACGACTCCTAGCGTGGTGGTATACCCGCAGGTGATGGAGTCACCCTCTCTGAAAGGGATGTCTTTTAGACTGATGAAGAGAGGGACTAGCATGAATGACATATCATTTGCTTATGCAATTGAGTCAATCATGCAAAGTCTTGTACAACACCAGATATTGCTCTTGCTCTAGTTGCAACAAACAGATATTTATCCAATTCTAGAGAAACAAATGGAAGCAGTAAAGAACATAAAAGGATGCTCTTGGTATTTGGTAACGGCAACCTCCTCCAGGAGGCGGTTATCGGTTATGGCTTCCAAGGTGACATAGTTGACAGAGAAGCTGTCAGAGTTATGAGTTTATCCTCTTCTGAGGATCAGTATATTGGATAGCGTTCTAATAAGGATACTGAGGTAATTATGGTTTAGGATGCTGGTTATAACTCAACAGAGGATACAACCCAAGGAGTTTGTTGGATAAGAGTTGTTCATTGATGAACTTGGTTCCATCAGGTATCCAGAAAAATTCTTGTGGCGGGATATCGCTTAATTTAGAAGATTGTTGATCTCTGCAAAGTTGAGATATAGAGAGAAGAAGTTGAAACATTATAGCGGATCCATTCACTGTGGCTATTTCTCGAACACTGATGTTCTTAAAACGAGATTTAATAAACTGATTAGTAGAGAAGTTGCGTATTAGGTAGCACACGAGCTGTGGATACGCGATACCGCAATAATTAGCCTTAAGTGCAAGTGGGAGATTATTGGATATAGTGCCCTCAATTCAATTATTGTAATCGCAAGCACGGGATTGTGATGATCAACGGAGGACCTATACGGGTAGAACAATCTTACTCGAAATGATAGTATACTATCTGGTTTGTCTTTATCAACATGCACATGCATTATGTGGTATTGCATATCACTATTACAAGTTGATAGAGCCCATAGGATTCTTGCTTGAGTACCAGCATTATGATGGTGATCATATACGTGAGAGCTGGGTGGTCTATAAGCACATCCTTAAATGTCCCTAGTCATGGGAGTATCGAGACTGGACATCGATATTCCAGAGTAGACTAGTGTATACGCTTCGATACCCCGACGAGGGGCAGTGGCCGGTCTCATAAGCTATTGGTGTTATGTAACCTAAGATAGTATACAGGTGCTCACTGGAAGTGAGTACACTGGACGGACTAGCCGAGAACTTCTAGATGGCATTATACCTATCGTCAGATGGAAGTTCTCAGGTGGCATGAGTACAGGTTAGTCCTTTGACCTGAAGTTGTCATTTGTCTCGTGTGAGTTCCTACTGTACTTTGATTACTACCCTACCATGGCTCAATGAAGTCGTGCAAACTGGTTTTAGTTGGGTACAGTCCCGAGCCATATAGAAGCAGTGGTCGACTGTTAGGGATTCGTCACTCCTGGTATTAGAAGTCAATGTCGCGCTGTGTTCAGTTAGCTATCACCAGAAATCCGTGGCCATGGTAGCGGTGATTTACTGATAGTTGATCGGTAGTATCTCAATTGGTGATGAGCTAGACTCAGACACGACTTATCGAGTTAGTAGGGGTCTGACGTTATCCACCCCTACATACGATATGCGATACTCTTTCACGAAGAGACCGGACTATACGGAGATTGTTACATTCAGGCTCGTTAGGGTAAGGACGCACTTGATTGTCGACCCCCTTTCGACAAGTACCTGGGTAGCCATTACGTACAGCTAGTGCCGCTGACGTGCTTGTGGTTAAACCCACTGCCGGCGTATTGTCGAGTCTTTAGAGTCCCACACAGAGGGTTTTTCCGGGTCAGGCGATAGATGTAGAAGCCATACATTGGTACATGCAGGGGGTTCGATTAAATACGTGTACGTGGTATACGGACTTTAATCGGACGGTTGATAATACTAGCCGGCTTAGGATTAAACCAGATTATTAAATCAGGTTTTGATTTAATAATTTATATATGTATTTTGATACATATATTTTAGTATTAATTTTTGCTATTCATTTTCTCTCTTTGGTGCTATCCGTATTTTTATATGGATACGTGTATATGTAGCGATAAATATACTAGGTGAAATATTCCGTATTTATATGAGAATGCTTCTAGAAGAAGGTCACCTCATATTTGATTTTCTTTTATGGAAAATTAAATTGGAAATGAGGTGGCATGGCATGGTCAAGAGGCATGGCTTGGCATTTTTAAATGATTTTTCTTTTGGATGCACTATTGCATCATGGTTGATTTTTAGTAGCCATTCTCTTTTCCACTTGTGGACTTGAGATTTTTCATCATCTCCTCCACCATGGCTCATGCTCCTCTAGCTCCTCTCCTTCTTTTTCTTGCTTTCATTTTCAATCAAGATTCTATAGAGAAAAATAAAGTGAAGTATTCCTACATCACCGGCCATCCAAACCTAGCAACTTTGGACCGTCGGTTTGAGCCTCCTCCAGGTTCCCTCAGGTGGATAGTCTTCGGCAAGGGTGATCGATGCTCAAGCGTATTCCCGGCGGCTACGAGCTTAGAGGGGTCTTCCATAATTGGGTGGACACACGACAAATGTAGTATTTCTCAACCTAGCATGTTTTAGCTTACTACTTTAGGGTGTTTGGTTTGTATCCTGGGTTCGGGCATCCGGTGCCCGCAAAAAGTTTTTGTTTTCGCTCCCGCCTCGCCCGTGGCCTCCGCGGTGTGGGCGCCGGATCCCAACAAAAACCACGATTCATCATTATTGTTTATTACTAAACATTTTATATCTTTATTATTGAACTCTTGTGTGTAAATTATATAGATATTATTATACCGGTTAGGATTACTATATTGTTGTAGATAATTTTGCGCACATATTTTTCAAATACTACATTATATCCCCTATCACAAAATTTACTCACACTAAATAGATATATTTCAGACTATCTACATACAACACATCATTTATAATAGTAGTATTGGAATCATTAATAAATGAAATGGTATCTTTAACGATTATGTTAGAATTTTTGTTATCACCAAATGTAACGGTACCACTATCTTCTCTTTGATAGAGGTTGGAAGAAATTGATATTTCCAGTCATATGTCTCGAGCAACCGCTATCAAGGATCCAATTCTCACTACATGATTTGGGGTTCTGCAAAACAAGAAGAAGTAGGTGTGACCTTAAGAATCCATTTCATTCTCGGTCCACTGGGGTTAGGAGTAAAGTGCTATTTATAAGAAGAATTAATTTAATACTACAGTATCTAGAAATATGTCATAAAGTACAACAATAATTACATGTAACATTTGCATATTTATTACTATATTTATATGTGTTTGAACTCTTAACAAATTTATTAGGTTTTTCATATTTTGAATCGTCATAAAAGCCTACACCTTGACGTTTATAATGAATTATGAAAGTTCCTAGCATAACGTCAAGATTTTCCTTAGTTTTGGTAAACTTAACAAGTATATTCTCCTTAATTTCTAATTTTCTTTTTAAATCAATAATTTCATTCTTTAATGTTCCAATAGAATTAAGAGTATTCAAATGTGATTTTTCTTTTAGGACTAATTTTTCTTTTAAATAATTATTTTCTAAAATTAATTTTTCACATTCAACTTTAATTGGATTATTAGTTTTGTTATTACTATCTTTTAGTTGTTTATGTTTTGAACGAATCTTAACATAATTAGATTTTAAGTAAAAGCATAAATTAACTAAGTTTTCTTTAGATAAACTTTCAATATCAAGGATTTCATCACTAATCTCATCATCATTTATCGCCATGAAGCATATGTTCGTGACTTTTTCATTTTCTGACTCACTTGAGTAAGATTCATCCAAAATGGCTTGAAAAGCACGTCTTTTCTAACCCTTTTCCATTTGAATTTATCCTTTTACCCTTTTAGGTTTGAACAATCTGCCTTTACGTAACCTTTTTTGTTACATTCAAAGCATCACACAACCTTATTTGAACTCAACCGTTTCTTTAAAAAGTTGCCTCTATTCTTAAGAAACCTTTTAAAGTGCCTTGCGATGTTAGCCATTTCTTCATCGTCGCTTGATGGATGAGATTCTTTGACCTTGTTAGTTGATACCTTAATAGCGATATTCTTGCATTGGTTATCTTCTTTAATTTTGATGTCCCCAAGTTGCATCTAATAGGTTTTTAATTTACCAATGAGAGTATCAACACCCATGGTGCTCATGTCGTTTGCTTCTTTTATCATGGTAATCTTAGGCTGTCAAGTTAGAGTAAGTGATCGAAGAATTTTATAATTTTTTCTTTCTCTACAAATTTATTTCCTAAGTTAAATAATTCAGTTACTATATTATTAAACCTAGAGTCCATGGAATCGATAGTCTCTTTTTCTTTCATAGAAAACATTTCATATTCATTCATTAGACGATTTATCTTACTTTCTTTTACTTAATTAGTCTCTTCATGTGCAGTCTTAACTGTATTCTATATATCATGTGTCGTTTGGAATATGGAAATTCTATTGAATTTTTCTGGAACAAGTGAGAAATGAGGGGCGTTCATGGATTTTACATTAAAGTCAAAGAACGCTTATCAGCTTCGGAATAAGGTTTTGTAGTAAGAATAACATAGGGTGTGTCTCAAATATCAGGTATTTCTAAGTCTATGAATTGTAAAAATATTCTCATTTTGGTTTTCCAAAATTAAAAGTTTGTGCAGTTAAAAAGTGGAGGTCGTGTGGTGGATTGACCCTCTAATTGATTTGTCATTATAAGATCTAAAAAATTAAGATGTTAATCTTTAAAATATGAGCAACTAGCTCTAATATCAATTGAAAATACCTTAGAGGGGTTGAATAAGGTAACTACGTATGGTATGGCAAATTTAAAAACTTAATTACTATATTGTGTTTTGATTAATAAGTTTCTGCGGAATAATCTAAAAAAATTAAATAATGAAGCTTATTGCAATAATTAAAACAACACAGAAAATAAAGTTAGAGTCCAGAGCAATGCAAACACAGGAGAATTGTTGACTAGGGTTTACCACTCCCGGTGGCTAGTCCCTTCCTGAGACACCCTCTCAGGATTTTCCACTATTTTCAAATATATGAAGAACACAAATCTCTCTTCACAAGGATCACCCACTTGAACTTGTGATTCTATAGGAAAACACTTTTTCTTCTCTAATCTGGATTCTCTAGTAAAACCCCATTTCCTCTCTAATCCGCAATTCTCTAGAAAAAACACTTTTTCATTCCGAAACCACAATTCAAGAAATGAGAGACACCTTCTCTCGTAGGGAAGAATATCAAACCTTATTCAAGGATTTACAATCGTTTACAAATGACCAAATACTCACTCATAATCATATGATCTTACAAGATTAATACCAGTATGACATGAGAATTATTTTGAGAGATATTTCATGTTTTGGTTCTGGAGGAAATGAAAAGATTAAGACAAGTTAAGACACGAGAAGAACAAGAAGATTTCTCAAAAGAATATTGTAACGGCCCTAAATTTCGTGTACATCGCTTTTTTTAATTAATAAAGGGTGTCATTTTCTGTTCATTTACAGAATTATAAGTAATTCTTGATAAATAATGTAAAAGAACAGCTTGCAGTCCATTGTTTAAGTCTCTACACTGTTGTCCTATAGTCCGTGTGTTCGAATCCTTGCAGCACAATCATTTTATTTTATTCTCTTTTTGTGTCATTTTGGAGCCCCGGAGATTTCACGAGCGATGTATAGAGTTCTAAAACTTTATAAAAGAAATAAAAAATATTTTTGAGCCTTTAATCTTGACCCGAGACCAGGGATCAAAGCTCGAACCCAAGTCTTAAGGCCAAACAACCCCCCAGGCGACTGGGAGCCCAGTTTGAGCGGCCAGACCAAGGAAATCCGTGCTCCGCCCGTGTTCATGTGTTCCTTGAGTTGGCTTCTGTTCGTTTTAGTGCCCCAAATAGCCCCATTACACAAAGAACTCATATCTCTTCATTTTCCCCATTAAAATTATCTTAAATTCCTTTTAAACCCATCTTTTAATTTGCCTTTTCCCTATAAATCCTTGGCTGTCCAAAAAGAATCCTCTCAAATTTCCTCTCTAAATAGTTCTCTTAAGTCCTAGTGAATCCACCTCCCGTAGACGTCAAGGATTTCGCTCAATTCCTACAAGAAACTTTCGGTGAATCGATTGTTAGATCAATTCACACCGCAAGTAAGTCCCTTCATTCTCTTTACTTTTCCCTCTTGTTGTATCTCCTCTTACCTTGTCATGACGCCACATATATTTTCGTAATGAACTACACCGGTTTTCCCTAGTTAAAACATAGTGGAGTTTAGTTTTATTATTTTAATTCCATATTTTATGTGCTAGTCATGATCCTTGACCATGATCCCAAATGAAATGTCTCATCTTAGCGGTTCATGAACTCTCAATATACATATTGCATGACACTTCATGGAAACCGACTAAATGTATGAAAAGAATTTTCTAATTTTCATAAGTCCTATATTTATTGTTATGATAATGGTATTATATGTTTCATTACATGATTCATATTGCTTATTTGGCAAACAACCCCAACTTTTTACATCCGAACTGTTATGATAATTTTGAACACTAAAAGAATTATATAAATTATCATTTTCCTTTGCATATTCTACCTCTACAACACTCTTTAGGGGAACCCAGTTGTGGATGGTGCTGGTTAAAGCACATCTTGCGTCTAGTAGAGTAAGACACAGAGCTTCTCACAGAGCGCGGTCTTGAATGTGAAAGTGGATCTAAAAATAAAATAATCTCTATAATATTAAAATAAAAAAAGGAGGAATTAAATTAATTGGGTTTATAACATTATTTATCATTTACATACAGTTAAAAGAAAACGAATTTCCAAATTAGATTTTCTATAAAATACCCTAAATTTCCAAAAGTTAGGATTTTTCACCAAAATAACCTAAGTTTCCAAAAGTTAGGATTTTTCACAAAAATACCCTAAATTTCCAAAAGTTAGGATTTTATCAAAACGCCCTCGATATTGTAAATAACATCAAAACACCCTCGAGGTTTTAAAATAGAGTATTTTCATAAAAACACCCTCGAGATTTTAAATGTTTTTTCATATAAATACCTTAGGATTTCTATGACTAGTATTTCTCAAACAATTAGATAGCAGATGGTTTTAAGTGTCATCTTCTCTCTTTCGCCTCGGGGTACCGAAGACAATGAGTGCTCCCACTTATCTATCTCCCTATATTTAAACAGAATGAGTTCGTATCTTCACGGAAATCAAATTGAATGAGTATTGACCTATACATAACCCAACACATGATATTCAACATGACTTGTGCTAAACCTATTGCATGCTCAACCTGACTTGACTCGAACCATGAATATAATTTAACTTGAATACTTGAACTCAACATGTACACTTGAACTCGACTTGAAACTTGAAATCGCACTCTCTCTTATGTATTCATGGTTTCGGGCAAGACTTATGACATTAACTATAAATTAAATACGCGGGGTGTTGGGGTAGTTTGAGTTGTGAGTTCAATATAATCTTCGGAGTTACCCTAGTACATGAATCCATGAATATTAACACAATATTCAATCATGAGGACATGTGTTTTCTTGCCCCTAGATTATAGCCTCAGGTTCGTGAATACTTCAACGATGTTTAAAGTCCCGTTACTAATACTCTTGAATCGGGCCCGTGATTTCTTACCCCTGGATTACAGTCTTGGGTTCGAGAATACTCTTAAGATTAGTTGGCACTCACACTTGAACTGACGTTAGTTAGATTACCCTCGTAGATACTTTTTAGGACACATTGACATTCACTTCATGTTCACCAATACACACTTAGTACATGCTTATGTTGATTAACACATGTTATACTGTATTGCCATGATCATGTACCTACCATACTTGTTTACATGCTCATAATTTCCATTCGTGCTATTTTACATGTCGCCTTGCACTTTATGTATATAATCCATATCTTTTTTGGAGACTTACCGAGCGCAAGTTCGCTGACGGGAATTCCACCACGTTTCTTTCTTTCCTTGAAATGTTCGTTAGGTGGCTTAGGGACATAGGAGGTGGAAGTGGCAGAAGAGGTGTACAACCAGCTATCATCTCAAGCAGACTATTACTTTCTTTCAGTATGCTTCTTGTTTAAGGCACCTTATGTTATTGATATCTACTTTTAAATATCTTGTAATCAGTTTGAAACTTGTGGAACTTGAATGTAAATAAAATAGTTGTTAGAATTTTCATTCTCTTGTTTATTCATGTTATATTGTATATTACTTATTTACGCATAACGTATTTGTTATGAAAAATGATCTTCTCGGAATAGATACATTGCAGACTTGTACGTGACCGTTATCGTTCTTTTGGGAAGCGAAGCATGAAAGATTTTACTGGTGGCTCATGCAGGTCATTTCTGCATGAACGTCATAAGCAATATATCACAAGAGTTATGAAATTCAACAACTTTTACGTTCCCCGCATTCCAAATTCCTTGAATCTATTCTAATCCATCTTTTTTTTTTATCTAAGGTGATACCTTCCCCTGACCTCACCAACGTTAATGGAGATACTCCACCACTAACAACAACTACTGCAACTCCAATCACTGAACATTTGGTGCTACTTAACGATATCAAGAGCCTACTCAAAGGCTAGCAGGCCCAAGGCACGATTCAGCAGGAACCGACCGCCCTCCTTCGTTAGGGATTAGTCTGCCCTGAAACAGAAGTACCAGGAGTGAAGCAATTTCGGGTATTGCACCCAAGGAAATTCTCTAGGAAAGAGAGCCCTCTTGAGGCTGAAGAATGGGCTCAATGTATTGAGGATGACTTGGAAGCATCTCAAGTTCCCGACACGAATTGGGTTCGTGTAGCGAAACTTCAGCAGACAAATAATGTCAGGGTCTAGTGGAAGGCCGAAGAGATCCGTCTTACGCAGCCAATATAGTGGAAGACGTTTCGCAATCTTTTCGACGCCAAGTACTTCACGAAGACAACACGTTTCGAGATTGAACAACAGCTTGTTCACCTACAACAGGGATCTAAATGGGTGAAGTCGGTAAATGAGTATGATGCCGAATTCACTATGCTCGACAGGTAAATCTATCGTCTTGAAATTTTGTGGTTCTTTAATGGCATAAACGTTTCTGACATTTGTTAAATCAGGTTTGCTGCCCATCTGATTCCTACAGCCGAGATCCGTGCCAAACGCATTCAGTAGGGCTTAAACCCCGAGATTCAGGCTTTTCTAGAAACGAGAGATTACTTGACACATAAAGCGGCTTTGAAAGCAGCCCGGTATTATGAAGCCGTCATCAAGAAGAAGGGAAGGTCACTGTCGGCCAGAATGAAACGCCCCGCTAACTAGATTACCGGAGGAACCTCCTCGAGGCCAGCTTTTATAGGACCACCTAGTAGGCCAGGATGGTTATCTGCCAATCGTAGACCATACTTCTGCAGTTACTGCAAGAGATAGGGACATGAGGTCAAGGATTGTCAACGAGCCAATGGTCTTTGTCTGATTTGTGGATCGCCTACACATGTTATAGGAGCATGCCCAAAGAACAAAGCTGGCTTAGCCTCCGCAGCTAGACCGGATATACAAGCTCCAACTCCCCATTTATTACTACGTGCACCACCGCCACACAGACAGCCTTTTCTCCGTCAACCATAAATGTACAAGAAAGAATAGAGGAACATGCTATGACGCCAGGCCTTTACTATATCGGTCAAAGAGGCTAAAGGCATGGGTCAAGTCATCACCGGTAAATTTATTTCCTTCCTTTTCAGTCATTTCAAATTCTAACATTCTTATATTCCTTCCTATACCTAAACCTATCCCACACAAACTACGTACAATACTAGTAGCCTTTGTCGGGACCCCGTTCTTGCTCACGGAACAAAGTGCCACGCCAATTGTCATGACAAGAGGGCAGGGCCACCTCTTGAATTAATGGGGCCACCTCTTGATTCCGTGGGACCCACTGTAGAACAATGGGGGAATCTTCGGAACGTATTCCGAAAGAGGACCGAACTGCATTATAAATATAATGATACCATCCTCAATTACAGAGGCGCCTTTTAAGTGAATCAGCACTACAGGAGCTTGAGAACTCCGTAGTTAAGTGTGCTCGGGCCAAGGAAGTCTTGGTATGGGTGACCTCCTGGGAAGTGGCCCCTGGTCGGGTCTGGTTTGCTCTAAAGGACAAAACCGTGCGGTTTCGGCCAGAGCGGACAATACCATCTATACTGGGGCATGGGGAATTACATTTATGGTAGCCCATGCAGGTCCATCAATAGTAGTTCTATGTTTCGAGTACAAACTATTGTTCAAAGGTAGGGAGAATTTCGGGACCCGATTCTTGCTCACGGAACAAAGTGCCACACAGAACAAAGTGCCACGCCAATTGTTATGCCAAGGGGGTAGGGGCCATCTCTTGAATCCGTGGAGGCCATCTCTTGAGTCCGTGAGATGCATTGTAGAACAATGGAGAATCTTCGGAACGGATTCCGAATGAGGACCGAACTGCATTATAAATATAATAATACCACCCTCAATTACAGAGGCACCTTTTAAGTGAATCGGCACTACATGAGCTTGAGAACTCCGTTGTTAAGCGTGCTCGAGCCAGGGAAGTCTTGGGATGGGTGGCCTCCTGTGAAATAGCCCCTAGTCGGGTCCGGTTCGCTCTAAAGGACAAAACCGTGCAGTTTCGGCCAGAGAAGACAATACCATCTGTACTGGGGCGTGGGGGCATTTCAGCCACCTTACCTGTACTCGCGCTATTCAATACCGGGGCGTCGCATTGCCTCATGTCACAGCGGTTCATGAGAACTCATGAGATCCCAGCTAAACCTTTCGTTTCAAGCTAGAACGTTATTTCAGGGAACGACGTTTTGAAAGCAACCCTGGAGTATGATCAGTGCTCAGTTATAGTCTACGGTCAAGAATTTTATGCAGATTTCAACATTCTGGACATACCAAACTTCAATGTCGTTTTGGGAAGGGATTGGCTGCGAGTAATTTTATGCTACCATTGACTGTCGCCAAAGGAGGTTAGTTTTCGAAATACCAGATCACCCAATTTTCTATTTTAAGAGCGGAGACAGAACATTAGAGCCAAGTATCTACCGAGCCAAGCCGAAGGAAGCAGAAATTTCATCGTTACCGGTTGAAGGAGATAAACCCGAGGTTGTTCGAGAGTTCGAGGATGTTTTTCCTAAAGAAATGTCAGATTTGCCTCCCGATCGAGCTCTTGAGTTTAGCATTGATTTACAACCTGGTGCGCACCTATATCGAAAGCTCTGTATCGATTAAGTCCGGATGGGTTAAAGGAAATACGTATCCAGTTAGACAATCTTCTACAGAAGGGTTGGATCAGACCCAGTACATCATTCTGGGGATCCCCGGTGCTCTTAGTAAAGAAGGAGGGTACTTATCTATGTGCATTGATTATCAGGCACTGAATAAGGTCACCATCAAGAAAAAATATCCGCTACCCCGCATCGACGATCTTGTTGATCAGCTGAGTGGGTCGTGTGTCTTATCCAAGTTAGATCTTCATTCAGGCTATCACCAAGTGAAGGTCAAGGAGTCTGAAATTCCAAAGACGGCGTTACGGACCCGGTGCGTTACAGCCACCTTACCTGTACTCACGCTATTCGATACCAAGGCGTCGCATTGCTTCATGTCACAACGGTTCATGAGAACTTATGAGATTCCAGCTAAACCTCTCGTTTCAAGATGGAACGTTAGTTCAGGGAACGACATTTTGAAAGAAACCCTGGAGTATGATCAGTGTCCAGTTGTAGTCCTTGCCTTGTTGAACTCGAAGGCCCACTAGAAACAGACGTTCGTGGTCGCCGACTCGGCAACCACTCTCTGACATACTAAACTTCAATGTCGTTTTGGGAATGGATTGGCTGGTAGTAATTTTATGCTACCATTGACTGTCGTCAAAGGAGTGTAGTTTTCGAAATACCAGATCACCTAGTTTTCTATTTCAAGAGCGAAGACAGAACATTGGAGCCAAGTATCTACCGAGCCGAGCCGAAGGAAGCAAAAATTTCATCGTTACCGGCTGAAGAAGATAAGCTCGAAGTTGTTCGGGAGTTCAAGGATGTTTTTCGCGAAGATATGGGTAACACCCTAGTTCATTTATACCAAATTAGATTTGAGTATTTTCTAATTTTTTGATAGTTTTTCTTGTTTAGACTTATTTTTTGCGGCGGATAGTGCTTTTGACATCTGTGTATAGTATCCGACCCGGCCCGCATGCTTGAAACCAATTATGGTTCAAGATTATGTTATATCTTTACCGGTACAAAGGATCCGTGGAAATCTAGATTTTATGCACACTCATATGATATATTAGGTATTCGCATGATATATTTGTTATCCGCATATTTTAATAAAAAAAATTATAACAAAACTATATTTTTAAAACATCTAGCATGGCCTGTATCATACCCCATACCCTAGGGTTGCATCCTGACATCGTGTTCATGTCTAGTTTGATGAAACGGACTCGTTTGGATTGTTATGTGTATTTACGTGTATCCGTTCTTGGGGTTATACATTTTATTTAACCGGACGTCGCGTTATGGTTTTGTCTAACA
The DNA here is from genome assembly GCA_030015575.1 of Agapanthus africanus. Classification (NCBI taxonomy): domain Eukaryota; kingdom Viridiplantae; phylum Streptophyta; class Magnoliopsida; order Asparagales; family Amaryllidaceae; genus Agapanthus; species Agapanthus africanus. The sequence goes on from CM057341.1 coordinate 188,276,470, forward strand.
CGTGTATTATCAGTATTTTAAAACTAGATTCTTAGAAGTGACCCAGGTAATATTCGGAATATTTTGATATTAGCTGTTTAAACCCAGAATATATATTATAATATTTATAAAAAACTAAATATAACCTAAACTGTTATTATAAAGTATAACATATATAATATAATTTATTAACTAAATAATCCTCACATCTCTCGTACTCTCTCTCTCTCTTCAGTATCTCTCTCTCTCTCTCTCTCTCACTTTCCTATCTCTCTACCTCTCTCTCTCCTATATATAATATATATTATAGTATCTCTCTCTCTCCTATCTCTCTCTGCCTCTCTCTCTCACATATATATAATTATATAAATCAACACCTCTCTCCTCTCTCCTTCTTTCTTTCCCTGGTTCCCTCTCGCGAGAACCCACACCCGAACCTTAGCCCACATCCCCAAACCTCGCTGCCGACCTCCTCATTGACCCTACCTCACCACCCTCACCTTCTTCACTTCCTCTCCCTCTCTATCCCCTGCAACCCAAGAACCCACAACCCAGCAACCTGTAACCCATACCCATAAACCCAAGAACCCTCATCGCCGGCGACTCGCCGTCGCCAATCACCACAGACCTCGTCGTCGTCATCGCCCTTACCTCCTCCCCTCTTCTTCCTCTATTCGAGCTCCCTGCACCTGACGACCCATGACTCGAGAACACCCTGCACCCAACAAACCCTAATGCCTCACCTCTCTTTGCCGGAGACCCATGACCTCGTCGTCGTTTCCCTCTCCTTCTCCTCACCATCCCTACAACTCCCCGACTAATTTCCAGCAACCCCGATGACCTTCACAACCGAACCCAGAAAAACACATCGCCGTTACCATCGCCGACGGATGCCCATCATCAACGTCATCACCTCCTCATGTTCTCTGATCTCTATCCCCAACCCAGAGCTACCACACCTCCATTTCTCTCCCTCTTCACTTTTCTTTCTTTCTTCTCTTTTCTTGCTTTCTTGCTTTCCGACTTTCTCGCCAGAGTCGCGCACGTCGCTGACGATCCAGACGAACCATACCATCACCACAGTACCACCAAAAAACCACAATCATACCATCACCACTTCCATGCCTTGACCGTGCCACCACCAGACCACGACCGTGCAACCACCAGACTATACACAAGATCATGCACCAGATCACGACCATACCACCACCAAACCATCCACCAGACCATGCACCAGATCACCACCAGACCATGCACCAAATCACGACCAGACCACCACCAGACCATGCACCGCACCCAGACCATACTATGACCGTGTCATTACCGTACCCAGACTGTGCCACGCCATGTGCCCTACCCCTGTGCCACGCCATGCCCGCTTTGTTCTCAGCTCATGCCACTTATGTGCCACCATCGCATCAGTCCCGTGTCACCGGAAGACCAATCACCGTATTGTACTACATCACGCACCGTATCGTGTCACACCGAGCCGCCTGCACATCAACCGTTGTTTCTGAGGCAAGTTTATCTTGCAACATGCCATGTTAATATATTTATATATATGAATAAAAATAATATATGTGTTTTAATTGTGCATCCAATGTTATAGTTTTACCGTTTTTCGATATACGTTCGTATCCGTACTGTCAATTGCATATCTGGTTGCATGCCGGAACCACATTATATTATATTACCATTATATTAGTGCAACATGCTGTCTAGTTGCATCACACATAGTCATGAATACGTATACAGGTTATTATAGATAGACACATATACATCCTGATATCCGTCGTGCTTACCGTGTTCAGATATTCGTTACAATTTTACATTTGGTATCTGTCTGATATATATGCATCCCATGACATGTTCACGACCCACTGCTTGACTCATTACTTGGATCTAGTTACTAATACCAACAATCCTGACTTGTTGTCCTGACAGACGTTACTTGTTGTCTGCATAGACGAAAACATGTACCTGCTTGATCCTGTATTGGCATTAGATCTACATTGGAAATACCTGACTTGAACACAAACCTGGGGGTAAAGGGAAAATAAAGAATGTAACCGAAACGTAACTCAAAAGGTTATTATTACATGTTTGCCGTTTTTTCTGGTGTTACGGAATAATCCTGTTTATCGTTTTTCCGAGTGTTACGGAATATCCTGTTTGCCGTTTTTCAGGACGTTACGGAATAATTACATGTTTGCCGTTTTTCCGGGCGTTACTGAATAATTAGATGTTGGTCATTTTTCCGGGCGTTCCGGAATATCTTGTTTGCCATTTTTCCGGGCATTACGGAATAATCCTGTTACCGTGGTGCCATGAACAGGGCATAGACTGATGGGTTACGATGAGGATTACATTAATTGATTTTGAAGACTTTAGAATAGATAACCTAGAAGTCCAGTTTAGGATACACATCACATACACACACGTACCTCGCTGTTTATATTTATGTTGTGATTTATATTCGTGTTTCCATATCTTGTTACATCCTAGTTATTATTGCTATTTCGGTATAATGATGCATTGACGTCTAGGTTTTGCAAGGCCCAGTTCCTCTATCTCTATCGCAGGCTGAACAAGAGTACTTTAGCTATCAAGCCAAGCAGTGAGGAATTGAGTTTAGTGATGTTTAGTTTAATTATATTTCCGCAGCTTTTATTTCTTGATGTGAGCCAATATTGGGGCATATTTTCAGATGTTGTTTATTGGATATTAATATCGTTTCCGCTTATACATTTTCTTGACTCTTTTTATCGTGGCAAATGGACATATACTAGATAGATTTATATTTTACTGTTCTTGATATCCTATAGACAGCCGTAATGTGACTGTGGAGAGATAATTCCTATCCACAGGTAGCATGGTTGGCTCTATCATGTGCCGTGTTTACGTATTTTGGGAAGCGGGGCGTGATAGGGTTTGTTTGGTATCAGAGCCATAGGATTTAGGATTAATCGAGTTTGATTCTTTTTGTAGTTGGGTATTGAACCCAATACACTAACCAGCAAACCCAGAATTAGGAACATGTCCTGCCACATTATTGTCTTATCATTCAAATTCTTGAATCTTATCTTTTCCTTAATGAATTTGCATCTCAACTTGGAATCCTTCTGATTCCTTATTGTTTCTCCCTTCTTATTCCTTCGATTCTGATAGTAGGATTTGGGCGACATGAATGGAGTTATGTGATCTTAACTATGTACCGTGTCATGATTACAATGCGGTACTCTATTTAAGTAACTTGGATTCCAATTTTTTTGATTCATTTCTTTGATTTATGGTCGTTATATTACCTTGTTTCTCTCGGTTTCATTACTTACCAGTTTATGTTTTATCGCAACTTTGAATCCAGTAACCACGTTGTATCTTTCCTTTTTCCCATAGTAACCAACCCGTTTATGTTTCGAAGAACAAGGAGAAACACAGGAAAAGCTTTTGATTGCAGTAGTTCGAGATTAACCCCAACGGGAGCCGGTACAGACCGCTTCAAGGATGATCAGATGTAAGGTATTTGATTGAAAAAGTTTTGACAGACCCGTCTCAAATTATCAGAGTAGTGCAGCGGAACCGTAGTGGGCTAATAACCCACAAGTCTTAGAATAAACTTGCAAATTCATGATGAAGGGAACCATTTACTAAAGGGTGAAGTTCGTAAAAAAGTTGCAGATGAAGCGCTGATAATAGTTCGGGATTTCATGGATGTGTTCAAGGAAATCTCGAGTTTACCTTCTAAACGAGATGTGGTGTTTTTGATTGATCTTATTCCTGTAGCAGCGCCAATTTCGAAGGCTTACTATCCGATGGCACCGGTGGAACTGGAAGAGATAAAGAGACAAGTTTCCGAATTAATAAAGAAAGGTTGGATTCAAAGCAATGGTTCATCGTGGGAAGCTCCAGTTCTTCTAGTCAAGAAGAAAGATAGCACGCGGAGAATGTGCATCGATTATCGAGAATTAAAGCGGATGACTATTAAGAACAAGTACCCAATGCCTCGCATCGGTGAATTATTCGATCAAATCAGTGGCGCGATAGTATTCTTGAAGCTGGATTTGCGATCCGGATATCATCAAGTTTGGGTAAAATAAGAAGATATTTGCAAGATAGCATTCCGAACTCGATATGGGCATTACGAGTACTTAGTGATGCCATTCGGAGTCATGAACGCACCAGCAATATTTATGGAATTGATGAACCGAATCTTTTCACTTCATTTGGACCAGTTTATAGTAGTGTTTATCGATGATATTCTGTCTATTCGAGGAGCCAATAAGAGCTTGCAGAACACTTGAAGATCGCACTACAAACGTTGAGGCAAGAAAGGTTATATGCGAAGATAAGCAAGTGCGAGTTTTGGCTCGAAGAAGTGAATTTTTTGGGTCATGTCATATCCGGAGATGGAATTGCTGTTGATCCTGAGAAGATTGCACCAGTTCATGATCGGCCGATTCCGAAGAACGTAGCAGAGATCATAAGTTTTCTTGGGCTCACCAGATTTTATAGAAGATTCATGGAGAATTTCGCTCGATTAGGTGAACCGTTGACCAAGTTAACACGAAAATAGGTACTGTTTGCATGGACGAATAAATGTACGTCAGCTTTTGAAGCATTGAAGCAAATATTAACCACCGCTCCTATTTTGACAGTACCAGACAGTTCCGGAGGGTTGGTTATTCACAGCGACGCATCTGAGAAAGGCTTGGGATGTGTTCTGATGCAACATAGGAAGGTTATAGCTTACGCATCGAGACAATTGAAGACTCGTGAGAAGAACTACCCAACTCATGATTTGGAGGTAGCAGAAGTGATTTTCACTTTGAATATTTGGAGACACTACTTTTTGGGCGAAAGGGTAGAAGTAATTACCGATCACAAAACCCTAATGTACGTGTTCACGCAGAAAGAGCTCAATATGAGGCAGTGTAAATGGTTGGAGCTAATGGCTGACTATGATCTTGATCTAAAATACCATCCGGGGAAAGTTAATATAGTGTCGGATGCGCTAAGTCGGTTGCCAGCAATACGGATGTTGACTGCACAGAAGGAGCTTATAGATGATTTCTAGATATTCGAGTTGGAGATCGTATTACCGCATTCTTCGGGACAGTTGATGTAGCTGCAAGTACAGTCGTCCTTGATCGATAATATTAAAGCAGCACAGTCGCATGATCCAAGATTACATAAGTTTCGAGAACAGGTAGAAGCGGGACATCGAACGGACTTGTTGATTCATGAAGATGGTTTGTTATGATATGGGAGCCGCTTATGTGTGCCAAAAGAAGATATTTGTGAAGAAGTTATGAATGAGGCGTATAGTTCCGTATATTCCGTACATCTGGAAGGCACGAAGATGTACCGAGATGTTCGACAGCATTTCTGGTGGGAAGGCATGAAAAGGAAGATTGCTTGCTATGAATCGAAGTGCTTGGTGTGTCAGCAAATCAAAGGGTGGCCAGTTTATTGCAACCACTTCCGATTCCTCAATGGAAGTGGGAATATATAACCATGGACTTCGTGACAACATTACCGCGGAATCCAAAGGGCAACAATGCAGTTTGGATGATTGTTGATCGATTGACCAAGATAGCTCACTTTAGACTATTTTGAGTTGATCAGGCGACGGAAGCTTTAGCAGAACAGTACATGCAGGAGATTGTGAGATTCATTTTCGATCGTGATAACCGATTCTTATCGCACTTCTGGAGGAGTTTACAGGAAAGTTTGGGGACTCAATTGAACTTCTGCACCGTCTATCATCCGCAGAAAGATGGACAGTCCGAAAGAACGATCCAAATTGTTATAGATATATTGAGAACTTGCATGTTGGACTTCAAGAGTTCATAGGAGGATCATTTGCACTTGGTGGAGTTTTCGTATAATAACATCTTTCAGGAGACTATTCAGATGGCTCCATTCGAAGCATTATATGGTCGTAAGTGTCGCTCGCCTGTCTGTTGTGACAATATTGGAGAACGAAGATTATTGGGACCGGATCTTATTATGCAAAGAGTGGAGAAAGTCAACGTGATCAGAAGTCATATGAAGGCGGCGCAAGATCGACAGAAAAGTTGGGCCGATACAGGGTGAAGACCTTTAGAGTTCGCAGTTGGTGATCCTGTATTCCTGAAGATATCACCGATCAGAGGAGTGATTCGATTTGGTAGTCGAGGCAAGCTTAGTCCTCGATTTGTGGGGCCTTTCAGTATCATCGAGCATGTTGGAGAAGTAGCCTATCGATTGGTGTTACCACCATCCTTGGCGAGTGTTCATGACGTGTTTCATGTATCTCAACTCCGCAAGTATGTTCGAAATGAGACGCACGTGTTAGATCACTCGGAGCTGACAGTAAGGGAGGACTTGACATATGAAGAAAGACTGATGGCGATTGTGGATCGACGAGAAAAGGTCCTCAAGAACAATATTATCCCTTTAGTACTCGTTTCATGAGGGAATCGTTTGCATGGAGAATCAACTTGGGAACGTGAAGAAGAGATTCGACAGAAGTTTCCATGCCTATTTTCTTAGATTCATGTTTTCTTGTCTTTTCTTGTTCCGGGAATTTCGAGGACGAAATTCTTTTGTAGTTGGGTATAATGTAACACCCTAGTTCATTTATACCATATTTGATTTGAGTATTTTCTAATTTTGTGACAGTTTTTCTTTTTTAGTCTAGTTTTTGGGTGCGGATAGTGCTTTTGGCATCTGCTGATAGTATCTGACCCGATCTGCATGCTTGAAACCCATTATGGTTCAAGATTACGTTATATCTTTACTAGTACATAGGATCCGTGCACATCTAGATTTTATGCACACTCATATGATATATTTGGTATCCGCATGATATATTTATTATCCGCATATTTTAATAATACAGATTATAACCAAAGTATATTTTTAATACATCTAGCATGGCCTGTATCATACCCCATACCCTTGGGTTGCATCCTGACATCGTGTTCATATCTAGTTTGATGAAACAGACTCGTTTTGATTGCTACGTGTATTTAAGTGTATGCGTTCTTGGGGGTATGCATTTTATTTAACCAGACATCGCGTTATGGTTTTGGCTGACACGTGTATTATCCGTATTTTAAAACTAGATTTTTAAAAGTGACCCGGGTAATATTCGGAGTATTTTGATATTAGCTGTTTAAACCCATAATATATATTATAATATTTATATAAAACTTAATATAACCTAAACTGTTATTATAAAGTATAATTTATTAACTAAATAATCCTCACATCTCTCGTACTCTCTCTCTCTCTCTCTCTCTTCAGTATCTCTCTCTCACTTTCCTGTCTCTCTCTCCCCTATATAATATATATTATAGTATCTCTCTTTCCTATCTCTCTCTTCTTCTCTCTCTCTCACATATATATAATTATATAAATCAACACCTCTCTCCTTCTTTCTTTCTCTTGTTCCCTCTCACGAGAACCCACGCCCGAACCCTAGCCCACGTGCCCGAACCTCGCCGCCGACCTCCTCGTCGACCCTAACTCACCACCCTCATCTCCTTCACCTCCTCTCCCTCTCCATCCCATGCAACCCAAGAACCCGTAACCTATAACCCAGCAACCAGCAACCCATACCCATGAACCCAAGAACCCTCATCGCCGGCAATTCAACGTCGCCGATCACCACAGACCTCGTCATCATCGTCGCCCTAACCTCCTCCCCTCTTCTTCCTCTAATCGAGCTCCCTGCACCCAACGACCCACGACCCAAGAGCACCCTGCACCCTACAAACCCAGAAGCCGGCACCTCTCATCTCCGGAGAGCCATGACCTCGTCGTCGTTTCCCTCTCCGTCTCCTCACCATCCCTATAACTCCCCGACTAATTTCCAGCAACCCCGAAAACCTTCACAACCGAAACCAAAAAAACCCATCGCCGTTACCATCGCCGACGGTTGCCCATCATCGCCGTCGTCACCTCCTCGTGTCCTCTGACCTCTGTCCCCAACCCAGGGCAGCCACACCTCCATTTCTCTCCTTCTTCTCTTTTCTTTCTTTCTTCTCTTTTCTTGCATTATTGCTTTCCGGCCATCTCGCCGGAGTCGCGCACGTCGCCGACGATCCATACGAACCATACCATCACCACAGTACCACCACAACACCACAATCATACCATCACCACTTCCAGACCATGACCGTGCAACCACCAGACCATGCACCAAATCACGACCAGACCACCACCAGACCATACACCAGACCATGCACCAGACCACCACCAGACCATGCACCAGATCACGACCAGACCACCACCAGACCATGCACTGTACCCAGACCATACCATGAACTTGTCTTCACCGTACCCATATCATGTCATGACATGTGCCCTACCCCTATGCCACGCTATACCCGTTTCGTGCTCAGCTCATGCCAGTTGTGTGCCACCATCGCATCAGCCCCGTGTCACCGCAAGACCTATCACCGTGTCGTACTACGTCACGCACCGTGTCGTGTCGCATCGAGCCGCCTGCACATCAATTGTTGTTTCCGAGGCAAGTTTATCTTGCAACATGCTATGTCAATATATTTATATCTATATGAATAAAAATAATACATTTATTTTAATTGTGCATCCAATGTTACAGTTTTACCGTTTTTCTATATCCGTTCGTATCCGTACTGTCAATTGCATATCTAGTTGCATGCCAGAACCTTATTATATCATATTACCTTTATATTAGTGCAACATGCTGTCTAGTTGCATCACACGTAGTCATGAATACATATACAGGTTATTACAGATAGACACATATGCATCCTGATATCCGTCGTGCTTACCGTGTTCTGATATTCATTACATTTTTACATTTAGTATCTGTCTGATATATATGCATCACATCACATGTTCACGACCTACTACTTGACTCATTACTTGGATCTAGTTACTAATTCCAGCAATCCTGATTTGTTGTTCTGACGAACGTTACTTGCTGTCTGCATAGACGAAAATCTGTACCTGCTTGATCCTGTGTTGGAATTAGATATACATTGGCAATACCTGACTTGAACACAAACCTGGGGGTAAAGGAGAAATCAAGAATGTAACCGAAACGTAACTCAAAAGGCTATTATTACATGTTTGCCGTTTTTCCGGGCGTTAGGGAATAATCATGTTTGTCGTTTTTCCGAGCGTTACGGAAAATCATGTTTGCCGTTTTTACAAGCGTTACGGAATAATTACATGTTTGCCGTTTTTTCGGGCGTTACGGAATATCCTGATCGCCATTTTTCCGGGTGTTACGGAATAATCCTGTTACCGTGGTCCCGTGGGGAATGAACGGGGCATAAACTGATGGGTTACGATGAGGATTACATTAATTGATTTCGAAGACTTTAGAATAGATAACCTAGAAGTCCAGTTTAGGTTACACATCACATACACACACGTACCTCGTTGTTTATATTTTTGTTGTGATTTATATTCATGTTTGCATATTTTGTTACATCGTGGTTATTACTGCTATTTCGGTATTATGAAGCACTGACGTCTTAGTTTTGCATGGCCCAGTTCCTCTATCTCTATCGCAGGCTAAACAGGAGTACATTAACCGTCAAGCCGAGCAGTAAGGAATTGAGTTTAGTGTTTTTTAGTTTAGTTATTTTTCTGCATCTTTTATTTCTTGATGTGAGCCCAAATTGGGACGTATTTTCAGATATTGTTTATTGGATATTAATATTGTTTCCGCTTATACATTTTCTTGACTCTTTTTATCGTGGCAAATGGACATGTACTAGATAGATTTTATATTTTACTGTTCTTGATATCCTATAGAAAGCCGTAATGTGACTGTGGAGGGATGGTTCCTATCCACAGGTAGCATGGTTGGCTCTATCACGTACCGTGTTTATATATTTTGGGAAGCGATGCGTGACAGGGTTTGTTTGGTATCAGAGACATAGGATTTAGGATTAATCGGGTTTGATTCTTTTATAGTTGGGTATTGAACACAATACACTAACCAACAAACCCAGAATTAAGAACATGTTCTGCCACATTATTGTCTTGTCATTCAAATTCTTGAATCTTATCTTTCCCTTAATGACTTTGCATCTCAACTTTGAATCCTCTTGATTCCTTATTGTTTCTCCCTTCCTATTCTTTCGATTCTTATTCTAGGATTTGGGCGATTTGAATAGAGTTATGTGATTATAACTATGTACCTTGGCATGGTTACAATTCGGTACTCTATTTAAGTAACTTGGAGTCCTATTTTTTTATTCATTTCCTTGATTTATGGTAGTTATATTACCTTGTTTCTCATGGTTTCATTGCTTACCAGTTTAGGTTTTATCACAAGCTTGAATCTAACAACCACGTTGTATCTTTCCCTTGTCCCGTAGTGACCAACCCGTTTGTGTTTCGAAGAACAAGGAGAAACACAGGAGAAGCTTTTGATTGCAGTAGTTCGAGATCAACCCCAGTGGGAGCTGGTACAGACCACTTCAAGGACGATCATATGTAAGATATTTGATTGAAAAAGTTTTGACAGACCCATCTCAAATTATCAGAGTAGCGCAGCGAAAGCATGGTGGGCTAATAACCCACAAGTCTTAGAACAAACTTGCAAATTCATGATGAAGGAAACCATTTACTGAAGGGTGAAGTTCATAAACAAGTTGCAGATGAAGTGCTGATAGCAGTCCGGGATTTCATGGATGTGTTCAAGAAAATATCGAGTTTACCATCTAAACGAGATGTGGAGTTTGCAATTGATCTTATTCCTATAGCAGCGCCAATTTCAAAGGCTTATTATCCGATGGCACCGATGGAACTAGAAGAGGTAAAGAGACAAGTTTCCGAATTAATAAAGAAAGGTTGGATTCACAGCAATGGTTCATCGTGGGAAGCTCCGGTTCTTCTAGTCAAGAAGAAAGATGGCACGCGGAGGATGTGCATCAATTATCGAGAATAAAACCGGGTGACTATTAAGAACAAATACCCAATCCCTTGCATCGGCGAATTATTCGATCAACTCATTGGTGTGAGAGTATTTTCAAAGCTGGATTTGCGATTTGGATATCATCAAGTTCGGGTTAAATCAAAAGACATTTGCAAGACAGCATTCCGAACTCGATATGGGCATTACGAGTACTTAGTGATGCCATTCGGAGTCACGAACGCACCAGCAATATTTATGGACTTGATGAACCGAATCTTTTCACCATATTTGGACCAGTTTACAGTAGTGTTTATCGATGATATTCTGGTCTATTCGAGGAGCCAAGAAGAGCATGTAGAAAACTTAACCAAGCTAACAAGAAAAGAGGTGTCGTTCGCACTACAAAAGTTGAGTCAAGAAAGGTTATATGCGAAGATGAGCAAATGTGAGTTTTGGCTCGAAGAAGTGAAGTTTTTGGGTCATGTCGTATCCGGAGATGGAAGTGTTGTTGATCCTGAGAATATTGCACCAGTTCATGATTGGCCAATTCCAAAGAACGTAACGGAGATCAGAAGTTTTCTTGGGCTCGCCGGATATTATAGAAGATTCGTGGAGAATTTTGCTCGATTAGCTGAACCATTGACCAAGCTAACATGAAAAGAGGTGTCATTCGTATGGACAGATAAATATGCATTAGCTTTTGAAGCGTTGAAGAAAAGATTGACCACCGCTCCTATTTTGACAGTGCTAGGCAGTTCCGGAGGGTTGGTTATTCACAGCGACGCATCTTGGAAATACTTGGGTTGTGTTCTGTTGCGGCATGAAAAGGTTATAGCCTACGCATTGAGACAATTGAAGACTCGTGAGAAGAACTACCCAACTCATGATTTGGAGCTAGCAGAAGTGATTTTCGCTTTGAAGATTTGGAAACACTACTTTTTGGGCGAAAAGGTAGAAGTATTTACCAATTACAAAAGCCTAAAGTATGTGTTCACGCAGAAGAGCTCAATATGAGGCAGCATAGATGGTTGGAGCTGATGGCTGACTATGATATTGATCTAAAATACCATCCGGGGAAAGTTACTATAGTGTCGGATGCGCTAAGTCGGTTGCCAGCAATACGGATGTTGACTGCAAAGAATGAGCTTATAGACGATTTCCAAAGATTCGAGTTAGAGATCGTATTACCGCATTCTTCGGGACAATTGATGCAGCTGCAACTACAGTCGTCCTTGATCAATAATATTAAAGCAGCACAGTTGCACGATCCAAGATTACAGAAGTTTCAAGAACAGGTAGAAGCGGGACTTCAAACGAACTTGTTGATTCATGAAGATGGTTCATTACGATATGGGAGCCACTCATGTGTGCCGAAAGAAGATATTCGTGAAGAAGTTATGAAAGAGACACATAGTTCTGCATATTCCGTACATCCGGGAGACACGAAGATGTACCGAGATCTACGACAACATTTTTGGTGGGAAGGCATGAAAATGGAGATTGCTCGCTATGTATCGAAGTGCTTGGTATGTCAGTAAGTCAAGGATGAACATCAAAAGGTAGCCGGTTTATTGCAACCACTTCTGATTCCTCAGTGGAAGTGGGAACATATAACTATGGACTTCGTGACAGCATTACCGCGGAGTCCAAAGGGCAACAATGCAGTTTGGGTGATTGTTGATCGATTGACTAAGGCAACTCACTTTATACCGTTTCGAGTTGGTCAGTCGACGGAAGTTTTAGCAGAACGGTACATGCAGGAGAATGTGAGATTGCATGGAGTACCGTGAGCATCATTTCCGATCGTGATAACCGATGCTTATCGCACTTCTGGAGAAGTTTACAGGAAAGTTTGGGGACTCGATTGAAGTTCAGCACCGCCTATCATCCTTAGACAGATGGCCAGTCGGAAATAAAGATCCAAACTCTTTAAGATATATTGAGAGCTTGCACGTTGGACTTCAAAGGTTCATAGGAGGATCATTTGCACTTGGTAGAGATTTCGTATAATAACAACTTTCAGGAGACTATTCAGATGGCTCCATTCGAAGAATTATATGGTTGTAAGTGTCGCTCGCCCATCTGTTAGGACAATGTTGGAGAACAAAGATTATTGGGACCAGATCTTATTGTGCAAACAGTGGAGAAAGTCAACGTGATCCGAAGTCATATGAAGGCGACGCAAGATCGACAGAAAACTTGGACCGATACAAGGCGAAGACCTTTGGAGTTCGCAGTTGGTGATCTTATATTCCTGAAGATATCACCGACCACAGGAGTGGTTCAATTTGGTAGTCGATGCAAGCTTATTCCTCGATTTGTGGGACCTTTCGGTATCATCGAGCGTGTTGGAGAAGTAGCCTATCGATTGGCGTTACCATCATCCTCGGCGAGTGTTCATGACATATTTCATTTATCTCAACTCCGCAAGTTTGTTCGAGATGATACACACGTCCTAGATCACTCGGAGCTGAAAGTAAGGGAGGACTTGACATATGAATAATGACCGATGGCGATTGTGGATCGATGAGAAAAGGTCCTCAAGAACAAGATTATCCCTCTAGTACTCGTTCCATGGGGAAATCGTTCGCACGGAGAATCAACTTAGGAACGTGAAGACTATATTCGACAGAAGTTTCCACACCTATTTTCTTAGATTCATGTTTTCTTGTCTTTTCTTGTTCCGGGAATTTCGAGGATGAAATTCTTTTGTAGTTAGGTATAATGTAACACCTTAGTTCATTTATACCATATTTGATATGATTATTTTCTAATTTTGCGACAGTTTTTCTTGTTTAGTCTTGTTTTTGGGTGCGAATAGTGCTTTTGGCATCTGTTGATAATATCCGACCCGATCCGCATGCTTGAAACCCATTATGGTTCAAGATTACATTATATCTTTACAAGTACAGAGGATCTGTGCACATCTAAATTTTATGCACACTCATATGATATATTTGGTATCCGCATGATATATTTGTTATCCGCGTATTTTAATAATACAAATTATAACCAAACTATATTTTTAAAACATATAGCATGGCATGTATCATACCCCATACCCTTGGGTTGCATCTTGACATCGTGTTCATGTCCAGTTTGATGAAACCGACTCTTTTGGATTGCTACATGTATTTACGTGTATCCGTTCTTGAGGGTATGCATTTTATTTAACCGGACATCACATTATGGTTTTGGCTGACACGTGTATTATCCGTATTTTAAACCTAGATTTTAAGAAGTGACCTAAACTATTATTATAAAGTACCCAGAACATATATTATAATATTTATATAAAACTTAATATAACCTAAACTGTTATTATAAAGTATAATATATATAAAATATAATTTATTCACTAAATAATCCTCACATCTCTCGTACTCTCTCTCTTGAGTATCCCTCTCTCTCTCTCACTTTCCAATCTCTCTCTGATATATAATATATATTAAAGTATCTCTCTCTCTCCTATCTCTCTCTGCCTCTCTCTCTCACACATATATATAATTATATAAATCTACTCCTCTCTCTTTCTTTCTTTCTCTGGTTCCCTCTCGCGAGAACCCACGCCCGAACCACAGCCCACGTCCCCAAACCTCGCCGCCGACCACCTCGTCGACCCTAACTCACCAACCTCACCTTCTCCACCTCCTCTCCCTCTCCATCCCCATCCCCTGCAACCCAAGAACCCGCAACCCACAACCCAAAAACCTACAACCTATACCCATGAACCTAAGAACCTTCGTCACCAGCGACTCGCCGTCGCCGATCACCACAGACCTCGTCGTCATCATCGCCCTCACCTCCTCCCCTCTTCTTCCTCTACTCGAGATCCCTGCACCCGATGACACACAACCCGAGAATACCCTGCACCCTACAAACCTCGACGCCGGCACCTCTCATCGCCGGAAACCCACGACCCCGTCGTCATTTCCCTCTCCATCTCCTCACTATCACTACAACTCCCCGACTTATTTCCAGCAACCCCGACGACCTTCGCAACCGAACTCAGAAAAACCCATCGCCGTTACCATCACCGACGGCTGCCCATCATCATCGTCGTCACCTCCTTGTGTCCTCCGACCTCTGTCCCCAACCCAGAGCAGCCACACCTCCATTTCTCTCCATCTTCTCTTTTCTTTCTTTCTTCTCTTTTCTTGCTTTCTGTCCATCTCGCCGGAGTCGCGAACGTCGTCGATGATCTAGACGAACCATACCATTACCACAGTACCACCATAATACCACAATCAAACAATCACCACTTCCATGTCTTGACCATGCCATCACCAGACCACCACTAGACCACGACCAGACCATGCACCGACCACGCACCAGATCACGACCAGACCATGCACCAGATCACCACAAGACCATGCACCAGACCATGCACCAGATCATGACTAGACCACTACCAGACCATGCACCGTACCCAGACCATGCCATGATCGTGACGTGCACCGTATCCAGACCATGTTATGACCGTGTCATCACCGTACCCAGACCGTGTCATGCCATACGCCCTACCCCTGTGCCATGCCATGCCCGCTTCATGCTCAACTCATGCCACTTTTGTGCCGTCATCGCATCAGTCACGTGTCACCGCAAGACCTATCACCGTGTCATACCACATCACGCACCGTATCGTGTCGTGTTGCACCGAGCCGCCCACACATCAACCGTTGTTTCCGAGACAAGTTTATCTTACAACATGCTATGTCAATATATTTATATCTATATTAATGAAAATAATACATGTATTTTAATTTTGCATCCAATGTTATAGTTTTACCGTTTTTCGATATTCGTTCTTATCCGTACTGTCAATTGCATATCTAGTTGTATGCCGGAACCACATTATATCATATTACCTTTATATTAGGGCAACATGATGTCTAGTTGCATCACATGTAGTCATGAATACATATACAGGTTATTACAGATAGACACATATGCATCCTGATATCCGTCGTGCTTACCGTGTTCTGATATTCATTACATTTTTACATTTAGTATCTGTCTGATATATATGCATCACATGACATGTTCACGACCTAATACTTGACTCATTACTTGGATCTAGTTACTAATACAAACAATCCTGACTTGTTGTCCTGACGGACATTACTTGTTGTCTGCATAGACGAAAACCTGTACCTGCTTGATCCTGTATTGGCATTAGATCTACATTGGCAATACCTGCCTTGAACAAAAACCTGGGGGGTAAAGGGGAAATCAAGAATGTAACCGAAACGTAACTCAAAAGGCTATTATTACATGTTTGCTGTTTTTCAGGGCGTTACGGAATAATCCTGTTTGCCGTTTTTCCGGGCGTTACGGAATATCCTGTTTGCCATTTTTCCGGACGTTACGGAATAATTACATGTTTACCGTTTTTCCGGGCGTTACGGAATATCCTGTTTGCCGTTTTTCCAGGCGTTACGGAATAATCCTGTTATCGTGGTCCCATGGAGAATGAACGGGGCATAAACTGATGGGTTACGATGAGGATTACATTAATTGATTTCGATGAATTTAGAATAGATAACCAAGAAGTCTAATTTAGGTTACACATCACATACACATACCTCACTGTTTATATTTGCGTTGTGATTTATATTCATGTTTACATATATTGTTACATCCTGTTTATTACTACCATTTCGTTATTATGGCACAATGACGTCTGGGTTTTGCAAGGCCCAGTTTCTCTATCTCTATCGCAGGCTGAACATGAGTACTATAACCGTCAAGCCGAGCAGTGAGGAATTGAGTTTAGTGATGTTTAGTTTAGTTATTTTTCCACAGCTTTTATTTTTTGATGTGAGCCCATATTGGGACGTATTTTTAGATCTTGTTTATTGGATATTAATATCGTTTCCGCTTATACATTTTCTTGACTCTTTTTATCATGGCAAATGGACATGTAATAGATTTATTTTATATTTTACTGTCCTTGATATCCTATAGACAGCCGTAATGTGACTGTGGAGGGATTATTCCTATCCACAGGTAGTATGGTTGGCTCTGTCATGTGCCGTGTTTACGTATTTTGGGAAGCGGGGTGCGACAATATGTCAGATTTTCCACCCGATCGAGCTCTTGAGTTTAGCATTGATTTACAACCAGGTGCGCAACCTATATCGAAAGCTCTGTATCGATTAAGTCCAGATAGGTTAAAGGAAAAACGTATCCAGTTAGACGATCTTCTATAGAAGGGTTGGATCAGACCCAGTACATCATCCTGGGGATCCCCGGTGCTCTTAGTAAAGTAGGAGGGTACTTATCGTATGTGCATTGATTATCGGGCACTGAATAAGGTCACCATCAACAACAAATATCCGCTACCACGCATCGACGATCTTTTTTATCAGCTAAGTGGGTCGTGTGTCTTATCCAAGTTATATCTTCGTTCAGACTATCACCAAGTGAAGGTCAAGAAGTCTGACATTCCAAAGAACGCGTTCTGGACCCGGTGCGTTACACATTACCTGTACTCGCGCTATTCGATACCGGGGCATCGCATTGCTTCTTGTCACAGCGGTTCATGAGAACTCGTGAGATCCCAGCTAAACCTCTCGTTTCAAGCTGGAACGTTAGTTTAGGGAATGGCATTTTGAAAGCAACCCTGAAGTATGATAAGTGCCTAGTTGTAGTCTGCATTCGAGAATTTTATGCAGATTTCAACGTGCTGGACATACCAAACTTCAATGTCGTTTTAGGAATGGATTGGCTGGGAGTAATTTTATGCTACCATTGATTGTCGTCAAAGGAGGGTAGTTTTCGAAATACCGGATCACCCAGTTCTCTATTTCAAGAGCGGAGACAGAACATTGGAACCAAGTATCTACCGAGCCAAGCCGAAGGAAGCAGCAATTTCATCATTACCGGTTGAAGGAGATAAGCCCAAGGTTGGTCGAGAGTTCGAGGATGTTTTTCCCGTAGATATGTCAGATTTACCTCCTGATCGAGCTCTTGAGTTTAGCATTGATTTACAACCTGGTGCGCAGCCTATATCGAAAGCTCTGTATTGATTAAGTCCGGATGGGTTAAATGAAATACGTATCTGGTTAGACGATCTTCTATAGAAGGGTTGAATCAGACCCAGTACATCATCCTAGGGATCCCCGGTGCTCTTGGTAAAGATGGAGGGTACTTATCGTATGTGCATTGATTATCGGGCACTGAATGAGGTCACCATCAAGAACAAATATCCGCTACCCCGGATCGACGATCTTTTTGATCAGCTGAGTGGGTCGTGTGTCTTATCCAAGTTAGATCTTCGTTCAGGCTATCACCAAGTGAAGGTCAAGGAGTCTGACATTCTAAAGACGGCGTTCCGGACCCGGTATAGTCATTATGAATATCTCGTGATGCCGTTTGGGGTAACCAATGCCCCATCCATATTCATGAATTTGATGAACCTGGTTTTCCGTGAGTATTTAGGCAAGTTTGTTGTCATCTTCATCGACGACATCTTAGTCTATTCGAAGACTCGGGAAGAACACGCCAAACACTTACGTACAGTTCTAGAGATGTTACGACGACATCAACTCTACACAAAGTACAGCATGTGTGAGTTTTGGCTAAACAAAGTTGTTTTTCTAAGGCACATCATATCCGGAGAAGGTCTCTCTGTAGACCCCGCTAAGGTATCAGCTTTCAGCAAATGGCCGACTCCAGAGTTAGTCAAGGATATAAAGAGTTTCTTAGGCTTAACTGGGTATTACCAACATTTCATCAAAGGGTTTTTGAAGGTTGCAGATCCTTTGACCAAACTCACTTGTAAAGATGAAGCATTTGTGTGGTCTGAAGCATGTGAAAGTGGTTTAGAGGAGCTGAACTCCAGGTTGACCTCTGCACCTGTCTTCACTATTCCAGATAGATCTGGAGGTTTCGACGTTCAATGTGATGCTTCAAGGAAGGGATTAAGATACTTGCTACATCAGCATGGCAAGGTCATAGCTTTCACATCAACACAGCTAAAGACACAAAAATGCAATTATCCCACGTATGATCGAGAACTGGCGGTAGTTATTTTCTCTCTCAAGATTTAGCAGCATTATCTACTTGGAGAGCTAATTGATATCTATACCGATCACAAGAGCCTGAAGTATGTTTTTACACAGAATGGGCTTAACATGCTGCCACGGAGATGGCTAGAGCTTATGGCGTATTTTGATATCAATCTTCAGTACCATCCGAGGAAGATGAACGTGGTCCCCAATGCTCTGAGTCGCCAGCCGTTAGCAATGAATGTCAACGCACAGTGGAAGTTACAACAAAAGCTTCATGGATTAGAGATCGAAGTGGTGGTGCCAGGAATTTGATCATCTTTGATGAATCTGCAGGTCTAGTCCACGCTTGTAGATCAAATTAAGGTATCTCAAGCAGGCGATGCCAAGTTGCAGAAGATCAGAGAACAAGTAGAAAGTAGTCTTCGATCAGATTCTATCATTCATGAGGATGGATCCATGCTGTATGGGAGCCGACTATTCGTGCTTGCCGACACTATTCAAGAAGAAATGATGAAGGAAGCTCATATCTCTCCATATTCTGTACACCCCGGCGGCACAATGATGTACAAGGATCTACGATAGCACTACTGGTGGCACAACATGAAGAGAGAAGTTGCTCGGAGTGTAGCAAAGTGTTTAGTCTGTCAATAAGTGAAGGTTGGGTATCACAGAACTGTTGGTCTACTTCAACCATTATCTATTCCAGAGTGGAAAAGGCAGCACATTACCATAGACTTCGTGACTGCTCTCCTTCGCAGCACGAAAGGTAACGACGCCGTTTGGGTTATTATGGATCGACTCACCGAGTCGGACCATTTTATTCCATTTCAAATCAGCCAGTCAACATAAACTTTGGCACAGAAGTACATGGAGGTAAGTAAAACCTAAAATAAGATTTTAACCTTCAGAATGTATCCAAACTTATCTTGATACCCATGAATCATGCAAGAGATCTTGAGACTACATGGAGTACCAGTTTGCATCGTCTCCGACCAGGACACTAAATTTCGATCCCAGTTTTGGCGAAGCCTTCAAGCCAGCCTAGGCACGAGTTTGAGTTTCAGCACTGCTTACCATCCTTAGACAGACGGACAGTCTGAGAAGACCATTAAGGTCCTAGAAGATATGCTGAGGGCCCGTATGCTCGATTTTGGAGGATCGTGGGAAGATCACATGCACCTCATTGAGTTTGCATATAACAACAGTTACTAGGCCAGCATTGGTATGGCCATGTTTGCAGCACTTTACGGTCTGAAGTTTTGCTCTCCTCTGAGTTGGGACGATGTGGGAGCTAGAGAACTCCTTGGACCAGATAAGATTATGGCGACTGTTGATGTAGTGTGCACGATCAGAGAAAAGATGTGCATTGCTTAAGACAGACATAAACATTAGGCTGATGCGAAGCGCCGACACTTAGAGTTCCAGCTTGGAGATCATATATTCCTTAAGATCTTTCCAAACAAGAGAGTGATCCGTTTTGGTAGGCGTGGAAAACTCAGCCCTCGATACATTGGGCTGTTCGATATATTAGAACGGGTAGGAGATGTGGCGTATCGTTTAGCTCTTCCACCGTCATTGGAGAGAGTGCACAACGTATTTCACATATCCCAGCTACCCATTATGTGAGCGACCCCAGCCATGTGCTTGACCACTCAGAGCTCACCGTACAAACCGATCTGACTTGCGAGCAGCAGCCAGTCAAGATAGTAGATCGGAAAGAAAAGATGTTACAAAAAAAGTAGTTATGCTGGTCCGAGTCATGTGGAGAAGAGATTCACCGGGAGAATCCAACTGGGAACGCGAGGATGATATGCGTACATGATACCCTCATTTGTTTGAAGGGTAATTTCTTGTGTAAATTTCAAGAATGAAATTTTTCTAAGGAGGGTAGGATGTAACGACCCAAAATTTTGTGTGCATCGCTTTTGTTTAAATTAATAAAGGGTGTCGTTTTTTGTTCATGTACTGAGTTATAAGTAATTCTTGATAAATAATGTAAAAGAACAGCTTGTATCCCATTGGTTAAGTCTCTACACTTCTTTCTCATAGTCCGTGTGTTCGAATCCTTGCAACACAAATATTTCATTTTGTTCTCTTTTTGTCGTTTTGGAGCCCCGGAGATTTCACGAGCGATGTACGGAGTTCAAAAACTTTATAAAAGAAATAAAAAAATATTTTTGATCCTTTAACCTTGACCCGAGACCAAGGTTCGAAGCTCGAACCCAAGTCTCAAGGCCAAACCACCCCAGGCGGCTGGGAACCAGGTTCGGGCGACCAGACCAAGGCAATCCGTGCTCCGCCCGTGTTCATCCGTCCCTTGAGTTGGCGTCGGTTCGTATCAGTACCTTAAACGACCTCATTACACAGAGAACTCATATCTCTTTATTTTCCCCATTAAAATTATTTTTAATGCTCTTTAAACCCATCTTCTAATTTTCCTTTTCTCTATAAATCCTTGGCTATCCAAAGAGAATCCTCCCAAAAATCCATCTCTAAATAGTTCTCTCAAGTCCTAGTGAAGCCACCTCCCATACACGTCAAGAATTTTGCTCAATTCCTACAAGAAACTATCGGTTAATCAAGTGTTAGATCGATTCAGACCGCGAGTAAGTCCCTTCATCCTCTCTACTTTTCCCTCTTGTTGTATCTTCTCTTCCCATGTTATGACGCCACACATACCTTCGTATTGAACTACGTCGGTTGTCCCTAGTTAGAACAACATATAGTGGAGTTTAGTTTTATTATTTTAATTCTATGTGTTATGTGGTTGTCATGATCCTTGACCATGATGTCAAATGAAATGTCTCATCTTAGTGGTTAATGAACTCTCAATATACATATTGCTTGACACTTCATAGAAACCGACTAATTGTATGAAAAGAAGTTTTTAATTTTCATAAGTCCTAGAGTAATTGTTATGATAATGGCATTATATGTTTCATTACATGATTCATATGATTATTTGGCTAACAACCCCGACTTTTTACATGCAAACTGTTCGGATAATTTTGAACTCTAAAAGAATTATATACATTATCCTCTTCCTTTGCATATTTTGTCTCTACAACCTTCTTTAGAGGAACCCAGTTGTGGATGGTGCTGATTAAAGTATTTCTTGGGGTCTAGTAAAGTAAGACGCAGAGCAACTCATAGAGCACGGTCTTGAAAGGGAAGGTGGATCTAAAAATAAAACAATCTCTATAATATTAAAATAAAAAACGGTGGAATTTAATTAATTGGGATTATAACCATTATTTATCATTTACATACAGTTAAAAGAAAATGAAGTTCCAAATTAAAGTTTCTATAAAATACCCTAAATTTCCAAAAGTTAGGGTTTTTCACCAAAATGCCCTAAATTTCTAAAAGTTAAGAATTTATCAAAACACCCTTGATATTTTAAATAGCATCAAAACACCCTTGAGATTTTAAAATAGAGTATTTACATAAAACACCTTCGAGATTTTTAATGGGGTATTTTTCCATATAAATACCCTAAGATTTCTAAGACTAGTATTTCTCAAACAATTAGATAGCGGATGGTTTTAAGTGGCATCTTCTCTCTTGAGCTTCGAAGAGCCAGCGAAAATGAGTGCTTCCATTTATCTATCTCCCTATATTTAAACAGAATGAGTTCGTAACTTCACGGATATCAAATTGCATGAGTATTGATCTGTGCATAACCCAATACATGATATTCAACATGACTTGTGCTAATCCTATTGCATGCTCGATCTGACTTGACTCGAACCATGAATACAACTCGACATGTACACTTGAACTTGACATAAAAATTGAACTCGTACTCTCTCTTATGTATTCATATTTTCAGGAAAGACTTGTCACACTAACTACAAATTAAATACGTGGGGTGTTGGGGTAGTTTGAGTCGTGGGTTCAATATAATATCAGGAGTCACCCTAGTACATGAATTCATGAATACTAACACAATATACAATTATGAGGGCCCGTGTTTCCTTTCCCTTGGATTATAGCATTGGGTTCGTGAATACTTCAACGGCGGTTTAAGTCTCGTTACTAACACTCTTAGTTAGGGCCTATGATTCCTTGTCCCTGGATTACAGTCTTGGGTTCGAGAATACTCTTGAGATTGGTTGACATTCACACTTGAACCGACGTTAGTTAGATTACCCTCGTAGTGAATTTTTAGGACACATTGACATTCACTTCACGTTCACCAATACACACTTATTAAATGCTTATGTTGATTAACACATGCTATACTGTATTGCCATGCTCATGTACCATTTAGTTGCCATTTACACTACCATACTTGTTCACATGTTCATAATTTCCATTCGTGATATATTACATGTCGTCTCACACTTTATGTATGTAATACATACCTTTTTTGGGGACTTACCGAGTGTAAGTTCAGTGACGGGCATTCCACCATATTTCTTTTATTCCTTAAAATGTTCGTCATGTGGCTTAGGGACAAAGGAGATGGAAGCGATGGAAGAGGAGTACAACCAGCTGTCATCTCAAGCTGACTATTACTTTTTTCAGCTTTTCTTTTCAGTATGCCTCTTGTTTAAGGCACCTTGTGTTATTGATATCTATTTTAAAAACATCTTGTAATCAGATTGAAACTTGTGGAACTTGAATGTAAATAGAATAGTTGTTAGAATTTTCATTCTCTTGTTTATTCATATTATATTGTATATTGCTTATTTACGCTTAGCGTATTTGTTACGAGAAATGGCCTTCTCGAAATAGATACATCGCGGCTTGTCATGCGACCGTTATCGTTCTTTTGGAAAGCGAGGCGTGACAGATTTTACTGTTGACCCATGCAGGTCATTTCTGCATGAAAGCCGTAAGCAATATATCATAAGAATTATGAAATTCAAAAACTTTTACATTCCTCGCATTTCAAATTCCTTGAATCAATTATAATCTATCTTTTCTCTATCTAAGGTGATGTCTTCCCCTGCCCACACCAATGTCAACGGAGATACTCCACCAACACCACCAACTACTGCATCTCGAATCACTGAGCAAATGGTGCTGCTTAAGGCTATCAAGTGCCTACTCGAAGGCCAGCAAGCCCAAGGCATGATTCGGCAGGAGCAGGCTGCTCTCCTTCGACAGGGATTAGTCTGCCCAGAAGCAGAAGCACCAGGAGTGAAGCAATTCCAGGCAATGCGCCTGAGAAATTTCTCTGGGAAAGAGAGCCCTCTAGAGGATGAAGAATGGGCTCAATCACTAGCAAGTAATTACAAGAAACACACACACACACACACACATCACAGGCAAGTAATTATATTATAGGCATGCAGTAAACATTAAGAAAATGGAATAGTCGGATATTCTAGGAATCCCGCGTTCCATTTGAGCTGCAAATGAAACGCGGCATTCCACAGTCGCATGAATATCCCTGACATAGCCAAACCAAAACCCCTACAAGCATGGAGAGCCATCCTCCAATCCTAGAAACTAGACGACCTGACCTCAACTCCTTGAGGGGACCACCCAACGCTTTCTAGAACCTGGCGTCTCAAGAACTCCTCCCTGGTGAAAATCAAAACTACAAACCCTTCCAAGTGCAGTGACCAACCTGCCAATTCTAGAACAAGGCGACCCAGTCTCAAATCCTTGATATGACCACCTAGAGTATTCTAGAACCCGAAGGCTCGGACACTTCTTTGCGACATAACTTGTATCATATACATACAATAGGATATGCCGATCTCAACCTAACCGCATTCCAAATAAAGTAATAATTCATTTGGTATTCCACAGAATACTAGAATCAAATACAACATTTGTATACATTCCATTCACACGAGGGGCTATTCTCACGACAATCCAAACCAAACCATACAAACCAATCAACAAATTCACAATGTGCAATGATTGATACGAAAGAGTGTTTGTTTGTAGTTTAACCGCAATCAGAACGGTATCGCGCGTAGCTAGACCGAGGTGAGTACGGGTCGTCCTCAGGGAAACGTAGAACCTTTTACTATTACTTTAGATGTGTTGAGAGAGAGGAGGAAATAAGAATTTTGTGAAAAGTTTCTAGATCTACGTTAAGCAAGAATGCAAAAATATAGATCAAGATTATTTTAGAGACTTAGATAATATAATAAGAAGGCTTGTAGGGTTCGTTAGGATTTAGTAGTTATGGACGATTGATTAAAAGTTACCCTTTTTATCCATTAATAGATTTAGAACTAGAACGACGGTGATGCGTGTAGATTAGGATTTCTGGAGGGAAAAGGAATCCCACTCGTAACCCTTATCTCGACACGGAACTCCGTTCATATCTAGCCTTTACCAAAACAATCATTAATCTAATCTCTAATCGCGGTCGGAACTAGCAAAGAATTGCTAGCGCGCCCGATTAGGATGTTAATGATTCTTTTGATAAAATTCCTAAACTTTATAGGACTTAAAAAGGGTTTAGTTATTTTCATCGTCCATTAGCCTACCCTAATCCTACGAACCCTAACAAGCGGAGAATTACTCGCGCATGTTGGGAGAAGAAGATGAAAAGACAGAGAGGGAAAACATAATGTAAAATGCAAAAGAATTAAATAAAATAACTACCTTTATTAATCAACTTGAACAATCTACACTTTATTCCTTAGAAAATGATTACAAAACTAGTTGCTTCTCGATCTCTTCCAAGGAGGTAGATGAACCGTTGATGATCAGCCTGGATGTGTGAGCGTCTGGGGCTTCGTGATCGCGTCGGCTTGATAACTTTTCCAAGAGGCTCTCGGTGCTATTTTATAGTGCAAAGCCAGAATCTTTTAGTTGGAAACTTGGTAAAATTCAGCAATGATTGATCTCCAAAAATCTTGATTTCTAACTCCATAATATTGCGGCGGATCCGCGGCAAATGGGGGATAAGGCCGCGGATCCGCGGCCAACGGATGAGATCTCTTGATCAAAATTCTTGTGCTTGCATCTTGTGACATGTGGCAATCCTAGGCACCTTCATAATTCAGAAATCTTCTCTCGGCTGCTTCCAGACTTGGTCTCCAAGTTTTGCTTCTTAATTTGGCAAGATTTCTTCAACAACTTGATTTCTTTGATATATTCTGCATAACAACTTGGAAAATTCTGCACAATAATCTCAAATAATATTTAGTAGACTTAGTTCTACTAGGATTTGGTCAATAGATTTATTTGCATACATTTTCCTGCCAAATGATAATTAAAAGATATTAACACATAGAAAATAATGTTTTTACACATAAACCCTCATATGTATAATATATTATAATAAAGTCCTTTTTTAGTATGAAAATGGTAGGAAAAATGTAATACAAATGTGCAGTTTTATCAACTGAACAAATACCCCCAAACTTATCTTTGATCGTCCCGAGCAAACTAGTTTATTTAAGAGGAGAAAAAGAAAAGAGAAAACTAAGCACACTTTCGTAGGCAGACACGATTGCACTGAGCACGTGCAACAAGCCGTTAAACCTCTAGGTGTCCCTAGTAGGAGGAGTGTTGTCTCCTGAGGGTTTTCAGCGGATTACACCCACAAAATCCTATAACAAAAGAAAGATGGTGAAATTTACATATAAAGACAAGAACCATAAAAGAAAGGCCTTGAAAAGAAGAGTTTCCAACAATACTAGTTTTTCAGTTGTCATGAGCCCTATCTTAATAGTCATGAAAAAATGTTAGAAATCACATCCTCCCTCAATAAAACATCGTCTTTATTCTTCATTCCTACCTTTCATCCAAACATTGATCATATAACCTCATGTGTGTGTAAAGAACATCCCTACACTCGGAGAATTCAATTCAAGCTATCATACTCTTGTCCATCTACCTTAGTACTTTTTAACTTGATGAATATTAAGATTTGCTCACACATTTTCATGCGACCGCTAATACTTCTTGAGGTACTAACCGACCGATTACTCATGTGTTTGCAGATTTGGTGATAATATTTTCCTCGTCTTGCACCACCTAAGGCTTAGCAGTGACTCCCAGACCAGTTGGCCTTAGGGCACTAGGTGAAGAGGCACCCTCGCTATATTTTTTTTCTATTGCTGCCTTGGCGATAACAAAACCAGTGTTCATTTTTTTCTTTTCACCATTTTTATATTTTCTTCATTTTTTTTTCATTTCCTTCATACTTTGGCTTTTAGACAAGAGCATTTCAAGGTATCCTCTACTATCCCGAGTTTCAAGACGTGTGTAAGTGCATATAGTAGGGTATCAACGTTCAAAATGTTTGGCTTCCCGAATAGAAACTATTTTTCAGACTTATTTTTATTCTCAGATTAGTGACTTCCTTCATCTTACTAACCCTTGGGACAACAGCTCATAACTACTTATTACTAGTTCGTATAAGAAAACTTCTAATTTTCTCGGTTTTCTTAAACTATTCCTATCTTTTGGATGTAATTTTTCACTTTCTACTCTTTTGTTATAAAAGAATTTTTTTTTTTTAAATTTTTGAAAATGTTGTGCTTATGCAAAATATGATGCAAATTGATGTGTAAATAAGCATGATGCAAATTGATGTGTAAATAAGCACAAACCTCCCCCAAACCTGTTTACAGCAGTGTCCTCACTGATGTCATCCGTTAAGCTAAAAAAACTTGTAGACTTGGGAGGAAATTATTAATGGGGCAAGAATATATGAAAGTGAAAATCCTCCCCCAAACTTATTTTAGGCTCACAATTTTGTAAAAATCATTTTCTTTCAAGAGCAAAAATATACCACCCCTCCCCCAAACTTGAGTTAAACAATTTTAATCTTTTAAAATCACATGAGGGGGTCAAGGTTATTGGTCAATGCCAAGCTTTGCAAAGACCGAAGGTCAACACCAACCATTCAAAAAATTTATCGATGAAGCACCAAGGTTGGTGGAAGAACATGTCACCTATTGACGTGAAGAAGTGGGGAGGTGACAAGAGGTGTATTGGAAAAGGATTGCGTCTCAATTTGGAGAGACGATACAGTGATAGTAATGATGGATTACTCGCATTGTCATGATTGTCCAAAAGAGGGGGTGGAGGTCCAATTTCTTCATCTTGGAGTTGATTCATCTCAACACCCGTGTCTTGTAAAAATGCGAGTTCATCAGCGAAAATTTCCTCAAAGCTTTCATCGATACCCCGAAAAATAATGTCATCAGAAAAAATGGGGTGATCGTCAGACTCAATATAAGGTTCCTCATTAGATGTTGACCCGGACAACTCGGTGGAAGAGTAAATGGTTGGGTCAAACAACAACATATGAAAAGAGTCTGTATCATGAGGTTGATCAAATTCGCTGCTGTCGACATCCATTAATTCGACAGAACACACATGAGCATAGGGTTCGGAGGGTTCACTTCCCAACTTGTAAATGTTAAGCTCAATTGACTTCTTTCCAAAGGATAGGGTCATAGAGCCGTTTCTACAATTAATTACTGCGTTGGAAGTGGCCAAAAAGGGTCGACCGAGTATCACCGGGATTTGATTGCGTGGGTTTGCTACAGGTTGTGTATCTATAACGATAAAGTCCACAGGGAATATGAATTCCCCGACTTTGATTAACACATCCTCTAGCTCACCCCTTGGTTGGGTGTTAGATCGATCGGCCATCTGAAGAGTGCAATGCGCAGGTTTTAACTCTCCGATCCCTAATTGCTCATACACAGAATACGGAAGCAAGTTAACACTAGCACCAAGATCAAGTAGAGCACGATTGATATTTTTACCCCCAATGGAAATAGAAATTGTAGGACTTCCGGGGTCCTTTCGTTTCTTGGGTAGTTGTTTTGTAAAAGCAGTGCTCACATTACTCGCAAGGAAAACTTTTTTAGGTACTTGAACTTTTCGCTTCCTAGTGCACAAGTCCTTTAAGATTTTCGCATATGACGGAACTTGTTGAATAGCATCTAGGAGAGGAATGTTTATGTTAACTTGCTTAAAAATTTCCACAATCTTCTCCATTTGTGGACTTGGTCTGTTGCACCTTAACCTGTTTGGATAAGGTGCTTGATCAATAAGTTTTGGGTCCAACGTTTGTGGAGAAGACTGTGGCGACGGATTCGATCCCAAAATTAGAGTGGGCATCGACTTAGATAGATTTGGCGAAATGAGCGAAGGGTTCGAGCCTTGGGGAAAACGGAGAATAGGCTCGGGTGAAGGTGGGAGACTAGACGAATTAGGGGAAGAAGAAGAAGAAGAAGAAGGGGTATCAAATGTGTCACTATCATCAAATTGCTCACCCACTTGGTTATTCAGCACTCTCCCCGATCTCAACGTAGTAATGGCATTCACATTATGACTTTGTGAATGGCCAGGATTCAGTAGGGGTTGATGTAACACCCGGCCCCATTTTTGACCAAAGTCCGTATTTTGTTACTTAGAATTCTTTTTATTCTTAATTAGGAATTATTTATTTTATGTATAAATTAATTATTATATTTTATTTTTCAAACACCGTTGAACCCAAACCCTAATTCTAATTACTTTTCCAAACCAATCCCAAGCCCATTCATGTATCCCTTCATAGACTCAATTCCTTTTTATCCTCGGCCCGTTCTTTTATTTTCCTTTAACCCTTTTTATTTTCTGGCCGACTCAGCAGCCTCAGCCCACATCTCATTTTAAATAATCCCTTAATTATTAGTCCTATTTTTCCCCGAACCCACCTTCTAAATTCCTTTAAGGAAATTCCTGCGGCCCGCCCACTTCTTTCTCTCCCCAATCAACTATTTTTCTCCTGCGGCCCAAAAAGAAAACTCCTCAGCCCTTTTTTTGAAAGGAAATTAAATTCCTTTAACCCTCGGCCCGGCCCACGCCCGCCTCTTCCTTCAGCCCACGCCAGCCCCCTACTGTGCTTCTTCCCCACAACGGCTCCTTTCCCCCTCTCGCGCGCGCGATCCACGATCTCCGCCGCACCTCGCGCCACGCTCACCCCCACTCCTAACGTTACGCCCTCGACGCGCGCCTCACTCTCTCTCTCCTCTCATAACTTCCTCCCATATCTCTTCCTCTGCCTAAACCTTTCTCCCCTCGAGCCAAAACTGTTCACCCCCGATTCCCGACGCCATCATCAACGTCGTCGCCATCGTCTCCTTCCATCACCAAGCACCTCATCACTCCTCCGCCTCCTTCCCCATTGCTCCCTCCTCAAACTCCCCTGCAAACTTTTCTCCCACCGTCGACGACGAGAGCGACCACCACTACCTCGTCGACTCCCTCACTCTCCTCTCCCCATCAACGAAGCCCTCTCCCCAACCTCTCCAGTCACTCAACACCCAAGCTCGAGCCGAGCCCCTGCACTAACCTCGGCCAACCCACTCGTTCCCTCGTCATCGACCTTCTTTCACCACCTCCCTCCATCACCTTAGCCCCTGCCGAGCAACATCACCGCCGGCGCCCCGTCTCCCAGTCGCAACCACCTCTCATTCTCCCAACCTTCACCTCCGGCCTCTCGCTCTCTCTTCCCCTCTCCTCCCTCTGCCCATTCTCTCTCTCCCCTGTTCCTCCCTCCTCCTCTGCATCTCACTCTCCCTCTCTGTCCCTGTCTCTCTCTCTCTCTCTCTCTCTCTCTCTCTCGTTTCTCTCTCTCTCTCAGCCTACACTTTCTCTCTCTCTCCCTCTAACTACCCTCTGTGCCCTCTCTCCAACTCTCTCTCACTCATTCTCTGTACTCACTCTCTCACTCTGTCTCTCACTCTCTAAATTCTCCCTCTCTATGTCTCTCCCACTCCTCTAATCCTCTCTCTCTCTCCCTCTAAGTCTAACTCTAACTCTCCCTCTCTCCTTCTATCAACCGACCACCCCCACAGCATCGCCTGAGCTCGCAACCATCACAGCCTTTGCACAAGAGCCAAGCTTCACAGCCGAGCCCCGACCACCAAACTGCGAGCCGTCGAGCCAAGACACGAGTCCGAGCCAAATCAAGTTGCCGTGCCGCGCGTGTGTCGCGCGTTCATGACGTTACAGCCACCATACATTCCCGGGTTGTCTCCAGGCAAGTTCTTACTTGCTACATGCTATTTATTACTAGTTTACAAATTAAAATCGTAGATATATTACACGTTTTGCCTTATGTAAATATTGCCACAAACTGCTCGATGCTTGTTCTCATAGAAAATCATTAACAAATTTGACGGAACTGGATATAATGTTTTGGCCCTTGTAGAGATGATTAACGTGTGCGAATTTCATTAGAAAATACGACTGTTAACAGTTAAAATGACTACCCCCAAGTTTAACCGTAAAGCTGAAATTCTATTACACCTGAAAACCGTTAAATTCACCATAAATCATATACATATTAGAATGGTGCGTTCGAGGGCTTAAATCGAAGCTAACTCGACGAAATTTAACCCTATGCTAGTTTCCAGACATTCCTGTATCTAAATCGTGATGATAATTGTATCGGAGTGCGACTCTGGACTGCAGTCCAGAGCGACTCAAATTGTGCTTGCTGTCCCGTAATGGATACCATAGGATTTCCTTAACTCGTAGGTTGCGGAACTCCGCTGCTTATTGTAGATAACTCTGTTAGCTAGACAACACAATTAGTTTCATCCTGTTTCGTTATCATTTACTATTTAATCTGTAATTTAGAAGATCGGGACACATAACAGTCCCAGCAGAATCAGAATTGGCATGTTGATATTAAATAGATTATAACTCCTAACGTACAGACGCGATTGAAGATCCGTTTGTTGCGTTGAAACCTTTACTGAAAACCCTAGAATTCTTTCAACTGTAGCGTCGCTAAAATATGATCCCAACAGGGGTTAAAATGCGTTACGAAATGGATTCCTGATTCTGAAACCGGATTTCCAGCCGCGTGCGCTTAAAATGAAACAGTTATAACTAATGATCCTGAAACCCGATTGGCTCGAAACCAAATTAGATGGATAGATAACTGAACATATTAATTACTACCTGTTTGTCATTTCGCCAAATTATATACATATGTTTCATGATAAATCGTGCAAGTGAAAGAATGCGGTTTCATAACATCCTCACCATGTTTATATACTTGTTCACGCATCATATCATACCCATGTCATTGTATTGATAACCTAGTGACATCGTGCATTTACCCAGTGTTAGATTTTAGTGTTGATTGTGGCAAGTACGTCAGTGTTCGTGTATTCGTGATTAAGTGAAAGTGATACGTACTTGTGCACAATCAGTGTCCCTTTTATTCTATTGCATTGTCGACGTCTGTGGGATGCGTGTACGTGTGACTATAAGTGGTATGGGACACTTATGGAAGCGCTTGCACGGATGTCACAGATAAGGCATCCGACACTGCCATTTATCTTAGGTATTAGTCGGGACGTGCTTGATGGAGGTCCTGCCTCCAGTTCTCGCGCAGACTTGTCACGGATCGATTAGTATTTAGGGTGATGGTTAGCGTTTGATGTAGACCACGGGGTGTGGGGTAGTTCAAGTGTGAATTCAACAGAATCTCGGGAGTCCCATGCCGGCCTATATATTTAGGGAGTTATATGGAGATTTACAGGGTATGTGCTATAGACACCGTGATACATTCGTTACATGTTGGGCCCGTGGTCCCTTGCCCTTGGGTGGAGGACACTCGCGAGTGGTTGACTCTCACACTTGGACTGACGATAGGCTTATTGACCTGTGCAGTGAGACTTAGAGACTGATAGGGTTACAGTCATTTACATTCTTTATATACTGTGCTGCCTTACATGACATATCGTTATACTGTTTTACTGCTCCGCTGCATTGATTACTGCTCATTCATATTCATGCTGTTTTACCGTCATTCACATCTATTACCACTGTTAGAACTGTTACTTAATTATATATATTATATTGCTATTGTGTCGCTCTGACGACCTGAGTATGCATGCTCAGTGTGAGAAGACGATTTAGCTTGGACCAGTGCATCACAGACTTCCTGACTTGCCGTTCCTAGTCACATCCGTTCGTTCCACTTCAGGTCAGTTTACATTATTGTATCTTTCAGTTACTGCATTTCTCATTACCTGCGCATCGTTTACTGTTTACCATGATAAACTAGAAGCCGAAGTGTGACTACGGCAGGACTTTTCCTTGACCGTAGGAGCATGGCTGGCCTTGTCTACTCCTCGTATTCCGTATTTTGGGAAGCGGGGTGTGACAGTTGAGATGGGAGTTTCCCTTTCTCTCTCGCACTCATTGCGGCGTTTAACTGTGCGATTTGGTTTTCTATTGATTTAATACTCTCACCATAGGAGGAGTAGTTTTTCGTTAGGGTATCAATAGAAGACCTTATCTCAGCCGAATTTTGCATGGATTGTTTCATGAACATATCCAAAGTTTGTGCAAGTGAGTTGTCAGTACCGGCCACTTGTGGTGTAGAAATGTTGGCCGGATTTTGGAAATTTTGTGACTGAAAGGGGGGCTGATTCTGTGGTTGTGGTTGCTGTGGAGGAGGTCTTTGATAATTACTTTGTTGGTTTTGATTCCAAGCAAAGTTAGGATGATTCCTCCATCCTTGATTATATGTGGAAGAATAAGGATCATTTCTAGGTCGCTGCTGAAAAGCAGCATTAGCTTGAAACGATGCATTCATAGGACATTCTTCCGTTAAGTGTGAAGGATCCGAACAGCAACCACAGACAGTCTTAGGAAGCGTGACCTGATTTAGGGAGAATGTTGAGAACTTGTTTTCAATAGCATCGAGTTTCTTCTGTATCGCTGCCATTTCGGCTTTCACTGCGATAGAAACATCGAGCTGGTGAATACCTCCCTTAGTTGAAGGTGGTCTTACGCTTTCCCACTGCAACGTGTGTTCAGCAAGGTCTTCCAGATATTTCCATGCTTCACCGTCATCTTTAGACATGAAATTGCATTGACACATTGTTTCAAGCATCTGCTTTGTCGCTGGATTAATGCCCTCATATATAATCCGACATAAATTCCATCTTTGTATTCCGTGATGGGGGCATTGGACAAGCAAATCTTTGAAACGTTCAAAGCACTTCCAAAATGGTTCATTGGGAAACTGGGTGAACTGGTTGATCTCGTTCCTAACATGTGCAGTCTTATGATTTGGGTAAAACTTCTTAAGAAATGCTACGACGAATTCATCCCAATTAGCGATAGAGTGTGCGGCAGTATTATAAAGCCATTTTTCTGCCAAGTCGCACAGTGTGAATGGGAGAAGACGTAAGCGCATAGCATCTAAAGTTAATTGTGAAGTACCCATCATTGCGCATACGTTTTCGAATTTGGTGATGAAAACGTACGCGTCTTCCGACTCAAGCCCGTGAAATTTGGGCAGCAGATTGATGTAGTGGGGTTTAATCTCGAAATTATCCCCATTAGGTGGTGGAAGAGATAGACAAGTAGGAAGAGGACCATGAATAGGATAGCATCTCTCTTGGAGAGAGATGCGCGGTGGATTCTGCTCACCTACGGGCGGTGGCAGCGTGGTGTTATAATTAGATGGAGTGTCGTCCATCACGGTCGATGTGGTGTGTGGTGGGGGAAAAGAAGATGAAGAAGTACCGACTTCGGCGTCGATAGCAGGAACGCGGACAAGACGGGCACTAGGATCCCGTGTCCAGCCGAGCATGCACTAAGCGGGTTTAGTGCAAGTGGCAGCGTGTGTGTGATTTAAAATTGGCTTGTTTTGAAAAAGTGGGACTCAAGACAAATCACCCTAAGATGCATAAGCAACCCTAGAACTAAGGTCACCTAGGTCCAGTCTCTAGACCGCTCCTAGACTTCCAAAGGACAAGCCACAGGATCAATCCTCTACCGTCTCCGTACTACCCTTGTAGCCAGGTAAGTGGGAAGGAACCACGGTAGTGGGCTTAATTAAAAACCACTAGCCTTTGACACACTTGCCTAGGCACTACAAAAGTAATGCGGATAAACGATAGATTACCCACGACCTTCCTCTGTCCTTAATGAGCGCGACAGTCCTTAGAGTCTGGTCTAGATATTTTTTAAATTAATGAAGGGTTGATCTATATGCTCAGTTTGTAATTTGTGGGGCTTAGGAAGGGTGATGAAATCCCCACCTAATCTTGATTTGGTCTTTGCCCCTTAAAAATCCGTATTAAAATATGCAAAAACAAACCGCAAAACAAAACTTTGCAAAAAGATTTTTGAGCGGCGATATTTTGCAAAGAATCCTGCAGAAAATAGATTTTATTGGATTTGAGAGGAGAGAGAAGGAGTAAAGAAAGATACCAGAGAAGTTCGGAACCCTAGATCTCCTGTTTCCTCAAGTCCGTGACTCCAGATTCCCTCGCAAAATTCACACATAAATCGTTAAATATGCAATTTGCAGTTTTATTTTAATAATGATATGAATCGTCTAAGAATTCAATACAAATACTAAGAATAAAAAATTAAGCATGTATCCCCGGCAACGGCGCCATTTGATTGATACGAAAGAGTGTTTGTTTGTAGTTTAACCGCAATCAGAACGGTGTCGCGCGTAGCTAGACCGAGGTGAGTACGGGTCGTCCTCAGGGAAACGTAGAACCTTTTACTATTACTTTAGATGTGTTGAGAGAGAGGAGGAAATAAGAATTTTGTGAAAAGTTTCTAGATCTACGTTAAGCAAGAATGCAAAAATATAGATCTAGATTATTTTAGAGACTTAGATAATATAATAAGAAGGCTTGTAGGGTTCGTTAGGATTTAGTAGTTATGGAAGATTGATTAAAAGTTACCATTTTTATCCATTAATAGATTTAGAACTAGAACGACGGTGATGCGTGTAGATTAGGGTTTCTGGAGGGAAAAGGAATCCCACTCGTAACCCTTATCTCGACACGGAACTCCGTTCATATCTAGCCTTTACCAAAACAATCATTAATCTAATCTCTAATCGCGGTCGGAACTAGCAAAGAATTGCTAGCGCGCCCGATTAGGATGTTAATGATTCTTTTGATAAAGTTCCTAAACTTTATAGGACTTAAAAAGGGTTTAGTTATTTTCATCGTCCATTAGCCTACCCTAATCCTACGAACCCTGACAAGCGGAGAATTACTCGCGCATGTTGGGAGAAGAAGATGAAAAGACAGAGAGAGAAAACATAATGTAAAATGCAAAAGAATTAAATAAAATAACTACCTTTATTAATCAACTTGAACAATCTACACTTTATTCCTTAGAAAATGATTACAAAACTAGTTGCTTCTCGATCTCTTCCAAGGAGATCGAGGAACCGTTGATGATCAGCCTGGATGCGTGAGCGTCTGGGGCTTCGTGATCGCGTCGGCTTGATAACTTTTCCAAGAGGCTCTCGGTGCTATTTTATAGTGCAAAGCCAGAATCTTTTAGTTGGAAACTTGGTAAAATTCAGCAATGATTGATCTTCAAAAATCTTGATTTCTAACTCCATAATATTGCGGCGGATCCGCGGCAAATGGGGGCTAAGGCCGCGGATCCGCGGCCAACGGATGAGATCTCTTGATCAAAATTCTTGTGCTTGCATCTTGTGACATGTGGCAATCCTAGGCACCTTCATAATTCAGAAATCTTCTCTCGGTTGCTTCCAGACTTGGTCTCCAAGTTTTGCTTCTTAATTTGGCAAGATTTCTTCAACAGCTTGATTTCTTTGATATATTCTGCATAACAACTTGGAAAATTCTGCACAATAATCTCAAATAATATTTAGTAGACTTAGTTCTACTAGGATTTGGTCAATAGATTTATTTGCATACATTTTCCTGCCAAATGATAATTAAAATATATTAACACATGGAAAATAATGTTTTTACACATAAACCCTCATATGTATAATATATTATAATAAAGTCCTTTTTTAGTATGAAAATGGTAGGAAAAATGTAATACAAATGTGCAGTTTTATCAACTGAACATGCAACCTAGTCTAATTGATCACACATCAATTAAGCAACATTTACCAACACATATCCATATACGTAACAACACAACTCAATCAAACACTTTGATCGACTTGAATTGAAGAAACGACCATAGAATTCAAAACCCCAAAACCCCAGACAATTGAAATTTCCAAAACTGAAATTGAAGAGTTCCGAAGCTAACAAAAACCCCTCATTTTGCATGAATCGAAATCCCGGAAAATCCGAAAAGCGCCTAAGAGACGGGGGGCTCTCGAGCACGCCTCTAGGATAGCCGGAGGATCCCAACCCCCCCCCCCCGAGAGCACCAATTGGTGCTCTCGGGTCAGGGTCAGACCCTCCCACGCCCCCCTACCTCCTCGGGGTGCCTCTCGGGCCATCATAGGGATCTTGTTCCAAACCAAGAATCCCTTCCAGCTTGGAAAAGTGTAAAAATGAGAGCTTTTTATGAAAATTTCAAAACCGATTTTTTAAAAATTGGGCTTTTAAGTTCCATGGCAACAAAATACAACAACTAGTGGATGGATTAGCTCTAATACCATGTAAGTGAGTGGTGCTAGGATCGCAACACTTGCGGACCGCGGCGGAAACATAAAACAAAAATTTCTATACCATAGAACCAAACACTATACCCAATGTTCATCGTCGAAGACCGAGACGAAATGGGATTGATTGTCTTGCCTGAATTTGGGGGTAGATGCTATTTGGACATATCCATACACTTCTCCAAAGATACCAAGTTGATTTATGGCACTGTATATCGGAGCTTTGCATAGATGCGACCGTTGTAGCAAACTTCATCAGATTCCCCCTCATTTGTGAGGGGTTTTTGATTGTGGGGATGCTTTTCCGTGCAAGCGCAAGCCCCTATAATTAATTACATTATCGCATTGCGATAACCACTTTCTCCTTCTCCAGTAGTTTAGTCCATGTCGTGTTTTATTTTTGTTTATTTTGATTGCCCGTGGATTGTATACGGAAACTATTTTATGTCATCGCCCGTAAAGCGCGGATTAGTCCAAATCCGTATATTTTAGATTTGGGTATGGATTTTGAACTTAGGTTATATATTACTTTAGTTCAAAAATATTTTGTTTCATTTAAGAACCGTTAATCTAGTTTAAGATTAAGATCAACTTAAATATATGAGCATTTGGGCTTAATTTTTAACTAAGGATATGTTAGCCATATTTGAGACCAAGATCAACTTAGCAAAATTTTAAAGATCATTTTTAAGATCCAACAACAGAGCATTTAGGCTCAATTGCAAGAGAGTTTCAGAGGGACTTAGCCACTTTGGGCTCAGTCTGCTCAGTTTTTTCTAAAAAGTGCTAAGCACTTATTTAGGCATTGTTTGTTCAGCCCCCCTTTTTATGCAAAAGCGATAAGCACTTGTTTAAAGCTCGGACGCTCACATGGGTATCATGTGAAGCCTTCAATAATGGGCACTGCCCAATCAGTGTGAAGCATTCGGTCATTTTGACTGAATATATATATATATAGTGCTAAGCAATTTTTATATGGCGTCCATGTGAGAAGCACGTGCGGCGCTATCCTATTTATTTTGTTGAGCGCCCACGTGTGTTTCACGTGAGACGCTGGGAGCTGCCCAATCAGTGCTAAGCACTTAGCCGTTTTGGTTGTATATGAAGTGCTAAGCACTTTTTATTCTGCGCTCGCGTGTATTTCATATGAAGCGCTGGCCTTCTGCTTTGGACGCCTGCGTTTTTTCACATGAGACGCTGGGCACTGTTGGGTCGCCCACATAGGAAGCACGTGGGGTGCTAAGTTCTTTTTTTCCAGAGATTGAAACTCTGTTAATGGCATTTTGACCATTAGTGATCACCAAGATCTTTGTTTTGAAGATCTAAGATCAAGTTTTCTTCAGGAACTAAGTTCTTATGTTTTTTTTCTTTTATAAGAACTAAGTTTCCTTTTAGGGTTAAACCCTATTTTCAGGGGAATTGAATTCCTATAGGATATACTATTTTCCTTTTTCCTAGTTCTTTTCTTAATCTTTTGATTCTCAAGAACAAGATCTTCCCGATGAGAATTAAATTCTTAACTTGTGGGAGAATTGTCCTGTGAATCTCAGATCTAGAGAAAAAACTAAGTTCTTGAGACCCTTAGATATGCTATGTTAGGTAAAGGAGATGTTTTGATCTCTGTAGTTTCTTTACCTAGGGTTTGAGAGGAAAAAGTTTTTCTTCTCTATTGAGAATTAAATTCTCTGTTGTTTTTTAGAGCTTTCTGTATTTTTTTGCAAAAACTTTTGGGGGTTCTCTCTATATGAGACTTGAAGTCTCGGGTCTTTTATATAGTAGAGGCAGGTTTGTTAATTAGTTTTGAGAAAATCTCTCATTTGAGAGACACCAATTGATTTAATTGGCCTCAAAATTGTTCGGAGGATTTTATCCACCATTAGATCTTTGATCCAGTGATTTATGTTTCATATAATATATTTTCTTGTTTTTAACAAGATTGGGGAAATATTTTCCCATATACAGAATTTTATTCTGTCAAACGTTGATTTTTAATCGCCGTTGGATTTTTAATCCAAGGGCTCTTTGTTTTACAAAGGAAAATCTTTCTTTATTTAGAAAGATTGGGGAAATATATTCCAAAAATATAATTTAATTCTATCATTGGATATTTGATCCAACCGATAGTATTTTTCTCAAATAGAAATATTTGGGAGATATTTTCTCCTAATTTAATTCTATTATTTGATGATTTATCATCACCATTGGATTTTTGATCCAATGGCTCTGTTTAACACAGAGTATTCCATTTTATAGGGAAATATCCCCATATAGAATTTAATTCTATTTAATTTTAATTTGGGCGTCGGCGCTCACGTGTTGTGCACGTGGGGCGTCACTTAAGAATTTAATTATTATATATGATAGGTGCTCCTGTGTATTACACATTGGCGCCCACGTGAGCTTCACATGCGGCGCCACCATAGGATTTAATCTTAAGGGGTTGGCGCTGGCGCCCTCGTGGGGAGCACGTGAGGCGCTACCTTATTAAAATTTAACAGAGCTTAGTTCTTCATTTATGTTCAAATATCGGGGAAACAAATACCCCTCGCCGTTGTTCTCACGTAGCTCACACGTGAGTGCAACGGTGTTACTTTTCCCACCGTTTGATCTTCTAGAGAGTTGAACCATCCCCCCTTCCCATGTCTTATAAATAGGGCCTTTGGCCCTTGAGATGACTGTCGTCTCATCATCTTCCTTAAATTTCTTTCTTCCTTGAGAATTTAATTCTCATTTCAGAGCTTAGATCTCTCCCCACAGAACTCCTTCTGATCAGAGTTAAACTCTGCCAAAAAAAATTTTGGTAAGGATTATAAACAGAGCTTAGCTCTTAAAAGATCCCCCTTTTTCATTTTGGATTTTTAACCCATTAATAGAGCTTGGCACTTTTCATGAAATGATCTCTTAGAGATCTCAAAAAAGAACTTTTCCCCTTTTTTTGAGTAGACCGTGGGTCTTAAATCAATAGGCATTCTTAAGAATCGTTGGTTCTCTGCTTAGGATTTTACCCTATCATTGATCCTGATCTTCGAGGGTTTCTGGAATTCAATTCCATTATATTTCCCATCTGTCTCCCAACATAGGGGATTTCTGGGATTTAATCCTATTATTGGAGGAATTTAATTCCATTTTGTCTTACAGAGCTTAGCTCTGAGAAATTTTGGAACTTTTGGGAATTTTATTCCTCTTCTTATTCCTTTTTAGGGTTTTAATACCCTTTTTACATATTTGAATCTGTTGTTATTTTTAAGAGAACTCATTTTTCGAGGACATTGGGTTTTTTTTAACTCCACTGCTTAATAGGACGATTCATTTAATGAGAATCCTTTTGGATTCTCACCATGGGCGCATGTCTCATCATTGATGAGCCATCACCTTGATTTTGTGGGGCACACTGTATTTCCTTTAGACTGTAGTGATTTTAATATGCTAATTGCTAACTCTCCACTAGTTTTTCTTTTCAGGTACTATGGCTTCCGATTCCTTTTTTCCTTATGTTCGTTCAGAGAGTGCTTTTGCTGACACCCCTACTAGTCATGAAGTGTTTGCTTTGATCCGAGACTGCGATCCGAAACAGAAATCTCTTCACCTATAGGGAGAGTATTATAGCTATATTATCCGTGGTCGGCACAGCTTTACTTGTGCAGCGCCATCAGAACTGGTCCCTTCGATTCATTATGCCGACCCTCCGCAGGTTGCTTATGTTGTAGAAGATGTCAATTGGAAAGCGGAGGGTCGTCTCCAGCCTTCTATGGCGTCGATACCAGTTCAGACGCTAATGGCCTAAGATATTTTGGGGCGTCGCATGTGTCAAGGAGAAGCACTTCCTTGGAGTCAGGTTTACACAATAGGAGTAACCCCTCGACATCCAGCTGGTTACCTACAATGGGCCCGTTACATTTTATCGGACAAGAAATTTTTACTGCTAAAAACTGGGTTGTACCCAGCGGTCTACACGTCTCTCTTCTATTACCACACTCCTCATGTATGGTGGGTTAAATCCTTCTTGGAACAGTGGAATATTCCGACCAACACGTTTCTTTTATCGGACCGTGAGGTGTCGATTTTGTTGGAAGAATTAACAGAAATTTTCGGGTTAACTGTCAGTAGGGAGCATTATGAAGAGATACTTCCTCCTAAAAAGTATATCTTTGCTACCGAATCGGTAGTCATAGGCCTCACTCCGGAAAACGCTATTCAGCACAAGTTCCCAAGCCTGATCAAAGTGTTAAATATATATGAGAGCTTGGTTTTTGAGTCCGGGGGGCATGGTGTTAGCTTTATGGACTTTGTTTCATGTTTCCTTCATCCGGTGTTTTATCGAAGAAGGCTGCGAAATTTTACAAGCTTGATGATCCGTTCGGGTTTGGGTTGGAAAAATTGCCGACTGCAGATGTGGACTTAAAGCAATTCTTTATTCCAGACACCCTCATCATCCCTTTTGCAGAAATTGCCGCTACGGATATTGATGGGGAAACATTTTTCATGGGATTCATTGGTTTGTGGTTGAGCTGCTTTGCACTCCCAATGCACCCTCGCTACATAAGACCGTCTGTTTTCTATCCGGCTCATCGTATTGCGGCGAGGAAGCGTATGGATGTTGGGGTTGCAGGATTAGCCTATTTGTATCATGGTCTAAGTATAGCGGCCGACACCACCCAGCCGGGTTTGAAGCCCGTAAATCTTCCTTTGCATTATTTCACCTCATAGATTGAGATGCGCGTGTTGGGTGCCTTTGGTGTGCATAAAAGACCTAGATTTTATGAAAGGTACAATTTCCCTTGGGTCATGCAATTGGTTGACGCTTCTTCTCCGGACCCAACACAGCGAGAGGCTCAGCGATTGCTCCTGCGTCCGTGCATAGTTGGGAACAGCATGAATTTTGTTGATAGAGTCTTGACCATTGGTAAATAACCATCCAAAGTGGTCCAGCTGCTTCATGATGTCTTTAAGGATGGGGTTTCTGCTTTAAGGGCCCGGGAGATCGTACATCTGTATTCCATCAGGCCGGGTTTCCTAGTATTCAGGAAAAATGCCTCGATGTTATTCATGAGGTATAACCCGCATCCCTTTGCTCAGCAATCCGGTTATAACCAAGGCGTTCCTCTCGAAGCATTTCTCGTCGATCCGGTTGCTCCAGAGGAAAGCGTTCGCAGCGCAGTGCACCATTTCATGCGGCTAAACACGAGGTCTCATTTTCTGATTTCTGAGCCGAGTCATATTCCGAAGGCCTCAAATGCCTATATAGCGTGGTATCATCATGCTATGGGTGCCGTTATCAAAGAAGAAAGACAGATTCTCCTTGATCACAAGGATTCTTTCCCAGCCAGTAACACCGTGATTCCACTGAAACGGCGAGAAGTTGTTCGTACTTCCTTAAGAGAGGGTGATGCGGTTGTAGTTCCGCGAGCCTTTCCAGTAGTTTCGAAGGCTAAGCCATGACCGGACGCAAGTGCTCCTGGTGATGTGATGGCTGCAGCGTCTCCGGAGTCGGGTATCAGCTCAGAAATCGGCACTCGCCATCCCAAGAGGCCTGTAAAGCGCAAGCTCCTATCATCAAGTGTTGCTGCCGGCTCTCAGAAGAAGAAAAAATCTATATTTTCATCTGACGTTGTATTTGGTCAGGAACCGCATGCTCCCTATAGTGAAGGCTTGACCGAATATGGCACCAACGACAGTCTGTTTGAAGCTTCTACTGATGAGAATGCCGCAACTAATTTTCATGCTGCCATTGAGGCTTCTGAGAGATTAGCCGGCGAGCAAGCAGTGTTTGCTTCTCTTGTGGCTTCAGGCATATCTCATTTATACTCTTTTGTATATTTTAGCATTTATTACATTTTATTAACGCTCTTTTCTTAAAAGGCATCTCCACCGAAGAGGCTCTTTTGACGTCCCTCAAAACATTCGAGGAAGATGAGAGGATTCACGCTTCTATGGGCCTCGGTATGATTCGATTTGTGACGCTTTTGAATACACATATTTAGATCATTTTGTTCACACCCCGACTCCCCTCCTTTTTTATTACAGGAACCACTGCAACTTGTGTCATTCCGAGCGCGATACCATCGTTAGGTGGTGGTGCGGAAGATACTCCTCCCTTGATGGCACCTATGGAGCCTTCAGAGCTACCGGCTACCGTTGAGGCCATCCCAGGGCCACTACGGGAGGCGTTGCTAAAGTAGCCGGTGACGGACATTGTAGCAGATCCAGAGGCTGAGTCTGATTCAGATAAAAACGTTCCTCTATCTGTGGTTCTGGAGAGATCTCTTCACACAGCTAAAGCCGAGAAGAAGCGTCGGAAGCATGCAGCGAGTGAGCGTCGGTCTAACTTGGCCACAGGTGCGGGTTCGAGTAGAAATAACCCCCTGATATTCCCATAGAGGACATTCCTTCTTCCTTGTCGACCGCTCATAGGAAGATTGCGCATGCAGCTCGTAAAGAGGCTGAGCGGTTACTTCAAGGCAACACAGCGCACGATATCTTAATAAAACCTAGTAGGACTTACTTACTTCTCCAAGTTTCTTTCCATAGCAGTTTTTTTGGTTGAATTATGACCTGTTTTTTCCTTGAATGATATAGCAGGGCCAAGTTTAGGTGTCGGCGCTGCAGATAAGGTGCTAGCATCTGTGGACTCAGGGGTGTCGAGCCTCCATTTCGAATCTGAGACTGTTCCAGCTGCCACTTACTCTCCTTGTGGATCCTCAACATCGGTGGGTGATTCTAGCATAACGACAGCCCTTATCAATTCGGGAGATGAGGGTGCAGATGTTGAATCTGTCTTCCCAGTGGTGGTGGACACCGAAGAAGCTGTCGCAGCTAGTGACGCTCTAGATACAACTATGGTTTCGGCACCGCCAGTTATCTTCCGTGCTATTACTTTCAGATTCTCGATTCTGCTAGACACATTCTCTAATATCTCTTTTATTTAGAATATAGGCATGGTAAACCCTGGCGCTATACTGATTGAAGAATCCCCGTCAGCTGGTACCCTGACCGTTGCTATTCCATCCATCTCTTTTGCACCTTCCCAAGTTTTCTCGGGCTCAACGATGAAAGGTCAAGGTATTTTATTTCCTCGTTTTAGTATTTATATCACTCCTTGGATTAATTTCTTACCATATATTGTTTTAATCTTGTAGAAGTGCTTTTCAACCACTTGTGCCAAATGTTAAACTCGCACTTCGCCATCCAATCAGGATTCGTCCCTCCTTCAGACGTTGGTTAGTATGTTTTTCATTTCTTATTTCATCTTTCTACAAGTAATCCCTTTTTTTATAAGCTTTTCTCATATTGATCACAGTCTTACAACCGAAGGAGAGGATGAAGGAATAGCTGAGCCTTCTATGCTCCCTGATTTGCCACTTTCGACTATTGGTAGGTTAGATCTCATTCATCATCATTTTTTAGGTTGAAATCTGACCCTTCTTTGTATGTGTATTATTCTGTAGCAGCTACTCCGGCTTTGGTTCCTTTCGATTCTCGTATTTCCATGCCCGTAGGGCCTTTCGCTAAACGTCGGTCTTCCAGAGGTGCGGCAAATAGCAGGCGCATGCTAAG
Source organism: Agapanthus africanus (assembly GCA_030015575.1). Classification (NCBI taxonomy): domain Eukaryota; kingdom Viridiplantae; phylum Streptophyta; class Magnoliopsida; order Asparagales; family Amaryllidaceae; genus Agapanthus; species Agapanthus africanus. The sequence continues at coordinate 188,321,291 of CM057341.1, forward strand.
TGAGTTTATTGAAGACCTTGATGTTGAAGCTCTCACTTCTGCTGTGGAATTTGCGGATGAAGTCAACCCCATGCTGGCGACTCTTGTGACTTTCCACAATGAAGATTTCATCGGCATCTGGGTTGATTACTGTAAGCGAATCGAGGCTTACCTCCATGAGATCGAGCACAAACGTCTCACGCCTGAGGCATTATCCTCGAAGGCACCATTAGTCGCATGGCTCGAACAAAGTGCCGCTTCCGTTCAATATTTCGAGCAGAAGCTGGTCCTGAAGCAGAAGGAGCATGAGACGGCTTTTAGTGAATCAAGCAAATTACATGCCCAGGTTAAAGCGAATGCTGCGCAACTCCAAGTTATCTTTAAAAATATTCAACAATACATTTCTGAAAGAGTGGTGCTAAGACTGGACCTTGACTCTACTGAACGAGGAATGCGGGACTGCGAAGTTGCTAAGCAGAAAATTTCTGAGAAGCTTTCTTCGTGCTTGCAACAACGGGCTCAATTCGAAGCAACACTGGCCGCAATAGTGGAGCGTGAGAAAGAGCTGTGGCAGGAGAGTGAACGGGTTGCCGCTTTATTGAAAGCCCCTCCTTCTTAGAGGCTAGAATTGTATCCACCTTTTTTTAATATAAATTGTATCTTTCAAAGATTTTGATTCATGAATAAAGAATGTACATTTTTTATTTACACGTGCTCTTGATGTCTTAATCTGGCGTGAATTAGTTTATGCACTCATTTCGGAGTTTATAGTTTATTCACTCGTTTTGGAGTCTCTAGTTTATGTACTCATTTCTGAGTTTGTAGTTTATTCACTCATTTCGGAGTCTCTAGTTTTTGTACTCGTTTCAGAGTTTGTAGTTTATTCACTTGTTTCGGAGTCTCTAGTTTATATACACATTTCGGAGTATTTTTATTTTACCTCCCTTGGGTTTACAGGCAAACCTGTCATAACGTTATATGTAGATAACTCCCATTCTTTATGACAGGGGTCCGTTAGGTTTGTGGTACTAGGGTTTTAGTCCGTGGTACCGTCGCATTGGATGATTTCTTTCTCTATATGCAGTCTTTAAGCCACTGTTCAAGTAGCCCCGCGACTGTCGTGTCTCTGATCCCTTCGAGAGCTGGACAAGACATCTTCAAGTAATCTCCTTAGGTCATATTACCGTCGGAAGAGCAAGCGTTAGGAATTTGCCATGACACTTTTTACTTGAGATTAGGCTCAATTTGGCACCCCAATGAGTCATAACCGCACCCTTCTGGGGTGGGATGATCTCCAATGGTCTTTTATGTTTTATATGAGTTGTCGTCAAGACCCGAAGCTGGGAATATGCCGTCACTTCGTTTTTTGCTTTGACGATGTCGCACCAATTCTTTGCTGAAATAGGGTAGACATCTGTAGAACCTCTATGTTGTATGTATTGCAATTGAAGTCCGGAGCTAGGAATATGCCATTGCTTATATTTCATTTGATAGTTGAATCCGCACCCTGCTGAAATGACGGGGAACTCCGGGATAGTCTCTAGGTTTTATATGTATCGTCAAGACTTGGAGTTAGGATTTTTCCATTGCTCCATTTTTTGCTTTAACCCTTTGGTCTTTTTTTTTATGATGACGTTGCGTCTGCATCCTGCTGGAACGAAAAGGAACGCCGGGATAGTCTCTAGGTTATATATGTACCGTCAAGACTTGGTTCTCCTTTTGACAAAGCGTGGTGGGAAAATAAGGTTCCTTTTCTTTCATTTATGCCCATGGATTGTATACAAGAGTCAATATGGACATACTTGCAGGGCAGAAAAGTTTTATTTTCATCATTTTTTTTATTTCTTTCCGTGATGCTCTATCTTTTTAGCTTTTATGCCGTGCAATTTGCGATTGCCCAATTATTTCGGCTATTTATCACGGTGCCTAATCATTTCGGCTATTTTATCATCATTTTTCTTAAATATGATCCCAATCTTGGCATCAGTATCGCTACCACTGGAATATTTCCAGGAGCGAATCATCATTTGCCGTGAGAGGACTTAAAATTTGATACCTATTTAGGCATCAACATCGCTACCACTGGGATATTGCCAAAAGCAAATCATCATGTACCTTTATTGATTTGAACAAAGATGGCTTAGTAAACAGGGTGAGGATCCTGTCGGCTAAGGCTTTTTGACTTTATGAGCCGTAATGGTCTCATAAAGGTATTTCTCCCTGCGAGTCGTGAGGATCTCGTAGGTGTATTTTCTCCTTAGGAATCGTAGGGATCCCTAAGTGTGTTTTCTCTTATAAGTCGTAAAGATCTTCCAAGAGTGTTTTCTCCTTATAAGTCGAGAGGACCTACAAGTGTGGCTCACCATATGGGAGACATTTCTCGTCACTGGTGGAACTTGGTGGGAGGATATTTATTTATGCTCATAGATTGTATACAAGGGTCAGTATTAGACCGCATGTAGGGCAAAAAGGTTTTGTAGGTGTTTTTTTGTTTTTTTGTAGTTTAAGAACAGGTTTAGATCCCTGTAACTTAAGGCTTTTGAATCCTATGAACCGTCAGGGTCTCATAGGGGAAAATTCTCCTTACGAGTCGTGAAGATCTAGCAAGTGTAATTTCTCCTTAGGAATCATAGGGATTTCTAAGTGTGTTGCTCTTTTTAGGGTCGTAAGGATCTCACGCGGGTACTTTTTTTTTAAACGAGATTATGCCCTTCTAGGTTTTCACAAGCTCGTAGGTAGTCCTGCTGTTTTTACTCACGGCGCCCTTTCGGGTTTTTATCTGTGCCCATTTCTCTTGTGGGCGTACCGCTTTTTTAAGCGAACCGCAACGTAACGTACCATTAGCTGTAGAACCCCGGTCTTCTTCAAAGGACTATATCACATGGGACCCGGGAGAGTTATGAATCGTTTATGCCCGTGGCTTGTATATGGTAATCGATATGAGGGTTTACTATAGGGGTAAACGTGTGAGAGTAAGGAAATGATGATCCTTCATCGCCATATTTTGAGGCGAAATGCTAGTTTAAGGACGTTCCAGTCCAATATTCCCGTTTTGGGAACGAAGATTAGTTTAGGGACATTTCGGTCCAGCATTAGTTTAAGGACATTTCGGTCCATTATTAGTTTAAGAACGTTTTGGTCCAGCATTCCCATTTTGGGGATGAATATTAGTTTAAGGACATTTCGGTCCAGCATTAGTTTAAGGACATTTCGGTCCATTATTAGTTTAAGGACGTTTCGGTTCATTATTGTCGTGTTTGAGGCGATACGCTAGTTTAGGGACATTTTGGTCCATTATTAGTTTAGAGACATCTCAGTCCATTATTAGTTTAGTGACATCTTGGTCCATTATCACCATTTTCGAGGCGAGTATTAGTTTAAGGACATTTCAGTCCAACGTTCCCATTTTTGGGACAAATATTAGTTTAAGGACGTTTCGGTCCATTATCACCATTTTTGAGGCGACGGAGCTTTTGGATACTACTTTCAGGGTTCTGACTTAGGAAGATAGCGAGCGGACACAAGCGTCGTCATCTATCATTGACCTAAGTCATGACCCATCAAGCTTGGTATTTTTTAAAGAATCGGTTGTTTATTGGATGGAAGGGTCTTTCGCCATGCATATCCATAAGCAGGTAGGCTCCACCTTGGTAGACTTTGTCTATGATGTATAGGCCTTCATAGTTCGGTTTGAACTTCCCCCATTTTGCACGATTGGGATCATTGATCTTTTGACAATTAGCATGAGTTTGCCTTGGCGGAATGTTCTCGTCCTGGTCAGTCTTTCGTATGACCATGTCATCCTTACTTTGTGAGCCTCCAGATTTCGCTATGCTATAAGACGAGTTTCGTCGAGGGCGTTGAGCTCCTCAAGCCTAAGATGAGCATTTTCTTCATCTGTCAGCTCGTATCGAACTGCTACTCATAATGAGGGGAGTTCTATTTCCAACGGGAGCACTTCTTCCGTGCCGAACACCAACTGTCACGTCCCGCTTCCCAAAATACGTAAACACGGCACGTGACAAAGCCAATCATGCTACCTATGGTAAGGAAAGATCCTTCCATAGTCACATTACGGCTGTCAATCAGATATCAAGAACAGTAAACTACTAAGTCTATCTATCACATGTCTAATAGCCACAAGAACAATAACTGGAAAAGATAGCGGAAGAAATAAAGATCCAAGGAATGACTAACCCGCATAAGAGCTATATCAATAAAGTGGTCATCACTGATCGGCGATCCTATCGAATACTCTCATGCTATGTCAAGTATCTGGGCCATGCAAAACCCAGACGTCAGTGCGTCATAAATATCAAAATAATAGTAATAACTAAGATAGGATGCTATGATTAAACATGAGTGTAAATAAATAACACGGGTGTAAAACAATGAGATATAGGTATGTGATGTGTATCCTAAAGTCTGTGCCTCTAGGTTATCTATTCTAGAAGTCTTTGAAATCAATTTAATGGAATTGTCGATGTAACCCAATAGTGTCCCGTGCGTGCCCGGGACCACGGTCAAGACTCTTGGGTTGAATCCGAGACGAACCGCTAAGCAGTAAACAGGTAACATGTACAGACGAATGATGTCAGCAGCATCATTCCAGGGCTGGCCGAGCCCATAAAGACTGATCAGTATAAGCATCGAACTGTTGAGTTACAAGTCAAGTTTTATTATTGATTTTCCCTTACCTCCAAGGTTATGTGTTCAAGTCAGGTATTTATGATGTAAAACTAATGCCAACACAGGATCAAGCAGGTACAGGTTTTGTCTATGCAGACAACAAATTACGTCCGTCAGGACAACAAGTCAGGATTGTCGGCATTAGTAATAAAATCCAAGTAACAGGTTAAGTAGTGTGTCATAAACATGTCATGTGATGCATGTTAGCCAAGTAGATACCCAATGTGAAACTGTACTTGATATCGGAACACGGTAAACACAATTGATACCAGGATGCATATGTATCTATCTGTAATAACCATTATATATCGATTACCAGATATGATGCAAACTAGATAGTACGTTGTACTAATATAGTAGTATAATAATGTCATGATATCCCGGCATGCAACTAGATATGTTGTTATCAGTACGAATACAGACGGATACTATAAACTGTAAATCGGTAATATTTGCCGAATATTAAAACACATCCACTATTATTTATTAAATAGATATTGATATAATAAAATTAACAGGGATAACATATTGAATCCGATTAATAATTATAAAAGTGGTATTGATTAACCATGCACAAGAAAGTTCCGTTCAGAAATTCAGCGTCACCCTGAATTGTAAAATAGCTTAAAAATAATAAACATCCTCCAAAAGGGACGTGTCATATACCAAAACAAATCTAATTCAATAAGGTTTCATTTTTATAAGTTAAGTATCTCAGGTTGTTCCTACAAAAAGTTATGAACGTTCGAACTTAAAATTTTGCTGCTGGAATTTCCCTGGACAGCAGTTCAGAAGTACTTTCATTTACATTTTACGTTATTTAAAGGATTTGTTTGCAAGTAAATATTTCACAGGGTTATAGTATTTTGAGTTAGCTTTATAACGAACTAAAGAGCGTATATAATGATTTTTCTATGATTTATAATGAATTTTATAAGGTAAGGTGTACAGTAAATTTCAGATTTGTCGTATCTGCTTTGCGACGACGTTTTATGTGTAAACTATAATATTTTCAAACTATATTTTGTATAAAGTTATAAAATGCATATTATAAACTAATTAATGATAACAATAAGAAATATTACGACGATATATATATATATATATTTATAGATATAATTATAGTATGTCGCAAGTTGTAAACTTGCATACATTGTATATTATAAAACTGATTAACGTTAAATAACTACGGTGTATAAATTATATAGATATAACTGTATGATGATGATGATGATAATAATAATAATACGACAATATATAAGTAAATTACATAAAGTATATCATGTAGCAAGTTGTAAACTTGTCTCGAAACAAACACGATGAACTGAAGAAACATGACGCTATACAAATCAACACCAAATTTTGATGGCTCGGTTAAGGTTCTAGGATGCGGCTGGAGTTGCGTTGGCGAGAATGGGCGTGGACTTGAAGAACGAAGAAGGAGAATATATAAATTGATGAGGGAGAGATATGTTATGTGGAGAGAGAGAGAGAGGTTTTGAGTTTAATATAAATATATATAGTATAGTTTAAATTAGCTTATAAATATATATTAATTTTAATGTATATAAATAATATCAAACTACAACCAATCTCCACCAAAATTTCATCAAAAATATATTTTGGAAAATAATTCACATATGTAAACTTCTCAACCATAATGCAAGAATATATTTCAAATAACTCATATCCCTAATTTAAGATTTAAAAGGATTCTAAAAATATATCTATATTTAGTAAATATTTGATATTAGATATCTTGAGATTTAAACTTAAAAGATAAAAGCAAAATAAGATATAGGATGGCAACCATATGATGACAGTTAACAAAATATAAGTTATTCTTAACTTGTCGCTATTAAAAAATATATGATGATCTAGATATATGATATATAAAGATTTAAAAATATAATATAGGTATTATACTAGATTCATATAGATACACTTTACTGGTAAATTTCAGATACAATCTTGCACCATATTGGGTTCTAAACTTACGGGTCGAGTCGGATAACGACTACTACTATTCGAATCATTCACGATCCAATAGATAGAATGGAAGAAATATAAAGCAAGTGTTAAAATACCAATTAATGTTGTGTAACCATACTAGGGCGTTACACCAACGCGTATGGTGTTGTATTCATGGCCGTCTTGAATGTTGTTCAGTATGCCCAGAGAGCTTCATGCAGCCTTCGTGCCAGTCTTTTTTGTTTCTGGACACCGCCTTTTTATAATCTTCATCAAGGTCTTGTTGAAAACTTTAGCGAGACCGTTGGCCCAAGGATTATAGACTGAAGAGTATCTTCAATCTATTTTATGCTGCTGTGCGAAGAGGCTTATTTTATGACTCCTATAAGCTGGCCCATTATGTGAGATTATCCGTCGTGAAGTTCTGAACCGATAGATGACGTGGGTTCTGAAGAAGTGGAGGATATTCTCCGGCTTCACCTCCCTTAGTGGTGCTGCTTCTGCCTACTTAGAGAATTAATCGTTCATTGCCAATATAAACCGATGTCCTTTAGAGGACGCCGGTTCAATAGGGCCAATTATATTGATTCCCTATATTTCGAACGGCCAGCTAGCTACTGTTGGGTGTAGCGGATTTGGATGTTAATGGATGAAGTCCCCATGAATTTCGCACGAGTGACATTTCTTCACATATTCAAGGCAGTCATGAATCATTATGGGCCAATTGTAACCCATTCTTTTTATCTTCAGCTTCATCTTTGGTCCATCTTGGCGAAAACCGCAGAGTCCGTCGTGAATTTCTTTGATGACTTTCTTTGCTTTCTTTGTCCCCAGGCATCTTAGCCATAGACAGTTGAATGATCTCTTATATAGACTATCATTGACAAAGGCAAAGGACAAAACTCATTTCATGAGCTAATATCTAGACGACGCATTTTCAGGCGCTCGTTAGGACTTAAAGTAGTCTATGAAGACTTCCCTCCAGTCCTTGACCTTTTCTTCGTTCTCTATTTGAAGGGCTACTTGTTCGGTCATTTCTTTTCTTTCGGATGGCTCTATTAGATCTTCCGAAGATATATTTGTTGGCGCGAGAACCCTGTGGTTTTGCATAATGATCATTACGTCATCAAGATTTTCATCGGCCAATTCCTTAGCCAATTTGGCCAATGCATCTGCCTTGTTGTTTTCCGCACGTGATATACTTTCTAGGGTTTAGGCAGGGATTTGTGTCAGCAGTTGTTGCACTCTTTCGCCATGTTTTATCAGCTCTAGCTTGCATGTCTGATAGTCACCATTTACTTGGCTGACGATTAGCTGGAAGTCTCCATATATGAGGAGGTCTTTGATTCCCATATCGATAGCGATCTCAAGACCTACTATCAAAGCTTTATAATTAGCTTCGTTATTAGTCCTTGGCTCTATTAAGGAGAGGGCATAACGCAATATCCTTCCTTGCGGAGTCACGAAGATAAGGCCTACCCCGGCTTTGATTATAAGGGTGTTCGGCTTTTGCTGCTTCATGGAAGATGCTCCATCGAAGTAGAGTCCCCATTGGGAATCATTTTCTTCTTTAACTACATCGAAAGCGTGTTCGTCTGGCAACTCGCAATTTAAGAGGGAGTCGGCCAGTATCGGATGCTCCGCTAGAAAGTCGGCTATGGCCTGACCTTTCACTGCTTTAAGGGGTCGATACGTTATCGAGAATTCCATCAGGAGAAGGGCCCATTTGGCAAGCCTTCCAGTTAGTATGTCCCTTGACATTAGATATTTGAGAGGATCCACCTTCGATATGAGATGAACCTCATGTGCCAAGGCGTAATGTCTGAGCTTCGTTGTTGCGAGGATCAGTGCCAGGCAATGCTTTTCGATGGGGGAATAGTTGTTTTCTGCCCCCAGGAGAACCCGACTCAAATAGTACAGACCTCTCTCCTTTCCCTGATCATTCTCTTATGCCCACAATGCGCCTAGAGAACCCTCAAGGTTTGTTGTATATAGGATAAAAGGTTTTATCTTAACCAAAACAGTCAATACCGGCGGATTTTGTGGGTATTGCTTGATTTCGTCCAGTGCGTTTTAACACTTTTGATCCCCAGATGAACGAGGTCTCCTTCTTCATCAAATGACTGTAGGGACGGCATTTTCCGGAGAGGTTAGCTATGAACCGCCGGATATACGCGAGCTTTACTTGAAGAGATCGCAACTGTTTGAGGGTTCTTGGCGTGAGCATTTCTATAATCACCTTGATCATTGAGGGGTCGATTTTGATACCTCGGTGACGTATGATGAATCCTAGAAATTTGCCTGAGGAAATTCCAAACGCGCATTTTAGAGGATTCATCTTCATATTATACTTCTAAAGACGTTGGAACACTATTTTTAAATGTTCCTAATGTTCCTCGTGGGATTTGCTATTTACCATAAGGTCGTCGATATAGCATTCGACGATCTCGTGTATGAGGTCATCGATGATCTTTGTCATGGCTCTTTGGTAGGTAGCACCAGCGTTCTTCAAACTGAAGGGTGTCACTTTATAGTAGAATATGCCCAATGGGGTTCGGAAGGCAGTATGCTTTTGGTCTCCAGGATGCATTTTTATTTGGTTGCATCCTGAAGATCCATCCATGAAGAAGAAGACCTTATGAGTAGACGTGTTATCGATCATCATCTCGATAACAGGTACTGGGAAGTCATCCTTCGGGCAAGCTTTGTTGAGTTCCCGAAAGTCCACGCAGATGTGCACCGTCCTATTTTTCTTCATCACTGGAACGATGTTAGTGATCCAGTCGGAATATTGAACTTCTTGGATAAAGCCAGAGTCGATTAGTTTCTTGACCTCAGCGTTGACGCTCATCTCAAGTTCGAGTCGCATTCTTCTCGGTGTCTGTTTGATTGGCTTTATTCCCAGTGATATAGTCAGTTTATGTACTGCCACCTTTAGATTTAGACCCGGCATTTCAGAGTAGTTCCAAGCAAAGAAATCTTTATACTGCATAAGCACGTCTTTTAACATAGCCACCTATTTTTCAGATAGTAGTTCACTGACGAATGTTGGCCTCGGATCATTTTTCGTCCCTAAGTCATTTTTGCTTAGGTTGTCTGCCGTAGTGTGTATCCTATCTTCCATCTCTTTTGGTGCTGGTGGAAACTCTGAGATTACCTCATCCTCGTCTTCGTTTGCGAAGCACCTGTAGAGGTCATTCATATTCTCGTGCCCTCTCTCTTTTGAGAGTGTTATCATATGGCAGGTACGAGTTCTCTTCCTTTTTTTATGTTGAGCTGGTCCTATCCTGACGGTATAGGTCCTTTTTGGCTCATGCTTTTGCGGCGGGGTTACCCTCCAGCTGTCGAATAACATAAACCTATCTTGTCAATACCGGTCTTCTACCCAATCTTTGAAGGTGAAGCGGTCTTCAAGAGGAAGACCTATTGCTTGGTGGTAGGAGCAATAATCTGGATGATGGACCTCACTTATTTGTTCGGGGTGCCAAGATTCCGGAAGTGTCATCATTTAGTGATTCATGAGAAGGTTGGATATTTTCCTTGTCTTTTCTTTGGGGAAAGAGTATTCCCGATCCATTTTCTTTATAAAGGATGGCCTCCAATCGATTTTTTCTCGATTGCACGGCGTCTTGGATGCTCTTTGTTGTTTTCAAACGTTGTTTGCGTTCTTAGCCCTGTTTTTTCCTTTATTTCGGGATTTTCCTTTTCCGTGAGAACATATAGCGGACCGGGGATGAAGAGCATCACGGTCTACTTTCTCCGTAGATTGCTGACTGAGACGTTGGGTCCTGACCTTTTCATAAATGGCTATTTCACGGCTATGATTGTCCCGGCTCGTTTGACAAGCTTCTTTTATTAACCTGTCAATTTGTTCTTCCAGCGACGGAATTAAAATTTTTAGAGCGGGATCTCGCTCCGATTTGACGTCATGGCTATTTGGAAGAGTGTCTTCCGATTCACTGGAGCTGTTTACGATGCGGAAACTGTGGATCTTTCCCGTTTCTTGGACCAAACGTATCTGAGCCCAGTTGTCTCCATCTTCCCGTTGGGAATCTTTCGCTGAGTCCCGGAAATATCCCAAATCTTTTTGTAAAATTTGGCTTGTTGAACAGTTTGTTCTAAGGGTACATCTTGGTATCTTAACAGCCTTTTCAATCCCTCCGCGTAATATCTTGGCAGACGGATTGGCTAAAGCCTGTCGAGTGCAAAATCGACACCATGCTAGACTTCTTTTTCTACTTTGATCTCTGTAGATTTTTAAAAAAGGATCGCATTTTCACCTCTTCATATAGGAGGTACGTAGAAAGTGTGCAGTTCTTGTACGTTGTATGTATGGAGCACATCAAGTTCCTTATAATGCCGAGGCGGAGCCATTGTAATTTATAGACTCTGATCTGTTCCGGCAAAAGTTTCTATTGACGGGCGGACGGAGAAAACTGCGTTGGCCTCATACTCAAAGTCGCTGCCAAAGACCAAAATAAGAGTACATGGTCCGAGCTTATTGTTTCATTTTTGTGGTTGTCCCGAATAGACTATTTCTTCGTCTTCTTCGGTGTCGCTCCCAAAGATGGGGATAGTGGCGACGGATTTTTGTTTATCCTCCGGCTTGTGGCACCTTTCAGTATCCTCGAAGTCTGGTAGGAAGTACTTTGCATCTTTGTATTTCCGAACTTCGTTTACGGAGAACGGGTTTAGCTCTCCCGTGACGGTGTACTCCAAACCATCCTTGAACTACGTCATACACTGATGTTGTGTAGAAGGGATGACATTGTACTCGTGTAACCAAGGCCTGCCGGGCAAAGCGTTATAACAAGTTTTGGCATCAATGACATGAAATTTAATGTCAGTGACGAGCAGCCCGAAGCGTAGCATCAGTATTACAGACCCAAGCGTCCGTGAAGACTGTGAGTCGAACCCGGAGATGGTAATTTTATCTTGGGCAAGGTGCTAAAAGTTCATGCAAATCTTCTTCAGCACTCTCATATTGAGAAGGTTAACGGAGGATCCGTTGTCGACAAGAATTTTCCCTATCTTGATGTCGTGGCAGTACCCGGTGACGTATAACGGGCGATTATGATTACATGTACGGAGGAGGAGATCATCATCATTGAATGTAATGTCATCCGTGTGGACCTCTGCCAGTTCATCTTTCATCTTCTCTTCTGTGAAGAAAGCTTGGAACTGATCCGGCTCTTGTAATGCCTTGATCAGGAAATCTCGTGCCTCTTTGGACAAGAGGAGAACATCCAATATGCTTAGTTGCGAGGGTATTTTCCTCAGATGTGCTAGAACGTTCTAATCCACCTTGTTTTTCTCAGGCAAATCTTTTGCCGCGAGTTCTTTGACTGCTTCTTCATCAAGGGCAATTTCCTCAGGGATTTTTCCTTTCCCTTTGTCCTTTTTGTTCAAACCTTTGTTTGTAGGTCCGAGGTTCATCTCAGGCAGTGTGCAGTTACGCAGCTCAATATTCTTGCAGTTCTTCTCCTCCTCCTCTTTTTCGGAGGCGGAGTATTTGAAGAGAGGGCTGAGGGGTGTTTTGTCTTCAGATTCGCTCTCGAAAGTAAGAACTTAGGGTTTTTCCCCTTCCGAACCGGTACCAACCATATGACAGTTGCCGTTCGTTTCTTCATACGCGCTTGTCGCACTATTTTACCATCGACGAGCACGAGCTTCACACTTCATCCTCTTGAAGTGTTTTTTATGGGCAACGTATCCTTACCACCACTTCTTGAAGGCACTGCATTCTTTGGTGGGGTGGGTGACCCTCCGATGATATAGTCAATAGTTTCGATGCGATTCTTCACCATTGAAGCATATGATCCCGGGAGTGTTCCATCTAAAAGATGGCAGCTTCATCCCCATTGTCAGCGCTCTGGCGAACCACTTCTTTGTTCTGATCCTGCTCTTATTTGTTGCAGGTATGCTTTGGTTTAGTTGGAGTACTTTATGACTCGTCCTCGCCGTAGCTTCTTTATCTTGAGGCTGACGCTTAGCATTTTCATATATGGTTGTCTTACGTTCTCGGTCAACTTTGCTTTTTAGAAAGGCTTCATTTAATAGCCTCTCGATCGGGTCTTCTGGCAGTTCCGAGGATATTAGCGCCGATTCTGCCCCCAGTTCCTCTGCATTTTTTCTGACGCTGAGGGAGCTTCTTCTTCATATAACGACGAATGTAAGACCGTGTGGCAACTCGCTACACGGTCTTCGGTGCCTTCTGATGAGTCATTTTCCTCATCATTGTCACTAGGTTCGTCCTCAAGAATATGCTTGAGGAATTCTTCGAGCGTGACCGGTGTCCGTGCCTTCTGGTTGTACTCCTCCAATGCATCAATGTATTTTTGTATAACTGTACGCTTTTCATCATACTCGGCAGGCTGCACAGGCTTCTTGGTCATCTTCTTTTTCTTTGAAGATTTCGAAGGCTTGACTTGGGGGGGTTTCCCTTGTCAACAATTTTCGGTGTGAGAAGAGATTTTAACATCCCTTCGATTATTTCGCGTTCAAGTGGGCTTTTTCACCCGACTGTTGGACATGCCTATAGATCCTTCAACATTCTTTTGGTTTTTGCTGAAAGAACGACTTCCAATGGAGTTTCTTCCATGAGTGAGCATGATGCCCCCTGCGCATCCTCCTTTTTAGGAGTGTGCTTATGGGGTGGGTTTACCTTCCAGTTATCAGACAGTGCGAATTTCCCCTGTTGATACTGGTTCTCGACCCAGTTCTTGAAGACGTAGCAATCTTCAATTGGGTGGCTCACCATTCTACGATAGGAGCAGTAATTAGGGTTGTTGACGCCGCCGGGTTGTAATGGATGCCGCGGGTCTGGCAATGTGATGAGCTTATTACGCATTGCCAATTCAAACAATCTCCTCGTCTTGTCATGAAAAAACGAGTAACCACGTCCTAGTGTTTCATCCAAGGATGGGGCGGACGCGCGTTTTTTTGGTGAGCAGCCGGTTATAGGCCACTCAGTTGTTGTTGAGTATTGGCAACAAAGTCCGCTTTCCCTTTACCCTTGTTATTTCGAGAGTCCTTATTTGATAAGGAAGGCCCGTGGCCCATCTGGTCCATTTGGACCAGTTTATCTATCAGATCCTGGAAGGTGGTTGGTTTGAAGAATGTCATGAAGTAGGACATGGTCGTTTGATGATCAAGGGTCCCGAGGAACATGCCCACGGCAAGGGATTCTTCAATGCGTTGTCCACACTTAGACTACAGGTTCCACCATCGGATCGCATATTGGACCCATATTTCTCCCGGCTTTACCCTGGCATTGATTAATACCGTGATCGGAGTGTGTTTGCTCGCGCTGGCAAAACGTTGTGTGAACAGCAGCTCCATTTCAGCAAATGTTTTCATGGAGTCATTTCGGAGCTTCGAGTACCATTCGATGGCTGTTTCTGACAAGTTGTCAACGAACTGGTGAAGCAACAATTTGTTGTTGCCTCCCGTGTTGTCGCACAGAGCTCTGAACTGCGCGACGTGCTGGTGAGGGTTGCATATCCCTTTGTATACATGGAACTTAGGGATCGTATATCTCGACGGGTATTTGATTTGATCATACCAACCTGGATATGGTCGTCCAGTTCTGACAATTTGGCCAGCGGCTTCATTAACTTGATGAGCTCTTATTTGTTGAGCAATGTAATCATCAAAGGCGGCCGTGGAGATCGTTTCCTTCTTGGATGCCGATAAGGCCGGAGTAGGGTTAGATGTTTCCTCATGTCATCTTCAATGATTATCGGCGGATCCTCTGCCGGGGGTTCTGGTTGGATCATCATTCTAACTATATCTTAGAACAGACATCTGCTTTATTCTAGTAGCTTGCTCAGTGGCTTCTTTGTCTTTTCTCTCGAGAACCCTTCGCAGAAACTCTGTATCGGTCTCCTGCTCTTGGCGTTGTTCGGCCTCTTTGTCCGGACTTTCTTTTTGTCCAGTGAGTGCTACCATTTTGGTCAGCATTTCTTAGAGCTTTTGTTGTTGCTCCTGAGCTTTTTTTAGCGGCCGAGTTTGCGGTTGGTGACTCACCGAAACACGGCTTTCCTCTTTTCCTGAAGCCATATAGACCATATATATGATCATGCCTCCAGACTTGGGGCGTTTAGGTCCATCACTTTCGGAATTTGTCGCGGGCGGTAGAGTTTCTCCAGTCTCATTCTTTTATGAGAGATTGGAGTTGAAGGAGCCGTTGTGACAAGCACCTGTTTAGAAGAAGTCACCCGTTGTATGGCAGAGGAGTGGTCTTTTTCTTACCGAGCCTTCAATTTCCTTGGTCGACAAGAGTCATTTTCATCAATCACAGAATCTTGGACTTTTCGCCAGACCCTATGAATTTGCGAGGAGAGCTGATGATAAGGCCGCTTCGACTTTTCCTGCACTGTAACTTTTGCCGATGGGGGTGATTTCTTTAACACCGCCATTGGGGAGTTTTTACGTACCTTCCTGAGCGGATCAAAGCTGTTTCCGGTTAGAACAGCAGCGTCGACTTCCAATATTAGAGCCAGTGGGGTGAGTCCAGAGGGGGGGTTGCCTCCGGCTTCTCTCACTCGGCGCTACTGGCAACGTCGAGCGTTCCTTGTTGAAGGGACCGACTTAGTTTTGAAAGCAACTTCATCATGCCCCTGGTATTGCTGAGGGGCTTCAATCGACGTCCTTGTTAAAGTTTGAGGAGGGCCGGCCAGTCTTTCGAACATCGACCGTCTGATGGGGGAAGCTCTTTTGATGGCTTTGCCTGTAACAGGAGTAGAGAGGGCTAGTTGTTTTAGGGTAGCCCCTTCAAGTATCACGAGCCTCTTTGCTGTCCCGTTTGAGTTCTTGCTCAGCCTGTTGAAGACTGAGATGCCGGATTTGGACGACCCATTGAGAGGGGCAAATATGGTTTCCAGTCGATCGAAAACCGACCTTTTAGGAGCTTCTCCTTGCGGTGCTGAGGAACCAAAACTCATAGGTGAGAGCATGGTCCTAAGGAACAATCATCCTAAAGAACAATCCAGTAATGGTTTGTGTGACTTACCCTACTGGCATTAAGAAGATAGAGGCTGCATTGTGCCCATAAGTCACTCCTCCCATTAGGCTAGAGCGAGAGTTGCTGTTGCATGCAGTGCATTGAGAAGCCATTGATTTTCTACACAGGAGCAAGACACCAAGTTTTAGTACCTCGAATCCAAGGGATACCATAACGAACCGCGATTTTGTTCACGAAACACGAACACGAAGTGTGGAGTGGAAAAAGGAAAAGGTCCCACCGGGCATGCCAGAATCTGTTCACCGCCGAAGACCGAGACGAACTGGGATTGATCATCTTTCCTGAATTTAGGGGAAGATTCTATTTGGACATATCCATCCACCTCTCCGAAGATACCAAGTTGATTTATGGCACCGTATATCGGAAGTTTGGATATATGCGACCGTTGTAGCAGACATCATCAGATTCCCTCTCATTTATGAGGGTTTTTTATTGTGGGGACGCTCTTCCCTACAGGTGCAAACCCCTGCAGTTAATTACGTTATCGCGTTGCGATGACCACTTTCTCCTTCTCCAGTAGTTCACTTCGTGCCATGTTTTATATTTGTTTATTTTGGTTTACCCGTGGATTGTATACGGAGACTATTTTATGTCGTCGCCCGTATGGCGCGGATTAGTCCAAATCCGTATATTTTAGATTTGAGTTTGGGTTTTGAACTTAGGTTATATATTACTTTAGTTCAAAAATATTTTGTTTCATTTAAGGACCGTTAATCTAGTTTGAGATTAAGATCAACTTAAATATATAAGCATTTGGGCTCAATTTATTTTTTACTAAGGATACGTTAGCCATATTTGAGACCAAGATCAACTTAGCAAAATTTTAATGATTATTTTTAAGATCCAACAACAGAGCATTTGGGCTCAGTTGCAAGAGAGTTTCAGAGGGACTTAGCCACTTTGGGCTTAGTGTGCTCGGTTTTTTTTTATAAAAAGTGCTAAGCACTTATTTGGGCTCTGTTTGTTCAGCCCCTCCCCCCCCCCCCCACCTTTTTTGCAAAAGTGCTAAGAACTTGTTTGAAGCTCAGGAGCTCACATGGGTATCATGTGAAGCCTTCAGTTATGGGCGTTGTCCAATCAGTGTGAAACACTCAGTCATTTTGACTGAATATATATATACATAGTGCTAAGCACTTTTTATATGGCTTCCATGTGAGGAGCACGTGCGGCGCTATCCCATTTATTTTGGTGAGCGCCTATGTGTGTTTCACGTGAGGCGCTGGGAGCTACCCAAATAGTGCTAAGCATTTAGCCGTTTTGGCTGTATATGAAGTGCTAAGCACTTTTTATTCAGCGCTCGCGTATATTTCACGTGAAGCGCTGGCCTTCTGCTTTAGGCGCACGTGTGCTTTTCACGTGAAGCGCTGGCCTTCTGCTTTAGGCGCCCGTGTGCTTTTCACGTGAGGCGCTGGGCGTTGTTGGGGGCGCCCTCGTGGGAACCACGCGAGGCGCTAACTTCTTTTCTCTTTTAGAGATTGAATCTCCGTTAATGGCATTTTTACCATTAATGATCACCGAGATCTTTGTTTTGAAGATCTAGGATCAAGTTTTCTTCAAGAACTAAGTTCTTATGGGTTTTTTTTATAAGAACTAAGTTTCTTTTTAGGGTTAAACTCTATTTTCAGGGGGATTGAATTCCTATAAGATAGGCTCTTTTCCTTTTTCCGAGTTCTTTTCTCAATCTTTTGATTCTCAAGAACAATATCTTCCCGGTAAGAATAAAATTCTCAACTTGTGAGAGACTTGTCTTGTGGATCTTAGATCCAGAGAAAGAACTAAGTTCTTAAGAATGGTTAAACCCTTAGATATGCTATGATAGGTAAGTTTTGATCTCTGTGGTTTTTTTTACTTAGGGTTTGAGAGGAAAAAAATCTTCTTCTCTATTAAGAATTAAATTCTCTGTTGTTTTTTAGTGCCTTCTGTATTTTTTTGCAGAAACTTATGGGGGGTTCCCTCTATATGAGACTTGAAGTCTCGGGTCCTTTATATAATAGAGGCAAGTTTGTTAATTAGTTTTAAGAAAATCTCTCATTTGAGGGACACCAATTGATTTAATTGGCCTCAAAATTGTTCGGAGGATTTTATCCACCGTTGGATTTTTTATCCAGTGATTTTTTTTCGCAGAATATATTTTCTTGTTTTTAACAAGATTGGGGAAATATTTTCCCATAAATAGAATTTTATTCTGTCAAACTGTGATTTTTAATCACTGTTGGATTTTTAATCCAATGGCTCTTTATTTTACAGAGGGCAATCTTTCTTTATTTAGAAAGATTGGTGAAATATATTCCCAAATTAGAATTTAATTCTATCATTGGATCTTTGATCCAACCGATAGTATTTTTCTCATTTAGAAAGATTTGAGAGATATTTTCTCCTAATTTAATTCTATTATTTGATGATTTATCATCACCATTGGATCTTTGATCCAACGGCTCTGTTTAACAGAGAGTATCCCAGTTTTTAGGGAAATATCCCCCTGTAGAATTTAATTCTACTTAATTTTAATTTAGGCGTCGGCACTCATGTATTGTGCACGTGGGACGCCACTTACGATTTTAAATCTTATATATGATAGGCGCTCCTGCGCTTTGCACATTGGTGCCCACGTAAGCTTCACGTGTGGTGCTACCATAGGATTTAATTCTAAATGGTTGGCACTGGTGCTCTCGTGTGGACCACGTAAGGCGCTGCCTCATTAAAATTTAACAGAGCTTAGTTTTTCAGTTATGTTCAAATATTTGGGTAACACCCAAAATCATCCATATAATAATAGTTGTTAAAAACGAAAGAGCTAAAAAATATGCTGGCAGTGGGTTACAGGATCATATCCATAACCCACAAGCACGTCAACGGCATTAGCTGTACATAACGGCTGCCCAGGTATATGTCAAAAGAAAGGTCGACAAGAAAGCTCATTCGTACTAAACAGAGACTATCAGTGACAATTACCGTACAGTCTGGTCTCTTCGTCAGAAAGTATTACATATCAGGTCTGTGGTTGAGACAGTCAGACCCCCAATAACCTAACAAGTCATGCAGATATTGAATTTATAACCATCCAAGATACAACTGATAACACTTATCAGTTTATCTCAACCATCCTGGCCAGGGTTTTCTGATTATAGTCATGTCTTGCACTGCGCGACATCGACTCCCTATACTGGGAGAGACGAATCCCCTCAACCACTCACTACCTCCATATGCTTTGGGACTGTACCCAACTAAAACCTGTATGCACGGCTCTTTAAAGCCGTGGTTGGGTAGTAATCAAAGTACAGTGAGAACACACACAAGACACTACGGTGATCTCAGGTCAAAATACTACCCTGTATGTTGACCTATGTGTTTTATTCTCTTTTGTTTTGATTATTTTACAAAAACCATATTTCAAAAATATCAAATGTTACTAACCATGTCAGATAAGTTAAATTACTAAAGCAATAGAATTATTCAAGTAAGACAACAATCAAAAATGCAATTGGCATCTCCACTGTAACATCAAGTGACTCTGAATAACAAAATGCAGTTCAAAGCAAATAACGAAGAAGTCAAACAACAAACGTATTAAAGACTTTTTATTTTCTTTGAGTCTAGAGTCAATATCAATGGTTTGAATTTCCTTCCGATCTTAACTTTCTATATTAGATCCCTCTTTACTTAAAGAGATATCTAAATCTATCAAATTTGAGTTTTAAACAAATACTTTTTTAAAAAACATTTATGTCTGAAATATTGACATCAGACGTCAATATCAATTATGGTTATTTTAAAATTTTAGTTTTCGGTTTGAATTTCAAATCCTAACAGCCATAAACTGCCTCCAATGGTCCAAAACTGTAGGAACGGTTATTCTAACCTCCCACATCCAAAATTCTATAAATATGACATATTTTCAAAGAGTTTTTAACAATTTACACTCTTAACACTTATCTCTTTCACGTTTTCATCATTCTTTAACCGTAAAAAACCTATCACCCTCTCATTCTTAAATTTTTAGTACTCTTTTTGAGAGAAGAGATCTTTCAGGGCTTTAGAACTTTCTAGTTATTAAAAACGAAAGATCTCTAGTTTTCAAAGAAGTTTTGTTTGATTTAAACTTTTCTTAATCCTTTTAAAAACTTCTTTGAATCATTCATAAAAGTTTTTTTTATTATCTCCAAAACAAAATCCATTATCTCCTTGATTTGAAACTTGATTTATCTATTGAGATCATTAGGGTTGTAAAATAGGTTTTGTAAAGATTTGTTAAAAATATTATTTGTAAGACTTACTGAAGAAGATCTGTGATCTTCACATTATAAAGGGGTTTCGGACTTGAGCCTTAGCGAAAAAACCTAGGTGTTCACCATCTGCAAGTGTAAAAGTTCTAAAATCTGAGCCTGGTAAAAGATCTGGGTTTCTTCACCCGTAAGGAGTCACTTGGATAGTGAGTTTCCTGAGCAGGAGTTCTCAGACGGGGATTAATCACGAAGTTGGTGAAGCCTGGTAAACAAATCTCTGTGTCATTTACTTTCTGTGCTTTCTGTTTTGTGAAATTGTTATTACAATAGACTCTAATTTATATTCCGATGCAATTTTTTTCAAATTAGCACAATTGCACTGAGAATGCTATAAAGCCTTATTCACCCCCCCCTCTAAGACTATTTTCAATTGGTATCAGAACAAGATTAATCAGTTTTCTAAGATTAACCTCTTGAGTATATTATCCTATGGCAAATCACATGGAAGGAGAATCCACCAACCGTCCTCCTCTGTTCAACGAAACCAACTATCAATTCTGGAAAACTAAGATTAGGGTTTTCCTTCAGTATATAGATCTAGAAATCTTAGATATCATCAATCAGCCCTTTGTCATTTCTACCAAAAATCCATTATCTAAGGCCGACAAGAGATCAATGATATTAAATGTCAAGGCAATGAATGCACTTCATGTTCTTTGAATTTAGAAGAATTTAATAGAATCTCTTTGTATCAAAAGGCCAATGAGATTTGGACTACTCTCCAGACTGCCCATGAAAGAACCAGTCAAGTTAAAGAGAGTAAGATCAATCGTCTCATGCACGAGTATGAGATGTTCCAAATGAGAGACGATGTGACCATCGACTCTATGTATTCTAGATTCAACAATGTCATTACCGAACACTTTATCCTCGGAAAGAAATTTGATAAGAAAAAAAAGTGTTACAAGTTGCTGAAATCCCTAACGATCTCATGGAAACCCAAGATCACTGCCATCGAAGAAGCAAATGACATGACAACGTTGAAAGTCGACTCCCTAATAAGAAAATTGAAGATGTATGAATTGCAACTAGATGATCTAAAGCAAAAGAAAAAGAAGGACACTCAAAGAAAAAATATTGTGCTAAAGGCATCTACTAGTAAGTCCAAGACTAAGGAAGTTTCTAGTGATGAGGAAAGCGATGATGAGGAAATGGCCAACATTGCTAGAAATTTCAGGAAGTATCTGAAGTACAGAAAATTCCCTTCGAAGAAAGGTACGTATAAATCTAATAAAATTTTAGTTCTAATAAAATTCTGCATTATTTTTAATGCAATAAGGAAGGTCGTGTCAAGTCGAAGTGTCCTACCCTAAACAAGGATAAGTGGAAGTCAAAGAAGAAATCAGAAAATCGTTCATTTCAAGCAATTTAGGATGACACTGATTCCAGCGACTTAGAAGCCGAAGAAGACACAAACATATGCTTCATGGCACAAGAAGATGAGTTAATCGATGATGAATTCGATTTAGAATCTTTTAGTAAAGAAAATTTAATAGATCTTTATCATTTTCTTAAGGATATTTATTTTGGGGTTAATTCTAAGTATAAAACATTAAACTCAAATCTATCCACTAAAAATAATACAGTATTAACTACTCAAAATAAATTAACTGAAATTAAATTTGAAAATTAAAACTAAAATGAAAAATTAAAATCCTTAAACTTCTACTGATGATACATTAGTTAAAACAAATAATACTTTAAGTTTTGAAATTTTCAATTTAAAAAGAAAAGTAGATTTAAAAGATAAAATGCTTTTAAAATTCACAAAGAGTAAAGATAATTTTGATATAATGTTAGGTTTATCAATTAAACACTGTAAGAAAGAAGTTATTGGGTTTAATAAATATTCCCAATCAGTCTCAAAATCTAAACCTTTTTGGAGTAAATACTATTATAGATATAGAAACAAGCGTGCTAATTTTACATGTAACTATTGTTGCACCTTAGAACATATATCATAATATTGTACAACTAAAAATAACTCATCTTATAAATATCATTTTAATCCAAAGACTAACCCAAATGGACCAAAAATGGTATAGGTTCCCAAAGTCAACATTCTTCCTCTTAGAGGAAGTAGTAATAAATAAACTTTTCAAGAAAACATGCATGTCATATTTAATGATACCAACTCATGTAATCCTGAGAATCTACTGAATGATGATTTTAACTTATCAAAAGGATTAGATTATATGGTTCATCAATAGTTAAAGAAGTTGAAAATAATCAATTGGAGGAACAAAAGGAAGTAATTAATACCACTCTTCCAAAAGATTATCAATTCAACAAAGATCACCTTAAAGATTTAATAATAGGAGAAATTGATAAAGAAGTAGTTACTGGGTCATCAAAGAAGTTGAAACAAATCAATTGGAGGAACAATAAGACATCAAAATACGTAGGACTTAGATTATGACACCTAAGTTCAATTTTAGTTTATATTATGTATGGGTGATTGTATTTTATATTTTAATTTTTTTTATATATGTTGTTTGTACATGTTATTTGATGTGAATGAATGAATGAATTGTGTTATTATATTCTTAAATAAAAAAATAAAACTAATTAATATTAATAAACGAGAAAAACAAAACTTATATTTTATCATATAGACATCCATACAAACGTCTATACTTGAGTATTATATTTAAATTAAAAAAGGCAGTATACGGTCTCAAACAAGCCTCTAAAGTTTGGTATGAGAGATTAAGTACATTTTTAATAAAAAGTATAGGATATATAAAAGGCATAGTTGATAAAACCTTATTTACAAAATTATATGGAAATGGTATTATATTAGTTCAGACTTATGTTGATGATATCATATTTGATTCTACTAACGAGCAACTCTGCCAAAAGTTTTCAAAGTCTATGTAGGATGAGTTTGAAATGAGTATGATGGGATAGTTGAATTTCTTTCTCGAACTTCAAATCAAAAAAAGTTAAGAAGGACCATTTATCACTCAAGCCATGCACACTAGGGAACTTATCAAGAAGTTCGTCTTAGAGGATACAAAGACCTGTGAAACTCCAATGGCAACAAAAACTAAACTTACCAAGGAAGAAACTAGAAAAGTGGTAGATATACGACTCTACTGAGGTATGATTGGTGGTTTATTGTATTTAACTGCATGTAGTCCTGATATCATATATAGCGTGTGTCTATTTGCTAGTTTCCAGATGATCGTAGAGAATCTCATTTTGTAGCCGTTAAGAGAATATTTAGATATCTTAATGGCACCATCAATCTGGGATTATGATATCCTGAGAATAATTTGCTCCATTTAACAAATTATTCAGATGCTGACTATGCTAGAAGTCAAACAAATAGAAAGAATACTAGTAGTACATGTCATTTCTTAGGTATGAAGTGAATGACGTACCTGCTATCTTGGAATTCTAAGAAACAAGTATCAGTAGCTTTGCCTACTGCTAAAACAGAATATATTGCCTCTGGTACCTGCTATGCTCAAAGTCTTTGGATAGAATACACTTTAGAAGACAATAAGGAAATAGTCTCTAAAATTCTAATATTCTTTGATAATACTGGCACTGTCCAAATGACCAAGAATGATGACCAACATTTAAGAACCAAACATATAAATGTTAGATATCATTTCCTATGAGATCACCATCATAAAGGTGATATAGTTCTTAAATATATACCGACTGAATCACAGTTGGCTGACATATTCACAAAACGTTTAGATAGAACTCATTTTGCACAAATAAGGGGTGAACTCAACATGCTTGAACTAGAAACTTAAACACTAAAAATAACTATTAACCAAAATTTAAGAAATTTTAATGAAATCTAAACTCATTAAGGTTATAGATGTTTACAACACAATGTAAATTTCTCCACAGACGTCCATGCAGACGTCTATACAGACGTCTGATCATAAAAACAGCACCGCGGTTTTGTAAACTTTCGTATCGGTTTTTGAAATTTCAAAATTTCAAAAAAATTCTGATCGTTATAAAAACTAAATTTTTAGTTTTTAAAACTTCTCTTCAGTTCTAATTCTTCCTTCTAAATATAAGTGAATTCTATTAACCTAATTCACTTTTTCCATTCACTTCTTCCTAAATCTTACAGAAAAACCTACATACACTTACCTTCACAATGCCGAAGCGCACAATATCAATTAGGAGCACCTCTGTAGTTGAGAAAGGGTCCCCATCCACCAAGAAATTCGATGTCAAGATCAAAGAGGAGGCCTTTTCTCCAATTCGACTGACACTGAATCCCTCTAGGATTCTTCCATTTACCCTTCCTCACTCCAATTCAACTTCTTCTAATGAAGATCCTTAAAAGGACCCGTCAGAAGATCCCTTTGAAGAGTATACCTTTCATGCATCTCAAGAAGAAGAAATCCCCATGGAAAATCCCCTTGCTGCCGACCCTCTTGATGAAGGACCACCACCAAACGGTCCTAATAATACTCGGTATCACTTTGACCCCAATGGACATGGAACCGGTGTTGATGATCCTTTCTATGTTCATCTGTCTCCTGATCAGCGTTTCATATTCATCGCTCGGTATGAAGTGAATGACGTACATACCCAGATATTCAACAGGGTCAAAGGGGTTTTCATCAAGGAAAATGAGAAAAAGATGACGGAGTACTAGAAATATCTCACAAGCCTCTAGGAATCCGTTCGTTCTAGAAGTTTGTCGTAGGGTGTCTTTAGTATTTATGTTTGTTTGTCTTTGTTGTTATTTTAATTTTACTGTATGTCATGGTTGTATTCTTATATTTTTTTTATTATGTAATGCTCGTATTATGAATGATAATTTTTTTTCTTATATTTTAATCTATATTCGTGTGAAAATTATACATTAAAATATACTCAAAAACAAACATAAATATATCCTAAAATTAAAACTAGAATACATCAATCTATCCAAATTAAAATAACTCTACAAATCTGGAAAATGATTACAGGGATGCCATAATAGACATATTTAATGATGTCTATTGACCTATAGACGTCCATGTACATGTCCATACGTCAAATTTTCCAACAGCGACGTTTCAATTTGGAACATCATGATCGTTTGATCTTCCATCTCTTCATCATAGATGTCTATTCACCTTTTATAAATTCATTTTCCTTCTCTATACCCTCATATCCTCTCTTCTTTTCTCTCCTTCCTCCACCAAATCAAACTCTTAACCCTAGTTCCCTTTCTCCCCAATTCCTACAAAAATGGTGAGAACAAAAATAGTAGAAGTTGGCGAATCTTCCACGTCCAAACATCGTCGAAGAGCACCTCCTCTCCTCCTCCTCAACCCATTGATGAATCAAAAAGTGAAGAAGACGATACCTACGAGCAAGATACTGAAGAGACGACACAAGCTCAAGAAGACGAAGAAGAAGAAGTCGAAGAAGAAGTCATATTTAGATTCTTCTCCGATAAAGCCGTGAAGATGTATGAGCGTATTGTGAGGAAGAAAATCATAACCGGCACGTACATTCATTTAAATGAGATTGATAATTTCCATCTCACTCCACTTCTTCAATACCAAAGTTGGATCAATTTCTTGCCCTAAATTGTCCGACTCATCAAAATTTCATCTATATTTTCTATGCTAATATTGTTAGCAATCAAGATGATTCCACCATTCTCAAGACTAGGCTACAAAAGCAATCCACTATTATTTCACCCGCATCTCTTGCTAGGACTCTCCAAATTCCTAACGAGGGTGTTGATATTTATAAACAAACCTTATCAAATTTTGCACACTATCCACCAAATATCACCAAGAAGGTTGCCTCTAGGCTCCTTCACGGTGATGAATATCCACACTTATACAACGATCCATACACTCAAACTCTTGTTCCTCAAGCCTGTGTTTTGGCCTACTTACTCGGTCACACCGTTTATCCAAAATTGGATAGTCGAGATCACATGACCCTCACACACAAATTATTGACTTATTATGTGTTGGCTCGCATTAACGTTAATCTTCACTTATTCCTTATCAATATGATTTGGAATTTACCAACATCCAATTCGAACCATTACTACGGCAAAGTGATTACTAAAATCATTGAAGATGCCGGTATCAATCCCTCTATTGACACTTCCATTCAACGTGAAGACAAACAGTTCGGTATTTACAATATCCATCTCATGTCTTTAGATAATCCTCCTATCCAAGAACAACTTTCTCCACATCAATCTCCAACACATTCTCCACCCGAACCTGAAATCTCACAACAACCTCTTCCTTACAATTTTCAAGACTTTGAAAACCGTATGTTTGCTCACATAAACAATCTTCATCTTGAGACCCATCAGATAATCAATATGGGTTTTGCCTATATCAGTACAAGACTTGACGAAACCAATGCCCGACTCGACTGTCACATGGACTACCTATACGATCGGTCAAGTTATCCTCCACCACCACCATTTCATTACTACCCTCCGATAGATTTCGATCGGCTTCCTCCTCAGCCGGATGACGACGCGTAGTTATTTTTTTAAGTTGTTATGTAATATTTTAGACTTATGTAGTTATTTGGTATTTGGTTGTGTTTGCTTAATAACTCTGAAGTTTCTTGAAACCTTAATGGTTATGTTTTTGCTTTCTTGCCTATGTAGTTATTTGCAAACTTCATGCTTGGTAATATTTGTTTGCAACTTATTATTTCTTATTTATTGCTTATCATGTTCATTATCGACTATTCTTTTGCTCCTTAATTTCTATATTCTTCCATCATGCTTTTAAACATTTTGATATTTCCAAAAGGGAGGAAATAATATGCATACACAGGGGGAGCGTTTGAATAAAAAAAATTTAAAAAAAAATTATATATCCTTTTGAAATTATGTATATCTTAATTTTTAATATTTAAAGTTTTGTAAAATATCAAAAAGGGGGAGATTATTGACATATGCGTCTCATTCTCTTTAAAAAAAAGTATTAAAAATGAAATATCTCTAGTTTTTGAAGAAGTTTTGTTTGATTTAAACTTTTCTTAATCCTTTTAAAAACTTCTTTGAATCATTCTTAAAATTCTTTTTATTATCTCTAAAACACAATCAATTATCTCCTTGATTTGAAACTTGATTTATGTATTGAGATCATTAGGATTGCAAAGTTGGTTTTGTAAAGATTTGTTAAAAATCTTATTTGTACGACCTAGTGAAGAAAGTTTGTGATCTTCATGTTGTAAAGATTTCGGACTTGAGCCTTAGCGAAAAAGTCTAGGTGTTCACCACCTGTAAGTATAAAGGTTCTAAGATTTGAGCCAGGTAAAAGATCTAGGTTTCTCCATCCGTAAGGAGTCATTTGGATAGTGAGTTTCCTGAGCAGGAGTTCTCAGGCGGGAATTAGTCACAGAGTTGGTGAACCCTAATAAACAAATCTCTATGTCATTTACTTTCTTTGCTTTCTTTGCTTTCTGTGTTGTGAAATTTTTATTACTATAGACTTTGATTTATATTCCACTTTAAAGTTTTTCAAATTAGCACAATTACATTGAGATTGCCATAAAGTCTTATTCACCCCCCTCTAAGGCTGTTTTCACTATACAATCGTCACCAGAGAACTGCTATCTGACAATAGGTATAATGCCATCTATGAGTTCTCGGCGAGTCCGTTAAGTGTAATCATTCTCCAAGGAACACATGTATACAATTTTTGGTGTCAAACTCCAATAGCTGTGGGACCGGCCATCGCCCCGGTCGGGGTAAAGAAACGTATACACATGTTTACTCTGGAGTACCGATACCCTGTCTCGATACCCCCATGATTAGGAACATTTAAGGATGTGCTTATCGCTATCCAGGCCCCACTAGTATGATCGCATCATAATCCTGATAGTCAAGCAAAGATCTTATGGGCTTTATCAACATGTATTAACAATACGTAATAGCAAGTAAAATATATACACATGAATGATAAAGACAAACCAGATAGCATACTATCATGTCGTGCATGAATTTTTTATCTTTACAGGTCCATGTACAATTACAATAATTACCTTCAGGGAACCTATATCCAACAGTTTTCGTCGACTATCATGTGAATATTACGTTGTGCGTTCGGATTCGTGACCGGTTGACTTGGTAGTTGACCTATTTCTCTCTCACTCAAAACCGCGGTTAACTTCTCCATTTGATCTTCAAAATGAGCCATGGATTGAGATTGAGTGTTCGCAAAATTGGTCGAAACTTGCATGAAGTTTTGAAGTGTGGATGAAAGATTACCAGTTTTGGACATAGAAAGTTTTGTGAAATTTTGAAGAGATTTTTCCAAAGATGATAATTTTTTAAATCCCGGTTGAGAGAAAGAGGTATTAGATTGAGCATTGTTGTTGATAGGTGTATTGAATTGTTGATTTTGAGGAGTGGAATTTTGATTTTGTGGAGGAATCTTTTGAAAGATTTGTTGTTGTTATTGTTCGAATTGAGATAAAGAGTTTGAATTTTAAAGATTTACTCTAAAATACACTAAAATTTACTTAAATTACAAGTGTGGATACACTAAAAATTTACTCTATCCACACTTGGTAAAAATTTGTCAAAGTATTTCTTAAATTTATTTAAATTTACTCATGTCTATACCTTGAGGTTTTGTAATTTAAGTAAATTTTTTTGAGAAATACTTTGACAAATTCTTACCAAGTGTGGATAGAGTTGGTGGATACACTAAAAAGCCAATGTTTCACCAAATCGCGAAAGGTAAAGGGTATAAGAAGAAGTTTCACGGCATCATCGGGGATGTGTTGTATGTGCGTCATTCGGAAACCATCTTCAAACTCACTAATGTAGAAATAGGCATCCTCGGAATCAAGTCCGGAAAAACGTAGAAGAATGTTGAGAAAATTGGACTTGATTTCGTAATTGTTTTCATTGATGGGAGGAAAACAAATATATGAAGGAATGGTGGAACGACTAGGATATTAAAGATCTTGGAGAGTAGGATTTTTATTATCGGCCATCGTTAGGTCGAAAGAAAGAGTGGTAGATAAGGTAGAATCATCGAAAGAAATACCGATATCGGAATCAGTGGATGAATCGAAAGAGATAGGAAGAATACGGACTAATCGGGATTATGTGTCCCTAGCCCATGTTCACATACACTAATCAAGATAGTGTATGGTGTAAGGATAGAGTAAATATTTGAATATGAAATAGGCTGAAAAGAGATGCATGAAAAGTGATAGATGTGTGAAAAACTCAAAGTTTGTGCTAGAAAATATGGATCAAAGACTCAACCATACAAGAAGAAAGAAAACAACCAATCTCCTAAAATCTAGTCACCTAGGTCAAATTTCTAGACCCACTCACTAGACTTCCAAGAGACGATGAGAAGGATCAATCCTCTAAATCTCTCTTCACAACTCAAATGGTCAGGAAAGTGCAAGTATTAAGTGAGGTTTCCCAAAGGTTTCGCTAAGGTCCTAATCAAATAACCGTAAGTAACTTTAGAGACGTATTCTCAAAACGCTTTCCTATACACCACTAAAGCAATTAGGAGAAGAAATAGATTACTCTAACACCTCTCTTGTCCTTATTTGAGTGCGACAATCCTGAGAGTCAAGTCTAGATTTTTTTTGTTAAGTACACAAGGTGATATGCAAATGCTTGGTTGTGATTTCTTGGACTAGAGAAGGGTAATGAAATCCCTACCCTATCTTGTAATGGTCTTTGCCCTTAATTAGTCCGTGTTAAGAATAAATGTGAGCACTCTTTTAAAATCTAAAACAGTCCATAAATCAATCACACCAATATCTTTTTTGCGGCGGCTTTGCGAGCAAAGAAATCCTGCACAAAATACAGTTCTATTAGAGCTAAGGAAGAGGGGAAAGAGGCAGAAAAGTGCTCGTAAAATTTTTGGCCCAGAATCCCCAAGTGGACAGCGGATCCATGGTGAAGAGCGCTTCACCAACCGCGTTCTGCGGTGGAACTAGGGCCAATCTGGCCTTGTCTTTGCCACTGTACTTGAATCCTCCTATATAACTCCTTAAACTTCTTTGAAATTTTTTTGCAGCTTCCTAACTCGATTTATTCACTATACAGCCACCAAATTTATCAAAAATAACAAAACATCAGATTTTTATGAGTTTTTTCAAAGAGTTTACCATTCACAAGAATTGTTTTGAGAAAGAAGAATAACAGGAATTGTTAACACATTCTAGAAGATTCGATCCCCGGCAACGGCGCAAAATTCTGTTCGCATTTTTATATGGTAAAGAATAGTGTGAGAATGTAATCGTGTGTAGTGTAGTTTTTATTGCAACAAACACCTTTGCGTTTAAACAAAGTAATGACTACGAGTCGTTACAACGGAGATCGAATGTTTATAATTGTGTTTCCAACGCAAGCTATATGAGTTTGGGTTTAGGGAGAGTTCTTGTGAACGTTTTTAAGAAAAAATGAATATGAAAGGGGAAGGGAATTTGCTCGGGTATTCTAAACTAATGAATGATGTCAACATAACCTAACTCGCGATCCCTCTCTTAAATCACTTCACTAAGCTCAAGTTGATGGTAAGAGTATGGATCATCAAACTCTCACCACTAGGGTAAAGGATCATGATCTATCAAGTACTAAAATAATCTAACCTTAGTGAATTAAACACAAGCTAGGTGCAACCAATGTGTTATGAGTACAAACTATCAAACACGCACCATTAAGGTGATGGAGCATAGAACGTAAAATTAGGCACATTAAATTGAACCTACCTTGATTAAGAGGATACTAAATCAATTGTAAGGGACAATGTTAAGGGACTTTTGTGGAATTGATGAGAAGGTTATGCCTTCCATATTTGAGTTCGTTACATTAGAACCCTTAACAATAGTTCCTTAGACTTGAAATAACCTCTAGCTCCATAAAGATTAATTAATCCCCTCATAGATCGTATAATCATCTAGCCTTGCCAGTCTTGGATCGGACTAGGGAGGAGTATGTGTCTGTTCGGAGAATAATTAAAACGATGGAACTAGAGTTTCATCTCATATTGTGTTAAAGAGAAATAAAATATTAAATTAGATCATAGATCAATCATCCACTAATTTTAAATTCCCAAACAAACAATCAAATACTCACAAACAATCATTATCATCACATAGAAACTAAAAGAAAGGAAGAAAGAGATCATCATGAAATCTCAAGGTATTTAAATGCAAAAGAGAGAGAAAGGGGGAAGAACACCAATTGATCTTCAATTACCTTTTATTCAATCCTAATTTTCAAATTCAGTACAATTTTTATGGATTCTTGAAAGAGGAAACTAGAAAAATTACTAACCTAAGCTTCAATCTTCATTAATGGCTATAAGGAAGCTTACAATAGAGGAAGAAGAAGAAAGCTAGCCTAAAAATGGAAAAATACAATTCAAATTCGAAAATAAAACTAAATCTAAGAAATTGAAAAAGATCTCCAATTCAATTCTGATATGCTCCTTTTAATGATTTGCCATTGAGATTCTAGAAGCTCTCTGTGTCACTTTTTGTAATAAAGAACCGATGGTGAAAATACCTTAGAGGGGGAAAAATAAGATAACTATGTATCCTATGGCAAATTAAAAAACATAATTAAAATTTTCTAAGTGATTACCAAGTTTCTGCGGAAATTATTTAAACAAGTTTAAACAAGAAATTTAAAGTGGCAATCAAAACAAACACAGAAAAGTAAAAAGAGTAAAATCAATCACAAACACAGTGATTTGTTGACTAGGGTTCACCACGCTCCTGTGACTAGTCTTCACCCGAGACACCTTATCAGGTTTTCTGCACTATTGTTGTGAAGAACACGAATCTCTTTTCATAGGGATATGAAGAACAAAATCCCTCTTCATAAGGATCACACTCTTGAACATTTGATTCCCTAGGAAACAAGTTTTCTTCCTCTCTAACCCGTGATTCTTTAGGAAAGCCGCACTTTTCTCTTTAATCCATGTCTCTTTAGGAAGATCTCTTTTTCCACTTCGAATCCACACAATTCAAGCAATGATAGGCACCCCTTCTCGTGGGTTGAGAAGCATCCATTCTCGTGAGTTGAGAGACACCCTCACTCATAGGTTGAGAAACACCCTTTCTTGTGGGTGAGAAGCACCCCATCATGGATTCAGAAACTCCCCTTCTCGTGGATTAAGAGACATCCTCTCACGTGGGTTTACAAGCGTTTTAAAAAAACGAAAATTTCACTCACTCTCAATCCTATGATCTCAAAAGATTATAACCGGTGTTGCACAAGGATTGATTTGAGAGATTATATCAGGTTTTGGCTCTGAAGGAAATGAAAAAAATTTGGACAAGTTAAGCACGATAAGAATAAGAATATTTCTCAACAGATTTGCAATGAATGGTTGATTTAAAAGTGTGAGATCTTATGGGTTTATATAGGGATCGAATGGAAAGTTATTTCAACTGCCAATAACGGCCAAAAACAGTTAATAGCTGTTAGAGACAATTAGGGAAGAAAACAGCGTAGAAATCCATTCGATTTGAAATTCAAAATATCTGATAACTGTCAAAACTGCCCGTGAATACGTTTGTAGGAGACGCCTCCTCTTTGAATAAAAACCTTCTATTGACATCTGTATATGCGTCACTGAAAGTTGTCCATTATAGTGAATTTGGGACTTTGTACTACAGACGTCTGTGCAGACATCTGTGGATTCAAAATTTCTTATACAGATGGCTATGACAAACGTCTGTATTCTAACATGAATGAATATCTGATTTTGAAACTTGGCAGTTTGAATTCCAATGGATAGGTTAAACATCTCTAAAAGAGAAGAAGATATCTTGAGCATTAGAAATGGGTTGGAATGAGGTTTCTATCCTTATGAAATCATCACTAAATATAACTATAACTCTCACAACTTCTATCTTCGTTTTAGTTCTTCTATTTGCTTCATTTCCTTGAATAATTACTCTGAGACGTCATTGAATATTTATTGGGATTGTATCACATTATTGCTTGCTTCAAGTTATCATGCCATATCTCCATTTTTTAGTGCGTATCGTATTGTAGGGAATCTTGCTTGATGTTTGACATATCGTGCATGTTGTACTTTAGTCATAAACTTGGAAACGTCATCAGTAACTTATGAATTCATTTAAATAAGGTTTTGAACTAAATAATCGAAACTGAGAATCGTGTGACACGGATGACAACAATATCCCCCTTTTTTGATATTTAGAAATACTTATTTAAAGAATTCATGATATATATATATATATATATATATATAAATTCGATTTAAATACTCCCCCTCAATTCATGCTCAGTTGAAAAAAATTTGAATTCATATCAGTGTCCCATACAACTGATGTTATTTTTTAAGAAGCACTGCATGAAGTCGAGTAATCTAAGTCAAATTTTAATGTCTATTTAGGCATAAATACGGTTATTCATGAATATTTTCTCCCCTTTTTGAAAAATATCAAAAAAAATGTAAAATATCGAGTGAGGGATAGAAAAACAAGCATGAATATATAAATTTTAAGTGCATGGAAAAATAAAAATGAGGCACATTTAAAGTATATTCAATGAAGGAGTATTTGTTTATATCCATAGAAACGCATATGAATAGGAGTAAGTGAAATACAAAATTTTAACAAAACACATACTTTTATAGATAGAAACTTTAATTACATACATTGCAGTTCATAACAGCACACAAACTAAACAAACATCACAATCTAACATCATATAAAACTAAACTAAAACATGCGAAACACAATCAACATCAACATAAAAACGAAAAACGTAAAGAAAATCACAAAACAACAGATTATGACCTAGAACATAGAATCCAAACTATTCTTCCGGAGGCGACGGTGGTGCATCATACGAGAAGTTGGAGGATAAGATGATCATTTAAGCGGTGAGATTGTCGATTTGGCCAGAAATTCGATCCATACGACTGTAAAGATGATCGTGAGACGAAGTGATATGACCAACGATACGGGCTTCGAACGTGGAAAAATCGAAAGCTTGTTGCGGAGGAAGAGGAGGAACATCAACTGGTTCTTGAGGTGGTTGAGACGAACTCGATGGTTGTGCCGAAGTAGGAGAATCCAAGCGCATCAAATTGATGATTCGCGAACCGAAGTCTATTTGATCGCGAATGGTATCCTTGGTATCAGGAATGGCAACCTTCCAATATTCTAATAGTTTGGTAATGACACGCCCGTAGTAAAGATTTGACGAGCCACCAGAAATTTCCCACATATTTTGAATGAGGAAAGACAGAAGATTAACTTTAATCTTTGCTAATATACAATAAGTGATAAGCTTGTTGGGACCGTAGAGGATATCATGACTCCCGGACTTGGCGATGATGGTGTAGGCAAGCAAGTTGGCAAGGAAACGAGCTCTTTTTGTGATTGTCTTTTCTTGGCGATTGGTGTAAAGATTAGGGTAGTCGTTTCCATGAAGAAGTTAGGAAGAAACTTCCTTGGTGTGAGGAGCCTCAAAGATGAAATTGTCGAGAGTCTTATTGTAGACTTTGACAATGTCGCGGAATATTACCTTGACACCGGTGTGGATAGGTTTGTTAACGATCGGAGCGAATCGATCCCTAGCTTCGTCGGTGACGAACAAATTTGCTTCGAATGATGACTCCGAGGGATTGGGTTTCCTTTTCTTGGACACAACAACCTTCTTAGCGGGTTTAGGAGCCATAGTTGAAGGATTTTGGAGTGAAATTGGGAATTAGGAGAAGAAATTACGGTTTTGAGAGAACTGGAGAGAGATTAGAGTGAGAGAAGAAGCGGAACCGGTCTCCTATATAGACGTCTAGGGTTAGGAAGAAGAAAGGAAAGGGTGATTTAATAAATGAATGGAAGGTTGAGATTCAATCATGGGAATCAAAGGGTCAGAATTTCAACTGATTCATATTTTTTCCCGTACTGGCGTCTGTGTCTCTGCAACAGACGTCGGTTGGAGAGTATCCAGTGACTTGATTTAAACCTAAAATGTCTTATACAGACGTATGTTGGTCAAAAATTTCTTAACGTGACGTCTTTGTTAGTTGTATGTATGCCCTAGAGGTCATTACTGTACATACGATGTATATTGTAATGGATGCTTGGACATATATTGGGAGGACTTTCTTGCTCGACATGATAGTATGCTATCCGGTTGTACTTTATCTTAACATGTACTCTGATTGTCTCTATGTTACATGTTGATAAAGCCCTTAGGATATGTACTCGACTACTGGGACTATGATGAGATCATACTAGTGGGGCCACGGTAGTCGACGAGTACATCCTATAACTGTTCCTAGTCGAGGGTGTATCGAGACAGGGCATCGATACACCAGAGTAGACTAGCGTATACGCATCTTGACCCATATGATGGGCGATGGATGATCCCATATCCATCGGTGTTTGACATCAAGGATGGTGTACGGGTGCTCAGTAGAGACTGGGTACACTGGACGGACTCGCCGAGAACTCCCAGATGGTATTATACCTCATGTCAGATGGCAGTTCTCCGGTGACACTGGTACAGAGTAGTCTGTTGACCCGAGATCGTCATAGAGTCTTGTGTGATTCCCACTGTGCTTTTATTTCCATCATACCACGTCCAAGAGGGCGTGCAAAAAGGTGGCTTTTGGGTACAGTCCCGAATCACATGGAGGCAATGAGCGATAAAAGGGGATTCGTCTCTCCCGGTATAGGGAGTTGATGCTGTGCTGTGTTCGATTGGCTCTAACCGGAAATCCCTAGCCAGGGTTGCTGAGATTTACCGGTAAGTGTTATCAGTAGTTTCTCGAACTGTTATAGACCTCATATCGACACGACTTATCGAGCTACTGGGGTCTGACGTTTACCACCCCTAGGCGAGATATGCAACATATCAGACGACGAGACCGGACTGTACAGGAGTGTTACTGTTTGGATTCATAGGAGAATGTACAGGCTTGCTTGTTGATCTTCTGAGCGCTCAATGCCTGGGTAGCTGTTACGTTTAGCTGACCGCTTGCAGCTTGTGGGTGTTTGATATGATCATCACCTACTGCCGGCGTATTGACGATTCTTTAGAGTCCTACACAGAGATTTCTTGGCTCAGGCAAAACGGAGTAGGAGCACATATGTGATATGTGCGGGACCGAGAATAATACGATATGAGATACCGTATTCTATTCTTGCGATATTTGATATCAGCCGGGTCATCGGATCAAGTGTTGATTCGATGAATCGGTACGGATAAATATTAGTCGGTTATATGCGATATAGCCGGATTGTCGGATCAAGTGTTGATTCGATAATTTAATGTATAATAATATATATGATATATTAAATTGCATTAACTAATATTAGCTCACTAAAAGATTCTTTTTCTCACTCGGGTAATACATTGATATATATGCGATATATGTTAATTGTATTATTTTATTTTGTTACAATAAATATTGTATATGTGATATATAATATTGTAACATGTTATAATTATTAATGCAACATGTTTAGAGGAGTTTAAACAAGATTAGGGTTTGATTTGGGTTAATGTATTCTAGATGTTTCTAGATGGTTTTACTTTGTCATTTGCTAAGATATTATGATAGATATTTCTTTATGACTCACCCTTTAACCCAACCCAAACCCTAACCCTAGTAAACTCTCTACAATGGTTACTACAACCATGGTTGCATAAATGATTATGATAACTTTTTATTATTCATCACAAATGATAATTCATTATTCTTCTTCTTCTTCTTCCTTCTACTTTTCATGGAAAAAGCTTACTAGCTTTTTTCCAAGTGATGAATATGAGTGAGAATGAGAAAATAAAAGAGAGCAAAAATCCTACTTCATCATCCTCATCTTCCCTTGCCATTTAGATGAGGGTGTTCACTTCATATTATGAGTGTTAGCTTGTGTTAACGAAACTTCAAGGTAGATCATCTTTGTATCGAAGATCGGAAGCGAAGGTTGCATCATTCTCTTCGTGGACCCTCTCGAGAGTCCAAAACACGATGATCGCAGCTAAGGGACCTCAACATGGAGCTTAAGAAGTGAAGGACCGGATCTACAAAGGTTGTAATCCCTCTCACTTAATGTTAAAGTGTTTAGCATGTTCGTTTTCGCCTAAACCCTAATTTAAAGATCCGTATTCGGGTTGTTCGGCACGGCTAATTTTTTAATCGGGCATGGTTGATGCCTCGTAGACCCTTGTGCGCGTGCATAGCAACCCTACAGTGGTATCAGAGCCAAGCTAGAGCTTTAGGCAAAGTCTATACGAAGTTTAAAGTCCGATCAAAACCCGAAACCCCGATGTTTACCCTTCTCTGTACATTTTTCAAAAATGTGGTATTTTATTAATTAAAAATTCTCAAAAAAACAAGCAGGAAAAACTAAGAATTACTGTGAAGTACGGACTTCTAATTCACTAAAATGACCGCGGAACCGCGGCCAAACCAGGGGTTTTGCGGCGGTTACGCGGCCAAAATTTCGAGTTAGTCCCTGGAATTTCTTGTATTTATTCTTAGGTCCTTTCTTGGCAATTTTTTCTGGGAATATTTTAATTCCACTCAAGTGTTGAGTTTTCAAGGGTTGTATTGGGGACTCGATATTTCGATCGAATAATTTAACTTCGTTTAGTTTTGTCCGGATATTTTTTAGAAACTGTTAAAAAGTTCGAACGGATATCAATAACTCACTTTTTCCCCTGTCGGAAAATTTTTCAAAAGTTGGACTTTTTCTCGTGTTTAAGAACGTTCTAAGTCGTGCAAGTAACGCGGTGGACCCTCTAGAAGACAACAAACCTTAACTCGATTATTTGACCGTCTTGAACTGCCTCTGAACCTTAGGGTTTGTGGCAGTACGGCGTGCCACATGTGACCCTTCGGCTGGACCCTTCTACGGCTGGACCATTGGTACTGTGGCATGTGATAGATGTTTTTAAACTGATTTCAAGTGTTGAGATATATTGGGGTAATCTTGGGTGTTTGATTATTCGATCGGAAAGTTTAACATTGTCTATTTATCTGGAATGTGATACAATATTTGGAATCCACAAGTAGTTATGAGATAACTAGTTTGAATGTTATAAATCTAGCACTTCAGTCTCAAATTTATCGGTTGCCACGGAATTTTGATGTGATCAAAAGTCCGTCGCAATCACGTAGCGTACGCGGATACTCGCCGGGTAAACTTAATAGACAGCTACGCCCCATAGCCCCGACCAAGTGACTGTAGGAGAACCCCGTCGCCGAAAGCATCCGTTCAGGTGCTCGCGGCAGCGGTGTTCCGCCTTAGTGCACTTCGTCGACGGCATCTGGGGGTGCGGCCGTCTACTAAAGTTTGCGACGAGCATTCGATCAGAATATCGGGAATCTTGTTGAATTCCACTACTTGACATTGAAATGAGTTTTCGATAAATGAGACTAAAATGCGGGGTTTATAATTGTTAGGCATGCGATGTCTAAGGAATTCATTTGGTTAGGCATGCGATGTCTAAAGAGGTTGCGGATTCCAACTGTTGTAGTTTTACACTTTCTTTTCTGTGACCGTAAGCGTAGTATGTGGTGTATCGCCGGCTTCGTTGCTATACATCAACGACAATTGGGATACGCATACTTGCTTAAGTTGATGATATGAGATATTATGTGTTGCTGTGATATGTTATATTGGATCGTCGCGTTTGAATAGCCGGGGTTTTATGTGAGATGAGAGTTTTTTCTTTTTCATTCATGTAAAATTCATTTGTATGTAATATTCTTTTATTGGGGCACTTCCAGGTTGCGGAAGATGTCACCGTTGATGTATATTATTTACTTTTCCGCATTAGGTAGACCCAAGGCGGGGAGCACAAGTAACCGGGTTCTAGGGTCCAGTGGGAGACCATCTCGAGGAGTCGAGACCGGGTCTCCTAACCCTAGAATTGGCAGTGTTACTTGCCGCTCTCGTAGGGGTCTAGGGATGTGGGTTTGGCTATTCATCGCGACCGTGGAATCCGTGTTTTATACTGGCTCGTATTGAAAATACGGACGTCCTAGTATATCCAATATTTCATATATGTTCTTCTGCTGCAATGTTCTGTGATGAGATCATATTACTGCCTGAGATGAATGTTTATATTATATATATGAGATATATGTTATATTGCAGATTTCATTTCAATTGTGATGCTTGTGAAGCATAATAAAATGGGACTTCATTAATGAGATTAATGAAATAAAAGAAACCTAAAGATGTTGTAGAAACTTGTTTAAAAACTGGTAGCTCTAGTTCTTACTTTGCATAGCGGTGTTCCTTGTAGAATATCCAGCACCTTATTCGATAAGGAAAGAGCCGACGATCCCTTCACCGGGAGTGACCTCTTTAGTGAAACTAGCAGATGCTACAAACTCGGTTTGTCTTTTGATTGCTTCTATAGTTCTTGCTTTGCACAGCGGTATATATGATATACCCTGCACCTTATTCGATGAGGAAAGGGCCGACGATC
Organism: Agapanthus africanus; assembly: GCA_030015575.1. Classification (NCBI taxonomy): domain Eukaryota; kingdom Viridiplantae; phylum Streptophyta; class Magnoliopsida; order Asparagales; family Amaryllidaceae; genus Agapanthus; species Agapanthus africanus. The sequence continues at coordinate 188,360,676 of CM057341.1, forward strand.
CTTTCACCGAGACTGACCCCTTTAGCAAAAATAGAAAAGCCTAAAAAACACTCCATTTAAAATCACTCGATTCTACAACGATATCAAGTTCATTACGCAATAGGTTTTCATAAAAACCTGTCGTAGCCCTCCGTCATTTTAGGAAGTAGAGTACTTAGTATTCGTGCTACGTATGTCGACTTTAGTTGAGGCGTAGTGTACGGTAGCTAAGTGATGTCTTCCTACACAGCATATGATGCGATTAGTTAGGACATTCATGTGATTATGTCGACCATAGTTGAGGGTCATATAGGATGGGTCTGATTAATCATGAAATGACGGGTAGAACTTGACTAGTACTTATGATATGTTGACCTTAGTTAAGGTCATAAGTGCTAGGGGTAAAATATTATTGGGAATTTCAAGTGTTGAAATTTGCAATGAGATTGCATACCTTCTACGAGATAGTTGGATCCCGATACCCGCTGCGAGTAAGAGTTACTCCTAGGAGAGTTTTACACATTACAATTAGCCGATCAAGTAGGTGTCTAGAAAGGTGTTAACGAGATTATGCCTCTGGGAAAACGAGGTTTACTTTAATTAGGTCCGTGCGAAAGCACGGGGCACCTCCCTCAAAGTACCGACACTGGCCTGGCTGAAAGATTGGCGAACTTGTAGCGTGTAATTAATCCCGGCTAGTCTTTCCTTTTAGGGTTTGAAGGAAGATTTGATTAAAACAGTGGGAGACATCCTGATTAGATATATTAAATAACCAATCTAATCTTGCAAGAGCATACGCTGAGTGTTTTCTTCTCTCTCTCTCCAGGTAGCGACCATATCACGCCTTAATCAAGATAATAAAACGAATATATTGACCGAACCCGCTTGTTATACTGAGCTGGGGAACGTTGGTCCCGCTCCAACTTATAATTGTTATAAGACAGAGCAGGAAATTAGGGAATACCAGATTTCCCGTGCCGCCCAAACGAAGAAAGTGCATGATGATGCATCATCTTCGGGTGTGTTCATCACATAGAACTGTTTCTCAGTATCCTTTACGTCCTGGGTATGAGATACTGTAGCGTTTTGAAAATCGTTTCGGTGAAATTTCGGAAAATCGGTAAAATGAGTGGGTTTTCTGTAAAAAGTCAAAATATAAATATCTTATTATAAAAATTAAATATACATATTCTAGCTATGTAATTGCTATTATTTGGTGTTTATTGAGCCGCTGGTGAAATTTCAAATTTTCTGAAAAAAATATTATTTTATTATTATTTTAAGTCGTCACTAATACATTTAATTAGGGAAAATTACAAATTGGAATGAGTTGAAACAAATTTTGTGCATCATAAAACATTAAATAAAAATTTATCATGTGGTTTTTGGAACGAAATCATTTGCCAAAATGGTTTAGAAATTATTGAAGAAAAAAAGGCTTTTTTTAGCGTAAATGGATGTTTGGTGTATTGTATTTATCATTTTTCATCACCCCACACCCGTACCCACACCCACACACCCCCATTCACTTATCCCCTTGAAGAATTCAGCAGCCCCCTCTTTTGTCGCCACTTGGATTTTAAAGAAAAGAAATGAAAGAAAAGAAAAGAAAAAAGAGTAGAAAATGGTATAATTTGAGTTGACTTTGACTTGAACTAACTTTCCCCACCTCACTCTCTCTCCTCCCTCACCCAATCCCCCAAGATTTCTGGCCAAAACCTGAACCAAAACAGCCCCAAATACTTCATCTCATTTTTCCATCAAAATCCCCAAAATTTCTATCAAAAATCCACCATTTTTCTCAAAAATTCAAAGCTAATTCTAAATCCAAGCTTTACCCATTATTCTTTAGCTATTCAAGCATGGATCTTGGAGCATGAAATCATTGCTGGAGGCTAAGATTTTTGCAAGTTTGATCTCAAGCTTGTGAGGTATAATCATAACCTTATGCTTAATTTGTTGTTAAATTACTTGAATCTAGCTATTAGGTGTTAAATTAGGGTTTTAAATTTCAAGTTTTGAAATTTAAAGAAAGGGTTTTGATTACTAAGTTAGGGTTTGTTATGGAAATGAGTTGTGTTTGATTGTGTATGGTTTAGTGAGGTGGATTAATATATTTAGTTTTGTAGAAAACTAATCTAGTTGTTAATTACAAGTTGTTACTTGAAAAATGTTCAAATTAAGCTTTTTGTTGCAAACTAGTTTTTTTGATTTAATTCGATATATGAGATTAAAAATATGGTTAGGGTTTTTATCATATTATTAACTTTATTAAGTGTAGTTTAACACTTTAGTTCATGGAAATCCAACCTAAATTGTAGTTTGTGCATTTTTGCTATGAAATTGTTAAAAAGGATATTTTGTAAACTAGAATATTAGGATTTTTGGAATTTAATGAGATTAAATTCCAGAAATTTTTTTATACGACTTATTTAAGATATTTAATAAATATATTGGCCGCTACATTCATTTAAACATCCTGTTTTGTACAAAAACGGCGAATTGTGCTTGCTAGATTTTCGGAAAAATGACTTTTTAAGCAAAATTGAGGTTTTTGTGAGTTTTAACCTAGTTTATATTAAAATTAGTGTTCGTGAATGTGCAAATGAGTGTGATTGGATTTTTCTCGATGGTTTGACGTTTGTACATCGACATCGAGGGTTGGTTTGACTATTCTTGCATGCGTAGGCGATAGGTTTGGACCTATGCGTGATACGCGTGCCGATTTGATTTTCGTATGCCGTTTCGATTTCGAATTTAGTTTTAATGCGATATGGTGCGTTATGATATGTAGGTACCCCCATGTGGACTTCGAGACGACAAGCAAGCGCGTGGCGACGTCGGTACCGGCTAGCGAGGACCAGGTGAGTAGATTTATATCTACGGGGAGAAGTCGGGTGGATGGCGTATAGCACCCCCGCAGTCCGTGGTGATGTATACGGATGCGTATACACACCAAAAATTTATGATATGTTGTTAGGATTTATTATTGATGATTTTAGATGGATATTGGTGTTGGATTGGTGCATGGTTACGAAACCTTAGGTAGTGGGTGCACTACACTTACACATACACACATATACATACTTGCATACATTCCTTATTTCATATGTGCGTGTATGGGAATATATTTATATGTTCACATGGGTATGGGACTATGTGTTCACATACGGATTTGAGAAGGATACTTGGGATTGAGCTGAGTCGATGAGATTTGTTTGTGGTTGTGATCTCGGTGATATGGCAGGATTCGTACTTAAGGTACGTCCTGGTGTTATAGCGGATCTTGCGGCGGCGATACGGGTGAATAGTGTTATAAATAAATGGTCGACATGTGATCGTGATATGAGGCATAATATGCTAGGATTATGATATTAGGCCGTATCGGGCGATGTATACCCCTTGATCATGATATGTGCTGACGATATCGGTTTGTAGGAGATTGTCGATCAGTAGTCAGATCATGAGTATATTGAGGATATTAGTATTGTACTAGACATAGGTCAGTACCCTAGACTATGATCTTGGATAAAGAGAATACCAGAGGAATAGTGTAAGGAATATGATATTGACCCGTACCCAGATTTGGAGATGCCGTACGACGGATTTACGTACGAGCTATATCTTGATGATTGATCCGCACTCTTGACTTGGGATGTCTGATTATAGATATGGTATCGGATATGATATTATTGAGGCGGGATCACCGACTAATATATATACAGGTATGTATATGTATCGACTCAGATGTTAGGCGGTTTCCTTACCTGTAGTCTAGCTTATAGCGTAGCCCTTTAGTTTAGTTAGTTGTTAGATTAGATTCGGTTTCTACCTATTTCAAAGCTTACGAATCGTGCGTATTTTTAAAGACAGCCTAAGGGATCCTACGGATATTTCAAAAAACGTATCTTTTCTTAAAAACACCGTAGCCCCTATTTTCAAAACCCCACGATTCGTGTTATTTCAAAAGGCACCATTGTAGGACTTATATTAGGTTAAAATAGATTAATTATCGTTGCGTCTAGTATTCAGCTCCCGCTCATTATTGTTGTTTGCTCCGCATCACATGCTTATATTATGCTTCATATTCTACTGTTGATATCTTGTGGTTAGGACACCAGCACTATTACCGATGATGCGTATGTACCACGTACACTTACTTGCCGGCTCACACACATCTTCATCGGTAATTGCCATGTCACGTACACCTTAGAAAATATTATTGCTTGACATAGCCTGTTAGCTAATAGTTTAGACATGATATTAGTATACTTGCCTTATATGTTAGTTTAGACATTATAGTTATTACCTGCTACCTCATGCATACTGTTATTCATTGTTATGCCGCATTCATGGATTCTCATGCATATATTCACTTTTTACGTGCTATTGAGGTTTTGGATTTGGATTTCCATGAGATTTTCTGGATTTGGGGAAAACCGCAAAACATATACAAACTTCTTCTTTCTCTTTTTAAATAAAAAGCGCGGTTTTTCCCATGATGTATGAGTCGTCCACCATGAGTTTGCTGATAGATTTGGAGACCCGATTCGAGGAGTTGGATGAACCGTTTCGGGTACATGGTGGACCCGGTAAGGTACCCCGGGGCAAGAAGCTCGTGGTGATGACGATGAGCATGGCAGGGGGAGACTACCTACCGGTGATTTTACCCGATGCGTCGGATATCCGGAGGATACCGTCGTGGTCTTGAGATGGATGGTAGGGGCCGGTCTGGACTGACGGCGCCCTAGATATTGAGATTGAGACATTGAGATTTCGAGATATTGAGGTACTGAGATTTGATGATACAGGCCAGTCCGGATGGCCGGAGCCTGAGGTTTTGAGACATTGAGATTTATGTTTTGTGTCGATGCTAGACACTGTTGATGCTGATTTCATTTATGATACCTCATTTTAAAAATACAAAGGAAATCTCACTAATTTATGAAAACAGTTTCTTCATTTACATGTATTCTGTTTTCATGCATTCATACCTCATTCATATGATATATTGCTACCTAAGGCACTGACACGGGCACATGAGATCACACTCGGGTTAGATATTACCCTAGCCATTGTTATAGGCTGCATGTTATTCATATATTTGAGGATATATTATGATCATTGACCTAGGTTGCGTTATTCATGCGATTTTCTGTTCGTAGATCTTTTTCTACTCACGAGTTGGCAACTCACCCCCGTTGTGCCCCAGTTTCTTGCAGGTGTTGCCGTACGGATTTCATTACGGCTTTGCGGGCTCGGTTTCTTTTCGGGTAACTTGCTAGTAGGTGGGTTTATTGTATCTTACCCATCATTATACCTTGTATATTATATTTCAGTTGTATCTAGAAGTTCCATCAACCAAACTTGTATTTTTTTGAGATAGAGACCAGTAATGTTATTCTTTCGACCATAGAGTAGCATGTTTTATTTCTTGAGTTTCTTGCTGGTTGAGTTCCATTTCTGTTGTGATCCTCGCTTTTTGGCGTTGTATATTATGTTGCATACAGGTTGATTTGATATGGTTCTTCCTATTCTCTACTACTTCTCTTGGTTTGGATTTCTGGATTTCGGCTTACTTAGCATACGTACTCCTTGAGACGTTCGTAGTCTAAGTGCCGGTCATGTTCCGTACTTTCGGGTCGTGACAAAGTTGGTATCAGAACGTTAGGTTTTACCTTCGGAGCGTAGGATGACCCTTGGTTTATGGAATAGGTGACTAAAGTAGAGTGACGTACCGTTAGTATGTTCCGCGGCATATTTACGACACGCCACTCCACTTAAGAAGCCTTAGGATGTACATTTCCTTGTTCAGTATTATATTCCTTCCTGATCTAGCCTCATCGGTACCAGTTTGGTTTTGCTGCCACGATTACGGGCAGGGAGAGCTACGGCTAGAGTTGCGGTCAGCACGAGCTCAGCACGAACGAGGACTGACCAGGGCATGATTCCGGCGACACCCGATTATAGAGAGGTGTCTTTTGACTGTGTTTCCGCGCCACGAGCGTTTGGCGGATCGCCTTTATGAGGTTACTCGGATGTGCTGATCGACATTAGAGGATTGAGCTAATGATAGAGGCCAGCCAGATCTTGATGACCGTTGGTGTGTTGCTTATTCATGATGATCGAGGCACTGTTCGGCGTGCAGACGAGCGAGCCAGTTATTGCTGCGAACGACGAGGTATTGCCCCAGATGCTGGAGTTAGTGCAGAACGAGTTGTACTAAGAGATGATAGAAGGTCGCTAGTCATCGTGGATGAATGACTAGGACATGTGGATCGTTCGCCTAACCCGATGCGAGGTCATCAGATAGATGGATTCCAGCTAGAGACGACTTCACGTGGAGACGTTGGGAGTCGACAGAGACGATCGAATGTCAGAAACCTATTATTCCAATTTTAAGATAGTCGGAAAGACATGCAGGCAATTCTATGGTCCCTCTAGAAGAATGAAACCCTAACTCGACTTAATGACCGTGTGAAAGCCTTTGAACCTTAGGGTTTGCGGCAGTTCTGCGGCGCCATTAGTGAGGCTTGGGTTTGCCCTTCTACGGCTGGACCACCGATGCTGTGGTATGTACTCGATACTATTAAACTGTACCCAAGATGTTGAGCTCTTGGGGGATTATGAGGTTTTGACGAATCGATTGGATGGCTCGACTTAATTCGGATGCTAGGTGGTGAGATGCATTCTTGGGAGACTCCAGATACGAGGATAGCCGTTGGAGCTCAGTCCATGCAGCCGCGACGAGACGAGTCCAAAGCAGACGACATTAGAGAAAAGTGGAATAAGAGGTTCGCACCAGATCTAGATGAGATGACGTTCCACTCCGCCGACATCAGAGAGGCGATGTGCATGCCGAGGCATGGTACTTGGACTTACCTTCCAGAAGGAGTCGCGATGAGTATGCAGTCGTTCCAGAGCAAGATGCAGATATAGGAAAGGACAATGACTTCCGGATAGTTGGCAGAGACGAGACATGGAAGAGACCGTGAGCAGGATTCCTTCCAGGATACTGCTGCGATGATACTTGCACCCAGGATCAGATGTGTCACGTGCATTCAGAGAGCCAGAGGCCGACGCCAGTGATATGCTGCCTTGACAGGGCCGATGAGCCGATGGATTGTGAGATTGGTAATCCACGGAGAAGACTTAGACCCAGGAGTGGTCATGTTACGCACACCAGCAGGCCAGAGTTCATGATCATCGACGAGACGTCCCACTAGTGACCGCGACAGTTGGCCCGAGATTCTTAGAGAATGCATGAGCGGTACTGTTCTGCCATTATTGATTTCGATGTTTTGGGTGATTTATTCGTATGATTTGATTTTGATGATTGAGGATTTACGATCTTTGCACAGTGTTGCACTTGATATCGTTTTCGTGCTTTAGTTTCACATTTTGTGATTTTACGGTTTTAAACAGTTGAGTTGATTTTGTGCGTATGCACGCACGCGATTTGGTTCCTGCACTCAGTATAGTTTATATATGCTTGCAGTGCAGTGACATGTATTTTGTGCACTTGGATACACTGGATTTCGATTTCGAGGGTGATGCTCGACATTTGTTTTGTGCATTTTATGCACCGGATTGGATTTTTAGCGCCTGTTGGGCGCCTGTTACGAGATGCGATTTGGTGCACACCAGATGCACTAATTCGAGATTTTTCGTGCATGTCAGATGCACCTGATTTTGCTGTCAGGAACACATGTTGCCTACGACAGATGTTTCGTGCACACCTGATGCACTTAGATGTTGTTTCTGTGCGCATGTATGGCACATTCATGGATTTTGATTTCCGTGCGCACCAGACGCACGTAGTATTCATGTGCATATTTTGGGATTGATTTCTTATAGAGCAGTACGTTTTTATGATATTGCTATGTGTTTCCGTACTGAGCAGGACTAGTCAGAGGACAGTACCTGAATACATTTTGCATGCATTGATAGTTATTGAAGGGATTTCCAAAAAGCGAGCTATAGCCTCAGTATTTACCTACGTGTCTGATATGACACGAAATGTTTAAAATAAGGAGACCCTTCTAAATTGTTTCCAAAACGGCGGAACGTACATTTCAAACAAAGGTATATATGTATATAGTTATTTTCTTATGGTAGACGTCCGCCACTGTGCAGTGTTATACGCGTTGCACAGCGACTTAAAGAGATTTGGCATGCATTTCCTTCAGATACTTATAGATATAGATTCGATATTTACATTTATAGTTTCGAGTTATATCATATTGGTTTTGATTTGGATTTGGCATTGATGTCTTCTCCACGACTCCGATGATCGCGGGATGCTTGACGGAGTTTTGATTTGAGTTATATACTCATTTTTCAAGCGCATGCGCTGCGCTACGATTTGTTTTATGTATTTACAATTTCGGAGCCCCGACGACTTAATGGTTTTTCTTAGATGTTTTAGTAATTGGGAGAGTTTGAATTTAAATTCGGGGACCGAATTTCTTTAAGGGGGGAAGATTGTAGCGTTTTGAAAATCGTTTCGGTGAAATTTCGGAAAATCGGTAAAATGAGGGGGTTTTCTATAAAAAGTCAAAATATAAATATCTTATTATAAAAATTAAATATACATATTCTAGCTATGTAATTGCTATTATTTGGTGTTTATTGAGCCGCTGGTGAAATTTCAAATTTTCTGAAAAAAATATTATTTTATTATTATTTTAAGCCGTCACTAATACATTTAATTAGGGAAAATTACAAATTGGAATGAGTTGAAACAAATTTTGTGCAGCATAAAACATTAAATAAAAATTTATCATGTGGTTTTTGGAACGAAATCATTTGCCAAAATGGTTTAAAAATTATTGAAGAAAAAAAGGCTTTTTTTAGCGTAAATGGATATTTGGGGTATTGTATTTATCATTTTTCATCACCCCACACCCGTACCCACACCCACAAACCCCCATTCACTTATCCCCTTGAAGAATTCAGCAGCCCCCTCTTTTGTCCCCACTTGGATTTTAAAGAAAAGAAATGAAAGAAAAGAAAAGAAAAGAAAAAAGAGTAGAAAATGGTATAATTTGAGTTGACTTTGACTTGAACTAACTTTCCCCACCTCACTCTCTCTCCTCCCTCACCCAATCCCCCAAGATTTCTGGCCAAAACCTGAACCAAAAACAGCCCCAAATACTTCATCTCATTTTTCCATCAAAATCCCCAAAATTTCTATCAAAAATCCACCATTTTTCTCAAAAATTCAAAGCTAAGTCTAAATCCAAGCTTTACCCATTATTCTTTAGCTATTCAAGCATGGATCTTGGAGCATGAAATCATTGCTGGAGGCTAAGATTTTGCAAGTTTGATCTCAAGCTTGTGAGGTATAATCATAACCTTATGCTTAATTTGTTGTTAAATTACTTGAATCTAGCTATTAGGTGTTAAATTAGGGTTTTAAATTTCAAGTTTTGAAATTTAAAGAAAGGGTTTTGATTACTAAGTTAGGGTTTGTTATGGAAATGAGTTGTGTTTGATTGTGTATGGTTTAGTGAGGTGGATTAATATATTTAGTTTTGTAGAAAACTAATCTAGTTGTTAATTACAAGTTGTTACTTGAAAATGTTCAAATTAAGCTTTTTGTTGCAAACTAGTTTTTTTGATTTAATTCGAAATATGAGATTAAAAATATGGTTAGGGTTTTTATCATATTATTAACTTTATTAAGTGTAGTTTAACACTTTAGTTCATGGAAATCCAACCTAAATTGTAGTTTGTGCATTTTTGCTATGAAATTGTTAAAAAGGGTATTTTGTAAACTAGAATATTAGGATTTTTGGAATTTAATGAGATTAAATTCCGGAAATTTTTTTATACGACTTATTTAAGATATTTAATAAATATATTGGCCGCTACATTCATTTAAACATCCTGTTTTGTACAAAAACGGCGAATTGTGCTTGCTAGATTTTCGGAAAAATGACTTTTTAAGCAAAATTGAGGTTTTTGTGAGTTTTAACCTAGTTTATATTAAAATTAGTGTTCGTGAATGTGCAAATGAGTGTAATTGGATTTTTCTCGATGGTTTGACGTTTGTACATCGACATCGAGGGTTGGTTTGACTATTCTTGCATGCGTAGGCGATAGGTTTGGACCTATGCGTGATACGCGTGCCGATTTGATTTTCGTATGCCGTTTCGATTTCGAATTTAGTTTTAATGCGATATGGTGCGTTATGATATGTAGGTACCCCCATGTGGACTTCGAGACGACAAGCAAGCGCGTGGCGACGTCAGTACCGGCTAGCGAGGACCAGGTGAGTAGATTTATATCTACGGGGAGAAGTCGGGTGGATGGCGTATAGCACCCCCGCAATCCGTGGTGATGTATACAGATGCGTATACACACCAAAAATTTATGATATGTTGTTAGGATTTATTATTGATGATTTTAGATGGATATTGGTGTTGGATTGGTGCATGGTTACGAAACCTTAGGTAGTGGGTGCACTACACTTACACATACACATATATACATACTTGCATACATTCCTTATTTCATATGTGCGTGTATGGGAATATATTTATATGTTCACATGGGTATGGGACTATGTGTTCACATACGGATTTGAGGAGGATACTTGGGATTGAGCTGAGTCGATGAGATTTGTTTGTGGTTGTGATCTCGGTGATATGGCAGGATTCGTACTTAAGGTACGTCCTGGTGTTATAGCGGATCTTGCGGCGGCGATACGGGTGAATAGTGTTATAAATAAAAGGTCGACATGTGATCGTGATATGAGGCATAATATGCTAGGATTATGATATTGGGCCGTATCGGGTGATGTATACCCCTTGATCATGATATGTGCTGACGATATCGGTTTATACGAGATTGTCGATCAGTAGTCAGATCATGAGTATATTGAGGATATTAGTATTGTACTAGACATAGGTCAGTACCCTAGACTATGATCTTGGATAAAGAGAATACCAGAGGAATAGTGTGAGGAATATGATATTGACCCGTACCCAGATTTGGGGATGCCGTACGACGGATTTACGTACGAGCTATATCTTGATGATTGATCCGCACTCTTGACTTGGGATGTCTGATTATAGATATGGTATCGGATATGATATTATTGAGGCGGGATCACCGACTAATATATATACAGGTATGTATATGTATCGACTCAGATGTTAGGCGGTTTCCTTACCTGTAGTCTAGCTTATAGCGTAGCCCTTTAGTTTAGTTAGTTGTTAGATTAGATTCGGTTTCTACCTATTTCAAAGCTTACGAATCGTGCGTATTTTTAAAGACAGCCTAAGGGATCCTACGGATATTTCAAAAAACGTATCTTTTCTTAAAAACACCGTAGCCCCTATTTTCAAAACCCCACGATTCGTGTTATTTCAAAAGGCACCATTGTAGGACTTATATTAGGTTAAAATAGATTAATTATCGTTGCGTCTAGTATTCAGCTCCCGCTCATTATTGTTGTTTGCTCCGCATCACATGCTTATATTATGCTTCATATTCTACTGTTGATATCTTGTGGTTAGGACACCAGCACCATTACCGATGATGCGTATGTACCACGTACACTTACTTGCCGGCTCACACACATCTTCATCGGTAATTGCCATGTCACGTACACCTTAGAAAATATTATTGCTTGACATAGCCTGTTAGCTAATAGTTTAGACATGATATTAGTGTACTTGCCTTATATGTTAGTTTAGACATTATAGTTATTACCTGCTACCTCATGCATACTGTTATTCATTGTTATGCCGCATTCATGGATTCTCATGCATATATTCACTTTTTACGTGCTATTGAGGTTTTGGATTTGGATTTCCATGAGATTTTCTGGATTTGGGGAAAACCGCAAAACATATACAAACTTCTTCTTTCTCTTTTTAAATAAAAAGCGCGGTTTTTCCCATGATGTATGAGTCGTCCACCATGAGTTTGCTGATAGATTTGGAGACCCGATTCGAGGAGTTGGATGAACCGTTTCGGGTACATGGTGGACCCGGTAAGGTACCCCGGGGCAAGAAGCTCGTGGTGATGACGATGAGCCTGGCAGGGGGAGACTACCTACCGGTGATTTTACCCGACGCGTCGGATATCCGGAGGATACCGTCGTGGTCTTGAGATGGATGGTAGGGGCCGGTCTAGACTGACGGCGCCCTAGATATTGAGATTGAGACATTGAGATTTCGAGATATTGAGGTACTGAGATTTGATGATACAGGCCAGTCCAGATGGCCGGAGCCTGAGGTTTTGAGACATTGAGATTTATGTTTTGTGTCGATGCTAGACACTGTTGATGCTGATTTCATTTATGATACCTCATTTTAAAAATACAAAGGAAATCTCACTAATTTATGAAAACAGTTTCTTCATTTACATGTATTCTGTTTTCATGCATTCATACCTCATTCATATGATATATTGCTACCTGAGGCACTGACACGGGCACATGAGATCACACTCGGGTTAGATATTACCCTAGCCATTGTTATAGGCTGCATGTTATTCATATATTTGAGGATATATTATGATCATTGACCTAGGTTGCGTTATTCATGCGATTTTCTGTTCGTAGATCTTTTTCTACTCACGAGTTGGCAACTCACCCCCGTTGTGCCCCAGTTTCTTGCAGGTGTTGCCGTACGGATTTCATTACGGCTTTGCGGGCTCGGTTTCTTTTCGGGTGACTTGCTAGTAGGTGGGTTTATTGTATCTTACCCATCATTATACCTTGTATATTATATTTCAGTTGTATCTAGAAGTTCCATCAACCAAACTTGTATTTTTTTGAGATAGAGACCAGTAATGTTATTCTTTCGACCATAGAGTAGCATGTTTTATTTCTTGAGTTTCTTGCTGGTTGAGTTCCATTTCTGTTGTGATCCTCGCCTTTTGGCGTTGTATATTATGTTGCATACAGGTTGATTTGATATGGTTCTTCCTATTCTCTACTACTTCTCTTGGTTTGGATTTCTGGGTTTCGGCTTACTTAGCATACGTACTCCTTGAGACGTTCGTAGTCTAAGTGCCGGTCATGTTCCGTACTTTCGGGTCGTGACAGATACCGGATCAGGATCCCGCATATGTAATCTGTTACATGGGCTACAGACAGGTAGAGAACTGAGAACGGGTGATAAGTTTCATGAGATAGAAAACGGTGCAAGTGTTGCAGCCAAGTCTGTTGGTCACTATCACCCTGTATTACCAGAATACATTGATTCTGAACGAATGTTATTAGATACCGAACCTGATATACAATATCATATCAGTCTCTTTATTAGTAAAGAAAGGATATAATTTTGTATTGTTGGATAATGTTTTGAACATTTCCTATATCAAAAGTTGATCGGTTCAGGCACGTTATCTAAAAGCATAGACATTCTAAATCAAACCACAGTTCTTAACATACAGAACACACACGAGAGGAAGAGATCAGAAATGAACAAATCCTTCTTGAGGCATTGTAGACTAGGTCATATCAATACGACCCGACTAGCTAAGTTACATTTAGATGCATATTTAAATCTGTTTGAATTTACATCTTGTGAAACTTGCCGGTCATGTCACAAAGATAAGATGACCATAGTTCTGTTTATTGGAAACAGAGAAAGAGTTAGTGAACTCTTGGGATTGATACATGTTGATGTATGAAAGTCCCCTGTCTACATATGCCAGGACCGGTTCTTTGTACTTCATTCCATTCTCTGATAATCTTTCAAGATTCAGACATATGTTCCTATTGAAACACAAGTCAGAACCTTTTGAGATATTCACAGAATATGAGTTAGAAGTAGAGAACCAAAATACGGGTATAAGTATTATGTCCTTTGATGAGATCGGGGAGGAGAATACTTGAGCACGGAAATCCTGGACTAATTCTAAAGGAGAATGAGATTCTCTCTCAGCATTACTCCTCCGTATACACCATAGCACGATGGTATATCGGGGCGGAGCAATAGCACCCTATGTGATATGGTGTGCTCTATGATGAGTACTACTGAGTTTCCTATTTCCTTTTGGGAGTTATGCACTTGTGAAGCTCCATACCTATTGAATGTGGATTCAATAGTTTCCAATGAACCTCAGCCTCTCCGCCGGTCTAGTAGGGTTCCTCACCCACCTAAGAGATGCTTCGGTTTCTCTATGACAGTGGGAGCGAGGATTGCATCATGAGATAATGACCCAACTAGTTTCGAGCTGGCCATCAGGAGTGGGACTCTATAAGAATGGCTGGATGCTTAGTGATCTGAGATGGAATCCTTATACACCGACAAAGTATGGACTTTGGTTGCTTTATCTGAAGGGTTAAATCCCCATCAGGAGCAAGTATATCTTGAGAAGATTACTTGGTGTACATGGAAAATTTGAGACTTTCAAAGCTATGCTTAAGTCCATCCAGATCCTACTTGCCACGGCTACATACCATGACTACGATATCTGGTGGTTGGGTGTCATGACTGCTTTTCTAAATGATATTTTAGAAGAGAGCGTCTATAAGTACACATCCAGAGGGCTTCGTAGACAGTAGGAGCAGCGGAAACGTGTGCAAAATGTTTTATATGATAAGACAGGCATCGCGGAGTTGGAACCTCTGTTTTGATGTGGTAGTCAAAGAGTTTGACTTCATCAAAATGGTAGATGAACCTTGTATATACAAAAAGGTAGTAGGGAGTATGGTGGTGATCCTCGTAGAGTACGTGGATGACATACTCTTGATAGGGAAGGAGTTTCCTATGCTACGCTCGGTCAATCTCCGCTAATCACAAGGATTCTCCATATAGGATCAAAGTGATACCTCCTAAATCCTGCGTTTTGAATCTATGAGATAGATCTAATTGGATGTTAGGATACTCACTAGTTGTAGTGAGATGGTATCAATCGATCCTGGGGAGAATCACTGGAAAGGTTCCAGGGTGATAAGGACGACTAAATGTCAGTCACAGGCATTGTCTTTACCCTCAGTGGAGGGACGGTTTGTTAGAAGAGTTCCAAGCTAGATACCGTGACATACTAGACGATTAAAGGCAAGATACATCGTTACCAAGGATGCTACCAAAGAGACAGTCTGGATAAATATAAGTTCATAAGATGAACTTCGTTCCTACCATTGTGTGACAATGGAGTTGTAGCTTTAGCTAAGGAACTTCCGTCCCATCAGAAATCCAGATATAATTCTTAGGCAGTATCACCTGATCATGGAGATGGTTGATCTCCAGGGAGATCGAGGTTAGGATAGTAGACACAGAGGACGACAGTGCGGATCCACTCACAAAGGCCTTTTTCCCAGTAGAGACTTTTATGGGATAGTTGAGTATGAGATACTTCAACCACAGCTAATTGTTGGGTATGTGATACTACAACAGATGGCCCTAGTGCAAGTGGGAGATTGTTAGTTGTATGTATGCCCTAGAGGCCATTACTGTACATACGATGTATATTGTAATGGATGCTTGGACATATATTGGGAGGACTTTCTTGCTCGACATGATAGTATGCTATCTGGTTGTACTTTATCTTAACATGTACTCTGATTGTCTCTATGTTACATGTTGATAAAGCCCTTAGGATATGTACTCGACTACTGGGACTATGATGAGATCATACTAGTGGGGCCACGGTAGTCGACGAGTACATCCTATAACTGTTCCTAGTCGAGGGTGTATCGAGACAGGGCATCGATACACCAGAGTAGACTAGCGTATACGCATCTTGACCCATATGATGGGCGATGGATGATCCCATATCCATCGGTGTTTGACATCAAGGATGGTGTACGGGTGCTCAGTAGAGACTGGGTACACTGGACGGACTCGCCGAGAACTCCCAGATGGTATTATACCTCATGTAAGATGGCAGTTCTCCGGTGACACTGGTACAGAGTAGTCTGTTGACCCGAGATCGTCATAGAGTCTTGTGTGATTCCCACTGTGCTTTGATTTCCATCATACCACGTCCAAGAGGGCGTGCAAAAAGGTGGCTTTTGGGTACAGTTCCGAATCACATGGAGGCAATGAGCGATAGGAGGGGATTCGTCTCTCCCGGTATAGGGAGTTGATGTTGTGCTGTGTTCGATTGGCTATAACCGGAAATCCCTGGCCAGGGTTGCTGAGATTTACCGGTAAGTGTTATCAGTAGTTTCTCGAACTGTTATAGACCTCATATCGACACGACTTATCAAGCTACTGGGGTCTGACGTTTACCACCCCTAGGCGAGATATGCAACATATCAGACGACGAGACCGGACTGTACGGGAGTGTTACTGTTTGGATTCACAGGAGAATGTACAGGCTTGCTTGTTGATCTTCTGAGCGCTCAATACCTGGGTAGCTGTTACGTTTAGCTGACCGCTTGCAGCTTGTGGGTGTTTGATATGATCATCACCTACTGCCGGCGTATTGACGATTCTTTAGAGTCCTGCAAAGAGGTTTCTTGGCTCAGGCAAAACGGAGTAGGAGCACATATGTGATATGTGCGGGACCGAGAATAATACGATATGAGATACCGTATTCTATTCTCGCGATATTTGATATCAGCCGGGTCATCGGATCAAGTGTTGATTCGATGAATCGGTACGGATAAATATTAGTCGGTTATATGCGATATAGCCGGATTGTCGGATCAAGTGTTGATTCGATAATTTAATGTATAATAATATATATGATATATTAAATTGCATTAACTAATATTAGCTCACTAAAAGATTCTTTTTCTCACTCGGGTAATACATTGATATATATGCGATATATGTTAATTGTATTATTTTATTTGGTTACAATAAATATTGTATATGTGATATATAATATTGTAACATGTTATAATTATTAATGCAACATGTTTAGAGGAGTTTAAACAAGATTAGGGTTTGATTTGGGTTAATGTATTCTAGATGTTTCTAGATGGTTTTACTTTGTCATTTGCTAAGATATTATGATAGATATTTCTTTGTGACTCACCCTTTAACCCAACCCAAACCCTAACCCTAGTAAACTCTCTACAATGGTTACTACAACCATGGTTGCATAAATGATTATGATAACTTTTTATTATTCATCACAAATGATAATTCATTATTCTTCTTCTTCTTCTTCCTTCTACTTTTCATGGAAAAAGCTTACTAGCTTTTTTCCAAGTGATGAATATGAGTGAGAATGAGAAAATAAAAGAGGGCAAAAATCCTACTTCATCATCCTCATCTTCCCTTGCCATTTAGATGAGGGTGTTCACTTCATATTATGAGTGTTAGCTTGTGTTAACGAAATTTCAAGGTAGATCATCTTTGTATCGAATATCGGAAGCGAAGGTTGCATCATTCTCTTCGTGAACCCTCTCGAGAGTCCAAAACACGATGATCACAGCTAAGGGACCTCAACATGGAGCTTAATAAGTGAAGGACCGGATCTACAAAGGTTGTAATCCCTCTCACTTAGTGTTAAAGTGTTTAGCATGTTCGTTTTCGCCTAAATCCTAGTTTAAAGATCCGTATTCGGGTTGTTCGGCACAGCTAATTTTTTAATCGGGCATCGTTGATGCCTCGTAGACCCTTGTGCGCGTGCATAGCAACCCTACAGTCTTTCCAGACATCAGATATTGGTTTTGACAGTTTTGTTTTAAGGTTTAAATCGACGGCTTTAAATTTAAACGAACACACATTTATTTTATTGATTGAAATAAACATTAAAAGACAAATACATTACAAGAAATAAAGTACAAACATACAAACATAAGACTTAAACTAACTATCCTAGTATTCTTTCTTGAACTTCTCAACGACATCGGTAGTCCTTTTCTTGATAATCATGCCATCTTCGGGATCAAAGAAGATGGATGTGTCGTTTGAGAATGTTTGGCGAAAGAGAAGCACGATTCCAACAGCAGTCGGAAGATTCAGTCGGTTCGGGTTGGGTGGTGGTGGATAAGGAGAGAAAGGAACCGATTCTTCACTCGGGTCTTCCACCGATTTGGGACTCGGAGGTTCCTTTTTAGGTTTCTTAGAAATTTTGCCTTCTTCTACATCGTTCTTCCTTTTATATATTTTGGTATTCTCCATTTTTTTAGAATATGGGAATGACCAATTGAGTGGAATTGGGTTTCATTTATAGAAAAATGAGAGGGAAGTTTGAAATAAACCCCCAAGATGTTTTGAAAACTAACAAGAAGTATTTCAAAAGTTCCCTTTAAATTTTGAAATCTAAAAAAAAACTAATTTGAATCATATATGCTAAAACTGACTAAGTGCCAATTGATAATTTTAAGTGGATTAAATAATTTGAAGTTAACCGAATCAATAAAACCAAAAATTACAATTATGAGTTAGACAAACAGACGTCACATATAGGGTTGTACAGACGTCTCTAGCAGACGTCTGTTGTTTAAAATTTCAAATTATATGTGTATTTAAAATTGTGAAAACATATAATATGATTTAGGGTTTTAGGACATGGTTAATTCTATCATGTTTCATTCTCCTCTTAAATGTGAAAATCCAGTTTTATCTAACGGCTTGGTAAATATATCGGCTAATTGACTTTCGGTTGACACATACTGCAATATGATATCTCCTTTATGAAAATGGTCACAAATGAAGTGATACTGTATATCGATGTGCTTAGTACAAGAATGTTGATCGCCATTCTTAGTCATATGAACTGTACTTGTGTTGTCATGGTGTATAGGAATTTGTGAAACACTTTCTTGATAATCCTCAAGTGTATATTTCTTCCACAAACTCTGTGCACAGCAAGCACCAGCAGCAATACATTCTGCCTCGGCTATCGAGAAAGTAATAGTGTTTTGTTTCTTGGAAATCCAAGAGATAAGAAAATTCCCTAGGAAGTGACAAGTGTCACTTGTGCTCTTTCGATCTTTAAGACTTCCAGCGTAATCTGCATCAGAATAACTTTTCAAATGAAACAAGTTGTTCTTAGGATACCATAAGCCAAAATTTATGGTTCCTTTCAAATATCTAAGGATTCTTTTGACTGCGGTCAAATGCAATTCCTTAGAATTAGCCTAGAATCTCGCACACATACATATAATGAACATAATATCTGGTCTACTTGCAGTCAAATTGAATAGACTTCCTATCATGCCACGATAAATTCTAGTGTCAACATCTTGACCTTCTTTATCTTCAGAGAGTTTGGTATTGGTAGCCATAAGTCTTTCACAAGTCTTTGCATTGTCTAAGCCAAACTTCTTTATGAGTTCCTTAGTATATTTGGCTTGATTGATAAAGATACCTTCATCCCTTTGTTTAATTTTAAATCCGAGGAAGAAATTGAGTTCTCCCATCATACTCATTTCAAATTCATTTTGCATGGATTTGGCAAAATCTTCACAAATACTTTCATTTGTTGATCCAAAAATAATATCATCAACATATATTTAGACTAATATGATATCTTGGTTAAGAGTTTTAGTAAAAAAGTATTATGTACTATACCCTTCATGAATCCTATATTTTATAAAAACGAACTTAAACATTCATACCAAGCACGTAGAGCTTGCTTGAGACCATAAAGTGCCTTTCTTAACTTATAAACATGATCAGGGAATTCTTAATTCTCAAATCCGGGAGGTTGAGATACATACATTTCCTCGTCTATTTAACCATTTAAGAACGCACTTTTAACGTCCATCTGAAAAACTCTGAAGTTTTTATAGCAAGCATATGATAGTAAGATACGTATGGCTTCTAACCTAGCTACAGGTGCGTATGTTTCATCGTAATCTACTCCTTCTATTTGGTTATAACCTTGGGCTACCAAACGGGCTATGTTTCTCACAAATTTACTTAGTTCGTTAAGTTTATTCTTGAATACCCACTTAGTTCCTATTATAGGTCTATCTTCGGGTCTTGGTACTAGGTACCAAACATTATTTCTCTCGAATTGGTTTAATTCTTCTTGTATGGATATTATCTAGTTTTCATCTATTATTGCTTCATTAACGTTTTTAGGTTCTATTAAGGATATAAAGGCTAAGTTGATACAAGTGTTGAATGTTGATGTTCTAGTTACAACTTTCTTATCAATATCATATATGATCAAGTCCTCAGGGTGATTTCTATTGAATTGTCAATCTTTTGAAATATCTTCTTCCACAACTTGTGGCACATCTTCTACATGTGCTTTAGCAATTTCTTTTTCCATTGATAAGTTCTCTAAACTCTTTGAGATGTTTGGCTCATCGTCATTTTCTAAGGTCTTCGAGATCGAATTGTTTTCGTCAAATTCAACATTCATATATTCTTGTATAACTTGGGTTCTCCAATTATAAATGCGATATGCTTTGCTGGTCATGGAGCAACCAGCAAAGATACCTTCATCGCATTTTAACTCAAACTTACCTAGGTTGTCTAGGATATTTAGTATATAATATTTGTATCCAAAAACTTTGAAATATTTTATATTAGGAGTTCTTTTATAAAAGAGTTCGTAAGGTGTCTTTTTAAGAAACTTCTTAATACTAACTTTGTTTATGATATAATATGACGTATTTACTGCTTCTGCCCAAAAATATATCGGTAGATTTTTCTCACTCAACATGGATCGTGCCATTTCTTGCAAAGAATGATTCTTCTTTTCAACGACATCATTTTGTTGTGGTGTCCTGGCACACGAGAACTCATACTTATATCCTTTCTTATTACAATAATCTTCAAAAGGATTATTCTCAAATTCTCCACCATGATCACTTCTAATCTTAGGGATTCTAAGATTCATTTCATTTTGAATCCGTTCAGAGAAAATTTTGAAGTTGTTAAATGTTTTGTCTTTAGTTTTAAGAAAGAATACTCACGTAAATCTAGAGTAATCGTCAACTATAGAATAAGCATAGAATTTACCACCTAGACTCATATTTCTACTTGGACCAAATAAGTCCATATGGATTATTTGTAAAGGAATATCAGTTGATACTTCATTCTTTGGCTTAAAAGAAGTTTTGGTTTGTTTACCTTTTAAACATGCGTCGCATTATTTATCTTTCTCGTATTTAACATAAGAATACTTTTAATTAAGTTGTTCTTAGAAATCTTACATATAATGTCCATCGATGCATGGCCTAGCCTCCTATGTCATATCCATGAATCATCGTTATTATTTACGACTAAACACTTTAAGTCTTTATTGTTGAAGTCGTGTGTATAAATAAGGTAAATGTTATTATAACATTTTCCAGTTAGAATTGTTTTGTTGTTATAAATAATTTTACATAAATCTCTTTCAAACAATTTGTTATAACCCTTATCACAAAATTGAGTTACACTAAACAAATTATATTTCAAATTATCAACAAACAACACATCACTTATAATAGTAATATTTGAATCATATTTAACTGAAATGGTATCTTTACCGATTATGTTGGATTTTTTATTATCACCAAACGTCACGGTACCACCATCTTCTCTTGATAGCATTTGGAAGCAGTTGATATTACCGGTCATGTGCCTCGAGAAAATGCTATCAAGGATCCGCTTCTCACTACATAATCTGAGATTCTGCAAAACAAGAAGATGGAGGTGTGACCTTAGAAATCCATTTCATTCTCGGTCCACTGGGGTTAGGAGTAAAATGATATTTGTAAGTAGAATTTAGTTTAATTTGAAAATATCTAGCAACATGTCCTAGTGTGCAACAGTAATTGCACGTTACATTAGCATATCTATTTCCATATTTGTATGAACTTGAGCTTCTAATAAATTTTGTAGGTTTTTCATATTTTGAGTCATCATGAAATCCTACAGTTTGACGTTTTTAATGATTTATACAAGTTTCCAATATAACGTCAAGGTTATCCTTAGTTTTTGTAAACTTTAAGATTATATTTTCCTTAATTTCTAGTTTTCTTTTTAAATCAAAATTTTCATTTTTCAAAGTTCCTATAGTATTGATAGTATTTAACATGTTCTTCTTTTTTTTAAACTAATATTTCTTTTAAATCGTTGTTTTCTGAAATTAATTTTTCATGTTCATTTTTAACTTGACTATTATTAATGTTATTATTGTTCTTTAATTGTTTATATTTTGAGTAAACTTTCTGATAACTAGATTTTAAATAGAAACATAAATTAACTTAATCGTCTTTGGCTAAACTTACGATATCAAGGATATCATCACTTATTTTGTCATCGTCAATCGCCATGAAGCACATGTTGGCGAATTCTTCATTTTTCGACTCACTTGAGTCAGAATCATCCCAAATGGCCTTAAAAGAAGGTCTTTCAGAACCTTTCTTCCATTTCGGTTTGTCCTTCTTGACTCTGAAGTTCGGGCAGTCCGCCTTAACGTGACCCTCTTTATTGCACTCGAAACATCACATAGCCTTAGAAGAATTTACCCGTTTCTTGAAAGAGTTGCCTTTATTCTTAAGAAACTTCTTGAAGTGCCTTGTAATGTTCACCATTTCTTCGTCTTCGCTCTCATCGTCGCTTGATAGAATATGCTTTTTGACTTTGTTTATTGACGCCTTAAGTGTGATATTCTTGCGTTGATTGACTTTTTTGGTCTTCATGTCACCGAGTTGCATCTCATAGGTCTTTAGTTTACCAATAAGAGTGTTTACGCTCATGGTGCTCATATCATTTGCCTCTTCTATTGTGGTAATCTTAGGCTGCCAAGACAAAATTAGTGATCGAAGAATTTTATAATTCTTTTCTTTATCTATAAATTTTTTACCTAGATTAAATAGTTCTGTAACTATATTATTAAATCTAGAATACATAGAATCTATAGATTCTTTTTCTTTCATAGAAAACATTTCGTATTTATGGATTAACCTATTTATCTTACATTCTTTTACTTGGCTTACACCCTCATGTGCAGTCACGAGAGTACTCCAGATATTATGTATCATTTGGCACATAGAGATTCGATTGAATTTCTTTCGAACCAAAGAGAAGTGAAGGTCATTCATAGCCTTAACGTTTAATGTCATCGAACGCTTATCTGCGTCGGAATATGGTTTAGTAGTAGGAAAAACAAAAACTTCATCTATTATCTCTAAAATTTCTAAGTCTATGCATTGTAGAAAAATTCTCATTTTGGTTTTCCAAAATTGAAAATTAGTGTCGTCAAATAGTGGAGGTCGTGTGGTAGATTAACCCTCTAATTGGTTTGCCATAATTGATCTAAAAACTCAAGATGTGAATCTTTTAAAAAGTGAGCAAGCTGCTCTGATACCAAATTAAAAATACCTTAGAGGGGATGAATAAGGTAACCATATCTCCTATGGCAAATTTAAAAACTTAATTAAAATATTCAAAGTGATAACAAAGTTTCTGTGGAAATTATTTAAACAAGTTTAAACAAGAAACTTAAAGTGGTAATCAAAACAAACATAGAAAAGTAAAATGAGTAAAAGCAATCGCAAACACAATGATTTGTTGACTAGGATCCACCACGCTTCTATGGCTAGCCCCCACCTAAAACACCTTCTCAGGATTTCTGCACTATTGTTGTGAAGAACACGAATCCTTCTTCACAGGGATGTGAAGAACAAAAATCCCTCTTCATAAGGATCACACTCATGCACTTATGATTTCGTAGGAAACAAGTCTTCTTCTTCTCTAGCCTGTAATTCTCTAGGAAAGCCGCTCTTTCCTCTCTAATCCACGCCTCTCTAGGAAGATCTCTTTTTCCACTCCGAATCCACACAATTCAAACAATTAGAGGCACCCTCTCGTGGGTTGAGAAACACCCTTTCTCGTAGGTGAGAGGCACCCCCTCTCGTGGGTTGAGAAACACCCTTTCTCGTGGGTTGAAAGACACCCTCTTTCGTAGTTTTACAATCGTTTTACAAAAACGACAAGTTGACTAATTCTGAATCCTATGATATTAAAAGATTATAACCGGTGTTATATAAGGATTGATTTGAGAGATTATATCAAGTTTTGAATCTGGAGGAAATGAAAAAGATTTGGACAAGTTAAGCACGAGAAGAACAAGAAGATTTCTTAATAGATTTTCAATGAATGGTTGATTTAAAACTGTGAGATCTCATGGGTTTATATAAGAATCGAATGGGAAGTTATTCCAACTGCCAAAAACTTTCATAAAACAGTTAATAGCCGTTAGAGGCAATTAGGGAAGAAAACGGCGTAGAAATCCATTCGATTTGAAATTCAAAATATCTAATAACTGTCAAAACTGCCCATGAAGACATCTATAAGAGAAGTCTCCTATTAAAATAAAAACCTTCTACTGACGTCTATATAGGCGTCACTGAAAGTTGTCCAGTATAGTGAATTTGGGAATTTGTACTCCAGACATATGTGCAGACTTCTATGGATTCAAAATTTCTTATACAAAAGTCTGTGACAGACGTCTGTATTCTGACATGAATGATTAGCTGATTTTGAAAATAGGAAGTTTGAATTCCAATGGATAGGTTAGACGTCTCTAAAAGAGAAGAAGACGTCTTGATCATCAGAAATGGGTTGGAATGAGATTTCTAATCTTATGCGATCATCACTAAACATAAGTATAACTCTCACAACTTCTATCTTCGTTTTGGTTCTTCTATTAGCTTCATTTCCTTGAATAATTACTCTACGACTTCATTCAATCTTGACTGGGCTTGCATCACGTTTTCACTTGCTTTAAGTTGTCCTGCCATATCACCATTTTGAGTGTGTATCATATTATAGGTATTCGTGTATGTTGTTTGACATATCGTGCATGTTGTACTCAAGAGATAAACTTGGAAATATCATCAGTAACTTATGAATTCGTTTAAATAAGGTTTTGAACTAAATAATCGAAACTGAGGATCGTGTGGGATGGATGTCAACAGATGGGCCCAAGTCGACCGAGTAAAGAGCTAAGTGGACCGCAGACCGCGGTCCCTGCAGTTCATTTAACTGCGGATCCGCAGTAAACTTTGGGAATTAGGACTTGAAACACTAATCTTATATTTTTTTATGGGTCCCATTTTTGTCATCTGAATAATTTTTAGAACACTTTGAAAATCTTGAACAGGGAACATGTTTTGTAACGACTCAGAATTTCCAGTTTTGGCTCAAAAACGCAACTTTAGGACTTCTTGACCTGTAACCTGTCTAAGATGAGCAAAAGGGTCAAAAGCATTTTATTTATATACAATATGGGTAAGAATGAGGGTTATGTAATGCAATATTAGATTTAAATAGACCCCTCCAGGGTTCCCGCTTCAGAATACCCTCATAGGGATTTCTCCTCTCGGAACCCCACTCACAGGGGGTTTCCCTATTTCAAGACCCCTCTCGGGTCCCCTATTTCAGGACCCTTCCTGGGTTCCCACTTCGTAATCCTCCCAAAGGGGAATCTCCTCTCGAAACCCACCTCAAAGAGGGGTTCCCTATTTCAGGACCCCTCGAGGGTCCCCGCTTCGGAATCCTCCAAAAGAGGATTCCCTTTTCGGAACACCCCAAAAGGGGTTCCCGCTTCAGGAGACCACCCGAAATTGGGAGGGGCTCCCGAGCCCCATGGGAGGCCACCCGAACTCGGATGGCCATCTCTCCCCTTTCAGAATAATTACTGCCCATACCACACATTTGAACTCGGGTGGCCATCACTCCCCCGTGGGACCCCCATAAACTCTGCGAGGCCCCCGATATGTTCAAAGAGGCCTAAACATCATTTTGAAAACACACATACACACATTTCAGAAAATGAGTTCGCATGATATGCATAACCCATTAATCGGAGGTTCCTTCGTGTCAAAGTGAGGGGTAATTAACGGCATCTTTGTCCGTGTCTGCCGGAGATTAGAGTCCCCACAATCAATAAACCCTTGCCTACCATCGGGTAGGGTGAATCTATACACACCTAAAACATGAGCACATCCATCTCCATGGGGTGACGAAAAACACTCTAAAAATTCTGGCACGTCCGGTGGGACTTATATTTCCTCCTATATTTCGGGTCAAACAATCAAGCGAACTCGGTCAAGGAATATGCTGTTATCTATACTGAACCATTTCCCTCATGCAAATCCACAACCATCAACAACAAACAGCTCTCAACGACATTCAACAACGATGTTTTCAAAAACAAGCTCAGCTTCTGATGTGACCACCGTCGCATACACGCTCAAGGCAACTGCTTAAGTGACTCTTCCTTCGAGTATTATGCAGCAATGGACCGAATAACCACTCCGGTTCAGTTCCATTATGTTCATCCCCATCTCTATCGATTCTCCTACCGAGGAGGTTCCAGCAAGCCAAGTGATCAAGCCGGTCTCAAAAGGGAAAAGGTTGAATGTCATCGTCGCTAAGATACTCGAGCAGACGCGCAAATATGTGTTTGAACGGCTATATGTCACTTTAGTTAGGGGCAAGGTCATCAATTCAAAGGAGACAACCAGATGTCTCAGGCAAGCCAAGGAGATACCCGTAACGACTGCATTCTTGAGTTTTTTCTCCATAATCTCCGTCAATCAGTATACAATGACTTTCAAGATAGCGGATGCCCACCAAGCCTTCAAAACAGAGAAAATAAGGCAAAAATGGTTCAGATACAGAGCCAACAAAAGGGCAAGGGCGCCTACTCACTTGGAGTTCGCGATGTTTCAAAAATATAGTTACCCCGCGACAAAAGCCAGGCCAACTATGAAAATCGGCAAATCTTTTGAACCACTAAGACCGGTTCAGAAAAATGCCATGAATGCAAGGATAAAGAAGCAGGCAACTCAAAGAGCCTTGCGAAAAAATACGTCTAAGCCTCAGAACCAAAAGCGGGGCACAATATCCTCCATGCTCGGACAAGCATTTCAATCTGTGCAAAAGCAATGAGGATGGAGCAAAAAGAAGGTACTGGCTCAGTCCAAGACTCAAGCCAAATCCACCATCTTCGATCGCTTGTCCTTCCCTGAGAAGGACGGGCCACGATGATGGTCTCAAAAGCTCAGCAAATATCGTTACTAATGATGAGTAATTATACGGATATACAATCCATACGGCCTATATGGTAGGACCCAGTGATAACCTCCACGGTATGAGAAAAGAAATGGCTACCACTTCCTAATCCAAAATTGGCTTGGGTATGATTTCCGCTCCCTAGTCCCAATCTGTTCCGGAAGACTATGAAAACCCTTTTGGTGAGGTGGCTAAGCAAAAAGAGCCCACGATTCTTGAAGAGTCAGACTCAGACGATAATGGTAACCCAGCCTTCCTCCCTATGAACACGGAATGAGCACTGATTCAAGATCTTCAGAAGCAGCTTAAGAACAAAGATAAGGAGTTGACTATGATTTATTCCAAAATTGATGACCTGATGAACGTCATGATGCAGCTCACAACCAAAGTCACTCGGGTGCAATCCCAACAAGCACAAGACCGTGCCCACCAACCAGGCAGTGACAACCCAAAACAGCCAACACCTATTCCCACCAGCCATAGGGTGGCAAATCTTCATGAAATTCAACCGTATTTTTCTTCAAGAGATGTCTTGACGCTTGACGATAGCCCGCAAACGTAAGATAAGATCTTGGAATTGGTCACCAGCAAAGTCAAAACATTGGTGGATGAGACCGAAGCACAGAAAAACTGTAGAAGCGGTGGGAGGACTTAACCCGCACGATTTGATCTCGTAGAATTTCCCAGCGCCTACTTCGTCCCTAAATTCAAAATATTTGAAAAGATAGGGAATGCCAACCAGCACATTGCCCACTTCAAAGAATTGTGTGGAAAAACAGGGGGCAATGATGCGCTGCTCCTCGGACAGTTTGTCTGTAGTTTGACCGATGTTGCTTTCAACGGGTACTCAAGCATACCGGATGACTCGGTCACGACGTTCGCTCAAATGGAGTATCTGTCTAAGCAAAGATTCATAAGTGTCATCAATAAAATCACTATTGCCGTTCTTATGAAAATGAAAAGTGAAAACAATGAAAGCTTCACGGATTACATAACCCGGTGGCGTAACCAGTTCATCATGATAAATTGCATTTCAATACCGCTCCTTCATTATCATTTTTATGAATATCGGTGTTATTAATCCGTGTCTGCTCAATGAGAACAGGATACAGGTATTCATGAAAGCATGGATACGATATATGTGAGCCGATACTGCAACCGGAACGGAAAACAGATCTTTATTCAAGGAGTTTTTGCAAACAATTCAAGTGTACAACTTTTTATCCAAGATGGTCCAACATGATGCAAGTTGTACAAGTGTGAACTCATAAATATAGTGCATGAACCAGCCATGATTCAAGTGTGAACTAAGTTGTGCTAGTGGGCAAGTGGTTTAGATGCAAGTGGGCTTGGTATGATGAAGTGAAAAGTGTTGATGAGATGTGTTAAAGCTAGATCAATTTCCGTCCAAATCTATAGATTAAAACCAATGAAGCTACAAAAGAAACAAACAAGACCAGAGAGATGGTGGAGAAGTCATGGGATCACACAACCAAGACGAGTCCCACAACCGCCAAAGTGGCTCTCATTTATTGATTTTGGCCTCCAATTGCGGCCCCAATTGCTCCAGTTGGCTTCATTTTTCTTTTGGTCGTTCCTCCTTGTCATATCACTTCATTTTTATAGTTTGTTTTTATTGATGAAGTGCCTATAAATACCAGATCAGGGAGCAAGCTTGGGAGACTACTTTTCAAGCCAAGTTAATTCTACATTTTGTAACTTTAGTCCAAGCTATGAACATAGTAGATAGGTTTAATTTTGAGTTCTTTGCTTTTATCTGTTCTTGCAACCTCTTAATTGAGCTTGCATGTTTAGATTCTATTATTTAAATTCATTATCTTGTACTCTCATTTGAACTTTAATGAAGCTTTTATTTATGCACTTTGGTTCCTGGTATCTTCTTACTTTACTTACTTTGAATTTTCTTACCTTGTTCGTTACTTGCAATGTTTTATTTGATGTCTTCTCTCTTGTGTTTTCCTTTCATTTTTGTGATGGTTTGTGAGTAGTTTACCTTCTTACTAGGAAATGAGAATGGTTACGTTTTGAGTTAGGATTCTCTTTACTTCTTTCCTTTGCCCAACATCTTGCGAATTGAACTCCGTCCAAACTTCACGCAATCGCTCCGTTAGGCACCCTATCCTACCATGATAGCGGTGATTCCTAATCATGACCGGTTGCATTTAGTTTGGCTGGAGGCGAGGGTTAAGAAGCAAGAACGGAAGGACAAGGGTCGATAAGTACGAATTTCACGCACGATCGCAAATACCGTACTTAAGCACCATAATCCACGTTGTTGCGATTACCCTAGCATCAATAGTCAAATGAGGCACAAAGCAAAGTGTACTGATTTTCCTAACTTAAACTAACCTAAATCTATCCCTAACAAGAGTTCGTTTGAACATATACGCAACACATAGGTTAGAATCGAACTTTCCGACATTTTAACTTAACTCGTGAGAACAAGGACCAAAAACGTACCATCTCCCTACGGACCCGTACTCATCTTGACTGGCTACACGCGACACCGTCTTGATTAAGGTATCTTTATACTTAGTATGGCACGATAAATCCTTACAAATCATAACCTCAGAATCAAATGCGAACAACCATTAGAGCAAGAGCAAGCCATCAGCCTTCTGATGGGAAATATTGAAAACTGGATGACTCCCATCCTATGCACGGCGGGTCTTAAGACTTTCCAGGAGCTGACAGAAAAAGTTTAGATGCTGGAGCATGCAAATCCCGAGTCCATCCAGGACCTCCAATTTGCTAAAAAATCCAAATACCGGAGGGACGACAACCGCAGAAGCTGAAGTTCCAATAATGCTGACTCTTTCAACACATTCTCCGACAAGGGAAAGAAAGGAACAAGCAGACCAAAGACCGACCAGCCTTGAAAGCCAGTATTAGAAAGAGGAGGGCTGACCCTAGAAGAAAGAAAGAATAAAATCTACTATTTCAGAAGGGATAAAGTCTAAAATATATTCAAAAACGTCCTAAACAACGGTCTGCAACTTCCAGAATCAAAGATACCACACGAAGCAAAAATGAATGACAATCCTAATTACTGCCCATACCATAGAGTATTAGGTCATACAATCGAAGACTGCTACATTTTCAAAGAATGGATCGAAGACCAATACAAGGCAGGGGAAATCTCATTGTCCAACGACGCGTTAGCATATAATCAAGCCATGATCACCAATTTCATGCAAACGAAAGCTGAAATCCTTCGGGAAAAGACGACTCAATCTTCTACTCCAGGAAACGACCTCAATTTGCTATAGTCTCCATAGGACACACATCTGCCCAAAAAATCGAAGAAAATATTGAAGCTGCTTCAGAAAGAGCCAGTAATCAAATGAAAGAATCGAATAGTGCCCATTGCCTCGGCCGTCGATTCAACTCCGCCAAACTCAAAATACAAGAACCTCAAATAAACTTATCAAACAGGCGCCAACAACGCAAATCAAAGAATAAGCACAGTAATGACCCCTAAGTCGTTAAACTGGGAACAAATGACCCATAAGCCGTTAAACTGGGAATAGATGAACCCATGAATCGTTAAACTGGGAACAAACAAATCCTCCAAAAGCGAATGATGAATCGCTCCTGATACGATACTCCAGTGTAGAGTTGCTGATGCCAAACAACAATCCAAATCCCCAAATCCTCCAACGGCAAATGGTGAGTTGCTCCTTGTACCATACTCCAGTGTAGCGATGCTAATGCCAAACAAAAATCCAATTCCCCAAAGCCTCCAACGGCAAATGATGAGTCGCTCCTAGTACCATACTCCAGTGTAGCAATACTGACACTAAACAACAATACAAATCCAAATCCTTCAACAGAAAATGATGAGTCTCTCCTGGTACCACATTCCAGTGCTAACGGTGCTGACACCGAACCAAAATCCAATTCCAATTCCAATTCAAATTTCAGCTCTAATGCAAACCCTACCAACTTCAAAAGTCCAAATTCCAAGCCCTACTGGCAGTGGTTCCAAGCTCAAAATTCCCATTGGACAAGATTGGAGACAAACAAATCAAATCAAATCAAATTAAATCAATCATGTCAACAAACAACCTCTATGTAGAAAGCATGCCAACAAGCGAACCCTATGTCGAAGGCACTAATAGCAACCACTACGTTGAAAGTACGCCAACAGTGACCCCTACATCGAACGCACTAACAATGACCTCTACATCGAAAGCACACCAACAAGCAACCCCTACGTCGAAGGGAAAAAAAAGACCCCTATGTCGAAAGCATGCCCATAACAACCCCTACGTCGAAGGCTCGAAAGCATGCCAACAACGACCCTTACGTCGAAGTAACTAACAGCGACCTCTGCATCGAAATTACGCCAACAAGTGAACCCTACGTTGAAGGCAACAACAGCGACCACTATTTCGAAAGCACGCCAACAGCGATCCCTACGTCAAAGGAAACAACATCGACCAATACGTCGAAAGCACGCCAATAGCGACCCCTACGTCGAAGGCAACAACAACGACGACCACTACAATGATCTCCATGTTGGAAACAATTCAAGTATCGACCGTTCATGTCGGAAAAAGAGCAGTACCAACTTTCAAAAAATAGAAACCAAATCAAATCAACCTCTCCACGAAAGAAGATCCATCAATTTCATGCACACGACACATATACATCATGTGCATTTATTGATATGGGCACTTTGTTGGGTTAAAAATTACACGCTATTGACCAAAACTCAAAAGGTCAAAGCCAAAGTCAAATCCTAAACAAGTGTGCCCAAGCCCCCAAACTCAATCAAATGGTCCAAGCCCAAACTTAAGTCAAGTAGGCCCAAGCCCGGCCTAAACCGGCCCAAGCTCAAGCATGAGGGCTGGCCCCATGCCAAGGAAGGAAAAGAATTTAATAAATTTAAATGTAATTTTTAGGAGCAAATGTAATAAAAATGGGCAAAAAGCCAATTTTATAAAACCCAAATGCTAAAGTGCAGTATGCACATATGTTAGGAAAATAGGCAAAAATCCAATTGGTAATGCCCAAGGGCTTAAGTACAAACATTTAAGGGGTATTTAAACCCCACCCAAAATAGAAATGACAAGAACTGTCATTCTCTCATAACTTTTTAGGGTTTTGAGCCTCCACAAAAAGAGGCAGGTCTTTTTCTTCTTCATCTTCTTCTTCAAAGAGAGAGAGATCCAAAAAAGAGAGAGTTTCTTTTAGGCCTCTCATCTCCTTCATCTTCTTCTCTCCTAAAATAACCCATAATAAAGAGAACCTATCTCTTTGAGAAAACTCCATCTCAAGAACCCAAGATCCAAGACCAAAACCAAGCAAAGGAGCAACATTTCTTCATCAAACTTGAAGAACAAGGGAGAAGAAGGGCTCTCGAGGTGAAAACACATGGATTTTACCCCAAGCAAGAATTTTTGGACATATAGACTCGATGAAAGCCCTAGGCTATTATCACTTGACCCTGGATCTCTTATGAGATCCATGGGAACATGGATCCGTCCATGTTCCTTGATTGATCGTGAAAAAGTGTGTCTATGTATGTTGTAAATAACCGTAATCAATAACGGTGTCGCAATAACTAGCTGATAGTGAGTACGGGTCGTTCACAAGGAAATGGTGAATTTCTTATCTTTCTTTAGACAAGTTGATAGAAGAAAGGTGGGCTTTTTGTCGTTTTATGCTAAGAAGGTGTTCATACCAGAATATTGCATTTTATACCGCCCATTCTTACACTCGTTTGTTTATAGGCAGGTGCTTTTAATCAGTGTTTGCTACATAATTGCAGGATACTGGTCTCAGCTCTAAACAGTGAATATCATGGAAAAGTACGACAAATTCCGGATTACTGCCAACAACAGATAAAACACGGGTCTCCGCTCTCTATCCGTGTGTTGCCACATACCAGTTTAAGGGACAAAATGGCACATCGATTGTCATTTTCATGCACAAAGCTCAATGTCAACACAAGATCCAAGAAATTTACGCGGAGCTCGAGGAAATCATGGCAAAAGATCCACATCACATCACCTTTTGATCTACTGAAATTCTGGAAGAATTGTGAAGAGATTCTGAGAAAAGTCATATACCACACAGTAGACAACAGCAAACCAAGGATACCCACAAAAACCCACGGCCCAATTCCCTAATTTAGCCGCGGTTCCACGGCATAAGTAGGCTTAGGCCGTGGAACCGCGGCCGTATAGTCTCCTCTATTTGTCGTTTTTCAGGGGCATGTTGGTCTTTTCCTGTAGGGGCAGCTTGTTGCCCTAGGTTTCCATTTACCTGCCTATAAATACCCCAGTTCTGAGCCAAGCCAAGGTGCCAATTCTTTGTTCCTCTTTTGTAGGTTTTAGTGTAGTTTTAGTTCTTCTTCTTCTTCTTCATCTTTCCTCCATGAAAATGTAGTGAGAGCATTGAGTGGATGATCAATGAAAATGAGGGTTTTTGTATCATTCTCTTTTGTTTAACTTCCCCTTGAGATTCTTGCTTTCTCTTGATCTTTCAACCTCTTCATTGAGCTTGAAAGGTTAAGGGTTTGTTATTGATCTCAAGGGTCGTATTTTCTTATAGAATTAGTTCTTCACTTCACATGAGTTCTTTACCCTTCTCTTGATCTTGCAACCTCT
Organism: Agapanthus africanus; assembly: GCA_030015575.1. NCBI lineage: Eukaryota > Viridiplantae > Streptophyta > Magnoliopsida > Asparagales > Amaryllidaceae > Agapanthus > Agapanthus africanus. The sequence goes on from CM057341.1 coordinate 188,394,193, forward strand.
TGATTGAGCTTGCAAGTTTAAGGGTTGGCTATTGATCCCATGCTTGTCTTGAGTTCTAGTTTCTAGTTTTCTTTCTTGCTTTTTATTTCTTGTTTTTTATTACCTTGCTTTACTTTCTTGCAATTTATATTCATGCACTTACTTACTTGTAATCTTTTCTTTTCTTTGTTCTTTTTGTTCTCTCTTTTGGTTCTTTTTGTGAATGGTTGTAATTATCGTTGTTAGAATAAATACGGTATTGTAAGTTAACATCTCCTTGCTCATTTCCTTTTCCCGTTATTCTCCATTGAACTCCGCCCAAACGATACGCAAGCGCTCCGTTAGGCACCCTACCCTAACAAGGTAACGGTGATTCCTAACCGCGACCGGTTGCGTTCGGTTTGGCCGGAGGCGAAAGCAAGAGACAAGAACGGAAGGACAAGGGTAAATAAGCCGGATTCCATGAATACCGCGCTTAAATCCCCTAATCCACGTTGTTGCCGATTGCTCTAGCTTCAATTGGTCAAGACTCGGCTCAAAGGTTTTTAGTACGGATTTCTTTAGCTTACATTTTCGTATCTTTTCTTAACAACTTTATACTTGCAAATAATACACATAGGTTAGATTGAACAAGCATATACACATTCTTTATTGACTCATCTAAGACAAGAACGGACATACAACCATCTCCCTGTGGATCGACCCGTGCTCAACCGGCTAGCTGCATAGCGACACCGTCCTGATCGCGGTTATACTTTAGAACTTTGAACATCCGACACGCTTTTGGCATGCGATCAAAAGGCGTCGTTGCCGGGGAGACGGTAGCGTATTTTTCTTTCTTGTTATTCGGGTTAATATTCTTTTTGTATATATTTATATAAAAATATATATATATATAATCTTTTTGTTTTTTTTTGATAATTTTTGTGAGCAAGTCTGCAGATTTTTGCGGATTTGCAAACGGCGATTGTGGGGAGCAAAGTGTACGTTCAAGGCTAAGGTGATTGCAAAGTACAGTGCCAAAGATCCGGGTAGTTTGACCGGTGCAAGAGAACTTTTCAAGCTTACCGGATTTGATTCAACGGGGGTTTTCTAACCCAAAAACTTAACGGTACGTACTTTACTAACACCTTCTTCTCAAATCCGACGCATCCAATATACTATTCTTTGCAGGATTCTTTGCAGGTTCGCTAGAAAACGCTAAAAATTGACTAACCCGTATTTGTTGCAGTGCCGTGCTTAAACTAAAAAACGATTGTTTGATTCTTTATAGAATTTTTATTGAATTGCGCATTGCATACATTAATACAGACTTAAGGGCAAGCGAACCCCACAATATACGGTAAAGGATTTCATCATCTTTTCCGTGGCCCACAAATCACGAACTTGAGCATAACGTTTACTCGCACAAATTTTAAAAGAAATTCGACTTTAAGCCTTAAGGACTTCGCGCTCACTAGGAGAAGTTAACTGTGTTTAGAACCTCGCTTAACGGTATATTGTTTACGGGGTGTCTAGGAAAGTGTTAACGGCGAAACCGCCAAAAGAGAAAGGGTTATTTAATTAAGGAACTTCGCGAAAGCGTTGGAAAACCTCCCCTTATCTCTGCACTTACCTGGCCTCGTGATCAGTGTATCTTGAGCCCGTTTCTCGATACAGTTTTACTTCGACAATCAAGTTCTGGAGCAGGTCTAGTTGACCTAGGTGAACCCTAGAACGATTAGGTGTGTGGTATTTTTTTGTGTCGTGATTGTTTTTGTCCAGATTTTTTTTGTGTGTATATTTCAATCTTTTGTTAATAGCTAACTAAAAAAAATTTAAAAAAAAAATTAAAATAAAATCCCATTCTTTTTTCCCCTCCTTTTCTCTACCTTTCTTTCTTTCTCTCTTCATATCATGGGTACCTCACCTCACAAAACTCTTGCCGAACTTTGGTACCCACAACCAGACATTACTTCTTACGGTTCTTGCTTTGGCCGAACATCGAACGACCCCTCCATGCCCAAAATGTCATTAAAAGATCGCATAGACGCGTCTAGGACAAACACTTGCCCTCCGCATTCCACTTTGTATCAACCTTTTCAACCTCCCGCACCCGCTTATGTTGATACCCTTTTTGCAAGTCGTCTTTTGTCCATCGCTGAACGTATTGAACAATCTCATAGCCGATCTTTCACTCCTTTCACCACTTCAAATTCTTGGGATCAACAATTCCATTCACCTTCGTATCTAAATGTTGATCCTACCCCTGTCCAGCCATTCAATTCCTACCAGTCCTACCCGACTTTTACACCTTCCCTAGACATTGCTTCTGAACCGTCATTTGGGAGTGTCCAGTACCAAAACAACTTTGAATCTTTTACTGAAACCCCTTCACAGCCCATGTCTAGTCTGGAACAGTCATTGGAAGACTTTAGGGTAGCGTCGTACCAACAGATGATGGATTTGAATGCTTCCATAGCTGCCCTCATACAACCTAGTGACCCGGTAGCTAGTTTTCAACTAGCTCCAAATTTTCCAATGTATGAAGAGGCGGTAGGACAGGTTGAGAATTTGAGCGGAGAGAGTGGGCCATATACCCTTCCAAATCAAACCTACCCGTTTCAACTTGAATCCCACAACTCCTGTTTTGAAAGTCTATTAAGTGTCCCAAATGATTTATCAATTGAAGATAGAACAGATAATGAGTTGTGTGACCTTGTAGTGTTTGATTTGCCTGATTGTGAAGGGTCCCTTTCGAGTGAAACCATACCCAATCCTTCTGACCTCTACACCTCCACTCTAGAACCTGAATTGTCACGCCCCGCTTCCCAGAGTACGCAAGATTTGAGCACGTGACATAGCCAACCATGCTACCTGTGGGTAGGAAGTATCCATCCACAGTCACATTACGGTTGTAAAGATATCAAGAACAGTAAAATAAACTAACTATTACATGTCCAAATACATAATAACAAGAATCAATAAACAATAGTGCGGAAGCTAATGATCCAATACAAGAATAAACAGTACGTCCCATAATGCGGGCTCACATCTGGAAATGAAATGAAATAATTAAACTAAATGCTAAGGACTCACTGTTCAGCCTGCTGGCTGAAGTACTCCTGCTCGGTCGACGACAAGGGGACGGAATCTGGGCCATGCAAAACCCAGACGTCAGCGCGTCATGATATCAAGTATAGCATAAACGTGATAATAAACAATGCAAGCATGAACATGAATAAAGCAGCAATAAGAAGTAATAAACAGGGAATGTGCAGTGGTGACTAAACTGTCCTATCAGGTTTTCTACTCTATAGTCTTTGAAACCAATTGATGAATCGTCGATGTAACTCAATAGTATCCCGTGCGTGCCCGGGACCCACGGTCATGATCCTCGGGGCTGAGTCCGAGACGTGCCGCTAAGCAGTAAAAGGTAATAGGATAGACGAGTGATGTCAGCATCATCACTCCCGGACCGGCCAAGCCCGTAAGACTGATCAGAACAATATATCGAACTGTTGAGTTACAAGTCGGTTTCACCTTTGATTTCCCCATACCCCCAAACTAGGAATGTCAGTCAGGTATTCAGTGGTCAAGGACTAATGCCGACACAAGTCAAGTAAAGGTAGGTCTGTCTGGATCGACAGCAGGAACGGTTAGGTTTGTTGGCATTAGACACGAGATCAGGAACAAGTAATGTCATGGTACAACGGGATGAGTCGGTAAGTATGTATATGTCAGGTGTAGCAGAGTCAGGCCAATATGTCGTGCAATCGGTAAGTGCTCATAACAGGTACACAATCAATAACGAACAGTAGCAAGAAACAGTAATTAACAATATTAATCTAGGTAAACACAGTGATGTTTCGTATTCTCTTATTAACAGGTTCAATCATCTTTAGGGTGCAACAATTTCCAGGGTAAAACAGTATTATTAACACGAAGCAATGAACCATTAAATTACCGCATAATAATAGTTACAAGAGTGAGCTTGCAATTTAAGCAATGATGTGCCAATTGGTTAGTTAGTTAAAGTGTGAAATTGATAGCATACCGATTAACTACAAGTATCCACTATAATGATTTATCGCTACGGATGATTATAATTATCACCAAGTCATGTGATTGTAACAGGTAATCATGATTATTAAGTTTGTAGCATGTTAAAGCAAGTATTCGGATACTTGCCTCGGCGGTTCCGCAAACCGAAACACGGATGCGATGTCGGTAGAAGCGACGATACGGAAGCACGGGCCACGGATCGAGTCCCAACAGAGATCAACGGGATCACACGGACCAGGGGACTTCGCTGGAGCGTCGGGTTCGTCAGACGGCGCGGTCGGGTTCCGGCAACAACAAGGTAGCAAAGTTAGCGACAAGGATGCGATATACGCCAAAAATACGACCAGCGAATGGGATTGTACCGAAAGGAAACACAAGGAAAACTCACCGCGAAGAACCAGGGTGCAAATACGATGGCTCGACGGCACTGGATCGCCGGCGAAGCGTCGGCGGCGGCTGCAGCAAGGGTGGAGGCTTCGGTGTGCGCGGAATATGGTGCTGCGGCGAGTGGGGAAGGGTGTGGTCGGCTCTGGTGGTCGTGGGAGAGAGGGAGGTGGTCGGAGGTGGCGTCGACGAGGTCGTCGGCACGTTTCTCCGGCGAACAACGGAATAGGCGATGGGTTAGGGCTCAGGTTTACTGTTCCGGCGAGGGAAGGAGGGCAGCGACGGCGAGGTCTCGACGAGGAGGGTGAGAGGGAGTCGTGGGAGGCTTCTACGGTCGAAGGCTACGTCGACGGCGAGGTCTCGAGGATATGGGGCGCGATCGGAGTTGGGTGCAGGCGCGGGTGTTGTCGGGGGAACAAGAGGAAGAGGGTCGGTGGGTGCGGTGGAGGTCGTGGTGGTGAGGGCGGCGACGGCGAGATCTCGAGGAGGCCGGCGGTGGGATCGCGAGGGCTAGGGTTAGGGTTCGTGATGGGTTCTCGTGGAGAAGGGAAAAAAAATGGTGAGGGGCGGCTGCGTGCATGCGATTAATATAGGAGAGAGAGAGAGGCTGTTGATAGAGAGAGAGATATATATTGAGTGGAGAGAGAGAGAGATTTGAGGGAGGAGAGAGAGAGAGATAGGGAATGGAGAGGCGGGGCCCACGAGCTCAATAGGAGCTCGTGATTGGCCACGAGAATATATATAGGAAAATTTTATATGATTCTGTAGGTTTTATTTTAAAGGTTTAGAATATATTCTGTATAGTATATTAAATTGAAACGGGCCCTTTTTGGGGCGAAATGAAACATTTCCAAATCGCGCCCGGGTTGCGCCCAAATGTTCCAAATTCAAATTATAGGATTTTAAGCGGGTTCCAAATTTAGAAAAGAGGTGTTTAATGATTAAAACGCATGCCCCCAAGTCGGACACTTGCACGCGCGCGTAGTCGCCCAAACTTGCCCGTTTAGCCAAACGGAACGGAATCTCGACACGCGGACGCTACCACGCGACTAGTGGCGACGAGTAGGCTAACATGGACATCTTAAATTTCATTTTCAGAGTTAAAATTTGTTATGTGCCAAAATGACTTAACCGGGTAAAATTTAGCAATAAACACCAGAAAATCAGGAAAATTGGAAAGAGCGATAAATAACCCTCAACTAGTAATATACATAGTATTATTGGGCTCGGGTGTTACATCATACCCAACTACAAAAGAATTTCGTCCTCGAAATTTCAAGAATACAAGATAACTAACTACTGGAAAAGATGAGGGAATTTCTGCCGGATCTCGTCTTCTCGCTCCCAAGTAGATTCTCCATGCGATCGGTTACCCCAAGAAACTAGCACAAGAGGGATAACCTTATTCTTAAGAACCTTTTCTCTTCGATCCTTGATCTCGACTGGTCGCTCCTCAAAAGTCAGATCTTCCCGAACGGTCAACTCCGAGTGATCCAAAACATGGGTCTCATCACGAACATACCTCCGTAGTTGAGACACATGAAACACATCATGAACTCCCGCTAATGACGATGGTAACGCCAACCGGTACGATACCTCTCCGACACGCTCCAATATCTCGAAAGGTCCAACGAATCGGGGACTGAGCTTTCCCCGACTTCCAAAACGAATCACCCCTCTGGTCGGTGATATCTTCAGGAATACCAAATCGCCCACGGCGAACTCTAGAGGTCTTCTTGACGTGTCGGCCCAACTCTTCTGTCTGTCTTGAGCTGCCTTCATGTGCTTTCTGATTGTATTCACCTTCTCAACTGTCTGTACCACTAAATCTGGTCCTAGCAACCTTCGTTCACCAACATCATCCCAACAAACCGGTGAACGGCACTTACGACCATATAGCGCCTCAAACGGAGCCATCTGAATTGTCGCTTGGAAGCTATTGTTGTACGAAAACTCCACCAGGTGTAGATGATCCTCCCAAGAACCTTTGAAGTCTAACATGCAAGCCCTCAACATATCTTCAAGGGTCTGAATCGTTCTCTCTGATTGTCCATCAGTCTGGGGATGATAAGCTGTGCTGAACTTCAATCGAGTCCCCAAACTTTCTTGTAAACTCCTCCAAAAGTGTGACAAGAACCGAGTGTCCCGATCGGACACGATGCTTACCGGTACTCCATGTAATCTGACAATCTCCTGCAAGTATCGCTCTGCCAAGGTCTCTGTCGATTGACCAACCCGAAAAGGAATAAAGTGAGCTGCCTTGGTCAACCGATCGACAATCACCCATACTGCATTGTTGCCCTTCGGACTCCGCGGTAAAGCCGTCACGAAATCCATGGTTATATGCTCCCACTTCCATTGAGGAATCGGAAGTGGTTGTAACAAACCAGCAGCCCTTTGGTGCTCAGCCTTGACTTGCTGACACACCAAGCACTTAGCCACGAAGCGAGCGATTTCCCGTTTCATACCTTCCCACCAGAAATGCTGTCGAATATCTCGGTACATCTTTGTCCCTCCTGGATGTACAGAGTAAGCTGAACTGTGTGCCTCCTTCATAAGCTCTTCACGCACATCTCCTTTTGGCACACACACACGGCTGCCATATCTCAACGAACCATCTTCATGGATCAGTAGATCGGTTCGCAGTCCGGCTCCAACCTGCTCTCGAAACTTTTGCAGTCTAGGATCCTGCGATTGCGCCGCTTTAATCTTCTCAACTAAGGACGATTGTACTTGTAACTGCATCAACTGTCCTGTAGCACGCGGTAGCACAACCTCCAAGTCAAATCTCCGAAACTCCTCAATGATCTCTCTCTGTGCGGTCAATAACTGAATTGCTGGTAACCGACTTAGCGCATCTGGCACGACGTTAACTTTTCCCGGATGGTACTTAAGATCAAGGTCGTAGTCGGCCATCAGCTCCAACCATCTGCGCTGCCTCATGTTCAACTCCTTCTGAGTGAACACATATTTCAAACTCTTGTGATCCGTAAAGACTTCAACTCTCTCGCCCAGAAGGTAGTGCCTCCAAATCTTCAGGGCGAAGATCACGGCTGCAAGCTCCAAGTCGTGAGTAGGGTAGTTCTGTTCATGAGTCTTCAGCTGTCTCGATGCGTAAGAGACGACTTTCCCATTCTGCATCAGAACACATCCCAATCCCTTTCCAGATGCGTCGCTGTGAATCACCAGTCCTCCTGAATCATCCGGTACGGTTAGGATAGGGGCGGTTATCAACTTCTGCTTCAACGTCTCGAAGGCCAATGCACATCCATCTGTCCAAACAAACGGTACCTCCTTACGCGTAAGCTTGGTTAACGGCTCAGCTACACGAGCGAAGTTCTCCACAAATCTTCTGTAGTAACCGGCGAGTCCAAGGAAACTTCTTATCTCTGCAACATTCTTTGGAACAGGCCAATCTCGAACTGCTGCAATCTTCTCGGGATCAACGGCGATTCCATCGCCCGACACGACATGCCCCAGAAACTTCACTTCTTCCAACCAGAATTCGCACTTACTCATCTTCGCAAATAATTTCTCCCGTCTCAGCGTTTGCAGTGCGATCCTTAAGTGTTCAGCATGCTCCTCCGGACTCTTCGAGTATACCAGAATGTCGTCAATGAATACCACAATAAACTGGTCCAAGAACGGTGAAAAGATCCTGTTCATCAAGTCCATAAATATTGCCGGCGCATTAGTCACTCCGAAGGGCATCACTAAATACTCGAAATGCCCATACCGAGTTCGAAACGCCGTCTTGCAAACGTCTTCTGCCTTCACTCGGACCTGATGATATCCTGATCGCAAGTCCAGTTTCGAGAATACCCTCGCGCCACTAAGCTGCTCAAAAAGTTCTCCAATGCGAGGGATCGGGTACTTGTTCTTAATAGTCACCCGGTTTAATTCTCGGTAATCGATGCACATCCTTCTCGTGCCATCCTTCTTCTTTACTAAAAGAACTGGAGCTCCCCAAGGTGAGTTGCTGCTTCGAATCCATCCCTTCTCGAGTAATTCACCCACCTGTTTCTTAACCTCTTCCAATTCCACCGGTGCCATTGGATAATAAGATTTTGATACCGGCGCTGCATCAGGAATAAGGTCGATCGCAAACTCCACATCTCGCTTCGGCGGTAGGCCTGAAATATCTTCAAACACATCCATAAAGTCGCGGACAACTGCCGGCTCTTCCTTTCTATCCGCAACCAAAGCCGCAAGAACATTGTTCGTCGGCCTAGCCCTAAACTCGACTGGCCCGACAGAACTGCTTCCTCCGATGAAAGTAAATTCAGGGTGTCCGGGAATCTGGAAAATTACTTTCCTCGCCCTACAATCAATGTGTGCGTGGAAAGTGCCAAGAAAATCCATTCCCAAGACTACATCATAACTGCCCGTATCAATCACCAAGAAATCCGCAAAAAGCTCCCGTCCACAAACAACAACGGTACAATCTCTACATTCCTTACTAGCTATGATTTTCCCATTCCCAGTGTGTATGTCCCAAAAACTAGACAGGGTCGTGCAAGTGATCGAGTGTGTAGTTATAAAATTTGATGACATAAAACAGTGGGATGCTCCGGAATCAAATAATGCCAAAGCGGGAAAACCACGAACGAGTACAGTACCTGAAACCACTTCTCCTGATGCCTTGGCTTCCTCAGCTGTCAAAGTGAAAGCTCGACCCTGGTTGGGTCCTTGTGTCAACTGCTTCTGCCCTTGGAACGGTCTCTGCGGAGGCTTCTGTATATCATCTCTCGTGCGAAGCTTCGACGGACAAGCACTGACTGCATGATCGGCTGCTCCACAAACCAAGCAAAGTCCCAGTCTTCTTCTACACTCCTTATGCAAGTGCCCAGGTAAGTGGCAGTAGGCACAGGTCACGCTCTTCCTTCGATCAACGATCACAGGCTTCTTCATTGGCGCTACACTTCGACGGTCCACTGGAATACCTCTGCGCCCATGATCTCGGTTAGGTACAAATGTAGGCTTCCTGGCCGCAACAGCTGTCTGGTGAAGGTTCCCTTTCGATCCTGATAAACTCTGTTGCTCTCTAGCTGCCGTAAGAACCTGCGAGAAAGTGGTCAAACCCAGGGAGACAATCTGCCTCTGGATGTCCACATCCAAACTGCGCAAGAACCTTCGCGCCCTGTCTGCCTCCTTGGCGACCAAGGGCCCAGCGAAACGGCTAAGTCTCGTCCACTCCGCTGCATGCACATCCACAGCTGCTCCATTTTGTTTCAGCCCAATAAATCTCTCCTCCATTTCCTCCCGTGCAGTCCGCGGAAAGAACTTTTCCAAGAAACTTTTGGAGAAATCCGCCCAACTGATTGGCTTGGATAGGCGGGTCTCCTCCACAAGCCACCACTCTCGGGCGTAATCCACCAGCTGAATGCGCACCACATCAACTCTCTTGTCTTCTGGGATCTGTGCCGCAATCAATAAATTCTCTGTGTCCACAAGCCACTGCTCGGCTGGCAACGGCTCCTCCAAACCAGTGAAAGTAGTAGGACCCAACCGTCTGAAATCTGCCACGGTCCCTACTCGGTCGACTGGCTTCGCTACGGCGGTGTTTACCGACTGCTGCATAGCCTGTAAACCCTCCTGAAATGAATCGGCTTGCTGCTGGATCAGTTCAGTTTGCCTCTTCTGATTTTCCAATATCCCACGTATCACTCCTAACATGGCGGCTTCATCCACACGCCTCTGATACGTCTTGAAATTCTTATCTGCCATGATCCTGAAATCAAAACAAACAACATTAGCATGATGATAGATTCAATATATAAATCAAGGCTAGAACTCCAAGATACTTAAATAGAGTGCTGCATTGTAGCTATGCCGCGGTATCATAGCCGCAATTACTTAACTCCACCCAAGTCGCCTAAGTCCTAGAGATAACAAGAAGTTAGGTTTTCGAATTGACAATGCAAAGTAAGTTTGCATGTTGACATGATCCGGAAGAATGATTCAAGGACGGTAAAACGGTCAAGGTGGCAGGACATGTTTCCTAATCACGGGTATTATGATTCATGTATCGGGTGCAATACCCAACTACAAAAGAATCAACCCAATTAACCTATGTCTCTGATACCATAAAACCATGTCACGCCCCGCTTCCCAGAGTACGCAAGATTTGAGCACGTGACATAGCCAACCATGCTACCTGTGGGTAGGAAGTATCCATCCACAGTCACATTACGGTTGTAAAGATATCAAGAACAGTAAAATAAACTAACTATTACATGTCCAAATACATAATAACAAGAATCAATAAACAATAGTGCGGAAGCTAATGATCCAATACAAGAATAAACAGTACGTCCCATAATGCGGGCTCACATCTGGAAATGAAATGAAATAATTAAACTAAATGCTAAGGACTCACTGTTCAGCCTGCTGGCTGAAGTACTCCTGCTCGGTCGACGACAAGGGGACGGAATCTGGGCCATGCAAAACCCAGACGTCAGCGCGTCATGATATCAAGTATAGCATAAACGTGATAATAAACAATGCAAGCATGAACATGAATAAAGCAGCAATAAGAAGTAATAAACAGGGAATGTGCAGTGGTGACTAAACTGTCCTATCAGGTTTTCTACTCTATAGTCTTTGAAACCAATTGATGAATCGTCGATGTAACTCAATAGTATCCCGTGCGTGCCCGGGACCACGGTCATGATCCTCGGGGCTGAGTCCGAGACGTGCCGCTAAGCAGTAAAAGGTAATAGGATAGACGAGTGATGTCAGCATCATCACTCCCGGACCGGCCAAGCCCGTAAGACTGATCAGAACAATATATCGAACTGTTGAGTTACAAGTCGGTTTCACCTTTGATTTCCCCATACCCCCAAACTAGGAATGTCAGTCAGGTATTCAGTGGTCAAGGACTAATGCCGACACAAGTCAAGTAAAGGTAGGTCTGTCTGGATCGACAGCAGGAACGGTTAGGTTTGTTGGCATTAGACACGAGATCAGGAACAAGTAATGTCATGGTACAACGGGATGAGTCGGTAAGTATGTATATGTCAGGTGTAGCAGAGTCAGGCCAATATGTCGTGCAATCGGTAAGTGCTCATAACAGGTACACAATCAATAACGAACAGTAGCAAGAAACAGTAATTAACAATATTAATCTAGGTAAACACAGTGATGTTTCGTATTCTCTTATTAACAGGTTCAATCATCTTTAGGGTGCAACAATTTCCAGGGTAAAACAGTATTATTAACACGAAGCAATGAACCATTAAATTACCGCATAATAATAGTTACAAGAGTGAGCTTGCAATTTAAGCAATGATGTGCCAATTGGTTAGTTAGTTAAAGTGTGAAATTGATAGCATACCGATTAACTACAAGTATCCACTATAATGATTTATCGCTACGGATGATTATAATTATCACCAAGTCGTGTGATTGTAACAGGTAATCATGATTATTAAGTTTGTAGCATGTTAAAGCAAGTATTCGGATACTTGCCTCGGCGGTTCCGCAAACCGAAACACGGATGCGATGTCGGTAGAAGCGACGATACGGAAGCACGGGCCACGGATCGAGTCCCAACAGAGATCAACGGGATCACACGGACCAGGGGACTTCGCTGGAGCGTCGGGTTCGTCAGACGGCGCGGTCGGGTTCCGGCAACAACAAGGTAGCAAAGTTAGCGACAAGGATGCGATATACGCCAAAAATACGACCAGCGAATGGGATTGTACCGAAAGGAAACACAAGGAAAACTCACCGCGAAGAACCAGGGTGCAAATACGATGGCTCGACGGCACTGGATCGCCGGCGAAGCGTCGGCGGCGGCTGCAGCAAGGGTGGAGGCTTCGGTGTGCGCGGAATATGGTGCTGCGGCGAGTGGGGAAGGGTGTGGTCGGCTCTGGTGGTCGTGGGAGAGAGGGAGGTGGTCGGAGGTGGCGTCGACGAGGTCGTCGGCACGTTTCTCCGGCGAACAACGGAATAGGCGATGGGTTAGGGCTCAGGTTTACTGTTCCGGCGAGGGAAGGAGGGCAGCGACGGCGAGGTCTCGACGAGGAGGGTGAGAGGGAGTCGTGGGAGGCTTCTACGGTCGAAGGCTACGTCGACGGCGAGGTCTCGAGGATATGGGGCGCGATCGGAGTTGGGTGCAGGCGCGGGTGTTGTCGGGGGAACAAGAGGAAGAGGGTCGGTGGGTGCGGTGGAGGTCGTGGTGGTGAGGGCGGCGACGGCGAGATCTCGAGGAGGCCGGCGGTGGGATCGCGAGGGCTAGGGTTAGGGTTCGTGATGGGTTCTCGTGGAGAAGGGAAAAAAAATGGTGAGGGGCGGCTGCGTGCATGCGATTAATATAGGAGAGAGAGAGAGGCTGTTGATAGAGAGAGAGATATATATTGAGTGGAGAGAGAGAGAGATTTGAGGGAGGAGAGAGAGAGAGATAGGGAATGGAGAGGCGGGGCCCACGAGCTCAATAGGAGCTCGTGATTGGCCACGAGAATATATATAGGAAAATTTTATATGATTCTGTAGGTTTTATTTTAAAGGTTTAGAATATATTCTGTATAGTATATTAAATTGAAACGGGCCCTTTTTGGTGCGAAATGAAACATTTCCAAATCGCGCCCGGGTTGCGCCCAAATGTTCCAAATTCAAATTATAGGATTTTAAGCGGGTTCCAAATTTAGAAAAGAGGTGTTTAATGATTAAAACGCATGCCCCCAAGTCGGACACTTGCACGCGCGCGTAGTCGCCCAAACTTGCCCGTTTAGCCAAACGGAACGGAATCTCGACACGCGGACGCTACCACGCGACTAGTGGCGACGAGTAGGCTAACATGGACATCTTAAATTTCATTTTCGGAGTTAAAATTTGTTATGTGCCAAAATGACTTAACCGGGTAAAATTTAGCAATAAACACCAGAAAATCAGGAAAATTGGAAAGAGCGATAAATAACCCTCAACTAGTAATATACATAGTATTATTGGGCTCGGGTGTTACATGAATTGATTGATATCCATGCTTTTGTTGAGGTGTCTGAGAATATAGATTTTCACTTGATTGAGCATATTGACGCTGGGAATATTTTGGATGATGAACCCATAGATTTGGCTGAGTTTTTCTCTTCAATTCATCATCCCGAGTCATTAAATGTTTTTCCCGAACCCCATATGCGTCTGGATTTTGAGGATAAATGCATGGATGTGCTTAACTTTGAGGAGACTATTGAGGATATTTTTGAGGATGAACCAGTTTTAATTGATGAGTCGGATCTTCCAATTCATCTTGTTCCTTTCATTGACTGTGTACACCCTCCTGAACCTTTAACCGATAACCTTCCTCAATCACCTACCTCCATCCTTTCCATCGTTTTGATATTGCAAGAAACCGTATCATTTTCACTTCCTGTGTCTGGTTTACCAAGTTCGACTTACCCATGGTTTCTTACGAATCTTGAGGGATTTGACCCCATTTCTCGATGGGTTAATAGATTAGCACAAACGCTTCTTACACATCAGTCATCACAAATTGTGCTAAACTATTCACTCCATTTCCACCCTCAAGTTCGTATTCCACTTCTTTCTCCCTTCCGCCATTCTTTTTCGCATATACCGAGACCGTATCCCGCTTCTATCTCAATACGGTCTTGCATATTCTCCATTTCTTACCTCTCCGTATTCTTTCACCGGCCACTACTTTATCACGATAAGATCTTTGAATGGTTGGTGCTCACCTTTGGCCTGTGTAAGGCCTTGTATAGCTTGATACTGTTCTTTTCCCCCTATTCCTGAACTTCAACGCTTAACAGTGGAAACACTGTTTCACTTAAGTTTGGGGGGAACCTTTTTGTGTATATATTTTTGGTTTTATTTTTGTATAAAATTTTCTTTTGGAGAGCGCCGACAATTTTGACCCTCTTGGTGTAGCCTGACAGTGAGGGCACTGTCAAGTTTAAGTTTGGGGGTGTGCTCGGTAAGCTTTCTTCCTTCGCATTCATTTGTATATTTTGCATTTACATACCTTATTAAAAACCCACAAAAATCGAAAATTTTCCAAAAAATATAAAAACTTTGTCAAGTTAGCTAGTGGGAGAACTCAGATTCAAAATTTCGACGGTTTTGTTTGATAAGATAAGAATAACTAAATCTTATTTTTAGATTTTGAAAACCTGAAAGATAACTCTCCTTTGAAGTTAATTATAGCTGATATACGTCTTTACATCACACTACACGTGTCGTGAGTTTTGGAAATTAGATGACAAGTCTTTTATGTCTAAAAACTTTTAAATGGATAAATGTTTTTCTGAGGATCAAATAGGTTTGTTCTGAAATAAGTAATATCAAGAATAGTTTATGAAGTGAAGTGAATATGAAGGGATATTATTGATGCCTTAATTGGAACTAATTCTGAAAAATAACCCATCTGGAACTTGATTGGAATGATTACACACCGAACCCACTAAACATGTCTTTTATCCAAAAAAATAATTGAACTGCCGATTATATCTCCGTTCGTATTGAATCATCATGATTTTTACGCCAAATTGTCTTTTGTTTTTGGACCTAAGTAACTTGAGTAATTAAGTCCGCTGGGGTGTTTCTACACCTAATGCCCTAAAGCCAACTGGTTTGGGTGCATTGGCCCAAAGCTCGTTAAGAAGCCTAGAAAGTCCAGTTTAAAACAAAGTCAAGCAAGTGTTCTCTCCGAGTTAAAATTCCTAATGGTTCTTTGTGTGAGAATAATCTTGAAAAAAGACAGGTTTTATAAAAAATATTTCTAGCGGAGATATGAAGGTTTTATTCTATGATAAAGACTATTGCACGTTCACAGAGGTGTGTATGAAATGAAAACAAGAAAAAGGTGGAGTGAAAAATAAGACCTAGTTTCCTGTTAGGGAAGATAGAAATTCTGAAGTTGAAACTTTACTGGAAAACGAAACTTGAAAAATACTTAACTCTTTATAAAACTTATGTGATCCTTTTAAAAATTTTATCTGGGCTTTATTGTGTGACATGATGACTTTAATCGATCCTTCTGGAACTTAACGACACAATTTGCACCGCACGTAAAGACATATAAAATCTTTAGTTAAATAAGAAGCGAGTTGTGAAAAATAAGGGTTCGATAGTCTAGACATAGGATCATAGAATTATTATTTTCTGAAACAAAACTTTAGGGTTTGAATCATAGTTATTTCGAAAAACTAGCTTGACGGGATTTTGTGGGTAGTATCCGCTGAAAACCCTCAGGAGACAACACTCCTCCTACTAGGGACACCTAGAGGTTTAACGGCTTGTTGCACGAGCTCAGTGCAATCGTGTTCCCTGCGAAAGTGCGGTTAGGACTTTTTTGTGAATAATTGGTTTTGCTCGGGACGAGCAAAAGTTAAGTTTGGGGGTATTTGTTCATACCAGAATATTGCATTTTATACCGCCCATTCTTACGCTCGTTTGTTTATAGGCAGGTGCTTTTAATCAGTGTTTGCTACATAATTGCAGGATACTGGTCTCAGCTCTAAACAGTGAATATCATGGAAAAGTACGACAAATTCCGGATTACTGCCAACAACAGATAAAACACGGGTCTCCGCTCTCTATCCGTGTGTTGCCACATACCAGTTTAAGGGACAAAATGGCACATCGATTGTCATTTTCATGCACAAAGCTCAATGTCAACACAAGATCCAAGAAATCTACGCGGAGCTCGAGGAAATCATGGCAAAAGATCCACATCACATCACCTTTTGATCTACTGAAATTCTGGAAGAATTGTGAAGAGATTCTGAGTAAAGTCATATACCACACAGTAGACAACAGCAAACCAAGGATACCCACAAAAACCCACGGCCCAATTCCCTAATTTAGCCGCGGTTCCGCGGCATAAGCAAGCTTAGGCCGCGGAACCGTGGCCATATAGTCTCCTCTATTTGTCGTTTTTCAGGGGCATGTTGGTCTTTTCCTGTAGGGGCAGCTTGTTGCCCTAGGTTTCCATTTACCTGCCTATAAATACCCCAGATCTGAGGCAAGCCAAGGTGTCAATTCTTTGTTCCTCTTTTGTAGGTTTTAGTGTAGTTTTAGTTCTTCTTCTTCTTCTTCTTCATCTTTCCTCCACGAAAATGTAGTGAGAGCATTGAGTGGATGATCAATGAAAATGAGGGTTTTTGTATCATTCTCTTTTGTTTAACTTCCCCTTGAGATTCTTGCTTTCTCTTGATCTTTCAACCTCTTCATTGAGCTTGAAAGGTTAAGGGTTTGTTATTGATCTCAAGGGTCGTATTTTCTTATGGAATTAGTTCTTCACTTCACATGAGTTCTTTACCCTTCTCTTGATCTTGCAACCTCTTGATTGAGCTTGCAAGTTTAAGGGTTGGCTATTGATCCCATGCTTGTCTTGAGTTCTAGTTTCTAGTTTTCTTTCTTGCTTTTTATTTCTTGCTTTTTATTATCTTGCTTTACTTTCTTGCAATTTATATTCATGCACTTACTTACTTGTAATCTTTTCTTTTCTTTGTTCTTTTTGTTCTCTCTTTTTGGTTCTTTTTGTGAATGGTTGTAATTATCGTTGTTAAGAATAAATACGGTATTGTAAGTTAACATCTCCTTGCTCATTTCCTTTTCCCGTTATTCTCCATTGAACTCCGCCCAAACGATACGCAAGCGCTCCGTTAGGCACCCTACCCTAACAAGGTAACGGTGATTCCTAACCGCGACCGGTTGCGTTCGGTTTGGCCGGAGGCGAAAGCAAGAGACAAGAACGGAAGGACAAGGGTAAATAAGCCGGATTCCATGAATACCGCGCTTAAATCCCCTAATCCACGTTGTTGCCGATTGCTCTAGCTTCAATTGGTCAAGACTCGGCTCAAAGGTTTTTAGTACGGATTTCTTTAGCTTACATTTTCGTATCTTTTCTTAACAACTTTATACTTGCAAATAATACACATAGGTAAGATTGAACAAACATATACACATTCTTTATTGACTCGTCTAAGACAAGAACGGACATACAACCATCTCCCTGTGGATCGACCCGTGCTCAACCGGCTAGCTGCATAGCGACACCGTCCTGATCGCGGTTATACTTTAGAACTTTTAACATCCGACACGCTTTTAGCGTGCAATCAGAAGGTTTGAAAAGTTTTATAATAGAAATGCTTGTAGGGTTTATTATAAAACTTTTCAAACCTTCTCTATTATAAAACTTTTCAAACCTTCTGATCGCACGCCAAAAGCATGTCGGATGTTCAAAGTTCTAAAGTATAACCGCAATCAGGACGGTGTCGCTATGCAGCTAGCCGGTTGAGCACGGGTCGATCAACAGGGAGATGGTTGTATGTCCGTTCTTGTCTTAAACGAGTCAATAAAGAATGTGTATATGTTTGTCAATCTAACCTATGTGTATTATTTGCAAGTATAAAGTTGTTAAGAAAAGATACAAAAATGTAAGCTAAAGAAATCCGTACTAAAAACCTTTGAGCCGAGTCTTGACCAATTGAAGCTAGAGCAATCGGCAACAACGTGGATTAGGGGATTTAAGCACGGTATTCATGGAATCCGGCTTATTTACCCTTGTCCTTCCGTTCTTATCTCTTGCTTTCGCCTCCGGCCAAACCGAACGCAACCGGTCGCGGTTAGGAATCACTGTTATCTTGTTAGGGTAGGGTGCCTAACGGAGCGCTTGCGTATCGTTTGGGCGGAGTTCAATGGAGAATAACGGGAAAAGGAAATGAGCAAGGAGATGTTAACTTACAATACCGTATTTATTCTTAACAACGATAATTACAACCTTTCACAAAAAGAACCAAAAAGAGAGAACAAAAAGAACAAAGAAAAGAAAAGATTACAAGTAAGTAAGTGCATGAATATAAATTGCAAGAAAGTAAAGCAAGGTAATAAAAAGCAAGAAAGAAAACTAGAAACTAGAACTCAAGACAAGCATGGGATCAATAGCCAACCCTTAAACTTGCAAGCTCAATCAAGAGGTTGCAAGATCAAGAGAAGGGTAAAGAACTCATGTGAAGTGAAGAACTAATTCCATAAGAAAATACGACCCTTGAGATCAATAACAAACCCTTAACCTTTCAAGCTCAATGAAGAGGTTGAAAGATCAAGAGAAAGCAAGAATCTCGAGGGGAAGTTAAACAAAAGAGAATGATACAAAAACCCTCATTTTCATTGATCATCCACTCAATACTCTCACTACATTTTCATGGAGGAATGATGAAGAAGAACTAAAACTACACTAAAACCTACAAAAGAGGAACAAAGAATTGACACCTTGGCTTGGCTCAGATCTGGGGTATTTATAGGCAGGTAAATGGAAACCTAGGGCAACAAGCTGCCCCTACAGGAAAAGACCAACATGCCCCTGAAAAACGACAAATAGAGGAGACTATACGGCCGCGGTTCCGCGGCCTAAGCTTGCTTATGCCGTGGAACCGCGGCTAAATTAGGGAATTGGGCCGTGGGTTTTTGTGGGTATCCTTGGTTTGCTGTTGTCTACTGTGTGGTATATGACTTTTCTCAGAATCTATTCACAATTCTTCCAGAATTTCAGTAGATCAAAAGGTGATGTGATATGGATCTTTTGCCATGATTTCCTCGAGCTCCGCGTAGATTTCTTGGATCTTGTGTTGACATTGAGCTTTGTGCATGAAAATGACAATCGATGTGCCATTTTGTCCCTTAAACTGGTATGTGGCAACACACGGATAGAGAGCGGAGACCCGTGTTTTATCTGTTGTTGGCAGTAATCCGGAATTTGTCGTACTTTTCCATGATATTCACTGTTTAGAGCTGAGACCAGTATCCTGCAATTATGTAGCAAACACTGATTAAAAGCACCTGCCTATAAACAAACGAGCGTAAGAATGGGCGGTATAAAATGCAATATTCTGGTATGAACATGCCCTTGATGAGAGGCTTCACTTATGAATGAGGTTGAAAATCAGTATTATGAGTTTCATTTATTTCGGCAGGGTTCAAATCGGACTTCCGAGATGTGGTTGCATTTTCATGTTTTAAAGATAATGCTAACTTAGTCGGGTTTCTGGGCCCATCCTGAGTAACCATTTTGGCTTCTTGAGGGGATAAATTTTGGCGAATGCGGTGCCTTTGCTCACTCGTGCAGTCAGAGTAAAGTTTTGCAACCTAATCTTGAGGTTCATTTTGGGAATCTTCCCCTTTCATATGAGACTTACCAATACTATGATTGTGTTCAATTCGAGTTGTAGGGTTTTCTTGAAACCTCACCTTTTTGTTTCCAGTTTTAGCGCATATAATGCTATCCTCGTTTACATACCTTAGGACCGTACTTACCACTTCCAATTCGAGATAGTTCGTTGTGTGATAGCATTTTCCATTTTCTTGACACGCTCGTTTTTTAGTGCCTGTTTAGGATAAGATTCGTATTCAACGAGCAGGGCTCTGTGTAACGACTCTGAAATCCCTGTAAAAAATTATTTATTTAAATGTATAGAAAAGGGTATTTCAGCCTGTATAGAAGCTATAAGTTATTTTTGTTCAATAAAAGCAAAAAAACAACTTGTAGCTCACTGGTAAAACCTTTGCATTGCTGTGACGTAGCCGGTGTGTTCGAATCCTATCAGTCCCAATTATTTTTAAAAAATTTCTTTTTAATTTTTCGGAAGCCCAAGAGTTGTACGTGCAATACACGGACTCAAAAAGTTTCAGAAAAATCAAATGGGATAAATGAGGAGTAAACACTTATTTCACCATGTGGAACGAATCTCGAGACAAATCGACGTGATTCGACAACCCATTTCCTGGTTCTTGCCACCACCGACGGTCGAGATGACCCCAATCACCTCCGTGCTTTGCACACTCGTCTCTTCAGCTCCCTTCAACTCCCCTGCACTGTTTAATTTTCCTGCAATCAAATAGAGACACTTCAAATCCCTAATTAACACCATTACATCTATTTTAATTTATTTTATTTCACACCCTCTCTCATTTTTACCCTATAAATACCACCCCATGCCTTAGCTCTCCTCTATTCTGAAAATTCCTCAAAAATTCTCTAAGTTCAAGAAAGGTTAAGGCTATTCAAGTGGAGTTAAGCAAGCCAAGTGGAGTAGCGATCAAATTCCGACGACCGGAGCATCTCCGATGAGACCAAGACCCTCTCTCTCTCTCTCTTCCTTACCCTCTTTCTAACACAACACAACCAATAAGTCCCTTCATCTCCCTCTCTTTTCACTTCAATATAACTTTTAAGACATATCGATAAAAGCGGGGTTAGCATATAACCTTTGTCTTTAAAACATTTTTTGTAACTTTGCCATGTTTAAAAGTTTATACAAATTCTCTAATGTCACTTCAAGATAATATTTAAATCAATTGCTTTTTGACGTAACCAAAATTTCATGTTCAATAATCATATAAATGATTTTTTCAGAAAAATACCATGAACTTTAATATAACCGTAATTTCAATAACTAGAGTATATACTTTTAGATCATTCACGGGGTAACGACCTACCCCACACGCACACTATGGTTTCATAGCACGGTATTCTAAGTATATGGGTAATTCAAAGAAGAAGTTTTTCATTAAAATACCACAGTTTTTAAAAAAGGGTTCTTTTAAATCGATATTTTAAATCCTTGGCAATTACGCCTCTACAACCCTCGTTAGGGGACCCGATAATGGATGGTGTGGATTATTGCACATCCTTGGAATAGTAGAGAGAGATGCAGAACTTCTCACAGAGTATTCGGTCTTGAAAGGAAATAAAAATACGGTTTTTAATAAATACGACTTTTCTAAACAAAACTAAACTTTGGAAAATTATATAAAACTATAAATCCGTATTTTCAATAAAAACAAATTATGAAACTATATTTTTGAAATGAAAGATTAGAATTTTTTAATAAAATCCCAACAAGTTTCCAAAAGTAGTAATTTTCATAAAAGTACCAAAACTTTCAAAAAACTAGGTTTTATCACTAAAACACCACAATAATTAAAATATATGTTTATTAAAACCCTAAATATTACAAATCACCATCGAAGTTTATTTTTAAACTATATTAAAGTGTTTTTCATAAAACCCCCTCGAGATATGCAAACAATATTTAAGGACTCTAGATTAATATAGGTTTAAGCGGTATCATTTCTCTTGGGCCCCAGGGAGCCGAAGAAAGCGAATACTTGCCTATTCAGTTTAGAAAACTTAACGGAGTTATCAATGGAAATTGTCTTGGAAAAGACACAAATCCTTCCGTCCATGTGCAGCAGTTGTCGATTTCTCCCGAACATAAGATTTTTTAACAATTTAAATCAATTCATATGAAAAAGACCTGAACTCGAATCCAAACTCGAATCTAAACTTGAACTTGAACTCGAATCCAAACTCGAATCTAAAATTGAACTCGAACTCAAACACAAACCTGAACTCGAATCCAAATTCGAATCTAAACTTGAACTCGAACTCGAATCCAAACTCGAATCTAAACTTGAACTTGAACTCGAATCCAAACTCGAATCTAAAATTGAACTCGAATCCAAATTCGAATCTAAACTTGAACTCGAACTCGAATCCAAACTCAAATCTAAACTTGAACGTGAACTCGAACTCAATCTACTCGAACTAACTTGACTCGACCCAAGATTGCAATGGACATGACTCGCGCCTTACTCGACTCACTCGACTTCATTATTTCACCTTTTGCAATCTATGGTTTCGATCAAGTCATGTTATATTCAACCAATCAAATCAACTAACGGTATCTTACGATTATAATATATATTATACTCGGGATGCTTGGGATAGTTTCTTGTGTGAATCCAACGGAGTTTCACGAGTCTCATATTAACCACTTTTTTTATTTTACTCGAATATCAGTCGGGTCGACTCATCCACAGCCTAGAGCCCGATGCTAACACATGAAATGGGCCCGTGTTTCCTTTCTCCTGGGGCCCCACTCTTGAGCTCGTGAATACTTCTACGGCTGCGTTGACTTCACACTTGGAACTTAACGTTAACATGGTGACCATATAGAGACCCATAGTACATATTTACCAATGAACATATACTTTTACTCATCATATATATATATATATATATATATATATATATATATATATATATATTATACACTAGTCATTTTTACTCTTATTTTATCCTTGGAACTTACCGAGCACTAGTTCGCTGACGGGCATTCCACCCACCCTTATTTTCTTGGAATGTTCATAAAATACGGTCGAGACAGAGGAAAGGGGGCCACAGAGGAAGAATGCACCCGAATTGCTCCTCGGGATTAGCTTAGCTTCACTTTCTATTCAGGTTATGCATGCCACATGTTTAGGCATTTTCCTTTATTATATTTACTTTCCAGTTGAAACTCGTGTACTTATAAATATTGGAAGTTGAATGTAAATAAAGATATTTGTTGAAAAATTTTACTGTCTCCATTTATTCTTGCATTGTGTATTATTATTTCAATACGCTTAGTATATTTATTTAAGGAATGACCTTCTCTGGATAAATATACCGTGGACTTGCCACGTCACCGTTTTCGTCTACTGGAAAGCGGGGCATGACACTCTGCGTTCTTGATCTGGCTTTCGGGATGAATTTGGTTCATCTTGTCTTTCTGGTCCATCGAGGTTCTCCTTACTTTTGATTAGATCTTCAAGAAATGGGCTCTGATGTCCTTGTTCCGCTGGCTTGGATATAAGTAAGGTGCTTCCAGCTTCTCTTCACATCAGTTTAGGCAGATCTTTAGGGACTTCTTTCTTTGTCATGGTTCGTACCCTCATTCTTGCTAGCATGATATGTGATGGGGCCACTATCGACAATTTTGTCCTTGAACTCTCTTCCATTGCACTCGTTGCACTTGTAATTGCGTATCCTACATGATTCGCACGTGATCCTTTCACAGACTACACAATCCTTTATGCTTCTCATGCATTCTTCACAGGCTTCGGTTCTTGGCTTTCCTTTTAGTAGACCCATCATGAAAGTCAGAGCTATTTCCTACAAGATAAGGTTAGATTCAAAAGGGATGTATGCATTCCATGTGGTGAGTGCGCCTGGTGCGCACGTGATTGGGATTTGGTTTCTACCTATTGTCTCAATGCTGCTTGCTAACATGAGTGAACGATCGGCTTTGGGAAGGCTTGGCAGTTCTACGACCACCAATCCTCAGAGAGGCCTCACTAGGATAGATACCTGGGTTTATCGAAAAGCTACATGTCTACTGGGACCCCAGAGTATTCTTCCCAATGAGAAAGTTTTCCTAAACTAATGTTGTGATAAAGAACACAATTGAAAAAAGAACGAATAGAATAGAACGAGAAAGGAAAGAGAGAAAGGAAGAGATTACACCTAGAAAGTCGCAATGGGTCCTATAGCGATCGCCGTATGAATCAGTCCTGAAGTGTTACTCCAAGGTGTCCCTGAGGGCGCGTTTCTTTGCTGCTTGTTCACCCAAATCCTGCCCATGTTGGTTCCGGTTGAACTGTGTGATCGCCACTACGTTCCTGAAATAGGCAGCTAGCCACCCTTTGATTGATTGTCGTTTTTCCCGATAGATTGTTGCGGTTCCCCTACCTCGTAAGTTGGCGCAAAGCCAACCACAAGCTTCCTTAAATGAATATCTCCTGCAATAGTAAAATTTCCTTCTTTTAGAGAACGTGCATGTAGTGATCAATTCAAGAAAAAGATTATAAAAGACAAAAGAGGAAAAGAAAGAACTCACCAGCCTTTAAGCCGGGAAAAATCTATCCCTACCTATTTTGCTTTTAAAAAGTTTTGATTTTCATGAAATTGTGATTTCTTTTATGACTATTATGAATGCATAAGAAAATAGAATGATGATGAGATTAAGAAAGGATAAGAAAATTCCAGATCGCGCTTCGTGCCGCTGCCTACGAAAAGCTTGAGAGCTTCCGCGATCCCCGCCGGCAAACACCGAAAATTAAGAGAGAGAAAGAAATTTTCCTCTAGATAGCTCTTAGAGGTTGGGGATGATGAATTCTGTAGAAAAGGGGTTGTTTATATAGCCTTCCAACCGAATCTAGGTTGAATCTTTGAAATTTAGAAATAATCTGAATCTGTTTACACACATGCGGATGATCTCCGTCCGCATGTGTGCCAAATTGCTTATTTTTGGCAGTTCTGCACGCTTAATTTTGGGGAAAATCTTTGGAAAATCGTCGACTACACACATGCGAACGATGATGTCCGTCTGCATGTGTGTCACAGTTGGTGGATTTTTACCATTTTTAAGTGCCTTGGAAATCAAGTAAAATATTTTATTTACCGTCGAGGCAAGCATGCTGATGATATCCTTCCGCTTGTGTGTCACCGACTGAAATTTTGAATATCTTTTTGATTTTCTAAATCTTTGTTTTAGAAAATAGGATTTTAATGAAGATTGTTTCTAAAAATTTCGAAAATCTTTTGAATCACATGCAAAACTCGTAAAATGGATTTTTTTTCAAATTCCAAAAATTAAGTTTTGGCTTTAATCCATTTAATATTGAATAATATCCAAAAATAGCTCAATTTATCACTTATGACACGCATGCGGACGATGTGCGTCCGCATGTATGGCATAGTGCCTAAATTTTTTTATAAAGATGTTTCCGAGTTTTGTAAAATCATTTTAAGGCCTATGGCACAACTTGGTGATATTTTAAGCTATTTTTATATACTATATAGTAGTATCTAAAATTAGCCCGAATAGGTCAAAATGGCATATCAATAAGTAGGAGTATTTCACATCACATGTTTTTTTCCTAGGGAACATTATGATCATGAAGTTGGATCATTAGGCCTTTTGTGATTTCAATCTTTCCATCATCAATATCAACAACTTCTTCAAATTGGGTGGTTTCTTTGTTATTTTATTTTCCATACATGATCTTCAAATTCTGTTGCATCGACTTGGACCATTGGGATTTGATCAGATATCAGTTGATAAGATTCAATTTGAAGCGGTTGTGGTAGTGATAATGGTGACGATGATGATGATGGTAATGGTGGTGGTGGTGTAGAAGACGATGGTGGTGATGCTGGTGTCGACGACTATACCGGTATTGGCGGTGGTGATGATGGTGATGTCGGCGACGATGATGGCGATGGTGGTAGTGATGGTGTCGACGGTGGAGACAACATCAGTGAAGAGTAACTGTTCACGGGTTGGTTGTAGCCAACCTTCCGCTTTCCACGTTAAAAGGTAGATTAAGTAAATAAAATTTTATAAGCATGACGATAATTGAGACATTACATGAAATGGAGTAAACATAAAAGAATGTCCTTTTATTTGGTAATGACTCAAACAAATCATGTTCGATGCTTCCCATCTCAAAATGGTTACTTACATTATAAAACTCGGTATGGGTGTGGTCCAACCATTACTCGAATCAAGAAATCATAAAAATGATCATTTTATTCGGCAATGGTTCGAACAAGCTATTAACCGTTTACTTATTAAAAATGATGGGTTGATACACTTCCAAGGTTAGAACATTAATCTCTAATATAGGGGTCAAAAGACCGTCAATAAAAAAGTAGAACTATCTATCCCTTTTTAATTACCTCTAAAAATAGAACATCCCGATTAAGAGAAATGTCAAAAATAATTTTAAAAATATAAGAATATGATTTTTTATTAATATAAACATATTGCATGTACAATAAGAATGTTAAGGCATAGAAAAAAAAAGAATAGAATAAGGTCTTGGGTTTTAGGCGTTGATGTCTAAAGCTCTTGCCTTATGACTAATTTTTAAAAGTGTTGTCTCTTCCCTCTTCCCTCTCCCTCTCGTTGTCATAGTATTTCTTGTCATGTCTTGTGTGTCCTCCTTTAAAATGATGAAAGAAAGCCTTTGTTCATAGGCCAATAGGGTGTTGGTTAGGAAGCATGTGACATAAGTGATTGGTGGGAAAGTTATTACGATAAGTTATCAAGCGTACTTATCATAATTTCCTCCCACACTTCTCCTTATCAAAATTATATGTGTCAATATAATATATATGATTTTGTGTTTTCTTTATATATAAATGCATTAGAAATTTTGTTTTTATATTTTTAACATGGTTAAAAATAAAATATCTCAAGTTATGGTGTTAAGTATGTGTAAGGGTGTTGTATTCTTAGATCAATATGCACGATATCAAAGCCATATAAAATTGTTGTGTAGAAATTTATAGCATGCATTAGGCTGATAATAATCAATTTTTTTCACTATGTTTCATTTGGATTCAGTCTCTAAGTTCAACATAGGAATTATTCCATATCGAATTTTGAATCCAACGAACCTAAAAATATGAAATTCGGACTCCATTTACTATGGATTTTATATAATATAAAATTGCTGCACAATTAAAATTGATGCAGCCCGAATGAGATAAATATAGACAATTTTGGTGTCTACAGTAACTATTGATAGTTTTGAGAACTCTTACACGTAGCGCATCTCGGTCACAATAGAAATATCTTTCGCGTAGCCAATTCCTCTCGATAGTGTGCATCTCCACATTGCGGGATCTTTATCAACTTTTATGATATTGATTGATCGACATTTATTTGTAGTAAGGAGGCAGGATTTGGGCACGCAGTTCTCACTGCATTCTCGGCCAATTTTCAATTGATGTCTTCCCTTGTCTTTCATGATTGGTCTGCAGATTTTTCCACCATGCCTGCGCACCGCTTTTAAGCTTATAGATCACAAGAGTAACTCATTTATTCGCTGAAATCTCATGAAAATCGATGAAGTTCTCAACTTTCGAGAACCATTTGAGAAACTCCTCCACGTTCATAGACTTATGGTAAAAGGAAACATCTTTGGCCCGCTGGCGGTAGTCATAATCTGAATCACACCTTCTTCTGCCACCTTTGAATGATAGATCATCTTCAAAATCCAAACCGTCTTCAATATCAGAGTTGTCACCGCCTTGATCTGCATGGTCTCGCTGATGTCGATTTACTGCACAACGGTGCTAAAGTCTGTGTGATGGTGGTGATCCGTTTCCATCGATGTTGTTTCCCCGATTAGGGTGGGGAGCGGCACTGTCACGAGTATTTCTTTCGACGCTCAGAGCAGCGACCATCGCTTCAATCCTCACAAGGGATCTTCCGAGCTTTCCGACTTGCTAGTTGAAGGCTCCGTTAAGATTACCATTGCTTTTCTCGGAGGTCATCAAATCAAGATCTTGGGCTGCTCTAATTATCAACTGAAGTAGGGCTACAGGATGTAGATATTGTTTTACGGACGGATGGGGGCAGATGTCATTCTGCAATGATGAAAATAAACTTAGCGCGGTAGGGAAAGAGAATAATTCTCTAAATTATAATTTATTCAAAAAAATCTCTTTTTCTTATAGTTACAATAAGTTCTTTCATATAGGCATGAGCTAAATTTTATTTGATACAATGAAATCTTATCAAATCTAATCAAAAAGATTTTCAAACTTTTTCATTTATATTTAAATAAAATTTAATCTAACTAAATCTAACCAAATTCAAATTTAATTATAACTAAATCGAATTTTCGTTTAAATCTTCCGTTCGATCTGCAATGCAAATCTTTTCAAATACTTGTTTAAATCTTATGTTCAGTCTGCTTGCACTTGGCTCGGCTACTCCTTACACCAAGTTGCATGTAATATCTAAGCAAGGCCACAGAGGAAGAAGAGGAGAGAAGGGTAGAGGAGCGGAGAAGGAGCGAAGGAAAGAGAGGATGAGCGGCGAAGTAATGACGAAGGAGGGAGAGGATGGAGGATGAGCAGCGAAGCAATGACAGATGAGCGCAGTAGGGAGGAGGAGAGCGGAGCAACGACTGCTTAAAGAGGAGCGAAGGGAGATGCAGCAAGATATGAAGAAAAAGGATCAGAGGTTTTGAGAAGGGAAAGAGGAGGAAGCTGAATAATGGAAGGGAGGGGTATTTTGTAATTGCATTTAAAAGAGAATAAAGCTTAAATTAAATATAGTCCAGGGGTTTTCATTAAAAATTTGAATAGTAAGCCATTTCTAATCTTTTTGGAAATACTAAGGGGTTTTAGACAACTTCCGAGCAGACCAGAGGCTTTTTGACAATTTACCCAAATATATATGTTAGGTTATGAGATATTTGAATACAACTGTATTAGATATTATAGTTATTATAATTCAGATAAGTTCTGATTTATGTTATTGAGATTATAGTTAGTGTGTTAGATTGTTAGGATTATTAGTTATCAGTTAGTTATGTTATGAGATGTATAGATTGAGATAAATTTTAGATCTATTTCATTGCTTTCTTATCCTGAGTTTGAGAAAGGTTGTTAGATTATTAGATATTTGAATATAACAGTATTAGATATTAGTGTTATCATAAATCAGATAAGTTCTGATTTATAGTGTTGAGATTATGATTAGTGTGTTAAATTGTTAGGATTATTAGTAATCAATTAGTTATGTTATGTGGTATATAAATTGAGAAAATTTGTCTCTTAATAAAATTGATTGAGTTTATTGCTTTCTTATCAATATAAATTGATAATCACAAAAGGCCGACCAAATATTGTGGAAGCCTTTAATTCTGCAAACATGAGCTTGGATGTGATTTGTCACGCCCCGCTTCCTAAAATAAGGAATACGAGGGGTTGACAAGGCCAGCCATGCTCCTACGGTCGAGGAAACATCTCTCCGTAGTCACACTTCGGCTTCTAGCTTTACGTGGTAATCAATAATCAATGCACAGGTAATGAGAAATGCAGTAACTAAATCAAAACAAATACAAAAGAACTAACCAGATGGAGATCAAGAGAGTATAGCTCTGGGTAGCTGATCAAGATGTCCGCGATGTACGTCTGGTCCTAGTCCAAGCTAGATCCGCGCCTCACTCTGAGCATGCATACTCAGGTCGTCAGAACGACACGATAGAAATATATATGGATACAAAAGACAACTCATACAATAATAATGAATATGTAACAGTAAATCAAGGGAGTGAATACGTGAACATGAAGTGGCTAAATGCGGGTATCTAATAGAGCAGGCAAACAGTAAAGAAGTAAACAGTATTGAAGGCATGTTGAATTAGTAAGCAATACATGTCAATGTCACTAACCCTATCAGTCTCTAGGTCTCACTGTACATGTCGCTAAGCCTATCGTCAGTCCAAGTGTGAGAGTCAACCACTCGTGAGTATCCGCCACCCAAGGGTAGGACCCAAGGACAAAGGAACACGGGCCCGAGTCGCTCGCTAATAATCAGTGATATCCCTATATATCTCCATATATCTCCATATGTGCCGGCATGGGACTCCCGAGATTCTGTTGAACTCACACTCAAACTACCCCACACCCCGTGTTCTACATCAAACGCCAACCATAAACTCAAATATCGGTCGGTCCATAACAAGTCTGCGCGAGAACTAGAGACAGGAGCTCCATCAAGCATGTCCCGACTGATACCCAAGATAAATAGACAGTGTTTAGTGCCTTACCTGTGACACTCATACAAGTGCTTCCATAATTTTCCAATACCAATTATATTCACACTTATACACGTCCCACAGACGTCGACAATGCAATAAATCAATAGGGTCCACTAATTGTGTACAAGCACGTATCACTTTCACTTATCCATTCATGCTTAAACACTAACGTACTTTCCACAATCAAACATTAAAACCTAACACTGGGTAATGCACATGATCACTAGGTTACCAATGTAATAACATATATGTAATGTGATGAGAATACGATAATTCAGGCATGATTAAGATGTCATAAGTCGGTGTCCTACCACTGGTATAATTTATCATAAATCATACATGCAAAATTTAGCGAAACAATGAAAAGGGGTAAACAGTATGCTTAATTATCTAACCATCAAAATTGGTTTCACGTTAATCGGGTTTCAGGATCACTAGATATGGCCATTTCATTTTAAGCGTTCACTGCTGAAAATACGGTTTCAGAATCAGAAGTCCGTTTCGTAACGCATTTTAATCTAAGTTGGGATCAGAATTTAGCTACACTACAGTTAAATGAAATTTATTGTTTTCAATAAGGTTTCCAACGCACTAGACGGATTCTCAATCGCGTCTCTACGTCAGAAGTTATGCACTGTTCAACACTAGGGTATCAGTTCTGGTTCTGTTTGGGACTGTTATACGTCCTGTTCTTTTAAATTGCAGTTTAAATAGTAAACGGCGATAAAAAGGGGTGAAATCACTTGCGTTAATTAGATAACAGTTTTATCTTTACTACAGTATAGGGTTCCGCAACATACAAGTTCAGGCAGCGAAGGGGTAAGTATTACGAGACAGAAAACAACAACCAGAGCTGCTCTGGACTACAGTCCAGAGCCGCTCTCCAAACCAGTTCTCGTCAGATTTTCAGTACAGAAACAATTAAAAACTTATATATGGTTCCAGGTCGTCGAGTCGGCTTCTATTTGATCCCTCGAACGCATCATTTCAATGTGTACACAATTAATTATGATTTTAACAAGTTTCAGACGTGGGAAATATTCAGTTTTAACGGGTGTAATTGGGGGTGATCGTTTAAGCCGGTAACAATCATACTTTTCAGTCAAATTTCACCACAATGTTCATTGCCACACGGTCCAACACATACAATCAAGTTCCGTCAGTTTAATGGAAGGTTTTCATTCGGGTTTTGCATCAAGCACTTAATTAATTAGAGCAGTGAAGGTAAAAGTATAACAGTGTACAGTATATTAGCATGTAAAGCAAGTGAGGGGGGTTCACTTGCCTCGGTCGCTTGATATGGAAGCGACGCCGCTGTAGGGTTTGTCCCGACACACGGGACGACGCGATACTGGATACGGGCGCGCGGCGAGAGCGCGGTGCACGGTGACCCGGTACTGGATGCGGTGGCGACGCGGGCGTAATACGGCAGTGGGCGTGGTCCTGGCTCGGTGCGTGGCACGGCGCGACATGGAACTGGGCCTGGTGACGATGCGGGCGCGTCGCGGTGCTGGGCTTGGTGATGATGCGGAGGCAGGTACGGTGCGGCACGGGACCTGGTCCGGAGGTGGGCACGACACGACACAGGCGCGGCACAGCAACTGAGCACGGGGCGCAACACGTGAGTGGGTCTGCAGTGACACGGAGACTGGGCACGGGCACGACACGGGAGTGGGTCCGTCACACACACGGTACGGCACGGCAGCGACGGATGTATACGGCGTTGCGACGGATGGCGTGTTGCTGACGATGACGGCTTCAGTGGATCGGGGCCACAGTTTGATGACGACGTTGCTGAACAGAGAAGCGGGAACGGCGATAGACGTAGGTGTTCGACGAAATGCCGAGGGCTCGACTCAAGCTCAGGTGAGGATGAAGAAGGTGTCGGGGTGCTGAGATGGAGAGAGAGGTGCTGTGAGAGAGAAAGGGAAGAGATGTTGCCTGTGAGAGAGGGGGGCTTGGCTGTGGTCGGCGGTGGTCACTCCGGCGATGGTGCAACAGTGGCGTTGAGGTTGCGGTGATGGGTGTGCAGGCGGCGGCCGAGGTGACGAGGAGTGGTTCTGAGTTTAGGAGGAGGTGATGGTGATGCATGGGATGCAGAGGAATCGACGACGTGGCCGGCGGCGGGATGGGAGCTCGTCGTCGTAAGGGTGCAGGGGGTGGCTTGAGCTCGGCGATTTGGAGATGGTGGGGAGAGGGAGCTCGGTTGGTGGAGGAGGACTGTGCAGGCAAGGGGTGAAGAGGAGAAAGAGATGTGGGGAGGGAACAACGGTGGTCTTAGCGTCATCGTCGGGCGCAGTGGGTTGTGGGGAGTGAGGCTTGGAGTTTTGGAGAGAGGAGAGGTTTGAGGGAGATCGAGAGTGATGAGGGGGAGCGGGTCAGAGGGACGAGGGTGAGGGTGAAGCGCTCGCGATCGTGGCCTCAAGCGTGGAAACGTGGTCGCGAGCGGGGTCGGGAACGTTGGCGACGTGGGGTGGCTCGGGGGAAAAGAGCGGGAAATGAATTACGAGTGGGGAAGAAGGAAGCAACGGGTCGGGTCGGGTTTCCTGGCGCTGAGGGTTTGGGCAATGGGCTTTCGGCCGGTGGGGAGGAAATAAATAGAGATAGAGAGGGAGTGGGCCGGGAATTTATTTTAAAATGTTTGTTTTGGGCTGGGGTTTTAATTGGGCTGAGCTTGGGGAAATAATTAAATGGAAAACGAGATGAGATAAGGAGTGGGGTGGAAAAATAGAAAGGGATAAAATAAAAGGGTTTAGATAAATTAAGGTTAGGGTTTTAAATATAAGACAAAATAATTATAAATATAAGTAATTAAATTTTGTAAGTAGCGTTTTATAAAAATACGGATACCGTGCGCAAAAGAACTGGGTATTACATCATACCACCCTTACAAAAATTTTGTCCTCGAAATTTAAAATAAGCGATAAGCTATAAAAAAAACAGTATGCGAAAAGCTACGACATCGAATACTAACATATAGTGATTTACTTAAAATAGGTAGGTAAAAATTGAAGGTCTATAAAGGTATAAAACTAACGTAACTAAAGGGCGGGTCTAAGTAAGTATAAGGCAGACTCAACTATAAGGGCAAACTATATGTACAAGAGGATAAAAATAGTAATAACAAACAATAATATTCGAGGTATACTAGATAAAATTGAAACCCTAAATATATGCATACATACGTATATCGAAATAGCGCAGCTAAGATAATAGCATCAGACATAACCATTTATAATAGCAACTATAATCACAATACCTGGGAAAATAAAGCAACAAAAATAAAATAGTGAAGGATTTGCTGATAGGTTAAAACATTCTAGTCTAATGTATCGATCAAAGAAAAAAAAGAATTTTAAAATAACTTAGAAATTCCACATGGTGAAAATAAGAAATATAGCACAAAATAACATGTGCAATATATGGTTGCGCTATCGAAGAATGGGAAGGTTAGTAGTAAACTACTTGAAATGCATAAAACGTAAATAGTTAATAACACGCACTTTTCGATAAATACAAGATAATGAAAACTAAATTTTCGAATAACGATGTCCCTAAATATAGTTAGGGTAAAAGGAGATAGCACAAAGATGCATAGGGGCTATCCAGGGTAGGGATTACGATGGAGTATGGCTCACTCAAAAGGTCGGGGTGCGGCACTTTTTAATCTAAGCGAGGGTCAAAACAACACAGGGTGCAGGAGTGAGGGACAGTAATGAATCTCATGGGAAAAGAAATGTATAGGGGAAACAGTCAAAGCATCGGGTGAACTAACAATCAAAAGATTAGCGAACTCAGAAATTTTATTTCATTCCAGAAAATTCTAAACAAGGCATTCTCGAAAAGTAAAAGATGGCCCTAAACTATACATAGATTTTATTTGGCCAGAGGAGACGAAAGCTAAATCACGTCAGTCGCGGTTGTGGAGATTCAGCAGGTTACGGTGGATAGGGGCGTTTATTCCCATATCGCCTCGCAGGGATCGCCACTGGAGGTTCTTCTGCCATGGGGTCTTCTTCTTCTGGCCCTTCTTCCTCGGCTGGAGCTTCTTCATCGAGGTCTAATTCTACGTGATCCGCTTCTGCTGGATCTTCCTCCATGGGATTTTCCTCCACTGGATTTCCTTCTATCGGGTCCTCCTCGGGATCTTCCTCTATCGGGTTCTCTTCATGGCCTCCTCATCGTCGTCAGAGTCGCTGATTATGTTGACTTCTGGGGCTGCGAGTCCCTCACCCTCGGAATCGTTGTTTCCGAAAATAACCTTTGGGCCGTTGATCTCGTCATCTGATCTTACCAGCATGTAGTCCGAGGAAACGCACGACCGTGTGTCCTCATCTAGAGGCGGCGCTTCTCCAAGGTGGGCTATGACCTGAAAAGAGAGAGTCATGATTAGACAGGGGGACACATTAAGAAGGTAACCAACGATACGGTAGCACAGGGAGGATATGCTGTAGGCAAGGACTGAAATTTTTTAATTTGAAAATGCTGATGCAATGAATAGTATAAATAAAGTGAGAAGCAAGAGAACGATACATACATCACAATTCAAAGTTTTATTGTATTCAACAAAAAGTTCAGCGGATAAGATCTCAAACGAAAAGAAAAATATTTACAAAGGAGTGACAACATTTTTTATTGAAAGCAGAAAACGCGATAACTCTTCTTGGATTTCTAGACCGCTGCAATCTCGTCACGCGAGTTGAATCCTGCGCTGGGTCCGTACTATTCCTCGAAGCCCGAACTACGAAATAACCATCACTTAGCAGAAGTGGAGAGTGTGGACGAACCGCCTCCTTGTAGCTCCTTCCTTTTAGGCAACTATTGATAAAGTGTTCGCTGGATCCGCAAATCAGGCATTTCCCTTTGGCGCGGCGACAATCTCTCTGAAGGTGTCCTGGCTTCTTGCAGTACCCACAACATTGGGTCTTCTGTTGCTTCTGTTGCGGGGGAACAAGTGGGCGCTTTATCTTCATCCCTTTTCCTCGTCTAACAGGGATCCCTTTACGATTGGAGACTTCCGCTGGTGCCTGAGTCACCTGCCTCCTCAATCCTTCAGCTAACAGGTCGTTTGTTCGCTCCTGGGCTTCCTTCAGACCTTGCAGTGCATTCAGAATCTCTACGGTCTGATTCTGGGGAGTGGAGATGGAAGACATGGTCCTGAAACAACAATTTTGATGACGACATAAGGCACGAGCTATAAAAATTAAAATACAATATGGATTAGGCAGGGAATCAAGAATATCGGGTGCGGTGAAATTCAAACAAGTGGAAATCAACTATAGAACTCCAAGTCACTCAAACAGAGTACAGTATTGTAACTATGCTGCAGTTCACAATTACAACCACGTAACTCTACTAAGTCACCCAAAACTCTAGTTGTCACGCTCCACCCCCAATACAGAGAGTATTGTCCGCTTTGGCCGAAACCGCACGGTTTTTCCCTTTAGAGCGAACCGGACCCGACCAGGGGCCACTTCCCAGGAGGTCACCCATCCCAAGACTTCCCTGGCCCGAGCACGCTTAACTACGGAGTTCTTAAGCTCTTGTAGTTCCGGTTCACTTAAAAGGCGCCTCTGTATTGAAGAGTGGTATCATTCCATTTATAGTACAGATCTGCCCCCTTTTGGAATGTATTCCGAAAAGTCTCCATTGTTCTACAGTGGGTCCCACGGACTCAAGAGGTGGCCCCCACGGATTCAAGAGGTGGCCCTCGCCCACTTAACACGACACTTGGCGTGGCACTTTGTTCCGTGTGGCACTTTACTCCGTGAGCAAGAACCGGGTCCCGACATTCTCCCCACCTTTGAACAATGGTTCGTCCTCGAACCACAGACCTACTATTGAGGGACCGGCTCTGATACCACTCTTCAATACAAAGGCGCCTTTTAAGTGAACCGGCACTACAGGAGCTTGAGAACTCCGTAGTTAAGCATGCTCGAGCCAGGGAAGTTCTGGGATGGGTGACCTCCTGGGAAGTGGCCCCTGGTCGGGTCCGGTTCGCCCCGAAGGACAAAACCGTGCGGCTTCGGCCAGAGCGGACAATACTCTCTGTATTGGAGGTGGAGCATGACACTAGTGGATGGATCAAAATGTATAGCAGAACACACTATGTGAATCAAGATCAAGAATAACAAGTTTACAATCTAGACCGAACGATGTCTTAGATTGTCAAGTACTACATGGAAACTGCAATCCCATTCGAAGCAAAACCTGGCTCTGATACCAACAAAACCATGTCACACCCCGCTTCCCAAAATACGGAATACGAGGGGTTGACAAGGCCAGCCATGCTCCTACGGTCGAGGAAACATCTCTTCGTAGTCACACTTCGGCTTCTAGCTTTACGTGGTAATCAGTAATCAATGCACAGGTAATGAGAAATGCAGTAACTAAATCAAAACAAATACAAAAGAACTAACCAGATGGAGATCAAGAGAGTATAGCTCTGGGTAGCTGATCAAGATGTCCGCGATGTACGTCTGGTCCTAGTCCAAGTTAGATCCATACCTCACTCTGAGCATGCATACTCAGGTCGTCAGAGCGACACAATAGCAATATATATGGATACAAATGACAACTCATACAATAATAATGAATATGTAACAGTAAATCAAGGGAGTGAATACGTGAACATGAAGTAGCCAAATGAGGGTATCTAATAGAGCAGGCAAACAGTAAAGCAGTAAACAGTATGGCAAGCATGTTGAATCAGTAAGCAATACATGTCAATGTCACTAACCCTATCAGTCTCTAGGTCTCACTGTACATGTCGCTAAGCCTATCGTCAGTCCAAGTGTATGAGTCAACCACTCGTGAGTATCCCCCACCCAAGGATAGGACCCAAGGACAAGGGAACACGGGCCCGAGTCGCTCGCTAATAATCAGTGATATCCCTATATATCTCCATATATCTCCATATGTGCCGGCATGGGACTCCGGAGATTCTGTTGAACTCATACTCAAACTACCCCACACCCCGTGGTTTACATCAAACGCCAACCATAAACTCAAATATCGGTCGGTCCATGACAAGTCTGCGCGAGAACTGGAGACAGGATCTCCATCAAGCATGTCCCGACTGATACCCAAGATAAATGGACAGTGTTTGGTGCCTTACCTGTGACACCCATACAAGTGCTTCCATAATTGTCCCATACCAATTATAGTCACACTTATACACGTCCCACGGACGTCGACAATGCAATAAATCAAAAAAGTCCACTGATTGTGTACAAGCACGTATCACTTTCACTTATCCATTCATGCTTAAACACTAACGTACTTGCCACAATCAAACACTAAAACCTAACACTTGGTAATGCACATGATCACTAGGTTACCAATGTAATAACATATATGTAATGTGATGAAAATACGATAATTCAAGCATGATTAAGATATCATAAGTCGGTGTCCTACCACTGGTATAATTTATCATAAATCATACATGCAAAATTTAGCAAAACAATGAAAAGGGGTAAATAGTATGTTTAATTATCTAGCCATCAAAATTGGTTTCATGTTAATCGGGTTTCAGGATCACTAGATATGGCCATTTCATTTTAGCCGTACACTGCTGAAAATCCGGTTTCAGAATCGGAAGTCCGTTTTGTAACGTATTTTAATCCTAGTTGGGATCAGAATTTAGCAACACTACAGTTGAATGAAATTTATGGTTTTTAATAAGGTTTCCAACGCACCAGACGGATTCTAAATCGCATCTCTACGTCAGAAGTTATTCACTGTTCAACACTAGGGTATCAGTTCTGGTTCTGTTTGGGACTGCTATATGTCCTGTTCTTTTAAATTGCAGTTTAAATAGTAAACGATGATAAAAAGGGGTGAAATCACTTGCGTTAATTAACTAACAGTTTTATCTTTACTACAGTATAGGGTTCCACAACATACAAGTTCAGGCAGCGAAGGGGTAAGCATTACGAGACAGAAAACAACAACCAGAGCCGCTCTCCAAACCAGTTCTCGTCATATTTTCAGTACAGAAACAATTAAAAACTTATATATGGTTCCAGTTCATCGAGTCGGCTTCGATTTGAGCCCTCGAACGCATCATTTCAATGTGTACACAATTAATTATGATTTTAACAAGTTTCAGACGCGGGAAATATTCAGTTTTAACAGGTGTAATTGGGGGCGATCGTTTAAACCAGTAACAATCATACTTTTCAGTCAAATTTCACCACAATGTTCATTGCCACACGTTCCAGCACATACAATCAAGTTCCGTCAGTTTAATGGAAGGTTTTTGCTCGGGTTTTGCATCAAGCACTTAATTAATTAGAGCAGTGAAGGTAAAAGTATAACAGTGTACAGTATATTAGCATGTAAAACAAGTGAGGGGGGTTCACTTGCCTCGGTCGCTTGATATGGAAGCGACGACGCTGCAGGGTTTGTCCCGGCATACGGGACGAAGCGATGCTGGATACGGGCGCGCGGCACGAGCGCGGTGCACGATGACCCGGTACTGGATGCGGTGGCGACGCGGGCGTGATACGGCAGTGGGCGTGGTCCTGGCTCGGTGCGTGGCACGGCATAACACGGAACTGGACCTGGTGACGTTGTGGGCGCGTCGCGGTGCTGGGCCTGGTGATGATGCGGAGGCAGGCACGGTGCGGCACGGGACCTGGTCCGGAGGTGGGCACGACACGACACAGGCGCGGCACAGCAACTGAGCACGGGGCGCGACACGTGAGTGGGTCTCCGGTGACACGGAGACTGGGCACGAGTGCGACACGGGAGTGGGTCCGTCACACGCACGGTACGGCACAGCAGCGACGGATGTGTATGGCGTTGCGACGGATGGCGTGTTGCTGATGATGACGGCTTCAGTGGATCGGGGCCACAGTTTGATGACGACGTCGCTGAACAGAGAAGCGGGAACGGCGATAGACGTAGGTGTTCGACGAAATGCCGGGGGCTCGACTCAAGCTCAGGTGAGGATGAAGAAGGTGTCGGGGTGCTGAGATGGAGAGAGAGGAGCTGTGAGAGAGAGAGGGAAGAGATGTTGCCTGTGAGAGGGGGGGCTTGGCTGTGGTCGGCGGTGGTCGCTCCGGCGATGGTGCAACAGTGGCGTTGAGGTTGCGGTGAGGGGTGTGCAGGCGGCGGCCGAGGTGACGAGGAGTGGTTCTAAGTTTAGGAGGAGGTGATGGTGATGCAGGGGATGCAGAGGAGTCGACGACGTGGCCGGTGACGCGATGGGAGCTCGTCGTCGTGAGGGTGCAGGGGGTGGCTTGAGCTCGGCGATTTGGAGATGGTGGGGAGAGGGAGCTCTGTTGGTGGAGGAGGACTGTGCAAGCGAGGGGTGAAGAGGAGAGAGAGATGTGAGGAAGGAACAACGGTGGTCGTAGCGTCGTCGTCGGGCGCAGTGGGTTGTGGGGAGTGAGGCTTGGAGTTTTGGAGAGAGGAGAGGTGGGGTGGCTCGGAGGAAAAGAGCGGGAAATGAATTACGAGTGGGGAAGAAGGAAGCAACGGGTTGGGTCGGGTTTGCTGGCGCTGAGGGTTTGGGCAATGGGCTTTGGGCCGGTGGGGAGGAAATAAATAGAGATAGAGAGGGAGTGGGCTGGGAATTTATTTAAAAATGTTTGTTTTGGGGTGGGGTTTTAATTGGTCTGAGCTTGGGGAAATAATTAAATGGAAAACGAGATGAGATAAGGAGTGGGGTGGAAAAATAGAAAGGGATAAAATAAAAGGGTTTAGATAAATTAGGATTAGGATTTTAAATATAAGACAAAATAATTATAAATATAAGTAATTAAATTTTGTAAGTAGCGTTTTATAAAAATACGGATACCGTGCGCAAGAGAACTGGGTATTACATGATTCTTGATACATGATGCGTATCAATGGAGCTCGTCTCAAGAATGGAGAAGTTTCTATGTTTCACAATACAAATTCTTTTTATGCAATTTTTTCATCCCAAATTATTTGTTGTTTTGTAATATCAAAAAGCATGATTTACTATATTATTTTATTATCAATTTAGAATGTGCAGTTTCAAATATAACCCTAAAATTGCAAATAATGAAGGCAATTATCAGGTTGAATTAGGGATTTTGCATTATGTCTTTTCAAATTTTAGGAAAATTGTATTTTTCTTATTAAGTATGCATAGAGAAAGAAAAAAATAGTATTGTAAGGGGTTGTTTGGCTCGTGAAATCAGAAAATAAGAATTAAGCATATAGTATAAATTCTTATTTTTCTTGTCCAGTTGAAATTTCTATTTCTTTGTTTGTTCGACACAAAATTATATTTATGAAATATAGGATGTTTTATTCCATTATTTGATTTCTCCAAAAAAATGAGAATTGGTTTTGGGAATTAAGGTTAAAGAAATATGGGGTAAGTCTTTAGCTTTGCTTATCCATCTATCTATCTATCTATCTTCTATATATAAAAAGCTACGACGAAAGCTTCAAGCTTTTCTTTGTCCGCCTCTAGCTAGAATTTCAAGCTTTTTTTATTTCAATTTTTTTTGTCATTTATATATATATATATATATTGGAATTTTCAAGCTCAATTTTGTCTTTATGCGGAAAAAATGTAGGAAAGCCCCTTACTTTTTAGACAACTAACAGAAAATTATATGGAGGACCCTTATTTTCATAATTTTGTTATGGTTGTAAGATTTAGTAAATAAACTCCAAGAACATACTTTAATTTCTTCATGCAAAATTATTAGCTTCCGACTACCATATTACTGCAGCTATTATAGAAAAGTGTCGCTTAATGCACTGTTCATTTTGCTTTCAAATGTACAGATGGAAATTTCGGTTTTCATTCTCATTTAAGCATCTAGCGGATAATTAAATGGAAGACTCTCATTTTCAAAATTTAGTCATGGTTGCAAAATTTCGTAAATAAACCCTAATAATATATTTTAATTTCGTCATGGAAAATTTTTTATCTGCGACAACTATCTTACTGTTGCTATATTGGGAAATCATTGCTTTATG
Organism: Agapanthus africanus; assembly: GCA_030015575.1. NCBI lineage: Eukaryota > Viridiplantae > Streptophyta > Magnoliopsida > Asparagales > Amaryllidaceae > Agapanthus > Agapanthus africanus. Next base: position 188,434,984 of record CM057341.1, read on the forward strand.
TACTGTTTATTTTTCTGTCAAATATACAGATTCCATGATCTTTATTAACATATGGAGGAAAATTATATGGAAGATCATCATTTTCAAAATACTGTCACGGTTGCAGAATTTCATAAACAAAAACCAATAATACACTTTAAGTTTCTAATGGAAAAATTTTAATTTACGACAACCGTCTTACTACAGTTATATTGGGAAATCTTCACTTAATATATTGTTCATTTTGTTTTCAGTATATGAATGGAAACTTCATTACTCCTGCACTTGCGCAGGGGTTCTTTATAATCTTCTATATAAAAAAGCTACGTGGCAAGTTTTAAGCTCTTTTTTTCTTCTAGCTAAAATTTCAAGCTTTCTTTTGTTCTCTGGCTATATATATAGCTTGGAATTTTCAAGCTCAACTTTTTCTTTATACGAAAAAAATGTAGGAAAGCCCTTCACTTTTTTGGTATCTGTCACGCCCACTTTCCAAAAGACTAAGAGCAAGAGCAGACGAGGCCCGCACGTATCCACGACGAGAAGCACCCCTTCTCGTCCTGAATACGCTAAGTATAATTGCAAGCCGAATAAAGACAAAAATAATTACAAGAATTTCAAAACAATAGCAAATTCCAACAATATTAATTACAAAGATCGGCTAACCAAGATAAAACAAGAAAAAAACTAATACTCAGCCTGCGCAGAAAAATAATTGATATCCTGCTCGCTGGGCTCAACTTCGACTAAGCTTGGTCTTCTGCCTCAAAATCATCCGATGACATTCCCCAGAAAAGAAAACATGAAAACAGGAATGCTGTCGGCGAACTAAAATTTGGTAAGTCTTCATTTTATAAAAGAAAAAAATATTTGAAACGAAATATGGTATACATAATACTAAGCATGAAAATAACTGTGACCAGTAAACGTAGTGTGCATATCAAATAAGTAATTTACTGAATGATTATTAAGTGTGCAACGATATGTATTTAGTTATATAAATAATCATGTTCATTTTTAATATATATTTATTAGTGTATCATTCACGACAATATTATTTGATATGTTGTCATATTAATTTATATTTATCATACATTTGTATATATGTGCTTGTGTCATTAAGTATGATATTGTGACGTGTAAAAAAAATGTAGTATTCAATGTGTTTAACAAGTAAGTAATAGCATACAATATATTTAGTTTATATACATCTATAAGAGAAGTTGTTAAAGATGGTTATGTAGTTATCATGTTTGGCACATCATATTATAGTAAGGTATGTTATGAACGAAATAGATGATAATAATTTTGCATAGTAGTTATCAAGAGAGAGGCACATACATAGTAATATTACATGTGAGCATATATGTTTGCAAGTGCAATTATTTACATATAATTCATATGATGTAATGGTTGCAACACAGTATGAGTCATTTTACATATACACTAGTAAAATAGGGAGTTGCCCCTACGGATATTGAAATCCATAGGGGCAGAATTAAGTAGACCCTACGGATTAATCCGTAGTGCTAAAAGGTTGCCCCTACGGGCCCAGACGTTCAAGAATAAAAATATTAATTCTTAATTTGGTATTGTTAGTTATAAGTATGCCCTAGAGGCCATTACTGTACATACGATGTATATTGTAGTGGATGCTTGGACATATATAGGGAGGACTTTCTTGCTCAACATGATAGTACGCTATCTGGTTGTACTTTATCTTAACATGTACTCTGATTATCTCTTATGTTACATGTTGATAAAGCCCTTAGGATTTGTACTCGACTACTGGGACTATGATGAGATCATACTAGTGGGGCCACGGTAGTCTATGAGTACATCCTATAACTGTTCCTAGTCGAGGGTGTGTCGAGACAGGGCATCGATACACCAGAGTAGACTAGCGTATACACATCTTGACCCATATGATGGGCGATGGATGATCCCATATCCATCGGTGTTTGACATTAAGGATGGTGTACGGGTGCTCAGTGGAGACTGGGTACACTGAACGGACTCGCCGAGAACTCCTAGATGGTATATATACCTATTGTCAGATAGCAGTTCTCTGGTGACACTTGTACAGGTTAGTCTGTAGACCCGAGATCGTCATAGAGTCTTGTGTGGTTCCCACTGTACTTTGATTTCCTCCCTACCACGGCTCTACTGAGTTGTGCAAACAGGTGGATTTTGGGTACAGTCCCGAATCATATGGAGACAGTGAGCGATAGGAGGGGTTTCGTCTCTCCCGGTATGGGGAGTTGATGTCGCGCTATGTTTGATCGGCTATAACACCTAAATCCCTGGCCAGGGTTCTCGAGGTTTACTGATAAGTGTTATCAGTAGTTCCTCGACCTGTTATGAGCCATAAATCAACATGACTTATAAAGTTATTGGGGTCTGACATTTACCACCCCTAGACTGCATATGCGACGTATCAGACGAAGAGACCGGACTGTACGGTAAGTGTTGCTAGTTGGCTTGACGGGAGTTTTTACAGCTTCGCTGGTTTTCTTCTGATCGCTTCAATACCCGGGTGGCCGTTATGTTTAGCTGACCTCTTGCGGCTTGTAGATGTTTGATATGATCAGCATCTACTGCTGGCGTATTGACGAGTCTTAGAGTCCCACAATGAAGTTTCCTGGCTCAAGCAAAATGATGTGGTGTGTATATGAGATATGCGCGGGACCCGCTTAAATACGGTTATGTGATAACGTATATTAATCGGGCATTTTCTATTTGACGGATCATATGTGATATGACCGGTTTGGTAAATCAAGTGTTGATTTAACTAATTACATTTAGATAAATTCTTTAAGTAAATCCTTTTGTATGCATGCATGCATGCACATGATGATGTGCATGAACACATACATGCATACATAGTATCATGGTTGTTGATACAAGAATGGTGGCAATATAAGACTTATATTGAAGCTTTTAATTTGTATTTATCATTTTAAGTTAATGTAAAGAATACCTTCACATGCTTCTTTATATCTTTTCATTTTAAGTTAATGAAAAGAAAACATACACATGCTCCTTTATTCTTTAGTGGGTATCCTTTACTTAACTTAATGAAAAGAATTTCCACCCATGCTTAATTGTTTAGGAAAAGAATTTCCACTCATAATTATGGTGGTAATTGAATAATGGTGATTATTCCTTTCTTATCACTATAAATAGCTTCATATGTGATATGAAACAAGATGCACACAACAAGGAAAAAAATGAGTGCAAGGGTGTGAAGAATACATGTTATCATATGTGATATGATAGAAAGCCCAAGCCACCATTATCTTCTTCTTCCTCTCTTGATTTCTTACTTGAGTGAAAGTTGATAAAAGAAAGGATTGCAATTGAAGAACATAAACCACATCATCATACTACACACCTCTAGCCGATTTGTGTAGGGTGTTTGCTCTACTTCGTTTGCGAAACAAGTATGGCAAGGAGCTTTGGGCAAAGAGACTTCGGGTGGATCATCGTGGACAAGGAAGGCTTCCATCGATCCGTTACAAACTCTCAAAGTGCCAAGGAGTCACCGAGGAAGATCTACAAAGGTCGTATTTTTCCTCTTAGTGATAGTTTTACAATTGCATGTGATGTTTAGTTGTATGAATCCCTAAAACTTCTAGCTACGATTCTCGTCGGGGCTAGCTTAGCACCTCTAAAATTTTGATTATGGCATGTATGATGCCACCGAACCCTTGACCAGATGCTAGGCCATCCCTACAGTGGTATCAGAGCCAGGCTAGAGCTTTAGGCGATGCGTAGGCGAAATTAAACGTCCGATCGAACCGCGAAAAATCAGTTTTTGACAGCTCTCTGGAAATTTTTTGAAAATTGGATTTTTCCAAATTTAAAGGTCCTAAAAAAATCAGCAGGCAAATCTAAGAATTACCATATAAAAATTTTTAAACGATCCCTCTAAAGCGCCGCTGAAGGGCGGCCAAAACTTGGTTTTGGCGGCGCTTTAGCGGCCGTACTGTAGCATCAGGTAAAAATTTTTTGTGCACAGTACCTGATAAATTCTTACTATGCCTCTGAAATATTTAAAACTCACTCAAGTGTTGAGTGTTCTGGAGATAAATTGGATTTGGTGATTCGATTGGAAAAGTTTAATTTCGTTCAGATTTTCAGATTTTTAGAACGTGTTAAAATGTTTGAACGAATATTAGAAACACAGTTTTTTCCCGTATTGGAAAAATTCCAAGTGTTGGATTTTTCCCTAGTTCGAAACTTTCGAAAAACATGCAAGCGTATTTGTGGACACTCTAGAAGAACATAACCATAACTCGATTATGTGACCGTCAAAACTATCACCGAACCTTAGGGTTTGTGGTAGTTTAGCGTTGCCACATGTGAGGCGTTGGTTTGGCCCTTCTACGGTTGGTCCATAAGGGGCTGTGGCATGTTCTAGAAACTTTTGAACTCGGCTCAAGTGTTGTGCAGTTTGGGAAATCTAGGGTGTTTGTTTATTCGATCGAAGAGTTTAACATTGTCTATTTATCTGAAATGTGATACAATATGTGGAATTCATATAGTTAGGCATGAAATACGAAGTATGTGATATTTCGAATTTATGATGTCTAAGGTAATTGTGAATTCCAAATGTTGTAGTTTTTTCATTTTATTTTCTGTGACCGTAAGTGTAGTATGTGGTGTATCGCCGTTTTCGTTGCTATTTGTCAAGGACAATCGGGATACGCATACTTACTTACGTTGATGATATGAGATATTATGTGTTGCTGAAATATGATGAGCAGGATAGTCGCGAATGAATAGCCGGGGGTTTTTATGTGAGATGAGAGTTTTATTTTTCATTCATGTATAAATCAATTGTATATTATTTACTTTTCCGCATTAGGATAGACCCAAGGAGGGGAGCACAAGTGACCGGGTTCTAGGGTTCAGTGGGAGGCCATCTCGAGGAGTCGAGACCGGGTCTCCTAAACTCTAGAATTGGCAGGGTCACTTGCCGCTCTCGTAGGGGTCTAAGGGTGTGGGCTTGGCTATTCATCACGACCGTGGAATCCGTATTTTCTATTGTTGGCTCGATACAAAATACGGACATCCTAGATATCCTTTTATATGCTTCTGCTGTTGATATTCTGTAATGTGATTACTTAGTATCTGAGACGAATGGATTATTATTATATATATGATATATAATAAACGTTGCTTATGTTTTGCACCCGCGCTAGTCCAGCCCCCGCTCTGCCGTTAGTTAAGTAACCTAAAGGTGCATGACGGGGCCCAGTAGCGAATGCGGATGGCATAAGCGTGCGTTCTATTTGCGTTTCTTTTCTGTGATGTTTAGGAAACATAAAAGATAGGAAACATAATTGATGGGACAACATTAATGTGATTAATATTAAAAGAAAGAAACCTAATGATGTTGTAGAATCAAACTTTTTTGAAAAATGGTAACTCTAGTTTTTGTTTTGCATAGTGGTATTGTTGAATATCCTGCACCTCATTCGATGAGGAAAGGGCCGAGATCCCTTCACCGGGAGTGTCCCCTTTAACGAAACTGGAAAAAGTTACAAAGAACTCGAATTGATTTTATAGTTGATCTATTGTTGCTTTGCATCGTGGTATTTACATATCCAGCACCTTATTCGATAAGGAAAGAGCCGAGATCCCTTCACCGGGAGTGACCTCTTTAGCAAAATTAGAAAGATACTACAAAACCATTCGATATTTAAAACTGGAGCTTAAACCACTCCTTCCCACTTGATTCTACAACGAGATCAAGTTCAAAACGTTAAAGGTTTTCATAAAAACCATCCGTTGCCCTCCGTCATTTTAGGAAGCAGAGTACTTAGTATTCGTGCTACGTATGTCGACCATAGCCGAGGCGTAGTGTTCGGTAGCTAAGTGATGTATTCCTACAAAGCATATGATGCGATTAGTCAGGACATTCATGTGATTATGTTGATCATAGTCAAGGGTCATGTGGGTGGGTCTGGCTAATCACGAAATGACGGGTAGAACTTGACTAGTACTTATGATATGTTGATCATAGTCAAGGTCATAAGGACTAGGGGTAGAAACCATATCGGGAATTTCAAGAGTTGAAATTTGCAATGAGATTGCATACCTTCTATACGATAGTTGGATCCCGATCTCACTGCGAGTAAGAGTTACTCCTGGGAAAGTTTTACAAAAGATGAAATTATAGGGTGTAATTATTCCCGGCTAATCTTACCTTTTAGGGTTTGAAGGAGGATTTGATAAAAACAGTGGGAGACATCTGGATTAGATAAATAACCAATCTAATCTTGCAAGAGCATACGCTAAAATGTTTTATTCTCTCTCTCTCTCAAGATAGTGACCATATCATGCCTTAATCGAGATAATAAATATGGATATTTTGACTGAACCCGCTTGTTATACTAAGCTGCGGAACGTTGGTCCCGCTCCAACTTATAATTGTTATAAGACAGAGCAGAAAATTGGAGAATACCAGAATTCCTATGCCGCCCAAACGAAGAAAGTGCATATGATGCATTTCCTTCGGGTGTGTTCGTTACAAAGAACTGTTTCTCAGTATACTCTGCATCCTGGGTATTTGATACTGGATCATGATCCCAGATATGTAATCAGTTACATAGGGCTACAAAAGGGTAGAAAAACTGAGAACGGGTGATAAGTTTCATGAGACAGAAAACGGGGCAAGTGTTGCAGCCAAGTCTGTTGGTCACTGTCACCCTGTATTAAGAATACATTGATTCTGAACAAATGCTATTAGATACCGAACCTGATATACAAAATCATATCAATCTCTTTATTAGTAAAGAAATGATAAAATTTTGTATTGATGGATAATGTTTTGAACATTTCCTATATCAAGTGTTGATCGGTTCAGGCACGTTATCTAAAAGCATAGACGTTCTAAATCAAACTACAGTTCTCAGTATACAGAACACACATAAGAGGAAGAGTTCAGAAATGAACGGATCCTTCTTGAGGCATTGTAGACTAGGTCAGATCAATGCGACCCGGCTGGCTGAAGTTACATTTTAGATGCATATTTAAATTAGTTTAAATTTACATCTTATGAAACTTGCCAGTCATGTCACATAGATAAGATGACCATAGCTCTGTTTATTGGAAACAGAGAAAGAGTTAGTGAACTCTTGGGATTGATACATGATGATGTATGAAAGGCCCCCTGTCTACATATGCCATGACCGGTTCTTTATACTTCGTTACATTCTCTGATAATCTCTCAAGATTCAGACATATGTTCATGTTGAAACATAGGTCCAAAGCTTTTGAGATATTCACAGAATATAAGTTAGAAGTAGAGAACCAAAAACGGGTATAAGTATTATGTCCTTTGATGAGATCAAGGAGGAGAATACTTGAGCATGGAAATCCTGGACTGTTCTAAAGGAGAATGAGATTCTCTCTCAGCATTACTCCTCCGTATACACCATAGCACGATGATATAACGGGGCGGAGCAATTGCACCCTATGTGATATGGTGTGCTCTATGATGAGTATTACTGAGTTTCCTATTTTCCTTTTGGGAGTTATGCACTTGCGAAGCTGCATACCTATTGAATAGGGTTCTAATCAAATCAGGTGCCTACTACTCCATATGTGATATGGTATGGGAAGAGTCCATATCTTAAAGATGTTAAGATTTGGGGTTGTCCGGCCTATGTCTAAAACCTAAATCCGGACAAGCTCGAGGCAAAGTTAAAACTGTGAAAGTTTGTTGGATATCCCAAGCATTAGCAAGGGAATATCTTCTACCTAACCGAGGAACAAAAGTTGTTTTGTTTCTCAGCATGCCACCTTTGTGAAAGGGAATTTCTTGTGAAGAAATTAGTGGTCATGAGGTAGAACTGGAAGGAGTTCCAGCTACAGCAGATGATTTGGTAGAACCAAAGGATTCAATAGACACTAACGAACCTCAGCCTCTCCGCCGATCTAGTAGGGTTCCTCACCCACCTAAGAGATACTTTGGTTTCTCTATGACAGTGGGAGCGAGGATTGCATTTTACCCCAGCGTTTCCCGAGACCGGAAGGTGTTCCGACGGGTTGTAGTCCTCGCAATGGGGACTGCATAGAAAGTAGCTGCTGAGGGACCTCTTGGTACCACGACGACCCTATGGGATGGGGTTGTTGCCTGACCAAAATGGTATGACCTAACTAGTTTCAAGCAGGCCATCAGGAGTGGGACTCTGTAAGAATGGCTCGATGATTAGCGATCTGAGATGGAATCCTTATACACCAACAAAGTATGGACTTTGGTTGCTTTATCTGAAGAGTTAAATCCCCATCAGAAGCAAGTATATCTTGAGAAGATTACTTGGTGTACATGGAAAAGTTGAGACTTTCAAAGCTATGCTTAAGTCCATCCAGATCCTACTTGCCACTGCTACATACCTTGACTGCGATATCTGGTGGTTGGGTGTCATGACTGCTTTTCTAAAAGAAGTTTTAGAAAAGAACGTCTATAAGTACACAGCCAGAGGGCTTCGTAGACAGTGAGAGCAGCGGAAAAGTATGCAAGATGTTTTATGTGATAAAACAGGCATCGCGGAGTTGGAACATCTGTTTTTTGATGTGGTAGTCAAAGAGTTTGACTTCATCAAAATAGATGAACCTTGTATATACATAAAAGGTAGTAAGGAGCATGGTAGTGATCCTCGTAGAGTACGTGGATGACATACTCCTGATAGGGAAGGGGTTTCCTATGCTACGCTCAGTCAACCTCCTCTTATTATAAATATTCTCCATATAGGATCAAAGGAGATACCCCCTAAATCCAGGGTTTTGGATCTATGAAATAGATCTAAATGGATATTAGGATACTCACTAGTTGTAGTGAGATAGTATCAATTGATCCTAGGGAGAATCACTGCGGAGTTGGAACATTTGTTTTGATATGGTAGTCAAAGAGTTTGACTTCATCAAAACGGTTGAACCTCGTGGTATGGAGTATGGCGGTGATCCTCGTAGAGTACATACTCTTGATAGGAAAAGAGTTTCCTATGATACACTCGGTCAATCTCCGCTTATCACAAGGATTCTCTATAGAAGATCAAGGTGATACCTTCTAAATCCTAGGTTTTGGATCTATGAGATAGATCTAAATGGATGTTAGGATACTCACTAGTTGTAGTGAGATAGTATCAATCGATCCTGAGGAGAATCACTGGAAAGGTTCCAGAGTGATAAAGACGACTGAATGTCAGTCGCAGGGATTGTCTTTACCCTTAGTAGAGGGACGGTATGTTGGAAGAGTTCCAAGTTAGATACCATGACATGCAAGAAAGGCAAGATACGTCATTACTAAGGATGCTACCAAAGATAAAGTCTGGATAAATATATAAAAGTTCATAAGATGAACTTCGTTCCTACCATTGTGTGACAATGGGGTTGTGGCTTTAGCCAAGGAACTACCGTCCCATCAGAAATCCAGATATAATTCTTAGGCAGCATCACCTGATCATAGAGATGGTTGATCTCCAGGGAGATCAAGGTTAGGAGAGTAGATACAGAGGACAACAGAGCGGATCCACTTACTAAGGCTTTTTCCCAGTAGAGACTTTTATGGGATGGTTGAGTATGAGATACTTAAACCACAGCTGATTGTCTGGTATGTGATACCACAACAGATGGCCCTAGTGCAAGAGGGAGATTGTTAGTTATATGTATGCCCTAGAGGTCATTACTGTACATACGATGTATATTGTAGTGGATGCTTGGACATATATAGGGAGGACTTTCTTGCTCAACATGATAGTACGCTATCTGGTTGTACTTTATCTTAACATGTACTCTGATTATCTCTTATGTTACATGTTGATAAAGCCTTTAGGATTTGTACTCGACTACTGGGACTATGATGAGATCATACTAGTGGGGCCACGGTAGTCTATGAGTACATCCTATAACTGTTCCTAGTCGAGGGTGTGTCGAGACAGGGCATCGATACACCAGAGTAGACTAGCGTATACGCATCTTGACCCATATGATGGGCGATGGATGATCCCATATCCATCGGTGTTTGACATTAAGGATGGTGTACGGGTGCTCAGTGGAGACTGGGTACACTGAACGGACTCGCCGAGAACTCCTAGATGGTATATATACCTATTGTCAGATAGCAGTTCTCTGGTGACACTTGTACAGGTTAGTCTGTAGACCCGAGATCGTCATAGAGTCTTGTGTGGTTCCCACTGTACTTTGATTTCCTCCCTACCACGGCTCTACTGAGTTGTGCAAACAGGTGGATTTTGGGTACAGTCCCGAATCATATGGAGACAGTGAGCGATAGGAGGGGTTTCGTCTCTCCCGGTATGGGGAGTTGATGTCGCGCTATGTTTGATCGGCTATAACACCTAAATCCCTGGCCAGGGTTCTCGAGGTTTACTGATAAGTGTTATCAGTAGTTCCTCGACCTGTTATGAGCCATAAATCAACATGACTTATAAAGTTATTGGGGTCTGACATTTACCACCCCTAGACTGCATATGCGACGTATCAGACGAAGAGACCGGACTGTACGGTAAGTGTTGCTAGTTGGCTTGACGGGAGTTTTTACAGCTTCGCTGGTTTTCTTCTGATCGCTTCAATACCCGGGTGGCCGTTATGTTTAGCTGACCTCTTGCGGCTTGTAGATGTTTGATATGATCATCATCTACTGCTGGCGTATTGACGAGTCTTAGAGTCCCACAATGAAGTTTCCTGGCTCAGGCAAAATGATGTGGTGTGCATATGAGATATGCGCGGGACCCGCTTAAATACGGTTATGTGATAACGTATATTAATCGGGCATTTTCTATTTGACGGATCATATGTGATATGACCGGTTTGGTAAATCAAGTGTTGACTTAACTAATTACATTTAGATAAATTCTTTAAGTAAATCCTTTTGTATGCATGCATGCATGCACATGATGATGTGCATGAACACATACATGCATACATAGTATCATGGTTGTTGATACAAGAATGGTGGCAATATAAGACTTATATTGAAGCTTTTAATTTGTATTTATCATTTTAAGTTAATGTAAAGAATACCTTCACATGCTTCTTTATATCTTTTCATTTTAAGTTAATGAAAAGAAAACATACACATGCTCCTTTATTCTTTAGTGGGTATCCTTTACTTAACTTAATGAAAAGAATTTCCACCCATGCTTAATTGTTTAGGAAAAGAATTTCCACTCATAATTATGGTGGTAATTGAATAATGGTGATTATTCCTTTCTTATCACTATAAATAGCTTCATATGTGATATGAAACAAGATGCACACAACAAGGAAAAAAATGAGTGCAAGGGTGTGAAGAATACATGTTATCATATGTGATATGATAGAAAGCTCAAGCCACCATTATCTTCTTCTTCCTCTCTTGATTTCTTACTTGAGTGAAAGTTGATAAAAGAAAGGATTGTAATTGAAGAACATAAACCACATCATCATACTACACACCTCTAGCCGATTTGTGTAGGGTGTTTGCTCTACTTCGTTTGCGAAACAAGTATGGCAAGGAGCTTTGGGCAAAGGGACTTCGGGTGGATCATCGTGGACAAGGAAGGCTTCCATCGATCCGTTACAAACTCTCAAAGTGCCAAGGAGTCACCGAGAAAGATCTACAAAGGTCGTATTTTTCCTCTTAGTGATAGTTTTACAATTGCATGTGATGTTTAGTTGTATGAATCCCTAAAACTTCTAGCTACGATTCTCGTCGGGGCTAGCTTAGCACCTCTAAAATTTTGATTATGGCATGTGTGATGCCACCGAACCCTTGACCAGGTGCTAGGCCTTCTCTACAGGTATTTGCCCCTACGGAGCCGTAAACCAAGGACCTACGGACAAATCCGTAGGGGCAACTAAATATCGATTTAATAAAGGCACAGATCGATCGCCTACGCTCTCTTTCTTCCTCTCTCGATCGCGCGCGAAAGAAAATCCCCAAATCGCCACCGCCGTTCTCGTCATCGCCACCGCCGTTCTCCTCGTCGCCACCGCCGTTCAGGTCGTCGCCACCGCCGTTCAGGTTAGTAAATCTTCAACTAAATTAAAGAAATTTTTCATTATTTAGGGCTAGGGTTCATGGCTGGGTCTGGGGTTGCGGTTGGAGTTGGGGTTCGGCAGGGGTTGCGGTCGAGGTCGGTGTTGGGGTTGGGGTTAGGGTTAGGGTTGGGGTTCGGCTGCGGCTGGGGCTGGGGCTGGGGCTGGGGTTAGGGTTTGGCTTAGGGTTGGGGTTGGGGTTTAGCTGGGGCGCGCTGGGGTTAGGGTTAGGTTGGGGCGGGGCTGGGCTGGGGCTGGGATGGGGCTGGGGTTGGGGTGGGGTTGGGGTTGGGGCTAGGGTTAGGCTGGGGCTAGGGCTGGGGCTGGGGCTGGGGTTAGGGTTAGGCTGGGGCGGGGCTGGGCTGGGGCTGGGCTGGGGCTGGGGCTAGGGTTAGGTTGGGGTTGGGTATCGATGTATATACATGTATCATATCATGAATGATTCATTTTCATTAAATGTGGTAAAATTAAGTGTATAAAATCATGCCATATAAATAGATTGTGTTCGTGAATGGCGATCTAGTTAGGCGAACCAAAGTGTTGCATTGATGAAAGTTTACCGTAGAGGAAATTACGGCTAGCTCTATGCATTTAATCTGAATGTATCCAGTAATTACTAGCATGTATAGAAAAGTTGGTTTAATTTATGAAAAAATGGGGAGACAACATGCATGTATGCATATAGGTAACATCTGTCAATATGCCATATCCAGACCGCAATCTATTTTTGCCTATTGGCTAATATGAAAATATCGGCCCACGTATATGACATAATCAAAGTTATTAAATCTTGATACGGTTTGTGTTTCGTTTTTTTATTTATCAGTTCTATCAATTTTGACGCTTTATGATATCAGTATCCTACATTTGTAGTTTTAATTGTTGATTGTTATAGATGAATGTCATTGCAATAATAGTTTTTGGTTGATGAATGCTATTGCAATGTAGGATGATCAGTTCTATCAATCTTGATCTTAATGGTTTAAAATCATGTTACACATACAACACGAATGCACAACAAACGCATAATTAGAGAGCGATTCGAGATATTCAGGTTAAAACCAATATATGATACTCGATGATAATATGAAACCTTCATATTCCCATCGATACTCATATATGAAACTAAAAGCGCCACTTAGTCCCCGTCTATCGGTTAACATACGTGCGATGTTCGTCGTGACCTAGAACTATACGAAGGTTGTTAAATATCGGACAGTATAGCTCGATACTAACAACCGTCGTATAGTCTACGCGACGAGAAAATTCAATCGTATGGTAACCCATAGATTTGTCCCGTGTGGACATGTTAAGAATGTATAAAGCAAACGCCTTCATTCACTTGTGTTTTCATCCGTTTCGAGATATTTCGTCGGTACCTTTCCGCTGGTTCTCCGTGTACAAAGATAGATTAGATGTTCATTTCAACGTTGTTTCACAGCTTTGAAATGATTATCTATTCTATTACAGTGTACTCAGAGAACAGCGGGGAGATACTGCCGAAATTTACTCGAAACGGTTGAAAGCACAAGTGATGGGCGTTTGCTCTATACATTCTTAATGGGATAGAAGCCTACCCCCGACAGCCGGAACACACACATACAACAAGAATACACAACAAACGCATAATTAGAGAGCGATTCGAGATGTTCGGGTTAAAACCAATATATGATAATATGAAACCTTCATATTCTCATCGATACTCATATATGAAACTAAAAGTGCCACTTAGTCCCCGTCTATCGGTTAACATACGTGCGATGCTCGTCGTGAACTAGAACTATACGAAGGTTGTTAAATATCGGACAGTATAGCTCGATACTAACAACCGCCGTATAGTCTACGCGACGAGAAAATTCAATCGTATGGTAACCCATAGATTTGTCCCGTGTGGACAAGTTAAGAATGTATAAAGCAAACGTCTTCATTCACTTGTGTTTTCATCCGTTTCGAGATATTTCGTCGGTACCTTTCCGCTGGTTCTCCGTGTACAAAGATAGATTAGATGTTCATTTCAACGTTATTTCACAGCTTTGAAATGATTATCTATTCTATTACAGTGTACTCGGAGAACAGCGGGGAGGTGCTGCCGAAATTTACTCGAAACGGTTGAAAGCAAAAGTGATGGGCGTTCGCTCTATACATTCTTAATGGGATAGAAGCCGACCCCCGACAGCCGGAACACACACATACAACAAGAATACACAACAAATGCATAATTAGAGAGCGATTCGAGATGTTCGGGTTAAAACCAATATATGATAATATGAATCCTTCATATTCTCATCGATACTCATATATGAAACTAAAAGTGCCACTTAGTCCCCGTCTATCGGTTAACATACATGCGATACTCGTCGTGACCTAGAACTATATGAAGGTTGTTAAATATCGGACAGTATAGCTCGATACTAACAACCGTCGTATAGTCTACGCGACGAGAAAATTCAATCGTATGGTAACCCATAGATTTGTCCCGTGTGGACAAGTTAAGAATGTATAAAGCAAACGCCTTCATTCACTTGTGTTTTCATCCGTTTCGAGATATTTCGTCGGTACCTTTCCGCTGGTTCTCCGTGTACAAAGATAGATTAGATGTTCATTTCAACGTTGTTTCACAGCTTTGAAATGATTATCTATTCTATTACAGTGTACTCGGAGAACAGCGGGGAGGTGCTGCCGAAATTTACTCGAAACGGTTGAAAGCACAAGTGATGGGCGTTCGCTCTATACATTCTTAATGGGATAGAAGCCTACCCCCGACAGCCAGAACACACACATACAACAAGAATACACAACAAACGCATAATTAGAGAGCGATTCGAGATGTTCGGGTTAAAACCAATATATGATAATATGAAACCTTCATATTCTCATCGATACTCATATATGAAACTAAAAGCGCCACTTAGTCTCCGTCTATCGGTTAACTTACATGCGATAATTTATTCTTTTCAACGACAAACACACACACAAAGTATATACACGGATTTTCTCCTTTGTCAGTAACTATTCCGTTCTTATATTTCTCAATATACTCAGCATAACCTACAATTTATATGTTATACAGTCTAACATGGCCCATGAGTACGTCAGAGTTAAGGACTGGATGTATGTGGATTGGAAACAACGTATGCAACCTAAGTTTATCGCAGGAGTTGCTGCTTTCCTTGAATTTGCACGCGCACATAATAAGATCATAATAGAGAAGATTCTCTGTCCGTGCGATAGATGTGGCAATAAGTACTGGCAGAAGGTAGAATTGGCAGAGCTTCATATTGTAAAACATGGGTTTACTAGACTTTATACAACTTGGAAATATCACGGGGAAGGAGAAGAATGCAGTACTGCGGCAGAAGAAGAAGGAGAACACGATAATGCGGCAGGAGAAGAAGAAGAATTCGGTAATGCGGCAGGAGACGGAAATTTATTTCCATCAGAAGAAATGAAGGATATGGTAGAGGCTGCCCTAGGCGAATCTATTCGTACCGAAGATGACATTTCTTCCGGTCAAGGACCGCGTGCGGATAAATATGAAAATTTCATGAATGATGCTAGGAAACCAATTTATGAGAATGCGAAGTATTCCACCCTCTCATGGTTCGTCCAACTTTTCCAGATTAAGTGCCTAAATGGATGGAGCAACAAGTCATTCACAATACTTTTTTCGTTCTTGAAAGATTCTATGCCTCCGGGAAATAATGTGCCCGAAAGCTGGTACGAAGCCCAGAAGATGATGTCTGATTTGGGTCTAAAGTGCGAGAAGATTCAAGCATGTCCTAAAAATTGCGTGTTGTACCGGAAAGAGAATTCAGATTTGAAAGAGTGTCCAACATGCGGAGAGGCCAGGTATAAGCCGAAAGATTCTGATAAGAAGCCTGATATACCTGTGAAGATAGCACGATACTTTCCCATAACACAGAGGCTACAGAGACTATTCAGGTGCAAGAAAACAGCCGAGGCAATGATTTGGCATCACCGTGCTCCTCCAAACGAAAATGGAAAAATGAGCCATCCAAGAGATTCACCGGCATGGAAGGATTTCGATAGGAGGCACGCAATATTCAGTAGCGATCCTCGCAATGTCCGGCTCGGACTGGCTACCGATGGCTTCTGCTCATTCAACTATATGGCTGGAAGTCACAGTACATGGCCCGTTGTAATGATAATTTATAATCTGTCGCCTTGGTTGGCTATGGACCAATCATACTTTATGATGCCTCTTCTTATCGACGGACCAAACTCACCGGGGAACAATATCGACGTCTATCTCCGACCTCTGATCGAGGAGCTGAAATCTTTGTTCATTGATGGTGTAGAGACATATGATTCAAACACAAATACAACCTTCATACTGCGTGCGGCTTTAATGTGGACAATTAATGACTTTCCTGCGTATGGAATGCTATCAGGTTGGTCCGTACATGGTCACAAAGCATGTCCTCATTGCCATGAACACACAACATCAAAATTTTTGAATTTTAGCAGGAAGGTTTTTTATTGCGGCCATCGACGTTTTCTGCCTCCAGACCACCCCTATAGGTTAGACACGGTTCACTTTGATGGTCATCAGGAGCTTATTGGACCTCCATCCCCATTGTCCGGAGAGAACGTGACTGCTAAATGGGATGGTTACAATAACGTGACCTTTGGGATGGATCCGACGAAACAGGTCAAACCACAATATTGGAATAAGTTAAGCATTTTCTTCGAGCTTCCGTACTGGTCTACAAATTCAGTGCGTCATTGTCTAGACGTCATGCATATAGAGAAGGGAGTATCAGAGCACATACTTAACTTGCTTCTTTGTAAAGACGTGAAATCGAAAGACAACATGAATGCTCGGATGGATCTACAAGAGTGGGGAATAAGAAGTGAATTGCACCCTAGACCGGTAGCGGGTAAACCGGGCAAGTTTGTACTTCCCAATGCCGCTTATCATATGTCACAACCGGAGAAGAAAAGATTCCTGCAGGTGTTGCATGATTTGAAAGACCCCACAGGTTTCTCAGGATCATTCAGCAAGAAAATAAAAATTGTGAAGGGCAAGATTGATGGGCTGAAAAGTCATGATCACCATGTTATCGTGGAGCACCTTCTTCCATTAGCCCTCAGGACTTCTCTCCCCGACTCTGTTGGTCTAGTAATCAACGACCTATGTTGTTTTTTCAGGGAGTTGTGTGCTAAAACAGAGGTTGCGACGCTGGATAAACTAGAAAATTCTATTGCGTTGATACTTTGCAAGTTTGAGCGTATTTTCCCACCGTCATTCTTCGATATCATAATACACTTAACGGTTCATCTTACAACTGAGGCGAAATTAGCCGGACCGGTACAATATCGATGGATGTATCCCGTCGAGAGGTACGTGTAATTTTTCGTTTCGCGCAATTTATAAATTTATTGTTGTCCTGTATGCCCATATTTATTTATTCAACATATTCTCATTAGGTACCTCTACACTCTTAAGAAGTATATACGCAATAAAAATCGACCAGAGGGTTCTATCATGCAAAGTTATCTTCTTGATGAAGCAACCACATTTTGTTCCCGCTATCTGGATGAGAACATTGAGACAAGGCTTAACCGACCACGAAGAATTCAAGACGGGCCATATGGTAAAGCCGAGTATAAGAGGGTAGACACTATGTTTATCAACAAGATATACCGGTTTATCTTGCTTAATTGCGCATGTCTTGAACAAATTAGAGAGTAAGTTCTTTTGGATTAATTGTTATATCTGTGTTTGTGTGTGTATGAAATGACATAATATTAATGTCACAATTATTTGTCGAAAACAGAATTCATTTTAACGAGGTACGTGAGAGGCATCCTGATTGGAACGAAGAACGTTTGGAAAAATACCATCAGGATAATTTTTGTGATTGGGTCACAGATGATGTAAGTTATTCGAATAATATTTTATTGCTATCGGTTTTAATCTAAACTTGTATCGTTATGTATTTGTCATAAAATTTATTTTGTTAGATCCACGATCCGAACTTGTCTGCATCATTTGAGAGTGATTCAAGATGTTTAGCTCAATTTCCTAGTATGGAGGTTGCATATTACAAAGGATTTGGTGTCCTTGGATACAAATTCGAAGTTAAGGACATAGAAACATCTAGAACCACTCAGAATAGTGGGATTGCGACGGTAGGATCGGACGGTGTGATTTACTATGGGTACTTAAATTGTATACTCGGCATCCACTATCCCGGACGATCAGAACCCTTTTATATATTCCAGTGTACTTGGTACGATCCGCGAACCGATACGGACAGGTGGAGAAGCAGTCTTGGGACTTGGAAAGATGAATATGGATTGACCAGTGTGAACACACTTCGATTTTACGGTCAGGACGATCCGTTTATCTTTCTGAACCAAGCGTTCCAAGTATACTACTCACAGTGTTTGAAGCATCCGGGGTGGAGTGTTGTATGCCGATGGAAACCCAGAGATGTCTACGATGTCCCAGAATATGAGGACAACGATGAGGATGAAGAAGAGAGAAGGCTTAAAGTGCTCCGACCGTCTGTTTTGAAGGACGGGTTGTCTTCGACCGATCATGAAGTTACGTGGGTTAGAAATGACATCGACGATGAAATCCAAGTAGATATGTATGATGCGCCCACGAAACGAAAAAGGTTATCAGTAATGTTATATTATTACTTCACATTTTACGCTCTATACATATATAGTCAATACTTTTAATGATTGTCTAATGCGTCCACGAACCGTTTATCTAGATTTGATGACGATGTCGGGAGCAGCGAGGGGCGGCAGGAGCTCCAGCCGCGGCAGTGGCAGAGCGGTTCTGCCGCCCGGAGAGCTCCGTAGGGAGCTTCAGAGGGCCGGTCTTGCACCCAGATCGGAGACCCCTTCAGATGCCTCCTTCCGTGTGGATTTTGCCACACCTCCAGGTATATTGCACGCATATCAATTTTGAATGTAATATTACAGATATTCATGCATGTTTATGTCAAAATTACTTATATTGTCAATATTTGATTGTCTGGTTGTTGGTGATGCGTCCACATCTGGGACAGAGGCCACCCCCGCTCCTCCAGGTATGTTTATATATCATATAGTGTATGTATATTGATTTAGAATGCTATATCATAAATACACACATTCCTTTTGCTCTTACTTAGCAATTTTTATTATTGTCTAGCTGTAGGTGGTGACACCACCGCACCTGCGGGTATGTTTATATATCCTATAGTGCATGCATATTGATTTAGAACGTTATATTATTGATCTACACATTCTTTTTGCAATTACTTATATAATCTATTTTTAATTGTCTAATTATAGGTGGTGCGTCCACATCTTCCGCAGGGGCCACTCCTGCCGCTTCCATACCCTCCGCATCGTCTGCAGGTTAGTATGAATAAATTTAAAATATTTATTCATTTTACATATGCTCTATAGAATAAATATGAACTTCATGGAAATTTAGCGTCGGTGTTTATTTTCTAGTTGGAGGGGATGCGTCCGCATCCGGGACCCCGGTTGTTCCTCACCGGAGGAACTATCGTCCCGCTCGTGCTGCTGCCCGGGCCCAGGCTCGTGCGATAGTCACCGGAGGTATATATCACACTTGAATTTTCGTTTAACCTTGATTTCTTAATACAACTTTGTCTTATTATTGATTGTCTTGATATTTCGTGCAGACGCAGGGCCTCCCCATCCGCAGAGGGGGACTCGAGGCCCGAATCAGTCCCATAGGCTGAGGCCTGACAGAGCTAGGGGGGAGGCAGCATTCCCCCTTTTTTTTACCCTTGACTATCGCTGTACCGGTCCTCATGCCGAGAGGTTCGGCCGGTATTTGGGGGACGAGAGCCGGCTCGTGAAGAACTATCCACTTCACGTTGAGTGGGGCGAGCAGCACCAGCGCTCATTCGCCCTCTTCTTTGATCAGGCTCGGGTATGTATTAATATATATTTTCATTTGATCTATCCAATATATTTATTATTAACACTTGCAATCTAAAAACAATGTTTTTTTTGTATTTTCAGTTGGATTACGATTTTCAGCCTGTAGCCGACCCTGATCATCCGGGGAGGGTGCTCGACCTTCATGCTCTGTACAATGGCCTGATGAAGAACATGCAGGCCAAGGTCCGATACAACAGGAATGAGCTGAAGGCCGACTGCTACTCCATGTGGATGGCGACCCCCGAGGCAGAGAGAGCGGCCCTCCTATCTACTCCGGCGTTTGCGAGAGTCGACGTAGAGACATGGCCTCTATTGTGCGCTTATTTCGACTCACAACGCAAACAGGTATGTATTTTAAATGTAATTCATTATTTATGATATAATATATTTCTTTGTGTTTCTTAATTAGAAAACTAAATGTTAATGCGTTGTGCAGAAACAGACCACTCAGAATACAGAGAACAGGAAGTCGGCGAAGAGGGGTCGCCCCACTTACACAGGTGGCTCGGGGAACATTACTCGAGCCATGGAATTATCGGTAAATTACAATAGACCGACATTTATGATATTCTGCAATATTAAGAGTTATTTTCTAATATTTCTAATATTAAGAGTTATTTTCTAATATTGCAGACATCTCGGACCGTGGCGTCAGGTGGTACACCGAGCGTGCTGTCCGCATATCTTGCCGTCCACGGCACCTCGACGGATCCCGCCACGGGCGAGCTTCGATATCCCGACGTCGCTACCCAGGAGTACTGCGTAAGTGTTAATATTTTTTCTACCCAAATTTGAAATTTTAGTTTTGGAAGGTTCAAGTTTAAATTTTATACTTATACTTTACTGCTTAATGTGGATGTAGGAGCGGGTGGTTGAGCAGGCTCAGGCCTCGGGGATCGATTTTACCGGACAGAGCGATCCGAGGCTGCTGACCCCAGTTCTGGACGCCGCACACGGAGGGCACCACGGAGGTTGGGAGAGAGGCCGGGGACTGGGCCCTAGCAGGGCCCATATGAGGTTGGACTCCACCCCGGCGGTTACTTCCTCCGTCTCCGGTGACCGACGTGTCCATCAGGAACTGGAGAGCTTGAGGGCCACCATTCAGGAGTTGAAGGAGATGCCGGTATGTATACTACTTTATAGTAAAATATCATGTCATATTATATAGATATCAACATATCCATAATTAGTACGTAGCTTGAGCTTATTTGGATTTAGACTTAAGTTTGATTAATCATACATACAGATGTAATTAAAATAAACAACAAACTAGATATCCAAACGGGGTTTCGAAATAAATTGTTAATGATACGAATTCGAATAATACACAGTTTTTACACGCTTATTACACACGTTAGGTCCAGACGCGACAGGGTACATCGGCCGAGCCTCCACATGCATCTTCTTCGGCTGCGGCTCCGCAAGCCACTACATCGGCTGCGGTTCCGCAGACAGCTCCTATAGCTCCACCGCCCGCTCAGACTCCCGCAGCCGCGGCTCCGCAAGCGACTACCTCGACGGCGGCTGCGCAGACCACATCGCCAGCTCCACAGGCCGCTCAGACTCCCGCTCGCGCCGAATTGTAGAGTTTATTGACCGAGGAGCAGGCGCGCGTTATTCTATCGTTATTCAGAGGTGGAGCTGGACCGAACAAGGGTAGCTTTTTGGTTCTTATTTTTTAAAACATGTATTTATTTATATCAAACACATTGTACTACATTTTGAAACGATATTGATATTGGTTTATATTTATATCATATTCAGTTTTTGGGTTTCTTTTGTATATTATATATATGCGTGAGATGCGATTATGAATACTGCGATATATATTGTGTGATGATTAATTTTATATTTGATTGATGTATATATTATTGTGCACAGGGCGGGAAAAAATCAAGCAGCCCATTTTTTTAAAAAAAATACAGATAATATGTACCTACGGATTAATCCGTAGGTGCACATGTTGCCCCTACGGCTATATCCGTAGGGGCAAAATATCAGCAGTAACTGATATTATCTCAGTGCCAGGGGGTTGGGAGTGTCCCTACGGACATATCCGTAGGGGCCACGGCCTCGCCCCTACGGCGTTATCCGTAGGGGCAGAATATCAGGAATCCTGATATTCTGCCACTACGGATAGGTACCTACGCATATATCCGTAGGGAGTAGTACTTGGCCCTACGGTCATGTCCGTAGGTACATTTAATATATTAAAAGAACCGTAAATAATATAAAAAAATTTTACCCTACGGCCTAGTCCGTAGGGGCAACAGGACCTACACAGAAATCCGTAGGGGCAAGAATTTGCCCGTAGGGGCAAGTTCAGGGCTTCAACTTGCATCTGCGGCCTTTGCACCTACAGAGGATTTTTTCGCCCCTACGGATTTATCCGTAAGGGCAGTGCGTTGTCCCTACGGATTTATCCGTAGGGGCAACTCTTATTTGTAGTAGTGATAGTTCATTTGTTAACTAGTACAAGATAACCAGAGTATCACGATATTCGATATTTCAGTGCTATTAACTATAAGTATTTATTTGTGGGAGTTTTATTATGTAACTAAGATATTCTGTAATACCACGAAACAACAGCAATACGAGATTCAAGATTTATATATAATGTAATGTACATTTTTCTCTGGTACCACGAGAAACAAGATATGATCCTCCGTTACACATAAATACCCAATTTTTCGAGCTATCTCATCCCCATGACACACACACACACGTCATATCCACGAGATTCACGAAATTAAAAATATTCATTAGATTCATGATATTCACGAGATTCAAGATTCAAGTGGTTCATATCAGGTTAATGTCGCGTTTTAGATCAAGATAGTATAACCACAGAAATATTCACAGACCCATAACTATCATCCAGGGGTAAGAAAACACGGGCTCATTCATAAGTTAGTAATGGGACTCCTGTGGAGTTCAGGTCATCATAGTATATATAACCGCAGAAGTATTAACAGACCCAAAGCTATCATCCAAGGATAAGGAAATACTGGCCCACTCATGAGTTTGTAATGGAACTCCTGAGATTCCATTGAGTATTTGCATTGGTATGTTAATATTTATTGTATTAATATTTGCTATTATTTAGTGGTAGCAGCGCAATAAGTACAGTGTAGGAAGTTAGAAATGGAGATAGTTTAATCATACTGTAGTTGCTCACGGCATAGATGCAAGGATATATGGTATAAATATATAAGAATGGTATGTTGGGATATTATATTATTTGAACATGCATGCTTGTCTTTAATACGGTACACTAGTAGTTCAGACTATTATGTTAATAGTTTTTTTGTACTATGTAACAGTGTACAATTTCATCATACACATAAGAGTTGAGCATTATTATAAATATTAATATTTCTATCATGTTTATTTGCAATGGCCACGTGAAATGTTAAAAACTATCATTAGTATAAGCGATGTTCACAGTTATATTGATTAAATATTATATAGTTGCTAATTATTTTATAATATATGCTCTGATTTTCAGAGCAAGTCATACGTTGCATAAACTTACTGTATGCTTTTGATAGGTCATACAATATTTATAGTTGGGTATTTTATACAAGCATGAGTGTATAGTAGCAGACTTGACAGTAAGATTAGCGTTAGCACAGTTCTGGTATTATGAGTTTAGCTTAATGTAGGTTAGTAGTTTGTATTATCATTCAGTCATATTTAGTTTGTTACAGGTTTGCAATATTTTGTTGAAAGCTTAACTTAATCATTGCTTAATTCACTGTTCATTTTGATTTCAAATGTATACATGAAAACTTTGTTTTTTCTTGCTTTTTCAGACACCTAGCGGATAACTATTGGAATACCCTCATTTTCAAAATTTTGTTATAGTTTCCCTTCAAGCTCTTTTTTGTCCTCTAGCTAGAAATTCGAGCTTTCTTTTGTCCTCTAGCTATATATATATATATATATATACAGAGAGAGAGAATAATGGAGG